>OX336394.1:0-2925000 GCA_946902985.2 Meconema thalassinum | reverse complement strand
ACTCACAGTAAGAACACTGGGCTGATGACCACCATGTTACAACAACAACAACAACAACTATTATAATATATATCAACTCACGGGGACTGGGGAAGATACTCACAGTAAGCACCCTGGGCTGATGACCACCATGTTCCAACAACAACAACTATTATAGCATATATCAACTCACGGGGACTGGGGAAGATACTCACAGTAAGCACACTGGGCTGATGACCACCATGTTCCAAAAACAACAACAACAACAACAACTATTAGAGTATATATCAACTCACGGGGACTGGGGAAGATACGCACAGTAAGCACACCGGGCTGATGACCACCATGTTCCAACAACAACAACAACAACAACAACTATTATAGTATATATCAACTCACGGGGACTAGGGAAGATACTCACAGTAAGCACACTGGGCTGATGACCACCATGATCCAACAACAACAACTATTATAGTATATATCAACTCACGGGGACTAGGGAAGTTACTCACAGTAAGCACACTGGGCTGATGACCACCATGTTCCAACAACAACAACAACAACAACAACAACTATTATAGTATATATCAACTCACGGGGACTGGGGAAGATACAGTAAGAACACTGGGCTGATGACCACCATGTTCCAACAACAACTATTATAGTATATATGAACTCACGGGGACTGGGGAAGATACTCACAGTAAGCACACTGGGCTGATGACCACCATGATCCAACAACAACAACTATTATAGTATATATCAACTCACGGGGACTGGGGAAGATACTCACAGTAAGCACTCCGGGCTGATGACCACCATGTTCCAACAACAACAACATCAACAACAACTATTATAGTATATATCAACTCACGGGGACTAGGGAAGATACTCACAGTAAGCACACTGGGCTGATGACCACCATGTTCCAACAACAACAACAACTATTATAGTATATATCAACTCACGGGGACTGGGGAAGATACTCACAGTAAGCACACTGGGCTGATGACCACCATGTTCCAACAACAACAACAACTATTACAGTATATATCAACTCACGGGGACTAGGGAAGATACTCACAGTAAGCACACTGGGCTGATGACCACCATGTTACAACAACAACAACAACAACAACTATTATAGTATATATCAACTCCCGGGACTAGGGAAGATACTCACAGTAAGCACACCGGGCTGATGACCACCATGTTCCAACAACAACAACTATTATAGTATATATCAACTCACGGGGACTAGGGAAGATACTCACAGTAAGCACACCGGGCTGATGACCACCATGTTCCAACAACAACAACAACTATTATAGTATATATCAACTCACGGGGACTAGGGAAGATACTCACAGTAAGCACACCGGGCTGATGACCACCATGTTACAACAACAACAACAACAACAACAACAACTATTATAGTATATATCAACTCACGGGGACTAGGGAAGATACTCACAGTAAGCACACTGGGCTGATGACCACCATGTTACAACAACAACAACAACTATTATAGTATATATCAACTCACGGGGACTAGGGAAGATACTCACAGTAAGCACACTGGGCTGATGACCACCATGTTACAACAACAACAACAACTATTATAGTATATATCAACTCACGGGGACTGGGGAAGATACTCACAGTAAGCACACTGGGCTGATGACCACCATGTTCCAACAACAACAACAACAACAACAACTATTATAGTATATATCAACTCACGGGGACTAGGGAAGATACTCACAGTAAGAACACTGGGCTGATGACCACCATGTTACAACAACAACAACAACTATTATAATATATATCAACTCACGGGGACTGGGGAAGATACTCACAGTAAGCACCCTGGGCTGATGACCACCATGTTCCAACAACAACAACTATTATAGCATATATCAACTCACGGGGACTGGGGAAGATACTCACAGTAAGCACACTGGGCTGATGACCACCATGTTCCAAAAACAACAACAACAACAACAACTATTATAGTATATATCAACTCACGGGGACTGGGGAAGATACGCACAGTAAGCACACCGGGCTGATGACCACCATGTTCCAACAACAACAACAACAACAACAACTATTATAGTATATATCAACTCACGGGGACTAGGGAAGATACTCACAGTAAGCACACTGGGCTGATGACCACCATGATCCAACAACAACAACTATTATAGTATATATCAACTCACGGGGACTAGGGAAGTTACTCACAGTAAGCACACTGGGCTGATGACCACCATGTTCCAACAACAACAACAACAACAACAACAACTATTATAGTATATATCAACTCACGGGGACTGGGGAAGATACAGTAAGAACACTGGGCTGATGACCACCATGTTCCAACAACAACTATTATAGTATATATGAACTCACGGGGACTGGGGAAGATACTCACAGTAAGCACACTGGGCTGATGACCACCATGATCCAACAACAACAACTATTATAGTATATATCAACTCACGGGGACTGGGGAAGATACTCACAGTAAGCACTCCAGGCTGATGACCACCATGTTCCAACAACAACAACATCAACAACAACTATTATAGTATATATCAACTCACGGGGACTAGGGAAGATACTCACAGTAAGCACACTGGGCTGATGACCACCATGTTCCAACAACAACAACAACTATTATAGTATATATCAACTCACGGGGACTGGGGAAGATACTCACAGTAAGCACACTGGGCTGATGACCACCATGTTCCAACAACAACAACAACTATTACAGTATATATCAACTCACGGGGACTAGGGAAGATACTCACAGTAAGCACACTGGGCTGATGACCACCATGTTACAACAACAACAACAACAACTATTATAGTATATATCAACTCCCGGGACTAGGGAAGATACTCACAGTAAGCACACCGGGCTGATGACCACCATGTTCCAACAACAACAACTATTATAGTATATATCAACTCACGGGGACTAGGGAAGATATTCACAGTAAGTACACCGGGCTGATGACCACCATGTTCCAACAACAACAACAACAACAACAACAACAATAACTATTATAGTATATATCAACTCACGGGGACTAGGGAAGATACTCACAGTAAGCACACCGGGCTGATGACCACCATGTTCCAACAACAACAACAACTATTATAGTATATATCAACTCACGGGGACTAGGGAAGATACTCACATTAAGCACACTGGGCTGATGACCACCATGATCCAACAACAACAACTATTATAGTATATATCAACTCACGGGGACTAGGGAAGATACTCACAGTAAGCACACCGGGCTATGACCACCATGTTCCAACAACAACAACTATTATAGTATATATCAACTCACGGGGACTAGGGAAGATACTCACAGTAAGCACACCGGGCTGATGACCACCATGTTCCAACAACAACAACTATTATAGTATATATCAACTCACGGGGACTGGGGAAGATACTCACAGTAAGCACACTGCGCCTGCGCTCCCATTTAAATACTTGTGGTAGTAATGGTCGGGTTCCCGTGTGTCTCGCCAGGAGCGTACTACTCGCCAAGGAATAGCAACTAGTCAAACCAGTGGAAGCCTCGACCTGGAAGTATATTGAGCTTATCCTCGCCGAAAGGAGCTCGCTTTTGATTATCCGCAAGGCAGTGTTTTGCGAGACGGCAAACGAGACTCGTCGGGAAGGCTTGTTCTTGAGTCACTTGTCCTTATGACAATGGGTGCTATTGTCCTCAACAAATGCGTGTGAAAATAGTTCGTAAATCGAATATTATTAAAAACAATAATGAAAGTGAACATACTTTTAGTGAACATTGTTTATATTTCGGTGTTGTGCTTTATTCCTGGGATCACATCTGAGGATGAAGAAAGAGCATTAAAATGTAAGTACTATATCATTTGTTGTTAGTTGCTGTACGCGAAGGACAGGCAGGCATCTCGCAGCTAATGTAATATTCTAAAGTAAATAAATAAGTCGCCTTTTAATTCCTGCGGTACGTTTTGAGAGGCTGCATTGCAGTTTGCTTCAAATACAAAGATCTGTATATTTTAAAATGGTTACCGGTACCGGTACCTAATAATGGGATATTACATTCCTATTGAATTTAGCAGTGGTCATCCTGGATCAATATACTGCCCAGTACCAACATCTTGTTTGTTTATCTTTTCTTTCCATAGATGTCAATGCTTCACGGACATCTAGCTAGTTTCTGACCAAGGTATTGTTATAATTATTTGATTTACGTGAACTGCGTCTTTCTACTGGTATTTAAAGCGTTCATTCCACGCAACATCGATTAAAGCAGATGCCCATTAAGGATGCTGTTGGTCAACTGGTGTCAGTGTTAAAGCAGATGCCCATTAAGGACGCTGTTGGTCAACTGGTGTCAGTGTCAGAATGATCGTCCGGAACGGGTATTGGATGGTTGATTCTACACGGGTCGCGATTACAAGTACTGTACCTTTGGTGTAGCAGATATGTTTGTTTAGCAGTGGAATAGCCCCTAACTAGTTCCTCGTGGAATCCCCAAATACGGCACCAGAATGTTCGCAGCCTTCAAGTGCGACAAGTAGCCTAGTTGGTTCTCGACCTCGCTAGCCTATATTAGTTCTGTTTTGACAATCTGATGTTGGATGTCGTTGATGAGTTTGCGCTGGGGAACTTGTTGTGGAACGCATTTTCTGGAAAAGCATAATAGGTTTTCAGAGATACCATTCGTAAATCATCGTAACATTACATGGTGACATTCCGGATGGGTAGGGATTTCAATGCTAGAACTGATGGGTGATGAAATAATTCACCCTGCGGTATCTGGTATTTAAAAAATCCCTCTTGGCGCGGAGGTAGATTCCATCGTGCAAACTAGGGGATAGGCGAAAATAGGCAAAATATGGAGGTTTTCGTAGAAGGACCGGACCCCATTTGGCACTTGTGTAAAGGTCTACCCACAATGCGCTGTCGGTAGCCGGTAGCGGGCAGCCTGTAGACGGCAAATGAAGTCAGAAGTCGGTAGTTCACAACATAGCCACCCACAATGCGCAGTTGTTAAAATGCTAGGAGTAAATAATAACTTGACTTTCATTTATTCCTTGAGAAGGTTGTCAACTGTGGACAACCTAACCTAATATTTACAAGGATGGATGACTTGGAGCGGTACGGTTTATTTTTATTGCTGGTAACTGGCACAGCATTCTTAAAATTGAGGGAAAATACTCGTACATCCAGTAACCCCTCTTGTAAATAATTAATAACAAATCCAACTCTGAATTAGGCCTACTGATTTTTGAACAGAATTGTTTTTGTGTAGCTGGTCATTTTTGATTGAACGCCCGACGGCTCCCAACACGTTTAATCTATTACTACATCATTTCCTAATTTATTTTTCGTCATTAGAAAATGTATTTTGGCTAATTTCAGTACCGCTAGGCCCTACTTTAGAAAATGTTTTCGTACGATGAGCTCTCATTCAGCGTTTTACCTTCCGCTGCATTACATTTGCTACAAAGGAAAACATTATAATCAATGAACAGTTTTCCTTTTAAATACTTGGGCTCACTCATGTCATACATCCAACGGCGTTCCCTCACATGATCAATAACTATATCTTCTATCCCAAGGTTAGTACATTCAGTCATCATCTTTTTATATACTGAAATTATGCGAAAAATATACCGCGAATACAACTAGTCAACTACACAGCTGATGACGACAAAGTGACGCCATCTTGTGATCTTTTCTGATTGGCTCTTAAATATGCAGTTGGCAGCCAAAGATAAAATAGGCGACAGCAGACTACACGCTGTCGATTGTCAACTATCTACTACCGACATGCAGCTTCACATTGTGAATGACGCCATAAGAGAGCACGGGTCAGCCTTCAACTACAGTCTACCGGCTGCCCACTACCGGCTACCGACAGCGCATTGTGGGTAGAGCTTAAGGCCTACTTACGCTGGTACGTTTTTTTTTCGAAAACTGATTTTTTGGAATCAATTTAGGTAAATTGAGGGTGCTGATCACGAATATATTATTAGGTTTGCACCCATATTAATATTTCTTACTTCAAAATGCAATAATCGAAGAAAGTGAAAATTTTTGATAAAACTAATAATAGGCTATATTCACGATCAGCACCCTCGTTTACCCATAATTGATTTAAACAAGTGTGTACACAAGTGCCCCTCATTTTATACCTCTCATTATGAGAATGTATTTTACAATTGGAGCTTAATAAAATTTGTTTTTCGTCTTTTTATGCATATTTTTAACATTTTATTGTCTTATGGGGACGGTAACCTTTTCGTCATTTGGGGTCTATTTTTATATTGGTGGTCACACTGTCCTTATGCAAGGTTTCGACACAGATGTGTCTCCCACAGAGAGGTGGTTTGGTTCCTCAGTTTAGGGACTGCGATAATGCCTCATGTGGCCCCGTGTATAGGGGCGGATCTAGGGGAGGGCGACCGCCCACGGCCCCGTGGTCAAGGGGCCCCGCGCCATCGAATTTTTAAAATTTAATTAATTATACTTTTCAAACTAATTTATAATTCATATTTCCTTTTCAGTGCAGCTATGACCTCCCGTGACCGTTTAGCAAGTTTAGATTTCAGTGAAATGATAGAGAAGACTTCAGCCGGGAAAAAAGTCACAAAGTAATATTTTAATATTTCATAGTTTACATAATCTTTTTCAAGGGGACTTGAAGGTTTCTTTCAAATTATTAAAAACAAGTAGTTCCGTGAAGAACTATACCGCATATTTTCATATATCCTATTTATGTTAACTGCCACTATCAACATACAAAATTTCAGTTTGATTGCTGTAATAGATTCGTAGATATTGAGAACCGACTAAATATTTCGGATGGTCGCCATGTTGGATTTTATATATGTAGGTCCTAGAGTTATGTACTGTTACATGAAGATTATTGTGTACGTGTATCATTCAAACTTCAATCGCATGATTAGGACACCAGAAGTAACAAGGAGATTTTAAAATTTCGCACAGCTGCCATCTTGTGGTTATGTAAACAATTGAACGAAGTTAGATGTCGGTGCATTACAATGTGTATAAACATTTCCTGTACCAGGTTTCATTGCGTTTGAAACATTAAATCGCGAGAAAGGTCTATTTAATATTTTCAAATTCGCTTGGCCGTTTTGTAGTTAACCGGTTTTTGAAAGTCTTACAGATGAACTTCCAGTAGTGCCCTTTATCTCCGTACAAAATTTCAGGGTGATACCGCTAATAGTTTTAGAGATAAAGAATGCCGGTGAAATATTTCGCACTCTCGCCATCTTGTGGTTATGTAAACATTTGAACGAAGTTAGATGTCGGTGCATTACAATGTGTATAAACATATACTGTACCACTTTTTACTGCGTTTGGTTGGTTAAATCGCGAGAAACGTCTATTTAAAAGTCGCAAATTCGCGTGGCCGCCATGTTGGTTTTGTAGTTACCAGTTTAATAAAAGTCACATAGGTGAACTTATAGTAGTTCCCTTTATCACCGTAAAAAATCCACGGTGATATCGGGAATAGTTTCGGAGATTTTGAATTCTGGTGAAATATTTCGCACAGTCGCCATGTTGGATTGGTGAGACGTAACAAAATTTGAAGGGCACGGTCGGGGTCGTCCGGAATAGTGCTATGAACTTACCGAGTTTCATTGAAATCGCTCCAGCCGTTTAGAAGTTATTAGGACACACACACACACACACACACCTCACACACATGGACAAAAGGTGATCTCATAAGCCTATTTTTTCAAAATTGAATATAGGCTAAAAATGTACTGTATCGTATTCAAAATATTGTAACTATCCTTTATTTTATTATTTTTACCAAACTAGTTTCCATTTGATTTGATATTTTTAGCCTATTTTCTTTTATGAAAAAAAAAAAAGGCTTTTGAGATCACCTTTTGTCCGTGTGTCTGTGTGTGCGTGTGTGTCCTCCCCTAATAAAATCTAAACGGCTGTAGCAATTTCAATGAAACTCGGTAAGTTTATAGCACTATACCGGGCGACCCCGACCGTGCCCTTCAAATTTTGTTACGTCTCACTGATCCAACATGGCGGCTGTGCGAAATATTTTACCAGCATTCAATATCTCCAAAACTATTACCGATATCACCCTGGAATTTTGTATGGTGATAAAGGGAACTACTAAAAGTTCACCTATGTGACCTTTGAAAACCTAGTAACTACAAAACCAACATGGCGGCCAATCGAAGTTGAGACATTTAAATAGACGTTTCTCTCGATTTAACCAACCAAACGCAATGAAACTTGGTACAGTATATGTTTATATGCATTGTAATGCACTGACATCCAACTTCGTTCAATTGTTTACATAATCTCAATATGGCGGCTGTGCGAAATATTTCACCGGCATTCTATATCTCTGAAACTATTACCGGTATCACCCTGAAATTTTGCACGGAGATAAAGGGCACTACTGGAAGTTCATCTATGAGACTTTAAAAACCGGTTGACTACAAAACGAACATGGCGGCCAAGCGAAGTTGAAAGGTTTAAATAGACTTTTATCGCGATTTAATGGTCCAAACGCAATGAAACTTGGTACAGCAAATGTTTATGCACATTGTAATGCACTGGTATGTAATTTTGTTCAATTGTTTACATAACCTCAAGATAGCGGCTGTGCGAATTTTTTAATTAAGTTTTTATTTCTTGTGTCGTAATCATGCGATCGAAGTAAAAGTTTGAATAATGAACCTACGCAATAATTTTCCTTTAAAGGGACATGACTCTGTGACCTATACATATAACAATCCAACATGGCGACCATCCGGAATATTTAGACTGTTCTCAATATCTACGAATCTATTATAGCAATCAAACTGAATTTTGTTATGTTCATAGGGTTTATGAACATAAGTTCACCTATAGGTCTTTCAATAACCTGGTGATCACAAATCCAACATGGTGGCGACGCGACACATGGTCGTTTCTCGCAATTTAACCATCCAAGTGCAGTGAAACTTGGTACAGTAAATCCTAATACAAATGTTAATCCACTGGCATTTATTTCAATTGTTTTCATAACCACAAGATGGCAGCTGTGCGAAATTTTAAAATCTCGTTTTTACTTCTTGTGTCCTAATCATGTGATTGAAGTTTGAGTACTACACGTACACAATAATCTTCATGTAATAGTACATAACTCTAAGCCCTACATATATAGAAGTCCAACATGACCATCCGAAATATTTAGACGGTTCTCAATATCTACGAATCTATTACAGCAATCAAACTGAAATTTAGTATGTTGATAGAGGCAATGAACATAAGTAGGATATATGGAAATAGGTTGTATAGTTCTTCACGGAACTACTTGATTAATTTCCTATTGTTATGGGCCCCACCTTATCATATCGGCCAGGGCCCCGCAAGGCCACTGCCCGTGTACTTTGGGTATGTGTCTGATAACCGGTGTTAATTGTGATGACTGTATTAGTCTGTCCCGGCCCCGTGTGTTGGGGTAGCGTGCCTGCCTCTCACCCGGAGGCCCCGGGTTCGATTCCCGGCTCCGTCAGGGATTTTATAAACTGACGTGAGGGCTGGAACGGGGTGCATTCAGCCTCGTGAGGACAATTGAGTAGCTGTCTTTGACAGTGACACGGAAACCAAGATTAACGGCCGAGGGGATCCGATGCACTGATCACGTGTCACCACAATATCTGCAGGCCAAGTGGCTGGGCAGTGGTCGCTTGGTAGGCCTAGGCCCTTCATGGACTGTAGTGCCAGGGGTTATTTATTTATTGTATTGGTCTGTAATTCAGGTAAGGACTGCAAGTAGTAGTTCCTACTTTTGCTACCAAATGCTACCGTCAACGACACCTATTTGTGAACTTCGCATCTAGATGCCACCGCAACCAGTAAATGGCAACGAACGTTGGAATATAGATCATTAATTAAATCTAATATACAGATTTTGCTTCACACAGTTGTAGTTAGTGGAAGGTTCTTTTACATGCCATAAATCTAGGACATGGGCCCGCCGCTTTTCTTCCCCTCCGAAGAAAGGCATACTGAGGGATTTTTAATGCCCCCTAATAAATCCGGCGACTTCGGCCGGGCTAGAAACCGCGATCTTGGGCATAGACGTTCAACCTACGCCACCGAAGCCGCTTACCACAGAGTCAGATGGGAAACTGAATGTGATCTCGTGCAGTGGCGTTGTCATGGCAACTTCTGATGGCTCATCCCTCATCAATTTAGAAGCGTTGTCATGGTAACCTCTGATGGCATTTGGCATTTTCTTATCATTCCGAAATCCTTTTGCTCATCCCTTGGTGTAACGGTGGGTCATATCAAAACATCTTTCAGACAAACGTTTTAGGTAATAATTAGAGGAGTATTGACCATTGATATTGTACCTATTAAGAGTGATATGATTTTTGTTTCTCTAAAAGCCTACGGTACTTTTCCCCCCATCCCTTTGGTCAATGGTTGGTGCTATCAAGAAACTTATCCGACACTTCAGTTAGTATGAACTTTGGATACGATATTTCATTTATTAAGAGAGTTATAGCGATATTTTGAAAAAAAAAAAAAAAAAAAGAGCCCCCCATTTTTATCCCCTTGGTCCGATTTTGCCGATTAACGAACTCGACCGAGACACAGTTTTATGTAAAATATTCAAAGTGATTGGTGCAAAATTGCGGTAGTTATCGTGTCCACAAGAAAGTGACCATGTTGACATTTTCTGGAAGTCGAAACATGGTGCCCATTGCAATAGTTAGCCTTCTAGTTTTACGTGACGGTTAATCATGCAATCATGAGCCATGGGACCTCCTTTTTACGTGGAATCCGAACCACAGGAGATGAGGACATGGCATTTTACTTCGAAAATCTCACATGCATTGACCAGGAATCGAACTCTGTCGGTGATCTGATTAACATAGATTCCTAACTTGAAGGCTTATTTGACGCGCCCAACACTTATTCCTAAATGTTATTCCCTGAAGTGACATCCGAATTATTGGGATCAAAACAGTTTTATTGAAGGAAAATGAAATAAGAAGACGGGTAGATTGTTGTTCTTAGGGGCGAAACAGCGCGGTCATCTGGCACTAAAGAAAGGCTACCGGGCCTAAGTTATATTTAAGGCTCGACCCACACCCCCAAACTGTACAGAACCACAAAAATTTGAATGTATTAATTGATTTCAAATAATTACATATTCATGGGATAGCGGCATCACGAACACGGCCTGCGGACAGATGACACCAACTTGCTCACAGAAATTGCCGAGATAAATGTAGAAAACTTACTCACGCGACGAAGCGACCTTCGAGCGTCGCCTGGAAAATGCCAGTGTTCAAAATAGGTGGGGATCGAAGCCACGACTACCAGGCCGGGTGCAACCTAGCCACAGTTTATACGCCCTAGCTGGCGTAGCCCTGTCGGCTCCAAGTCTTTGGCCGGCTCCCCTTCCTAACCCTTTCTTGACCATTGGGACTTTCCAGTCCCGGCTATATGATCCCTCATTTATTAAACTGCAGTGGACAATTCTATGAGCTATCTGACCATCGGCACTTGTAAGTCCCACTTCCAGAAGGTAATATAGGTTCATAGTTTGGAAAACAGATGGCCCAGTGATTATTGTATTTGGCAACTCCAGCTATCTGATATGACATCTAGCGGTAAAAATGAGAAACTTACCAAGTAGGGTACATTTGTCACGTGGTGACTGTTTGTATATGGTTTCTTGTATTGGTAAACAGATCGTGGTAAATTGTTCGTGTCTTTATACATAAGTAATAAGTTTTACTCGTTGATAGAGTGAAAAATGAGTAAAAGCAAAGTGCATTGCTCAGTTTACGGCTGTAAGTCGATGTATAAGAGGGCTGCGGATATACCTTTTCATCACTTTCCAAAAGATGCAAATAGCAATAGCCGAAATGTGATGATACCTTATAATAATACCTTTCCACCCCGGGAAGGATCTAACACTTGTCGAGGTAGACAGAAGACCTGCGACGTAAAGCCAGCGAAGGTTATTCAGTTTAAAAACAGCTGTTACGATGGGCGCGCTGGTAAGATTGAAGTTACTTGAATAATTAATTAAATAATTAATTATTGGCTGCTTGGTAGGGAGAAGGGATGAGTTTAACTTGTATTAAAACTCGTGGGGCGACAGGAATTGCTTGATTTGGATGGTTAAAAGGTGGGTTTGGTGTTGAATATTTGAATGGTAGCGGAATCGCTCATTCTACAGTGCCCACGGGGAGGCAAATTAGGCCTAGGCCTATATGACTGATAGTGGAATAGCTCGAATATCGAAGAACTTAGCGATTACGAGGTGTAGGCTTGGCGGAAAGGCTGGCGGATCATCAGTTTGACATCAATTCACGATATAAGTCGGAGCTTGGAACAGTGGCGTCTGGTTTGCGTGGATGCTAGTCTCGGAATGATAAAAGTAGCACAGCTTCGGTGTGTTATTTATTTGTTTATGTACCGTATTTCTCTATTTGAATGTCCTCGGCGTTGACTCAGGATCGACATTTACATTATATTGCGCATAATAGTACCAAAATAATGTCCGAATTGTAGCCCTGTGTAAATTTGAATCAGCTGATCTACATCAACCATAAAAACTGATGCTTGATAATATGCAATTGACACAAACAAATCCAGTGGAACACACAAATTAGATCACGTGTATCGCACAGGTATACATATATACAATTAAAAATAACACTGTCATTACTTTAGAGACCACATTTACTGATTATAACCGAAAAATAAACAGTGTTCCATATCAAACGCGTGTTATTGAGTATTTTAAACCCTACTTATCCAGACCGACCGCAGCGCCCCAAGTGTTAGTTTGAGTTGCCATTGAGTGTTGAGAAATGCTGCCAACATGTAAACACTTACATGGACAGTTGTTAACGTATCCTTACTTACTTGGTATAAAATCTTGAGAGGACATAGGCTATATCACGAGTGTATTACGATTATATATTCGCATTATATATGCTAGACAGAAATGAAAATAGCCATTTTCTGTAAGGGACTTTCAAGTTCATTGGGCAGCTGTTGTCAGGAACATGTTCATATGCCAATGTAAACAAGTTTCATGAGTAGGTCTACATTGTTATCGACATGTTACGGAATAACATGGCTTTTAGCCTACATACACTGAGATACACGGTGATACACGGTGATACATGGTGATACACGGTGAAACAAGGTGATACACGGTGAAACACGGTGATACACGGTGAAACACGTTGATACACGGTGAAACACGGTGATACAAGGTGATGCATGGTGAAACACGTTGATGCATGGTGAAACACGTTGATGCAAGGTGAAACACGTTGATACAAGGTGATACATGGTGATACACGTTGATACATGGTGATACACGGTGAAACACGTTGATACACGGTGATACACGTTGATACACGTGATACATGGTGATACAAGGTGATACATGGTGATACAAGGTGATACATGGTGAAACAAGGTGATACAAGGTGAAACACGTTGATACACGGTGATACACGGTGATACACGTTGATACACGGTGATACAAGGTGATACAAGGTGAAACACGTTGATGCACGGTGAAACACGTTGATACAAGGTGATACATGGTGATACATGGTGATACAAGGTGATACACGGTGATACAAGGTGAAACACGTTGATGCACGGTGAAACACGGTGATACACGGTGAAACACGTTGATACAAGGTGATACATGGTGATACACGTTGATGCACGGTGATACACGGTGAAACACGTTGATACACGGTGATACATGGTGAAACACGTTGATACACGGTGAAACACGTTGATACAAGGTGATACAAGGTGATACATGGTGATACACGTTGATGCACGGTGAAACACGTTGATACACGGTGATACACGTTGATACACGGTGATACAAGGTGATACATGGTGAAACACGGTGAAACACGTTGATACAAGGTGATACAAGGTGATACATGGTGATACACGTTGATGCACGGTGAAACACGTTGATACACGGTGATACAAGGTGATACACGGTGAAACACGTTGATACACGGTGATACAAGGTGATACATGGTGAAACACGTTGATACACGGTGAAACACGGTGATACAAGGTGATACACGGTGAAACACGTTGATACACGGTGATACAAGGTGATACACGGTGAAACACGTTGATACAAGGTGATACATGGTGAAACACGTTGATACACGGTGAAACACGTTGATACACGGTGATACACGGTGAAACACGTTGATACACGGTGATACACGGCGAAACACGTTGATACACGGTGATACACGGTGAAACACGTTGATACACGGTGATACAAGGTGATGCACGGTGAAACACGTTGATACACGGTGATACAAGGTGAAACACGTTGATACACGGTGATACAAGGTGATACATGGTGATACACGTGATACAAGGTGATACATGGTGAAACACGTTGATACACGGTGAAACACGTTGATACACGGTGATACAAGGTGATACACGGTGAAACACGTTGATACACGGTGATACAAGGTGATACACGGTGAAACACGTTGATACACGTTGATACACGGTGAAACACGTTGATACACGGTGAAACACGGTGATACACGGTGAAACACGTTGATACACGGTGATACAAGGTGATACATGGTGAAACACGTTGATACACGGTGAAACACGTTGATACACGGTGATACAAGGTGATACACGGTGATACAAGGTGATACATGGTGAAACACGGTGAAACACGTTGATACAAGGTGATACACGGTGATACAAGGTGATGCACGTTGATGCACGGTGAAACACGTTGATACACGTTGATACACGGTGATACAAGGTGATACACGGTGAAACACGTTGATACACGGTGATACAAGGTGATACATGGTGATACACGTGAAACACGTTGATACATGGTGAAACACGTTGATACACGGTGATACAAGGTGATACATGGTGAAACACGTTGATACACGGTGAAACACGTTGATACACGGTGATACACGGTGAAACACGTTGATACACGGTGAAACACGTTGATACACGGTGAAACACGTTGATACACGGTGAAACACGTTGATACACGGTGATACAAGGTGAAACACGGTGATACACGTTGATACAAGGTAAACACGTTGATACACGGTGATACACGGTGAAACACGGTGATACACGTTGATACACGGTGAAACACGGTGATACAAGGTGATGCATGGTGAAACACGTTGATGCACGGTGAAACACGTTGATACAAGGTGATACACGTTGATACAAGGTGATACATGGTGAAACACGTTGATACAATGTGAAACACGTTGATACAAGGTGATACACGGTGATACATGGTGAAACACGTTGATACACGGTGATACATGGTGAAACACGTTGATACAAGGTGAAACACGGTGATACATGGTGAAACACGGTGATACACGTTGATACACGGTGAAACACGTTGATACACGGTGATACAAGGTTATACATGGTGAAACACGTTGATACAAGGTGATACATGGTGAAACACGTTGATACACGGTGATACAAGGTGATACATGGTGAAACACGTTGATACACGGTGATACATGGTGAAACACGTTGATACACGGTGATACAAGGTGATGCATGGTGAAACACGTTGATACAAGGTGAAACACGTTGATACAAGGTGATACATGGTGAAACACGTTGATACAAGGTGATACATGGTGAAACACGTTGATACAAGGTGAAACACGTTGATACAAGGTGATACATGGTGATACATGGTGAAACACGTTGATACAAGGTGAAACACGTTGATACAAGGTGATACACGGTGATACATGGTGAAACACGTTGATACATGGTGAAACACGGTGATACACGTTGATACACGGTGATACACGGTGAAACACGATGATACACGGTGATACAAGGTGATACATGGTGAAACACGTTGATACAAGGTGATACATGGTGAAACACATTGATACAAGGTGAAACACGGTGATACATGGTGATACACGGTGAAACACGTTGATACACGGTGATACAAGGTGATACACGGTGATACAAGGTGATGCATGGTGAAGCACGTTGATACAAGGTGATACACGTTGATACAAGGTGATACATGGTGAAACACGTTGATACAAGGTGATACATGGTGAAACACGTTGATACAAGGTGAAACACGTTGATACACGGTGAAACACGTTGATACAAGGTGATACACGGTGATACATGGTGAAACACGTTGATACAAGGTGATACATGGTGAAACACGTTGATACACGGTGATACAAGGTGATACACGGTGATACAAGGTGATGCATGGTGAAACACGTTGATAGAAGGTGAAACACGTTGATACACGGTGATACATGGTGAAACATGGTGATACACGTTGATACACGGTGATACACGGTGAAACACGTTGATACAAGGTGATACATGGTGAAACACGTTGATACAAGGTGATACATGGTGAAACACGTTGATACACGGTGATACAAGGTGATACATGGTAAAACACGGTGATACACGTTGATACACGGTGATACAAGGTGATACAAGGTGATACATGGTAAAACACGGTGATACACGTTGATACACGGTGAAACACGTTGATACAAGGTGATACATGGTGAAACACGTTGATACACGGTGATACAAGGTGATACACGGTGAAACACGTTGATACACGGTGATACATGGTGAAACACGTTGATACAAGGTGATACATGGTGAAACACGTTGATGCACGGTGAAACACATTGATACACGGTGATACAAGGTGATACATGGTGATACACGGTGAAACACGTTGATACAAGGTGATACACGGTGAAACACGTTGATACACGTTGATACAAGGTGAAACACGTTCATACACGTGATACAAGGTGATACATGGTGAAACACGGTGATACATGGTGAAACACGTTGATACAAGGTGATACATGGTGAAACACGTTGATGCACGGTGAAACACATTGATACACGGTGATACAAGGTGATACATGGTGATACATGGTGATACACGGTGAAACACGGTGATACAAGGTGATACATGGTGATACACGGTGAAACACGTTGATACAAGGTGATACACGGTGGAACACGTTGATACACGGTGATACAAGGTGAAACAAGTTGATACACGGTGATACAAGGTGATACAAGGTGATACATGGTGAAACACGTTGATACAAGGTGATACATGGTGAAACACGTTGATGCACGGTGAAACACGTTGATACACGGTGATACACGGTGAAACAAGTTGATACACGGTGATACAAGGTGATACACGGTGATACATGGTGAAACACTTTGATGCACGGTGAAACACGTTGATACACGATGATACAAGGTGATACTCGGTGATACATGGTGATACACGGTGATACATGGTGAAACACTTTGATGCACGGTGAAACACGTTGATACACGATGATACAAGGTGATACTCGGTGATACATGGTGAAACACGTTGATACACGGTGAAACACGTTGATACACGGTGATACATGGTGAAACACGGTGATACATGGTGAAACACGTTGATGCACGGTGAAACACGTTGATACAAGGTGATACAAAGTGATACATGGTGAAACACGTTGATACACGGTGAAACACGTTGATACACGGTGATACAAGGTGAAACAAGTTGATACACGTTGATACAAGGTGATACATGGTGAACCACGTTGATACATGGTGAAACACGTTGATACACGGTGATACATGGTGAAACACGTTGATACAAGGTGATACATGGTGAAACACGTTGATACACTGTGAAACACGTTGATACACGGTGATACAAGCTGATACATGGTGATACACGGTGAAACACGTTGATACAAAGTGATACACGGTGAAACACGTTGATACACGGTGATACAAGGTGATGCACGGTGAAACACGTTGATACAAGGTGATACAAGGTGATACAAGGTGATGCACGGTGAAACACGGTGAAACACGTTGATACAAGGTGATACAAGGTGATGCACGGTGAAACACGGTGAAACACGTTGATACAAGGTGATACACGGTGAAACAAGGTGATACAAGGTGAAACACGTTGATACAAGGTGATACAAGGTGATGCACGGTGATGCACGGTGATACAAGGTGATACACGGTGATACAAGGTGATACATGGTGAAACACGTTGATACACGGTGATACACGTGATACATGGTGAAACACGTTGATACACGTGATACATGGTGAAACACGTTGATACAAGGTGAAACACGTTGAGGCACGGTGAAACACGTTGATACACGGTGATACAAGGTGATACAAGGTGATACATGGTGAAACACGGTGATACACGGTGATACAAGGTGATACATGGTGAAACACGTTGATACACGGTGATACAAGGTGATACATGGTGAAACACGTTGATACAAGGTGATACATGGTGATACAAGGTGATGCACGGTGAAACACGTTGATACACGGTGAAACACGTTGATACACGGTGATACAAGCTGATACATGGTGATACACGGTGAAACACGTTGATACAAGGTGATACACGGTGAAACACGTTGATACACGGTGATACAAGGTGATGCACGGTGAAACACGTTGATACAAGGTGATACAAGGTGATGCACGGTGAAACACGTTGATACACGGTGAAACACGTTGATACACGGTGATACAAGCTGATACATGGTGATACACGGTGAAACACGTTGATACAAGGTGATACACGTTGATACACGGTGAAACACGTTGATACACGGTGATACACGTTGATACACGGTGATACAAGCTGATACATGGTGATACACGGTGAAACACGTTGATACAAGGTGATGCACGGTGAAACACGTTGATACACGTGATACAAGGTGATACATGGTGAAACACGGTGATACAAGGTGATACACGGTGCAACACGTTGATACACGGTGATACAAGGTGAAACACGTTGATACACGGTGATACAAGGTGATACACGGTGAAACACGTTGATACAAGGTGATACACGGTGAAACACGTTGATACAAGGTGATACATGGTGAAACACGTTGATACAAGGTGATACAAGGTGATACATGGTGAAACACGGTGATACAAGGTGATACAAGGTGATGCACGGTGAAACACGTTGATACAAGGTGATACAAGGTGATACATGGTGAAATACGTTGATACACGGTGATACAAGGTGATACACGGTGAAACACGTTGATACACGTGATACAAGGTGATACATGGTGAAACACGTTGATACAAGGTGATGCATGGTGAAACACGTTGATACAAGGTGATACAAGGTGATACAAGGTGATACACGGTGATACAAGGTGATAAAAGGTGATACATGGTGATACACGTTGATACACGGTGATACAAGGTGATACATGGTGAAACACGTTGATACTCGTGATACAAGGTGATACATGGTGAAACACGTTGATACACGGTGATACAAGGTGATACATGGTGAAACACGTTGATACACGGTGATACAAGGTGATACATGGTGAAACACGTTGATACAAGGTGATACATGGTGAAACACGTTGATACACGGTGTTACACTGTGATACATGGTGAAACACGTTGATACAAGGTGATACATGGTGAAACCCGTTGATACAAGGTGATACATGGTGAAACACGTTGATACACGGTGATACAAGGTGATACATGGTGAAACACGTTGATACACGGTGAAACACGTTGATACACGGTGATACAAGGTGATACACGGTGATACAAGGTGATACATGGTGAAACACGGTGAAACACGTTGATACAAGGTGATACACGGTGATACATGGTGAAACACGTTGATACACGGTGATACATGGTGAAACACGTTGATACAAGGTGAAACACGGTGATACATGGTGAAACACGGTGATACACGTTGATACACGGTGAAACACGTTGATACACGGTGATACAAGGTTATACATGGTGAAACACGTTGATACAAGGTGATACATGGTGAAACACGTTGATACACGGTGATACAAGGTGATACATGGTGAAACACGTTGATACACGGTGATACATGGTGAAACACGTTGATACACGGTGATACAAGGTGATGCATGGTGAAACACGTTGATACAAGGTGAAACACGTTGATACAAGGTGATACATGGTGAAACACGTTGATACAAGGTGATACATGGTGAAACACGTTGATACAAGGTGAAACACGTTGATACAAGGTGATACATGGTGATACATGGTGAAACACGTTGATACAAGGTGAAACACGTTGATACAAGGTGATACACGGTGATACATGGTGAAACACGTTGATACATGGTGAAACACGGTGATACACGTTGATACACGGTGATACACGGTGAAACACGATGATACACGGTGATACAAGGTGATACATGGTGAAACACGTTGATACAAGGTGATACATGGTGAAACACATTGATACAAGGTGAAACACGGTGATACATGGTGATACACGGTGAAACACGTTGATACACGGTGATACAAGGTGATACACGGTGATACAAGGTGATGCATGGTGAAGCACGTTGATACAAGGTGATACACGTTGATACAAGGTGATACATGGTGAAACACGTTGATACAAGGTGATACATGGTGAAACACGTTGATACAAGGTGAAACACGTTGATACACGGTGAAACACGTTGATACAAGGTGATACACGGTGATACATGGTGAAACACGTTGATACAAGGTGATACATGGTGAAACACGTTGATACACGGTGATACAAGGTGATACACGGTGATACAAGGTGATGCATGGTGAAACACGTTGATAGAAGGTGAAACACGTTGATACACGGTGATACATGGTGAAACACGGTGATACACGTTGATACACGGTGATACACGGTGAAACACGTTGATACAAGGTGATACATGGTGAAACACGTTGATACAAGGTGATACATGGTGAAACACGTTGATACACGGTGATACAAGGTGATACATGGTAAAACACGGTGATACACGTTGATACACGGTGATACAAGGTGATACAAGGTGATACATGGTAAAACACGGTGATACACGTTGATACACGGTGAAACACGTTGATACAAGGTGATACATGGTGAAACACGTTGATACACGGTGATACAAGGTGATACACGGTGAAACACGTTGATACACGGTGATACATGGTGAAACACGTTGATACAAGGTGATACATGGTGAAACACGTTGATGCACGGTGAAACACATTGATACACGGTGATACAAGGTGATACATGGTGATACACGGTGAAACACGTTGATACAAGGTGATACACGGTGAAACACGTTGATACACGTTGATACAAGGTGAAACACGTTCATACACGTGATACAAGGTGATACATGGTGAAACACGGTGATACATGGTGAAACACGTTGATACAAGGTGATACATGGTGAAACACGTTGATGCACGGTGAAACACATTGATACACGGTGATACAAGGTGATACATGGTGATACATGGTGATACACGGTGAAACACGGTGATACAAGGTGATACATGGTGATACACGGTGAAACACGTTGATACAAGGTGATACACGGTGGAACACGTTGATACACGGTGATACAAGGTGAAACAAGTTGATACACGGTGATACAAGGTGATACAAGGTGATACATGGTGAAACACGTTGATACAAGGTGATACATGGTGAAACACGTTGATGCACGGTGAAACACGTTGATACACGGTGATACACGGTGAAACAAGTTGATACACGGTGATACAAGGTGATACACGGTGATACATGGTGAAACACTTTGATGCACGGTGAAACACGTTGATACACGATGATACAAGGTGATACTCGGTGATACATGGTGATACACGGTGATACATGGTGAAACACTTTGATGCACGGTGAAACACGTTGATACACGATGATACAAGGTGATACTCGGTGATACATGGTGAAACACGTTGATACACGGTGAAACACGTTGATACACGGTGATACATGGTGAAACACGGTGATACATGGTGAAACACGTTGATGCACGGTGAAACACGTTGATACAAGGTGATACAAAGTGATACATGGTGAAACACGTTGATACACGGTGAAACACGTTGATACACGGTGATACAAGGTGAAACAAGTTGATACACGTTGATACAAGGTGATACATGGTGAACCACGTTGATACATGGTGAAACACGTTGATACACGGTGATACATGGTGAAACACGTTGATACAAGGTGATACATGGTGAAACACGTTGATACACTGTGAAACACGTTGATACACGGTGATACAAGCTGATACATGGTGATACACGGTGAAACACGTTGATACAAGGTGATACACGGTGAAACACGTTGATACACGGTGATACAAGGTGATGCACGGTGAAACACGTTGATACAAGGTGATACAAGGTGATGCACGGTGAAACACGGTGAAACACGTTGATACAAGGTGATACAAGGTGATGCACGGTGAAACACGGTGAAACACGTTGATACAAGGTGATACACGGTGAAACAAGGTGATACAAGGTGAAACACGTTGATACAAGGTGATACAAGGTGATGCACGGTGATGCACGGTGATACAAGGTGATACACGGTGATACAAGGTGATACATGGTGAAACACGTTGATACACGGTGATACACGTGATACATGGTGAAACACGTTGATACACGTGATACATGGTGAAACACGTTGATACAAGGTGAAACACGTTGAGGCACGGTGAAACACGTTGATACACGGTGATACAAGGTGATACAAGGTGATACATGGTGAAACACGGTGATACACGGTGATACAAGGTGATACATGGTGAAACACGTTGATACACGGTGATACAAGGTGATACATGGTGAAACACGTTGATACAAGGTGATACATGGTGATACAAGGTGATGCACGGTGAAACACGTTGATACACGGTGAAACACGTTGATACACGGTGATACAAGCTGATACATGGTGATACACGGTGAAACACGTTGATACAAGGTGATACACGGTGAAACACGTTGATACACGGTGATACAAGGTGATGCACGGTGAAACACGTTGATACAAGGTGATACAAGGTGATGCACGGTGAAACACGTTGATACACGGTGAAACACGTTGATACACGGTGATACAAGCTGATACATGGTGATACACGGTGAAACACGTTGATACAAGGTGATACACGTTGATACACGGTGAAACACGGTGATACACGTTGATACACGGTGATACAAGCTGATACATGGTGATACACGGTGAAACACGTTGATACAAGGTGATGCACGGTGAAACACGTTGATACACGTGATACAAGGTGATACATGGTGAAACACGGTGATACAAGGTGATACACGGTGCAACACGTTGATACACGGTGATACAAGGTGAAACACGTTGATACACGGTGATACAAGGTGATACACGGTGAAACACGTTGATACAAGGTGATACACGGTGAAACACGTTGATACAAGGTGATACATGGTGAAACACGTTGATACAAGGTGATACAAGGTGATACATGGTGAAACACGGTGATACAAGGTGATGCACGGTGAAACACGTTGATACAAGGTGATACAAGGTGATACATGGTGAAATACGTTGATACACGGTGATACAAGGTGATACACGGTGAAACACGTTGATACACGTGATACAAGGTGATACATGGTGAAACACGTTGATACAAGGTGATGCATGGTGAAACACGTTGATACAAGGTGATACAAGGTGATACAAGGTGATACACGGTGATACAAGGTGATAAAAGGTGATACATGGTGAAACACGTTGATACACGGTGATACAAGGTGATACATGGTGAAACACGTTGATACTCGTGATACAAGGTGATACATGGTGAAACACGTTGATACACGGTGATACAAGGTGATACATGGTGAAACACGTTGATACACGGTGATACAAGGTGATACATGGTGAAACACGTTGATACAAGGTGATACATGGTGAAACACGTTGATACACGGTGTTACACTGTGATACATGGTGAAACACGTTGATACAAGGTGATACATGGTGAAACCCGTTGATACAAGGTGATACATGGTGAAACACGTTGATACACGGTGATACAAGGTGATACATGGTGAAACACGTTGATACACGGTGAAACACGTTGATACACGGTGATACAAGGTGATACACGGTGAAACACGTTGATACACGTGATACAAGGTGATACATGGTGAAACACGTTGATGCACGGTGAAACACGTTGATACAAGGTGATACATGGTGAAACACGTTGATACACGGTGAAACACGTTGATACACGGTGATACAAGCTGATACATGCTAATACACTGTAATTCACGCTTGCCACGGTGGGTGAGTAGTTAACGTGTCGGTCTACTAACCCCCCCAAGCTTGCAGGTTCGCTCCTGGCCGTAGTAGGTGATTTTTTGAATGGCGGCAAAAATTACGATACGCATGTCATGCGATGTTGGCATGTCAAAGAACCCATTTGAATTCAGTAGGCCGTGTTCATAATGACAAAATTAATCTCTACTAGAAATCGCTATAGTGTTCAAGGAGCTTAGATATCTAACCTCCTTGACTTTCATAGTGCTTCAAGGAACAACGAAATTTGACATGCAGGCTACCCTTTGGGTGTCAAATAAAGCTTGCATCCGGTATCCGAGGCCATACGATATTATTATTATTATTATTACTGTGATTCACGGTAATAATAATAATAATAATAATAATATCGTATGGCCTCGGGTGCCTGGTGCAAGCTTTGTTAATTGACACCCAGAGGGTAGCTTGCATATCGAATTTCGTCGTTCCTTTGAACGCTATGAAAGTCAAGGAGGTTAGATATCTAAACTCCTTGACACTACAGCGCTTTCAAGTAGAGAATGGAGGAACTTTGTGTTGGCGGAAAATCCCGAGATTAATTTTGCCATTGAACACGGCCTACTGAATTCAAATGGGTTCTTTAACATGCCAACAACGTATGACATGAGTGTCGTGATTTTTGTCGCCTTCAAAAATCACTTACCATGGCCAGGGGCGAACCTGCAATCTTGGGGTTGGTAGTCCGACACTATAACCACTCACCCACGGTGATACTTGGTAATTGCTAGGAAATTGCAAACCTAATTTCCAACATGCTCTGTGAGAGAGAGTTCGTATTATTCCTAGGTGATTCTAAAAGTCGTAAAAGAAGAAATAACGGTTTGCCACAGGGATCAGTATTGGCCCCAGCTCTCTTCAACCTCTACATCCATGACTTACCATCAACCTCAGCTACTAAGTTTATCTATGCAGACGACATTGCACTGGTAGCTCAAAACAGAAATTTTGAGGATGGAGAAGGCATTCTTTCAGCAGACTTGGACAAAATGGCTACATTCTTCAAGTCTTGGCGATTGATCCCAAGTGCTTCTAAGACTGAGGTTTCATGTTTTCATCTTAGCAACCGACTCGCAAACTACGAGCCATCTGTTTTATTACTTGGTGATAAACTGAAGTACAACCCTTTCCCGAAATATCTAGGAGTCATCCTGGACAGAACTTTGAGCTACAAGCTCTCTCACAAAATCACTACTAGGAATAACATCCTACACAAGCTTTGTGGTAGTTCATGGGGATCCTCGACTGACTGCTTACGATTAACGGATATTAATTAGTCTTGTCTACTCTGCAGCGGAATACTGTGCCCCTGCATGGCTGGAAAGTGTACCCGTGCATAAAGCGGATACTAAGTTGAATGGAATCATGCGCTACATAACTGGTACTGTAAAGTCTACACCTGGTAGGTTAAGCCTGAGCTCAGACACTACCTGGGGGAAGATGATTTGAAAAGAAAAGGAAAAAGGTTTAGGAGTGGAAACGATCTTAGGCAGAGAGGAGGAGAATCCAAGCCAAAATAATAAGTGATAAGGTAGTGAGAACAAATAATTATGTTGGGCTAAGCTTGTGGAAGGAAGGTGCATAAGTGGGAGCTTGAGCGAGAATAACGGAGAGAGCAGCGTGAGCTGAGGTTACAGGCAGGCTGTCGCTAAGTGCTCTTTCCCTCCCGAGCGTGAATTTGAGTACTATGGGGAAGGGTGGTGCGCTGGCGAGCAAAGGAATGCCAGATGAAAATGATTTATGTACTTTCCCTTCAAAAGGGTGAGATTTTAGAAAGCATTCTGAAATGCTAGAAAGATTTAAATTAGCTGGATATTTGTATTACCCGCCACTGTTGGGTAGATTATTGGCTGAGGAATAACCTACCCACCAAGGGAAAATGATAAAGAAGAGGAGGTGGGTTTCGGACTGGAGAGAAAGGATAAAGAAATAGGATGAGAGTTCCACAAAAGTTATAAATTTAACCTTTAATGCACTTAGAGGCGGTTGCAACTGCAAATCCGCTCTCTGATACCTAAAGTGGGTACGAGCTTGGTCAAAGCTGACGGGAACCGCAGCTAAGACTTGGGCGGTTTGCCAGAGAAAGGCTTTAGTGTATTTCCTCCCAAGCATGCATAAGACTACTATGGGGAAGGGTAATAGTCTGGCAAGATAAATAGTAGCAGATTTGTTCTGTATTAACGATCGCATGAACTTGGGAAGAGGCAGGGAAGACAGGATCTTGCCTAACTGTATTATTTGGGAAATGATAAATCCAAAAACAAATATTTAATTTATTTAACAATTCAAAGAAGTTTAATGAATTTAACAAGTATATAATATCTTTTTGACAAATATAGATCATTTAAACTCTTTAACAAATGGGGTCGCAGACCTCCTAACATTTAGAGATTGCTCCAGGCAATTAACAATCCTTTAGGTTTCAAACCTTATATATGTACTAAAATCTTTGTAAGATTTAAAAAAGACAAATGAAGTGATTAAAGTTTAAACATTAAATTAAGTACAAGGAGTGTACTTTAAGAAATTTCCAGGTAACTATTTTAAAAAAGTTACAACTTCGAAAATAACAAAAAAGAAAGCGGGTAGAATGAAGGAGAAGTTCCTATAACTTCTTATATTTATACAGAATTACTGTTGGTTGATATACAAATAAGGGCAGGTCACTTACTGTGAAACCTGAAGAGAGAATCAAAAGGAAGGTTCTCGACCTCCTATGTTTAAATAGGAATCACGAGCCAAATGGGGCAGTTTCCATTTCGTGAGACCTAGAAATAACTCACTCAAGAGTTGAAAGAATTGTTTTCCCTGATTATAAGGTAGAAACAATGTAAGTTTGAACCGTGTATAAAACACGTAGTTATGCAGAAATTAATTAATGCTAAACAAGCAAGATGGAAGGGCACTTCGTTAGAGTGACACCTTATTGGAAATGATCCAGATTTATAATTTTATTAATATAGTTTGTTAGTAGAAGGTTTAGGAAAGATCAATTGGGATTGAGGATAAATGTTCATGGCCTTATTTAATGTAAACGGACGATCGCGACGCGGAAGAAATACTGAAAGCACTGTTTCTCACTATAGTTTGTTGAATAGATGAAAAGTTCACTGTAGTAACACGAAAGTTTATGGGAAAGAAAGTTATTGCAATGATGAAAATAACTGGTTGCACTAGGTAGGCAAGAGTCTATTTCTTAAGAAGTTTGTGAATTACAATTAAATGCGCCATAGAACATTCCAGCGGTGGAAGAAAATTCGCTATTGCAGTAATTTATAATGAAGATTCCTCATTTTAAATAGTATTCCCTTCAAGTGAGTGAAAAATACATGACGGCAAGACTTGTAGATAAAGTACAGGATCTGGAAGGTTCCAGAACAGTCCTAATAGAAGAATGGGGCCAAAGTTAATCCAGCGGAGGAACTAGCTTGGTGATTTATAGACAGCGGGTATTAGATAATATCCCACGTGGTGAGAAGATTTCTCATTTAATTAGCTTAAGAAAAGCTACTTTCTATTAAGGTTGGCTTAGACAGACAAAAGCTCAACATGGCAAATCCCGCGAAGAATGATTACCGCCCCAAATAAGTAATCTCACGCTGTCTATAAAATAATCAATAAAAGCATGTAGAGAATAAGACTGATGAAGATGAGGTTAAAACCTTAAAGCTGTACTTATCTTGGTTGCATGTCGAAGGTGAAGTTCCCTTTGACGGATCCCTAATGTGCCAACATGACGTAGAGAGTAGAGAATGCCTCTTGGTTTGAGGAGACTGGCTCTAGTTGAGCCTTAACTGACCGAGTCAACTGCCGACTTACAAGTGAGACCTGCTCAGCAAAGCGCGGAGGGTCCAAGGAAGGGAAAGAGTGGGGGTAGGAGACAAAAGGTATACATATCAGCATAACCAACATAAGAAATGAAATTCTCTTGAGGAGATGGTCTTCAAAGAGTTGATAACAGGCGATACTAGCACAGCATGGTGAGTGAAAAAGTAAACGAAGTTCTCTTGCTCATGGAGAAGATAGCTGGCGATGGTAGCAAAATCTGGTGGCCAGATGGATAAGTAAATCCTCTTGCACCAGGAAGAATTGAGGAGCTTCAGAGATTCGCTGCTAGATGACGCTAGGAGGGTCATGGAAGATATATATCTAGAACAGACTCGCAAAAGATATAAGCGACATGATCACCAAAGAGAAAATAGAAGATCACTGTTGGTGTTTGATAAAGAGGAAGGAATGAACAAGCAAAGAGCATTAAACTTTATATTCTCTCATACCGTGTATTCCAAGAATACACCATACTGGGAGGGGAAAACACCAACAGAGAACAAGAAAAACAAGTAAACATTTAAAGGTAATGGAGCGATCATAGAAAGTTGTCTTGTGATCGGACCATTAGTGGTCAAGACTCTGACCACCCTGACTCTCCCATCCCTTCCAGGATAACACTCTGTCACTCTACCAGATGTCCAAACTAGGGGGGGGGGGGGGAGGGTGAAACATCCCTAACCAAGACCAAGTCCCCCACTTTAATGTCGGGACTGGAAAGAAACCACTTCTGTCTCCGTTGCAAGGAAGTTAAATATTCCAAGTTCCACCTCTTCCAAAAGGAATTACGGAGGGCTTCAAGTTTACGCCAAACGATAGGTAAATTAGAATCCCTGTAAGAATTAGGAAGGGGAGGAGGGGCAGAGAGAGAAGTGCGTGTAAGGAAGTGACCAGGTGTGAGTGGAAGCAGGTCATCAGGGTCATTGGAAAGCGGAGTTAAAAAAGAGAATTAACAACACCTTCAATCACAAAATAGCTAGAAACTGCGGGAAATAAGGCACTAGTAAAGATTGCGATAAGACGCAATAGGAGAATTAACAAGTTTAAACAAAGCGTATAGAAACAAGTACATCTATTAAGGATAAGAATATACCAAATACACAAAGGAACTATGCGAGTAGGAGGCAAGAACGCCATAGGTAACAACAATCTAGTAGCCATAAACAATAACCTTAAGTCATAATAAGTATCAAAGGGGTTAATCAGAAAAATACTTAAGTCAGCGAGAAACGTGACATTACAAGCATAAATACAAAAACACATCGAATGTAACGACGAGAAGAAACAAGTTCGTTCATCAATGAACAATAAGATTGCAAAATATGTAAGCAGAGTGCAATACATAAGCGCGTAAAGGATATGCAACGATGTTATGAAACAAGAATCGAAGCAGTTTTAAGATACGAGTCTGAACAAGTGGGAGACACAGGCAAGCGCGGCCTTGACCCACATAGTACAGCGAGATAAGGAATATAAATATCTGAAAGAGTCCTTGAGCGGAACAAGTTTATTTTGGTGATGAGTAGAGCAGCTTCTGAACTTACAGAAGCGACTCGCAAGACAATGGTTGGCAGTCAGCCAGAGTTGAGATAAGAGAAATTTGCTCTGACCTTTGGCAAGCATACAGGAAGTAAACAGCAACTTGGCCTTACTCAAGCTTGTATACAAACAAGATTGAAAAACAAGCAGTTCGAAATAAACAAACACAAGTTGAATCAGCCGTGACTTAAAGCGGAACGAGTAACACGACATGCAGTCATCCGTAGCTTGGACGTGAACAAACAATTTAAAGACATATGAAATAGAGTAGGAAATCAATTTCGCATAATTTGGAGGATCACGGAATCCGACAATTTTCAACAGAAAAAAGCTAGATTCTTCCGAAATAGGAAGAGAAGCTGGGACATTGAGAAGGAGTTTATGCGTAAGAATAGTTATTCTAGATGCTAGAGAATTCAGATTTTCAAGCGATTTCATGAGCGACTTCCAATTGTGAGGAAGGGGGGAGGAGCCGGCCGTGGCCATCCTTCTAAATAACGAAAGAAGTGAAACATAGCTTACAGCGAAGTGATGGTGACTGATAGCCATGGTTTTCCACAAGGGGAAGATAGTTTTCGATAGAGAGTTTAAGCAATTACCTGCTATAAAAAATGACATGAGAAGGTAAACGAAGTAACACAAGGCAAGGCGAACTTGAATTGCCATCTTGTGCGGGAAGAAGGCAAAACCATTTAAACAACTTACAAAGGTGGCGTAGTTGTTCACGATGAGACATCGTTTCGGCAAGTGTTTTTCAAAAGTATCGAGATCGAAAACATAAGCGTTCTCTTTTTCAGAGATGGGATTTATGTCAGCAGTAACGAAATGACATTGCGATTTGGTTTGAAGACTGGGATGTTGGATTTCACCAGTAATAACCCAACCAAAATCGGTGTCTCTAGCGACCACGGTTGAAGATAACTTGCGAACCTGTTTACGAAGGCAATTCCAAAAAACATTGGCACTGAAAAGTACATCAATGGGACCTTGTTAAACTGAGGATCAGCTAACCTTAAGTGCGAAGGAATCTTTAAACCGGAAGTATTAATAGAGCTGCTAGGAGTGTCCTTGCCAATACTGGTAAGAATGAGATAGTTTAAGTTAAGATTGGTGTTTCTTTGGCAAACGTCTCTGATTTTCAATTTTGAAGACTGCAAGACTTGAGTTTTCAAATTGTCAATGCCAGCCAGATACATTGATGGAAGTATGTGATGACGAAAGACCTAGTTTTTTAATTAACGATCGCGAAACAAAGTTATGAGTTGAAGCGGAATCGAGAAGACCGCGGGTTCGAACCCAATTTCCAAATTTATCTTGGATTTCGAATTGTACAGTGGACAAAAGGACTTGCGCACTGTGAGAAGTTTCGGCGTTAGAAATGCAGGAAGAAGCATTAGTTTGTTCGGAGCTGCTCTGCATGGAGTTTGAAGAAGCGGGTACTGATGACCTCGATTTATCATGAGCGTGCAATAAAGAATGGTGTGGTTTTTTTTACAATGGAAACAGAGATTGGATGACGTACAGTTTGAAGAAGAATGCTTAGGTGACAAGCAGTTGAAGCAATGTTTGCTATTGAAGACAAACTTCCTTCGATCTTCGACAGACAATTCTTTAAAAGATTTGCACAAATACAAAATGTGCAACTTTTTGCAGAGCATGCATTTTAAAGATTTGTTGAGCGACCTGATATGTTCTCTTGGATGGTTGATAGAAGCGGAACGAGTTTGCTTGTTCTCGACAGATGGGGGCTGATGACCCTTTAAAAAAGCAAGTTTTTTTTCTCAAAAATGTGACACTGATGACTCGTTTCGACATTTTCGCACTGAAATGAGAGTGCTGTAAGGACTTGGCATCGGCTGTTGAGAAACGATATGAGGTGTTCGAACGAGTATTCCTCCTTGCGAGCGAGTTCGATCTCCCAAGCCTTTAAAGTCGAAAAATCGAATCTGGATGTAGCTAGATGAATAAGTATAGTGTCCCATGTTTGGACAGGCTGCTTAAGTTGATATAATGCTCTAACATTTAATTGCATAGAGTCTATCAGGTCTCTTAAAGAGGTGACGTCATTAGGTTTGACGACTGGCAGGTTAAACAGACAGCGGATATGGCGAGCCACACACAAACGTAAATTGCCATATCTCTCTTTAAGGTGATTAAAGGCGATGTGGTAGTTATCTGCGCTTAAAGGCAGTGACTGAACCAAGGCCAAGGCCTCGCCTTACAAAAACGTACGTAAGAAGTAGAATTTATGAATGTCGGGAATTCCCTTATTGTCATGAACGAGTGAGCAGTAAAGTTCATAAAAAGAATACCATTCACCTTCCTGGCCTGAGAAGTGAGGTAGACTTATCTTTGGAAGTAACGGTTTCGGTTTGTTCTTGTTATCTGAAGCGGGTGCAAACTGGGCCGGATTGATGACCCTAGTGTCCGGTTCTGAGATACTGCGGATCAGTTGGTGGGCCTTGGCAATCCCTTCAAAGTACAAGGGTTCGACCTCGTCCCGATCCGATTGAAGTTCTGGGCAAGCGGATTCAATCTCGGTTTGAATTTGATTGTAATAATCATAGGACCGTTCGTACAACTTAAGGCGTTGTGTCAAGATGTCTAAATCACACTCGGCGGGATTTAATTTGTTGATGAAATTTCTGAATCTGGTGAGTTGCCCTTTATAGGAAGAACGTCTGGCAATGAGAGTTTCATCTTTATCAGTAGGAGCCATGACAAAGAAAATAAATTGAAATGTAACTCACGAAACTGTGGAACCTTGGAAATGCTGTCAGGCTGGCAGCAGCAAATAAGTAGAAAGAACGGGACACACCAAAGGAGACAGGAGCGGCCTCTTTCCCCTTCACAGGCTTTGCGCGATGTGGTTATAGCTGAAAGATTCAAAGCAGATAAAATAATTTGCAAGGTATTGTCAAATGACACTTTTAAAAAGAATAAGAATAGAAAATGGACTCTCCCGGGTTTCTGGGACAAAATTTTGGGTAGATTATTGGCTGAGGAATAACCTACCCACCAAGGGAAAATGATAAAGAAGAGGAGGTGGGTTTCGGACTGGAGAGAAAGGATAAAGAAATAGGATGAGAGTTCCACAAAAGTTATAAATTTAACCTTTAATGCACTTAGAGGCGGTTGCAACTGCAAATCCGCTCTCTGATACCTAAAGTGGGTACGAGCTTGGTCGAAGCTGACGGGAACCGCAGCTAAGACTTGGGCGGTTTGCCAGAGAAAGGCTGTAGTGTATTTCCTCCCAAGCATGCATAAGACTACTATGGCGATGGGTGATAGTCTGGCAAGACAAATAGTAGCAGATTTGTTCTGTATTAACGATGGCATGAACTTGGGAAGAGTCAGGGAAGACAGGATCTTGCCTAACTGTAGTATTTGGGAAATGATAAATCCAAAAACAAATATTTAATTTATTTAACAATTCAAAGAAGTTTAATGAATTTAACAAGTATGTAATATCTTTTTGACAAATATAGATCATTTAAACTCTTTAACAAATGGGGTCGCAGACCTCCTAACATTTAGAGATTGCTCCAGGCAATTAACAATCCTTTAGGTTTCAAACCTTATATATGTACTAAAATCTTTGTAAGATTTAAAAAAGACAAATGAAGTGATTAAAGTTTAAACATTAAATTAAGTACAAGGAGTGTACTTTAAGAAATTTCCAGGTAACTATTTTAAAAAAAGTTACAACTTCGAAAATAACAAAAAAGAAAGCGGGTAGAATGAAGGAGAAGTTCCTATAACTTCTTATATTTATACAGAATTACTGTTGGTTGATATAAAAATAAGGGCAGGTCACTTACTGTGAAACCTGAAGAGAGAATCAAAAGGAAGGTTCTCGACCTCCTATGTTTAAATAGGAATCATGAGCCAAATGGGGCAGTTTCCATTTCGTGAGACCTAGAAATAACTCAATCAAGAGTTGAAAGAATTGTTTTCCCTGATTATAAGGTAGAAACAATGTAAGATTGAACCGTGTATAAAACACGTAGTTATGCAGAAATTAATTAATGCTAAACAAGCAAGATGGAAGGGCACTTCGTTAGAGTGACACCTTATTGGAAATGATCCAGATTTATAATTTTATTAATATAGTTTGTTAGTAGAAGGTTTAGGAAAGATCAATTGGGATTGAGGATAAATGTTCATGGCCTTATTTAATGTAAACGGACGATCGCGACGCGGAAGAAATACTGAAAGCACTGTTTCTCACTATAGTTTGTTGAATAGATGAAAAGTTCACTGTAGTAACACGAAAGTTTATGGGAAAGAAAGTTATTGCAATGATGAAAATAACTGGTTGCACTAGGTAGGCAAGAGTCTATTTCTTAAGAAGTTTGTGAATTACAATTAAATGCGCCATAGAACATTCCAGCGGTGGAAGAAAATTCGCTATTGCAGTAATTTATAATGAAGATTCCTCATTTTAAATAGTATTCCCTTCAAGTGAGTGAAAAATACATGACGGCAAGACTTGTAGATAAAGTACAGGATCTGGAAGGTTCCAGAACAGTCCTAATAGAAGAATGGGGCCAAAGTTAATCCAGCGGAGGAACTAGCTTGGTGATTTATAGACAGCGGGTATTAGATAATATCCCACGTGGTGAGAAGATTTCTCATTTAATTAGCTTAAGAAAAGCTACTTTCTATTAAGGTTGGCTTAGGCAGACAAAAGCTCAACATGGCAAATCCCGCGAAGAATGATTACCGCCCCAAATAAGTAATCTCACGCTGTCTATAAAATAATCAATAAAAGCATGTAGAGAATAAGACTGATGAAGATGAGGTTAAAACCTTAAAGCTGTACTTATCTTGGTTGCATGTCGAAGGTGAAGTTCCCTTTGACGGATCCCTAATGTGCCAACATGGCGTAGAGAGTGCCTCTTGGTTTGAGGAGACTGGCTCTAGTTGAGCCTTAACTGACCGAGTCAACTGACGACTTACAAGTGAGACCCGTTCAGCGACGCACAGAGGGACCAAGGAAGAGAAAGGAGTGGGGGTAGGAGACAAAAGGTATACATATCAGCATAACCAACATAAGAAATGAAATTCTCTTGAGGAGATGGTCTTCAAAGAGTTGATAACAGGCGATACTAGCACAGCATGGTGAGTGAAAAAGTAAACGAAGTTCTCTTGCTCATGGAGAAGATAGCTGGTGATGGTAGCAAAATCAGGTGGCCAGATGGATAAGTAAATCCTCTTGCTCCAGGAAGAATTGAGGAGCTTCAGAGATTCGCTGCTAGATGACGCTAGGAGGGTCATGGAAGATATATATCTAGAACAGACTCACAAAAGATATAAGCGACATGATCACCAAAGAGAAAATAGAAGATCACTGTTGGTGTTTGATAAAGAGGAAGGAATGAACAAGCAAAGAGCATTAAACTTTAAATTCTCTCATACCCTGTATTCCAAGAATACACCAACTGTCGGATCCCCAACAGAAAGACCGAATGCCCCAGAGTGGGCAGAGATAAAGCACCTTCCGTGCTTTTGGTGAGATTTTTATTATTATAAGTAGAAATTATTTGAGAGAACCAATTGCTGCGTTTAAAGAAGGCTAAATTCTTACCCAGCAGGGTGCCGACTAAAAGTTTAGAGAGGATGAAAAGACCCAACCTAACTTGAACAAAACCAAAATTCTAAACAGTGAATCACAGGACAGAGTGAAAATCTCTCCAAGTAGGATGCTGGCTGAGCGAGCTATACTTGCCTTAATAATTTACTAGAATTAGCTATAATAGCTAAAATAAACTTTTTAAGTGATGTTAGCAGAAGTTTTGCTCTGAAAGCAACAAGTGATTGAGTTTGTAGTAAACTTATCATTCGCTGATTTTGTTTATTTCCTTGAATATCGAATCAATTCAAGAGAAAAGAAAATAGGGAAAGAAAGTTCCTCCCTAACAGCTCTTCTACAGCAATAGAAGTAGGAAAAACAAATGATATAGATTTTATTTAACAAATAATTTACTTCTCAGGTTTATTTTGTACTAAAGAAGGACGGTATTAAACAATGTAAAGGTCTCAGACCTAAGTTATAATAATAAAGAGTTTTTACAAATGGTTTAAATACTTCGTTTGGAGTTACATAAACATTTTGTTTTAGATTGGCAAGGCAAATACCAATGATTTAAGAATGCCTTTGTACTGGGCAAAAGGCTATAAATAATTAATTGTAAATTCCTGGACACAGCAGGAGAAGAAAAAAGAGATTAAGAAGTGGATTTATAACCACTAAGATATTGAAACAGACTTTAAGAAATGCTAAGGTCAAATGGGGCAGGTCTCATTAACGAAGCCTGGATTAAACCAAATCAGATATTAACATTTAACAATTGGAAAAGTAGAACTTCCTGGACGCAGCACGAAAATATGCGTATTAAAATGTGGGTTTATAACCACATTGATATTTAAACAGAATGAATAAATGGAATACCTAACAAAAGTGGGAGGGAGCCTAATTTTAGACAAAGCCTCGTTTAAATATACCCTAAATTGTTAGTAAAGGAAATTAGGAGTAAAGGAAATGTGGGATTAGAGTCCTGGCCAATGTTATTGCTCTCATGAATTCGCGGCGCGGAAAATCGTTAACCGTCACTATTTTGTAGCACTAAAGTTTGTTGAATGATTGTAAATTGTCACTATTGCAGTATGTATAGGTTCATTGAGTTACACTTTGACGGGTTTTTAGCGTTATGGAGTCTTGATGGTGCAGTTAATAAGTTCACTTTGAGCTGGAGTTTAGAAATAATTAGAAGTTATTGAGTACAGCTTTCACAGTTTAGAGTCTATTGCGAATGGACATTTCTAGAGAAGTAATGGCAGTTGAATAGGGCAGTAGACATCTCACGGAGGAAAAAAGTTATGTTTTAGACAGCTACAAGTTTTAGCAGGATCCCACGTTGCAGGGAAGGTATCCCCTTATTTAGTACAAGAAATGCTAGATTTCATGACTTTAGTAACGAGCCTAGTTGGCTAAGCATGACAATTCCCGCGTGGGGCAGTTATTGCACAAGATTGTGAAAATCAAAATACTGCCTATAAAATCCATTAAAACTTTCCTGTTTAGATTAAAACCCTTGTAAAAATCACTTGAAGATAGGTACTTAGCTTTCCATGATGTTTCCTGCAGCCGTTAGATCCAACTTTAGAACATGGTGTTGATTTGAAATTACCTCATGTAGAAAGGAGGCAAGCCTCTGAGCGAGGGCTGAACTTTTCACGTAGCCGACTAGACGAGAAGTGAGAGAGAAATTTGAACACACAGAGAGCTAGAGCAAGCGGGGTGGGAGGGGAAAACAAAAGAGGCTAAGCACTGTACGAAAAATTGGGAAACAAAAATTTCAACACAATGAGAATTTGATACATTAAATAAAATCTTCATGGAGATGGTAGATGACGACGAGGGCGACATCTGCTTGAGTGGTTTGAAACCAGTTTTGAAATTGCTGAATTCAAAAGCTTCGAAAGGTTGTCGCGCGGTGAGCTGGGATTGAGTTGCAGAGAGTACAACTGAAACAGACTTACATAAAAATAAATATATGTTCAAAGAACAAGGGAATACATAAAGGGTCACTGTTGGTGTCGACGAGAGGGGAAATAAAATAACTAATGAAAAAGAAGAAGCAAAGAGCAGCGACTGCTAACTCGAACTAAACGTGTATTCCAAAGAATACACCAACACCTCGCCACTGGTTACCCGTTCTTAGCCATATACCACCACCCCACCTGAGGAGAAAGGTAGCTCTGTTGAGAGAAGCAAAGAAGATCCGGTCATCTCCCTCATTACCAGTTCACCAGGAATTTTGTTACCCAGTGCCACATCGACTTCGAACTAGGAGACCAGCAAGTGTATTGGCCGACAATTTTAATCTAAAACGTAGCTGTTAGGAAGAGTGGTCAAATTCAACATCTGGTACTAATGCTCATGAGATAAATCCAACTCTGAAAATGAATGGATTTGACCTCCCAAAAAACTATGGTGTTGCCTCAACAGACTGAGAACTGGGCATGGGCGCTGTAATTTCTTGCGCTGGATGGATTCTCTAATGTGTGACTGCAGTGAAGAGGAGCAGACCATGTCATCCTGCGCTGCCCTCTTCATGCCTACTCTGGCAGACCCGGACAACACAACGAAGCTGATGCTTTATCCAGAATATGTTCGGCTACCCAGTGCTATGGATTACGACTTAAGAACATGAAGCCTTATGTCATCCGGGATTGACGAAAATGAATCACTTCGTTAAGTCAAAGAAGGTTTTATCAGCGTGTAAAGTCTGTGCTGAGCTAAATCCTAGATTTATCCAACACGAGGGAAGTCTCATCAAAGCTATCCATCCATTTGAACCAATAAACATGGATTTCAAGGGACCTCTTCCATCCACTTCCAGAAACCGATACCTCCTCATCTTAGTAAATGAATATTCCAGATATTCTTTTGCTTTTCCCTGTACGGATGTTACTTCCTCCACCGTTATCTCAAAACTGAAAATCCTTTTTTAAATTTTTGGATTTCCTTCCTATGTTCATTCAGATCGAGGTTCTGCCTTCATGTCCCAAGAATTGAAGTCATATCTCACGACTGTTGGGGTAGCGAAGAGCAGAACGACACCGTATAATCCCAGAGGCAACGGTCAGGCAGAAAAATACGTAGGCATTGCCTGGAAAACTATACAGCTTGCCATAAAATCAAGACAATTGGATATCCGACAGTGGGAAAAAGTTTTAGATGAAACCCTCGATTCTATCAGGTCATTACTTTGTACCGCAACAAACGAAACTCCCCATGAGCGTATGTTTAAACACCCACGGAGATCGACTTACGGACAAGCAACCCCTTCATGGTTATTGACTCCAGGACTTGTACTTCTGCGGAATCATGCCAGGCATTCAAAGTATGAACCATTTGTCCAAGAGGTCACTCTTGTTGAAGCGAACCCTGAGTACGCTCACGTACAACTTGCTGATGGTCGGGAGACTACCGTTTCTACCAGAGACTTGGCTCCAGTACCTTCTCCAATCAACATTTCTCAAGAATGGGAAGAAAGGGAGGTAACAGAAGAGCAGCATTCCAACAGATCTCTTGGACATCACTGGCCTTCAACATCAATGGACCCTCCTCGACCATCGGAATCTTCGACTCTGGTTCCCCACGTCCTGACTTCTCCAGAATCCCAGAGGTCGTTAGGAAGTCCAATTGTGACTTCTCCTCGTGACCAGAAACCTAGGCAAAGCACCAGATTCCTGACTTCTCCAGAATCTCAAGGGTTGAGAGAGAGTCCTGTTACTCTTCCTCCAGGCCAGCAACCTAGGCGAAGCACCAGATTCCTGACTTCTCCAGAATCTCAGGGGTCGTTTGGAAGTCCAGTTGCGACTTCCTACAGGCCAACAACCTAGGCGGAGCACTAGAATCCGTCGTCCTCCCCCTTACCTCAAGGACTATACTTATCAGTTAGGTGGGGGTGAATGATATGGCTTTTCCTTTTTATAGACTCCTTGATCTTTATGGATCGGCCATAGTTAATTTTCTTTGTTTTTCTGTATTCCTTGGTAGATGTCAGATGCACGTCATGTATGTGTTAAGTTAAGATTAATAAAAGCTAACAAACAGGTTTATCATAGTGTTCATATCTATTACAAGGAGACACTCAGTTGTTATATGCCCCGAGTTGCTGGTAAAATAATAATTAGTCAACAGATAAAAGCAGAGCTTCGCAAGAACCTAAGCAAGAAAGACAGTAGAGTGTGTTGATGTATTTCTACAGACTCTAGTTGTGTGACTGAAGGGTAGTGTAATCCATTCATTGTTTGGTGGAGTTCAGTTCTCTGTATCAAACCATGCTTGTTATCAAGTACGATTGGGTAGCTTGGATGGACAATACTCCTGTAATTTAGAAGCTCTTGATCTACCTAAGAGTTGTGGCAATATCTCATCAGTTGGTTCTGGAGATTGGCTACAAGAGTTGCAGGAGAAACTCATTGTAATTATCGACTTAAACAATGATCAGCCTATAGAAGTTCTTTTAGGTGCTGATGTGTGCGGTAAATTGTTTACTGGGCATCGCTATATCCTGAAATCTGGACTTGTAGCCAAAGAAACCTTGCTAGGGTGGACAGTCAGTACCGAATTAGTCGTTATGGTGACCTCCATGTTCGTGCAAGAGGCAGATGTGCCGATTGGACACGATAGGAATTTCAAAGTCTGGTGAGCGAAGGTCAAAGGAGGAAAAGGCTCTGGCCACAAAAAGGCACTTCCTAGAGACTGTTACTGTTAACAAGGACAGGCGATATGAGGTTCATCTGCCATGGGCTGAAGAACATCCTTCTCTGCCTAACAATAGGATTGTGGCTGAGAAAAGATTATTCTCAGTAACTAGGCTAGAAGGTTTGTCCTTGGAGAAAGGCAAGCACAGATAGTATGGTACCTGACACCGAGCAGTTGTGATAGTGTTCGTACGGAACAGGAACTGCAGCTTTTTATTGAAGATTCCCGTCGTCTAATGACTCCTGGAGGTTTCGACCTCACAGCATGGTATTTTACTAGTGGTAAAATGGAGACCGAGTGAACAGGGGTTAGGATTGTTGTGGAATCCTCAAACAGATGTTCTAAGCGTGAGTATGGAGTGCCTGCAGCGAATTGATTTATCATGCATAACCAAACGGACAATTCTTTCAGTTGCACATCGGATTTTTGATCACATTGGTTTTGCTAGCGCTGTACTGTAAACTAATCTTACAAGGAGCCTGGAATTCCATGATTGATTGGGATTCAGAGGTTGACGGGAGAATGAAGACTGAGTTTTTGAGATGGTATGAGGAATTGCCTGCACGCTAGTAAGCATGCGTATGCTGCAGTCATTTTCTTGAGGGTAGAGACTGAAAGTGGAGTGACAGTACAACTAATGGCTGCAAAATGGAGAGTTGCGCCTCTGAAGAAGATAACCATTCCACGTCTAGAGCTCCCAGCTGCTACGGTGGGAGCTCGTTTGACAGCCTCAGTATTGGAGGCGTCTAATGGGATCCAATACCAGTTTATTACTGGAGCGATTCTACCAGTTTTAGCCTGGATACGGAGAAAAGAGAACTGACGCGTGTTTGTCTGGAATAGCGTGGCCGAAATCGGAAAATTAAGCTGCGCTGAGAGTTGGAGACACATGCCTGGAGAGTTGAATCCTGTTTATCTTCCTTCAAGAGGCTGCAGTGCCAAACAGCTGTTGAAATCAAAATGGAGGGATGGTCTTGCATGGCCTAAAAGATCGACCATGGAGTGGCGAAGTGAGGAGATAGATTACAATCCTACGGAGGTCGACCAGGAGAGAAAGAAAAGTTGTAGGGTGATGGAATGCCTACTGAACGCGGAGGTGGTTTGTGAGTGGTGCAAAACCTCTCTACCTGAATCCGTAAAATCTACTCAACAACGGTGTGTATTTTGAGACTAAATGGTACTTCAGATATTTTCCCCAGTATTCGTAGATAGTCTGGCTAGTAGCCTGGATATTCATATTGTAACGCTTTCCTTGGGGAGAATTTGGAAAAACCACCACAAGTCCCACGTTTGAGCTAATTGTAATGTTTACTCTGACTAAGATACGTTGAATTAATGGGTGCCAAGACCTCAACACTAAGTTGAAATCTAAATTTATATTTATCAACGCCTAGCTCGGGCAGAACACCTTTAAGAATCTTCACTCTGAGACCGTGGCATGATTTGATCATTAACCCAACTAACAATTGTATCAGGAGAAGGAATTTGGTCTATCTCTAATGCTACCTACTGAAAGCAAAGATTGCATAGTATAGAAATGAATTTATTATATAAAAAACAAGTAGTGGCAATTTTAATAATAATAATTTAAAAATGGAGCGTGATGATTTGAATTTTACCACTTGAAAATTACTTGAAAACGGAGTCGGATGAATTACTGAATTTACTATTATTCTGAAGCTAAAAGTTACTCAAATTCTGATCATGAAACAATGAAAAGAGAGAGATTGCGTAGTTCTGCGTCATTCGCGCTTACCATTGGAAATAGCCGTAGCATTTCCCTCGTACGTGTTGGTTCAAGAGAGCTTCCATCAGCCTTCTGGACGTCGCCATCTTCTTCGTCACTTGTGGAGATTGTTGTTGAAATGTTAAAGTTATGGTCCGATCACACCGGAACCAACCAAACGAGCGACCACTTCGGTCAAGTTTCACAATTTTAATAGCCCTCTTTTCTCGGCGCGCGAACCTTTATGCACTCGCCGAATCCCCTCTCCAGTGCCGTCACCCAGTGGTCCGGACTCCCCTGATTGGCTGAGCCACTACGCTGACTCTCGACATAAGGGTCATTTTACTCGGCGAGACGAAGTAGATTTGCCGCTCCAGTCTAATTCGCCTTTTCTTGATACAGCCAGCTGGAAGTGTTCCTGGGTTTCGTCATCGCTTCTCGACAAGAATATACCTGTAGCTGAATTCCCAATGACTCATCTCTCTCACAATAAACCCTAACTGACTAATTTCCGTAATCATATAATTTTCCGTGATAATGTTCGTAATAATTCGCTTGATAGGGTTTTCTATAAAATCGAAAACCTATCTGTATACTTATAATCTTTAAAGAAAACGCTCCAAAAATACATTAATAATAATAATAATAATAAGTTAAATGAAAATTATCTTGGCTGAACAAGTTGCCGCGTAAATAAACATTGAATGGCTTCCTACTGACTTATGTCAGTGGCGTAAAATACCCTCGAAAAACACGTTACATATTCGCCTCGGATCATCAAATTATTTACCGTGACCACGGTACATCATGTGATTATCCCAGACACGTTCAAAAATCCCCATCCAAAATACATATTACACAAATTAAATCACCCTAAATTACTTACTTACTTACTTACTTACTTAATTCCTGCCGCTCCTTCCGGAGCATAGGGCCTTGGCGAAATTTCTCCACGCAGTACGGTTCCTGGCCATTCTCTTCACTTGACTCCAGTTCTTGTCCACCTCTGCAATTTCATTTTCGATCGTCCTCTTCCAGGTCTTCTTAGGCCGACCTCGCTTCCTGGTGCCTTGAGGATTCCAGTCTAGCGCCGCCCTCTCAATAGCTCCGTCCGGCTTCCTTAGTATGTGACCAATCCAGCGCCATTTCCTCTCCTTGATCTGGATGCTAATCGGTTGTTGATTGGTGATGGTCCAAAGATCTTCATTTGAGATTATGTCCGGCAACATCACATTCATGATGCGACGCAGATATCTGTTAATGAACACCTGTAGCTGGTTGTTGATCGGTTTTGTGACTTTCCATGTTTCACAGCCGTAGAGAAGAATCGACTTTACGTTGCTATTGAAAAGGCGGAGCTTACAAATATATACACTCATAATTTTTCTTCACGCACTTTGCGTCAAAGTCTGTTGTTATATTAGATTGCCCTTATGCAATCAGTCCAATGTTTTTCATTTCGATTAATGTTCCACGGATATTTCCGCCTCTCAAATATCTCTATGTTCGAAAAAATATACATAAATATTGTGTGAGCACTGTGTATACATGAAGTCACATCACACTCATCAAAGGTGTTCTGATATATATATCACCACAGAACTTCCTAATATCAGTGGTTGTCGAATTCTTCTGGTGTAACTTAATCTCACTGATCACACGAGCACCCGATCACACTATTGTGGCTGCGCATCGTGACCATAATACTTAATCTCTCTGTGTATTAGATAAAATTAATATTGATTTCTGAAAAAAAACACCAGTAAGTGCGCATTACATATATCACCAAATATTTCTGTGCCGTAATCGCCCTGTCTTACTAAGTTCCCGTAGACCATATTCTACTAAATACTAGTTCACCACCCAGACCAGTTCTCCACACTCAAATAATACTGTTGTACTAATTACCTTAAATTTCACACCTACAGCTCTTACATGGCGAGGCCGTAAACAGAAATCACGTGTGCTGTTATGTATGAGTTTCATGAAGGACTGTCTCGCATTCTGGTGGCCCATCTTTTGTCTCGTGGACGCCATAAGCAAAAATACCCTGTACAAGCGCTCCCCCATCTCTAGGAGACAAATGGGAACTCACCAGCGCTACCAAATTCTGGCCTTGGTGTCTGTATCGAGACATTTTAGTGCTCAAGAGCATCCGACAATCCCGTCATATTTCCCTGTACCTTAAAAACTCTCAATTACATATATACTATCCCCCTTTGTGACCTCTGATACGCCTGCCTGGAAGACCAGATCTCCCACACACCAAATACCACACTTACTCATTTGATAGGCTGGCTCGCCAGCTAAACACACTCACTTTATGACACATATTTTCGTAAACTATGTATATTATACGTCCCGTATAATCTGTTTCCCTTACTATCCTCCAGCACATATGCTGTTTTGCCAATACGTTTGGAAACTATAAATGTTTCTGTGTCACCTGCTTCCAACCTTGCAAGTGGCTCCCTTAAATGAACGTCATCACGTTGCTCTACTTACCTATTTCTCAGTATCTGTAACGATGCCCCGTTGCCTAACTGTCCACACCTGCTAACCCTACTTTCTTCTGGTGTCACACCTCTACTTGACACTCTATGACCTAAAAATGTCACTTCTGACTGACAGAAGGACGACTTAGACAGCTTCAAAGTGAGCCCTGCCTGATCTAACTTCTGAAAAACAATATCTAAATGACGTAGATGCTCCCCAGAACTGCGTGAACTAATTACCATGTCCTCTATGTAAATGGTTACAAACTCTCCAGTGCCATCCCCCTAATGCGATGTTTAATGCTGACTAATTAAAGCTGCTGAACTACTCTTTAACCCATAAGGTGTTCTACAAAATTGATAAAGGTTATATTTATAACTAAAAGCTGTAAATGGTCTATCTTCGTGCATAAGTGGCACTTGCCAAAAACTGGAACTCAAATCTACACAAGTGAAATACTTCTTCCCCTCAAATGTTTGCATTAATTCCTCTATTGACATGGATTTCAGCTGATCTGAACTGATTCTACTGTTAACTAAACGAACGTCTAAACAAATTTGGACTGTGCCATCGGCCTTGGGCACGGTGATCAAAGAATTAACATATGGACTGTTGGAGTGTTCAATAATGCCATCTTCAAACATCTGGCTAATTTGTGCCTCAACTGCACTCTGATAAGCGAAAGGTACAGGATATCTATGTCCTGTGAATACTGACCTATCAATAACGTTCAACGAATGTGTATAGCAATTGGCCATACCAATGCGATCCTCAAAAACTCTTATTACACAATAACACGTCATAGAGCAGAACACACTGTTCTTCCTCTATATTTCCCTGAAATGCAGCATCACGTAACGAGTCCTCTAGACTACCGTTCGTAATCACACTGCCCACAAAACTTGGAGAATCCCGCTCTACGGCTGGCGATATCTCATTTAAAGTACAAATCACACATACAACACTACTTCTCTGAACATTGTCGTTGAACGCTACTTCTACTTCAGAATCATCCCATTTAAATTTCAAACTTCCTACCTCATAACATAAGTTACCAGACACTCTACTTAGCCAATCTGAACCCAAAATAACACTGAACACTAAATTTGGAATTACAAGACAAATCTGCTTTTCTACATGATTATTAATTTTAATGTCTACTAAAACTTGCTTAGAAATTACTTTAGACCTCTTCCCAACAGCTGTGATAACAAAAGTGCTTTTAATTGGCATCTCCTCAAAATTTACTCCAGTTCCTTTCATTTTATCATAAAATGCACTACTTATGCAACTCATCATACCACCACTATCAATTAAAACATCTGTGTACGCCTCGGACACGTTAAAATTAACTATGGGGCTCTTACTAGCCACATCCTGAATAATACTTTCATCATCTAGTTCACGTAATAATTCACTTCTTACATTTAGGCCATAGGGTTCCTGTATAAGTGTATGGACAGGGCATGTTACAGACTGAGATTCTGACCTTACATCGCAGCCTGGTTCGTGTTTCAAGTACCGCTACCGCTTGGTGTAGTACTACTCACTACTGCACTGGTCTGGTTGTTCTGGGCTCTGTCCGTTATTACCATTGGCTGATCCCCTCCTTGACCCCTGTTCTGGTTATAATAATAATTATTATTATTATTCCGGCCTTGATTTCCCCTGAAATCATTATTTCTACTTTGGTACTGCGTACCATACCCATTTCCTCTGTACTGATTTTGTTGGTTGTTACTATGATTTTGGTTCCCCCTATTTTGGATATTGGCTCCTTCGCCACTGTTCCCCTGAACATCCTGATTCCTATTATCATTAGGCCTGTTATTATGGTTACCCTGGTTCCTACCGAAATTCTCCTCGTAACCACCTCTTCCCAGAGCATCGAATGTACTTAATAAATTTTCCACTTGCGAAATAGATTTAACATTTTGGATACAGGCAGCTTCTTTGATTCTATATGGAAAATGTCATAGTAATAGCCTGACTACATCACTTTCCTCCCTCAAACCATCCAGATATGTACACGTCAATACCTGTCCTAAAAAGTATTCTGTCATAGTGTAGTTTCCTCTCGGGTTATATTTCCCACACACAATTCCCTCACGATGCTGAGACTGAATAACCTCATTCCAAAATTTCTCACAAAATTTAATTTTAAAATCTGAAATGTTCTCGAAATTGTCTCTGTAGACAGGAAACCAGTTCCTCGTCTCCCCTACAAACGCCTGCACTAAAATCTCAACTACCTGGCACCACTCAATACTACCATCTACCAACCGCTCCTTGAATTTATTTTCTATTGCATTCATGAATTCCATGGGACAGGCCTGTCGATTGCTGAACTTTCCCAACTCTAACTCCCTGTGTGTGCTATTCACATAAACTGGCCTACTCTGACTATTTTCCTGCCTAATTCTAGCTTTCAACTTCTGTTCTAATTCAGCAATTTTCTCCTCAGCTCTTCTTTCCATACTAGTTACAGTTAACCTAAAGCTCCCTTCCGATGCTTCAACTTTATCACTTAACTTAGCTTGTTTCAATTTTCAAAAGAAAATTATGTATTGACCGTTGAGCCATTATATATTTAAACACAAATAGTGCTAAATGTTCCGGCATAACTCAACAAAATGACAGCGTTTCGTCCCGGTGTGCTATTGGGCTCTTCAGTTGGTTAAAGCACACCTCACCAAGACACTGTCAAGTACACACTGGGAAGGCCATTGCAAGACGTATTTGATACATGTGTATCAGCGTCACGAGCAAAGCCAGTGCACTATGGGAGTCGAAACTCCACTCCAAAGCAATTGTAACCTTACCTTGGCATTGAATATACAATTTTCAAAAGAAAATTATGTATTGCCCGTTGAGCCATTATATATTTAAACACAAATAGTGCTAAATGTTCCGGCATAACTCAACAAAATGACAGCGTTTCGCCCCGGTGTGCTATTGGGCTCTTCAGTTGGTTAAAGCACACCTCACCAAGACACTGTCAAGTACACACTGGGAAGGCCATTGCAAGACGTATTTGATACATGTGTATCAGCGTCACGAGCAAAGCCAGTGCACTATGGGAGTCGAAACTCCACTCCAAAGCAATTATAAACTTACCTTGGCATTGAATGTACAATTTTCAAAAGAAAATTATGTATTGCCCGTTGAGCCATTATATATTTAAACACAAATAGTGCTAAATGTTCCGGCATAACTCAACAAAATGACAGCGTTTCGCCCCGGTGTGCTATTGGGCTCTTCAGTTGGTTAAAGCACACCTCACCCAGACACTGTCAAGTACACACTGGGAAGGCCATTGCAAGACGTATTTGATACATGTGTATCCGCGTCACGAGCAAAGCCAGTGCACTATGGGAGTCGAAACTCCACTCCAAAGCTTGTTTCTCCTGAATCTTATTAATGCTTTCCTTATTCCTCTCCCTTAAATCATTAACTTCAGTGATTATTTCTGCATGAACTTTTATCAATTCTTCCCCCAGCTGTTCTTTAACCTCTTTAGTTGCTACCTGAATCTTATCAATCCCCCCCCCCCCCCCCAATTGCTTTTTGACCTGCTTTGTTTCAAGTTGAACTAATTCTTTCAAATTCTCAGCTTGTGTACTGATTCTACTTTCCAGCTCCTCCTGTACTTTTCCTAATTTTCTGTCTACATCTGCAATAATCTCTTGAGCTTTTCCTTCCATCACTCCTTTGATCTCCACTCTAATCTGCTCAAATTTCTTATCTAATTTTTTATCTATCTTTTCACTCAACGCTTCCGTATTCTCTTTACTTTCCCTACTGTTTTGCTCAAGTTTAGCGTTTAAAGCATCTGTACTCTCTTTATTTTCCCTACTATTTTGTTCTAGTTTAGCATTTAAAGTTTCAGTATTCTCTCTATTTTCCCTACTGTTTTGTTCTAGTTTAGCATTATTTTGTTCAAGTTTAGCATTTAAAGCATCTGTGCTAATTTTATTTTGTTGCATAAACTGAAGAAGCAAACTCTCTAACCCTGCTTGACTGTTTTGTTTACCCCCCTCAGTATCGGGATTTACCTCCGACATCCCTGTACTGCTTTCATTCTCAAGACTAGCCATACTGCTCGTATCTTCACTATCCAACTGGTGACCACTACGCAACTTCATCTCTTCCTCAACACTACCCATGCTGATACACCGATAAATGAAAAAAACCCAAAATACAGGCACAGAAATATATACCCTTCTCCTTCCACAAATGTTATTAGGTTTTCGGCCCCACGTTGCTGGCGACAAGTGTAACGTTTTTGCTCCACGTTGAGCGTACAAATGTAACGTTTTTCCTTGGGGAGAATGTGGAAAAACCACCACAAGTCCCACGTTTGAGCTAATTGTAATGTTTACTCTGACTAAGATACGTTGAATTATTGGGCGCCAAGACCTCAACACTAAGTTGAAATCTAAATTTATATTTATCAACGCCTAGTTCGGGCAGAACACCTTTAAGAATCTTCACTCTCAGACCGTGGCATGATTTGATCATTAACCCAACTAACAATTGTATCAGGAGAAGGAATTTGGTCTATCTCTAATGCTATCTACTGAAAGCAAAGATTGCATAGTATAGAAATGAATTTATTATATAAAAAACAAGTAGTGGCAATTTTTATAATAATAATTGAAAAATGGAGCGTGACGATTTGAAAATTACGTGAAAACGGAGTCGGGTGAATTACTGAATTTACTATTATTCTGAAGCTAAAAGTTACTCAAATTCTGATCATGAAACAATGAAAAGAGAGAGATTGCGTAGTTCTGCGTCATTCGCGCTTACCATTGGAAATAGCCGTAGCATTTCCCTCGTACGTGATGGGTCAAGAGAGCTTCCATCAGCCTTCTGGACGTCGCCATCTTCTTCGTCACTTGTGGAGATTGTTGTTGAAATGTTAAAGTTATGGTCCGATCACACCGGAACCAACCAAACGAGCGACCACTTCGGTCAAGTTTCACAATGTTAATAGCCCTCTTTTTTTTCGGGGAGGGGGGGGGGGGGTGGCGAAAGAGTACCCGCTCCCCCCGCGTGGCACCTGACCTTACTACTGGTGCCTCGGACATGCAATTAATCTACGATAGTAGAAGAGAAAGCATAGGGGATTGGATAGAAAGGAATGTCTTTTAGGACTTAGTGCCTGTCCCATCGCGGTCGCGATCTACCAGGCATAATTAATGGATATTAACATTGGTATATATTATATATGAGCACATATAAATATGTACTCATATATAAGGGTAAGATTGTAAGGCCAGGGAAAACCGCATAGGCAGAAAGGAAAGATTGCCTACACGTAAAACCTGGCGGCTTGGTTATTGCCACATGCAAGGATAATGTGGGTATGGAAATGAGTAGGTATGTTAGTTGGGAGAAGGTATCATGCACCAGATCCATGTCCGTCTTCTCGCCAGTTCGTCTCCGGGGAATCCGTTAGAACTCGGCACTGCTGGGATCAGCGCGGGCCTTGCCGGCTACCGAGCAATGGTACAAGTATCCGGAGAACCTGCGCCACTACCCGATCTCCATGGGGTCCCTGGTACCGAGCCTCCGTCACCGGAAAGTGGAGGGGGGGCCTCGCCTGCCGAAGCAGGGGTCTAGCGTGCGGTCCATGGAAACGAGCCACCTTCCTCTCTGCTCTTGCCATGGACCTGTAGACAGGGCAACTGCGATGGGATGACGGATGGTCACTCTTGCAGTTGGCGCACACCGGCGCGTCCCGCGGCACCGTGCAGCCGGTGTGGTGGTGGCCACCTGAGCACCTGTTACAACGGACTGGAGAGCCGCAGGATCCCTGGGAGTGGCCCCATCTCAGACAGCGGAAACACTGTAAAAGCTGAGCTGAGCGGGGGCTTCATACTACCTGACTGTAGCGGCTGTCCCTGGCTGCGGCTGGTGGCCTCGCGGCGTCCTGGCTCCCCCTCCTGGGGGCGCTGCGGGCGACGGTCCTCTGGGCTGCTGCGGTTGACCTTCCGCTGCTTTGGGGCCGTCCTGGTGGCGGTGGTGGCGGGCGCGAATTGCCCCGCTAAAGGCCCCACCTGGGGCTCTGGTAGTCGCTCCTCCTCCTGGTTGGCGGGCGCGAGTTGCCCCGCTAAAGGCACCGCCTGAGGTGCTGGTTGTGGAGCCTGAGTCCTCTTGGAGAAGGTCAGGGGGCCTGCCTGGGTCCCAACATCTGCCTGCTCGATGAGAAAAGGTGGGCAGCGCTCCCTAGCGTGGCGGAGGATGTGCGGAGAGGCACCTGGCGCACAACCTGGTACCACCGCCACCTGCCAGTGCTCGGAGAATGCTGCGATGTAGACGTAGATGATGGCCGCGCTCTCGCGTGGCCTGATCAGGACTCCAGTAGGGAGGTCAGCTTCGATGTCCTCGTGGACACGTTCAACTCCTCCCGTCGCGACTACATGGGCCTGGTCCCTGTAGGCCCTGATGACTTCCCTTTCTTCTTCCTGGTTGAAGCCTGGCCTGTAATAAACAAACAAAGCCAGGTCGCTGGGGTCGTAGCCACATGTTTGCTCGGAGCCTGGGGAAGTGGCCCCAGGGTGCCCATGCACGGTGTCCGAGCTCACATCGCTCGCCCAGCTGAACCTGGCGTCCGGGCTGCTGCTGCTCTCCTGTCGCGGGGAGCTAGCCTGTCCTGGCGTCCGACTCTTCTCGGACTCGGCTAGCTCAGAGGGCCCAGGGGAGTCGTCGGTTGGCTCGGACCGCAGGGACACCTGCGTTATGTCCGGGCTACATGTGCTCCCCGGGCCGGGAGCTACTCCAGCGTTGCGTGCGCCAGCCGGGCTGTGAGGCACCCGCACCTCTTCAACGGCTGGCGGCTTCTGCGCCGCTGACGTCTTCTCACCAAGGGCCTGCTGGCGTGACCGGAGGAGAGGGCCCTGTGGAGGTTAACTCCCCACCCAAGGAGCCTGCCGATCGTGGCCCTCTACCTCTCCGGGCGCGGCTGCGCCCGCCCTGACCCTTGGCTGGCTCGCCGGTCCTCTGCTGCTTCCTCCAATCGATGGTCCCGCTGCTCGTAGTCTCCATCCTGGTGAGCTGTTAGCACAACTTTGCTGGTCTGCTGCTGCCACTGGCAAGGTGTCCTTCCTCTAACGATTCAGAGACAACCCTCAATAGCACTCTCTTGGCGCGCGAACCTTGATGCACTCGCCGAATCCCCTCTCCAGTGCCGTCACCCAGTGGTCCGGACTCCCCTGATTGGCTGAGCCACCACGCTGACTCCCGACATAAGGGTCATTTTACTCGGCGTGACGAAGTAGATTTGCCGCTCCAGTCTAATTCGTCTTTTCTTGATACAGCCAGCTGGAAGTGTTCCTCGGTTTTGTCATCGCTTCTCGACAAGAATATACCTGTAGCTGAATTCCCAATGACTCATCTCTCTCACAATAAACCCTAACTGACTAAATTCCGTAAAATTCCGTAATCATATAATTTTCCGTGATAATGTTCGTAATAATTCGCTTGATAGCGTTTTCTATAAAATCGAAAACCTATCTGTATACTTATAATCTTTAAAGTAAACGCTCCAAAAAAAATACATTAATAATAATAATAAGTTAAATGAAAATTATCTTGGCTGAACAAGTTGCCGCGTAAATAAACATTGAATGGCTTCCTACTGACTTATGTCAGTGGCTTAAAATACCCTCGAAAAACACGTTACAAGGTTTGTGAGAAATTGTCGCCTTTCTGGAAGGGAACGTCGATCGGGTTAACTTACAGTTAAAGAAATAGAAGGTGGGGAAAGAAACGTTGTGAAATTTATCAACAAGAATCATTTGGTGATGAAAGCAGTGGCGTAACCAGGGCGGTTAAGGGGGGTTGGACCCCCCCCCCCCCATTAGAAAATCGGCAGGTTGTGATTTGTGTCTGTTTCACCACCACGCCGGCTACTTGGTGATGTACTGTTGTCGCCTTTCGGCCGGGGTCCCCATTTGGGGCTACACACGTTTTCATGACAACGTATAACCACAGTCTACCTACAGATCGCGAAGCTTGGCTCATATTTTTCTACCGCGCGACAACAAAGCTCTCCCACAGCCAGCAAGCATGTGCCGACTGCGCTGTGTTGGTGTTAGCATTGTTAACATGTGTTTACAAGAGGAGATGTGCCGTTCCATAAGCAGATCAAATATTAGAAGCCATATTTCAGCCAATTACATTGGGTGGGGAGTGACAATTTATCTCCTAGTGGCTGAAGTAAAAACACATGAATCGTTTAAACACTTAACAAAACACTTCACACATAAAGGGGTTGGGGGTTGTATGAGAAGCGTTTTAGTATAAATAATTATTGTATTATGAATTACACAGGGAAATTAATTGTTACTCCTCGCCCAATCTAATTGGGTGTATTCGTGTTGACTGGCTGAGAAGTCGTAGACTGTTCAACTAACAAGACGACACCCGAGTTTCCAAAGCACTCTAAAAGATAAGACTTGAGCTATGGATTCTAGGCTAATATTATCAAGCTTTTGAAGGGGAGCGTGATGGTGCTGTGAATTAGCTGCTCGTCAATCACCCGGACGGCCGGAGTTCCAATCCCGGTGACAGCGGGGTGGTATTTTCACCTGAAAAATTACGTGGCGTCAGGAAGGTCATCCGGCCTTAAAATGAGCCCGGTTGGCTCCGACGACCCCCATGCAGTAGGAAGTGTTATAAAGCTAGGTCTTAATGTTATTGGTTTTAGGTCCATTTTAACTACTGTGGGTTTTAGAGACACCGGGGTGCCGGAAGTTTGTCATGAAGGGGATCTTTAATCTACAGACACGGCTCCCTCGCATTTACGCACCAGCTGACTGCGCCCGGATTCGATCCTGCAGCCTTGGGGACAGCAGGCGAGAACGTTACCGCTGAGCCAGTCGGTTATGTCTCGGTTGGATATCTATGCATGGCTTCGGTGGCGTAGTCGGTAGCATGCTGAACTGCTATGCCCAAGTTCGCGGGTTCAAACCCAGTCGAAGTCGTCGGGCCCATGCCATAGATTTATGGCATGTAAAAGATCCTACAACTACAATGGTAATGTAGCCAACATTTTTAGACGATTGGGTTAGAAACGCTCTATCAATTCCCAACGTTCGCCGCGGGTGTCAGTGACAATGGCGTCTGGTAGCTAAAGTTGGAACTACCTGACATTGAAATTGGGGAACCTATGGGCGTTCATTTGAAATGCCCTGCTATGGCCATTGGCTGCAAATCAAATATAAATATCGATGCATTTTAAAAATGAAGACGTAAGTAAACGTCTCAAACACGTACCGATATTTTAATTTTCACATGTAGAAAATGGCTTTTTAATAACCAGAGAGCTGATTTAATGAATAAAGGTGTAGACTATTTTGTACAATAATATAAACTTATTCTCGAATCCTTGGTAAGCAAGCCAATTTATGTCGTCAGGATAATGCTCACAAACCTAGCTGTGGTACACTGTTAATTCTCTTATGAAATACCTGGTCTCCCACATGGCTGCTGCGGTACACTGTTTGTTAATTCTCTTATGAAATACCTGGTCTCCCACATGGCTGCTGTGGTACACTGTTTGTTAATTCTCACTGAAATACCTGGTCTCCCACATGGCTGCTGTGGTACACTGTTTGTTAATTCTCACTGAAATACCTGGTCTCCCACATGGCTGCTGCGGTACACTGTTTGTTAATTCTCACTGAAATACCTGGTCTCCCACATGGCTGCTGTGGTACACTGTTTGTTAATTCTCACTGAAATACCTGGTCTCCCACATGGCTGCTGTGGTACACTGTTTGTTAATTCTCACTGAAATACCTGGTCTCCCACATGGCTGCTGTGGTACACTGTTTGTTAATTCTCACTGAAATACCTGGTCTCCCACATGGCTGCTGCGGTACACTGTTTGTTAATTCTCTTATGAAATACCTGGTCTCCCACATGGCTGCTGCGGTACACTGTTTGTTAATTCTCACTGAAATACCTGGTCTCCCACATGGCTGCTGTGGTACACTGTTTGTTAATTCTCACTGAAATACCTGGTCTCCCACATGGCTGCTGCGGTACACTGTTTGTTAATTCTCACTGAAATACCTGGTCTCCCACATGGCTGCTGCGGTACACTGTTTGTTAATTCTCACTGAAATACCTGGTCTCCCACATGGCTGCTGTGGTACACTGTTTGTTAATTCTCACTGAAATACCTGGTCTCCCACATGGCTGCTGCGGTACACTGTTTGTTAATTCTCACTGAAATACCTGGTCTCCCACATGGCTGCTGCGGTACACTGTTTGTTAATTCTCACTGAAATACCTGGTCTCCCACATGGCTGCTGTGGTACACTGTTTGTTAATTCTCACTGAAATACCTGGTCTCCCACATGGCTGCTGTGGTACACTGTTTGTTAATTCTCACTGAAATACCTGGTCTCCCACATGGCTGCTGCGGTACACTGTTTGTTAATTCTCACTGAAATACCTGGTCTCCCACATGGCTGCTGTGGTACACTGTTAATTCTCTTATGAAATACCTGGTCTCCCACATGGCTGCTGCGGTACACTGTTTGTTAATTCTCACTGAAATACCTGGTCTCCCACATGGCTGCTGTGGTACACTGTTTGTTAATTCTCACTGAAATACCTGGTCACCCACATGGCTGCTGCGGTACACTGTTTGTTAATTCTCACTGAAATACCTGGTCTCCCACATGGCTGCTGTGGTACACTGTTTGTTAATTCTCACTGAAATACCTGGTCTCCCACATGGCTGCTGTGGTACACTGTTTGTTAATTCTCACTGAAATACCTGGTCTCCCACATGGCTGCTGTGGTACACTGTTTGTTAATTCTCACTGAAATACCTGGTCTCCCACATGGCTGCTGTGGTACACTGTTTGTTAATTCTCACTGAAATACCTGGTCTCCCACATGGCTGCTGCGGTACACTGTTTGTTAATTCTCACTGAAATACCTGGTCTCCCACATGGCTGCTGTGGTACACTGTTTGTTAATTCTCACTGAAATACCTGGTCTCCCACATGGCTGCTGTGGTACACTGTTTGTTAATTCTCACTGAAATACCTGGTCTCCCACATGGCTGCTGCGGTACACTGTTTGTTAATTCTCACTGAAATACCTGGTCTCCCACATGGCTGCTGCGGTACACTGTTTGTTAATTCTCACTGAAATACCTGGTCTCCCACATGGCTGCTGTGGTACACTGTTTGTTAATTCTCACTGAAATACCTGGTCTCCCACATGGCTGCTGTGGTACACTGTATGTTAATTCTCTTATGAAATACCTGGTCTCCCACATGGCTGCTGTGGTACACTGTTTGTTAATTCTCACTGAAATACCTGGTCTCCCACATGGCTGCTGTGGTACACTGTTTGTTAATTCTCTTATGAAATACCTGGTCTCCCACATGGCTGCTGTGGTACACTGTTTGTTAATTCTCACTGAAATACCTGGTCTCCCACATGGCTGCTGCGGTACACTGTTTGTTAATTCTCACTGAAATACCTGGTCTCCCACATGGCTGCTGCGGTACACTGTTTGTTAATTCTCACTGAAATACCTGGTCTCCCACATGGCTGCTGTGGTACACTGTTTGTTAATTCTCACTGAAATACCTGGTCTCCCACATGGCTGCTGTGGTACACTGTTTGTTAATTCTCTTATGAAATACCTGGTCTCCCACATGGCTGCTGTGGTACACTGTTTGTTAATTCTCACTGAAATACCTGGTCTCCCACATGGCTGCTGCGGTACACTGTTTGTTAATTCTCACTGAAATACCTGGTCTCCCACATGGCTGCTGTGGTACACTGTTTGTTAATTCTCACTGAAATACCTGGTCTCCCACATGGCTGCTGTGGTACACTGTTTGTTAATTCTCACTGAAATACCTGGTCTCCCACATGGCTGCTGTGGTACACTGTTTGTTAATTCTCACTGAAATACCTGGTCTCCCACATGGCTGCTGTGGTACACTGTTTGTTAATTCTCACTGAAATACCTGGTCTCCCACATGGCTGCTGCGGTACACTGTTTGTTAATTCTCACTGAAATACCTGGTCTCCCACATGGCTGCTGTGGTACACTGTTAATTCTCACTGAAATACCTGGTCTCCCACATGGCTGCTGTGGTACACTGTTTGTTAATTCTCACTGAAATACCTGGTCTCCCACATGGCTGCTGTGGTACACTGTTTGTTAATTCTCACTGAAATACCTGGTCTCCCACATGGCTGCTGCGGTACACTGTTTGTTAATTCTCACTGAAATACCTGGTCTCCCACATGGCTGCTGTGGTACACTGTTTGTTAATTCTCACTGAAATACCTGGTCTCCCACATGGCTGCTGCGGTACACTGTTTGTTAATTCTCTTATGAAATACCTGGTCTCCCACATGGCTGCTGCGGTACACTGTTTGTTAATTCTCTTATGAAATACCTGGTCTCCCACATGGCTGCTGTGGTACACTGTTTGTTAATTCTCACTGAAATACCTGGTCTCCCACATGGCTGCTGCGGTACACTGTTTGTTAATTCTCACTGAAATACCTGGTCTCCCACATGGCTGCTGTGGTACACTGTTTGTTAATTCTCACTGAAATACCTGGTCTCCCACATGGCTGCTGCGGTACACTGTTTGTTAATTCTCACTGAAATACCTGGTCTCCCACATGGCTGCTGCGGTACACTGTTTGTTAATTCTCACTGAAATACCTGGTCTCCCACATGGCTGCTGTGGTACACTGTTTGTTAATTCTCACTGAAATACCTGGTCTCCCACATGGCTGCTGTGGTACACTGTTTGTTAATTCTCACTGAAATACCTGGTCTCCCACATGGCTGCTGTGGTACACTGTTTGTTAATTCTCTTATGAAATACCTGGTCTCCCACATGGCTGCTGTGGTACACTGTTTGTTAATTCTCACTGAAATACCTGGTCTCCCACATGGCTGCTGTGGTACACTGTTTGTTAATTCTCACTGAAATACCTGGTCTCCCACATGGCTGCTGTGGTACACTGTTTGTTAATTCTCACTGAAATACCTGGTCTCCCACATGGCTGCTGTGGTACACTGTTTGTTAATTCTCACTGAAATACCTGGTCTCCCACATGGCTGCTGTGGTACACTGTTTGTTAATTCTCACTGAAATACCTGGTCTCCCACAAGGCTGCTGTGGTACACTGTTTGTTAATTCTCACTGAAATACCTGGTCTCCCACATGGCTGCTGTGGTACACTGTTTGTTAATTCTCACTGAAATACCTGGTCTCCCACATGGCTGCTGCGGTACACTGTTTGTTAATTCTCACTGAAATACCTGGTCTCCCACATGGCTGCTGTGGTACACTGTTTGTTAATTCTCACTGAAATATCTGGTCTCCCACATGGCTGCTGTGGTACACTGTTTGTTAATTCTCACTGAAATACCTGGTCTCCCACATGGCTGCTGTGGTACACTGTTTGTTAATTCTCACTGAAATACCTGGTCTCCCACATGGCTGCTGTGGTACACTGTTTGTTAATTCTCACTGAAATACCTGGTCTCCCACATGGCTGCTGTGGTACACTGTTTGTTAATTCTCACTGAAATACCTGGTCTCCCACATGGCTGCTGTGGTACACTGTTTGTTAATTCTCACTGAAATACCTGGTCTCCCACATGGTTGCTGCGGTACACTGTTTGTTAATTCTCTTATGAAATACCTGGTCTCCCACATGGCTGCTGTGGTACACTGTTTGTTAATTCTCACTGAAATACCTGGTCTCCCACATGGCTGCTGCGGTACACTGTTTGTTAATTCTCTTATGAAATACCTGGTCTCCCACATGGCTGCTGCGGTACACTGTTTGTTAATTCTCACTGAAATACCTGGTCTCCCACATGGCTGCTGTGGTACACTGTTAATTCTCTTATGAAATACCTGGTCTCCCACATGGCTGCTGTGGTACACTGTTTGTTAATTCTCACTGAAATACCTGGTCTCCCACATGGCTGCTGTGGTACACTGTTTGTTAATTCTCACTGAAATACCTGGTCTCCCACATGGCTGCTGTGGTACACTGTTTGTTAATTCTCACTGAAATACCTGGTCTCCCACATGGCTGCTGTGGTACACTGTTTGTTAATTCTCACTGAAATACCTGGTCTCCCACATGGCTGCTGTGGTACACTGTTTGTTAATTCTCACTGAAATACCTGGTCTCCCACATGGCTGCTGTGGTACACTGTTTGTTAATTCTCACTGAAATACCTGGTCTCCCACATGGTTGCTGCGGTACACTGTTTGTTAATTCTCTTATGAAATACCTGGTCTCCCACATGGCTGCTGTGGTACACTGTTTGTTAATTCTCACTGAAATACCTGGTCTCCCACATGGCTGCTGCGGTACACTGTTTGTTAATTCTCTTATGAAATACCTGGTCTCCCACATGGCTGCTGCGGTACACTGTTTGTTAATTCTCACTGAAATACCTGGTCTCCCACATGGCTGCTGTGGTACACTGTTTGTTAATTCTCTTATGAAATACCTGGTCTCCCACATGGCTGCTGTGGTACACTGTTTGTTAATTCTCACTGAAATACCTGGTCTCCCACATGGCTGCTGCGGTACACTGTTTGTTAATTCTCACTGAAATACCTGGTCTCCCACATGGCTGCTGTGGTACACTGTTTGTTAATTCTCACTGAAATACCTGGTCTCCCACATGGCTGCTGCGGTACACTGTTTGTTAATTCTCACTGAAATACCTGGTCTCCCACATGGCTGCTGTGGTACACTGTTTGTTAATTCTCACTGAAATACCTGGTCTCCCACATGGCTGCTGTGGTACACTGTTTGTTAATTCTCACTGAAATACCTGGTCTCCCACATGGCTGCTGTGGTACACTGTTTGTTAATTCTCACTGAAATACCTGGTCTCCCACATGGCTGCTGTGGTACACTGTTTGTTAATTCTCACTGAAATACCTGGTCTCCCACATGGCTGCTGTGGTACACTGTTTGTTAATTCTCACTGAAATACCTGGTCTCCCACATGGCTGCTGTGGTACACTGTTTGTTAATTCTCACTGAAATACCTGGTCTCCCACATGGCTGCTGTGGTACACAATTGTTATTGCTGAAATTATTTGTAAAATTGACTTTTTATTATTTTGTCAAATTTAGGAATGAAAGGTTTCAAACCCACAGAAAAAGAAAACGAAAAACAATTGAACCATTTATTTATTTCTCGTGTCGGAAACATACAAATGTACAGTTGATATACATAGAATGTTAAAACTGTCTAATTATATAACACGTGCCCAATAATGAGCAACATCCAAGGCGCTCGGAGTGGCTAACAGGAGACCTTCCTTTGCACAAGGTGAAGGGCACCGAGGGCAATGAAGCATGTGTCTTGTGGTTTGTTCTTGTCCACATTCGCAAGACGTGTCACATGTACTGAGGCACCATCTCCTCAGATTGTCTCGGGATCTTCCAACTCCTGATCGTAACCTGTTTAGGGATTTCCACACCAACCAGCTTTCGTTGGGTCCGGGTGGTAGTTATTCAGCTACTGGCATCCAATCGCAGGGATGAGGGGTCGACTTCTTCCATATATCCAGCCTTGTCTTCTCCGGTGAGACGGTAAGCATCTGAGATGTCCTTAGGAAGCTCAGCCGTTGCTCAGGAGGATTATATCCATGCTCTGTTCAGCCTCTCCCTGTTGGCAGCCACCTCTCTGCGTACACAAGGTGGTGCTATTCCAGCCAGGTAGTAGAGCTTATCTGTTGGGGGTAGGCTTTAAGCAACCTGTTATCAACCTGCAGGTTTCGTTCAGGCCTGGCATGAGATGACCTGTACCAAACTGGGGAAGCAAATTCAGCAGTAGAAAAGCACAATGCCATTGCAGAAGTGCGAACAGTCTCTGGATGTGAGCCCCATTGTGTCCCTACTAGTTTCCGAATCAGGTTGTTTCGTCTGGGGATTTTCATTTTGTTATTCTTACAATGGGTTTTGAATGTAAGAGGTCTATCAAGGGTTACTCGCAAGTATTTAGGAGTGTGACAATGCTGCAATCGGATACCTGACCATTCTATGCGTAACTCACGATGAGCTTCCCTTTTCCTTAAGTGAAAGGCGCATACTTGTGTCTTAGATGGATTTGGTCTGAGTTGGTTCCAACTGGAATAACTTGATAGATTTCTCAGGGCAGATGTCAGACCTCTTTCCACTGATTCAAAACTTGCGCTCTGCAAATCACACTGGTATTTTTTTTACGAATTAACTATAATGTTACTCAATTTTACGGAATAACTAGCTTTTGGTATGGTTAAGAATTTGATATATTATACCCATACGAATACGATCTAAAAATACTCACAGAAACCCTTATTGAAGAAGCCAAGGAGGTAGGTCTAATGATAAATGAACAAAAAACAAAATATCTAGTTGTAGGAAGGAATGCAGCACAAGTACAAAACCCCTTAACAGTTGCTTCATACGCTTTTCACAGATGTACTGAGTTCAGATATCTGGGAATTATCATAGACCAGAATAATATGGAAGAAACAGAAATAAAATCAAGAATTCTCAGTGGCAACAAAAGCTACTGGTCTCTGCAAAATCTCTTAAAGAGTAAAATTATATCTAGAAAAACGAAAGTGAGAATTTATAAAAGCATTATACTTCCTGTTGTCACGTATGGCTCAGAAACCTGGGTATTGTCCAAGCAAACTGAAAGGAAATTAGTAACTTTTGAAAATAGAATACTACGACGCATTTTCGGACCGATAGTAGAAAATGGCCAGTGGAGAATTAGAACAAATAAGGAATTGCGGGATCTCTACAAAGAACCGGATATCGTCGCCCGTGCCAAAAGCCAAAGACTACGCTGGGCTGGTCATGTACATAGAAGAAGTAGAGAATTGAATTTAAGGGCAGTTTTGGAAGGTGTACCCAGAGGAAGGCGACCATTGGGACGACCGAGACTTCGCTGGTGGGACCAAGTTCAGAAAGATATGAGAAAAATCGGAGTCACGGAGGACATAATGGATGACCGAGAAAGATGGCGCCGTGCTGTTGGCGAGGCCAAAAACCTGCTTAGGTTTGAGTGGCCATCTAGGTAAGGTAAGGTAAGGTAATACCCATACTATCAACCCGTCCCGGCTTCGCCTGGTATCTTAAGGGGTCACTCAGCGTAAGCTTAAAAGGCGCACGGACGGTAGGTCTCAGACGCAATTCAGAAAAGCCGAGGTGAACAGCGAAACTCCAAACACTTATAGTCTACTCTTCTCTGAAGTCTTAACTCGACACGATTCGACATTTAATGCTGGCCAAAGCTGGGCTGATAGGCTCACTCGCTCTGAAGCTAGTAATCTAAATTTCCACTGAATAGAGATGGTTGGAAGAAACGAAAACGTAATATCACTTATAGTGGGCGATGTATTAAAGATAGAGATATGCTGTCGCGGACTTTTTTGTAGAACTTTTCATGCTGACCAATTCTTACACTCATAGTATATGGATATTTTTAATGGTTTACCCAGCGTAAGCTTAAAAGGCACATGGACGGCAGGTTTTCCTTCGACTCGATTCACCTCGGCTTCCTTTGGTCATAAACGAATGTTTTCCTACAGAAACCTTCCTCGAGAAATCCTTTACTGAATGGTGAAAACCTCATCAAGACCCATTCTGTGGATTTCGAGATTACCCGTTACATCCAAGAATCGGGGACTTAGTTTTATACCACGTAGAGATGCCCGCGACTATCATTGAAACAAATACATGAATTTATAATTAGTATGGGCTATTAATTCTACGTAATACCTCATACAACTGTACCTAGGGATACTTGTAGAGGACTGAACTAATAAAAACAGAGCATTTTTTATGTTCCTATGAATTAAAAGTGGCTTTTCTATTCTGTAGTAGTTGGTGATTTAACATCACTCAGGTGAGTTGAAATTCATAAATCCCCTCCAAATGTGAAATCATCTGTTCCGCGAATAACGTGTTCTAGGCAGTCCGCCGCGAGCGCTAGTGTCGCTTCACCTAGCAAGGGGATGCAATTTCGTAACGCAGCGAACTTCGCGACTGTGTATTTTAGATTGTGGTAATACAACTCCGTCCTCCCATGGTTGCCAATCTAATTTCCCCCCGCGAAAAATAGGTTATTTCAAAAACTGAGGCTAGCGCCAAATAATTTTGAATCCCACATAGCGAGACAACATTAGCTTTCTTTTCTTTTATTGGCGGGAAAGAAATTATGTAAATTAATCTACATTTTATTAAAAATAAGACGTTTTAATAGGACTTAGAAAATTGTATGGGTACATTAATACTAATTTTGGGATCGTTATTAACTTCTTGAGCATGAGAGTTGCTTCGTATGCCGTAAATATATGTCCAGCAATTCCCCGAATTACGATTATCTTCCAGTTACGGATGAGTGACATTTGTCGCATGTGTAGCGTAAGCAACTAAACCTTTTCCGGATGCATGTAGCATTTGTAAGGTAAGATGGACCTTGGTGGGTGACAAAAATCTTCGAAAATGATACTTTAGGCATTCAGGGCTAATTACAATAAAAAAGCACAGGGTCTTGTTGGAAAAACTGAATCAACATAAAAATGGGAAGAAATTCCAATTTTATTTTCCTCGTTGCCTTTTACAGGCTGAGATAACTGATCTGATGGTTATCCTCTCTCCTCTCATCCAATAATTCTCTATCAAGAGGTTTACACCAGCGAGGCAGGCTAAGCTCTAACGGGTAGGTGTTTAGCTGGGAGAAACACTGGACATTGCCTGTTAATTGGCAACTCCAGCTATCTGTTATGACATCTAGCGGTAAAAATGAGAAACTTACCAAGTAGGGTACATTTGTCACGTGGTGACTGTTTGTATGGTTTCTTGTATTGGTAAACAGATCGTGGTAAATTGTTCGTGTCTTTATACATAAGTAATAAGTTTTACTCGTTGATAGAGTGAAAAATGAGTAAAAGCAAAGTGTATTGCTCAGTTTACGGCTGTACATCGATGTATAAGAGGGCTGCGGATATACGTTTTCATCACTTTCCAAAAGATGCAAACAGCAATAGCCGAAATGTGATGATACCTAATAATACCTTTCCACCCCGGGAAAGATCTAACACTTGTCGAGGTAGACAGACAGAAGACCTGCGACGTAAAGCCAGCGAAGGTTATCCATTTTAAAAACAGCTGTTACGATGGGCGCGCTGGTAAGATTGAAGTTACTTGAATAATTAATTAAATAAGTAATTATTGGCTGCTTGGTAGGGAAAAGGGATGAATTTAACTTGTATTAAAACTCGGGAGGCGACAGGAATTGCTTGATTTGGATGGTTAAAAGGTGGGTTTGGTGTTGAATATTTGAATGGTAGCGGAATCACTCATTCTACAGTGTTACCATGGGGAGGCAAATTAGGCCTATATGACTCGTAGTGGAATAGCTCAAATATCGAAGAACTTGGCGATTACGAGGTGTACGCTTGGCGGAAAGGCTAGCGGATCATCAGTTTGACATCAATTCACGATATAAGTCGGAGCTTGGAGCAGTGGCGTCTGGTTTGCGTGGATGCTAGTCTCGGAATGATAAAAGTAGCATAGCTTCGGTATGTTATTTATTTGTTTATTTACCGTATTTCTCTATTTGAATGTCCTCGGCGTTGACTCAGGATCGACATTTCCATTATATTGCGCATAATAGTACCGAAATAATGTCCGAAGTGTAGCCCTGTGTATATTTGAATCAGCTGATCTACATCAACCATAAAAACTGATGCTTGATAATATGCAATTGACACAAACAAATCCAGTGGAACACACAAATTAGATCACGTGTATCGCACAGGTATACATATATACAATTAAAAATAACACTGTCATTACTTTAGAGACCACATTTACTGATTATAACCGAAAAATAAAAAGTGTTCCATATCAAACGCGTGTTATTGAGAATTTTAAACCCTACTTATCCAGACCGACCGCAGCGCCCCAAGTGTTAGTTTGAGTTGCCAATAGAGACAGAGACCCTTTCGTCTTCGAGGTCTCTAGTTTTGATTTGGTGGGGCGTCTGTTTCCGAAAGATGGACAAAATAGTTGGATTTGCCTGTTCTGTAGCCTACATTTCGAGTTGGTAACATCACTGTCGACAGATGCTTTCTTACAGGCATTTCAAGGCCACGACACCTGTGTATTCAGATAGCTGCTTCCTTAGTTTAGGGGCTGCGAAAACGCAGTCATGTAGCCCCGTGTACTTGGGTGTGTGTAGAATCTGTCTGATAACCGGTGTTAATTGTGATGGCTGTATTAGTGTGTTTTATCTGTAATTTAGGTAAGGACTGCAGACATTCAATTTTGCTACCAAATTTGTCAACGACAAATAGTTGTTAACTTTGTTACTAGATGCTACAGCAGTCAGCTCCTGGCGATGAACGTTGGAACTTAAGAGCGTTAGTCAAAACTAAACTGGAAATTTAGCTTTACACAAGTGTAATTAGTGGAAGGTTCTTATACATGCCATAAATCTATGACATGGGACCGCCGGCTTTACTTCCCCTCCGAAGGAAGGCAAACTTGAGGGGTTATTAACGCTCTTAAAAATCCGACGACTTCGACCGGGTTTGAACCCGAGACCTTGGGCATGGAAGCTCAGCATGCTACCAACTACGCCACCGAAGCCTTAAAGAACTGGTACAGCTTTCTGCTGCAGCATGGTGGGGGAGAATGGTGCGTCTCCTTAAAGTACTGGTAGAGCTTTCTACTGGAGCATGGTGGGAGAGAATGGTGCGTCTCCTTAAAGTACTGGTACAGCTTTCTACTGCAACACGGTGGGAGAGAATGGTGCGTCTCCTTAAAGAACTGGTACAGCTTTCTACTGGAGCATGGTGGGAGAGAATGGTGTGTCTCCTTAAAGAACTGTTAGAGCTTTCTACTGCAGCATGGTGCGTCTCCTTAAAGTACTGGTACAGCTTTCTACTGCAGCATGGTGGGAGAGAATGGTGCGTCTCCTTAAAGAACTGGTACAGCTTTCTACTGCAGCTTGGTGAGAGAGAATGGTGCGTCTCCTTAAAGTACTGGTACAGCTTTCTACTGCAGCATGGTGGGAGAGAATGGTGCGTCTCCTTAAAGAACTGGTACAGCTTTCTACTGCAGCATGGTGGGAGAGAATGGCGCGTCTCCGTAAACACCAGGCAGAGCTTTCTACTGGAACATGGTGGGAGTGAATGGTGCTTCTCCTTAAAATACTGGTACAGCTTTCTACTGGAGCATGGTGGGAGAGAATGGTGCGTCTCCTTAAACACCAGGCAGAGCTTTCTACTGGAGCATGGTGGGAGAGAATGGTGCGTCTCCTTAAAGTACTGGTACAGCTTTCTAATGCAGCATGGTGGGAGAGAATGGTGCGTCTCCTTAAAGTACTGGTACAGCTTTCTACTGGAGCATGGTGGGAGAGAATGGTGTGTCTCCTTAATGAACTGATACAGCTTTCTACTGCAGCATGGTGGGGGAGAATGGTGTGTCTCCTTAAAGTACTGGTACAGCTCGACTCACCTATCAAGAGCTTTCTACGGTTCTATGTGATTGTGGAGCTGTATTTAACTCACGACCTCGAACGTATGTATTTGAGGTAAAGGAGTAATTTGTCTCCTTGACACTTGCACACTTTCTCCAGGAGATTAGGGAAGTCGGAGTTGCAGACCTTGATGAAATCAACAATGTTAATCTCAATAAGCGACTACTGTATCGACAGAAGATGAAAGATGATCTACGTCAGAGATTTCGGAAGGAGCTCTTAGGGCTGCTCGTTCATCATGGTAAAACGAATGCCGGAAATCGTAAGGTGGGAGATGTTGTGCTTCATGGAAGTGATAATTGTGGCCACTTGCACAAGTAATTGATCTAATGCCTAACCAAGATGGTGTTACAAGACTGGCGAGGATGAGAACTCTCATGGTGAATTGTTGCGTTCCATTCAACGTCTGTATCCATTTGAGATCTCCAGTAAAAAGAGGTGGTTGTTATCTGGCAAGTCGACACACAACGAAGAAACTGATCCATCTAAGGTGGTAGCCAGAAAGACTGAGTCAGTTTGTACAAGGAGTGGACGTTAAGTGACATTACCAGTGAGATTCACCTTACTGTCGTGAATTGAGTTTTTGTATGATTTAATTTTATTTTCAGAAGGGCTCTTGTAAATTTGTACTTAAGTTTCAGGTCTAGACAACTACTCAAGGTGGGAATGTAAAATCTTTGACTCTGGCATGAACTCCAGAAAAGGAAAGCGCCCGGGGGGCGTGTACGTATTATATTGTTGTAGGGTTTATGATGTAGTGTACTCCTTGGCAAAATAGTACCGTATATTACAACACGCAACATGAATGTTGCAGATGGCTAGCACACAGTCTGATTCCCGGGACCAATGATTAGGGCCCGGCTGTATTCTACAATAAATATGTTAGAAGGTTTTACAAGTCATCAAAATGCATCGTTCCTACATTTTCCGGAATAAAGTCATTTTCTAACATTTAGGTGCATTTTAGGTCATTTTTTATGTGTTATACATTTATAGGTCATTTTTTAGAATATCGTTAAATGCTCATTTTAAAGTTATGTTTTTAGTGTCTGTATTTCTAAACATGGCATCGTTAATATTCTTGGACTAACCCATTTACTGTAGTTCTGCAGTGCTCATCTGTTTTCAATACCCGTTTTTTATCTACGTAGCTGATTTAATTTTTCTTGACGATGCATTTGTGTGTACAGTTTGCGTCACCGATTTCTTCACGTGCACGTGAGTATTGCGTCAGTCTAAACAAAAGAAACGGGGTAATCCCCTCAGCGCCATGCGGTTTATGTCGAGTTTATCTTTATTAGAAGTGTCGACAGCTTTGGCCACTGATCGTTCACTCAGTTACCCGGCAAATATAGGACTTTTAGGGTGTGTGACGTTTTGTTGTGCAGTGCAATTGAAATCCCAAAACAAAAGCAGTCAACTGCAAGCCCTTTAAAACAGTATGTGTCAGATTTCGGTGAAAACATATTCTCAACTGATGGAACTATTTTGTTCTGTAAAGTGTGCGAAATCAAAGTCGCTGCAGATAGAGGGTTCACCGTACAACACGTCCGGCGCGATAAACATTTGCGAGGTCTTGAAAATGTGGAAAAAAGGAAAGTGTCTCAATTACTGTTAAAAGAAACTGCTTCGACATCAAATAACAAGTCATCTTCCTTTTATTAAGAATTACGTGAAGTGTTTGTTAGTGCTAATATTTCACTAGGAAAACTAAGCTATCCTATATTAAGTGAGTTACTCGAACGCCACACTGGTCATACTATTCCAGACGAATCAACATTGCGTAGAAACTACCTATCAAAATGTTACGAAGACACGTTAAACCGAATACGTGAATGTGTGAATGGGAAAGAAATTTTCGTATCAATTGACGAGACTACATATTCAGAGGGACGTTATGTAGGAAATGTAGTGATAGCGACCCTAGAAACAAACAATCCCGGGCAAACTTTTCTGCTGACCTCAGAGGTTTTGGAAACGGTTAACCACACTCAGATATGCAAACTGTTCGATAAATCCACGTGTTTAATATGGCCTAGAGGAATACAACATGAGAATGTGCTCCTCTTCTTAACAGATGCAGCACCTTACATGGTAAAGACAGCAACATCTATCAAAGCATTTTACAATAAGATGGTGCATGTTACTTGTCAGGCCCATGCTTTTCATCGAATTGCAGAAGAGGTTCGATCAAAATTCTCAGAAGTAGATAGACTAGTTTCCACAGTATAGAAAGTCTTTGTCAAAGCACCATCCCGCACTAAATATTTCAAAGACAAGGCCCCCGCACCAGTTTTAACACGCATATACTATTGGGACAATTTTCAGATAGTGAGAGAAGTAGTGAATGGCTTTGATAGGACAGATGCTAAGGCTATTGGGAGTGAACAGGACCTGTTTCCTGAGCCTCAAATGGAAGGTAAATTGGCTTGCATAAAATCAAAATTTTAATTTTTGATAGAGACTGTAACCTGCCTAGAAGAAAGTGGCATGGTATTGGCCAAGTCAATACAGTCAGTCAGGAATGCTGAAGGTTGTACAAAACATGTAAAAGGTGAGATTGGGGACACAGTCAGACAGAAAATAAAATTTGTATTGGACAAGAATAAAGGGTATCAGACAGTGTGTCAAATAGCCAGTATTTTGTCGGGAGAAGACTCCAGAATTTACATGTTTGAAGAGAATGTAACAGCCAGTGACATAGTGTTTTTCAAATATGCTCGGATGCTCCTATTACATCAGTGGAAGTGGAGAGAAGTTTCTCGAAATATAAAACAGTATTAGCCAACAACCGCCGTTCCTTCACCTTTGATAACTTGAGGATTACGATGGTGTTGTATTGCAACGCTAACTAAGGTATGTTATTTAGCCTACTTTTCACATTTTGCAAAAATGAGGAAAAAGTAGACTTATGAGATCGGGCAAATGTGTGTCTGTCTGTCTGTCTGGCTGGCTGGCTGTGTGTGTGTTCCCCCCTCCCCCCCTATCAACTCCTAAACGGCAGTAGCAATCGAAACAAAATTTGGTAGGAGTAAATATCTATACCTGAATATCTCACGGCCATACTTGAAAATGATGTCAGTACTACCAACTGCTGAAAAATCGCAATTTAAATTTGAGCTCCATGTTGGATATCTTGGAAGGTATGAATGGGAGCTATTTCAAAATTGGCACACGTATAGATAAAAATATTGCAGTTTAATTTCCAGGAGGCCATACATAGCAGTGTTGCCAAAATGATTATAAGCCTGCTGATAGGTCCAATTTTTAAATGCATATAAATTCTACCCCATCAATTGGAATTTAATCAAATTTCGTATGTGCTATGTGTACATACACAGATATGACTGAGCGTATTCTTAAGAGCCACCAGGGCTGTCAACTGTTAATAATAATAATAATAATAATAATAATAATATCGTATGGCCTCGGGTGCCTGGTGCAAGCTTTGTTAATTGACACCCAGAGGGTAGCTTGCATGTCGAATTTCGTCGTTCCTTTGAACGCTATGAAAGTCAAGGAGGTTAGATATCTAAACTCCTTGACACTACAGCGCTTTCAAGTAGAGAATGGAGGAACTTTGTGTTGGCGGAAAATCCCGAGATTAATTTTGCCATTGAACACGGCCTACTGAATTCAAATGGGTTCTTTAACATGCCAACAACGTATGACATGAGTATCGTGATTTTTGTCGCCTTCAAAAATCACTTACCATGGCCAGGGGCGAACCTGCAATCTTGGGGTTGGTAGTCCGACACTATAACCACTCACCCACCGTGGCAAGCTGTTAATAAATGCTCTCAATTTCTTTCATCCAAATACCCATATATCAGAAAGTATGCAAGCCGACACGTATAGTACCTGACATTCTAGATTAATTTGGAGTAACTTATATAATATGTTAGTGCTACCAACATGATTCTAAGCCTGCTGAGAGGTCCAAATTTAAATACATGTAACTTCTATACTATCATTTCGATTTCAACCAAATTTCGTGTGTGCTATGTGTACCATAACAGATATGAATATTCCGATTCTTAAGAGTAACCAGGGCTGCCAACTGTTAATAAATACTGTCTCTATTTTTGTTACCCTAATATCAGAAAGTATGCAAGCCAATAGCTCTAAACTTTGCACACGTATAGTACCTGGCATTCTAGATTAATTTTGAGTAACTAATATAGGACTACGCCAGTGCTGCCAACATGATTCTAAGCCTGCTGATAGGTCCAATTTTAAAATGCATGTAACTTCTTTACTAATTAATGGATTTCATTCAAAATTGACACAACAATTGATCATATTATTTCAGATTATTTCTGAGCAATACACGTATGTCATTGTTGCCAACATGATTTTACGCGCGCTGTTAGATCCAATGTTTAACTGCATGTAAAGTCCATGCTATCCATTGGACTTCAACCAAATTTTGTATTCTGTACCTCAAGAGATGGAACTAAGAATATATTCAGTCACCAGGGCTGCCAACTGTAGTTCTCTATTAGGCTACATTATGCCAGGTAACATATAGAGTATTTCGAACTAATTAGAAATTTCGATAGTACCAACTTAATTTCGTCATTATTCTAGATAGATCCATATAGATTAATCATTGGCATGAATCTTAAATTTTAAGAAAAGTAGGCTCCTTAGTTCGTTACGGAACTTCTTGTTTCACTTTGTAGTAGAAATGAAAATGACGTATTGATTAATAGTTTAGTAGTAATACACTAATTCTACCAAGAATGTTTGTTATTCGAACCATTATTTGTACAAGACAATCATGAAATTGATCATTTATAGTTTTTTAGGTCATTTTTTTAAAATGAGGTCATTTTTCGATAATTTTAAGGTCATCAACATCGGGGCCCTAACAATGATGGCAGCGGTATTGTATTGAACTTCCTCCTCCTGGCAACTAAATTGTCGATTTGTGACTAAACACATGATTACGTCGCGTCGCAGGCTTCTTCTTGTAAGCAGTGCCTGGGGATCCCCGCCCCACCATGCGTGCAGCCAAATTAAGAGGCGACTTCCTAATTCCAGTTCATTTCAAACAAAGCCTACGCGCTGCAGCTCACTGCTGAATCTCATCATCGTTCACTGCCTTTTGCGAGCTTCACTGTGTGTGGTCTTCGTCTGTATCACTCACTAAACTAGTTATTGTTGTTTTAAGGGGCGGAACTACGAGATCATCTGCCCATCTTAACATGGATTAAAGTATACAAATTTGGAATTGAATTTAAAATTTAGAGGTTGATACCTAAATTTGAAAAGACCGAAAATGAATAAAACAAAAAATTAAATAAAACTAATAATTTTAAAAAATAAACAAAAATTACGGAAAAACCAAAATCATCATTGAAAAACGAACAAGTCGTTGAGTCAATGTTCACTGGAGAATTTAGATTGCTGAACCTAAGCCACTCTCACTTATAAAGCGGATAACGCGATCAGCAGCCACCGCGTCATCGGCTAATATAAGTTTGAGTGTCGTCTGCAAACCAAGGTTTCTTCGTAAGTCAGCAAGATCCACGCACTCGGTGAAAATGTGGGCCACGGTGAAAATGGCTCCACAGGTACAAAGTGGGGGGGGGTCTTCCCTTCTCATTAGATACGAGTGAGTGGATTTTGTATGACCTATCCTTAACCTACACAAAATGACTGACTCTCTCCGTGACCGGAAAGAGCTCCGCCAAACGCGAGTAGTTCCCTTGATCGCTCTCAGTTTACTGGGCAGTGGGTCAGCTAGCCACTGACTCTCCCAAAAATCCAGAACTTGTAGGCGTAACTGAGAGCGAATATCTCTAGCGGGTACCTCAATTGGTCGAGGTGGTAGTGATACCGCCTCTTTTGCAGCTTGATCATTTCCCGCAATTCCCATGTGGCTTGGAAGCCACAGAAAGGTGATTCGAGTGTCAGCGTGGCACAGCCCGGCTAGTAGGTCGTGGATCTGCTGTACTAGGGTGTGTTGTGGGAAGCATGTAGCAATTGACTGTAACGAACTCAAAGCGTCGGTACACACGAGAAAGTGGATTCGTGCATCCTTTAGTGCAAACTGCAGAGCTTCATAGATGACTACGAGCTCCGCAGTAAACACACTACAGGCCTCAGGCAAAGAGATCTTAGTATTTGCACCATCAATAACGTAAGCACAACCCACTTTCTCGTCCACCTTCGAACCATCCGTCTAGAGAATGCCAGCGTCCGGAAATTGGTGAACTATGCTGTGAAACTGCCTCCGGTAAACGGAGGCATCCTTGTTCACCTTAGGACCTCGGTGTAGATCTAACCGAATTTCCGGACGCGGGACTTGCCACGGAGGCACCTCGCTAGGTGTCCGGATCATACAGGGACCTACAGCCACTCTTATTTCAGTACACGAGCTATCAAGTCTAATACCAACCGGCCGAGTGGCACGAGGCTGGTTGGCGTACCTCCGGTGGTATTGGGTACTGAAGAGAGCTCCATAGCTCGGATGTCGTGGCATTTGACGCACATTGGCAGCATATGCTAAAAGCAAATGTTGGCGTCTATAATTTAGAGGTGGAACACCCGATTCGGCGAGTAGGCTGGGTATCGGGCTGGTCCGGAAGGCACCGGTAGCCAGCCTAACGCCACTATGGTGGATACTGTCGAGCATTTTCAAGGTTGCCGGCCTTGCTGAACCGTATGCCGCAGAACCATAGTCTAGCCGGGACAGGACGAGGGCTTGGTAGAACCGTGGCAGCACCGCACGGTCAGCCCCCCACATACTGCCACTAAGAAACTTGAGCATGTTCAGTTTCCTGAGACACGTCGTTTTTAGTTGCCGTATATGGTGCTGCCTCGTTAATTTGTTGTCAAAATGGAGCCCCAGGAAGCGATAAGTGTCAACCAACGTCAACGCAGCATCCCTGAGATGTAGTTCAGGATGTAAATGTAGCCTCCGGAGCCGACAAAAATGGACGATGGAGGTTTTCGCTGCTGAAAAACTAAAACCCTGGTCGTGAGCCCACCTGTCGACCCAGTTAATAGTTAGCTGCAATTGCCGTTCCACGATTGCCATACTTCCAGATCAGTAATGCAGAGCTAAATCGTCTACATACAGCGATGGAACTACCGTGGACCCGGCGGCGGCAACAATGCCGTTTATGGCAATCGCGAACAAGATGACACTCAGCACAGAACCCGGAGGAACTCCATTTTCTTGGGTATAATATTGCGATAATGTCCTACCGACCCTTACACGGAAGAGTCGGACGGACATGAAATTCGCTTTGAAAGTCGGTAGATTACCATGGAGTCCCCACTCGTGAAGGGTGGAAAGGATCCCGTAGCGCCATGTGGTGTCGTAGGCTTTCTTGAGGTCAAAGAAAACCGTGCCTAGGTGCTGCTTTCGGAGAAATGCCTCCTTTATGGCGCTCTCAAGTCGCACCAGACCAGATGATCAGTGTTGTACCTATGAGAGCGAAATCCACACATACTCAGACAGGAGACCTTTCTCCTCCAAGAACCACACCAGTCGACGGTTCACCATCTTCTCCAGCAGCTTACATAGGCCATGTGTCAGACAAATGGGCCTATAGCTGCTGACAAATTTGGGATCCTTTCCAGCCTTGGGAATCGGTATCACGATCCTCTCTCGCCATTGAGATGGAAACTCCCCTTCAATCCATATACGATTGAAGAGGATCAACAGTTGTTTTATACTGGCTTCGCACAGATGTTTTAACATTTGATTATGTATGTTATCCGGTCCAGGAGCCGTATCCCTGCACAGTGCAAGCGCACTGCGCAGTTCCCATTCAGAGAATGATACATTATAGGACTCCGAAGCAGCAGTGGCAAAGGACAAGGGGTTAGCCTCTGCCTCCCGCTTCAGAATCAGAAATGTAGGAACATAACTCCCAGAGCAGGATACATCACTAAAGTGCGATCCAATACTGTTGGCAATGGCGAGAGGGTCCGTGATAATGTCTCCGTTGATCGTCAATGATGTCGGGAGTCCGGAGATCCGAAGAAGCTTAGTCCACACTTGAGATGAAGGAGTATGTGCCGTCATAGACGACACATACTTTTCCCACGTCGTTTTCTTACTCTCCCGAATCAGATATCGGGCTCTAGCACGCATCCTTTTAAAGGTGATAAGATTGGCCACAGTGTTTTGCCTCCGGTAGCATTTGAAAGCACGTCGACGATCTTTAATGGCTGCTGCAATCTCGGCTGTCCACCAAGGGACAAGCTTTCGGCGGGAGTTGCCGGATGAGGAAGGTATTGTTTCCTCAGCAGCAGCCAAAATAACATTCGTTATGTGAATGGTATGATCGTCGAAACTCGCAAAGGTATCTTCGGCAAACACCGCACGTGCTGTGAACATTGGCCAATCGGCCCGACGGAGAAGCCATCGACTTGGTAACTTGATGGCTCTCTGGTTCGGAAGAGTAACGATAATCGGGAAATGGTCACTATTACAAAGGTCGTCGTGTACACCCCACCGTAGCAGGGGAACCAGCGCACGACTGCCCAAAGTGATGTCGACACTTGTATAAGAGCCGCCTGCAATAGAGAAGTGCGTAGGTTTCCCTGTGTTCAACAAACACAGGTCCAGCCGCCTGATCAGCCTCTCAAAATCTCTCCCTTTACCGCTAGTGGCAGCGGAGCCCCCGATGGTGTTGTGGGCATTAACATCTCCCAGAAGGAGAAAATGAGGGGGGAGCTGAGAGACTAGATCCACCAGCTGGCCGTAATCCGGTTGAGAATCAGGCGGAATGTACACGTTACATACTGTTGCCATTACTGGCAACGAAGTACGAACTGCAACTGCTTCTAGCTGAGTACGCAACGGCACCTCTTCACTAAAGAGGCTAGAGTGGACGAGAGTGCAGACGCCACCTGCGGCCACAGCTCCGTCCACCCGGTCCTTAGAGAAGAGTTTGATGTGACGCGTTGTTGTCTCATGTCCAGGATGAAACCTGGATTCCTGAAGACAGACAATGGTTGCCGAAAACGAAGATATTAATTGACGTAACTCAGCGAGATGACCAGAATAGCTATTACAGTTCCATTGTAATAGTGCCATAGTGTGGACTTGTAGAGGATTGTCGTCTACTTATGCTTGACCGTTTGCCACCTTTCCCCATCTCTAGAAGGAGAGCACTCCTCAATCTCCACATCTCCGTCCGAAGACGAAGAAAGTAGAGGGGGCGCCCTCTTAAGTGGCGCACGGTCGTCGTCGGACTTCACGTTTCTCGCTCTTGGAGAAGATCGGTGTCGAGGGACCTTCTCCTGCCCGAAGACCGGGAGTGATCCCGATTTGACTTAAGTTTGGAACGGCGTTGACGTCTGTTTGGGGTAGTTTTTGCCCCCTTCTTAACAAACTTCGCGTCCTTGCTAAAAATGACAGCGTTTGCTGGCACCGCTCCACCGGTGGTCGTGGATGCAGAATTGCCAGCAGATGTTGGAGCTGCCTTTTCAGCAGGAGGGCAAGAGAGACGGCGATGAACAGTCTCTTTCTTACCCGCCGTTCCTGTTTTATTTGGCTGGATATGGGTCCAGCCGTGGCCGACGAAGACTTCCTCCTCGAACGAGTCGGAGATGGCTTCTTCACTGGCCTTATCGGAGGAGTTACGTTCTCCGATGGCGCCGGTTTAGATGGAGCCACCTGCGTCTTTTGTTGGATGTCCGAAGAAGATTCCGTAACCTTCTTCTGGCTAACAGGGGTGATAATAGGGCTATTTGTAGCCCCCTTAATACTGTAGTGGTAACTCATTTAGAACTTTTTTCTGTAGTCACCTTTGCCGCTTGATTACTGGATTCTATTGATACCTTTTGTGCATACGATGCAGAGAAAATAGGAGAGGCCATGGAGCGATATATTCCGCGTGCTTCAGTGTAGGAGAGCTCGCCTAAGATCTTAATTTCTTGAAATTTCTTCTCTAGATAGGCAGGACATTCCTTCCAGCGATGAGAGTGCTCTCCCTTACAATTTGGACATGCGGGAGGTGGTGTACATTCCGCTATCTCATGAAGACAGACAGGCTTTCTCGGGCAACGAGATGAGGTACGTCCAAATCACTGACACTGAAAACACCGCAATGGCGATTGAATATACGGTCGCACATTGAGAGTGTACATTGACACTTTGATCCCCTTGGGCAGGCTATCTGACACAAACGATAAGATGAACGCCCCGGTGTCAACTAGTACACCATTCATCTTACGTTTGATTCGTCTCACCTCGACAACGCCATGCTTTCCAGTTGTTCCCAGGATACGCTCGTCGGTATTCACCAGATCCCTATGAAATACTAAACCTTTCTTCAGGTTTAGGGACTGGTGCTTCACTACCTCGACTGGAATACCACCGAAACTTGTCGTCCCAAGATGACCATCTGTCTGGCTCTTTCCTTGTGTTTTTATCAATAGTGCACCGTTTCGCAGCGTTTTCACTGTGTCTACATCGCCCCATTTCCCCTCAATTGCATCTTGCAAATCAAAAGGATCAACGTTCGTAAAATTTTGCCCAACGGTCCTTGTTACCATAAGGTACCGAGGGAAAGACGTCGAATCCTTTTCATCAAGCGGTGATACTAGAGGCATACACTTCCTCTTCTTAAATTTTAAAGACGGCTTTGTAAGGGAGCCACCCTGAGACGCTATGTTTGGTCCCGCGAGTAGCTAGGGAAATAGGGCCCCGCTTGCCCGGGGTTCTCCAGAGGTCGCCAGGTATCTGGAGGTGGGTCGTTTGAGACTACTCACCCAGTAGCCATGCATCGCTCAGCTTGTGATTAGGGAAGGATTCCACATTTATACCAAAGAAACTACCCGAGGCTGAAAGTTAGAAGATGGTGAAAAGATAGGAAGGGAAGACAGTTATGAGCACAGAATCCTCTCAGGCAACTCGGTGGACACCTTCTTGGTCTGGCTCAACACCAAGGTAAATCCAACATGGGAGCACACAAGCCTCCACACCAACTTCGAGGTCTTTGTGTCCCTAGGGGGAGCGATCTAATGAATGAATGAACTCAGAGACCATGTAGATGTATTAGGGATCACAGTAGTGTAATCATCAAGAAAGATAATAAAGCACTGACGAGGAAGCGATACATTCTAAATTGTTAGGTTATGTGAAAATAATAAGACAGGTAGTTAATGTAAGTAGAATGCATGAATGTGCGTGAAGTTAATGTCATAGACATAAGAGAGAATTAGTATGCACACACAGTGCGGAAATAAAAGATTAAGAGGCTAGACAAGGAATTCAGGAAAAGGGACATACGGACAAAGAAGTGTGCGGTATTCGGAATAGCCTAGACGATACAGAGGTTTAGGAGGGACAACAATTAATAGAGCAAATACTCGTAGGACTGATGTGACGACAGAACAATCGATTACCTGAAGGGTAACGTTCAGTATAACTATGTAAAATCCATCAAGGTAAGGAAGTAGAAATAAAGGCGAATGCAGTGAAGGGAGAAACGTTCGACAAAAGGGACAATAAATGACTTACGTACGAAGATCGAAGTTGTGGCCACCAGATATAGATATCACAAGTGAACCAGGAGGGAGGTCGCAACTGAACCCTATGCCCACAAGTCCATTGCCGGATTGATAGAGATCGGTGAAGTCACGGATCATAATTGCGTCCCTGAGCGAACAGACTTGCGAACAAGCGCGTTGCTCGAACACGGGACCAATCGACCACGGGAAGAAGAAAGCCGCACAGTAAGCCATAAAGCCGTAACACACACAAATAATACACACGGAGCATAAATAGGAAGGGGGAAGGTGAAGGTCTCACATACACACGGTGGACATGCATGGCAGAGCACCACACACACATACAAAGGAATATTTCGAGACCTCACCTTGATGTCATCGATGTGAAGCAAATCTCACATAATAAAGATTCTCAAAGAGAAATGATACACATTACTAATAAAGGAGTAAGGTAGCTCTAAAAGGTCACGTTAACCCTACATTGGAAAAACAGAAGAACAAAGATAGGGGCCACTAATGACGGTAATGTCCACTGATCCGCTCAGTCAGTAATAACCGAGAAGAAGAGAGAACTATTCAAATAAGAGATAGAAAAGTAAAGGGGCGAATTGAAAATGGGTGAAGAACTGAAGCCTATTTTCATATATTCTACTTATGTTAATTGCCTCTATCAACATACAAAATCTATCCTCCTTGACTTTCATAGCGTTCAAAGGAACGACGAAATTCGACATGCAAGCTACCCTCTGGGCGTCAATTAACAAAGCTTGCACCCGGCATCCGAGGCCATACGATATTATTATTATTATTATTATTTACATGACTAGGACACAAGAAGTAAAAACGAGATTTTGAAAATTCGCACAGCTGCCATCTTGTGGTTATGAAAACAATTGAGATAAATTAGATGCCAGTGGATTAACATTTGTATAAGCATTTACCGTACTACACTCGGATGGTTAAATCGAGAGAAACGTCCATGTAAATATTTATATTTCGCGTCGCCGCCATGTTGGATTTGTGCTCACCACGTTACTGAAAGTCATATAGGTGAACTTATGTTCACAGCCTCTATGAACATTTTAAAAATCAGTTTGATTGCTGTAAAAGATTCGTACATATTGAGAACCGTCTAAATATTTCGGATGGTCGCCATCTTGGATTGTTATATATGTATAGGCCAGAGAGTTATATATCATTGAAGGAAAATTATTGCGTAGGTTCATTGATCAAACTTTCACTTCGATCGCATGATTACGACACAACAAATGAAAACTTAATTTTAAAATTTCGCACAGCCGCCATCTTGTGGTCATGTAAACAATTGAACTAAATTAGATGCCAGTTCATTACAATATGTATAAACATTTCCTGTACCATATTTCACTGCGCACATATGGTTAAATCGCGAGAAAAGTCTATTAAAACATTTCAACTTCGCTTGGCCGCCATGTTCGTTTTGTACTTTACAGGTTTTTGAAAATTATATAGATAAACTTGCAGTAGTGCCCTTTTTTACCGTATAAAATTTCAGGGTGATATCAGTAATAGTTTCGGAGATATAGAAAGCCGGTGAAATATTTCGCACAGCCGCCATATTGAGGTTATGTAAACAATTGACCTTAATTAGATCCTAGTGCATTACTATGTGTATAAACATTTGCTGTACCTAGTTTCATTGTGTTTGGATGGTAATAATAATAATAATATTGTATGAAAGGTCGATGGTTTAATATATCTATTATCAATGTACATGCACCTACAATTGATAAAGAAGGTGTGGTGAAAGACAGCTTTTATGAACTGCTGGAGAGGGTGTATGAAGGCCTACCACAACATGACATCAAGATAGTACTAGGAGACTTTAATGCCAAGGTAGGAAAAGAGAAGCACCTACAACCGACGATAGGTAATGAAAGCCTCCATAAGAAAACCTCTGAAAATGGGCTTAGAATGATCTCATTTGCAGAATCAGAAAGCATGAATGTCAGGAGTACGACGTTCCCACACAAGGATATACATAAGGAAACATGGTATTCAGCAGATGGAAAGGCAGCAAACCAAATTGACCATATACTAATTTCAAACCGACACAGAAGCGCCATCACTGATATTCGTGCTTACCGGGGAGCTGACATAGGCTCTGACCACAACTTGCTGGTTGCATCCATGGAGGTGAAACTCACCACAAACAACAACAAGAGTGCACAATACAGTATGTTCTACAAGCATTAAAGGAAACTCCTCAAACTTGTCAGTACCAAGTGGAAGTGAGCAACAGGTTTGGCGTACTTGATGAAGTAGGAGAAGAAGTGGATGAAAGTGGAACTACAGATATTAATAGATTGTGGAAGGATATCAAGAAGGTGATTCAAGAATCAGCTAAAAACGCATTACCAAAAGTGGAACGAAAGAAGAAATGGTTTAATGGTACATGCAAAACAGCAGTAGCAGCTAGCATCTCATCAAGGAAAGCATGGCTACAGGACAGGAACAGCACTACAGGGAGGCACAGAGAGAAACAAGCAGAACCCTACGAAAAGAAAAGCTTTACCTTAAACATATGTTACAGAGCATTGAGAATGACCAGAAGGAGAACAACATCCGTAAAGTATATGGGACAGTGAATAACATTAAGAAAGGATACCAACCGCGATCAGCAGTTCTCCACGACGACAATGGTAAGACCATTGCAGGAACAACCCACATATTACAGGCTTGGAAAGAGTACTTTGACCTCTTACTGAACTGCCCTGAACCAGACAACAAATTGGAGAGAACCACTCTTTCAACGGTAGAACCTTTCATAAATGATCCTTCATATGAAGAGGTAACCAGCAGTCTGAAGAAACTGAAAAACCACAAAGCTGCTGGATCTGACGTATACCAGTTGAATTGCTGTAATATGGGGGTGAGAAACTTCATGAAAAACTGCATAAACGTATCCAGAAAATATGGCACGAGGAACAAATACCGGATGAATGGAAGGAAGCAATTATTGTCCCAATACATAAGAAGGGAGATAAACATAACTGCAGAAATTACAGAGGAATATACCTACTTGTCTCAGCTTACAAATTACTGTCGCACATAATATTACGACTAATTCCATAGACTGAAGATATAATAGGAGACTATCAGAATGGTTTCCGTAAAAACAGATCAACAACAGACAATATATTTTGTATTAAGACAATCAATGAAAAAGTTTGGGAGTATAACAAAAACGCCCATTACCTATTTATTGACTTCCAAATGGCCTACGACTCAGTCCACAGAGAAACGGTGTGGGAAATCATGGCAGAATACGGAATCCCACAGAAACTCATCAGCCTGGTCAAAATGTGTATGGAGGAGACACTGAGCAAAGTGACACACTGTGGATCCGTATCACAGACAGTTTAGAAAACAGAACAGGACTAAAACAAGGTGATGCGCTCACCCCACTTCTCTTCAACTCGGGAAAAAGTAATTCAGGAAACCAAAGAAGCTGCAACTGGAGACCTAACAGATAACAAACACAACATCCTGGCATATGCAGATGACATTGTATTAATAGGAAATAATGGAAGAGAAATTGAAGCTCTATTCAGGAAATTAAATAAAACTGCTGCTAAAATAGGTCTAAAGATTAATGAAGAGAAGACAGAATACATGATCATACAGAGAAAACATGACTGCAGATCAATTCAATATTCTTCATATAGGCAATTTTACCTTTAAGAACACGCCAACTTCAAATACCTTGGGGTGAATATAAATGACTGCAATAGAAGACAAGTTGAACACCAAATTAGATTACGGAATGCAAACAAAGTTTACTTTTCCCTGCATAAATTACTTTCCTCCAAACTTTTGACCAGGAAAACAAAACTAAAACTCTACAACACGATCATCAGGCCAGTACTGCTATACGGAGCCGAAACATGGAGTGTGACCAAAAGGGAGGAACACCAACTTACAGTCTTCGAAAACAAGATATATAGAAAAATTTTCGGCCGCATTTTTGACCAGGAAACACAAAGATGGGTTCTCAGATCAAATCATGAGCTGTGCAAGTTAGCCAATCAACCCAGGGTAGTGGACGTCATGAAAGCGAAACGGCTGCAATGGGCAGGGCATGTTATCAGAATGGACGCTGCCAGAATAGTTCGCCAGGTGTACGAGACGAAGATCGAAGGCTCGAGACCCCCTGGAAGACCTAGGAGTAGATGGCAAGATGAGGTGCCCTCTGACTGCAGGCAGATGGGTATTACTGGATGGAAGAATACTGCGCTGGATGGGAGGAAATAGAGGCAGATAGTGAGAGCGGCACGGGATCGTCACGTCCCAGAGAAGCCAACGGAGTGAGTGAGTATATTGTATGGCCTCGGGTACCGGGTGCAAGCTTTGTAATTTGACACCCAGAGGGTAGCTTGCATGTCGAATTTCGTTGTTCCTTGAATCACTGTGAAAGTAAAGGAGGTTAGATATGTAAGCTCCTTGAACACTATAGCGTTTTCTAGTAGAGAAATTAGGAACTTTGTGTTGGCGGAAACTCCCACCATTATGAACACGGCCTACTGAATTCAAATGGGTTCTTTGACATCCCAACATCGTATGACATGTGTGTCGTCTTTTTGCCGTCTTTCAAAAATCACTTACCACGGCCAGGATCGAACCTGCAATCAAGGGGGTTAGTAGACCGACACGCTATCCACTCACCCACCGTGGATAGTTAAATCGCGAGAAACGTCTATATAAATGTCTCAAGTTTGCTTGGCCGCCATGTTGGTTTTGTAGTTACCAGGGTTTTAAAAGTCCCATAGGTGAACTTTTAGTAGTGCCCTTAATGAGCGTACAAAATTTCAGGATGATATCCGTAATAGTTTCGGAGATATTGAATGCTGGCGAAATATTTTGCACAGCCACCATGTTGGTTTGTTGAGCCGTAATAAAATTTTAAGGGCTCAGTTAGGGTCGGCCGGAATGGTGCTATGAACTTACCGAGTTTCATTGGAATCGCTTCAGCGGTTTAGAAGTTATTAGAGGGACACACACAAACAAACATACACACACACATACACACACACGGACAAAAGGTGATCTCATAAGCCTATTTTTTTCATAAAATGAAAATAGGCTAAAAACTCTAAATTTAAATTGTATTTAGATCCTAAACGCAAAATTGAAAAATGAGTTGCCTTATTAATAGAGGGTTTACACGTTTTCATTCAAGCTGTCGCACAACATCCAATTATTGGTTTGGGAAATCTCGGGCCTTTGACCTAGTAATTATGTCCTTTGGCAAAATCTAAAAAGAAAAAAGAAAAATGATACAAACGTACACAGTAAAACTGTTGGTCCCCACCCCTCACACAGGAGAGGAGAGGAAGGACAAGTTATTGGCTGGAGAACAAACGTACACAGTAAAACTGTTGGTCCCCACCCCTCACACAGGAGAGGAGAGGAAGGACAAGTTATTGGCTGGAGAACAAACGTACACAGTAAAACTGTTGGTCCCCACCCCTCACACAGGAGAGGAGAGGAAGGACAAGTTATTGGCTGGAGAACAAACGTACACAGTAAAACTGTTGGTCCCCACCCCTCACACAGGAGAGGAGAGGAAGGACAAGTTATTGGCTGGAGAACAAACGTACACAATAAAACTGTTGGTCCCCACCCCTCACACAGGAGAGGAGAGGAAGGACAAGTTATTGGCTGGAGAACAAAAGTACACAGTAAAACTGTTGGTCCCCACCCCTCACACAGGAGAGGAGAGGAAGGACAAGTTATTGGCTGGAGAACAAACGTACACAGTAAAACTGTTGGTCCCCACCCCTCACACAGGAGAGGAGAGGAAGGACAAGTTATTGGCTGGAGAACAAACGTACACAGTAAAACTGTTGGTCCCCACCCCTCACACAGGAGAGGAGAGGAAGGACAAGTTATTGGCTGGAGAACAAAAGTACACAGTAAAACTGTTGGTCCCCACCCCTCACACAGGAGAGGAGAGGAAGGACAAGTTATTGGCTGGAGAACAAACGTACACAGTAAAACTGTTGGTCCCCACCCCTCACACAGGAGAGGCTCCTCACTGGGCTTAAACCACTAACAATACATTAAAAAGTTACAAGACCAACATTTTCAAAATGTGTTCTTAAGCTCTTTGGTAAAATTTGGAAAAGTAAATGGTCCATTGGAAAGGGGGCATTGCGCGCTTTAATTTGAATGGTCACATGACCATACTCCGATTATGGGTTCGAGAGATATCGGCAAAAGCTGAGCGGCGATCAGCATAGCTGTCACTGGTTAGGATCGGCACAGGCCACCTATTAACTTTTACACTGGAAACACTCGATGGCGCCTTTTCCAGGAGCCTGTTCAACTGATGTGCATACCAGTAAATAATGCGCACTTTTATAGACTTGTTTTACTATGACATTGACACCACCTAAATATCCTCGAAACACTGTTGTGCCATTATATGTTTCTGCAATCAATTTTTCGGGATGGTCTTGTAAAATACCTTCTGCAGTATGGTTTTCTGCATTGAAAAATCCCAGCAACGCTCGTGTACCGTTCCGTTCAATCCGTATCGAAACACAGTCACTGTCTGTAGTGTCATGCTAAGAATGATGACTGATTATGAAATCTCTACAAACTTGAAACATACATTCCAGGAGCTCGTTTTGAATTGTTTTTGAAGTACCCGTAAGAACCTTTGCATTTTCAAAATGTGTACGTAACAGTGGATCAAGATTCTCGCTGTATTCTACGAACTCCTTTATTATGCGAGGAAGCCGATTCGTCGTGACCACGGAGAGGCACCACACAATTTTTGACAGAACCTCCCTATTTTTTGTAACCAATTCATTATGAGCACGAACAGCCTCCATATGCGCACTACTTAAACTTTCGGCAATGTTACATCTTCCGAGAAGTTGGGAACTGACAGTATTATGCTGTCGTCTAGTTGATTTCTCATGTTTCTTTATTTTCACATGTAGACGCTTCAAATCATTTACTCCTTCCTTTGTCCAATTGTCACTCATCACCTGCGTACAGTCAACACACAAAGCAGAAGAAAGCATTACTGTCCTCACAACTACACAACCATAAACATTTATCATATACGGACGCATCAAATTTACGTGTGAACGCACCGCGAGCCCTACACGCAGCTTTATATTCAGGCTGTGTCCCAATAGTATAATTACAGCCGTAGCGAACTAGATTTCCGGATGTGACGTCAGAAGTCGTGATCCCACGGCCAACGAGAAATACTGGCCCTGGTGCGCTTTCGTCACGGCAGCAATGTAGAGCTGTTGCACCACTACCGGTAGGGTTATGTTCGCGTGGATTTTTGTTACGAGTGACTTCAACATGTAAATAGGCTATAATAGCTGGTGTCGTTTTGTAAACTTATACGGTATAATTTATCGTGCTTGAAAACACACGGAACATCTAAACTGGGTCCATTTCAAGAAGATTGATATAAAATATCGCATTTCTGCTGCTCATGAATTACTCTGGACTTCAACGCACAAGCACCATCAAGCACTACATTGGCTACGTCACAAAAGGATTAGGTTTACGCGCCATGGCCTGTCTTTCTGGTTGGCGGTGTCGTGATCCAATATTGCTTAGCACATAGCAATCAAGTCTGTAGTAGCCATTGGACTATAGATACTACTGGAACAACTCCTCCCATGGTAACCCTCGCTGAAAACTGCTTCCTTGACGTGCACTTCCAGGCGTAACTAGTCTCACCAAAAGCCGCACTTTCCTCCCATACAGTCGGCATTCCAGTTCAATGGTCTGTAGTAGCTAGTGAACGAAAGTTCATGCTAGATTGTCGACTACGTCAAGGAAGTTATATTAGCATGTAACCCAGTGCGTTGCTGAACACAAGTCTATGAAGGAGGCCATGAATCAAGCAGACATGTCCCAAATCTCGGTAGTGCATAGCACATAGCACATAGTTGCTAGCAGCTAGTCAATAGTTGACAACTTGAGTATTGGGACACAGCCTCAATGCTGGCAATGGACGACCACTGTTCACTTTCTCAGGTAAGCTCAAGGAGCTAAACACGGTTGGTACTAATACAATCTGTCTCTTGTTATATAGCTTGACATCAGACTCAGCTGACTGTGTCCACTTGGTTCGTGACGTTACGTGTAGGGGATAACTGCGGGTATTCGTTGTCATGGCAACGTACATTACAAAGCGGGCAATTTCTGAGGAGTCATAACGAGTTCCTGGTGCCATCAGCCGACAAGGAGAGGAACCCATTGGGTGCGCCCTAGCGTCAAGGAGAGGGATCATTGTGGCTGCAGAGAAGGGAGGAGGGTTGGTGTCCTGGAGTCCGTTATCACGGGCCGCCCGTTTTTTTTAAGGATCATAAGGGATCGTAACTTGCACTGGGCCCGCGGTGACCCGGCTATCACGAGAAATTAACATATCGTAAGTTATAAAACTAAAAAGGAAATATTTGTCTGGAAATCAAACTAAGTCTAAAAACATCTGCTCGGGCAGGCATAAGACAAAGTATCTCGGGGGTTGAACGGGATAGGAGAAGCTGGTTGCATCAGAGCACACAGTATTGTCCACGGGAAACCCTACAAAAGCACAAACTACAATAATGAATTCACACTTTAAAATATTGCATGTTTATTCTCCTGAAGAACAAACTACAGTCCTGTTTGTAGAAAGTGAAACACCAAGAAGAAGAGATGTGACCACATTGCACTTTATACCACAGATTAGGGACATGACATTACACTACTGATTAGAAGGACATGCGCGTTGACGGTCGATCTTCAGTACGGCGTTGCGCACTCAGAGCCGCTAGACGTCGTGGTATGGAATCAAACAGCGCTTGAATACGCTGCTGGGGAATGTTTTGTAGGCGCGTCCACAAAGCATCCAATGTGGCGACAGGTGGACCTGAACGAACAAGTTTCCCGACCGACCATATCCCAGACATGTAGGATGGGCGACATGTCAGGCGAACGGGCAGGCCAGGGAAACAGAGGTATCCGTCGTTCTGCGAAGAAGGCTTGCACATTCCTCGCCACATGCGGACGGGCATTGTCCTGCTGAAATATGGCCTGTGGAACGGCCTGCAAGATGGGCAGTGCCGTGGGCTGTAAAACTTCCCTGATGTAGCGGTCACTGTCCAGATTGCCCGCAAGACATACGAGCCGCAATCGCCTGTTATAGGCAATTGCGCCCCAAACCATTACCCCAGGTGTTTGTCCGCTATGCCGCTCTACATTACAGTCTGCCTGATTGCGTTCTCCACGGCGGCGTCGAACGCGTATGCGGCCATCACTGTAGGACAGGTTGAAGCGGGACTTGTCTGAAAACACTACATTTCGCCCCTCAGCCTGCCAGTGTCGGCGTGCACGTGCCCATTGTAGTCGGAGGCGTCGGTGGTTCCCAGTCAATGGAAGCCGACGCAGTGGCATGTGTGCTACCAGTCCAGTCTTCAAAAGACGGCGCCGCACCGTCGACGCAGACATGTCCATCCCCGTTGCTGTGCTCCAACGTCGAGCCAACACCGAGGACGACACTGTTCTGTCCGATACGGCCATGTGCGGTCGTCTCGCGCTGTGGTCACATTGCGTCGTCCTGTACCCTGTCGTCGCTGTCCTCTCTCCATTGGATCCACATACGCCTTACTGTTGACGCAGCGTGCCCTGTACGAGCCGCAATGTCCTGGAACGACAGACCAAGCATTCTGCCCCATTCAACCGCACTCACAAGCTGATAGTCCACCCTGTGATGTTGCTTACACGTTTCCACTTGGTATGACGGCCCCACGCCGACAGGGCTGTGCGGAACACTGACCTGTTCGGTCCCACGACAGAGGGCACTGGTGGGCCAATGTGCACGCCATCTCTCTGCGATTTCAATCACTTAGTATGGTACCGCAGGCCTACACGACCCCTGTTCTGGGAGTGCCTCCGACCATTTCTTCTGGGTGTTTCACTTTCTACAAACTGTAGTGTATAAGATAACACTCCTGCAATACAATGATTTAAATTAGGGTGGGATCATCGCTAACCTACCACGGATTGCTAACCTGGGGAGTACTCTCAGAAATTGAAAGTCAAGTTCAATTTTTCGTAGATGTGCTGAATGTTAGATTGCTCAATAAAAAAACACATTTCACATCCATACACTATTCAGCTTGAAACAATTATTTAAATATTACGACTATACATTCTTCCTCCCCAGCTGATATACACAAACATGAAATGTTGAAGCGTGTCGCCTGGTGAACAAATATTAGTCACCTTAATGGGATCGATGGGTGTCATAAAGAAAAATAAATACAAATATCTAAATGTTCATGTTGAAAAATACCTGCAAATATAATGTCTAATCCAGTAATGTAACCAACTAATTAGTATTGGAAACATGATCGATAATTATAGTGATTCAACAATCTAATGTCAAATATCTGATCTTAATGGCATCCGTAAACTAATCGGATTCATCCAAAAATTATCGTAATGAAAGTTACCACTGACTTAAGCTATATTTAAATATGTTAAATGCAAATGTTCATCCACAGAAAAATCAAATCCAAAATGCACAAATTATCAAATAACTGGCCGAGATGCACTCTTTTTTAAATAATGCACAATTATTTCTCCAATAATCTATACTAGCCGACCCGTGCAAGAAATCTCGCATATTCATAAGCCACACTTTCCCCAATAGGTTTTGCAAATCAAACAATTCTTACACAAATTGATATTTAAGTTTTTTTTTTGTCTTGTGACCTCCTGAGAGGCGGAGTGCAGGTCTTTCCAGTCGACGCCCGTGGGCGACCTGCGTGTCAGGATGAGAGATGGAATGGATGAAGATGACTGAAACTGGGCAAGGATGTGGAAGGAAGCGGCCGTGGCCTATTTAAGAAATTAGAATGCAATTTGTCACTGATAATGTCATTTGTGTGCCGAGTGTGCTGTAACACTCACCGGTTATTCGATATTTATGAAATTATACGATTTGAGTACTATATACCATCTTTTTGGAAGCCTTCATAGGGAGGTTCAGGCTGCTTGGACTTTTAGTTCTCGCAGTCAAGAGGTGCAGTTGCACCTTATATAAAGGGAGGTGGCGCGCAGTTCGCTACTCCAGTGGGGGTCCGGGCGGGGACACCAAGAGCCCGCCGATGAGCCAGCTTGGTGTCCTAGGCGAAACCCCACACAAAACACGCCACAAACCTAGAAGAATTGCCGAGTTTTAATTCACTGGCCGTGAAAGCCAATGTACCAACTCATTCCTTTGATTTACTGTTTCTGAAATCCATGCAAAATGATATGGAACAGGCGTGACAGCGACCAAAATGTGAAGTGGACAGACATTATGGAGCGTATTTTCATACATCAACAGTATCTGCAAATCGCACACTTCGTGCATATTTTTAAAAGTATTTTTTTTTAAATATTGATATTTATAGAATTAGAGTGCAATTCGTCACTGCTAATATCTATTCTCTTTCATTTGAATACTCATTGTCACGATCGGTCGCTTGTGAGTGCCGCAGGAAATAATATATATGATTACTTCCATTCGGGAGAAAATAATGGAGTAACACCATTCATCTATCAGAAATACTGCGATTGTATCACAACAACATAACTTCATAAACCTGTATTTCATCGTTATGGATCCTATTATAAAATACGCTAAGCTGTATGTTTCACAAAACTCGAGCTCCTAAACCAGAGGGAGTTAGAAGGTGTGGTTTGTACCAAAATCATCCAAATCGTCTCAATAGCACAGGAAATATCTTGCATTTGCTGAAAAGTCACCGGAAATGTATTTATTGTTTATAAAGTGCTTTAAAACAAATAAACAAGACGATAGCCCCTGTCGCGTACAGCCCGCATAGCACTAGAGCCGTGCGGGTAGTCTGCACACAACCCATTATGCGCGAGTTCTCTCACGGGACGCTAGTTTACTATACTGTCCAGTTTACTACACAATGCCTGAACCTTAGTTGTGCTCAAACATCAGCCTCCTAGTTTTAGTGCATGTTAAATATAACAATCAACCCTCTCAGTTGCATGTTCTTAATGGATGAAACTACCAAGTCTCTCCTCTTAATATAATTCTGGATGAAAGTAATCCTAGATCCTGTAAAAATCAGCTTTCAAAAATAAATCTCAAGCAAAAATCGTCTAATGTTCCAATGAACTCTTGAATTATCTCCATAATAAATTCTATCATAGAATATGCTTATTAAATATACTCATTAAATTATGTCAAAATCGTAGTAATTTGGAAATCTCGTATCATTTCCAACAAACTTCAAGTTCTAAGCTTGATTATTCCAAAAATTTAATTTACTGTCCAATTAAATGAAAATCATAACATCAATGACAGTTGCAAAGAAAATGTAGAATTCAGTGCTCTGTAGCTGGGATGTTGTGAACTGCCGGTGTGGGATTGACAGTTCTCGCCTCGCCATGTGGTCAGGGAACAAGGCTGGCACTGACGCACGTGGGCTGTGATATGACATCAACTATTGGTCAAGAGGCAGCATATGTTCTGCGTGGAGAAGGGAGACGTTGGCGAAAATACAGTCTTGCAACGTTTGCATTATTGTAATCTCGCTGTCATCTGCATTACCTCCCCTACCAGTGTTCCTAGATCATTTCGCAGCTGTTTTTACGTAACATAATGCGCGCCGTTGCCGTAGCTAATCCATCATGTTGAATTCGGGTTCAGTACACAAGAGAAAGGTGCCGCTGTACTGCTCGAGTCTAAGATGCGTGAACCTGAGAGGAATGTGCATCGTGGACTATGAGAAATGGTGTTCACGAGTGATGACGTTTCTCGGACCGTGCATAATACAGAACCAAATACTACTCGGTTCCAAGCTCTGTGAACTTGCGGGAAGAAGAGCAGAGGCAGGGTAGGAGCAGGCGAGAATTGAGAAGCCTGTCGACAGCCCGCCGTGTTACCTGACATACTCGTCTATTCCAATACTGCTAACATGGGTCTTTTCTGAAACCAGTGTGGTAGTAAGTCATCGACCAATGTATTTGCTTCTGTTACTACGCAAGGACTCGTCACCACCACTACTAATAGTCTGCGATGCACATTCCTCTCAGGTCCACGCAGCTTAGACTCGAGCAGTACATTGGTCGGTGACTCACTGACTCATTCGTAACACCACACTGGTTTCAGAGAATACCCTATGTTAGCAGTATTGGAATAGACGAGCATGTCAAGTAACACTGCGGGCTGTCGACAGGCCCTTCTCTTCTCGCCTGACCCTTCCCTGCTCTTTCTCCTCACCCCGCAAGTTCATAGAGCTTAGACTCGCACAGTCCACTGAGAGGCCCATGAGAAAATGTGCCGTGTGTGATTCCTGAGCGTTGCAGCAGAGCACAGACACGAGTGTAGTGAAGCTGGCAACTGGTCGCGAGCTAACAGACTTCGAACGTGGGATGCTCATCGGAGCACGGCATTTCATAGATTACACGCGAATTCAGGTTTCCGAGGTCAACAGTGTCGAGGGTAGATCTTGAATATCGCAGGGACAACCACAGGTGTATAACGTCGCCTTAGAAGGGCTACTGTGAGTCGCGGACGAGCAGCTTGTGCCACGTGTTATTGATTGTCGCTGAATTACACACAAATCACAAGAGGATGATAATAGTCCAACTTTGACAGTGGCTATCCATTATTTTAATTTTCACCTCCTTTATGCAGACTTGTAGTTGTCCTCGTGTCCCAACCGTTTCTTGAAAACTTCAAAATTCAAGAATAAGTAGGTTATTAGTCTCCTAGAACTTTGTGCAGAACCCTAAGCTAGTAAGCTGGCCAGAGTGCATCTGAAGCAGTGTCTGAGCACATACCAATAGTAGTCACATCGCACCAGAGATTACTTGCGATCGTCATTTCTAAGTTTTCCAGCATTCAAATAAACAGTGCTTTAATCCCTTAATGATTGCTAAGTTTTCTGACGGTTTTCATTTTGAGGACAGCGACTGCAACTGATGATGCTCGCTGTATGAGCGAAACTTCTTCAATAGTCTATATCTCAATCACATTTCAGTTTAATTTGTGTTGACCGACTGAATAGCACGGTGGGTGAGTGGTTATCGTGTCGGACTACTTGCAGGTTCGCTCCTGGCCGTGGTAAGTGTTTTTTTAATGGTGGCAAAAATCACGATACGCATGTCTTACGATGTTGGCATGTTAAAGAACCCATTCGAATTCAGTAGGCCGTGTTCATAATGGCTAAACAAATCTCGGGATTTTCCGACAGCACAAAGTTCCTCATTTCTCTACTAGAAAGTGCTATAGTAGCAAGGAGCTTGGATATCTAACCTCCTTGACTTTCATAGTGCTTCAAGGAACAACAAAATTCGACATGCAAGCTACCCTCTGGGTTAAAACTCAGCAATTCTTCTAGGATTGTGCCGTGTCTTGTGTGGGGTTTCGCCTAGGACACCAAGCTGGCTCATCGGCGGGCTCTTGGTGTCCCTGCCCGGACCCCCACAGGAGTAACGAACTGCCCGATACCTCCCTTTATATAGAGTGCAACTGCACCACTTGACTGCGAGAACTAAAAGCTCAAGCAGTCTTAACCTCCCTACGAAGGCTTCCAAAAAGATGATAATATTGGCTTTCACGGCCGGTGAATTAAAACTCCCTCTGGGTGTCAAATAACAAAGTTTGCACCCGGCACCCGAGGCCATGCGATATTATTATTATTATTATTATTATTATTATTATTATGGTGGACATTTGTATCATATCCACTTGAGAAGAGACGCCCAATTGATTTGGCAATTACAAAGGAGAAACTGAAGTTTTTAGGAATGTGTCCCATGTGACAACAGAGATGCCATTTATTCGTTATCGAAGAAAGTCTACGAGTGAAAACGATTGTCGACAATCGAAGACCTCTCCTTTAAGTCGAGAGTGATCGTTATTTGACGTGTGCTGTTGCGATTGATAGCTAAATTTCTGTACGTTGTGCGTGCTGTCGTGTACACATGACGGAGCTACACTCACCCTAACAGCGTTTCGTCTTTATGCGAGAAATGTAAGGACTATCCAACCCTCAGGCACTCTCACACACTATCGCTAAGTGGCTGTCAGCAAACTTAGGACGAGCGCCATGACTCACTGGGCCAATTGAATCACTTTAATTCCATTAGTGAGCACTTGAGTAACATCTCAGTCCCACAGGGGTGGGCAAACTCACTTCACTTCATTCTCCTTCGTCATATTTAGCCTCGAATAAGTTACACACACACGTCTTATCTATTGACCCCAAGCACTTTGACCCTTCCAGCTATCGTATATGACATTCCACATGTCCAGCTGTGTGTTATTGACTGCCGTCCCCGCCAGGTTGCGCACGGGTTGCTCTTCTCAGCATTATGGTCATTAACGACTAAGACGTCAAGGTATTTTTTTCAATTCGTAAAAAAACAACCTGTATGCCAATTGTAATCGAAGCGAAACATCCGCTGTCTTGTTGCCGCAGAATGCCCAAGCACCACTCATGTACTAGCTAGCCTATATCGTGCAGCATTTGTGTGCAAAGCTTCTTTGTAAGATGGGATAAGGTAAGAAGAGTTGAGTGGAAATGTAAGGAGTGTGAAGATAAGAGGGGAAGGAGGATTAGGGGTTTGACTGGTTCTCATAGTAATACCATGACGAATAGAAGATGCGCGCCCCGCTCTTTGCCAGCGCTAGCGGCGCAGACACCAACACACAGCTGTTCAAAAATGGAATACGCCGCGACCTTCGTAAACGTCTTTACGAAGGCTGTGGTTACGCTGATTACAACAAATCGTTTAGACTGATGAAAAATACTGTCAAATATTTATTATTAATATTCTCAGTCCCTATGTAGAAATGTCTTTTAAAATCCTCCGTTATCGTGCATTGGTCTGAGAGCTCCATGGTTCGATTTAGCTTTAACATCAAGCCAACAGTTCAAGTTATGATCTTATCGTCTCGGGACATCTTGCACCATACAGGCCGGACGTTTGTTTTAGACGAGTGAAAAATCTTAATGGAAGCCTGGAGGCGAGTTACTACTGTACAGTACCTGTGTTGTTATCAGCTGCCCCAAAGGGTCCGATGATTGACAAAGCTGTTTCACACTACTGCTGAAGTACAGTCATTGGCAATATAATGACGTTCTGTTCGTAACTACGTAACGTGTACTTCCGCGTCACACAATACTTCGACGTGGACTGTACTGTCTGCTCAAGTCTGGAATTCCATTACATCAGGTCGGTGGTGACAAGTGTGAAGCGATTGGGTGAGAGAGTGAGTGTGTGTAGGCTCACCCGCAGGCTTCAAGGTCAAGGGCAATCGTCTAAAACAAACGTCCGGCCTGTACCTTAGTAAGCATGTTCCTGGAGTTGTGAAATGACGAGTAAAAAAAAATCCACCCGTGTCAGCTGCTGTCCAGGGGCGGATCTAGGGGAGGGCGAGAAGGGCGACCGCCCAGGGCCCCGCGGTCCGGGGGGCCCCGCGCCATGGATTGTTTTAAAGTTAATTAATTAATTATACTTTTCAAACTAATTTATAATTCTGTTTTTTTTTTTTTTCAGTGCAGCTATGACCTCCCTTGACCGTTTAGCAAATTTAGATTTCAGTGAAATAATAGAAGACTTTATCCGCAAAATAGTCGCAAAGTAATATTTTAATATTTCATGTTTTGCATAATCTTCTTCACGGGGACACTCTAGTGCAGCGGTTCCCAAACTTTTTCTTTCCGTGACCCATTTTAGCCCATACGTTTTAGCCGCGACCCCCGTTTTAGCGCAGGTGTCTGTGAAGGGGGGGGGGGGGGGGCAAAGTGGAGGGATAAAATTACTTTGGAATTTAACTTAAGTGACCGGTAGGTTATTCGTTTAAATGTTTATTTATTTATTTACTTTGTTCAGATTTTAAAATTTTAATCTTATTCTGATGTTACTGACCTGTTTGATGTTTACTGAGAAACTTAAATGTAAAATAATATGACACATAAAATAATATTTGGCGGTTCAATAGTATAATGATATTTAAATAAATGGTAGTAATTCTTTTTAGACTACCAGGGTATTATTTTAAAAACGAAAAGTAGTAGTGCCTATAACCTGCTATTAACTTTTATAAATGCTTTTAAATAGTCACAAAGGAACCTAGTAGCTAGACTGTCTTGACTTGACTGTAGTTGTGACGTTAGTGACGTGTGGAGGGAGAAGGGCTCGTATGCGCATGCGTCAGCCGCGCTTCAAGCTGCCTGGCTTGTACTGTACGTCTCTTGTGTTTTGTTCGCTCGCGTATTGTTTGATTTTTTTCTAACTATGGATAAGTTTGTTAAGCGTGCAGGGCCTTCGACTTCTCATGATGATCATGAACAGAAGAGGGTAAAGGTGAGAAAGTATAGTGACAGTTATATTAAGTATGGATTTACGGTGCTCGGAAATCGGCCACAGTGTGTTATTTGCAGCGAGTTGTTATCTGCCGAGAGTATGAAACCTTCCAAGATGATTCGCCATTTAGAAAGTAAACATTCCAGTTTTAATGATAAGCCGGCAGATTTTTTTGAACGTAAATTAACTGCTTTAGATTACCAGAAAAATGCAGTAGTTCAGTTAAGTGGAAATAATATGAGCAAAAGTGCTTTGCTAGCATCGTATCAAGTGGCTTTACGAATAGCAAAGAAAGGTAAACCACACACGATTGCTGAAGAGCTCATTCTACCTGCTGCTCAGGATATGGTTTCAACTATGATCAGCCCAGATGCAGCTAAGAAGCTTTCCACCATTCCTCTGCCGAACAACTCGGTGGGGAGGCGCATTACCGAGATGGCTCAAGACATAAAGGATCAGTTGAAAACAAAGTTGCAGAAAAGTGAGTACTTTTCCATTCAAGTTGACGAGTCTGGACGTGTCGAGTTTGGCGCAGTTTATGTGCTTTGTTCGTTTTGAGGGTGACGGTAGTGTGGAAGAAGACATTTTATTTTGCAAACCTTTGCCTGACCACGCAACAGGTGAGGAAATGTTTAAAATGTTCATGTCTGCAACCGATTCGCTTCAAATTGACTTTCAAAAGTGTATTTCAATCTGCAGTGATGGTGCCAAAGCAATGACTGGGAAAGACAGCGGCTTCGTGAGACGGATGAAAAATGTCATGCCTAATGCCACTTGGATTCATTGTTTTCTGCATCGCCAGGCATTAGCTACCAGGGTCATGCCAACTGAGCTAAAAACAGTGTTGAACGAAACTGTTAAGTTGGTTAATTTTGTAAAAAGCCGGCCATTACAGTGTCGACTGTTATCACAGTTATGCGAAGAAATGGAGGCACAGTACAAATGCCTCTTGCTTCACACAGAGGCAAGGTGGCTGTCACGAGGGAAGGTGTTTTCTCGAGTGTTCGCTTTGCGCTCTGAGCTTAAGACATTTTTTCAAGTTGCAAACAAAGACCTTGCCGGATTTTTGAGTGACAATGAATGGCTGTTAAAACTTGCTTATTTAGCGGACATATTTCATCATCTGAACGATCTCAACGTTTCCTTGCAGGGAAGAGACAAAACCATACTTTTTGCACAAGACAAAGTCAATTCGTTTTTAAAGAAATTAGCTACTTGGTCAACCAGGGTTGAGAAGAATACATTTGAAAACTTTGAACTGACAAATGAGCTTATCACATCCCTTGATCGAAGCGATGAATATTATCCCGACATTGACAACCTGTCCAAACTGGTTACTACTCACTTGCAAGGTCTACAAGAGCAGATCCTTAGCTACATTCCCGAGGATCAACACACCGGTTGGAACTGGGTGCTTAACCCCTTCAACGAGCAGGCTGTGAACGAGGCAGACTTAAACCCACTGATTCATGACAAACTCCTCGAGCTATCCTGTGACATGACTTTGCAACTGTCCTTCAGCACCCAAAATGTTGACAAGTTCTGGCTACAAAGAAGAGCTGAGTATCCAAGCTTAACATCAGTGGCTCTGAGAATCATCATGCCCTTTGCAACATCCTACCTCTGCGAACTCGGATTTTCTACATGGGTCAACATTAAAACCAAGGCAAGAAATTGACTGGACGTAGAAGACGACCTTATTGTATGTGTATCTAAAACTAAGCCGAATTTTAAGAAACTTGTTGACAAAAAACAGGCCCATGTTTCTCACTAAAGAAGTCTTTTTTGCTTAGAAATGTATTAACAATTACATATCAAAATTATTAAATGTTTCTGTTTTGTTTTGACAAAATCTGTAAAATATATTGATATTTTGTAAATGTACAAAGTTATTTAATTTAAAACTCCCGATGGCCATCTAAGTTTAAGTACATAGTTCACCATTATTTGTATACATCTCGCGACCCCCAGTTTGGGAACCGCTGCTCTAGTGTATTCAAAATATTGTAACTATTATTTATTTTATTATTACAAAACTACTTTCCATTTGATTTGATATTTTTTTATTTCCTATAGTTGTGAGCCCCACCTTATCATATCGTCCAGGGCCCCGCAAGGCCTATTGTTGTGAGCCCCACCTTATCATATCGTCCAGGGCCCCGCAAGGCCTATTGTTGTGAGCCCCACCTTATCATATCGTCCAGGGCCCCGCAAGGCCTATTGTTGTGAGCCCCACCTTATCATATCGTCCAGGGCCCCGCAAGGCCTATTGTTGTGAGCCCCACCTTATCATATCGTCCAGGGCCCCGCAAGGCCTATTGTTGTGAGCCCCACCTTATCATATCATCCAGGGCCCCGCAAGGCCTATTGTTGTGAGCCCCACCTTATCATATCGTCCAGGGCCCCGCAAGGCCTATTGTTGTGAGCCCCACCTTATCATATCGTCCAGGGCCCCGCAAGGCCTATTGTTGTGAGCCCCACCTTATCATATCGTCCAGGGCCCCGCGAGGCCTATTGTTGTGAGCCCCACCTTATCATATCGTCCAGGGCCCCGCAAGGCCTATTGTTGTGAGCCCCACCTTATCATATCGTCCAGGGCCCCGCAAGGCCTATTGTTGTGAGCCCCACCTTATCATATCGTCCAGGGCCCCGCAAGGCCTATTGTTGTGAGCCCCACCTTATCATATCGTCCAGGGCCCCGCAAGGCCTATTGTTGTGAGCCCCACCTTATCATATCGTCCAGGGCCCCGCAAGGCCTATTGTTGTGAGCCCCACCTTATCATATCGTCCAGGGCCCCGCAAGGCCTATTGTTGTGAGCCCCACCTTATCATATCGCCCAGGGCCCCGCAAGGCCTATTGTTGTGAGCCCCACCTTATCATATCGTCCAGGGCCCCGCAAGGCCTATTGTTGTGAGCCCCACCTTATCATATCGTCCAGGGCCCCGCAAGGCCTATTGTTGTGAGCCCCACCTTATCATATCGTCCAGGGCCCCGCAAGGCCTACTGTTGTGAGCCCCACCTTATCTTATCGTCCAGGGCCCTGCAAGGCCTATTGTTGTGAGCCCCACCTTATCATTTCGTCCAGGGCCCTGCAAGGCCTATTGTTGTGAGCCCACCTTATCATATCGTCCAGGGCCCCGCAAGGCCTATTGTTGTGAGCCCCACCTTATCATATCGTCCAGGGCCCTGCAAGGCCTATTGTTGTGAGCCCCACCTTATCATATCGTCCAAGGCCCCGCAAGGCCTATTGTTGTGAGCCCCACCTTATCATATCGTCCAGGACCCTGCAAGGCCTATTGTTGTGAGCCCACCTTATCATATCGTCCAGGACCCCGCAAGGCCTATTGTTGTGAGCCCCACCTTATCATATCGTCCAGGGCCCCGCAAGGCCTATTGTTGTGAGCCCCACCTTATCATATCGTCCAGGGCCCTGCAAGGCCTATTGTTGTGAGCCCCACCTTATCATATCGTCCAGGGCCCCGCAAGGCCTATTGTTGTGAGCCCCACCTTATCATATCGTCCAGGGCCCTGCAAGGCCTATTGTTGTGAGCCCACCTTATCATATCGTCCAGGGCCCCGCAAGGCCTATTGTTGTGAGCCCCACCTTATCATATCGTCCAGGGCCCCGCAAGGCCTATTGTTGTGAGCCCCACCTTATCATATCGTCCAGGGCCCCGCAAGGCCTATTGTTGTGAGCCCCACCTTATCATATCGTCCAGGGCCCCGCAAGGCCTATTGTTGTGAGCCCCACCTTATCATATCGTCCAGGGCCCTGCAAGGCCTATTGTTGTGAGCCCACCTTATCATATCGTCCAGGGCCTGGATCCGTCACTGCTGCTGTCATATCTCAAGCGCGCTCAGTGACAATATAACATTCTATAGATGCCTTAGTGAATATCAGTTAAGAGATTACGCCTTACGAAAACCTAAGGTCACCTCCTTCCCAATCCTAATCCCAGTTTATAAATACATACACTAGTACCGCCATATAATATCACAGGTTATCACACACAGCCAAATATACAGGGCTATATGACCACGATGACACTGCCCCTAAAATAAGCAATAACTAGGCTATAAAATAATATTTTTAAACATAGCTTGTGAGCACATAAAACAAACATCAGATCGCTGATAACACTGGTACTTTTCTCAAAAATGAAGTACCTCGTTGTGTAGCGACTAGCGCTCTGCCAAGACGGTGTGGGGGTTTCTCGAAGCAGTAGAAAATGTAGTTCTTTACACACAAGGCACTGTACAGCCTCTTAACACAGACATTCGTAAAGCATTACAAAGAAACAAATTCCCTCGCATATGACTTCCCGCGCACAGGATATTACAGTACTAACCTCGTGGATTTCGCACGTGTTCCGCGCCACACAGTGGCAGGACCATGAACGACAATGCTAACAGGGGAGTGATGACACTGTTTATTTCTATTCGTCATGGTAATACTGTTACAATTTCTGATCAAACCCATAAAATTGTTGTTCCGTGCAACAATAAGAATGCGGTTATGGCCACTCTTCATGAAATGAAGCTAATAGTTTATCAAATGAAGAAGGAATTATGTGAACAATCCAAGATTTAAGATTTTCTCTCGAAACAATGAGACACATTCTTCGAAGAACAAAAATAACTTCGGGAACCATGTAAACATCTGAAACAAACTATAAAGACAATGGAAGATCGGTGTGATGCTAAAGATGAAATATTAATCAGCTGGCAAGAAAATTATGGATGTAGAACATGCACATGTGCTTAGGCCTTCAATACTTCTTGTCAGATTTATGCTAAATTACGGTAGTAATAATAATAATAATCTTTGGGAAGACATTTTACCTTTTACTAAAACTGAAATATCGTGCTACGACGCCCGTTTGTCAGCTGTGTCTGTATTGCACTCAAGCTTGCGACTTAGTAGCCGCGGCACGGTCGCCTTAGTGATTGTTGGTCGACAAAGACGCAGCAGAGAGAGTTCTACGTGGCCATGCTAGCGCGACGCTGGCCGCATATATAGCATTGCTCTATAGAGCATCCAGCGTTCAGAAAAGACTATGGGTCTTATGGGCTTTTACTTTTAACGGAAACTCCCCCCTTCACTGGTTTTGTTGCGTCACCTCTGATCATCAAGGAACTCTAAACATATAATTTTTCGTCATAATAGTTTCCTACAATTAGCTGTCAATTGATTACCTTTGTTATTGCATACAAGTATCGTTTATATTACGTCTTAGTAATTGAAATATTTTCGAGGTTAGCACGCTGGAAAGAAGAGCCTCGTCCTGTGTTGCATGCTCGCCCGGAGTGGAGCACGTGCTCAGTTCCGGCGGCAACATAAAATCTGAAGCACTATCCGTCTTTAATGTTATTGTTGTGTGTCTATTTTATTTTCTGTTCAATCGAATCAGGGCTGCCGAGAGTGGGGTTCGAAGCCACTATTTCTCGAATGCAAGCTCACAGCTACATGCCCCTAACCGCACGGCTAACTCACTACAATACTACAAATATTAATCTAAACAAAACAACAAGAATAAAATTGAATGAAACTAAATTATAGCCTAATTAATAACAACAAAAAAGGTGTATTGCTGACGTAAAGATTGTTAACATCGTCAGAAAAGGAAGGGTTGTGCTCTCGACATCTGTCAATCAGTAATACGTCATATCACAACGAAATTAATGTCGTTATTGGCTCTCTTCGCGTACGGTAACCTTAATACTGGTACAATAATCCGTTATTCAACGCTGGATGCTCTTATAGCATGCTAGGCTCTGCTCGACAGACGCGCTGCATAATCAATCAATCAATAAATGATTAACTTAATTAATTGTTACGTGCCACCCCCTAGTGGCACTTTTGTTAACTGGATTACGGTGGGTAGGAAGCACAACACCAATTACTGCTTTAAAGAAATAATTCACTTTATTGAGGCCAGAAATATACACTACTCAACAGCAAATAGCAATTATTACCTTACTCCAGTTTCCTCAAGTCGAGAATACTTTCCCTTTCACTTGTCAACAGACCACAGTTAATCCTCTTCGCTAATGAGTCCGGCCCCTATGTTAGCTGGAAATAGCTGCACTCAGCCTGTCACCGTCCTACACACTGTTTCACAATGCAGCACAATCACTTCTGTCGCACTGGAACTAAACACACTCGCTCAAGACACAGTTCTTCTGTAGGAGTCTCACTTCCTCGCTCCACTAGGGGTTTCGCAAGTCCCCGCACTTCTGTCGCTCAGAATAATCGCTCACACTAGCTCGTAAAACACAACAACTGCTGCTTGACAGGTTGCTCTTATATAGCAAGCCGGTGACTCAATAAATGCTTCTAGATCCATCCAGGGTTCACGGCTCCTCGAGGTTTCCATCGCTGGTCCAGTCACGAATATTCTGGACTACCCCTTTGTCCTAGTAGCCCTGTTGCATAAGGCGCACGCAATACGGGAGGCAGGGCACAGCCCTGCCCTGGGGCAGTTGTGACTCATGCGGCGAGCGATGACACAAACTCACAGCCGTAACACCACCCCCTTCCTAAAAAGGCTGATCGTCCCGATCAATCATTGGTCCGTCTGTGTCCCCCCGTAGGCTGCCAGGCGATCTCGGTGCACGATCTTCATCTTCGCCCTCGGGCTCCGCTGGATCCTGTAGACGACATCGTTGATCCGTTTCACGACTCGGTACGGGCCCTCCCAGGACTTCTGCAGTTTGGGTGACAGGCCTTTCTTCCGTAATGGGTTGAAGAGCCAGACCAGGTCGTCCTCGTGGAATCCGCCGGCATCCGTCTGCTGGTCGTATCGGGTCTTCATTCGGTCGGTCTCGATCCGCAGTTTCCTCCTCGCGAACGCGTGCACGTCCTTCAGTTGGTCGACCAGTTCTTGACAATACTGGCTTACCGGGATCGGATCACTCCCAGGTCGGCCGAAGGCAAGATCGACAGGTAGACGGAGCTCCCTCCCAAACATGGCCCGTGCTGGTGTGCACCCGGTGGCTTCATGCACGGCGGCACGGTAGGCCAGGAGAAATAGTGGAAGATGTTTGTCCCAATCCCTCTGGTGCTCGCTGACGACTATTCGGAGATGGTTCTCGATGGTGCGATTGAATCGCTCTACCATCCCGTCGGACTGAGGGTGTAGCGGCGTTGTCCTCGTCTTCCGGATTCCCAGCAGCTGGCATAGGTTCTGGAACACCTGCGACTCGAAGTTCCTCCCTTGGTCGGAGTGCAGCTCCAGGGGTACTCCGTACCGGCTGACGAATTCCTTCACCAGGGTCTCTGCAATCGTCGCGGCTTCTTGGTTAGGGAGCGCATACGCCTCCGGCCATTTGGTAAAGTAGTCGCTGACGACTAATATGTAGCGGTTCCCTGCCTCGCTTAACAGGAATGGCCCAGCAACATCGATAGCCACTCTCTCCATGGGGCCGCCCACGTTGTAGGTCTTTAGTGGACCCCGTCGTCTTCGTCCTGGGCCCTTGCTGGCTGCGCAATCGTGGCACCTCGCGCAGTGGTTCTCCACGTCTGTTCGGCATCCGACCCAGTAGAACCGCTCTCTCAGCTTCTCCAGGGTCTTCTTTATCCCTAGGTGTCCACCAGATGATCCTCCATGAACTTCCTTCAGGACTTCCTCCGTCATAGCCTTTGGAACGACGACTTGTTCCCGAGATGTCTTCCCGTCGGTGCTCTCCCAGGTACGGCAGATGAGGCCATCCCTTACAATCAGCGAGTCCCACTGTGCCCAGTAGGACCTAAACTTTGGGCTGCAGTCACTCACAATGTTCCACCCGGGTCTGGGGACACAGGCCCTCTTCCATTCGGCTATCAGTCCCAGGTCATCATCTTCTGCTTGTGCCCGCGTGAAAGATTCGCGGCTCCAGTTCCCTTGAAGTTCCACAGTAGTCCGTCGGCACAGTATCCCGGTGTTCTCCTCCCTTCGGGCACGGAAGGTGCAGTCTTCGGGGCACGGTCTTCGTGACAGGGCGTCGGCGTTAGAATGCAGTTGGCCTTTCCTGTGCTGAATCTCAAAGTTGTACTGTTGAAGCCTCTCCAACCACCGCGCGAGTTGACCCTCGGGCTGCTTGAAGTTCAGGAGCCACCGCAGGGACGCATGGTCGGTCCTGATGAGAAATTCTTGCCCGTACAGGTATTTGTGGAAGTGTTCAATGGTCTTCACGATGGCGAGCAGCTCCTTCCTGGTGACGCAGTAGTTCCTTTCTGGCTTTGACAAGGCCTTGCTGAAGTAGGCCACTACTCTCTCCTCGCCGTCCACTACCTGCGACAGGATTCCCCCTATGCCAAAGTCGCTGGCATCGGTATCGACGATGAACCTTGTTCCAGGTCTGGGGTAGGCCAGAATAGGCGCGGTGCACAGAGCCTGCTTGAGTTGTTCGAAGGCACTGTGGCATTCTGCTGTCCACGTGAAGAGTTGGTCCATCTCAGTCAGTCGATGTAAAGGTTTGGCGATGTCGGCGAATCCCCTCACGAAGCGACCGTAATAAGTGCAGAGTCCCAGGAAGCTTCGTAGTTGGGACTTGTCCTTCGGAACTGGCCACTCCCTCACAGCTGCGGTCTTCTCTGGGTCGGTGCGCACCCCTTCCTCGGAGACGATGTGCCCAAGGTACTGGACCCGCTTCTGGAAGAGCTGACACTCTTGGGGCTCAACTTCAGCTGGGCAGCCCGTAGCTTCAACAAGATCTCCTTCAGGTTGCTGTAGTGCTCCTCGAAGCTTCTCCCCAGAACGATGACGTCGTCTAGGTAGACCAGGCAGGTCTTCCAGTGTAGTCCCCTCAGGATGGACTCCATTAGCCTTTCGAAGGTCGCAGGGGCGTTGCACAGACCGAATGGCATGACGGTGAACTGCCAGAGCCCGCTGCCCACAGAGAACGCCGTTTTCTCGCGGTCCTTAGGGTGGACCTCCACCTGCCAGTAGCCACTCTTCAAATCCAAGGTGGAGAACCACCTTGACCCTGATATGGTATCCAGCGTGTCGTCGATCCGGGGTAGAGGGTAGCTGTCCTTCTTCGTGACGTCGTTCACCCGCCTGTAGTCCACGCAGAACCTGGTGGAACCGTCCTTCTTCCTCACAAGCACGACCGGAGAACTCCAAGGACTATGTGATGGCTCGATCACCCCTTGCTCCTTCATCTCTTCTACCATCCGGTCGACTTCGGCTTGCTTGGCGAGCGGGACACGTCGGAATGGGGCCCTAATCGGTGCGCTGTCCCCAACGTCGATTCTGTGCTGGACCAAGCTTGTCCTGCCGAAGTCTTTGCTCCCCACGGAGAAGACGTCCTGGAATTCGCGTAGCAGGTCCTGAAGTTGGCGTGATTGTTCCTCGTCTAAATGGTCCTGGGATCCTTGGTACAGCTTCTGTAGTTCTTCTGGCAGTGTGCGTCTTCTTCGGTTGTCCGTCTGCAGGTGTCTGTCTGTCGTATCTGTGATGCGGGCAATCCAGGTAACGGGCTCGCAGACTCCTAGGTTGGTGTCCCGGTGAACCGTAATGTCGTAGTCGTTCAGGTTGGACAGGCGGACGTACGGTCGAGACGTCGTGTTGATGAGAGTCTTGGCAACTAGCAATCCTTTTGTCTGGATATCCTCATATTTTGGTTCGATGACAGCCGCCACTCCCTCAGCAGTTCCGTCGACAATTACGGCAGCGCTGACCTCCGTCCTGGCGGGAACGATGACGTCTTCTCTCAGCCTTACTCGTCGTACGGTGATGGACTCGTGCGCAGGTTGCAAAGCAAGTTCCTCACCTCCGAAGTGCAGAGTGTTGGTACTCAGATCCAAGATGATGTTCTGGTCCAGGAAGTCCAGTCCGATGATCACTTCATCTGATACGTCAGCCACAAGCACTGGATGCTTTATCGCCCGTCGAGCAATGACGAACTCCAGTGATGCTTCGCCATGCACCGGTGCGGTCTCTCCGGTCGCGGTTATTAGCTGGAGGTTCCTTTGTGTGGGTTGAACTCTCCACTTCAGGATCACGGTGGGACTGACGATGGTCCTCGACGCTCCCGTGTCGATCAGCATGGGCCAGATCACTCCGTTGACGACTCCGTCGACCATCAGGCTGCTATTGTCCCTCCGTAACTTCGTCACACGCACTTGGACTGCTGGGGCTTGACAACTGTCACAAGCCAACCTTTGCCCCCCAAGGCTGGCTGATACTTGCTTTCCTGGGCCGCGCGGTTTCCCTACGACTGACTGTCCCGACGGTAACCCTTGGCGGCGGCGATCACCGCAGTCCTTGCTCAGGTGGCCTCTCTTACGGCAGGTCCAGCAGGTCGGTAGTCCTCTTCCGGGCCGCCTCTCCGGATGTTCTTCGGCTACGTTTTTGTTGGTGGTACTGCGACTCTCGAAGAAACGGCTTAGCGCCTCCATTAATTCGTCGGCCAGGGGCTTGGTCTCGTTGGTTTTTACTGGTTCGTCGACGTCCACTTGACGCACCCGCGCGTGCATTCTGGATGCCTGTTTTGCCGTCTCGAACTCAAGTGCGTGGCTCAGCGCATCTGCCAGGGTCTTATTGCGCGCGAGACGCAGCGCCTGTTGAGTGTCCGAGTCCCGTAGCCCGTCGGTGAAAGTCTGCGTCGCTATCTGCTCCAGAAAGTCGGCCGGCGCTGTTGGGTAGGCGAGTCTTACGAGACGTGCGATGTCCATCTCGATCTCCTGCAGGGTTTCCGCGTTCTTTTGTACCCGGGTCCGGAGCTGCATCTGGTAGGCCTGCTGAAGATGGCTATCTCCATATCGGGACTCCATATGGGCGATCAGTGAAGCGTAGTCCTGGGATCCAGTCGGGATGGCCAGAAGGACGTTAAGGGCGTCACCTCTCAGCGCTACAATGAGAGCTGTAGCCTTTTCTGTGTTGTTCCAGTTATTTATGGAACAGGCCGCCTCGAACTGACGTAAGTAGGTGCTCCACGGGACCTTTCCGTCGAAGGTTGGGGGCGTCACTCTGCTATGTCCCGTTCCTGATATTCCCGGTGTAAGAGTGGGCGGGCGTTGGCGCAGCTCGGCAATTTCCTCTCGTAGAGCGTTGAATTTCTCTTCCACCCCCGTCAGTGGGCGTTGGCGCAGCTCGGCAACTTCCTTTTGTAAGGCGTTGAAATTCTCCTCCACCCCCATCAGCGGGCGTTGGCGCAGTTCGGCAACTTCCACTTGTAAGGCGTTGAATTTCTCCTCCACCCCCATCAGCGGTCGTTGGCACAGCTCGGCAACTTCCACTTGCAAGGCGTTGAACTTCTCCTCCACCCCCATCAGCGGGCGTTGGCGCAGCTCGGCAACTTCCACTTGTAAGGCGTCGAACTTCTTTTCCACTGCTGCGACTTCCTCACGTAGGCCCTGTTCTAATTTCCTTTGTCTCTCCTCTAATTTCGTCAGCAGACACTCTTCCAGATTTTTCTGGCCATCCAGAAATTTGGCGGTTAGGTCCTCTGCTAACTTATTCTGGCCGTCCTTCAGGTCCTCTGCTAGCTTATTCTGACCTTCTTCTAATTTGGAAGTTAGGTCCTCGGCTAAACTTTTCTGGCTGTCTTCCATCTTGTTCTGGCCGTCTTCTAATTTGGTAGTTAGCTCCTTGGTTAAATTCTTCTGGCCGTCTTCTATGCCATTTAACTTCTCTAGCAATGCTGCCAATTGCGCCTCCATTTTAGTTGTTTGCCTTGTAAAGGGCATGCACTCACAGGAAAATTAGAGAAAATGACCTGCTCGGGTTTTGAAACCAGGACCGTCAGGTGTTGTGCTTGAGTTCGTAATCCCGCTTCTGACACCAGTTGTTACGTGCCACCCCCCTAGTGGCACTTTTGTTAACTGGATTACGGTGGGCAGGAAGCACAACACCAATTACTGCTTTAAAGAAATAATTCACTTTATTGTGGCCAGAAATATACACTACTCAACAGCAAATAGCAATTATTACCTTACTCCAGTTTCCTCAAGTCGAGAATACTTTCCCTTTCACTTGTCAACAGACCACAGTTAATCCTCTTCGCTAATGAGTCCGGCCCCGTATGTTAGCTGGAAATAGCTGCACTCAGCCTGTCACCGTCCTACACACTGTTTCACAATGCAGCACAATCACTTCTGTCGCACTGGAACTAAACACACTCGCTCAAGACACAGTTCCTCTGTAGGAGTCTCACTTCCTCGCTCCACTAGGGGTTTCGCAAGTCCCCACACTTCTGTCGCTCAGAATAATCGCTCACACTAGCTCGTAAAACACAACAACTGCTGCTTGACAGGTCGCTCTTATATAGCAAGCCGGTGACTCAATAAATGCTTCTAGATCCATCCAGGGTTCACGGCTTCTCGAGGTTTCCATCGCTGGTCCAGTCACGAATATTCTGGACTACCCCTTTGTCCTAGTAGCCCTGTTGCATAAGGCGCACGCAATACGGGAGGCAGGGCACAGCCCAGCCCTGGGGCAGTTGTGACCCATGCGGCGAGCGATGACACAAACTCACAGCCGTAACAATATATACAATGGAACTCGAATAAGTTACATAGTTTTATAAACTAGGTGTGAATTTTATCTTACCTTGACGTACCTGCAAGTCTTTCTTCTACTGAGATTGCATTGTTAACAGTAGTTTTCAATTCCTTTCTTGAGATATACACAAAGTTAGACTCATTGTAAAATTTGAAAAATTATGGCATTGTGGGTCAATTGGGTGTTAAATAAAGTGTGAAACTGTCTACTTGTGTGTCTTTGCTCGTTGATCAGATCAACGCTGGATTTTCTTTTTCTTTGCTTCTTAAGTAATGTGACTATTGCTAATATAAAATTATCATCTTCTTCATAGTCACGCATTGATAGGACGAATGGACGAAAAGTGACCCATTTGCTTGCGACATTAGTTAATTGACAATATCTTCGCGTTGGGCCACAGCCACAGTTCATGGTTCCATAAACAGCCATATGTGTTCGTGTTCGTTGGTACTGGCCCTTCAGTTGTCTAGGGGTACGTATTGAAGCTACGTCAAAGGATTGAATTGCCGATCTACCAACAATTTCAAAGGTTGAAGCGGGGCACACTCCGCATAGAACTCTACTCCAAACAAATGCTGTGATTGATCCTAACTTAAGGCCACAACGACCTCGTTTCCGTCGACAATTGCAAGTACGCACATAAATTAGCATTAGACAGATGCCACACACACTGAAAATACACGGTAGACAAGAAAAACAATTCTGAAAATGTTAACCAGTATCTAAATAACATTATAAAACTCATCTATAGGCCTTAAAACTTCGCACTGTAAATATATTTCTTCGTCTTCCTTTTCTTCTTTCTTCGATTTCGGTCATCTATGGGCCACGATGATTTTATCTCCTTTCTTGACTTTAGTTTCTTTCCACTAGACTAATTCTTGTGCTCTTTCCTCCTTTAATCTGCCTCAACAGTTGAGCACTATATTGTTTTTCCTTGAAACCCCCGAAGTTTCTAATCTCCTTCCTAAATGAAAGCCTGTCTAGAATGTCGTGTTTTGTAATGTTCATTTCTGTTTGATCCTTTTTCACTTCGATGAAGCAACTAATTTGCATTTCGGGATTTTTGTCAGCATGGTCGAATATTCACTTTGTCAATGTTTCCGGTTTCTATTTCAGAGAATATTTGATATTTAAACATGGGGAACATATTCAGCATCTGCTGTAATAATGGTGAGTAAAAAAGTGACAGTCAGTCTGAAAGACTAGACTTTGTATCATTTTAAATGCTACAAATGCTAGAAAGACTGGAGGCTTCTCGCTTCGTTCGAAGCCAAAAACTCTTGACATGTTAGAAAATTATCTGCATAATACTTATCTTGCTTTATAATACTTTACCTTGTTTCAAATTACTCGCGAACGGCAACTGCAAACCAAGGGCAAAGCAAGGTCAAGCGCGCGGAGGGAGATGGCTGTATGACGTACCCCTTCCATCCAGTCTAAAATCACTTATAGTGGGCGATGTATTGAAGATTGAGATGTGCTCTCACGGATTTTTTGTAGAACTTTTCATTCTGACCAATTCTTACGTTCATAGTATGTTGATATTTTTAACGGTTTGCCCAGCATAAGCTTATGAAGCGCACAGACGCCAAGTTTGTTTTCGACTTTTCGCTGAAATCGTTATTGCTTGGCTTCCTTTGATCATACATAAATTATTTTCAGCAGAATCTTTCCTCGAGATATCCTTTACAGAATGGTGGAAACCGCGTCAAAATCCATCCAGTGGTTCTCGAGATTACCCTTGACATCCAAGAATCGGGGATTTTTGTCTTATACTAACGAAGTAGAGATTGTCGGGGAACACATGCACCAAGCGGTAGTATGACGTCACACACCTCAGTGCATGTAGGCACATTTCGTCCCGTGACCGTTACGTAACGCCAGACCCCAGCGTAAAGACGAAGTCGACAAGATAATTTAAAATGATAAAATGCATGATACTGCCGTACATACGCGCGCGCGGCGGCCGGCAACTGAGCGGAGCGAGAATGCCCTTGCCAAGCAAAAATAAAGACCCTGTTATGACATCTGGCGGAATAGCTTCGCGAAGCAATCCATTTACAGAGAGTTGGTTTATAATTTCCGTGGAACTGATGTCATATGCCTGCTTCCTCTATGACGTTCTGGTGTGTTTATGTCAAGAACAGCTTTCACTAAAATTGTCGGCGAAATCTTATGAATGTGTAGAAATTGGAGTTTCGGATATTAAGGTACAGTGCCCAGTTTGTTTATGCATTGTAACTAGGCTACATTCTCAAGTTTCAAATCATGTCCGACATGTTGGATTTTGAGTGCATGTGCGAAGCTATCCTTACCTAATTGGTCAATGAATTATAATACTGAGCTCTGGTTGGTTGGATAAACTGTGTTATAATGAAAAGTAGTACTTTAATGACCCCCATTAAGATACTATTTACATATCGACATCGTCGAACATAAAGGATAGTTGCGAGGCAAGGAATACCACGGCCTCCTCGAATCCCCCACTATGACATTTAAAATAGTAGGTCGTGGAAGTCGGCGACAGCTTGGCCAGTGAGAAATGTCGCCTGTGGGAAAACCCAAACTGAGCGACTCTTGACGCGGCTACAAAGTCACAAGCTTGGCCTCAGCAAGTTGAATACCCAAGGCCCCAGCTTGTAATAATGAAAATGAAAATCCACAGCCTGCTTCCAGTCTCCGACCGGGTGAGGAATGGAATGAATGAAGCCCCCATCTAGCGGCGAGGATATGAACTGTGCCGGCTGCCGAAGCCTGTCGCACTCCCCTGGGGCAATGATTAAATGAATGACAGATGAAATGAAATGATAGTGGAGAGTGTTGCTGGGATGAAATTGTGACAGGGAAAACCGGAGTACCCGGAGAAAAACCTGTCTGCCTCCGTTTTGTCCAGCACAGATCTCACATGGAGTGACCGGGATTTGAACCACGGACCCGGCGGTGAGAGGCCGGCGTGCTGCCGCCTAAGCCACGGAGGCTCAGCTTGTAATAATAATATCTAAGTAGTGGCTGGTAAATACGAGTACATAGTGGTTATGTATGGCACGCACACAACAGTAAGCTATAGAAGACTTGTGTAGCGTTCAGGAAGTCACTAAGTGCATATTGTACGGCATCAGCACATCTACGGTGGACCAAAGCGAGCGTGGTTGATCGAATCCTGGAGGTTTTCTTGGTAGAGTTCTGTATTGTTGTGGGCAACTTTCTAGCCACGGTTGTTCATGTTGCTTTTGCTGAGACGATCGGAACGACAGTAAGAACAAGCCACATTCCCGAATAAGGGCACTCTTGGTATATGGCCCAGAAGAGGCAGCCAATGAAACATTCCAACCCTATGGGGAAGATGGCCGTAGCAGGGCATTTCAATTGAACGCCCGTAGGCTCCCCAACGAGTTCAATGTCAAGTAGTTCCAACTTTCGCTACCAGACGCCACTGTCCCTGTCACCCAGCGGCGAACGTTGGAACTTGATCGAGCATTTATAACCAAATGACCTACAAATTTTGCCTACACACGACCAATTGTAGTGGTAGGTTCATTTACATGCCATAAATCTATAACATGGACAAGACGGCTTTACTTCCCGTCCGAAGGAAGGCATACTAAGGAATTTTTAAAGTTTTTCAAGATCCGACGACTTCGGCCGGGTTAGAACCCGCGATCTTCGGCATAGCGGTTGAGCATGCCACCAACTATGCCATCGAAGCCGTACAGTAATAAGATGCGCGAGTGAAGCCTAGCCTTGTCAGGCCTCTCATGACCTCGGTCCTGACCTTGCGCGCATTCCTTGGACAGCCGGCAGTCACTGTCTCATAGTTCATGACACTTAGCTGAGGTTCAGGTTGCCGCGGGCTAACCCTGGCTGAGACGAGAATCTCAGTTGCCCTCACAAGGCTGAGAGCTTGAGGCAGATGTGATCCACGCGTCTCACGTCACAGCACTACCAACACATAGAAACTCTAGAAGGAAAACAAAAAAGGGAATAACATAGAAAAGGCGGAGTTAGTGGTACGGTATCTCAGTGTGCGGGCTAGAGCTGACAAGCAAGCAATGTGACTTGGAGATCATGTCCGATACTCCGCGTGCGTAGCGCTTCTTGTAGCTACAGACTGTGTGGCCTTGTTATTGTTGTAACTACACACTGTGCCTCATGTGGTACCCTTGTTATTGTTGTAGCTACACACACTGTGCCCTTGTTATTGTTGTAGCTACACACACTGTGCCTCATGTGGTACCCTTGTTATTGTTGTAGCTACATACACTGTGCCTCATGTGGTACCCTTGTTATTGTTGTAGCTACATACACTGGGCCCTTGTTATTGTTGTAGCTACACACACTGTGCCCTTGTTATTGTTGTAACTACACACTGTGCCTCATGTGGTACCCTTGTTATTGTTGTAGCTACACACACTGTGCCTCATGTGGTACCCTTGTTATTGTTGTAGCTACACACACTGTGACCTTGTTATTGTTGTAGCTACACACACTGGGCCCTTGTTATTGTTGTAGCTACACACACTGTGCCTCATGTGGTGCCCTTGTTATTGTTGTAGCTACACACACTGTGCCTCATGTGGTGCCCTTGTTATTGTTGTAGCTACACACACTGTGCCCTTGTTATTGTTGTAGCTACACACACTGTGCCCTTGTTATTGTTGTAACTACACACTGTGCCTCATGTGGTACCCTTGTTATTGTTGTAGCTACACACACTGTGCCTCATGTGGTACCCTTGTTATTGTTGTAGCTACACACACTGGGCCCTTGTTATTGTTGTAGCTACACACACTGTGCCTCATGTGGTACCCTTGTTATTGTTGTAGCTACACACACTGTGCCTCATGTGGTACCCTTGTTATTGTTGTAGCTACACACACTGTGCCCTTGTTATTGTTGTAGCTACACACACTGTGCCTCATGTGGTACCCTTGTTATTGTTGTAGCTACACACACTGGGCCCTTGTTATTGTTGTAGCTACACACACTGTGCCTCATGTGGTACCCTTGTTATTGTTGTAGCTACACACACTGTGCCCTTGTTATTGTTGTAGCTACACACACTGTGCCTCATGTGGTACCCTTGTTATTGTTGTAGCTACACACACTGTGCCCTTGTTATTGTTGTAGCTACACACACTGTGCCTCATGTGGTACCCTTGTTATTGTTGTAGCTACACACACTGTGCCTCATGTGGTACCCTTGTTATTGTTGTAGCTACACACACTGTGCCTCATGTGGTGCCCTTGTTATTGTTGTAGCTACACACACTGTGCCCTTGTTATTGTTGTAGCTACACACACTGTGCCCTTGTTATTGTTGTAGCTACACACACTGTGCCTCATGTGGTGCCCTTGTTATTGTTGTAGCTACACACACTGTGCCTCATGTGGTACCCTTGTTATTGTTGTAGCTACACACACTGTGCCCTTGTTATTGTTGTAGCTACACACACTGTGCCTCATGTGGTGCCCTTGTTATTGTTGTAGCTACACACACTGTGCCTCATGTGGTGCCCTTGTTATTGTTGTAGCTACACACACTGTGCCTCATGTGGTACCCTTGTTATTGTTGTAGCTACACACACTGTGCCCTTGTTATTGTTGTAGCTACACACACTGTGCCCTTGTTATTGTTGTAGCTACACACACTGTGCCTCATGTGGTGCCCTTGTTATTGTTGTAGCTACACACACTGTGCCTCATGTGGTGCCCTTGTTATTGTTGTAGCTACACACACTGTGCCTCATGTGGTACCCTTGTTATTGTTGTAGCTACACACACTGTGCCTCATGTGGTACCCTTGTTATTGTTGTAGCTACACACACTGTGCCCTTGTTATTGTTGTAGCTACACACACTGTGCCCTTGTTATTGTTGTAGCTACACACACTGTGCCTCATGTGGTGCCCTTGTTATTGTTGTAGCTACACACACTGTGCCTCATGTGGTACCCTTGTTATTGTTGTAGCTACACACACTGTGCCCTTGTTATTGTTGTAGCTACACACACTGTGCCTCATGTGGTGCCCTTGTTATTGTTGTAGCTACACACACTGTGCCTCATGTGGTGCCTTTGTTATTGTTGTAGCTACACACACTGTGCCCTTGTTATTGTTGTAGCTACACACACTGTGCCTCATGTGGTGCCCTTGTTATTGTTGTAGCTACACACACTGTGACCTTGTTATTGTTGTAGCTACACACACTGGGCCCTTGTTATTGTTGTAGCTACACACACTGTGCCTCATGTGGTGCCCTTGTTATTGTTGTAGCTACACACACTGTGCCTCATGTGGTGCCCTTGTTATTGTTGTAGCTACACACACTGTGCCTCATGTGGTGCCCTTGTTATTGTTGTAGCTACACACACTGTGACCTTGTTATTGTTGTGGCTACACACACTGGGCCCTTGTTATTGTTGTAGCTACACACACTGTGCCTCATGTGGTGCCCTTGTTATTGTTGTAGCTACACACACTGTGCGTCATGTGGTACCCTTGTTATTGTTGTAGCTACACACACTGTGACCTTGTTATTGTTGTAGCTACACACACTGGGCCCTTGTTATTGTTGTAGCTACACACACTGTGCCTCATGTGGTGCCCTTGTTATTGTTGTAGCTACACACACTGTGCCTCATGTGGTGCCCTTGTTATTGTTGTAGCTACACACACTGTGACCTTGTTATTGTTGTAGCTGCACACACTGGGCCCTTGTTATTGTTGTAGCTACACACACTGGGCCCTTGTTATTGTTGTAGCTGCACACACTGGGCCCTTGTTATTGTTGTAGCTACACACTGGGCCCTTGTTATTGTTGTAGCTACACACACTGTGGTCTTGTTATTGTTGTAGCTACACACACTGTGCCTCATGTGGTGACCTTGTTATTGTTGTAGCTACACACACTGTGCCCTTGTTATTGTTGTAGCTACACACACTGTGCCTCATGTGGTGACCTCATTATTGTTGTAGCTACCTGTGGGGCCAGACAATGGAGATGTGAAGATGGCACCTGTATCCCAATGCGGTGGAAATGTGACTCCATGCCGGACTGCGCCGATGGCTCGGACGAACCCCCCGAATGTAGTGAGTATTACATCATTGCTGTTGTCGAGTCCCTGTGATACACACCTGTTTCGCCCCTTAATGCAGCAACTTAGGAGTAGTAAATATCCCTGTTATCCTGGTTGATAAGTAACTTAATGATCTGCCCAAAACTATCAAATGAAAGCTTAACTTAATTACCGGTTTAGAAATAAACGTACGGTAGTGTTTTAATATTCAAACAAGTACGATCTTGCAAACTTAATAATGCTGGCTTTCTGGGGTTTTACTGGATCAGTTTCGGCAATAGTGATGACGTCACAGGGAATCGACTGTGATTTCTCGGAATTGTGATGGCATCATGTGGAATTCCGTGACGTCATTAGGAAATTCCCCAGGACTGGCAACGTGTAGGTTTGAAATGTCCCTGAGAAGGCTTGAACGTCCCATAAATTCTCCTAGATTTGAATATGGCTCTGCAGGGCCGATGTTGAAATTCCCGTAGATTCTCTACTTTCATCATGAGGGATGTCATGAGGTTGTATAGTCCGGCTAGAAATATCACAATTCCCACTGAGATGTGTTTATAGGAGAACGAGCTCCAGATAATCTCAGGGTTGTGAAGAGGATTGGTTCTCTGCATTTGAAATGTCACAAGATTAACTGACATGTGTTTATAGGAGAGAACGAGCTCCAGATAATCTCAGGGTTGTGAAGAGGATTGGTTCTCTGCATTGGAAATGTCACAAGATTAAGATTTACTTGTTCAGCAATCACTACTAAAATCACAAGTCAGAATTTTATGAAACAGTCCACAAATTTTAAATTCATGCCCCATATGCAATATAAATGTGCCCTGCCCTACTTTGGTTGGTTGGTTGGTTCCTTAGTTTAGGGGCTGCGACAACGCGGTCATGTAGCCCCGTGTACTTTGGGTGTGTGTAGAATTTGTCTGATAACCGGTGTTAATTGTGATGACTGTATTAGTGTGTGTATCTGTTTTTTTAATTCAAGTAGGGACTGCAACTTTGAATTTTCAAATAGTTCCTACTTTTGCCGCCAAACGCCACCGTCAACGACTACTAGGCCTAGTTCAGAACTAGCTACTAGACGCCACCGCAGTCGGCTCTTGGCAACGAACGTAGCAACCTAAGAGCGTTGTTTACATTCTTAACCTATCCAATTTAGTTTCACACAGGTGTAATTAGTGGAAAGATCTTTAACATGCCATAAATCTATGACATGGGACCGCCGGCTTTACTTCCCCTCCGAAGGAAGGCATACTGAGGGATTTTTAACGCTCTTGCCCTACTTTCGTGAGGCTGTTCTACATTGCTTCTTAAAGTGGAAATCTATTTATAAAATACTGTTCTATCATGGAGATTTTTAGCCTACTTTTCACATTTTGCAAAAATGAGGAAAAAGTAGACTTATGAGATCGATCCGGGCAAATGTGTGTCTGTCCTTCTGTATGTCTGTCCTTCTGTATGTCTGTCTGTCTGTCTGTCTGTCTGTCTGTGTGTGTGTGTCTATCAATTCCTAAACGGTTGCAGCAATCGAAAGAAAATTTGGTAGGAGTAAAGATCTATACCTGAATATCTCAATGCCGTATTAGAAAATGATGTCAGTGCTACCAACTGCTGATAAATCGCAATTGAAATTTGAGCTCCATGTTGTATATCTTGGAAGGTATGGATGGGAGCTATTTTAAAATTGAATGCATGTGAGATTTTCGATGTGAAATGCCATGTCCTGTGGTTCGGATTCCACGTAAAACGGAGGTCCCGTGGCTTATGATCGCGAGATTAACGGTCACGTTAAACTACAAGCTTCCTTTTTATTTTAAAATTGGCACACGCATAGATAATAATATTTCAGTGTAATTTCGAGGAGGACATACATGGCAGTGTTGCCAAAATGATTCTAAGCCTGCTGATAGGTCCAATTTTTAAATGCATATAACTTCTACACTATCAATTGGAATTCAACGAAATTTCGTATGTAGTATGTGTACATAAACAGATATGACTGAGCGTATTCGTAAGAGCCAACAGGGCTGCCAACTGTTAATAAATGCTCCCAATTTATTTTATCCAAATACCAATATATCAGAAAGTATGCAAGCCAATAGCTCTAAACTTGGCACACATACAGTACCTGACATTCTAGATTAATTTGGAGTACATACACTCACCGGCAAAAAAAAACGCAACACTTGTATTTTTTTAAATTATTTTCATAAATTATTGCACTGTAATTATTCTTATGTAAAAATTATGCATAATTAATTATTTTCTAAACATTTGAAAACCACTTCACATACAAAAAAATGCTTCAAATAAAACATATGTTTAATTTTCTTGAATAAGAAAGAAAAGTGAAAATGTCTTAAATTTTGGTTAAATTTAAAAAAAAAATGTTAATCTGAGTTCCTACATTTTTCATTACAGAATTAATTCATTTCTCAGGGAACTGACACAAGAACTGAACACTTAAAAACGGGTATTTCCACCCCTAGCAAGAATCACTCGCGTAACGCCTCTGCCATACTTGCGATGATTTGTGAAATGCTTTCCTGTGGGATGCGTTCCCACTCGTCATGCAGAATCACCCGAAGTTGCTTGAGAGGTTCAGGAGTACGTTGCCGAACATTTCTGGCCAACATATCCCAAACATGTTCAATTGGATTGAGGTCAGGGCTCCTAGCTGGCCAGTCCAGTGCGTAGATTCCAACCACATGCAGGTACTGCTGGACATATCGGGCAGTGTGTGCTCGTGCGTTGTCGTGCATCAGGCGAAATTCATCCCCGACAAATGGAGCAAATGGTACAACATGGTTTTCAAGGACTTCCATGATGTACCGGTCAGCTATGAGAGTTCCATTCTCAATTACGTAAAGTTCTGTCCTGGCATCCATACTGACGCCGGCACAGGCCATGACAAAACCCCCGTCGAATGCAGTCCTTGAGGAAAGAGTTACAGGAGAAAACCTTTCCCCAACCCTCCTCCACATTCTTTCTCTTCCGTCAGGCGATCTGAGACCGAATCTCTTCTCGTCTGCGAAGAGAACGGCTTGCCATTGCTGAATACGTGCCCTGCGATGTTGAGGTTCCAATCTGGGGCCGGTCTTATGGAGAAGATTTCTACACCTCTTAATCTTCTCCTTACAGTCCTCTCACTGACATTCACACCTGTCGCCTGCTGAAGCCGATCTCTTACTTCTACAGCTGTGCTGTGTCGGTCCCTCGGAACTTAGAGAGTCGCAGATACTGGACATCTGTCTCATGTTGCCCTTCTACAGCTGTGGTGTCGGTCCCTCAGAACTTAGAGAGTCGCAGATACCGGACATCTCTGTCTGATGTTGCCCTTCTGCAGCTGTGGTGTCGGTCCCTCAGAACTTAGAGAGTCGCAGTTACTGGACATCTCTGTCTGATGTTGCCCTTCTGCAGCTGTGGTGTGTCGGTCCCTCAGAACTTAGAGAGTCGCAGATACTGGACATCTCTGTCTCATGTTGCCCTTCTACAGCTGTGGTGTGTCGGTCCCTCAGAACTTAGAGAGTCGCAGATACTGGACATCACTGTCTCATGTTGCCCTTCTACAGCTGTGGTGTGTCGGTCCCTCAGAACTTAGAGAGTCGCAGATACCGGACATCTCTGTCTGATGTTGCCCTTCTACAGCTGTGGTGTGTCGGTCCCTCGGAACTTGGAGAGTCGCAGATACTGGACATCTCTGTCTGATGTTGCCCTTCTAGACCTGTGGTGTCGGTCCCTCGGAACTTGGAGAGTCGCAGATACTGGACATCTCTGTCTGATGTTGCTCTTCTGCAGCTGTGGTGTGTCGGTCCCTCGGAACTTGGAGAGTCGCAGATACTGGACATCTCTGTCTGATGTTGCCCTTCTGCAGCTGTGGTGTGTCGGTCCCTCAGAACTTAGAGAGTCGCAGATACTGGACATCTCTGTCTGATGTTGCCCTTCTAGAGCTGTGGTGTGTCGGTCCCTCAGAACTTAGAGAGTCGCAGATACTGGACATCTCTGTCTGATGTTGCCCTTCTACAGCCTGATCCACGCCTCCTGGAGTATGTTCCAAGTTCCCTATACCGTTGGTATGTCCTTTGGATGGTCGAAACATTTGACATTTAACCGTCTTGCAACGCATCGCATGCTTCTTCCATCTTCAATCAAGGCTAGAGCTCTTGCAGCTTCTTTGCGTGTATGAACCATGTTTCCTTTGCGAGATGAACTTAAAAACTGATGAGAAATCATTTGAAGAATACATTTTATCAAACAAAGCAAATTTGGTTTGTAGGGATGAGACTTATCACCCAAGCACTTTAAGTTTAGTGCAGGAAATGAACTAATGGAAATGGTGACGTACCGTCTGACTGGGGTAGATAGCGAACTGGGGTGTCATAAAATCAAACTTTATATCGAAAATTTAAAGGGAATGAATGGTAAACGAACACTCTGAACAGAGAAAGGTCTGTTAGTAGTATAAGTGACATAATTGAGACCGTATGCAGCTAATACGCAAGTATTAATGTTAAAAATCACGTGTGCGTTTTTTTGCCGGTGAGTGTAATACACGTCAGTGCTGCCAACATGATTCTAAGCCTGCTGATAGGTCGAATTTTAAACGCATGTAACTTCTATACTAAGTAATGGATTTCATTCAAAATTGGCACAGCAATAGATCATATTATTTCAGATTATTTCTGACCAATACATGCATGACATTGTTGCCAACATGATTTTACGTCTGTGCTATCCATTGGACTTCAACCAAATTTCGTATTCTGTACATTAAGAGATGGAACTAACAATATATTCAATCACCAGGGCTGCCAACTGTAGTGCTCTATTAGGCTACATTATGCCAGTTACGGTATACAGTATTTCGAACTAAATAGAAATTTCGATATTACCAACTTAATTTCGTCATTATTCTAGATAGATTCATATAGATTAATCATTGGCATGAATCTTATATTTTAAAAGAAGTAGGCTCTTAAGTTCGTCACGGAACTTCTTGTTAAACTCAAGAATATAAAATTTACAAAAATGTCAAACTGAAAGTCTCTCCAACACCCACGATGTAAATATTTTTACTATCATTGACACATTTTAATCTTTATTGAATACACTCAAATCTCGCATCGTTTTGTTAAACACTCAATGTTCATATATTATTTGTACCAGTAATTACACATGGTTCTATTCTTGAATCATTTTATGTTCTGTTCGCGATCTATTCCATGTTTCACCTCATTATGATAATTAAATTTCATAAAACTTTCTTTCTAATAGTTTACCACAGTGGAATGATCCTGAATAGGATATCACAGGTGACCTGGCCTCGAATGTAATTCAATCATGGCATTAATCTCTTCTAATCCTTTAGTGATTTGCACTCAAAGTTTGATTGATTGATTGATTGATTGATTGATTGATGAGTTCAATACTCGCTGGAGTTTCATTGTTTGTCGATGAGTCGCATCAACGAGAACGATGCCAGAGTAGTCTGGAATTGGTAGTATTAGGGTCTGGATGAATTTAATCTTAATGTCTAGGTGGTAAATTGCTCTTATGATTGTAGTTATGGACGTTACTTGCAGTTAAATATCGAACCTATCAGGACACGTAGAATCATGTTGGCAGTACTGTGATATATAGGCTCCCGAAAATTGTGAAATATTAAAGTCAATATGTGTGCCAACTTTAGAATAGGCTAGTTCCCATAAATATCTTCTGAGATATCCAACTTAAAGTCCAAATTTCAACTGCAATTGGTTAGAATTTGATAGCACTGACATTATTTGCAAATAGGCTACGGGCTTGGGATTTTCTGGTCGAGATCTTCACTCAGACCAAACATCTCTCTCAAAATATTCCTCTTACATCATTTCTTGTAAATCAGGTTGTTTGCTGTAATGTGTCGTCAGCCACACATTTAACCAAACAGATAAAATCTACTCGACTTCACGTAAATTTATGATGTTCTACATTAAGTGGTGATCTTAGCCTTCCTCCTCCTTTCCATTGAATCCAGAATCTCGTCAACTCCTTCTGCCGGCGTGTAGACAGACATTTACTGTAGTTGATGAGGTGCCTCCATCTCGGCTTTGCTCGATGGAGATTCTCTTCAAGATCTTGGCGGTCTCAAGTCGAGTATGTGAATGTACTCAATAATATGTGAAACTGGTTTTAGCGCACTCTGGATGCCGAACAGTTCACACCCTATTGTACATATGTGTATAAATATTAGTGTTATAGTATGATCAGTTAATCATTGGTCCCTATTTATTTATTTATTTATTTATTTATCGTATGGCTTTTAGTGCCGGGAGTGTCCGAGGACATGTTCGGCTCGCCTGAGTCTGTAGCTGCTTCCAGCGGACACCCTAAAGGGCGAGCTACAAGTTCCGTTCAATTTCAAGTAGTTCCAACTTTCGCCACCAGATATCAATGATACCTAGTGGTGAACGTTGGAACTTTGATAGAGCGTTCTGACGAAATCTAACCTAACAAATTTTGCTTTACACAAGTTTAGTCTGTGAAAGGATCTTTAACATGCCATAAATCTATGACATGGGACCGCCGGCTTTACTTCCCCTCCGAAGGAAGGCATACTGAAGGATTTTTAACGCTCTTAAAAAATCCGACGACTTCGGCCGGGTTTGAACCCGCTATCTTGGGCATAGCACACACAATTATGAAACTAGATTATTGTAATTTGCATATTAAGGCTTTCACGGCCCGGATTATTATTATTTATATAGATTATTGTATATTGTAGATTATTGAGCTGCTTGTAACAACAGGATTCCTTAAAAAAGGTGGGATAATGGTTTCGGAAGCTCCATATTACGACTGTTTAGATGACACTCAAGTTCCGGCTAGACATAGCACAGTCGAAGAGTGAATGGTCCGCTGTTTGACAACATCCACAAAAGCACAAGAAATCGCCTGCAATGTTCATTTAAACTACCGGTTAACTTATACCGCCCAGACCCCTACCACATTATCTATGGGAGCACTACAAGTTAACTTATACCGCCCAGACCCCTACCACACTATATCTATGTGGAGCAGTACCCAGTGATTTAGTTGGAAAAAAAAAATTACAGGAACTCACCTTATTAATTCAGCAATTTCCAAATGGACTCGTATTGGGTGTCAAAATCAGCGGCCTCGTGTTTCCGACAAGTTGTATCATCAGCTGAACGTCTCCCCTTTCGTAGCCTTGACTTGGCAAATGGTTGTGGGTTAAATAAATGCACAGGAGGTCCTACGCTGCTATGAAAATAAGTCCGCTTGATCTTTCAACCAGCAGCCTATTTCTCTTTTCGGTGTGGATCTCATTCATGGTACTGAAAGCTCTTTCAGCTTCTGCTGAAGAGATGGGAATGGTCTGTACAGTCTTCATTAAAGGCATCAGCTCCACTGGAATTTCCTTGGTCTCGACATACTTTCTAAAAGCATTAATGTACCTCCTCTTGTCTGACATGTGGAAAAAGTCACAAAGGTTGCCGACACTCTCATCACCATAGCAGATATCCAAAGTAGAAGTGGAGGGCCAATCATTTTTGTATAGTACCTTTGAATCACTGATAACTTTTGTCATTCTCTCATGTCTCTGCTGACTAGAGCTGGAACCAAGATGAGATGATGTGGACACATTTTCCATAAGCCTGTTATTTAAATTGTTCACAAGACTTCTGAAAAACTGCTTTCTGTCAATTTTTACAACTTTTTTAGAATCATGTAATCCTATGTTTCTAAACTTTTTGTTTTCTGCTGCTTTAAGAACTGTTCTGTAGTATTCTCCAAAAGCTGAGTTACACATAGATTCAAACACTTTTATAGTGCGCTTGATTGCATTTTGAGCCTCTGTCAGACTTGTCTCTCTTTTCTGCAACTCCAATGACAAATCAGCTAACTCAACAAGAGCATCATACATAATTGCAATATTTTCTAGAAATTCTACACATATTTTCTAGACCTTGGAAATTTGCCCTTTCTTTGGAGTCTCTCTGGTGGTCATTTTTGGCCTCACTAAAATGTTTTACTAGAGCACTGTAGTTTTCCCAGACAGCTTTTACAGTTCTCTGGCTTGAAACTACCCATCTTATTGTAAATATTTTCCCAATCTTCTTAACTCTTTGTTCCAGTGAAGCAGCACAAATGTTGAGTTCCCTTTGATTTTTGGGAGACATGCTGTATAAAGAATACAATTTGTCAAAGAGAGAATGGAAATGGTTAACACCTGTAACTTCATTCCTTGTATCGGAAACGGCAAATTCCAAGCGATGGTTTAAACAGTGCCAGATTACTATATCTGGAAATAACTTTAAAAACTGTGCTCCAGCTCCCTTTTTTCTACCTAACATTACAGAGGCCCCATCACATGCTAGACCAACTAAATGTTCTGCCAGAAAGTTTTCATTCATCCCATATGAAGAAAGATTCTTCAATATCTCTCGAGTAATAACATCTGCTGTAGTTGATTCAAGTTCTATCAAGTCCCAGAAAAAGGAAACATCTTCAGAGTTATCTGAAAGAGCACATCTCAAACATAATACTAACACAGATTTTACACTAACTCTTTTTGATTCGTCTATCATAATACTGATTTTCCTCTGATTTTCTGTTATAGATTTTGCTATTTTATTTCTCATTTCCTGTGAAATGTGTTCAATAATATTAGCACAACTAAAATTTGTATGAAGAACTCGTTCCACATCTAAACCATTTAATTGTTGAAGTTCAACATAAGCCTGTAGGTCTACGAAGGGTCTATTTCTTTTCGCAATTGAGTATGCTGTTCGAAATACTCGTTTGACATTCATAGTGTCCAAGCAACTTTCCAATATCTTTTTATTGGATTCTAATTTTTGTAACATAGCTTTTTTGTAAGATTCTGAATTTTTGTGCTAAAATATTATTTTCCTAAGGCTTGTTTGTTGTTGATTAATATTATTTCCGTTGGGATGAACCTTGCATTCTACCCATACTTTCATTAGCTTAAGTCCTGCCCCTTTAGAAACTCCTAATCCTAATTTACTTTCCTCTTTACATATATTGCAGCCTAAATTTTTATTTCCAGCAAATAACCACTCGTTCTCTGACAAAAAATAACGGTACTGAGACTCGTTCCAACAGTCTAGAAAATCTTGTTTTCTGTAGGTGGGTCCTTGAATTTCACAGTCGATGGTAGAAGGTGTAGAACCATAACCTAGATTCTCCCTTGAATCTGCATCACACGTTTCAGTAGCATTTAACCCAGGGTCTATCTCTATACTCACGTCTTTAATGAAACTAATGTTCTCGGAACTCCATTCAGTTTCGTTTTTACTTGAGCCATCACACACCTTTTTAGTATTCTTTGATTCTTCATCTTCATCCCCAGCACGTTTTTTTGAACCCAGCCACTTAAGTAAACTCATTGTCACAAGTTGTGACTCACAACTCACTTTCACAGTCACTGGAAAACTTGAAAGGTACTACGGGGCTACTGATGTTCATTAACTGCCGAGAGATTCAGTAATATCTGCTTCACAGCAACACATCGAGCAAAACATAAAATAAAACTTGGATTCACACAAACATAACGAGCGGAAGAAAGTTGTTGTGCTCACTTCCCGCTCTCCGTATCCAATAGCAGTGTAGCCAACCTTAGAGAACCAGAAAAACGCCCAGGAGTGTAAAAGCGACCGTATTTTATGAACATAAAACCGTAAGGTTCGATATTAGTCCGCTAGAGTACACCCGTGACGTTTCAGCGCTATGTATAGATTATAAACGATCTTATTACTGAATGTAAAATTGCTACGTCATTCAAAAGCGGGAAGATATCTTCCGGAACGGCGTTCCGGCCCGTTCCGGTCCAACTAAACCACTGGCAGTACCAGTTAACTTATACTGCCCAGACCCTTACCTCACTATATCTATGTGGAGCAGTACCAGTTAACTTATACTGCCCAGACCCTTACCACACTATATCTATGTGGAGCAGTACCAGTTAACTTATACCGCCCAGACCCTTACCACACTATATCTATGTGGAGCAGTACCAGTTAACTTATACCACCCAGACCCTTATCACACTATATCTATGGTGAGCACTACCAGTTAACTTATACCGCCCAGACCCTTACCACACTATATCTATGGTGAGCACTACCAGTTAACTTATACCGCCCAGACCCTTACCTCACTATATCTATGTGGAGCAGTACCAGTTAACTTATACTGCCCAGACCCTTACCACACTATATCTATGTGGAGCAGTACCAGTTAACTTATACCGCCCAGACCCTTACCACACTATATCTATGGTGAGCACTACCAGTTAACTTATACCACCCAGACCCTTACCACACTATATCTATTTGGAGCAGTACCAGTTAACTTATACCGCCCAGACCCTTACCACACTATATCTATGTGGAGCAGTACCAGTAAACTTATACCACCCAGACCCTTACCACACTATATCTATGGGGAGCAGTACCAGTTGACTTATACCACCCAGACCCTTACCACACTATATCTATGTGGAGCACTACCAGTTAACTTATACCACACAGACCCTTACCACACTATATCTATGGTGAGCACTACCAGTTAACTTATACCGCCCCGACCCTTACCACACTATATCTATGGTGAGCACTACCTGTTAACTTATACCGCCCAGACCCTTACCACACTAGATCTAGGTGGAGCTCTACCAGTTAACTTATACCGCCCAGACCCTTACACCACTATATATATGGTGAGTACTACCAGTTAACTTATACCACCCACACCCTTACCGCACTATAACTATGGTGAGCACTACCAGTTAACTTATATCGCCCAGACCCTTACCACACTATATCTATGGGGGCAGTACCAGTTAACTTATACCGCCCAGACCCTTACCACACTATATCTATGGTGAGCACTACCAGTTAACTTATACCACCCAGACACTTACCACACTATATCTATGGGGGCAGTACCAGTTAACTTATACCACCCAGACCCTTACCACACTGTATCTATGTGGCAGTACCAGTTAACTTATACCACCCAGACCCTTACCACAATATATCTATGTGGAGCAGTACCAGTTAACTTATACCACCCTTACCACACTATATCTATGTGGAGCACTACCAGTTAACTTATACCGCTCAGACCCTTACCACACTATATCTATGTGGAGCACTACCAGTTAACTTATACCACCCTTACCACACTATATCTATGTGGAGCAGTACCAGTTAACTTATACCACCCATAAGTTATGCAAATGTCCACTTTACAATACAAAATTATCTTTTTATATATCACTTGATGTCAATATACATTTTGAGACATGTTTCGGCTCTGTGAGCCTTCTCCAGTCAAAATCACTAAAAAATTCTCTTAACACAGTCAAATGTTTGGTCTCTGATAAAAAAAAATTGTAAAACATTTTTTATGTTCGACCCTCACTATTATGTGTCAGATAACTGTATCATAATGATGGTCATTATAACACTGTTTTCCATTATGATACAGTTTCTCCAGCCAATCAGAGCTCGTTCATTGACCAATTAGGTAACGATAACTTCGCGCATGCGCTCAAAATCCAACTTGTCGGACATAAACACAACATCGAACTATAATAAATTACCGACATGGAATACCCACCGTCCATATGTTCGCGTAAATAAACTGGCGAATATGAGACAAGAAATAGCACTGTACCTTAAAATCACCAACACTAATTTCTACACAGCGCATTGTCTTCAACTGACACCGGTGACAATATTACCGAGGGACGGCAGATGAAAAACATGTGTTTTGCATATGGCATTGCAAGCCCACAGAGCGCATGCGTCGGTCGTTCAAAGCTCTTGAAAGGCAGAGATATAACACCCAACGCTCGCTCTGCGATCACAAAATTCCAGTAGCTGACTCTCAACAGATATTTTTGAATATTTATGTTAAAACATATAATAAAGTTATAATTATCGTCGAACATAAACAGTCGTATGCAACTCGCCTATAATGGTAATTAAGACACTCGTATGGAAATTATAAAACTCGCATACGCTCGTTTTATAAAAAAAATACTCGTGTCTTAATTATAGCCATTATAGGCTCGTTGCATAATGTACTATTTTTACATCGTCAAGATGATTAAAACACATGAATATAAAATGCTTAAAGAATTTACTTTTTTTTTTGTTCAAAATTTCGAAACGTGGGCCACCTTCTAGTTGATGCATTTTCAAACAGGGGACCTGGAACAATAAAAAATACCTAACAATCTACGGTTCCTACTTGGAACCTTGACACACTATATCTATGTGGAGCAGTACCAGTTAACTGATACCACCCAGACTCTTACCACACTATATCTATGTGGAGCAGTGACATTTAACTTATACCACCCAGACCCTTACCACACTATATCTATGGTGAGCAAAACCAGTTAACTTGTACCACCCAGACCCTTACCACATTATATCTATGTGGAGCAGTACTAGTTAACTTATACCGCCCAGACCCTAACCACACTATATCTATGTGGAGCAGTACCAGTTAAGTTATACCGCCCAGACCCTTACCACACTATATCTATGTGGAGCAGTACCAGTTAACTTATACCACCCAGACCCCTACCACAATATGTCTATGTGGAGCAGTACCAGTTAAGTTATACCGCCCAGACCCTTACAACACTATATCTATGTGGAGCAGTACCAGTTAAGTTATACCGCCCAGACCCTTACCACACTATATCTATGTGGAGCAGTACCAGTTAACTTATACCGCCCAGACCCTTACCACACTATATCTATGGTGAGCACTACCAGCTAACTTATACCGCCCAGACCCATGCCACACTATATCTATGTGGAGCAGTACCAGTTAACTTATACCACCCAGACCCTTACCACACTATATCTATGTGGAGCAGTACCAGTTAAGTTATACCGCCCTGACCCTTACCACACTATATCTATGTGGAGCAGTACCAGTTAACTTATACCGCCCAGACCCTAACCACACTATATCTATGTGGAGCAGTACCAGTTAAGTTATACCGCCCAGACCCTTACCACACTATATCTATGTGGAGCAGTACCAGTTAACTTATAACACCCAGACCCTTACCACAATATGTCTATGTGGAGCAGTACCAGTTAAGTTATACCGCCCAGACCCTTACAACACTATATCTATGTGGAGCAGTACCAGTTAAGTTATACCGCCCAGACCCTTACCACACTATATCTATGTGGAGCAGTACCAGTTAACTTATACCGCCCAGACCCTTACCACACTATATCTATGGTGAGCACTACCAGCTAACTTATACCGCCCAGACCCATGCCACACTATATCTATGTGGAGCAGTACCAGTTAACTTATACCACCCAGATCCTTACCACACTATATCTATGTGGAGCAGTACCAGTTAAGTTATACCGCCAGACCCTTACCACACTATATCTATGTGGAGCAGTACCAGTTAACTTATACCACCCAGACCCTTACCACAATATGTCTATGTGGAGCAGTACCAGTTAAGTTATACCGCCCAGACCCTTACAACACTATATCTATGTGGAGCAGTACCAGTTAAGTTATACCGCCCAGACCCTTACCACACTATATCTATGGTGAGCACAACCAATTAACATATACCACCCAGACCCTTACCACATTATATCTATGTGGAGCAGTACCAGTTAACTTATACCACCCAGACCCTTACCACACATTATCTATGGTGAGCACTACCAGTTAACTTATTCCGCCCAGACCCTTACCACACTATATCTATGGTGAGCACTACCAGTTAACTTATACCACCCATAGGGGCGTGGTGGCTCAGCGGTCTAGCTGAATGCCTCTCACCAAGGCGGTCCGGGTTCGATTCCCGGTCAGTGCATGTGCATGTCCTGTGGTTCGGATTCCACGTAAAAAGGTGGTCCCGTGGCCCATAATCACAAGATTCACGGTCACGTAAAACTACAATCTTCCTTCCTTTCCTTGATACCACCCATGCCCTTACCACACTATATCTATGGTGAACACTACCAGTTAACTTTTACCGCCCAGACCTTTACCACACTATATCTATGTGGAGCAGTACCAGTTAAGTTATACCGCCCAGACCCTTACCACACTATATCTATGGTGAACAGTACCAGTTAACATTTACCGCCCAGACCTTTACCACACTATATCTATGGTGAGCACTACCAGTTAACTAATACCGCCCAGACCCTTACCACACTATATCTATGTGGAGCAGTACCAGTTAACTTATACCACCCAGACCCTTACCACACTTTGTCTATGGTGAGCACTACCAGTTAACTTATACCGCCCAGACCCTTACCACACTATATCTATGTGGAGCAGTACCAGTTAACTTATACCACACAGACCCTTACCACACTATATCTATGGTGAGCACTACCAGTTAACTTATACCACCCAGACCCTTACCACATTATACCTATGTGGAGCAGTACTAGTTAACTTATACCGCCCAGACCCTAACCACACTATATCTATGTGGAGCACTACCAGTTAACTTATACCACCCAGACCCTTACCACACTATATCTATGGTGAGCAGTACCAGTTAACTTATACCACCGAGACCCTTACCACACTATATCTATGTGAAGCAGTACCAGTTAACTTATACCTCCCAGACCCTTATCACACTATCTATGTGGAGCAGTACCAGTTAACTTATACCTCCCAGACCCTTACCACACTATCTATGTGGAGCAGTACCAGTTAACTTATACCGCCCAGACCCTTACCACACTATATCTATGGTGAGCAGTACCAGTTAACTTATACCACCCAGACCCTTACCACACCATATCTATGTGGAGCAGTACCAGTTAACTTATACCACCCAGACCCTTATCACACTATATCTATGGTGAGCACTACCAGTTAACTTATACCGCCCATACCCTTACCACACTATATCTATGTGGAGCAGTACCAGTTAACTTATACCACCCAGACCCTTACCACACTATATTTATGGTGAGTGTTACCAGTTAACTTATACCGCCCAGACCCTTACCACACTATATCTATGTGGAGCACTACCAGTTAACTTAAACCGCCCAGACCCTTACCACACTAAATCTATGTGGACCAGTACCAGTTAACTTATACCACCCTTACCACACTATATCTATGTGGAGCAGTACCAGTTAACTTATACCGCCCAGACCCTTACCACACTATATCTATGGTGAGCACTACCAGTTAACTTATACCGCCCAGACCCATACCACACTATATCTCTGGTGAGTACTACCAGTTAACTTATAGCGCCGAGACCCTTACCACACTATATCTATGTGGAGCAGAACCAGTTAACTTATACCCCCCCAGACCCTTGCCACACTATATCTATGTGGAGCACTACCCGTTCACTTATACCACCCAGACCCTTACCACACTATATCTATGGGGAGATATACCAGTTAACTTTTACCGCCCAGACACTTAACACACTATATCTATGTGCAGCAGTACCAGTTAACTTATACCGCCCAGACCCTTACCACACTATATCTATGTGCAGCAGTACCAGTTAACTTATACCACCCAGACCTTTACCACACTATATCTATGGTGAGCAGTACCAGTTAACTTATACCACCCAGACCCTTACCACACCATATCTATGTGGAGCAGTACCAGTTAACGTATACCACCCAGACCCTTATCACACTATATATATGGTGAGCACTATCAGTTAACTTATACCGCCCAGACCCTTAGCACACTATATTTATGTGGAGCAGTACCAGTTAACTTATACCACCCAGACCCTTACCACACTATATTTATGGTGAGTGTTACCAGTTAACTTATACCGCCCAGACCCTTACCACACTTTATCTATGGCGAGCACTACCAGTTAACTTAAACCGCCCAGACCCTTGCCACACTATATCTATGTGGAGCATTACCAGTAAACTTATACCACCCAGACCCTTACCACACTATATCTATGTGGAGCAGTACCAGTTAACTTTTACCGCCCAGACCTTTACCACACTATATCTATGGTGAGTACTACCAGTTACCTTATACCGCCCAGACCCTTACCACACTATATCTATGGTGAGCACCACCAGTTAACTTATACCGCCCAGACCCATACCACACTATATCTATGGTGAGTACTACCAGTTAACTTATAGCGCCGAGACCCTTACCACACTATATCTATGTGGAGCAGTACCAGTTAACTTATACCCCCCCAGACCCTTGCCACACTAAATCTTTGTGGAGCACTACCAGTTCACTTATACCACCCAGACCCTTACCACACTATATCTATGGTGAGCACTACGGGTTAACTTAAACCACCCAGACCCTTACCACACTATATCTATGTGGAGCAGTACCAGTTAACTTAGGCCACCCAGACCCTTACCACACTATATCTATGTGGAGCAGTACCAGTTAACTTAGACCACCCAGACCCTTACCACACTATATCTATGTGGAGCAGTACCAGTTAAGTTATACCGCCCAGACCTTACCACACTATATCTATGTGGAGCAGTACCAGTTAACTTATACCACCCAGACCCTTACCACACTATATCTATGGTGAGCACAACCAATTAACTTATACCACCCAGACCCTTACCACATTATATCTATGTGGAGCAGTACTAGTTAACTTATACCGCCCAGACCCTAACCACACTATATCTATGTGGAGCAGTACCAGTTAAGTTCTACCGCCCGGACCCTTACCACTCTATATCTATGGTGAGCACTACCAGTTAACTTATACCGCCCAGACCCTTACCACACTATATCTATGTGGAGCATTACCAGTTAACTTATACCACCCAGACCCTTACCACACTATATCTATGGTGAGCACTACCAGTTAACTTATACCACCCATAGGGGCGTGGGTGCTCAGCGGTCTAGCTGAATGCCTCTCACCAAGGCGGTCCGGGTTCGATTCCCGGTCAGTGCATGTGAGATTTTCGAAGTGAAATGCCATGTCCTGTGGTTCGGATTCCACGTAAAAAGGAGGTCCCGTGGTCCATAATCACAAGATTCACGGTCACGTAAAACTACAATCTTCCTTCCTTTCCTTGATACCACCCATGCCCTTACCAAACTATATCTATGGTGAACACTACCAGTTAACTTTTCCGCCCAGACCATTACCATACTATATCTATGGTGAGCACTACCAGTTAACTTATACCGCCCGGACACTTACCACATTATATCTATGATGAGTACTACCAGTTAACTTATAGCGCCGAGACCCTTACCACACTATATCTATGTGGAGCAGTACCAATTAACTTATACCCCCCAGACCCTTGCCACACTATATCTATGTGGAGCACTACCAGTTCACTTATACCACCCAGACCCTTACCACACTATATCTATGGGGAGATATACCAGTTAACTTTTACCGCCCAGACACTTACCACACTATATCTATGGTGAGCACTACGGGTTAACTTAAACCACCCAGACCCTTACCACACTATATCTATGTGGAGCACTACCAGTTAACTTATACCGCCCAGACCCTTACCACACTATATCTATGTGGAGCAGTACCAGTTAACTTATACCACCCAGACCCTTACCACATTATACCTATGTGGAGCAGTACTAGTTAACTTATACCGCCCAGACCCTAACCACACTATATCTATGTGGAGCAGTACTAGTTAACTTATACCGCCCAGACCCTAACCACACTATATCTATGTGGAGCAGTACCAGTTAACTTATACCGCCCTGACCCTTACCACACTATATCTATGTGGAGCAGTACCAGTTAACTTATGCCACCCAGACCCTTACCACACTATATATGTGGAGCAGTACCAGTTACCTTATACCGCCCAGACCCTTACCACACTACATCTATGTGGAGCACTACCAGTTAACTTATACCACCCAGACCCTTACCACACTATATCTATGGTGAGCAGTACCAGTTAACTTATACCACCCAGACCCTTACCACACTATATCTATGTGAAGCAGTACCAGTTAACTTATACCTCCCAGACCCTTACCACACTATATCTATGTGGAGCAGTACCAGTTAACTTATACCGCCCAGACCCTTACCACACTATATCTATGTGCAGCAGTACCAGTTAACTTAAACCGCCCAGACCATTACCACACTATATCTATGTGCAGCAGTACCAGTTAACTTAAACCGCCCAGACCCTTACCACACTATATCTATGGTGAGCAGTACCAGTTAACTTATACCACCCAGACCCTTACCACACCATATCTATGTGGAGCAGTACCAGTTAACTTATACCGCCCAGACCCTTACCACACTATATCTATGGTGAGCACTACCAGCTAACTTATACCGCCCAGACCCATGCCACACTATATCTATGTGGAGCAGTACCAGTTAAGTTATACCACCCAGACCCTTACCACACTTTGTCTATGGTGAGCAGTACCAGTTAACTTATACCACCCAGACCCTTACCACACTATATCTATGTGGAGCAGTACCAGTTAAGTTATACCGCCCAGTCCCTTACCACACTATATCTATGTGGAGCAGTACCAGTTAAGTTATACCGCCCGGACCCTTACCACTCTATATCTATGTGGAGCAGTACCAGTTAACTTATACCACCCAGACCCTTACCACACTATATCTATGGTGAGCACTACCAGTTAACTTATACCGCCCAGACCCTTACCACACTATATCTATGTGGAGCAGTTCCAGTTAACTTATACCACCCAGACCCTTACCACACTATATCTATGGTGAGCACTACCAGTTAACTTATACCACCCATAGGGGCGTGGTGGCTCAGCGGTCTAGCTGAATGCCTCTCACCAAGGCGGTCCGGGTTCGATTCCCGGTCAGTGCATGTGAGATTTTCGAAGTGAAATGCCATGTCCTGTGGTTCGGATTCCACGTAAAAAGGAGGTCCCGTGGCCCATAAACACAAGATTCACGGTCACGTAAAACTACAATCTTCCTTCCTTTCCTTGATACCACCCATGCCCTTACCACACTATATCTATGGTGAACAATACCAGTTAACTTTTACCGCCCAGACCTTTACCACACTATATCTATGGTGAGCACTACCAGTTAACTTATACCGCCCAGACACATATCACACTATATCTATGGTGAGCACTACCAGTTAACTTATACCGCCCAGACCTTTACCACACTATATCTATGTGGAGCAGTACCAGTTAACTTATACCACCCAGACCCTTACCACACTATATCTATGGTGAGCACTACCAGTTAACTTATACCGCCCAGACCCTTACCACACTATATCTATGTGGAGCAGTACCAGTTAACTTTTACCGCCCAGACCTTTACCACACTATATCTATGTGGAGCAGTACCAGTTACCTTATACCGCCCAGACCCTTACCACACTACATCTATGTGGAGCACTACCAGTTAACTTATACCGCCCAGACCCTTACCACACTATATCTATGATGAGTACTACCAGTTAACTTATAGCGCCGAGACCCTTACCACACTATATCTATGTGGAGCACTACCAGTTCACTTATACCACCCAGACCCTTACCACACTATATCTATGGGGAGATATACCAGTTAACTTTTACCGCCCAGACACTTACCACACTATATCTATGGTGAGCACTACCAGTTAACTTATACCACCCAGACCCTTACCACATATCTATGTGGAGCAGTACTAGTTAACTTATACCGCCCAGACCCTAACCACACTATATCTATGTGGAGCAGTACCAGTTAACTTATACCTTCCAGACCCTTACCACACTATATCTATGTGGAGCAGTACCAGTTAACTTAATAAACCTAGACCCTTACCACACTTTGTCTATGGTGAGCACTACCAGTTAACTTATACCGCCCAGACCCTTACCACACTATATCTATGTGGAGCAGTACCAGTTAACTTATACTACACAGACCCTTACCACACTATATCTAAGGTTAGCACTACCAGTTAACATATACCACCCAGACCCTTACCACATTATATCTATGTGGAGCAGTACTAGTTAACTTATACCGCTCAGACCCTAACCACAGTATATCTATGTGGAGCAGTACCAATTAACTTGTACCGCCCTGACCCTTACCACACTATATCTATGTGGAGCAGTACCAGTTAACTTATACCACACAGACCCTTACCACTCTATAACCATGGTGAGCACTACCAGTTAACTTATACCACCCAGACCCTTACCACACTATATCTATGTAGAGCAGTACCAGTTAACTTATACCACCCTGACCCTTACCACACTATATCTATGTGGAGCAGTACCGGTTAACTTATACCACCCAGACCCTTACCACACTATATCTATGTGAAGCAGTACCAGTTAACTTATACCTCCCAGACCCTTACCACACTATATCTATGTGGAGCAGTACCAGTTAACTTATACCACCCAGACCCTTACCACACTATATCTATGTGGAGCACTACCAGTAAACTGATACCACCCACACCCTTACCACACTATATATATGTGGAGCAGTACCAGTTAACTTTTACCGCCCAGACCTTTACCACACTATATCTATGGTGAGTACTACCAGTTAACTTATACCGCCCAGACCCTTACCACACTATATCTATGGTGAGCACTACCAGTTAACTTATACCGCCCAGACCCATACCACACTATATCTATGGTGAGTACCACCAGTTAACTTATAGCGCCGAGACCCTTACCACACTATATCTATGTGGAGCAGTACCAGTTAACTTATACCCCCCAGACCCTTGCCACACTATATCTATGTGGAGCACTACCAGTTCACTTATACCACCCAGACCCTTACCACACTATATCTATGGGGAGATATACCAGTTAACTTTTACCGCCCAGACACTTAACACACTATATCTATGGTGAGCACTACGGGTTAACTTAAACCACCCAGACCCTTACCACACTATATCTATGGTGAGCAGTACCAGTTAACTTATACCACCCAGACCCTTACCACACTATATCTATGTGAAGCAGTACCAGTTAACTTATACCTCCCAGACCCTTACCTCACTATATCTCTGAGGAGCAGTACCAGTTAACTTATACCGCCCAGACCCTTACCACACTATATCTATGTGCAGCAGTACCAGTTAACTTATACCACCCAGACCTTTACCACACTATATCTATGGTGAGCAGTACCAGTTAACTTATACCACCCAGACCCTTACCACACCATATCTATGTGGAGCAGTACCAGTTAACGTATACCACCCAGACCCTTATCACACTATATATATGGTGAGCACTATCAGTTAACTTATACCGCCCAGACCCTTAGCACACTATATTTATGTGGAGCAGTACCAGTTAACTTATACCACCCAGACCCTTACCACACTATATTTATGGTGAGTGTTACCAGTTAACTTATACCGCCCAGACCCTTACCACACTTTATCTATGGCGAGCACTACCAGTTAACTTAAACCGCCCAGACCCTTGCCACACTATATCTATGTGGAGCATTACCAGTAAACTTATACCACCCAGACCCTTACCACACTATATCTATGTGGAGCAGTACCAGTTAACTTTTACCGCCCAGACCTTTACCACACTATATCTATGGTGAGTACTACCAGTTACCTTATACCGCCCAGACCCTTACCACACTATATCTATGGTGAGCACCACCAGTTAACTTATACCGCCCAGACCCATACCACACTATATCTATGGTGAGTACTACCAGTTAACTTATAGCGCCGAGACCCTTACCACACTATATCTATGTGGAGCAGTACCAGTTAACTTATACCCCCCCAGACCCTTGCCACACTAAATCTTTGTGGAGCACTACCAGTTCACTTATACCACCCAGACCCTTACCACACTATATCTATGGTGAGCACTACGGGTTAACTTAAACCACCCAGACCCTTACCACACTATATCTATGTGGAGCAGTACCAGTTAACTTAGGCCACCCAGACCCATACCACACTATATCTATGTGGAGCAGTACCAGTTAACTTAGACCACCCAGACCCTTACCACACTATATCTATGTGGAGCAGTACCAGTTAAGTTATACCGCCCAGACCTTACCACACTATATCTATGTGGAGCAGTACCAGTTAACTTATACCACCCAGACCCTTACCACACTATATCTATGGTGAGCACAACCAATTAACTTATACCACCCAGACCCTTACCACATTATATCTATGTGGAGCAGTACTAGTTAACTTATACCGCCCAGACCCTAACCACACTATATCTATGTGGAGCAGTACCAGTTAAGTTCTACCGCCCGGACCCTTACCACTCTATATCTATGGTGAGCACTACCAGTTAACTTATACCGCCCAGACCCTTACCACACTATATCTATGTGGAGCATTACCAGTTAACTTATACCACCCAGACCCTTACCACACTATATCTATGGTGAGCACTACCAGTTAACTTATACCACCCATAGGGGCGTGGGTGCTCAGCGGTCTAGCTGAATGCCTCTCACCAAGGCGGTCCGGGTTCGATTCCCGGTCAGTGCATGTGAGATTTTCGAAGTGAAATGCCATGTCCTGTGGTTCGGATTCCACGTAAAAAGGAGGTCCCGTGGTCCATAATCACAAGATTCACGGTCACGTAAAACTACAATCTTCCTTCCTTTCCTTGATACCACCCATGCCCTTACCACACTATATCTATGGTGAACACTACCAGTTAACTTTTCCGCCCAGACCATTACCATACTATATCTATGGTGAGCACTACCAGTTAACTTATACCGCCCGGACACTTACCACATTATATCTATGATGAGTACTACCAGTTAACTTATAGCGCCGAGACCCTTACCACACTATATCTATGTGGAGCAGTACCAATTAACTTATACCCCCCAGACCCTTGCCACACTATATCTATGTGGAGCACTACCAGTTCACTTATACCACCCAGACCCTTACCACACTATATCTATGGGGAGATATACCAGTTAACTTTTACCGCCCAGACACTTACCACACTATATCTATGGTGAGCACTACGGGTTAACTTAAACCACCCAGACCCTTACCACACTATATCTATGTGGAGCACTACCAGTTAACTTATACCGCCCAGACCCTTACCACACTATATCTATGTGGAGCAGTACCAGTTAACTTATACCACCCAGACCCTTACCACATTATACCTATGTGGAGCAGTACTAGTTAACTTATACCGCCCAGACCCTAACCACACTATATCTATGTGGAGCAGTACTAGTTAACTTATACCGCCCAGACCCTTACCACACTATATCTATGTGCAGCAGTACCAGTTAACTTAAACCGCCCAGACCATTACCACACTATATCTATGTGCAGCAGTACCAGTTAACTTAAACCGCCCAGACCCTTACCACACTATATCTATGGTGAGCAGTACCAGTTAACTTATACCACCCAGACCCTTACCACACCATATCTATGTGGAGCAGTACCAGTTAACTTATACCGCCCAGACCCTTACCACACTATATCTATGGTGAGCACTACCAGCTAACTTATACCGCCCAGACCCATGCCACACTATATCTATGTGGAGCAGTACCAGTTAAGTTATACCACCCAGACCTTTACCACACTTTGTCTATGGTGAGCAGTACCAGTTAACTTATACCACCCAGACCCTTACCACACTATATCTATGTGGAGCAGTACCAGTTAAGTTATACCGCCCAGTCCCTTACCACACTATATCTATGTGGAGCAGTACCAGTTAAGTTATACCGCCCGGACCCTTACCACTCTATATCTATGTGGAGCAGTACCAGTTAACTTATACCACCCAGACCCTTACCACACTATATCTATGGTGAGCACTACCAGTTAACTTATACCGCCCAGACCCTTACCACACTATATCTATGTGGAGCAGTTCCAGTTAACTTATACCACCCAGACCCTTACCACACTATATCTATGGTGAGCACTACCAGTTAACTTATACCACCCATAGGGGCGTGGTGGCTCAGCGGTCTAGCTGAATGCCTCTCACCAAGGCGGTCCGGGTTCGATTCCCGGTCAGTGCATGTGAGATTTTCGAAGTGAAATGCCATGTCCTGTGGTTCGGATTCCACGTAAAAAGGAGGTCCCGTGGCCCATAAACACAAGATTCACGGTCACGTAAAACTACAATCTTCCTTCCTTTCCTTGATACCACCCATGCCCTTACCACACTATATCTATGGTGAACAATACCAGTTAACTTTTACCGCCCAGACCTTTACCACACTATATCTATGGTGAGCACTACCAGTTAACTTATACCGCCCAGACACATATCACACTATATCTATGGTGAGCACTACCAGTTAACTTATACCGCCCAGACCTTTACCACACTATATCTATGTGGAGCAGTACCAGTTAACTTATACCACCCAGACCCTTACCACACTATATCTATGGTGAGCACTACCAGTTAACTTATACCGCCCAGACCCTTACCACACTATATCTATGTGGAGCAGTACCAGTTAACTTTTACCGCCCAGACCTTTACCACACTATATCTATGTGGAGCAGTACCAGTTACCTTATACCGCCCAGACCCTTACCACACTACATCTATGTGGAGCACTACCAGTTAACTTATACCGCCCAGACCCTTACCACACTATATCTATGATGAGTACTACCAGTTAACTTATAGCGCCGAGACCCTTACCACACTATATCTATGTGGAGCACTACCAGTTCACTTATACCACCCAGACCCTTACCACACTATATCTATGGGGAGATATACCAGTTAACTTTTACCGCCCAGACACTTACCACACTATATCTATGGTGAGCACTACCAGTTAACTTATACCACCCAGACCCTTACCACATATCTATGTGGAGCAGTACTAGTTAACTTATACCGCCCAGACCCTAACCACACTATATCTATGTGGAGCAGTACCAGTTAACTTATACCTTCCAGACCCTTACCACACTATATCTATGTGGAGCAGTACCAGTTAACTTAATAAACCTAGACCCTTACCACACTTTGTCTATGGTGAGCACTACCAGTTAACTTATACCGCCCAGACCCTTACCACACTATATCTATGTGGAGCAGTACCAGTTAACTTATACTACACAGACCCTTACCACACTATATCTAAGGTTAGCACTACCAGTTAACATATACCACCCAGACCCTTACCACATTATATCTATGTGGAGCAGTACTAGTTAACTTATACCGCTCAGACCCTAACCACAGTATATCTATGTGGAGCAGTACCAATTAACTTGTACCGCCCTGACCCTTACCACACTATATCTATGTGGAGCAGTACCAGTTAACTTATACCACCCAGACCCTTACCACACTATATCTATGGTGAGCAGTACGAGTTAACTTATACCACCCAGACCCTTACCACACTATATATGTGGAGCAGTACCAGTTAACTTATACCGCCCAGACCCTTACCACACTACATCTATGTGGAGCACTACCAGTTAACTTATACCACCCAGACCCTTACCACACTATATCTATGTTGAGCAGTACCAGTTAACTTATACCACCCAGACCCTTACCACACTATATCTATGTGAAGCAGTACCAGTTAACTTATACCTCCCAGACCCTTACCACACTATATCTATGTGGAGCAGTACCAGTTAACTTATACCGCCCAGACCCTTACCACACTATATCTATGTGGAGCAGAACCAGTTAACTTATACCACACAGACCCTTACCACTCTATAACCATGGTGAGCACTACCAGTTAACTTATACCACCCAGACCCTTACCACACTATATCTATGTAGAGCAGTACCAGTTAACTTATACCACCCTGACCCTTACCACACTATATCTATGTGGAGCAGTACCGGTTAACTTATACCACCCAGACCCTTACCACACTATATCTATGTGAAGCAGTACCAGTTAACTTATACCTCCCAGACCCTTACCACACTATATCTATGTGGAGCAGTACCAGTTAACTTATACCACCCAGACCCTTACCACACTATATCTATGTGGAGCACTACCAGTAAACTGATACCACCCAGACCCTTACCACACTATATATATGTGGAGCAGTACCAGTTAACTTTTACCGCCCAGACCTTTACCACACTATATCTATGGTGAGTACTACCAGTTAACTTATACCGCCCAGACCCTTACCACACTATATCTATGGTGAGCACTACCAGTTAACTTATACCGCCCAGACCCATACCACACTATATCTATGGTGAGTACCACCAGTTAACTTATAGCGCCGAGACCCTTACCACACTATATCTATGTGGAGCAGTACCAGTTAACTTATACCCCCCAGACCCTTGCCACACTATATCTATGTGGAGCACTACCAGTTCACTTATACCACCCAGACCCTTACCACACTATATCTATGGGGAGATATACCAGTTAACTTTTACCGCCCAGACACTTAACACACTATATCTATGGTGAGCACTACGGGTTAACTTAAACCACCCAGACCCTTACCACACTATATCTATGGTGAGCAGTACCAGTTAACTTATACCACCCAGACCCTTACCACACTATATCTATGTGAAGCAGTACCAGTTAACTTATACCTCCCAGACCCTTACCTCACTATATCTCTGAGGAGCAGTACCAGTTAACTTATACCCCCCAGACCCTTACCACACTATATCTATGTGCAGCAGTACCAGTTAACTTATACCGCCCAGACCCTTACCACACTATATCTATGTGCAGCAGTACCAGTTAACTAATACCGCCCAGACCTTTACCACACTATATCTATGGTGAGCAGTACCAGTTAACTTATACCACCCAGACCCTTACCACACCATATCTATGTGGAGGAGTACCAGTTAACTTATACCACCCAGACCCTTATCACACTATATATATGGTGAGCACTACCAGTTAACTTATACCGCCCAGACCCTTACCACACTATATTTATGTGGAGCAGTACCAGTTAACTTATACCACCCAGACCCTTACAACACTATATTTATGGTGAGTGTTACCAGTTAACTCATACCGCCCAGACCCTTACCACACTATATCTATGGTGAGCACTACCAGTTAACTTAAACCGCCCAGACCCTTACCACACTATATATATGTGGAGCAGTACCAGTTAACTTATACCACCCTTACCACACTATATCTATGTGGAGCAGTACCAGTTAACTTATACCGCCCAGACCCTTACCACACTATATCTATGGTGAGCACTACCAGTTAACTTAAACCGCCCAGACCCTTACCACTCCAACTCTATGTGGAGCACTACCAGTAAACTTATACCACCCAGACCCTTACCACTCTATATCTATATGGAGCAGTACCAGTTAACTTATACCGCCGAGACCCTTACCACACTATATCTATGAGGAGGAGTACCAGTTAACTTATACCGCCCTGACCCTTACCTCACTATATCTATGTGGAGCAGTACCAGTTAACTTATACCACCCTGACCCTTGCCACAGTATATCTATGTGGAGCAGTACCGGTTCACTTATACCACCCAGACCCTTACCACACTATATCTATGTGGAGTAGAACCAGTTAACTTATACCACCCTTACCACACTATATCTATGTGGAGCACTACCAGTAAACGTATACCGCCCAGACCCTTACAACACTATATCTATGTGGAGCAGTGCCAGTTAACTTATGCCGCCCAGACCCTAAACACACTATATCTGTGTGGAGCACTACCAGTTAACTTATACCACCCAGACACTTACCACACTATATCTATGTGGAGCAGTACCAGTTAACTTATACCACCCAGACCCTTACCACACTATGTCTATGGGGAGATATACCATTTAACTTATACCGCCCAGACCCTTACCACACTATATCTATGGTGAGCACTACCAGTTAACTTATACCACCCAGACCCCTACCACACTATATCTATGTGGAGCACTACCAGTTAACTTATACCACCCAGACCCTTACCACACTATATCTATGTGGAGCAGTACCAGTTAACTTATACCACCCAGACCATTACCACACTTAATCTATGGTGAGCACTACCAGTTAACTTATACCGCCCAGACCCTTACCACACTATATCTATGTGGAGCAGTACCAGTTAACTTATACCACCCAGACCCTTACCACACTTTATCCATGGTGAGCACTACCAGTTAACTTATACCGCCCAGACCCTTACCACACTATTTCTATGTGGAGCAGAACCAGTTAACTTATACCACACAGACCCTTACCACACTATAACCATGGTGAGCACTACCAGTTATCTTATACCACCCAGACCCTTACCACACTATATCTATGTAGAGCAGTACCAGTTAACTTATACCACCCTGACCCTTACCACACTATATCTATGTGGAGCAGTACCGGTTAACTTATACCACCCAGACCCTTACCACACTATATCTATGTGGAGTTGAACCAGTTAACTTATACCACCCTTACCACACTATATATATGTGGAGCAGTACCAGTTAACTTATACCACCCTTACCACACTATATCTATGTGGAGCACTACCAGTTAAGTTTTACCGCCCAGACCCTTACAACACTATATCTATGTGGAGCTGTACCAGTTAACTTTTGCCACCCAGACCCTTACCACACTATATCTATGTGGTGCACTACCAGTTAACTTATACAGCCCAGACCCTTACCACACTATATCTATGTGGAGCAGTACCAGTTAACTTTTGCCACCCAGACCCTTACCACACTATATCTATGTGGTGCACTACCAGTTAACTTATACTGCCCAGACCCTTACCACACTATATCTATGTGGAGCAGTACCAGTTAACTGTTGCCGCCCAGACCCTAAACACACTATATCTATGTGGTGCACTACCAGTTAACTTATACCACCCAGACCCTTACCACACTATATCTATGGTGAGCACTACCAGTTAACTTACACCAGCCAGACCCTTACCACACTATATCTATGTGGAGCAGTATCAGTTAACTTATACCACCCAGACCCTTACCACACTATATCTATGTGGAGCAGTACCAGTTAACTTATACCGCCCAGACCCTTACCACACTATATCTATGTGGAGCAGTACCAGTTAACTTATACCACCCAGACCCTTACCCCACTATATCTATATGGAGCAGTACCAGTTAACTTATACCGCCCAGACCCCTACCATACTATATCTATGGTGGGCAGTACCAGTTAACTTATACCGCCCAGACTCTTACCACACTATAAATTATGTGGAGCAGTACCAGTTAACTTACACCACCCAGACCCTTACCACTCTATATCTATGTGGAGCAGTACCAGTTAACTTATACCGCCCAGACTCTTACCACACTATATCTATGTGGAGCAGTACCAGTTAACTTATACCGCCCAGACCCCTACCATACTATATCCATGGTGGGCAGTACCAGTTAACTTATACCGCGCAGACTCTTACCACACAATATCTATGTGGAGCAGTACCAGTTAACTTATACCGCCCAGACCCGTACCACACTATATCTATGGTGAGCAGTACCAGTTAACTTATACCGCCCAGACCCTTACCACACTATATCTATGTGGAGCAGTACCAGTTAACTTACACCACCCAGACCCTTACCACACTATATCTATATGGAGCAGTACCAGTTTACTTACACCACCCCGACCCTTACAACACTATATCTATGTGGAGCAGTACCAGTTAACTTATACCACCCAGACCCTTACACCACTATATCTATGGTGAGCACTACCAGTTAACTTATACCACCCAGACCCATACCACACTATATCTATGTGGAGCAGTACCAGTTAACTTATACCACCCAGACCCTTACCACACTATATCTATGCTGAGTACTACCAGTTAACTTATACCGCCCAGACCCTTACCACACTATATCTATGTGGAGCAGTACCAGTTAACTTAAACCACCCAGACCCTTGTTATAAGAGTTTTATTTCGCGTGGGTTATATGTAGAGTCCCGGATTTTTGGTTTTATCGATATCCGCGAAATTTTTCAGCAAGCATACATATGTTATCACAAGGATATATTTACCCCAAATATGCCATTTTCTTCAATGTTGAAACCGCGAAATATCGCGAAATAAAGTTATTTTCACACTAAAATGCTAGATACCAACGTAATGCTGCTAATACGATTTTTTTTTAATTTTTACTTTAAAATTTATTGAAATAGCTGTCGTAATGTTTCATAAGATAAAGGATAACGTAGTCCCTTCTCAAGCTTGATTGGTTGGAGCCCTGAAATCATGGAAACCATGCTCCGGTTATGGTTTGGGAGCAACAGAAGTTTTACGGATTAGTGAAAAAAGGACTCTGGTATTCATGGAGAATATTTGTTGAAGTAAAGGTTAGGTTAGGTATTGAACACACATTCATTCGAGTTTTAGTTCTTCCGAAAAAAGAAAAGCCCTAGAATGTTTTTTTTTTTTATATTTCTCCTCCAATCGTTTCTATAGTGCTCATTATTTAACCCAATTACATAGTTATTACGCACACTCACACCTCACTTTTTGATTTCACCGCTATGGATATTTTATTTCACCAGTTTGATGCCATTTATATTACCAAAAATCAGGGTTACTAGTTATATGTGGTAGAAACAAATAAATGAACAGGCACAGATCTTTGCTAACGTCCTTTTGGCTCTACGATACCAACTACACTGGTATCGATTTACTTTTATTACGACTGCATTGTCTTTGGTACATAGTTGCCAACATATGCCGGTGAAAGATCTTACAACATAAATAATTAAATAAGAGTTAAATTGTCTTTCTTAACACTTCCCGTCAATTTAACATAGATAGTAATCTATTAAATGAGTTTAACAAACTAATGATCACACAGCTTTAACAGCTGCTTACAAGTTGCTTACATACAAGCCAGCTCGAAGAGTCTGGAAATGGTATGCAGTCAGTGGTTTGGTGAGAATATCTGCTTTCTGCTCACCTGAAGGAATATGAAGAACCTTGATAACATTCTTCCGATACATATCTTTCACAATATTATACTTGACATCAACGTGTTTTAGCCTTTTCTCTTCCCACTTATCTAGACAGAAAATAGTTGACTGATTTTCTTCAAAGATGATAACTGGTCCACATAGTTCAACACCTATGTCCAAAACAAGATTTCTCAACCAAATTAGTTCCATTACAGCACATCCGAGAGAAACGTACTCCGCTTCAGTTTATGACTGGGCAACGGCAGTTTGTTTCCTTGTCACCCAAAGTACATTAGCACCATAGACTTCGAACATGAAACCAGAAATTGATTTCCTATTGTTGGTATTACCCCACCCCCAGTCTGCATCAGCATAGCCAACTAGGTTAGCACTAGTTGCTGATTGCCTTTGAAATAAGAGTCCCATCTCGCTTGTTCCCTTCAGATAACGTAAGACACGTTTAAGCCCAACCCATTGCGCATCAGTAGCATTACTTTGAAACCTACTATAGAAATTCACTGCCATGCTTATATCAGGACGTGTTGTCAACATGAGATACATTAAAGATCCAACTAGTTCTTTGTAAGGTCTGACAGAAAGGATACATTCACCAACAGGCTCCTTTGCTCCATGGGAGTTTTAGCTGGATTGCTGGATTCAGAAGGTTTTGGATGTATTGGGGCTGGCTTAAGAACATTCCTCTCTCTGAGCGATCAATTTTGATTCCCAGAAATTCCCTGAGATCTCCAAGATCAGTCATCTTGAATTCTGCCATGAGAGCCGTCTTACATTCCTGCAGAGCTGCAGCTGAACTACCTGCTACAATAATATCACCAACATAAAGAAGTAGGGTAATAGCAAGTGTGTCGTGAAAATAAAGACATTTATCATATTCTGATTGCCTGAAACCATGCTTCTGAATGAAATCATTGAATCTAGAGTTCCACTCCTTTGGGGCCTGCTTCAATCCGTAGAGTGTTTTGTTCAGCTTGCAAACCAGAGGTGGAGTTGACTCTTGCTCAAATCCCTCTGGTTGAGTCATGTAGATTTCTTCCTTGATACTGCCGTGAAGGAAAGCGTTCTTCACATCAAGTTGTTGAGTAAGCAACCCATGATGATTAATTACTGACAACAATACTCTCACAGTCACTAGGCGGGCCACTGGTGCATACGTCTCAAAATAGTCTAAGCCCCGTTTTTGCGAACAGCCTTTAATGACAAGGCGGGCTTTTACTTCTCAACATTTCCGGTTGCATCATGTTTGATTCGAAACACCCACCTGTTGTTGATTGCCTTCTTACCAGGTGGCAGCGTTGTCAGTGTCCAGGTTTTATTTTCCTGCAGTGCATTCATCTCTTCTTGAACTGCTTTCCGCCATTCTGTAGCGTCAGGTCGACCTTCAATGTCCTTGACAGATTCAGGCACATCATCTACTACTGCGCCCATAGCTAGTTCACTTAGGGTAACCTCATAATAATCCAGATACTGCGGTGTCTTCCTCACACGAGTTCCACGCCTCCGTTCTTCTGTCGGTGTGTCATTGGCTTCCAGATCTTCCCCTGAATTTTTGCAATCTTCAGGAATTGGATCTTCCACGGTATCTTCTTCCTTTGAAATAGGCTTCTTATTAGTTTCATAGTGTGATGGATCAATATCTATAAACCTTTCACCTGGAGAACTCTCATCAAAAATGACATCTTTCCCTTCAATAATTTCTTGGGTGTCAGGACACCACAATCTATAACCATTATGACAGTACCCAACCAAGTAAAGTTTCCTCGATCGACTGTCAAATTTTCCTCCACTCAGTTGTTTGGGAGTATGAAGGTAAGCTGGTGAACCAAATACCCTGATCTTGCTGACGTCAGGTTTATGCCCATACCAGAGAGTTGCTGGAACACAGTCTGATAAGGCATTTGTAGTGCTCCTGTTGATAAGGTACACTGCTGCGCTTACTGCTTCAGTCCAAAGATTCTTCTGTAGTCCTGAGCTCAACAACATACATCTTGCTTTGTCCAGGATAGTTCTGTTGAACCTTTCAGCTACTCCGTTTTGCTCAGGTGTGTAGCTCATGGTATATTCCAACTGTATTCCTTTCTCTTGAAAGTAAGTCTTCAGCTCGTTTGAGGTGTACTCCCCACCTCGATCACGCCTGAAGCGACTTATTTTGCTCTTGAAATGAGCGGTTGCCATCGCTTCATAGATCTTGATATAGTCTAAGCTTCACTCTTCTTTTCTAGAGGATATACAGCTGCAAAATGTGTGAAGTTATCTATTAGAGTTATAATGTACCTTTTTCCATTATATGACTCCGGTGTAATTGGGCCAAACAGGTCACTGTGGATTAGTTCCAGTGGCCTCTGTGCTCTTCTTCTTGTTTGGTTGTGTGGCAGCTTACACATTTTTCCTTGACAGCATATTTCACACACTTCCTTCACCTTAGTTTATTTCATACCATCCACCAGGGTTTGCAGTTTCTGAAGCCCTGCCTTACTAGTGTGACCAAATCTTCTATGCCACAAGTCCTCGCTTCCAAGTGTTAGGCATGCAATTTCCTTCCTGGTATGGAGTGTTAGCCTGTACAACTTGTTGATCCGATGTGCAACTGCAATCACATAATTTCCTTTCATTATTAGTGCCTTACCATCTTCAAAAATGATTGTGCATCCACTCATTTCCTGTCTTCTCACAGACAGTAAATTTATTTCCAATTCTGAAATGTACAACACGTCTGGAATGTTCACAGTATTCCATGTTCCGTCCACCAATGCAAAAAAGTTTCATGTTTCCCTTTTGTGTTGATGTGACTGAGTGCCCTGCTTTTGCTACTTTAATATTCATAGGATTAATCTTTACACTTGTCTGAAAGAAATCAGCTTGATTAATCATGTGCTCTGAAGCTCCAGAATCAAGCCACCATAACACTTCATCACTTCCAACCTTATTCATTCTTGAGTCTATTACATCAGATAAAGCTGAGAAACAGAATTCCTCTTCCTCCTCTTGAGTGACATTGGCAGCACCAGTTTGCATCCCTGAAAACTTTGTAGGCTGCCAAGGAGTGTTACGTGGGCTAGGACAGTCTCTCCGTAAATGACCACTGCCCCCACAGTTGTGGCACTTGTAAGAATGTGAAGCAGGCTTAGTATTACTATTAGCTCCAGAAAATACCTTGGACTGGTGCTGAGTGTATGTTGTTGTTGCAGTAGTCTTCGGCTGCTGGTACTGATGCTTTACTTGTCCTGGTCGAGTAAAGAAAGCAGTTGTTGACTCATTCCTCTGTGGTTTCTGTTTTCCTTGCAGATTCCTTTTAGATTCTTCATCCAAAAGTCTATTTTTGACAAAAGGAAGGGTTAAGTTCTCACCGTTTGCTGACATGGTTTCAATAGAGGTTACAACCATACTATAGTCAGTTGGCATGGTCAATAACAAATGACAAATGACATCTATCTCATCAGTATTTGCTCCAGCAGATTTAAATTCTCGAATTTGTCTGTCAAACTTCAGAAAGTGATTTTCCAAAGTTTCATTAGTAGGGTTATGTCGCATTGCAAGCAAAGGTTTCCTTGCCTGAAGTTGACTGGCAATTCCTTTCCTTTGAAAAGTGTCTGCTAATGTTTTCCAGACCTTGAAGGCTGTATCATGTCCTCGGCAATATTCCAAATGACTATCAGCTACAGCACTCACAATAAGTCTAATGCAATACTTATCTTTTTGCCGGAGTTTCTCATTAGCTGCTTCCCTGGCCGTTCGAGCTGCCGTTGTCTCGCCCGCCGGTGCTTCAGTATACTGAACTTCTTCTGTGATGTGGGACATCAGTTTCTTTTCGTCCAGTAGAACTCCAAGTCTGAATTTCCAATTGTCGTAGTTCTTACCGTCGAAAAGTAGAATGTGGTATCTTTCATCATTGACTCTTTGTCTCTCCTCGTCGTTCATTTTTCCTTTTGTATCAAAGTAGGCCTACGCCAAAAAGTCACTATTCTTCCTCCGATATTCCGTTAACTTCACAGTATTGATTCCCGTTTCACTCACATAAACTATCCGTACGTTCTGGGCACCATAACCTGTTATAAGAGTACTATTTCCTGTGGGTTATATGTAGAGTCCCGGATTTTTGGTTTTAACGATATCCGCGAAATTTTTCAGCAAGCATACATATGTTATCACAAGGATATATTTACCCCAAATATGCCATTTTCTTCAATGTTGAAGCCGCGAAATATCGCGAAATAAAGTTATTTTCACACTAAAATGCTAGATACCAACGAAATGTTGCTAATACGATTTTTTTTTAATTTTTACTTTAAAATTAATTGAAATAGCTGTCGTAATGTTTCATAAGATAAAGGATAACGTAGTCCCTTCTCAAGCTTGATTGGTTGGAGCCCTGAAATCATGGAAACCATGCTCCGGTTATGCTTTGGGAGCAACAGAAGTTTTACGGATTAGTGAAGAAAGGACTCTGGTATTCATGGAGAATATTTGTTGAAGTAAAGGTTAGGTTAGGTATTGAACACACATTCATTCGAGTTTTAGTTCTTCCGAAAAAAGAAAAGCCCTAGATTTTTTTTTTTTTGGATATTTCTCCTCCAATCGTTTCTATAGTGCTCATTATTTAACCCAATTACATAGTTATTACGCACACTCACACCTCACATTTTGATTTCACCACTATGGATATTTTATTTCACCACTTTGATGCCATTTATATTACCAAAAATCAGGGTCACTAGTTATATGTGGTAGAAACCAGGGGCGGCCGGTGATATTGGACTCAAGGACGCCGCCCTCCCACCCTCCTCCCTCCTCATCCGCCCCAATGATCTCTCTCTGTCTAATCATTTAAAGTAGACGCTGGCTGCGCGAGCGTAGCGAGCGAGCCAGCGGCGTGTTGACCAGGTACGCGGTGCGTCTAAGCGCTCCTTAGCCTGGGTTATAATTTGGCAAGGGTTTTAATATTAATCGTTTGGTAAATTGGTTGAGAGATGTAAAGTTGAATTGAAAAATGGAGGGGCCTCCCCGGAGGTCCCTGGCGTGGGTTAAAGTTGTTGGCGTAAACTTGAAGTGTTTTAACGTTGAGAATTTAGGTTGGAATATGCTGGATTGTTATTAATTAATTCGTTGGTTAGCTTGTTGTATTAGCAGAAAGAGTCTCGTTTACTAGACGTTAGCACGCCCTCGCGTCCACGGCACGACATCAGCAGTTGCTTCAGCTTGTTAATAATAATAATAATAATAATATTAATAATAATAATAATAAAATGTATGATGGTTTGAAGTTATGACTTTAGCTTTAGGAAGGAGGACAGACCGCTAGTGGGTTGCGTTTGATAGTTTGAAAGATGGAAAGACCTGTAGTAGGTTAGTTGGTTTAAAATAAAATATTTATAATAATAATAATGATGATAATAAGCCTCGCTATTGGAGATGATGAGAAATTTAATGAGTTTGTAAGCTATGCATGTGCCGTGTAGTGATTGGCTGGATTTGAATATGCCGGCTGAGCGGGCGTCTGTTCTGGGCTGTGATTGGTTGTTAGTTTTTGATCTGTTTTGAGTGTTACGGGTGATAAAATTTATGGTTTTTGGTTTGAAAAGTGTAATTTGGGGACTTGACTATGCTGTAGAGTGATTTTGGTTTAGATGTATGGCTATTTGGGTGAAATAGTTAGTCGGACGTTGTGTCAAGGCTTGTGATTGGCTATCCGGGTTCTGCAGTCTCTATTCTGTAAATCAGTGAATATGCAAATTTTAGTGTTTCTGAATGGAGTTGAAAGTTACTGTTTTAGTATGTTAAGTTAAAATAATGTAGTTTTGAATTTCGAAATGGGTTAAGTGCGTGTGAGCTGTGTGTGCCCCGTCAGCGCGCAGCGAGCCATCCCCCGTGAACAGGCTTACGCCTAGTCCCCAGGTCGGCCCGCCACGAGCTAGCGGGTCCTGTGTTCGACTGCAGTAACTTCCGGATAGACTTGAGGGTTTGAGTGATGTTAATCATGTAGTATAATGTTGTTAGAGTTCGTTTGTGATGTGAAACGTGTTGCAGTGATTGCGTTATGATGTTTTATGGCCTGTAGTGTGTCTTCCGGTCCGCCAAGCGCCATCCCGGGCGACCGGGTTCGCACCCGGCCCCCAGGCAGGCACCTAGCGGTCCCAGAATCCCGGGTTCGGTTCTGGCTGAGTGTTTAGGGCTGTGGGATGGCTGAGAGTTGGGAAAGGAGCTGGAGTAACTGTGTGAGGACTGAGTTAGTGTTAGTAGGAGGGGGAGAGGTTTTGAGAGACATGAGGACAGGGATGTTAGTGTGGTCGCGTTGTCTGAACTTCAACTGCCGTCGCCTGATGGCTGTTTTAATGTAAGCGCAACCGGAATAAGAGGCCGCATGCGCACCACCACAGTTGACGCACCGTGGTTTGTCTCTGGCCACATTGCATCCAGTGTGGTGATGGTTATCTCCACACCGATTGCAACGAGCCTCGTGGGGGCAACTAGCAGCATTATGTCCCAATCGCTGACAGTTGAAACACTGGAATATGAGTGTAGTATGTGGTTTGGGAGGAGGACGACGAGTCGCCCGTGTTTTTGGTTGAGGATTTGATTCTACTATGATCTCTCTCCTCGCACCTAACCATGTTTTGCTATCGTGACACAATGTGTAGTTCCTCTCCTCGTCGGTAGAGCGCACCGTATACTCATGTGGACTCATCAAAAGTCGCCCGCTTTGTTATTTACGTTGCCATGACAACGCATACCTCCAGTCATCCCCCCTCTAACCCCTCACGCGCTACGTCACGAAGTGTGCGGACTCAGTCAGCTTGAGTCTAATGCCGGTCTGATGCAGCCACTGGATAGCTTCCCTCTTGGCCAAGGAGCTGCCTGCCATTCAACGATTTATGCGTACAACCTCGTTTCCAAATAAAGGCGCTAGGAAGCAGCACCCAGCAGACATAAGTTTTGCATTGATGTTAATGGCGAGGTTGGAATGTATTCTGAATGATTTTATAATGTTTTACTGCTGCGTGCCCTTTTGTAAATCAGAACTGGGCAAGTTAGAATACCAGGGAATCTCATTTCATGAGATATAATTGGACAATTCATTGCGAGAGAAGTGGTTACGTGGAATTTCCAGAGAAGGTGACAAGAGAGGAAGCAAATGGTTACCTTCTGATCGCTCTGTTGTGTGTAGTCTTCATTTTCTTCCTGAGAGCTTCAGATCACATACATTATTATCAAATTGGTTACAACTAGTGGGATATGGGTTGGCGACTATGGGACCCCAGCTGAGTTTCCTTGAGCTGAGCTCCTCTCTTATATCTTTCATGTCAACTCTTACCCCAACGTTATTAGGGTATCGGAGGCCGGGGATGTATTTCATTCCCCTGCCTTAATTGGCTCTTGTCTTTTTCTTTCCTGATGCCCTAATTTTTTGTAGGATCAGACCTCATTTTGTCTTTTTGTCTGCCTTCTCTAAGATGCCCTAAAGGAGGTGGGATGTGTGTTGTCCCACTATGCACGGTGCACCTAAGATATCGATACACATTCAATGATGGGGATAATTGTTGTTTAAAGGGGCGAAATATCTAGGCCATCTACCCTTGGTGGTTTAGGTGATGGTGAGAAATTATGATGAAATGAAATCTACAGCTAGGCTTCACTAATTACTGACTTACAACTAACTTATGTACTAGAAGAAGAAAACGACAATAATAAAAGAAAGAAACAAATGAGGGAAATAAATGACGGAAAAGAAATGCCCTCTATCTTCGAAGGGCAGATGACCTTGCTGTTCATCCCCTTAAAACAAGAATCAATCTTCAAAGAATGAGTATTGAGGTGCTTGGAAACTACTAGAGCCATTAAAGGCAGGTAGAAAAGGGAAAGAAGAGAGGGTCCACCCCAAAGTCAATGCAAAAAGGGGAAAATGGATCTCGCTCTGGAACACATCACGGTCGCCAACTCCCGAGCTCAAAAGCTGAGCTCTTGAATGTGTAGCCCCATCCAGGGTGCATTACGTGTGGTGGAGCTTCAAACACCCTGCCACCTTTAGGGCCTTGTGTAAAAGGCATTAGAAGTTATGAAACTAAAAGAATAGGGCTGACCCCTCCAAGAATGAGGGTATCAGGATAGATGATATAAGGGTCAGTTACGGCAAGAAAAAGAATGCCTTCCTAGACTTTGGATGCTCTAGTGCTATCAGGGTTGGAAGAGAACAAGAGTTGACTAATGGAGGTCGACAGGTAGATGACAGAGAAGAGCCAGGCACAAGTGGAAATAATAACCGCCTCGGCTGGGGTCCAATGGTCTCCAACCCAAGTCCCACTAGGCCTAGTTGCAGATCTTTGCTAACGTCCTTTTGGCTCTACACTGGTTTCCATTTACTTTTATTACGTCTGCATTGTCTTTGGTACATAGTTGCCAACATATGCCGGTGAAAGATCTTACAACATAAATAAGTAAATAAGAGTTAAATTGTCTTTCTTACCAACCCTTACCACACTATATCTATGGTGAGCACTACCAGTTAACTTATACCGCCCAGACCCTTACCACACTATATCTATGGTGAGCACTACCAGTTAACTTATACCACCCAGACCCTTACCACACTATATCTATGGTGCGTACTACCAGTTAACTTATACCACCCAGACCCTTACCACACTATATCTATGGTGCGTACTACCAGTTAACTTATACCACCCAGACCCTTACCACACTATATCTATGGTGAGCACTACCAGTTAACTTATACCGCCCAGACCCTTACCACACTATATCTATGGTGCGTACTACCAGTTAACTTATACCACCCAGACCCTTACCACACTATATCTATGGTGCGTACTACCAGTTAACTTATACCACCCAGACCCTTACCACACTATATCTATGGTGAGCACTACCAGTTAACTTATACCACCCAGACCCTTACCACACTTTATCTATGGTGAGCACTACCAGTTAACTTATACCACCCAGACCCTTACCACACTATATCTATGGTGCGTACTACCAGTTAACTTATACCACCCAGACCCTTACCACACTATATCTATGGTGAGCACTACCAGTTAACTTATACCACCCAGACCCTTACCACACTATATCTATGGTGAGCACTACCAGTTAACTTATACCACCCAGACCCTTACCACACTTTATCTATGGTGAGCACTACCAGTTAACTTATACCGCCCAGACCCTTACCACACTATATCTATGGTGAGCAGTACCAGTTAACTTATACCACCCAGACCCTTACCACACTATATCTATGGTGAGCACTACCAGTTAACTTATACCACCCAGACCCTTACCACACTATATCTATGGTGAGCAGTACCAGTTAACTTATACCACCCAGACCCTTACCACACTATATCTATGGTGAGCACTACCAGTTAACTTATACCACCCAGACCCTTACCACACTATATCTATGGTGAGCACTACCAGTTAACTTATACCACCCAGACCCTTACCACACTATATCTATGGTGAGCACTACCAGTTAACTTATACCGCCCAGACCCTTACCACACTATATCTATGGTGAGCACTACCAGTTAACTTATACCACCCAGACCCTTACCACACTATATCTATGGTGAGCACTACCAGTTAACTTATACCACCCAGACCCTTACCACACTATATCTATGGTGAGCACTACCAGTTAACTTATACCGCCCAGACCCTTACCACACTATATCTATGGTGAGCACTACCAGTTAACTTATACCACCCAGACCCTTACCACACTATATCTATGGTGAGCACTACCAGTTAACTTATACCACCCAGACCCTTACCACACTATATCTATGGTGAGCACTACCAGTTAACTTATACCACCCAGACCCTTACCACACTATATCTATGGTTGCCAACAGGCGCGGATCTAGAGTTTGGTTTTGCGGGGGGGGGAGGGGGTCAGAGAATCGAAGAAAAATCACAAGATAACCAAACGTAAAAACCAGACCAATTTTTTTTGCAAGCTTCATGAATAGAAATTTGATGCGTTTAGCGCACCAAAAGTATTCGTACAAATTGCAACGGCGTGTTTTGCGACTTTACATCGAGCTTCGAGAAAAGTATCAAGGTACCGTACGTTACAGTTTCGGCACGTCGAGTTGGTACCGACAAAGGGAGAAAGTCACAGCTTAAATTGCCAACCAAACTTGCAGTTTGGATGTCGGCAAAAATTGTTGGTGCGAAGAAAGCCCCAAATTCCTATCCGTGCATTGCTGCACATTCATCGTGACATCACTATAAACTTCGATTCGGTAATCACAAGGTTTGCTAAAAAAAATAGACGAGTTGATTTTGTTGTATAAATAATCGTTTTTATATAAGAGGTTTGAAGTTGTAAATATGTACAGTTGTAACAGAACATTATAATTCCAATAAATATATTTCAGTATTGAATAAAATAAAATAAAAACTGTTTTTCAGTTAAAATTCGTTAAGTTTTATTTGTCTGGTAATTGTGTTTTCGTTTTTTTTTTGAGTTTGCAAAAAAATTTTGGTCTCCGTTTGGTGGGGGTTATGACCCCCGGTGACCCCCCCCCCCCCCCTTGAATCCGCGCCTGGTTTCCAACACCATTCTACGCATGTTTGTAGATTCAATGTTTATTTGCACGTAACTTCCATACAATTTAATGTTTAGCTAACAATGTATGCTGGAGGTAGGAAGCCATGTGGTCTATTGGGGAACAATGTTTAGATGAACCATGGGTGTGTTTGTTGCAGCCCCGTCCGCGTGCAAGGCGGACCAGTACCGTTGTCTACATTCTCAACGCTGTATCCCGCTGGACTGGTTGTGTGACGGGGAGGACGACTGCGGGGAACCCGTCGAGTCGTCTGACGAGGATCCGCGTCGCTGTGAGTATCATTTGGCTTCTGGTGTACAATCTATACATAAGGACGTGAAAGCGCGACTGCCTTGTGTTTGTGTTTCAGTCTTACATCCTAGGCCATCTGTTTAACATATTCTAACCTTGGTCTACCCCTACTGTTCTTGTCCTTAACCCTTCCTTTCATAACTAAGTTTGCTATTCTTGGGTGTCTTAATATGTGTCCTACCAACCTATTTCATCTCTTCATTAGCAGTCGCCAGAAACATCTCTCCTCTCCCACTCTTCTTAATACCTCTACGTTTGTAACCCTATCTACCCATCCGATCTCCATCATTCTCCTTTAACACCACATTTCAAACGCTACAATTCTCCTCTTTTCTACTGCATCAATAGTCCAAGTTTCACTTCCATAGAGCGCCACCCTCCAGACAAAGGCTTTCAAAAATGACTTCGTAATACCTAAATCTATATTCGATGACAACAGGTCCCTTTTCTATAGAAATGCTTTCCTCAAGACAGAACCCATACCATTTTAAAACTCATTCAAATCCTCTGGTGTGTCGGCTAAGATGCCATCTGCAAATCTCAGAGTTCAAATTATTTCTCCTTGAATCTTTTCTCCTACTTTGAATTTTAAACCAATTTCATTCATTAGAGTGTGGGTGATATATAGGAGTGGTGCGAAATGCTCATAATGGCTTGTTTTTTCACTTTTCGCGACCTGTAAACCACTTTACAATATGTTTTGAGAAAGCGACAATCCAAAATTGACTCATTACGTTAATTACACCAAAATGCTACGTAAATGCGAAATCCATGATTTTTTAAACATAGCGTTTTTTATTGTTACTTTTCATATGGAAACTTCAAGTGGGGAGTTTATGATGGCTTGATCACCGGTCTGGAATGCGGAAAGACCCGTCAACAAGTGCTAAGAGGGTGAGAATTTGCTGCTGTTGCTCCTCTGAGCAGTATAGGCTACATTTCTGTGTAACAAGTTTCTTCCGTGTTACTTTAACCTAATTAATTTAAAATAAATAAATAATTTATTAAATGAATTTTTATCTCACTATTAACCATTTACAAGAGTGATTTTAATTTCGCATTAATGTCATTTCAAAATCACTCATTTGTTAGATTTAACCAAAAATTGTGGGTATCTTTCTTCGAAAAAGCTACAAAATGCTAAATGTTCAAACCAAAATGCTACATTTCTGATTTCAAAATGCTAAAAATCACCACCCTAGTGATAAGTTGCAACCTTGCTTTACACCTTTCTGAATACCAGCTTCTCTCTCATGTCCTTCAGCTCGAATGACTGCTGTCTGGTTTCTGTATAGATTGTAGATCACCCTCCTATCCCTGTACTTTATTCCAAGAGATTTCAAAATGTCAAACAATTTAGTCCAATCAACGTTATCAAAAGCCTTTTCTAAGTCTACAAATGCCATGAACGTTCTCTTATCTTTCCTTATTCTAGCTTCCAAAATCAGCCTAAGACTTAGTATAGCTTCCCTTGTTCCTGCATTTCTCCTGACACCAAACTGGTCTTTACCCAACTCTGTTTTTATCTGTCTTTCCATCCTCTTGTAAATTATTCTAGACAGGATCTTTGAAGCATGAGTAATCAAGCTGATTGTACGGTAATCTTCACATCTGTCAGCTCCTACTTTCTTCGATATAGGGATGATAACATCAGAGGGTACTGTACCCGTTTAAACCATTTGAGCTGCTTGTCGTATCCGAAGATCAGCTGGATTGCAGAATCTCGAGGTCCCCGGCTCATAAACCTGGAAATCCTACCAACAATAGCTAAATGGGGGGTGCACACTTTCTAAGATCATGTTTTGGTAAAGCAAAATGGGTGGATCAACTAAATAAACGAAGAGCTCGAGAAACTAACTATTCTCGGTTAAGTGGGCGAAATTAGTGGTTCAATAAAACCTCAAATGCACCAAAACATAATCCTTCTTCACAACTTAAATAAATCATCAAAACGCGGTTACAAAACTAACAAATAAATTTATTAATGAAGTGATAATAAATAAAATTAAATCAACAATATCCCTATAATAATTACATATGATCCGCAAAATGATTCTGCGAAAATCCAGTAATCAAATTATGAAGTTAAATCATCGTCCCATGGACGTTAGAAGTACTCCACTTCTTATATAAAAAAAAACAACAAATTATCAAACAGCTGTTAGCACAACAGCGCTTAAATTTACTCTTGTTCTCTAGTAATATATGAACAAATGTCGGTTTTAATACAGCCAATATCTTCCCATGACATTTCTACTTACTATTTCAAAACCATCCATTGGTAAAAATAATGGAAATTAATTTTATATTGATCTTCCATAAGATCACTTCTGCACAACAATAAACAACCTTACTGTATTTAAAGAACGTCGTCACGTTCTTTAAACGTTACTCCTATTTATGGTTTAAACGTTTAAAAGCTTTAAAATAAATTAAACGAAAGTTTAATTGTCAACTAAGGTTCCCAAAATTATTTAATGATTAACAATAGAAATCATTATAAAATAATTTAATTAAAGGCTATTAATATTTCCAAAATATTAATTAAGTTTGTAAAATGTTCGTTATTTGGATGTTTATTAATTATTAGAAATAATTATTAATCTTGTTAATTCAAATAATAAACCATATTATTATTATTATTATTGTTTTAGGATCAGTTGTTTATCAAGAAAGTTATTCAGTTAACTTTATTATATCGTTAAATTCTCCTAGTTATTAATAATATTATATTTAAATATTGTTAACAAAATATCTTATGTTGTTTACATAATTCGTGATGATTCTCAATCATCCAACCTTCCTTCTCTTGTCAACTACTGACAATCCAAAATTTTTATGCTCTTAAATAAAGTGTCACTGTTACAAAATCATATCGCTATCATCATAATAAAGTTGTTTCGTTTCATAATTGGGCATACATACATAGCCGAACGGTTAAGTTAATCTTATATAATTGATGTCTTATCCTTGATAATATCTTAAAATAATTAACAACATTGTTACTTTCAATCCGATTCCCAAATATTTTCCGCCAATAAAACTAATCAATTCAACTGAGAGTCGTTTCACAATAATACTGGACAACAAAGGTCTTACTTAATTCTTTACTGTAATATATTTACTTATAATTTCCAAATAAACGCTCACAACGCGTATAATGACCTTCCCTTCTCTAATATACTGAACAAATATCCACAGAATACGTAAACAACAACTTCTCTCAATTACATAGGTAAATTCCGTATAACATTTTCCTCAGCTTGTTATCAAACAAATATAGCTGCTATAATTCTTTACTTCGATCTCTTAATACAGTATTCTGCCGTAACAACTTATTTAAATTGCATATAATGTCTTGTTTTCATGATATATTTATATATAATAATTACAGCGTATAACTCTTTCAGATATTGTGATAATACATAATAGTCGACTCTAATAAACAGTGATGACGTAATGGTTTACTAGTATAAGTTACTCTAGATTTCAAATAATTGTTGTTAACATTTAATAAATATAAACATTCGTTACTTCTCTCTGGTCTTTCCAAAATATTGCGTTAATGCAATCAAAAGTCAATAACAATCTCTAAGAGTATATTAAGGCTTTCACGGCCCGGATTATTTATATAATCTCTAAGAGTGTTGCAAAAATTTCGTAGAATACTCAAATGTGTTGATTCGTCTAAGCAGATAAGATCTCTCAAAATAAAATAATTTATCCACTGATAAATTATTATTAATAATGACTGGCTAAAGTGGAATGTCCAAATAATATTTCATCCTTCCACCAATTCAAAATGTTTGATTAAATAATTACTTGAGCAGTGTCAGACTCGAAGATAACTATAACACAATAACTATATTTCCAAAATGAAGGATAACTGTTCCTAAGATTTGCAATAAAATCTTGGAAATGTCCAAATAATAATTCATTTCCAAGTAAATATCCTTTTCATAGTCTAAGTTGCTTGGGTAAATTAGTATCATATTCCAAAATGCTGAATAAAATTCAATAAAATTCGATAAAATACAATAAAATTCAATAAAATTCCCAAAGATACGTGGATCGAAATAAATTCGAAAAACGAAATTATTTATAAAATGAGCTTAAATCTCGAAACCTATAAATCAAAAATCCAAATGTTAATATCCAAAATCTCACTAAAAGAAAGTTAATATTTAAATATCCAACGTTGAAAAATAATTTCTGGGCCTAAACTATATCACACACAACAAAAATAGTTTAGCGTTGAAATGGTGCCATGCTCTTTGATATTCTACTCTACAACTAACTACAAAAAGAACCAACAACTACGAACGAGGATTTCTGTCTCTACCTTGCGATGACATCTTGTAGAAGTAGTGTGGAAAGTATTACTGACGACACCAGTAATTCCACACTTAATAATCTTCATCCTCTTTTTTGGGAAAATTGCCTTGTCACGACTCGAACCCTGATCTCCGATCGTTAATCTCCCTGGCTGGCTTCGAACACGGACCTCGCCTCGATCAGCAATACCGCATGAACCTCCCAGTCTCGAAGTACGATGAACTGCTTCAATTCGGGTTTGATAGTATCTAGCCATGACGCGATAATAAAGTTCCATCTCGGAATGTTGGATTGTAGCTGCGCGAACGTTACACCACATCTTATAATTTTAAGATTAATGTCGGTTGCCTGATATTCTAGACTGACAATGTAACATCACGTTCCCTACGCATAACTTGGCTTAGATCATGATCACAAATGCGTTAAACACAATGTTAACTATTCCCCTTAACGCTTGCATGTCGAACATTTCGATAAAAAGCTTGTCACTAAACAGAGACTTGCTATACTTGCGTGCTGCTGTCCTTCAAATGTATTGGAACAGACATCTAACTGGCCATCCCCTTCACGCTTGTAAAGCTGGCACGCACTGAGTGAAACGTGCTTATATAATGTGAATACTTTCAACAAAGAAAACTATCTTATTCTTTCAAATGTCGTCTTGAAACTTTCACGAAATGTACACACGATGTTTCTCTTAAGTTTAGTCAAACTCTCGATACTAGTTTCACACGAGAACTGATATTATGACGATATTCTGTTTCCCACATCTTCAGCGGACTTCTCGTGTTAAGTTTTGACCGACGGGACTGCCCTCCTCGCCGACAAACTATCTTCGCGTGAGACCCCTATCTTACACACGCTAGTTTCAGGAACTCAAGTGTCGCAGGTCCGTTCCCCAGGACTGCTTCAACACAAAGACCTCGATCTGATGCGCGTCACCACGCTCCTCAAAACCAATCGACTGGCGCGTCATAAGAAAAGAGCGGTAAATCATTCATTACTTATATCTTTTTACAGGATTATCAAACTTCCTTCTCTGGGTGACTATCATAAATCCTTTTAATTTAGATCCTTTCTCAATAGTTTTAAAATGTGCAGATTCTCTCTTCTTTAATAAATGGCAGTTTATAAATCGACGAAGCTTCTCATCAAGCGCGCTCATTTTCTCCTTCCTCCTTGTTTCTAGAAATTCGATCTGCCAATCAATGCATTTCTCTTCGAACTCTGCAAGATGCTATGAGCGGCCAAGCGAAAATACAACGCAGCATTGCCCAACGGCGGCTTCCTTCGCCATTTTGCTGTCGTCAAACACAATCTGAAGCTTCCTCTCATAATAAAATTTTAAAAATATCGTAATTCCTCCAAAAATACTGCAATCTACTCCAAATTTCACCAAAACGTCCTAAATAGCATCCTGTCCATCCTGAATCATTTAGAATTCGAGTTCAGTACGTCACTTGTCTCATAAATCCTACACATAATCTCCTATGCAGCGTAGCAACTCAATCGGTATATCATCTATGCTTGGTGCCTTGTTCTTGCTTAAGTGTTCTTTTTGTGTTTTCTAAGCTTTGGATTTTCTAAGATAGGCGATTCCACGAACCGATCAACCACATGACAATTGATTATGAGAAAACCAAACAATGTACAGATCAGTGCGCAACAATGGATCTCGTGAGATTGAGTAATCGATAACTGAGTCTCTGTGTTACCAACTGTGAAATTTCTTTGGAACATATATTTCTGTGAGTTCGAATACACACAATTTTCTCCCTCTTTTAGATTGTACTTGTTATGTCTATGGTGAAAATCTTAATGATGGGCGGCGTGTGATGAGAATGGGGGAGGAGCTGTAGAGGGCAAACAGGCGATGGGGTCATGGTGGTCCACTGTCTCGCTTTCTGATCTCGAGACAAGCTCCATGAGCTTGAGAATCCTTAAACCCCATCTAGGGGAAATGGGGAGATTTGTTGCTATCTGGTGTGATTTAGGGAATTTGAGGAATTTTAGACACTTTGGGTAAGTTTGGGGATTTGGGTGGGTAAGTTTGGGGATTTGGGTGAAATCTGGGATTTGATGATTTTTGAGGAGGTTTAGGGAATTAGGTGATATTGGGGAGAGAATTCTGTGGTATTTGGGTGTGTGTGATAATCTGTGTTATTGTGGCGTGTATATTTGTAATCGAGTAAGTATTTGGGTAGGAGGTACTGTACCCGTAAAATCGGGAAGATGCCTGTTGGGCATCCAAAGCAAAAACTTGAATGGTTTAATTTCTGAATGAGCTCCGGCAAAATCCATCAGAAATCGCTCCAACAAGATCCTCGGGAATCGACACAGTATCGTGGCTACACAACATAAATACACTCGCTCAGAAGCACCTACCTTATAGTTTTCTCGGGGCTTAGCTCCAATCTATAAATGAATCCGCAATACCACTGTTTCTAATTATATAAAAATAAATCACTAATAGACAACATAGAAAAACGAACTGGTAAATTTATTTAACAATAGTAAACTAATTCTAATATTTAAACAATAAATAACAATAATTACATTTAAAAAAAATAACACACACTCTCATACGTACTCCTCCACTACAACAAATACTCGATTAGCTTTATGGTGCTGTAAGTTGAATATAAACAAATTTTGAAGGGCCTAAGCCGACTGTAACTATTTAAAACGTTTAAGACAAATACCACGCGCGCCATGCATTCTTGAATAGCAATATAAAAAGCTGGCACGCTTACCCGTAATGCACCTGGCTATGCGGGATGAATGACCCACTTCTGAATCAGCCGCTAAGTCGTTTGACAACATAGGGCTGTGAGTTCTCCAACATAACAGACTGGCATTGAGCGAAGCAGCAGGCATACACATCCCCACACTACTGTGCTCGATCTGTCCAGCGGACATTCGCCGTGTTAAAATCTACATTCTCCAATTACATAACTCTTCATATCTCACACACCTGTCATACAATCTCTCTCAGATTTTAACGTTAGCATCCATGCATCCTCCCTCAATATTCATGACTGCCGGGGTTCAATTATTCTTAACAATAAACAAATCATTCATTCCAATACCCTATATTTCAAAAAACATTGACCGAAAAATTATTTCAAAATTATTTGCCTAACTAAATAATTATGCTATTATTTACAAAAGTTGAATCGTTATATTTAACATTCTAAAACAGAGTCATAGCTCTCTTTATACAGTACTCCTTCTCTCCCTGCTATATACAACGTGTTCTTCACATATACATTCTTTAAACATTTACTAATGTTTATATACTGCACACACTTGGTCATTATTAGTGTTTTAGACAAAATCAGTCCAATGCTTTCAATCATTTAAGTTCAAATGCACGTAAATACTCAAATCCTTGTTAATAAAAATTAATAAAGGTATTAGCGATAACCTGTGGATAATTACTTTCTCCATTTATTTTTCCGCTTACTAAAACTCTTGTCATTACTGCTAAAGTCGTAGATTTATTTTCATGTAGGTGTTATCAATACACTGACTCCTCTTCTATACAATGCCATGATCTTATCAAAAGAACAATACTTCAGTAGGTCCCTCCAATGTGGCAACACCTTCACTTGAGTACACATATCTCCAAAAAACTCATATATCCACTATATATGGTAATAAAAACTCATCTACTATGTCGAACAATTCTTAATACAGTCATTGTTATCAACATCTCTTCTGTAGGCACTTCATTTAGTTACTGGCATTATCTTCAGCATCATAACACACAATTGCTGGTATATTGAACTCTTCCTTAAGTTCTTAAAAGACACTTCCTTCCAATAAATGACGACCTCAAACAAGTCGTATATGACCTCCGTAAGTTTACTTCATTAAAGATACTTAAATCTCCACAGTATATATCACATATACAATTAATAAAAATACTGTTCCGTCCTCGTCTCTGATCTAGCTTTAATTTACACGTCTATGTAATATCGAGTCCACAATACGACACGACACCACATATTGTGTATATATAACCACATATGTTATTTATCATGTCCATTAGAATTCTATCTTGACTAGGGTAATCCAGCTTCGAATCCCTGTCGTAAGATAAAAATTATCTTCTATCAAATTATGTTTCCTTAAAACAATTAAATGAAGAAAGCTGTTAGCTTTCACAAATAAAGTAAGGATTGTCACTTTCGCAATGAATGAAACAACGAATGTCTATGAGTATGACTTCTTTCACATCCTGTTAAACCATTCTTATCAATGCGACGTAAAGTTCTTAGTAGTTATAATGATATAACAATATCATTCGTGGTTTCTTCTGATCTTGATGACTTCTGTACATTGAGGTGCCCAAATCAAATTACTTGAAAAATAATTTAATTGGCATCTCTGACAAAATGTCCACAGCCATAACTCGAAATAAAATTCAAATCGTAGAATGTTAAAATGACTGGTCTAAAATAAGGAATACTGATTCCTTAAACAATGAATATAAGTCAGTTCAGAAACTGATCCGTAGAATAAAACGAAAACTGATGAAAGACGATCATCTCAAATGATCTTGCAGAATAAAATGTCGTTACACACATGAAGAATAAAAATGTGTCGAAACATGGAAACACATAAAATATGGAGTAAAACGTTTGCTCAGAATGTCACTACATAGCTCTCAATATTAAAAGTAAATAACACTGCTACCTTATCAGACAACATCTAGAAGCTCAATGTAAGTATTTTGGGAAAATACTTAGTTGTTCCTCAATCCAAGATACAGGGTTGGACCTCAGTTCGATTCCCCGGACCAGCAATCTCGGATAAGAAAAGACGTTTCCTCTCCGCTAATCACCAACCTCCGTCTGGACTCGAATGACATCCTTCTGGCAAATTCTTCTTTATTGCCGGGATCTTACCCTGGACATCTTGACAAATCTTCTTACGTTGCATCTTCTTTCGCCGTCATAGATATGTTTCAGTGTCATCATTGCGTAGAATCGTAGAAATATTCATATGGATAGTGTATGAAATATCTCTAGAGCTTGTAGTTATTAAACAATGTTCGTATAATGACGTGAATGCACAAGGTGTAAGAGTACATAACGTCTACATTCTGAAATATTCTGGTTAAGGAAGCTCCATGTTGTATCTAAATATCTGCATAAGATATGTCCCACGCGCATAAAGTTCTTATCTCATCATCATAACATCGTGATAAATATCGAATAAGTTCTGATGAAAGTTAGCAGTCATAGTGAAAATGTTTATACACTGCTCCAAAATGTAAGTAAAGACACTATTACTCACTTGGTTAATGTTCAATGCTGCCTTGCATCAACTAAAATGCTTTTCACCTTCGATTTCCAGCACTTTTCTAAGTCACTTTTGAAATGCCTATAACTTCAAAACTATACAACTTGCACGCATACTAGAATACAGTTTGTACTGTTGGATAATTCAATTGGCTAAAGTCCATTCTCACTTATCGCTGAGTTATTGCAGTATTAAAAACTTGCAAACTATGCCTAGTTTCGAAGTGCGAAGATCTCCTATCTCGCCTCGGCGATCGTGCTGTCTCCACGACTGGTCTCGCTACCGTACTCGTACGTATAAGCCCCGGGATCTCGGTTAACCCGGTGAACACAACTATCTTCTTCGAAGTCTGTCGGAATAAGAGCCTCGATGCTTGGATCTCCCACTCCAAGTCGAGATTTTGACAGCCATTTCTGACTCCCTCCAGAAATTTTAGCGCGCAGTTTAACATTGCTTATAACTGCGTAATTAGACCTTTCAACTCCTTTTAACGTCTCTATAATATTTTCTTTGCTTGGATAGCGTGTCGGTCTACTAACCCCCAAGAATGCAGGTTCGCTCCTGGCCGTGGTAAGTGATTTTTAAAGGCGGAAAAAATACGATACGCATGTTATACGATGTTGGCATGTCGATGAACCCATTTAAATTCAGTAGGCCAAGTTCATAATGGCAAAATTAATCTCGGGATTTTCCGCCAACACAAAGTTCCTCATTTCTCTACTAGAAAGCGCTGTAGTGTTCAAGGAGCTTAGATATCTATTATCTAACCTCCTTGACTTTCATTGTGATTCAAGGAACAACGAAATTCGATATGCAAGCTACCCTCTGGGTGTCAAATTACAAAGCTTGCACCCGGCACCCGAGGCCATACGATATTATTATTATTATTATTATTATTGTTTTCCTTTAATTTTCTTCTCATTACCAATGAATAAAATATCCTTCTTGGGTTCTAAATGCTTAAATTATCCGAATAATATAGTTGAAATTATTCCCGTCTTCCATAAGAGCTCTCCTCATTGGCAATAACAATAGTTATAATATTCCTTAGCAAGTTCCCCGTTGCTATGTCAATTTCAACGTTCTAAAAGCGTCTATTGCGCAAGATATCACGTGATCGGACTTTCCCACTGCCTCGAGCTTGTAACACTACTCACTAATGTCACAGTTCCAGGATTTATATTTGCTGGTTAAATGTTATCATGGGCTTGGAAAATATTCTAATTTAAGTCCAAAATAATTCAATTTTCGGGGGCAGTACCATAATCATTGGGAGTTTGTAGTTGTCAGCATTCTTTGCTCTTTCCCCAGATTCCCTACTCTTATAGGTTTGTGACCTACTTACAACATATTGTAGACATCTGTCCCAAATGTGATTCTTATGCTCATGTTTTTACAACTGACTGCCTACTAATTTGTTTACAATTTTAACTAAACAATGAATAGTGATGCACATCCCCCTGAGTCAAAAACAAAAGGTGAAGGAATAGTTGGGATTATCAAGTTCAAACCTATGAATCTTGGTTAGATCCAGATTTACTTGGAATAAATTTAAAGTATTTTCTAACATATTGAATGTGGCTTTATACTTTCCTGAACAGTGCACTGGTTGCAAATAGGCAGCTATACACCATAGAAAGCAGTCATTATCCCGATTTTTAATATTTACCACCGGATTTCGGTGGGCAATTGCTGGTGGTGTGGGTATACTACTCTGGAAAACATGGAATACTCAGGAATTTTGAAATCCTGGAATACTTAGGCAATTCTCAGGGTATTTTAATGACACTCAGGGAATTTTAGTTTTACAAGGCCTAACCTTGAAGAATCGGAAATAAAGAATTTAAATTTTGATGGGGGAAAAGTGTTATTCTGGTGATGATTGTTGTAGATGTATGTTCGTGCTGACGTTAAATCAGTAAGTTCTTATTTCTTGCAGGATAGAGCACACAAATTACATGTGTAGGCTGTGTATTTGTATATAAACGTGTAACTGTATGATTTTTTGTTAACATTATTATTGACGAGCTATTTTCAATACTTGTAAGTACAACAGCTCTTCTGGATGAAATATTTAGAAATTGACAAAATACAGAAATATAACGGTGCGTTCAAAAAGTAACGAGCCGGAGGCTGGAATGCGCAAACTGGTGACGACATCGGCTAACCGTGGCGTGTGTAACGCGGTGTGGTTCCGACCAGATCATGGAAGGTCACAGCTCGTCGCTAGAGGGCACGCGTTCACGTCACGTGATGATACAAAGCGAGCAGCAGCATGCATCAATCGTCCAACGCTGCCAGTCACATTGCAAACAGTGACATGGAGGCGTCAAACGAAGAGCCAAAAGGTGTGGTTCGGTTTCTGACAGCGGAAGGAGTAGGGGGAACGGACATTCATCGCCGTATGTCACAAGTGTACGGCGAACTCTGCATGTCCCTTGCAAGGGTCAAGGCGTGGCACAAGCGCTTCAGGGAAGGACGGGTGTCGTTCCTGGTGTGGTTGAAGACTGTGGGGCACCCATTGGGCACACACTTTGCGCAAGTGCAGTCGTTCCTTCATGATGGTGTGCACACTTCCGGCGCTCAATCCGACCACGGGGGCTATGGCGTTCACTGTCACTCGGCGGTCCTGGGTAATGAGTGCACCAACCAGCTGGACGTTGTCGTCGGTAATGCAGGGGGGTGCCCCATACCGGGCATCATCGGCTAACGACACCCGTCCTTCCCTGAGGCGCCTGTGCCACGCCTTGACCCTTGCAAGGGACATGCAGTATTCACCGTACACTTGTGACATTTGGCTATGAATGTCCGCTCCCCCTACTCCTTCCGCTGTCAGAAACCGAACAACACCTCTTTGCTCTTCGTTTGACGCCTCCATGTCACTGTTTGCAATGTGACTGGCAGCGTTGGACGATTGATGCATGCTGCTGTTCGCTTTGTATCGTCACGTGACGTGCACGCGTGCCCTCTAGCGACGGGCTGTGACCTTCCACGCTATGGTAGGAACCACACCTCGTTACACACGCCTCGATTAGCCGATGCCGTCACCGGTTCGGGCATTCCAGCCTCCGGCTTGTTACTTTTTGAACGCATCTTATATATATATATATATATATATATATATATATATATATATATATATTTTAAACTTTTCATGCTACCCTTTATTGTTGAAGCACGTTTTGAAATGCAGTACAAACTCTGTTTTATATATGTATTATGGCCACTACTGTTACTCAGGGAATTTCTGATTCATCCTGAAAAAATCAGGGAATTGTCAAGGAAATCTGTTAGTTGGTTTTGGTAGACATCCTGGTATATGACTGGACCCAGCATTAAGAGGATTATATTTAAAAATGTTCATTTGAAGGTGATGAATTTCTCAAAAGCAAGGCCGCTAGGCAATTCATTAAATGTGACGAGCAAAGAGTTAACACAATGCGTTTCGTACCACAGTTCCAGATTGTTGGATATGTACAACTTCTGCATCTTGGTGCAAAGGTGGAATTTTACTTTAATCTCAATATCATTCTGTGTGTACACAAACTCCCTCACTAGTTCCATGTTTACCTTTGAAGCCTTGTTTGCAAGTTTGCATGTTTATGGCTTCTACTTAAACTAGAGAAAAAAGAAAGAAAAATACTTAGAAAAATATTGGGTCCCCAAAAGAATAAAGAACGTCATATAGAAGAAACTACAGTTTCAATTAAAAAGTGAACAGTAATCGGCTCTAGAAGAAAATTTTTGATTATATCTCTAAATCAAAAAACACTACAGGAAGGCTGGAGGAGACACGATGGGAACTGCAACAACTGAAGATCACGGATGCTATCATCTTGGACAGGGAGGAATTTTAGCGACAGGTCCATTCAGCAGATGTTACACGTTTCAAAGTCCAGCGACGGCCTACGGGGGTGATGTCAGTGGAAGAACGGCAAACGATTGGCTGCCGAATTTAAAAGTTCTGGGAAGAAAAGAAAAGGAAAAATAATGTACCATTCTCTCAGATTCTAAGCGGTCTATAATTGTCCGAATTCTGTGTATATACAGTATATGGCTTGTACACTATGTACACTACACGACCTATGGTTATGTTGCAGGTCGCAGGAACATGACGTGCCCTTGGAACCAGTTCCAGTGCAGTAACTCTAGCGAGTGCAGGAATACGTCCAGCCTGTGCGATGGGAAGACCGACTGTCCGGGCGGAACTGACGAGGGAGACTTCTGCAGTGAGTACCTCTTATTACGGAGACCTATGGTACTTGTGTATAAAAATGACAATTTTGGAATCTCCATGTGTTTCTGAAATGGTTGGCACTGTTGTTCTTATGATTACACGTGCATTTCATTTTCCAATTCATGTAGGCCAGCAAGAATGGCAGGTGCCAATGCCTCCAGAGCCTGTAACTGACAAGAATATTCCTGAAATTAATTACAAATTCTTAATTTTTGCCCAATTAAATAGAAAAATATGTAAAATAAATAGAATGTAGCCATTGTTGTGGTTTATTTATCAGGTATTTTGTTGTGTTGTCGTTAAGAGGAGAATGTCATCATCATTCTCTTGTAACACCACATTTCTCTTTTCTGCCACGCCAACAGTCCAAGTTTCACTACCATACAATGCCACACAATGACTTTCTAATACCTAAATCTATAATCGATGTCAACAGATTTTTTCTGTAGAAATGCTTTCCTTGCGCAATCCAACCTACTTGATATTATATCCTCTTTGCTTCGTGCATCACTGGTTATTTTGCTTCCTAAGTAACAGAAGTCTCTTACTTCCTTTTAGCTCAATAATTCTAGGTCAAAAAGAGGCCAAAGGTAAGTATGAATAATGTAAACCTAATTTTTGGCACAGTGGTCCTATTTGATGTGCTTAACAAGTCCGCAACTTTCCTATGCTTGCTTCATTGTATTCCAGGCCGGGAAACTTCTGGAGTTCTCATGCTTTCGCTGGCATTGGCATTTAATGCGAACAATTGTACCAGAATCGACCGAAGATGTCCCAAATTAAAGAAGAAGGATAGAGCTACATTCTGAACTAGTTGTGCATATCCTATAACATCCGGCACCGCCGAAGCGCCAAACGGCGGGAAAGTTAAAAAAGAATAATCTCATTTCCATCTCTATGTTTATGTCAGTGTTGCGGTGGGTGTTTTAATATGGCAGATATCACAAAAATGCTTAAAGTACCGTTTAGGGAATATATTTTTCAACCCAATGGTGTATCCAATGTTTTATATGACCAATAGGGACTGAACCATGAGCGTTTAAGGGGTAGCGTGCGCAAGGCCCTTAAGCCCCCATTTCAATATCGTGCGCGGGTTCTTTCTTTTGTATACAGCATGTTTCTTTGTCGTGTTTTGTTCTTGTTTGTATTTTAATACACATGTAATATGAAGATCCAATAGTCATTACTAGGCACCCCCTCCCCCATTATTAGTAGCTTGTCAGCATTTAGAGTGCACATTTCAATATATATACACTGCCCCCAGGGGCTCACATCTAGTGGGTTGTGGGTTGGCGACCACGGGGCCCCAGCTGAGTCCGACATTGCTTCCACTTACTTGTGCCGGGCTCCTCTCTTTCTTCTTTCCTGTCGACCTCCCTTGGTCAACTCTTGTTCTCTTCCGACCCCGACGGTATTAGGTTAACATGAAGTATAACATAAATTTCTCGCCAAATCAATACTTTTTACTTACATAAAAATTCTATAGGTACATGTCTCGAAAACACACAATGTTTTCTTCCTCAGCCCACTTATTGGTGTTAAACATCATATAACATCGATAACCTCACTAAATAACAACAACACAGTTCACATTTATTCTCTTGTTCTTCCTTTGTTAGGCCTGTGTCATTCGACACATTAATGTCACTCACGGAATAAACACTTATTAGTTGAAGTAATGAATATTGACACATTGACACATTTACTCATTGCTAGTTTCAACGTGGGTTGCTGAAATGCACACAAGTGTCGTATAACCTTGACAAAAGCGGAGAAAACAACTAACCAGCACCCAGGAAGGTAATTGGGTGTGGCGTCATGAAAATAATTCGAGTCAGGAATGTATGTTGGAATTAAACTATTGCGGTGGGGGTTGAGGAGGTGGTTTGCATTTTTTATTATTATTTAAATAATCTGCTAATAAATCTAACAATTCATTCGTTTCAAAATTAACCTCGTTTAGATTATTGCATTCCTTTACCTCTGATAAGTAATGATATGAATATTTTCCAAAATATTCATATAGCTGCCCTTCGATGCGTAATGCAAAATTTTGACGTCATTATTTATGTCCGTGAACTTATGTCCCGTTTCTTCCATGTGTACCGCCATGGCTGAAAACTTCCTGTGTTTTGTGGCCGAAACATGCTCAGCATAACGAGTACGTATGCTCCTACCCGTTTGTCCCGCGTAATTTGAATTGCAAAAATTACATCTGAGCTCATAAACTCCCGATTTTAAATGTTTATCACTACTGTTGACTTTATTGGAGTTGAAAAATTTGTTGAAATTAGAATTATTGGTTTTAAAGGCGACGTTCATATTGTGTTTCTTTAGGATGTTGGTTACTGTGTAAATGCTTCGATTTACGTAGGTGAAGGTGGCAAGTGCTTTCTTTGTTGTGTCCTCTCTAACTAATTTTGTTAAGGGTCTGTTTTTCAACTTGTAAATTAATCTGCTGACATAATTGTGGTTGTAACCATTGAGTTTAGCTATTTGATATATAATGTCAATTTCTTGCTTCCGGTCATGATCAGAGGAAGGGATTCTTAACGCTATATTAATGAGGCTTATGAACGTTGCATTCTTGTGTCCGCCCGGATGGTTAGAATCCTTCCGTATAACTGTACTCGTTTGCGATGGTTTTCTGTAAACTTTATATTGCAGACGATTGTCTTTTTTAATCACAGTTATATCCAGATAATTGATTTTATTATCGACTTCTGAATCTAAAGTAAATTTAATATTGCTGTCAATTATGTTCAAATCATCCAATATTTGCTCTATTGCTTGAACTTGGTTATTGATAATGATGAAGATATCGTCTACATATCTTCCCCAGAAAACGATGCCACTAATTTGGTTAATAATTTTCTCATGTTCAATGTGGTCAAGGTAAATGTTGGCCAAGACACCCGATAATGGAGATCCCATTGCAAGGCCTTCGGATTGTTTATACATTTTCTTGTTGAACAAAAAAATGTTGTTGTCGGTGACAAAGGTTAAAATTGAAATAAATTCCTCGATTTCCACTTTAGATAATTCCCTACTGTTAATTAATCTATCCTGAATGATCTTGATCGTTTTCTTGACCGGGATGTTAGTATACATGTCTTTAATGTCGATCGAATGCATAGTGTTATTCTCGTTTATTTTCAAGTCTATGGTTCTTTCACAGAAATGCATGGAGTTAACGAAAGAACAGTCGGCCTTGAGTTTGTAGTGTTTATTAAGAATCTGTTGGGCAAATTTCGCTAGTTTGTACGTTGAGCTATTCCTGAAGTTTACAATAGGCCTAATAGGGGTGCTAGGTTTATGAATTTTCGGAAGAGATCTCAAAGCGGGAATGCCGGGGTTCATGCTTACTAGCTTATCTGCTTGCTTTTCATCTAAGATAAAAATAGTGTTCTTCAAAAGTTGTTTCAAACGTTTCTGAATGACGTTGGTAGGGTCCTTTTTGACTTCTGTGAAATTGCCAGAATTAAGAAACTCGATTGTTTTATTGACGTAATCGTCTTCGCTCATTAATACTGTTGTGTTGCCTTTATCTGCTTTGGTTATAATTATGTTGTTATTGATTTTGGTGATGAGACTTTTGAACTTGTTGTTTAAATCGCAACATATATTGATCTTTTTCTTGCTTGAATTAATTATCTTCTTAATTTTCTTATTAGTTTCAAACCTAACGGCATTTTGTTCTTCAATGGGCAGTTTCCTAATGGCTGTTTCAGCTTCGGCTACTAGGACGGTTAGATCGTTTTTATTTAGATTTTGCTCCCAGTTGTGTTTGGGACCCTTTTGGAGAATCTCTAGATCGCTCTGGTGGAAATTGACATTAGTTAAGTTTATAACTGGGCTTTGGAAAATATGGCAATTGTTCACATCTGGTGCGTTTTGGTTACTGGGCATTTTCTGCGAGTTGACTAAATAAAAGAATTTATTGTTTAAAGTATTGACCTTTTTTATAACGCAAGAGTGCGTTATATGACTCACGATTATTTGGTAGTTATCCCATTCTTTCTTATCTATAGAATTAGCTGCCTCTATGTGGGCGCGGTATAAGGCATTACTGATGTAGTTCTTTTTCATGAAAAGAAACTTTATTTCACGACTAAGAATTTTGTTGTTCACCAAGAATTGTGTATGTCTTTCGTATGGGTTGGAATGCCCTTTTCTTTGGTAGCCCTTAAGATGTTGAGGAATTAATTTGTGTTTCTTGCATTTCTTAAGAAAATCGATGTCCTTAATGACGTTAGCCAATTTAACTTTCAGATCTTTGTACTTGTATTTTAACCTGTTGGCCTGGCTAGCCTTATACTTAATTGCACTCATTCCAGGTTCCGTATTGACCATGTTAACATGAAGTATAACATAAATTTCTCGCCAAATCAATACTTTTTACTTATATAAAAATTCTATAGGTACATGTTTCGAAAACACACAATGTTTTCTTCCTCAGCCCACTTATTGGTGTTAAACATCATAAAACATCGATAACCTCACTAAATAACAAAAACACAGTTCACATTTATTCTCTTGTTCTTCCTTTGTTAGGCCTGTGTCATTCGACACATTAATGTCACTCACGGAATAAACACTTATTAGTTGAAGTAATGAATATTGACACATTGACACATTTACTCATTGCTAGTTTCAACGTGGGTTGCTGAAATGCACACAAGTGTCGTATAACCTTGCCAAAAGCGGAGAAAACAACTAACCAGCACCCAGGAAGGTAATTGGGTGTGGCGTCATGAAAATAATTCGAGTCAGGAATGTATGTTGGAATTAAACTATTGCGGTGGGGGTTGAGGAGGTGGTTTGCGTTTTTTATTATTATTTAAATAATCTGCTAATAAATCTAACAATTCATTCGTTTCAAAATTAACCTCGTTTAGATTATTGCATTCCTTTGGAAAATATTCATATCATTACTTATCAGAGGTAAAGGAATGCAATAATCTAAACGAGGTTAATTTTGAAACGAATGAATTGTTAGATTTATTAGCAGATTATTTAAATAATAATAAAAAACACAAACCACCTCCTCAACCCCCACCGCAATAGTTTAATTCCAACATACATTCCTGACTCGAATTATTTTCATGACGCCACACCCAGTTACCTTCCTGGGTGCTGGTTAGTTGTTTTCTCCGCTTTTGGCAAGGTTATACGACACTTGTGTGCATTTCAGCAACCCACGTTGAAACTAGCAATGAGTAAATGTGTCAATGTGTCAATATTCATTACTTCAACTAATAAGTGTTTATTCCGTGAGTGACATTAATGTGTCGAATGACACAGGCCTAACAAAGGAAGAACAAGAGAATAAATGTGAACTGTGTTGTTGTTATTTAGTGAGGTTATCGATGTTATATGATGTTTAACACCAATAAGTGGGCTGAGGAAGAAAACATTGTGTGTTTTCGAAACATGTACCTATAGAATTTTTATGTACGTAAAAAGTATTGATTTGGCGAGAAATTTATGTTATACTTCATGTTAACATGGTCAATACGGAACCTGGAATGAGTGCAATTAGGTATTAGGTTATCCGAGGCCTAGGGAGTCTTTCACTTTCCCGCCTTAATTGGCCCTTGTCTCATCTTTCCTGATACCTTCCTTCTGTGAGGGGTCAGCCTTCTTTTTCTTTTACCTCCTGCCTTGTGCTCAAGGCCCTTAAGGAGGCAGGGTGCATGTAGCCCCACCACTTCTGGTGCACCGTCGATAATGCTTCACCCTCAGGGGCTCACGGCTGGTGAGTTCGGGAGTTGGCGCCCCCGAGGGATTCCTGAGCTGGGCCCCTTTTGTCCCTTCCCTTTAGGGCGGACCTTCTCCTCTCTCCCCTCTCCTCTCCTCTCCTCTCCACTCCTCTTTTCCTTATATTTACTTTTCTCTTTAAGATTCCCGCACTGTTTTTGTTACTTGGTTCACCGTGTGTCTAAATTCCCTTCTAGCGTTTTTTTTAAGGCATTTTTAATCTACGTTGCATTTTGTAAGTTTTTTCGATCTAAATTACATCTCGCGATTGTTTTCAACTTCAATTGCATTTTGTAAAGATTGACAATCTAAATTGCTTTTTGTAAGTATTGTCAATCCACATGAGTCGTTTGAATCTACCGTACATTTTGTAAGCATTTTCAACTTCAATTGCATTCTGTAAGTATTTTGAATTTCAATTACAGTTTGTGAATAATTTGGATTGGAACTGGGATATTTCAATCTGAATTGCATCGTGTATTTTCAATTTCAATTGCATTTTGTAAGTATTTTGAACCTCAATTGCGTTTTGTACGTAATTTCGATCTCATTTGCATTTTGTAAGTATTTTGAATTTCAATTGCATTTTGTAGGTATTTCGACGCTACATTGCATTTTGTACGTATTTTGAACCTAGCCTTCATTTTGTGGGTATTTTTCAATCTATTCCTTTTGTGAATCTTTTCGTTCTAAATTCCCTTTTGTAAGAACATTTTGTGAGTTGTTTCAATCTGAGTTCCTTTTTGTAAGTATTTTCCGTCTCTCTTAATTTTCATTCTGGTTTCCGTTTCATTATCATTTTCGCTATCACCCAGATCATTAGGGGCCGATAACCTAGATGTTAGGCCCCTTAAAACAACAATTATCATCATCATCATCAACAATATACACTGACCGGCAAAAAAAGTGGAACACTTTAATTTTTTATGTAATTTTTTAATTTATTCCACTAAAATGTATCGGTTTTCCAATATTTGCATTATTCATGTAAATTTTAGATGGTTGGCAACAGAAAATACCGAAACATGTTTTACAATACGCTTTAACTCACAAATTTCGTTACGTTTTGCAAATCTTACAATTTTCTATTTTTTAGTAATGCTCTTTTGGGCTGGTGTTTATCAAACGTATTGCCAAACAAAACAGTATTAATGTTTGCACTGCACGAGAACACTGGTCACTAAAAACAACTGTTTCCACCCTTAGCGTCTATGACAGCTTGTAAACGCTCAGGCATACTGTTCACAACTCGTCGAATGGCATCTGCTGGGATGCGATCCCATTCCTCCAGCAGCGATGTTCTCAGTTGTGCCAAGGTGGTGTGGTCACGCTGTCTGACGTTCCTTCCAAGCATATCCCATACATGTTCGATGGGGTTCAAGTCAGGACTACGAGCTGGCCAGTCCAGGTTTTGAATCCCCACTTCCTGCATATATTTTACAACACAGCGAGTAGTTTGAGGGCAGGCATTATCCTGCATCAGCATGAAATTCTGACCAATGAAAGGCGCAAAGGGCATCACATGGTTCATCAGGATCTTTTCGATGTACCTTTGGGAATTGAGCGTCCCGTGATCGATGCATACCGACTCAGTGCGGGCCATAACGTTGATGCCACCCCACACCATAACCGAGCCACCTCCAAATGGAGTCCTGGAGGAGAAAGCAACAGGGCTGTACCTCTCCCCGCACCTTCTCCACACTCTTTCTCTTCCATCAGGAGATCTAAGGTTAAAGCGACTCTCGTCAGTGAAGAGAACAGAGGCCCACTGCTCGTGGGTCCATCCCAGATGCTGCCTTGCGAAGCGTAGACGCGCCTCTCTGTGATGTCGTTCGAGTGCGGTTCCACGTGCAGGTCTCCTGGACGAAAGATGAGCTTCTTCAAACCTTCTTCTTACTGTTCGCTCACTCACTCTCACATTTCTGACATTTTCCAGTTGATTTCGTGCCTTGACTGCTGCGGTATGGCGATCACGCATAACGTGTAGGGTGAGAAATCTGTCATCCCTGGTACTTGTGCTTCTTCTACTGTGCCCGTTTAGACCGGAGTCCGCACGACCACATATGCATTTTACCAATAATCAGTCAGCACGAGAGTCAAAATATCCCGGAGCGCCAGATGGGTTAAAGCTAATCGCAAAAACGACATCAAGTGAAAAAAATGCTTTACTGATTTTTGGCTTAATGCAACAATAAGGATAGAAGGAGATTCAACTGGGCATAACACATCATGTAAAATTATCTCATTTTATTTTGAATTTAAAATTGACTGCAAAAATGCTCAAAGCAGCATCCTTCACGTGTGGCGACCCACACTCCTATTTACACAATGTACAGAATTTTTCCAATCACATTTGACAATTATCTTTGGAAACACAAGTCTGATTATTAGTCCTGTAGACTGTGTTCCAAAATTATATTCATTCATGATTAAATCCAGTTCAAATTTAATTGTCTTTACTGGAAATACTGTCGTTCACTGTTTGAATTTTTACATAATATTAACACTCGTAGAATAAATGTTCATAGAATTTTTAACTTTCACTTATTTTTCCAGTTTCAAAAAATATATTGTCAAAAAATATTATTTCTGAATCAACACAAATTATTTACACATATTAATAACATCTGAAAAGTATTTGACCATTGAGCATAGCATCGAAGAACTGTGCGAAGCACAACAAAATTAATTGTTCTTCCGACATTAAACATTTCGAGAAGTGACTCGATTATGAACTTCAAGTTCCTAACAAAATATATGATTTCTGAATCATCAACTTGATCAATAAATTGTTGAACCATACAACTATTTGATTTTCCACTTGGAATCATTATTATGAAAAATATTTATATTTATGGCCATGTTAGTAATTTTCACAACTTGCAATTCTTCGACAGAATGTGGAAATAAGAATTATAGCTTCATAATAAATTCATTTAGTTCATGGCACTAGGATTGAAAACATCCTTCAAATTATTCGTGGTTAAAGAATTATTTTTAATTGGCAGTGGCCCATTCTATTATTTGTGTAAGAACACAATATTCCAACAACAACGGCAAAGGTCTTCCTCTGAAGAAGAATAAACTACTATCATGACAAATCCGGGTTCTAGCAAAATCAAAGTCTAAATGGAATCCGTAAACAAGGTTGAAATAAGAACTGATGGTTTTTAAGAAATAACCTTCGGGTCATTCACTCGACGAAATGTGTGGCTCCAATACTCCTACTATAAACCTGAGCCATCGAACCTGCTATTTGATTGATGCTTGAAAAAAACCTCTTCATTCCTGCGACTTAAACATGCGCACCTGGGAATGGCATTTCAACTACTCCACACACATAAATTTTCTTCCCAAAATTTATACAATAAATCAAGCCTCTGCTTGTTATCAACATTGGAAGATTAATAAACTTACAAGTTTATTTTATTTTACCATTCAGTTCAACCCGTGAATTTACCATACTTATGAAAATCTTTATTTCACTTTCGAGTGTATTTACGTCATGATTTTATATAAATACAAAAATATCCTATTTGATACAAATATCATTTGCTTCCCGTTTCATGCCTCTCCGTGTTATCTGAAAAATATACTTCGCTCATTGCAAATATCAACTGTTCAACCAGAACTGAAATGTTGGTTGAATGCGGGCTTGCGCTAACCACTCTCCTTCGGAAAATCACCTGTTCCAAACTAGAAATGATTAAACTACTTCATAGGCTCTCTCTCAATACATATGATTATTAGAAAATATAATATCCAAGAATTATTTAGAAAAGTTATAAAAATTATTATTAGTGGATTATTATTATTATTATTTGTTATATTATTTTAAATATATTTAATTATCATCTCATTATGTGAGAATCCACATGTTCGAACCTTCGAATATGGAAAAAATATCCATTCCTCAACAAAAATAATTATTAACTTTTACAGTTACATCGGCTGATTACCGTGATTTCCCAAAAATATGAAATATTCAAATAAATGCTCGATATGCTCGGTCATCGATCCTAAACTGTTCTGAGTGCTGAAAATACTCAGAATAACTCTAATATGTCTTGCGTAAATCATTGCAAGATGAGGCTGGATTTAGACAGCTCCTTAACCCGGTCCATGTGTCAATCCTAATTGGCTACATGGATAATTCTTGCCAGGCGCGTCCACGTCGCGGGGGTGGGCAACGGTACTGTAATATACCATGGAACTACAGTACCGGCTAAGTTCTGGTGAGGACCCAGTCCTATGGGGTATAACATAGGCCCCGTGCACAGGGTTACGTGCGAAGACCTCAACGGAATCTGCAGCGGAGAAGATGGACTTCGGAACGGCGGAGATTGCGGAAGAGGCAACCTAGTACTCGGGGAATAGTATGAGTACAGCATCAATCGGCAGCGTCTGTTTCCCATGTTAGGGGCGGCTGCAAGGGCGTCTGTTCTCCATGTTAGGGGCGGCCTGAATAATAGCTGGCAGTAGCTTCATAAAATGCCTTTGGGAGTGGCGACCCCATCGTAATAATAGCCTAAAATGGAAATGGCACTTCCAATGATTCGGAAAAGGTTAGGGCGTACCCTGCAGGCGACGCGCAGTTCCTTTGGTACTGGGGGAACTGTGAGAAATGGGCGACCAGTAACCGAAATGAAAGTGGGAATCATGAATGTCATGACCCTGACAGGCAAGGTGGAGGAGGTGGTAGACTTCATGGAGAGGGAGAAGGTTGGAATGATGGGGCTGAGTGAAGTGAAATGGAAAGGTAAAGGAAGGAAGAAATTGAGGAAAGGATATACATTATACTGGAGTGGTGGCCAAGAGGCAAAAAATGGCGTGGGACTGATAACCTCGAAACAACTGGAGGAGTATGTTGAAGTGGTAGAGTGTGTGAGTGACAGAATAATGAAAATTAGAATGAAGATGAAGAATGACGTGATGGACTTCATACAAGTGTATGCACCACAGACTGGAAACAGAGAAGAAGATATTGAAGTATTCCTGGAGGATGTAGAAAGAGTAATCTCAGATGTAGAAGTGGTGATCATGGGAGATATGAATGCACAAGTCGGAAATGAGAGACAAGGAAAGGAAGAAGTCGTTGGACCATATGGATATGGGAAAAAGAACCAGGAAGGAGAGGAACTTGTAAACTTTTGTGAAAGGAATGGACTGATAGTGGGTAATTCATGGTTTCGGAAGAAAAACAGCAGGAAAATTACGAGATATGGGTGGGGTGATAGAAGAACAAAATCAGTAATTGACTACTTCCTGGTGGAAAGGACAAATCGCAGAAAGCTGATGGATGTGACAGCTTTACCAGGAGAAGCATTTGATGGGGACCATAGAACTGTGGTGGCAAAATTTAGATGGGGAAAATTGGAAAACCTAAAGGAGATCAGAGAAAGTAAAATAAAAGTATGGAAATTGAAAGACAAAGCTGTACAGGAAGATTTTCTGGAGAGATTGAAGCAACAAATCCCAGTTACTGAAGTGGAAAATGTAGAAGAGGAATGGTCCCACTTTAAAAAGGCATTTGTTGGTGCAGCAGAGAGTGCTTGTGGTAGGACGTCAACAAGAGTGAAAGAGAAGGAGACACCGTGGTGGAATGAGGAAGTGAGGAAAGCAGTGAAAGAAAAGAAGTCTGCATGGAAAGAATGGAACCGAGATCAAACAGAAGAAAGCAAAAGGAAGTATCACGACAGCAAACGGAGGTGTAAGAAAGTGGTAGGAGAAGAAAAGAAGAAAAGTTGGGAAGAATTTACACGAAGAATGGAAACAGATGTAAGTGGCAGTAAAAGGATGCTGTATGGGCTTCTAAGAAGTAAGAGGAAAGAAAGTGTTACTACAAAGCTGGTGAAAAAGGAAGATGGAGAGTTGTTAACACACCCGGAAGAGATAAAGGGACGATGGAAGGAGTATTTCGATAAGCTATTGAACGTGAGCAATTGTACTGGTGAGATCGAAGTGACACAGCCTGACGACTCTATAACAGAAGATGATATAACAATGCTGGAGGTAGAATTAGCAGTACAGAAGATGAAGATGGGAAAAGCAACAGGGGTGGATGAGATCAGTGTAGAAATGATAAAGGCTGCTGGACCTGTTGGTATGCAATGGCTGTATCGACTGTTAAAGTGTGTGTGGAAACGGAAATGTGTACCAGAAGACTGGGTGAAAGGGCTAATAATACCAGTGTTTAAGAAAGGGGACAAGAAAGTGTGTGATAACTATAGAGGGATCACCCTCATATCACAGATAGTAAAAATACTGTAAAGGATATTAGAAAGAAGAATGAGAAGAAAGGTGGAAGGAGAGTTGCAAGAGGAACAGTATGGCTTCAGGAGTGGAAGATCCACAGTGGACCCAATCTTTAGCTTGAGGCAGGTGATGGAAAAGAACTGGGAATATGGAGAGGATTTGATCATGACTTTCATAGATCTAGAAAAGGCATATGATAGTGTCCCCAGAGAGAAGGTATGGGAAACCATAGTTAAGAAGAGACTGGGAAGAGAAATGTTGGAAATGGTGCAAGCAATGTACAACAACTGTGTTAGCAGGGTTCTAACCCCTGTTGGAAAGACAGATTGGTTTAGGAACAAGACTGGACTAAGACAGGGGAGTGTGCTGTCACCCCTTTTATTCATAATGGTAATGGATGAAATTGTAAAGGAAACAAAGGAAGCATATGGACATAAAGAAATGAAGTTACTATTATTTGCAGACGATATTGTGGTCTGGGGAAGGAACACCGAAGAAGTGCAAAAACAACTAGATGCACTGAACGAAAATATTCAGAAGTATGGCCTGAAAATCAGTATAGAGAAAAGCAAGACCATGGTGATGACAAGAGGGGAAAGACAAGGAAAGGGCATTGTGAAAATTGGAAGTCAGAGTTTGGAAATTGTGGACACGTTCAAATACCTAGGAAGTGAATTGATGCAAACTGGTAGGTTGGACATGGAGATTGGCAGGAGGGTACAGCAGAGCAATGCATTCTATCAAAGTGTAAGAAAACTTGTTTGGGATAAGGAAGTACCAAGGAAAAGCAAGGAGGTAATGTATAAAATGTACTATGTACCCATATTAACGTATGCAGCTGAGACTTGGACCCTGGCGAGCAGGCAAGAGAGTAGAATCCAAGCCAGTGAAATGAAATTCCTAAGAAGTATGATAGGTAAGACAAGGAAAGACAGAGTGAGGAATGAAGATGTTAGGAAGGAAGTTGGGATGGGAAAACTAAATGAGAGAATTGAGAAGAATAAACTAAGGTGGTTTGGACATGTAAAGAGGATGGAGGAAAATAGAATACCAAGACAGATGCTGGAGGCGAAGTGCAAGGGTAAGAGAGCAAGGGGAAGACCTAGAACAAGGTGGATTGATTCAGTGAAGAACAGCGTGAGAAAAAGAAATCTGGACTGGGACAAGATCGTGGAAGAAGAATGGTGGAAGGAAAGAGGAAAGTGGAGAAGTGCCATAAATACCCCGACCCGGCAGGAGCTGGATAAGGGGAAATGATGATGATGATGATGATGATGATGATGATGATGATGTCTTGCGTAAATCATTGCAAGATTTAAATACGAAGAAAAATAAATGTGTTGGTCATCTGCCGAAAAATAGTTTGTTCCAATTAGCTAGGCATAATATAAAGTCAAAATGTGGCTTACATTTCTTGATGGTCTTGAAGCGTAGTGAACCTGGTCTGTACCAGATTTATCCATAGACATGCCCTATCGGACAAGCACGTATAATCCTTGTATCGGCCGCCATTATATACCCACAATCCATCTAACAAGACATAGTGGTAATATCTCTTGACGTTTGAAGTTTAATATTGGCTTCTGTTAACTCCATAACAGTTTGCTTAAATGGGGTCAGATCTAAGTGATCTATTCTCAGATATGTCAGTTGTAACATAACTCACGGTAATCTTTTCAGTACAAGAAAACACTGACAGTCTAACCAATCAACGGCTGTTCTGAAGATCGTTCCCTGGGCATGGCTTCACACCATCTACCATGCGCGAAGCAACATGTAGTTTCCCTGCGTTGGCTAATGAACACCACCGTGATAGACTGGTCTTCAATGTACTGATAGATCGAAGTGGTTATTAAGTTACAAATATGAAAACTGACTGAATTGGACTTAAAATATCCAAGTATTAGGTTATTACTGGACTGTGACAAAGTACTATTCTAGACAAAGTCTAGCATATGTCCATGTGAAAATAAAAATATTTCACCAGTGTCCGTCGAAAAATATCAATCACCTTAGTGATTCTCCCTGCCGGAAACTTACTAAGTTCCACTCGTAGCGCAGCACTTTTGTGACTATCGCAACTTTGAAAATAACTTCTGCGTAGATCCGGCAACCATGTGCCTTGGCTCAGCGTAGTAGCACCTTGCTAGGCAAGTGCTTGTGTCGAAGTGAGCTACTGATGCCTGTGCCGGCCGGCTTTTATTCAAAACTGTCAGGGTCACGCTGCATCAGCTGAAATCTGGAAATCCTCATATCTCTGGTATCGCTGGTCCGATTTACTTGATACTAAGTGCATTCTCTTTCATTTGGCCGTGCCAGTAATCTGATCCAAGTCTCAAGTCTCTACTCCATGACTAACTATTTAATCAATAAATAGCCTCGACCTCTGCTATTACTCGCTACGTCACTTGACATGCTCTTAGCGGTATATTCTTTCCAATTGCTTCTGGAAGCAATGTAGCGCGATATTCAAATATCTCAACTTTCAAAAGCGGCTGTAGCCTTTCCCTTGATATCTAGGTGTCTGAATCTTGGAATACCCATTCCTAGAGTTGGGCACATCCACCCCACACCTAGCAAAAAATAAAAATTGAAAATTTTTTATTTTTCCTATCTACACATTAAATCATCTGGTTCTTGAATAGTAAATCTTCAAATTCGATGCATTATAAGTTCCCACGATGTTACCAGTTCGTGTATTAGCGATTTCATAGCTTCCATTGTTGTTTACTTCCACAATACGATAGGGTCCAGCGTAAAGGCTTGCAAACTTCGAGTACACTCGATTTTGCACGTCAGAGGGTGTAGGTCTCTTCACTAAAACCAGAGTTCCTACGCGCAAGGGTCTGCCAAAACGCTTTCCTCTCACTCTGCGCTCTCTTTTCTCAGCTTGGCTCCTCAACTTGTCTAAAGCTAGAGTTTCCCTCATCTGACGACTTGGTTCAATCTCAGGTGGAATAGAGATGATTCGATCCCATAATCTTGTTGGTTTAATTCCATGATGAAGCAACATGGGAATCTGTCCAGTACTCTCATGAATTGTAGAGTTGATGGATTCGGATGCTAAAGAGAGAACATCCATCCATTTCCAATGCTCATTTGGACAATAGAGGCGGCAAAATTTTGCTATTTCAGCCGTCACGCGTTCTGCTGGATGTCTGATAGAACAAAACAATTGTCTAATCCCAAGATTATTCATGATGGTTCGAAATTCTAAAGATGTAAATTGAGGTCCACGATCCAATAAAAGGAATTCCGGTTTGCCTGCTTCCGGAATTACGTTGTCTCTAATTCTCTTCGCACAATATTTTGCGTTTGCCTTCTGAATTGGGTGTAACATGGTGTATTTGCTGAATACATCCATGGTCACCAGAATATATCGGTTACCTCTTTTAGACTTTGGGAGAGGACCATATAAATCAGTCGCGAAGATTTCACAAGGCTTAGGAGTAATAGGCCTTGGTAATTCTCTCAGTAATCTAGAATTATGTTTACTCCTTTGGCATAAATCGCATTCTCGAATAGTGTTCCTTACAGTTTGTCGCATTCGCTCCCACGAAAATTTCTCTTGAATCATGTTGACCGTCTTATCTACCCCAGCATGACCTGCGATTCGATGTGCCATCCAGATAATGGGTTTTTGCATTCGTGGAGGTATCACTACTCTCAGCTTCGTATGGTCAGGATCTGCAAACTTGTAGATTAAACCATCCAACATCATAAAATCTCTTGAAATTCTTTCAGTTTCCACAAAATCATCATCATTTGGATCCATGTCTCCCTGTAGAAAACGAAAAATGTTTCTGAAACGTCGGTCTCTCCTCTGGGATAAATGCAACAATCTTAACCTTCTCAAGGTATCCTCCTCTTCCTGCGTCAGGTTAACTTGAAAAACCTTAGATGTAGACTCCACTGCTCTACTCAATAAATCAGCTCCCACGTTCAACTTTCCAGGAGTGTGTTCAATAACTAGGTTGAATTGTTAAATAAAAAGTGACCATTTAGTTATCCTATCACTGGCAAAGTTTGTTCTCAAAATAAACTCCAATGCGTGGTGATCAGTCCTCACAATTACTGAATGTCCAATCAACATTTTCTTCCACGACTCCAACGCGAAGATTACAGCAAGTGCTTCTAACTCTGTGGTGTAATAATTCCTTTCTGATGGACGAAGTTTCCTGCTAATGAACGCCAGGTAACGTCTCTTGTGATCTTTATCTTCTTGAAGAAGAATAGCTCCAATCCCTACGGTGGATGCATCAGATTCTATGATGAAATTCTTGGTAAAGTCAGGATACTCCAATTTCACACTGTTTACCAATAACCTCTTGGCATCTTGAAATGATTGTTCACAATCTTCATTCCATTTCCATTTGTTTCCTTTCTTTAATAATTCCTGCAATGGAGCTACCGTTTTGGTGAAGTTTGGACAATGCCCTGCAAAGAATTGGCATGTCCCGAGAAAACTGCGGACATTCTTCACTCTAGTAGGTCTAGGGAAATTTGCAATCGCCTGTATCTTCGTTTCATTGGGACGGTATCCTTCACCATCCAAAATATAACCCAAAAATTTTATTTCCTTCCGAAAGAACTGACATTTTCGAAGGTTTACCTTAAAGTTCGCTTTTCTCAAATCTGCGAATAACATCTGAAGATGTAACAAATGTTCCTCCTTAGTCTCAGATGCAATTAGGATATCATCTATGTAACGAATTGCTATCTCTTTTACTTCAGGACTCAAATTTTGTTCCAGTGCTCTGATCAAAACAGATCCAGATGTTTTGACTCCAAATGGTAGACGGCGGAATACATATGTCTGCTGGTCAAACATAAATCCTGTAAACTTCTTGGAATCTTCACTAAGCCTAATGTGATGGTAGGACGAAGTGAGATCAATATTAGAGAACCAGACCTTGCCTTGGAATTTCCTTAACAGTTCCCTAATGATTGGTGGTCTGTCATACTCTGGCAGTAATCTTGAATTCAAATTTCGCGCGTCTAAACATAGTCTCAGACTTCCATCTTGCTTAGACACTACTGCTAATGGATTGACATAAGATGTAGTGTACTTTTCAATCACATTGTTGCTTTCCATCTCCTTGATAAGCACTTTTACCCTCTCTCGATGCTTTTCCGCTACCGGATACAATTTAGCATGGAAAGGTGCATCATCATTTACACGAATATGATATTCAAAATCTTTAATTTCACCAGGTTTAATATCAAAAATATCGTGATACTCTTCTAAAATTTTTCCTAGCTCTGGGGACTCCTTCTCAGTGTAGACTTCTCTTCCTTCAGCTTCATGAAAAATCAGAGACCATTGAGCATCTCCCTCGATGTCCTCCTCTTCTTTTCCCTCGAAGTTTATCTCTTCGGTATTCTTGAATCTGATCGTCTTTTTCTTCATGTCTATCACTGCTTGATATTTCTGAATGAAATCCGCTCCCAATATCATGTCAAAAGCCATGTCCTTCATTACTACAAACACATGTCGGAAATCATGTCCTCCAATCTTAATACATAAGTATAATTGTGTTTTACACAGAGATATTTTGTTGGGTATTATTCCTTGGATCTTAATTCCTGATACTGGAATCTCCTCTAAATTCTCTTTTGAGTTTCCACAGAACATAAAGCTTCTCACTCACAAGACAAAGCATAGCCCCAGTATCAATCAAAGTATCGACAGGCATACCGAATACTTCGCATGATATGATTGGCATTCTAATTCTTGTACCCATTTCTTTCCGTTCGTCATTCTGTTGAATTAAGTCATCATCCTCTGCTTGCCATTTAATATTTCTGGAAGTGAAAGTGTTTAAAATTCTATCCTCTACTGTGAATTCGAATTTTGTTTTTTTTCGTTTCCATTCCCCCGGGATTGTTGTGTTCCCGATGGACCTGGTTCATTGGGCCTCTGTTCCAAGAACTGCAAGTTATCTTGGTGCCTTTCTTCTAAGTTCTTCCTCGTCTCCTTGTTGAACTCTTCATTGGACTGACGAGTATTCACATTCCCTCTGTTATTGTAGTTGTTTCTACCGTAGTACCTTCTTTCCTGGTACCTTCCTTGATTATCCCTTGGCCTTCTCCATCGAGTATTATATCGATTTCCACCATCCGGTCTCGCATAAGGCTTGTAACTGTATCTGTTACTGTACTGATTCCATCCTCTTTTATTGGGCTCTTCCCTCGGCGTTTTCTCTTCTCGCCCCTCTCGAATCTCTCGAGGTGTTTGGGAATAATTGTCGGCCATAACAGCGTACACAGCGTTGTTATTCTTTCCTCCCTTCTGATGGAAGAATTGAGCGTTCGTATGATCCAGCTTCTGTAATACCTCGTCAAATTGCTCCATATTATATATGTCAGCAGCGATCAAAGTTCTTTGTACGTCTGCTGGAAACTGACGTATCAATGCAGTAATTAATTCATTGCCTGGCATCGGCGGATCTAAATGTTGTAGTTTAGAAAGCTGTCCAGAAAAGTACGTAGAGTATCGAGTAGGTTGTGACGTCGAGAATCTCTTCGAATATAATTCTGCTCTGACTTGCTGTTGGGTTTCCGGGGACCAAAACTTTTTCAATAACCCACGAGAAAACTCCTCAAAAGTGGTTAGAGTGGATCTAAAAGCTCTAAACCAAAGAAGTGCAGGACCTTCCAAAAACTTCCCTATCACTCGGATCTGTCTTTCTTTAGGGATCTTGGAATCTTTCAGGTAATCCCCTGCTTCTCTCAAAAATTCCACGGGTGTCACAGAATCTCGCCCTGAAAATTTAGAAGGCTTATCCTCTACATTCTTGAATACAGTTATGGGGTTGGATTGAAATACTGTCCTGACCTCATCCTGTCTTAGACTATCAGTTTCTCTAGCTGCTGCTAGATTTATCTGTATCTGTTCTTTTCCCCTTACACCTGGCATTTTCAACAGATGGTCAGACTGTTTCTCGTCCTTGATTTGGGTTTTCATAGCCTCAAGTTCCTTATGGTTTTCTTCTGCCATTTTTTTAATTGCTTTGGTTTCCTTACAGTTTTCCTTGACATCAGTGGATATCTGGTTCATAACAGCCTCGTGACTTTTCAACGACCCTGTCACATCTGATATGTCCTTCTGAGTTGCTTGGATATCTTTGGAAATTACTTGAATATGGGATGACAAAGATTCCCTAATCTCCTTGATTCCCTCTTGGTTCTCCAGCTTGAGTGTGTCTTTAATTTCATTGACAACTGTGGTTTTAATTTCATTGTAATTCATTAATCACACCTTCTCTTATTTTTCCCATTACAAGTTCTTTGAATTGTTCTGTCAACCGTTGAACAACTAGAATTCCCATCTCATTACTCTCTTTCTTCACTCTGACTTCTAGGTTGATCATGTCTTCACCAACTTTCCTAAGACCATGTTCTATCCTATCAGCTAAGCTTTGAGATCTAAGATCGGCATCGCGAAATTTATCGTCCATTAAACTTGCGTTAGTAGCTAATGAAGTTTCGAGCTCATGTGTTTTTTCGCATAATTGAGACATTTTACTCTCAAGTGACATTTTCAAAATTTCGGAATTCTCTTTAAATTTATTTTCCATAGAATTAAATTTACTATTTAAATTTTCTTTCAAGTTATCTTTTAACCTACTTTCTAACAAATCGGAATTTTCCTTGAGTTTATCATCTAAACTTTCTTTCAAGTTACCTTCTAAAGAATCAGAACTTTCTTTAAGTTTATTTTCCAAAGAGTCAGCATTTTCTTTAAGTTTATTTTCTAAAGAATCAGAATTTTCTTTAAGTTTATCATTCAAATTTTCTTTAAGTTTATTTTCTAAAGAATCAGAATTTTCTTTAAGTTTAGCGTTTAAACTTTCTTTAAGTTTATTTTCCAAAGAATCAGAATTTTCTTTAAGTTTCTTTTCCAAAGCCTCCGTATTTTCTTTCATAATGGCTGCTACACGCAGTCCAGCTTCTTTGGAACTCTCTTCCAAACTCCTCATCATCCTCATCATCTCTTCCATAATTTTCAATTATTATTCAAAACTTAGGGGTATACAATATTGGCAAACACAAGCTTATAACTAGAACAAGAAATATGAATAGCTAATTGGAACACTCTAATAAAATGAGATTTGTCCTAATGTCGACGTGATGGAAAAACAAAATTCTCTACTTTTACGAATTACATTGACCACAATATCACAAGAAAAATATGCAAGTTCTCAAATATCCTCCACCTGGATACTAATAATGCGTATGTCCAGTCATCGAACGTTTACTACTAAATTTACTTGACGCCCTAATGGTTAAGCCATTATCAAAAATAATCAAACCCATTCTAATTATTAATCCAGTTAAATTTTTAATTTTCCCCACTAATTGGGTTTCCTACTAATTTATTCATCCAAACCAGACATCTCTCAACTCCCAAAATATTTATAGAAAAAATTATCACAATTTAAATCGGCATGCGATTGACCGTGTCTAACTCGATCCCCACGTTGGGCGCCATTTCTCTCTCTATCTTATTTTATGTGCCCGTTTAGACCGGAGTCCGCACGACCACATATGCATTTTACCAATAATCAGTCAGCACGAGAGTCAAAATATCCCGGAGCGCCAGATGGGTTAAAGCTAATCGCAAAAACGACATCAAGTGAAAAAAATGCTTTACTGATTTTTGGCTTAATGCAACAATAAGGGAGATTCAACTGGGCATAACACATCATGTAAAATTATCTCATTTTATTTTGAATTTAAAATTGACTGCAAAAATGCTCAAAGCAGCATCCTTCATGTGTGGCGACCCACACTCCTATTTACACAATGTACAGAATTTTTCCAAACACATTTGACAATTATCTTTGGAAACACAAGTCTGATTATTAGTCCTGTAGACTGTGTTCCAAAATTATATTCATTCATGATTAAATCCAGTTCAAATTTAATTGTCTTTACTGGAAATACTGTCGTTCACTGTTTGAATTTTTACATAATATTAACACTCGTAGAATAAATGTTCATAGAATTTTTAACTTTCACTTATTTTTCCAGTTTCAAAAAATATATTGTCAAAAAATATTATTTCTGAATCAACACAAATTATTTACACATATTAATAACATCTGAAAAGTATTTGACCATTGAGCATAGCATTGAAGAACTGTGCGAAGCACAACAAAATTAATTGTTCTTCCGACATTAAACATTTCGAGAAGTGACTCGATTATGAACTTCAAGCTCCTAACAAAATATATGATTTCTGAATCATCAACTTGATCAATAAATTGTTGAACCATTCAACTATTTGATTTTCCACTTGGAATCATTATTATGAAAAATATTTATATTTATGGCCATGTTAGTAATTTTCACAACTTGCAATTCTTCGACAGAATGCGGAAATAAGAATTATAGCTTCATAATAAATTCATTTAGTTCATGGCACTAGGATTGAAAACATACTTCAAATTATTCGTGGTTAAAGAATTATTTTTAATTGGCAGTGGCCCATTCTATTATTTGTGTAAGAACACAATATTCCAACAACAACGGCAAAGGTCTTCCTCTGAAGAAGAATAAACTACTATCATGACAAATCCGGGTTCTAGCAAAATCAAAGTCTAAATGGAATCCGTAAACAAGGTTGAAATAAGAACTGATGGTTTTTAAGAAATAACCTTCGGGTCATTCATACGACGAAATGTGTAGTTCCAATACTCCTATAAACCTGAGCCATCGAACCTGCTATTTGATTGATGCTCCAAACAACCTCCTCATTCCTGCGACTTAAACATGCGCACCTGGGAATGGCATTTCAACTACTCCACACACATAAATTTTCTTCCCAAAATTTATACAATAAATCAAGCCTCTGCTTGTTATCAACATTGGAAGATTAATAAACTTACAAGTTTATTTTATTTTACCATTCAGTTCAACCCGTGAATTTACCATTCTTATGAAAATCTTTATTTTACTTTCGAGTGTATTTACGTCATGATTTTATATAAATACAAAAATATCCTATTTGATACAAATATCATTTGCTTCCCGTTTCATGCCTCTCCGTGTTATCTGAAAAATATACTTTGCTCATTGCAAATATCAACTGTTCAACCAGAACTGAAATGTTGGTTGAATGCGGGCTTGCGCTAACCACTCTCCTTCGGAAAATCACCTGTTCCAAACTAGAAATGATTAAACTACTTCATAGGCTCTCTCTCAATACATATGATTATTAGAAAATATAATATCCAAGAATTATTTAGAAAAGTTATAAAAATTATTATTATTATTATTAGTGGATTATTATTATTATTATTATTTGTTATATTATTTTAAATATATTTAATTATCATCTCATTATGTGAGAATCCACATGTTCGAACCTTCGAATATGGAAAAAATATCCATTCCTCAACAAAAATAATTATTAACTTTTACAGTTACATCGGCTGATTACCGTGATTTCCCAAAAATATGAAATATTCAAATAAATGCTCGATATGCTCGGTCATCGATCCTAAACTGTTCTGAGTGCTGAAAATACTCAGAATAACTCTAATATGTCTTGCGTAAATCATTGCAAGATTTAAATACGAAGGAAAATAAATGTGTTGGTCATCTGCCGAAAAATAGTTTGTTCCAATTAGCTAGGCATAATATAAAGTCAAAATGTGGCTTACATTTCTTGATGGTCTTGAAGCGTAGTGAACCTGGTCTGTACCAGATTTATCCATAGACATGCCCTATCGGACAAGCACGTATAATCCTTGTATCGGCCGCCATTATATACCCACAATCCATCTAACAAGACATAGTGGTAATATCTCTTGACGTTTGAAGTTTAATATTGGCTTCTGTTAACTCCATAACAGTTTGCTTAAATGGGGTCAGATCTAAGTGATCTATTCTCAGATATGTCAGTTGTAACATAACTCACGGTAATCTTTTCAGTACAAGAAAACACTGACAGTCTAACCAATCAACGGCTGTTCTGAAGATCGTTCTCTGGGCATGGCTTCACACCATCTACCATGCGCGAAGCAACATGTAGTTTCCCTGCGTTGGCTAATGAACACCACCGTGATAGACTGGTCTTCAATGTACTGATAGATCGAAGTGGTTATTAAGTTACAAATATGAAAACTGACTGAATTGGACTTAAAATATCCAAGTATTAGGTTATTACTGGACTGTGACAAAGTACTATTCTAGACAAAGTCTAGCATATGTCCATGTGAAAATAAAAATATTTCACCAGTGTCCGTCGAAAAATATCAATCACCTTAGTGATTCTCCCTGCCGGAAACTTACTAAGTTCCACTCGTAGCGCAGCACTTTTGTGACTATCGCAACTTTGAAAATAACTTCTGCGTAGATCCGGCAACCATGTGCCTTGGCTCAGCGTAGTAGCACCTTGCTAGGCAAGTGCTTGTGTCGAAGTGAGCTACTGATGCCTGTGCCGGCCGGCTTTTATTCAAAACTGTCAGGGTCACGCTGCATCAGCTGAAATCTGGAAATCCTCATATCTCTGGTATCGCTGGTCCGATTTACTTGATACTAAGTGCATTCTCTTTCATTTGGCCGTGCCAGTAATCTGATCCAAGTCTCAAGTCTCTACTCCATGGCTAACTATTTAATCAATAAATAGCCTCGACCTCTGCTATTACTCGCTACGTCACTTGACATGCTCTTAGCGGTATATTCTTTCCAATTGCTTCTGGAAGCAATGTAGCGCGATATTCAAATATCTCAACTTTCAAAAGCGGCTGTAGCCTTTCCCTTGATATCTAGGTGTCTGAATCTTGGAATACCCATTCCTAGAGTTGGGCACACTACGGCCTGACGCTCGTCTCCTGTCGTATGTTCGGAGCTCTCTGTAACGTTGCACTGCACGATGTATGCTACCTAGAGATGATCCAGTGACCTCAGCAACATAACGGAAGCTGCGGCCATCCTCCACCAATGCAACTGCCTGTGCAGCTTCTTCACGGCTAAGAGGCATGTTTTAGTGTGAACTGCAAATGGATAACTTGCTAAAATGTGTGACAATGGTTCACACTTGTTCAACAAATGCCAGTTGTTATCCCTAGAACAACAATAAGCGAGCGGCAACACTCATAAACCTTAAACGCTTACAGTGCGCTTCCCGCCATAAAACCATTAAGATAGGCTCATCGAAGATTGGGGGTAATTGGTGGTAATAAAACACCATAAGAAATGTCATATTATCAATTTCTATTCACGGATGTTTCAGATGTTTGTTCTAATGCATGAAAAGCTTTTAAAATGTGATTGAATCATTTTCATGGCTTGTTTTATACTACTTTTTTAACTGTTCCACTTTTTTTGCCGGTCAGTGTATATATATTTCATATGGTACAAGTGATCTACATATATATACAAATATGTACATAATAATCAAAAATGAACATCAAGGCTCTTCAACCCGGAAAGCGCTGGAGCTGATGCTTTCATGAATTCTTCCCATTCGCCTGCGAAGCTACGCTGTGGGCACTCCCGAATGATGTGGTACAAGGTCTGTTCTTGAGCTCCGCAGTCACAAGCTGGTGATTCTAGCCAACCCCATTTGTGTAGCATTGCTTTGCACCTTCCGTGACCAGTTCGAGCACGATTCAGTTGGCACCACGTAGCTCCTGGGATATGCTGGGAAGGATCATCTAAGTGGATTTGGTGAGATGAAGAAAAATCTCTCCATCTTTCCTTCCAGATTTTGCTGATGTTGTAAGGCTCTGGCTGTTTAATAATGTCATCACACCAAATAGGATTCCTGGATTTCAGGCGCATGGGTGGAGGATTACTCAGTACTGAGTGAACCGGAATGGGCTTGAAGTCAGAACAGATGTAAGTTTTCCAAGCGTGGGCAGCTGCTTGTTGTCGTCTCAGTTGTGGAGGAGGAATGCCTGCCAGGACGTGCAGCCACTGCGCAGGGTTGATCTTAATGTGCCCGTTATAATCCTTAAGGATTCATTGAGCTGAGTATCCACTCTGTTGACATGAGCACTTCTATAACATACTGGTGCACAATATTTGGCAACAGAGTAGACTAGCGCAAGGCTTGCCATACGAAGAGTACTTGCATGGGCACCCCATGTTGTGCCAGCCAGTTTGCGGATGATATTGTTCCTGGTCTTAAGTTTTCCTGCAGTATTCTCAAGATGTTTATTGTAGGTCAGAGAACGGTCCAGAGTAACTCCTAGGTATTTGGGGTTGGGATTGTTTCTCAGCCTCCTTCCGCAGAATGTAATGTTCAGCTCTTGTTTGGAGATTCTACTATTAAGGTGAAAAGCTGTGACCTCAGTTTTTGATGGGTTTGGGCAAAGCCTCCACTGTTTGAAATAGTTTTCAAGTTTTTTGCAGGTCCTGTGTCAGGATTTTTTTCCCGTCGTCCAGATATTTGGTTTGGATTGCTATGAAAGAGTCATCAGCATAGCAGAACTTACGGGACACTGTTGCTGGTACATCGCTTGGATATAGGTTGAACAATAATGGGGCTAAGACAGATCCCTGAGGGAGGCCGTTCTTGATGGTGTACGACTTACTCATCTTGTCGCCTGAGCACACTCTGAAATAACGATTCCTTAACATGGTGGATAACAGGGCAGTGAGTCTTCTGCACGGTAGTGCTTGTTTTAACTTCAGCATTAATCCATCAATCCACACTGTATCATAGGCAGCAGTTAAGTCGAGGAAAGCCACAGATGTTTTTAGTCCTCTTTGGAATCCTGCTTCTATAAAGGATGTTAGAGTTAAGACTTGCTCACAACAGCTTTGTTTTTCCCTGAATCCAGCCTGTTCTGGTGGTATTCTGCTGTCTAATGTGCAGTAAATTCTATTGTAAATTAGGCGTTAGAAGTTTATAGCAAACACTGAGGAGTCAAATCGGACGATAACTTGCTGGGTCATCTGCTGGTTTTCCAGGCTTATGGATTGAGATGATTTTTGCTATTTTGAATTCTGGTGGTATTTGTCCATTGGCTAGGATATCTGCGAAAAAATTCCTGAGCCACTTCCTGCCATTTCTTCCTAGGTGAGTTATAAATTCCGGAAATATACCATCCTGACCAGCTGCTTTTCCAGTTTTCAGAGATCTAATTGCTTGATTAAGTTCAGCACTCGTAAAAGGGGATGAATAGAACGGGTTATCATCCAACTGATCGCTGATTGCTTTAAGACTTTCTTGCACATTTTTCTTTTGGCAGGCATCTATTGGAACATCTTCTGACCTCTTTTTAATGTGTTGTGCGATAGAAGATGGATTAAGTTCAGGTCCGGTATTCGGCAGTGGTGTTGCTGCTCCAAGCTTTCTGAGAAGTGACCAACCTTTGCGACTGGAGTGAGTAAAATTAAGACCGTTACTTGTGCTATGCCAGTGTTCCCTTCTTTGAGTGTTCAAGGATTGAAGAATCTGACTGCCCAAGGCAGGATCTCCGCTTTCTTCGTATGCTTTAGCAAGCTCTTCAGTCTCTTCATTCCAGCAAGGAATGTAATCCCTTCTATACCCACGAGGTATGCTACGTTTTGCTGCTCCAATAATTGTTCCAACAAATCGCTTATAATTCTCTAGTTTAGGTGGAATCCAGCGAAGATGAGAACTAACCTCATGAGAGTACTTAATCCATTGTGCTTTCTTGAAGTTCCATCTGGGTTTCTGTTTTGTTCTGATTAATGGGACTTGTAAACCGATGGTTAAAATAGTTGGACGATGCTGGCTGCGGAAAACCTGATAGTAAAGTTCTTGTGTGAGGTAAAGGAATATGGTTAGCATCCATTGTTATTAGGCAGAGATCAGGATTGGTGTCTTTTTGCCATCTGGCGGAATGGAATGATTTTTTGTCTTTTGCATCATAGGATAGGTGAAGCTGGATCTGGTCTAGTGATGTAAAATGTCTAGGCATTTATAAGTCGGGGCAAATGTCCAAAACCCATAAATGACCAGGCATTTTGGGCATTTACCTAATTTTAAAAACATATTCATAATGCAACGCTTATATAAATATTGTTTTAGCCATATACAGGGTGGCGCACGAAATGTCATACACTGGAAATTGTTTATAGAATATTTAATATACAACATATTTAATAAAGAATGCCATTACAACATTCACTGAAATGTGCATGATTAGTCAGTATGCGGGACATGTTCAATATGCCCACCTTCTCGGCGTACAACAGCTTCGAGACGAACCTGCATGTTTGTGACCACTCTACGACACAATGTCCTCACTCAACCCTCGGAAGAAAGTTACAATGGCTGCTTGCAATTGCAGCACATTTTCTGGTTTCTGGCGGTAGATTGTCTCCTTCAAATATCCCCACAGGAAGAAGTCGCAGGGATTAATATCGGGGCTATGTGGTGGCCAGATTGAGCCACTCTGCAAACATTCGGGATATCGATGGGACATCACATGGGGCCAGAAATGTTCATGCAGGGAGTCCAGAACAACATTTGCTGTGTGCGGACGAGCTCCATCTTTCATGAACCACTGTGTCTCTATTGGTAGTCGTGTTGCAAAGGGTTGTGGAAGGAAACTGTTTTGCAACATGCCCATGTAACGCGCACTGTTGACTGTGTCATTGATAAAGATTGGCCCAATAATTCCACGACTGGAAATTGCAGCCCACACACACACTTTCACACCACGACTTTCAACCTCGTGCACAATAGCAGGCCGTTCTTTTGCCCAAAACCGGACATTCTGTTTGTTCACAGCACCGTTGACATAAAAGTGTGCCTCATCACTGAACCATGTGTTGTGCAGTACGAGATCACCTTCATGCAGCAAACTGTACTCGCCGTTAGTGTATGACCTGTTGTCATTTTGTATGGGAATTGGTCAAGCTCAGACTGCAGTATTCTCTGAATTGACCCACAAGAGATGCCCAGCTGAACACAGGCAGTTCTGGTGGATTTGGAGGGGCTCTGAGTCACAGCCGCTCTCACAGCAGCAATATTATCCGGTGAGCGGACTGGCTTGAGACGGGTTCGTTTTCTCTCCAGTATATTGCCTTCTGTTTTAAATTGGCTGGCCAGTCTATACACCGTCTGCCGGCAGGGAGCCCACCGGGTGCGGAAATGAACACGAAACCTTTCCCAGTCCGAGTTACACTCTTTGTGTCCGCATAAAACAACACTGTTGTCGCCTTCTATTCGCGCGTCAACCTCCCCTTGTCCTCCATGCTGTATAATTGGAAGCCGGTACTCATGCGCGACATGTGCTGCAGTCTGTCGAATCACGCATGAAATAAGGTTTCTGTTCACCAATGGACATGGTTGTGAGCCCAGATTTACACATTTTATAAACCATTTTCAATGTATGACATTTCGTGCGCCACCCTGTATGTATCTACATATATGTACTCTATATATTTATCCATAAAAACAGTTGAGGCCAAAATAGGCTGCGGAAGTTGTTGTAGGAATTCACTGAAAAAACTTGATTTTGGTTCTGAGGCTGAGCTTGTGCTTGGTACTGCAGATTTGTTGTTGAAATCATCAACTTCAATTAGTTCATTTCATCATCATGTACAGTTTCCAGCCCCAGGCTGGGTCTGTTTGGAACATAAGCCTCGCCACTTAGTTCTTTCTTCCCACCACCTCTCCGCTGTCACTCTGGTCCAGTCCTCGCCTCTCTTCTTGACACATTCCTCCACTCCTTTCAGCCATCTATCTCTTGGTCTTCCCCTTGGTCGTTTCTTCTGCATCTGCATCTCATGTATCCTCTTGGGAATCTTCTTCTCATCCATTCTCTTTAAGTGTCCATACCACCTCAGTCTTGATGTCTCAATCCTACCTTCCAAGGGCTCCTCTTTCACAATTTCCCTGACCTTTTCATTCCTCACCCTGTCTCTTCTTGTTACTCCGATCCTACTTCGCAGGAACTTCATTTCACCTGCCTGTATTCTGCTTATGTCTCTTTTCTTCATTGTCCACGTTTCTGAAGCATAGGTCAGTATCGGGATATAGTAGCTTCTGTATAACACTTCCTTGCTTTTTTGTGGGACATCTTGATTCCACACTAAGCTCCTAATGCTTCTGCCTGTCTGCCACGTTCCGTAATCTCTTTGTCATTTCTCCCATTTTCCTCCACTATACTTCCCAAGTACTTGAGACTTTCCACCTTCTTCAGCTGTCCACCTCCAAGTGTTATCCCACTCATTGGTCTGTCCTTTTTCCTGGTCGTTAACAGGATCTCACATTTCATCAACTTCAATTAGTAAAGGTTCATAAGGGTATTCTTTCGAAAAGGCTTTTCAACCACAGTAATTAATTGTACTTAACTGAAGCACTTTTTTTTAAGATCCTGAGGGCACTTAAAACACTTCATGTGCTTTTCCATTTTGTTACAATGTGACTGTTAATAGTCCTTATTACAGTATTTACAAGATACTCCTTTCCTTTTCAAATTAAAAAAGTTCCAAATAGGTCCTTTTTTCCTAAGCATTTTGTAATGATTTAATCTGACACTTAAAAAAACAAGATGTTCAGTAAAGAACATATAGCCTACTTTCTCCTAAATGTATGAGTATAGTTATAACTCGTTGTTATTATCAAAGAGTATAATAGAACTATTCTTTGTTGAAGACCTTAGAAACGATTTACCTCTACCAAACGCCACGACCTAGATAAAAACTGCTACCATCATTGAAGAAAGAAAGAAAGATAAGAAGTATATCAAGAATGTTATGGATCTGGAGACATAATCGACCGGACTGGCGGCGTGGCTCAGCGGTAACGTTCTCGCTTGCTGGGCCCTAGGTTGCAGGTTCGTATCCTGGCGCAGTCAGCTGGCATTTGAGGGTGCACAAATGCGAGGGAGCCGTGTCAGTACATTTACTGGCACGTTAAAGATCCCCTTCGGGCCAAAATTCCGGCACCCCGGTGTCTCTAAAAGCAGCAGTAGTTAAAAGGGATGTAAAACCAATAACATTATTATTATTATTATTATGACCTGCCGTGGGCAACATCCAACTTTGAGTTGAGGCATGTCTTTACACGTCTGGTTGTGCATGGCTTTCACAACCCTAATTGAATTAACAAATCTTTCCATGACCCTACAGAGACGTGTGTATACAAACTATGTGGATATTTTCGATAATATAATCCTAACAGAGCGAGTGCATTCTAGCGGCCAGAATAAGAAACTTTTCAATAAAATCTGGAAGTTACCTTTTTGGCAGCTAGATGTCTCGAGTAAATCTGCTGGCGAATTATGTTTTAATTAAATATATATTTTACACCATAATGTGGACAATTGTAGACCTGGACAAAGGGAGTGTGATGTGATGATACTAACCAACAAAATCAGTAATACAAGGATTCAGCAGAAGAGAATCCTCATAACCTCTCCACTCCAACTCCCAACACTGACCTGCACGTGGTGTCCCCTGCTAAGCTGAGCAACCCAGTGGAAGGTTGGGTAATCAATCCCAGCGGGAAACTGGGTCAGTGAACAGACTAGTGTTGGGGGGGACTGAGAATTTTTTTCTCAGTTCTTTCACCTTTCTGAATAACATTCAGGATTGTAATTCGAGGATTTATTCTCCCCTCAAGGTGAAACCTTAGATAGTCGACCATGAAAAGTCATTTGAAGAATAATTCCGCCGTCTGTAATGATAGATTACAGAAAAGACAGCATTCGGATACGGTGGGCTGTCATGCGGAAGATAATGACGAATCGGAGCGTCTGAAAACTCATCAAGTAGCAAACAAACAAATACTACGGAAAATCAAACCTAAACAAGTCTCATTCTTTTCTACACATAATGTTAACTCTCTGGTTCAAACTGGAAAATTGAAGATCATCACGGATATCATGAGAAGTCATAAAATTCTAATTATGGCCCTTCAGGAAATTAGAAATAGTGATCAAGGCCATCTGGAATCACAAGGATATAGACTATATAAAGGAATTCCAGGAAAACGAGTTATGAAAAATTGTCCACAATTTGGTAACGGATTCTTAATAGATCTCAGAATCATTGACTCGATAACAGAATTTAAATCTCAATCCTCCAGACTTACGACCCTAACTTTGAAATCGGCAAATAAAACATATGCAATTATTAATGCACATGCTCCTACTAATCAAAAAAACAACACCATTAAGGACAGAGAAGAAGTACAAAAATTCTGGGATCTTTTGGATCAAACTTTAATAAACATCCCTTCATCAAACATCAAAATTCTCCTTGGTGATTTCAATGCGCAACTTGGACAAGAAAGAAGATATAGAGATATAATTGGAAAATGGACAGCACATAAACGAACCAATAAAAATGGTCAAAGATTAGTCGAAATTTGTAGAAACCACAAATTAATCTCTAAATCAACATGTTTTAAAAGACAGCCCCATAAATTGAAAACTTGGAAACATCCTGACTTCAGAAGGGGTGAATGGCAGTTGGATCATGTCTGCATGGATAAATTTCACCATCGCGAAATTCACAATGTCAAGGTTCTAAGGGGTGTTGACTCAGGATCAGACCACTATGTGGTAAAGATAAAAATAAAATTAACTCCAATGGCCAAGAAAAAAACTAATAATAACAATAGGAGGAAATTTGATCCATCTACCTTAATAAAAAATATAGAGTACTGTGAAAGAACAGGAGAAGAATCTCTCAACACTAAAACATTGGACGAATTAATCACTAAATTAAAATCAATAGCAGAGGAGTTAGCACCAATAAATCCAAGGAAAAAACATGAATGGTGGAATGTAGATTGTGATCAAGCAATAGAGAAAAGACACCAAGCATGGATAAAACATCAAGCTCTAAAGTCAGACAAATCAAATTTAGAACTAACTATACAAAGAAAATTAACCCATAAAATCATCAGACAAACGAAACGTAATCATCTTAAAAATACACTGGAAAAGATAGAAGACGATTTCAAGAAAAAGCAATCTCGAGATTATTACAAAACATTTGGTAAATATCTAAAAAAATTTGAAGCTCCAACATTAATGTTGAAAAATCAAACAGGAAAGTTAGCACATTCTAACCAAGAAAATACAGAGATCCTTGCAGAAGCATTCGAGAAACTGTTAAATTGTGATGATCCACTGGAAACCCTGCAAGTAAACACTGATACACCTATTTTAACTTCACCTGATTTAATAAATCCTCCAAACATTAATGAAATAGAACTCGCAATTAAAGAACAAAAAAATTACAAAACTTGTGGCGAAGACTTAGTCTTTGCTGAAATCTGGAAAAATGCTGGTAAACCTGCGATTATAAATCTTCATCAACATCTAGTTAAAATGTGGATTACTGAAGAAATTCCTGCACACTGGACCACAGGAATAATCCATCCATTATTTAAGAAAGGAGACAAAACGAACCCAGATAACTACAGAGGAATTACCCTTCTGGACTGCACATATAAAATTTTCTCTCGTATAATTTACAACAGGATCAAAAACATTCTGGAACCACAACTTGGAGAATATCAAGGAGGATTTCGCCCTTACAGAAGTTGTCCAGACCAAATCCTTAGCCTGAAATTAATAATGGAGTATTACAAAAACAGAAATAAGCAACTCTTTATCTCTTTTATAGATTTCAAGAAAGCCTATGATAGTATTCATAGACTGACACTGCTAAAAATCCTCAGATCATACGGTCTCCATCCTAAATTTATAAAAATCATTCAATTAACATTAACAAACACAAATTCGAAAGTTAAATTTAGGGGAGAAATATCATCAGCTTTCACAGTAAAAACTGGTCTCAGACAAGGTGATGGATTATCCCCTCTGCTTTTCAATGTGGCTCCTAAGATCAAAATTGGAACAAAACCATCAATAAAAATAAACTGCTTAGGATTTGCAGATGACTTGGCTCTTTTAGCACTAGACAAGGAAGAGGTTTGTACTCAGATCACTAGTCTCCAAGAAATTGCTCAAGGGATAGGATTACAGATATCCTTTGAAAAAACTGAGATCATGCCTATGAAACCCTTAGATATAAATGAAATCTATATAAATGATCATAAAATTAACCTAGTTCCTCAATTTAAGTATCTTGGAGAAATTATAACACATAACTTAAACGAAAAAGTAACTTGGATAAATAGAACAAATAAAATGAAAAAGGCACAATCTCTAACCTGGTCAACATATAATAAAAAATGCCTATCAATAGCTACTAAGATCCAACATTATAAAACTGTAACTCTCCCTGAAGCCACTTATGCTTGTGAAACACTGTTCCAAATTAAAAATGAACAAAGAACTGATCAGCTCCTCAAAACGGAAAGAAGAATCATTAGAACGTGCATAAATAAAAAGTATCAGGTTGAGGGAGTCTGGAGGATTCTCCCAAATGAAACTGTCTATCGTGAGATTGATCCAATCACCAGCACAATGAAGAAGAAAAGAATTTCATATTTTTTTCACATCTTACGGCTTCCAGAAAACAGAATTGTACGCCAACTGGTGATGAGAAATCTAGGAAAGAAAACTGGAGGAAAATGGATCCAAGAAATCCAACAAGATCTCAAAGCAGTTGGACTCAAGATAACAGATGCCGAGGAGAAAAATAAAATTAACACCATTCTTAAAACTCACAAATTTTCTGCAGAAATGACACACAGAAAGCCTATGGAGATTTCAGATGAGTTGAGAAAATCCCGATCTGAAAGAATGAAAAAGTACTGGAAAGAGCGCAAGAACCAAGCAGTACTACCTTCAAAGAAGAAGTGAATGTGGAACGACTCAAGTGGTCCAATGTGACCAATCAAGATTAATAATAATAATAATAATAATGTGGACAATATAACGCTTAATAACATTTTCAAGTAACGCAAAATAGGCTGTTACAAACCCTTTAAAATAAAAAGTTAAAATGTATCGTAGTATCAACTTGTCATTCTTCAAATTCGATGCGCATAGAATGATAATGGTATAGTAATCAATGGATCCCCACGTAGACTAGTCGGGACATCTAGTGGTGAAATATCGAACAATATAATCCTAACAGAGCGAGTGCATTCTAGCGGCCAGAAGAAGAAACTTTTCAATAAAATCTGGAAGTTACCTTTTTGGCAGCTAGATGTCTCGAGTAAATCTGCTGGCGAATTATGTTTTAATTAAATATATATTTTACACCATAATTTGCACAATATAACGCTTAATTTTAAAACATCTGAGTCATTACAAAACAATAAACATATAACATTTCAAGCAAAAAAACTAGCTCTGATCGGGTTTGAACCATAGGAATCTGAGCGACAGGCTATCGCTCTACCACTGAGCTAATTGTGTCAACGAATATCGTTCTATTTAAAATGACTTACATAGAACTTGTTAGCAAATAATGATTTATACTAAACGATTTCATCACTGGAGTATATTATTTATATATAAAGCATTTCATACAAAGTTTATTTATTTTTTATCAGTACGCTATATTGCATTCAATACTCAAATTAGTGAAATATAAGTCAGGCACAAGATATCCGCTGCCATCTTGTCTTATTAATGAATCAGCTGAGCTTTTTAAAATCACGTCTGCACTATAGTATTACAAAATAAACTTTTAATTTCGTACGTGCCTCTTCCTTTAGAACAGTTAAAACGATTCTCGGCTCGATAATCGGAACTGGTGGGTCCCATGATATGGATTATAAAGTTTGCATAATTCGCACGGCCGCCATCCTGAAATGGTATGGCGGACGACCTTGTACAGGGTCCGGCAAAAAAAACTCCCTGATTTCAATAGGCATTTGCAAAAAGAATAAGAAACATACAGAACAATTACTTATATTTGTGAATAGCCTATATGATGCCATTTGGCATCACTTAGTACACTTTATTTGGTTTTGAAAATTATGTCCGATAAATGATGTCCCCCATTGTTAAGACATTCACGAAGTCTTTCCCTGAAGTTGTCCATAGTTCTTCGTGTAACTTCCCTTGGAATGGCTGCCACTTCCTGCCTAATGGCATCTTTTAGTTCTTGCAGAGTTCTGGGGCGATGTTTGTACACTTCAGCCTTTAGGTAGCCCCACAGAAAGAAATCACAAGGTGATAAGTCGGGTGACCTTTGAGGCCAGGAAATGTCTCCTCTTGAAGAAACAAGACGTTCAGGGAACAACTCTCTTAACATTCCCATGGACCGCCGAGCAGTGTGAGCTGTGGCTCCGTCCTGTTGGAACCAAACTTCTTCTTCCTCATGGTCTAAAACAAACTGGTTGATCTTGGGTCGGAGAAATGTCTCTATCATGTGACAATAGCGATCGGCATTGACCGTTACTGTTTGTCCATCTTCTTCAAAAAAGTACGGTCCCCACACACCAAATTCCGCAACGGCGCACCAAACTGTGACTTTTGGGCTGTGTAGTGGTCGTTGGTGGAGTTCCGTAGGATTTTCTGCAGCCCAGTAGCGGAAATTCTGTTTGTTAACAGTTCCACACAAGTGGAAGTGGGCTTCATCAGAAGAAATGAAGACAGCATCTGGGGGAATGTTCTGCAAAATGTCATCACATGCAGCCCTGCGAGTTTCATAATCTGCTTCAAACAACTTTTGGGCAACCATTATTTTGTAGGGATGCAGATGAAGTTCTTTATGCAGAATTCTCCTTACACTCCATTCTGAAAATCCCAGGACAGCTGCATGTTTAACCGCTGAACGCTTTGGAGACTGTTGGATGGATGTTCTCACTCGCGCCACATTCTCCGGTGTTATTGCAGTACGAGGTCGGCCAGTTGGCTTTCTTTTTAGTGCTGACCCTGTTTGCCTAAAGTTTGACACCCACAGTCTAATCGTTTTCGCGTCAGGAACACTATCACGTCGGCCAAGTTCGAATCGAATCCGAAACGCTCGTTGAGTAGAAATCACAGAACCCCCATTTTTAATAAACTCCTCCACAACAAACGCCCGATGCTCACCGAGCCAAGCCATGGCGAACACTGAAAATGGCACGTACGCCGCTACGGAACAATACCCCCTCCACATCTCTACCCCCACTACAACTCACGTGGTGGCTTGCTCAAACCGGGGAGGTTTTTTTGCCGGACCCTGTAGTTTGGTCACAAGACGCATCCTATACGAAGGTATGTTGTTACCAAATTTGGTAGAGATTGGATGATTTGGTTAGTCGTTATTTGATTTTACGCTTTGAACGTTTGAGTGGCCGCCATTCAGTTTTAGTAAAGATGGCGGCGATATAAAACATGACACTGAGGTGTCCTTTGCTAGTGCTACCTTTGTACCAAATTTCGTTCAATTCGCATTCACCGTGTTCGAATTGATAGGGGGGGACAGACATTCAGAGTACACACACTCACACACACACACACACACAGACTCACACACACACATACACACACACAGACTCACACACACACATACACACACACAGACAGACACACTTTTTTTCGCCCTGTGTTGATCTCATAAGTCTACTTTCATTTTTTGCAAAAATCGAAAGTAGGCTAATATAAATAGCCTAAGAAAGAAGTGAGGTTATCTCTGACTCAGCCGCTCTACTTCACAACTAACTGGGCTGGGTTGCTGGTGGTAGAATGCCTCGCCAATCTCAAGGCCACAACCACCCAAGATCATAGCAGAATGGCTGCCCAGGGCCTAGCCCATCCACCCTCCTCCCAAAGCCACTATTCACACCATAATCGAACTCCTACCTAATTTTTCTAAATATAAATGAGTAGACCTGGAGGCCTAAGTCAGTAATACAATGTTTTATTCAGACCAGATATACATAATTCCCATTTAGATGTTATTGACGACATTGACACAGGATAACTAAATTACTATTAGCAATATTCGGGCATTACTAGTTTATCCATGAAATGTACCTTTGATTAATGGTTTTAGAAGCTCTAGCTACAATCACAAGTAGTAAAAAAAAGAGAAGTTTTCTTAAATGCCCAGATTTTGGGTGCTTAAAACTGCTTTGGGCAAATGCCTATTTATAGATGTCCTGCCCACTGGGCATTTGTCTGGCCCACATCACTAATCTGGTCCATCCACTCTGATGGCTTCTCTCCATTTTCATCATTTTGGCCATACCCCCATGAAGTGTGATGACTATTGAACATCTGGCCAATGATCATGTGGTGGTTTATACACTGCAGATACTGTTGTTCCCATTAAGTTGACAGAGGTGATATCAAAAATTAACACTGTAGTTGGAAATTTCCTGGTGAATGTACATGATAGAACCATAAATCTCTGATCCAAGCATGCCTACAATTTTATATCTGGAAATTCTGGCTCTATAGTCTACCTGATCATCTAGTAGGTGGGTTTCTTGTAGAGCAATGAGATCAATTTGATCATCGCAAATAATGTTCAATGTCTTGCACAAATCGATGTGACATGTGTTCCTGCTCTGAAGTGAGCATATTCTATCTGTGTGAAGGCCTAAGCAAGCGTCAGGGCGTGCAATACATAAAACCGAAATCTCTGGAAACAGGGTAAATAGAGCAACACTTTGGCTTCCATTGGAATGAATTTACTATGTGGGCGAGCGGCTTCGGTGGCGTAGTAGGTAGCATGCTGAGCTTCTATGTCAGAGATCGCAGGTTCAAACCCGGCAGAAGTCGTTGGATTACTTAAGAGTGTTAAATATCCCTCAGTATGCCTTCCTTGAGAGGTGAAGTAAAGCCGGCGAGCCCATATCATAGATTTATCGCATGTAAAAGAACCTTCCACTTACAATTGTGTGAAGCTAAATTTCTAGGTTAGATTCGATTAATGCTCTCATTAGTTCCAACGTTTGCAGACAGGTGCTGGTTGCGTTGGCATCTAGTAGCCAAGGTCGCATCTAGGTGTTGGTAACAAAAGTAGGAACTACTTGAAATTGATCGTCTGCAGACCTTTTACCTGAATAGCAGATAACACACACAATAACACCGGTTATCAGACAGAGCAACGACTGCTCGGAAGCAAGCAAAAACAATTCAGTTTGTATGTTGAGCCAAATTCAATGATTGCAGGAAATACGACAGCTTGTGAGGACCTCCACTGTGAGTACCAGTGTCGACCCAGTCAGGAGGGACCAGTCTGCTACTGCAAGCCCGGCTATCGGCCCAATGGGACTGTGTGCTTTGGTGAGTCTGCACAACTGTACAAACTGCATTTGGGGGGTGGTGGTATTTAATACCATAAGGGAAACACATTTCAAAACCAAATATGTTCTAATCTTCTCTATTCATACATAGCCTACAGTACCTCTCACTATATCATTTTCATAGCCCAAGTAAGCCAATAATCATCCATCACAGAACTAACACTATCATCAAGTCGCTGGACTATTGTTCAGCCAAATTCGACGACTACGAAATAGCCCTGAGGAAAATTGACCAACTTGAAGCCAAGGTAACCCAACTCCAGAAACTAGAAATGGAAGTGGAAAACCTACATCAATACTCCAGACTGAACAACTTAGAGCTTCACGGTATCCCTGACGACGAGTTCGGAACACCTCTCAACATATTGTCAAAACTAGCAACTGCCATCGGAGTGGATCAACCAGATCATCACATTGATGCCACACACAGAATCCCTACATACAAAAGCGAACAACCAAGCCCTATCATTGTGCGATTCACCTCTCGCACAAAGAAAGATGAATTTATTAAAGCTGCAAGAGGACATCCTAACCTCTCTACAGGACTGCTAGGCCAAATCTCCAACCCCCGACGTATCTACGTCAATGAGAACTTAACCCCCAAGAAGAAGCTACTCCTCAAAAAAACGCGTGATCAGCTGAAACCCTTGGGAGTCAAATTCATCTGGATTCGAAATGGAAACATCTTCGTGAAAATCAGTGAGAATCATCGTACTTCCAAAATTGAAGATGAGAAGGACATTAGTGCAATTGTCGTTCAGTGCTCCTCATCCTAATCATTCTGTCGAATAATCAGCTGTAGCTTTTTGTTTTTTCCATTCCATTTATGGAAATAGGTTATAACACCATATCCGACTATAACCTTGATAATGAAGCTAATAAGGATCAGTTCAGGATCTTATATCTGAATGCCCGCAGCTTAAGAAGTGAAGGAAAATTTGATTATTTTAAGCTAATTATCAGTCAATTGTGTTTCCCTGATGTTATAGGAGTTACAGAAAGCTGGTTTTCAAATGAAGAGGTAAAGTACTACCTGCTAAACAATTATGACCTACTACATATATCCCGGAATTAGGTTAGGGGAGGTGGTATTTGCCTCTACACTCATAAAAATTATAGTGCCAAACTAATACATACCATTAACAGTACCACACACAGTGTTCTTGTCTCAAGTCTTAAAGTAAAAATTATGCACGTAAACTTTGTCTTAGCTTATAATCCATATACCACCAATGCACCAAACTTCCTCCCTGATCTGGAGCTTGCCCTTACTAAATGTAACTCTAACAAAGTCATCTTGTTTGGTGACTTTAACTTCAATATACTCAACTAAACAGATCATTATACTGTACAGTACCTGGATATGACACTCAGCAAAGGTTATACATGTATAAATCCCAACCTACCAACTAGGCCTAGCAGTAAGTCTCTTCTTGATCATTTATTACTGAACTTCAATGCTAACACCAAGGTGGCAAATATAGTTAATGATTTTAGTGACCACAACATCTTAATATTACATCTGGAATTACCTAGCATTAAAAAAAGAAGGGATAATATTGCTACTACTTATAAAAGAATATCATATGATAACGTATATCACTTAATGTTATTAAATCCATTTCAGTTTTTAGCGGATGTACTCTGAATTAGCTGATTATGTTAAAAATGCCTGTGCATTGTCATGTACAGAAACTATCATACAACCCAAAAAAAGTAATTTCCCACCTTGGGCTACAGAGGAATTCATTAACTTAACTCGCAGAAAAAGTGTCCTATATGCAAAGACACTAAAACCGTGGAGTCACAGAAGAATATAAAATATGTAATAATAAAGTAACAACACTTCGAAGAGAACTTAAACGAGATTACTTTAACAATAAGTTAAAAAATAATTATAACAATCCAAGAAAAACATGGCATGTCATAAATGAAGCACTAAACCAGAGTCTATGTTCTTTCTCTTGACATCATTCCCACTCCTATGTGGGGTCGATGTTTCTGACAGCTCTCCTCCATTTAGCCCGGTCATGCACATCCTCTTCTGACAACTGAGGTCCTCCTGTACACAATCCATCCATCGCCTCGCATTCTCACTCCCTGTATTTGCATGTCTAGCATCTTCCTCCCCACGTAGGATTCCTCCCTTCTTCTCACATGCCCGTACCATTGAAGTCTCTTTTCTTGTATCTTCTTAGATATTTCCACAACCTTCAATGTTCCTCTTATTTTGACATTTTCCACTCTATCACTCTTAGTCACTCCACTCATCCACCTGAGCATTTTCATTTCCGTGACGTCAAGCTTGTGTGTGTGTGCGTTTTGCGTGCAGGCCATGTTTCAGAGCCATACAGCAATGCAGGTCTTACGACAGTTTTATATATTTTCCTCTTAACCTTAGGCTTGATCCTGCGGTCACAGAGCACTCCTGACATTTTCCTCCAGTTCATCCATCCTACCTGAATCCTGTGTGACACTTCCAGATCCAGATTTCCATCTCCAGTCACCACTGAACCCAGGTATTTGAACTCATCCACTCTATTTAACGTTTCCCCTTGCATTCTGATCTCACAGTCTTGGTCTGTATTGAACCTCTTCTTCCTGCTAATCCTGAGTCCTCTGTCTTCCAAGGCTGCCCTCCACTGTTCCAGTTTTTCTTCTATGACATCTTTGGTGGTACTACACAACACAATGTCGTCCGCAAACATCATGCACCAGGGGGCTTGGTCTCGTAATCCACAAGACATTTCGTCCAGAATTAGGTCAAACAGATATGGACTTAAAGCCGAACCTTGGTGTAAACCTACTCGAACCGGAATCCAATCTGTAAGTCCAACGCTGCTTCTAACCTGTGTTCTTGCGTCTTTGTACATTTCCTGAACCAACTGCACGTACTTCTCTGGGACTCCCTTTGCTCGTAAACATCTCCAGACTTCTCCTCGGGGCACCCGGTCATATGCTTTCTCTAGGTCCATGAATGTGAAGTGTAATCACTTCTGTCTTTCACGATACTTTTCCATTACTTGTCTCAGGGCAAACACTGCGTCTGTGGTCCCTTTTCCTGGCATGAAGCCGAATTGTTGCTCGCCAATGCTAGTCTCCTCCCGGATCCTCTTGTCTATCACTCCCAGATTTTCATGGTATGGGACATTAACTTAATGCCCCTGTAGTTAGCACAGTCCTGAATATCCCCCTTCTCTTTATATATAGGCACCAAAATACTTTCTCTCCATTCATCAGGTATTGTTTCCTGAGAGTACATTTTTTGCATTAAATCCAGCAACATGTCGATTCCATCTTTCTCTAGATACTTCCACACTTCAACTGGTATTTCATCGGGTCCTGTTGCCTTTCCGTTTTTCATTTTCCTAAGCGCTAATGTTACTTCTTCTTTTCTAATATCCATTGTCAGACCCTGGTGTTTTTCTCCTTCTCCTAAATATACCCTTGGGTTCTCTTCATTGAGAAGTTTTCCATAGTAGTTTTTCCATCTGCACTTGATGTCGGAATGGTCCGTTAATACTAGACTATTTTCATCTTTGATCTGCTTTATTTGGGTGTAGTCCTTCTTGTCTTTATCTCTCGCCTGCACTATTCTGAAAATTTTTCTTTCACCTTCTGTAGTTTCCAACTCTTCGTACAGCCGATCCATCATTTGTGCCTTTGACTGTGCTACTACCTTCTTTGCTTCCTTATTACATCTCGTGTAGTTCTCTTTATCCTCTTGTCTACCTGACATATCCCATAACTTCTTTGCATCACTTTTGGCTTTCACGATCTTCTGTACCTCCTCATTCCACCACCATGTTTCTTTGTCAGCTAGTGGTTTCTTGCCAGATGTTCTCCCTAGCACTTCAGTTCCTACCCTCCTTATCAAACTGCTGTTGTGTGCCCACCACTCCTGCACATCATTGCAAAGAACCACTCCATTGAGTACTTTCTCCTTAAACTGGTCCTTCAACGCCTCTTCATTTAATCTCCACCACTTAATTTTTGTTAAGACTCGCACAGGTCTGCCTTTCTTCCTAATCTTCATTTTCCAGTCCATGACTACCGTCCTATGCTGTGCTGCCACTGCTTCACCATTAAAAACTTTACAGTTTTGTATTTCCCTTAATTGAGACCTTTTACACATTAAGAAGTCAATCTGGCTTTCTCTGGTCCCACTTTTGTAAGTCATATATTGACCTGTGTTTTTCTCGAACCATGTATTCACAATCGCCAAATCATTTGTCTCCGCACAATCCACGATTCTATGTCCGTCGTCTTTCCTCACTCCTACTCCCCAGCCTCCATGTACTCTTTTGATTGTATCTCGACTCCTTCCGACATGTCCATTTAAGTCACCACCCACTATCAATCTTTCATTCGCTGGTATATCTCCAAGCTCACGATCCATATCTTCCTCATCGCAACCCACTTGCGGAGCATAAACACACACACAATGTTTACCAATTCTCCATCAAGACAGACTGTCACTCCTTCCCTTAACTTGAACTAAGGTCTCATTTATGTCTCGGGAGAGGATTATTCCCACTCCATTCCTCCCATCCTTGTCTGCTCCACTGTATAGTAGCTTATAGCCACTACCCAACTCTCTAGCCCTATTTCCCTTCCATCTAGTCTCTTGCACACACAATATTTTCACCTTCCTCCTTTCCATGAGATCCACTAACTCCCTTCCTTTCCCAGTCATTGTTCCTACATTCAGTGTGCCTATTCTTCGTAACTCACCATATTTTTGAGCTAGCCTCTTTAGTCGGGTTCGCTCGTGACCCAGTAGCCCTAGCCCATTTCTCACAGGGGTCGGGCGAAATCCCTGCATGTCGCTTCTGGGGTACGCCCTAGCATTTTCCGAGGCTAAACTAAGATTCGCTGTCATATTGGTTTTGGCATAGTTTTCCGGCCGCATGCCCTTGTTGACGCCAAGCCTTTTATACCTACGGCCAGGTAGTAAATCAGCCGCCCCTCACATGGGGAACAGACGCTGTTTGTAGCCGCGCGCTCCGGGTCAGACGCTATGGTTGATATCAGTCTCTGAAGTGAGAGCGATACCTTTTACTCAATTTCCCAAGCACTGGGATGCCACTTCCGCCAACTGCACTGTACCGAAGGACTCCTTCTCCACTGCAGACACCGTTGTGGTCTTCACTCATAACTCCGAGCTGGGCCCTCCATATTTATGACCCCTGGAGAGAGGGTGTCCCAGCATTGTGAAGCCCCCAGGAATTGGGCTACCTGTTGGTCCGCGGGTTCTATTGGAGGGTATTTGAACCAACCCTACTAGTGCTGTAGGGCCCCCCTATCCGCCACCTGGGGACGCGCCCTCTAGAGGTTACAGGTTCCCCCGAGGCAAAGATATGATCGAATCAGAATCGATAGCTAATGAATTTAACAAATTCTTTACAAATATAGGATCCAACCTAAGGCCAGTAGACCCACACAGTCCCAAAACATCTATGATAAACAATGCAGGTAGACTGTATAATTTTACTCCCACATCAAAGGAAGAAGTAATAAAAATAATTGATTCTCTAAAATCCAAAAATAACCCAAATGATGATATAAACAGCATGGTACTAAAAAAGTGCAAACAGATACTAGCCAAATCTATCTCAGATTTGATCAATAAGTCTTTGGAAACTGGCATCTTACCAGATCCTTTGAAAATTGGTAAAATAGTTCCTGTTCATAAGAAGGGATCTAAAGATGATCCAAACAACTATAGGCCTATAACTATATTGCCTGATCTGTCAAAAATCTTTGAAAAAATTATAAAAAGCAGGCTGGAGAAATTTTTCTTTCAATGCAACTACTTCTTTAAACACCAGTATGGATTCCAAGACTCTCTAAGTGTACTGGATGCTTTATTTGATATTGTCACAAATTTAGAGAAATCGCTACACGAAGGCAATATATCAGCAGGTCTATTTGTGGATCAACAGAAGGCATTTGACACTGTCGATCATAATTTATTATTGTATAAGCTGCATGATGAAGGCGTCCGAGGAGTAGTTGGATCAAAAATTACCTAAGTAACAGATATCAGTATGTACAAATAAACAACGTTAAAAGCGCTCTTACTAAGAGCGTCAGTGGTGTACCCCAAGGATCAGTTTTAGGCCCTCTACTTTTCATAATTTATGTGAATGATATCAATAATTGTTTGCTACAGGGCCACTTAACACTATTTGCTGATGATATCAGTTTAATATATAGCGCAAAATCCAAACAAAACTTGCAACAAAAATGAATGATGATTTAAAAGTCCTGGACAACTGGTGTAAATTAAATGGATTGCTGCCCAGTACAAAAAAGACAAACTATATATATTTCACTAAACCTAGCAACAGCAAAGAAACCATGATTCCTGTAACACTACATAATACAGTAATTGAAAGGGTCTCATCAATAAAATATCTCGGCCTGAATTTTGATGAACATCTGAGCTGGCAAGAACAGATATACAAAGTTAAGCAAAAAATTCTTCCTGCAATAGGAGCAATATACAAATTACAACATGTTCTTCAATCTCATATATTAAAAACACTGTATTACAGTCTAGTACATAACCATATAACATATATGTGCAGTATTTGGGGAAGATGCACTACCACATTATTAAATCAAGTAAGTACTCTCCAGAAAAGGGCAATTAAAGCAGTTTATTCCCTTCCCTTACTCACCCATACAGCAGATTTAGTTCGAATCTCAGGAATCCCCCTTCTAGAAACCTGTATAAAAGTATCTGCTTCTCTGTTCATACATAAAAGTGGAGAACTCTCGTATAAAGGCACAATAAAGTTTCCTCTACAAGGACAAAACTATGAGTATAACACCAGAAATTGCAAGAACCTTGCAATTCCCAGGGTCTACACCTCTAAATACGGCACCAAAAGCATATTTAACCAGGCTATAAAGGATTATAATGCTCTCCCAGCACATATAAAGTCAATAAATCCTGTCTTAAAATTAAAAAAAGCCTGCAAACAATTCTTCACAACTACACCCTGATACTTCCTAATTTATAAAATTAATAAAACCTTGAATAGTAACTTACTATCATTGTAAAATACCCTGTAACTTTGTTTTTGTATGTTAAATAATATTTAATATTCCTTATTATATAACAATGTATAGTCCTACTATAGGGCCTTGCCCTCTAGGACATCCTCTGTATGAAAATAAAAAAAAAATATATATATCTTGACAATCAGCTTCAGAAACTCTTTTCCTACATAACCAACTTTCACATCTAACAAAGCAAGTCAGAACCAAAAGAACATCAAAAATAGAAAATATATACAGATGTGGAACTCAATTAAGCATGGCCCCCTCCTACCTTGCTGCTGGACCATTACAAGGAATCCCTTTTGCGCAGGCGCTCACCAGCAAAAGGTGGCCATGCCTCGAACCTTAACCTATAAAAGTCAACTCTGTAACCAAAATGGTTACACCATATCCAGTCTGCACTACCTTACACAGTCTGATCATTATTATATCTTGACTGGGAGAGAGATCTGTTGCTCGCTCAGCACCACCCAGGGGTCACGTACGGACGTGAGCAACAATGGAAATCCATGAACAAGGACTGCAATGCACTGGCTCACCAGCAAAAGGTGGCCATGCCTCGAACCTTAACCTATAAAAGTCAACTCTGTAACCAAAATGGTTACACCATATCCAGTCTGCACTACCTTACACAGTCTGATCATTATTATATCTTGACTGGGAGAGAGATCTGTTGCTCGCTCAGCACCACCCAGGGGTCACGTACGGACGTGAGCAACAATGGAAATCCATGAACAAGGACTGCAATGCACTGGCTCACCAGCAAAAGGTGGCCATGCCTCGAACCTTAACCTATAAAAGTCAACTCTGTAACCAAAATGGTTACACCATATCCAGTCTGCACTACCTTACACAGTCTGATCATTATTATATCTTGACTGGGAGAGAGATCTGTTGCTCGCTCAGCACCACCCAGGGGTCACGTATGGACGTGAGCAACAATGGAAATCCATGAACAAGGCCTGCAATGCACTGGCTCACCAGCAAAAGGTGGCCATGCCTCGAACCTTAACCTATAAAAGTCAACTCTGTAACCAAAATGGTTACACCATATCCAGTCTGCACTACCTTACACAGTCTGATCATTATTATATCTTGACTGGGAGAGAGATCTGTTGCTCGCTCAGCACCACCCAGGGGTCACGTACGGACGTGAGCAACAATGGAAATCCATGAACAAGGACTGCAATGCACTGGCCCACCAGCAAAAGGTGGCCATGCCTCGAACCTTAACCTATAAAAGTCAACTCTGTAACCAAAATGGTTACACCATATCCAGTCTGCACTACCTTACACAGTCTGATCATTATTATATCTTGACCGGGAGAGAGATCTGTTGCTCGCTCAGCACCACCCAGGGGTCACGTGAGCAACAATGGAAATCCATGAACAAGGACTGCAATGCACTGGCCCACCAGCAAAAGGTGGCCATGCCTCGAACCTTAACCTATAAAAGTCAACTCTGTAACCAAAATGGTTACACCATATCCAGTCTGCACTACCTTATACAGTCTGATCATTATTATATCTTGACTGGGAGAGAGATCTATTGCTCGCTCAGCACCACCCAGGGGTCACGTACGGACGTGAGCAACAATGGAAATCCATGAACAAGGACTGCAATGCACTGGCCCACCAGCAAAAGGTGGCCATGCCTCGAACCTTAACCTATAAAAGTCAACTCTGTAACCAAAATGGTTACACCATATCCAGTCTGCACTACCTTACACAGTCTGATCATTATTATATCTTGACTGGGAGAGAGATCTGTTGCTCGCTCAGCACCACCCAGGGGTCACGTACGGACGTGAGCAACAATGGAGATCCATGAACAAGGACTGCAATGCACTGGCTCACCAGCAAAAGGTGGCCATGCCTCGAACCTTAACCTATAAAAGTCAACTCTGTAACCAAAATGGTTACACCATATCCAGTCTGCACTACCTTACACAGTCTGATCATTATTATATCTTGACCGGGAGAGAGATCTGTTGCTCGCTCAGCACCACCCAGGGGTCACGTACGGACGTGAGCAACAATGGAAATCCATGAACAAGGACTGCAATGCACTGGCCCACCAGCAAAAGGTGGCCATGCCTCGAACCTTAACCTATAAAAGTCAACTCTGTAACCAAAATGGTTACACCATATCCAGTCTGCACTACCTTACACAGTCTGATCATTATTATATCTTGACCGGGAGAGAGATCTGTTGCTCGCTCAGCACCACCCAGGGGTCACGTGAGCAACAATGGAAATCCATGAACAAGGACTGCAATGCACTGGCCCACCAGCAAAAGGTGGCCATGCCTCGAACCTTAACCTATAAAAGTCAACTCTGTAACCAAAATGGTTACACCATATCCAGTCTGCACTACCTTACACAGTCTGATCATTACTATATCTTGACTGGGAGAGAGATCTGTTGCTCGCTCAGCACCACCCAGGGGTCACGTGAGCAACAATGGAAATCCATGAACAAGGCCTGCAATGCACTGGCCCACCAGCAAAAGGTGGCCATGCCTCGAACCTTAACCTATAAAAGTCAACTCTGTAACCAAAATGGTTACACCATATCGTCTGCACTACCTTACACAGTCTGATCATTATTATATCTTGACTGGGAGAGAGATCTGTTGCTCGCTCAGCACCACCCAGGGGTCACGTGAGCAACAATGGAAATCCATGAACAAGGACTGCAATGCACTGGCCCACCAGCAAAAGGTGGCCATGCCTCGAACCTTAACCTATAAAAGTCAACTCTGTAACCAAAATGGTTACACCATATCCAGTCTGCACTACCTTACACAGTCTGATCATTATTATATCTTGACCGGGAGAGAGATCTGTTGCTCGCTCAGCACCACCCAGGGGTCACGTACGGACGTGAGCAACAATGGAAATCCATGAACCGGGACTGCAATGCACTGGCCCACCAGCAAAAGGTTGCCTTGCCTCGAACCTTAACCTATAAAAGTCAACTCTGTAACCAAAATGGTTACACCATATCCAGTCTGCACTACCTTACACAGTCTGATCATTATTATATCTTGACCGGGAGAGAGATCTGTTGCTCGCTCAGCACCACCCAGGGGTCACGTGAGCAACAATGGAAATCCATGAACAAGGCCTGCAATGCACTGGCTCACCAGCAAAAGGTGGCCATGCCTCGAACCTTAACCTATAAAAGTCAACTCTGTAACCAAAATGGTTACACCATATCCAGTCTGCACTACCTTACACAGTCTGATCATTATTATATCTTGACTGGGAGAGAGATCTGTTGCTCGCTCAGCACCTCCCAGGGGTCACGTACGGACGTGAGCAACAATGGAAATCCATGAACAAGGACTGCAATGCACTGGCCCACCAGCAAAAGGTCGCCATGCCTCGAACCTTAACCTATAAAAGTCAACTCTGTAACCAAAATGGTTACACCATATCCAGTCTGCACTACCTTACACAGTCTGATCATTATTATATCTTGACCGGGAGAGAGATCTGTTGCTCGCTCAGCACCACCCAGGGGTCACGTGAGCAACAATGGAAATCCATGAACAAGGACTGCAATGCACTGGCCCACCAGCAAAAGGTGGCCATGCCTCGAACCTTAACCTATAAAAGTCAACTCTGTAACCAAAATGGTTACACCATATCCAGTCTGCACTACCTTACACAGTCTGATCATTATTATATCTTGACTGGGAGAGAGATCTGTTGCTCGCTCAGCACCACCCAGGGGTCACGTACGGACGTGAGCAACAATGGAAATCCATGAACAAGGCCTGCAATGCACTGGCCCACCAGCAAAAGGTGGCCATGCCTCGAACCTTAACCTATAAAAGTCAACTCTGTAACCAAAATGGTTACACCATATCCAGTCTGCACTACCTTACACAGTCTGATCATTATTATATCTTGACTGGGAGAGAGATCTGTTGCTCGCTCAGCACCACCCAGGGGTCACGTGAGCAACAATGGAAATCCATGAACAAGGCCTGCAATGCACTGGCTCACCAGCAAAAGGTGGCCATGCCTCGAACCTTAACCTATAAAAGTCAACTCTGTAACCAAAATGGTTACACCATATCCAGTCTGCACTACCTTACACAGTCTGATCATTATTATATCTTGACTGGGAGAGATATCTGTTGCTCGCTCAGCACCACCCAGGGGTCACGTGAGCAACAATGGAAATCCATGAACAAGGCCTGCAATGCACTGGCTCACCAGCAAAAGGTGGCCATGCCTCGAACCTTAACCTATAAAAGTCAACTCTGTAACCAAAATGGTTACACCATATCCAGTCTGCACTACCTTACACAGTCTGATCATTATTATATCTTGACTGGGAGAGAGATCTGTTGCTCGCTCAGCACCACCCAGGGGTCACGTACGGACGTGAGCAACAATGGAAATCCATGAACAAGGACTGCAATGCACTGGCCCACCAGCAAAAGGTGGCCATGCCTCGAACCTTAACCTATAAAAGTCAACTCTGTAACCAAAATGGTTACACCATATCCAGTCTGCACTACCTTACACAGTCTGATCATTATTATATCTTGACTGGGAGAGAGATCTGTTGCTCGCTCAGCACCACCCAGGGGTCACGTGAGCAACAATGGAAATCCATGAACAAGGACTGCAATGCACTGGCCCACCAGCAAAAGGTGGCCATGCCTCGAACCTTAACCTATAAAAGTCAACTCTGTAACCAAAATGGTTACACCATATCCAGTCTGCACTACCTTACACAGTCTGATCATTATTATATCTTGACCGGGAGAGAGATCTGTTGCTCGCTCAGCACCACCCAGGGGTCACGTGAGCAACAATGGAAATCCATGAACAAGGCCTGCAATGCACTGGCCCACCAGCAAAAGGTGGCCATGCCTCGAACCTTAACCTATAAAAGTCAACTCTGTAACCAAAATGGTTACACCATATCCAGTCTGCACTACCTTACACAGTCTGATCATTATTATATCTTGACTGGGAGAGAGATCTGTTGCTCGCTCAGCACCACCCAGGGGTCACGTGAGCAACAATGGAAATCCATGAACAAGGCCTGCAATGCACTGGCCCACCAGCAAAAGGTGGCCATGCCTCGAACCTTAACCTATAAAAGTCAACTCTGTAACCAAAATGGTTACACCATATCCAGTCTGCACTACCTTACACAGTCTGATCATTATTATATCTTGACCGGGAGAGAGATCTGTTGCTCGCTCAGCACCACCCAGGGGTCACGTGAGCAACAATGGAAATCCAAGAACAAGGCCTGCAATGCACTGGCTCACCAGCAAAAGGTGGCCATGCCTCGAACCTTAACCTATAAAAGTCAACTCTGTAACCAAAATGGTTACACCATATCCAGTCTGCACTACCTTACACAGTCTGATCATTATTATATCTTGACTGGGAGAGAGATCTGTTGCTCGCTCAGCACCACCCAGGGGTCACGTACGGACGTGAGCAACAATGGAAATCCATGAACAAGGACTGCAATGCACTGGCCCACCAGCAAAAGGTGGCCATGCCTCGAACCTTAACCTATAAAAGTCAACTCTGTAACCAAAATGGTTACACCATATCCAGTCTGCACTACCTTACACAGTCTGATCATTATTATATCTTGACTGGGAGAGAGATCTGTTGCTCGCTCAGCACCACCCAGGGGTCACGTACGGACGTGAGCAACAATGGAAATCCATGAACAAGGACTGCAATGCACTGGCCCACCAGCAAAAGGTGGCCATGCCTCGAACCTTAACCTATAAAAGTCAACTCTGTAACCAAAATGGTTACACCATATCCAGTCTGCACTACCTTACACAGTCTGATCATTATTATATCTTGACCGGGAGAGAGATCTGTTGCTCGCTCAGCACCACCCAGGGGTCACGTACGGACGTGAGCAACAATGGAAATCCATGAACAAGGACTGCAATGCACTGGCCCACCAGCAAAAGGTGGCCATGCCTCGAACCTTAACCTATAAAAGTCAACTCTGTAACCAAAATGGTTACACCATATCCAGTCTGCACTACCTTACACAGTCTGATCATTATTATATCTTGACCGGGAGAGAGATCTGTTGCTCGCTCAGCACCACCCGGGGGTCACGTGAGCAACAATGGAAATCCATGAACAAGGCCTGCAATGCACTGGCTCACCAGCAAAAGGTGGCCATGCCTCGAACCTTAACCTATAAAAGTCAACTCTGTAACCAAAATGGTTACACCATATCCAGTCTGCACTACCTTACACAGTCTGATCATTATTATATCTTGACTGGGAGAGAGATCTGTTGCTCGCTCAGCACCTCCCAGGGGTCACGTACGGACGTGAGCAACAATGGAAATCCATGAACAAGGACTGCAATGCACTGGCCCACCAGCAAAAGGTGGCCATGCCTCGAACCTTAACCTATAAAAGTCAACTCTGTAACCAAAATGGTTACACTATATCCAGTCTGCACTACCTTACACAGTCTGATCATTATTATATCTTGACCGGGAGAGAGATCTGTTGCTCGCTCAGCACCACCCAGGGGTCACGTGAGCAACAATGGAAATCCATGAACAAGGACTGCAATGCACTGGCCCACCAGCAAAAGGTGGCCAAGCCTCGAACCTTAACCTATAAAAGTCAACTCTGTAACCAAAATGGTTACACCATATCCAGTCTGCACTACCTTACACAGTCTGATCATTATTATATCTTGACTGGGAGAGAGATCTGTTGCTCGCTCAGCACCACCCAGGGGTCACGTACGGACGTGAGCAACAATGGAAATCCATGAACAAGGCCTGCAATGCACTGGCCCACCAGCAAAAGGTGGCCATGCCTCGAACCTTAACCTATAAAAGTCAACTCTGTAACCAAAATGGTTACACCATATCCAGTCTGCACTACCTTACACAGTCTGATCATTATTATATCTTGACTGGGAGAGAGATCTGTTGCTCGCTCAGCACCACCCAGGGGTCACGTACGGACGTGAGCAACAATGGAAATCCATGAACAAGGACTGCAATGCACTGGCCCACCAGCAAAAGGTTGCCTTGCCTCGAACCTTAACCTATAAAAGTCAACTCTGTAACCAAAATGGTTACACCATATCCAGTCTGCACTACCTTACACAGTCTGATCATTATTATATCTTGACTGGGAGAGAGATCTGTTGCTCGCTCAGCACCACCCAGGGGTCACGTGAGCAACAATGGAAATCCATGAACAAGGACTGCAATGCACTGGCCCACCAGCAAAAGGTGGCCATGCCTCGAACCTTAACCTATAAAAGTCAACTCTGTAACCAAAATGGTTACACCATATCCAGTCTGCACTACCTTACACAGTCTGATCATTATTATATCTTGACTGGGAGAGAGATCTGTTGCTCGCTCAGCACCACCCAGGGGTCACGTGAGCAACAATGGAAATCCATGAACAAGGCCTGCAATGCACTGGCCCACCAGCAAAAGGTGGCCATGCCTCGAACCTTAACCTATAAAAGTCAACTCTGTAACCAAAATGGTTACACCATATCCAGTCTGCACTACCTTACACAGTCTGATCATTATTATATCTTGACTGGGAGAGAGATCTGTTGCTCGCTCAGCACCACCCAGGGGTCACGTGAGCAACAATGGAAATCCATGAACAAGGACTGCAATGGACTTGGAGAATACCAACTAAGGAATGGCAGGGAAGACAGGATACTAGGCCACACTTTCGATCATCGCTGCCACCTAGATTTAGTTTCCTGCTCTCAACAGGATTCATACGGTCATGGCAACTGTGCACACTTAACTGTGATTGTGGGCCCTAAATGAACGCCACAGATTTCGCTCATGGATCACCAGAGACAATTTAGATATAAACTAAAGCCATATGCTGGGAGTTACTTATCACATTACAGCACATCATAAAGTGAAATGTTAAGTGTTACGACGAACTTCCACTGCTCAGCACCGTACTGACTTCTCATTTAGTAAAACTATTAGGTGTGTGATAATGTTTTTGGTGTGATGTGTCTTATAATTATTGTGGCTTTTAGAGACGCCGGAGTGACAGAATTTTGCTCCAAAGGGGATCTTATATGTGCCAGTAAATCTACTGAAATGGCTCGCTTACATTTGCGCACCCTCAAATGCCAGCTGACTGCCGGGTTTCAATCCTGCAACTTTGGGCGCAGCAAGCGAGACTGTTACCCCTGTTACGTCTGAAGGTCGTAGCCAGCGCCGACAGCTGCTATCCCGCACTCTCTCACCTACCTCAGCTGGCTTGCACAAACTCCAGGCAACCTGCTCCTAGTTAATACACATTTTTCCATTGCAGATGCTGACGAATGTAATATAGATGGCTCTTGTGATCAGACGTGCATCAACACAGAAGGGTCGTACCGCTGCTCCTGCACTTCCGGCTACACTCAGAGAGACGATCTGAGCTGCAAAGCAGTCAATGGTGAGTCTTTGTCATGCCACTCGTTAAAACTCAATGCATTAGAAATATAATATTGCATTGACTCCCTCAGTCAATTTGTTTTTGTTTTCTAAGAGACTTGACCCATAATCCCTTAATCGTTGTTAACAATCGAATGTGGAAGGAGAATGGATGCCAATTCCTCGGATGGGTCAGCCCATCGCTAGTGTCTACTCGGTACGCTGTGCTCGGGGATGCTTACAAGTTTGTGAGGTTTGAGATGAGAAAAGTATACATTAGATACGCTCCCCTCTCGATGACAAAAGTCAGATTATCAAAACCATTAGAAGAAGAACAGTCATGTCTTTTTAATATAAACCAGTGTCTTTGAAGAACGTGATATTTTGGCACATTCACCGTTCAGTTGTGCAGATTGGAAGCTGTTTCTTCTCAGGAAGATCTTGGAATGACCATACTTGATCTTTCCTGGAAAGATTCTGTTGTCATTTCAAGGAATTTCCATTTGGAGGTTAAAGTATCCTCTGTGTGAGGGTATCCGTTGTCCCCGGATTAGGGGATGGTGAGATTCATTCATGGCTGCAGCCTATGTTAAACTTAATTGCGAGTTCACTGGTGCATAAAACTCCCAAGGGAATTCTGGATTGACTCCTGCTCAAGGTCTGGCAGGTAAATTTGGCCCATTGTTGGATATTTTTGAACTATTTCTTCCTATTGTGAATACAGTAGTCAAATAATTGCAAATGTTTATTGGCGACACTGACGAGCCGTCCTTGAGGAACTTCATTATCGATGGGAACTGTTTGTCTTCTACGATCATTGAGGAAATTGTGGAGCATGTTTTCTGTAAGGTTCCCATGAGGTGTTGGTTATTCCCTAATCCTTAAGTGAAATTACACTTGGATGACCAGATCAGAGTCTAGCCTGTAAATGCAATGTGAACCATCACATATTCACAGTAAGCAAGCAATCACCACTACAACTAGGGGCAGAGTTACCGTACCGTTTCCAGGATTAGGTAATAACCCATCTCATCGTGTTGACCGACTGAAAAATATTTGCTAATTCGAGACATAACTTGAGGATTCAAATGAATTGCTGAATCTGGAGCAGAAACATGCAGAGCCCAGAATATCTGAACAAATCGTCTGCGACTAACACAGTCCAGGAAAAGATCTGGACGATTCAAAAAATGCTGCATTGCCATATTCAATAAACCACAACGGCAACATGAATGCAACCCAACAAGCAAGTGGTGTCACTTTAGTTAGTCCCAACGGCAATTAGCTTCAATAACTCGTCACTGAATACAAGTTCGAGGTGTTGATGGATATCCTCAAATAAGAATGCAGGTAAATGAGGAGCATCACCCTCACCCATGCTGAGCTTCTATGCCCAAGATAGCGGGTTCAAACCCGGCCGAAGCCGTCGGATTTTTTAAGAGTGTTAAAAATCCCCCAGTATGCCTTCCTTCGGAGGGGAAGTAAAGCCGGCGGTCCCATGTCATAGATTTATGGCATGTTAAAGAACCTTCCACTAAATACACCTGTGTGAAGCTAAATTGGATAGGTTAAGAATGTAAACAACGCTCTTAGGTTTCTACGTTCGTTGCCAAGAGCCGACTGCGGTGGCGTCTAATAGCTAAGTTCTTAACTTGGCCTAGTAGTCGTTGATGGTGGCGCTTGAGGGCAAAAGTAGGAACTATATGAAAAATTCTAAGTTGCAGTCTGTAATTAAATTAAAGAACAGATAACACACACTGCCTCCGTGGCTTAGGCGGCAGCACGCCGGCCTCTCACCACTGGGTCCGTGGTTCAAATCCCGGTCACTCCATGTGAGATCTGTGCTGGACAAAATGGAGGCAGACAGGTTTTTCTCCGGGTTCTCCGGTTTTCCCTGTCAAGATTTCATTCCAGCAACACTCTCCACTATCATTTCATTTCATCTGTCATTCATTTAATCATTGCCCCAGAGGAGTGCGTCAGGCCTCGGCAGCCGGCACAGTCCATATACTCGCCGCTAGATGGGGGCTTCATTCATTCCATTCCTGACCCGGTCGGAGACTGGAAGCAGGCTGTGGATTTTCATTTTCATAACACACACTAATACAGTCATCACAATTAACACCGGTTATCAGACAGATTCTACACACACCCAAAGTACACGGGGTTACATGACCGCGTTGTCGCAGCCCCTAAACTTAAGAACCAACCATCACACCGTTCCGTGAGCGGAGATGTTATCATCAGTAAAACTGCCATAACCATTCCAGAATAACGAAGGTTAAAAATGCATTACAATTTCAGCATCTATAGTAAATAGGAAAAGGTGTCCTCTCGGAGACCACTAGATGGCTCCACATGTCGTGTGCTTGCTACACTGACATTGTGTCCTGGAGGGATTAAAATAATCTGCCTTTGATATGGCTCATTTGTTTTTGGTTAGGAGGGGTGTTATATTCAGGGAACACTATTTACAAGGGTTTTGGGTGTTTAAACAATTCATTCTTAACACATTTCTTACTAGCAAGAAACATGCAGATTCTTCCATGAGACAAATGTAATGTTGCTAGGCTTGGGCTAGAATGGAATATGAACTGGTTCACTAATACAGAGTCCGCTAGTGAATACTTACTACACCCACCCCATAGACTCAGTACCGTCAACACATTTCAAATTGAAAGCTGTGTATTTATAAGTGAACAGTTTAATAGTGGCACAGAAAACAAGCTAACATAACAAAGAAGAACATATCTTGCACCATTTTCTTTCTGGGCACAAAAAATAGGGGTGTTGCAAGTGTTGCAGAGAAGTTACGCAAACAGCCAAAACGGTGGAGGAAAAAAATAGAAGAAGAACCAGACATTACTATGGCAGAAGTGGAATGGGCAGTTAGGAAGATGAAGATGGGGAAAGCTGTGGGAATAGATGAAGTGGCAATAGAAATGATCAAGGCGGCAGGACCAGTGGGACTGCAGTGGACATACAGACTTCTCAGGAGGGTGTAGAGAGAGAAGAAAGTTCCTGAAGACTTGGAAAAGGGGAATAATATTGCCAATATTCAAGAAAGGAGACAGGAAGGGGTGTGGTAACTACCGAGGAATCACCATCATCTCACACGTTGCCAAAGTAATGGAAAGAATCCTAGAAAAAAGAATTAGAGTAAAGGTAGAAAGCCAAATAGAGGGGGAGCAGTTTGGATTTAGAGGGGGCTGGTCAACAGTGAAACCCATTTTCATTCTGAGACAGAACATTGAAAAGAGTCGGGAATATGGGAAGGATATTGATCTAGAAAAGGCCTATGATAGCATCCCTAGAACAAAAGTTTGGGAAAGCTTAACAAAAAGGGGGATGGGCAAGGAACTGAGAGACATGATGGACTGCTACAGTAGTGTGAAGATTAGAGTCGGGACACCGGAATGGTTTAAAATTGTCACTGAACTAAAGCAAGGAAGTGTGTTGTCACCATTATTGTTCGTAATGGTGATGGATGACATCATGAAGGCAGCAATGAAAGACTATGCTAGGGCAAAGATGAAGGTAATGTTGTTTGCAGACGATGTTGTGATCTGGGGCGAGGATGAGATGGAGGTACAAGAACAGTTAGACATTATAAATGAAAAGATTGAGCAATGGGGATTGAAGATAAATGTGGAGAAGAGTAAAACAGTGGTGATGAGTAGAGGTGAGAAAGAGGGAAAAGGAGTAATCAAAGTAGGAGATAAGGAATTGGAAGTGGTGAAACACTTCAAATATTTGGAAAGTGAACTGACTGAAGAAGAAGACTAGATTTGGAAATTAGCAGAAGAATACCAACAGGTACGGGGACTAGTATGGAACAAGGATATACCAATTAAGGCTGAGGAAGTTATGTTATGTTCCTATAATGACATATGCAGCAGAAACTGGGACAGTGATTAAGAGGGATGAGAGCAGGGTACAAGCAGCTGAGATGAGATTCCTGAGAAGTATGGTCCAGAAAACGAGGAGAGACAGAGTGAGAAATGAAAGAACTGGGAGTACAGAAACTAAATGACAAACTGGAGCAAAACAGATTGAGATGGTTTGGACCTGTCAAACGGATGAATGAAGTAAGGCTACCAAGACGAGTACTGGAACGACGGATGACAGGGAAGAGAGAACGAGGAAGACCATGAATGCGTTGGATGGACTCTGTGAAGAATAGCATTAGTAAACAGAACCTGGATTGGAACGCCGTGTCGGAGGAGGAATGGTGGAATGACAGAACAAAGTGGAGAGCAACCATATTTGCCCCCACCTAGTGTCAGCTGGGAAAGGGGAAATAAAGATGATGAATAAAAAATATTAATAAATTTTAAGTTAACATTGGAAATCTGCACAACCCTCATACTCTGGGCTGCTGTACGGCAACATGAAAATATTCATTGGAAGAGTGATGTCCCCTGTTAAGTATTGGAGTTCCACGTCCATGACGTCATCAAACAAGGGAAAATTTAAATTGTTCACAGCCTTTTTACTTCTTCTCAAAAATGAACAATTAATGTTCTCCTTGACTCTTACATCTTTTACCTGAGCCACGAACCAGTTGAATTCCTTTTTGTTTCTTCGGACCAAGCGTGACAAATGAGCATTCAAATGAAAGAGAATAGACATTATCAGTGACAAATTGCACTATGATTTCATAAATATTTATAATTTCTTTGGTTGGTTGGTTGGTTGGTTGGTTGGTTCCTTAGTTTAGGGGCTGCGACAACGCGGTCATGTAGCCCCGTGTACTTTGGGTGTGTGTAGAATCTGTCTGATAACCGGTGTTAATTGTGATGACTGTATTAGTGTGTGTATCTGTTTTTTTAATTCAAGTAGGGACTGCAACTTTGAATTTTCAAATAGTTCCTACTTTTGCCGCCAAGCGCCACCGTCAACGACTACTAGGCCTAGTTCAGAACTAGCTACTAGACGCCACCGCAGTCGGCTCTTGGCAACGAACGTAGCAACCTAAGAGCGTTGTTTACATTCTTAACCTATCCAATTTAGTTTCACACAGGTGTAATTAGTGGAAAGATCTTTAACATGCCATAAATCTATGACATGGGACCGCCGGCTTTACTTCCCCTCCGAAGGAAGGCATACTGAGGGATTTTTAACGCTCTTAAAAAATCCGACGAAAAAATGATTTAAAAAAAAAATGGACGAATTGTGCGATTTGCAAATACTGTTGCCGCAATTATGAGTTGTCGTCTAAAACCTTAAAACTATCAACCTTTCTCTTTAAGTCTCTCATTATAAACCTATTGGGGAAAGTGTGGTTTATGAACATGCGAGATTTCTTGATGGGTCCGCTTGTGTAATTATACAAGAGCAAGATTATGAAGTCAGAAGAAACAAGAAGGAATTCAATGGCAGTAGCCTACTGCCTACTTTTCTAATGTACGCTCACGGTATGGTACCTGATTACCAGCAAACGATCCGTGTTACTAGTGTTAGGTACTATTTTGATAAACACAGAGCCGAATGCTAGCTCCTAAATTAAGGACATCTATGTTGCAAGTTACTGCCAAACAATATACAGTATTTCCGTATCAAGTTTCCAAATATGTTTAATATCTTTAATGTCATTTTGTCAACAACTAAATGGTATAGTAGGACACAACCCAGAAGAAATACCGTATGTACCCGAATGCAAGACGAGTTTTTTTCCCACTTTTTGTGTTATAAAAATTTGGGGTCGTCTTATATTCAGGGTATTAATTTTTTTTTTTTTTTTTTTTTTTTTAAATAATTATTATTTGCAAAGTAGTATGTGGTGTTGGCATCTTGTAACTCGCAACAAATCAATGCGTTAATGAAGATTAAAATATGGTTTGTTATGTTTAATTATCATGCATATACGAATAGCATACATTTTGAGGTTAGGATTTACGCATACACGTCATTTTAAGCGTATAAATTATATGTTCGAAGCATACGGAAATATGTTTTAAAACAATCTTTACAAGAACAACCAGTCAGTTTTACGAGCAGTAATTGAGTGATCAATGTATCTTAATTTAATAATGTCTCCCATTCTTGAACAAAGAAATTTTAGAGTATGTCTTGGAAAAGCGGGCAGAGGGATTTCCGATAACACGAGACGTTATAAAAATGAAAGCACGGCCTTAAGGGCATATATTGTGCAAGTTATGAGTTAGCGAGTATTTTTTTGAAAAAATCTGTAAGAGGCAGTTGATAACTAGGCCTCGTCTTATATTCGGGGTCGTCTTACATTCGGGTATATATGGTATTGAGTTGGATAGATGACGATATTCCGGACAGTTTTATCTCTGAAACCAAAGAGCAACTTGCCTGCAGACACGACAGAACAGTGTAAGACATCCATTACAAGCGCCGACACACAGTGTAACCGGCTAACAACAATGTTTTCAACACATCTGAGTGATCAGGCTTGCCAGTGTGAAAAACGAAAATGACGGGAAAATGTTGCAAGTACCGTAACCCCGTTTGAAGCTAGTAGTAACACATCTGTTAGGTAGTCGGTGCCAACATTGGCTATGAAGCATGTACCTACCCTACTCTGTGTGTACAGTGCCTCCAGAAGAACCTCCATCTATCTTATCGAGCACCTCAGAAGACGTACGCCGACTGTACCTGAACGGCACGGACTATCCCGGCAACAACTCCCTGGCCCAGAAACACGTTCTGGCCCTGGATTTCGACCATCGTAACCGCAGCGTTTGCTACATCCATCAACCCGGCTCGCAGACTGTCCTCAGCTGTTCCAAGGTGGACAACATGCTGGAGTCCTGGGACCTGCCCGCACCGTCCATGTTCAAGCTTGGCCGTGAGTATCCCCGTCACTTGTTCAATTCTGCACTTCTCTCTGTCCGGCAGTCATGATGCATGTAAATGTAATAGCTTCACCTTGTCACTTGTTCACTTCTGCTGAGAGGTAGCCATCTCTCTGTCTGGCAGTCATGATGTATGTAAATGTAATAGCTTCCCACTGTCACTTGTTCACTTCTGCTGAGAGGTAGTCATCTCTCTGTCCGGCAGTCATGATGCATGTAAATGTAATAGCTTCCCACTGTCACTTGTTCACTTCTGCTGAGAGGCAGTCATCTCTCTGTCCGGCAGTCATGATGCATGTAAATGTAATAGCTTCACACTGTCACTTGTTCACTTCTGCTGAGAGTTAGCCATCTCTCTGTCCGGCAGTCATGATGCATGTAAATGTAATAGCTTCCCACTGTCACTTGTTCACTTCTGCTGAGAGGTAGCCATCTCTCTGTCCGGCAGTCATGATGCATGTAAATGTAATAGCTTCCCATTGTCACTTGTTCACTTCTGCTGAGAGGTAGCCATCTCTCTGTCTGGCAGTCATGATGCATGTAATTGTAATAGCTTCCCACTGTCACTTGTTCACTTCTGCTGAGACGTAGTCATCTCTCTGTCCGGCAGTCATGATGCATGTAAATGTAATAGCTTCCCACTGTCACTTGTTCACTTCTGCTGAGAGGTAGCCATCTCTCTGTCCGGCAGTCATGATGCATGTAAATGTAATAGCTTCCCACTGTCACTTGTTCACTTCTGCTGAGGGGTAGTCATCTCTCTGTCCGGCAGTCATGATGCATGTAAATGTAATAGCTTCCCACTGTCACTTGTTCACTTCTGCTGAGAGGTTGTCATCTCTCTGTCCGGCAGTCATGATGCATGTAAATGTAATAGCTTCCCACTGTCTCTTGTTCACTTCTGCTGAGAGGTAGTCATCTCTCTGTCCGGCAGTCATGATGCATGTAAATGTAATAGCTTCACCTTGTCACTTGTTCACTTCTGCTGAGAGGTAGCCATCTCTCTGTCCGGCAGTCATGATGCATGTAAATGTAATAGCTTCACCCTGTCACTTGTTCACTTCTGCTGAGAGACAGTCATCTCTCTGTCCGGCAGTCATGATGCATGTAAATGTAATAGCTTCCCACTGTCACTTGTTCACTTCTGCTGAGAGGCAGTCATCTCTTTGTCCGGCAGTCATGATGCATGTAAATGTAGTAGCTTCCCACTATCACTTGTTCACTTCTGCTGAGAGGCAGTCATCTCTCTGTCCGGCAGTCATGATGCATGTAAATGTAGTAGCTTCCCACTATCACTTGTTCACTTCTGCTGAGAGGTAGCCATCTCTCTGTCCGGCAGTCATGATGCATGTAAATGTAATAGCTTCCCACTGTCACTTGTTCACTTCTGCTGAGAGACAGTCATCTCTCTGTCCGGCAGTCATGATGCATGTAAATGTAATAGCTTCCCACTGTCACTTGTTCACTTCTGCTGAGAGGTAGTCATCTCTCTGTCCGGCAGTCATGATGCATGTAAATGTAATAGCTTCACCTTGTCACTTGTTCACTTCTGCTGAGAGGTAGCCATCTCTCTGTCCGGCAGTCATGATGCATGTAAATGTAATAGCTTCCCACTGTCACTTGTTCACTTCTGCTGAGAGGCAGTCATGTCTTTGTCCGGCAGTCATGATGCATGTAAATGTAGTAGCTTCCCACTATCACTTGTTCACTTCTGCTGAGAGGCAGTCATCTCTCTGTCCGGCAGTCATGTTGCATGTAAATGTAGTAGCTTCCCACTGTCACTTGTTCACTTCTGCTGAGAGGCAGTCATCTCTCTGTCCGGCAGTCATGATGCATGTAAATGTAATAGCTTCCCACTGTCACTTGTTCACTTCTGCTGAGAGGTAGTCATCTCTCTGTCCGGCAGTCATGATGCATGTAAATGTAATAGCTTCCCACTGTCACTTGTTCACTTCTGCTGAGAGGTAGCCATCTCTCTGTCCGGCAGTCATGATGCATGTAAATGTAATAGCTTCCCACTGTCACTTGTTCACTTCTGCTGAGGGGTAGTCATCTCTCTGTCCGGCAGTCATGATGCATGTAAATGTAATAGCTTCCCACTGTCACTTGTTCACTTCTGCTGAGAGGTTGTCATCTGTCTGTCCGGCAGTCATGATGCATGTAAATGTAATAGCTTCCCACTGTCTCTTGTTCACTTCTGCTGAGAGGTAGTCATCTCTCTGTCCGGCAGTCATGATGCATGTAAATGTAATAGCTTCACCTTGTCACTTGTTCACTTCTGCTGAGAGGTAGCCATCTCTCTGTCCGGCAGTCATGATGCATGTAAATGTAATAGCTTCACCCTGTCACTTGTTCACTTCTGCTGAGAGACAGTCATCTCTCTGTCCGGCAGTCATGATGCATGTAAATGTAATAGCTTCCCACTGTCACTTGTTCACTTCTGCTGAGAGGCAGTCATCTCTCTGTCCGGCAGTCATGATGCATGTAAATGTAGTAGCTTCCCACTATCACTTGTTCACTTCTGCTGAGAGGTAGCCATCTCTCTGTCCGGCAGTCATGATGCATGTAAATGTAATAGCTTCCCACTGTCACTTGTTCACTTCTGCTGAGAGGTAGTCATCTCTCTGTCCGGCAGTCATGATGCATGTAAATGTAATAGCTTCACCTTGTCACTTGTTCACTTCTGCTGAGAGGTAGCCATCTCTCTGTCCGGCAGTCATGATGCATGTAAATGTAATAGCTTCCCACTGTCACTTGTTCACTTCTGCTGAGAGGCAGTCATCTCTTTGTCCGGCAGTCATGATGCATGTAAATGTAGTAGCTTCCCACTATCACTTGTTCACTTCTGCTGAGAGGCAGTCATCTCTCTGTCCGGCAGTCATGTTGCATGTAAATGTAGTAGCTTCCCACTGTCACTTGTTCACTTCTGCTGAGAGGCAGTCATCTCTCTGTCCGGCAGTCATGATGCATGTAAATGTAATAGCTTCCCACTGTCACTTGTTCACTTCTGCTGAGAGGTAGTCATTTCTCTGTCCGGCAGTCATGATGCATGTAAATGTAATAGCTTCCCACTGTCACTTGTTCACTTCTGCTGAGAGGTAGTCATCTCTGTTCGGCAGTCATGATGCATGTAAATGTAATAGCTTCCCACTGTCACTTGTTCACTTCTGCTGAGAGGTAGTCATCTCTGTTCGGCAGTCATGATGCATGTAAATGTAATAGCTTCCCACTGTCACTTGTTCACTTCTGCTGAGAGTTAGCCATCTCTCTGTCCGGCAGTCATGATGCATGTAAATGTAATAGCTTCCCACTGTCACTTGTTCACTTCTGTTGAGAGGTAGTCATCTCTCTGTTCGGCAGTCATGATGCATGTAAATGTAATAGCTTTACCCTGTCACTTGTTCACTTCTGCTGAGAGTTAGCCATCTCTCTGTTTGGCAGTCATGATGCATGTAAATGTAATAGCTTCCCACTGTCTCTTGTTCACTTCTGCTGAGAGGTAGTCATCTCTCTGTCCGGCAGTCATGATGCATGTAAATGTAATAGCTTCCCACTGTCACTTGTTCACTTCTGCTGAGAGATAGCCATCTCTCTGTCTGGCAGTCATGATGCATGTAAATGTAATAGCTTCCCACTGTCACTTGTTCACTTCTGCTGAGAGGTAGTCATCTCTCTGTCTGGCAGTCATGATGCATGTAAATGTAATAGCTTCCCACTGTCACTTGTTCACTTCTGCTGAGAGGTAGTCATCTCTCTGTCCGGCAGTCATGATGCATGTAAATGTAATAGCTTCAACCTGTCACTTGTTCACTTCTGCTGAGAGGTTGTCATCTGTCTGTCCGGCAGTCATGATGCATGTAAATGTAATAGCTTCAACCTGTCACTTGTTCACTTCTGCTGAGAGGTAGTCATCTCTCTGTCCACCAGTCATGATGCATGTAAATGTAATAGCTTCCCACTGTCACTTGTTCACTTCTGCTGAGAGGATGTCATCTCTCTGTCCGGCAGTCATGTTGCATGTAAATGTAATAGCTTCAACCTGTCACTTGTTCACTTCTGCTGAGAGGTAGTCATCTCTCTGTCCGCCAGTCATGATGCATGTAAATGTAATAGCTTCCCACTGTCACTTGTTCACTTCTGCTGAGAGGCAGTCATCTCTTTGTCCGGCAGTCATGATGCATGTAAATGTAATAGCTTCCCACTGTCACTTGTTCACTTCTGCTGAGACGTAGTCATCTCTCTGTCCGGCAGTCATGATGCATGTAAATGTAATAGCTTCAACCTGTCACTTGTTCACTTCTGCTGAGAGGTAGTCATCTCTCTGTCCGGCAGTCATGATGCATGTAAATGTAATAGCTTCCCACTGTCACTTGTTCACTTCTGCTGAGAGACAGTCATCTCTCTGTCCGGCAGTCATGATGCATGTAAATGTAGTAGCTTCCCACTATCACTTGTTCACTTCTGCTGAGAGGCAGTCTTCTCTCTGTCCGGCAGTCATGATGCATGTAAATGTAATAGCTTCCCACTGTCACTTGTTCACTTCTGCTGAGAGGTAGCCATCTCTCTGTCCGGCAGTCATGATGCATGTAAATGTAATAGCTTCAACCTGTCACTTGTTCACTTCTGCTGAGAGGTAGTCATCTCTCTCTGCTGGCAGTCATGATGCATGTAAATGTAATAGCTTCCCACTGTCTCTTGTTCACTTCTGCTGAGCCATCTCTCTGTCCGGCAGTCATGATGCATGTAAATGTAATAGCTTCCCACTGTCACTTGTTCACTTCTGCTGAGAGGTAGCCATCTCTCTGTCCGGCAGTCATGATGCATGTAAATGTAATAGCTTCCCACTGTCACTTGTTCACTTCTGCTGAGAGGCAGTCATCTCTCTGTCCGGCAGTCATGATGCATGTAAATGTAATAGCTTCCCACTGTCACTTGTTCACTTCTGCTGAGAGGCAGTCATCTCTCTGTCCGGCAGTCATGATGCATGTAAATGTAATAGCTTCACACTGTCACTTGTTCACTTCTGCTGAGAGGTAGTCATCTCTCTGTCCGGCAGTCATGATGCATGTAAATGTAATAGCTTCACACTGTCACTTGTTCACTTCTGCTGAGAGGTAGTCATCTCTCTGTCCACCAGTCATGATGCATGTAAATGTAATAGCTTCACCCTGTCACTTGTTCACTTCTGCTGAGAGGATGTCATCTCTCTGTCCGGCAGTCATGATGCACGTAGCGCTGGACTGGATCTCGGGGAACTGGTACTTCCTGGATGACATCAATGAGGTCATCTTGCTGTGCAACGCCATACTGCAGTCATGTGCCATCGTGGTGGAGGGCGACCTGAGCAAGCCTCGAGGTATTGCACTGGATCCCACCAGAGGGTTCCTGTTCTTCACCATGTGGGGTAACTCGCCGCCGCGGTTGGAGCGTGCTCAACTCGATGGCCGGGAGCGACGCTCTCTCGTTCAGCACAAGATAGTCTATCCCTATGGTGTGGCCGTTGATTTCCCTGCACAGCATGTCTACTGGGTCGACACATATCTGGACTTCGTGGAGAGGATCAACTACGACGGTACAAACCGCCGCACCATCAAGAAGGGGTTTCCTGTGAGTATATCCCTGTATGGAATGTGATCCTAGTCATTATAGTTGGGGAGCAGTGCAGCAGTAAAGACTGGGCTTGGTCGATAGGTTCATTGAAATAATCAAGTTGTTCCCTGCAGGTCCAGAATCTGTACGACGTCACCGTGTTTGAGAACGATTTGTTTTTGACGAGTTGGCGCAACCACAGTATCATTCGCATGGACAAGTTCAAGTCTGATAACCACGAGACAATCCTCAACCTGAGCCGGCCGTTCCGTATCCAGGTGTTTCATCGGCAGCGCCAGCCCGATGGTGAGTTCACACACTTCATTTCTCTTTTATAACAATTGAATGTAGATTTCAACCAAGTTCTTGGATTATTTTATTTAATTTAGGCTTAAAGCGCAGATGTGCATTTTCCCATTTATGTGGGGGTCTGCCTTCCTGCAATGATTCCTCCACTTCAATCCATCCATAGCGTCCCGAGGGCGGAGTTTAGTCTCTCGCCCTATTCAGCCAGCATGTTTGAGGTCCACATTCAGTCTTTGCAACTGAGGTTACGCTGCTACGGAGCACATGTCCAAACCACCGCAGACGTGATTCACGCATTTTCTCTGTGATGGGGCAACCTTGAAATCTTAGCACACAGCATCATTCCTAATATGGTCCAGGCGAGTGAAGCCATTGGACCACCGCAACATGAAGCGCCTGTTCGTGCTTCGATGTTGTAGGCCAGCATTCAGATCCATAATGGGTCACCTGTCTAATCACTGTGCGATATATTTTCTTATTGCATAGGACTCCAGTAACTTGGCGTCATTTATCCATGCGGCAGTGACTCTTGTTTTGACATGAGGGATCGTGCTGCAGTCTGAGGTGATGTGCGCTACCTCCCTTTTTATGAAGCGCACCTGCGAGAACTAGAAGCTCCGTATGAAGGCTTCCAAAATGATGCTCTATTGGCCAGTGATTTCAAACTCGGCAATTCTTCTAGGATTGTGACACCAAGCTGGCTCATCAGCGGGCTCTTGGTCTCGCACATTGAGCAGTGACCTGGGACAGAAAGGACACCTCCTCACAGGAACAAAACGCTTACTGTCACGTTACCAAGTAAATGGTCACCCGCCGATAACAAGAATGCCAGTGTTGAGGAGACTTTTCATGACAGGGTATATGCCACATGCTCTGCATGGGCCATCATCGTTCATTTCTTATGGTGTGGTGGGGCGTGAGCAACAAAGGTACCGTGGACCTCCATTTCTGTGAGAAAGGGCTCAAAAGGTCGGCCAAAGTGCATCAGGAGACGGTGTTGGAGCCACTGGTCAAGATTAATCTCTTCCTTGGAGAACGCTGGAGCTTCCAGCACATCTCAGGAGTGGCTTGGGGCCAATGTCTGGACCTAAATCCCCTGGACTACAAATTGTGGTCCAAGCTTCAGGAGATGACTTGCAAGAAGAGACATCCACATATTGAAAGTTTAAAGGGGTCTCTTTTGAAGGCAGCAGCAGATTTTCCCATGGAAGTGGTGCGTAATTCATTGATGAGTGGCCACAAAGACTTAAGGACTGTGTTCGTGCCAAAGGTGGCCATTTTGAATAAATACGTGTGATTTTGATTTGTTACTCTTACATTTAACTAATATCATTAGGATATTAAAATATCTCAAACCATTCAGTGTAATTTTATTGGAAACTTTGTGACAGTACTGTATTTGCTCGGGTATAGGAGCCCCTTTTTTTTTTCTAAATCTTTAGTTCCGAAATTGAGGGGGGGAGGGTACTATAAACGCAAACTTCTCATAAATCCATTATTTTGGAAAGGGAGAGGGTAAAAATAAGCCGTTTTATTTTGATGCTACATAGTACGATATATTCAATCAAAATAAACGAAGTTTACATCTTTAATCAGCCCATTATGAGACTGCCATAACCTCACTTGTCCACCCCTATTCCCTTCACCACTATCCCTTGCTAAGCAAGAATCTTAGTATCAAGGAAATAGAATGGAATAGACAAAGTATCAGACATGGAAATGCAAACTTTATTTTATTTGAACACAGGGAGGGAGAATGCATCAATGAGTGATCACATCTCACTAACATTTGTAAACACAACCAAGCACGTACTATTCACATTGATATACCAATAACGTGTCACACAAATGAAATGTGTTTAAAATAAAACTAAGAAGACTGTCGTAAACACAATCTAATCGCAATGCAGGCAATTTATGAAACCGTAACTTTCATTGGCGGATGATGCTTCTACTCAGCCAATAGTGTGGCATCTTCAATTGGTTATCGGGTGAAGCCTATTGAATACACAATTCGATATCCTGCCCAATCGCAAAATGGTGGTCATATCGTCTGAATAACAAACTAATATAACAAGACAAATAATTTTGTCGTAAAAGAGAATGAATTCAGTTGTAATTATAAAAAAATTTAAGAATTCATCAATTTCCAAGAATGTTGTATTTTGACTCAATAATTAGGGGGTGGGGGTTACTATAGGCGAGTAAATACGGTAATTACGGTAAGGCTAGGCTATGGACTACAGGTTATAAACTGTGCCTGTGCAATGTTACTCTATGGGAGGAGAATAATAATACTGTTATTAGATTTACGTCCATTTTAACTACTGCGGCTTTTAGAGACGCTGGGGTGCCGGAATGTTGCCCCGAAGCTGATCTTTAACATGCCAGTAATGTACTGACACAGCTCCCTTGCCGCAACCTTGGGCACAGCTGAGCCACGCAGTCAGTCTATGGTAGGAGAGCTGACTCGTTGAAATGTATAATATCTTGCTTGCAGCTCCACACCCGTGCCTGAAGCAAAATGGGGTGTGTCAACACTTGTGTGTGCCGGTGTGGAACCATGGCATTGCTACCGCCAGGTGCTTGTGTCAACCTGGATACCAGTTGGCATCAGATAATTCTTCTTGTATTGGTAAGTACTTAAACATTTCACTCCAATTTTTAACATTTACAAAATGAATATTGAATCAAATGGCATATTTTTGGTGCAAGTTAGAAAGACATTAATTAACCGACAGGTTCCCTCACAGTTGTTGTGGCAAGCAGTGTGCGGTAGAAAAGGACAACACTACGACCAAGAATTGCCCTCTATTGATCCAGACTTATTTAATATTTCGTATAAATTTATTTTAAAATTCAGATCCCATCCTACTCGATAGAGAATTAATGTAGCTCAAAATAATGCAGCAGAGACCCTCTTGATGAACAAGAAAGGCAACATGGATGATTTGGAGAAAGTCGAGAGACGTATCCTTCGAAAAATTCATGGACCAAGATTGCTTCCAGATGGCTCTTATCAACTATACCGTCTGTTGGAACCAGCCACTACTATCCTGCTTTGGAGACGACTGAAATCCTACAGGCACCTCTTCCGGATGGGGAACGATAGATTCACTAAGAAGATCTTCAACCTGATTAATGGCTACAAGACTGGGAGCTTGTGGCTTGAATAATGCTAGACTGTGATATTCTCAACCGTTCCAAATGTTGTGATAGTGATAACTCTTGGTCTCCACCCCTCACACAGGAGAGGAAGGACAAGTTATTGGCTGGACTGAGGGGATATTGGAGAACAAAGAGAGAAAGCATCGCAGAAGCACTAGTCATAAGCGCTTCTCAGCAGGCAGTGGACTGTAATCACTCGCTAAGCAGTCCCCGTTAAGTATTGTCAGGTCGACAGTGTATATATATAGAGTATATGCTGTGGGCATTCATTTGTTATATTTGAACCTGTCATAGTTCAAGTTTCAGTCAGTGAGACTCAGCAACCATTGAGTCATTGCGTATGTCAAGTAGAAGTGTGACCAGGTTGGTCCTAGCGTAGAGGTGGACATAACATAACTGCAACGAGCAGTTTATCCCATGAACAGCGAGAAACGTCAATTCTCACAGGAGTGCAATTTTATACTTTTTTGTTCATATTAGATTTATAAAAGGGATTGTTAAGAAAGTAGCATCCTGACAAGTGATATTTCACCTCATGTGTTCTACTCCAGGCGCTCAGCAAGCATTCCCAACATTGTAAATATTACCGGTGACTAGGAGGCTGCTTCCTACCCAAATACACACACCAGTACAGACATGGGGCTACATGACCATGATTAACAGATGAATCCGACATTTCCACGGCTGAAAACATGGACATTGTTCAGGGGTGCTAGTGTAAATATTCAGCTATTAGTTGACACAATAAAACAGGTGGCAACAGAGAATAATTTTTCACCCAATATGGTTGACCAGATACTAGCAAAACAATGGGAAAAAAGAGAGGACAATTTCACCAATTCACCAACCCCAAATGAGAACAAGTAAGTACGATTCAATTTTGTGTGTTTTTACACATACAAAATAACAAATATATTCAAGAAACAAGAACAAACAACTCACTCGGTAAAAACCTACATAAAAGCAATGTCATCATCATCATCTTGTACAGTTTCCAGCCCCAGGCTGGGTCTGTTTGGAACATAAGCCTCGCCACTTATTTCTTTCTTCCCACCATCTCTCCGCTGTCACTCTGGTCCAGTCCTCGCCTCTTTTCTTGACACATTCCTCCACTCCTTTCAGCCATCGATCTCTTGGTCTTCCCCTTGGTCATTTCTTCTGCATCTGCATCTCATGTATCCTCTTGGGAATCTTCTTCTCATCCATTCTCTTTAAGTGTCCATACCACCTCAGTCTTGATGTCTCAATCCTACCTTGCAAGGGCTCCTCTTTCACCATTTCCCTGACCTTTTCATTCCTCACCCTGTCTCTTCTTGTTACTCCGATCCTACTTCGCAGGAACTTCATTTAACCTGCCTGTATTCTGCTTATGTCTCTTTTCTTCATTGTCCACGTTTCTGAAGCTTTTTTGTGGGACATCTTTATTCCACACTAAGCTCCTAATGCTTCTCAGAAATGCTTCTGCCTGTCTGCCACGTTCCGTAATCTCTTTGTCATTTCTCCCATTTTCCTCCACTATACTTCCCAAGTACTTGAGACTTTCCACCTTCTTCAGCTGTCCACCTCCAAGTGTTATCCCACTCATTGGTCTGTCCTTTTTCCTGGTCGTTAACAGGATCTCACATTTACTGATGTTGAACTTCCATCCGTACTCTCCCACTGTTTCTTCCCAAGCCTTCAGTTGCTCCTGGATTTCCTCCTGTGACAAAGAAAAACCCACATTCAAAATCAGGCGTATATTTGTTTTCATGCCAACATGTTAAGACATATGGAAGACAACAAACATTCCGCTATATGGGACATACGTAAGACAACAACCACCGTTTCATGGAAACAGACCATGAAACAAAGGGCAGAGCTCTCAGCATTAAAGAATCCATAGAAATATATCTAGCCACCAAAGATTATCCAGCGACACATGCTAAAATAGAATAAATCCATGAATGCACACGGGAAGGAATAATTTGGGAAATATGTTATAGGAGGAGGAGGAGGTACCAAGGCCTGCTGTCTTGCGGAAATCTAATCCATCTAATAGATCGGGCAACAGCATAAATGGAAGGTTTCCTAGGCCTTGGCGGATGGCTTAAATGCCCTGCAATAGTAATGACAATAATTCCAGAATCCATAACATACACTAGCTGTAGTTAGTTACTACTTGAACTATAACAGTGATGAGGAGTGTTATTCTTACAACTGACAACCAATCACAATAGTTGCGTCATGTGTTAATGTCTGATGCCATTCTTGTTGTGTAGTTGCTTCTGCGCCCAAGTTCCTGCTTTATGCCAAGGGTCATCCGACTATGATCAAGGGCATCTCCATGACGCCGGGGAGCATCCGTGAGGTGATGGTGCCTGTCATTAACACGTTGGTACCACTGCTCTTCGATTACGATGCTCGTGAACAGTACATCTACTTCACTGGCTCAGCGTAAGTTACCTTATTTATCTAGTCAATGTTCCCTCCGCTAACTGTGCATCAGTACCAACTAACTCTGACATATACCCATGTTTTACAGAGGAAATGTAATACAGTGGAATCTCGTTAGCATGTTCTCGGTTACGACGTTTTCCCGTTTAACGCAATGATTTTATCAAGTCCCAGTCCCATTCCTGCTAAATACATGTTGATATATCCCCTTAATACGTTTTCTATTCCCGCGTAGCGTGAGTTATACCGCCCGTACGCACAGAACGCAAGACAGAGACTTGTTTCTTTAAACAAGGCCACGTTGCGTTTTTGCAGCGCATCGCTTATTACGATCGCATTTTCGTCAGCCCTGAAAGCATTTTGTCCACCCCCAGTGGAATGGGAGCCCGGTCGCTCTGAGACTGAGATAACATTCCTTGCCAATAAGTGGGCGAGGGTTGCGACATAACGGGTCACAGAACAATGAAACGGGTATAGCGGCAGTATTAAAGCACGCTGTTGCACTTCTGTTCTGTCCGGCCTCAGTGGCTACGGCAGTTAGTTACTGCGTTTTGCATTTACAGGGTGAACTCAAATCGATTTGAATACGATCCCGTTTTCGGTACGATGCCCATTTACATGAGCAGTTTCAGTTCGTGATTTCAATACGCTATATAATTTATGTTGGCTAACTCTTATTAAACAGTAAAACATAAAGGAGCAGTAATTATCATCCGACTTCTTTTTTTTTACGAGTGGTTTGTAAACATGAAAAAAGGATGCGCGTAAGATTTAGATGTTGTTTGTTTTTAACAAGTTTATGTTCAGTTCAATAAAGATAAAATGTTATTGGTTTTACGTCCCTTTTAACTACTGAAGCCTAAAGCTTTTAGAGACGCCGGACTGCCGGAATGTTGACCCGATTGCGATCTGTAACGTGCCACAATTTACGTACGGATGCACCAGACATTAAAGGTAAAACAGACAAAATTACATTAACACTAGAAACACTTGCAACAAACTACGCTTATCAACCACGACAGGAACACAAGCAGTAACGAAGAATATGGGCAGAAAGTAAAACAAGCGATTAGAGACAGACGAGAGTAGGCCTAAATTTGTTTAAAAATGCAACTCAAGAGCGCGCAGAATCGCTTTCAATACGATACGCGTTTACAATCACGTTCCTGAACTCCAGTTTGGGTACAGTCCGATTCCAGAATTTTACCGTATCAACCTTGAAACTCAATACGATCTGATTCACGCAAATACGCATTACACTACCGAAGAAATTGTGAAACCTAGTGAAAATTTTGTTGCATGATATTGAAATAATGGATAGGCCTAAGAAAGTCGTAAAATCATTAACTAGTGGTGAGAAAATAAAAATTCTTGAAGAAGTAGACAGAAATCCTTACCTTAAGTGCGAGGAAGTTTTTTTTTCTGTACACGCGCGAGCATGTCTAACCTAAAAAAAAATTCGGTTATATCCAATTGTTCACGCCAAAGAATATGGCACTTCTTCTCCACAGAATATCAAGAAAAACATGTATTTAAGCAGAAATCAATTATAGAAAACTAAATATTTCAACTCGTACTACAGTCGCGGTACTTGAATTACGAGTACGGTACCGGTATAGTACATTTGCTCTCATTTCTCTGTGCTGTGTAAACTAGTTCTAGTACGTACTTCCGATTAACTTTGCCCTTACTTCTTCTTCTTCATCATCTTATCCCACTTCAAGTTTCTGGCAAGTCTTTTCCATTTTATTCTGTCCCACACATCGTCGTCCCTTAACTGCTTCTCCATTAGGTCTTCATGGATATTGTCAGTCCATCTTCTTCAAGGTCTGCCTCTATTCCTCGTGCCATCCACAACCAGAGACATCGCTCTCCTTCCTCCTATCCCGACGCATAACCACAGCAGTCTTCTCTCTTGGATCTTCTTACTGAAACAAGTTAATGAGGTTTAATTATGATTTTTCATTAGTATGTTTTCCCGCTTTTCACGTCTAAATTTTTCAGTCCCTTGAAAAACTTACTAACGAGGTTCCACTGTATTTTAATAGTATTAAAAATAGTATTAAAATTATTGATTATTTAACGACACAAGAGTCACACAGTCACACTTCATTGCTCCAGAACATCAGACATGCTCAGAACTAAGGGCTGCCTTTCTCTTAGTAACAATATTTCCAGTGTCACTGAACACGGAATTGCGTGCGAGATGTGGAAGTTGTATTATCCACCATTGTAGAGGATCTGCAAAGTCATCTTCTAGTTCCACCAACGACTCGTAAACTTCAGTAATAAGACAATAATAGCCTGTCCGGTATTTCTATGCTAACTAAATGAAATAAAATGCACGGTGGGCAAATCACTGAGTTTCGAAGAAAGCAATTATCTTTCTGAAGTTAGCATTAGCTAACTTTTTAATGACCTGTCAATCTGATGCTAGCACAACTTAATCTAGTGCCCCCATCTCCGGTGCCTGTACCATTTGTTATGGTTTTAAGGGAGTTATGTGGGGGCGTCTAGGGAGGGATACTTACCTTGGGGGCGATCTTCATAGCTCCGCTCGATAGCAGAAAGCAGCGAGCCTTAACTTAAGCTACGGCTAAGGGGAAGGATCTATGCTAACTAAATGAAGAGATCCCTTGACTGTGATAGGAGGAGTTTATTAACCCTTACAGTGCAAAGATGCCGATGTATCGGCACTTAAGTTCCGTACGAAAAATGCCAAGATACCGATTCGATCGGCACGCTCTTATATGTGTTGTAGTTATGCAGTGTGGTGCTAGATTGCTCTACAAATCACGTAGTAAGAAGGTAGAATGTTTGTAATTCCTTCGTATGTCATCAGATGGCACTGACATAGCTTATTTTTTGCTTGTTTACTCGTACATTATGAGTGTATAGTCTGCGCGCGCTTGACGTCTATGATCCAATATAGCAGCCACCTTGTTTATTTATGTCCGCGTGTATAATTTTACGCTCTGACACATTTGAGTTATTTATTAAGTCTATTATTATTTCTAGTGTAGTAATAGTTCAGTAGCAATTTATCTAGGACTTAGTAAACTTGTAAACAGTACATTTGTCGCAAGAAGCCATGCCATCACGTAGGCCTATTTCGGGTGAAGAAATTGCAAAGTAGGCCTACTATAACAGTATAAATTGGTATATATATATAAGTTAACATTAGTTATCTTCACTTTTGCACTTTTGATTTAGTGTACAATGTGCTAATTCATTTCAAATCATAACTTTTTTATTTTTCATAAAAAAAATTATAATAATTTTGTGCACAGTATTCCATGAAATATTTTTTGTCAAACGTAAGTCACATGTTTATAGTCCTTGGAGTATATCAAGCTAACACACCAAATTGTATTTCCATATCTTTTAAACTGAGGCTTTTATTAATATTTTTATGCAGTGATGCACAATCCATTGAAACATGCCTGGCATTCTGTGCTTGCGATGACCTATTTGAGGTCGGCATCCAAAGGGTTAAATAATTGAAAGGGGTGGCGAAAGTATAGATTAGGGGTAAAGGGAAGGATTAATGGAAGAACAACACACTCGCTTACCTTAACTCGTTTACTGGTTGTCCATGCTGCAGCGTCGTTAGGCCGAAGCCCAGTGGGCAGCATGTCGCATAGCACTACGAAGATCCAAGACGTAAGAGCAAAGAGCCCAGGTGTAAGAGGGCGGGCGCATAGGAGACTCCTCTAGTTGAAGGCTTTCAACTGGGTCACCTTGGCCAGCGGAATTCAGAGTTGTACACTTGGTTTCGCTATTATTACATAAGACTGCCAGCTTGCGTTTGCCGTGTTAGTGAATGTGTGTTTGTAATTCTGTAGCTCCTTCTAGTATTGTTAATAAATTATGTAGAGTTGTAGTCATGGGGCTATCACAATGCACAGGTTTTGTGGTACGCAAAGCAATTGCTTACTGTTTATCGACTAAAGCACATTGATCGTATTTTCAGAGTAACCGGTTAATCGATTCAATTGACGGCTCTAGTTTTAATACAGTACAGAGAAACTGGGTTTTCATATAACAGATGTTAGAAAGGGTTGTGTACTGAAACATCTAAGAGACAGGTGATGAGTATCATGGTGTTGCAGTACGAGCATAGAGCGCCAGCACCTGGACGGGACGGGTCGTGAGGAGGTGGTGAGTCATGATATTCAGGCGTGTGCGTCCCTGGCCGTGGATTGGTTGGGCCGTAATCTCTACTGGGCAGACACGGGTCTCGGGGCCATCAATGCCGCCAGACTCGATGACTTCAGTAAGAGGAAACAGCTCATCAACGAATACCACATGGACCCTCGTTCCATCGTTCTGGATCCAATGGCAGGGTGAGTGTCAAATATTGTATTGATTTCTCTACATAAAATGCCTAGTGAACATCATATTGATTTTATTTCAGAAATAGATTATGGAAGGATGGTCATGTTGTTTGAGTCTTCAGTCTTCAGTCTTTTGACAGGTTTGATGCAGCTATCCATGCCTCCCTGGCCTGAGCTACATAGCAACGAGACAATCTCTTAGTATGTGCTCTACCAACTGTAATAATCCCAAATGGTATTATTTAAGTCATAATGTAAGAATTTTGCTTATTTTATGTGAACATTTATATGTACAGTACAGTACACCGTATTTACTCAAGTAATTTTCCCACTTTTAAAATTTTTTTCCACGTCAAAAATGGGGAGGGAAAATTTTGCGAATCTAAATTAAAAATGGAAATGAAAAAATCGAACATTACCTTACTTAAGTTAGGAAATTTATTTTGGCCAAAATAGTACAAAATAATCAAAAATACATACAACAAAACTAATTTTAATAAAAAATTGAAGGCAATAATGCGTTCCCTAGCAATCATTATACGTAAACAGTCATCTTTAAATGTCTCGCGAGAATTGGCCAAAGATAGGAGCCAGATCCCTGAAATAAATTAGAATACTGTGTTAGGGTAAATCTGTAAAATTGCCCAAACATCACGCAATCTTTACATTACAAAGAAATAGACCTACCCTGTCATTCATCATCTCTTCCTTCCAAAGTCGTCTGCGATGAATCATCCATCTCCCAGATGCATTCATCTTCAGTTCCTTCTAGTTGGTTGGAAATGCCAGTTTTCTTGAAACTTTTCACAATATTGTGTGGTGAAATCAGTCCCCATGCCCGAACAATCCGGTGACATGTTAATTCTAGTGAAGGCCTCCTGATCTTCCCGGTTGGTTTCAGAGTATACCCGCTGCACGTGTTCTTTGAATGGTGGCTTGTTGACGCTTACATCAAGAGGCTGCAAGGCTGACATTAAGCCAGCAGGAATTATTGCAGCATCAGTCTTCTGGTAGACCATTTCTTGGCAAACATCATCAGCAAGATGGCCACTTAACACGTCACCATCCATCCTTTCTCCTGGACATGCATGTGCACACCGGAAGGAAATTTCCCTTTAGGAATTGTTTCTCGCTTGAAAATTACATAGGGAGGAAGTTTTTGGCCGTCAGCAGTAACAGCCCCAGTAGTCCTCATGACTACGCTGGATGCTCCATATTCTGTAATTGTAGTGTTTCTCGGAGATTGATCTGCAGGTAATTGTACTTGCGCTGCATCCTAATTACAAATCTATGAAACTACGAGATTTCTTCACCGTGGTCCTTCGGAAGTCGCTGGCATAGAGAAAGATTGTTCCTTTTCATGAACCTGCTTGCTTTAAAATCAGGAATTTTCAAGGTTTTTGCTACTTCTACAACCTTTAACTGGAGCATCTCGTGGGAAACTGAAAAACCATCATTCTCAATTGATTTACCTAAGAAACAACGTCCTTTTCAATTTCACGAGATGCAGCATGATTGCCATTATTTTCGGCAAATTCTTCTTCTTATTCTGTCGTTTAGGCCGACTGTGGACCACGTTAATTTGCCCAATACTCCTTTCTTCAGTCCATTGTGCCTGGATCTTCTCTCTCTTAAGTTAACAGCTTGTCTGTTGTTCCCCCTCCTCTTCTGTCTGTCATTATCTGTGTGTAGTATGCAAGTGGTGGTCTACCTCTTGTGTTTTTCCCTTCTAATGTCCCTTTGATGACTCTTCCTAGCAGGCCATTATGTCTGACAATATGTCCCAACATATTCGGTCTTCTTGTTTTCAGACTCTTTATAAAGCTCCTACTGTCTCTTGCTCTTCTGAATATCTCTTCATTTTGTTGTGGGTTAAGCGAACACCTGCACATTTTTAAAGCCATCACAATAGAAGAAAAGAAAATGAATCTTATTCTTGAATGTGAACATTAATATTTCTGATACCCGACGACTAAAATCGTATTCGTACCGGTAAGAACGATTGAGATAAAGAAAGTCTAGTGTCCAACAAAACGTTCTCACTATCTATCTCTGTGAGGCATTCTGCAATATTCGCAATGTGTAAGTCTCCGTGGCTGAAATGGTAAAGCGTTGGACTCCCGATTGAAAGAATCAGGGTTCGATACTTGTTATAAGTTTTATTGTCTGTGTCGACCACTTGACCTATGTCTTACTGCCGAAATCACAGTTGGTTATTGGGGAGGGGGCAGTAGTACTATTATATAGCGAACACACGCATTTTCAGGCTGGATTCCATGAACGTTACATAGTGTTCGAATGTGGTATTGCATGAAAGATCTTAATATGTACAGTTGTCTTCTTTTTGTTAAAATTTAATAACAAAATAAAGCGGAGGGAAATTCTACGGAATACTTATACTTAGATGCGAGCACTGGTGATTGGAATTTCCTATGTCTGAGTTTTAAATGATGGGTTACAGTCACGTGGCATTCTATTGTATTCTCTTCATAAATTAGCAATATTCAACGTACTCTTCGTAATGTTGCTTTATATTATATCCCCACGGACTGTCGTTCAAAAAAGGTTGCCTACGGCACTATACTGCTCGGTCTCGCATACCACGTCAGCCACGGGTAGTAGTTAACTATGGCTGTTCTCTTAACACGTGGCGTAACATATCACATGGGAGTGTCCGAGGACATGTTCGGCTCGTCAGAGGCTGTAGCTGCTTCAAGCGGACACCCATGGGGTCAGCTACAAGTACCGTTCAATTTCAAGTACATACTTCCAACTTTCACTACCATATGTCACTGACACCTAGTGGTGAACTTTGGAACTTTGATAGAGCGTTTCAATTAAATCTAACTTAGAAATTTAGGTTCACACTTGTTTAGTTAGTGGAAGGATGTTTTACATGCCGTAAATCTATGACATGGAACCGCCGGCTTTACTTTCCATCGGAAGGAAGGCATACTGAAGGATTTTAACCCTCTTAAAAAATCCGACGACTTCTGCCGGATTTGAACCCGCGATCTTGGGAACAGCAGTTCAGCATGCTAGCAACTACGCCACCGAAGCCGCTACATGTTGGTAGAATGCTCCTTAGGGCTCAGTTGGCACAGGCAGGCGACCATGTTAGTGAACCACTCTGTATAGCCTATTAATTTAAATTCACATATCTAAATTATGTGATCAACTGTTTAATGCAATTTATAATTTATACAGCCACAATGAAATTGCTATCAAAACAGATGCTGGGAGTGCGACAGGTCTGTCTACATGAATCACATTATAAAACTGTGAGGACGAGGCCATCATGCTGGACTTCCATAAACCAAGGAGTGCGACTGGTCTTTGGAGAAGAGGCCATCATGCTGGAGTTGCTCTGAACCACACTACTCTTTGCCGATGACAAAGTCATTGTTGCCAACACTGAAAATGATCTCCAAGATGCTATATTTAATCTACAAAATCATCATCATCATCATTTCCCCTTATCCAGCTCCTGCCGGGTCGGGGTATTTATGGCACTTCTCCACTTTCCTCTTTCCTTCCACCATTCTTCTTCCACGATCTTGTCCCAGTCCAGATTTCTTTTTCTTACGCTGTTCTTCACTGAATCGATCCACCTTGTTCTAGGTCTTCCCCTTGCTCTCTTACCCTTGCGCTTCGCCTCCAGCATCTGTCTTGGTATTCTATTTTCCTCCATCCTCTTTACATGTCCAAACCACCTTAGTTTATTCTTCTCAATTCTCTCATTTAGTTTTCCCATCTCAACTTCCTTCCTAACATCTTCATTCCTCACTCTGTCTTTCCTTGTCTTTCCTATCATACTTCTTAGGAATTTCATTTCACTGGATTGGATTCTACTCTCTTGCCTGCTCGTCAGGGTCCAAGTCTCAGCTGCATAAGTTAATATGGGTACATAGTACATTTTATACATTACCTCCTTGCTTTTCCTTGGTACTTCCTTATCCCAAACAAGTTTTCTTACACTTTGATAGAATGCATTGCTCTGCTGTACCCTCCTGCCAATCTCCATGTCCAACCTACCAGTTTGCATCAATTCACTTCCTAGGTATTTGAACGTGTCCACAATTTCCAATTTTCACAGTGCCCTTTCCTTGTCTTTCCCCTCTTGTCATCACCAAGGTCTTGCTTTTCTCTATACTGATTTTCAGGCCGTACTTCTACAAAATATTGTTTCAAAATTTGGAATGCAAATGTCAACACGGACAGTAAAGCCAAAGTAATGGCATTCTTGGGCAATGAACCAATTCAGAATAAAAACTGTGCAGAAGACATCATCTGGTTACAACTTATCATTCCTGGATGAAACAGACATGGCGGTCAGAATCTCAACATTTATTACAATTACAGGAGTAATCAATCAAGTTTTGAAGCCACGACACACACACACTAGACTGAGAGTTGCAGGGCCCGGATGTTAATGCACTAAACATTTCCTATAATGACTGTAGTAAATGACATAAGAATTTGAAAAATGCACTATAAAATTGAGAAAATGATCTTATAATAATAAACTCACCAATATTTCAAAAATTACATCTTAAGCTCTAACTGAAATGTCAATCAAAATAGATTTCTAGCACTTAACAAAAGGTTTATGTTCACTTTAGTCTTGAGTTGCACTGCACTATGAATGTCATTCTGATGTTGTCAAATGTAAATGATCTGCGGTTATCAGGCAAAACGTTTTTATATCTCGAAATGCTGCGTTCAACATCAACTGTTGTGATCGGAGCGTACTTGAAGTGACGAAGGTCGTTTGCTGCTAAATCCTCCTCAATCCCAACCATGCAGTAGTTTTCAACAGAAAGAATGTCTGAGATTTTCCATAATGTTTTATACCCGGTGTTTTTGTCCAATTTTGATACAATACCCGCAGCAATTTCGCCACGATTGTTGCTAAGACTAGTTTCCACCCGGTTGATTAAGGAAATGGAAGATTTTCCATAATGTTTTATACCCGGTGTTTTTGTCCAATTTTGATACAATACCCGCAGCAATTTCGCCACGATTGTTGCTAAGACTAGTTTCCACCCGGTTGATTAAGGAAATGGAATCAATAGTTCAATATTTTTAATTATCTTGTATCACCTACTAGCTTCTTCTTTGCTCTGAGAGACGTAACTCCCTCATATAAAGCTGTGACATGACTAAATTGGAAAAAAGAATGGCCTTAAAAGGCCGATTTCTCTAAAATAAGACCAATATAATCTGTTGTTGTTGTTTCCTATGGCTAGCCCAGATTCCAATCCATCAGCTTTCTTGCGTTCCAATAGAGTTGTGTGAGGTTTCCAGAAGTTCTAGCAGTCACATCAAGTTTGTTGCAATGTAGCAGGTGCCCCTTATCCATTTTACTTCCAGGTTCGTGACAAAGTGTGCATTCTTCAAATCTCAGGATGTTGATTCGTTTCAGATGAGCTGCAAGCTTCTCTTCTTGGTGTTAATTTATATTGATCCCATTTAGCATCAATGTCCTTCCATAATTTGGTTTCTGCTGTTTTCTTTGCCATTTCTTCATACCTGTTTTTGATAGTATTTTTCAAAATCTTTTTTGCTGACATAAAATCAGTCTGACTGACAGGTTGTTGTAGTGTGGTACCTTTTTTTGCTAATCTGTCTGCCTCTTCACTTCCTGCTATTCCAACTTGAGAAGGGATCCACTGAAATAAGATCTGTTTGTGGAGTCTTTGCAGGGTTTTTATCATACAAAAAATTTCTTTCAGTTCTTTATTTTGGGGCTTATAATTTGACGAGATGGCTTGGATGGCTGCTTTTGCATCTGTAATGATAACACATTTTTGATAATCAATGTTTCTGCCTAATAACTGATGGAGTGCATGTGAAATTGCTCTTATCTCAGCATCAAAGTTTGTTTTGTTTTGGCCTACTGGGAAGTAGAGTGAGAAGAGAGATGAATGTATTCCTGCTCCAGTTCTATTTTCTTTGTCTTGTGAGCCATCTGTAAATATTTTTAGCCATTGGTTAGATGGATATCTTTCTTCTATTGTACAGAGGGCCAGTTGTTTTAGATCTTGTGGTGAAGAGTCTTCTAGCAAAGTAAGATCTGTAGTCACTTGTATATATTCAATGGGGTTGACTGGCATACAGAGTGGTTCAAGTTTTATTTGCAGATTGCTCTTATTGATACAGTAGAACCCCTATTTAACGTTTTTCGAGGGTCTGGTATTTTTTAACCTTAAATGGGGGTTTACCTTAAATCGAGGTTTCGATAAAAAACAAATCTTTTCCAGACCTCTTTGACTGTATTGACTTGAATTGCACCAACTCACATAATTAACACAATAACAACAGTAAAACAAGGAGATACCTACCCTACACACTATACAGTAATTACAACTTTTTCTGTAGCACTAATACAGTAGTCAAAAATCGTAGTTTCCCAGCACATTACAAAATTAAAACGTCCACAAAATACTTACACAATTACAGTAATATAATATATAGAGAGTTACTTTTCCTATATACAACACACATTTACGCAACTTTCACAGTGTCACATTTTTTGAAATACAGTAATCAAACATGGTAGTCTGCTTTTTAGCACTTTTGGATTTTAGGTTCAGAATGTCCATCTCCAATTGATTTACTCTGTCTATAACAGAGTTGTCCACTTTGAATGCTGTGACATATCTCCGAACAATGTCTATGCTGGCAACAGCTTCACTGAATGATGGCGGTTGTATTTCTTCATCCCTATCATCATCGTCTTCGTCGATACCATCATCATTCTGCTTGACTTAATCTTCGCAGATTTCCTCAACATCCCGGTTGCATGTAGTGATGGCATCATCATCACATGCCACAAATTCATCAAAAGTGATGGGCAAATTGTCAGATACCTGCACCCAATCATGCATGTCCACTCCTGCTTCATCACCGTCTTTGTCGTGAGTGCTCATTTCATTAAATCCAGCATTATGAAAGCAATTTGAGATGGTTTCCTTAGTTACCATTTTCCAAGCTCCTGTGAGCATTTGCATTGCTTGCAGGATGTTCAATTTAAGCACTTCATTCCTATCAATAAAGGACAAGAGCTTTCCGATACTTGCTTTTCAGGCTATGAATAATCCCTAGATCCAAGGGCTGGAGTCTGCTAGTGCAATTTGCAGGGAAGAAATGCACTTTCATATTCCGCAGGAATCCTAAGTCTTTTGGATGAGCCGGACACTTGTCCATAAAGAGAACAACCTTCCTGTCTTTAGCACCCATTCGTGCATCAAAAGCTTGCAAGAACTTTTTGAACAATTCTGCAGTCATCCAAGCACTTTTGTTGCTATAATACTTACATGGCAGCGTGACACTGTTCTTAAAGAAACATGGTTTCTGGAACTTTCCAATTACTAAGGGTTCTAGCTTGTCGCTGCCATCTGCGTTGCTGCATAAGAGAACAGTAATTCTCTGCTTGCTCATTCTTCCTCCATGGCATGCTTTTCCTTTAACACTTAAGGTTTTAGAGGGCATGAGTTGGTAAAACAGGCCAGTTTCATCCACATTGTATACATCCCGAGATTCGAAACCTTCCAAGAGGGCTGGCAGCACCTCTTCTTTCCAGTGTTCAACACTTTCATCACTAACTGCAGCACTCTCTCCACATACTGCCCTGCAAGTTATCCCATAGCGTTTTTTGAACCTATCCAGCCAACCATTTGAAGCTTTGAATTCTGTAAGCCCAAGTTTCCCTGATATTGTAGATGCTTTCATTTTTATCAATGCCCCGTCGATTGGTAAGTTTCCAGTACGTGCTCCATTGAACCACTCCATTATCTTCGATTCCATTTCTTTGTACGGCGACTTTTTAACATTTTTTCTTTTCTTTGCTTTTGAGCCGCACTGTGTTTCTTGATCCAGAATCTTCTCCTTATTCTTCAATATGCCTGACAATGAAGACTGTGCAAGTCCCAGGCGTCGAGCCATTTCACTAACGGGCACATTTGCGTTTCTCTCCACTTCCCGAATCAAGTTCACTTTCTCCGCGACAGATAAGAGTTTTTCTTTTAGCTGCCATAGTCAACTTCACTAAAGCAATGAATGTGAGTGAGCAAACTGATATACAGCTGGATTATCCACACGAACTGGTGCAAACTTGCGTAAACTGGCGATATACTGGAATGCCTCTACGAACGTACAGACTCGCGTAAGCATTCGATGCGGCGCCGCGCCGGCGGGACTGTTAGCACGCTGTATATAGTGTCTTCGGCCGCAGTCGACTGAGATCGTGATCGCTCGTGCATGTCGCGAGGAATCGATATGGAAGATGATCGATCGTATCCAATATAAATGCTGTAGTTCCTTTTCTGCCTTGAATCATCCTTAACGAGCATATGACGTCTTTTTCATAGGTTCTTAATGTCGCATAACCATAACACACGAACTGATGCAAACTTGCGTAAATTTGACGATATACTGTAATGTCACTACGAACGTACAGACTCGCGTAAGCATTCGATGTGGCGCAGCGCCGGCGGGACTGTTAGCACGCGGTACATCGTGTCTTCGGCCGCGGTCGGCTGAGATCGTGATCGCTCGTGCATGTAGCGAGGAATCGATATGGAAGAAGATCGATCGTATCCAATATAAATACTGGAGTTCTTTTCTGCCTTGAATCATCCTTAACGAGCTTATGACGTCTTTTTCATAGGTTCTTAATGTCACATAACCATAACACACGAACTGATGCAAACTTGCGTAAATTTGACGATATACTGTAATGTCGCTACGAACGTACAGACTCGCGTAAGCATTCGATGTGGCGCAGCGCCGGCGGGACTGTTAGCACGCGGTACATCGTGTCTTCGGCCGCGGTCGGCTGAGATCGTGTTCGCTCGTGCCTGTAGCGAGGAATCGATATGGAAGAAGATCGATCGTATCCAATATAAATACTGGAGTCCTTTTCTGCCTTGAATCATCCTTAACGAACTTATGACGTCTTTTTCATAGGTTCTTAATGTCGCATAACCATAACACACGAACTGATGCAAACTTGCGTAAACTGACGCTATACTGTAGTGCCGCTACGAACGTACAAACTCGGACAGAACTCGCGCAAGCATGCGATGCGGCGCCGGCGTGACTGTTAGCACGCTTTAGGCCTACATTGTGTCCTCAGCCGCGGTCGGGTAAGATCGAGCTCGCTCGTGCATGTAGCGAGGAATCGATATGGAAGATGATCGATCGTATCCAATATAAATGCTGGAGTTCCTTTTCTGCCTTGAATCATCCTTAACGAACTTATAACGTCTTTTTCATAGGTTCTTAATGTCGCATAACCATAACACACGAACTGATGCAAACTTGCGTAAACTGACGCTATACTGTAGTGCCGCTACGAACGTACAAACTCGGACAGAACTCGCGCAAGCATGCGATGCGGCGCCGGCGTGACTGTTAGCACGCTTTAGGCCTACATTGTGTCCTCAGCCGCGGTCGGGTAAGATCGAGCTCGCTCGTGCATGTAGCGAGGAATCGATATGGAAGATGATCGATCGTATCCAATATAAATGCTGGAGTTCCTTTTCTGCCTTGAATCATCCTTAACGAACTTATAACGTCTTTTTCATAGGTTCTTAATGTCGCATAACCATAATGAATCGAAATAAATACTCGCGAATTTTAACATTTCTTAACGCTAAATGCGGGTTTTGGCGTAACGCGAATTACGTTAAATCGAATATAAAATTGCATTGCACTTATGGAATAATTTTCGGGACTTGAAATTTCTTCCGTTAAATGAGGGTTTACGCTAAATCGAGGTCACGCTAAATCGGGGTTATACTGTATATTCTTTGGCGAGACTTAAGGGATCTTTTTGCGTTTTAAGATTGGGGCTAGAAACTGTTTTTTTGATCCATGTCATTTGAGGTAGTCTTTGAATACTTAGATATGCATTGGCTGTTTGATGTTTCATCTCTTCTTCTATTGGTAAGTTGTGGGTATATAATTGCAAGGCGGTTATAGGTGTGGTTTTTATTGCGCCTGTTATGATTCGTAGGGCATTATTCTGACACCTCTCGAGGCGATCAATGCTTGACTGGGGTGCTGTAGAGAGTACTTCACTGCCATATTTTATGATAGGTTTGATGTAAGTATTGTAGGTTTTGTTGAGTGTGTCTTGAGTGCTCCCCCAAGTAGCTCCTGCTAGTCACTTCAGTAATTTCATCCGTTTGCTTACCTTATCCTCCACATGTTTTATGTGTTTGGTCCAGTTCAGCTTCTTGTCCATGATGATACCTAGGTACTTTGAACTTTCACGTTTTGGAAGGTCTTTATTACTAAATTTGAGACTAAAAGTTGGATTGTGGTGTCTCAGGGAGGAAAACTGGTATACTGTTTTGGAAGTATTGATTTCCATATTATTGTTTTCAGTCCAGTTTTTTGAGTTTTATAAGTGCTCTTAAAATGGAAAAGAGCAAAAAATTCCAAAGGAATCAAAATAAAAGTGACATATTTGAAGAAGGGGTGGGGTGGCCATGTACTTCAGCATTGTTTTAGCCAGCTCAGTAAAAAGATGACATGTCAGCCCTACTTATGACCTATGTCAGGAAGGATGAGTGAGATGGAGACACTCAACGCCCATCTACGGCAGTATCGTGGAACGGCATCTCAAATCTAGGAGATGTATGTCAACTGCGCAACGACAATTGGTATGGAAGATCGTCATCAGGATTGAAATCCACACCAGTTTCGTTTCTCTATTCTTTTCATTTAGCTTTTTATCTTAAGTTATTGGTTTTTTAAATTCTCTTTTTCTTCTTCTTGTCTATTTTTAGCCTATTTTGATTTTTGAAAAAATAGGCTTATGATTTCGCCTTTTGTCCGTGTGTGTGTGTGTGTCCCCCTCTAATAAAATCTAAACGGCTGGAGCGATTACAATGAAACTCGGTGAGGTCATAGCACCATTTCGGCCAACCCTGACCGTGCCCTTCAAATTTAATTACGTCTCACCAATCCAACATGGCAGGTGTGCGTTATATTTCACCGGCATTGTATATCTCTGAAGCTATTACTGATAAAACCCTGTTTTTTTTTATGTTGATAGAGGCAAAGAACATGAGTTCACCTTTGTGACTTTCAATAACCTGGTGAGCACAAGTACAACATGGCGGCGACACAAACGATTCTTGCGGTTTAACCATCCAAGCGCAGTGAATCTTAGTACGGTAAATGCTTATACAAATTTTAATCCACTGGCTTCTAATTTATTTCAATTGTTTTTGATAACCACAAGATGGCAGCCGAGCAAAATTTTAAAGTATCGTTTTTATTTCTGTGTCCTAATCATGCGATTGAAGTTTGAATTTGAATACTACACTTTCACAATAATATTCATGTAACAGTACATAACTCGAAGACCTACATATATGAAAATCCAACATGGTGACCATCCGAAATATTAGATCGTTCTTAATATCTACGACTCTATTACAGCAATCAAACTGAAATGTTGTATGTTGATAGAGGCAATTAACATGGGTAGGATATATGAAAATAGGCTGCATAGTTCTTGTCGGAACTTCGCTCCAGCAAGCCGGGTGTGGCAGTGCAACAGCCTCTTCCAATTTGTTTGATCCATCCATAGCTGTTGTTCGGATAAAGTAAACCTCTCTTCTCTACATCCTTTGAAACTTGTTTCACCCATAAGTCTCGAAGTCATCCTCGGGGTCTTTTGCCAGGAATTACCCTTTCAAAATGAGCTCTAGGTGTTCTCTCTGGAAGCATCCTTTTCATATGGCCATACCACCGTAGTCTGTAGAGTTCCATTAATTACAAAAAGCTTCTTTCCCACCCAAGCTCTTGTCGGATATTAACATTCCTTGTCATTTGTAGGCAGGAACGGAGGAGCTGCTTCAAGTCCGTATGTTAGAATTGGTACAATGTAGGTAATCTTAGAAGCTAGTGGGAATGTTGGATCCTTGTTGTCTCTTGTTGATTTCTCACTTCATGCTATTGTCAGAAGAAACAAAACAGCCAAGATATCAACATATACACTTCTTCATGTTTAATTTTAAGATTGACTCTTTCAGTATTCCTGCTAATTACCAAGCCAACTGAGTTGGATTTTCTAATCATTTGCCCCATCTTTTCAAGTTGTTCCTGTCACAGATCTAATTTGGCGTGCGCATCCGTTTCTGTCTCTCCCATACCATAATATTATCAGGAAAGCCCTTCTTTATAACTTGATCCATTACAACAATGAAGAGAAATTCCGTAATGTTTCTCTGCAGGAGAGTGATGTGCTATAGCAGGGTTCCCAGCGGCCTGGTATGGGTTTAGACATTTTAGCAGGAAGCAAACAGTATAGTGAACTTTGTCTCGTGTAAATGCTGCAGTAAATAAATCAATGTTGGTAGGAAACATGCGAGCAGTCATTTATTGCACAAAGACGAGTGTATGACTCCATTTTGTACCATGGAGGTGTCGCATCATAGTTATCGGCGAGATGTGCTCATAAGAAATCTACTAGGAGAAGAAACACGTGAAGGTCACAAAAGACGACAGGAAGGAAGCTGAGAAACAGAGAATAAGTGATGAAATAGGAAAGTTGGAAGACAAAAACAAAGTTAAAAGAATGTGAAGCCAGAATTGAAGATAATAATATCGTATGGCCTCGGGTGCCGGGTGCAAGCTTTGTAATTTGACAAGCAGAGGGTAGCTAGCATGTTGAATTTCGTTGTTCCTTGAATCACTATGAAAGTCAAGGAGGTTTGATATCTAAGCTCCTTGAACACTATAGCGCTTTCTAGTAGAGAAATGAGGAACTTTGTGTTGGCGGAAACTCCCGAGATTAATTTTGCCAATATGAACACTACCTACTGAATTCAAATGGGTTCTTTAACATGCCAACATCGTATGACATGCGTGTCGTATATTTGCCGCCTTTCAAAAATCACTTACCACGGCCAGGAGTGAACCTGCAATCTTGGGGTTAGTAGACCGACACACTATCCACTCACCCACTGTGGCAAGCTAGAATTGAAGATACAATATGCCTACTTGAAACCAGAAAAATTGTGTGGAATTTTGTTGTTGTGCTGCATTTTATTTATTTTTTTAGATTATTACCAACATTGTGTGATCATTTGTAACTTATCCGTAATATTTTCATTATTCATGTATAAATAACATGTTTTGACATTTATTATTATCTGGCAGCTTTTTATTATTATGTACCGTCCTTAAATGTTCAAAATGTTTGCACAGCTAATTGGGGTGGACGCGGCAGCTAAAAATAGCACAAATGCCAAATGTTTGTCAGGGAAATTAGTCTGAACCCTGTGGCATAAGCAATAAACTACTCACATGAATATTGACGTGCCAACACACATCTCGATGATCTAAGAGAGAGGCAATTGAAGTGTTGTAACTTGTGCTCTGTTTAGGTACATGTACTGGGCTGACTGGATCCTCATGGGCAACAAGCCTGCCAAGATCATGAGGGCGTGGATGGACGGCTCCCACAGCGAGGTGTTTGTCGGCTCCAGCAAGTTGCCACTCAAGAAACCCAATGGGCTCACCATAGACTTTGACAAGAACAAGCTCTACTGGTGTGACCTCTACCTCAGCAAGATCTACAGGATAAACCTGGATGGTACTGGAGTCGAGGTAGGATTATCCTCATGGGTAGTATCTACAGGATAAATCTGGATGGTACTGGGGTCGAGGTAGGATTATCCTCATGGGTAGTATCTACAGGATAAACCTGGACGGTACTGGAGTCGAGGTAGGATTATCCTCATGGGTAGTATCTACAGGATAAACCTGGACGGTACTGGAGTCGAGGTAGGATTATCCTCATGGGTAGTATCTACAGGATAAACCTGGACGGTACTGGAGTCGAGGTAGGATTATCCTCATGGGTAGTATCTACAGGATAAACCTGGACGGTACTGGAGTCGAGGTAGGATTATCCTCATGGGTAGTATCTACAGGATAAACCTGGACGGTACTGGAGTCGAGGTAGGATTATCCTCATGGGTAGTATCTACAGGATAAACCTGGACGGTACTGGAGTCGAGGTAGGATTATCCTCATGGGTAGTATCTACAGGATAAACCTGGACGGTACTGGAGTAGAGGTAGGATTATCCCCATGGGTAGTATCTACAGGATAAACCTGGACGGTACTGGAGTCGAGGTAGGATTATCCTCATGGGTAGTATCTACAGGATAAACCTGGACGCTACTGGAGTCGAGGTAGGATTATCCTCTTGGGTAGTATCTCCAGGATAAACCTAGATGGTACTGGGGTCGAGGTAGGATTATCCTCATGGATAGTATCTACAGGATAAACCTGGACGGTACTGGGGTCGAGGTAGGATTATCCTCATGGATAGTATCTACAGGATAAACCTGGACGGTACTGGAGTCGAGGTAGGATTATCCTCATGGGTAGTATCTACAGGATAAACCTGGACGGTACTGGAGTCGAGGTAGGATTATCCTCATGGGTAGTATCTACAGGATAAACCTGGACGGTACTGGAGTCGAGGTAGGATTATCCTCATGGGTAGTATTTGCAGGATAAACCTGGACGGTACTGGAGTCGAGGTAGGATTATCCTCATGGGTAGTATCTACAGGATAAACCTGGACGGTACTGGAGTCGAGGTAGGATTATCCTCATGGGTAGTATCTACAGGATGAACCTGGACGGTACTGGAGTCGAGGTAGGATTATCCTCATGGGTAGTATCTACAGGATGAACCTGGACGGTACTGGAGTCGAGGTAGGATTATCCTCATGGGTAGTATCTACAGGATGAACCTGGACGGTACTGGAGTCGAGGTAGGATTATCCTCATGGGTAGTATCTACAGGATGAACCTGGACGGTACTGGAGTCGAGGTAGGATTATCCTCATGGATAGTATCTACAGGATAAACCTGGACGGTACTGGAGTCGAGGTAGGATTATCCTCATGGGTAGTATCTACAGGATGAACCTGGACGGTACTGGAGTCGAGGTAGGATTATCCTCATGGGTAGTATCTACAGGATAAACCTGGACGGTACTGGTGACTAACTCTTCAATTAGCGATTCAAACTGTTTTGTGGCGTATCATTAGTAGCCTCATCGTGTGGGAGTCACATGTCCGTGATTTTTTCTGTCATGGTGGCTAATTTTTCGAGGCTTTCGTCTGAAACAAGGAAAATATTTCTTATTGACTCAGGTAATTTATCAAGCTATTGGGATGGACCCAAAACATGAATATAGTGGGCCAACTAATTAAAGCAGTAATTGTGGGAATGCTCAAGAGAAAGATAACCAACAGGGTGGGAGTAACGACAATAATAAGCAAGCCCACAGCTTCACTAAATGAGATATTTACAGTTGTGTCCAACACCTGAGGAAATTAGCATAAAAGGAAAATGCTAATAACAAATCCCTGACCAGGTTAACCAAATAAAGTGTAATGAGAGGCTTGAAGTTAATAATATGTAAGAAACTATCAAAATTAGCTTCAAACTTGAAGAAGACACCTCAAAGTTCAAATGTTCAAATGTAGGCACAGCAATAACGAAGTTAAGAATAAGAAGCATCCTTCGAAATAGGTCCTACAAAATCTTTGACCGTAGGTTATTTTAAGACTAAGCGATAATATTTAAAGTTAATGAGTAGCAATTTTTGCCTATTATAAAATGAGGAGGCTATTTCCGAAAGTCTACATCTGCATTTTTTAAGTTATTGAGAAAAACTAACAAAATGCTTAAACGGTAAAATTCAGGAAATTTTCTGTTATTCTTGGTACAAACTCTACCATAAACATAAAGAATAGGTCCACAGGTAGATTCAGCGATGCGTTTACGAGATATTTAGCATTAAAATTCGCAGATGTTGGTTTTTGGAAGTACGTTAATGGAAAATCATATTTTGGAATGAACTTCTAGCATATGTCGACTTTTGGAGAAAACCAAGGATTTTAAGCCACATAATGTTGTTTTGCACTCCTAATTTAATAAACACACAAAATTTACAGCGAACACAGTTTCTAGCAAATTACATTAAGAAAATAGTACCGTATGCAATAACTGAACATAATAATACACAAGGAGCAGAGATTCTCAAACAAGATCGTCAACTGTCATGTTTTCTGGATCCATGACTTTCTTATAATATCTTCATTGTATTTCCACTCTTCCCCGTATCTTCTCTTTTATCCAAGAGACAACTGAGTTCCCGTTAAGTCACTCCTATACAGTAATTTTGCTCTCCACGAACAAGAGTAGAGGATTTTACTTTCCTAAACACAACTCTCTTACAGGATTGAATTCTGAAATGCCATGACCCTGGTGCTTTAAAGGAAGATTTCCAGTCAATCAACACCTAACGTGTTCACTGTGCCAAACTGCATGGAAGTTTGAGTGTTGGTGTCTGGTTTTACAATTGTGTCTCGCACGTTAATCTCCTTTTCAATTCTTCTGAAGACTCGGTCTGGGGGTACATCAGGAAATACCTTCTCCACTTGTGCGGGGCAATCATTATACAGCCAATAGGAAACCATTCTAATCATGATACTATTTTTATTTTGACCCCTGCAGCCGTCGGAAACCAAATTAACTTTTGTGACACCTGTAAGATCAAGATGATTAAGTCTGTCATAAACACAGGAAGCTATTTCGTTAGATCGTTTTGGACGACAAGATTGCCGCCACTGGTATATACAAGTGTGCGACGCTCACGCAATGTTCCTACACTGATTGTAAAATTGTCTGGAGTAATATGTGTCTTGGCTTGATCTGGTAATTTTGGAAGGGGTACATTTTTCTGGCAATCAAAACTTAATATCAGTTCATTATCTTCCTGATTATGCAGAACATCATAAAACGCTTGCGCTCTTAATTTATGTACTCTTAACTCAGTTATTATATTATTCTTTTCTTGAGGAATCTTGCAGTGCTTCAGTTTAGCTTTGAGCAAGCATCAGTCGCTGGAGTGCCAAATCCAATATTATATGTCCGACAGAAATAATGCCTAAAGTAAGCTGCCTTAACTCGTAGCTCAGTTGATACTGACTGGTTGTAACTTCTCCACAATTTACTAATGTTCAGCTCACTTCATAAATACTGGCGACCTTTCACTTGTCCTCTACAATAATGTAATTCACTAACAACATTTAATTTCTCTATGAAAATGCTCATAGCTAGTCTTTTATTTTCACTGTACTTGCTATGAGTATCTCCTCCTCCTTTATCAATAGGCAGAAGACCAGTCTCAAAGTGACATCTCATATCTGCAAGATACCTAGACGGGTACAACAGGTTCTTTGTTGCCTTTTTAACAAAATACTTTATGGATATGTTCTTATTCTTATTACTGCCATTACTCACGGTTGTCCTCGGAAGTGCTGCCGCTGTATACTTGATTACAGTATAAGTGCGTCCTGGATAAGCTTCTTTAGCATGCTGTAGAATATGTTATGAGAATGTTTGATGTCCCTAGTTGTCAGCATTTGGCACTGAAATGCTCCCTTCTTGTGACTGCATATTGGTACTTTTGGGGGTTGTATATGAAAATATAATATGTATCTAGATTCTGCTTCAAGAACGCATTTTGTAGTAACAATTGTATGAGAATTCGCCTATAGCTAACGACTTAGTAACGAAATGCTCACCTTTCTCTTTTCTTCTGGTTCTTGGTCCAGTTTTCGGGGTCACAGGAATGTTTCCTCCCACGACCAGCTACAGAAGGTATTATCCAATAATCTAGAGACAGCACCAAACTAATGAGAGTCAACTGGTGACTGCGTTCTCACATTAGAACAAACTTGGCGCGGACATTGCTAAGTACTACACTGTTTCCAAGTAATGCAACACACTTTGGAAGTTGCATCAATTTTCGTATGCAAAATGTCGGATTTAGGGACGAAGTGCAGATGTCGGATTATGGAAATAAATTCAAACTTTAATATTGATGTTCAACCACAAATATCATGTTGTGGAACATCTTCCTCCATCCATTTGATGCGTTTCTCCAAGAGGAAAACGAAATGGACTAAATCTATTATTTGTTAAAAATGTCAGATGTCGACTTTTGGAAATAGGTTTCTCAAATAGAAAGTAAAAATGTTTCAGCATTGATAATGACGAGTACTCATTGCAACCTGTAAGTGACCTGGCCTACTTGGGCACAGCGACCTGACATAATATAAGATTTAGAAGTGATTGAAAACAAGGGAGAAAATATCCCCAACATATGTTTAAAATTACAGAGAAGAGCTTGCAAGCTGGGATAAACTGCTAGTTCGAGGGGTGGGAAAAGGGATTGTGAGGATTATTTCACTGTGAGACCTTATGGGCACGCCCCACTTCATTTTGCCTTGGAGTTTTATCACTTTTAATTTTTACAAAGTTCCAGTTCGAATTTTAAACTCAAATCTTGAGTGATCTTGAAAACAGATTGGTTTTCCTAGCTAATGTCTAGAGCGGTTGAGCTAGGATAGATTCCCACGATGCGAGTAGTGAGTTTACCCAATTATCAGTAGAATGGGGCATTAAAAGATTTGCCAGAATAATCCCAATAACTGACACAGCAAAATCCCCCATTGGGAGCAACTAGAAATTCAATGCAGTGTAGCAGAAGAAAAATGTAGCAGATAATTTAAAAGTCTAATAATTAAAAGGGCCCCTTTCTCAAATATTGGAAGAAACTAAGCTTGTTGAGCTGGCAGATTTCCGTTATGCGCCGAGGCTCAATTGAAGCACACACAATGTCCGCTACATGGAAAGAGTGTCCTCGAACACACTTAATGAGTGTGACAGACAAGCAGGCACATTGTATCTCTGTTGATGATTTAAAATTAATTCAAGAAAAGGACAAAAGGCATGGAAAATTCTCATTTGGGAAAAAATGACTTTTTCCACTACATTCTCAAAATGTACCACCCCGCAAGCAATTTTTTAAGTTTGCCTTTCGTCACTTTCCCAAAATAGCCCCAAAAGTCTTTGTTTTGTGTGCGTGTATTTGTTTTCCACTTCCAAATCCAATATGTCAAAAATGTCAGCCTCATATTTATGTTCTAGTTGTGATACCAAATAATCCAGCATCGTGCATTCTATTTTAATTCCACTAAACTCAAACTGTGCCTCAACTTGTCAGAACCAAACATCTGGATGTTCTAACCCAAACGTAGGTATTTTCATGCTCACCGTATTAGTTTCTTCCTCATTACTTACTCCGGAGTTATTGTTGTTACCTTGAGACATTGTCTACTGAGTCTAGATTAAACTGTACTGTATACTTTTATTCACTCCATACAAACAATGACAACTCCATGAGAATGTTGTTCCAGTCTGTGCTAACGCTTACGGAGCAGCCGGCGGGACTGGCCATCGACTCGGGGAACATCTACTGGACCGAGATGCACACAGGCAATGTCATGTACTACAACTGGCAGAAGAAAGGAGTCCTGACCAAGGGCAACCCACTGCTCTACGACTTGAAGGCAGTGGACAACTCCACTCAGACAGGTACGTGGCACATGTTGTCCCGCTCCTAGTATTGTCCTTGGTTTAGCACAGGTAATAACCACTGTCTGTTACAGGTACCAACGACTGCTCCAGGAACAATGCAGGATGCCAGCACCTATGTCTGTCTACCCCTGCCAGGGCTGTGTGTGCGTGTCAGGACGGCTACGTGCTTGCTACCAACACTTCCTGCATCCAGCAACCCGACTACATTCCTCGCTCCAACTGCCCGTCCGACTACTTCCAGTGTAAGATCAACACCAGATGTATCGATCGGCGATATCTCTGCGATGGAGATGACGACTGTGGGGACGCTTCTGATGAGAATGCACATCCAGGTGGTGAATGTGGTAAGGGATAGGCCTTCGCATCTTCTCTCTTTCTCTCGTCCTGGAGGCAGTTTTATCATTTTAAATGATCTTGTCGAATCCGTCGTTTCACTGGGGTCTGGCGTTACGTTACGGTGACGGGACAAAATGTACCCAGATGTGCATCTGAGGTGTGTGACGTCATACTACCGCTTGGTGCATGTGTTCCCCGACAATCTCTACTTCGTTAGTATAAGACAAAAATCCCCGATTCTTGGATGTCACGGGTAATCTCGAGAACCACTGGATGGATTTTGACGCGGTTTCCACCATTCTGTAAAGGATATCTCGAGGAAAGATTCTGCTGAAAATAATTTATGTATGATCAAAGGAAGCCAAGCAGTAACGATTTCAGAGAAAAGTCGAAAACAAACTTGGCGACTGTGCGCTTCTTAAGCTTACGCTGGGCAAACCGTTAAAATATCAATATACTATGAGCGTAAGAATTGGTCAGCATGAAAAGTTCTACAAAAAAGTTTGCGAGAGCATATCTCTATCTTCAATACATCGCCCACTATAAGTGATTTTAGACTGGATGGAAGGGGTACGTCATACAGCCATCTCCCTCCGCGCGCTTGACCTTGCTTTGCCCTTGGTTTGCAGTTGCCGTTCGCGAGTAATTTGAAACAAGGTAAAGTATTATAAAGCAAGATAAGTATTATGCAGATAATTTTCTAACATGTCAAGAGTCTTTAGCTTCGAGCGAAGCGAGAAGCCTCCAGCCTTTCTAGCATTTTTCAGCATTTAAAATGATACAAAGTCTAGTCTTTCAGACTGACTGTCACTTTTTCCTTCAGGTGGCTGTTACAAACCTTCTCACCGTTCATCTCCTCAATCTCCTGACTGCTGCGTAGTGCTTCATTTCTTGTTTTGAGTCAACAAGAAGAAGACTGTGATAAGAGCTGGTCCAATCGGAGCAATGGAGAGCGAGAAACAAGAAATAATTGTATCAACAGTGAGCAGTCTTCTTTGTGTTCTGTGTTTCCCACATTTTTAATTTCGAAGTTATGTCGGAGCTGAGAGTGAACATCAAATTCTGCTTGAAACTCAGTAAACTGAAATCCATGGAATGTTGTGCAAGCTTAACAGAATTGAGCCGTGAGAATGAATGCTATTGATACAAGGTTTCCCTGGGAGATTGTCATGGTTGCTTCAATCACAGATAGATGGCGTTAGCGAGCAAAATCTTGATTGTCTGGTCTGACTTAACAATATGTGTAAAGACTTTGTCTCATGGGAAATAGACAAGTTGGTTATTAATTACCGCTTAAAATCTGCAGAGGGCCGAGGTACGTCGATTATTTATGGTTGTTTTTCCTTTTGGTCTATTTGTAGTAACCTGCTGGATTTATTTGTTTTATGGATAGCCTACTACTGAAACAAAATAATAGAAAACAATAACAGTTGAGGAAGCAAAGCTCATTCTGGATGTGAAGGTTCTTCCTTATGAAACACAGCATCATCCACTAGTACCTCGATTTCTCATTAAACCTCCTACAGTAAGCACTGGTCCAATTCGCATTTAGGGAGATGGAACCTAATATAATTTTGAACATCTCTCTTCCCCCTATTACTGATGTTGAAACAACATGGAATGCTTTCACCACAGTTGCTCGGACGACACAAAATTGATCGTCAAATGTGGCTCTGAACAAGTGAATTCAGACTCGACCACCAGTTCCTTATCGATATGCCAGAAGTGAATCAAAGAAAACAATTGCTTAAACGAAAGCAGATTACTTCAGTGAAGTTTACCAATGGCTTGACACATCAGATGGTTAGCGTGAAATTGCTAAGCAACGCCACAGATATAGAGATTTAGCTGTATTAACTTGATCACCAATCGGCAGAAAGTTGTCGAGTGCTGGAGGCAGTACTTAGATGAAATTAGCAATGTCGAGTTCCCACACGCTCCTACACCGCATTCCACACCTATACACGGACCTGTTAGCCCAATCACCAGGGGAGAAGTTGCTGAAGTGATTGGGAAGATGAAGTGTGGGAAGGCAACTGGGCCGGATGATATTCCTGCCGAACTCTGGAAATCAAAGCAATGGGACTCAGCTCAATGGTTTGCATGTTTCTTCAATCAGATAATTGAACTTAGTAGTTTAGTAGTTTATTTTTTTTTCACTGCTACACTTAGAGCTTAAGGGCTCCTTTACAGTAGCGCCCTACATAAAATAAGGTTAGGGCTTATAAAAATTAAACATTTCACCCACATTCACAATATAAATAATCATAGTCTAACAATCATAGTAACAAAAATATAGTAACAATACAATAATAAAAATATTACTAATGATAATGGAAAAATTATATACAAAAGAGTGAGAGTGCATACAGACTATCAGCCCGAAAAACAAACACCATATACTGTACAAGAAGTAGACAGGTTGTCAGCTATTGTCCTTGTGTTATAATTGAACTTTAAAAAAGTATTTTAACATAATACAGCAATCAAATGTGAGAGGTATACTGCTCCAAGAAGCGGGATGAAAGATGTCTTTTGAAAGCTGCAGTGCTTGCAATGTTGACGAACTTATATAAATCGAAGGTGTTGAAGAGGCGTGAGGCGGTGCAAACAAAAGATTTATTGAACTTCATGGTTCGGTGTATAGGAATCTGGAGTGTTAATTTTGTGTATCTATTTTCTCGATTATGAACTGAATGCATTGGTGTAAAGGCATTGTAGAGATATAACGGGGTCTTGGTATGTAATATTTTATGTGTCAGAATGGCAACTGATAACTGCCTGTGCTCGTGGAGTTTCAGCCATTTCAGCTGCACGTAGTAAGGTGTGATATGTCCATCTCGCCTTACATCCAGAATGTACCGAACACATGCATTCTGGACTCTTTGTAATTTGATGTTCTATGTTTCTGGTAAATCATTGTATACAGCAGAGCCATAATCAATGATTGGAAAGATGAGAGTTTGGACGAAGAGCTTACGTATGTTAGGTGGGGTGTAAGAAGCAGTTCTTTTCAGGAGATGCATAGTTGATACAACCTTCCTTACCACATTAGACGTATTCTCTGCCCACGACAGTGTTCTATCAAATATCACTCCAAGATTATTGACAGTGTTTCTATATTTAATATTATTATCTAGTATCTTGATGGGTGGTAGTGAATTAAAATCTACTGAATTTAGAAGTTTTGTATATCCAATGGATATAAGTTGTGTTTTAGATATGTTCAAGTTAAGAATATGATTTTGGGCCCATTCACAAAGCCTGTCAATGTCTTCATTAAACAGATTTATACGATCACATGCAGTGTTAGGCATGAGGTGAAAATAGGCTTGGAGGTCATCAGCGTATATATGAACAGAACTATTTCGGAATTCATTAGAAACATCGTTTATATATAGCGAGAAGCATAGTGGACCTAAGACAGATCCCTGAGGTACTCCACTTTCTACCGATTTCCAGTCTGAGGAGGAGCCATCCGCGAGGACCACTCTCTATGTATGCATGGAAAGGTAGGATTTGAACCAGGAAAGAGCACCCTGAGAGAAGCCAAAAGATTTCAGCTTTGTAAGAAGTATATTGTGGTTCACACAGTCAAAAGCCTTACTGAAATCGAAAAGACATAGGATTGTAAGCTGACGCTTGTCCATAGCTGAGCGTATATCATCGCTGACCTTTAACAATGCAGTGGTGGTACTATGACCCTTTTTAAACCCAGATTGGTAAGGATTGAAGATATTAAATTTAGTTAGGTATTCACAAACTTGTTCATGAACAAGTTTGTGATGGAGACATCTTGGCTCGACTATTACTGCAGATGGAACCCTCAGTGTCCGGTGCCTTATGTGATAAGAAGATTCCAGACCCGTTGCTCTGTGTGGGGCAGAATGCTGGGCTTGGTGTGACGGAGACATCTTGGCTCGACTATTACTGCAGATGGAACCCTCAGTGTCCGGTGCCTTATGTGATAAGAAGATTCCAGACATGTTGCTCTGTGTGGGGCAGAATGCTGGGCTTGGTGTGATGGAGACATCTTGGCTCGACTATTACTGCAGATGGAACCCTCGGTGTCCGGTGCCTTATGTGATGAGAAGATTCCAGACATGTTGCTCTGTGTGGGGCAGAATGCTGGGCTTGGTGTGATGGAGACATCTTGGCTCGACTATTACTGCAGATGGAACCCTCAGTCCCGTTGCTCTGTGTGGGGCAGAATGCTGGGCTTGGTGTGACGGAGACATCTTGGCTCGACTATTACTGCAGATGGAACCCTCAGTGTCCGGTGCCTTATGTGATGAGAAGATTCCAGACATGTTGCTCTGTGTGGGGCAGAATGCTGGGCTTGGTGTGATGGAGACATCTTGGCTCGACGATTACTGCAGATGGAACCCTCAGTGTCCGGTGCCTTATGTGATAAGAAGATTCCAGTCCCGTTGCTCTATGTGGGGCAGAATGCTGGGCTTGGTTTGATGGAGACATCTTGGCTCGACTATTACTGCCGATGGAACCCTCAGTGTCCCGTGCCTTATGTGATAAGAAGATTCCAGACCTGTTGCTCTGTGTGGGGCAGAATGCTGGGCTTGGTGTGATGGAGACATCTTGGCTCGACTATTACTGCAGATGGAACCCTCAGTGTCCGGTGCCTTGTGTGAGAAGAAGATTCCAGTCCCGTTGCTCTATGTGGGGCAGAATTCTGGGCTTGGTGTGATGGAGACATCTTGGCTCGACTATTACTGCAGATGGAACCCTCAGTGTCCCGTGCCTTATGTGATAAGAAGATTCCAGTCCCGTTGCTCTGTGTGGGGCAGAATGCTGGGCTTGGTGTGATGGAGACATCTTGGCTCGACTATTACTGCAGATGGAACCCTCAGTGTCCGGTGCCTTATGTGATAAGAAGATTCCAGACCCGTTGCTCTATATGGGGCAGAATGCTGGGCTTGGTTTGATGGAGACATCTTGGCTCGACTATTACTGCAGATGGAACCCTCAGTGTCCGGTGCCTTGTGTGAGAAGAAGATTCCAGTCCCGTTGCTCTATGTGGGGCAGAATTCTGGGCTTGGTGTGATGGAGACATCTTGGCTCGACTATTACTGCAGATGGAACCCTCAGTGTCCAGTGCCTTATGTGATAAGAAGATTCCAGACATGTTGCTCTGTGTGGGGCAGAATGCTGGGCTTGGTGTGATGGAGACATCTTGGCTCGACTATTACTGCAGATGGAACCCTCAGACCCGTTGCTCTGTGTGGGGCAGAATGCTGGGCTTGGTGTGATGGAGACATCTTGGCTCGACTATTACTGCAGATGGAACCCTCAGTGTCCAGTGCCTTATGTGATAAGAAGATTCCAGACCCGTTGCTCTGTGTGGGGCAGAATGCTGGGCTTGCTGTGATGGAGACATCTTGGCTCGACTATTACTGCAGATGGAACCCTCAGTGTCCGGTGCCTTGTGTGATAAGAAGATTCCAGTCCCATTGCTCTATGTGGGGCAGAATGCTGGGCTTGGTGTGATGGAGACATCTTGGCTCGACTATTACTGCAGATGGAACCCTCAGTGTCCGGTGCCTTATGTGATAAGAAGATTCCAGATATGTTGCTCTGTGTGGGGCAGAATGCTGGGCTTGGTGTGATGCACACAAAGACATCTTGGCTCGACTATTACTGCAGATGGAACCCTCAGTGTCCGGTGCCTTATGTGATAAGAAGATTCCAGACCCGTTGCTCTGTGTGGGGCAGAATGCTGGGCTTTGTGTGATGGAGACGTCTTGGCTCGACTATTACTGCAGATTGAACCCTCAGTGTCCGGTGCCTTATGTGATAAGAAGATTCCAGACCTGTTGCTCTGTGTGGGGCAGAATGCTGGGCTTGGTGTGATGGAGACATCTTGGCTCGACTATTACTGCAGATGGAACCCTCGGTGTCCGGTGCCTTATGTGATAAGAAGATTCCAGTCCCGTTGCTCTATGTGGGGCAGAATGCTGGGCTTGGTTTGATGGAGACATCTTAGCTCGACTATTACTGCAGATGGAACCCTCAGTGTCCAGTGCCTTATGTGATAAGAAGATTCCAGACCCGTTGCTCTGTGTGGGGCAGAATGCTGGGCTTGCTGTGATGGAGACATCTTGGCTCGACTATTACTGCAGATGGAACCCTCAGTGTCCGGTGCCTTATGTGATAAGAAGATTCCCTCTGTGTGGGGCAGAATGCTGGGCTTGGTGTGATGGAGACATCTTGGCTCGACTATTACTGCAGATGGAACCCTCAGTCCCGTTGCTCTGTGTGGGGCAGAATGCTGGGCTTGGTGTGATGGAGACATCTTGGCTCGACTATTACTGCAGATGGAACCCTCAGTGTCCGGTGCCTTATGTGATAAGAAGATTCCAGACCCGTTGCTCTGTGTGGGGCAGAATGCTGGAGACATCTTGGCTCGACTATTACTGCAGATGGAACCCTCAGTGTCCGGTGCCTTATGTGATAAGAAGATTCCAGACCTGTTGCTCTGTGTGGGGCAGAATGCTGGGCTTGGTGTGATGGAGACATCTTGGCTTGACTATTACTGCAGATGGAACCCTCAGTGTCCGGTGCCTTATGTGATAAGAAGATTCCAGACCCGTTGCTCTGTGTGGGGCAGAATGCTGGGCTTGGTGTGATGGAGACATCTTGGCTCGACTATTACTGCAGATGGAACCCTCATTGTCCAGTGCCTTATGTGATAAGAAGATTCCAGACCCGTTGCTCTGTGTGGGGCAGAATGCAGGGTTTGGTGTGATGCAGCCCGCTCTGCCAGTCAACAATAGACTTATTTTTAACATTCTTACAGTTACACCTTGATTCCCAGCATCTCTGGACCCATAGGACAACACCGAAGGTCTTAAAACGTGGCTTTCAGGTCCCTTTGTCTGTTATTTATACAAATCTACTCCGTTTCACCAAACTGATCCAAAGTTTATGTCCCGAGTTTTGTTTCTTACTTTGTGAGGCTTAAAATAAGATTGGTCCTTCTGACAAATTCGATATTTTGTCTACATACAGAGCGCAGAATTTCCTGTGTGAAATTAGGATATTATAATTCTATGCAGCATTCGTCGAGATTTACGGGAGGTGGAAAGTTCCAACACCGTCACATAGATTTGTCGACCAGCAGCCGGGGCAGGTCGAGAGTAAAATAAAATAAAGATGAAGGGTGACACGAGCGGCCAATTATAAAAATGAAGCAAGCCGAACGCGTGCCTGAGGAAGAGTCACGTGACGCGATCGAGCTATTGAGGAATTACGGTGCAGTAATTAGACAATTATAATTGTTATAGAAGAACCAGAAGATGTTTGAACTCACCGAGCATAGTGGAAAATCAATACGATAATTGTCTTATTTTGGAAGTTCGATTACGGGGAACGATATTAAAGAAATTAATTTACGAAGTATGAGTGCCAACATTCCCTTGCTTTTGGAAATGACGCTGTCAATATTGTTGAGGAGGGGGAACCAGGCTTGTTTATTCTGAACTTTAGAAGTGATGGGATGTATTGTCTAGTTGGAGGCCAGCCTATGTCATGTACTTGGAGACAACGACCGCTATTTCGATTCCAGAACTAAACACATTTCTCTAGTGTGAATTTGAAACGTTTTGCTAGCTCCTAACTGTTGGGTGAGAAATGTAACTGTTTACCTTTGCCTAAGCTATGTTGTTTTAATGGGCGCCAAGACCTCAACGCAATGTTGAAATCTAAATTTGTATTTAACAACGTCTAGCTCTGGCAGAACACCTTCAAGACTCTATTCACTCAGATCGTGGTATGATTTGATCATTAACCCAACAAACAATTGTATCAGGAGAAGGAATTGGTCTATATCTAATGCTACCTACTGAAAGCAAAGATTGCATTGTAATAGAAATGAATTTATTATATAAAACCAGTATAGCAAAATTAATAATAATAATAACTATAAAATTTAAATTGGAGCGTTGTGATTTGAATATTACCGATAGAAAATTACGTGAAAACGGAGTCTGATAAATTGATTTTACTCTTATTTCCAAGCTATGAAGTTACTGAAATATGAAATGTAAAACAAAGAAAATGAGAGATTGCGTATTTCTGCGTCATTGGCGCTTACCACTGGAAATTGCCAAAGCATTTCCCTCGTTCTTGATGATGTTGTGAGCTTCCCACAGTCTCCTGGACGTCGTCATCTCCGTCGGAATTTGATGATATTCTGGTAGATTAGATAATTCTATGGTCCGTACCTCGGACCCAAACACTCGTACAACCAAGTTTTACAAAAGTTCGTCGCTAACTCCACTGAACATCGGAGCGACACGCACTTGCGACCGTACACCTCAAGTATTTCACAGATAGTCCTCGTTCCACGGAACATCGGAGCGACTCCCGCGTATATCCACACCCGGCAAGAACTATACAGATTGTCCGCGTTTCACGGCGCGTCGAACGATATATGCACCTGTTGGCTCCCCCACCACGGTACCGTGTTCCAGCTTACGTCGTCCTCACTGATTGGCTGGACCCTACGCGCTAGATCCCCACTCCTTCCTCATTACACTCCGCGGGAGGGAGAAGTCGATTTCCGTACCAACAATTCGCCTTTTCTAGACCTTGCGACCCAAGATTGCGTCATGCTTCACGACAAGATTAAGCGTGTACTCGAATTCCCAGTGAGTCATCTCTCTCAAATACCCTAACTGACAAAAACTCCGTAAAATTCCGTAATCAGATAATTTTCTATGATATCGTCGTTCGTAATAATTAGCTGGATAGGGTTTTCTAAGACATAGAAAACCTATCTGAATGCTAATAATTTTTATAAAATGCTCCGAAAATACCTTAATAATAATTATAATAAATTAATAATAATAATAAATTACCATGAAAAATTCTCTTGGCTGAACAATTTGCCGCGTAAATAAATATAGAATGGCTTCCTACTGACTTATGCCAGTTGCATAAAACCCCTCGAAAAACACGTTACATATTCGCCTCGGATCATCGGATGATTTACCGTGACGACGGTCCATTATCCGATTATCCCAGACACGTTAATAAACCCCATCCAAAATACATATTACATAAATGAAATCACCCTAAATTACAGATATATACACTCATATTTTTTCTTCACGCACTTTGCGTCAAAGTTTGTTGTCACTATGGATTGCACTTTGCAACCAGTCCAATGTTTTACATATAGAATAGTGTTCCACGGATATTTCCGCCTCTCAAATTTCTCTATGTTGGAGAAATAGACATAATTAATGTGTGAGCACTATGTATTTATGAGGTCATATCACACGCATTGAAGGTGTTCTGATATATTTATATCACCATAGAACTTCCTAATTTCACTGGAGGTCCCCTCCTTATGGTGAAATTTAATTCCACTTATCACTGAGCACACGATCACACTATTGTGGCAGCGCCTCGTGACCATAATACTTAATCTCTCTTTAACGTAGATTAAATTAATATTGACTTCTGAAAAAAAAACAGTAAATGCGCATTACATATAACACCAAATATTTCTGTGCCGTAATCGCCCTGTCTTGTTAAGTTCCCGTTAACCATATTCTACTTAATACTAGTTCTCAACACTGACCATTTCTCCTCACACAAATAATACCATTGTACATATTATCTTAAATTACACACTTACAAATCTTACATGGCGAGGCCGTAAACAGAAATCACGTGTGCTGATATGTATGAGTTTCATGAAGGACTGTCTCGCATTCTGATGGCCCATCTTTTATCTCGTGGACGCCTTAAGCTAACAAGCCCTATTCAAGCGCTCCCCCATCTCTTGGAGATAAATGGGAACCCATCAGCGCTGCCAAAATGGCCTTGGTGCATCGAGACAATTTAGTGCTCAACAGCATCCGACAATCCCGTCATATTTCCCTGTACCTTAAAAACTCTCATTTACTTACATACTACCCCCCTGTGTGACTTCTGATACGCCTGCCTTAAGACCAGATCTTCCACGCACCAGACACCACACTTACTCATTTGATAGGCTGGCTCGCCAGCTAAACACACTCACTTTATGACACATATTTTCGTAGACTATGTATATTATACGTTCCGTATAATCTGTTTCCCTCACTATTCTCCAGCACATATGCTGTTTTCCCAATACGTTTGGAAACTCTAAATGGGCCCTCGTAGAGATAAAAGAACTTGGACATGACTTTCTCTAGCTTATTTGACTGTTTCGGCACTCTAAGTAAGACTCTGTCTCCCGGCTCGAATAGGTCAAATTTAGTTTCTTTTTGTTGGCGAATTCTCTTTTGTGCTGACTTAGATAAATTCTGTTTCGCCAACTGGACAGTGTAATCCATCCCCGGTTGCTTACCCTCATTTAATCCCAACACCCTCGCTAGTTCATTTTGTGGTCTTTTTCCGAAGTGAACTTCGTATGGCGTCAATTTCGTGCTCTCATGCTGGACAGAATTCAGCCAAGTCTCGACCTTGGGAAGATGTCCAACCCAGGCCGCATGCTTGTCATGCACTAGAGTCCGAAAAAGACGAGCCACTTCCCTTAATGGACGCTCTGCAGAATTACCCTGAGGGTACCTTACAGAGGAATGAACGTGTGTTATACCAGCTTCCTGCATACTGGTTCTCCATTTCTTTGCAGTAAACTGTGGTCCACTGTCAGATAGTATCCTGAGAGGAATGCCAAACTCAGGTACATACTTATTAATGATCAGACGGCTACACGCTAGTCCCGTGGCTTTCCTTAGCGGATATAGCTTGACATACTTACTAAAAGCGTCAATAACTATAAAAATGTACTCGTAGCCGTACTGTCCTTTAACGATCGGGCCAAATAAATCCACACACAGTAGTTCGCCGGGACTACTGGTGAGAACTGCAGATCTCTCCCCCACTAAATATTTAACTGGATATTTACTCCTTTGACAGGTGTCACACTTAGCTAAAATTCTCCTAACGTCCCTTCCCATTTTACTCCAAATGAAGTCACGACCAATTTCATAGAAGACCTTGGCAGCACCAAAGTGTCCTAATTCCCTATGAATGAACCAAATTAGCTCCTCCCGCAAAGTGGCAGGAACACATATTGCCCACCGATTATTCCTACATTTCCTTGCAAGAAGCCCATCCTGCATCTTGTACGTGAACCGTCCTACTTTCACATACTCTTCTTCACCTATTTCCAACCTAGCCAGTGGCTCCTTTAACTTCACGTCATCACGTTGCTCCACTAGCATATTTCTCAGTGTCTGTAACGATGCCCTGTTGCTACTGTCCACACATGCACATATTAAAATACCATCCTCTGCTTTAACCACAGGATAATCCCTACATAAATTAGTGTCCCTCGATAGCATGTCTGCAAGAATGTTATCTTTACCTTTAATATATTTTACTGTGAATTCGTATTCCTGCAGAGCAAGAATCCACCTACTAACTCTGTTAGAACTGAGTTTACAAGTCCTCATATACAGTAATGCATGGTGATCTGTGTGGATCTCAAATTTCCCCCCTACTAAATACATTCTAAATTTCCCTAAACTGAAAACAATACCTAAAAGCTCTAACTCAGTAATCGTGTATCTTTTCTCCGCTGCTGTCAGTCCTCGCGAGGCTAAAGATACAATGCACAGATTACCCTCATCATCTTTCTGACATAATACTCCAGCAATGCCTATATGTGAAGCATCTGTCATAACCACATATTCCTTATCTTTTAACGGATATTTCAGCACTACAGCTTTCTCAAAACCTTCCTTCAGCGCTCTAAAAGCCTGATCATGCTTAGACTCCCATCTCCACCGAGTCCCACTTTTAAGCAATTCCCTGAATGGTTCTACCAACCCTGAGTATTTAAGAACGAACCTCCTGAAAAAGTTGCAAATTCCCAGGTAAGTTTTTAACTGTTTAACATTCTGTGGCACCTCTGCGTTAAGTATCTTATTAACCCTACTTTCTTCTGGTGTTACACCTCTACTCGACACTTTATGACCTAAAAATGTCACTTCTGACTGACAGAATGACGACTTAGACAGCTTCAAAGTGAACCCTGCCTGATCTAACTTCTGAAAAACTATATTTAAATGACGTAGATGCTCCTCAAAACTGCGTGAACTAATTACCATATCATCTATGTAAATGGTTACAAACTCTCCTGTGTCATCCCCTAATGCGATGTTTAAAGCCCTAATTAAAGCTGCTGAACTACTCTTTAACCCATAAGGTGTTCTACAAAATTGATAAAGGTTATATTTATGACTAAAAGCTGTAAATGGTCTATCTTCGTACATAAGTGGCACTTGCCAAAAACTGGAACTCAAATCTACACAAGTGAAATACTTCTTCCCCTCAAATGTTTGCATTAATTCTTCTATTGACATAGATTTCAGCTGATCTGAACTAATTCTACTGTTAACCAAACGAGCGTCTAAACAAATACGAACAGTGCCGTCGGTCTTGGGTACCGTGATCAAAGAATTAACATATGGACTGTTAGAGTGCTCAATAATCCCATCTTCAAGCATCTGGTTAATTTGTGCCTCAACTGCACTCTGATAAGCGAAAGGTACAGGATATCTATGTCCTGTGAATACTGACCTATCAATAACGTTCAATGAATGTGTATAGCAATTGGCCATACCAATGCGATCCTCAAAAACTCTCCTATTACACAATAACACATCATAGAGCCGAACACATTGTTCCACCTCTATATTACCCTGAAATGCAGCCTCACGTAACGAGTCCTCTAGACTTCCGTTCATAATCACACTGCCCACAAAACATGGAGAACCCCGCTCTACGGCTGGCGATATCTCATTTAAAGTACAAATCACACCTACAATACTACTCCTCTGAATACGGTCATTGAACGCTACTTCTACTTCAGAATCTCCCCATTTAAATTTCAAACTCCCTCCATCATAACATAAGTTACCAGACACTCTACTTAGCCACTCTGAACCCAAGATAACACTGAATACTAAATTTGGAATTACAAGGCAAATCTGCTTCTCTACATGATTATTAATTTTAATGTCTACTAAAACTTGCTTAGAAATTACTTTAGACCTCTTCCCAACAGCTGTGATAACAAAAGTGCTTTTAATTGGCATCTCCTCAAAATTTACTCCAGTTCCTTTCATTTTATCATAAAATGCACTACTTATGCAACTCTTCATACAACCACTATCAATTAAAACATCTGTGTACGCCTCGGACACGTTAAATTTAACTATGGGGCTCTTACTAACCACTTCCTGAATAATACCTTCATCATTTAGTTCATGTAATAATTCATTTCTTACATTTAGGTCATAGGGTTCCTGTATAATTGTATGGACAGGGCATGCTACAGACTGAGATTCTGACCTTACTTCGCAGCCTGGTTCGCGTTTAAAGAACCGCTACAGCTGGCCGTAGTACTAGTTACTACTGCACTGGTCTGGTTGTTCTGAGTTGTGTTGTCATTGTTTGGCTGTATATTACTACCACTAGGCTGTCCTCTTCCTTGACCCCTATTCTGGTTGTAATTATTGTCATTATAATTTCTCCCTTGATTTCCCCTGAAATCATTGTTTCTCCCTTGATTTCCCCTGTAATCATTGTTCCTCCCTTGATACTGATTACCATAGCCATTTCCTCTGTTCTGATTTAGCTGATTATTATTATTTCTATTTTGAGCATTGGCCCCTTCGCCACCGTTCCCTTGAACTTCCTGATGCCTGGCTTCATTAGGTCTATTATTATTATTACCCTGGTTCCTATTGAAATTGTCCTCATAACCCCCTCTCCCTAGTGCATCAAATGTGCTTAACAAATTTTCTACTTGTGATATTGTCTTTACATTCTGGATACAAGCAGCCTCCTTGATCCTATAGGGAAAGTGCCTAAGTAGCAACCTTACCACATCACTTTCCTCCTTCAAGCCATCCAGATATTTACACACTAATACCTGCCCTAAAAAGTATTCGGTCATGGTGGAGCTTCCTTTAGGGTTATATTTACCACACACTACTCCCTCACGATGCTGCGACTGAATAACCTCATTCCAGAACTTTTCACAGAATTTCATTTTAAAATCATTGATATCAGTAAACTTGTCTCTGTAGACAGCAAACCAATTCCTCGTTTCCCCCACAAACACTTGTTCTAAAATTTCAACTACCTGGCACCACTCAATACTACCATTTTCCAACCTCTCCCCGAATTTATTTTCTATAGTGTTCATGAACTCCATTGGGCACCCCTGTCGATTGCTGAACTTACCCAGTTCTACCTCCCTGTGTGTGCTATTCACAAAAACTGGTCTATTCTGACTATTTTCTTGCCTGATCCTAGCTTTTAATTTTAATTCTAATTCTGCGATTTTCTCCTCAGCCTTCCTCTCAATACTGTTTACTGTTAATTTAATGTTTCCTTCTGATTCTTCTACTTTATCATATAGCTTTGCTTGTTTCTCCTCAATCTTGCTAATGCTCTCTTTATTACTCTCTCTTAAATCATTTACTTCTGCAACTATTTGTGAGTGGACTTTCTCAATTCTACCCCCCAGCTGTTCCTTAAACTCTTTAGTAGCTACCTGAATTTTGTCAATTTCTCCCCCCAATTGCTTTTTGACCTGCTGTGTTTCCAGTTGCACTAGTTCTTTTAAATTTTCAGCCTGTGTACTGATTCTAATTTCCAACTCCTCCTGTACTTTTCCTAATTTTCTGTCTACATCTGCAATAATCTCTTTAGCCTTTTCTTCCATCACCCCCCTGATCTCACCTCTAATCAGTTCGAATTTGTCACTCATTTCCCTACTGTTTTGTTCTAATTTAGCATTTAAAGTTTCAGTACTCTCTCTATTTTCCTTACTGTTTTGTTCTAATCTGGCATTTAAAGTTTCATTACTCTCTCTATTTTCCCTACTGTTTTGTTCTAATTTAGCATTTAAGGCATCTGTACTTTCTTTATTTTCCCTACTGTTTTGTTCTAGTTTAGCGTTATTCTGTTCTAACTTTGCATTTCAAGCTTCTGTACTTTCTTTATTTTCCCTACTGTTTTGTTCTAGTTTAGCGTTATTCTGTTCTAACTTTGCATTTAAAGCTTCTGTACTTTCTTTATTTTCCCTACTGTTTTGTTCTAATTTTGCATTTAAGGCATCACTACTAACTTTGTTCTGATACATAAACTCGAGAAGTAAAGTTTTTAATTCTGGTTGGCCGCCTACACTCCCTGTTTCAGTATCGGGATTTACCTCCGCTACCCCGGTACTACCATCACTCGACATACTGCTCGTATCATCACTCTCCCGTTGATGACCACTACGTAACCTCATCTGTCTTTCTTTCTCATCCCCCATAATGATATACACTGATACAGACAAATAACCCCCAAAATACAGGCACAGAAATATATACCCTTCTCCTTCCACAAATGTTATTAGGTTTTCAGCCCCAAGTTGTCGGCGACAAGTGAAACGTTTTGCTAGCTCCTAACTGTTGGGTGAGAAATGTAACTGTTTACCTTTGCCTAAGCTATGTTGTTTTAATGGGCGCCAAGACCTCAACGCAATGTTGAAATCTAAATTTGTATTTAACAACGTCTAGCTCTGGCAGAACACCTTCAAGACTCTATTCACTCAGATCGTGGTATGATTTGATCATTAACCCAACAAACAATTGTATCAGGAGAAGGAATTGGTCTATATCTAATGCTACCTACTGAAAGCAAAGATTGCATTGTAATAGAAATGAATTTATTATATAAAACCAGTATAGCAAAATTAATAATAATAATAACTATAAAATTTAAATTGGAGCGTTGTGATTTGAATATTACCGATAGAAAATTACGTGAAAACGGAGTCTGATAAATTGATTTTACTCTTATTTCCAAGCTATGAAGTTACTGAAATATGAAATGTAAAACAAAGAAAATGAGAGATTGCGTATTTCTGCGTCATTGGCGCTTACCACTGGAAATTGCCAAAGCATTTCCCTCGTTCTTGATGATGTTGTGAGCTTCCCACAGTCTCCTGGACGTCGTCATCTCCGTCGGAATTTGATGATATTCTGGTAGATTAGATAATTCTATGGTCCGTACCTCGGACCCAAACACTCGTACAACCAAGTTTTACAAAAGTTCGTCGCTAACTCCACTGAACATCGGAGCGACACGCACTTGCGACCGTACACCTCAAGTATTTCACAGATAGTCCTCGTTCCACGGAACATCGGAGCGACTCCCGCGTATATCCACACCCGGCAAGAACTATACAGATTGTCCGCGTTTCACGGCGCGTCGAACGATATATGCACCTGTTGGCTCCCCCACCACGGTACCGTGTTCCAGCTTACGTCGTCCTCACTGATTGGCTGGACCCTACGCGCTAGATCCCCACTCCTTCCTCATTACACTCCGCGGGAGGGAGAAGTCAATTTCCGTACCAACAATTCGCCTTTTCTAGACCTTGCGACCCAAGATTGCGTCATGCTTCACGACAAGATTAAGCGTGTACTCGAATTCCCAGTGAGTCATCTCTCTCAAATACCCTAACTGACAAAAACTCCGTAAAATTCCGTAATCAGATAATTTTCTATGATATCGTCGTTCGTAATAATTAGCTGGATAGGGTTTTCTAAGACATAGAAAACCTATCTGAATGCTAATAATTTTTATAAAATGCTCCGAAAATACCTTAATAATAATTATAATAAATTAATAATAATAATAAATTACCATGAAAAATTCTCTTGGCTGAACAATTTGCCGCGTAAATAAATATAGAATGGCTTCCTACTGACTTATGCCAGTTGCATAAAACCCCTCGAAAAACACGTTACAAATTGTTAATGAAGATTGCGTGACATCACAGAACTTTGTAATTCGAGTTCATATTCGAATTATTATTTGAATTTTTGGAAAGTGATACAGACGAGCATTTTACAATATACAATAATGTATTCAATGAGGGATTTTCAACGAAACATCCCAGAAATATTTCAACGCCGATAGTTTCATTATTCAGGAACTATAGTTAATTCTATGACAATATTGCATACGCTTTTGCAAAGCTGTTGTGAAATATTACAAACTTTTTGACGGAGACTTTGAGAAAAATTCAGTCTACGAATTTCAAAAATTCTTTGAAAATGAAATTCATTCCGGAATTTCTTGTAACCGAACTTTAGTAGGTTACAGAGCTTGCTATTAGTTTTGTTTTTGTTTTTGTTGGTAGTAATTATTTTTGTTTTATGAAGTTGCCATCCATGGCCACCTGTTGGTGGAGCACCGGGAGAATCTTGTGTGTTCTGTGCCCATTGGCTTCTTTTATGGTGGTCTACCAATGGGTGGCTTTGCTAGTGTCAAGGGGATGTTTTTGATAGGATGCCATGCGGAATGGAGGGTTTTGGTTAGATGAAGAAATGAGACGAGAGATGATGTTATGTTTGGTGATGGCAATTTGTGGTGGACCCTATACAAGAGAAGCAGGTATCGATAGTTTATGAAGAAAGAAGAATTATTATTAATAAATAGTGTATTTTGTGAAATTGTAGATCGCCCTGCTACCCTGAGCTTCGATATTATGTTCATTAAAATGGTAGCATCAATGTGTGGCTAGATGAAGGAAGAAGATAAGTTTATTGATTTAAATATCAGTATAGTATTAGAAATATTACAATGAACGCCCGACTGTGGTTGACTCAGACCACCTGGATATATTACATTCTGTTGTTACTGTGAGTACCGTCAGTTATACTAGTGTAACAGGTTTTTAATTGTCTTGTGATCCGATGAGTTTTCGTTTCTCGATAGCTATATGAGCGATACTGTCATATTTTATTGTTTTGTTCATTTTAATATTTTCCCAGCATTATTACGTATTCAATTATTTTATTTTAATTTTTTATTCTTGCATCTCATTGTTGGTATTGTTAGGTGATTGGACGTTAACTAATTCTCTTTTGTTTCATGTAGTGTTTTTGTTTTGCCGGTCAGGAGTTGGACATGTTAATAATGTGGTATTCCTCGTTTACATAATTAGAGCCCTGAACAAATCATTATCCGCATCCGCACGACTGTTATGCAAATCCGCTGACACAACAATAATAATGTTAATTTATTAGATAGAGCAACACGTTTGGCGAGACTGTCGATCCCTAGGCTGTGTGCATTGTATGTTTAAAGTGAATGTTATACAGTCAGAATCGCCACCCTATTCAGACATAATTTGAATGACATTATCTTAAATCATCTTTCATTTGGGAAACCATAACGAAAAAAAATATTAGTCATAAACAACCACGTCCTAGTAATGATATTCAACAAGTTCGGATTATATTCTAAAAACCTATCCGCAAATTTACCCCAAGCATTATCCGCTTAGCAAAGCTGCTCTCGTGTCCAATCATAGCTTGCAGGTTCGCTCCTGGCCATGGTAAGTGATTTTCGAAAGGTGACAAAAATCACGATACTCATGTCATACATTGTTGGCATGTTAAAGAACTCATTTGAATTCAGTATGCCGTGTTCATAATGGCAAGATTAATCTCGGGATTTTCCGCCAACTAAAGTTCCTCATTTATCTACTAGAAAGTGGTATAGCTTAGATATCTAACCTCCTTGACATTCATAGCGCTCCAAGCTGCCCTCTGGGTGTCAATAAACAAAGCTTGCACCTGGCACCCGAGGCCAGACGATATTAAAAAAAGTTATTATTAAAATAGCTCATATTGGGTTCGTTGGCCTTAAGCCGTTGTACGTGTTGGCTGGACATTTAAGTGCATTTGCTCGTGGCTCATTGAGCAGGTCTAGTGACACCCTCTACTCGTGAGGCGATTAACCTTGCTTGTTGGTACTTCAACACACGATACTAATACAAACATTCCTTAAAATCAAAGTATAGGTCCTTCGTACTCATATTACGCTTGTAATGCGACGTTTCTTTGATGATTAGATTTAATTAATTTTAGAAATGGAAACTTAACAAAATATCTTTATACAATTATTATTTAGAAACAAATATACGGTACAGGGTTGTGACAATGATGCAGCATGCATGGGCAGCGTGGAACGTTAACTGTGAGGTGCAATGCACTGACTCAAGGCCAAGTGCTCACAAGGTTCACACAAGAAAAGGCGGGAAGTAGCAATAGAAGGGTAGTGCTCACCTCACAAGTAGAGGGTTAAAACAGTGTACAATTGTCTAGAGTTACAACAACATTAGGTTAAATTTGTTGCCTTGTTACGATAGTTCATTATCTTCATTGAGAACTTCGTGGTCATGTCGTATCTTCTTTGTTGTGCAGTATATGGGGTAGGGATGTGTCAAAACGTAACTATAGGTCTTGTGATGAAGTGGCCGCTCAAAGATCTAAAATAAGATGGAAATCGCTTTCTTTGTAAGAAGAGTTTAAGAAAAGTTGGCTGACATTGTTTGGTAGTGTCCTTGTGTAATATGGCATCATTCGAACTCTGTCCTGTTAGCAAAGAAAGAAACATATATGTGTAAATAGCAATGAAAAAAGGAAGAAAACTTGTTGCACAAAGGCTGATGCTTACCGGTGTTGAGTAGGGGAGGAGGGGAGGGGAAAGTTAGAAACATGTCTTTGTTAGGTTCACGGCGGTTTTAAGAAATTACGTATCTTTCCTATGTACTGTAGTTTAGTGTAATGTTGGATAGTTCATGATTCTGTTTAGATTTTTGCTCAATATAATATAAACAGTATTACAAAGGCAATAGAATGGAAAAGCTTGATCAAAGGAGACAGTGACAGCCTCTGCTTCCTTGTGTGCTGCAGAGAAGAAGAAGTGCAAGGAGGAGCAGTTCCGCTGCGACACCAACAGGTGCATCTCGGTGCATTGGGTGTGCGACGGCGACCGTGACTGTGCAGACGGGACGGACGAGGAGCCCGTGCATTGCACCAACACCACCTGCAACGCCATGCAGTTTGCCTGCCACAAGTCCGGCCACTGCATCCCCAACATGTGGAAGTGCGACTACGCTTACGACTGTGGCGACGGCGACACTTCTGACGAGGGGCAATCCTGCAGTGAGTACACCATCAACCTAGAATATTTGTTACTGATTACAGAAGAGGGAGATTACAAGCATCATCAGATCCACAATCCTAATTAGCTACCAATTTCTTTTGGGGAGGTTTAACTTATATTTCTTCCCTTCATAATCAGTGGGAATTTTTGGATTACCCGACCTCACATGTCTTTAAGTACAACACTGAACAGCTGTTTGTGTTTCAGGATGACTCCAATAGGAGCAGCACTGGTCTACTTTAACTATAAGACATGAGAATAGCCATGTGTACCCAAAGTGATCCTGTTTATTCCATGCTCAAATATTAACTTCTAACACACACTTTCACAGCAACGTGAGCATAACGTTGGTCATCATTGTATTCACATTTCCCACGCCAAGCTGTTTTCAAGTAACATTTTTCCACATTAATCAAAATTGTAAGAGATCTGGTTTTTTAGTTTATTTAGTATACAAGCTATTTTACAGTGAAGGAAAATAAGCCCGCAATGGAGTTGGAAGAATTGTGAAGAAATTAAGTGATAGGATTATTGTTATGATAAGACAGGAACTAAAGACTGTACTTGGTCCACAAACTGAAAGACAGTGAGATGTATTGGAGACAACCCTCAAGAGGCATTATATTTTTATGAAACGAATGAATTTAACACAGTATGTTAACTAGACATCAAACAACTAGTTTAACCACAAAAATTGTGAAACATAATTTTTAGTAATGTTTTTTGGTATGATAACCCTCAAAACAAGGTACAGGGCAAAGAGTTCTGTTGTATGGTAGATAGTCCTTGTGTTCCTTTTCTCCCTTGTTGATGTGTGAGCACACATATGGCACACTCTTGAAGGTGCTCTTCTTCCTGGTTCGTTTGGGGGGATAAGGGAAGAAAATGTCGGTGAGTTAGCCTTGTCGGATTGTCCCCGCTAGACGGACGACCGCCAGAAATAGATGAAGTTCTTGTAGGCCCTGCTTCAGTTAGTGAACGAACAACTTCCAGTCCAAACGATTTCAGTGACCTCTTGTCTCCTTCCAGAATGCTCTCAATAAAGAAGCAATTCAGTATTATCACTTCCAAGAAATGGAAAAACTATTTCTTGTACCATTTGATCGACCTGCGAGTGGACTGGACAGTAGTTATCATCTGGTCGGATTTATCAACAGGGCCCATTTTCTTGCTGTAAGCACTGTAACGTGTTTTTCGAGGGGTTTTTATGCAACTGGCATAAGTCAGTAGGAAGCCATTCTATATTTATTTACGCGGCAAATTGTTCAGCCAAGAGAATTTTTCATGTTAATTTATTATTATTATTAATTTATTATAATTATTATTAAGATATTTTCGGAGCATTTTATAAAAAATATAAGCATACAGATAGGTTTTCTATGTCTTAGAAAACGCTATCAAGCAAATTATTACGAACGACGATATCATAGAAAATTATCTGATTACGGAATTTTACGGAGTTTTGTCAGTTAGGGTATTTGAGAGACGTGACTCACTGGGAATTCAAATACAAGCTTAATCCTGTCGGGAAGTATTACGCAAGCGGGCTCGCATCGTCCAGGAAAGGCGAATTGTTGAAACGGAACCCTCCCGCCGAGTGTAATGACCCAGAGGAGGGGAAGATCGCTTGGTGGGTCAGCCAATCAGTAGAGGACCACGCAAGCTGAAGCCGGCTGAAGAGTGGGGGAGCCAACGTGTGCATATATCGTTCGGCGCGGCGTGGAAGGAGGACAATCTGTGAAATACTTGAGGAGTATGGGTGCGCGTGCGTATCGCTCCGATGTTCAGTGGAGTTAGTAACTATCTGTGTAGAACTTGCCGAGTACGGTTGCAAGTGCGTGTCGCTCCGATGTTCCGTGGAGTGGAAGACTAACTTTGGTAAAACTTAACCAGTGTGGTTATACGAGTGTTTGGGTCCGATGTACGGACCATAGAATTATCTAATCTACCAGAATATCATCAAATATCGACGGAGATGACGACGTCCAGGAGACTGTGGGAAGCACACAGCAACATCAAGTACGAGGGAAATGCTTTGGCAATTTCCAGTGGTAAGCGCAAATGACGCAGAAATACGCAATCTCTCATTTCTCGTTGTTTTACATTTCATATTTCAGTAACTTCATAGCTTGGAAATAAGAGTAAAATCAATTTATCAAACTCCGTTTTTACGTAATTTTCTATCGGTAATATTAAAATCGCAACGCTCCACTTTAAATTTTATACTTATTATTATTAATTTTGCTATACTTGTTTTATATAATAAATTCATTTCTTTTACAATGCAATCTTTGCTTTCAGTAGGTAGCATTAGATATAGACCAATTCCTTCTCCTGATACAATTGTTTGTTGGGTTAATGATCAAATCATACCACGATCTGAGTGAATAGAGTCTTGAAGGTGTTCTGCCAGAGCTAGACGTTGTTAAATACAAATTTAGATTTCAGCATTGCATTGAGGTCTTGGCGCCCATTAAAACAACATAGCTTAGGCAAAGGTAAACAGTTACATTTCTCACTCAACAGTGTGGGCTAGCCAAACTGTTACATTTGTCGCTACCAACATGGGGCACTAATTCCTGCTACATTTGTCGCCGACAACTTGGGGCTGAAAACCTAATAACATTTGTGGAAGGAGAAGGGTATATATTTCTGTGCCTGTATTTTGGGGGTTATTTGTCTGTATCAGTGTATATCATTATGGGGGATGAGAAAGAAAGACAGATGAGGTTACGTAGTGGTCATCAACGGGAGAGTGATGATACGAGCAGTATGTCGAGTGATGGTAGTACCGGGGTAGCGGAGGTAAATCCCGATACTGAAACAGGGAGTGTAGGCGGCCAACCGGAATTAAAAACTTTACTTCTCGAGTTTATGTATCAGAACAAAGTTAGTAGTGATGCCTTAAATGCAAAGTTAGAACAGAATAATGCAAGATTAGAACAAAACAGTAGGGAAAATAAAGAGAGCAATAGGGAATTGAGCGATAGTTTAAACGCCAAATTAGAACAAAACAGTAGGGAAAATAAAGAAAGTACAGACGCTTTAAATGCAAAACTGCAACAAAACAACGCTAAACTAGAACAAAACAGTAAGGAAAATAGAGAGAGTACTGAAACTTTAAATGCAAAACTGGAACAAAACAACGCTAAACTAGAACAAAACAGTAAGGAAAATAGAGAGAGTACTGAAACTTTAAATGCAAAACTGGAACAAAACAACGCCAGATTAGAACAAAACAGTAAGGAAAATGGAGAGAGTACTGAAACTTTAAATGCTAAATTGGAACAAAACAGTAGGGAAATGAGTGACAAATTCGAACTGATTAGAGGTGAGATCAGGGGGGTGATGGAAGAAAAGGCTAAAGAGATTATTGCAGATGTAGACAGAAAATTAGGAAAAGTACAGGAGGAGTTGGAAATTAGAATCAGTACACAGGCTGAAAATTTAAAAGAACTAGTGCAACTGGAAACACAGCAGGTCAAAAAGCAATTGGGGGGAGAAATTGACAAAATTCAGGTAGCTACTAAAGAGGTTAAGGAACAGCTGGGGGGTAGAATTGAGAAAGTCCACTCACAAATAGTTGCAGAAGTAAATGATTTAAGAGAGAGTAATAGAGAGAGCATTAGCAAGATTGAGGAGAAACAAGCAAAGCTATATGATAAAGTAGAAGAATCAGAAGGAAACATTAAATTAACAGTAAACAGTATTGAGAGGAAGGCTGAGGAGAAAATCGCAAAATTAGAATTAAAATTAAAAGCTAGGATCAGGCAAGAAAATAGTCAGAATAGGCCAGTTTTTGTGAATAGCACACACAGGGAGGTAGAACTGGGTAAGTTCAGCAATCGACAGGGGTGCCCAATGGAGTTCATGAACACTATAGAAAATAAATTCGGGGAGAGGTTGGAAAATGGTAGTATTGAGTGGTGCCAGGTAGTTGAAATTTTAGAACAAGTGTTTGTGGGGGAAACGAGGAATTGGTTTGCTGTCTACAGAGACAAGTTTACTGATATCAATGATTTTAAAATGAAATTCTGTGAAAAGTTCTGGAATGAGGTTATTCAGTCGCAGCATCGTGAGGGAGTAGTGTGTGGTAAATATAACCCTAAAGGAAGCTCCACCATGACCGAATACTTTTTAGGGCAGGTATTAGTGTGTAAATATCTGGATGGCTTGAAGGAGGAAAGTGATGTGGTAAGGTTGCTACTTAGGCACTTTCCCTATAGGATCAAGGAGGCTGCTTGTATCCAGAATGTAAAGACAATATCACAAGTAGAAAATTTGTTAAGCACATTTGATGCACTAGGGAGAGGGGGTTATGAGGACAATTTCAATCGGAACCAGGGTAATAATAATAATAGACCTAATGAAGCCAGGCATCAAGAAGTTCAAGGGAACAGTGGCGAAGGGGCCGACGCTCAAAATAGAAATAATAATAATCAGCTAAATCAGAACAGAGGAAATGGCTATGGTAATCAGTATCAAGGGAGGAACAATGATTTCAGGGGAAATCAAGGGAGGAACAATGATTACAGGGGAAATCAAGGGAGAAACAATGATTTCAGGGGAAATCAAGGGAGAAATTATAATGACAATAATTACAACCAGAATAGGGGTCAAGGAAGAGGACAGCCTAGTGGTAGTAATATACAGCCAAACAATGACAACACAGCCCAGAACAACCAGACCAGTTCAGTAGTTAGTAGTACTACGGCCAGCTGTAGCGGTTCTTTAAACGCGAACCAGGCTGCGAAGTAAGGTCAGAATCTCAGTCTGTAGCATGCCCTGTCCATACAATTATACAGGAACCCTATGACCTAAATGTGAGAAATGAATTATTACATGAACTAAATGATGAAGGTATTATTCAGGAAGTGGTTAGTAAGAGCCCCATAGTTAAATTTAACGTGTCCGAGGCGTACACAGATGTTTTAATTGATAGTGGTTGTATGAAGAGTTGCATAAGTAGTGCATTTTATGATAAAATGAAAGGAACTGGAGTAAATTTTGAGGAGATGCCAATTAAAAGCACTTTTGTTATCACAGCTGTTGGGAAGAGGTCTAAAGTAATTTCTAAGCAAGTTTTAGTAGACATTAAAATTAATAATCATGTAGAGAAGCAGATTTGTCTCGTAATTCCAAATTTAGTATTCAGTGTTATCTTGGGTTCAGAGTGGCTAAGTAGAGTGTCTGGTAACTTATGTTATGATGTAGGGAGTTTGAAATTTAAATGGGGAGATTCTGAAGTAGAAGTAGCGTTCAATGACCGTATTCAGAGAAGTAGTGTTGTAGGTGTGATTTGTACTTTAAATGAGATATCGCCAGCCGTAGAGCGGGGTTCTCCATGTTTTGTGGGCAGTGTGGTTACGAACGGAAGTCTAGAGGACTCGTTACGTGAAGCTGCATTTCAGGGTAATATAGAGGTGGAACAATGTGTTCGGCTCTATGATGTGTTATGGTGTAATAGGAGAGTGTTTGAGGATCGCATTGGTATGGCCAATTGCTATACACATTCATTGAACGTTATTGATAGGTCAGTATTCACAGGACATAGATATCCTGTACCTTTCGCTTATCAGAGTGCAGTTGAGGCACAAATTAACCAGATGCTTGAAGATGGGATTATTGAGCACTCTAACAGTCCATATGTTAATTCTTTGATCACGGTACCCAAGACCGACGGCACAGTTCGTATTTGTTTAGACGCTCGTTTGGTTAACAGTAGAATTAGTTCAGATCAGCTGAAATCTATGTCAATAGAGGAATTAATGCAAACATTTGAGGGGAAGAAGTATTTCACTTGTGTAGATTTGAGTTCCAGCTTTTGGCAAGTGCCACTTATGTACGAAGATAGATCATTTACAGCTTTTAGTCATAAATATAACCTTTATCAGTTTTGCAGGGTACCTTATGGGTTAAAGAGTAGTTCAGCAGCTTTAATTAGGGCTTTAAACATCGCATTAGGGGATGACACAGGAGAGTTTGTAACCATTTACATTGATGATATGGTAATTAGTTCACGCAGTTTTGAGGAGCATCTACGTCATTTAGATATAGTTTTTCAGAAGTTAGATCAGGCAGGGTTCACTTTGAAGCTGTCTAAGTCGTCATTCTGTCAGTCAGAAGTGACATTTTTAGGTCATAGTGTGTCGAGTAGAGGTGTGACACCAGAGGAAAGTAGGGTTAGCATGTGTGGACAGTAGCAACAGGGCATCGTTACAGACACTGAGAAATATGCTAGTAGAGCAACGTGATGACGTTCATTTAAGGGAGCCACTTGCAAGGCTGGAAGCAGGTGACGCAGAAACATTTATAGTTTTCAAACGTATTGGAAAAACAGCATATGTGCTGGAGAATAGTGAGGGAAACAGATTATACGGAACGTATAATATACCAGGGTGTCGAGCGATACGGGAATTACGGGAAATACAGGAATTATACGGGAATTTTAGTGACCCAGGAAAAATACGGGAATTATACGGGAAATTCGCACTTGATACGGGAAATCTTGAAAAGTCTCATAATGCCCGACTTCTTAGCCCCCGAACGCTCGGTAGAGTCCTCCCGCTCAATCTTCTATTTCGCCTGCAGACCGCGCTGCCACCCGTAATTTGCGCCACCGATAGAGCACTAATCGGGATGAGAACCCAGCCAACGTCGAATGCATACTTAGCCTGGCCGACCGCCGGCCGTACGCTCTACGCGTGGGTCTACGCGCGCCGCGCTCGTTGCTGACAATGACATACAGGAATCAATCCGCATTGTTATTCACAGAGGAGACGTGGGTTTCTCGACAAGAGCAGCCCTTAATGAAGCTAACAACTCAAGATATCAGAAAATTCCAGACGCGGATGTGCTGCAATTTCGCACCAACTGCCGGAAATTGTACATTCGTATCCTATGGCTGAAAAAATCAAAGAGTGGTCAACTCTTGCTCACGAGAGACCCGTGCTATTTCCTGCCTAGACACTATAGGGGTCGCTGATACTCCTAAGTTGGAAGAAGTTACGATCGTCATTGCCGTGGAAATTCTTTGTAATCAGAAGAATTTGCTTTCTGGCGCAATGGCTGACCGCATCAAGAGCAGCTACTCCGCACTTCTGAGACTGCTCTCCGTTACTGCACATTTGAAGCAGTTCGACGGAAAAGAGCCACGTTTCGACGTGCTGTGGTCTGAATTAGTGGCTTCAGCATCTCCCTCAGTTCCTGCCAAATACGATCTCACAAGCTTCGTTAAAATGATACTGATTTTGTATCACAACAATGCAGCTCTAGACAGAGAATCTCCCTGAACAAGGAGTGCATGATCGTCAATCTTAAACAAGCAAGTCTGATTGGAATGCATAGCCTACTGTTCAGGACGCTGTGATGGCAGCTGGTGCAGTAGAAAAGATAACCGTGAGCAAGAGTCCATACTGCATGAAACTCTACGCCGTCTTCAAGGAAACAAAACAGGTGTGAAGTGACGGCTAAGGTGGCAGTCGAAAGAAAAGCCACGGAAGGTCTCCAGGAAGGAAAAAAAACTACTGTCAAAAGTATTTAATTTTGTGCTTTGTATAACTGAAGTTCCTAGTAACAATCTTGTATTTGTCAAAGTGACTTATTTAAGTCCGTGCAAACACTCAATGCAAATGCGTTACACATGCATACATTTCAAAAACTACAAACGATATCTCACAGCTCTCGACATTTTACTATCAAACACCCGTTACCAACATGTGGCTACAAAATACACCACACGAGTGACAGAATTCTTCTCGTATGGGCAGGCATTGTTTCAGTCGCTTGTTAACCACTGTCTGTGTCGGATTTCCTTTCATTGTCATTGTTTCGTTACTTCTACTTCGCCGAAGTTCGACCCGAGGACTGGACACATCCCGTACAGCATGAACAGAAAGAAATACTGAAGGTGGTCTGGATATCGCGGTGGATGAAATGATTATTAACCTTGGCAATTCATCAAGCTCTGACAATGACAATGATGGTGGTGATGATGATAGGGACAGTGAAGGAATGGAGGGTGTCAAAGAAACCCTTGCCAAGTGACTGAGCATAATTTATTTATTTATTGGTGTCAGTTCGCTTGCGTCAATCGATAATAGAACACAGGCTATTGTTTCCCTTCATAGTGTTCAAAATATCGTCAGTCATTCAATAGCCTACTACTCGAAAATATAAAACCATGGCAATAATATCGCCACAGAGGGGCTTGTGTGAGTGCTCAGTGTTAAATATGTCTTTACCTTAACTTTACTTTTGTATTATCACGAAAGCTAATATTAAACGTAGAGAGTCGCGATTAAGTGAGTGTGCATGGTGTTATCTGTCAACTACTGCAGTTAGCTGTGAACGACCTCCACTCAGACTCTTGTTTCATGTTAAAGGATAATCATTGCATGGTGAGTGTTTTTATATTCATTAGCTGTAGAGTATTTGCCCTCTTTGTCGTATTTATTGAATTGAATACCGATGATAAAGGTATCATAGCTTCGGTGTGTAATTCATTTATTCATCTAAAAGTATCGTATTTCTCTGTTTGAATGTCCTCGGTGTTGACTCAGGACCGTTTTTTAAATATATTACGTATAATTGTAAAGAAATAATGTCTGAAGTATATAGCGCTATGTATTATTCAAATCAGTTGATTTACAACAACTCTAAAAACTTAGCAACACAGCTCAGCTGTTCCAAGCTCCCAACATATCCTTCGCGTTGTTTCCTTCGAAATACAGGGTGTAGGTGAGAAGCATGCTCAGAATTCTTGCCGTGTGGCGGTTGGACGTAGGGTCTTGTTATGTGGTGACCGTGAGTTGCGGAGAGGAAGAGCGGGGCAAGGTGACAGGAAGGCTGTCAGTACCGAATGCGCGGGGTTAGCAATACTGTATTTGTCGCATAATTTACGCGTGTAATAGCGGACACACCTCCAATTTTACTATAAAAGTCGTGATCTTAAAAGGGATAGTAGGTGGGTAACATTTATTGCTACATGACCCCCAAAATTATTATTCATTATTACAAAGGGTATTTTGACTATTTTCAGTAGTATAGAAGTATTGTATCGCCTTGTTCCGGGCTCCTATAGAGCTTACATTTTCTTTCGATCTTTCATTTGCCATAGGACGCACCACCGGCGTATGGTTATGCATTACCAGCTTCTGGTTTAGTAGTCAGGTAATGGAAGCAATGGGAAATGTGTACTACAATTTTCCTTGCATGTAACTAAGCAACTTATTGTTGTTAAGAGAACGTAAAATGCACCAAGAATGATATGATCTCCAGCTGTGTGCAGTGAGAAGGCTCTGCATGTGTTCATTCCTTATGTATTAATGATACGAAATGTCAGCTAACGTTGTGCCACATACAACACTCGTAGTCTCTAAATGTTGCACATTTTCCCGTAAATTGCAGCAGTTTATGTTTTAATTGCTTATAAGATCGTGACAAAGAAAGTGTTCCTCCAATTAGATGATTGTATTTAACTGTATGCACGTCGTATAATCTTGGCGAAGTGTATTTTTTCACGGAGCAACTTAACACCGTAGTAGGCACGCAGCTTTTTGTATTTAGTTTTCTGGCATCTTGTTTTAAATTATTGACTAACATATTTCTAAATGCAGACAATCCATACCTTCATTAGGATTCGAGTTCCATAATTCATGCAAAATGTGGTCCTTCATTTGTGAAATTGGGGTCATAACCCCCCTACCCTTTCAGTGATTACCGTATGGTACTTTACGTAGACTAGGGTGAAGATGTAAATGAGCATTAAAAAAATATGTTGCCAGTTGTTTGGTTTATTAACTTGCGGCAATATCATCCATAGGTAATGAAAACTGGGCATGGTTGGATTTTAAGGTAGAGCCGCATGTGCTATCAAATCGCTTTCTTGCAATACCTGGAATATGTATAGAATTATAAATTGATTATTGGTTAAATAAGTGTTAATAGAGAGGCTATTATAATTATAATGATTAAATAAATATTAAAGAAGAAACGATGCGTTGTTAGTAAATGTTAGGCCTACCGGTACGGCGAATAGCCTACAACTCGTAGCTTACGTCACAATTTAGCATTTAAACGGGTCACGTTAATGCATAATATGCCAATATAACAACCGGATAGCAAATTATAATAATATTCTCACATATAACATATTTAATTTGCACCAACTTAATTATTGTAATCTAAGATATGTTAGACCAATGCCGTTTGAAATGTGCAAATCGCACACTTTGTAGGCAAGCTGTTTGTTATGGTCGTCTCTGATGCGAAGTTCTACTAATTACTCTTTTTGGAGACACTTGTCTTTGGAATATTCATGAAAGGCCAGCCCTCTAGGTATTATTTCATAAGTTGAACGCCTAAAAACAAAACCACAATCCGAAATAATAAGATAATCACGAATGACTGCCAATGAAAACCAAATGGAGATTCGCGGACCGGAAGTTCGTTATGCATAAGCTTCGATGCCATTTTAACTCGTGGGAGCTCTATAAGGTTACGGTACCATACAATTCAATCACTTCCAGCAAATATTTATTACTAGCGGACCCGTGCGAGAAATCTCGCATGTTCATAAACCACACTTTCTCCAATAGGTTTATAATGAGACACTTAAGGAGAAAGGTTATGTTTTTATTTCTACCAAATGATTATAGAACACTATTATCATTTCAGGATAAAGGAAAGGCCTCAGAATGTTAATATGACATGAAACAGGCGTCTCAGTGGCCCGTGGACAGCAAGTATGGAGCGTATTATCCTACATCAACGGTGATTGCAAATCGCACACTTCGTACAATTTTTTAAAGTCCTTTTTTAAAGAAATTATAGATATTTATGAAATTATAGTGCAATAAGTCACTGCTAATGTCTATTCTCTTTCATTTGAATGTTCATTTGTCACGATCGGTCGCTTGTGAGCGCCGCAGGAGGGATGCATACTACTGAAATAATATATATGAAGATGTGACACTCCTATTCTCTACTCTCTCAACCCTCCTCAGTAGTGATGGGCTGCGAGTGGACTCGCGAAGAATCGAGTCTGGAACCGTAAAACTCGAGATACTCGAGTCCGGAATCGAGGCCGAGGACGCTGTCAGCGTTATCCGTGAGCCATATATGGAAACTACACGATATATAGTAATGTCGGTACGCCTTGGCCAAGTATTGTATTCGTTTCCCATCAATGCCCAGTGATACAATAGAATATTCAAAATTGGAAACCGGCAAGAAGTGGACTGATGACAGAAAGAAAGAACGCAATACAGTAAAGAGAAATTTCCTTCAACGTGATAATTTGCTAAGCAGTAGTATATATCGCTGTTGATAACGCCAGTAGTCTTATCGATATCTCTGGTTGAGTGGTTAACGGTGCTTACTTTCACGCAGCGTGCTGGGGTTCGATTCCCGGCGAGGAGTTTTTTTTAACTTGATTTTTTAAATTACATTTCTTTCTTTATCATTTCCTATTCGTTATAATATGAAGCATAGTGTGCATTTTGCAAACGATTTCTCTTGTAAATCACTAGTAGAAAAGTCGTTTGCAAGTTTAGCGAGTGTTGGGAATTTGGCCGCATTCTGTCCTATATCGTAAGTACGGATCGTGACGTCACCGTGGAGACTCGAGTCCTTCGCACGGGTTACTCGTTCAGACTCGGAACTGCTAGACTCGATTCTCGCGAGTCCAAGCGTCACTCGCGCACATCACTACTCCCCAGTAAAACAGTCATTTATATCAGCTCTCCTCAGGTAAACGGTATTTTATTTGTGTTCGTAGCATCCCATCCCACCTGCGAGAGAGTTCACTCGCGCGCGCGGGCGCGCGCTTTGCTCACGCTACGGGTTAGGCCTAAATATCGCCATCACCCGTGAGCTTCGGAAGTGTCTCCAAAAATGCAGTTACACTCACGCCAGAAAATCTTGATTCGCGCTTTAAGATTCATTTTTCAGCCATTCGGTATGCGAACTCTAGTCTTAGAGGGTTCTAAAATATACGGGAATTTTGTGGATTTTCGTACGGGAAATACGGGAATTATACGGGAATTTTAAAAACGGCCATCGCTCGACACCCTGTATACATAGTCTACGAAAATATGTGTCATAAAGTGAGTGTGTTTAGCTGGCGAGCCAGCCTATCAAATGAGTAAGTGTGGTATTTGGTGCGTGGGAGGAGTTGGTCTTCAAGGCAGGCGTATCAGAAGTCGCACAGGGGGGTAGTATGTAAGTAAATGAGTGTTTTTAAGGTACAGGGAAATATGACGCGATTGTCGGATGCTCTTGAGCACTAAAATGTCTCGATACACCAAGGCCAGAATTTGGTAGCGCTGGTGAATTCCCATTTGCCTCCAAGAGATGGGTGAGCGCTTGTACATGGTATTTTTGCTTAAGGCGTCCACGAGGCAAAAGATGGGCCATCAGAAGGCGAGACAGTCCTTCATGAAACTCATACATATCAGCACACGTGATTTCTGTTTACGGCCTCGCCATGTAAGATTTGTAAGTGTGTAATTTAAGGTAATTTGTACAATGGTATTATTTCTGTGTTGAGAACTAGTATTAAGTAGAATATGGTCTATGGGAACTTAACAAGACAGGGCGATTACGGCACAGAAATATTTGGTGTTATATGTAATGCGCATTTACTGTTTTTTTTTTTTCAGAAGTCAATATTAATTTAATCTACTTTAAAGAGAGATTAGGCATTATGGTCACGAGGCGCTGCCACAATAGTGTGATCGTGTGCTCAGTGATAAGTGAGATTAAATTTCACCATAAGGAAGGGACCTCCAGTGAAATTAGGAAGTTCTATGGTGATATAAATATATCGGAACACCTTCAATGCGTGTGATATGATATGATATATCTGTAATTTAGGGTGATCTCATTTATGTAATATGTATTTTGGATGGGGTTTATTAACGTGTCTGGGATAATCGGATAATGGACCGTCGTCACGGTAAATCATCCGATGATCCGAGGCGATTTTTTTTTTTATTTTTTTTTTGCCAGAAATAGATGAAATTCTTGTAGGCCCTGCTTCAGTTAGTGAACGAACAACTTCCAGTCGAAACGATTTCAGTGACCTCTTGTCTCCTTTCAGAATCCTCTCAATAAAGAAGCAATTCAGTATTATCACTTCCAAGAAATGGAAAAACTATTTCTTGTACCATTTGATCGACCTGCGAGTGGACTGGACAGTAGTTATCATCTGGTCGGATTTATCAACAGGGCCCATTTTCTTGCTGTAAGCACCGACACACACTGGTATCAGAGGATCTGCAGACCAGTACTGTTCTATTGTATGCTTGTTTACATGGCCCATAAGTAAACTAATTCCTGGAAACAGATACATTTCATCAACCGTGACATCATTCCATTTCTGTGCTCGGGATTGGGGTGAAATGTTGGTCTTGCTATTCATAGTGACTGATATAAATTTTCTGTACTAATGTCACTGGGAACAATTTTTTGAAAATGACAATTTCCAAAGAATCTTTCGTCAGTGAAACATCCTGAATTCCTGTCATCAAAGTTAAAATCAGTTGGCGTAAATTGGTTACAGTCTCGTCTTCCCAAACTCGGTGATCACTAGGCGCTTTATTTACCTTTGTTCGCTTCGGACGTGGCGGCTGTAAGACCTCATCCTCACTTTCATTCAAGTCTTCACCACTTGAATTACTTCCATATATACCTCCTACATCATCTTCATCTTCTTCTTCTTCTTCCTAGCGTTGTTCCGCTGGTGCAGGGTCTGCTTTTTTGGTCATTGACCTCCATTTTGTCCGGTTTTGTGCGTCAGCTGGATTTAGGCCGGTAATTTTTAAATCACCATTTATTGTGTCTTGCCAACGCTGCTTTGGTCGTCCTCTGGGGCGTAGGCCTTCAACCTCAAAATGAAGGACAGAGTTATTAACAGTATTAGGCGCTGCATGCAGGGCATGGCCATACCATCGGAGCCCTTTCTCTCTCATTTTGTCCACAATTGGGGCGACACCCATTTGCTCCCGAATTGTGTCGTTTCTGACATGGTCAATAAGGGATATGCCCATTGTCCAACGGAGCATTCTCGTTTCCATGGCGTGCAGGCGACATTCTGAAATTTTGTCGGATGGTCAACATTCAACTCCCTACAGCGCAACTGGCCGTACCACTGTCCGATATATTTTCGATTTGAGACGAAGTGGCATTTTCTTGTCGCAAAGCACACCCGTGACCTCCTTCCACCGCAACCAGGTTGCGTTTACCCTGGCTCTTACTTCATCATTGAAGTTGCCATCACTCTGAAGACGAGATCCAAGGTACCTGAAGCATTCTGTCTTGACTAGATTTTGTCCAGCGACTTGAATGGTACCGTCGCTTGGGTTTAACTCCAGATACTCCGTCTTTTTCACATTCAGACATAGGCCATACTGGGAGAGGCGGTTATTCCAGTCTTCAACTTTACATTGGAGATTTTCTCGGGTGTCATCTGCAACCATTATATCATCTGCATACAGAAAGGTCCAAGGAACATTCCGTTGCAGGTCACGAGTGATGGTGTCCATCACAAGAACAAAAAGGGACGGTGATAGTGCTGAGCCTTGGTGGACGCCGACATTTACAGGAAAGTTTTCCGAGGTGCCAACAGCACAACGTACTCTACTGCTGGTGTTCGTGTATAACATCTTGACCACATTTACAAATGACTCTGGCACACCATGGTTGCGGAGCGCATACCAAATCAACTCATGAGGAACACGATCGAAGGCCTTTTCAAGGTCAAGAAAGGCAATATGCAGAGGCGTTCTTTTCTCACGCTGCTTCTCCATCAGTAACCGTGCTGCGAAGATAGCGTCAGCGGTTCCAGCCCCCTTGACAACCCCGCACTGGTTGGAGCTGATTTCGGTGATGGCACGTAGGCGTCGATCAAGAATCCTCTCAAAGATCTTCATTGTATGTGAGAGAAGACGTACTGGACGATAGCTTGAACATTCCGCTGGGTCTCCTTTGTTCTTGAAAATCGGTACTGTAATGCTTGTAGCCCAGTTAATAGGGATGTGGCCAGAGTCCAATATGGCATTGAAAAAGGTAACAAGCCAATCTATCGCAGTAGATTGCAGTTCTTGAAGTTTCCAGAAGTCAGCAGGGAGGTTGTCTGGCCCAGGAGATTTATGGTTTCTCATGCTTTTTAGGGCAGTGGTAACTTCCTGTGGAGTGATTTGGGGGATAGGCCCACTAGTTGGGACACCTTCTGGGATTGTTGGATGCGGAAACTCTATGTTTGAGATCTCCTCAAAATGCTCTTTCCATCGCTTGAGAATAGCATGTTTGTTGTGTAGTCTTTGGCCTTCCTTGCTCTTTATGCACACGTAGTGTTCAATATCCTTTGCTGTTCTTGCTCGGGCTTTGGCCAGACGGTAAATATCCTTTTCACCATCTTTGGTGTCCAAGTTAAGATAGAGGTTGTTGTATTGGTTGGCTCTTGCTTCAGCCACGGCTGTCTTTGCCTCTCGTTTAGCAGTGACGTACCTTTCTCTGCTCACGTCTGTCTTTAGAGAAAGCCAGCTTTTATATGCTTTCTTCTTATCGCGGACCTTATCTTGTACCTGATCTGTCCATAGCCATGTCTGCTTGTCAATAAGGCGATGCCCTGGCTTTGTGGTACCCAATGTTTCTGCTGCAGCAGTAGTCACTGACTCACAGAGATCAGTCCATGTGGTGTCGATGGAATTTGGAATGACAAGAGGAAATGTTATACTGTTAACCAATGCTGATTTCTGGTCGCGTAGTTTCCACCACTTTACTTTTGTTGAGACTATTGTACATCCACCTATCCTGCGCTTACTGATCCTCAGGTCTGCAATGAGTAGTTTATGTTGGGTGGCAACACAATCGGAAGGTATAACCTTCACATCTAAGACTGTTCGGAAGTTACATCGCCGTAACAGTACAAAGTCAATCTGGCTTCTGCTGTCACCACTGGCGTATGTTACGAGATGACTGGTGCGCTTCTTAAAGAAAGTGTTGCTTATGAGAAGGCTGTTTGCTTCTGCAAAGTCAAGGACTCGGCATCCGTCATCATTTCGTCTATCATAGCCATTTCCACCATGACAACTATAACCATTCTTATTTTGACCAACATGTCCATTTAAGTCACCACATACGAGTAAGAACTCCTCCTCTGGGCACAACAAGACAAGATCCTGGAGTTCTTGCCAAAACCTTTCTTTCTCACTCTCATCACAGCCAGTTTGTGGGGCATATGCACTAATGATGTGTAAGCGACAAGATGGCATATCTATGATGACAGCCATGAGGCGGTCTGACTGTCGATTGACCTCGGCTACCTGATCTCTTAAGTTGGCACAAAGAACAACAGCAACCCCATTTCGGTTGCTTGTCCCATGGTAGATGAGCTTGTATCCACCTCCTATTTCACGAGATTTCTGTCCTCTCCAACGAGTTTCTTGAATGCAGGCAATGTCCACTTTCCGTCTTTTGAACATATCTGCTAGTTCTCGGCTTCGTCCTGTAAGAGTTCCGATGTACAACGTAGCAATACGTAGCGGTGAACTCTTGATCCAGTAGCCCTCGTCCATGCACTGCAGTCAGACGAGCATTTACCAATACAGATGAGGTTGTCATGATCCATTAGTTGCGACAAAGAATAAACCAACCGGCCTGTCGCCCCAGCCTGACGTCGGGTGCATTTTATACCTACTGCCAGGTGATAGTTAGGCCACTCATAACATGGCAATAATAATGCCAAAGAAGCATTTTGCCCCAACCAAGTGTAGTCAAGAATAAAGGGAAGGAACAAGTGAACCCTGGATTTGTGAAAAACAATGAAGGAATGATATCGAAGGAACCTGAACCGATGGAGAGAATATTTCCATGACCTGCTAAATGTGAGCAATTTAGTGTGCAAAAAGAAAGAAGAAAAAGAAGAAGACAATGGCAGAGGTGGAATTGGCCATTTAGAAGATGAAAATGGGAAAAGCTGTGGGTGTAGACGAAGTTAGTTGGTTAGTTACTTATTGAGGTACATCCGGAGCTCGGTCTTCCTAATCGTGACCACGCATGCACGAAGCCCTATTACACGGCCTCGTCGTAAAGGCATTTTGACCCACTCACACAGTACATCCTGTATAAGCAAACCTGATGTGGGGCCACTACTAGCGCCACGCTAATGCCATTTGAATCAACGTCATCTTTGCCATATAAACATGCCTACCAACGTTGGGTTGGTTAATCTAGCACAACCCTTTCTTGGTGTTGGGATATTTTCTTCCACCAGTGTATAATAATGAACTTTGCCATTGATTTACATAACACATACAAATTCAAAATTTATACTGTACACTCGCTCCGGGGTGCTGTTCTCACCTGCTGCTATCAGTCAGCTGATAACAGGTGTAGAACTTGTAGGAGTCCACGCTATAGCTCTGGCGCAAGCTCAAGCATTGCTTCTTACCACGGACAAGTATAACCCCGCAATTAACGTTTCCCCGCCATTTATAAAATTTCTCCTCGGTCCCTTCGATATTCCTATGTTTTCATTGCAATCTGATCCCCGCTTTTACGTTAACGAAATGTTAAATTTCCCCCAATTTACACCTCGTAGATCAGTGAGCATAAAGAAAAGACAGCCATTTTAAATAATAATAATCTTCTTCTTCTTTTCTTCAGCGTTTGTCCCGCCTGGTGGCAACATGGATTTGATGTTGCCGTTTAGTTCTGTCCTGGGCCATGTCAGGGTGGAGATCGACGCTCTTCAGATCTTTGTGAAGGGTATCAGCCCATCGCTGTTTTGGTTGTCCTTTTGGTCTATTACCGGCAACTTCCAACATGTAACCCGTCTTTGCTATAGTGTCAGCCCCTGTCCTCAGCACATGTCCAAACCATCTTAAATGACTCTCAGGAATGGCTGCAATGCCAAATCTCTCCCTGATGCATTCATTGGGGATGCGATCCAGTTTAATAACACCAGCTGTCCACTGCAGCATCCTGGTCTCCATGACGCTCCGTCTCAGTCGTAGTAGGCCAACATTCGCAACAATACACTGAGACAGGTCGGATGACAGTACGATAGATTTTAGATTTGAGGTGATCTTTCATCCTTCTGTCGCAAGTGACACCAGTTGTTGTTCCCCATTTCATCCAAGCTGCGGATATCCTTGCATTGACCTCTTCGACAAGTCGGCAGCGATCGTGGAGCCAAGATACTTGAATCTCGTTACTCGCGGTAGATCCTCGCCGTCTACCTGAATGGTTTCGATTGCTTGTATGTCACATGTCATATATTTGGTTTTCTTCTTGCGCCAGCTGATTGTTCCATTGCTGGGTTTGACGTTGCAGATCAACCTGGGTCTCAGAGGCCAACATGACATCGTCCATGGCAAAGTACGGTGCAGGTCTGCTGTTACAGTGTCCATTACTAGAATGAACAAATGCGGTGCCAATGCTGAACCCTGGTGAACACCGACGGTGATGGGAAAGTCATGGGAGGCTCCTCCGGCGGCCTGAACATAGCTCCGTGGATCCACGTAAAGCAGCTGAACCGGTATGCCATGCTCTCGCATGAGGTCATGATGTACACGATCAAAGGCCTTCTCAAGGTCCAGGAAAGCTAGATGAATCGGCTTTTTCTTCTCACGATGCCTTTCGATCAAGAGCCATGCAGCGTGGATTGCATCGGCTGTGCCGCAATTCTTCACAAATAATAATAATAATTACTTGGAAGGAATTGAAAACAAAGAAGACAGAAGAAGGTAGAGCAAAATATAAAGAAGCAAACAGAGAAAGTAATTGCAGAGGACAGGAAGAAAAGCTCGGAAGAATTCAGAGGAAATAAGGGAGGATTTAAATTGTGGAAAGAAATTGCTGTTTGGAATTATAAAAAGTAGAAGGAATGAAAAGGTGAACACTGGGTTCGTGAAAAACAAAGAAGGTGAAATATTGACAAAACCAGAAGAGATAACGGACATATGGAAAGAATATTTCAGCGAGCTGTTGAATGTGAGACGCCAGACATGCGGAGAAGTTACGCAAACAGCCAAAACGGTGAAGGAAAAAATAGAAGAAAACCAGACATTACTATGGTAGAAGTGGAATGGGCAGTTAGGAAGATGAAGATGGGGAAAGCTGTGGGAATCGATGAAGTTGCAATAGAAATGATCAAGGCGGCAGGACCAGTGGGACTGCAGTGGACATACAAACTTCTCAGGAGTGTGTGGAGAGAGAAGAAAGGTCCTGAAGTCTGGAAAAAGGGAATAATATTGCCAATATTCAAGAAAGGAGATAGGAAGGTGCGTGGTAACTGCCGAGGAATCGCCATCATCTCGCATGTTGCCAAGGTAATGGAAAGAGTCCTAGAAAAAAGAATTAGAGTAAAGGTAGAAAGCCAAATAGAGGGGGAGCAGTTTGGATTTAGAGGGGGCTGGTCAACAGTGGAACCCATTTTCATTCTGAGACAGAACATTGAAAAGAGTTGGGAATATGGGAAGGATATTGATCTAGAAAAGGCCTGTGATAGCATCACTAGAACAAAAGTTTGGGAAAGCTAAACAAAAAGGGGGATAGGCAAGGAACTGAGAGACATGATAGATTGCTACAGTAGTGTGAAGACTAGAGTCGAGACATCGGAGTGGTTTAAAAATGACACTGGACTAAAGCAAGGAAGTGTGTTGTCACCATTATTGTTCGTAATGGTGATGGATGACATCATGAAGGCAGCAATGAAAGACTAGAGTAGGGCAAAGATGAAGGTAATGTTGTTTGCAGACGATGTTGTGATCTGGGGGCGAGGACGAGATGGAGGTACAAGAACAGTTAGACGTAATAAATGAAAAGATTGAGCAATGGGGATTGAAGATAAATGTGGAGAAGAGTAAAACAGTGGTGATGAGTAGAGATAAGAAAGAAGGAAAATGAGTAATCAAAGTAGGAGATAAGGAATTGGAAGTGGTGGAACACTTCAAATACTTGAGAAGTGAACTGACTGAAGATGGAAGACTAGGTTTGGAAATTAGCAGAAGAATACAATTCGCGAGTGCTTTCTACCAACAGGTACGGGGACTAGTATGGAACAAGGATATACCAATTAAGGCTAAAGAAGTTATGTACAAAGCATATTATGTTCCTATAATGACATATGCAGTTGAAACTTGGACAATGACTAAGAGGGATGAGAGCAGAGTACAAGCGGCTGAGATGAGATTCCTGAGAAGTATGGTCCAGAAAACGAGGAGAGACAGAGTGAGAAATGAAAGAACTGGGAGTACAGAAACTAAATGACAAACTGGAGCAAAACAGATTGAGATGGTTTGAACATGTCAAACGGATGAATGAAGTAAGGCTACCAAGACGAGCACTGGAACGACGGATGACAGGGAAGAGAGGACGAGAAAGACCAAGAATGCGTTGGATGGACTCAGTGAAGAATAGCATTAGTAAACGGAACCTGGATTGGAACACCGTGTCGGAAGAGGAATGGAGGAACGACAGAACAAAGTGGAGAGGAACCATATTTGTCAACTGAAAAAGGGGAAATAAAGATGATGATGATGGCATGACATAACAAAGCGAACAAAATGCCCATGAGACAACCTTAATTATCTCCAGGCCATGCCAAGCGGCTTATGGCTACCCCAACGGAAACGAATTGTACGGCGTATTGAATGCAGGTGCGGGACGAAGCCATGTGTTATTTTTTATCGTGTGACGCCGCATGGGAGCGTTGCTGTCACCGAATAGACAGTTTTGTTTGAGAACAAGTCTCAGTTAAACTCCAAAGCCCTGGACATGCTGCACAGCATGTAGTATGGTACTCTGGTGGCCTTGATCATTCAGGTTCAGCAGGTAGGCGACCGGGAAGCAGCACTTTCACCAATAAGTGAAGACGAGTTAAGTTCTGCAGATGTAGGTTGGTAATAACTGACTCACTTATATTCTCTTTGCTAACCGACACTTGGCAACATGTTCTTTGATGCAAATGGCGGCTTGTTATCTTTGTTTTTCTCTTCGCATTGCGCTACAAACTGGGCCCTATTTCGACAAGTCGACATATGTTAGATGACATAAAATGCCCGACAATTCGGTCGTTTGACAAGTTACCGTTTCTCAAAGCATGACAAATCGACAAATATGTCGCGACAATTTTGTAAATTGCCGTGACATATTGTCGGAAATCTGTTTCATAAATTTGTAAAGCTGACTGGTAGAAATCTGACATATGTCACATATGCCACCAGTTTGTCTTCACGAACTAATGAATATATCAGCCGGTTTTGTACAATTGTCAAATTGTCATCGAAAACTTGACAGGCGCCTTGTTGCATGTCGATTACTAACATAACCTATCTTTTGGCATTGCGGTGCGTTTGGAAGTCTCACATCAAACCATTATTAGCGTTTTTGGAATCGTTGGAGCGGAGCGATTAAACAACGGCGGTAGTAGAGAGTGATTAAGATCAGTGGCGTATGCAGGATATCTTTTTGGGGGGTTTCATTGAGGTAATTGTTTTCTATTACTATTCATACAAATCAATAAATAAATAAACATTCAGTTTGCATGAAAACTATTTTAATTGTATTTTCCAGTACATTAAAAATAATTTTAAAAATAATTTTTTAATAGGCCTATAAAAAACTAACTAAATGTTAAAACTGAAATGATGCAGACTGCTTATAATATTGATAATGTTTTGCTCTACATGAGTTTTCTCTCTCTCAGAGTGTATAATAAAATGTAACCTAATGATTTCCCACAATTAACATTTTCCCTCGATATACACCTTTTCATTCCAGACCCTTGAAAAGTGTAAAAGAGGGGTTATACTGTAATAGAAAATAGACGCATTTAAGGGGAAATTAGGGCACTGACGCAGTGATTAACTTGCTTCATCCCAATGTACGCCCTTTTTTTGGAAGGAGCTTCTAAACCCATGGCCTAGTTACATGTGATTGACTTGTGTTTTCACAGATTTCCCTGACTGCCCACCGGAGTACTTCAGATGTGACAATAAACGTTGTATATCATCAGACTTTCTGTGTGACTTATACGACGACTGTCAGGATGGAAGTGACGAGCGTAACTGTTCTCACAGCTGCAATCCAGAGACGCATGTGAGTGATAACATCGTATATTCAACTCGGAGACTCTTGACAGTGTTACTATAACATCACAGTTTATTTTATGCTGGGGGTTCACACACTACACTTAAAGAATCTCTGACTCGACTCGCCACAGTTAGTCGTAGCTGTTCTTTTGAACTCCAATTGATATTTTCTAGATTAATTGTTGTGCAGTTATGATTACGAAAGTGACCTGAATGAAATGAGTACCATTTATTGTTGAATATGTTCTCATGTTGTAGTTCTATTGTGCTGCTGACAATACATGTCTACTTCACTCCAAGAAGTGCGATGGTCATCACGATTGCAGTGATGGAGTGGATGAGTTCATCTGCGTCAACAATGCCACACGCTTTAAGTGCGGTCACGACTTCCAGTGTGGCGACGGTAGTTGTATCCGCAAGAAGTTTACTTGTGACGGCGTGTATGACTGTCTGGACCGGAGCGACGAGGTGCACTGTAGTAAGTTCATGTGGAGCTTGCCTCAACAATCCAAACATGAAATATTAATATTGCATACCCTAACTCTGTGTTTAGTTTGAAAGTGTACCCGACACCTCAACCAAATTGTTATATAATTGGGATTTACCTAACGGTGGAGGTGAAAAGGGGTTTAGCGGCGATACTTGCCTTACTTACCTTGGGGGCTTTAGCATGCTAGTCGTCTTCACAGTACTGCTTGACAGCATGCTACAGCGGGGAATACTGGATCTTAAGGGTTGTAGGGGGAGGGGAAATAAAATAGGGGGATGAAAAGGAATTAGACACACTCACCCTACCTCGTCCGGTTCTCCATGGGGTGGCGGCGATCCTTACGTAGCACTGATACTTAATGAAGAAGAGTCCTTCTCTTAATATATAATACCGTAAAATATCGCCTGTTGTTAACGCGGTGGGATTAATCTCCCGAAAGTATTAAAGCTAGCTTCCCTACGTACTAAGGGTTGGCTATGTCCTTGCATGTGGTCGCCTCGCCCTAATATCTGGACTGGTCGCTTCCTATTCCGGGCTGGCTAGTTCCTGGACTCTAGAATCGTAGCCCTCGACCTCCGGTTTGTCAGCGCTTTTCTGACTTATACCTGTATACTAATTTATCGCTTCTTCCTGATTCTCTTTATTTAGCGTCTTCATTGCGTGGTTTACAGGCGTGTGGCACAGTGGTGTCAATAATCTCAATTATAATGAGAATTGTTATAAACGTACTAAATAAGATATACTTCTTATATCTCTTCCTTTCCTTCTTATCTCAAGGCTTCTCTTATGTGGTAGGCAATGCTCATCATTCCTGCCTTGAAAATATTCTCATTCTTTCTGTATCCTCTTTTCTTTATATATCCTCTTTCTTCTTATATCCTCTTTATTCCTCGTGTACATAATAATTATGATAATATTCATAATAATGCTCACATATTACAATATTGCTGTGCTGTGCCTAGTGCCGTAATTATGCTCATTTCCTTTGTTAACTTCTGACTTACTGATACACTTATGTTCCTAATTTCTGTAATTACTGGCTTCATATAAATTATCAGCCTTGATTTCGTGTCCTTCTGGACTTCATGAGAGAATGCTTTCTCAAGTTGCTAAATGAATTCTTACCTCAAATGCACTTCTAGAAAAACAACGCTATGCTATGTGTGCACGTAAGGGAACTTCTTTTGGATTGCTAATGAGTCCTTAGTTATTACACGCTTTGATATCTGTTGAGGGATGTATAATTAATGGTAAATCTTTAGAGGTTAAAACTGGCGTGTTAGCTGCTAGTGCCAGGTGTTAAACCTATGATATCTTATTTCCTGTAGTATGAACATTTTGCTGAGGCAGGTGGTCGGTGGGCTGAATATACTTGCATGGCGACCGGCTGTCTAGCACATGTCTGCCATATATGTTTGTAGTTACTGATAAGCATTTCTTTGAGGTCTAATTGCGTAACTAAAGAAACTGCAGTGTGTCTTGACTTTATGTGTATACAAAATAATCGCTGCGACACCTTGTAGAATGGAAAGTGTAACTGTAGAAATGTGTACCTGCAAGGTCTCCTACTGATTCTATCTATTCACTTTGTCAATACTACCTTTCACTTGGTCATACAAATATTTCCCCCAATTTTTTTTTTTGTCATCATCATCTTCATTTCCCGTTTCCAGCTTCCTGGGTCGGGTTGTGAATTAAGGACCTCCATCGTTGCCTGTCTCTCCACCACTCCTCTCCTGATTTTAGTACATCTTCGGGTTTTCCTCCCTTCTTTTCTACACACTCCTACACTGTATCTGCCCATCTCTTCCGGGGCCTTCCTCGTGGTCTCTTCCCTGTCATCTTTTCACAGAAAATTTTCTTTGGTACTCTCTCCTCTCCCATTCTCATCATATGTCCATACCACTTTAACTTTGTTGTTTCTATCCTGTCCTGCAGCTTCAGTATTCCTGTCCTTTCTCTAATCTCTTCATTTCTAACTCTATCTCTTCTGGTCTTGCCCTCTATACCTCTTCGGAATTTCATCTCTGCGGCTTGTATTCTACTCTCCTCTCTTTTTGTAGTAGTCCACGCTCCAGCTGTGTATGTTAGTATGGGTCTGTAGTAGATTGAATATAATACTTTTTTGCATTTCTTTGGGACATCTCGGTTCCACACAATACCCCTTACACTCTGGTAAAAACTGTTCGCTTGTTGTATTCTCTTTCCAATTTCCTCAGTTATCTTTCCATCTTCTGCGATCACACTTCCCAAATACTTGAAACTTTTAACGACTTCTAGAATTTTGCCATTCAATTCTATCTTTCCTCTTCCTTTCTTCCTTCCTCTTGACATTACCATTATCTTGCTCTTCTTTGTGCTTACTTTCATCCCAAATTTCTCTATCTCTTGGTTCCATACATCTAGTTGATTTTGTACATCCTTTTCATCCTCACCCCATATAACTATATCATCTGCAAACAGCATGGCCTTTGTTGCTTCTTGTCCCAATCTCTGTTTGACATTCTTGTGGATTTCATCCATGACTATGATGAATAGTAATGGGGACAATACTCTTCCCTGTCGGAGACCCGTTTCCACTTTAAACCATTCTGTTTCTCCTATACTGGTCTTCACGCTACTGACACAATTTTTGTACATAGCTTTTAACATTTGGACTTCTGCTCTGGTAACTCTTCTTTTTCTTAATACATCCCAAACCACCTGTCTAGGCACACTATCATATGCTTTCTCAATATCAATAAATGTCATCACCATGTCTTTTCCAAATTCCCATCTTTTCTCCATCATTTGCCTTAATGTAAAGATTAGGCCAAATGTTGATCTGTCTTTCCTAAAACCATACTGTTCTTCTTCCAACTCTCCTTCTATCTTCCTCCTCAGTCTGCCTTCCAATACTCTCTCAAAGATCTTAGCTACATGAGCAATAAGAGTGATCCCTCTGTAGTTATTACATTCCTTTTTGTCGCCTTTCTTAAAAATCGGGACAATTAAACCCTTTCCCCATTCTTCTGGAATTTCTTTCTTCTTCCAAATCTATATATATAAAGCTCAATGTTTGTCTGTCTGTCTGTCTGTCTGTTATGTATACAAATCCACACTGTTTCACCGATCTGAACCAAAATTTGTATACTTACCCTTCGGAACCCTGTCCACTTGAAATTTCCGACAGACCACCCCATTCCCTGCATTTAGGCCCTTTGGCCCAAATCTACACCGTTTCACCGATCTCAACCAAAATTTGTATACTTACCCTATGTAACCCTGTGAATAACACTATCCACATAAAATTTCGGACAGACCACCCCATTTCCTGCATTTAGGCCCTTTGGCGAACATCTACACTGTTTCACCGATCCGAACCAAAATTTGTATACTTACCCTTTGCAACCCTGCGGGTAACCCTGTCCACTTGAAATTTCGGACAGACCCCCCCATTCTCTGCATTTAGGCCTTTTGACCCAAATCTACACCGTTTCACCGATCAGAACCAAAATTTGTATACTTACCCTTTGGTACCCTGCGAGTAACACTGTTTGCTTGAAATTGCGGACAGACCACTCCATTCCCTGCATTTAGGCCCCTTGGCTCAAATCTACACCGTTTCACCGATCTGAACCAAAATTTGTATACTTACCCTTTGGTACCCTGCGAGTAACACTGTCTGCTTGAAATTGCGGACAGACCACTCCATTCCCTGCATTTAGGCCCTTTGGCCCAAATCTACACCGTTTCACCGATCTCAACCAAAATTTGTATACTTACCCTATGTAACCCTATGAATAACACTATCCACATAAAATTTCGGACAGACCACCCCATTTCCTGCATTTAGGCCCTTTGGCGAACATCTACACCGTTTCACCGATCTGAACCAAAATTTGTATACTTACCCTTTGGTACCCTGCGAGTAACACTGTTTGCTTGAAATTTCGGACAGACCACCCCATTCTCTGCATTTAGGCCCTTTGACCCAAATCTACACCGTTTCACCGATCAGAACCAAAATTTGTATACTTACCCTTTGGTACCCTGCGAGTAACACTGTCTGCTTGAAATTGCGGACAGACCACTCCATTCCCTGCATTTAGGCCCTTTGGCCCAAATCTACACCGTTTCACAGATCTCAACCAAAATTTGTTATTTACCGTCTGGTACCCTGCGAGTAACACTGTTCGCTTGAAATTGCGGACAGACCACTCCATTCCCTTCATTTAGGCCCCTTGGCTTAAATCTACACCGTTTCACCGATCTGAACCAAAATGTGTATACTTACCCTTTGTAACTCTGTGAATGTCACTGTCCACCTAAAATTTCGGACAGACCACCCTATTTCCTGCATTTAGGCCCTTTGGCAAAAATCTATATCTTTTCACCTATTCGGACCAAAATTTGTATACTTACCCTTTCGAACCCTGTGGGTAACCTTGTCCACTTGAAATTGCGGACAGATCACCCCATTCCCTGCATTTAGGCCCTTTGGCACAAATCTACACCGTTTCACCGTTCAGACCCAAAATTTGTATACTTACCCTTTGGTACCCTGCGAGTAACATTGTCTGCTTGAAATTGCGGACAGACCACTCCATTCCCGGAAAGAGGACAGGGTACGTCCCAAAGGCAATGGAAGAAAGGTGTAAAACCGGACCCGCTCAGGAAACCCTCAGGGTTGCCATCTCCCGAACTCACCAGCCATGAGCCCTTGAGGATGTAGCACTATCCAGGGTGCACCAGAAGTGGTGAAGCTACACACACCCTGCCTCCTTGAGGGTCTTGAGCAGAAGACATGAGATATTAAGAAAAGAAAAAGAGGGCTGACACCTCGAAGAATGAGGCTATCAGGAATGATTAGACAAGGGCCAATTAAGGCGGGAAAGTGAAAGAGTCGCTAGGCCTCGGATACCCTGATACCATCGGGGCCGGAAGAGAACAAGAGTTTCACCAAGGGAGGCTGACAGGAAAGAGAACTGAAAGGAGCCCGGCACCAGTAAGTAGACGCAATCCCGGACTCAGCTGGGGTCCCGTGGTCGCAAACCCACGTCCCACAAGTTGTGAGACCCTGGTGGGTGGAGGGGGGAGGAGGGGGCAGGTGTGAGAATAGCTTGCTGATTCATTGCGAGTTGACATGAGAGGAATGTCCAGACCCCGCCGTGTTACCTGGTATTGCTGACTATGCTGATGTTCATACAGGGTCTTTGCTAAAACCACTGTAGTGTTACGAAAGAATGAGTGATTCACTGGTCAATGTGAATAGGACCGGGAACCCCCCCGAACGTCTGTCATCACATATCATCATAATCTGAGATATTCTCAGGTTCGTGCAGCTTGGACCCGAGCAGTACTCGATAACTCTTTCACTACACGCATCGAGTATAGGCCTAAGCCAGAAAATAACGTTCAGACTTTGGAAGACATCGAAGGTAGAAATCTGAATTGCCTATATCAGATTTAAAATTACACCATGTTCGTTTAGTAGCCATTTTTCATTACCTTATTATTATCATAAGAGCAAATGACCTAGATGTTACGCCCATTATACCACTAATCACCACACACAATAAGTCTTCATCGCCTGTGAATTTTGAAATATTTCTTTCTATCACGGTAGTTTGTAAGTTTGTCGTGTCAATTCAACAGTAGTTTTCATTATCATACTCATCAAAAGGGCAAATGGCCTAAATATTACGTCCATTATACTACTAAGTAACACCACAGTCTTCATGGCCTGTGATTTTAAAATGTGTATTTCCATTAGTTTGTAAGTTTGATATACCCGTTCAGTAGTAGTCGTCTTCATCATCATCCTCATCAAAAGGGCAAATGGCCTAGATGTTACGTCCATTATACTACTAAGTAACACCACAGTCTTCATTGCCTGTGGTTTACAAAATGTGTATTTCCATTAGTTTGTAAGTTTAATATACCCGTTCAGTAGTAGTAGTCTTCATTATCATCCTCATCAAAAGGGCAAATGACCTAGATGTTACGCCCATTATACTACTAGGCAACACCACAGCCTTACTCGCCGGTAATTTAAAAATATGTATTTCTATTAGAGTGTAAGTTTATTATACCCGTTCAATAGCAGTCGTCGTCAGTATCATCTTCATCAATGACGTTGAGTGTTAAGGAGACTGAAATATTATCATCATTCCACCGGGCGAAGCCGGGTACTACTGCTAGTTATCTATATATATAAAGCTCAATGTTTGTCTGTCTGTCTGTCTGTTATGTATACAAATCCACACCGTTTCACCGATCTGAACCAAAATTTGTATACTTACCCTTCGGATCCCTGCGGGTAACCCTGTCCACTTGAAATTTCGGACAGACCACCCCATTCTCTGCATTTAGGCCCTTTGGTCCAAATCTACACCGTTTTACCGATCAGAACCAAAATGTGTATACTTACCCTTTGCAACCCTGCGGGTAACCCTGTCCACTTGAAATTTCGGACAGTCCAACCCAATCTCTGCATTTAGGCCCTTTGGTCCAAATCTACACTGTTTCACCGATCAGAACCAAAATTTGTATACTTACCCTTTGGAACCCTGCGAGTAACACTGTCTGCTTGAAATTGCGGACAGACCACTCTATTCCCGGAAAGTGGACAGGGTCCGTCCCAAAGGCAATGGAAAAAAGGGGTAAAACCGGACCCGCTCAGGAAACCCTCAGGGTTGCCATCTCCCGAACTCACCAGCCATGAGCCCTTGAGGATGTAGCACTATCCAGGGTGCACCAGAAGTGGTGGGGCTACACACACCCTGCCTCCTTGAGGGTCTTGAGCAGAAGACATGAGATATTAAGAAAAGAATGAGGCTATCAGGAATGATTAGACAAGGGCCAATTAAGGCGGGAAAGTGAAAGAGTCGCTAGGCCTCGGATACCCTGATACCATCGGGGCCGGAAGAGAACAAGAGTTTGACCAAGGGAGGCTGACAGGAAAGAGAACTGAAAGGAGCCCGGCACCAGTAAGTAGAAGCAATGCCGGACTCAGTTGGGGTCCCGTGGTCGCAAACCCACGTCCCACAAGTTGAGAGACCCTGGTGGATGGAGGGGGGAGGAGGGGGCAGGGGTGAGAATAGCTTGCTCATTCATCGCGAGGTGACATGAGAAAAATGTCCAGACCCCGCCGTGTTACCTGTTATTGCTGACAATGCTGATGTTCATACAGGGTCTTTGCTCAAACCATTGTAGTGTTACGAAAGAATGAGTGATTCACCGGTCAATGTGAATAGGACCGGGAACCCCCCCGAACGTCTGTCATCATATATCGTCATCATCTGTGATTCGTGCAGCTTGGACCCGGGCAGTACTCGATAAGCTCTTTCACTACACGCATCGAGTATAGGCCTAAGCCAGAAAATAACGTTCAGACTTTGGAAGACATCGAAGGTAGAAATCTGAATTGCCTATATCAGATTTAAAATTACACCATGTTCGTTTAGTGGTCATTTTTCATTACCTTATTATTATCATAAGGGCAAATGACCTAGATGTTACGTCCATTATACTACTAATCACCACACACAATAAGTCTTCATGGCCTGTGATTTTAAAATGTGTATTTCCATTAGTTTGTAAGTTTGATATACCCGTTCAGTAGTAGTCGTCTTCATTATCATCCTCATCGAAAGGGCAAATGACCTAGATGTTACGTCCATTATACTACTAAGCAACACCAGAGTCTACCTAGCCTGTGATTTTAAAATGTGTATTTCCTTTAGTTTGTAAGTTTAATATACCCGTTCAGTAGTAGTAGTCTTCATTATCATCCTCATCGAAAGGGCAAATGGCCTAAATATTACGTCCATTATACTACTAAGTAACACCACAGTCTTCATGGCCTGTGATTTATAAAATGTGTATTTCCATTAGTTTGTAAGTTTAATATACCCGTTCAGTAGTAGTAGTCTTCATTATCATCTTCATAAAAAGGGCAAATGACCTAGATGTTACGCCCATTATACTACTAGACAACACCACAGTCTTCCTCGCCGGTGATTTAAAAATATGTATTTCTATTAGCGTGTAAGTTTGATATACCCGTTCAGTAGTAGTCGTCTTCAGTATCATCTTCATCAAAAGGGCAAATGACCTACATGTTACGTCCATTATACTACTAAGCAACGCCACAGTCTTCACCGCCTGAGATTTTTAAAATGTGCATTTCCTTTAGTTTGTAAGTTTGATGTACCCGTTCAGTAGTAGTCGTCTTCATTATCATCTTCATCATTAGGGCAAGTTACCCACATGTTACGCCCATTACTATAGTAATAATCACCAAAACATAGTCTTGCACGAACTATGATTCTTAAAAACGACTTTGTCTATTAATTTCTAAGTTTCATGTGTTCAATGCAATAATAGCCATTAGGGGCCAATGAGCCATAATATGCTCCGTTCATATTACTTTTAAATAATACGACATAAAATCTTTCTTGACTGCGATTTACAGGTACATGGTACGCCCTTTGTTATAGTAACAATCACCATCGGCTTTCCACTGCGAATTTTTCTTTTAACTATTTCAAAATGCCTCCTAAAAAGCGACAAACTATTGGGAAAATCAGCCAACAAACCAAGAAAGTTAGATTATTAAGGGCTGCTGAAACACCTGAGCAGCGTCAATATCGGCTTGAACAGGACGAAAAAAGGCATGCTGAGTTCAGGGCTGCTGAAACACCTCAGCAGCGTCAAGACCGACTTGAACAGGACGAAAGAAGGCACGCTGAGCTCAGGGCTGCTGAAACTCCTCAGCAGCGTCAAGACCGACTTGAACAGGACGAAAGAAGGCACGCTGAGCTCAGGGCTGCTGAAACTCCTCAGCAGCGTCAAGACCGGCTTGAAATCGAACGTACGCGACTTTTTCAATCTAGGCAAACATTTAGGCAGTCTGATTTGAAATTAGAGGCTTTTCAGTACGATCACACTTACAATTATGGAATACACCCCAAAGTAACAATTGGAAAAATGGATGGTGTATGCCATCACTGTCTAGCCAAAAAATTCAGATCGGAGTCGCCTGGAATATGTTGCTCTAACGGGAAAATTAAGCTAGCCGCTTTAAATCCTCCTCCAGAACCACTTCTTTCGTACACGTCAGGAACGACTCAAGAATCTAAACACTTCCTGAAAAACATTAGGAAGTACAATTCATGCTTCCAAATGACTTCTTTCGGTACAACAGCAATAGTAAAAGAAACTGGTTTCATGCCAACTTTCAAAGTGCAAGGACAAATTTATCATCAACTTGGATCAATTCTTCCCTTCACTAATGAGAATCCAAAATTCTTACAAATCTATTTTATGGGAGACGAACGACAACAAGCCGATCAACGTTGTAAAAATTTTTCCAGCACCAGAAGGGAGATTGTTATACCTCTACAGAGGTTGTTGCAAAAGCATAATAACTTAGTAAATATGTTTAAGACCGCCCTGGATCGAATGCCAACGGATGAATATAAGGTTGTCATATCAGCAGACAAGAGACCAGTAGGCGAACATGAACGTCGTTTTAATGCTCCGACCATTGACGAAGTGGCCATTGTAATGACAGGACAAGAATTCGAGAAACGTGACATAATCATTCATAGACGGAGTGATGTTTTGCAACGAATTTCAGAAACACACAGATCGTACGATGCCCTTCAGTACCCATTAATATTTTGGGAGGGTGAGGATGGTTACCACTTTAATCTGAGGCAAACTGATCCAATCAGTGGTACAGCCACGAATAAAAAGATATCAGCTATGGATTTTTATGCCTACAGAATAATGATTAGACCAGGATCATCAAACCATATACTGAAAAGCGGACAACTCTTCCATCAATTTATTGTTGATATGTACGCCAAGATAGAAAGTGAACGCCTGCTCTACATCCGATTAAACCAAAATAAACTTCGAGTAGATGATTACATTCATTTGCGTGATGCTGTAGCCAATGATGGCAATGTTGTGGACATTGGAAAAATGGTTATTTTACCGGCAACATTTACGGGAAGTCCAAGACATATGCACGAATATGCCCAGGATGCCATGTGCTATGTTCGGATATACGGATGTCCAGATTTATTTATTACAGTTACATGTAATCCTGCCTGGACTGACATTAAGGAAGAACTTTTCTGTGGCCAGGCAAGTACTGATCGCCATGATTTGACTGCGAGAATTTTTAAACAAAAATTAGCAAAGCTCGTGGATATAATAACCGAGTCATATTTATGGAGAAACTCGCTGTTGGATGTTCTCAATTGAGTGGCAAAAAAGAGGCCTTCCACATGCTCACATATTATTATGGCTCAAAAGCAAGATACGTCCAACTCAAGTGGACAGTGTTATTTCCGCGGAGATACCCAGTAAAGAACAAGACCCCATGCTCTTTGAGATAATTACAAAGAATATGATTCATGGACCATGTGGAGCTATCAACCCTAAGTCACCCTGCATGAAGGAAGGAAAGTGTAGCAAAAAGTACCCCCGAGAATTTGCCCAGGAAACCCAAACCGGATATGATGGCTACCCTCTGTACAGAAGACGAAAACCAGGAAACGGAGGCTATACTTCGAATATTAATCTTAAAATAAACAACCAGTACAGACAAACTGAGGTAGACAACAGATGGGTGGTTCCATATTCTCCTCTACTTTCTAAAATGTTCCAAGCACACATCAACGTTGAATACTGCAATTCAGTGAAATCCATTAAATACATCTGTAAATATGTCAACAAGGGTAGCGATATGGCAGTATTTCAACTTGAAGGACAAACCAGGACTATCGATGAGCCTACACAATTTCAGTTGGGAAGATATATCAGCAGCAACGAAGCAGTTTGGCGTATCCTTAATTTTCCAATTCATGAACGTTATCCAGCAGTTGTTCATCTCAGTGTTCACCTAGAAAACGGACAACGAGTTTATTTCACAGCTGATAACGCCCAAGAGAGAGCTGTACAACCTCCTAACATGACTCTTAACAGCTTTCTTTCTTTCTTTTATGTCAACAAGATCCATTTGCTAGAACACTGATGTATGCAGAAGTTCCAAGATATTATACATGGAATAAATCTACCAAAGTTTTCTGCAAGAGAAAACAAGGTGCTTTAGTTCCAGGACATGATGTGCGAGCAAGTGATGCCTTAGGCCGGGTATATACAGTTCATCCCAACAACGCCGAATGCTATTACCTTCGATTACTACTTCACACAATTCGAGGGCCAACATCATTCAAATATCTGAAAACTGTGAACGGGGTAGAATGCCAAACATTCAGAGAAGCATGCCAACAGCGTGGCTTACTTGAAAATGACCAACATTGGAACATAACATTGTCCGAAGCATCCCTCACATCTTTTCCATCTCAACTAAGAAGTCTCTTTGCAATTATAATAACAACTTGCTCCCCATCGAACCCTCAGGCTCTTTGGGACAAATATAAAGAAAGCCTTAGTGAGGATGTACTTAGAGAACAACGAAGAGCTAATCCAGCTTTGGTTTTGAATTTTTCTCCTCATGTACTTAATGAAGCCCTCATTGTTAATATTTGAAAGAAAAATAGCACAGTAGTGCCACCTGGTGAAATAGACATGTACAATAAAGAAGAGAACAAAAGACGAGTCAGTGCAAAGTCTGTGCGTGTTCGCGTGACATGTGACAAGCATCTCAAAAGATGATTTGTATTTTGTATTGTATTTCTCACTTGATAAATAAAGTTTAACATTAAAACTAACAGGTTATGGACCCAGGCCACGTGTAAATGGTATTATCTCGTGAGTGGATCCGAAGCTGAGCGCCTGTGGAACACGTGCTGTATTTTTTGTGAGTAAGGATAACCTCAAAATGGCAGCCGGCAGTGACTACAAAGTTCAAGTGGATAAACTTGAAGGACCTGAAGACTGGGCAAAGTGGAAATGACATGTGTTGATGGTTTTGCGGTCGTATGTATTGGAAAATATTGTTGATGGTTCGAAAAAGTGTCCTGTGTTGCCGGCAGATGCAACTGCGCAACAAAAAGCGGCATATAAGCAGTGGTTGAAAGAAGACGCGAAAGCGGCCAGTTTGCTAGCAGGTGCGCTAGGAAAATCTGTTGCCGAGCTCGTGTTGACGTGCACCAATGCCAGTGAAATTTGGACAAAATTGAGCGCACGGTTCGAACGAAGCAGTACGCAGCGACTGAACATGTTGATCGAGTCATTCTTCCGAGTGACACGTGACGACAAGGAGGACATCAGCACCCATGTCGCGAAGTTACAGAAGCTTTATCAGGATCTGAACGACGAACTACAAAAGCACAACGAAAACACGTTATCTGAAAGGATTTTGAACGGTCGAATTTTATCCACGCTGGGAAAAGAATATGATAATTTCAAGGATGTGTGGGACACGATTCCGACGGAAAATCAAACTGTGAACTTGTTGATTGAAAAATTGTGCACGATTGAACTGCGTGACCAAGGAAACGTGGAATCGACTGCGTTTGTGGTACGTAGTGCTCCCAAGAAGCATTCCCAGTATGGCAGTGGCAAAGGCAGTGCTGATGACAAGTCGAAGAAAAATGTTCAACGAGTAAAGCAGAAGTTTCCATGTTTCAAATGTAAGGAATTGGGCCATTGGGCAAGTGAATGTCCAGTGAAGAAGAAAGAGGGTGACACTAGAAACAAAAATAAGGAGAACAATGCTTCGTTTCTGACACATGCGATGAGTGCGTTAGACGGCGACTTTGTTCAAGCCGACGAGTGGTACTGCGACAGTGGCGCCACAAATCACATCACCGCGAACAAACAGTATTTTACAACATACGTCAGGTTTGCTGCTCCAGAGAAGATTTTGCTAGGAAAACGAGGTGTGAGCATGCTAGCTCACGGCAAAGGAACTGTAAACATTCAAGTGCAGCTGAACAACGCTTGGTTAAGTGCTGAGATGACTGAAGTTTTGTATGTTCCCGATGCAATGGCTCATCTGTTTTCTGTGAAAGCTGCTGCAAGGAAAGGTTTTTGTGCAAGACTTGACGACCTAACTGTTAGAATTGAAGACAAGGTTACTGGAAAGGCGATGATGGCTGGACGTGTGATTCATGGTCTGTATGTACTTGACATGCGCGTCGTGAAACCGGCGCAACCCATTCAAGTGAATTTAGCTACATCGTCGGACAAACTGCAGATCTACCATGAACGATTTGGTCATCAACACAAAGCGCATGTCAAGAATGTACTGAAGCAGATGAACATCAATGTAGACATGTGTAAAGAGGATTTCTGCGATGGATGTGCACTGGGAAAAATGCATCGACTGCCATTCAAGACACGAATGAATCGACCAACAGCCACCGGTGAACAAATCCACGCCGATGTGAATGGACCAATGTCTACTGAATCTCTTGGAAAGGCACGCTACTACGTATGTTTCAAGGATGATTTCAGCAAGTTTCGACGAGTTTTCTTTTTAAAGCACAAAAGTGAAGTGTACACCGTTCTGGAACAGTTCCTGAATGAAGCCAAAACAAATGGACACGTCGTGAAGCTGTTCAGGTGTGATGGAGGAAAAGAATTTGATAACAAGAAGGTTTCTGAACTACTAGCAAGCAGAGGCATAGAACAAAGCATTACTACGCCATACACACCACAACAAAACGGAGTTGCGGAACGTGAAAATCGGACGATTGTGGAGTGCGCAAAATCTATGCTGAATCCCAGCAAGTTAACGAAAAAACTTTGGGCTGAAGCCTGCAACACTGCGGTGTACCTCCTGAATCGCACTGGGAAGTCATCGATTGAAAACAAATCTCCCTATGAATTGTGGTATGGACGACCAGTGGGAAGTTTCAGTCATCTGAAGATCTTCGGAACAGAATGCTACGTGCATATCGACAAGAATTTTCGCTCAAAGTTCGACGACAAAGCTGTTTTTGGACATCTGGTTGGGTACGTGAACGACAGGGATGGATTTAGAGTCTGGATTCCAACTCAGGGAAAGGTTGTTCTAAGCCATGATGTGAAATTCAAACCTGAAGTTGTCTGCAATCTGCGCGCCAACGCCGGAAAGGTTGAAGTCACGCTTGAAGAACGTGTGGAGAGGAATCAGTCTAATTCATCGTCTGATGTAGGCCTACAGAGGAGGTCAGAGTCAGATGAGAACTTAAGCGAAATTGAAGATTTTGCTTCGGCATCCAGTTCCGGAGGAAGCGAAGATGAGGAAGAAGGAGAGACTGAAGAAAGAAGGAAAAGCAAACGTGAAAGTAAGAAGCCATCGTGGATGATCAGTGGAAATTACATGTACATGGCTGGACCATCTATCGCTGAAAAGAATCCTGACTCATACTCTGAAGTGCTGCAGTCTAGTGATAAAAATCAGTGGCTGAAAGCAATTAATGAAGAATTGGAGTCCTTAAAGGAAAATGATACCTGGAAATTGGTTGAGCGTCCAAATGGTACACGGGTCCTGAAAAATCGGTGGGTTCTTCGACAGAAGACAACGGACAGTGGAGAAGTTCGCTTCAAGGCACGATTGGTAGCCAAAGGCTATGCGCAACAGCAAGGAATCGATTATGAAGAAACATTCAGCCCTGTTGCACGGTATGATACCATTCGAGCTCTGTTGGCAGTAGCTGTTGAAAAGGAGATGAAACTTGGTCAATTTGATGTCAAGACGGCCTTCTTGAACGGCGAGCTTGAAGAAGATGTGTTCATGGAACAGCCAGAAGGTCATCAGGACGGTACTGGCCGAGTGTGTCATCTAAAGAGAAGCTTATATGGTTTAAAACAGGCTCCACGCTGCTGGAACAAGCGTTTCAAGAAATTCATGGAGAAAGCTGGATTCAAAAACAGCAAAGCTGATCCTTGTCTCTTTTACAGCAACAAAAATGGAAAGTGGTTGGCTGTTGTAATCTTTGTGGATGATGGTCTGGTAATTGGCAATGAAGAAGACATCGAGCAGTTCATGGAAAAACTTCAGCAGGAATTTCACACGACCAGAGGATCTCTCAACAATTTCCTGGGCATGAAGATACAAGAAAACCATGATGGATCAATTGCAATCAGTCAAGAGGATTACACGAGGAAAATCCTAGAAAAATTTGGGATGGCCGAGTCAAATGGAGTGTCTACCCCAGTTGGACGCGAAGAAAGTGAAGACGGAGAAAAGGTTTCGGCCAGGGTTCCTTATCGTGAGGCGGTGGGATCCTTGATGTACCTGACTACAGCTACTCGTCCAGATATCGCATTCGCGGTCAACAAAGCTGCTCGAGCCATGGAGAATCCTACAGTTCAAGACTGGAGTGAAGTGAAACGGATATTTCGATATTTAAAGAGCACCGTGAACCATGGAATCGTCTATAGGAAAGAGGACGTTTTGAAGGTCTACAGTGATGCTGACTACGCCGGTGACAAGAGGACGAGACGTTCAACGACGGGTGTCATTTCGACCTACAATCATGGAGCTGTATCGTGGAGAAGTCAGTTACAGAAGTCTGTGTCAACATCGACAACTGAAGCTGAAATTGTGTCTGCAAGTGAAGGAGCAAAGGAGTTGATTTGGCTGAAAAGACTGTTTTCTGAATTACTGGGAACTGCTGACAAACCTCCAATGCTTTACATCGACAATGCTGGTGCAGTTAAATTGGCTAAAAATCCGGAGTACCATCGAAAATCGAAGCATATTGAGGTACGTCATTTCTATGTGAGGGAAAGATTTTTGGACGGAGACCTTGAGCTGGAGCACATCGACGGGACCAATCAATTAGCTGATCTTCTAACTAAACCTCTGGAGAGGGTCAGATTCGAGATGCTGCGTGAGAGGATTGGCGTGCAGAAGATGACATATTAGAGGCTGAAAAGTGTTCAATAGTTCAACTTGTTTATTTTTTATTTGTATTTGATTTTTCTTTGGAGGAAGTGTTAATATTTGAAAGAAAAATAGCACAGTAGCGCCACCTGGTGAAATAGACATGTACAATAAAGAAGAGAAAAAAAAAAAGACGAGTCAGTGCAAAGTCTGTGCGTGTTCGCGTGACATGTGACAAGCATCTCAAAAGATGATTTGTATTTTGTATTGTATTTCTCACTTGATAAATAAAGTTTAACATTAAAACTAACACTCATAATGATTGAGGATAAATGCAATGGCAAAACTCTCATACAGCTTGGTTTGCCAGCCCCATTACGCACTAATACTGACGTACTTGATAGGGACATATTGAGAGAAAGAAGCTTCAACACTGATGAGTTAAAAAGGTTCGTTGAAGACAAAAAGCCTCTCTTAGTTGATGACCAAAGTTTTGCATATAGTGCCATAATGGACTTAATCAATAACGGAAATGGTGGAATTGTTTTTCTTGATGCACCAGGAGGAACAGGAAAAACGTTTCTCATTAATTTGCTAGTTGCAGAAATTCGGGCACAGAACGAAATTGCATTTGCAATGGCATCATCAGGAATTGCATCCACACTACTCACTGGAGGTCGAACAGCACACTCAGCTCTGAATCTGCCATTGAATCGTGCGCAGTCAGAAACTCCAGTATCTAACATCAAGAAGGGCTCCGGAAAAGCTGAAATACTTAAAACATGCAAAGTCATTGTTTGGGATGAGTGCACTATGGCCCATAAGAAAGCTCTTGAAGCGCTTGATCGAACACTGAAAGACATACGAGGAAACAGTCAACTAATGGGAGGAGCTGTTTTAGTTCTGGCGGGTGACTTTCGCCAAACATTACCAGTTATACCACGATCAACTCCCGCTGATGAACTCGATGCTTGCCTCAAAGCATCGTATCTTTGGAGACATGTTTACAAAATGACACTAACGACCAATATGAGAGTTCATTTACTAGGAGATGTGACTGCACAGAATTTTGCGCAACAACTCCTGCATCTCGGTGATGGTGATTTCACGCCTGATGCGACAACCAATCTCATTTCTTTCCCGTTAGACTTTTGCGAACTGATGCCTCCAGTTCAGGAAATGATGAACGAAGTATTCCCAAATATTCCTGGAAATTATAAAGACCATCAGTGGCTTAGCGAGCGAGCAATTCTAGCGCCTAAAAACGAAAGTGTACACAAAATGAATATTCAGATCCAAGATCATGTTCCTGGTCCCAGTACGACGTACGAATCTATCGATACTGTTCTGGAGACCGAGCAGGCTGTATTTTACCCTACTGAGTTCTTGAATTCTTTGGAACCACCTGGATTTCCACCACATAAATTAATACTAAAAGCTGGATCATCAATACTGCTATTGCGTAATATCGATCCACCAAAATTGTGTAATGGAACGAGACTCTGTGTGAAAAAACTCATGCCAAATTTAATAGAAGCGACAGTATTGACAGGCCATGCCAAAGGAGTAGATATCTTCATTCCCCGAATTCCTATGATCCCTACTGATATGCCTTTTGATTTCAAGCGACTGCAATTCCCTGTACGTCTTGCATTTGCAATGACCATAAACAAGGCCCAAGGACAGTCGCTCAAGGTAGCAGGCCTTAATCTGGAAAGTCCATGCTTCTCTCATGGTCAGTTATACGTAGCTTGCTCAAGAGTGGGCACACCTAAACATTTATTTATTTATACACCAGAGGGAAAAACAAGGAATATCGTTTATCCTAACGCACTCCATTAATTTCAATGTTAGCTACAAACATGTTAGTATTTATTAAATAACAACTGCGAAGTGAGATGAAACATTTCTCTGAAGTTCAACCATTACATCTTATATTAGGCCGTGTTACTTTGCGTGTCATCTGTCTAGGATACTATTTAATCTACTGTCACTGTATTCATTTATGCCAATGATCTGGTTCCTCTTCTTGAAAACCTGTACCGAAACATGTAAGCCGGTCACGTAGAAAATTCACTGCGAGTGTTATGGTATATCGTACATCTCTTTTCTATTTTATTCCTCTCATTCCTTTAAAGTATCAATTTTTCCCATTCGTTGATAAGTTACATGTGCCAGTAGTCGCTTCTATGTTCATCATCACTATGTAGAAGATGTTTTGCATCAGAAGAAAAGACAACTGGATGATCAGGAACGTTAACGATATATCGACTGCGAAATCTGGAAGCTTCTCTTGGAGGAATTGCTTCAGACATTTATCGTACAGTTTAAACCTTAACAAGACGAAACTTTTAACCAGATAGCGATCTAAGTGGGAGCTCTTTGGCAAAAAATAATCAAGTCTTTCCCTAAATGTGAGTCCTAAAATTAACTTTTTCTATTATTTTCTAAGTTTTATGTGTCAGTTATGTAGTAATTTTCAATATCATTCTGATCAGTAGGGCAAATTACCTAGATGTTACGCCCTCAACGTCATTGGGGGAAAATTACCTAGATTTTAAGTCCATTATATTTCTAATCCCCTCCACATAAAGTCTTCTACGACTGAGATGTCACGAATTCTGTGACCGCTAACGACATGTCTTGACTCGGACTGAAGACAAATATCACGAGAATGATTATTATTTTACAGAGCCTTCCCATAGTGACTTAAGTATAAACATCGTCACTGGGTTTGATAATGTAAGAAATGAATACATAAATAAATATAATTTATGACGTTGAGTGTTAAGGAGACTGAAATATTATCATCATTCCTCCGGGCGAAGCCGGGTACTACTGCTAGTTCTAAATAATCTATACAGCCACTGTACCCCTATTGGTCCCGCTGCTTTTATCATTTCCGTGGTCACCTCATCCACTCCCGCCGCCTTACCACTCTTCATCTTCTGTATGGCTTCCTCTATTTCTAGCATAGTTATCTGCTTTTCTTGTTCTTCTTCTTCTTCCATTGTTTCTTCTTGTTCCCTTTCATCTTCCAGTTCAATGTATTTCACATTTAGTAGCTTTGAAAAGTATTCTTCCCATCTATTTAATATATCATCTCTTTGGTACAATATCTGCCCTGCTTCAGTTTTTACAAATTTTGTATTTTCCCTACCTTTTACACTGTTTTTAACGAATCCATATAGCACCTTCTTACTTCCTTGGATATCCTCCTTCAAAGTTGCTGTGAATCTTTCCCAACTTTTCCGTTTTTCTTCTTGTACAATTTTTTGGCATGCCTTCTTTGCTTCTCTATATTTTTGTAATTTATCTGCATTTTTACTGCCTATCCACTTCCTCCATGCCATTTGCTTTTCTTTAACAGCTTCCTTTACCCTGTCGTTCCACCAAGGAGTCTCCCTTTCCTTTTTCTTCCCTGATAATCTTCCACAGGTGTTTACTGCACACTTCACAAAACCATTCCTAAAACATGCCCATTCCTCTTCTACACTTTTTGCTTCATCTTTGGGAACTTACTTTTTTAAATCCTCTTGGAACTTGTCCATTGTCTCCCACCCTTTTAGCTTCCACACCTTTATTTTTCTTTCCCTCTTTTCCAAAAGGTTTGTGATTTTTCCCAGCCTTAATTTGGCTATCACCACTTTATGGTCTCCTTCAAAATCTCCTCTTGGCATAGCCGTCACATCTACCAGTTGTCTTCGTTTATCCTTTTCCACCAGGATAAGATCAATCATTGTCTTTGTCTTTCTGTCTCCCCAACCATACCTAGTTATTTTTTGAGAGTTCTTTTTCCTAAACCATGTATTTCCAACAATTAATCCATTCCTTCTACAGAAATCTATTAACAGATCCCCTTCTTCATCCTGATTTCCATAACTAAACGGGCCAATTATCTCTTCTTTTCCTTGCCTATCTGTTCCCACATGTGCATTCATATCTTCCAATATTATAACCTCTTTGTCTTCTATACACTTTTCCAGTTCATCTAGGAACTCCTCTAAACATTCATCTACCTTACCTGCTTGGGGTGCATAAATCTGTATGAGGTCCTTTGTTCCACTCTCAAGTCCTAATCTAATTTTCAGTATTCTGTCACTAGTTTGCTCTACTTTCTCAACATACTGTACCAAGTCTTCTCTCAATATTATTGCAACACCATTCACTGCCTTCTTTCCTCCACTTCAATATATTCTATATCCCTTCCCTTTCTTGATTTCTTTCTCACCTTTTCCCTTCCATTTCGCTTCACTGACTCCCATCATTGCTATTTCCTTCTTTTCCATGTAGTCCACCAATTCTTCTGTCTTGCCATTTAGGCTCATCACATTTATGAATCCGATGTTAGTAGTGTCTGGTAGCCCACTTCTCACAGTTCCCCCAGACCCCTGAGAACTGCGCGTCGCTTGCAGGGGACGCCCTAGCCCTTTCCGAGGCCTCAATTCACATTTACTCATTCTATAGGCTATTAGTACGATGAGCTCGCCACACTCAAAGGCATTTTATGACCTACTGCCAGGTACTGTTCTAGGCCGATCCACTGGATAACAGACGCCTTTTGCAGCCGCTCCTCTGGAGTACAGACGCTACAGAATTCCCTCTTCCGCCATCGACGCCGTACCGAAGTCCATCCTCTCCGCCGCCGATACCGTTTTGTATAGCCTACAAAACATATAGTATGTAATTGTACTGCTGAAAAAGAATACAATATTAGCCACTTATGTTAACTTATACTAGAGGATATGACAGTCTTGTTGCCGTTGATCTATAGGTTCTCTCTTGCTAATTAACGCTAAGGGTGGGTTTGGATTATCTTACTGAATTTTTTTTTTTTTGCAAACTTTCTTGGCTATGCTGAGTTTTGGTACACGATCAGTAGTCCCAGACTTCGTTGTTTGAATTCCTTTCTAAACGGAGACTACCCTGGCGCTCCACCAAATTGTTGGGTAATTTATTGCGTACCCTAACTATGTGTTTGGTTTGAAAGTGTACCCGACACCTCAACCAAATTGTTGGATAATTGGGATTTACCTAACGGTGTTGGGGGTTATTACGAAGGAGGTGAAAAGGGGTTTAGGGGCGATACTTGCCTTACTTACCTTGGGGGCTTTAGAACGCTAGTCGTCTTCACAGTACTGCTTGACAGCATGCTACAGTGGGGAATACTGGATCTTAACCCAAGCTACGAACTAAGGGAAGGGTTCTATAACTAAGTGAAATAAAAAGATAGATCCCTTGACTGTGAAAGAAGGGATTTATTCGTACTAATGAGGGTTATAGGGGGTGAAATAAATTAGGGAGATGTAAAGGAATTAGACACACTCACCCTACCTCGTCCGGTTCTCCATGGGGTGGCGGCGTTGGGATCGCGGCTAGTGCAGTACCCTACTGGTCCTTACGTAGCACTGATACTTAATGAAGAAGAGTCCGTCCGAGAAGAGATCGGGCGCGTGGGAGTATCCTGTATTTGTAGGTTCTCCAACAAGGTCAACTGGTCAGCGGTATTTGGTGGTTTTACAGTGGGCTTGTATAACTATTGCCCAATACTGCCAGCTTGCATTTACCGTTCTTACGAATGTAGGACGATGTTAGCTTGCTACATCCGTATGCTTATGTCCTGCAGCTCCAACTTATACTGTTAACTGATTTTAGTACAGTTGCAGCCGCAACCCTTAGGAAGGTTTGGGGATATAACAATACACAAGGATTAATAAATGATTGTACAGCGTTTTCCCGATAATTTATGCACAAACTTCCACAGTTATTTTTGTTAAGCCGAGTAGTAACAAAACTAATTGTTAAAATATTGAAATGTATTTTATGAACAAGAAGGAAACTAATTATGTCACTTTATTACATTGCATTGTAAGATGCACTAGACTGGACGTTAGTATCTAACCTGTCATCACTTTTTGTTTCTTAGACCAATTATTATTATTTCCGAAGAAAACAATGCGTGATTCGTCATAGGAGATGTGTGGGAAACTTTTGGGATTTCCGTTGTATCACTCCGGCACTCCACATCGACTGGATCTCCGATTTCCTCACCAAATCCCGTACTATATCCCCCGCACTTTCATGTATGAATCCATAATCGTCTTTATCGATGTCTTTGTACTCTTTATTCTGCATCTTCGCATTCATGCAGGTTTTACAGTAATGTCTTAGAAGTGATCCCACTTTTCCTCTTCGAAATATCGTTGTCACAGAAGCCGGCAAACGCTTACTTTTATTCGAGCGTAGTTGCAGAAATTTTCTCCCATGACTTGCTGACTGCATGTGGAGCTTTCACCAAACACGCTCTGTGCGTCGCAGCGACCTTGGGGTGTGGCTCTTGTACTGTCTCTTCTTCGAAGATAATAGAACCCTGTGCTTTACCAGCGGCAGCGACCTACTGTTACGTAGCAGACAATCACAGATCAGTCTTCTCAAATCTCAATGAATCGCCTCCACACATCGTATTGCATTAAAGAGACTGACTTACTTAGGGCGACGATTAGTTCCTAAGAATTACTATTTTAAAACATACTCTTGAGGAATGTAAAGCGAAATATTGGGAATACGCTGTACTCCGTGATTGTGACCTCCGGTAATGTCTGATAACTAAATAGAATGGTATAATGTTTGCTGAGGAACCAGACTGTGAAGGGAAATACTAGTTAAAGAGATTAATAATGCCTTGTTCCAGATGTGAGTGGTGAGAAGCACGTGCATGTGATGACCGCAGCTCCACTGGATCCGTCCCCTGCAGACTGCGAGCATCCTTCCCGCACCTGCGATAACAACACTCTCTGTGTCACCGTAGACCAGCTGTGCGACTCCAAGGCCGACTGTGCCGACGGCTCGGACGAGGGGCTGCATTGTGGTGAGTCACACGTCGCTTGCACATGTTACATCTACACTAGTGTCCAAAAGTGAAGCATAAGTTACAAATAAGCAGGGCAACAGGAAATCATCATCTTCCTTCCAAGTATTGGGCCAAATGTCCCGTTACGGTCTTGCACTTTCCCTCCATCTCTTCATCGGACGTCCTATCGATCTATTTCCCCGTGGCTGGTAGTGAAAGATCTCCTTTGGTAATCTTCCAGGTTCCATCCTTTGGACATGACGCTTCCAGTTCTCTTGGTAGTCACAAATGTATATAGTTATTGGTTTCACTTTTAGTTCCTTCAGCACATCCTCGTTTCTCTTATGATCCCATTTAGTATAGCCTGCTGTTCGGCGCATAAAGGTCATTTCGCGTGCTGTGAGTCTGGAGATGTCCTGAGATCTTATTGTCCATGCCTCGCTGCCATAGCACAGGGTTGGTCTGGCTAATGTGTTATACAAATCGCACCAACCAACCTTACGTGTTTGCTCTGTATAGGAAAGGATGGCCTTCCTGGACATCGAAAAGGCCTATGATAGTGTGTGTAGGGAGAAGGTTTGGAAAGCAATGGAAAACATGGGAGTGGAAAAAGGGACTGTAGGCAGAGTGAAGGAGATGTATTGTGGAAGTGTGAGTTGTGTGAAAGTTGGAGGGGAAAGAACAGACTGGTTCAGACAAATGAGTGGCCTGAAACAGGGTAGTGCGCTGTCACCCCTTCTCTTTATTGTGGTTATGGACGAGGTAATGACACGGATAGCAGGAAAGATAGGAGAAGATAAGATGAAAGCAATGGTGTTTGCAGATGATCTCATGGTCTGGGGAAACAAGGAGGAGGAAATTCAGGAGCAACTGAAGGCTTGGGAAGAAACAGTGGGAGAGTACGGATGGAAGTTCAACATCAGTAAATGTGAGATCCTGTTAACGACCAGGAAAAAGGACAGACCAATGAGTGGGATAACACTTGGAGGGAGACAGCTGAAGAAGGTGGAAAGTCTCAAGTACTTGGGAAGTATAGTGGAGGAAAATGGGAGAAATGACAAAGAGATTACGGAACGTGGCAGACAGGCAGAAGCATTAGGAGCTTAGTGTGGAATAAAGATGTCCCACAAAAAAGCAAGGAAGTGTTATACAGAAGCTACTATATCCCGATACTGACCTATGCTTCAGAAACGTGGACAATGAAGAAAAGAGACATAAGCAGAATACAGGCAGGTGAAATGAAGTTCCTGCGAAGTAGGATCAGAGTGACAAGAAGAGACAGGGTGAGGAATGAAAAGGTCAGGGAAATGGTGAAAGAGGAGGCCTTGCAAGGTAGGATTGAGACATCAAGACTGAGGTGGTATGGACACTTAAAGAGAATGGATGAGAAGAAGATTCCCAAGAGGATACATGAGATGCAGTTGCAGAAGAAATGACCAAGGGGAAGACCAAGAGATAGATGGCTGAAAGGAGTGGAGGAATGTGTCAAGAAGAGAGGTGAGGACTGGACCAGAGTGACAGCGGAGAGGTGGTGGGAAGAAAGGACTAAGTGGCGAGGCTTATGTTCCAAACAGACCCAGCCTGGGGCTGGAAACTGTACAAGATGATGATGATGATGAGGAAAGGAGTATTCCCTGCTTTAACTAGTGGCATAACCGCAAGGTAAACACAGCCAGTGCCCGCACCCCATATTCCCTCAGTCGTGTTTGCCCTGTTATAGTGTGCGGAGTGTAGTCTCGTGGCGAACGGGACATTATTATGGCACAAAGACGCCATTTGGATTCCGTTTTGCAGGGTAGAATACTCGGCCGCCTGGAAGCAGGCCAGACACAGACCGAAGTTGCCGTATCCTTGAATGTACCACAACCTGTCATTTCCAGGCTTTGGAGACGATTTCGTGACACAGTAGATGTTACTCGTAGGCCATTACCAGGTTGACCAAGAGTAACCACCCCACAGCAAGACTGATATCTGGCCTTAATCGCCCGATAAAATCGGAGTGCACCTGGAAGACAATTGTCGGCGGAGCTCGCATCCGTCTCAGGGGTTGCCGTTTCCCGGCCTACTGTGTACCGGAGGCTCAGAACAGCAGGGTTGTTTGCCAGACATCCAACTGTGTGCGTACCGCTCACTCCAGCACTGAGACGGGCCCGTTTACTGTGGAGCCGTCAACGTCGAAACTGGACCGTGTATGAATGGAGGCATGTGCTCTTCACAGATGAATTCTGCTTCAGTTTGCAGAACGATTCCTGTCGCACGGTAATCTGGAGAGAACCAATGAGCCGATACAACCACAGGAACATCGTGGAACGGGCCCAGTATGGTGGTGGAGGTGGCGTCATGGTGTGGGCCGGCGTCATGATGAATGGCCGTACGGACTGCACATCTTCATGGGTGATCCGAGGGACACTGAACGCTCGGAGATCCAGGGATGAGGTACTCAGACCACATGTTCGACTCTTCAGAGGTGCGGTTGGTACAGACTTCCTCTTAATGGACGATAATGCGCGACCGCACCGCGTTGCTCTGGTGGATGAATTTCTGGCTGGGGAAGACATTCATCGCATGGACTGGCCAGCGAGGTCCACGAATCTGAATCCTATAGAACATGCCTGGGATGCATCGCGAATTGCATCCTGCCAGCCTCCACCAAGGACCCTCCAAGACCCTCGCATTGCCCTTTCGGAGGAATGGGATCGACTGCCAAAAGAGCTCTTGGACCATCTGATAGAGATGCGAAGCATGTGTGGCCGTTAGGGGTAACCATACACCCTATTAACACCATTGCCAAGTTGTGTTGTTGTCAAAGGTGTACCTTACCTATCAGAACCTTCCTGACACTGTTTCTTTAGACAAGTTGTGTGTCTGACATTCCTATCAGGCGGCATGGCCTCGTTTAGTGAATATGCTTAACTTTTGCACACTAGTATATAATTAAGAAGACAACATACGAGGTTTGGGGCAAAAGTCATGGCAACTATTTTTTTTTTTTCATGAAGCTACCAGTCCGGTTGGAAAATGTGACATATACAGATGAAAGGATAAGGTGTTAACTACATGTGTGGACAATGAATAGCACTGAAATATCGTAACACACTAATTTAATTTATTACGGTAGTATACAGGGCAATATGGCCTTCACAGTACACACACAGTTGACATGACAAACCTGGCCTAAAGACCCTCAAAGTAGTTCCCTGCTACTGTCACCACACGGTGCCAGCGATGTGGGAGGTGCTGAATACCATCTGCCTCAGCATTTGCCTCACCATGTGTGAATCGGGTCACCTGTTGGTGCACAGCATTAGCAATGTCCTCTCGTGTTGCAAACCGCCTACCACGTAGTGGTTCCTTAATCTTTCGAATGAGATCAAAGTAACAGGGCGAAATGTAGGGAGAGTAGGGTGGGTTCTCCAATTGTTCCCATCCCCACCATCGCAGTAGCTGCCCTACACACTCTGCATTGTCGTGCAGGATTATTGCACTGTCCACAAGATCCGGACGTTTCTCCCGAACGCCACGTCGTACCTTTCGCACCAGGAAGTCCCTGTAGTACTGTGCGGTCACTGTTCTGCCATGTGGACCAAAGTGGCAAACGTCATACGCGACGATCACCATCAATTTGACTGGAGAAGGATTCTGACGGAACTTCTGCCTCCTTGGTGATCCAGCATGTCGCCACTCCGCGGACTGATGTTTCAGTTCTGGTTCGTATGCTCTGGCCCAAAATTCATCGATGCCGATTATTCGTGACAGGAATTGATCGCTGTCCCATTGCCAGTGTGCAAGATGGTCAGTGCACCCACCTTCGAACTTCCGTCAGTCCATGCGGTACCCATGCAGCTTATTACGCAAGATCCTGTGGACGGTGCATTTCTCAATGCCACTTGCCCTCTCTAACTCCAGTAGTATCCATTGTCTGTCTTCATCCAGGAGCTGCTCGATGACGGCACGTCGGTCCGAACGTTGCTCATCACTGGTTGACACACGTCCTTGCTGATACTTTCCTACCCACTGTGCTACTGTACGGTATGGTAGGGCATTATTCCCAAGGAGTGCGCTGCTCAACACGACACTCACCAACTGACTGATTTCACAGCCCTCGCTGCACACACTGTGCCTGCAGAACGTCCACACGACACATATACCGTACGTTTGTGATCGGTTTTCTTATCTACAAGAAAAGAAATAGTTGCCATGACTTTTGCCCCAACCCTCGTATTAAAGAATTGCCAGCTCGTGGTTTTGTGGTAGCACGTCCGGAGGTCCTAAGTTCAATTTCTGTCTCCATCAGTGATTTTAGAAACTGACGTGAGGGCTGGAATGGGGTGCACTCTGCCTCGTGAGGACAATTGAGTAGCTGTCTGACCCGACGCAGGCCTAGGCCCTTCATGGGGGAGGGGGTATATTAAAAAATTAAACTACATTTAAAAGGGAGACATTTAAGTCTTAAAGTTGAAGATTTTATTTTGATTCAGTTTTTTTTTTTTCATTGAACTGTGTATTTAATGACAGTGAAGTGTTCTTGTTCTTTACAATAGCAATATTAGCTTATTGGATTGTTTAAACATATGACGAGCATGCGTACAGGACAACATATGGTAGTGAAAGTTGAACATCAAACTGCACAAAGCATCATCAGAACAGTAACAAACAACACTAAGTAAATGGCCAATGGAGATTACTGCCGAATGAAGTGGTATATCGAGAGAGTGAATCATGCCTACCAGAAACCAGACAGCTGTTTAGTTACTTCTGGAAGAGTAAAACAGAGAACTGGTTCAAAGAGATCCAGCATGATTTAGGTGAATTACATTTAACGATGCTCCTAATTAAAAATAGAGAAGAGAAGAATATTTTAAGGAATTGGGTGCCGAAGAAGCTGAGCTGAATCACTGATCTCCATATACCATTGTTAGACTTGATCGTATTTGTATTGATTAGAGTGCTCCAATGGGGGGGGGATGGAATCCATTATGACATTGAAAAGTATGTTGCCCTCATAGTTGAAATCATTTGTGTTGTAATTTTTGTGAGATATGGGTTTCTATATTTTCCAATGTTCAGGAATGGTGAAGTATTTTTGTTTGTTTTAATACAGGGTGTCGAGCGATACGGGAAATACGGGAATTATACGGGAATTTTAGTGACCCGGGAAAAATACGGGAATTATACGGGAAATTCGCACTTGATACGGGAAATCTGGAAAAGTCTCATAATGCCCGACTTCTTAGCCCCCGAACGCTCGGTAGAGTCCTCCCGCTCAATCTTCTATTTCGCTTGCAGACCGCGCTGCCACCCGTAATTTGCGCACCGATAGAGCGCTGAGCGGGATGAGAACCCAGCCAACGTCGAATGCATACTTTGCCTGGCCGACCGCCGGCCGTACCCTCTCCGCGCTCGTTGCTGACAATGACATACAGGAATCAGTCCGCATTGTTATTCACAGAGGAGACCTGGGTTTCTCGACAAGAGCAGCCCTTGATGAAGCTAACAGATCAAGATATCAGAAAATTCCAGACGCGGATGTGCTGCAATTTCGCACCAACTGCCGGAAATTGTACATTCGTATCCTATGGCTGAAAAAATCAAAGAGTGGTCAACTCTTGCTCACGAGAGACCCGTGCTATTTCCTGCCTAGACACTATAGGGGTCGCTGATACTCCTAAGTTGGAAGAAGTTACGATCGTCATTGCCCTGGAAATTCTTTGTAATCAGAAGAATTTGCTTTCTGGCGCAATGGCTGACCGCATCAAGAGCAGCTACTTCGCACTTCTGAGACTGCTCTCCGTTACTGCACGTTTGAAGCAGTTCGACGGAAAAGAGCCACGGTTCGACGTGCTGTGGTCTGAATTAGTGGCTTCAGCACCTCCCTCAGTTCCTGCCAAAAACGATCTCACAAGCTTCGTTAAAATGATACTGATTTTGTATCACAACAATGCAGCTCTAGACAGAGGTTTTTCCCTGAACAAGGAGTGCATGATCGTCAATCTTAAAGAAGCAAGTCTGATTGGAATGCATAGCCTACTGTTCAGGACGCTGTGATGGCAGCTGGTGCAGTAGAAAAGATAACCGTGAGCAAGAGTCCATACTGCATGAAACTCTACGCCGTCTTCAAGGAAACAAAACAGGTGTGAAGTGACGGCTAAGGTGGCAGTCGAAAGAAAAGCCACGGAAGGTCTCCAGGAAGGAAAAAAAACTACTGTCAAAAGATTTAATTTTGTGCTTTGTATAACTGAAGTTCCTAGTAACAATCTTGTATTTGTCAAAGTGACTTATTTAAGTCCGTGCAAACACTCAATGCAAATGCGCTACACATGCATACATTTCAAAAACTACAAACAATATCTCACAGCTCTCGACATTTTACTATCAAACACCCGTTACCAACATGTGGCTACAAAATACACCACACGAGTGACAGAATTCTTCTCGTATGGGCAGGCATTGTTTCAGTCGCTTGTTAACCACTGTCTGTGTCGGATTTCCTTTCATTGTCATTGTTTCGTTACTTTTACTTCGCCGAAGTTCGACCCGAGGACTGGACACATCCCGTACAGCATGAACAGAAAGAAATACTGAAGGTGGTCTGGATATCGCGGTGGATGAAATGATTATTAACCTTGGCAATTCATCAAGCTCTGACAATGACAATGATGGTGGTGATGATGATAGGGACAGTGAAGGAATGGAGGGTGTCAAAGAAACCCTTGCCAAGTGACTGAGGATAATTTATTTATTTATTGGTGTCAGTTCGCTTGCGTCAATCGATAATAGAACACAGGCTATTGTTTCCCTTCATAGTGTTCAAAATATCGTCCGTCATTCAATAGCCTACTACTCGAAAATATAAAACCATGGCAATAATATCGCCACAGAGGGGCTTGTGTGAGTGTTCAGTGTTAAATATGTCTTTACCTTACCTTAACTTTACTTTTGTATTATCACGAAAGCTAATATTAAACGTAGAGAGTCGCGATTAAGTGAGTGTGCATGGTGTTATCTGTCAACTACTGCAGTTAGCTGTGAACGACCTCCACTCAGACTCTTGTTTCATGTTAAAGGATAATCATTGCATGGTGAGTGTTTTTATATTCATTAGCTGTAGAGTATTTGCCCTCTTTGTCGTATTTATTGAATTGAATACCGATGATAAAGGTATCATAGCTTCGGTGTGTAATTCATTTATTCATCTAAAAGTATCGTATTTCTCTGTTTGAATGTCCTCGGCGTTGACTCAGGACCGTTTTTTTTTTTTAAATATATTACGTATAATTGTAAAGAAATAATGTCTGAAGTATATAGCGCTGTGTATTATTCAAATCAGTTGATTTACAACAACTCTAAAAACTTAGCAACACAGCTCAGCTGTTCCAAGCTCCCGGCATATCCTTCGCGTTGTTTCCTTCGAAATACAGGGTGTAGGTGAGAAGCATGCTCAGAATTCTTGCCGTGTGGCGGTTGGACGTAGGGTCTTGTTATGTGGTGACCGTGAGTTGCGGAGAGGAAGAGCGGGGCAAGGTGACAGGAAGGCTGTCAGTACCGAATGCGCGGGGTTAGCAATACTGTATTTGTCGCATAATTTACGCGTGTAATAGCGGACACACCTCCAATTTTACTATAAAAGTCGTGATCTTAAAAGGGGTAGTAGGTGGGTAACATTTATTGCTACATGACCCCCAAAATTATTATTCATTATTACAAAGGGTATTTTGACTATTTTCAGTAGTATAGAAGTATTGTATCGCCTTGTTCCGGGCTCCTATAGAGCTTACATTTTCTTTCGATCTTTCATTTGCCATAGGACGCACCACCGGCGTATGGTTATGCATTACCAGCTTCTGGTTTAGTAGTCAGGTAATGGAAGCAATGGGAAATGTGTACTACAATTTTCCTTGCATGTAACTAAGCAACTTATTGTTGTTAAGAGAACGTAAAATGCACCAAGAATGATATGATCTTCAGCTGTGTGCAGTGAGAAGGCTCTGCATGTGTTCATTCCTTATGTATTAATGATACGAAATGTCAGCTAACGTTGTGCCACATACAACACTCGTAGTCTCTAAATGTTGCACATTTTACCGTAAATTGCAGCAGTTTATGTTTTAATTGCTTATAAGATCGTGACAAAGAAAGTGTTCCTCCAATTAGATGATTGTATTTAACTGTATGCACGTCGTATAATCTTGGCGAAGTGTATTTTTTCACGGAGCAACTTAACACCGTAGTAGGCACGCAGCTTTTTGTATGTAGTTTTCTGGCATCTTGTTTTAAATTATTGACTAACATATTTCTAAATGCAGACAATCCATACCTTCATTAGGATTCGAGTTCCATAATTCATGCAAAATGTGGTCCTTCGTTTGTGAAATTGGGGTCATAACCCCCCTACCCTTTCAGTGATTACCGTATGGTACTTTACGCAGACTAGGGTGAAGATGTAAATGAGCATTTTAAAAAATATGTTGCCAGTTGTTTGGTTTATTAACTTGCGGCAATATCATCCATAGGTAATGAAAACTGGGCATGGTTGGATTTTAAGGTGGAGCCGCATGTGCTATCAAATCGCTTTCTTGCAATACCTGGAATATGTATAGAATTATAAAATGATTATTGGCTAAATAAGTGTTAATAGATAGGCTATTATAATTATAATGATTAAATAAATATTAAAGAAGAAACGATGCGTTGTTAGTAAATATTAGGCCTACCGGTACGGCGAATAGCCTACAACTCGTAGCATCCGTCACAATTTAGCATTTAAACGGGTCACGTTAATGCATAATATGCCAATATAACAACCGGATAGCAAATAATAATAATATTCTCACATATAACATATATAATTTGCACCAACTTAATTATTGTAGTCTGAGATATGTTAGACCAATGCCGTTTGAAATGTGCATATCGCACACTTTTAGGCAAGCTGTTTGTTATGGTCGTCTCTGATGCGAAGTTCTACTAATTACTCTTTTTGGAGACACTTGTCTTTGGAATATTCATGAAAGGCCGACCCTCTAGTTATTATTTCATAAGTTGAACGCCTAAAAACAAAACCACAATCCGAAATAATAAGGAAGATAATCACGAATGAACGTTTCACTGCCAATGAAAATCAAATGGAGATTCGCGGACCGGAAGTTCGTTATGCATAAGCTTCGATGCCATTTTAACTCGTGGGAGCTCTGTAAGGTTACGGTACCATACAATTCAATCACTTCCAGCAAATATTTATTACTAGCGGACCCGTGCGAGAAATCTCGCACGTTCATAAACCACACTTTCTCCAATAGGTTTATAATGAGAGACTTAAGGAGAAAGGTTATGTTTTTATTTCTACCAAATGATTATAGAACACTATTAACATTTCAGGATAAATAAAGACCTCAGAATGTTAATATGACATGAAACATGCGTCTCAGTGGCCCGTGGACAGCAAGTATGGAGCGTATTATCCTACATCAGCGGTGATTGCAAATCGCACACTTCGTACAATTTTTTTAAAGTCCTTTTTTAAAGAAATTATAGATATTTATGAAATTATAGTGCAATAAGTCACTGCTAATGTCTATTCTCTTTCATTTGAATGCTCATTTGTCACGATCGGTCGCTTGTGAGCGCCGCAGGAGGGATGCATACTACTGAAATAATATATATGAAGATGTGACACTCCTATTCTCTACTCTCTCAACCCTCCTCAGTAGTGATGGGCTGCGAGTGGACTCGCGAAGAATCGAGTCTGGAACCGTAAAACTCGAGATACTCGAGTCCGGAATCGAGACCGAGGACGCTGTCAGCGTTATCCGTGAGCCATATATGGAAACTACACGATATATAGTAATGTCGGTACACCTTGGCCAAGTATTGTATTCGTTTCCCATCAATGCACAGTGATACAATAGAATATTCAAAATTGGAAACCGGCAAGAAGTGGACTGATGACAGAAAGAAAGAACGCAATACAGTAAAGAAAAATTTCCTTCAACGTGATAATTTGCTAAGCAGTAGTATATATCGCAGTTGATAACGCCAGTAGTCTTATCGATATCTCTGGTTGAGTGGTTAACGGTGCTAACTTTCACGCAGCGTGCTGGGGTTCGATTCCCGGCGAGGAGGATTTTTTAACTTGATTTTTTAAATTACATTTCTTTCTTTATCATTTCCTAGTCGTTATAATATGAAGCATAGTGTGCATTTTGCAAACGATTTCTCTTGTAAATCACTAGTAGAAAAGTCGTTTGCAAGTTTAGCGAGTGTTGGGAATTTGGCCGCATTCTGTCCTATATCGTAAGTACGGATCGTGACGTCACCGTGGAGACTCGAGTCCTTCGCACGGGTTACTCGTTCAGACTCGGAACTGCTAGACTCGATTCTCGCGAGTCCAAGCGTCACTCGCGCACATCACTACTCCCCAGTAAAACAGTCATTTATATCAGCTCTCCTCAGGTAAACGGTATTTTATTTGTGTTCGTAGCATCCCATCCCACCTGCGAGAGAGTTTACTCGCGCGCGCGGGCGCGCGCTTTGCTCACGCTACGGGTTAGGCCTAAATATCGCCATCACCCGTGAGCTGCGGAAGTGTCTCCAAAAATGCAGTTACACTCACGCCAGAAAATCTTGATTCGCGCTTTTAAGATTCATTTTTCAGCCATTCGGTATGCGAACTCTAGTCTTAGAGGGTTCTAAAATATACGGGAATGTGGTGGATGTTCGTACGGGAAATACGGGAATTATACGGGAATTTGAAAAAAGGCCATCGCTCGACACCCTGTAATATCTGTAAAATAATGTATTTGTTCTTTGATGGCGGCGTGTCTATTGCATGGCTGTGACTGTACTGTATCGTGCTTTTCCTGTTTCCGATCAGACCCAAACATTATAGCCTGAAACCACTAGTTTGTGTATCCAAGCTTGCCACCTGAGGGTAGCGGGGCGATGCACACAAAGTACACTACACCAACTTCACTAATGAAAATGAAAATCCACAGCCTGCTTCCAGTCTCCGACCAGGTCAGGAATGGAATGAATGAAGCCCCCATCTAGCGGCGAGGATATGAACTGTGCCGGCTGCCGAGGCCTGACGCACTCCTCTGGGGCAATGATTAAATGAATGACAGATGAAATGAAATGATAGTGTACAGTGTTGCTGGAATGAAATTTTGACAGGGAAAACCGGAATACCCGGAGAAAAACCTGTCTGGCTCTGTTTTGTCCTGCTCAGATCTCACATGGAGTGACCGGGATTTGAACCACGGACCTAGCGGTGAGAGGCCGGCGTGCTGCCGCCTAAGCCACGGAGGTTTCCGACTTCACTAATACACTTATTTATTAATAACTAATACTAGATACATAACACGATGGCAGTTCAAATCCAAATACCCTGAAGAAAGGTTGAAATCACAAACATATAATAATAATAATAATAATAATTCTCCACTTACAAATTGTTCTTTTCTGGTTGTTCTCTGCGAATCACAACTATCAATACTTGTTTGTCAACGTGTAAGCAAGCTTCCATTACCTGCATTTCTTGCACAATATCCACTACAACCTCCATGAGGAAAAGACCCTTCACGATTCTTAGTATTCTTCAGCTCCTTTCTTTTCTTCTTGCGTTTTCTTAAACATCTCTTTCTACATCAGCATACATCAAGACATAACTTCTATTGATCCAAAACATAACATTGCCATACCTCAGAACATCACATAATCACCATAGTAACATTGTCAGTAGTGCAAGCCAACACTAGACTCTCTGTGGTGCCTCATCAATGGTTGGCAACCTCAATACAACATAATACAAACAGAAAACATGAAGGTGAGCGCTGTAATCAAAATGATTTCGGTTACAAGTTTTTCGAAGCTTTTTAACAGATTATTCGATTAAGTTCAATAAAAGACTTCAATATATTTTTGTAAAGAAGCCCATATTATAATGTACGGTGTTGCCTCAAAATAACGATGATCATATCTTCGAAAGGAAGAAAATTGCATTAACAAATAAAATACTGCACTCTGTCGATCAGAAACACACAGGGCGCCAGGGAGTTTTCTCCGCAGTGCGAGAGCTATCACGTTGTACTCACCACAGCCATTCATAACAGATGCTGACTTCAACACGTCTACAGACTTTCTTCAGCTAATTTGTGTATTGATTTTCTTGAACTACGCAGCATCATATAGGAGATTTGATCAAGTTTTTCGTCTGTTAAAAGGGTAGGCCAGCCTGTTCCCGGTACATCGTGAACTAAGCCGGTCACACGAAATTTACTTATCAAATCCTGAACGGTATCATGGTCTGGACACTTTGAATTAGGACACCACACCTGAAATTTTAGTTTTATATTTTCTGTAAACTGATCGACTTCGCGAAAAACATATTCCACCAAAACAGCTCTCTCTTCAGTAGTAAACATTACCGCCCGTATACTAATGCTCTCTTCCAATAATCAATCTGAACACTCGCTTACTGCAATGCACTTTGACGATTTAGACACCCCACAACCCACACGTGCTGCCTACTAAACTGCCGATGCTATGCAGTCGCTGCTAGGAACATTCCCTGGCTCTCTGTAGTAAGCTAAGAAAATATCATTTTCTACATTTTCACCGTGTGAATCCGTTCTGAACATGACCCGACTGCACCCGACACTATTTGAGGCTGAAACCAAAACACCGACCATTAGTGTTAATACTATTGGCTGAAAGCTACTTTAAAATGACTATTTTTGAAAGGTTTGTGATGGAGTATGTGGATGTGTAGGTATATACTGTTTCAGATGAAAAGATGTGTTCGTATCGCAAGGACTGCTCGCATGTGTGCCACGACGCCCCCGAGGGCATGGTGTGTTCCTGTCCGAGCGACTTGTTCCTGCAGCCCGACGGCTTCACTTGTTCCGAGTGGCATCCTTGTAACATGTGGGCCACTTGCTCTCAGCTGTGTGAACAACATAAGTCTCGCCACAAGTGTACCTGTGAGCCAGGCTACGTGCTGCAGGCCGACCACTACACCTGCAAGAGTAACGGTAATATGCAATGACTCATTTAAATATGGCCGTAAATCCAATCGACAATCCCTTCGGGATTACATTTTAACTAAAATCCTTATTCCTATTTTCATATTAATTTTCTGAATATACATGTTTAACCCTTGGCGGGTGGAACCATATATATATATGCTCCACTGTTTGTGCACCCCTGGGGAACCATATATATATGCTCCACTGTTTGTCCACACCGGGGGGAACCATATATATATGCTCCACTGTTTGTCCGGCATGGGGGGAACCATATATAAATGCTCCATGTTTGTTCACCCCGGGGGAACCATATATATATGCTCCACTGTTTGTCCAGCATGGGGGGAACCATATATATATGCTGCACTGTTTGTCCACCCTGGGGGGAAACATATATATATGCTCCACTGTTTGTCCAGCCTGGGGGGAACCATATATATATATGCTCCACTGTTTGTCCACCCTGGGGGGAACCATATATATATGCTCCACTGTTTGTCCAGCATGGGGGGAACCATATATATATGCTCCACTGTTTGTCCAGCATGGGGGGAACCATATATATTTGCTGCACTGTTTGTCCACCCTGGGGGGAACCATATATATATGCTCCACTGTTTGTCCAGCATGGGGGGAACCATATATATATGCCCCACTGTTTGTCCACCCTGGGGGGAACCATATATATATGCTCCACTGTTTGTCCAGCATGGGGGGAACCATATATATATGCTCCACTGTTTGTCCAGCATGGGGGGAACCATATATATATATGATCCACTGTTTGTCCACCCTGGGGGGAACCATATATATATGCTCCACTGTTTGTCCAGCATGGGGGGAACCATATATATATATGCTCCACTGTTTGTCCACCCTGGGGGAACCATATATATATATGCTCCACTGTTTGTCCAGCATGGGGGGAACCATATATATATATGCTGCACTGTTTGTCCACCCTGGGGGGAATCATATATATATGCTGCACTGTTTGTCCACCCTGGGGGGAACCATATATAAATGCTCCACTGTTTGTCCACCATGGGGGGAACCATATATATATGCTCCACTGTTTGTCCAACCCGGGGGGAACCATATATATATGCTCCACTGTTTGTCCACCCTGGGGGGAACCATATATATATGCTCCACTGTTTGTCCAGCATGGGGGGAGCCATATATATATATGCTGCACTGTTTGTCCACCCTGGGGGGAATCATATATATATGCTGCACTGTTTGTCCAACCCGGGGGAACCATATATATATGCTCCATGTTTGTGCACCCTGGGGGAACCATATATATATGCTCCACTGTTTGTCCAGCATGGGGGGAACCATATATATATATGCTGCACTGTTTGTCCACCCTGGGGGAACCATATATATATGCTCCACTGTTTGTCCAGCATGGGGGGAACCATATATATATATGCTGCACTGTTTGTCCACCCTGGGGGGAATCATATATATATGCTGCACTGTTTGTCCACCCTGGGGGGAACCATATATAAATGCTCCACTGTTTGTCCACCATGGGGGGAACCATATATATATGCTCCACTGTTTGTCCAACCCGGGGGAACCATATATATATGCTCCATGTTTGTGCACCCTGGGGAACCATATATATATGCTCCACTGTTTGTCCACTATGGGTGGAACCATATATATATGCTCCACTGTTTGTCCACCCTGGGGGGAACCATATATATATGCTCCACTGTTTGTCCACCCTGGGGGGAACCATATATATATGCTCCACTGTTTGTCCAGCATGGGGGGAGCCATATATATATATATGCTGCACTGTTTGTCCACCCTGGGGGGAATCATATATATATGCTGCACTGTTTGTCCACCCTGGGGGGAACCATATATAAATGCTCCACTGTTTGTCCACCATGGGGGGAACCATATATATATGCTCCACTGTTTGTCCAACCCGGGGGAACCATATATATGTGCTCCATGTTTGTGCACCCTGGGGGAACCATATATATATGCTCCACTGTTTGTCCACTATGGGTGGAACCATATATATATGCTCCACTGTTTGTCCACCCTGGGGGGAACCATATATATATGCTCCACTGTTTGTCCACCATGGGGGGAACCATATATATATGCTCCACTGTTTGTCCACCCTAGGGGAACCATATATATGCTCCACTGTTTGTCCACCATGGGGGGAACCATATATATATGCTCCACTGTTTGTCCACCCTGGGGGAACCATATATATATGCTCCATGGTTGTCCACCCTGGGGGGAACCATATATATATGCTCCAATCTTTTTCCATCCCGGAGGGAACCATATATATATGCTGCACTGTTTGTCCACCGCGGGGAACCATATATTTATGCTTATGGGGGGAACCATATATATATATATATATGCTGCACTGTTTGTCCACCCCGGGGGGAACCATATATATATGCTCCACTGTTTGTCCAGCATGGGGGGAACCATATATATTTGCTGCACTGTTTGTCCACCATCGGGGGAACCATATATATATGCTGCACTGTTTTTCTACCCTGGGGGGAACCATGTATATATGCTCCACTTTTTGTCCACCCCGGGGGAACCATATATATGCTCCACTGTTTGTCCACCATGGGGGGAACCATATATATATGCTGCACTGTTTTTCTACCCTGGGGGGAACCATGTATATATGCTCCACTTTTTGTCCACCCCGGGGGAACCATATATATGCTCCACTGTTTGTCCACCCCGGGGGATCCATATATATATGCTGCATGTTTGTCCACCCTGGGGGGAACCATGCTGCACCATATATATATGCTCCACTGTTTGTCCACCCTGGGGGGAACCATGCTGCACCATATATATATGCTCCACTGTTTGTCCACCCTGGGGGGAACCATGTATATATGCTCCACTCTTTGTCCACCCCGGGGGGAACCATATATATATGCTCCATGTTTGTCCACCCTGGGGGGAACCATATATGTATGCTCCAATCTTTTTCCATCCCGGAGGGAACCATAAATATATGCTGCACTGTTTGTCCACTCCAGGGGAACCATATATATATGCTCCACTGTTTGTCCACCATGGGGGGAACCATATATATATGCTCCAATCTTTGTCCATCCCGGAGGGAACCACAAATATATGCTGCACTGTTTGTCCACCCCAGGGGAACCATATATATATGCTCCACTGTTTGTCCACCATGGGGGGAACCATATATATATATGCTCCACTGTTTGTCCACCCTGGGGGGAACCATGTATATATGCTCCACTCTTTGTCCACCCCGGGGGAACCATATATATATATATATATATATATATATATGCTCCACTCTTTGTCCACCATGGGGGGAACCATATATATATGCTGCACTGTTTTTCTACCCTGGGGGGAACCATGTATATATGCTCCACTTTTTGTCCACCCCGGGGGAACTATATATATGCTCCACTGTTTGTCCACCCCGGGGGATCCATATATATATGCTCCATGTTTGTCCACCCTGGGGGGAACCATATATATATGCTCCAATCTTTTTCCATCCCGGAGGGAACCATATATATATACTGCACGGTTTGTCCACCATGGGGGGAACCATATATATATGCTCCACTGTTTGTCCACCCTGGGGGGAACCATATATATATATGCTTCACTGTTTGTCCACCCTGGGGGAACCATGTATATATGCTCCATTCTTTGTCCACCCCGGGGGAACCATATATATGCTCCACTCTTTGTCCACCATGGGGGGAACCATATATATATGCTGCACTGTTTGTCCACAATGGGGGGAATCATATATATATGCTGCAGCAGAAGGCTCTCACACAAGCAAAGTATTCAACAGCAAACAGGGAGGTAAAGAGGAGTGTACAGAAGGATCATAGGAGGTGGATTGATGAGCAGCCGGAGAAAGCAGAAGAAGAGGCAAGAAGGGGGGATGTTAAGGAGCCCTATGGCATCACAAAGATGCTTTCGAAGAAAGGTTTTAATAAAACTAGGCCTGTGAAGAGCAAGACGGGCGAGATCCTCACGACGTGTGAACAGCAGCTGACAAGATGGAGAGAACACTTTGCGGAGGTTCTTAATAGAGATAGAGGACCAGAAAGTAAGCAGCGAGGAGAAGATGAAGAGGAAGCAGAAAGTGACCCAAGCATCAGCCTCGACTCCCCAACTCGGGGCGAAATGCGGACAGCGTTGAAGCAGATGAAATGCGGGAAGCACCAGGTCTGGATAATATCCCAGCGGAAGTACTGAAAGCAGACCTGGATATTACGATCGATCTGCTGCACCCGCTGTTGGAGAAGATCTGGAAGGAGGAGAAAATACCAACCGACTGGAAGAAGGGGTTGATAGTCTAGTTGCCGAAGAAAGGGGACACCACAAACTGTAACAACTGGAGGGGTATCACCTTGCTGTCCATTCCAAGCAAAGTGCTGGCGAGAGTCATCCTGAATCGTATAAAAGACTGCGTAGAAAAAAGGCTTCGGAAGGAACAGGCTGGATTTCGACAACATCGCAGCTGTGTGGATCTCATCAACACCCTCCGAATCATCCTGGAGCAGAGTGTGGAGTGGCGGAATACCCTTTACCTCACATTTGTTGACTTCGAGAAAGCCTTCGACTCCGTAAATCAAAGAATCATGTGGAAGACCCTCGAGGAATATAAAATTCCAACAAAGATCATCAGAATCATGGAAGAGATGTACGAAGGGTATGAGTGCCAGGTTCTTCACGAAGGCAAATTAACAGAAAAGATAAAGATCAGTTCCGGAGTGAGACAGGGGTGTGTCCGTTCCCCCACTCTGTTCCTGTTGGTCCTGGATAGTGTGATGAAGAAGGTAATGGGAGGAAGGAAGAGGGGTATTCAATGGGGTATAAATTACAGGCTTGAAGATCTGGATTTCGCAGACGACATTTGTCTTATGGCACAACGGTACCGAGACATAGAAGATAAGCTGGGGAGGTTGCAGAGAGAAGTAGAATGTGCAGGACTGATGATCAACACCAACAAGACCAAAGAGATGAGGATAAATTCTGACATCATGACTAGTTTGACAGTCAACGGAAAGGACATTGAGCGAGTTGAGTCCTTCCTCTACCTTGGAAGTATAGTCACAAATGATGGGGGAGCAAAGGAAGATGTTCGAAGCCGTATCAGGAAGGCAAATGGTGCCTTTGTCCAGCTCTTCCTCATCTGGAGAAATAGAAACATTTCCAGGAAGACCAAGCTCCGCCTTTTCAATAGCAACGTAAATTCGATTCTTCTCTATGGCTGTGAAACATGGAAAGTCACAAAACCGATCAACAACCAGCTACAGGTGTTCATTAACAGATGTCTGCGTCGCATCATGAATGTGAGGTGGCCGGACATAATCTCAAATGAAGATCTTTGGACCATCACCAATCAACAACCGATTAGCATCCAGATCAAGGAGAGGAAATGGCGCTGGATTGGTCACACACTAAGGAAGCCGGACGGAGTTATTGAGAGGGCGGCTATAGACTGGAATCCTCAAGGCGCCAGGAAGCGAGGTCGACCTAAGAAGACCTGGAAGAGGACGATCGAAAATGAAATTGCAGAGGTGGACAAGAACTGGAGTCAAGTGAAGAGAATGGCCAGGAACCGTACTGCGTGGAGAAATTTCGCCAAGGCCCTATGCTCCGGAAGGAGCGGCAGGAATTAAGTAAGTAAGTAAGTTTGTCCACCCCGGGGGGAACCATATATATATGCTCCACTGTTTGTCCACCCCGGGGGGAACCATATATATATGCTCCACTGTTTGTCCACCCCGGGGGGAACCATATATATATAGGTACTGTTCAAATATCGCACTGAAGAGGTCAATGAAATACACGAAAGTCCTCATAGATGGCGAGAGCTGTTTATTTCAACCTTACTCGTGTAGGGATTCCCCTCAGCATATCGGTAAGATTTTTTTCCTGGCAGTGACAGCTGATAATTACGCAGTATTTTCGTTTCATAGTATTTGCCTTATTTTTGCGGTTTTTGGATATAATGGCATCAGAAAAACGAGTTAGTGATGTTGAGATAGTGTCAGAGGTGAGCAGCAGTCGACATATTCGAATGTTTTTAAAAAGCAGTCTAATGAATTCAACGACTACTCACCGTGTCATAAACAAATCGTTTGCAAACGACTGATGCGAAAGCAATCGTTAGAATCATTCGAATTACCGTATTTACTCGCCTATAGTAACCCCCTCCCCTTAATTATTGAGAGTCAAAATACAACATTCCTGGAAATTGACGAATTCTTAAACATTTTTATAATTACAACTGAAATTCATTCTCTTTTATGACAAAATTATTTGTCTTGTTATATTAGTTTGTTATTCAGACGATATGACCACCATTTTGCGATTGGGCAGATATCGAATTGTGTAGCCAATAGGCTTCACCCGATAACCAATTGAAGATGCCACACTATTGGCTGAGTAGAAGCATCATCCGCCAATGAAAGTTACAGTTTCATATGTTGCCTGCATTGCGATTAGATTGTGTTTACGACAGTCTTCTTAGTTTTATTTTAAACACATTTCATTTGTGTGACACGTTATTGGTATATCAATGTGAATAGTACGTGCTTGGTTGTGTTTACAAATGTTAGTGAGATGTGATCACTCATTGATGCATTCTCCCTCCCTGTGTTCAAATAAAATAAAGTTTGCATTTCCATGTCTGATACTTTGTCTATTCCATTCTATTTCCTTGATACAAAGATTCTTGCTTAGCAAAGGATAGTGGTGAAGGGAATAGTGGTGGACAAGTGAGGTTTCGTTTATTTTGATTGAATATATCGTACTATGTAGCATCAAAATAAAATGGCTTATTTGTTACCCTCGCCCTTTCCAAAATAATGGATTTATGAGAAGTTTGTGTCTATAGCACTCCCCTCCCTCAATTTTGGATATAAACATTTAGAAAGAAGGAGGGTCCTATACCCGAGTAAATACTGTAAACAAGTGATTTGCCATCAACTAATTCCAAGCAAATGGAATCAGTCGAATTCAAGTAGTCATTCCAATCAAACACCTTCCTCTGGCTAACTTCATGCTACAATTGTTGTGTATGCGTATTGTAGAGTTAAGTACGATATATCTGTAGGTGCCTTGTTTCTTGTTCGTAGATCCTTTCAATGAAATAGCCTACATCCTGTTGTCCAAGCATTCAATATTTAGGTTATGTTTGAAGTGCTCTGCATTCCTGAATTATTACACGGCTTGAGTTCTATTTATCTTATGATGACATTTCATTAATTTATTCTGCCACGAGATAAATGAATTACAAGACAACTATTACGAAATTCTCCCCAAAGCGTGATAGTAATGATCGACGCAAACATAGAATAAAGTAGATTTTCTAGGAAAATTAAATCTGAAAATATTTTATATTGGGATCCAAAGTAAATAGCGTGGTAGCTGATTCTGGTTGTCAATTGTTTTAACGAAATATGATGTTCTTACCAAAAAATACTGACAGAATGGCTATGTTGACTAAAGCGCAGTGTTAGGTCATGGGGCCAAGCTGTCTGCTGACTCGGTAGATGCGTGGGTTCGAGCCCCACCGTCGGCCGTCCTTGAAATGGTTTTCCGTGGTTTCCCATTTTCAACACCAGGAAAATGCTGGGACGGTACCTTCTGATAGGCCACGGCCGCTTCCTTCCACATCCTTGCCCAATTTCATTCATCTTCATCCCGACGCGCAGGTCGCCCACAGGCGTCGACTAGAAAGATCTGCACTCGGCATCTCAGGAGGCCACACGACTGAAAAAAAAAAAAAAAAGTTGGAAATACGCATTTATATGACAAATAAATACCGTATTTACCGAATAAGACCCGCACCCTGATTTTGAAGAACAAAATTTAAAAAAAAGAATTTTTACTCAAAATTATTTACTATCTTAACTAAATAAACAGAATAGCATTTATCCGAAATAGTTTCCAACAGTTTTGAAGTCGTCCTAAAATAACACACTTCAAACGATTAAAAATACAAATAAAAGTACACAAACACTTCATTCATCAAATATAAAGGGAACAGAATTCCGCCTGATCAATACAACATTTTCAATTAAGGGGCTATATTAAACCCATTTGGATGGTACATGTTTCGAGGCTCCTCTTGGCCCCTTCATCAGCCATACATACAAACATATTGTCAATACAATTATCAGAATACAATTGAAAAGGTTTAAACTAACATGAGATAACATGATGAAATAAAACATAAAAACCATAAGGACAATGTGGAACAAATGACTTAAGTAAAACTTAACCTAAGAAAGACTTGCGAATGTCACAAACAAATGGAAAAAACACTTCAAAAAACAGTATATGTTAAAATGTGAACTTAAAATGTAATATGTATGACTCTTGTAAAATCTTCAAGTTTTGATAAAGTAAAATGGCAGAATTCCGTGCCCGAAAATCTAGGGAATTCGATCCATGAAATAAGTTAAAAATATGTAAAAACTGATGGTCATGAAATGACTTTGTAGACTTCATATGAAGGATCGTTGACAAAAGAACAATACATCTCCATGACGAAAGTCAAATCGGTCAAGCTTGAAGGCCTCTTGAAATTGAAACAAAACGAAAGTTGAGCATCTTGCAATTAGAAAGTCCAATTTCTTCAGGTAGACATGAGGGCTTTGGGAGAAACCTAAATGGGCAATAAATTTAGTATAAGAAAATAAATAGGTAAACAGCAAATAAAATTGGGACAAACGAAAACGTAGAGCTGAAAAGACCTAATAGAACATGAAAGGTAACAAACTTACGTCATAGTAGAGGCAACGTAACTTCGACGCAGGAAAACGTGGAGAGACTGGCCGGCTGAACAAGTGAAAGTGAACCGCTGAGTGTGAAACATAGAGCAAAGAATGGACGGGGAAGGGGAGGCGAAGGAGCGATGCCGCGGAGTAGTAGAGGTGGGGGAAAAAGGGGGTGGAAGAGAGGGAGATAAGGGGGGGGAAGCCAGCTGCGTGAAGAGAGCTAAGGTGGGGGAAAGAGTGGGAAGAAAGGGAAAAAAGGGAGGGAAGCCAGCTGCGTAAAGAGAGCTTAGGGCGGTTTATTATAACCTTTGTTTGCTGTTATGATAAAATCTGATAAAGTGTCAAATAAAACATTGGGGTCAAAACATATTTCATTTAAGTTGGGGGGATTGAAAATTCTCTGTGCGGAGTTAATTTCAATGGACTCTAAGATATTCATTAGAGAGCCCTTATTAACATGATGCAGAATTTCGAGGTCATAGTCTATGTTGGTAAATTGATGGTTCATCTCACTCATGTGAGAAGCCATGGCTGAAAATCTCCTGTATTTGGTAGCGTTGACATGCTCAGAAAATCTGGTGGCGAAACTTCTCCCCGTTTGACCTATGTAGTTAGTTTTGCAGTCATTACAACTTAATTTATAGATACCAGAAGCACTGTATTTGTCCTTGCTGTTCAAAGCGTGTGAATTGAAAAACAAGTTGCTGTTAGTATGACAGGTTTTATAGGCTATTTTCATATTGCATTTTTTGAAGATGTTAGTGATACTGTATACGGAATTGTTAGGATAGGTGAAAACAGTTCATTCCATGGGTGGACAATATTGTCCATGTTAAGTTAGCCAGGAAAATAAGTACCTTAGACAATAAATTCAAAACTTTGTTTAACAAGCGTGCAGCACGATCAACGCGCTCCGACGCAGGACCACATAAATTTCAAGATCCGGTTAAAAATCTAACTAACGTCCAGTTCGATGATTCTGAAATGAATATTCTCAGTAAAGGCCCTAAACACAATTGGAACACTAACATCAACATTAGTTCCCTTACTACTTTAGTAGCTGAAACCGAAGCAGCAGTCCGCCTACTTCCCATAGATGAACAAAGTGCAGCTAGGCACGAGGCCAACAAGCAAGTCAAAAAGATCATAACGAATAATAAAAACATTTATCCCGCTGTAGACCATAACCATTCTAGCTTGAAAAAGAAGATCAATGATAATGACATCATTGTTACCAAAGCCGACAAAGGCAATACAATAGTTTTAATGGAAAAGCAGGACTACGTTAACAAAACCCTGGAATTTTTCAAAAACTCTAAATTCGAAATAATTAAAAAAGATCCTACGGCTGCCATTCAAAGAAAATTAAAAAATATCATCAAAAATACTGTTTTTCTATTAGACGAAAAACAAGCTAGCCGCCTTGTTGCCATGAATCCAGGACTTCCAACTTTGCGAGCGTTACCCAAAATTCACAAAATTAATATTCCCATAAGACCCATAGTAAATTTCAGAAACAGTCCGCTTTACAAAACTACACAGTTTATTCAGAGATTCCTAAAAAATCACTACACCTTCAAAGCCAAAAATTTTTTTACCAACACCTTAGATTTTTGCACTAAGACTTCATGTTTATACTTAAATAATGAGCACTCTCTCCACAGTGTGGATATAATAGATATGTACACCAGCATCCCAGTACAGTCGGTTTCAAATATCATTAGGAATAATTTAATCGAAAATGACAAATTATCAAAGGTTGAAATTGAAGAATTTATGACAATCCTTGATCTCACCTTAACCAATAACTTTTTCACTTTTAATAATGTCATCTACAAGCAGAAAGAAGGATTAGCCATGGGCTCCCCGCTTTCGGGCATCATCGCCAATATTTACCTAGACCACCTGGAGCACACTAAAATAATTAACAACATTAAGGGAATAGAATTTTGGGGCAGGTACGTTGATGATGTTTTCTTAATTGTCAATGACAACATCCAGGGTATTGACCGAATTTTCAATGATTTGAATAGTATAGACCCCAACATTAAATTCACTTTGGAGTCAGCTATCGACAATAAGATTAATTTTCTAGACACCTCTGTTGCCAAAGTGAACAACAGGCTTCATTATAAAATTTTCAGAAAGCCCACGCAAACGCACACCATCATCAGGCAAGATTCTACCCACCCAGGTTCCCATAAAAAAGCAACCTTTTTCAGTTTTGTTAACAGAGCCCTCAAGTTACCCCTTTCTAAACAGGACCTTAACACAGAAATTAAAATTATTTATCAAATAGCCAAAATTAATGGTTTTAATCAGAACTATGTAAATTACATCATCAAGAAAATCAAAAATAAACCAGCCACCCACCTAATTCCAGACGAGCCCGAAAAGCCTTTGTTTACAGTTTTCACCTATCCTAACAATTCCATATACAGTATCACTAACATCTTCAAAAAATGCAATATGAAAATAGCCTATAAAACCTGTCATACTAACAGCAACTTGTTTTTCAATTCACACACTTTGAACAGCAAGGATAAATACAGTGCTTCTGGTATCTATAAATTAAGTTGTAATGACTGCAAAACTAACTACATAGGTCAAACGAGGAGAAGTTTCGCCACCAGATTTTCTGAGCATGTCAACGCTACCAAATACAGGAGATTTTCAGCCATGGCTTCTCACATGAGTGAGATGAACCATCAATTTACCAACATAGACTATGACCTCGAAATTCTGCATCATGTTAATAAGGGCTCTCTAATGAATATCTTAGAGTCCATTGAAATTAACTCCGCACAGAGAATTTTCAATCCCCCCAACTTAAATGAGATATGTTTTGACCCCAATGTTTTATTTGACACTTTATCAGATTTTATCATAACAGCAAACAAAGGTTATAATAAACCGCCCTAAGCTCTCTTTACGCAGCTGGCTTCCCTCCCTTTTTTCCCTTTCTTCCCACTCTTTCCCCCACCTTAGCTCTCTTCACGCAGCTGGCTTCCCCCCCTTATCTCCCTCTCTTCCTCCCCCTTTTCCCCCCACCTCTACTACTCCGCGGCATCGCTCCTTCGCCTCCCCTTCCCCGTCCATTCTCTGCTCTATGTTTCACACTCAGCGGTTCACTTTCACTTGTTCAGCCGGCCAGTCTCTCCACGTTTTCCTGCGTCGAAGTTACGTTGCCTCTACTATGACGTAAGTTTGTTACCTTTCATGTTCTATTAGGTCTTTTCAGCTCTACGTTTTCGTTTGTCCCAATTTTATTTGCTGTTTACCTATTTATTTTCTTAAACTAAATTTATTGCCCATTTAGGTTTCTCCCAAAGCCCTCATGTCTACCTGAAGAAATTGGACTTTCTAATTGCAAGATGCTCAACTTTCGTTTTGTTTCAATTTCAAGAGGCCTTCAAGCTTGACCGATTTGACTTTCGTCATGGAGATGTATTGTTCTTTTGTCAACGATCCTTCATATGAAGTCTACAAAGTCATTTCATGACCATCAGTTTTTACATATTTTTAACTTATTTCATGGATCGAATTCCCTAGATTTTCGGGCACGGAATTCTGCCATTTTACTTTATCAAAACTTGAAGATTTTACAAGAGTCATACATATTACATTTTAAGTTCACATTTTAACATATACTGTTTTTTAAAGTGTTTTTTCCATTTGTTTGTGACATTCGCAAGTCTTTCTTAGGTTAAGTTTTACTTAAGTCATTTGTTCCACATTGTCCTTATGGTTTTTATGTTTTATTTCATCATGTTATCTCATGTTAGTTTTAACCTTTTCAATTGTATTCTGATAATTGTATTGACAATATGTTTGTATGTATGGCTGATGAAGGGGCCAAGAGGAGCCTCGAAACATGTACCATCCAAATGGGTTTAATATAGCCCCTTAATTGAAAATGTTGTATTGATCAGGCGGAATTCTGTTCCCTTTATATTTGAATTTTAATCAATACGGAACCATGAATGATTGTACAAATACTTCATTCATCGTCATCAGAAGTACCAATTTCCGAACTTTTATCACCATCACTTTCCCACTAAATGTCGTCATCACAGCCATCCATAGCATTCGAAATACTACATTTCTTGAAGCTCTTCCGTATGAGATCTCCAGAGATACGATTCCATGCCGTCAAAATCCACGAACACAGCAGCTGAACTTTCGGGCGCTGAATACGACCAGTTGGAGTCGGTGCGTACTTATCGGCCGCCATCCGCTCCGTATACAGCTGTTTCAAGGCTGCTTTGAACGGGCGGTTCACGCAGCATAGACGTCATCCCGCCCAATCACGAATACATGACTCGTCAATATCATACTTCCTACCGGGCACGATTTCCAATAACTTCAGCTTCCCTCGCAACTTTTAATTTCTCACTCACAGTAAATGACCGCAAACGTTTCGTAGCATTCATGTTTACACTCGGAGAACGTGCGTGTGACTTTATGACGCCGCGTGCTTACGGTAAAACAAAGTTATAGCCGGAAGAAGGCTAGCACCATCTAGCGGATACTCGCAACACCTGATATCGCGCGCGGCGGGCAATTTAGATCTTTCAAATTTGATTGACTCAAATAAGACCCGCACCCCAATTTTTCACGTCCGAATTTGTTTAAAAATGTGCGGGTGGTATTCGAGTATATACGGTACCAGTGTATTGTGATAATAATTACTTGATTTGCATCAGAAACCAACCGGGCATGACAATAGAGGCAAAGAAACATCCGAGCCCTAATAATAATCAATCACATTGCCTGCTCAAATTGGACATCATCATCATCATGTTCATTCCCAGTTTCCCAAAGGCTCTCCATTTCTTCCGATGTTCCCTCGTGCTGCCTCCTGCTGACCATGTGTTTCCCTTGTGTCCTGCTGCAGTGGAGTTCTCTTGTCCCCCACAGATTCCTAATGACAAAGCACTTCCACACCATTCCCTATAAGAAATCTGCTACAGCATCATTATCTGTGCGAGGTTCATTCCATGTTCCAGTAATTACTGCCAAAATCCCTACAGTACTTTAGCCTGTGCTACAGTACAACCCCTATTTAACGTTTATTAGGGTCCGGTATTTTTAACCTTAAATGGGGTTTACCTTAAATCAAGGTTTTGATAGAAAGCAAACCTTTGCCTGTATTGACATGACATCGAGTTACTTTTCCTATATACAACACACATTTACACAACTTTCACAGTGTCTCATTTTTTGAAATACAGTAATCAATGATGGTGGTCTGCTTTTTAGCACTGTTGGATTGTAGGTTCAAAATGTCCATCTCCAATTGATTTACTCTGTCTATAACAGAGTTGTCCACTTTGAATGCTGTGACATATCTCCGGACAATGTCTATGCTGGCAACAGCATTTCTTCCTCCCTTCCACACCATTTCCTATAAGGAATCTCATCTGCTTAACTTCATCTTCGCAGATTTCCTCAACATCCCGGATGCATGTAGTGATGGCATCATCATCACTTACTTGGCAGCGTGACACTGTTCTTAAAGAAACATGGTTTCTGGAACTTTCCAATTACTATGGGATCCAGCTTGTCGCTGCCATCTGCGTTGCTGCATAAGAGAACAGTAACTCTCTGCTTGCTCATTCTTCCTCCGTGGCATGCTTCTCCTTTAACACTTGAGGTTTTAGAGGGCATGACTTGGTAAGACATCCACATTGTACACATCCCAACATTCCAAACCTTCCAGTGTTCAACACATACTGCCCTGCAAGTTATTGAACCTATCCAGCCAACCATTCTGTAAGCACAAGTTTCCCCTCATATCGTCGATGCTTTCATTTTTATCAATGCCCCATCGATTGGTAAGTTTTCAGCACGTGCTCCATTAGCTTCGATTCCATTTCTTCGTATGGCGACTTCTTAACATTTTTTCTCTGCTTTGCTTTTGAACCGCACTGTGTTTCTTGATCCAGAATCTTCTCCTTATTCTTCAATATTCCTGACAATGAAGACTGTGCAAGTCCCAGGCGTTGAGCCATTTCACTAACGGGCACATTTGCGTTTCTCTCCACTTCCCAAATCAAGTTCACTTTCTCCAGAGTGTTTCTTTTTGCTGCCATAGTCAACTTCACTAAAACAATGAATGTGAGTGAGCAAACTGATTACAGCTGGATTATCCACGCAATACACAACAACACACGAACTGATGCAAACCAGCGTAAACTGACGCTATACTGCAATGCTACTACGAACGTACAGAGCTCGGCCGCGCGAGTGTTAGCACGCTGTACATTGTTAGTCTCCGGCTGCCATCGGCTAAGTCCGAGCTCGCTCGTGCATGTAGCGAGGAATCGATATGGAAGATGATGGATCGTATCCAATATAAATGCTGGAGTAAGATGTATGAATACTGATAAGTGAAAGGGTTCTCATTGTAACCAAAGGATTAACAGATTAATATAGATATTTTCGAAGAACATACCTCTTCGAATTTGATTTGTATAAGTTTGATGTTGTGCATAGCTTTACCTATCTTGGATCAGAAGTTAATTCCAAGAACAATGTTAGCTCTGAAATCCAGAAGCGTATGCTGTCTGCTAACAAGTGTTATCATGGCCTCAGAAAGCATCTGAAGTCCAAGCTGTTGTTCAGGAAAACTAAAGTCCAAATGTATAAAGTTTTAGTAAAGCCTGTATTAACATATGGTGCTGAGACCTGGACACTCTCAAAATCTAATGAAAGACAACTTGGTATATTTGAAAGAAAGATTTTGAGGCAAATTTTTGGGCCAGTGGAGGAAAACGGTGAATCGAGAAGAAGATATAACCATATAATGAACCAGATATTGTAAAATGTATAAAGATCAGAAGGTTGGAGTGGGCAGGACCTGTGCTGCATGCTAATGACAGAATGATAAAGAGGATATTGAATTCAATGCCAGAAGGAACCAGGAAAGTCGGAAGACCAAAGTTAAGGTGGGAAGATGGAGTGAGAGAGGATGTAAAGACAATTGGAATCAAGAATCGAGGTGCTCAGCACTTAACAGGAAAGAATGGGGAAAACGTCTTCAGAAGGCCAAGGCCCACAGTGGGCTGTCGTGCCAGTGATGACGATGATGATGATAACTCTTCTACTGGTACAGCGCGCGGTTGGATGTGTATCCGAATCTGACATCTCACTTTGAGCGCTCTAAATTCCTTTTGTGCCATGAATCATCCTCAACAAGCTTATGACATCTTTTGCATAGGTTCTTAATGTTGCATAACCATAACGAATATAAATAAATACTTCAGAATTTTAACATTTCCTAATGCTGAATGTGGGTTTTGCCGTAATGCGAATTACGTTAAATCGAATATAAAATTTCATTGCACTTACGGAATAATTTTCGGGACTTGAAATTTCTTCCGTTAAATGCAGGTTTACGCTAAATCGAGGTCACACAAAATCGGGGTTATGCTGTATATTCCTCAGCTTTTGGGTGTGTGATAGCTCTTGTTTTTAAACAGTGGAATGATGACTGACAGCTTCCTTGCCATTTCACTTCCCCTTGTGGTGACGGTCCATGTGCTGGAATGTATATGTATTAGCATCACAGATCAGCCAGCTTTTTGTTCCGATGTTCAGTTTCAATGCCATTATGTACATTTGCCATTTCTCATGTACAGAGTGTCCGCAGCGAGTCTCGGTACATTCTTGTTATGTACCGCTGGCATAGTTACCGATAAAGTGCACCTTCCGAGGTTAATGTAGTATGCCTGTTTTCAGATTCGTCTGTTCCATATGTGATATTCAGTAACCGCCATGAGCTGCGCAGTGTGGATCTGCACACATTTAATGTGAAGGCCCTCATCATGAGTTTAAAGAACACCATTGCACTGGACTTCTACCACACTCCAGAAGGCAACATGATCTTCTGGACCGATGTAATTGACGATAAGATCTACCGTGGGACACTCATCAGTGGTTGTAGGTATCTCAGCTGGGATGGTCTTACAGGCAAGCTATGTGCTCATAGTACAACTCTTCTCATTTCTTTCAGCTCTTAGTAACATCGAAGTGGTGGTCCAGACAGGGCTATCTACTGCTGAAGGTCTCGCTGTAGACTGGATTGGAGAGAACTTGTACTGGGTCGAGAGTAACTTAGACCAGATCGAAGTAGCAAAGCTGAACGGCAGCTACCGACGCACTCTCATAGCTTCCGACCTGGAGTCTCCCCGTGCCATCGCTTTGGATCCTCGCTTTGGGTAAGTTTACATTATCCCCTGTTCGTAGGAAGCTACCGACGCACTCTCATAGCTTCCGACCTGGAGTCTCCCAGAGCCGTTGCTTTGGATCCTCGCTTTGGGTAAGTTTACATTATCCCCTGTTCGGGACCAAGGTAACAGCTACCGTCCCACTCTCATAGCTTCCGACCTGGAGTCTCCCAGAGCCGTTGCTTTGGATCCTCGCTTTGGGTAAGTTTACATTATCCCCTGTTCGGGACCAAGGTAACAGCTACCGTCCCACTCTCATAGCTTCCGACCTGGAGTCTCCCAGAGCCGTTGCTTTGGATCCTCGCTTTGGGTAAGTTTACATTATCCCCTGTTCATAGGAAGCTACCGACGCACTCTCATAGCTTCCGACCTGGAGTCTCCCAGAGCCGTTGCTTTGAATCCTCGCTTTGGGTAAGTTTACATTATCCCCTGTTCGGGACCAAGGTAACAGCTACCGACGCACTCTCATAGCTTCCGACCTGGAGTCTCCCAGAGCCGTTGCTTTGGATCCTCGCTTTGGGTAAGTTTACATTATCCCCTGTTCATAGGAAGCTACCGACGCACTCTCATAGCTTCCGACCTGGAGTCTCCCAGAGCCGTTGCTTTGGATCCTCGCTTTGGGTAAGTTTACATTATCCCCTGTTCATAGGAAGCTACCGTCCCACTCTCATAGCTTCCGACCTGGAGTCTCCCAGAGCCGTTGCTTTGGATCCTCGCTTTGGGTAAGTTTACATTATCCCCTGTTCGGGACCAAGGTAACAGCTACCGACGCACTCTCATAGCTTCCGACCTGGAGTCTCCCAGAGCCGTTGCTTTGGATCCTCGCTTTGGGTAAGTTTACATTATCCCCTGTTCATAGGAAGCTACCGACGCACTCTCATAGCTTCCGACCTGGAGTCTCCCAGAGCCGTTGCTTTGGATCCTCGCTTTGGGTAAGTTTACATTATCCCCTGTTCGGGACGAAGGTAACAGCTACCGACACACTCTCATAGCTTCAGACCTGGAGTCTCCCAGAGCCATTGCTTTGGATCCTCGCTTTGGGTAAGTTTACATTATCCCCTGTTCGGGACCAAGGTAACAGCTACCGACGCACTCTCATAGCTTCCGACCTGGAGTCTCCCAGAGCCGTTGCTTTGGATCCTCGCTTTGGGTAAGTTTACATTATCCCCTGTTCGGGACCAAGGTAACAGCTACCGACGCACTCTCATAGCTTCCGACCTGGAGTCTCCCAGAGCCGTTGCTTTGGATCCTCGCTTTGGGTAAGTTTACATTATCCCCTGTTCATAGGAAGCTACCGACGCACTCTCATAGCTTCCGACCTGGAGTCTCCCAGAGCCGTTGCTTTGGATCCTCGCTTTGAGTAAGTTTACATTATCCCCTGTTCGGGACCAAGGTAACAGCTACCGACACACTCTCATAGCTTCCGACCTGGAGTCTCCCAGAGCCGTTGCTTTGGATCCTCGCTTTGGGTAAGTTTACATTATCCCCTGTTCATAGGAAGCTACCGACGCACTCTCATAGCTTCAGACCTGGAGTCTCCTTGCGCCATCGCTTTGGATCCTCGCTTTGGGTAAGTTTACATTATCCCCTGTTCATAGGAAGCTACCGACGCACTCTCATAGCTTCCGACTTGGAGTCTCCCCGTGCCATCGCTTTGGATCCTCGCTTTGGGTAAGTTTACATTATCCCCTGTTCGGGACCAAGGTAACAGCTACCGTCACACTCTCCTCCTCTTTTAACCAGGTAGGTCCTTCTTGTAGAATCTCTTCCAGGTCTAATGAAGTAATCTGCTTTCTGATCTTCATTAGGGATAATTCTGACAGGACTTATGGACACATCACTAATGAGGAAACTGTTGAGCTTTCCTGATCAGGAAGTGCCTCAAAGTAGAATGATAAACACACAATAGTCGGATGTAGTATTGGCAGCAGGTGGACTCTACTGCACCAATCTTAAATAATAAGGTAATGTGAAAACAATTTGCATGTTCATGTCCCAGGCATGAAGAGCTTGAACTAATTCCACAACCAAAGTGCGCTAATAACAGATCATGGTACTGAATCGAAGGCTTTTTCCAGGTCAGGTCATAGAAAACTAAATACAGAGGGTCCTGTTGCTCTCTGCACTTTTTCTGGCGATGTCTGGCACAGAATATCATGTCTGTTGTGCCCCTGGAGGTTCGGAAACCGCATTGAGACTCAGGAAAAGTCCTCTCTGAGATAATTTGAGCCGACTTAGTAGAATCCTTACGAGAACTTTACCTGCAATAGATAATAGCAATATACCACGATAGTTCCCACACACACTAAGATTGCATTTTTTGAAGATAGTGATGCTGGTAGCATTCTTCAAATCACCAGGTAATTCTCGAGCTTCCCAAATTAAGAGGATAAGTGTTAAAAGTCGAGTTCAAAGCCATACCTCTACTTTGTAACAATTCCAGAGGAGTGTCTCTCGGCCTTAGTTGATTGAGCGCTTAGGTGAAATCTTGGAATGTGGGTGAAACTGGCACCCATAGTTATTGGGGCTGCTGAGGGTCGTTAGATAGAACATTGGAGGCACAAATTAGAAGTGCAGAGAAATGTTCCTTCCAAGGCTCGTCCTTGATCAGTCCTTGTCAGCAGTCTTCAATGTCCCTGATGATGATCGGATCGGTCCATCCTCCTCCCCTGCACTCTCTTTTTTCTTCCTTTATGCCTGCATAGAAGTTTTGCAGGTCACAGGCATCAGATGGTCTTTGCAGTTCTTAAGCTTTTTGCTGCCACCAGTTGTTCTTCATTTACCTGATTTGTGCCCGACATTTTCCCTTAAGTTGCATGAAATGTGATTTTTGCACATTGGAAGACGGATCTTGAAGAAAGGATGGATGGGCTTCCCGTTTGGCATTGATGAGACACATAATTTCATCATTATTTTCATCAAACCAGTCTTGTCTTTTGTTCTTCACAAAACCAATTGTTTCCTCAGCTGACTCAGTGATGACCATCTGAAGCGTGGCCTATTCCTGTTCTACACTATTTGCGCTAACAGGGTGACTAGCCAGCTTATTTGCGATTTCATTTCTGTAATCTGTAGCAATTGATTTAACTTGGAGTTTAGAAGTGTCGAATTTCCGTCTGGACAGGTTGTGGATGGATCGTTTTGGTTTGCGGCAGATTAAGATCCTCAACCGGAAAAATAGGAGCAGTCATCGACATTTCTTGCGGTCCTGGTGACAAGGATGTCCTTTTTATCACATTGCCTGGTGATGATATAGTCAAGGATGTGCCAGTGCTTCGGACATCCAAGTGGGTTTGTAGCGATTCGGCAGGCGGAACCGAGTTGATCTTCAGCACATAGACCATTGGCATTGCAGTTGCCAAGTTCTTGTTTCGCCATCACATTGTTCCATAATTGATGATCTTTACCTACTCTGGCGTTGAAATCGCCAAGCACATACCTGCCAACTCTCCCGATTTAGGCGGGAGACTCCCGATTTCAGACCATTTCTCCCGCCCTCCCGCTTAACGTATTAAATCTCCCGATTTTTCAAAATTCCCACGCATAATTTCGGATTGAATGTGCGAGATGACACTCCAGTCGTCTATCGAACGGATAGACTTTACGTGTTTTGAAGTTATATATCTCGATACCGCAGTATCGCTCTGTGTCGATACCGGTAATCGACAACTGCGTACAAACTTCCGCGTCCCGCGTTGCGTCGTGCTGTTATAAAAAGTTCTTTGAAGTTGGCTTCGAATACGTCCTTGTTTGAAATCGTCGATGGTTAATTCAGGGCTTGGTCCTAGATGTTTGGCATAATCACATGTGGGTGAGAGTTATTGTACGCTACGGAATATTGTATCTGTTTCACACGTGAAATTATATGATTTGCGTATAACTTTGTTAGATGTTGTTGGCGTTAATATGCCTGTAGGCTATTGTGTTTTTTCGATCTGAGTGATTGCATCGGTTCCTCGGCAATATGGCGAAGAAATATGATGTGACATTTAAAAGTTTATATAAAGATGACTTTCCGCATATAACTGAGTCAAGAAGAGACGCAACATTTGCATTTTGTAGTGTCTGTATGTGTGATTTCAGCATCTCGCATGGTGGAAAGGGGGACTTTTCAAAACATGTGCTCTCAAAGAAACATAAAAACAATGTACAGTGTGTTGGAAAAAACCAGAAACTTGATTATTTCAAGTGTAAGGAGGAAGACACTGACAGTATAACACGTGCAGAAGTATTGTTCACATCGTTTATTTTTGAACATAACCTCCCTGTCAATTGTTCCGATCACGCTGGTCCTTTATTTAGGAAGATGTTCCCAGACTCAAAAATTGCCGGGAGATATGGCTCAGCCAGAACTAAAACGTCGGCCATCCTTGCAGAAATGTGCATTCCCAATTCTGTAACTTCCAACTTAAAGATGTGACATCTCTTGAGGAAGAAGAGAGAATTGATGTGAAGTGGGCACTGGTAGGCCAAATGAAATGTAGTGGTGGGGTACTCAAGTATGACAAATTGTCTAAAGTTATGCTTTCTATTCTGACCATTCCGCATAGATATGCAGAGTGTGAGAGAATGTTCAGTCTTGTCAGAAAAACAAGAACTCCGTTCAGGTCGTCGCTCTCCGACAAGACTTTGGACAAACTTATAACTCTGAAGTCGATTCAGAAAGGGAAGTGTTTCGAGCAAGAATATAGCAAGACCTTTTTGAAGAGGGCAAAATCAGCCACAATCACCTGCAACAACGACCAATTATATGATCTTCGATTCGTCACTACTTTTGTATGCCTGAGTGTGGTCGAAAGAAAGGTATGCTTGTTTGATAGACTACTTACAATTTAAAATTACTTAAGTACATTTGTAAACTGGGATGTCATATCAAATTAGTCATGTACAGGTTAATAGTGTAACTTATATATTTGCTGTAATGTCTTAGCCTGTGTATGTATTATGTTGCGTTGCCCCCCCCCATCGCCGCTTCGTCGATCTCCCGATTTTTCATTTTGAGAGGTTGGCAGGTATGCAAGCATTAAGAGCTTGTGTCTAGGTGGTACTTTGGTCAGCAGGATGTAGAATTGGTCTTTAACAAATATGGAAATATCTGCATCCAAGGTGGGAGCGTATGCTGAGATAAGAGTCATAAAGTGACTCCCGGAGAGTGGGATTCGGAGGGTCATAATTCTTTCGCTGACAGCAGTTGGAGTTAGCTGGTGATCATTCACCAGTGTGGTCTTTATAGTGAATCCACCATGAATACGGCGCTCTCCCTCATATTTTCCTTTCCAGAATATGGTGTGGCCAGGAAGGTCAACAGTTGACCTCATCTTTGCAGTAAGACAGCTACAAGAACACCATTATGAATATGGGAAAGATCTGGTGATGACCTTCCTGGATATTGAGAAAGCATATGATAGTATTAATAGAAGCAAGGTATGGGAAGCAATGAGAGCAAAAGCAGTGGACAAGGAGACAGTGGCAAGAGTGAAAGCAATGTACGAGGGAAGCAAAAGCTGTGTAAAGGTAGGAAGAGAGAGAGAGAACGGAATGGTTTCAACTGGAGAGTGGTCTGAAACAGGGAAGTGCCCTCTCACCCCTGTTATTTATAGTGGTGATGGATGAAATCATACGAAAAGTGGTAAATAGCATTGGGGAAAGGAAAATGAAGGCAATGTTGTTTGCTGATGACCTTCTGGTATGGGGAGAGGATGAGGAAGAAGTACAAGAGCAATTAGATGAGTGGGAGAAGGTAGTGTTATCATATGGGATGAAGTTCTCAGCACAAAAGAGTGAAGTGGTCATCACAACGAGGAAGAAGAACAGACTGGATATGGGCATAACACTTGGAGGACAGCAGTTGCAGAAAGTAGAATGCTTCAAGTACTTGGGAAGTATAATTGAAGAAAAGGGAGGCAATAGGATGGAAATAAATGAGAGGGGAAGGTGCGCAGATGGATTTTTCAGGAGTGTTAGGGGGATGATATGGAATAAAGATGTACCACAAAAATGTAAAGGAATCATCTACAAGACCTACTTTGTGCCAATTTTGACATATGGTTCAGAAACATGGGTGATGAAGGAAAGGGACAAGAATAAAATACGAGCAGTGGAGATGAAGTTCCAGAGGAGTAGGGTAGGAGTGACAAGAATGGACAGAGTAAGGAATGAGAGAGTCAGGGAGATGGTAAGAGAGGAACCATTGCAAAATAGAATAGAGCGATCTAGGCTACAATGGTATGGACATGTGAGGAGGATGGAAGAGGAGAGGATACCGAAGAAGATGTTTGGAATGGAAATGACGGGAAGGAGGCCAAGGGGAAGACCAAGGGACAGATGGACAAAAGGAGTTAAGAAGAGTGTGGAGGAAAGAGGAGTGTGCTGGGACACAGTAAATGACGAGAGATGGTGGATGGACAGGAAACGATGGAGAGGCTTATGTTCCAAGCAGACCCGACCAGCGGTTGGAAACTGCTCAAGATGATGATGATGATGAGTTGGCAGTGATTCAGAGATACTTAAATTAGCGGCTGAATTTGACAATTTACTTGTAATTGTTCTCGATGCCCTTGTGATAGCGCGTTTCACTTATTCTTCACAACTCGGAACATCAGTATCGTATTCAGTGTCCAATAGTAAGTCATGTATTGAATCATCAAGTGTGGTTAATTTGTTCAGAGTTTCCTGTAGTCTATCTCGGTAGTGCTCCCAGTCTTCGAATGAAGTATTATCAGTGAAACTGTTAATTTCCGTATTTGCCCTCTCTCTGGTTAGTTTTCTTCTTAGACTGTGTAAAATGCCATCTGTCTGATCGTTATTGCTCATGTTGTACGTGTGTTCACGGAAATTTGTAAGGCTGTTAATCTGTTATCTGAAGTATGGAATAAGGTTCGGTCAGATGCTACTAGGATTGCTAGTGTTGACGCTTAGTTGCCGATTGAGAGTTAATTACTACGGTCTGTTTGATATTATCTCTGGCCTGTGCTCCGAATTTATAATATCTGTTTTAACCACCAGGTGACACTACAATATCCACGAACGAAACATAATATTACACACATACATAACCAAACATGAAGTTGTTACGGTCATTCAAACAGTAATCAAAGTAACACAGTGCATTCAAACAGTTATTCAATTTACTTATCTTTAGCCAGTGGCGATGTAGGAAACCTTCCATCCAGTATAGTCTTCCCTCACAGTCTTGAGGTTCTGTAATGCAATTGCAGAGTAAGAAAACTTTGAGGCTTCAATCCTTAGTATCACTTGATATCATGCAATATCGGGAACACTATATCTCATCTTTATTCAGTCTCGCGAAGTGACAAGTGAAGTTGTAACAATAAAACAAAAGACAATCAGCTCCACAGCAGTGATCCTAAATAGGCCTGCCCAAACACAGATGCACGACCAAACTCCTGAGTAGTCACGAGGTCTCAGAAAGACGAACATCACACATTTGCTGCAAACGTGTAGGTACGAACTAGAAGCTTGCCTCCACCATCCTTATCCAATCGCCGTTGGACCTGAGTTAAAGGGTGTGACAGCAGGAACACGCTATGACCTCTGAACTATACCCTGCGGCACAAACGAATGAGGTTCTAGTACCGGGACTGCAACAGGCTGCTGCAGAGCTGCGCCTTCACAGCCAGTCCATCTTGCATGACCTCATCCGCCTCTACGATCGTTGACAAGGGAAGTTCCTCCTCCTTCCGTTTTGCCGTTCGGCCAAAATACACGTGATGGGTTTCAGTGTCATTTCCTATAGTGAGCGGACCGTCACCCCACCTAAAGGGGCTCATCCACCTGAAGCCGTTGGCCCCTTCGGGGGGTCGAGTTATTTATACTCGGCGTTAGCAGTTTTTACAAAAGGTTGCGAAACCAGTGATGTGTCTTGTATTGGAATATATATGGTAGTGAAATGTTACTATTATGTTGTATGCAGATGATGGTGTGTCGCCAACTCTCACACCAGAAGAGCTGCAAGAGTCAGTTAATTGTTACAAAAGTGCATGTGATCGCTTTGGTCTTACCATAAATGTCAATAAGACTGAAGTCTTGGCACAACCTTCACCAGGCACACCTCTTCCTCAGTTCAATATCTCCATCTCAAATTTGCCATTAGAACAGGTTGACCACTTCTCGTACCTGGGCAGTACCATTTCTGTGAGCTGTACCTGAGAGCAGGATGTGGATAAGAGAATTGGCGCAGCCCATGCACCATATGGACGATTAGCGCACCGGGTCTTCATGAATAAAGATCTGTCCATGAGTACAAAGCTTATGGTGTACAAAGCAGTAGTCATTTCTACATTGTTGTATGGCTGTGAAACGTGGACCCTTTACCGACGTGATCTTAGGAAGCTTGAGCGTTTCCACCTACAAAAACTTCGATCAATCCTGAGGATTAAATGGGAAGACCGCATTACCAATATTGCTGTTCTGGAAAAGCCTCAAATCAACAGCATAGAATCATCCATAATAGGTCACCAATTTAGATGGATTGGTCATGTCCATCGGATGGATGATGTGAGATTACCTCGTCAAATGCTATGTGGTGAGTTATGCTATGGCACCGGGCCTCATGGTGGTCCTAAGAGGCGCTACAAGGACCAATTTAAGCAGACCCTGAAATTGACAGGTCTTGATTCACAAACCTGGGACGTGCTGGCTGAAGACCGCTCAACTTGGCGCCGTACCATCTCGGATACTGTAAAGACGTTTGAAAGGGATCGACGTAAACATGAAGAGACCAAGTGTCAAGCTAGGAAATTTCGAGCAGCCCAACCACGTCCTCCTCCAGCAATACTATGTGACTTATGTGGAAGCTTGTTCTATGCCAGGATTGGACTCTTTAGTCACCGTAAACACATCCACACACTGGACTGAAGGAAGAAGATTTATACTCGGATTCGAGTTAAAGCCGACGATGATGATGATGTTAGTGATGTGTCTTGTATTGGGATATACATGGTAGTGATGTGTCTTGCAGGCTGCTGTTCTGGACGGACTGGGACGTGAACTCTCCACGCATAGAGCGGTGCAGTATGAGCGGACAGAAGCGCGTGGTGGTGGTGCGTGTGGACAGACTGACGTACGGCGCGTGGCCCAACGGACTCACGCTGGACTATGAGCTCAAGAGGATTTACTGGATAGACGCCAAGTGAGTAGCTCATGTTATTGTCCGTCTGGCACAGTTGATTGTGCGAATGGGCATAATGCTTCTCTTGTCGGTAATGTTCTAGGTCGGACTCGATTCACACGACAACGTACGATGGGATGGAGCACCACGAAGTGATGCGTGATCACGAGACGTTGTCACACCCGTTTGCCATTGCACTCTTCGAGAACTACGTGTACTGGACCGACTGGAGAACCAACGCGGTCATTAGGGCCAACAAGTGGAACGGCTCTGACGTCAGCGTCATCCAGCGGACTCTCACGCAGCCGTTCGACATCCAGATCATGCATCCCAGTCGGCAGCCCAGAGGTAATCCCTGTTATTGTGTGTGCATTTGTTAGGGAACATCTCAGCATTTGCCTGGAGTACAAGTGGGGAAGACTTGATGGCTGAGGTTGGAATCGAATCCGGACACTAGTCGCTGCACCACAATTCAGGCAAGGATTCTGTTTGCAAATTTGTGGTTTAAAAAAAATTATTTTTGTTTCTTGTGGGGTTGTTGAAGCCTCTCTTATGTGACACATTCATCATCATCTTGAACAGTTTCCAACCACTGTTTGGAACATAAGCCTCTCCATCTCTCCGTCACCACCTTGGTCCAGTCTTCTCACGCAGTCCTCCACACCCTTCTGCCACTTACCTCTTGGCCTTCCCCTTCGTCTTTTCCCCTCTATTCTCATCTCGTGTATCTTCCTGGGTATCCTCCTCCCATACCCATACCTGATTCCTCTTTCCTATCATGTAATGCTCCCTCCTTGACTAATTCTCTGTCCACCATTGTCACTCTCACTAGCCTGTATTCTGCTTCGCTCCCTTCCTTTCATAACCCAGGTCTCTGAGCCATACGTAGTACGTCCTATATATGATCCTTTCGCTGTTTTGAGGGACATCCTTACTCCATACCAGGCTCCTAACTGTTCGCCTCCCCCGCTCATTTATTTCTCTGTCGTTTCTTCCATTTTCTTGTATCATGCTTCCCAGATACTTGAAACTGTCTACTTTCTTCAATTCTTCCCCACCAATTGTTATTCCCGTTGTGACTCGCTCCTTCTTCTTGGTTGTGATCATCCACTCGCTTTTGCTTATGCTAAACTTCATCCATGTACTATTTCTTGACGTACATCCAACTGCTCCTGTACTTCCTCCTCCTTGAGATCATCAAATCATCCGCAAACGCCATTACTTTCATCCTTCTTTCGCCAATCACTTCCGCCAGTCTGGTCATTATATCGTCCATCACTACAATGAAGAGTAGCGATGAAAGTGCATTTCCTTGCCTCAAGCCATTCTTCTGTTCCAGCCAATCTGATCCCCCTCCTCTTACTTTCACACAGCTTATACTTCCATTGTACATTTCCCTTATCCTCCATATAGTCTGCTTTCCTACTCCTCTCTTCTCCAAAGCCTTCTGTACCTTATTTCTACATATACCATCATATGCTTTTTCAGTGTCCCGAAAGACCATCAGTAGATCTATTCCATATTCTTAATGTTTTTCCTGCAATTGTCTTACAGCAAAAATTAGATCTACTGTGGACCTTCCTGCTCTGAAGCCATGTTGTTCTTCTTTCATCTTTCCTTCTATTTTTGCCGGAATTCTCTTTTCCAAAACTTTCTCAAACATCTTCGCACAATGGCACATCAATGTAATCCCCGATAATTCTTGCACTCCTTTCTGCTACCTTTCTTGATGATTGGGACAATTATTCCCTTCTTCGAGTCCTCAGGGGTCCTCCTCTCTTTCCATACAGCCCTCATTACTGGATATAGCCATTGCATCCCCACCTCTCCTGCCGTTCTCAGCATCTCTACACATATCTCGTCCAGAACTGGTGTCTTCCCTGCTTTCATCTTCCTCACTGCATCCTCCACTTCCCCCATGTTAAGTCCTTCTCTGTTCCTGGTGTCTTCCCTGCTTTCATCTTCCTCACTGCATCCTCCACTTCCTCCATGTTAAGTCCTTCTCTGTTCCTGGTGCCTTCCCTGCTTTCATCTTCCTCACTGCGTACCCCACTTCCTCCATGTTAAGTCCTTCTCTGTTCCTAGTGTCTCCCCTCCTTTCATCTTCCTCACTGCATCCTCCACTTCCTCCATGTTAAGTCCTTGTCTGTTCCTGGTGCCTTCCCTGCTTTCATCTTCCTCACTGCATCCTCCATTTCCTCCATGTTAAGTCCTTCTCTGTTCCTGGTGTCTCCCCTCCTTTCATCTTCCTCACTGCATCCTCCACTTCCTCCATGTTAAGACCTTCTCTGTTCCTGGTGCCTTCTCTGCTTTCATCTTCCTCACTGCATCCTCCATGTTAAGTCCTTCTCTGTTCCTGGTGTCTTCCCTGCTTTCATCTTTCTCCCTGCATCCTCCATTTCCCTCCATGTTAAGTCCTCTTCTGTTCCTGGTGTCTCCCCTCCTTTCATCTTCCTCACTGCATCCTCCACTTCCTCCATGTTAAGTCCTTCTCTGTTCCTGGTGTCTCCCCTCCTTTCATCTTCCTCACTGCATCCTCCACTTCCTCAATGTTAAGACCTTCTCTGTTCCTGGTGCCTTCCCTGCTTTCATCTTCCTCACTGCATCCTCCACTTCCTCCATGTTAAGTCCTTCTCTGTTCCTGGTGTCTTCCCTGCTTTCATCTTTCTCACTGCATCCTCCATTTCCCTCCATGTTAAGTCCTCTTCTGTTCCTGGTGTCTCCCCTCCTTTCATCTTCCTCACTGCATCCTCCACATCCTCCATGTTAAGTCCTTCTCTGTTCCTGGTGCCTTCCCTGCTTTCATCTTCCTCACTGCATCCTCCACTTCCTCCATGTTAAGTCTTTCTCTGTTCCTGGTGTCTCCCCTCCTTTCATCTTTCTCACTGCTTCCTCCACTTCCTCCATGTTAAGTCCTTCTCTGTTCCTGGTGTCTTCCCTGCTTTCATCTTCCTCACTGCATCCTCCATTTCCTCCATGTTCAGCCCTCTTCTCTTCCTGGTGTCTCCCCTCCTTTCATCTTCCTCACTGCGTTCCCCACTTCCTCCATGTTAAGTCCTTCTCTGTTCCTGGTCTCCCCTCCTTTCATCTTCCTCACTGCATCTTCCACTTCCTCCTTGTTAAGTCCTTCTCTGTTCCTGGTGCCTTCCCTCCTTTAATCTTCCTCACTGCATCCTCCACTTCCTCCATGTTAAGTCCTTCTCTGTTCCTGGTGCCTTCCCCCCTTTTATCTTCCTCACTGCATCCTCCACTTCCTCCATGTTAAGTCCTTCTCTGTTCCTGGTGTCTCCCCTCCTTTCATCTTCCTCACTGCATCCTCCACTTCCTCCATGTTAAGTCCTTCTCTGTTCCTGGTGCCTTCCCTGCTTTCATCTTCCTCACTGCATCCTCCACTTCCTCCATGTTAAGTCCTTCTCTGTTCCTGGTGTCTCCCCTCCTTTCATCTTCCTCACTGCATCCTCCACTTCCTCCATGTTAAGTCCTTCTCTGTTCCTGGTGCCTTCCCTGCTTTCATCTTCCTCACTGCATCCTCCACTTCCTCCATGTTAAGTCCTTCTCTGTTCCTGGTGTCTCCCCTCCTTTCATCTTCCTCACTGCATCCTCCACTTCCTCCATGTTAAGTCCTTCTCTGTTCCTGGTGCCTTCCCTGCTTTCATCTTCCTCACTGCATCCTCCACTTCTTCCATGTTAAGTCCTTCTCTGTTCCTGGTGCCTTCCCTGCTTTCATCTTCCTCACTGCATCCTCCACTTCCTCCATGTTAAGTCCTTCTCTGTTCCTGGTGTCTTCCCTGCTTTCACCATTCTCACTGCATCCTCCATTTCCCTCCATGGTAAGTCCTCTTCTGTTCCTGGTGTCTCCCCTCCTTTCATCTTCCTCACTGCATCCTCCACTTCCTCCATGTTAAGTCCTTCTCTGTTCCTGGTGTCTCCCCTCCTTTCATCTTCCTCACTGCATCTTCCACTTCCTCCTTGTTAAGTCCTTCTCTGTTCCTGGTGCCTTCCCTCCTTTCATCTTCCTCACTGCATCCTCCACTTCCTCCATGTTAAGTCCTTCTCTGTTCCTGGTGCCTTCCCTCCTTTCATCTTCCTCACTGCATCCTCCACTTCCTCCATGTTAAGTCCTTCTCTGTTCCTGGTGTCTTCCCTGCTTTTATATTCCTCACTGCATCCTCCACTTCCTCCATGTTAAGTCCTTCTCTGTTCCTGGTGCCTTCCCTGCTTTCATCTTCCTCATTGCATCCTCCACTTCCTCCTTGTTAAGTCCTTCTCTGTTCCTGGTGCCTTCCCTGCTTTTATCTTCTCACTGCATCCTCCACTTCCTCCATGTTAGGTCCTCTTCTGTTCCTGGTATCTCCCCTCCTTTCATCTTCCTCACTGCATCCTCCACTTCCTCCATGTTAAGTCCTCTTCTGTTCCTGGTGTCTCCCCTCCTTTCATGTTCCTCACTGCATCCTCCACTTCCTCCATGTTAAGTCCTCTTCTGGTCCTGGTGCCTTCCCTGCTTTCATCTTCCTCACTGCATCCTCCACTTCCTCCATGTTAAGACCTGCTCTGTTCCTGGTGCCTTCCCTGCTTTCATCTTCCTCACTGCATCCTCCACTTTCTCCATGTTAAGTCCTTCTCTGTCCCTGGTGTCTTCCCTGCTTTCATCTTCCTCACTGCATCCTCCACTTCCTCCATGTTAAGTCCTTCTCTGTTCCTGGTTTCTCCCCTCCTTTCATCTTCCTCACTGCATCCTCCACTTCCTCCATGTTAAGTCCTCTTCTGCTCCTGGTGTCTCCCCTCCTTTCATCTTCCTCACTGCATCCTCCACTTCCCTCCATGTTAAGTCCTCTTCTGTTCCTGATGTCTCCCCTCCTTTCATCTTCCTCACTGCATCCTCCACTTCCTCCATGTTAAGTCCTCTTCTGTTCCTGGTGTCTCCCCTCCTTTCATCTTCCTCACTGCATCCTCCACTTCCTCCATGTTAAGTCCTCTTCTGTTCCTGGTGTCTCCCCTCCTTTCATCTTCCTCACTTCATCCTCCACTTCCCTCCATGTTAAGTCCTCTTCTGTTCCTTGTGTCTCCCCTCCTTTCATCTTCCTCACTGCATCCTCCACTTCCTCCATGTTAAGTCCTTCTCTGTTCCTGGTGCCTTCCCTGCTTTCATCTTCCTCACTGCATCCTCCATGTTATGTCCTTCTCTGTTCCTGGTGTCTTCCCTGCTTTCATCTTTCTCCCTGCATCCTCCATTTCCCTCCATGTTAAGTCCTCTTCTGTTCCTGGTGTCTCCCCTCCTTTCATCTTCCTCACTGCATCCTCCACTTCCTCCATGTTAAGTCCTTCTCTGTTCCTGGTGTCTCCCCTCCTTTCATCTTCCTCACTGCATCCTCCACTTCCTCCATGTTAAGACCTTCTCTGTTCCTGGTGCCTTCCCTCCTTTCATCTTCCTCACTGCATCCTCCACTTCCTCCATGTTAAGTCCTTCTCTGTTCCTGGTTGGTGCCTTCCCTCCTTTCATCTTCTCACTGCATCCTCCATTTCCTCCATGTTCAGCCCTCTTCTCTTCCTGGTGTCTCCCCTCCTTTCATCTTCCTCACTGCATCCTCCACTTCCTCCATGTTAAGTCCTTCTCTGTTCCTAGTGTCTCCCCTCCTTTCATCTTCCTCACTGCATCCTCCACTTCCTCCATGTTAAGTCCTTCTCTGTTCCTAGTGTCTCCCCTCCTTTCATCTTCCTCACTGCATCCTCCATTTCCTCCATGTTCAGCCCTCTTCTCTTCCTGGTGTCTCCCCTCCTTTCATCTTCCTCACTGCATCCTCCACTTCCTCCATGTTAAGTCCTTCTCTGTTCCTAGTGTCTCCCCTCCTTTCATCTTCCTCACTGCATCCTCCACTTCCCCCATGTTAAGTCCTTCTCTGTTCCTGGTGCCTTCCCTGCTTTTATCTTCCTCACTGCATCCTCCACTTCCTCCATGTTAAGTCCTTCTCTGTTCCTGGTGTCTCCCCTCCTTTCATCTTCCTCACTGCATCCTCCACTTCCTCCATGTTAAGTCCTTCTCTGTTCCTGGTGCCTTCCCTGCTTTCATCTTCCTTACTGCATCCTCCACTTCCTCCATGTTAAGTCCTTCTCTGTTCCTGGTGCCTTCCCTGCTTTCATCTTCCTCACTGCATCCTCCACTTCCCTCCATGTTAAGTCCTCTTCTGTTCCTGGTGTCTCCCCACCTTTCATCTTCCTCACTGCATCCTCCACTTCCTCCATGTTAAGTGCTCTTCTGTTCCTGGTGTCTTCCCTGCTTTCATCTTCCTCACTGCATCCTCCACTTCCTCCATGTTAAGTCCTTCTCTGTTCCTGGTTTCTCCCCTCCTTTCATCTTCCTCACTGCATCCTCCGCTTCCTCCATGTTAAGTCCTCTTCTGCTCCTGGTGTCTCCCCTCCTTTCATCTTCCTCACTGCATCCTCCACTTCCCTCCATGTTAAGTCCTCTTCTGTTCCTGGTGTCTCCCCTCCTTTCATCTTCCTCACTGCATCCTCCACTTCCTCCATGTTAAGTCCTCTTCTGTTCCTGGTGTCTCCCCTCCTTTCATCTTCCTCACTTCATCCTCCACTTCCCTCCATGTTAAGTCCTCTTCTGTTCCTTGTGTCTCCCCTCCTTTCATCTTCCTCACTGCATCCTCCACTTCCTCCATGTTAAGTCCTTCTCTGTTCCTGGTGCCTTCCCTGCTTTCATCTTCCTCACTGCATCCTCCATGTTATGTCCTTCTCCGTTCCTGGTGTCTTCCCTGCTTTCATCTTTCTCCCTGCATCCTCCATTTCCCTCCATGTTAAGTCCTCTTCTGTTCCTGGTGTCTCCCCTCCTTTCATCTTCCTCACTGCATCCTCCACTTCCTCCATGTTAAGTCCTTCTCTGTTCCTGGTGTCTCCCCTCCTTTCATCTTCCTCACTGCATCCTCCACTTCCTCCATGTTAAGACCTTCTCTGTTCCTGGTGCCTTCCCTGCTTTCATCTTTCTCACTGCATCCTCCATTTCCCTCCATGTTAAGTCCTCTTCTGTTCCTGGTGTCTCCCCTCCTTTCATCTTCCTCACTGCATCCTCCACATCCTCCATGTTAAGTCCTTCTCTGTTCCTGGTGCCTTCCCTGCTTTCATCTTCCTCACTGCATCCTCCACTTCCTCCATGTTAAGTCCTTCTCTGTTCCTGGTGTCTCCCCTCCTTTCATCTTTCTCACTGCATCCTCCACTTCCTCCATGTTAAGTCCTTCTCTGTTCCTGGTGTCTTCCCTGCTTTCATCTTCCTCACTGCATCCTCCATTTCCTCCATGTTCAGCCCTCTTGTCTTCCTGGTGTCTCCCCTCCTTTCATCTTCCTCACTGCGTTCCCCACTTCCTCCATGTTAAGTCCTTCTCTGTTCCTGGTCTCCCCTCCTTTCATCTTCCTCACTGCATCTTCCACTTCCTCCTTGTTAAGTCCTTCTCTGTTCCTGGCGCCTTCCCTCCTTTAATCTTCCTCACTGCATCCTCCACTTCCTCCATGTTAAGTCCTTCTCTGTTCCTGGTGTCTTCCCCCCTTTTATCTTCCTCACTGCATCCTCCACTTCCTCCATGTTAAGTCCTTCTCTGTTCCTGGTGTCTCCCCTCCTTTCATCTTCCTCACTGCATCCTCCACTTCCTCCATGTTAAGTCCTTCTCTGTTCCTGGTGCCTTCCCTGCTTTCATTTTCCTCACTGCATCCTCCACTTCCTCCATGTTAAGTCCTTCTCTGTTCCTGGTGTCTCCCCTCCTTTCATCTTCCTCACTGCATCCTCCACTTCCTCCATGTTAAGTCCTTCTCTGTTGCTGGTGCCTTCCCTGCTTTCATCTTCCTCACTGCATCCTCCACTTCCTCCATGTTAAGTCCTTCTCTGTTCCTGGTGTCTCCCCTCCTTTCATCTTCCTCACTGCATCCTCCACTTCCTCCATGTTAAGTCCTTCTCTGTTCCTGGTGCCTTCCCTGCTTTCATCTTCCTCACTGCATCCTCCACTTCCTCCATGTTAAGTCCTTCTCTGTTCCTGGTGCCTTCCCTGCTTTCATCTTCCTCACTGCATCCTCCACTTCCTCCATGTTAAGTCCTTCTCTGTTCCTAGTGTCTTCCCTGCTTTCACCTTTCTCACTGCATCCTCCATTTCCCTCCATGGTAAGTCCTCTTCTGTTCCTGGTGTCTCCCCTCCTTTCATCTTCCTCACTGCATCCTCCACTTCCTCCATGTTAAGTCCTTCTCTGTTCCTGGTGCCTTCCCTGCTTTCATCTTCCTCACTGCATCCTCCACTTCCTCCATGTTAAGTCCTTCTCTGTTCCTGGTGTCTCCCCTCCTTTCATCCTTCTCACTGCATCCTCCACTTCCTCCATGTTAAGTCCTTCCCTGTTCCTGGTGTCTTCCCTGCTTTTATCTTCCTCACTGCATCCTCCACTTCCTCCATGTTAAGTCCTCTTCTGTTCCTGGTATCTCCCCTCCTTTCATCTTCCTCACTGCATCCTCCACTTCCTCCATGTTAAGTCCTCTTCTGTTCCTGGTGTCTCCCCTCCTTTCATGTTCCTCACTGCATCCTCCACTTCCTCCATGTTAAGTCCTCTTCTGGTCCTGGTGCCTTCCCTGCTTTCATCTTCCTCACTGCATCGTCCACTTCCTCCATGTTAAGACCTGCTCTGTTCCTGGTGCCTTCCCTGCTTTCATCTTCCTCACTGCATCCTCCACTTTCTCCATGTTAAGTGCTCTTCTGTCCCTGGTGTCTTCCCTGCTTTCATCTTCCTCACTGCATCCTCCACTTTCTCCATGTTAAGTCCTTCTCTGTCCCTGGTGTCTTCCCTGCTTTCATCTTTCTCACTGCATCCTCCATTTCCCTCCATGTTAAGTCCTTCTCTGTTCCTGGTGTCTTCCCTGCTTACATCTTCCTCACTGCATCCTCCACTTCCCTCCATGTTAAGTCCTCTTCTGTTCCTGGTGTCTCCCCTACTTTCATCTTCCTCACTGCATCCTCCACTTCCTCCATGTTAAGTCCTTCTCTGCTCCTGGTGCCTTCCCTCCTATCATCTTCCTCACTGCATCCTCCATGTTAAGTCCTTCTCTGTTCCTGGTTTCTCCCCTCCTTTCATCTTCCTCACTGCATCCTCCACTTCCTCCATGTTAAGTCCTCTTCTGCTCCTGGTGTCTCCCCTCCTTTCATCTTCCTCACTGCATCCTCCACTTCCCTCCATGTTAAGTCCTCTTCTGTTCCTGGTGTCTCCCCTCCTTTCATCTTCCTCACTGCATCCTCCACTTCTTCCTTGTTAAGTCCTCTTCTGTTCCTGGTGTCTCCCCTCCTTTCATCTTCCTCACTGCATCCTCCACTTCCTCCATGTTAAGTTCTTCTCTGTTCCTCGTGCCTCCCCTCCTTTCATCTTCCTCACTGCAGCCTCCACTTCCTCCATGTTAAGTCCTTCTCTGTTCCTGGTGCCTTCCCTGCTTTCATCTTCCTCACTGCATCCTCCATTTCCTCCATGTTCAGCCCTCTTCTCTTCCTGGTGTCTCCCCTCCTTTCATCTTCCTCACTGCATCCTCCACTTCCTCCATGTTAAGTCCTTCTCTGTTCCTAGTGTCTCCCCTCCTTTCATCTTCCTCACTGCATCCTCCACTTCCTCCATGTTAAGTCCTTCTCTGTTCCTAGTGTCTCCCCTCCTTTCATCTTCCTCACTGCATCCTCCATTTCCTCCATGTTCAGCCCTCTTCTCTTCCTGGTGTCTCCCCTCCTTTCATCTTCCTCACTGCATCCTCCACTTCCTCCATGTTAAGTCCTTCTCTGTTCCTAGTGTCTCCCCTCCTTTCATCTTCCTCACTGCATCCTCCACTTCCCCCATGTTAAGTCCTTCTCTGTTCCTGGTGCCTTCCCTGCTTTTATCTTCCTCACTGCATCCTCCACTTCCTCCATGTTAAGTCCTTCTCTGTTCCTGGTGTCTCCCCTCCTTTCATCTTCCTCACTGCATCCTCCACTTCCTCCATGTTAAGTCCTCTTCTGTTCCTGGTGCCTTCCCTCCTTTTATCTTCCTCACTGCATCCTCCACTTCCTCCATATTAAGTCCTTCTCTGTTCCTGGTGCCTTCCCTGCTTTCATCTTCCCCACTGCATCCTCCACTTCCTCCATGTTAAGTCCTCTTCTGTTCCTGGTGCCTTCCCTCCTTTCATCTTCCTCACTGCATCCTCCACTTCTTCCATGTTAAGTCCTTCTCTGTTCCTGGTGCCTTCCCTGCTTTCATCGTCCTCACTGCATCCTCCACTTCCTCCATGTTAAGTCCTCTTCTGTTCCTGGTGCCTTCCCTCCTTTCATCTTCCTCACTGCATCCTCCACTTCCTCCATGTTAAGTCCTTCTCTGTTCCTGGTTGGTGCCTTCCCTCCTTTCATCTTCCTCACTGCATCCTCCACTTCCTCCATGTTAAGTCCTCTTCTGTTCCTGGTGCCTTCCCTCCTTTTATCTTCCTCACTGCATCCTCCACTTCCTCCATATTAAGTCCTTCTCTGTTCCTGGTGCCTTCCCTGCTTTCATCTTCCCCACTGCATCCTCCACTTCCTCCATGTTAAGTCCTCTTCTGTTCCTGGTGCCTTCCCTCCTTTCATCTTCCTCACTGCATCCTCCACTTCTTCCATGTTAAGTCCTTCTCTGTTCCTGGTGCCTTCCCTGCTTTCATCGTCCTCACTGCATCCTCCACTTCCTCCATGTTAAGTCCTCTTCTGTTCCTGGTGCCTTCCCTCCTTTCATCTTCCTCACTGCATCCTCCACTTCCTCCATGTTAAGTCCTTCTCTGTTCCTGGTTGGTGCCTTCCCTCCTTTCATCTTCTCACTGCATCCTCCACTTCACTCCATGTTAAGTCCTCTTCTGTTCCCAGTTCCTCTATTTCTTCATCAGGGTCACCATTCGGGTTGAGAGTTCTTCAAAGTACTCCCTGCACATGATCATGAGTTCATCTTTATTCCCTACTTCTCGACCGCTTTATTTCACCGTTCGAACGTAGTCCGTCATATCATTCCTCCTCTTACTTTTAACCATCCCATATAGGACCCTTTTGGTACCTCCACTATCCTCCTCCATCATCCTTGTCCACTCTTCCATCCACTTTCTTCTCTCCTCAGCCACCACCACTCTTTTCACTTCCTTCTGTGGTATTTGGTACTCCTTTCTGGTCTCTATTGTCCTATTTTGGAACCACAACCTAAAGGCTCTATTCTTCTTCTGCACTAGATCTTTTGTTTCCCGATTCTACCATGGAGTTTCTTTCCATCTCTTCTTGTTGCTTGTCCTTCCACATACTGCTTCTGCCGCCCTTGAATCTACCCCATTCCCCTTCTACTGTCTTCACTTCATCATTTGTGATACTTTCCTTCACTATTCTTAGGTATTCTACCCTGTTTTCTTCACCTCTCAACTTCCATACCCTTATTCGTCTATCCTGATTTTCTGCGCCTTTCTTATCCTTGGTCCTCTCAGGTTCATTACCAACCATCCAAGGCCTCGGATGGAATTACCCTGATGTCTATGATGTTTCTATTCATATCACTATCGTACAGGATGTAGTCTCGTCAGGTCATTGCTATACTAGGTAATCTTGTGGCTCTCTCTTTTCTTGAACCAGGAGTTTCCCACCAACAAGCCATTCCTTTTACAAAAATCCAACAATCTTTCACCTGACTGCCCCAACCCTCCGGTCCAAGCACATTTTCATACCCTTGTCTTTCCCTTGTGCATTTAAATCTCCCATTAAAATCACATTCTTTCCTCCCACCTGTTTCAGCATTTCCTCTTGAAACTCTTGTTTCTCTTCAGCATGCAGCCTACACTATTTATTTATTTATTTACATAGGTCCCAATGAGCCTGAGCTCGTGTTAGGGACAATCAAGTAACATAGTTACAGCATGGCATATATATAATTTTTGTAACATTCCGTTATTGTTTAATTTAATAGTAACTTAGATTGCTAGTGACTAACTTTACAGAGATAATTCGGTATGATACATTGCATTGCTTAAGGCTATTGTACATTGGCTATTCATTCCTTAATAGGAAGTCTTTTGTTTTCCTCTTAAATGTTTTTATAGAGAAACTTTCCCTTATGCCTAATGGTAGCGAGTTGTATTCTTTTATTATAGAGGACATAATTCCTTTAGTTCCAAATTTAATGGATTGGGAATGGCTGGTGAATATTTGATTTACTCCTCTTGTTGCATAATGATGAATGTCATTTGCATGGGTAAAATGGATGTGTGTGTGTATCAATTTGTTTTCTAATTTGTATACAAATACTGTTGCTGACATAGCTATTTGTTTTTGCAGTGGCATAATTTTAGTTCCTGAGTACAATTCATTTGAGGGCGTGAGCCAAGGTAATCCAAAGATAGATTTTATAGCACGTTTCTGGAGTATCTCAAGTTCATTTATCAGCTCCTTCTTACAATATCCCCATATGAAATTCATGTACATTAGATGTGAATGTATCAGAGCAAAGTATATATTTTTCAATTGTTGGCTAGTAAGACAGCTATATCTTAATCTGAAAATAATACCAATTAAAGGGCTGATTTTATGTTTTACATTTTCTACATGATTTTCCCAGGTTAGTGTACTATCTAGTGTGATACCTAAGTTTGTTGCCGATTTAACCCTTTCTATTTCTTTGTTGGCTATGTTGACTATGTTTGTGGTCTCAATCTTGTATGATGGTTTATGGAAGAACAAATATTTTGTTTTAGTGATATTGATAACCATTTTGTGTGCTCTCAACCAATCCACCAGCTTATTGAGATCATAATTAATATTTAGCATAATTTCCTGTTCAGATGTTCCCAGATAGAGTATAAAAATATCATCTGCAAATAGTTTAAGCTTGCCTTTCAATTCTAATAATACTATATCATTAATATAGGCCAAGAAAAGAATTGGTCCTAAGACAGAACCTTGAGGTACTCCTGTGTCAATTCTCATTTGAGATCCTTTTACATTATCGATTGCAACATATTGTTTTCTGTTAGTGAGGTAGTTCTTGAACCAATCATGTGCCACTCCTCTGATGCCTGCAAATTCTAGTTTATTAAGGAGAATCTTATGGTTAACCAGATCGAAGGCTTTTTGAAGGTCAATTAGTACACCAGCAGCTAGTTTGTTTTCATCTAATGCCTTTTCTACATCAGTTACTACTTCAAATATAGCACTATCAGCTCCTCTATTTGGAATAAACCCATATTGGCAGTTTGCAAAGTAATCATTTTTCATGATGAAATTCATAAGTCTTCGTTTAACAACGCTTTCTAGAACCTTGCTGATGGCAGATATAATATTAATGGGTCTGTAATTTGATGGGTGGGTTTTGTCTCCTTTTTTGTAGACCGGGACCACCCTAGAGACTTTACAGACACCGGGGAATATACCAGTCATCAGTGAAAGATTTATTATTTTGACAAGATATGGTGTAAGGCCCTCAAGACACAATTGTAGCATGACATTAGTAGTGTTGTCCTCACTTATATTGTTTTTGTGTTTTAGGGAGTTTATAATTGATTGTATTTCATTAGCATCAGTAGGTAACATAAAGATTGTCTTAGTGCTAGTAGTATTTTTATAGCTTGTAATGTCCGAGGTAGAACCGTTTCCTTGATTTTCCCATATACTGTTAGCAATATTGACATAATATTTATTAATTTCATCACATATATTTTCCTTTTTTTTCGACATTTGTGCCGTCGACTATAAGTTTGACAATTTCATTTTTCCCCTTCTTTGGTCTATTTAACATCTCATTAACAACACTCCACACTTCCCTCTGATTATTTGCATTTTGAATTTTTTGGTCAAAGTAGTTTCTTTGTAGGTTTCTCTTAAGTTTTGTAACTTGGTTGCTAATAATTTTATATTCTTCTAAAATTTCTGCAGATGGATTTTTAACTTTGGTTTTTGTATATATCTTATCTTTCCTGTGTATTAGTGCTAAAAGATCTTGTGTGATCCAGGGTTTTATTGGTGGGGCACTTGGCTCCTTATTCGTATATTTCATAGTACAGGCTTCTATTCCTTTATTAATAAAATCACAGAATTTATTGTAGTAGTCATTGATGTTAGTTTCATTGCATACAAATTCTTGAGTTATTAAATATTTATTAAGTTTTTTGTAGTTTATTTTATCCTTTTCTATTGGCCTATCATCACATATTGAGTTCCTGTTTATCTTTTTGTTTCTCATTTCACAGATGAGTAAATGGTGATCACTCAAATCATTATCAATATTATAGACATTACATATTTTGTCACAGTCGTTCACCAATACATGATCAATTAGAGTAGAGCTAGTTTGTGTTACACGAGTTGGTTATTTTGTATTACATAAGACTAGACCGTATGATTTGACTAGGTTAATATAACTACTAGTATATCTGTCCCCAAATAATAGATCGATATTCATATCACCTAGTATTATAACAGGATTCGTTGAGTAAGAACTAATAATTACTTCGAGATCAGTTAGAAAGTGTGGAATGTTGCTTTTATGAGGGTTATAAGCAGTGATTATATTGTATTCTTGATGGCCTTTTCTCACAGTAATGTGCAGTATGCTGTGGGTGGAATTTATTTCCTTTACAAGGGTACTGCTACATTTGTTTGAAATATACAAAGATACTCCCCCGCCAGTTTGCTTTCTAACTATGTGATATGCAACATATTTCTTAATATTGAAAAACATTTTTGTTTGTTCTGTTAACCAATTTTCTGAGATTGCTAGGACATCTACACCTTTGATTCTGTCTAACATTATTTGGATATCATCGAACTTGTTTTTTATGCTATGTGCATTTATGTGTACGCATTTTAGTGTACTGGTATCGGTTATTATCTGTTTACTGTCCTTAATCTTATAATAATCGCTAAGTGTATTACAGTTACACTCGGTTAATTCTAGTGTATTATTATTTGCATTACCTAAAAAATTTAATTTCTGTAATTCTAGTTCCATATGGGATAATACTTAGTAGATATCTTACTATTACATTGATTTTAGTTTGAGAGGGCGAGTTCATCCAGTATTTCAGCACTTGATATAAGCTTTGTGGGTCCATTTTGATTTTTCCGAATGTATATTTTGCAGTCTCTGACCCAAGTTGCAAAGATTTTTCCCTGTTGTCTCAATTCACGGCACTTTTTGGCGATGATTTCATTTCTTGGGGTCAGGTGTTCATTGATATATATATTACCACCATCACTGTAACCAATTTCACTCGTCTTCAGGGTCTTCTTTTGTCTTCTGCTACTGAGAATCTCTTCCTTCTTCCACCTATTATTTATTTTCACAATTATCGGTTGAGGACCAGGCTTTGTTGACGGGAGGCGGTGAGCTGCGTCTATGTTTGCCCTGGTGATTTCAACTCCTAACGTCTTGCCAATGTCCGAGATTTTGTGAAATACATCCTCCTTTCAGTGATATTCTTACCTGTCACTTATTCTCATCACTTCTTCTGTTAACCACCTCTCACTACTACCCCCACTCCAATATAGTCTCTCCTTCCACCTTGTTTCTGCCAGCCCCTTCTCTCCATCATATCCACCATCTCCTCCACCTTCCCAGACAATGTTTGTATATTAATGATGACAGCTAGGTCGTCGTCCATCGTATCCGTGCTGTTCCTGTCCGAGGCCTGTTCCCTTATTATCCACTGCTGGGCCTATCGTAGCTCTGTGGCACAATACTTGGCCCTTTCCCCATCCACGCAATCAGTGCTTGTATCCCATTCTCTGTCAATTTGATCAAATGTGCATGGTTGGTTACGGGGAAAAGTAATGTGTTAATTTGATGATGGGTGCTGTACTCGTCCCGGGCGGCTGGGGTTTTTAGAGACGCCGGGGTGTCTACTGACACGGCTCACTCACATTTGCACACCCTGCACCAGGATTCGATCCTGCTACCTTGGGATCAGCAGGTGAGAACGTTACCCAGGATATACATAGAGCCCTGGGGCCTGTGTTATATGTTATACTGTTTATGTCTCGTTGCAGTTCCCAACCCATGCGGCACCAACAATGGAAACTGTTCCCACTTGTGTCTACTCAATGAAGGTGCGACCTTCAAATGTGATTGTCCTCATGTGATGCGTCTGGGAGAAGACAATCGTACATGCATCGGTAAGTTGCAGTCCACAACCCATACCTGAGCGTCTGCAAGGCAAAATTGTTTTATTGTGTACTAACATATGCTGCCGCGACCTTGTCTGTTTGCCTGCTAAGTGAGCAGTTGTCCAGGAGAGTGACCCTAGTTCACCCTTCTGCTATCGCCAGAAACTTACCCCATGGCCAGCCCGGTTAATTTAAAACTTTGAATGGCTTCACCATTGGTGTTTTGTGTGCAAACATCGCAACAGAGACCCATGCTCGCAATTACAAATACAGTATATTAATCTGGGAGTGGTGTCCCATCTTCTGTGTTACTGGAATGAAGACTAAAGTATATTTTCATAAATAAACCATAAGATAGGTTCTAGCTGAGAATATAGCATTGGCACATACAAAACACTGATACAACATTAATTCAGTTTGCCATCGTAGTATAAGTCTTACTAGTCGTGTGTTCAGCAGGCTCATGTGCTTTATACACATACTGTATACGGTATCGTGTCATATTTTGGTGGAACCCAAATACCGAGGAACGCAACGACTTCCTTCGCCACTTTCCTTTTATTCTCTCTGAGTTTCCACATGAAAGTTAAATTGGCTTACAGAAGTCAATATGCCCGTCCCTTGACATTCTCATAAGCAGTGTAGGGTCCATCAGGTGGAACACTTGGTAGTGCACAGCAACACAAACGGTAACATTGGGGGGGGGGGGGTCCACTTCCTCCAAGACGACGAACACTGCAGCATCTTGTAAAGCGAATGTGTAGCAGTTCATTCAGCCCCTTTCCCGGGTTCAAAACATGATCATAATAATTGTTGTTTTACTTTGAACTAGCTCAAACGGATAATGCAACGTGTTGTCTTTTGAAAACATTTGATTCTATGTTGTTTTTCTTTTTTGAACTGGAATATTCTTTGGATAACCGCGGCACCCAGCTTTTCTTACAAGAATTTTTTCTAAAAATATGCAACGATTCTGCAAGGAAATAAGGCTCGGAGTGTTGGTCTTGCTACTAGGAACTGTAGTCGTATGGCCTCGGTCGGGTGCCACGTGCAAGCTTGCATGTCAAGTTATCTTGTTCCTTGGAGCACTATGAAAGTGAGGGAGGTTAGATATCTAAGCTGCTTGACACTAAAGCGCTTTCTAGTAGAGAGAGGTGGAACTCTTGTGTTAACGGAAAATCCTGAGATTAACTTTGCCATTATGAACACGACCTACTGAATTCAAATGGGTTCTTTAACCCCTATGCTGCCAAATTAAATTTTAAACTTTACTCTCCAAGACTGAATTAAGCAGTGAAAAATTAATTTTTATTCTTACATCAAATAACTTTATTACATGACATGAATATTTCTAGTGCGTGCACGTACAGTACTCTGCAAAAGAAGGCAAAACAAAAATGAAAAAGTGGAAGATTTTCTTAATGTATGTATATGACTTTCCCCTTCTATTTGATGACTTCAGTCATAATCACCTTTTTTCCTTCTAATTGATGACTTCAGTCATAATCACCTTTTTTCCTTCTCATTGATGGCTTCAGTCATAATAACCTTTTCCCCTTCTAATTGATGACTTCAGTCATAATCACCTTTTTTCCTTCTAATTGATGACTTCAGTCATAATAACCTTTTCCCCTTCTAATTGATGACTTCAGTCATAATCACCTTTTTTCCTTCTAATTGATGACTTCAGTCATAATAACCTTTTTCCCTTCTAATTGATGACTACAGTCATAATAACCTTTTCCCCTTCTAATTGATGACTTCAGTCATAATCACCTTTTTCCCTTCTAATTGATGACTTCATTCATAATCACCTTTTTTCCTTCTAATTGATGACTTCAGTCATAATAACCTTTTCCCCTTCTAATTGATGACTTCAGTCATAATAACCTTTTCCCCTTCTAATTGATGACTTCAGTCATAATAACCTTTTTCCCTTCTAAGTGATGACTTCAGTCATAATAACCTTTTCCCCTTCTAATTGATGACTTCAGTCATAATCACCTTTTTCCCTTCTAATTGATGACTTCATTCATAATCACCTTTTTTGCCTTCTAATTGATGACTTCAGTCATAATAACCTTTTCCCCTTCTAATTGATGACTTCAGTCATAATCACCTTTTTTCCTTCTAATTGATGACTTCATTCATAATCACCTTTTTGCCTTCTAATTGATGACTTCAGTCATAATAACCTTTTCCCCTTCTAATTGATGACTTCAGTCATAATCACCTTTTTTCCTTCTAATTGATGACTTCAGTCATAATAACCTTTTTTCCTTCTAACTGATGACTTAAGTCATAATCACCTTTTTCCCTTCTAATTGATGACTTCAGTCATAATCACCTTTTTTCCTTCTAATTGATGACTTCAGTCATAATCACCTCATTCCCTTCTAATTGATGACTTCAGTCATAATCACCTTTTTCCCTTCAAATTGATGACTTCAGTCATAATAACCTTTTCCCCTTCTAATTGATGACTTTAGTTATAATCACCTTTTTCCCTTCTAATTGATGACTTCAGTCATAATAACCTTTTCCCCTTCTAATTGATGACTTCAGTCATAATCACCTTTTTTCCTTCTAATTGATGACTTCAGTCATAATAACCTTTTCCCCTTCTAATTGATGACTTCAGTCATAATCACCTTTTTTCCTTCTAATTGATGACTTCAGTCATAATAACCTTTTTTCCTTCTAACTGATGACTTCAGTCATAATCACCTTTTTTCCTTCTCATTGATGGCTTCAGTCATAATTACCTTTTCCCCTTCTAATTGATGACTTCAGTCATAATCACCTTTTTTCCTTCTAATTGATGACTTCAGTCATAATCACCTTTTTTCCTTCTCATTGATGGCTTCAGTCATAATAACCTTTTCCCCTTCTAATTGATGACTTCAGTCATAATCACCTTTTTTCCTTCTAATTGATGACTTCAGTCATAATAACCTTTTCCCCTTCTAATTGATGACTTCAGTCATAATCACCTTTTTTCCTTCTAATTGATGACTTCAGTCATAATAACCTTTTTCCCTTCTAATTGATGACTACAGTCATAATAACCTTTTCCCCTTCTAATTGATGACTTCAGTCATAATCACCTTTTTCCCTTCTAATTGATGACTTCATTCATAATCACCTTTTTTCCTTCTAATTGATGACTTCAGTCATAATAACCTTTTCCCCTTCTAATTGATGACTTCAGTCATAATAACCTTTTCCCCTTCTAATTGATGACTTCAGTCATAATAACCTTTTCCCCTTCTAATTGATGACTTCATTCATAATCACCTTTTTGCCTTCTAATTGATGACTTCAGTCATAATAACCTTTTCCCATTCTAATTGATGACTTCAGTCATAATCACCTTTTTTCCTTCTAATTGATGACTTCAGTCATAATAACCTTTTTTCCTTCTAACTGATGACTTAAGTCATAATCACCTTTTTCCCTTCTAATTGATGACTTCAGTCATAATCACCTTTTTTCCGTCTAATTGATGACTTCAGTCATAATCACCTCATTCCCTTCTAATTGATGACTTCAGTCATAATCACCTTTTCCCTTCAAATTGATGACTTCAGTCATAATAACCTTTTCCCCTTCTAATTGATGACTTCAGTTATAATCACCTTTTTCCCTTCTAATTGATGACTTCAGTCATAATAACCTTTTCCCCTTCTAATTGATGACTTCAGTCATAATCACCTTTTTTCCTTCTGATTGATGACTTCAGTCAGAATAACCTTTTTTCCTTCTAATTGATGACTTCAGTCATAATCACCTTTTCCCCTTCTAATTGATGGCTCAGTCATAATCACCCTTTTCCCTTCTAATTGATGGCTTCAGTCATAATCACCTTTTTTCCTTCTAATTGATGGCTTCAGTCATAATCACCTTTTTTCCTTCTAGTTGATGACTTCAGTCATAATCACCTTTTTTCCTTCTAATTGATGACTTCAGTCATAATCACCCTTTTCCCTTCTAATTGATGACTTCAGTCATAATCACCTTTTTCCCTTCTAATTGATGACTTCAGTCATAATCACCTTTTCCCCTTCTAATTGATGGCTTCAGTCATAATCACCTTTTCCCCTTCTAATTGATGGCTTCAGTCATAATCACCTTTTTCCCTTCTAATTGATGGCTTCAGTCATAATCACCTTTTTTCCTTCTAATTGATGGCTTCAGTCATAATCACCTTTTTCCCTTCTAATTGATGGCTTCAGTCATAATCACATTTTTTCCTTCTAATTGATGACTTCAGTCATAATCACCTTTTCCCCTTCTAATTGAAGGCTTCAGTCATAATCACCTTTTTCCCTTCTAATTGATGACTTCAGCCATAATCACCTTTTTCCCTTCTAGTTGATGACTTCAGTCATAATCACCTTTTCCCCTTCTAATTGATGACTTCAGTCATAATCACCTTTTCCCCTTCTAATTCATGACTTCAGTCATAATCACCTTTTTCCCTTCTAATTGATGACTTCAGTCATAATCACCTTTTTCCCTTCTAATTGATGACTTCAGTCATAATCACCTTTTTCCCTTCTAATTGATGACTTCAGTCTTAATCACCTTTTTCCCTTCTAATTGATGACTTCAGTCATAATCACCTTTTTCCCTTTTAATTGATGACTTCAGTCATAGTCACCTTTTTTCCTTCTAATTGATGACTTCAGTCATAATCACCTTTTTCCCTTCTAATTGATGACTTCATTCATAATCACCTTTTTCCCTTCTAATTGATGACTTCAGTCATAATAACCTTTTTCCCTTCTAATTGATGACTTCAGTCATAATCACCTTTTTTCCTTCTAGTTGATGACTTCAGTCATAATCACCTTTTTTCCTTCTAGTTGATGACTTCAGTCATAATCACCTTTTCCCCTTCTAATTGATGACTTCAGTCATAATAACCTTTTTCCTTCTAGTTGATTACTTGGTCATAATAACCTTTTTCCCTTCTATTTGATGACTTCAGTCATAATCACCTTTTTTCCTTCTAGTTGATGACTTCAGTCATAATCACCTTTTTTCCTTCTAATTGATGACTTCAGTCATAATAACCTTTTCCCCTTCTAATTGATGGCTTCAGTCATAATAACCTTTTTCCTTCTAATTGATGACTTCGGTCATAATAACCTTTTTCCCTTCTAATTGATGACTTCAGTCATAATAACCTTTTCCCCTTCTAATTGATGGCTTCAGTCATAATCACCTTTTTCCCTTCTAATTGATGACTTCATTCATAATCACCTTTTTTCCTTTAGTTGATTACTTCAGTCATTTTCACCTTTTTTCCTTCTAGTTGATGACTTCAGTCAATCACCTTTTCCCCTTCTAATTGATGACTTCAGTCATAATCACCTTTTTCCCTTCTAATTGATGACTTCAGTCATAATCACCTTTTCCCCTTCTAATTGATGACTTCATTCATAATCACCTTTTTTCCTTCTAGTTGATGACTTCAGTCATAATAACCTTTTTCCCTTCTAATTGATGACTTCAGTCATAATCACCTTTTTTCCTTCTAGTTGATGACTTCAGTCATAATAACCTTTTTCCCTTCTAATTGATGACTTCAGTCATAATCACCTTTTTCTCTTCTAATTGATGACTTCAGTCATAATCACCTTTTCCCCTTCTAATTGATGACTTCATTCATATTCACCTTTTTTCCTTCTAGTTGATGACTTCAGTCATAATAACCTTTTTCCCTTCTAATTGATGACTTCAGTCATAATCACCTTTTTTCCTTCTAGTTGATGACTTCAGTCATAATAACCTTTTTCCCTTCTAATTGATGACTTAGTCATAATCACCTTTTTTCCTTCTAGTTGATGACTTCAGTCATAATCACCTTTTTTCCTTCTAGTTGATGACTTCAGTCATAATCACTTTTTTTCCTTCTATTTGATGACTTCAGTCATAATCACCTTTTCCCCTTCTAATTGATGACTTCATTCATAATCACCTTTTTTCCTTCTAGTTGATGACTTCAGTCATAATCACCTTTTCCCTTCTAATTGATGACTTCAGTCATAATCCCCTTTTTCCCTTCTAATTGATGGCTTCGGTCATAATCACCTTTTCCCCTTCTAATTGATGGCTTCAGTCATAATCACCTTTTTCCCTTCTAATTGATGGCTTCAGTCATAATCACCTTTTTTCCTTCTAATTGATGGCTTCAGTCATAATCACCTTTTCCCCTTCTAATTGATGACTTCATTCATAATCACCTTTTTTCCTTCTAATTGATGACTTCAGTCATAATCACCTTTTTTCCTTCTAGTTGATGACTTCAGTCATAATCACCTTTTTTCCTTCTAGTTGATGACTTCAGTCATAATCACCTTTTCCCCTTCTAATTGATGGCTTCAGTCATAATCACATTTTTTCCTTCTAGTTGATGACTTCAGTCATAATCACCTTTTTTCCTTCTAGTTGATGACTTCAGGCATAATCACCTTTTCCCCTTCTAATTGATGACTTCATTCATAATCACCTTTTTTCCTTCTAGTTGATGACTTCAGTCATAATCACCTTTTCCCTTCTAATTGATGACTTCAGTCATAATCACCTTTTTCCCTTCTAATTGTTGGCTTCAGTCATAATCACCTTTTCCCCTTCTAATTGATGGCTTCAGTCATAATCACCTCTTTCCCTTCTAATTGATGGCTTCAGTCATAATCACCTTTTTTCCTTCTAATTGATGACTTCAGTCATAATCACCTTTTTTCCTTCTAATTGATGACTTCAGTCATAATCACCTTTTTCCCTTCTAATTGATGACTTCAGTCATAATCACCTTTTCCCCTTCTAATTGATGGCTTCAGTCATAATCACCTTTTTCCCTTCTAATTGATGACTTCAGTCATAATCACCTTTTCCCCTTCTAATTGATGGCTTCAGTCATAATCACCTTTTTCCCTTCTAATTGATGGCTTCAGTCATAATCACCTTTTTTCCTTCTAATTGATGGCTTCAGTCATAATCACCTTTTTTCCTTCTAGTTGATGACTTCAGTCATAATCACCTTTTTTCCTTCTAATTGATGACTTCAGTCATAATCACCCTTTTCCCTTCTAATTGATGACCTCAGTCAGAATCACCTTTTTCCCTTCTAATTGATGACTTCAGTCATAATCACCTTTTCCCCTTCTAATTGATGGCTTCAGTCATAATCACCTTTTCCCCTTCTAATTGATGGCTTCAGTCATAATCACCTTTTTCCCTTCTAATTGATGGCTTCAGTCATAGTCACCTTTTTTCCTTCTAATTGATGGCTTCAGTCATAATCACCTTTTTCCCTTCTAATTGATGGCTTCAGTCATAATCACCTTTTTTCCTTCTAATTGATGACTTCAGTCATAATCACCTTTTCCCCTTCTAATTGAAGGCTTCAGTCATAATCACCTTTTTCCCTTCTAATTGATGACTTCAGTCATAATCACCTTTTCCCCTTCTAATTGATGACTTCAGTCATAATCACCTTTTCCCCTTCTAATTGATGACTTCAGTCATAATCACCTTTTTCCCTTCTAGTTGATGACTTCAGTCATAATCACCTTTTTTCCTTCTAGTTGATGACTTCAGTCATAATCACCTTTTTCCCTTCTAATTGATGACTTCAGTCATAATCACCTCTTTCCCTTCTAATTGATGACTTCAGTCATAATCACCTTTTCCCCTTCTAATTGATGGCTTCAGTCATAATCACCTTTTCCCCTTCTAATTGATGGCTTCAGTCATAATCACCTTTTTCTCTTCTAATTGATGACTTCAGTCATAATAACCTTTTCCCCTTCTAATTGATGGCTTCAGTCATAATAACCTTTTCCCTTCTAATTGATGACTTCAGTCATAATAACCTTTTCCCCTTCTAATTGATGACTTCAGTCATAATAACCTTTTTCCCTTCTAATTGATGACTTCAGTCATAATCACCTTTTTTCCTTCTAGTTGATGACTTCAGTCATAATCACCTTTTCCCCTTCTAATTGATGGCTTCAGTCATAATCACCTTTTTCCCTTCTAATTGATGACTTCATTCATAATCACCTTTTTTCCTTCTAGTTGATGACTTCAGTCATAATAACCTTTTTCCCTTCTAATTGATGACTTCCGTCATAATCACCTTTTTTCCTTCTAGTTGATGACTTCAGTCATAATAACCTTTTTCCCTTCTAATTGATGACTTCAGTCATAATCACCTTTTTCCCTTCTAATTGATGACTTCAGTCATAATCACCTTTTCCCCTTCTAATTGATGACTTCATTCATATTCACCTTTTTTCCTTCTAGTTGATGACTTCAGTCATAATAACCTTTTTCCCTTCTAATTGATGACTTCAGTCATAATCACCTTTTTTCCTTCTAGTTGATGACTTCAGTCATAATAACCTTTTTCCCTTCTAATTGATGACTTCAGTCATAATCACCTTTTTCCCTTCTAATTGATGACTTCAGTCATAATCACCTTTTCCCCTTCTAATTGATGACTTAATTCATAATCACCTTTTTCCTTCTAGTTGATGACTTCAGTCATAATAACCTTTTTCCCTTCTAATTGATGACTTCAGTCATAATCACCTTTTTTCCTTCTAGTTGATGACTTCGGTCATAATCACCTTTTTTCCTTCTAGTTGATGACTTCAGTCATAATCACCTTTTCCCCTTCTAATTGATGGCTTCAGTCATAATAACCTTTTTCCCTTCTAGTTGATGACTTCAGTCATAATCACCTTTTTTCCTTCTATTTGATGACTTCAGTCATAATCACCTTTTCCCCTTCTAATTGATGACTTCATTCATAATCAACTTTTTTCCTTCTAGTTGATGACTTCAGTCATAATCACCTTTTCCCTTCTAATTGATGACTTCAGTCATAATCCCCTTTTTCCCTTCTAATTGATGGCTTCGGTCATAATCACCCTTTCCCCTTCTAATTGATGGCTTCAGTCATAATCACCTTTTTCCCTTCTAATTGATGGCTTCAGTCATAATCACCTTTTTTCCTTCTAATTGATGGCTTCAGTCATAATCACCTTTTCCCCTTCTAATTGATGACTTCATTCATAATCACTTTTTTCCTTCTAATTGATGACTTCAGTCATAATCACCTTTTTTCCTTCTAGTTGGTGACTTCAGTCATAATCACCTTTTTTCCTTCTAGTTGATGACTTCAGTCATAATCACCTCTTCCCCTTCTAATTGATGGCTTCAGTCATAATCACATTTTTTCCTTCTAGTTGATGACTTCAGTCATAATCACCTTTTTTCCTTCTAGTTGATGACTTCAGGCATAATCACCTTTTCCCCTTCTAATTGATGACTTCATTCATAATCACCTTTTTTCCTTCTAGTTGATGACTTCAGTCATAATCACCTTTTCCCTTCTAATTGATGACTTCAGTCATAATCACCTTTTTCCCTTCTAATTGTTGGCTTCAGTCATAATCACCTTTTCCCCTTCTAATTGATGACTTCATTCATAATCACCTTTTTTCCTTCTAATTGATGACTTCAGTCATAATCACCTTTTTTCCTTCTAGTTGATGACTTCAGTCATAATCACCTTTTTTCCTTCTAGTTGATGACTTCAGTCATAATCACCTTTTCCCCTTCTAATTGATGGCTTCAGTCATAATCACCTTTTTCCCTTCTAATTGATGACTTCAGTCATAATCACCTTTTCCCATTCTAATTGATGGCTTCAGTCATAATCACCTTTTTCCCTTCTAATTGATGGCTTCAGTCATAATCACCTTTTTTCCTTCTAATTGATGGCTTCAGTCATAATCACATTTTTTCCTTCTAGTTGATGACTTCAGTCATAATCACCTTTTTTCCTTCTAGTTGATGACTTCAGGCATAATCACCTTTTCCCCTTCTAATTGATGACTTCATTCATAATCACCTTTTTTCCTTCTAGTTGATGACTTCAGTCATAATCACCTTTTCCCTTCTAATTGATGACTTCAGTCATAATCACCTTTTTCCCTTCTAATTGTTGGCTTCAGTCATAATCACCTTTTCCCCTTCTAATTGATGGCTTCAGTCATAATCACCTCTTTCCCTTCTAATTGATGGCTTCAGTCATAATCACCTTTTTCCCTTCTAATTGATGGCTTCAGTCATAATCACCTTTTTTCCTTCTAATTGATGGCTTCAGTCATAATCACCTTTTTTCCTTCTAGTTGATGACTTCAGTCATAATCACCTTTTTTCCTTCTAATTGATGACTTCAGTCATAATCACCCTTTTCCCTTCTAATTGATGACTTCAGTCATAATCACCTTTTTCCCTTCTAATTGATGACTTCAGTCATAATCACCTTTTCCCCTTCTAATTGATGGCTTCAGTCATAATCACCTTTTCCCCTTCTAATTGATGGCTTCAGTCATAATCACCTTTTTCCCTTCTAATTGATGGCTTCAGTCATAATCACCTTTTTTCCTTCTAATTGATGGCTTCAGTCATAATCACCTTTTTCCCTTCTAATTGATGGCTTCAGTCATAATCACCTTTTTTCCTTCTAATTGATGACTTCAGTCATAATCACCTTTTTTCCTTCTAGTTGATGACTTCAGTCATAATCACCTTTTTTCCTTCTAGTTGATGACTTCAGTCATAATCACCTTTTCCCCTTCTAATTGATGGCTTCAGTCATAATCACCTTTTTCCCTTCTAATTGATGACTTCAGTCATAATCACCTTTTCCCATTCTAATTGATGGCTTCAGTCATAATCACCTTTTTCCCTTCTAATTGATGGCTTCAGTCATAATCACCTTTTTTCCTTCTAATTGATGGCTTCAGTCATAATCACATTTTTTCCTTCTAGTTGATGACTTCAGTCATAATCACCTTTTTTCCTTCTAGTTGATGACTTCAGGCATAATCACCTTTTCCCCTTCTAATTGATGACTTCATTCATAATCACCTTTTTTCCTTCTAGTTGATGACTTCAGTCATAATCACCTTTTCCCTTCTAATTGATGACTTCAGTCATAATCACCTTTTTCCCTTCTAATTGTTGGCTTCAGTCATAATCACCTTTTCCCCTTCTAATTGATGGCTTCAGTCATAATCACCTCTTTCCCTTCTAATTGATGGCTTCAGTCATAATCACCTTTTTCCCTTCTAATTGATGGCTTCAGTCATAATCACCTTTTTTCCTTCTAATTGATGGCTTCAGTCATAATCACCTTTTTTCCTTCTAGTTGATGACTTCAGTCATAATCACCTTTTTTCCTTCTAATTGATGACTTCAGTCATAATCACCCTTTTCCCTTCTAATTGATGACTTCAGTCATAATCACCTTTTTCCCTTCTAATTGATGACTTCAGTCATAATCACCTTTTCCCCTTCTAATTGATGGCTTCAGTCATAATCACCTTTTCCCCTTCTAATTGATGGCTTCAGTCATAATCACCTTTTTCCCTTCTAATTGATGGCTTCAGTCATAATCACCTTTTTTCCTTCTAATTGATGGCTTCAGTCATAATCACCTTTTTCCCTTCTAATTGATGGCTTCAGTCATAATCACCTTTTTTCCTTCTAATTGATGACTTCAGTCATAATCACCTTTTCCCCTTCTAATTGAAGGCTTCAGTCATAATCACCTTTTTCCCTTCTAATTGATGACTTCAGTCATAATCACCTTTTCCCCTTCTAATTGATGACTTCAGTCATAATAACCTTTTCCCCTTCTAATTGATGGCTTCAGTCATAATAACCTTTTTCCTTCTAATTGATGACTTCAGTCATAATAACCGTTTTCCCTTCTAATTGATGACTTCAGTCATAATAACCTTTTTACCTTCTAATTGATGACTTCAGTCATAATCACCTTTTTTCCTTCTAGTTGATGACTTCAGTCATAATCACCTTTTCCCCTTCTAATTGATGGCTTCAGTCATAATCACCTTTTTCCCTTCTAATTGATGACTTCATTCATAATCACCTTTTTTCCTTCTAGTTGATGACTTCAGTCATAATAACCTTTTTCCCTTCTAATTGATGACTTCCGTCATAATCACCTTTTTTCCTTCTAGTTGATGACTTCAGTCATAATAACCTTTTTCCCTTCTAATTGATGACTTCAGTCATAATCACCTTTTTCCCTTCTAATTGATGACTTCAGTCATAATCACCTTTTCCCCTTCTAATTGATGACTTCATTCATATTCACCTTTTTTCCTTCTAGTTGATGACTTCAGTCATAATAACCTTTTTCCCTTCTAATTGATGACTTCAGTCATAATCACCTTTTTTCCTTCTAGTTGATGACTTCAGTCATAATAACCTTTTTCCCTTCTAATTGATGACTTCAGTCATAATCACCTTTTTCCCTTCTAATTGATGACTTCAGTCATAATCACCTTTTCCCCTTCTAATTGATGACTTAATTCATAATCACCTTTTTCCTTCTAGTTGATGACTTCAGTCATAATAACCTTTTTCCCTTCTAATTGATGACTTCAGTCATAATCACCTTTTTTCCTTCTAGTTGATGACTTCGGTCATAATCACCTTTTTTCCTTCTAGTTGATGACTTCAGTCATAATCACCTTTTCCCCTTCTAATTGATGGCTTCAGTCATAATAACCTTTTTCCCTTCTAGTTGATGACTTCAGTCATAATCACCTTTTTTCCTTCTATTTGATGACTTCAGTCATAATCACCTTTTCCCCTTCTAATTGATGACTTCATTCATAATCAACTTATTTCCTTCTAGTTGATGACTTCAGTCATAATCACCTTTTCCCTTCTAATTGATGACTTCAGTCATAATCCCCTTTTTCCCTTCTAATTGATGGCTTCGGTCATAATCACCCTTTCCCCTTCTAATTGATGGCTTCAGTCATAATCACCTTTTTCCCTTCTAATTGATGGCTTCAGTCATAATCACCTTTTTTCCTTCTAATTGATGGCTTCAGTCATAATCACCTTTTCCCCTTCTAATTGATGACTTCATTCATAATCACATTTTTCCTTCTAATTGATGACTTCAGTCATAATCACCTTTTTTCCTTCTAGTTGATGACTTCAGTCATAATCACCTTTTTTCCTTCTAGTTGATGACTTCAGTCATAATCACCTCTTCCCCTTCTAATTGATGGCTTCAGTCATAATCACATTTTTTCCTTCTAGTTGATGACTTCAGTCATAATCACCTTTTTTCCTTCTAGTTGATGACTTCAGGCATAATCACCTTTTCCCCTTCTAATTGATGACTTCATTCATAATCACCTTTTTTCCTTCTAGTTGATGACTTCAGTCATAATCACCTTTTCCCTTCTAATTGATGACTTCAGTCATAATCACCTTTTTCCCTTCTAATTGTTGGCTTCAGTCATAATCACCTTTTCCCCTTCTAATTGATGACTTCATTCATAATCACCTTTTTTCCTTCTAATTGATGACTTCAGTCATAATCACCTTTTTTCCTTCTAGTTGATGACTTCAGTCATAATCACCTTTTTTCCTTCTAGTTGATGACTTCAGTCATAATCACCTTTTCCCCTTCTAATTGATGGCTTCAGTCATAATCACATTTTTTCCTTCTAGTTGATGACTTCAGTCATAATCACCTTTTTTCCTTCTAGTTGATGACTTCAGGCATAATCACCTTTTCCCCTTCTAATTGATGACTTCATTCATAATCACCTTTTTTCCTTCTAGTTGATGACTTCAGTCATAATCACCTTTTCCCTTCTAATTGATGACTTCAGTCATAATCACCTCTTTCCCTTCTAATTGATGGCTTCAGTCATAATCACCTTTTTTCCTTCTAATTGATGACTTCAGTCATATTCACCTTTTTTCCTTCTAATTGATGACTTCAGTCATAATCACCTTTTTCCCTTCTAATTGATGACTTCAGTCATAATCACCTTTTTCCCTTCTAATTGATGACTTCAGTCATAATCACCTTTTCCCCTTCTAATTGATGGCTTCAGTCATAATCACCTTTTTCCCTTCTAATTGATGACTTCAGTCATAATCACCTTTTCCCCATTCTAATTGATGGCTTCAGTCATAATCACCTTTTTCCCTTCTAATTGATGGCTTCAGTCATAATCACCTTTTTTCCTTCAAATTGATGGCTTCAGTCATAATCACATTTTTTCCTTCTAGTTGATGACTTCAGTCATAATCACCTTTTTTCCTTCTAGTTGATGACTTCAGGCATAATCACCTTTTCCCCTTCTAATTGATGACTTCATTCATAATCACCTTTTTTCCTTCTAGTTGATGACTTCAGTCATAATCACCTTTTCCCTTCTAATTGATGACTTCAGTCATAATCACCTTTTTCCCTTCTAATTGTTGGCTTCAGTCATAATCACCTTTTCCCCTTCTAATTGATGGCTTCAGTCATAATCACCTCTTTCCCTTCTAATTGATGGCTTCAGTCATAATCACCTTTTTCCCTTCTAATTGATGGCTTCAGTCATAATCACCTTTTTTCCTTCTAATTGATGGCTTCAGTCATAATCACCTTTTTTCCTTCTAGTTGATGACTTCAGTCATAATCACCTTTTTTCCTTCTAGTTGATGACTTCAGGCATAATCACCTTTTCCCCTTCTAATTGATGACTTCATTCATAATCACCTTTTTTCCTTCTAGTTGATGACTTCAGTCATAATCACCTTTTCCCTTCTAATTGATGACTTCAGTCATAATCACCTTTTTCCCTTCTAATTGTTGGCTTCAGTCATAATCACCTTTTCCCCTTCTAATTGATGACTTCATTCATAATCACCTTTTTTCCTTCTAATTGATGACTTCAGTCATAATCACCTTTTTTCCTTCTAGTTGATGACTTCAGTCATAATCACCTTTTTTCCTTCTAGTTGATGACTTCAGTCATAATCACCTTTTCCCCTTCTAATTGATGGCTTCAGTCATAATCACATTTTTTCCTTCTAGTTGATGACTTCAGTCATAATCACCTTTTTTCCTTCTAGTTGATGACTTCAGTCATAATCACCTTTTCCCCTTCTAATTGATGGCTTCAGTCATAATCACCTTTTTCCCTTCTAATTGATGACTTCAGTCATAATCACCTTTTCCCATTCTAATTGATGGCTTCAGTCATAATCACCTTTTTCCCTTCTAATTGATGGCTTCAGTCATAATCACCTTTTTTCCTTCTAATTGATGGCTTCAGTCATAATCACATTTTTTCCTTCTAGTTGATGACTTCAGTCATAATCACCTTTTTTCCTTCTAGTTGATGACTTCAGGCATAATCACCTTTTCCCCTTCTAATTGATGACTTCATTCATAATCACCTTTTTTCCTTCTAGTTGATGACTTCAGTCATAATCACCTTTTCCCTTCTAATTGATGACTTCAGTCATAATCACCTTTTTCCCTTCTAATTGTTGGCTTCAGTCATAATCACCTTTTCCCCTTCTAATTGATGGCTTCAGTCATAATCACCTCTTTCCCTTCTAATTGATGGCTTCAGTCATAATCACCTTTTTCCCTTCTAATTGATGGCTTCAGTCATAATCACCTTTTTTCCTTCTAATTGATGGCTTCAGTCATAATCACCTTTTTTCCTTCTAGTTGATGACTTCAGTCATAATCACCTTTTTTCCTTCTAATTGATGACTTCAGTCATAATCACCCTTTTCCCTTCTAATTGATGACTTCAGTCATAATCACCTTTTTCCCTTCTAATTGATGACTTCAGTCATAATCACCTTTTCCCCTTCTAATTGATGGCTTCAGTCATAATCACCTTTTCCCCTTCTAATTGATGGCTTCAGTCATAATCACCTTTTTCCCTTCTAATTGATGGCTTCAGTCATAATCACCTTTTTTCCTTCTAATTGATGGCTTCAGTCATAATCACCTTTTTCCCTTCTAATTGATGGCTTCAGTCATAATCACCTTTTTTCCTTCTAATTGATGACTTCAGTCATAATCACCTTTTTTCCTTCTAGTTGATGACTTCAGTCATAATCACCTTTTTTCCTTCTAGTTGATGACTTCAGTCATAATCACCTTTTCCCCTTCTAATTGATGGCTTCAGTCATAATCACCTTTTTCCCTTCTAATTGATGACTTCAGTCATAATCACCTTTTCCCATTCTAATTGATGGCTTCAGTCATAATCACCTTTTTCCCTTCTAATTGATGGCTTCAGTCATAATCACCTTTTTTCCTTCTAATTGATGGCTTCAGTCATAATCACATTTTTTCCTTCTAGTTGATGACTTCAGTCATAATCACCTTTTTTCCTTCTAGTTGATGACTTCAGGCATAATCACCTTTTCCCCTTCTAATTGATGACTTCATTCATAATCACCTTTTTTCCTTCTAGTTGATGACTTCAGTCATAATCACCTTTTCCCTTCTAATTGATGACTTCAGTCATAATCACCTTTTTCCCTTCTAATTGTTGGCTTCAGTCATAATCACCTTTTCCCCTTCTAATTGATGGCTTCAGTCATAATCACCTCTTTCCCTTCTAATTGATGGCTTCAGTCATAATCACCTTTTTCCCTTCTAATTGATGGCTTCAGTCATAATCACCTTTTTTCCTTCTAATTGATGGCTTCAGTCATAATCACCTTTTTTCCTTCTAGTTGATGACTTCAGTCATAATCACCTTTTTTCCTTCTAATTGATGACTTCAGTCATAATCACCCTTTTCCCTTCTAATTGATGACTTCAGTCATAATCACCTTTTTCCCTTCTAATTGATGACTTCAGTCATAATCACCTTTTCCCCTTCTAATTGATGGCTTCAGTCATAATCACCTTTTCCCCTTCTAATTGATGGCTTCAGTCATAATCACCTTTTTCCCTTCTAATTGATGGCTTCAGTCATAATCACCTTTTTTCCTTCTAATTGATGGCTTCAGTCATAATCACCTTTTTCCCTTCTAATTGATGGCTTCAGTCATAATCACCTTTTTTCCTTCTAATTGATGACTTCAGTCATAATCACCTTTTCCCCTTCTAATTGAAGGCTTCAGTCATAATCACCTTTTTCCCTTCTAATTGATGACTTCAGTCATAATCACCTTTTCCCCTTCTAATTGATGACTTCAGTCATAATAACCTTTTCCCCTTCTAATTGATGGCTTCAGTCATAATAACCTTTTTCCTTCTAATTGATGACTTCAGTCATAATAACCGTTTTCCCTTCTAATTGATGACTTCAGTCATAATAACCTTTTTACCTTCTAATTGATGACTTCAGTCATAATCACCTTTTTTCCTTCTAGTTGATGACTTCAGTCATAATCACCTTTTCCCCTTCTAATTGATGGCTTCAGTCATAATCACCTTTTTCCCTTCTAATTGATGACTTCATTCATAATCACCTTTTTTCCTTCTAGTTGATGACTTCAGTCATAATAACCTTTTTCCCTTCTAATTGATGACTTCCGTCATAATCACCTTTTTTCCTTCTAGTTGATGACTTCAGTCATAATAACCTTTTTCCCTTCTAATTGATGACTTCAGTCATAATCACCTTTTTCCCTTCTAATTGATGACTTCAGTCATAATCACCTTTTCCCCTTCTAATTGATGACTTCATTCATATTCACCTTTTTTCCTTCTAGTTGATGACTTCAGTCATAATAACCTTTTTCCCTTCTAATTGATGACTTCAGTCATAATCACCTTTTTTCCTTCTAGTTGATGACTTCAGTCATAATAACCTTTTTCCCTTCTAATTGATGACTTCAGTCATAATCACCTTTTTCCCTTCTAATTGATGACTTCAGTCATAATCACCTTTTCCCCTTCTAATTGATGACTTAATTCATAATCACCTTTTTCCTTCTAGTTGATGACTTCAGTCATAATAACCTTTTTCCCTTCTAATTGATGACTTCAGTCATAATCACCTTTTTTCCTTCTAGTTGATGACTTCGGTCATAATCACCTTTTTTCCTTCTAGTTGATGACTTCAGTCATAATCACCTTTTCCCCTTCTAATTGATGGCTTCAGTCATAATAACCTTTTTCCCTTCTAGTTGATGACTTCAGTCATAATCACCTTTTTTCCTTCTATTTGATGACTTCAGTCATAATCACCTTTTCCCCTTCTAATTGATGACTTCATTCATAATCAACTTTTTTCCTTCTAGTTGATGACTTCAGTCATAATCACCTTTTCCCTTCTAATTGATGACTTCAGTCATAATCCCCTTTTTCCCTTCTAATTGATGGCTTCGGTCATAATCACCCTTTCCCCTTCTAATTGATGGCTTCAGTCATAATCACCTTTTTCCCTTCTAATTGATGGCTTCAGTCATAATCACCTTTTTTCCTTCTAATTGATGGCTTCAGTCATAATCACCTTTTCCCCTTCTAATTGATGACTTCATTCATAATCACTTTTTTCCTTCTAATTGATGACTTCAGTCATAATCACCTTTTTTCCTTCTAGTTGATGACTTCAGTCATAATCACCTTTTTTCCTTCTAGTTGATGACTTCAGTCATAATCACCTCTTCCCCTTCTAATTGATGGCTTCAGTCATAATCACATTTTTTCCTTCTAGTTGATGACTTCAGTCATAATCACCTTTTTTCCTTCTAGTTGATGACTTCAGGCATAATCACCTTTTCCCCTTCTAATTGATGACTTCATTCATAATCACCTTTTTTCCTTCTAGTTGATGACTTCAGTCATAATCACCTTTTCCCTTCTAATTGATGACTTCAGTCATAATCACCTTTTTCCCTTCTAATTGTTGGCTTCAGTCATAATCACCTTTTCCCCTTCTAATTGATGACTTCATTCATAATCACCTTTTTTCCTTCTAATTGATGACTTCAGTCATAATCACCTTTTTTCCTTCTAGTTGATGACTTCAGTCATAATCACCTTTTTTCCTTCTAGTTGATGACTTCAGTCATAATCACCTTTTCCCCTTCTAATTGATGGCTTCAGTCATAATCACATTTTTTCCTTCTAGTTGATGACTTCAGTCATAATCACCTTTTTTCCTTCTAGTTGATGACTTCAGGCATAATCACCTTTTCCCCTTCTAATTGATGACTTCATTCATAATCACCTTTTTTCCTTCTAGTTGATGACTTCAGTCATAATCACCTTTTCCCTTCTAATTGATGACTTCAGTCATAATCACCTCTTTCCCTTCTAATTGATGGCTTCAGTCATAATCACCTTTTTTCCTTCTAATTGATGACTTCAGTCATATTCACCTTTTTTCCTTCTAATTGATGACTTCAGTCATAATCACCTTTTTCCCTTCTAATTGATGACTTCAGTCATAATCACCTTTTTCCCTTCTAATTGATGACTTCAGTCATAATCACCTTTTCCCCTTCTAATTGATGGCTTCAGTCATAATCACCTTTTTCCCTTCTAATTGATGACTTCAGTCATAATCACCTTTTCCCATTCTAATTGATGGCTTCAGTCATAATCACCTTTTTCCCTTCTAATTGATGGCTTCAGTCATAATCACCTTTTTTCCTTCTAATTGATGGCTTCAGTCATAATCACATTTTTTCCTTCTAGTTGATGACTTCAGTCATAATCACCTTTTTTCCTTCTAGTTGATGACTTCAGGCATAATCACCTTTTCCCCTTCTAATTGATGACTTCATTCATAATCACCTTTTTTCCTTCTAGTTGATGACTTCAGTCATAATCACCTTTTCCCTTCTAATTGATGACTTCAGTCATAATCACCTTTTTCCCTTCTAATTGTTGGCTTCAGTCATAATCACCTTTTCCCCTTCTAATTGATGGCTTCAGTCATAATCACCTCTTTCCCTTCTAATTGATGGCTTCAGTCATAATCACCTTTTTCCCTTCTAATTGATGGCTTCAGTCATAATCACCTTTTTTCCTTCTAATTGATGGCTTCAGTCATAATCACCTTTTTTCCTTCTAGTTGATGACTTCAGTCATAATCACCTTTTTTCCTTCTAATTGATGACTTCAGTCATAATCACCCTTTTCCCTTCTAATTGATGACTTCAGTCATAATCACCTTTTTCCCTTCTAATTGATGACTTCAGTCATAATCACCTTTTCCCCTTCTAATTGATGGCTTCAGTCATAATCACCTTTTCCCCTTCTAATTGATGGCTTCAGTCATAATCACCTTTTTCCCTTCTAATTGATGGCTTCAGTCATAATCACCTTTTTTCCTTCTAATTGATGGCTTCAGTCATAATCACCTTTTTCCCTTCTAATTGATGGCTTCAGTCATAATCACCTTTTTTCCTTCTAATTGATGACTTCAGTCATAATCACCTTTTCCCCTTCTAATTGAAGGCTTCAGTCATAATCACCTTTTTCCCTTCTAATTGATGACTTCAGTCATAATCACCTTTTCCCCTTCTAATTGATGACTTCAGTCATAATAACCTTTTCCCCTTCTAATTGATGGCTTCAGTCATAATAACCTTTTTCCTTCTAATTGATGACTTCAGTCATAATAACCGTTTTCCCTTCTAATTGATGACTTCAGTCATAATAACCTTTTTACCTTCTAATTGATGACTTCAGTCATAATCACCTTTTTTCCTTCTAGTTGATGACTTCAGTCATAATCACCTTTTCCCCTTCTAATTGATGGCTTCAGTCATAATCACCTTTTTCCCTTCTAATTGATGACTTCATTCATAATCACCTTTTGTCCTTCTAGTTGATTACTTCAGTCATAATCACCTTTTTTCCTTCTAGTTGATGACTTCAGTCATAATCACCTTTTCCCCTTCTAATTGATGACTTCAGTCATAATCACCTTTTTCCCTTCTAATTGATGACTTCAGTCATAATCACCTTTTCCCCTTCTAATTGATGACTTCATTCATAATCACCTTTTTTCCTTCTAGTTGATGACTTCAGTCATAATAACCTTTTTCCCTTCTAATTGATGACTTCAGTCATAATCACCTTTTTTCCTTCTAGTTGATGACTTCAGTCATAATAACCTTTTTCCCTTCTAATTGATGACTTCAGTCATAATCACCTTTTTCCCTTCTAATTGATGACTTCAGTCATAATCACCTTTTCCCCTTCTAATTGATGACTTCATTCATATTCACTTTTTTTCCTTCTAGTTGATGACTTCAGTCATAATAACCTTTTTCCCTTCTAATTGATGACTTCAGTCATAATCACCTTTTTTCCTTCTAGTTGATGACTTCAGTCATAATCACCTTTTTTCCTTCTAGTTGATGACTTCAGTCATAATCACCTTTTCCCCTTCTAATTGATGGCTTCAGTCATAATAACCTTTTTCCCTTCTATATGATGACTTCAGTCATAATCACCTTTTTCCCTTCTAATTGATGACTTCAGTCATAATCACCTTTTCCCCTTCTAATTGATGACTTAATTCATAATCACCTTTTTTCCTTCTAGTTGATGACTTCAGTCATAATCACCTTTTTTCCTTCTATTTGATGACTACAGTCATAATCACCTTTTCCCCTTCTAATTGATGACTTCATTCATAATCACCTTTTTTCCTTCTAGTTGATGACTTCAGTCATAATCACCTTTTCCCTTCTAATTGATGACTTCAGTCATAATCCCCTTTTTCCCTTCTAATTGATGGCTTCGGTCATAATCACCTTTTCCCCTTCTAATTGATGGCTTCAGTCATAATCACCTTTTTCCCTTCTAATTGATGGCTTCAGTCATAATCACCTTTTTTCCTTCTAATTGATGACTTCAGTCATAATCACCTTTTCCCCTTCTAATTGATGGCTTCAGTCATAATCACCTTTTCCCCTTCTAATTGATGGCTTCAGTCATAATCACATTTTTTCCTTCTAGTTGATGACTTCAGTCATAATCACCTTTTTTCCTTCTAGTTGATGACTTCAGGCATAATCACCTTTTCCCCTTCTAATTGATGACTTCATTCATAATCACCTTTTTTCCTTCTAGTTAATGAGTTCAGTCATAATCACCTTTTCCCTTCTAATTGATGACTTCAGTCATAATCACCTCTTTCCCTTCTAATTGATGGCTTCAGTCATAATCACCTTTTTTCCTTCTAATTGATGACTTCAGTCATATTCACCTTTTTTCCTTCTAATTGATGACTTCAGTCATAATCACCTTTTTCCCTTCTAATTGATGACTTCAGTCATAATCACCTTTTTCCCTTCTAATTGATGACTTCAGTCATAATCACCTTTTCCCCTTCTAATTGATGGCTTCAGTCATAATCACCTTTTTCCCTTCTAATTGATGACTTCAGTCATAATCACCTTTTCCCCTTCTAATTGATGGCTTCAGTCATAATCACCTTTTTCCCTTCTAATTGATGGCTTCAACCATAATCACCTTTTTTCCTTCTAATTGATGGCTTCAGTCATAATCACCTTTTTTCCTTCTAGTTGATGACTTCAGTCATAATCACCTTTTCCCTTCTAATTGATGACTTCAGTCATAATCCCCTTTTTCCCTTCTAATTGATGGCTTCGGTCATAATCACCTTTTCCCCTTCTAATTGATGGCTTCAGTCATAATCACCTTTTTTCCTTCTAATTGATGACTTCAGTCATAATCACCCTTTTCCCTTCTAATTGATGACTTCAGTCATAATCACCTTTTTCCCTTCTAATTGATGACTTCAGTCATAATCACCTTTTCCCCTTCTAATTGATGGATTCAGTCATAATCACCTTTTCCCCTTCTAATTGATGGCTTCAGTCATAATCACCTTTTCCCCTTCTAATTGATGGTTTCAGTCATAATCACCTTTTTTCCTTCTAATTGATGGCTTCAGTCATAATCACCTTTTTCCCTTCTAATTGATGGCTTCAGTCATAATCACCTTTTTTCCTTCTAATTGATGACTTCAGTCATAATCACCTTTTCCCCTTCTAATTGAAGGCTTCAGTCATAATCACCTTTTTCCCTTCTAATTGATGACTTCAGTCATAATCACCTTTTCCCCTTCTAATTGATGACTTCAGTCATAATCACCTTTTTCCCTTCTAGTTGATGACTTCAGTCATGATCACCTTTTTTCCTTCTAGTTGATGACTTCAGTCATAATCACCTTTTTCCCTTCTAATTGATGACTTCAGTCATAATCACCTCTTTCCCTTCTAATTGATGGCTTCAGTCATAATCACCTTTTCCCCTTCTAATTGATGGCTTCAGTCATAATCACCTTTTTCCCTTCTAATTGATGACTTCAGTCATAATCACCTTTTCCCCTTCTAATTGATGGCTTCAGTCATAATCACCTTTTCCCCTTCTAATTGATGACTTCAGTCATAATCACCTTTTTTCCTTCTAGTTGATGGCTTCAGTCATAATCACCTTTTCCCCTTCTAATTGATGGCTTCAGTCATAATTACCTTTTTTCCTTCTAATTGATGGCTTCAGTCATAATCACCTTTTTCCCTTCTAATTGATGGCTTCAGTCATAATCACCTTTTTTCCTTCTAGTTGATGACTTCAGTCATAATCACCTTTTTTCCTTGTAATTGATCGCATATTTAGCCTATTTTCATTTATGAAAAAAATAGGCTTATGAGATCACCTTCGTGTACGGAAGACGTTCTGTAAAATTCATGATCTGTGAAATTCATGATCTTTCACGTAAATTCCCAGCAGTAGCAAATGATACATCGAAGAATTGCAAACTGTCTTGGATCTAGAATGCTGTTTCTAGAATTTTCTTGATTCAGTTTCTATACATTATTATAAATTCACCTGCAAATCCAGTTCGGTCAGTTCGTTTCAGTTCTAAGTTGCGCTCAGAGTTTTGAGGTTAGAATTTCACATATAGATAATCTGAATCGGTGTTTACATGTTTTCAAAGTTCGGTATGTTTACGGATTACATTGGAGTTTACGTCTGATCAAAGTTCAGTGCACTGGTCGTAGCTATCGTGTCTGTAACGTTCCATATATTTACGAGGTATGTCAATATGGATTCGAGAAGCCAACCCACTCCGTTTGGATTTGTGATAGGTGATGTGTGTCGTGTTCGGGGTTGTGTTTCTAAAACAACGTTTGCAATGAAGAATCATCTGAAAACTCACTATGACAAATATCCACTTGACTTTATCAAGACAGTCGGAACACATTTGGAAGAAGAACTTGATAACAATGAAAGGGAGGCACCACAACCCAGGTGCCTCATGAAGCAAGGCTTAATAAACACCTATTGCATAAAACTAAGAACTTGACACTAAAGAGAATTGGGTGCCCACTCTCAAAGATCAATGGAAACCTCTGTTTCCTTACAATATATGTTCATCACTCTTTTGTTAAAAAGCATATTATCAATCCTTACACAAATAATATCTTGAGATGAAATTAATTCTCAATGATTGCAATTAAGAACGTAACATATTTCCCAGCAAACGCCATCCTACAACAAGGGGGATGCCTGCTACTAGCTTCTTGCGGAAAGGGAGGTTGTGACTCTCAAGCCAGACAGGGAAACCTCTAAGGCCTTAAAGTTCCTGGTGCAGGATTAATCCCAGCCCAGTCCTTTTTCTTTTTACCATTATTAGCAATTCTTTATTATCGGAATAGGTGTGTCCTGTCATATGTTGAATTATGAAATTGGCAATAATAATAAGAATATTGGACTCAACGATACACTATTGCTTGAGAATTATCAATTCATATTAATTTTGATGTTGTTTCAAAAGTTTGAAGAATTACTTAACTTGCAGTTTCTTCCAATTGTTGATGGATAATTGTTATAAATGCATCTCGCATGTATTGCCCAATAATACACAGAATCATTTTTACTGGAACACAACACTTTTATTCTTTCCCAGCATTGGTTCAATATAGAAGCAGCAACATAAACTAATAGGTAGCTACCAACTTAACTTCTATAAACCGAACAGATGCAACAACTCCCCCATTTAAGCTAGAGCCAATTTGAGATTATGTCTATCAGTTTTTTTTCTAACTCTAGAACTAGGACGTAACTCAGGAACTTGCTGATTAACATGTGGACTACTGCACTTATTTTATCTTTTGGAGGAGTTAGCGGAACCACAATCTCCTGAGTGTTATTGGTGCAGACATTGCACTAGCACAATTATTAGTAGATCTAGATCTGCATGTTTCCATTAACGTCTTGCACAGCATACATGATGTTTCCTTCACGTTCATTTACTATACCTTTCTCCCAGGAATCAGCTTTATTACTAATTCTCATACGTACCAGTTCTCCTATCTGGAATGAGCTTGGTACTTTTAGGTTGGACATGAAAGAACTTAACCAAACTTAATCTAGTCCTCAGACCTAAGCATGTTCAGCACTACGATAAGCAAGCGAACAAGTATACAGTTTATCTATGGTGGTTGTTTCATCGAATTTGCTGGCTTTTAATGCATGCTTCAAACTTTGGACATCTCTCTCTGCCTGCCCATTAAGAGTTTGGATGGTAAGGAGCAATTGTCAAATGCCTAATACCATTTTTGGCAAAACAGGATTTAAAATCATCACGGCACTGATTAATTGGGGTCCATTATCCATTGAGCGAACAAAGGAATTACAGCATCAACCAAGGCTGATGTGGTGGTAGATAACTTGTGACCACTTACCATGTCCTCCCGTGGGCAATACGGAGCTTTTCTAACCCTGGAACATCCATTACAATCAATCCAGGCCACCATACAAAGTAATCCCTAATTGACCCGAGTGGAGTCTCCCCCCTTTTACAATGCAATTATGGTCAATAGAGTGTTCAGGAATACAGCAGGTCCATCAAGTTTATTTCTATTCAGGCCGGAGTGAAATTAAATACGTACAATTTAATTCTATTCCCCTCTGAATGCACATTCCAAAAATATGATTTATTGGCTTTTACTGCCAGTCAATTAAAACTCAGCAATTCTTTTAGGTTTATGCCATGGACACCAAGCTGGCTCATCAGCGGGCTCTTGGTGTCAGCGCCCGCACTTTCAATGTACCATCCTTAATGAAACTTTCTGATTGCTCTGTTCAGAACACTGTAAAATGTTGCTTCTTTTCGGATTTCTGGGTGATTGGAATCATTATTTATAGTGATGTCTGTTTGAGTTAGTTTTCTATATATTTCATATTCTAATCTGTTTAATTTTTGGAAATTTTGAGGTCTAAGTAATTTAATGAAGATTCTTTTTCTGAATCAAGAGTTAATTTTATTGTGTCTAAATTATTCAGTTTTTCTGACAATTGGTCTGCATTTATCAAGTTTCTGTCTAAAATTGTGAATATGTCGTCAACATACCTTTCCCACTATGTGATAGTCTATGTCTCCTGAAGCGGGAGATCCCATAGCAAAACCATTACTTTGTAGTGTACCCGATACCTAGTTGAGGCTATCGGCTACGCCAGCAGACATTAAGCCGTAGTTGAGATTTTGGGAAGAGTTAAGAAAAGATAGCGCTCAGATCGAGTCAAGAGGAATGTCAGGATGACGTAGTAGGTCTAGGATTTAGAAGGCGCTGACCGCAGTCAAGCAGATGGAATTATGGATGGAAATATGAAGCTTTATTAAGATCTATATGGAACATGGTATTTAAACATCTTAGAAGAGGAGATATAACATGCATTATATGTGGTAATAATTTAAAGGAAGTCAGATAACCCTTAAGTTATTTTATAACTTAATAGCCGAGATGATGGGGGTTCGAGATTATATTTGTGACGCAAGACCACGGTGGTGGGGAGGACGTCACGTGACCGCACCAGGCAGGTAAGGGTCGAGGCAGTGCAGAGACTGTCAGTGGAGCTCTGTGAGCCAAGCAAGAGAGTCGAGCTGAGTAGCACACGTCAAGCGCATGGTACAAGGTCGCGCAGCGAACAGAAACTGTCACGGAAAGTGAAAGCGACAGTTTCGACTTCACCGAGCCGCGAACGACAAGTAGGTCAGTGAACCGGGCGGGCATCCGCGGCAAGCAAGCATAGACGGCCGGGATTTCAGAACAGCATTGCGAGTAGTTGGAGAACTTTATTCCAAGCTGCATTTCAACGCAGAACGGCATAGTAGAGCAACATGGCGAGGCCAGCTTTAGGCGGAGATGATTATAGCATTGCAGTAAAACCGAGCGGGTTATTTCCCATTATATACGCAAGCATTATGACAGAAGCTGAACTTCATTACTACATTGAGTTGGAACGTTTATTCAGCATTTGAAATATAAAGACAAATAGTTACGAGATACTGCAACTTTGAACTTCGACTGAACATAGTTTTTCTTAATGACATTACGACTATGCATTTCATAACGCATTCCAAGTAACATTAACAATTTTAAGCAAACGGAATGTTGTAAGCATATGCACTTAGGAACATTAGCTCGTGCATTAATGCAATTATTTCTTATGAAGTGTTATGAATTACAGAGTATGAACACAGCTACAGGGTGTTTCATAAACTTAGACACTCTGATAAAACAATTTTATCTTCTACAAGTAAAATTTAACCGCTGTGGAAATTGAACTTTCAACACGCAAACTGAACATTGTATAGAACAGTGGCGTAACGTAGAAGAGGAATAGGGGGTCCGCTGTTTCTATGAACTTTTTCGTGAGGGTTTGGACAATATCCGCTATGGATAACCAGAAGTTCATCATGTCGGAGTAAACGCAGACAGAGACGCGATGGCACCACAGAGCGATGGATTCGATTCCTGACGAGAAGGAGGTCCACCAGCTGATTCACTTGGGATTTTGAAGGTAATCGTCATTGCATGGATGGAATGATATTCACGCCGATCTTTCGAGAAATTCATTACATAGGGAAAATCGACGATCTTTGAAATTTAATAACAGCTGATTATGAGAAGGTACTGTAAGAGTTATAACTTCCTGATATGATTATTTTCATGAATACTGGGCACACATGTATATTTTTCTAATAGGAGTGATACGATTGTTTAGACATGGCTTTGACTTTATATGCTTCAAATTTTTGCTAAAATATGGCGTGACCATATGATATGGCAGGCATCATTATACGAAATTCTCACCATTGGTTGGCTTTATTAAGCAGATGTTTGGTCTTTTAGACATTTTTCCAGCAAGGATAGTTTTCATGAATAGTTTTTTTATGTAACGAGTATTTCGAACTCGTGATCTGCAATTGATTATCCAAAATTACTTCGTCAGTTCATTGCATACTAGCGAGTGTGTATTATTCATCAGTAGGGATTTTTTCCATTGGATTGTTTGGAGATATTAAGATGTTATTCACTTTAGTGAATGAATATCGCTTTTATATGACAACTAGAGACTTGTTGATTCCTATCTGGTACATTCACTCATATATACTCTGTGAGCTGCCTGAATAGGATTGACATTTAGCCGGAAATTCCACGTCAGTCATCACCCCTCTGCCTCTTGACCAATCCATGTTCGCATAGTTGATTTCATAATACTCTGCGTTGCAATATTACAGCCCACGTGCTTCAGTGCCTTGTCAGCTGTATATCTGGCTTGTACAGTTTGGCAACCTCGTTCTCAGACCACATGGCGAGGCGAGAACTGTCAATCCCCTTCTGGTAGCTTACAGAGTATAGTCTTCGAGATGGGGTCTTTCATATTTATACGATTGTATGGTGGTTACTCATCTTACCCATCGTTCAGAGCACTATCATGATTAGTCGACGGGGCGAGGTCTTTCGTATTTATACGATTGTACGGTGGTTACTCATCTTACTTGCCATTGAGGGACTCATTTTTATCATCCGAGTGTACATGAGATTGTAAGAGAATCAAACAAGGAACTACTAGTCACATATCAGTCGAAATTTTGTTAAATAAAGTACAGATAAATGTCAGCAGGGTTACATTTTGTAATTCTTGTTTGCCAATCCAATATTTTGTTGCTATACTCTTTTGAGAGTAATTTCAGTTTAACAGCTGGTACAGCTGATGCTTTTGATGATTTTTATAATTGTGTTTGATACCTTTGAGAAGGATTTAAAGTAATTGAATCTTGTAAGATGAATCATTAATGGTCGGATTTATTTTAAGGCAGATCAGTATTGCAGATTTTGATATGAGAGATTATAGCACATTAGTGTTTTTCTGTGATGTGAATTATGAGAATTGTAAGAGAATTTATGCTATTTGAAAGCAAATCTTGAATTACTAAGGTAATATTTTTCCAATTGTTTAAGAAGTTGTCTAGATGTGATCAGAGTAATTACAGTTATTGGAGATTGTGTGCGTTGATAATTTGAAGCCAGTTATATATTTTTTGTAGATCATGCAACATGGTTAAGTGAAGTTTGTGATAGGCATTTTGTGGAAGTTGCCAAGTGATAGTTGCAATGTTGCTAATGCATTTTGAGGCAGACATGAGGTTGTCGAACCCAGTCTAGCGTAATGGTTGAGATTCAGGCTGAATGTGCTGAATATTTATGGAGTTTTGTGGAATAATTGTGGTATTCAAATGTGATATTTGAAGAATTGAGGATATATAATGTAGTTGTGGATAGTTAGATCCAACGTGATGTCGTGAAGGCAATAATATATTTTGGCATGATAATTAAATACGAAATATAACTTGGAAGTGATAAAACTGTAAGACAACGTTCTATAACCCATATTAAACAATTTGTTAGGAAATTAAACAAATAAATAAAGTTGATAATACAAGATTTTCTGCGAATAATAATTAATGAAATAATAATCTGAAAATTAAGCATATTAATGATCTGACCTAATGAAATAAAAATCAGAATGACTAGATGAAATAATAAGAATCTAAATAACCAGAAGAATACAATTTAAATAAGTTAATAAATTAAATTTTGGAATAAATCAATGAATTAAATAAATGGATGAATTGAAGATTGGATAAATAAACTGACTTAAGTAAATTAATAGATGATTGGATAGATGATGAATGACTGAATTAGAAGGTGATAATTAATTAAAGAAGCTGATGATTAATGAATTTATATGGAATTAAAATAAATTTAATTGAGATATAATTTGAGGAATTGCAACTTGAGTTGAAGATTTAAATGATTTAATGGTGATGAATTAATGATTCTGACAGGAATATGTTGAATTTGAAATGAGAATTAATGTGAGGAATATTTAATTTTGATGATGATGATAATGATGACCAATGAGCCGTGAATTTTCTGTAATTCACAAACAAGTAATTATGAATGAAAATGTAAATAGTGTAAATTACTTATTCGATGTTTAGGAGCATTTTACTAACGTGTTCAACATTTAAATTATGCCATGCAAGCCATAAAATACGTGATATTTAAAATATGTGATTATAATATGTGTTTTTTTAGACAGATTAATAACTTTTTCAAATCCACATTTATGATGTTAAATTAAAGAGAAATTAGGTCTCAGGTATCACAAATGTCAGTGACGAAAGACATAGTGCTACAGTGATCCTGAGAACCCAAGAGAACTTTGGAGATTTTTCACGTTTTATGTGGATGAAATATTTTTGATTAGAAAAGAGATGGTTCGATTTTTGGACAATGGCAATTTAACGTTGGCATTTGATCACTTTCGTGATGTTTTTAATGTGTTGTTTTCTTATGCCGCATTTGTCGGTCAAATGCTTTGAGACCACTGAACTATTAATGTATTTAATCACATTTATGTTTATAATATATAATGTAATTTTCGAGTGATTACTCGTAACAAACAAAATTTCTAAGACACATACCTCAGCCTGTTCATAGATGTTGACTCTCCAAGCCACAAGTTTACTACTGCCAAGTGTGCTTCTCGCCTAGCCGCTACGTGAAGGACTGTCGTCACATCTCCGCTTTAGCCAATCAGACGCCGCCAGCCAGTGGAATTTCTCGATTGTTCTACGCCCTATTTAAGAAGCGGTTCTCCTCTTCAAGATTCAGATCCAGTACAACATTACCGCATCACTTCATGGTATCTTCCAAAGCTTCGTTCCATGGGGCAAATACCTGACGGTATTCTACAGTAAGACGGTGTACTCAGCACGTCACATCGATACGCTGGAGATTACTACGCATCAATGTCACAACTAGATGAGCTGTTGCAAGGCTCAGATTACAGTTCTCACCGCTACGCAAGATGAAAGCTTGTTACTTTCGCTCTTCAGTGTACTTTGGTTCTAAAGAAACCTTCTTCAAGCCGATACTTTATTTCGAGATGCTGGACATCGCAATCACATAGTACAGTGTTCTACAAACTACAACTACCACGGCCGACCTGCAGCAATGAACCTCTCTAGTCAACATGAATAGCATCGGAAGATAAGTTACGTTCTTTTATTCTCTATTTTTATCAATAATCTTATATGTTTTAATGGTTTTAATATTGCTTGCAAGTTCAATTGTTTTCAAAATAGTGTGTCTTTAAAATGAACTCTTGTAAATAGCACCAAGTTGTGCCAACCTACTAATTTTTAAACCCAAGGGGTTTCCAGTAATGTATAATATTTATCACTTGTTTCAAACAACAAATAAAGTTTATATTATGTTAATGCTTAAATGTTCAGTGTTAAATTTAGACTTAAAGTTGAGGATAAAGAACCAGGCCGCACTCCCCTAGCCCAAAATATTCAGTCTAATAGCTCCTTTCACAGTAGTTATTTTGTCCAGGCATTTGCCTGATGCTTTCTCCCGTTTATGAGAACGAACGTGGGCTGTTCTTCACATAACCAGCATTCGACCATACTCTCAGGTAGGAGGAATATTTAAAATGTCTGTCTGACTATCAAAGTGAAATAAATTTGTTTTTATCTTAGTTGTGATCTGATGATGGTGTGATTTTCCTTTTTTTTCTTTCCTTGTCTTGAGTAAGGCTTAACCAGGAAAGGAGGTGGTTTGCTAGGAATTCAGTTGATGGCGCCCATTTATATTTGCATTTTTTTTATTAAACTTAAGCCCGTAACGACCCTAGAGATACTTTGTCTTGTGTTAACCACTGCTTTTTCGATAACTCAGCTGAATTTCCGACACATTCCTTATTTGACTAGAGGTTCATTTAACTCCGCTCTGTCCTGGAACTCCAGGAATGCGATGTAATAGCAGATGGGTCATCGCATCCCCAGGACGAACGGGTACAGTAGTTGAACATTAAAGTGGTGTTTGCTAAAAGGAAAGTTATTAAAGACATGAATTCTTCAAATTCTATTTTACTCAAATTTCTGAATTTGCTGAGATTATTTTAAATTATTGATTATGCTTTTTTATGGGGATGTTTCAGTACATGTCCTGAATGTCAAAGGAATGCATCGTGTGTTTATCATCCAAAATTATTTTTTTATTTTTTTTATTTTTTCCCCCACTGAAATCTATTGAATATTTGTAGTTTGTGTTAGCTTCGAATTTTATATGTTTTTTGAGGAACTGTCGAATATATTTTGCTAATTTGTTAGTTGGACTTTTTGAAATTTATTATTGGTCTGATTGGGATTCTGGGTTTATGGGTTTTAGGTTTGCTTGGGGGAGGGGATTATTTCCTACGAATAGGACAAGAGAGAAAGAAGACAGAATATTGAAGTCAATGGAAACCCATTGGAAATGGTGAAAAGCTTGAAGTATTCGGGGAGCATACTCACAGAAGATGGCATAATAAATAAAGAAATTGGAAAGAGAATCCACAAGCTGTGTGAGAAGTTTAGTATGGAACCAGGAAGTCCCAGAGAAATGCAAGAAAGTTCTATTCTCAATGTATTACACACCAATTTTGATATATGCAGCAGGTACTTGGACCACATTAAAACGCGATGAAAGCCGAATCCAAGCAGCCGAGATGAAGTTCGTTAGAGGAATAATTGGGAAGACATGGAGGGATAAAGTCAGAAATGTGGACATTAGGGAGAGAACTGGGTTCCCAAAACTGCAAGACAAGATAGAGACCAGTAAGCTGAAGTGGTACGGACATTTGATGGGAAGGGAAGAATATAGAGCACCAAAAAGAATATTTATGGAGGAAGATGACCCCGAGGAAGGCCCAGAAAGAGGTGGATACTTACGGTGAAGGAAAGCATTGGGAAGAGAGGAGTAAAAGAAAAAGTAGTATTGAAAGAAGGAAATGAATGGTGGAGGGATAGACAACCCGACCCAGGGAACTGGATATGGGAAATGAAGAAGAAGAAGGACATTAATGTCTTTTTTAAATTGTTCAAGTTTTTTTGGGCGTTGTTTGTGAGATTTTAACTTATTTTTTTGAACTCTGGACATTCAAAGAGATTTCTATTATTTTTCTATGTCGTCATCATCATCGTCATGAACTGGCTCCAGTTTCCAGGGTGTGGTGAATGAGCGCTCTCCATTTAGTTCTATCCAAGAATGTCTCCCCCTCCATGAACTGGCTCCAGTTTCCAGGGTGTGGTGAATGAGCGCTCTCCATTTAGTTCTATCCAAGAATGTCTCCCCCTCCATGAACCGGCTCCAGTTTCCCAGATGTGGTGAATGAGCGCTCTCCATTTAGTTCTCTCCAAGAATGTCTCCCCCTACATAAACTGGCTCCAGTTTCCCAGGTGTGGTGAATGAGCGCTCTCCATTTAGTTCTCTCCAAGAATGTCTTCCCCTCCATGAACCGGCTCCAGTTTCCCGGGTGCAGTGAGTGAGCGCTTTCCATTTAGTTCTCTCCAACAAAGTCTCCCCCTCCATGAACCAGCTCCAGTTTCCCAGGTGCGGGGAATGAGCGCTCTCCATTTAGTTCTCTCCAAGAATGTCTCCCCCTCCATGAACCGGCTCCAGTTTCCCGGGTGCGATGAATGAGCGCACTCCATTTAGTTCTCTCTAAGAATGTCTCCCCCTCCATGAACCAGCTCCAGTTTCCCGGGTGCAGTGAATGAGCGCTCTCCATTTAGTTCTCTCCAACAATGTCTCCCCCTCCATGAACCAGCTCCAGTTTCCCAGGTGCGGGGAATGAGCATTCTCCATTTAGTTCTATCCAAGAATGTCTCCCGCTCCATGAACCGGCTCCAGTTTCCGGGTGCAGTGAATGAGCGCTGTCCATTTAGTTGTCTCCAAGAATGTCTCCACCTCCATGCCCCGGCTCCAGTTACCCGGGTGCGGTGAATGAGCACTGTCCATTTAGTTCTCTCCAAGAATGTCTCACCCTCCATGAACCAGCTCCAGTTTCCCAGGAGCGGTGAACAAGCGCTCTCCAATGAGTTCTCTCCAAGAATGTCTCCCCCTCCATGAACCGGCTCCAGTTTCTGGGTGTGATGAATGAGCGCTGTCCATTTAGTTCTCTCCAAGACTGTCTCCCCCTGCATGAACCGGCTCCAGTTTCCCAGGTGCGGTGAATGAGCGCTGTCCATTTAGTTCTCTCCAAGAATGTCTCCCCCTCCATGAACCGGCTCCAGTTTCCCAGGTGTGGTGAATGAGTGCTCTCCATTTAGTTCTCTCCAAGAATGTCTCCCCCTCCATGAACCGGCTCCAGTTTCCCAGGTGTGGTGAATGAGTGCTCTCCATTTAGTTCTCTCCAAGAATGTCTCCCCCTCCATGCACCGGCTCCAGTTTCCCAGGTGCGGTGAATGAGTGCTCTTCATTTAGTTCTCTCCAAGAATGTCTCCCCCTCCATGAACCGGCTCCAGTTTCCCAGGTGTGGTGAATGAGTGCTCTCCATTTAGTTCTCTCCAAGAATGTCTCCCCCTACATGAACCGGCTCCAGTTTCCCAGGTGCGGAGAATGAGTGCTCTCCATTTAGTTCTCTCCAAGAATGTCACCCCCTCCTTGAACCGGCTCCAAGTTTCCCAGGTGCGGTGAATGAGCGCTCTCCATTTAGTTCTCTCCAAGAATGTCTCCCCCTCCATGAACTGGCTCCAGTTTCTGGGTGTGGTGAATGAGCGCTCTCCATTTAGTTCCCTCCAAGAATGTCTCCCCTCCATGAACCGGCTCCAGTTTCCCAGGTGTGGTGAATGAGTGCTCTCCATTTAGTTCTCTCCAAGAATGTCTCCCCCTCCATGCACCGGCTCCAGTTTCCCAGGTGCGGTGAATGAGTGCTCTTCATTTAGTTCTCTCCAAGAATGTCTCCCCCTCCATGAACCGGCTCCAGTTTCCCAGGTGTGGTGAATGAGTGCTCTCCATTTAGTTCTCTCCAAGAATGTCTCCCCCTACATGAACCGGCTCCAGTTTCCCAGGTGCGGAGAATGAGTGCTCTCCATTTAGTTCTCTCCAAGAATGTCACCCCCTCCTTGAACCGGCTCCAAGTTTCCCAGGTGCGGTGAATGAGCGCTCTCCATTTAGTTCTCTCCAAGAATGTCTCCCCCTCCATGAACTGGCTCCAGTTTCTGGGTGTGGTGAATGAGCGCTCTCCATTTAGTTCCCTCCAAGAATGTCTCCCCTCCATGAACCTGCTCCAGTTTCTGGGTGTGGTGAATGAGCGCTCTCCATTTTGTTCTCTCCAAGAATGTCTCCCCCTCCTTGAACCGGCTCCAGTTTCCCAGGTGCGGTGAATGAGCGCTCTCCATTTAGTTCTCTCCAAGAATGTCTCCCCCTCCATGAACCGGCTTCAGTTTCCCGGGTGCGGTGAATGAGCGCTCTCCATTTAGTTCTTTCCAAGAATGTCTCCCCCTCCATGAACCGGCTCCAGTTTCCCGGGTGCTGTGAATGAGCCCTCTCCAATTTGTTCTCTCCAAGAATGTCTCCCCCTCCATGAACCGGCTCCAGTTTCTGGGTGTGGTGAATAAGCGCTGTCCATTTAGTTCTCACCAAGAATGTCTCCCCCTCCATGAACCGGCTCCAGTTTCCCAGGTGTGATGAATGAGCGCTCTCCATTTAGTTCTCTCCAAGAATGTCTCCCCCTCCATGAACTGGTTCCAGTTTCCCGGGTGCTGTGAATGAGTCCTCTCCATTTAGTTCTCTTCAAGAATGTCTCCCCCTCCATGAACTGGCTCCAGTTTCTGGGTGTGGTGAATGAGCGCTGTCCATTTAGTTCTCTCCAAGAATGTCTCCCACTCCGTGAAACGGCTTCAGTTTCCCAGGTGCGGTGAATGAGCGCTGTCCATTTGGTTCTCTCCAAGAATGTCTCCCCCTCCATGAAACGGCTTCAGTTTCCCAGGTGCGGTGAATGAGCGCTGACCATTTAGTTCTCTCCAAGAATGTCTCCCCCTCCATGAACCGGCTCCAGTTTCCCAGGTGTGGTGAATGAGCGCTCTCCATTTAGTTCTCTCCAAGAATGTCTCCCCTCCATGAACCGGCTCCAGTTTCCCGTGTGCTGTGAATGAGCCCTCTCCATTTAGTTCTCTCCAAGAATGTCTCCCCCTCCATGAACCGTCTCCAGTTTCCCGGGTGCGGTGAGTGAGCACTCTCCATTTAGTTCCCTCCAAGAATGTCTCCCCCTCCATGAACCGGCTCCAGTTTCGTGGGTGTTGTGAATGAGCGCTCTCCATTTTGTTCTCTCCAAGAATGTCTCCCCCTCCATGAACCGGCTCCAGTTTCCCAGGTGTGGTGAATGAGCGCTCTCCATTTAGTTGTCTCCAAGAAAGTCTCCCTCTCCATGAACCGGCTCCAGTTTCCCGGGTGCAGTGAATGAGAGCTCTCCATTTAGTTCCCTCCAAGAATGTCTCCCCCTCCATGAACCGGCTCCAGTTTGCCCGGGTGCAGTGAATGAGCGCTCTCCAATGAGTTCTCTCCAAGAATGACTCCCCCCCCCCATGAACCGGCTCCAGTTTCCCGGGTGCGGTGAATGAGCGCTCTCCATTGAGTTCTCTCCAAGAATGTCTCCCCCTCCATGAACCGCCTCCAGTTTCCCAGGTGCGGTGAACAAGCGCTCTCCAATGAGTTATCTCCAAGAATGTCTCCCCCTCCATGAACCGGCTCCAGTTTCCCGGGTGCGGTGAATGAGTGCTGTCCATTTAGTTCTCTCCGAATGTCTCCCCCTCCATGAATCGGCTCCAGTTTCCCAGGTGCGGTGAAGAAGCGCACTCCAATGAGTTCTCTCCAAGAATGTCTCCCTCTCCATGAACCGGCTCCAGTTTCCCGGGTACGGTGAATGAGCGCTGTCCATTTAGTTCTCTCCAAGAATGTCTCCCCTTCCATGAACCAGCTCCAGTTTCCGGGTGCGGTGAATGAGTGCTGTCCATTTAGTTCTCTCCAAGAATTTCTCCCCCTCCATGAACCGGCCCCAGTTTCCTAGGTGCGGTGAACAAGCGCTCTCCAATGAGTTCTCTCCAAGAATGTCTCCCCCTCCATGAACCGGCTACAGTTTCCCAGGTGTGGGGAATGAGCGCTCTCCATTTAGTTCTCTCCAAGAATGTCTCCCCCTCCATGAACTGGCTCCAGTTTCCCAGGTGCGGTGAACAAGCACTCTCCAATGAGTTTTCTCCAAGATTGTCTCCCCCTCCATGAACCGGCTCCCGTTTCCCGGGTGCGGTGAATGAGCGCTGTCCATTTAGTTCTCTCCAAGAATGTCTCCCCCTCCATGAACTGGCTCCAGTTTCCCAAGTGTGGTGAATGAGCGCTCTCCATTTAGTTCTCTCCAAGAATGTCTCCCCCTCCATGAACCGGCTCCAGTTTCCCGCGTGCTGTGAATGAGCCCTCTCCATTTAGTTCTCTCCAAGAATGTCTCCCCCTCCATGAACCGGCTCCAGTTTCCCGGGTGCAGTGAGTGAGCGCTCTCCATTTAGTTCTCTCCAACAATGTCTTCCCCTCCATGAACCAGCTCCAGTTTCCCAGGTGCAGGGAATGAGCATTCTCCATTTAGTTCTCTCCAAGAATGTCTCCCGCTCCATGAACCGGCTCCAGTTTCCGGGTGCAGTGAATGAGCGCTGTCCATTTAGTTCTCTCCAAGAATGACCCCCTCCATGACCCGGCTCCAGTTTCCCGGGTGCGGTGAATGAGCGCTGTCCATTTAGTTCTCTCCAAGAATGTCGCCCCCTCCATGAACCAGCTCCAGTTTCCCAGGAGCGGTGAACAAGGGCTCTTCAATTAGTTCTCTCCAAGAATGTCTCCCCCTCCATGAACCGGCTCCAGTTTCCCAGGTGAGGTGAATGAGCGCTGTCCATTTAGTTCTCTCCAAGAATGTCTCCCCCTCCATGAACCGGCTCCAGTTTCCCAGGTGTGGTGAATGAGCGCTCTCCATTTAGTTCTCTCCAAGAATGTCTCCCCCTCCATGAACCGGCTCCAGTTTCCCATGTGCGGTGAATGAGCGCTCTCCATTTAGTTCTCTCCAAGAATGTCTCCCCCTCCTTGAACCGGACCCAGTTTCCCGGATGCGGTGAATGAGCGCTCTCCATTTAGTTCTCTCCAAGAATGTCTCCCCCTCCTTGAACCGGCTCCAAGTTTCCCAGGTGCGGTGAATGAGCGCTCTCCATTTAGTTCTCTCCAAGAATGTCTCCCCCTCCATGAACTGGCTCCAGTTTCTGGGTGTGGTGAATGAGCGCTCTCCATTTAGTTCCCTCCAAGAATGTCTCCCCTCCATGAACCGGCTCCAGTTTCTGGGTGTGGTGAATGAGCGCTCTCCATTTTGTTCTCTCGAAGAATGTCTCCCTCTCCATGAACTGGCTCCAGTTTCCCGGGTGCAGTGAATGAGCGCTCTCCATTTAGTTCTCTCCAAGAATGTCTCCCCCTCCTTGAACCGGCTCCAAGTTTCCCAGGTGCGGTGAATGAGCGCTCTCCATTTAGTTCTCTCCAAGAATGTCTCCCCCTCCATGAACCAGCTCCAGTTTCCCAGATGCAGTGAATGAGCGCTCTCCATTTAGTTCTCTCCAAGAATGTCTCCCCCTCCTTGAACCGGCTCCAAGTTTCCCGGGTGCGGTGAATGAGCGCTCTCCAATGAGTTATCTCCAAGAATGTCTCCCCCTCCATGAACCGGCTCCAGTTTCCCGGGTGCGGTGAATGAGTGCTGGCCATTTAGTTCTCTCCGAATGTCTCTCCCTCCATGAATCGGCTCCAGTTTCCCAGGTGCGGTGAACAAGCGCTCTCCAATGAGTTCTCTCCAAGAATGTCTCCACCTCCATGAATCGGCTCCAGTTTCCCAGGTGAGGTGAATGAGCGCTGTCCATTTAGTTCTCTCCAAGAATGTCTCCCCTTCCATGAACCGGCTCCAGTTTCCGGGTGCGGTGAATGAGCGCTGTCCATTTAGTTCTCTCCAGGGCCGGTCTTAGGGGTTTCAACGCCCAGTGCGAAATTCGATTTTGCGCCCTTCTTTGCGAGGCGGGTTGCCTAACTCTGGCAAAAATTATGCGGTATCATGAAGAGGAATCATGAAAATATGGTTTTCTTGCGTCTTAGTAAGTGGATGGTCAAGGTAACATACAAAATATCGGCTGTACGCTCGCATGATGCAAAAATACTGGACTTTATTAGGCCTATCTAATAGGCGAGGCGTAACATATTACGACAACAAAAAAAGTTGTGATGCAAAGTGTCAACATAACAAAATCACTGGAAAAATACACTTACAGGAATCAAGCTTTACTAATTCATACGACTACGACACACAGGAAAAAACACACTCAAACCCAAAACCGTATGAGAAGGGAGATTTCCGTGCTTTGAATGAAGCAAACTGTTTGACTAACTGGGCTAAATCGAGTGAACGCACAACATCGTTCTCTTTTTTAAAATTAAAGCAAGTTTTGCGAGTCTCTCTTGGCCTAGTGTAGCACGCAGGTAGGTTTTAATCAACTTCAATTTTGAAAAGCTACGTTCACCCGGAACGATAACAATTGTTTGAGTACGGACCTCCAATGTTCTACCTCAGCACACATAATTCGTTGATTAGCATCATCAACACCCTTTTTCGAGGATAAACGTAACTCTGTTTCGGCCCATAATTGAGAACATTTAAAATGAGAAGGGGATCTTTCATAAGGCTTCCGAAAAATGTGTCCAGTCACAGAATCTCGAAGTGGCGAGAGCTGCTGTGGTCTTTCTGTCAAAGAGCTTACAACAAAAGCAAAATATTTCTTTAGAGAGTCAGAATATTGGAGCCAACTTCTTGGTACTTTTTCGCCATTCCGCAACACGCGATAACAATGAAACATGGTAAAATCTTTTATTTTAACTGGCCCTTAAACTATAATTTTATCAGTACATTCCGGAGGCCAATAGGCAGGGTCTTGAAGTTGGCTGCAATCACTAATGAAGGGCACAATGCATAATCCATTCCCAGCACCAGTACCGACACCAGACCCTTCACCGACTTCACCGTCACAAGTTAAATCAGCACCACAACTACCACGTTCACCACTTTCGAATGTATGTCCATCACCAGCAAAATCACCAGAGTCAAAAGGTTTCCACAAATCCTTCACCCCTGTCACAAGATCCAACACCGTCTCACCACCAGCAGTGCTACAGTCAGAGTCAATTCCTATTAAGGTGCTCGCACCCGTCGCCGCACCTGAAAAGAGATCAAAAATCGGGCCGGCACTTAGTCAAAACGCATTTCTGCCTACACGGATTAATAAGCCCATTTAGTGATAATAAGGGAACTGTTTCCAATTTTAAGGACCTGTCTATAAACGTAATTTTACTTTGTTTTTATGATTGCTTAAACAAGAATTACCGAATAAATCTAAAATAGCACACTTTAGAAGGAAAATAACATAGTGGTCTGCGTTTACTTAGCGTTATTCGCACAAGTGTTTAAAACAATCTTTGCGACCTTACGACTATGACCTAGACTACGACCAATGTAGAACATGCTTTAAGCAAAATATACAGTTTAACACGCTTTTATGAGCGTAAGAAAATATTCTTGTTGAGATTAAAATATATACCTTTATCTTGCTCTGCAACTTTGACGGGTACATTATTGAACTGATCTGTAGGATTTGTTTGAGAAGAACACTCGTCTATTGATGTTGAAGGTCAGATGAAATTTTTAAAAGCTTCTGCTGCCTTCTTGTCTTCTTCTGCAACCTTCGTTTTTTGTTTGCAGCTACACTAGTTTTACCGGAGGAGGCCATTGTTGTAGGGTTTCTCGTTCTTCGTCCCGACTTTACACCATTCGCACCACGCACTCGAATGAACGTCAATTAGCAAGGGCCATAACACTCCCGTGTATTGTGCTAATACGTCCTGCCATCTACGAGTCGACGCCGACTTCACCCAGCCAAACGTGCTTTCTTTTTCTTTGCCTCTGTCTCCAGCTCGTGCCACACCCGCACCCCTTTCTCCAACCTCACTCCCCTCTCTCCCTGCCTTCCAAGCTACCATTCATTCTCTCTACTTCACCTTGCTACAGCTCTGCTACAACAGCTAACCGAACCAAAATATCACTGAAATGCCCGAGCGCTGCCGAAGGGCGATTTGGTTGGTCCCGAGCCCGGGAGTCGAGCCGGGTTGCTTTTCCGCGATAGTGAAAAGGCAAGGCAAGGGAGAGAAAGATATAGTGTTTGCTAATCTCTATTCCACTGAGTTTAACTTCAGTCTGTCACTGTCTAAGGTGCGTGTAGGGTTTTCAGAAGTGTGAGATAACACCAGTTGAACTTCTTTAAAAGAGTGATTCCCTTATTTGTTTGACGAACTCGCATTTAACTATCTTGCCATTTGTTCAATAGGAAATAATTCGACGCCTTCGGCGCCCCTCAAACCGTTGGCGCCCTGTGCGCACATGTAGCACACCCCTAAGACCGGCCCTGGTTCTCTCCAAGAATTTCTCCCCCTCCATGAACCGGCTCCAGTTTCCCAGGTGCGGTGAACAAGCGCTCTCCAATGAGTTCTCTCCAAGAATGTCTCCCCCTCCATGAACCGGCTACAGTTTCCCAGGTGTGCTGAATGAGCGCTCTCCATTTAGGTCTCTCCAAGAATGTCTCCCCCCTCCATGAACCGGCTCCAGTTTCCCAGATGCGGTGAACAAGCACTCTCCAATGAGTTCTCTCCAAGAATGTCTCCCCCTCCATGAACCGGCTACAGTTTCCCAGGTGTGGGGAATGAGCGCTCTCCATTTAGTTCTCTCCAAGAATGTCTCCCCCTCCATCAACCGTCTCCAATTTCCCAGGTGCGGTGAACAAGCACTCTCCAATGAGTTCTCTCCAAGAATGTCTCCCCCTCCATGAACCGGCTCCAGTTTCCTGGGTGCGGTGAGTGAGCTCTCTCCATTTAGTTCCCTCCAAGAATATCTCCCCCTCCATGAACCGGCTCCAGTTTCCCAGGTGTGGTGAATGAGCGCTCTCCATTTAGTTGTCTCCAAGAATGTCTCCCTCTCCATGAACCGGCTCCAGTTTCCCGGATGCAGTGAATGAGCGCTCTCCATTTAGTTCTCTCCAAGAATGTCTCCCCCTCCATGAACCGGCTCCAGTTTCCTGGGTGCGGTGAATGAGCGCTCTCCATTTAGTTCTCTCCAAGAATTTCTCGACCTCCATGAACCAGCTCCAGTTTCCCGAGTGCGGTGAATGAGCGCTCTTCATTTAGTTCTCTCCAAGAATGTCTCCCCCTCCATGAACCAGCTCTAGTTTCCCAGGTGCGGTGAATGACCGCTCTCCATTTAGTTCTCTCCAAGAATGTCTCCCCCTCCATGAACCAGCTCCAGTTTCCCAGGTGCAGTGAATGAGCGCTCTTCATTTAGTTCTCTCCAAGAATCTCTCCCCCTCCATGAACCGGATCCTGTTTCCCAGGTGCAGTGAATGAGCGCTCTCCATTTAGTTCTCTCCAAGAATGTCTCCCCCTCCATGAACCGGCTCCAGTTTCCCGGGTGCAGTGAATGAGCGCTCTCCATTTAGTTCTCTCCAAGAATGTCTCTCCCTACATGAACCGGCTCCAGTTTCCCGGGTGCAGTGAATGAGCGCTCTCCATTTAGTTCCCTCCAAGAATGTCTCCCCCTCCATGAACCGGCTCCAGTTTCCCGGGTGTGGTGAATGAGCGCTCTCCATTTAGTTCTCTCCAAGAATGTCTCCCCCTCCATGAACCAGCTCCAGTTTCCCAGGTGCAGTGAATGAGCGCTCTCCATTTGGTTCTCTCCAAGAATGTCTTCCCCTCCATGAACCAGCTCCAGTTTCCCGGGTGCGGTGAATGAGCGCTCTCCATTTAGTTCTCTCCATGAATGTCTCCCCCTCCAAGAACCGGCTCCAGTTTCCCTGGTGCAGTGAATGAGCGCTCTCCATTTAATTCTCTCCAAGAATGTCTCCCCCTCCAAGAACCGGCTCCAGTTTCCCTAGTGCGGTGAATGAGCGCTCTCCATTTAGTTGTCTCCAAGAATGTCTCCCCCTCCATGAACCAGCTCCAGTTTCCCGAGTGCGGTGAATGAGTGCTCTTCATTTAGTTCTCTCCAAGAATGTCTCTCCTCCATGAACCGGCTCCAGTTTCCCGGGTGCGGTGAATGAGCGCTCTCCATTTAGTTGTCTCCAAGAATGTCTCCCCCTCCATGAACCAGCTCCAGTTTCCCAGGTGCAGTGAACGAGCGCTCTCCAATGAGTTCTCTCCAAGAATGTCTCCCCCTCCATGAACCGGCTCCAGTTTCCCGGTCGCAGTGAATGAGCGCTCTCCATTTAGTTCTCTCCAAGAATATCTCCCCCTCTATGAACCAGCTCCAGTTTCCCGAGTGCGGTGAATGAGCGCTCTTCATTTAGTTCTCTCCAAGAATGTCTTCCCCTCCATGAACCAGCTCCAGTTTCCCGAGTGCGGTGAATGAACGCTCTTCATTTAGTTCTCTCCAAGAATGTCTCCTCCTCCATGAACCAGCTCCAGTTTCCCAGGTGTGATGAATGAGCGCTCTCCATTTAGTTCTCTCCAAGAATGTCTCCCCCTCCATGAACCAGCTCCAGTTTCCCGAGTGCGGTGAATGAGCGCTCTTCATTTAGTTCTCTCCAAGAATGTCTCCTCCTCCATCAACCAGCTCCAGTTTCCCAGGTGCGGTGAATGAGAGCTCTCCATTTAGTTCTCTCCAAGAATATCTCCCCCTCCATGAACCGGCTCCAGTTTCCCATGTGCGGTGAATGAGCGCTCTCCATTTAGTTCTCTCCAAGAATGTCTCCCCTCCATGAACCGGCTCCAGTTTCCCATGTGCGGTGAATGAGCGCTCTCCATTTAGTTCCCTCCAAGAATGTCTCCCCTCCATGAACCGGCTCCAGTTTCCCATGTGCATTGAATGAGCGCTCTCCATTTAGTTCTCTCCAAGAATGTCTCCCCCTCCATGAACCGGCTCCAGTTTCCCAGGTTCGATGAATGAGCGCTGTCCATTTAGTTCTCTGCAAGAATGTCTCCCCCTCCATGAACCAGCTCCAGTTTCCCAGGTGCGGTGAATGAGTGCTCTCCATTTAGTTCTCTCCAAGAATGTCTCCCCCTCCATGAACCGGCTCCAGTTTCCCAGGTGCGGTGAATGAGTGCTCTCCATTTAGTTCTCTCCAAGAATGTCTCCCCCTCCATGAACCGGCTCCAGTTTCCCAGGTGCGGTGAATGAGTGCTCTTCATTTAGTTCTCTCCGAGAATGTCTCCCCTCCATGAACCAGCTCCAGTTTCCCTGGTGCGGTGAATGAGTGCTCTCCATTTAGTTCTCTCCAAGAATGTCTCCCCTCCATGAACCGGCTCCAGTTTCCCGGGTGCGGTGAGTGAGCGCTCTCCATTCAGTTCTCTCCAAGAATGGCTTCCCCTCCTTGAACCGGCTCCAGTTTCCCAGGTGCGGTGAATGAGCGCTCTCCAATGAGTTCTCTCCAAGAATGTCTCCCCCTACATGAACCGGCTCCAGTTTCCCGGGTGCGGTGAATGAGCGCTCTCCATTTAGTTCTCTCCAAGAATGTCTCCCCCTCCATGAACCGGCTCCAGTTTCCCAGGTGCAGAGAATGAGCGCTCTCCATTTAGTTCTCTCCAAGAATGTCTCCCCTCCATGAACCGGCTCCAGTTTCCCGGGTGCGGTTAACGAGCGCTCTCCATTTAGTTCTCTCCAAGAATATCTCCCCCTCCATGAACCGGCTCCAGTTTCCCAGGTGCGGTGAATGAGCGCTCCCCATTTAGTTCTCTCCAAGAATGTCTCCTCCTCCACGACCTGCTGCACATCGCTGCAAGATCATTTCTAACCTGGTCAATCCATCTCTTGGTCTCTTGCCTTTCAGTTCTTTCTCAAACCACACTCTAGATGTTCTTTGTGTGTCCATTCTTTGAGATGACCGAACCATTTCAGCCTGGCTTCAACACAGATCTCATTAAGAGATTGTTCTACTTGAACAAGATGGCGTATGTCATCATTTTTTATTTTGTCCCTCCCTGTCTTCTGAATCATAGTTTTTGATCTCCACCACCTATAGTTTGCTTGGATTGTGTCCAGGTTTCTAAGCTATATGTAGTAACAGGTACAAAGAGGCTCTTGTAGAGTATTAGTTGCTTATCCCAAAGAAGCCCTCTCACGAGGTGAACTCTACTAGTGATGGTTGGTTACACTGCCAAGGTAACTTGTTCTAACTTTGTACCATTCAGATGTTTTGTCGACTAATGGGCATCACGGGCTTATAGTCAGACAAATTGCTTGAATATAGCATTCCAATCATTCAGCTTCTGTTGTATTTCAGCCTCATCTTCACCCCATATTACATCATCATCTGCAAACGCTAAAGCTTTAAACTCAGAGGTCTTATTGAGTCTCTTCATTATTTCATCCATTACGGTAATGAATGATAGAGCGCAGCCCTGCTTAGTGTCGAACCACTCTGAATAGCGATCACCTATTTGGCAGTGTTCATATAGCATCTTGACTTTCTTTATTAAAGTGCCTGGTATTATAACTATAGTGTTGCTTTTATCGGACTTAGTGACTGATGTTATTATCTTTTATCTTGTTTTTAAAATTTTTAATTTACTGTTTTTAGTTTTTGTCTATTTTTTTCTGTTTTTTTTTAAACTCTTACAATGTTTTGGTTAGTTTCGAATCTGATTACGTTTTTTTCTTCTGGGGGTGGTGAGCTAATTGCTTGTTCGACTTTGGCTATGGTATTGGTGTTTGTCTTCTCATTAAAGTCTTGTGTTTGGGACCTTTTTCTAGAACTGATTTTTCTTCAGGTTTTGTTAAGTTCATGTTTTGTTAAGTTGATTATGGGTTTGTAATCAGTTAATACATGAACACGGAAAAATGATAATATTAAAACATATTCACAATTGCATTAAATACGGTACTCTTCTCTGGCCCTTCTCCAAAATACGCTGTGACCGAAACCAATGAAATGGAATTTTCTTATATTTTGATACAAGTTAACGGTTCATAGCATTCGCTTTGCAGATGATATTGCACTTTTAGCAAACTCTGCATGTGAAATGAATAATGTTAAAAGTTTTTCAGAAATCCTTAGGAAAATTCGGCCTAAGAGTTGATTTAAACACAAATTGTGCTAAATGTTCCAGCATAACTCAACAAAATGACAGTGTTTCGCCCCGGTGTGCAATTGGGCTCTTCAGTTGGTTAAAGCACACCTCACCAAGACACTGTCTAGTACACACTGGGAAGGCCATTGCAAGACGTATTTGATACATGTGCATCCACGTCACGAGCAAAGCCAGTGCACTATGGGAGTTAATTCTCGGAAGACAAAATTAATGGCGGTTGATAAAAAGAAACAACCAATTTTAGCTAATATAATGTTAATTGATAATGCCATTGAACAAGTAACGGAATTTTGCTATTTGGAAAGTGTGATTAATTATGACAAGAGATGCATCTCAGAAATTAAGAAAAGACTAGTGTTGGCGAAGAAAGCCTTTCAAAATAAGGAGAATTTGCTGCTCAATGAGCACCTCAACTTGAAGATAAGGAAGTCATTTCTCAAGACCTTTGTTTGGAGTGTGTTGACCTTGGGTTGTGAAACATGGACACTTGGGAAACAAAACTTGAGGCAGCTGAAATGTGGTTTTGGAGACGAACAAGCTGGATGGAAAGAAAGACAAATGAGCTTGTTGTGAACCAAATTCAGGAGAATCGATGCCTGTTGAACACCATCAAGAAAAGGAAAGCACATGACACTCTCCTCCAGGTCATCTTTGAAGGAAAAAGTTTGGGAAGAAAACCAAGGGGACGACCAAGACAATCGTATCTCAAGGAGATGGAATGTGACTCCTATGTCCATATGAAGAGGACTGTTGAAGACTATAAGACAAGGCTTTTAGTCTTCAGAAGCTGATGATGATGATCCCTCTGTGGATGGTGAGGAGTCAAATGTTATTGACTTTCAACACATGATCATAACGTGATTGAGATTTACGGCGAAACATTCTCCTCTGTGATGGATAGAATCAATTCCTCGAAAGTTTGGATTCTTACACCAAAACATTAACACTGTTATGAAATTAATTTTAAATTCATTGAACTTATAACTAGTAGTTCAAAAACGAGCACCAGAGTTAACAGATTAAATACGCTACTGAATATGAAAGCGAGTTTGCTAGAGAATTCTTGAATTCCTTGGGATTAAGTGGTATTTCCTCCACACATTCTTACTCTAAAAGTTTGAGCCTTCTGAACGTTTCCCAAGGGCTCCTAAATGGAACCAGATTAATTATAAGAAATATGTATGAAAATTGCTTGGATTTGGAAATAATAAGTGCAGATAAAATTAGGCAGAGAGCTATAATTCTTAGACATGATTTAACACCATCCAAAAAAAACCTTCCATTTTCTTTAAGAGGCGCCAATTTCCAATTTGCTTGACATACTGTATCAAGGGAAATGTCTGTAATGTATAGGTCTCTATTTACCTCAGAGTGCGATCTATTGACGCCCTTAAAGTATTCCTACAAAGAATGTATATCAGAAAATCCTTCAGTAAATATTTTCCCATCGACAGTCATGATTTGACGGGTTTCAACTAGTATACATAGTGTATACCTCCGTTATTGCTCACTTGGGCGGAGAAGTTAAATTACAAGTTAGAGATTCGGCTTCTGCCCTTTGTTTGTTATTCACTGTTTTATTCATGCAATTCAACACTGTCTATTTCTCTGCAGGAAGTGGATTGCTCAAACGAGATATAGTTCGCATTCTCCACATTATTGATAATTATTTTGTGGCATACATACAAGGGTTGTATAACTGTTCATTAATCTGTACTCGGTTATGTCTGTGTGTGTGGCGTCCTTTTCTCCGTGTTGCAGTGAACGAGCAGGTGCTTCTGTTCTCCCGTAATAACGAGATCCGGGGCGTCGACCTCAGCATGCCCTACTATCACACCATCCCCACCATCAGTCTACCGGCAGTGCTGTCGCCGTCACAGCTGGACTTCTTGGTGGCGTCGCGGAGTATTTACTGGACGGACATCCAGATCCATGAGGTGAAGCGCACGGGACTCGTGGGTGGCGTCACACAGACAATCCTCGACAAGGGTGAGTGTGGGAAACTTTTCATCTTATTTAGGCCCTGCTATACAAGTATACCTATAGTACCTTAATAGGAAATGGCACGTTGATAAGGATATTTGATTAATGTGTGGGATGTATGTTTGTCCCCTGAAACACAAGAGCAACATTCTGTGCAGAGAGAAGCATGACTAAAACAGGCTTCAAACTGCCGGTTATTTATTTATTAAAATGTCTCAGCTTGGAAGATCTTAGCCATCAGTCTTGTGTTGTATGGACACAACTCTGCCTCTCACCACAGATCCCTCCATCACTCCCAAGTCTATCGAGCGATTGCCAAAGGTCCCAGTTGATGTCGTGGCTTGGTGGAAGGTGGGGTAGTGCTCCTAACTACTTCAGGTTTAGCAGCGAGCATTGTTGTTGTTGACCAACGCACAGTCCTCGTTCAGTTTGCGCTATGACCTCATGGCGTACTTTAGGAGGGGCTGTGCCTGCCAGGAAATGTACTTTGTGGACAGATGCATGAGCTGAGTGATACCACACTGGGCTAGCGTACTCAGCAGCTTGGGCGCCTCAGCTTGCAAAGTATGTTATTTCTCGTAGCAACTTTTTGTTTGATGCCCATACAGTCTTGCCATCCAAAGTTACCCCTAGGTATTTTGGAGATAAAACAATGTTCCAGGCAGACTCCTTCCTTGCTGCTTCTTGGATGGGTTAGGTCTTGTATTAAGTTGAAAGGTTCTCCAGTGCGTCCAAGAACTCCTGCTCCACATCCTCAAACTCTTCTCTTTGTGCTGCCAGACAGAGATCATCTACGTAGTTGTAGGCTGATCATTAGTATACACAGAAGACAGCAAAGGTGGTAGTCCATCGACTGTGACAAAGAACCTTCTGGGGAAGACAAGCAACCAAAATCTTTGGTTATCTGGTATCTGTTCTCTAAACCATCCTCAATGTGCTGCTTGTTCTGTGATGAAGTGGATCAAGTTTAGGAGATAATCTATTAAGGGTAGTAGTGAGGCACTAGGCTTCCTTGAGCACTTTCATCCGCTAGGCGGTACCCACGCGGCACTTGATGATATCTCTGGAACAAATAATTCACAAATAAACAAATTTAAACTTTTTAATTTTCCTTTTAACCTTAGAACTGTGGACCGTCTTCCAGGAAGACGGTGTGTTGTTTAATCAAGTGCGACCGTCTCTCTGAAAGACGGTCTTGGAATTCAAATATAGTACTACTGTTAGCCTTCAGATGGCACTAATTTCAAATCCTACTGGTTCCCGATGCTTTTATCTTTCGTAGTGTAAGTCTTTGGCAAACAAATGACAGTATGCAAGCTATTATTTGGCTGCAGAAGTGGAAGTATTTCCATGTTGATATTGAAGTTGCATTGAGCAAAATGGCCGCCAACTATGTAGACGATTCAGAAATTGAGCACTTGTCGTGTGATAGTATGGACGATGACAGTGATTATTGTGTGGATTCGTATGAAAATGAAGATGGTGAAAGTAGTGGCAGTGATACCGCAAGTTATAGAAATCCCCATCAATGCAAGCGATGTTTATCATGTTCCGACAGACCCTGTACAAGATTAATTGGAGGATTATCCATTTCGCAAGGTCCGTATTGACGTGTACAATGACAATTTTAATGGGTTAAGGGGGTCTCCGCCCAATCAATACAAATTGTCAGACCCTGTACATATGCCTAATGTTAGCCGTGAAGGGGTAAGTGTGAACTAGACTGATATTCAACCCGAAGAAAGTGACTTTCCAGGTAAAAATGTACCGTTTATCGTTCATCATCCTGGTCCTGTGAACTTGCCTCCCCGTAATCGCGCGCTGATTATGTACTTCAAAATAGAGAAATGTCATATTTTTGTAAAAATAATTTTCTTTTTAGTAAATAACAGGAATTATTTGAAACTGGTTCTTGAATTAGTAACAAAAAACTATGATGAACTTTTCATTTATGATGTCTCTGACGAACATTTAACTCGTCAATATGGTTTTCTAGAGCAGAAAAGTAAATAATTTTTAATTTTTTTTAATTTTTTATAAAATACTTTTTATGATTAATTCAAACTGACGAGTCTGAATGATTCACCTATATCAATATAATATAGAACAGTCTTTCAGCTTTCTATTGCTGTATGATAAGTCATATTTATGAACACAGTATGCTTACAGATACCAAATTCCTTTAGAGTGTACTTTATGGGAATTTACAGCAGCATTTGACAGATAAACCTGCAGCAGTTCTAGGGTTAAGTGAAATACGTGATGTTTTATAATTGGGCCCTGCTGAAGCCAATGTTGTATCACGAACCGTTTTCTATCGTTCCATTTTAAAGTTTTTATTATAATGCTGTATCAAAATTTTAAATTATGAATTCCGTTCGTTTTCTATTTAGAATATTATAATGAATTATTAAAAGAGCACTGTTCTATGAAGAAGCCTCTCACTTCGCCCAGATTAGGACATATTGCATCCCATATGCCTTCAACGACTTCCCAATAAGTTCCTTGTACTTGTTACTGCGTACTAGTCTGAAAGCCAGCCTCGTGCCTTTCTAAAATCCACACACAAGTTATCATTAAACTTGGTCCGATAAATATACCCTCTTTTAACTTACCATCACTAAGTTTGGGAAATTTCGTTCTCAAATAAGCAAAACCCCGACCATGTTTGTCCAAACATTTCATGGAATTCTTCATTAGTCCTAATTTTTTATGTAGCGGTGGCAAGAGAATTTTGTTTTTGTCAACTAAAGGGTGCATCTTGACGCTCTTCTCGCCAGGAACGAAGTTATGTCCACGATGTTATAATGTTTATCCCATTCGCAAAAGAAAACAACACAGTTTAGTAAAAGCAGATTGCATTCCTTCACTTTGAGGTCTCCACATATCTGCCATCCACACTTATTGGCTGTATCCATGTTTTCATAGTTTTCCTTCATGTTGACTGAGTACTGAAAGGTAAATATTTCCATCATGTAACAATACCACTTTTAAACTATGTTTATGCGTCCTGCTCAGTCTCCCGGACATTGGCGATCAATGTGGATAGTGTTTGTCTATCTTCAGCAGAGGGGTAGAGCTGTTCAATAGATCTTGATCCAGTCCAATCTTGAAGGTCCCGAAGACAAGATGTCCTTCTCCGTCACACCCTTCGTAGCCCATCCATTCAGCCTTTTAAAATGAGATGTAATATTGTATACTTTTCAGCACATAACACATGACCCAGGTATGGAATTTTCCTGCATTTGATGGTGAGAATTTGCCCTCTGCAGTACCTGGTCATTAGAGACATGATCTATCCAAGAGACATTCAGCATTCTTCTATGAAACCACATTTCCAGAGCTTCGACCCTCTTAATGCTGGACGATTTCACAGTCCAGGCTTCCACTCCATAAAGCAAAATGGACTAAACGAAACATTTAATTTTAAATTTAAGGCATCATCGCACAATAAAGGTCTCATTTTCTTAAAAGTTGATCTTTCCATTTGTATACGGGTCTTAATTTCAAGGTCTGGAATCAAATCCTCTGACAACCAACAACCAAGGTACTTGGATTTGTTTTCCTTTCTGTCTTAGAATTACGTTATCTCTTCTTCAACTGAGAACCATAAGTTTTGTTTTCTTGGTGTTGATCGTCAGACTGGCAACAAGTACTGTGTCATCAGCATATCTAAGTGTGTGTATTAATTCCCCATTGACCTTGATTCCCACTTCTGTAACTTTGCTTGCCACGGTGGGTGAGTGGTTATAGTGTCGGACTACCAACCCCAAGATTGCAGGTTCGCTCCTGGCCATGGTAAGTGATTTTTGAAAGGCGACAAAAATCAAGATACTCATGTCATACATTGTTGGCATGTTGAAGAACCCATTTGAATTCAGTAGGCCGAGTTCATAATGGCAAAATTAATCTCGGGATTTTCCGCCAACACAAAGTTCCTCATTTCTCTACTGGAAAGCGGTATAGTGCCAAGGAGCTTAGATAGGCTATCTAACCTCCTTGACATTAATAGCGCTCCAAGGAGCATTAAATTCAACACGCAAGCTGCCCACTGGGTGTCAATTATCAAAGCTTGCACCCGGCACCCGAGGCCACACGATATTATTATTATATTATCTTCTACTGTCCGAAAACAGCTCCCGAATAGATGTTGAATAATAATGGGGTCCAGAGAATGTGATGTATCTTAACCACAGCCTTATGATGCCAATGTAGGTTCTCGATGATTCTTATATCTTTACCATCCATTCCAATTCGTTGAAGTATTTTTATGAGCTCAGCATGTTTAACTCTATCAAATCTATGAAACAGGCGTATACATCTTTCTGTTGGTCCCAACATTCTTGGAGTAAACTCGATGTTGTTGTTGTTGTTGTTGTTTCCTATGGCTAGCCCAGATTCCAATCCATCAGCTTTCTTGCGTTCCAATAGAGTTGTGTGAGGTTTCCAGAAGTTCTAGCAGTCACATCAAGTTTGTTGCAATGTAGCAGGTGTCCCTTATCCATTTTTCTTCCAGGTTCGTGACAAAGTGTGCATTCTTCAGATCTCAGGATGTTGATTCGTTTCAGATGAGCTGCAAGGCAGTCGTGGCCAGTGTTAAGTCTGAAGAAGGCTACAGCGTCTTTTCTTGGTGTTAATTTATATTGATCCCATTTAACATCAATGTCCTTCCATAATTTGGTTTCTGCTGTTTTCTTTGCCATTTCTTCATACCTGTTTTTGATAGTATTCTTCAAAATCTTTTTTGCTGACATAAAATCAGTCTGACTGACAGGTTGTTGTAGTGTAGTACCTTTTTTTGCTAATCTGTCTGCCTCTTCATTTCCTGCTATTCCAACATGAGAAGGGATCCACTGAAATGAGTTTGTGGAGTCTTTGAAGGGTTTTTATCATACAAAAAATTTCTTTCAGTTCTTTATTTTGGGGCTTATAATTTGACGAGATGGCTTGGATGGCTGCTTTTGAATCTGTAATGATAACACATTTTTGATAATCAATGTTTCTGCCTAATAACTGACGGAGTGCATGTGAAATTGCTCTTATCTCAGCATCAAAGTTTGTTTTGTTTTGGCCTACTGGGAAGTAGAGTGAGAAGAGAGATGAATGTATTCCTGCTCCAGTTCTATTTTCTTTGTCTTGTGAGCCATCTGTAAATATTTTTAGCCATTGGTTAGATGGATATCTTTCTTCTATTGTACAGAGGGCCAGTTGTTTTAGATCTTGTGGTGAAGAGTCTTCTAGCAAAGTAAGATCTGTAGTCACTTGTATATATTCAATGGGGTTGACTGGCATACAGAGTGGTTCAAGTTTTATTTGCAGATTGCTCTTATTGATATATTCTTTGGCAAGACTAAAGGGATCTTTTTGCGTTTTAAGATTGGGGCTAGAAACTGGTTTTTTGATCCATGTCATTTGAGGTAGTCTTTGAATACTGAGATATGCATTGGCTGTTTGATGTCTCATCTCTTCTTCTATTGGTAAGTTGTGGGTATATAATTGCAAGGCGGTTATAGGTGTGGTTTTTATTGCGCCTGTTATGATTCGTAGGGCATTATTCTGACACCTCTCGAGGCGATCAATGCTTGACTGGGGTTTGATGTAAGTATTGTAGGTTTTGTTGAGTGTGTCTTGAGTGCTCCCCCAAGTAACTCCTGCTAGTCTCTTCAGTAATTTCATCCGTTTGCTTACCTTATCCTCCACATGTTTTATGTGTTTGGTCCAGTTCAGCTTCTTGTCCATGATGATACCTAAGTACTTTGTACTTTCACTTTTTGGAAGGTCTTGATTACTAAATTTGAGATTAAAAGTTGGATTGTGGTGTCTCAGGGAGAAAAAGTGGTATACTGTTTTGGAAGTATTGATTTCCATATTATTGTTTTCGGTCCAGTTTTTGAGTTCATTCTGTGTTCAAGAAGCATTTGCTGTTTTGGGCTGTTACGTGCTGTGGTCCAAATGATAACATCGTCTGCAAACATGCTGATATTCACATTACCTACTTTCTTTATTGTTTTTGGAAGATCGTTGATGTACACATTGAATAAAGTTGTGCTTGATGCAGCTCCTTGTGGGAGGCCTAGTTTTGATTGCTTGCAACCTGAAGTTTTGTTGTTGTAACGAACATTGATCATTCTTTGTGAAAGGAATCTTGAAAACCAGTTTAACATACATCCATTTACTTTGAAGTTGATAAGTTTCTTTAGCAGCATGTTTCGCCATACAGTATCATAGGCTCCTTTAAAATCGATGAAAACTGCAAGAACACTTTCCCTTTTGTTAAAGGCTTCTTTAACAGCTTGTGTAAATCTCATTATTTGGTGGGAGGAGGACCTGTTTTGTCTAAACCCTGCTTGTTCTTCTGATAGAAGAGATTTTGTTTCCAAGTACCAGTTGAGTCTATTTGTAATCATCCTTTCTAGAATTTTTACCAGAATGGAGGTAAGTGCTATAGGTCGGTACGAGGGGACTTGGTTTTTTGGCTTGCCTGGTTTTAAGATTGGAACAAGTCCCCTTGAGATCAAAACAGACGCTCTTTCAATCATACTTTACCCCATAGTAACATATGGCCTAGAAACCTGCACAACAACCAGACAGACTACAAGATGCAGAAATGAAGTTTCTACAAACAATGGTCGAAAAAACTAGGAGGGATAGGGTAAGAAATGAAAAAATTAGGGTAGAAGCTGGAGTGTACCCAACTTTGAAAGAAAAAGTGACAAGGGCCTGTTTGAGATGGTTTGGCCATGTCAAGCGAATGGATAAGGGAAGGATAGCACACACAGATGTGGTTGGTAGAAGGCCCGTAGGAAGGCCAAGGAAGAGATGGCTAGACCAGGTGAAGGAGGACGTAGGAACAAGGGGAGTTAGGACAGATGCAAGTGGAGGGCACTCGTAAACTACACCCGGGCAACTGGAGTAGAAGACAGATGATGATGATGATATTTTAAGTAAGAAATTGCAAGTATTGATTGGGCGGAATAAAATACACCCATTTGGATCTCCTTTAGAATCGTCAATACGGACCTCATCATCATCATCTTGCACAGTTTCCAGCCACTGGCCGGGTCTGTTTGGAACACAAGCCTCTCCAACGTCTTCTGTCTTCCCACCATCTCTCAGCCTCCACCCTTGTCCAGTCTTCTCCTCTCTTCTTCACGCTTTCTTCCACCCCCTTCAGCCACCTGTCTCTCGGTCTTCCTTCCCACTTCGTCTCGTGTACTCTCCTGGGTATCCTCTTCTCCTCCATTCGTTTTACATGTCCATACCATCTAAGTCTAGATTTCTCTATACCATCCTGTAATGGTTCCTCCTTCATGGAAAATCTTAAATATCTTTGGTGTGCAACAGCCACTACCCTAACTTAGGTTATTAGAAGTAAACCTTCCAACAGGGATAACTATATTGTTATTATCACTATTTCATTTTGGAAGGGTTAGAATTACGAAATTTCCATAGTATATTTGTAAAGTTTAAATCTGGCTATACAGTTCTGTTCAGGGTGTCAATTTGAGAAGTTGGAATGGTCCATGCCAGGAAAAGATTGAGGGTAGTTCAGTGTGTCTATTGGAGTCAGGAATTTCACAGAATATTTTGGTACACGTGGAAAATTACTATGATATTCTTGGCCTGGTTCTACTATCATCGTACATTTACGGTAGTTAACTTTCTACGAACTTCCTCATCGTCGCTTCCAGGATCTCTGTGCAGCAAAAAGTTTTGAAGCCATTCTGTCAGTGCTGCCAGACGATGTGCAGCACATAGTTCCTGTCAATTAGCCCATATTCATGTGCAGCTACGTAAAGAATGGCCGCTCATCTGTAAAACATAGTCCTATGCGTGTTTAGAGGTGTTTGGATGCCATGGTGCTTGTGCGTTCGTCCCCTGTTGTCATGGTGCACGGCAATCTGCTTGAGAACTGTCGACATTCTGTTGGAGACAGAAACTAATATTTATACAGTTGTTAGTAAAGTGAGGTTATGAGTTGTGCAATGTTTCCCCTAATTAGAATACAAAATAAATGTATGTATTCAGGGTGGTGGAGTGTTGAACACACATTGGGAGAGCATAACAGGAAATTATCATGCATCTAACTACAAGAGAATTATGGTAAAATATAAAAAGTTTTAACTGTTCTGGCAAGGAATCAATCAAACCCTGGACATGTGACACTCCTTGCTGCTCTGTTTGCAGTTCTTAATGTTATGTGTTCCACTTCAAAATAATTCTCCAATTACAAATATATTCATCTGTGTCAGTTCCTTTTCATCCACTTCAGTGACGACTAATAAGCAACTTGTTTAGTCAAAATCATCCAATCTCTCGTAAAACATATCCTCTTTACACTGAAATTTCTCTAGCCTCTATCGCCTTCGTAATGTTCGCTGGTTCTCTGGTTAATCATCCAAATCACATACCTTTATATTCTTCTGCTTCCTGGCTTCTAAAAAAACCATGCAAAGTCTTCTCTTTTTTAAAATCTCATATTGTTGGTTCACTTAGTGAACTTATGCCACTAGATACTGTGCCCAATTGGTCACGGCAGATTGGCATCGAACTCAGGTCCTATCTGAGAAGACCAGGCACATGATTCTAACTAGATTCGAACCATTGATCTCTGAGGGGGAACAGTTTTAGGGAACCCGAAGAGCAATGTGTTAAATGATGACCTATAATAATGTAGCATGATTTCACGGCCTGTATGTGAATATTATAGCAGTTTTAAGGTAAAGAATTGTAAGCAAATGCAAGCAAATATACGTTTTCGAAGCATACAAGAACGAGAGGAGGCCAGTTTGACGTTTTACTAATTGCAGTTGGAAAATGGGTGGAGATCGTAGGCGCCAAGGGACCTACTTTCGTCTGGAGCGAGGAGACAGCTCAAAATTAATGATTCGGGTATTCACCGCTTGACAACGATGGAACCTAGGGTAGGGATGACTGCCCACGGAAATTAATTAATTACAGCCAAGTGGAGCATTGAAATGGAGTGAAATGTACACCCAGGTGAATATATTTTAAGAGAGATAATTTAGGAATGATTTTACACCTAAATTAAAGCCTATATCTCTAAATGAACGCGTTACCACCGAGCCTACGCTCGAGAGGAGTGATTTGGTGACTAGCCAAGGGGGAATCACCATGGTGGTGTCCTGACGCGCTGAACTAAGGCAATTAATTGTAATTAATTGGCCGAAGCGATCGCCGGCACGCGAACGTTTATGAAACCTCCACACCTAAATAAACAAAGTGTATATGTCATTTCGGCTGAAAAGGTATTATTTCAAGGAAGGAGTCGCAGCCACATGTCCGGTGGACTAGTTTTTACGAGAAACCTTTATAAGGAGGGAGCAGTGCAGGCCAAGCCAGTTGTCTTCAGTCTGTTCTCAAGTATACACGTAACTAATACGCTGCCAGTAAGCGCGCGAAATGTTAAAGTATCGACGCTCAGCCATTGAAGAACGATAGAAGAAAGTCATACAGCTTCATAAATAATCATGAACTGCGTCGAAGTAAAATTAATACAGATATTGGTCTATTATCTGACGCAAATATAAATTCGCTACAGCGAAAAAGTAACTTATAATGTTTTTGAACATTACATATACCAGGAGGTATTGTCAGAGTTGTATATGACATTTTCATCAGGATCACTACAATGATGGGAGCCTGGGAAGCATCGCCACTTAATCTTGACAGTGAGCTGAAGGATATTGCAGGTGACGAGGATCGAACGTCCGTAAACGCTGTTAGATTTTCACAGAGACCAGCGGTTGGCGTAATTGCATCGCATCTCTGAGATCAGGCGTAGGAGAAGTCCGATTTAAGGATCAACCTGTGAAATAGTGAATAAGTGTACATAAATTGTGTAATAGTGATTTTAAAGTGTTCATGTGTATAGTGATTAATATGCATTGTGTAAAAGTGAAAGAGGCCACTGATAAGAGTATGTTTATCATGTGGGAAATTTGTGAAATTAAGTGTTGTGAAAAATATAACATGATGGCTTAAATCAAGCGTCATGGTAGGCCTGAAGCTGAGGTGCTGGTACTATCCAGCGAAAAAGAAAAAGTGAGTACCAATTTACAATGTTATTATAACTAAATAGTTCACCATATAACGATTTATCACTTTGAGACTAAGATGTAACAGTCACTTATTGAACGAGTTTTTACCACTCGTCTTGAATAAAATATGGCTTGGAAGGTGATTTGTTTAGTGCCATTCAGGCCGAAAATAGTGATGGATGTAACGGTAACGCTAAATGAATAATAATAATAATAATAATCTGGGGTCGGCAACAGTAAACTAATAGGCATTTTTGGCCTAAAATAACGTTCAAAGTGTGTCATGTCTAATATAAAGATACTGTATTTTGGTAAACAGTAAGAATGTAACGTGGAATATAGCGAAATACGAGAGTTTTTCAGTGTCAATGAAATGTTGAATGAATTTTTGATATGGTCTATCCTTAGGATTATATTTGAGGACCATTAAAGTAATGTAAGCCAGTAAATTGATATCTTGTTGTTAGGAGCTATTTAAAGCTTTGGCTTAAGTGTTATTACAGAGAGAACGCGGGTGCCTTAATAATTGAGTCATCTATGTGAAGTATTGTTTGAGCCGCATGTAAGCGTGCAGAGTAACGTAGAATCCAGTGATTTACGTAAATAAATATATTGCGGGGACCAAACTAATATAGCTTGCGCGTTAGGTGAGAAGTTGGCTAATCTACGAGTTGGTATCGCTGTTGAGCATACTTTATTATTCTCAGCGAATTGGACAGAGCCTGTCTGTATCCATCGCTTGCATGAATTATGGCCACGAATGACGTCCGTCGAGACTCCGTGAGCATGTGTATAAATGATCTACCCTGAGAGGTAAGGATCATATTTGTCGTTTAGGAAATGCAGATTTCCTTGTGTTTATTGTGACAGCTGCTGGTGAGAATCCTGTGTTCTCATTATGATGCACGTCCAAAAGCCACTAGTATTCACCATAGAACGACAAGACTATCACAGGATCCATCCCCAGCTATGAATGTTAATAAGGAGGCAGTTGAGCCCAATGCACTAATTATAGGTGTTAATTAATTAAATGACTCAATTACTTAGGAACAACACTTAGCGTATCTCTGCTGTTCTGCAATTGTAAACAAACCTGACCTTGCCAGCAGATGAGAAAGAGTGGGTTGGCCCACTGAGGCGAGCAGCCATCTTGTGCCGTGGCCGGAACTAATTTTATTGCCTGCTAGGAAGAGGAGACATCGGTCCGCCAGTCCTTTAAATTATGGTCATAGTGGGACACTGAAGAATCTCGATATTTCAATATGGTGCCAATTGAATTAAATGAGGTGTTCCAACACACATACATTGTTGAATCAAAGAAATCGGATAATATTTGGCCCAGTTATTCTCTGAAGAGGAACACTGAACCAAATAAAGTGTTAGGCATTCATTTAGAATGCATTTTTGCCAGTTCACGCTAATTTATGCAGACGGGTATGTGATTTCTAAGAACATGACACATTTGTAACGATAATAATAATCCCGACAAGACCCAGAGAATCGTTGTATGGTGAAACTATAAACAATTCTATCCATGTTTATTTTGGAAGGGAGATGTACCACTTTTTAAAGCGTTTCATATTGATGGAAAGAAGGAAGATGATTCACACGACACAACAAATAATTGTTAATTAAAGCAGAAAAATAATGAATCTATGCTAATCAAAGTAAATGCCATAAGAAACGGAGTAATGTTTTATTGTTTCAGTATTTAATGTCATTTAGATGTGATATGTGATTTTTATGTTGTGATAAACCAGTTATATAAAATTGTGTCACATGATGAACAATATGGAGACCCATAGAAGTCTGAAAGTATCAAGGATAGGATGCTAGAAATAGATTTGAGTGCAGTATTGCAATAATGAAGAAGAGACTCACAAAATAACCCTATTTTAATTGTGGGAGTTAAATATAATTTATCCTTTATTTGTATTTGTTGTATAGCAGTAAATGTAGAGTAGTGGGACCGCGAGCTGGCTGGGTACAACACCACACAGATAAGAAAATAACCTAATAATGATGACGATGATTAAAAGAAATAAAAATGAATCAATAAAATGATAGGTGATGCAATGAAATAACCTGACTTGCTCCCAAGTCCACAAAATGAGGGTTTGGTCCTTAATGTTGTTCCAGGCACTGTACCGTACATTGTGTGCATTAGTGTTACACGCCTGTTCACAACTCGGCTAAGCAAATTGTGCTATTGTGACCCAAGCCTGGCACCCAACTTCTGGAATTGTATTAAGGATATTTTAATATTTGTGGCCTGTAGATGTTTTGTTTACTGAGGTTGATATGTATGCTAGGTATCGAACATCCGACTGGCTTTGCCATCGACTGGATCTCGAGCAACTTGTTCGTGAGCTCGGCTGGGGGCACCCACAACCACATCACCGCCTGCAACCTCGAGGGAGAGTACGTGACCACCGTCGTGTCGGAAGGCGTCTTTCAGATCCGGTCCTTGGCCTTGGACCCAACGCGTGGCAAATTGTACTGGAGTCATCTGCGGGACAATCAGCATGCCGTGGAGCAGAGTAATATGGACGGCTCGAACCGTACGGTGCTCACCACCAGCAGAGACAACCACCATCTTGCTGCCCCACAGAGTGAGTGATCTGCAAGCCCATCTCATTATGCTTCCTCTGTGAATGAGAGCTCCCAACAGTAACAGGGGTTATTTGTCAGGTTTGGCTATGGATCTGGAGTCGTGGCGACTCTACTGGGTCAATGCTGAGAGTTCCACCATTCAGTATTACGACTTCACTACTCAGCTGGTGCAGACCGTACCACTCCCTGAGACCCAGAAGTCTGCTGTGGTGGTTTACGGAGGAATGCTGTATTACGCTGATCAGAGCGACATGGCGATCCACATGGCAAACAAGACTACCGGAGGAGACGATACCATACTGCGCAATAACACACGTAAGTAGTAACTGTAGTCCGTATAGTGACTGTTTATGTTTCACATCTTCGCTGATGTTATGCAATACATAGCGGACCTTGCTGGACAAGGTCATGCCTTAATCTCCCAGTTTTTGGTGTTTATTTGACATTTCTTTAAATTGGATTTCATAACGTCTCTGTGGCACTTCTGTTGCACTCCCTGTTTGATCTGCAACTGGCAGCGGAGCAACAGGGCGAAGCCCAATCACTTACAGAGGGAAGATGAAGTAGGTGAGGGATGGACCCAAAACAAAATGTATTCAACAAAAAGAATAACAGTTAATAAGGAATTGTTAAGAAGGTACGACTTAGAGTAGTGATTAGAGTGAAAAAATATGAAAGTGCTCGAAAGGGGATGTCCAAAAAGGTGGCGTGGCCACTTACTAGCTAACAAGTATTATAATAAAACTCACCTCTTATAAGAGAGTCCTGATTACAGTAACCAAGAGAGGAGATAGCGTCCACTGGTCCTGCCCCAACCATTTTTTTGGAACCCAACTTTAGCTGCGTTCGTTTTTTTTGCAGATATTTCCCGAACCGATGATCGGATTTGGACACGTGAGGTGTCAAATTACTCGGGGTGATGCCCCCTTTTGCAGAGGACTGCTGATTTAACCAAATTTTACCAAGCTAACTACACATTTTGAGAATATTGGTTTTTTGACTTTTAATTTTATTTAATGTTTAATTTATTATTTATGTAATTTTTAATCACCATTTTGTTTTTAGATTTTGAAAATACCGGTATTGATTTTTGGACTTGACTTTTTAATTATCATCATCATCATCATCATTTCCCCTTATCCAGCTCCTGCCGGAGCACTTCTCCTTCCAAGGGCCTAACTAGACATTTTGAAAATTTTGATTTTTTGACTTTTTAATTTTATTTTAATATTTTATTTATTATTTATATAATTTTTATTTACCATTTATTTCTATTTTTTTTGTTTTTTCCAAGGGCCTTACTATATACAGTGGAACTTTGTTAGTATGTCAAAAGCGGGAAAACACACTACCGAAACACTAGACTGTATTTACAACATATAAAAATAATTTAAAAAAAAAACACGTTATAGATGCGCGCGAGGAATTGCCGACCTTAAGAATTAGCTAATGCGCTACTACAGTCACAACATGAACATAGGTTTGTCAGTAAATAACAGGGGGATAAATAACAACGTAAAAATGAATTACAGTACAATATAGGAACTTTAATCCCTATAATATATCTTACCTCACAATCGAGCATGATTATTTACACTGGTTTGAAATTCATGGTTGATGAATACCGTATTTGCTCGCATATATCTCGCCACCGTGTGTTTCTCGCACCCCATTTTTTATTCAAAATTGCTGGATAAAGTATTCCTCGCATATATCTCGCATTAATTTCTGACGCCGTCATAAAGATGATCGTAGTAATTTTAAAACATGTCTTGCCCGCGATGTTATTGTTGGTTTTTGCGGCGGTGCTCTCCTTTCTTTCACGGTGCTTGTTGCATTGTCGACAAGTAGGCCGAGCAGCATTGTCTTCACGTTCCTTTTTTGTTTCTCAGTTAAGTGTGTTTGTTTTCTTGAGGAAATCAATCTTTTAGTTATGTAAAAACCCGGAAGTTATACGGCTGGATTTAAACTCAAAGTGCTCAAATACACAGACGACAATGGTAATAGAACTGAGAATTCATTGTGAGTGAATTTGATATTCGGTACTGCCATCAACACGCTAAACAAGTAATTGTTAGGTTAGAACACGTCGAGATCTGGTATTGTTAGTCTCGTAAGCTGAAGCCGGAAGATACAATAAAGAAGGCCGTCTGTTGAACTCTGGCATGATTGGATATAGGGCTATGGATTATGGTGGAAACATACTCACTGCTAAACTGGGCTGAGTTGAGCTCTCGACCACTAACGCGCAAGCTTACGCAATCACTTGACCTTGGCCGACAGGAAGCACACTTGCTGCCCCCTAAGGCCATTATACGATGATCGTCATTCCAAGGCCGCTCTCGAAAGCGACGGATCCACACAAGTTAAACCCCCCTGCTTGCTGCTAGACAGAGATGAGCTGAGCTCTCGACCACTACCACGCCAAGCTTACAGATAGTACGCACTTCCGATTAACACTTTTTTTACTTTTCCCTTACTGAAACAAGTTAATGAGGTTTAATTATCATTTTTCATTAGTACGTTTTCCCGCTTTTTAAGTTCAAATGTTTCAGTCTTTTGAAAAGTGTACTAACGAGGTTCCACTATATTACGTGTAGCCGTGAACGTTAAAGCATGCACTGCAACTGCATGTTACCGCTAGACTTTAGCCAATATTTCCCAAACCCATTATTGTATGAAATCATGCACGGGAACCTATTAAATAGTATGATATTACCTTTCCCATGGACCATTTGGCCGAAAAGGACCCAAGTATTTCGTTTGTTCCGCACCACTCTACCTTACTGCTAGTTTTTTCATTGCCAATATTTCGAGAAGCCATGATTGGAGGAATTTGTGTAAGGGATCCTATTAAATGATGTCACAGCACCCTTTCCCCAAATAGTGTTAAATTAAATTTACTGTAGTTAAAATTAGGTAAATATTATTATTATTATTATTATTGGATAGTCTTCCATAGCAAGTCCAAGAGTGGGAGAGGGGGGAATATTGTTAATGGTTAGATTCCGGATGATCACTTGCTTATTATTATATTTAATAAACAGGGGTCATTTTTACGCACGGCAATGCATGTACACTGTAGTTTAAGACTGATTCTCTCTAGGCCTTGAGCAGCCTAGCGATAACAATTTGCTGACCAGACAGGAGTTAGATTACAGACTAGATGACTGTTGTTATTGTCTCATGAGGTGAGATCGTAGAGAGCGGGTTGCCATTTTGGTTCCTGTACAGTACAACAGATGCTCACTGTATATAGAAACCGGATGGACATTTTGGTTCCTGTACAGTACAACAATTGCTTACTGTATATAGAAACCGGTTGACCATTTTGGTTCCTGTACAGTACAACAGATGCTTACTGTATATAGAAACCGGTTGACCATTTTGGTTCCTGTACAGTACAACAGATGCTCACTGTATATAGAAACCGGTTGACCATTTTGGTTCCTGTACAGTACAACAGATGCTTACTGTATATAGAAACCGGTTGACCATTTTGGTTCCTGTACAGTACAACAGATGCTTACTGTATATAGAAACCGGTTGACCATTTTGGTTCCTGTACAGTACAATAATTGCTTACTGTATATAGAAACCGGTTGACCATTTTGGTTCCCGTACAGTACAACAGATGCTTACTGTATATAGAAACCGGTTGACCATTTTGGTTCCTGTACAGTACAACAATTGCTTACTGTATATAGAAACCGGTTGACCATTTTGGTTCCTGTACAGTACAACAATTGCTTACTGTATATAGAAACTGGTTGACCATTTTGGTTCCTGTACAGTACAACAGATGCTCACTGTATATAGAAACCGGTTGACCATTTAGGTTCCTGTACAGTACAACAATTGCTTACTGTATATAGAGACCGGTTGACCATTTTGGTTCCTGTACAGTACAACTGATGCTTACTGTATATAGAAACCGGTTGACCATTTTGGTTCCTGTACAGTACAACTGATGCTTACTGTATATAGAAACCGGTTGACCATTTTGGTTCCTGTACAGTACAACAGATGCTCACTGTATATAGAAACCGGTTGACCATTTTGGTTCCTGTACAGTACAACAGATGCTTACTGTATATAGAAACCGGTTGACCATTTTGGTTCCTGTACAGTACAACAATTGCTTACTGTATATAGAAACTGGTTGACCATTTTGGTTCCTGTACAGTACAACAGATGCTCACTGTATATAGAAACCGGTTGACCATTTTGGTTCCTGTACAGTACAACAGATGCTTACTGTATATAGAAACCGGTTGACCATTTTGGTTCCTGTACAGTACAACAATTGCTTACTGTATATAGAAACTGGTTGACCATTTTGGTTCCTGTACAGTACAACAGATGCTTACTGTATATAGAAACCGGTTGACCATTTTGGTTCCTGTACAGTACAACAGATGCTTACTGTATATAGAAACCGGTTGACCATTTTGGTTCCTGTACAGTACAATAATTGCTTACTGTATATAGAAACCGGTTGACCATTTTGGTTCCTGTACAGTACAACAGATGCTCACTGTATATAGAAACCGGATGGACATTTTGGTTCCTGTACAGTACAACAGATGCTCACTGTATATAGAAACCGGTTGACCATTTTGGTTCCTGTACAGTACAACAGATGCTTACTGTATATAGAAACCGGTTGACCATTTTGGTTCCTGTACAGTACAACAGATGCTCACTGTATATAGAAACCGGTTGACCATTTTGGTTCCTGTACAGTACAACAGATGCTTACTGTATATAGAAACCGGTTGACCATTTTGGTTCCTGTACAGTACAACAGATGCTTACTGTATATAGAAACCGGTTGACCATTTTGGTTCCTGTACAGTACAACAATTGCTTACTGTATATAGAAACCGGTTGACTATTTTGGTTCCTGTACAGTACAACAGATGCTCACTGTATATAGAAACCGGTTGACAATTTTGGTTCCTGTACAGTACAACAATTGCTTACTGTATATAGAAACCGGTTGACCATTTTGGTTCCTGTACAGTACAACAGATGCTCACTGTATATAGAAACCGGTTGACCATTTTGGTTCCTGTACAGTACAACAGATGCTCACTGTATGTAGAAACCGGTTGACCATTTTGGTTCCTGTACAGTACAACAATTGCTTACTGTATATAGAAACCGGTTGACCATTTTGGTTCCTGTACAGTACAACAGATGCTTACTGTATATAGAAACCGGTTGACCATTTTGGTTCCTGTACAGTACAACAATTGCTTACTGTATATAGAAACCGGTTGACCATTTTGGTTCCTGTACAGTACAACAGATGCTTACTGTATATAGAAACCGGTTGACCATTTTGGTTCCTGTACAGTACAACAGATGCTCACTGTATATAGAAACCGGTTGACCATTTTGGTTCCTGTACAGTACAACAGATGCTCACTGTATATAGAAACCGGTTGACCATTTTGGTTCCTGTACAGTACAACAGATGCTCACTGTATATAGAAACCGGTTGACCATTTTGGTTCCTGTACAGTACAACAATTGCTTACTGTATATAGAAACTGGTTGACCATTTTGGTTCCTGTACAGTACAACAGATGCTTACTGTATATAGAAACCGGTTGACCATTTTGGTTCCTGTACAGTACAACAATTGCTTACTGTATATAGAAACCAGTTGACCATTTTGGTTCCTGTACAGTACAACAGATGCTTACTGTATATAGAAACCGGTTGACCATTTTGGTTCCTGTACAGTACAACAATTGCTTACTGTATATAGAAACCGGTTGACCATTTTGGTTCCTGTACAGTACAACAGATGCTCACTGTATATAGAACCGGTTGACCATTTTGGTTCCTGTACAGTACAACAGATGCTTACTGTATATAGAAACCGGTTGACCATTTTGGTTCCTGTACAGTACAACAGATGCTCACTGTATATAGAAACCGGTTGACCATTTTGGTTCCTGTACAGTACAACAGATGCTTACTGTATATAGAAACCGGTTGACCATTTTGGTTCCTGTACAGTACAACAGATGCTTACTGTATATAGAAACCGGTTGACCATTTTGGTTCCTGTACAGTACAACAGATGCTCACTGTATATAGAAACCGGTTGACCATTTTGGTTCCTGTACAGTACAACAGATGCTTACTGTATATAGAAACCGGTTGACCATTTTGGTTCCTGTACAGTACAACAGATGCTCACTGTATATAGAAACCGGATGGACATTTTGGTTCCTGTACAGTACAACAGATGCTTACTGTATATAGAAACCGGTTGACCATTTTGGTTCCTGTACAGTACAACAGATGCTTACTGTATATAGAAACCGGTTGACCATTTTGGTTCCTGTACAGTACAACAGATGCTCACTGTATATAGAAACCGGATGGACATTTTGGTTCCTGTACAGTACAACAGATGCTCACTGTATATAGAAACCGGTTGACCATTTTGGTTCCTGTACAGTACAACAGATGCTCACTGTATATAGAAACCGGTTGACCATTTTGGTTCCTGTACAGTACAATAATTGCTTACTGTATATAGAAACCGGTTGACCATTTTGGTTCCTGTACAGTACAACAGATGCTTACTGTATATAGAAACCGGTTGACTATTTTGGTTCCTGTACAGTACAACAGATGCTCACTGTATATAGAAACCGGTTGACCATTTTGGTTCCTGTACAGTACAATAATTGCTTACTGTATATAGAAACCGGTTGACCATTTTGGTTCCTGTACAGTACAACAGATGCTTACTGTATATAGAAACCGGTTGACCATTTTGGTTCCTGTACAGTACAACAGATGCTCACTGTATATAGAAACCGGTTGACCATTTTGGTTCCTGTACAGTACAATAATTGCTTACTGTATATAGAAACCGGTTGACCATTTTGGTTCCTGTACAGTACAACAGATGCTTACTGTATATAGAAACCGGTTGACCATTTTGGTTCCTGTACAGTACAATAATTGCTTACTGTATATAGAAACTGGTTGACCATTTTGGTTCCTGTACAGTACAACAGATGCTTACTGTATATAGAAACCGGTTGACCATTTTGGTTCCTGTACAGTACAACAATTGCTTACTGTATATAGAAACCGGTTGACCATTTTGGTTCCTGTACAGTACAACAATTGCTTACTGTATATAGAAACCGGTTGACCATTTTGGTTCCTGTACAGTACAACAATTGCTTACTGTATATAGAAACTGGTTGACCATTTTGGTTCCTGTACAGTAGAACAATTGCTTACTGTATATAGAAACTGGTTGACCATTTTGGTTCCTGTACAGTACAACAGATGCTTACTGTATATAGAAACCGGTTGACCATTTTGGTTCCTGTACAGTACAACAATTGCTTACTGTATATAGAAACCAGTTGACCATTTTGGTTCCTGTACAGTACAACTGATGCTTACTGTATATAGAAACCGGTTGACCATTTTGGTTCCTGTACAGTACAACAGATGCTCACTGTATATAGAAACCGGTTGACCATTTTGGTTCCTGTACAGTACAACAATTGCTTACTGTATATAGAAACCAGTTGACCATTTTGGTTCCTGTACAGTACAACTGATGCTTACTGTATATAGAAACCGGTTGACCATTTTGGTTCCTGTACAGTACAACAATTGCTTACTGTATATAGAAACCGGTTGACCATTTTGGTTCCTGTACAGTACAACAATTGCTTACTGTATATAGAAACCAGTTGACCATTTTGGTTCCTGTACAGTACAACAATTGCTTACTGTATATAGAAACCGGTTGACCATTTTGGTTCCTGTACAGTACAACAATTGCTTACTGTATATAGAAACCAGTTGACCATTTTGGTTCCTGTACAGTACAACTGATGCTTACTGTATATAGAAACCGGTTGACCATTTTGGTTCCTGTACAGTACAACAATTGCTTACTGTATATAGAAACCAGTTGACCATTTTGGTTCCTGTACAGTACAACAGATGCTTACTGTATATAGAAACCGGTTGACCATTTTGGTTCCTGTACAGTACAACAGATGCTTACTGTATATAGAAACCGGTTGATATTTGCAGGGATATTCCCCGATAGCTCTGTCCCGCTCTTTAAAGATGATTGCTATCAAGGCACCTCTGAGATGATCTAGTGTTCAGTCTCTGTTGAGTAGTACATATCCATTCTTCCTATAGAGCATCCAGCGTTTAGAAAAGACTGTGGGTTTTATGGGCTTTTACTTTTAACGGAAACCCCCCCTACACTGGTTTTGTTACCTCACCTTTTGTCATGAAGGAACTCTGAACATATATATTTTTTGTCATAATAGCTTCCTACAATTATCTGCCAACTGATTACCTTTGTTATTGCGTGCAAGTATCGCTTATATTACGTCTTAATAATTTAAAATTTTTCGTGGTTAGCACGCTGGAAAGAAGAGCCGCGTCCTGTGCTGCATGCTCGCCCGGAGTGGAGCACGTGCTCAGTTCCGCCGACAACTTAAGTTCTGAAGCAGTATCCGTCATTGGGGTTACTGTTGTGTGTCTGTTTTATTTTCTGTTCGATCGAATCATGGCTGCCGACAGTTGGGTTCCAACCCACTGTCTCCCGAATGAAAGCTCACAGCTGCACGCCCCTAACCGCACGGCTAACTCACTACAATATTACAAATATTAATCTAAACAAAACAACAAGAATAAACTTGAAAGAAACTAAATTACAGCCTAACTAATAACTAAAGAGGTGATGATCAACAGTGACATAAAAATTGTTAACATCGTCTGCATACATCCGAGAAGGAAGGGTTGTGCTCTTGACATCTGTCAATCAGTAATGCGTCCTATCACAACGAAATGAATGTCGTTATTGGTTCTCTTCGCATACGGTATCCTTAATACTGGTCCAATCCGTTAACACCTGCAAAACTGCTCCTTCCGGGGCGTGTTCTATTTCAGGTAGCTGCTGGGGTTGTGGTTGTCTCGCTAACTTATGAAAGCGCAGTACTCGAAGCGAGTGAACATAACGTATGACGTCAGCGCTACCTCTGCCTAGAGTTAGCAACACTGTCGCCATAAGGCTCCACAGTCTTTTCTAAACGCTGGATGCTCTATAGGACCACCTAAACTTGTTGGCCACCGTCAAACCTTCCACCCTAATGCCTGTTCTGTTTTCTTTTTATGTTGCAGCAAACGTTCTGTCGTTGAAGATCTATGACCCTAACGTGCAGGTGGGCGAGAATGCATGCTCTGTCAACAAGGGTAACTGCTCACATCTGTGTCTACCAATATCGGAGGATGGGCGCGTGTGTCAGTGTGCGACGGGCTACAACCCCAACCCCGACGATCCCAGCCAATGTATAGGTAATTGCTCTCGCGTTAAATGGACATCTGTTTAATACTAGGGCTGTCACCATTAGAAATTTCAAATCCTGCCCAAAAAATATAAAAATCTGCATAAGTGGCGAATTTACGAAGAAAGAAAAAGAACCCCTTTCCCCCCCCAGGAAGGAAGCTTGTAGTATTATGTTACGATCATGAGAAACATGGACGGGATCAATGCATGATCCTAATTATTGGGACATGCCATAAATACGAGGTACCTCATCCAGCGAGCATCATCAGATACAAATATAGCTGTCCCTGCCCTCCAATGCACGCCAAGAACTTAGAAGGTGTGGCAACTGTTACCAATATCTGAGAGATGTTCCAGCTGTACATCTCCCTTTGAAGAGGGGGAAGAGCCTGTCCCATCAACCACTGAGATGTCACTCCTTGATATAGGATACTGTATTGAATATTTAGTCACCAGAAAAGCGGTCTACAACCTGTGAATTCTGGCTCCACTGTGACTGCATGCGTCACATTAATGACCAAACCCTCATTTTGTATACTTGGGAACAAGTCAGGTTATTTTTTTGTGTCACCTATAATTATATTCATATATCCACTGCCATCATGATTAGCATTCAGCCAGGGTAGCCTCACTGCCTAGGCAAAACATATTATCCGGGGGGATTAACCTGAAGAAAAAGGAATATTAGCTATTGTGATTTGGATTATCCAGGAAGTAGACCGATAAGTATTGAGAGTTGTGTTTCCCAGACAACATTTAATAATAAGAAGGAAAGAAAGAGATGTTTTATGGAAAATTGCAACGGACCATCTATCAGAACTTCAAACTTGAGTGAGTAGGCCTACATGTGATCGTGCCTGTGCAGAGATGATCGGACGCCATCGACTCCTAGCGACTGTCTCCATACACTTCAGATCCTTCAGTGACATATCCATGTTGGATTTGATGGAGTCGATCCATCTCAATGCTGGCCGCCCTCGTCTCCGAGACCCTTCCACCTTTCCAAGCATAATTGTCTTTTCCAACGAATCAGAATGCCTCATAATGTGTCCAAAATATGACAGCTGTAATCTTGATATTAATGCTGCAAGAGACAGGTCTGGTTTGATTTTTTGAATCACCCATACATTTGTCTTGTTGGCTGTCCAAGTTCTCCAACACCAGAGCTCAAAAGCATCCTATCTTGTTTCCTTATGGTCCAGCTTTCGCAACCATCTGTAGCTATGTGACTTAAGCATTCTAATTTTAGTAGGCAAAGAAACATCGGAACACTTGAAGATCTTATCCAGGCCTTTAAGAGCTGCTTTTCCTAGGGCAAGTCTTTGGCGAATCTCTTGACTGCTTGAGCCACTACTACTAATGGTTGATGGTACAGGCCCGTGGTTCCACTCGAGGTGTGCTCAACACCTATCAAATCTTTATTATTATTATTAATTTACAAGTGGTTGCTAAGTAGAGCTGGCGCCTATTGGTGGTGAAAGATAGCACCAAGCACATACAATAAGGTGTAGGGTCAACAGTCAATTCAGTAGCAATGTGGCCGATAAGAATCAGGGCAGACAGATTACTGAGTCGCAGCTGTAATAGGGGTGGGGGGTGGGGGAGATGGACAGAATGAGTGAGATGAGTCTGTTAGAGAACTGATCTTAAAAACCCTAGGGTTGAATGTATGAACCAGGAATTAAGAGCAAAGATTAGCAAACAGGGCTGAAATCCAGGGTAATGAGGACAGCATTAGAAGAAGGCTATCTGGAGAGGTAGGCACTGTAAGATAGAGTAGAAGTTCGGGCAGATCGAGGGTCTGACAGGGAAGTTGCAGAAAGATCTGCTACTCAGGGACCCTGGTCTGTACAATTTAACTTGAGACAGTTAAATCCTATGGAATTTTTGAAGACCATAGAAAAGAAATTCAGTAAAGATTTAGATGCTATCATCGAATAGGAAACAGTGTTGGAGATCGTATCCAATTCATTTCAAGGGGATGTTATGGCATGGTTCCAAATGTTCAGGCCCAACAGGGGAAATTTAAGGGAATTTAGGGATAAATTCCCAAAATTAATGTTTGGGAAATTTAAGGAGAGAGACGGGGTATTTTCTTGGAAGAACTTAGATGGGGTGACCTCGGATAATGATATTGTCAGGCACTTCCCGACTACGATTTAAGAGGCAGGATGAATGCAGAAAGTCAGGACGGTAGAAGAACTGGAAGATGCAGTCAGGCAGCATGTATAGAGGTCAGAGGTCAAACAGGAAGTCAGGAACCATCAGGGTTTTAATAGAGGCAGGTTCAGTGAAGGGCACAGGGGAGAGTATCAGCAGAGGGCGAGAAGGCAAGAACAGGCAGTGTTAGCTGACCAGAGTGTTGATACTGGAAGTGAGAGAAACTGTATTAGGAGGAGATCCCAGTGAAGTCACAGCAGGTGGCATAGACCGGCGTAACGACCATAAGGGTGTTATTAATATTGTGAGGGGGGGGGGGGGGGAGAGATTCGTGGGTTACTGAGCTCACTGTAGGGGAGAGGCTGTGAATAAGGGTGTTCTTAGAGGCAAAGACAAAGGTGAGCTATTTGAGGTGTTAGTGTCAAATCAAGAAGATTTTAGTGAGAAGCCAGGGCAGTTCAATTGTAGATCATTCTCCATTTTCTGGGCCCAAGTACGCCATCACTCACAAATTTGCTGGTTCCATGGAGAAAGAAATGGACATTATGCTGAACTTTCGTCAAATGTTAGGTCTGGTTGATTGGCTCTGCTCGCAGCCAAATGTAAGCAACCATACACCACACACCCAAGTTGTTGTTTTTTGAGTCTTCAGTCTTTTCACTGGTTTGATGCAGCTCTCTATGTCTCCCTGTCCTGAGCTAATCGTTTCATCTCTACATAGCTACCACACCCTACATCCGAGGCATTCTTTTTACATATTCTAACCTTGGTCTACCCCTACAGTTCTTGTCCTCGACCCTTCCTTCCATAACTAAGCTTGCTATTCCTGGGTGTCTTAGTGTGTGTCCTACCACCCTATCTCTTCTCTTTATTAGCAGTCGCCAGAAACATCTCTCCTCTCCCACTCGGCTTAATACCTCTTCATTTGTTACCCTATCTACCCTTCTGATCTTCATCATTCTCCTGTAACACCACATTTCAAACGCTTCAATTCTCCTCTTTTCTGCTGCACCAATAGTCCAATTTTCACTTCCATAGAGCACCACGCTCCAGACAAAGACTTTCAACAATACTTCCTAATACCTAAATCTATATTCAATGTCAACAGACTCCTTTTCTATAGAAATGCTTTCCTAGCCTGAGCCAACCTAATTTTTATATCCTCTTTGCTTCGTCGATCACTGGTTATTTTGCTTCCTAAGTAACAGAAGTCTCCTACTTCCTTCAGCTTTTCACCTGCCAATTTGATGTTCATAGAGGTTTCTGATTTATTGCGGCTGCATCCCAATATTTTTGTTTTACATTTATTAAGTTTCATCATGAATTTTTTCCTCAAGACGGAGTCCATACCATTCAAAAACTCATTCAAATCCTCCAACTCGACATGAAGTGAAAATATCAATGTTAGTTTATCTCTGGCTAACGGTGTGCAGATTGGCGAGCTTCCATCGTCATCGCAAATAGTTTAATCAGTTGAAACTTTCCGTCAAATCAATACAAAATATTTTGCGCTATTATTGCGCTAAGTTAGGTACATGTTTCGAACCTTGCAAGGCGGTCCTTCATCAGCCTCTCACACAAATGGCAACACATCAAAAAAACACTGAGCAAAATCCAAAAATGCATGCACACTAATAAAACACATTAGAACATTCCATTAAAATTTGTACGAAACATATTAAAAACACATGTTAAAAGTTCTGAGAGTCCATTTATCTTGTTCATTGCCAATGTTTAAACACGTGTCGTTCTGATAGGAGATCTTGTCCTGTTCTGTTATCTGCTTCTTGTCATGTGGGGAACGGAAATAGAGTAGTATTCCCATTTGAATGGTCCAAATGCAAAAGACTTTTAGGTACTCCCAGACTAAACAGGTAGTCCTCTGTTGAAAGAAAATTAAAATTTATTTAGTGAATGGACTGAAGTAATGAGAATCTAATTATGATCAACCAGAAAACGATTGCTAGAAAATCCTTACCTCCCAGTGTATGCAGTGAACCTGTGCGCTTGAAACAGCTAGTCAGGCTAAAAGGTATAAATTTAAACATCTGCGAATAAAATTGGCCAGCGTCATTAAAGACATTGATTTCTTAAAAAAATGCAGAACGCACAATCTAGTTCCGCGACATATAGGCGCGTTTCAGAAAAAGAGATTTTACAACAACTTTGAACGTAAAACACAGCTAATGATCAACCAGAAAATCCTGCAACGTGAATTAAAATTTTTATATATAAAGAAAAATCAAATTAATAACTTTTTATATGAAGTTCACTTAGAGGCTGCTAACACCACGGATAAAGATGAATGGGACTCCTTCCTTCTCCATGTAGAGGAAGTTGTCGCATTCCACGCCAATAAAAAGGTCGGCACTTTAAACAGGAAGTTAGACCAACTAATGCGGCAGGCACGCACGGTGAGCAACGAGGAGCCAGACGCTCCATCCCATGAATTCCAAAAACCGTTCGAAAACTTATCTAATGTTGATTTTAACCAAGCGGAAATCGAATTAATGGAAAAAGGCTATAAACATAACTGGCACTCCTCCTACAATAATAAAACTAATTTAACAGTACTAATAGCAGAATCGGAAGCGGCAATCCAAAAACTCCCAATAGAAAAAAGGAATGAAACCAGACATGTCATCAACAAGAAAATCAACAAAATAATAAAACAGGATAATAAACAACCCCACACAGAAAATGTCACCAACTTAAAAAAGAAAATCGTTCAAGAGAATTTAATAATAACTAAGGCCGATAAAGGTAATAGCATCGTTATTTTGAATAAAAACGAATACATCGAAAAAACGGAATCTTTTTTGAGCAACAAAAATTTCAGCATTATCAGCAAAGATCCCACAGGGCCCACACAACGAAAGCTCAAGCAGCTATTAAAGAACACCGACATGATTCTAGATGAATATCAAATTAGTAAACTGATCAATATGAACCCAGGCATACCAACCCTTAGAGCATTACCTAAAACTCATAAGGATAACGTACCGATCAGACCTATTGTAAATTTCAGGGGTAGTCCTGTTTACAAGCTGTCGCAATTCCTCCAAAAATTTTTGAAAAAACACTATAAATTTACGACCCATAATGCAATTAGAAATTCCATTGACTTCTGTGAACGCACTAAGGTTTTGAATATAAAAGGCTCAGAAACCTTACACACCGCTGATATCAGCGACATGTACACGAACATCCCAGTAGGTCCCACTATACATATAATAGAGGGAAATTTAAAAATGCACAGTAGGATGTCACAAGGTGAAATCAAGGAGTTCATTAACCTGTTAAAATTTGCCGTGCAAAACAATTATTTCACGTTCAACCAAAAAATTTACAAGCAGACAGAAGGATTGGCCATGGGTTCCCCATTGTCAGGCATAATGGCCAATATTTACATTGACCATTTGGAAAACATCAGTATCAGTAAAATAAAAGGAATCAGCTATTGGATAAGATACGTCGATGACGTTTTTCTGATAGTTGATAATGAAATCAGTAGCATCAATCACATTACAACAGAGCTAAACCAAATTGATAATAGCATCAAATTCACCACAACATCAGAAATAAATCAGTCTATAAACTACCTGGATCTTACTGTCATTAGGGACACCATGGGCCTACGATTTAAAATATACAGGAAACCAACCCAAACGCACACCACCATTAGGAAGGATTCAAATCACCCGGCCAGCCATAAAAAAGCTGCTTTCAGGGCATATATTAACAGAGCTATTAACGTACCCCTCTCAGAACAAGATTGGAACAAAGAGCTTTCCACCATATATCAGATAGCCATAGCTAATGGTTTTAGCAAAATGTACGTCGATTCCATTTTAAGCAAAATTAAAAATAAACCAGTCACAAGCTTGCAACCAATAGAAAATAAGAAACCTGTTGCAGTTTTCACATACGCAAATCAACTAACGCACAACATCACGAACGTTTTCAAGAAACAAGAGCTTAGAATAGCATACAGAACAGACAACACCACTATGAAACACCTATTTAACTCCAAATCGATCAACAAACAAGATAAATTCCAGAAATCCGGTATTTACAGAATAAAGTGCAAGGATTGTGATGCGGATTACATAGGTCAAACGGGGCGTAGTTTTAAAATAAGATATAATGAGCATTTCAACGCTGCGAGGCACAAAAAATTCTCAGCCATTAATAAGCATATGCAGGAACACAACCACAACTTTTCGAAAATTGAGGAAGACTTGGAAATTTTACATTATTGCAGCAAAGGCATTATGCTTAATATTTTAGAACAGCTAGAGATAGACCAGGCAGAAGCAGTATGTGGGAGGACAAGTAGTAAGAAGAGGTGGAAGGAAACACCATGGTGGAATGAGAAGACAAAAGATATAGTAAGGGAAAAGAATAGAGCCTTTAGGAGGTGGTATCAAAATAGGACGGTAGAGACAAGGGAAGAGTACCAGGAAAGAAAGAAGGAGGCGAAGAGAGTGGTGGCTGAGGAGAGAAGGAAGTGGATGGAAGAGTGGACAAAGATGATGGAGGAGGATAGTGAAGGTACAAAAAAGGTCCTGTATGGGATGGTGAAAGATAAGAGGCGGAAGGATCCTACGGATTATGTTAGAATGGTGAACAAAAGGGGACAAGAGATAGAAAATAGGGAAGAACTGAAGAAAATGTGGAAAGAATATTTTGAAGAACTTCTGAACCCAAATGGAAAAGATGGTGAGGAGGAAGAAATCGGGGAAGAGGAAGATGAACTGCAAACAGAAAAGGACTTAACATGGAAAGAAGTGGAAGATGCAGTGAACAAGATGAAAGGAGGGAAGGCACCGGGTGTGGATGAGTTGAGTGTGGAGATGGTGAGAGCAGCAGGAGAGGTGGGGATACAGTGGCTGTACCGAGTGATGAGGACAGCATGGAAGGAAAGGAAGACCCCAGAGGAATGGAAAAAAGGAATAATTGTCCCGATCTTCAAGAAAGGTAGTAGAACAGATTGCAGAAACTATCGGGGAATAACACTGATGAGTCATTGTGCAAAGATCTTCGAGAAAGTTTTGGAAAAGAGAATTAGGACAAGGATAGAAGGAGGGATGAGGGAAGAACAACATGGCTTCAGAGCAGGAAGGTCCACAGTGGATTTGATTTTTGCTGTAAGGCAGTTACAAGAACAGCACTATGAGTATGGAACAGATCTACTGATGGCCTTCCTGGACATTGAGAAAGCATATGACAGTGTATGCAGAAACAAAGTATGGAAGTCCCTGGAGGATAGAGGAGTAGAGAAATGGACTATAAAGAGGATAAAGGAGATGTACAAGGGAAGCGTGAGCTGTGTGAAAGTGGGAGGAGAGAGATCTGACTGGTTGGAACAAAGAAACGGCCTGAAACAAGGAAGTGCACTGTCACCGTTACTTTTCATTGTGGTGATGGATGACATAATGACCCGAGTGGCACAAGTAATTGGGGACGGAAAGATGAAAGCAATGGTGTTTGCAGATGATTTGATGATTTGGGGAAACAAGGAGGAGGAGGTACAGGAACAGTTGGACGTGTGGGAAGGAGTAATACAAGGATATGGGATGAAATTTAGCATAAATAAGAGTGAGATGGTGATCACAACAAGGAAGAAGGAAAGAACCACAACGGGAATAACAATTGGTGGGGAACAGCTGAAGAAAGTGGAGAGTTTTAAGTATCTGGGAAGCCTGATACAAGATAATGGAAGAAACGATAGAGAAATAAATGAGCGGGGGAGGCAGGCAGAAGCGTTCCGGAGGAGTGTGAGAAGCATGTTATGGAGCAAGGATGTCCCTCAGAACAGCAAAAAGATCATATATCGGACGTACTATGTCCCTATCCTGACGTATGCCTCGGAGACCTGGGTTATGAAAGGAAGGGAGAGGAGCAAAATACAGGCCAGTGAGATGAGGTTCTTGAGAAGCAGTATTGGAGCTACAAAGATGGACAGAATAAGAAATGAGAGGACCAGAGAATTAATGAAGGAGGAACCATTACAGGATGGTATAGAGAAATCTAGACTTAGATGGTATGGACATGTAAAACGAATGGAGGAGAAGAGGATACCCAGGAGAGTACATGAGACGAAGTGGGAAGGAAAGAGACCGAGGGGAAGACCGAGAGACAGGTGGCTGAAGGGGGTGGAAGAAAGCGTGAAGAAGAGAGGAGAAGACTGGACAAGGGTGGAGGCTGAGAGATGGTGGGAAGACAGAAGACGTTGGAGAGGCTTGTGTTCCAAACAGACCCGGCCAGTGGCTGGAAACTGTGCAAGATGATGATGATGATGATGATGATGAGAGATAGACCAGGCCTTGAGAAACAACCCGTCACACAATCTGAATGAAATCAATTTCGATAGCAATGTTTTATATGAAACATTGACAAACTTTGTCACCAGTAACAAACATAAAAAACCTCCATAAATGAAAACCTCCATAAATTAGATCTGGGTTCGTAGTACCACCCAAACTTCCTTTCCCCTCCCACTCCAAGTGCTTCCCCGCCCCTCCGCTCATTTGCTTCCACCAATGGTATTCTCCACCCCTACATGTCTCACGTGGCCTCACCTCGCCTCGCCTAGACTCAGCACTTTAGTTGCAACAGCTGTTTCAGGCGCACAGGTTCACTGCATACACTGGGAGGTAAGGATTTTCTAGCAATCGTTTTCTGGTTGATCATAATTAGATTCTCATTACTTCAGTCCATTCACTAAATAAATTTTAATTTTCTTTCAACAGAGGACTACCTGTTTAGTCTGGGAGTACCTAAAAGTCTTTTGCATTTGGACCATTCAAATGGGAATACTACTCTATTTCCGTTCCCCACATGACAAGAAGCAGATAACAGAACAGGACAAGATCTCCTATCAGAACGACACGTGTTTAAACATTGGCAATGAACAAGATAAATGGACTCTCAGAACTTTTAACATGTGTTTTTAATATGTTTCGTACAAATTTTAATGGAATGTTCTAATGTGTTTTATTAGTGTGCATGCATTTTTGGATTTTGCTCAGTGTTTTTTTGATGTGTTGCCATTTGTGTGAGAGGCTGATGAAGGACCGCCTTGCAAGGTTCGAAACATGTACCTAACTTAGCGCAATAATAGCGCAAAATATTTTGTATTGATTTGACGGAAAGTTTCAACTGATTAAACTATTTATATACGTCAATACGGACCAGAAATGGCAACTAGTATTCCCATTATCGCAAATTGTATTCTGCTATAAATAAGCTCTAATCTGTGGCTGAGTTAATGCAATATACTTTCAGGTTTCCCGGAGTTCCTCTTCTACTCGATGACCTCGGACATGAAAGGCATGCTGTTGGAGGGCGAGCCAAATGGCACGATAACGGATGTGCTTGGACCGATTTCCCGAGTTTCTGTTGCTACCAGCATCGACTTCCATGCAGGTGAGGCATCACCTCATGTATGTCATTTTCCTGATATCTCGCAGACCAATGATCGGAGATGTGCGTGTGGGGTGTCAAATTACTCGAGATGAAGCCCCCTTTCCTATGGACCACTTATTTCCACCCCGAGATAAAAACTACGCACTTGTGTCTCTTCTAAGATGGTCGGCTTTATAAATTATTATTTATCGATTATTTACTCTTGATTTAACCAAAGGCCATTTCCATTTTAGGCTATTATTACGATGGGGTCGCCACTCCCAAAGGCATTTTATGAAGCTACTGCCAGCTATTATACAGGCCACCCCTAACATGGGAAACAGACGCCCTTGCAGCCGCCCCTAACATGGGAAACAGACGCTGCCGATTGATGCTGTACTCATACTATTCCCTGAGTACAGGGTTGCCTCTTCCGCAATCTCCACCGTTCCGAAGTCCATCTTCTCCGCTGCAGATTCCGTTGAGGTCTTTGCACGTAACCCTGTGCACGGGGCCTATGTTATACCCCATAGGACTGGGTCCTCACCAGAACTTAGCCGGTACTGTAGTTCCATGGTATATTACAGTACCGTTGCCCACCCCCGCGACGTGGACGCACCTGGCAAGAATTATCCATGTAGCCAATTAGGATTGCCTCATGGACCGGTTTAAGGAGCTGTCTAAATCCAGCCTCCAAGGCTCTTGATCATAATGGTGATGGATGAAATTGTAAAGGAAACATATGGACATAAAGAAATGAAGTTACTGTTATTTGCAGATGATATTGTGGTCTGGGGAAGGAACACCGAAGAAGTGCAAAAACAACTAGATGCTCTGAACGAAAATATTCAGAAGTACGGCCTGAAAATCAGTATAGAGAAAAGCAAGACCATGGTGAAGAGTTTGGAAATCGTGGACACGTTCAAATACCTAGGAAGTGAATTGATGCAAACTGGTAGGTTGGACATGGAGATTGGCAGGAGGGTACAGCAGAGCAATGCATTCTATCAAAGTGTAAGAAAACTTGTTTGGGATAAGGAAGTACCAAGGAAAAGCAAGGAGGTAATGTATAAAGTGTACTATGTTCCCATATTAACGTATGCAGCTGAGACTTGGACCCTGACGAGCAGGCAAGAGAGTAGAATCCAAGCCAGTGAAATGAAATTCCTAAGAAGTATGATAGGAAAGACAAGGAAAGACAGAGTGAGGAATGAAGATGTTAGGAAGGAAGTTGATATGGGAAAACTAAATGAGAGAATTGAGAAGAATAAACTAAGGTGGTTTGGACATGTAAAGAGGATGGAGGAAAATAGAATGCCAAGACAGATGCTGGAGGCCAAGTGCAAGGGAAAGAGAGCAAGAGGATGACCTAGAACAAGGTGGATTGATTCAGTGAAGAACAGCGTAAGAAAAAGAAATCTGGACTGGGACAAGATCGTGGAAGAAGATGAAGAATGGTGGAAGGAAAGAGGAAAGTGGAGAAGTGCCATAAATACCCTGACCCGGCAGGAGCTGGATAAGGGGAAATGATGATGCTGATGATTAACCAAAGGACCCAAAACTAGTAGATCATTGGCACACGATTTTTGGGGAATGAATAATTGTACAATATGGGTTTATTTTACTCCGGATAAAGCCCTATTTACCGTGGATTCTTTTTTAAATTTGCCCGAAGGGTGGCTCTCATTTTATTTGAATGCGGCTGTACCTTGTGTTTCCCCCCCCCCAATATTTCCCGAACGATTAATCCTAGAGACTTATGTGACGGCTTGCTCTAATGGGCTTTATTCTCCTCTTTTCCGTGAATCACTTTTTTTTTATAGATTTGCAGCAAAGAAACCAAAACTAGTTGGTCATCGATTTTTTCCGATATCTTGCAAACGAATAATCGGAGAGACCTATGCCACCCCTCAAACGAAATGTCTCTATCCCCTCAACCACCAAGACATGTCATTTACACCCCCAAGATAAAAACTACCCTTACCCCGGGGTGAAATAATACATTTTTATACGCATGCACGACCGATCTCTCGTGAAACGGCAAGCTTTTCAAGTGATTATTTATTATTTATTGACTGTTAATTATTTACTTATTATTTATTATTATTATTATTATTGCTATTTATATATTTATTTAATTTCTTTTATTTAATTATTTAATATTATTATTTATTAATAGGAAAGCCTCCGTGGCTTAGGCGGCAGCACGCTGGCCTCTCACCGCTGGGTCCGTGGTTCAAATCCCGGTCACTCCATGTGAGATCTGTGCTGGACAAAACGGAGGCAGACAGGTTTTTCTCCGGGTACTCCGGTTTTCCCTGTCAAAATTTCATTCCAGCAACACTCTCCACTATCATTTCATTTCATCTGTCATTCATTTAATCATTGCCCCAGAGGAGTGCGTCAGGCCTCGGCAGCCGGCACAGTTCATATCCTCGCCGCTAGATGGGGGCTTCATTCATTCCATTCCTGACCCGGTCGGAGACTGGAAGCAGGCTGTGGATTTTCATTTATTATTATTATTATTATCTTGATTGGTCACAATGGACCACTTGAGTCGTTCCACAATCACTTCTTCTTTGAAGGTAGTACTGCTTGGTTCTTGCGCTCTTTCCAGTACTTTTTCATTCTTTCAGATCGGGATTTTCTCAACTCATCTGAAATCTCCATAGGCTTTCTATGTGTCATTTCTGCAGAAAATTTGTGAGTTTTAAGAATGGTGTTAATTTTATTTTTCTCCTCGGCATCTGTTATCTTAAGTCCAACTGCTTTGAGATCTTGTTGGATTTCTTGGATCCATTTTCCTCCAGTTTTCTTTCCTAGATTTCTCATCACCAGTTGGCGTACAATTCTCTTTTCTGGAAGCCGTAAGATGTGAAAAAAATATGAAATTCTTTTCTTCTTCATTGTGCTGGTGATGGGATCAATCTCACGATAGACAGTTTCATTTGGGAGAATCCTCCAGACTCCCTCAACCTGATACTTTTTATTTATGCACGTTCTAATGATTCTTCTTTCCGTTTTGAGGAGCTGATCAGTTCTTTGTTCATTTTTAATTTGGAACAGTGTTTCACAAGCATAAGTGGCTTCTGGGAGAGTTACAGTTTTATAATGTTGGATCTTAGTAGCTATTGATAGGCATTTTTTATTATATGTTGACCAGGTTAGAGATTGTGCCTTTTTCATTTTATTTGTTCTATTTATCCAAGTTACTTTTTCGTTTAAGTTATGTGTTATAATTTCTCCAAGATACTTAAATTGAGGAACTAGGTTAATTTTATGATCATTTATATAGACTTCATTTATATCTAAGGGTTTCATAGGCATGATCTCAGTTTTTTCAAAGGATATCTGTAATCCTATCCCTTGAGCAATTTCTTGGAGACTAGTGATCTGAGTACAAACCTCTTCCTTGTCTAGTGCTAAAAGAGCCAAATCATCTGCAAATCCTAAGCAGTTTATTTTTATTGATGGTTTTGTTCCAATTTTGATGTTAGGAGGGTTTTCCTTTTGCCAAACCTTCATGATATAATCAAGAGCCACATTGAAAAGCAGAGGGGATAATCCATCACCTTGTCTGAGACCAGTTTTTACTGAGAAAGCTGTTGATATTTCTCCCCTAAATTTAACTTTCGAATTTGTGTTTGTTAATGTTAATTGAATGATTTTTATAAATTTAGGATGGAGACCGTATGATCTGAGGATTTTTAGCAGTGTCAGTCTATGAATACTATCATAGGCTTTCTTGAAATCTATAAAAGAGATAAAGAGTTGCTTATTTCTGTTTTTGTAATATTCCATTATTAATTTCAGGCTAAGGATTTGGTCTGGACAACTTCTGTAAGGGCGAAATCCTCCTTGATATTCTCCAAGTTGTGGTTCCAGAATGTTTTTGATCCTGTTGTAAATTATGCGAGAGAAAATTTTATATGTGCAGTCCAGAAGGGTAATTCCTCTGTAGTTATCTGGGTTCGTTTTGTCTCCTTTCTTAAATAATGGATGGATTATTCCTGTGGTCCAGTGTGCAGGAATTTCTTCAGTAATCCACATTTTAACTAGATGTTGATGAAGATTTATAATCGCAGGTTTACCAGCATTTTTCCAGATTTCAGCAAAGACTAAGTCTTCGCCACAAGTTTTGTAATTTTTTTGTTCTTTAATTGCGAGTTCTACTTCATTAATGTTTGGAGGATTTATTAAATCAGGTGAAGTTAAAATAGGTGTATCAGTGTTTACTTGCAGGGTTTCCAGTGGATCATCACAATTTAACAGTTTCTCGAATGCTTCTGCAAGGATCTCTGTATTTTCTTGGTTAGAATGTGCTAACTTCCCCGTTTGATTTTTCAACATTAATGTTGGAGCTTCAAATTTTTTAAGATATTTACCAAATGTTTTGTAATAATCTCGAGATTGCTTTTTCCTGAAATCGTCTTCTATCTTTTCCAGTGTATTCTTAAGATGATTACGTTTCGTTTGTCTGATGATTTTATGGGTTAATTTTCTTTGTATAGTTAGTTCTAAATTTGATTCTTCTGACTTTAGAGCTTGATGTTTTATCCATGCTTGGTGTCTTTTCTCTATTGCTTGATCACAATCTACATTCCACCATTCATGTTTTTTCCTTGGATTTATTGGTGCTAACTCCTCTGCTATTGATTTTAATTTAGTGATTAATTCGTCCAATGTTTTAGTGTTGAGAGATTCTTCTCCTGTTCTTTCACAGTACTCTATATTTTTTATTAAGGTAGATGGATCAAATTTCCTCCTATTGTTATTATTAGTTTTTTTCTTGGCCATTGGAGTTAATTTTATTTTTATCTTTACCACATAGTGGTCTGATCCTGAGTCAACTCCCCTTAGAACCTTGACATTGTGAATTTCGCGATGGTGAAATTTATCCATGCAGACATGATCCAACTGCCATTCACCCCTTCTGAAGTCAGGATGTTTCCAAGTTTTCAATTTATGGGGCTGTCTTTTAAAACATGTTGATTTAGAGATTAATTTGTGGTTTCTACAAATTTCGACTAATCTTTGACCATTTTTATTGGTTCGTTTATGTGCTGTCCATTTTCCAATGATATCTCTATATCTTCTTTCTTGTCCGAGTTGCGCATTGAAATCACCAAGGAGAATTTTGATGTTTGATGAAGGGATGTTTATTAAAGTTTGATCCAAAAGATCCCAGAATTTTTGTACTTCTTCTCTGTCCTTAATGGTGTTGTTTTTTTGATTAGTAGGAGCATGTGCATTAATAATTGTATATGTTTTATTTGCCGATTTCAAAGTTAGGGTCGTAAGTCTGGAGGATTGAGATTTAAATTCTGTTATCGAGTCAATGATTCTGAGATCTATTAAGAATCCGTTACCAAATTGTGGACAATTTTTCATAACTCTTTTTCCCGGAATTCCTTTATATAGTCTGTATCCTTGTGATTCCAGATGGTCTTGATCACTATTTCTAATTTCCTGAAGGGCCATAATTAGAATTTTATGACTTCTCATGATATCCGTGATGATCTTCAATTTTCCAGTTTGAACCAGAGAGTTAACATTATGTGTAGAAAAGAATGAGACTTGTTTAGGTTTGATTTTCCGTAGTATTTGTTTGTTTGCTACTTGATGAGTTTTCAGACGCTCCGATTCGTCATTATCTTCCGCATGACAGCCCACCGTATCCGAATGCTGTCTTTTCTGTAATCTATCATTACAGACGGCGGAATTATTCTTCAAATGACTTTTCATGGTCGACTATCTAAGGTTACACCTTGAGGGGAGGATAAATCCTCGAATTACAATCCTGAATGTTATTCAGAAAGGTGAAAGAACTGAGAAAATAATTCTCAGTCCCCCCCCCAACACTAGTCTGTTCACTGACCCAGTTTCCCGCTGGGATTGATTACCCAACCTTCCACTGGGTTGCTCAGCTTAGCAGGGGACACCACGTGCAGGTCAGTGTTGGGAGTTGGAGTGGAGAGGTTATGAGGATTCTCTTCTGCTGAATCCTTGTATTACTGATTTTGTTGGTTAGTATCATCACATCACACTCCGTTTGTCCAGGTCTACATATTTATAGACCTCCCCAGGTTGATTCCTGATTTATTAATAGGACTTTCAATAACCTGGTGAGCACAAATCCAACATGACGGCGACGCGAAATATAAATATTTAAATGGACGTTTCTAACTAAACAAGCCAAAGCACTTTGGATAAAATACGAATTAAGATTTGCATACGTAAGAAAGCAAAAAATTAACCAACAATTATACGACATTCAATTGCAACTTCTGGCACGCATCCCAATGGGACAGCTTCACAGAGCACCTACATGACACCATCAAAATCGGAGCAACGAGGAAGCACGGAACGCTAGAAATTAAACTAAGAAAACTAGGAGAAACACAGAACAATCAATCTAATGAACAACACACGAATAACAATGAATTCAATTTCCACAGCAGAGTAAACAACAGAACGAACGTAACCTTTTCTCAAGGTGAAATGAATATGTTAGACAAAGGTTTGAAATACAACTGCAAAGATGCACACACGAACCACAATATAAAACAGTTAATCACAGATATTGAGATAGCCAGTCACAAGCTCCCAGCAGAAGACAGGGAATTAACTAAAATTCTTGCCACCAATGAAGCAAAAAAAATCCTCAAACGAGAGGGCGAAAGCAAGAACATTCAAAGCAACAAAGAACTCAAAGAAATAAAGTCGTTGAAACAAAAAATAAAAGAACATGACTTAATCATCAAAAAAGCAGTAATTCTGAACAAAACAGATTACATTGATAAAACAGTCGAATTCCTAAACAACAACGAAATCAAGGAAATAGCAAAAGACCCCACCAACAAATTCCAAAAACAAATGAAAAGTGCGTTAAAAGAAACAGAATACATACTGACCAAAGCTGAAAAATCAAAATTAATAAACATGAACCCGAAAATACCGTCATTGAGGGGACAACCAAAAATACCCAATGAGACCAATAGTCAATTGTAGGAATGCCCCTCATTACAAAATCAGCAGAGTTACTAAAAATCCTAAAACACCGTCTTTCCAATGACAAAAACAATTCTGTAAAGAACACAACGGAATTAGTAACGGCATTGAACACCCTACAAATGAAACCTAGCTTGCGGCTAGTATCCTTTGATATAACGTAAACTAACATGTATACCAATATTCCAATTAATGAAGCAATCAGCACTATCGAAAACAACTTAAAATCCAACAATTCGGCAAAAGAATTTGAAGAGATTGTGAGATTACTAAGGGCCGTTCTCAACCAAAACGTGTTTCTATTCGACAATAAAATGTACACACAAACAGAAGGCCTAGCGATGGGGTCACCACAAAGCGGGCTAATCGCTGACATCTTTATTAATGCACTAGAAAATGCGTTCTTAGAAAAGACGTCAACTAAGGGAATAGTAATTTGGAAAAGATACGTAGATGATGTGATTTGCATTTACGATACTGAAATAACAAGCGAAGAAACAATTCTCCAATCCATTAATAGCCTACACCACTCTCAAATTCACTAAGGAATCCGAAACAGATCGAAAAATAAATTATCTCGATATAACTATTGAACGTAAAGACAACGAGCTTTCATATTCCATATTCCGGAAAGCCACACAAACCTCGCATGCAATCGATAATCAGTTTAATCACTCCAGTACGCACAAATTAGTGGGGTTCAACTCAATGGTGCACAGCGCTTTAAACATACCCATGTCAAAAGACAACTATAATAAGGAAATAAGAACCATTAAGCAAATAGCAAAGGAAAACAATTTCCCGCCAAGAAAAATAGACGAAATTGTAGGTAGCCAAACATAAAAATAAAGATAAAACAGTTCCAAAACCGGACATTAATGAGAAAAAATTTGTGCGTTTCATCATCATCATCATCATCATCTGTCTTCTACTCCAGTTGCCCGGGTGTAGTTTACGAGTGCCCTCCACTTGCGTCTGTCCTAGCTCCCCTTGTTCCTATGTCCTCCTTCACCTGGTCTAGCCATCTCTTCCTTGGCCTTCCTACGGGCCTTCTACCAACCACATCTGTGTGTGCTATCCTTCCCTCGTCCATTCGCTTGACATGGCCAAACCATCTCAAACAGGCCCTTGTCACTTTTTCTTTCAAAGTTGGGTACACTCCAGCTTCTACCCTAATTTTTTCATTTCTTACCCTATCCCTCCTAGTTTTTTGGACCATTGTTTGTAGAAACTTCATTTCTGCATCTTGTAGTCTGTCTGGTTGTTGTGCAGGTTTCTAGGCCATATGTTACTATGGGGTAAAGTATGATTGAAAGAGCGTCTGTTTTGATCTCAAGGGGACTTGTTCGTTCCAGAGAAGGTTCCGAACTTGATGGTAGAACTGGGTTGCTTTTTGGGTTCGGCTATTGATCTCATGCTGTATCCTGTAATTGCTTGAAATAATGCACCCAAGATAGTTAAACTGGTCTACTGTTTCAAGCCTTATTTCTCCTTTCTTGTTCTGTCTGTTGACTGACATCGCTACCGTTTTAGGTAGATTTCATTAGAAAGCTAACTATTGCAATGGGTCCCATGTTTCAACTTCCGGAAAATTTCGACATATCTTCGCGTTTCACATCCCCCAGACCCCAAAACCACCGTCAGTTCAAAAGTTTATATATAATTTATGTATGTATCTTTATATATATAATTCTTCGACACGTGTGTATGTGACTGAACTCCTCCTAAACGACTGAACCGATTTTGATGGAATTTAGAATGTATATTAGGGTGGGCCCATGTATGGTTTAGATTCACAATCTGACCCGGTAGGTGGAATGAACACAATTTTAGAACCACAATTTACACACAATTTTAGAACCACAATATACAGTCAAAAACAGTCGTCATGGAAACCACTAGCCTTGGCCTTCGTGAAAGCTGATGTCTTTGGACGGTTTGTCTCTGCACGTTAGAGCCATCTGGTCGCAACCTGTGCAACTACCGCCATTACATACACTCCGCCCGTGGCGAAAAGTTGTGTTTTATACCAAAGGTGGCAGTGATGTCGAATTCTACTGTTTGTCTCTGCACGTTACAGTGTTTCAAAGTCTCGTATGCGTTCATATACCATTCATCCGATTGCGATGAAACTTGGGTGATATATTGAGTGAGCTCCAGGGAAGGTGTTTGGCTTAGTAAATCTATTTTACAATAGATAGCGCACGAATAGATTCAACAAATGAGCGACGATGCGCGAAGCGTTTCAAAAAGGTCCCGTATGCTTTCAAATACCATTCGTCCGATAGCGATGAAAATTGGGTGAGATGTTGTGTACACTCCAGGGAAGGCTTCTGGCTTAGTAAATCAATTTCACATTAGGTAGCGCACGACTAGATTCAACAAATGAGTGACGATGCGCGAAGCGTTTCAACAAAATCCGGTATAAGTTTATATCCCATTCATAGATTGAGATGAAACTTTGATGAGTTGTTGTGCACACTTAAGTGAAGGCTTCTAACTTACTAATCCATTTCACAGGAGGTTGCGCACGAGTTGATTCAACAAATAAGCGACGACGCGCGAAGCGTTTCAATAAGGTCCCGTATGCGTTCAAATACCATTCGTCCGATAACGATGAAACTTGGGTGAGATATTGTGTACACTTACGTGAGGGTTTTTAACTTAGAAAATACATTTTACAATAGGTAGCTCACGAGTATATTCAACAAATGAGCAACGACGCGCGAACTTTTAATCAAAGTCCCGTATGCGTTCATATACCATTCATCCGATTGCAATGAAACTTGGGTGAGATGTTGTGTACACTTACGTGAGGGTTTCTAACTTAGTAAATACATTTCATAGGAGGTTTCGCACGAGTAGATTCAACAAATGAGCGACGACGCACGAAGCGTTTCAATAAGGTCCCGTATGCGTTCAAATACCATTCTTCCGATTACGATGAAACTTGGGTGAGATATTGTGTACACCCTACGGAAGGTTTCTGGCTTAATAAATCCATTTTAAAATAGGTAGCGCACGAGTAGATTCAACAAATGTGTGCTGGCACGCGAATCATTTCAACAAAGTACCGTACGCGGCCATATACCATTCATCAGATTGCGATGAAACTTTGGTGAATTGTTGTGTACACTCCAGGAAATGTTTCTGTCTTAGTAAATCCAGTTTTTAATAAGTAGCGCACGAGTAGATTCAACAAATGAACGACGGCGCACGAATCGTTTCCACAATGTTCCGTATGCGGTCATATATCATTCATCCGATTGCGATCAAACCTTGGTGAATCATTGAGTACACGCCAGAGAAGGTTTCAGGCTTAGTAAATCCTTTTACAATAGGTAGCGCATGACTAGATTCAACAAATGAGTGACGGCACGCGAATCGTTTAAAGAAAATCACTTATGCGTTCATATGTCATTCATCTGATTCCGATGAAACTTTGATGAGTTGTTGTGTACACGCCAGGGAAGGTGTTCAACTTGGTAAATCCATTTTCCAATATTGGTAGCGCACGAGTATATGTAACAAATGAGTGACGACGCGCGAAGCGTTCCCACAAAATCCTATATGCGTTCATATACTATTCATCGATTGCGATGAAACTTTGATGAGTTGTTGTGTACACTTACGTGAAGCTTTCTAACTTAGTAAATCCATTTCACAGTTGGTAGAGCACGAGTAGATTCAACAAAAGAGTGACAGCGCACGAATCATTTAAACCAAATCCCGTACCGGTATGCGTTAAATGCCATTTATCCGTTTGCGATGAAACTTTGGAGAGTTGTTGTGCACGCTCCAACGAATGTTTCTAAATTAGTTAATTCAATTCACGATAGTTTAGAGGCAGTTAACAGAAATTGAAAAAAATATTGTGTATCCAAAAGCACTTCAAGAAACAAAGTTACAACACTTTCTTTGATTGGCAGGACAACGTCTGCCGGGTCAGCTTGTATATATATATGTATATATATCAGTTTCTTGTGGATACGATAACTGCCGTAATTTTGCACCAATCACTTTGAATTTTTTACCGAATATGTATACCTATAAAATCTCGGTCGAGTCCTTTACTGGGCTAAATCGGTCGAAGGGGGTGAAAATGGGGGGCTTTTTTTTCTTGGAAAAAGTGAAATATTGCTATAACTCTCTTAATATTGTTTTAGATCCCTTATTTGGGGGTGGTAGGATCTAAAACGGAAGAGTTATTGTGTTGATTTAGAAGAAGGTGTCTAAAAGGGGGTAGCTTCCCGTAGTCGGGCAAGCTGACCAGTGTAGCGTGTTGTCTAGTGTTAGGGTGCTCCTATAAATGATGTAGGAGTGTTTTAGGGGATGGAACTCAATGCAAGGGTCCCTGTGCTGGTCGCCCAGCTGTCTGGTTAGATAATCGACTTGTACGTGTCAGCTATATGGCGCGGGCCGCCTCTAGCAGGCAAGCCGATACGGAATACAATGATGCTTACACTAGCAAGTATCTGGCTACCACAAGTCACGTCTAATAGTGACGGAGAGTTCAGGAAGGGAATTAGGGCGTAAAGAAGCGTGTAAACAGTAATGCAGGTGTAAGAAACTGACCAAATGTTTATTGGTCAGTAATAATGTATATGTGAGTCCCTTTTAAGGGATGTAGTGATGTTACAATGTAAAAGTACAGTCTGTGGGTAAGGTTACAAATGTAGGAGATCTGAACACTTGCTGACTCACTCACCTGATGATACCAGCGTAGCCTCCGGCCGTCCCGTTGAAACACTGATAATTGAGAGAGATCCTCTGACCTCCTTAGGACCCCTTTATATATTCTTCGGCGCTATGCTGTCAGCATTGTGACGGCATAGCTGCCCTAGTTAATAATGTGTCGCTGTGTGTAATAATTGTGCAAGGATTGAGCTGCTTTCTAGAATGGCAAGCTGTCCTTGCGGCGTTGATGGATGTTGGTCTGACTTTACAAGGGTTGCCAGTTAGGAGATTTAGATAGATGATGGGGGGATGGTCTCCAAGGGGTGCATACCCCTGGGGTGCTGTACAATATGTGAAATATCGAATCCGTTCAATGTTCATACTGTGTGTTGGATAAAGCCCAAAAATTTATGTTTGAAGAGTTTTTTTATAGCACCAACCATTGACCAAAGGGGTGGGAAAAAGTGGGTTTTTCGGGAAACATTAATCATATCTCTCTTAATAGGCACAATATCAAAACCCTACAAAATGGACAATATTCCCCTAATAATTACCTAAAACTTTTGTCTGAAAGAATTTTTGATATGACCCACCATTACGCCAAGGGATGAGAAAAATGATTTCGGAATTATAAGAAAATGCCAAGAGCTATCAGAGGTTGCCATGGCAACACTACTAAATTGATGAGGGATGAGCTATCAGACTTTGCCATGACAGCGCACTTGCACGAGATCAGATTCAGTATTTCCATCTGACTAATTGTGGAGCGGCTTCGGCGACGTAACTGGTAGCATGCTGAACTTCTATGCCCAAGGTCGCGGGTTCAAAGCCGGCCGAAGTCGTCGGATTTTCTAAGAGCGCTAAAAATCCATCAGTATGCTTTCCTTTGGAGGGGAAGTTCCAACGTTCGTTGCGAGTAGCTGGTTGCGGTGGCATCTAGTAGCCAAGTTCACAGCTAGGTGTCGTTGACGGTAGTACCTGGTAGAAACATTAGGAACTACTGCTTGAAATTGACCGTCTGCAGTCCTTACCTGAATTACAGACTAATACAGCCATCCCTAAGTACACGGGGTTACATGACCGCGTTGTCGCAGCCCCTAAACTGAGGAACCAACCAAAATCTCTGCGGGAGATATAATTTTGCGTGAAGAAGTAACAGACCGTTACATAGTTACACATCAGTGTCGAAACCTTGCATAAGGACAGTGTGACCACAAGTATAAAAATGGACCCCAAATGACAAGAAGGTTACCGTCCCCATAAGACAATAAAATGTTTAAAATAAGCATAAAATGACGAAAAACAAAGTTAATTAAGCTCCAATTATAAAATACCTTCTCGCAATAAATGATGTCTGATCCTTCTACGAAAACCTGCATATTCTGCCTATTTTCGCCTATCCCCAAGTTTGTCCGGTGAAATCTACCTCCGCCGTCCCGCGTGCCGAGAGGACTTTTTTTGATTTGTTTATTGTTAATCCGTGTGCTTTTAGACAGTTATTCCAGGTGGCCAACCTCTCCTGTACTTCTTTCTCTGTATTACCCCAATTTACTACATCATCTGCAAATGCAAATGCGCTGATTTCTGTGTTGTTATGCCTTATTCCTTTCATAACTTCGTCCATTCCAGTGATAAAAAGTAATGGCGAGAGGGCACTGCCCTGTTGAACTCCTTTAGTTGTTTGGAACCAGTCAGAATTACCATTTCCTATCTGAACACAACTGTGGCAACCTTCGTAAAGCATTTTAACTTTCTGGATTAGCCCCGCGGGTACGTTTTCCTTTCTTAGGCATTCCCATATAGTCTTTCTTGGGACGTTATCAAATGCTTTTTCAAGATCTAAAAATACAAGTGTTAGGGGTCTACCCTTCTCCCAGTGCTTTTCTAGCAGCATTCTGAGGGAAAATATGAGATCTATAGTTGCACGGTGTTCTCTGAATCCATACTGCTCTTCCTGCAGTTGTGGTTCTATTATTTTCCTTAGCCTTTTTTCAAGTATTTTTTCAAATATTTTCAGGCCATGAGACAATAAAGTGATCCCTCTATAATTGCCACATTTCTTTCGGCTTCCTTTTTTGAAGAGAGGTACTATTATTCCTTTTTTCCAATCATCTGGAACTTTTCCATCCTTCCATATTGCACCTTTTACTCTATGAAGCCACTGTATTCCTAGTGGACCAGCTGCTTTGATCATGTCCGCACTGACTTCATCAAATCCGGTCGATTTTTCTTTGTGCATACTATTAAGGGCTGTTTCTACTTCCTTCCATGTTGGTGGATTCTCTTGATCTAGTTCATCATTACAGCATAAACTGACCTTTGTGGTTCCATCGTTGGGGTCTACTCCTGTACTGCTGTATAATTTTTCGAAATAAGATTTCATGACCTTCCTTATTTCTGTCTCTTCCCTGACTATGTTGCCATCTGGTTTCTCTATTGCTGTTATGTATTCAAAGTCTCTTCTTATATTTCTTATTGTTCGGTACAGTAGTTTAGAGTTGGCTTTGCTGTCCTGTTCCAGTTTATCTGTGAAATCAGTCCAAGTTTTATGTTTTTCTTCGGCCACAATTCTTTTAACTTGTAGCTTCAGATCTCTGTATTTCTGCTGTAATTCATTCACACTGGATTCATTTCTTCCACTTCCTTTTTGCATTTCTTTATCTCTGGCTTTCCTGGTTTCATTCTTCTCTTTTACGGCTTTCTTCACCCTATCGTTCCACCAAGGGGTTTCTTTTGCCTTTATTTTGTTGCTAGTCTTGCCACATACTTCTACAGCAGCTCCGACAATACTTTCTTTAAATCTAGTCCATTCAACATTTCCTTCCTGTAACGAGTCTGATGGTAACTTATTGGCCACATTCTTCATGTACTCTATTTGTTTCTCTGTCTTCTTTAATTCCCATGTCCTAATTTTTGGTTTCCTGCATTTCTGAGGTTTATGAACTACAATGTTTTTAATTGTTGCAAGGAGCAATCTGTGGTCACTGTCTAGACTTTCACTTGGTATAACTCGAACATCACAGATGATCTTCCCTGCTTCATAGTCTGATATGATATAATCAATCACAGTCTTAGATTCTCCGTTCCAGCTATATCTTGTTAGTTTGTGACTTAGCTGTTTCTGAAACCAACTATTGTTTATTCTCAATCTACTCCTTAGATACAGATCTAGGAGATTTTCACCTTGTTGGTTCCTATTGCCGTAACCATGTGGACCCAGTACGCTTTCATATCCTTGTCTATCTGATCCAGCTTGGGCATTCAGATCTCCTACTATAATTACATTTTCTTCTCTTTCTATCGTTTCTTCTAGATCAGTTAGGAATTTTTCTTTTTCTTCCTCACTGCAGCCTGTCTGTGGGGCATATACCTGAACTACTGTCAGCACTTTCTTGTTTAGTGATATATCCAGTTTAATGATTCTTTCATTCACGTATATTACCTCACTAATAACATATATGTCTTCTCTTAGTATAAAACCTACACCATTCTTGGCTTCCGTTCTATGACCATTCCAATGCAGTTTATATCCCTTCCTTAGTTTCCTTATTCCTCTGCCTCTCCACTTCGTCTCACTCAGACCAAGAATACAGAGGTTTCTCCTTTCCATCATATCTATTAGTTCTTCGGTTCTACCATTCAGAGTCAGGATATTTAATGTTCCAATTTGGTGTTTAGGGTTTTTTACGTTGGGTTTCTTCTTCTTAGAACATCGTACATGAACATCAGCCTTACGGTCATCATACGTTGTACATGTTTGAGAAGATTTGTCAGTTCGGTGTTTTTGTGTTCCGAGGCTCGTTTTATTCGTTTTATTGTTGAAAGCAATTAACATCTTTACTCATCTGCTGGCCTGCTAAGCCTAACGCGTCTGAGGATTTTCTTTCGGGGTTTACTCCCTTAGCCTTTGAAGATCCCTCTTCACCACAAGGCAGTGGTTTCCTCTTCTAATTTTCCCCAGAGAGGATGGGTTGCCTCGTCCACCATCTCAATTATGTGAATTCAAACACATATAAAATCACTAATCTATTCAAAAAGTAAGGCATAAAAATAGCATTCACAACGAACAACACAACCGGTAGGCACCTGCAAAATAGTCATCTAAATAAACATGACCCGTATTGAAAGTCAGGGGGATATTCTATTACGTGCCAAGACACTGGTTGTCAAGCTAATTAGTGGACGACGAGTAGATACACGTTACAATGAATATAGGAATGCGATACAATACGGAACACTTTCAGCCGTAGGCGAACACATGTGTGACGCGGGGCACAGCTTCACTAACATTGAAACGGACCTAAAAATAATTCATCACGAATCTTGACATAAAGGAAGCAACCGAGCCAAAAGAAACAACCCCAACAATCTAAATGAACACACTTTCATGAAGAGCTCACCCCTCTTCACTCTACTAAAAACACACTCTGTCAGAAACAAGACACAACTTAGCGATACGGCTATCTAGATAAAAAAAAGGGGGGCAAATAGGGGGGATTTTAATAGGTAAATGTTATTTGGATCAGGAGTACTATGTACTTTTTCTTCAATAAACCTGGGCCGGCATTCGCGGCAGTATTAAAGGTGCCAGGAGGTCCTCAAAGACCGGCAGCGCTTGTATAGGGCTTCTAGCTTAGGCGTGGCGAGGACTGATCCATGGTCTTTAATAGTTGAAGACCTTCCTGAATTCAATAACATACATCTTGTCTAGACTTGGCAAAATGCCACAAGTACACATGCACCGACTACAGACAACACATAGGAATACGGGGCGGGTGGAGGGAAAACCAGGTCAGTGAGACAACATTCCAATTCAGTCGACCGTCACTGCTCCAAGAGGGAAGTTGATACTACTCGAAGCTACAGAACGGAAGGCATCCAACCAGATAAGTAATAGCTTGCACTATACAGTACAACCATAGTTGACTTTTTACAACCATGTAGTCACTCCAAACAGACAAATTCCAGATTTCTATCACCATTTTAGCATTCCACCCAACAGCATACACTGACAAGTTGCATTACTAATACTGCAACTAAATAATTGTACATATTGTAAATATTTTCACCTGTATTTTCAAATGGATCTGATGATGATCGCTTGACGATCGAAACTGGTCATCCTAGTGCATTTATTAATCTCATATAATATTTTTTCAGGATTAGGGCATAACCCAACTCTTTTGGGTACATTCATGTTGACCAACTGAAAAGCACCAAACTTTTCTTTTATGTCCTTTTTTGGTAACCATTAATTTAATGCGAACTGGAGAGCTCATGTTCTTGAATTGTGATGCAAATTTTCAACTCTTGCTTGGTGTAGTTTTAATAACATCCAGCTTAATTTTTAGCTTATAATTTAAATCTTTATCCAAATCTTCCAGTTCCTTTTCCTGCCAGTAATTTGATACAAACAAAGAGTTGATATTCTCAATTTTTAAAACATATCTAACTTTCTGTCTATAAACTAATGGTTTTACTCCCTTAATAATTAGTTCTGTTCCTTCTTCCAGACCTTCTAACCGAGAGCACTGCATAGTAATGTTATTAAGTAGATCCACATCGTCTTGCGTGTAAGCTGTTGACTCTTCTCCATAGTCTGAGTCTTTATGTAAAATTCTCGATTTTAGCAAACGAACGACCATTTAATTTAGTAATTCCGTTGGTGTTGAACTCTGCAAACGGTTTTTCAGTTTCAAGATGAACGATGTCCAGTTTACCACATGGAGTCACAATAAACCCATTATTTTTAACCAACTGTAAATTAGCATGTCAGTTTGCAAACATAGATTTTAAATATCCTCTTAAGTAGCACACACGTTCACATTTTTTGCTTTCTACAAGCATTCCAACGCGTGGATAAGTTCTGTTGTTATTAACAGTAAATTCAAAGGGTTCGTATTTAGCACTTTTTTCACATCCACAATCGCCTATTCTTTCTGCAACACTGTTTCGTACTCTTTCATAGGCCAGTAGTCTTCGCAAGATACTCTACTTAACACACTAACTGTACTTATGGAGTGATTTCTTTAAGAGGGTTTGGTTCTTTTCCTTAACACTTGGGGAAGAATATTATTCTTAGTAATCAATCCTAATTGCTGATGCTTATGTTTGAGAATAATGTCTTGGATTGGGAAAGGAATTTTTCATTTTTGTGAACATTGTTATTCCCGGAATCCTCGTTAACAATTTCTACATAAAGATGGTGTATTGACTTTCATGGCCGGTGAATTAAATTGAATGGAGCTTTTAGTTCTCGCAGTCAAGTAGTGCAGTTGCACTCTATATAAAGGGAGGTAGTGCGCAGTTCGTTACTCCTGTGGGGGTCCGGGCGGGGACACCAAGAGCCTGCCGATGAGCCAGCTTGGTGTCCTAGGTGAAACCCCACACAAGACACGGCACAAACCTAGAAGAATTGCTGAGTTTTAATTTCTAAATAGTTCACGGGTATGTAATTAAAACTTTACACAGACAGAGCATAGTTTATAAACTATTCCCGATTTTGTTCATCGCACAGTTCGATTTGCACACCTGTCAATTTCCGAATATTTGTGTTACCCCAGTAGACAAATAGTAAAATACTGTTAAACACCACACAGCAACTATTTTGTAGGTTATCCGCTAGTTTGGTCGAATGGAAGCGATCGGCACCGCCTACAGGAGTGCCTTTTTTTTAAATTGTTTGTTGGCTTCTAATACACTAACACAATCTTTGAGTGGGTCAAACACACCATCCATTTTGTAGTTGTAAATTGTTGCTTCTAGTCTTGTAATACCATATTCTGTAGCTAAGGAAGACGGGTGTCTGGAAATCGATTAATGTCTATAATATGGTTTCCAATGATTTTGTTTACCCCAGGACTTGTAATTTGACATATAAATGTGTTATAGAATTAAAGTTCATCCATGTTAAACAGTTTTATTATTGCATTGCACTTTTCTCGATACTCTCCTTGATTTGATGTTAGATAATCACACATCTCGTGTAATGTCCATATCCATAAGATAGAACTTCTCAGCACGAAGCTGTTGCAATATCGTTCCACTTTGTATGGTGCAGCCACTTCTCAATAATGTCAGCCATTCCTTTCTCCCCAAGTTGTTACCTAAGTCCTCGTGCCATCGCACTGTCGTTGTTGACGCCATGTCTAGCAGATCTACCACTTAAATAGAGGTTGAAAGCACCACACACAGACTTACTCTTCTCCAATTGTTCTTGGCAGTCCACTTTATCACATATCCTAACCACCATAATGTTATCGCAAAATGGCTCTGTAATCGGTGTAAGTAAATTAATATTTTTATTACTTAAAAGCGTCTCGTTTTCCGTATAGTTGATATTACCAATGTCTGTAACAAGATTATTCAGGTTTTCCAATAACAACCACAAACCAAAACGCTTAGTTCTATTCCCCAAAAGTTGAGGGACGCTAAACACTTTAGAGAGAGACATTTTTATACTTTCAACTACGGTACTACGAAGTACTGATCATCATCATCTATAGTGTCTCTTATATACCAATACTCAATTCTATTTTTTAGATTATGACGTAACTGACAACGCTTGAGGGCAGAAAGCAGTACACACATAAATATAAAATCTCCCGAGCATTTTGGAAGATTACCGAAGGTTAACGATTGGAACTCTAGGGTTCAGAATTGGCTTTTTATGTTGACTTATTTAGCAGCTTATTTTTATGTCGGCTTATTTAGCAGCTTATTTCATGTAGGCTCATTTAGCGGCTTATTTCCTTGACCGCTCTCTAATGTCGGCTTAATTGGCAGCTTACTTTTTATGTCGGCTTAATTGGCAGCTTACTTTTTATGTCGGCTTATTTGGCAACTTACTTTTTATGTCGGCTTATTTGGCAACTTACTTTTTATGTCGGCTTATTTGGCAACTTACTTTTTATGTCGGCTTATTTAGCGACTTATTTCCTAGATAGCTTTCTAATGTCAGCTTATTTGGCAGCTTACTTTTTATGTCGGCTTATTTAGCGACTTATTTCCTAGATAGCTTTCTAATGTCAGCTTATTTGGAAAGTAATTTTTTATTTTTAGTGTCTTATTCTCTTGGTCTTAGAGAAGTATCGCAGCCATAATCCTTACTGCTATGTTTGTAAGCAACAACAACACACCAAGATTCCAAGAATTCCCGAGTACCTTAAGGTTAATAATTGACACCCACCTCCTACTCCCACTCCTAGTCATTGTATTTTTAGATTTTGACAAAAAGATATTTGGAAAGTAGGCTGTATGTTTTAAAATATAAATCGTTGGAAGTTGTTTGTTGGCTTAAACCAAAGGTCTCTATCACCGGAAGTCCTATATCGATAGGACAAAACAAAATAGTAGAGAGACAGTCAGGTTCCAAAAAGAAAATGCGTGTTGCAGGATCTGCACAGTCTCTCTACTTATATATAACAAGTGTGGAGAACTAAATAGACTATTTTCATTTGTCCTACTACTGCCTCTATTAACATACAAACTGTCTGTTTGAATGCTGTAATAGATTCGTAGATATTCAGAACCGTCTAAATATTTCAGGTGGTCGCCATGTTGGTCTTTAATATATGTAGGCCATGGAGTTATGTACTATTAGATGAAGATTATTGTGTAGGTTCATTATTCAAACGTTGACTCCAATCGCATGATTTGGACACAACAAATACAAACTTAATTTTAAAATGTTGCACAGCCGCCATCTTGAGGTTACAGTATGTAAACAATTGAACTAAATTAGATGCCAGTGCATTACAATGTGTATAAACATTTGCTGCACCAAGTGTAACTGCTTCTATTTTGCTCCACGTTGAGCGTACAAGTGTAACGGTTTCTATTGCCCTCACTGTTGCGTGACAAATGTAATGGTTTCTTACTAGCTCTGTCTTGCACTTTGAAATATTTACTCTGACTAAGATATGTTGTTTTAATGGGCGCCAAGACCTCAACGCTATGTTGAAATCTAAATTTATATTTAACAACACCTGGCTCTGGTAGAACACCTTCAAGAATATTTTCACTCAGATCGTGGTATGATTTGATCATTAACCCAACAAACAATTGTATCAGGAGAAGGAATTGGTCTATATCTAATGCTACCTACTGAAAGCAAAGATTGCATGGTTAAAAGAAATGAATTTATTATATAAAACTAGTATTGCAAAATAATAAGTTTGAATTTAAATTGGAGCGTTGCGATTTGAATATTACCGCTAGAAAATTACGTGAAAACGGAGTCGGATAAATTACTGATTTTATTATTCCCAAGCTATGAAGTTACTGAAATACTGAATATTAAACAAAGAGACGAGAGATTGCGTAGTTCTGAGTCATTCGCGCTTACCATTGGAAATTGCCGTAGCATTTCCCTCGTACTGGATGTTGTAGAGAGCTTCCCACAGCCTCCTGGTCGTCGTCATCTTCGTTAGTTGATGAGATACTTGTAGATATGATAACTTATGGTCCGAATATCGGAACCAACCACACGTACTACCACACTGGTTAAGTTTTACTAAGATAGTCGCCTGCCTCCACTGCGCGCTAACCATATACCGTATTTACTCGAATACGACCCGCCCTTGAATAAGACCCGCACCCTGATTTTGAAGAACAAAATAAAAAAATAAAAAATACTCAAAACTATTTACAATCTTTACTAAATAAACAAAATAGCATTTCTACAAAACAGTTTCCAACAGTTCTGAAGTCGTCTTAAAATAACACAGAAACAATTAAAATTACAAATAAAAGACACAAACACTTCATTCATCGTCATCAGAAGTACCAACTTCGGAACTTTTTTCACCATCACTTTCCCACAAAATGTCGTCATCACTGCCATCCATAGCATTGGAAATACTACATTTCTTGAAGCTCTTCCGTATGAGATCTCCCGAGATACGATTCCATGCCGTCAAAATCCACGAACAGAGCAGCTGAACTTCCGGGCGCTGAATACGGGCAGTTGGGGTCAGTGTGTGCTTATCGGCCGCCATCCACTCCGTATACAGCTGTTTCAAGGCTGCTTTGAACGGTCGGTTCACGCTGACATCCAGTGGCTGTAGCATAGACGTCATCCCACCCGGGATGATTGCTAGGTCGGTTTTCCCATCCTTGATGAATTTCTTCACAGCGTCTGTTGTATGGCCGCGGTAACTGTCCAGAACAAGCAAGCTCTTTCGTCGTAATAAAGCACCAGGGCGACGTTGCCAAACACACTTTAACCAGTCTTCCACCAGTGAACTGTCCATCCAACCAGAGTCCTGAGTTCTAACGATAACACCAGCGGGTATATTTTTTGGAAGAGTCTTTCGCTTGAAAACAACGTACGGCGGAAGTTTGGTTCCGTCAGCGAGTATACACAACATTACCGTGCACCGTTGTTTCTCATTACCACCTGTTCTGATAGTCACACTTTTAGATCCCTTAACATTCACAGTACTGTCCAGTGGCATTTCAAAGTAGACTGGCGTCTGATCTGCATTACCAATTTGGGAAAGCAAATATGAATTTTCCTTCCGCAACTTAATTATGTGACACTGAAAGGAAAGTAACTTTTCTTCATAGGCACCAGGAAGACGCTGCGAAATTGAGGTACGCCTTCGTATGCTCAACCCATTTCTTTTATAAAAATTTTGAATCCATCCTCGGCTTGCTTTAAACCCTACCGTAGAAAGTTCCTTCGCGATCTGTAATGCCTTTAATTGACACATTTCGGTCGACACCCCATTTCCCAATTCCCGCCTTTCTGTTACGTATTTATAAAGTTGTTTTTCAATTTTCCGGAAACTGTACACTCAGTCCGCGGAAAGCTCTACGAGCACCACTACTTGTTAGCAACACGTTTTTCTTCTTTCTCCAATCTCGAATACATGACTCGTCAATATCATATTTCCTACCGGCGGCACGATTTCCAATAATTTCAGCTTCCCTCACAACTTTCAGCTTCTCACTCACAGTAAACGACCGCAAACGCTTCGTAGAACTCATGTTTACACTCTGAAAACGTGCGCTAGACAGTATGACGCCGCCTGCTTACGGAAAAACAAAGTGATAGCCGGAAGAAGGCTAGCACCATCTAGCGGATACTCGCAACACCCGATATCGCGTATGGCGGGCAATTTCAATCTTTAAAATCAGGATGACTCAAATAAGACCCGCACCCCAATTTTTCACGTCCGATTTTGTTTAAAAATGTGCGGGTGGTATTCGAGTATATACGGTATGCACTCGTTGCATCCCCTCTCTGGACCCCGTCTTCTCCTCGCCCGCTGTACACTGATTGGCTGAGCCTCCACGCGATACTTCCCCACCTCCGGGTCATTACACTTGGCGCGGCGATGATGTCGATTACCGTTCCAGGCCATTTCGCCTTTTCTTGAAGCAGCAACCCAGCTTGCGTCATGCTACTTGACAAGATTAAGCCTGTAGCCGAATTCCCCGTAACTCATCTCTCTCAAAATACCCTAACTGACAAAAGTCCGTAAAATTCCGTAATCAAATAATTTTCTATGATAATGTTGTTCGTAATAATTTGCTTGATAGTGTTTTCTATAACATAGGAAACCTATCTGATTACTTATAATTTTATACAAAATACTCCAAAGAAATACCTTAATAATAATAATAAGTTAATAATAATAATAAGTTACATTAAAACTTCTCTTCGCTGAACAATTTGCCGCATAAATAAATATAGAATGGCTTCCTACTGACTTATGCCAGTGGCGTAAATTCCCCTCGAAAAACACGTTACACAAGTCACACTGTGCTTCACAAGAAAAGTGTATTTGAATGTTTCAACTTCGCTTGGCAGCCATGTACGTGTTGTAGTTAACAGGTTTTTGAAAGTCACATAGATAAACTTCTAGTAGTGTGTTTATCACCGGGCATATTTTAGGGTGATATCAGTAAAAGTTTCGGTTATATAGAGCGATGTCGCTGTTGTAAAGTTACGTTTGTATTTACGCAACCACTTTCCAAGTATTGTTTTGTTTCTTAAGGGGATGAGAGGAAAAAAATTGTAGGATGCTGTTTGTGGAATCCCCAATATAGGGAACCTTTGGTCAATAAATAATGCTACAGAATTTATCTTATTTCTGGATTATTTGTTAGTACTGTAGTTTTGCATTTTGGGCCAGTCTCATCTCATATCCTCATCCATCCCCGTGTAGAACTCTCGTGCTTGGACTACGTCATGGCATCTAAGAGCAAACGGGCGCAATACAGATCCATAATGGTGTGAGTCTTGCCTATATAATGTGGTAGTCATAATATCCTGTTGCAGCTGATGACTACTTGTATTGGGCTGACAGTGACCACGGCTCAATAACAAGGATTCGACGCGACGGGACAGCCCGCGAGGTGGTGGTGGAGCACTTCGAGTCCATGGACAGCATCCCCATTGATTGGCTGACAGGTATTGTGCAATTGTTCTCTGGGTACCGTACTTGTACAGCAAATTTGCTGGTGTGCATTCAATGGGAATATTACAGGTCTGGCAGTCGACTGGATTGCTGGCAACTTATACTGGACGGACCCCAAGTTTAACGTGATAGAGATGGCGAGGTTGAATGGTTCCAATCGGTACGTAGTGGTTGCAGGTGAAATGGAGCGGCCGGCAGCCATCGCTTTGGATCCCGAGCAGGGTTTTCTCTTCTGGAGCGACGTGGGGAAACAATCTCGGATCGAGCGAGCTCACCTTGATGGTTCCGGGCGCATGGTTTTGGTCAATGACACCATGGTCCATGTGAACGATATTGCTCTCGACTATGATGTAAGTATTTAGCAGATCATCTTGATCATGTTGTGTGTTATGTTTATTTAAATAACCACGCAAGTGTTTGTCAGTCCCAGAAACTGTACTGGTGCGAGTCGACTACCAACACAATGGAGCGCATGAACTATGACGGCACAGATCGAGAAGTGGTGCTGGAGCATCCTCAAGACAGTCCCTTCGCCATCAGCATATACAACAGCAAGGTTTACTGGATTGACTTGTAAGTAAATTGTTGCATATTACAAAGAAATCTAATAATAATAGTTAGTGACCTTCATTGGACCACTTTAGACAGTTGTTTATCTCGTCTGTTTTGTCCTCAATAGTACGAGGACATATCGCAAAGTAACGCACCATCATATTTTACTCCCCTGGTATTGCAGTTGGAATGTTGAAATTTCACACCGATATAGTTTGAAGTTTGCGCTACAGAGGGTATTTTATTTTCGTTTGAACCACTAGCGAGAAAAGCCTGAACTACGGAACAAATATGGTGCGCATGCTACTGTCGTCAACTTGTGAAGAGCATCGAAGTGTAGTGTAGGCCAAAGGGCATAAACCAAGTGAAATAAACAGGGACATGCGTGGCGTGTATGGGGGCGACTGTCCGGACCATAGCAATGTCTCTTCTTCCAAGAGGGTGTGTAAACCATAGTGTTTCGTCACGCTCTGGGCGGCCGGTATCAGCTGCAACCCCGCAGAATGTCCGAGACATTGAGGCAGCAGTTGTGTGCACCTGTGAACCATATCGCAGACGTTAACCATTTCCTATGGTGTGGTGTAAGACATTGTTCATCACACGTTGAAATTCCGTAAAGTTAGTGCTCGCTGGGTATCTAAGACCCTCACGGGCAACCAACAAGGGCCAGCTTGGATCAATTAACGCATTACGCTGCAGAAGGGCGTACCACTACATGCCCGGCCTCTATGGAGTTGGAACATGCTGGTTCACCAGTATGACTCAGTCTGCTAGGAAAGTGCTTGCGACAGTGTTCTGGGATATGTATGGGGTGTTATTGGTGGACTTCACTGAACATGGGACCACTGAGAAGGCTGCAGCTTTTGGTTAAGTTGCGTTGTGCCCTTTGTGACAATCGCCATAACATTAATGCTGATGGTGTCAAACTTATTCATGACAATGTTGCTGCTCCTGTTTGTGAGAAAATTGCCCAATTTGGGTGGGAGATGCTCCAGATGCTCTGGACCTGGCACCGTCAGACTTTCATCTGTTTAGTCACATGAAGAAATTCTTGGCCGGCCAACACTTTGGGACAGATGGGAAGTGAAATCAGCAGTCCGCAGATGGCTTTACTCCAACCAAATGGACTTCTACGAACAGGGCATATTGAAACTGGTAACACGATGGCAGAAATGTGTTGAGATATTTGGTGACTATGTAGAAAGTAGGGTAAAAGCTGTAAAACTAAGCAATTGTGCCATGTCATGTGTGGCTCATCAGCGGGCTCTTGGTGTCCCCGCCCGGACCCCCACAGGAGTGACGAACTGCACGCCACCTCCCTTTATATATGGTGCAACTGCACCTCTTGGCTGCGAGAACTAAAAGCTCAAGCAGCCTGAACCTCCCTATGAAGGCTTCCAAAAAGATGGAATATTGGCTTTCACGGCCGGTGAATTAAAACTCAGCAATTCTTCTAGGTTTGTGCCATGGAATATGTATGTACATAAGGTGTTTATTTTTATTTATCATAACATTTTTTTTGTAACTAGGAATTTCTAGGGTATGTTCGAAAATCCGAACAAATCGGAAACACGATGGGCTATTCCCTAAACCTGAAATAAATTACATGAGATTAATAAATGCACTTGGATGACCAGTTTCGATCGTCAAGCGATCATCATGTAAGGAAGCAAATAAAAAGTGCTTTAAAAGAAACAGAATACATATTGACCAAAGCCGAAGAATAAAAATTAATAAATATGAACCCGTAAGTACCATCATTGAGGAGACTAGCAAAAATACACAAAAAGGAGTGCCCAATGAGACCAATAGTTAATTGCAGGAACACGCCAAATTACAAAATCTGTAAAGAATTACTAAAAATTTTAAAACACAAACGTCTAAAACACTCAGACCAATTAAACGCGCTTACCATAACAAGAGATTAGAGGAGATCGATAATGACTTCAAACGGAATAGCACCAGAAATTTCTACAAAACCTTCCGTGAAGAACTCGCCGGCCACAAGCCACCCACTCTTTGTTTTCGGCACCGTGATGGAAGTCTTGAGACGAACACAAAAGCTAACTGTGACATCCTGAAACAGCACTTCGAAAAGTTACACAATTGTGTTCCACCAACTGAGCAACTCCAGTACCATATAACCATTCCAAACCCAGATTCACTTCCACCGTCTCACGAGGAGATAAGGAGCATCATATTACATCTAAAAACAATAAAGCACCAGGGGAAGATGGTGTAATCGCCGAGATGGTCAAGATAGGGGGGACAAATGATCAACCAATTTCAAGGTATTATTGCAGATATATGGGAAAGTGGAGTCATACTTGCAGATTGGAAAACTGCCCTGATCCATCCACTGCATAAGAAAGGCGATAAGATGAATCCAAACAACTACCAAGGCATTTCACTTCTGCCAAACGCATACAAAATTCTTTCACGCGCTCTGCTTACCAGATTGGAACAACAGACAGAAGGTAAGATTGGCGAATACCAGGCGGGCTTCCGTCCTCATCGATCGTGCGTGAAACAGGTCTGGAACCTTAAGATGATCCTCCAACACCATCAGTCAAACCGCAGTGTGGTCACTTTAGTAGATTTTCAAAAAGCTTACTACTCAATAGACCGTGGTACCTTGTTCCATGCCCTTCGAGAATACGGTGTTGATAACAAAACATTCACGTTAATCCAACAAACTCTAACAGATACAACCTCTAAAGTAAAGTTCATGGGTGAAATCTCTAAACCCTTTGAAATAAAAGCAGGTGTGCCCACTTTTGTTCAGCTTAGTACCGGATAAGGCCATTAAGACATGGGAGAAAGAAGTGTAACCAAATGTATTCAGTTACAAGAGCTTACTCTCGGGTTTTTGCCTTGTGCAGTTAGTTTGGGGTATTTTATTCGTATCTTATTATATTGGGTTAAAGTCGGGGATGGAGCGGTGATTTTTATTGTGCCTGTGTGTATTTTTGTGGACGGATTCATTTTCTGATGTTCCGAGCCGACTAGATGTGTTGTTTATTACTTATCGGTTTTTGGATATTTGATATTATAAAATACGGGGTTATTGCGATTTATTACATTTTGGGAACAGGCATATATAAGACTGTATTATTTTTGAGTAGAAGCATTATTTCATTTTGGTTTGGGGTTAATGGCTTTATTTTGACTACTAATGTAAACATTTTCAATTACGGGCTGTACTACTAGGTACAATTGAATCTGTATTTCGATGCCTGAAAAGTTGCACACCCGGAAATGTGAGGCAGTAATTCGACTTGTTGTGACCAGGGAATACCTTGGCTATTAATAGCGTGAACTCTGATGAACTAACTGTGGAAAAATACTGAGATCACGTTCGGAGCCATTTGGGTCTGTCCGTGAGCGATCGAGTGAATGACGACTGTCATATGTTCATGTGTTGTCACGGATATTCCACTAGGAGCACAGCATATAGTTCCAAGAGAACGAAGAACAGCCGGTGGTGTAATGTATTCGTTCGCTAGGGTTTATAATGGCGTGTCTGGTGTTCAGGAATCGTCTTCTTGCTTTTACAGCGAAAGTCTATGTCTACTTGCAAATTAGTGTCGTTACTGGTCATGGTATCGTAACACGAATGAGCAGAGGCTTTTAGCAAACTACTGAGCTCTTACGGGCTATTGGTAAGCTACTTTGTATTTAATGGTTCTGTCCAAATACCGCAGGCTGATGGTAAAACTCTTATCACGCCAGAAGGATAATCAAACATTTCGTCATGTCTACTTGCAAATTAGTGTCGTTGTTACTGGTCATGGTATCGTAACACGAATGAGCAGAGGCTTTTAGCAAACTACTGAGCTCTTACGGGCTATTGGTAAGCTACATTGTATTTCATGGGTCGGTCCAAATACCATGGGTTGTCGGTAATGCTTTACCACACCTAAAAGGATAATCATCATTCATAAACATTTCATCGTGAAGTCATGGGAGAAGGGAGACGTGAAAGAACAGTTCGAGGAGAAAGAAAGTGAAGTGAACCAGTCTTAACGTGTGTATATTTTTGTGTTCAAACTGTACAAGTAAACAAATGTATAGGAGGCTGTCAGGCCTAAGTCTGTAATGACCGTAAGTGTTTGTTGCTCTAAGAGCGTAAATTCAGTGGCAAGGTACTGTACAAAAGTTATTACAAGTGCATTGAAGGGTGTTTTCGTGTTGTAAATTATGTATATATGTGGAGTACAGCCAATAGATTGTTTCTTTTAAATTCTTGTGTGTGTTTATTCCTGTCTTGCTTGATCCTGGTACATCAGCGAACGCATGCTCAAAATGCCCTACGCCTGGGATAAGGAGTTTCAAAGTCGGGGCAACAGTTATTTATTTTATTCTATTTTATTCAGGAAGATCCATAAGGTGCCCATTCAGAGTCAGGAAATCAATGTTAAAATCACTTGTGGCCTGTATTTAAAGGCAGTTAATTCTGTAGGTTTATGTTAGGGGTATTTAAAGTTAAATCAACTCCAGCGTGGAGGTGTGAGTGTTTCAGAAGTACCCAGAGTAAACATGGGAACGAAAGATAAACGGATTAACAATAAATGCCTTGCCTTTGCTGACGATCTAGCAAGAATTACGCGAACTCCAGAGGAAGCCAGGCACGCCATTGAGATGCTTCACGAGATTGCCATCAAAACTGGTCTCCACATCTCCTACGACAAAACGCAATATATGGACTTCAAGTGTCCACACCAAGCATCACTTGCGACCAACTATGGCAACATCTTGCACTACTTGGGTGAAATTATTGGTCATTCAGGCACTGAAAAAGCAGCAAACAAAATGCGCGCAGAAAAATTACGCAGAGCATACTCAATCACCTGGAACTTCTACAGTAAGAAATCCCTATCCACAAAAGCCAAACTCCGACACTACCACACAGTTGTCCTACCAGAGGCACTCTACGCAACTGAGACATCGTCACTCACAGTTCACATCAAGGAAAATTGAACGACAGATACTAAGGAAGATATTCGGGCCTAAGTTTCAAGAGGGTATATGGATGCGAAATAGCTCGGAAGAACTGCATGATTCTCTTCAGTCGCACTCAAACGGCGTATGAAATTTTATGGACATTTAACACAAATGGATGATTCTTGTCTGACCAAGAAAATATTTCTTACTATCAATGGGAACCGACAAAAAATTCGCTGGCTAGTCGACACACAAATGGACTTTACTGAAGTCGATATTGATCCAATGACTATAACAAGGACTACATACAAACAAAAGATCAACACCCACAAATTTGCACCCAAGAATCCATCCGAGAAAAGCTTGAAACTCCAAAACTCATGGACACAAGAAAGACGGCAGGCCCAGAGTGAAAGAATGAAGAAATTTTGGTCGAATAAGAAGTTCAAATAGATGAATTCCAGTGCTATTTAATGGTTCCAGATGCGCCTTAGGGGGATGAACGAATCTTCTTCTTCTCCTTTCCTAGCATTTATCCCAGTGCGGGGTCTGCTGCTCTACTCCATCTTCTCCACTTTCTCCTGTCGTTGGCATCTGCAGGTTGTAAGCCAACATTGTGCATATGCGTCTTAATGTTGTCTATCCAACGCTTCGTAGGTCGGTCGCATTCCACCTGGGTCCAGGCTGAAAGCTACTTTGGCGACAGAGTCGCCCGGCATTCTCATAGCATGACCATGTCAACGGAGACGAGCTTCTCTCGCTTTCTCCGTAATTGGTGTGACACCTAATTGTTGTCGAACATGGTCATATCAGGTCAGTCCAAGTGTCCAACGGAGTATCTTCATCTCCATCGTGTGCAGAGCCTGTTCATGTTTTCTTGTCATTGGACGGGATTCTGCCCCATAAATTGCTGCCGGACATACAACTTGTCTTTTGCCTTTAGGTATTTAGGCATCTTTTTGTCGCAGAGGACACCAGTGACCTGTTTCCATTTGAGCCAGGCCGCATTTACCCTCGCCCGAGTATCTAAAGTGACATCGCCATTTGACGTGATAACCGACCCTAGATATTTAAAGTTATTTGTCTTGGGCAGATCTTGATTGCTAATTTGGACAGTGCCTTCGGTTTGCAGGCCATATTCAAGTTATTCTGTCTTTTGGATGTTAAGGCGCAGTCCATAGGCCGCCAGCCTTTCCATCCATATTTGCGCTTGATGCTGGAGTTCAAGGCGTGTTTCTTGTACAAGTACAATATCGTCACCGAAAAGAAGGGTCCATGGGTGTGGTGTTTATATGTCAGCCGTAACCCTATCCATGCAGAGGACAAACAACAGTGGCGATAGTGCAGAGATATCGAGATTCCGGCTGGGCAGCGTATTACACTAGTTACATTTTATATAGGTTTCAGGAACCCCGTGGGAACGAAGAGCACACCAGATAAGGTCATGTGGGACTCTGTCAAAGGCCTTTTCTAGATCTAGGAAGGCCGTGTGTAAACTCTTCTGTCTCTCTCTGTGCTTTTCCAACAATTGGCATGTGGCATAGATTACATCAGTGGTGCTGCAACCTTGAACAAAACCGCATTGATTTGGTGTGACAGTGACAATATTTCTGAGCCTCCTATCCAGAACTCTTTCAAATATTTTCAATGTATGACAGAGGAGTCTAATAGGTCGAGCAATCATTAACATCACCTTTACGCTCCCAGATTGGGACTGTAATGCTATTTGTCCATGCATGTGGGAGTTTATTTTCGGTGATAATCTGCTGGAAGAGCGTGGTAAGGAATTCTGCAGCAGGCTTCCCAAGCATTTTCCAGATTTCCGCTGGGATGTCATCTGGGCCTGTGACTTTCCCATTTTTCATTTTTGTTATGTTAAGGAGAAGAAAGGGACTGAGAACCAGGAAAGACGTAAAAGGATATGGAAACTGAAAGAAGGGGATAGAAGGGTCGAGTACCTCAAAATGGTAAAGGAAGGAATTCCAACAGATGAAGAAAGAGGGGTGGAAGAGGAATAGGCTAGATTTAAGAAGACACTAGTAGGTGCAGCATAAGCAGTATGTGGGAGGACAAGTAGTAAGATGAGGTGGAAGGAAACACCATGGTGGAATGAGAAGACAAAAGATACAGTAAGGGAAAAGAATAGAGCCTTTAGGGGGTGGTATCAAAATAGGACGGTAGAGACAAGGGAAGAGTACCAGGAAAGAAAGAAGGAGGCGAAGAGAGTAGTGGCTGAGGAGAGAAGAAAGTGGATGGATGAGTGGACAAAGATGATGGAGGAGGATAGTGAAGGTACAAAAAGGGTCCTGTATGGGATGGTAAAAAATAAGAGGCGGAAGGATCCTACGGATTATGTTAGAATGGTGAACAAAAGGGGACAAGAGATAGAAAATAGGGAAGAACTGAAGAAAATGTGGAAAGAATATTTTGAAGAACTTCTGAACCCAAATGGAAATGGTGGTGAGGAGGAAGAAATCGGGGAAGAGGAAGATGAACTGCAAACTGAAAAGGACTTAACATGGAAAGAAGTGGAAGATGCAGTGAAAAAGATGAAAGGAGGGAAGGCCCCGGGTGTGGATGAGTTGAGTGTGGAGATGGTGAGAGCAGCAGGAGAGGTGGGGATACAATGGTTGTACCGAGTGATGAGGACAGCATGGAAGGAAAGGAAGACCCCAGAGGAATGGAAAAAAGGAATAATTGTCCCGATCTTCAAGAAAGGTAGTAGAACAGATTGCAGAAACTATCGGGGAATAACACTGATGAGTCATTGTGCAAAGATCTTCGAGAAAGTTTTGGAAAGGAGAATTAGACAAGGATAGAAGGAGGGATGAGGGAAGAACAACATGGCTTCAGAGCAGGAAGGTCCACAGTGAATTAGATTTTTGCTGTAAGGCAGTTACAAGAACAGAACTATGAGTATGGAACAGATCTACTGATGGCCTTCCTGGACATTGAGAAAGCATATGACAGTGTATGCAGAAACAAAGTATGGAAGTCCCTGGAGGATAGAGGAGTAGAGAAATGGACTATAAAGAGGATAAAGGAGATGTGCAAGGGAAGCGTGAGCTGTGTGAAAGTGGGAGAAGAGAGATCGGACTGGTTGGAACAGAGAAACGGCCTGAAACAAGGAAGTGCACTGTCACCGTTACTTTTCATTGTGGTGATGGATGACATAATGACCCGAGTGGCACAAGTAATTGGGGAAGGAAAGATGAAAGCAATGGTGTTTGCAGATGATTTGATGATTTGGGGAAACAAGGAGGAGGAGGTACAGGAACAGTTGGACGTGTGGGAAGGAATAATACAAGGATATGGGATGAAATTTAGCATAAATAAGAGTGAGATGGTGATCACAACAACGAAGAAGGAAAGAACCACAGCGGGAATAACAATTGGTGGGGAACAGCTGAAGAAAGTGGAGAGTTTCAAGTATCTAGGAAGCCTGATACAAGATAATGGAAGAAACGATAGAGAAATAAATGAGCGGGAGAGGCAGGCAGAAGCATTTCGAAGGAGTGTGAGAAGCATGTTATGGAGCAAGGATGTCCCTCAGAACAGCAAAAAGATCATATATCGGACGTACTATGTCCCTATCCTGACGTATGCCTCGGAGACCTGGGTTATGAAAGGAAGGGAGAAGAGCAAAATACAGGCCAGTGAGATGAGGTTCTTGAGAAGCAGTATTGGAGCTACAAAGATGGACAGAATAAGAAATGAGAGGACCAGAGAATTAATGAAGGAGGAACCATTACAGGATGGTATAGAGAAATCTAGACTTAGATGGTATGGACATGTAAAACGAATGGAGGAGAAGAGGATACCCAGGAGAGTACACGAGACGAAGTGGGAAGGAAAGAGATCGAGAGACAGGTGGCTGAAGGGGGTGGAAGAAAGCGTGAAGAAGAGAGGAGACGACTGGACTGGACAAGGGTGGAAGCTGAGAGATGGTGGGAAGACAGAAGACGTTGGAGAGGCTTGTGTTCCAAACAGACCCGGCCAGTGGCTGGAAACTGTGCAAGATGATGATGATGATATGGCTGTTTGTACCTCGTCAGCTGTAATTTGGGACATAGGTCCGATGGTGGAATCAGGGTTTCCAATAGGAGGATGTGGAAAATCTTTTTTGCTTATATTAGAAAAATATGCTGAGCATCGTTGAAGGATAGCTGTTTGGTCTCGCAGTATTTTGTTGTCCGTGCCTTGACGTGTCCAATATCCTGAGTTGAGCAGTGGCGAGATTTGGCAATGCGATAAATGTTGTTCTCTCCAGATGGCGTTACAAGTTGGTCGTACGAATTGTGGTAACAACGGTCTTTTGCAGCAGCCACTGCTCGTTTTGCTGCTGGTATCGCTGAAGGTCTATATCTAGACGGCAGTTTCACCCGGTTTTGTATGCTACTTTTTTCTCCTTGATTACCTGCTGGACGTGTTCATCCCACCACCAGGTCTGTTTGTCAATGTAGCGTCGATTAGTTATGGTCTTCCCCAGAGTCTCTGTTGCTGCTTGATGTATCTGTCGTTCACCGATTGTTTGGAGTTTACTGAGAAGTTGGTTAAAGCTGTCAGCAACCAGGCTTGTTGTGCTTGTAGTCTCCACCATCTAATTCGCGCTGGCATTTTGGGTTGTTTGTTATATTCTAGACCAAATATAATAATAATACAAGTGTATTTATAGTTGTCAGGCAGGCTGAGGAAGGGATAATAACACCCCGAAACATGTACCTGTAATAATGTTTAAAAAAAAGTTTTGAATAGGCAGATTGAAATAAATTAGTTTTTCCTGTTACATCTTAATGCACTGGAAAATGCGTTCCTAGTAAAGACCACGACAAAGGGAATAATAATGTGGAAAAGATATGTGAATGATGTGATTTGCATCTACGACACTGAATTATCAAGAGAAGAAACAATTCTCCAAACCATTAATAGCCTACACCACTCAATCAAATTTACTAAGGAATCCGAAACCGATCGGAAAATAAATTATCTCGACATAAATTCCCAACTAAAGATAATGAGCTTTCATATTCGCATGCAATTGACAATCAGTGCAATCACCCCAGTACGCACAAATTAGTGGGGTTCAATTCAGTGGTGCACAGGGCTTTAAACATAACCATGTCAAAAGACAATAAAGGAAATCAGAATAATCAAGCTAAAAGCAATGGGAAACTACAGCCGTATGTTATTCCCGAGGATATGCACCTCTCTATCCATAATTACATGTGATGATGGCCTCCTCCCTTGTAAAATTTCAATCCAGAGGTAAACTAGACCCTCGTTCGGATCTCCGGGTGGGGACTACTCGAGAGGGGGTTAACATCACAGAAGTGGAAATCTGACATCCTACGGATCGGAACGTGGAATGTTAGAAGTCTGCTAGGAAGTGGAAGGTTAGAAAACTTAGAAAGGGAAATGGATAGATTGAGGTTGGATTTGGTTGGGATAAGTGAAATGCGCTGGCAGGAAGAACAGGACTTTTGGTCAGGAGACTATAGGGTCATTAGCACTAAATCAAACAATGGCCAAGCAGGGGTTGGTCTCATATTGAGTAGGAAACTTGGACAGCGGGTGGAATATTATGAGCAATATAGTAAATGGATTATTGTAGCAAAAATCAATGTGCACCACAGTAGTACAAGTCTATATGCCTACCAGTCAAGCTGATGATGAAGATGTTGAAAAGGTCTACGAAGAAAAAAATGAAATTCTGAGGTATATCAAGGGTGATGAAAATGTTATAGTAATGGGAGATTGGAATGATGTGGTAGGAAAAGGAAGAGAAGGGAAGATAGTAGGAGATTTCGGATTAGGTGAAAGGAATTACTAGGAAGCAGGCTGATGGAATTCTGCACCGAGCACGAGTTGCTCATAGCTAACACCTTATTCAATAACCACAATAGAAGAATATACACATGGATGAGACCAGGAGATACAGGGCGTTACCAAATGGACTTCATTATGGTCACGCAGAGGATTCGAAACCAGACTTTGGATTGTAAAACATATCCCGGTGCTGACATAAACTCTGACCACAATCTGGTTGCTATGAAATGCAGATTAAAGTTGAAGAAACTGAAGAAAAGTCAAAAGCCAAAAAGGTGGGCAATAGACAGACTGAAAGTGAAGGATGTAAACGAAAGATTCAAGAAGAGTATAAAGGAAGGACTAATGAAAAACCCTAAACAAACTTCAATTGCAGACGAATGGGCACTTTTGAAGAATGAAATAACAAAATCCGCAGAAGAAAACATTGGTAGGAAAGAAAGAATAGGTAAAAAACTGTGGATCACTCAGGATATACTAGAATTGATGGATGAAAGGCGGAAACACAAGAATGTAAGAGATGAAAATGGGAAAGCAGAATACAGACGTCTGAGAAATGAGGTTAACAAGAAGTGCAAGGTAGCGAAAGAAGAATGGTTGAAAGAGAAATGTGCAGATATAGAAAATTGTGTGAAATTAGGAAAAGTAGACACAGCTTATCGAAGGATTAAGAATACTTTTGGGGAAAAGAACACTAAGTGCTGTAATATTAAGGACACAAATGGAAAGCCTCTAACAGATAGGGAAGAAAAGGTTGTGAGATGGAAAGCTTACATAGAGAGTTTGTTTAAGGGAAAGGAGATTGAGAATCATGTAATGTAAAGGGAAGAGGAAATTGATGAGGATGCAAAAGGAGATTTAATATTGAGATCAGAATTTGACAGAGCATTGGAAGACTTAAGGAGGAACAAAGCACCAGGCATAGACGATATACTGATTGAGTTGCTACGCTGCATAGGAGATGAAGGTCTGGTCAGGTTATATCACTTGGTGTGTAGGATTTATGAGACAGGTGAGGTACCCCCTGATTTCAAGAAGAATGTTATCATCCCTATACCAAAAATAGTGGGAGCTGACAGATGTGAAGATTACCGTACAATCAGCTTGATTACTCATGCTTCAAAGATCCTGTCTAGAATAATTTACAAGAGGATTGAAAGCCAGATTGAAATGGAGTTAGGTGAAGACCAGTTTGGTTTCAGGAGAAATGTAGGAACAAGGGAAGCTGTACTAACAAGGGGAGGATACGATACATGGGTCACCGATTTGAACCATCTTTAGAACACGTGTAAGGCATGACTAGGCGTATACCAGGCGCAAGTAGTAAGGTGCGCTTCTCAGCCGATTCCGAGAAATTAATTATTAATTATTCGTAATTGCTGTGCGGCGTTCATGTGCGCTGTACGTTATCATGAAGCCAAGTAGTGCGCGGTGCAGAGGTAAGAGCCCTGCTTCGTATGTGTGGGAGTACCGGATCGAATACCACCGGTGAGCCTTTTTTTTTTTTAACATAGGCAATTCGTACAACTGTATGTGTCGTGAATAATGTTCATTTTGCAGTCAATTGTAATAATGTGTTTTGTGAGCGGCAAAAGGGATTCTGAAATCATCGTATGGGGGTGAACTTTTGTGACATTACATAATATACAGTCGGGGCTTGCAAATATATTGGTATTATACATGATCAGGTGTATTCTATTATATGTATACGTTTATACACTGAAGGCCTAGTCTGTTCCGTTCATTGCACGTCAGTGAACCATCAGACCACCCCGTACCCCGCAAGTAGTGACTCATGCTATGGGTATTGGTTGGAACGTGTTCGGACCTGGCGAGGTCACCAGCACACAAACTAACGATAACGGTGGGCAGTTGTACTAACAGCAAATACTGTGAATAAAGGTATTCTTTCATCAATCTCCTGTACGATTTATTCCGACTCCCTTTTCCCGCTCACATAACACGTTATTACAATTGACCGCAAAATGAACATTATTCACGACACCTACAGTTGTACGGATTGCCTATGTTTACAAAAAAAAAAAAAGGTTCACGGGTGGGATTCGATCCAATGATCCCACACTTATGAAGCAGGGCTCTTACCACTGCACCACGCACTCCTTGGCTACAGGTTAACGTACAGCGCACATGAAGGCCGTACAGCAATTACGAATAATTAATAATTAATTTCTCGGAATCGGCTAAGAAGCGCAACTTACTACTTGCACCTGGTATACGCCTAGTCATGCCCTACACGTGTACTAAAGATGGTTCGAATCGGTGACCCATGCATCGTATCCTCCCCTTGTAAGTCTTAGGCTGATTTTGGAAGGTAGAATAAGAAAAGATAAGAGAACGTTCATGGCATTTGTAGACTTAGAAAAGACTTTTGATAACGTTGATTGGGCTAAATTGTTTGACATTTTGAAAACTAGTGGAATAAAGTACAGGGATAGGAGGGTGATCTACAATCTATACAGAAACCAGACAGCAGTCATTCGAGCTGAAGGACAGGAGAGAGAAGCTGGTATTCAGAAAGGTGTGAGGCAAGGCTGCAACTTATCACCCATACTTTTCAATCTTTACATTGAACAAGCAATGAGGGAAATTGGAGAAAAATTTAAAGTGGGAGTGAAGATTCAAGGAGAAATAATTTCAACTCTGAGATTTTCTGATGACATCGTCATCTTGGCCGACACGCATGAGGATTTGAATGAGTTTTTGAATGGTATGGACTCCGTCTTACGGAAAAAATTCATGATGAAAATTAATAAATGTAAAAAAATAATGGAATGCAGCCGAAATAAATCAGAAACCTCTATGGACATCAAATTGGCAGATGAAAAGCTGAAGGAAGTAGGAGACTTCTGTTACTTAGGAAACAAAATTACCAGTGATGGACTAAGCAAAGTGGATATAAAAAGTAGGTTGGCTCAGGCAAAGAAAGCATTTCTACAAAAAAGGAATCTGTTGACATCGAATATATATTTAGGTATTAGGAAGTCATTTTTGAAAGCCGTTGTCTGGAGCGTGGTGCTCTATGGAAGTGAACTTGGACTATTGGTGCAGCAGAAAAGACAAGAATTGAAGCGTTTGAAATGTGGTGTTACAGGAGAATGATGAAGATCAGATGGGTAGATAGGGTTACAAACGAAGAGGTATTAAGACGAGTGGGAGAGGAGAGATGTTTCTGGCGACTGCTAATTTTAGCATATGTTTTTTGGTGATGAAATGATGTTGTATGCTGATTTATAGGCATGATTGTATTTGACATGATAGGGCTGATGAAGGGCCAATAGGCTTGGAACATGTACCCTGATTGATAAATTGTATAATATATGTGAGGCGCCTAGAATCAAAACCCGCCAAATCCATATTTTGTGAAAATTGTGATAAGTATTGTTTCTAATAGCTTTTGCTGCACTGAATTCATTAAAACTAAACCCGCTACATGCTACTGTAAAACTAAGTCGAAGTTGAAGCTTAGTTGCAATATCCGCCAAGTCCAAAGACAGTTTCGCCATTTTTTGTTACGAAACCTACCACATGTGCATCAGCCAATAGGAGCACCCAGTTCCTTGCGAAGGGTTTACTCTTCACCTACCAGAGAACGTACCCCTGCCTGATGTGATTGGAATGGTTAATGGTGTTATACTTTTCGAAAATAATAATTTGATTTGGATAATTTTGACAAAGAACAAGAAGAACAATATAATTTTGGTCCGAGGTAAAGGTTTCTACAGAAATGACATTCGCGAACCTAAACGTGTCACGAAATCTGATTTCGATATGACTCACACACTGCCAGAAGACATAAACAGAAGGGGTGTGAAAGATGTTTCGAAGCTTTGTGAAGAAAGATGGAGGGGAAAATGGAGAGCTGCATTTTTATTGCAATCTGGAAAGCCGTGACGAACACAAAGGGAATGATAAAGATTGTGAAACTACTGTTGAGGATGAGGTGGACACAGACATTGGGTAGCTAGAACTTCCTGTAAAGAATGTGATTTAGTTCAGTGACGAATGTTTTGTCTCTAATAATTTGGACCATATGAATTGAAAATGAATTTAATTTGATTTTTTCCCTTATTATTATTATTTTTATTATTCAGTACACCTACTGTTCAATATTATTATTTTTATTCTAGCAGCTTCGGTGGCATAGTTGGTAGCATGCTGAACTGCTGTGCCCAAGATAGCGGGTTCAAACCCGGCCGAAGTCGTTGTATTTTTTAAGAGCGTTAAAATCCTTCACTATGTCTTCCTTCGGAGGGGAAGTGAAGCCGACGGTCCCATGTCATAGATTTATGGCATGTAAAAGATCCTTCCACAGACTAAACTTGTGTGGAGCTAAATTTCTAGGTTAGATTTCAATGTAGCGCTGTATCAAAGTTCCAACGTTCACCACTGGGTATCATTGATATCTGGTAGCGAAAGTTGGAACTACTTGAAATTGAACGGAAATTTTAGCTCACCCTAGTGGTATCCGCTTGAAGCAGCTACAGCCTCTGGCGAGCTGAACATGTCCTCGGACACTTCAAGCACTAAAAGCCTTACGATGTCTGTTAGGTAGTCAGCCCGAAGGCTGGTTGGATCCTCAAAAGCACCGCCGTTATGTTATGTGAGTAGATACCCACAAAAACCCAAGGCAGCACTATTTTGAGGCGTTCTAGGCAAGAAGAGGAGTGAGGTAGTTTGCCATTGCTTTCCTCACTGAGAACAGTAGCCCTAACCCTATGAGTTGAACCTTTCACAGCATTCACAGGCACTGACTGTGCCTCGAATGCCATTACTAAGCCCCACCCATACCTCAGTAGCTTCCATATAATCACAGCCATGAGTGAGACTGAGACATCGGTGAAAAGCCACCTTTTACTCTAGCCTGTGCCAACAGACTCTGACTATGCCCTGAATGTCATTACTAAGCACACCCATACCTCAGTAGCTTCCATATAATCACAGCCATGAGTGAGACTGAGACATCGGTGAAAAGCCACCTTTTACTCTAGCCTGTGCCAACTGACAAATGCAAAAGTACTGTATTCATCAAGAGATGGCAAAAAATAAATAAATAATAATAATAATTTTTATTTTTTTTCGTTTATTCTTACTAGCCAATAATCTTTGTGCTAATAAAACACAAAAATGATACTCACGATTTTTTATTTTATAACCTAAATTTAGTTAACTTTCATTCAAAATACTAATTTAAATGAAATTCTTAGTATAACTTATGCAGTTTGTACAATCTGTTTGCAACTTCAAATTTATTAGAGCTCTTTGGTATCAAACCCCGACAAATCCGAATTATTGCTTTATATTTTTCTAAAGAAATTTTTAACACTCTTGGAGATCGAGTTCATAATTCGTCACTGTTTAAAAAAAAAAAGTTATTTCATTTTTTCTTGAAAAAAGCTTTTCATTTTGGGTATTGGTTCATTTGTGGCACTATTTTCCACAATGCCAAATAAGTGAAGGAATGGATTTGGCGGGTTTTGATTCTAGCCACCTCGTTATTGATTGATGGAGTTTTTTCCTCAATTTTTGACTTAGTAATTTTACTGTCGATATGGACCTAAATGTGTTCCATTATGGAGTCGAAAATACACGATACAATGAGCACAGAAACGCACGCGTCCGTACGCAAACACAAGTGTGACGCGCGACTCAGTTTCACTAACATTGAAATACGGGACGCACTCGTCCCTACGCAAACACAAGTGCGACGCGCGACTCAGTTTCACTAACATTGAAATACGGGGCGCACTCGTCCGTACGCAAACACATGTGCGACGCGCGACTCAGTTTCACTAACATTGAAATACGGGGCGCACTCGTCCGTATGCAAACACAAGTGCGACACGCGACTCAGTTTCACTAACATTGAAATACGGGACGCACTCGTCCGTACGCAAACACAAGTGCGACACGCGACTCAGTTTCACTAACATTGAAATACGGGGCGCACTCGTCCCTATGCAAACACAAGTGCGACGCGTGACTCAGTTTCACTAACATTGAAATACGGGGCGCACTCGTCCGTACGCAAACACAAGTGCGACGCGCGACTCAGTTTCACTAACATTGAAATACGGGGCGCACTCGTCCGTATGCAAATACAAGTGCGACGCGCGACTCAGTTTCACTAACATTGATATACGGGACGCACTCGTCCGTATGCAAACACAAGTGCGACACGCGACTCAGTTTCACTAACATTGAAATACGGGACGCACTCGTCCGTATGCAAACACATGTGCGACGCGCGACTCAGTTTCACTAACATTGAAATACGGGGCGCACTCGTCCGTATGCAAACACAAGTGCGACACGCGACTCAGTTTCACTAACATTGAAATACGGGACGCACTCGTCCGTATGCAAACACATGTGCGACGCGCGACTCAGTTTCACTAACATTGAAATACGGGGCGCACTCGTCCGTACGCAAACACAAGTGCGACGCGCGACTCAGTTTCACTAACATTGAAATACGGGACGCACTCGTCCGTATGCAAACACATGTGCGACGCGCGACTCAGTTTCACTAACATTGAAATACGGGGCGCACTCGTCCGTACGCAAACACAAGTGCGCGCCGTATGCAAACACATGTGCGACACGCGACTCAGTTTCACTAACATTGAAATACGGGACGCACTCGTCCGTACGCAAACACAAGTGCGACGCGCGACTCAGTTTCACTAACATTGAAATACGGGACGCACTCGTCCGTATGCAAACACAAGTGCGACGTGCGACTCAGTTTCACTAACATTGAAATACGGGACGCACTCGTCCGTACGCAAACACAAGTGCGACGCGCGACTCAGTTTCACTAACATTGAAATACGGGACGCACTCGTCCGTACGCAAACACAAGTGCGACACGCGACTCAGTTTCACTAACATTGAAATACGGGGCGCACTCGTCCGTACGCAAACACAAGTGCGACGCGCGACTCAGTTTCACTAACATTGAAATACGGGGCGCACTCGTCCGTACGCAAACACAAGTGCGACACGCGACTCAGTTTCACTAACATTGAAATACGGGACGCACTCGTCCGTATGCAAACACAAGTGCGACGCGCGACTCAGTTTCACTAACATTGAAATACGGGACGCACTCGTCCGTATGCAAACACAAGTGCGACGCGCGACTCAGTTTCACTAACATTGAAATACGGGGCGCACTCGTCCGTACGCAAACACAAGTGCGACGCGCGACTCAGTTTCACTAACATTGAAATACGGGATGCACTCGTCCGTATGCAAACACAAGTGTGACACGCGACTCAGTTTCACTAACATTGAAATACGGGGCGCACTCGTCCGTACGCAAACACAAGTGCGACACGCGACTCAGTTTCACTAACATTGAAATACGGGACGCACTCGTCCGTACGCAAACACAAGTGTGACGCGCGACTCAGTTTCACTAACATTGAAATACGGGACGCACTCGTCCGTACGCAAACACAAGTGCGACGCGCGACTCAGTTTCACTAACATTGAAATACGGGGCGCACTCGTCCGTACGCAAACACAAGTGCGACGCGCGACTCAGTTTCACTAACATTGAAATACGGGACGCACTCGTCCGTACGCAAACACAAGTGCGACGCGCGACTCAGTTTCACTAACATTGAAATACGGGGCGCACTCGTCCCTATGCAAACACAAGTGCGACACGCGACTCAGTTTCACTAACATTGAAATACGGGACGCAGTCGTCCGTACGCAAACACAAGTGCGACGCGCGACTCAGTTTCACTAACATTGAAATACGGGACGCACTCGTCCGTATGCAAACACAAGTGCGACGCGCGACTCAGTTTCACTAACATTGTAATACGGGACGCACTCGTCCGTACGCAAACACAAGTGCGACACGCGACTCAGTTTCACTAACATTGAAATACGGGACGCACTCGTCCGTACGCAAACACAAGTGCGACACGCGACTCAGTTTCACTAACATTGAAATACGGGACGCACTCGTCCGTATGCAAACACAAGTGCGACGTGCGACTCAGTTTCACTGACATTGAAATACGGGACGCACTCGTCCGTACGCAAACACAAGTGCGACACGCGACTCAGTTTCACTAACATTGAAATACGGGACGCACTCGTCCGTATGCAAACACAAGTGCACGCGCGACTCAGTTTCACTGACATTGAAATACGGGACGCACTCGTCCGTACGCAAACACAAGTGCGACACGCGACTCAGTTTCACTAACATTGAAATACGGGACGCACTCGTCCGTACGCAGACACAAGTGCGACGCGCGACTCAGTTTCACTAACATTGAAATACGGGGCGCACTCGTCCGTATGCAAACACAAGTGCGACGCGCGACTCAGTTTCACTAACATTGAAATACGGGGCGCACTCGTCCGTACGCAAACACAAGTGCGACGCGCGACTCAGTTTCACTAACATTGAAATACGGGACGCACTCGTCCGTACGCAAACACATGTGCGACGCGCGACTCAGTTTCACTAACATTGAAATACGGGACGCACTCGTCCGTACGCAAACACAAGTGCGACACGCGACTCAGTTTCACTAACATTGAAATACGGGACGCACTCGTCCGTATGCAAACACATGTGCGACGCGCGACTCAGTTTCACTAACATTGAAATACGGGACGCACTCGTCCCTATGCAAACACAAGTGCGACGCGCGACTCAGTTTCACTAACATTGAAATACGGGGCGCACTCGTCCGTATGCATACACAAGTGCGACGCGCGACTCAGTTTCACTAACATTGAAATACGGGGCGCACTCGTCCGTACGCAAACACAAGTGCGACGCGCGACTCAGTTTCACTAACATTGAAATACGGGACGCACTCGTCCGTACGCAAACACATGTGCGACGCGCGACTCAGTTTCACTAACATTGAAATACGGGACGCACTCGTCCGTACGCAAACACAAGTGCGACACGCGACTCAGTTTCACTAACATTGAAATACGGGACGCACTCGTCCGTATGCAAACACATGTGCGACGCGCGACTCAGTTTCACTAACATTGAAATACGGGACGCACTCGTCCGTACGCAAACACAAGTGCGACGCGCGACTCAGTTTCACTAACATTGAAATACGAGGCGCACTCGTCCGTATGCAAACACATGTGCGACGCGCGACTCAGTTTCACTAACATTGAAATACGGGACGCACTCGTCCGTATGCAAACACATGTGCGACGCGCGACTCAGTTTCACTAACATTGAAATACGGGACGCACTCGTCCGTACGCAAACACATGTGCGACACGCGACTCAGTTCCACTAACATTGAAATACGGGACGCACTCGTCCGTACGCAAACACAAGTGCGACACGCGACTCAGTTTCACTAACATTGAAATACGGGACGCACTCGTCCGTATGCAAACACATATGCGACGCGCGACTCAGTTTCACTAACATTGAAATACGGGACGCACTCGTCCGTACGCAAACACAAGTGCGACGCGCGACTCAGTTTCACTGACATTGAAATACGGGACGCACTCGCCCCTATGCAAACACAAGTGCGACGCGCGACTCAGTTTCACTAACATTGAAATACGGGGCGCACTCGTCCCTATGCAAACACAAGTGCGACACGCGACTCAGTTTCACTGACATTGAAATACGGGACGCACTCGTCCGTACGCAAACACAAGTGCGACACGCGACTCAGTTTCACTAACATTGAAATACGGGACGCACTCGTCCGTATGCAAGCACAAGTGCGACGCGCGACTCAGTTTCACTAACATTGAAATACGGGACGCACTCGTCAGTATGCAAACACATGTGCGACGCGCGACTCAGTTTCACTAACATTGAAATACGGGACGCACTCGTCCGTACGCAAACACAAGTGCGACACGCGACTCAGTTTCACTAACATAGAAATACGGGACGCACTCGTCCGTATGCAAACACATGTGCGACGCGCGACTCAGTTTCACTAACATTGAAATACGGGACGCACTCGTCCGTATGCAAACACAAGTGCGACACGCGACTCAGTTTCACTAACATTGAAATACGGGACGCACTCGTCCGTACGCAAACACAAGTGCGACGCGCGACTCAGTTTCACTAACATTGAAATACGGGACGCACTCGTCCCTATGCAAACACAAGTGCGACGCGCGACTCAGTTTCACTAACATTGAAATACGGGGCGCACTCGTCCCTATGCAAACACAAGTGCGACGTGCGACTCAGTTTCACTAACATTGAAATACGGGGCGCACTCGTCCGTACGCAAACACAAGTGCGACGCGCGACTCAGTTTCACTAACATTGAAATACGGGACGCACTCGTCAGTATGCAAACACATGTGCGACGCGCGACTCAGTTTCACTAACATTGAAATACGGGACGCACTCGTCCGTACGCAAACACAAGTGCGACACGCGACTCAGTTTCACTAACATAGAAATACGGGACGCACTCGTCCGTATGCAAACACATGTGCGACGCGCGACTCAGTTTCACTAACATTGAAATACGGGACGCACTCGTCCGTATGCAAACACAAGTGCGACACGCGACTCAGTTTCACTAACATTGAAATACGGGACGCACTCGTCCGTACGCAAACACAAGTGCGACGCGCGACTCAGTTTCACTAACATTGAAATACGGGACGCACTCGTCCCTATGCAAACACAAGTGCGACGCGCGACTCAGTTTCACTAACATTGAAATACGGGGCGCACTCGTCCCTATGCAAACACAAGTGCGACGCGTGACTCAGTTTCACTAACATTGAAATACGGGACGCACTCGTCCGTACGCAAACACAAGTGCGATGCGCGACTCAGTTTCACTAACATTGAAATACGGGACGCACTCGTCCGTACGCAGACACAAGTGCGACGCGCGACTCAGTTTCACTAACATTGAAATACGGGACGCACTCGTCCGATTGCAAACACAAGTGCGACACGCGACTCAGTTTCACTAACATTGAAATACGGGGCGCACTCGTCCGTATGCAAACACAAGTGCGACGCGCGACTCAGTTTCACTAACATTGAAATACGGGGCGCACTCGTCCGTATGCAAACACAAGTGCGACACGCGACTCAGTTTCACTAACATTGAAATACGGGGCGCACTCGTCCCTATGCAAACACAAGTGCGACGCGCGACTCAGTTTCACTAACATTGAAATACGGGACGCACTCGTCCGTACGCAAACACAAGTGCGACGCGCGACTCAGTTTCACTAACATTGAAATACGGGACGCACTCGTCCGTATGCAAACACAAGTGCGACACGCGACTCAGTTTCACTAACATTGAAATACGGGGCGCACTCGTCCGTACGCAAACACCAGTGCGACGCGCGACTCAGTTTCACTAACATTGAAATACGGGACGCACTCGTCCGTATGCAAACACAAGTGCGACACGCGACTCAGTTTCACTAACATTGAAATACGGGACGCACTCGTCCGTACGCAAGCACAAGTGCGACGCGCGACTCAGTTTCACTAACATTGAAATACGGGACGCACTCGTCCGTACGCAAACACAAGTGCGACGCGCGACTCAGTTTCACTAACATTGAAATACGGGACGCACTCGTCCGTATGCAAACACAAGTGCGACGCGCGACTCAGTTTCACTAACATTGAAATACGGGGCGCACTTGTCCGTATGCAAACACAAGTGCGACGCGCGACTCAGTTTCACTAACATTGAAATACGGGACGCACTCGTCCGTATGCAAACACAAGTGCGACGTGCGACTCAGTTTCACTGACATTGAAATACGGGACGCACTCGTCCCTATGCAAACACAAGTGCGACGCGCGACTCAGTTTCACTAACATTGAAATACGGGACGCACTCGTCCGTATGCAAACACAAGTGCGACACGCGACTCAGTTTCACTAACATTGAAATACGGGGCGCACTCGTCCGTACGCAAACACAAGTGCGACGCGCGACTCAGTTTCACTAACATTGAAATACGGGACGCACTCGTCCGTACGCAAACACAAGTGCGATGCGCGACTCAGTTTCACTAACATTGAAATACGGGACGCACTCGTCCGTACGCAGACACAAGTGCGACGCGCGACTCAGTTTCACTAACATTGAAATACGGGACGCACTCGTCCGATTGCAAACACAAGTGCGACACGCGACTCAGTTTCACTAACATTGAAATACGGGGCGCACTCGTCCGTATGCAAACACAAGTGCGACGCGCGACTCAGTTTCACTAACATTGAAATACGGGGCGCACTCGTCCGTATGCAAACACAAGTGCGACACGCGACTCAGTTTCACTAACATTGAAATACGGGGCGCACTCGTCCCTATGCAAACACAAGTGCGACGCGCGACTCAGTTTCACTAACATTGAAATACGGGACGCACTCGTCCGTACGCAAACACAAGTGCGACGCGCGACTCAGTTTCACTAACATTGAAATACGGGACGCACTCGTCCGTATGCAAACACAAGTGCGACACGCGACTCAGTTTCACTAACATTGAAATACGGGGCGCACTCGTCCGTACGCAAACACCAGTGCGACGCGCGACTCAGTTTCACTAACATTGAAATACGGGACGCACTCGTCCGTATGCAAACACAAGTGCGACACGCGACTCAGTTTCACTAACATTGAAATACGGGACGCACTCGTCCGTACGCAAGCACAAGTGCGACGCGCGACTCAGTTTCACTAACATTGAAATACGGGACGCACTCGTCCGTACGCAAACACAAGTGCGACGCGCGACTCAGTTTCACTAACATTGAAATACGGGACGCACTCGTCCGTATGCAAACACAAGTGCGACGCGCGACTCAGTTTCACTAACATTGAAATACGGGGCGCACTTGTCCGTATGCAAACACAAGTGCGACGCGCGACTCAGTTTCACTAACATTGAAATACGGGACGCACTCGTCCGTATGCAAACACAAGTGCGACGTGCGACTCAGTTTCACTGACATTGAAATACGGGACGCACTCGTCCCTATGCAAACACAAGTGCGACGCGCGACTCAGTTTCACTAACATTGAAATACGGGACGCACTCGTCCGTATGCAAACACAAGTGCGACACGCGACTCAGTTTCACTAACATTGAAATACGGGGCGCACTCGTCCGTACGCAAACACAAGTGCGACGCGCGACTCAGTTTCACTAACATTGAAATACGAGACGCACTCGTCCGTATGCAAACAGAAGTGCGACGCGCGACTCAGTTTCACTAACATTGAAATACGGGACGCTCTCGTCCGTACGCAAACATAAGTGCGACGCGCGACTCAGTTTCACTAACATTGAAATACGGGACGCACTCGTCCGTATGCAAAGTCAAGTGCGACGCGCGACTCACTTTCACTAACATTGAAATACGGGACGCACTCGTCCGTACGCAAACACAAGTGCGACACGCGACTCAGTTTCACTAACATTGAAATACGAGGCGCACTCGTCCGTATGCAAACACATGTGCGACGCGCGACTCAGTTTCACTAACATTGAAATACGGGACGCACTCGTCCGTATGCAAACACATGTGCGACGCGCGACTCAGTTTCACTAACATTGAAATACGGGACGCACTCGTCCGTACGCAAACACATGTGCGACACGCGACTCAGTTCCACTAACATTGAAATACGGGACGCACTCATCCGTACGCAAACACAAGTGCGACACGCGACTCAGTTTCACTAACATTGAAATACGGGACGCACTCGTCCGTATGCAAACACATATGCGACGCGCGACTCAGTTTCACTAACATTGAAATACGGGACGCACTCGTCCGTACGCAAACACAAGTGCGACGCGCGACTCAGTTTCACTGACATTGAAATACGGGACGCACTCGCCCCTATGCAAACACAAGTGCGACGCGCGACTCAGTTTCACTAACATTGAAATACGGGGCGCACTCGTCCCTATGCAAACACAAGTGCGACACGCGACTCAGTTTCACTGACATTGAAATACGGGACGCACTCGTCCGTACGCAAACACAAGTGCGACACGCGACTCAGTTTCACTAACATTGAAATACGGGACGCACTCGTCCGTATGCAAGCACAAGTGCGACGCGCGACTCAGTTTCACTAACATTGAAATACGGGACGCACTCGTCAGTATGCAAACACATGTGCGACGCGCGACTCAGTTTCACTAACATTGAAATACGGGACGCACTCGTCCGTACGCAAACACAAGTGCGACACGCGACTCAGTTTCACTAACATAGAAATACGGGACGCACTCGTCCGTATGCAAACACATGTGCGACGCGCGACTCAGTTTCACTAACATTGAAATACGGGACGCACTCGTCCGTATGCAAACACAAGTGCGACACGCGACTCAGTTTCACTAACATTGAAATACGGGACGCACTCGTCCGTACGCAAACACAAGTGCGACGCGCGACTCAGTTTCACTAACATTGAAATACGGGACGCACTCGTCCCTATGCAAACACAAGTGCGACGCGCGACTCAGTTTCACTAACATTGAAATACGGGGCGCACTCGTCCCTATGCAAACACAAGTGCGACGTGCGACTCAGTTTCACTAACATTGAAATACGGGGCGCACTCGTCCGTACGCAAACACAAGTGCGACGCGCGACTCAGTTTCACTAACATTGAAATACGGGACGCACTCGTCAGTATGCAAACACATGTGCGACGCGCGACTCAGTTTCACTAACATTGAAATACGGGACGCACTCGTCCGTACGCAAACACAAGTGCGACACGCGACTCAGTTTCACTAACATAGAAATACGGGACGCACTCGTCCGTATGCAAACACATGTGCGACGCGCGACTCAGTTTCACTAACATTGAAATACGGGACGCACTCGTCCGTATGCAAACACAAGTGCGACACGCGACTCAGTTTCACTAACATTGAAATACGGGACGCACTCGTCCGTACGCAAACACAAGTGCGACGCGCGACTCAGTTTCACTAACATTGAAATACGGGACGCACTCGTCCCTATGCAAACACAAGTGCGACGCGCGACTCAGTTTCACTAACATTGAAATACGGGGCGCACTCGTCCCTATGCAAACACAAGTGCGACGCGTGACTCACTTTCACTAACATTGAAATACGGGACGCACTCGTCCGTACGCAAACACAAGTGCGATGCGCGACTCAGTTTCACTAACATTGAAATACGGGACGCACTCGTCCGTACGCAGACACAAGTGCGACGCGCGACTCAGTTTCACTAACATTGAAATACGGGACGCACTCGTCCGATTGCAAACACAAGTGCGACACGCGACTCAGTTTCACTAACATTGAAATACGGGGCGCACTCGTCCGTATGCAAACACAAGTGCGACGCGCGACTCAGTTTCACTAACATTGAAATACGGGGCGCACTCGTCCGTATGCAAACACAAGTGCGACACGCGACTCAGTTTCACTAACATTGAAATACGGGGCGCACTCGTCCCTATGCAAACACAAGTGCGACGCGCGACTCAGTTTCACTAACATTGAAATACGGGACGCACTCGTCCGTACGCAAACACAAGTGCGACGCGCGACTCAGTTTCACTAACATTGAAATACGGGACGCACTCGTCCGTATGCAAACACAAGTGCGACACGCGACTCAGTTTCACTAACATTGAAATACGGGGCGCACTCGTCCGTACGCAAACACCAGTGCGACGCGCGACTCAGTTTCACTAACATTGAAATACGGGACGCACTCGTCCGTATGCAAACACAAGTGCGACACGCGACTCAGTTTCACTAACATTGAAATACGGGACGCACTCGTCCGTACGCAAGCACAAGTGCGACGCGCGACTCAGTTTCACTAACATTGAAATACGGGACGCACTCGTCCGTACGCAAACACAAGTGCGACGCGCGACTCAGTTTCACTAACATTGAAATACGGGACGCACTCGTCCGTATGCAAACACAAGTGCGACGCGCGACTCAGTTTCACTAACATTGAAATACGGGGCGCACTTGTCCGTATGCAAACACAAGTGCGACGCGCGACTCAGTTTCACTAACATTGAAATACGGGACGCACTCGTCCGTATGCAAACACAAGTGCGACGTGCGACTCAGTTTCACTGACATTGAAATACGGGACGCACTCGTCCCTATGCAAACACAAGTGCGACGCGCGACTCAGTTTCACTAACATTGAAATACGGGACGCACTCGTCCGTATGCAAACACAAGTGCGACACGCGACTCAGTTTCACTAACATTGAAATACGGGGCGCACTCGTCCGTACGCAAACACAAGTGCGACGCGCGACTCAGTTTCACTAACATTGAAATACGGGACGCACTCGTCCGTATGCAAACAGAAGTGCGACGCGCGACTCAGTTTCACTAACATTGAAATACGGGACGCTCTCGTCCGTACGCAAACATAAGTGCGACGCGCGACTCAGTTTCACTAACATTGAAATACGGGACGCACTCGTCCGTATGCAAACTCAAGTGCGACGCGCGACTCAGTTTCACTAACATTGAAATACGGGACGCACTCGTCCGTACGCAAACACAAGTGCGACACGCGACTCAGTTTCACTAACATTGAAATACGGGACGCACTCGTCCGTATGCAAACACAAGTGCGACGCGCGTCTCAGTTTCACTAACATTGAAATACGAGGCGCACTCGTCCGTAAGCAAACACAAGTGCGACACGCGACTCAGTTTCACTAACATTGAAATACGGGACGCACTCGTCCGTATGCAAACACAAGTGCGACGCGTGACTCAGTTTCACTAACATTGAAATACGGGACGCACTCGTCCGTGTGCAAACACAAGTGCGACACGCGACTCAGTTTCACTAACATTGAAATACGGGACGCACTCATCCGTATGCAAACACAAGTGCGACGCGCGACTCAGTTTCACTAACATTGAAATACGGGACGCACTCGTCCGTATGCAAACACATGTGCGACGCGCGACTCAGTTTCACTGACATTGAAATACGGGACGCACTCGTCCGTATGCAAACACAAGTGCGACACGCGACTCAGTTTCACTAACATTGAAATACGGGGCGCACTCGTCCGTACGCAAACACAAGTGCGACACGCGACTCAGTTTCACTGACATTGAAATACGGGACGCACTCGTCCGTATGCAAACACAAGTGCGACACGCGACTCAGTTTCACTAACATTGAAATACGGGACGCACTCGTCCGTACGCAAACACAAGTGCGACACGCGACTCAGTTTCACTAACATTGAAATACGGGGCGCACTCGTCCGTACGCAAACACAAGTGCGACGCGCGACTCAGTTTCACTAACATTGAAATACGGGGCGCACTCGTCCGTACGCAAACACAAGTGCGACACGCGACTCAGTTTCACTAACATTGAAATACGGGGCGCACTCGTCCGTACGCAAACACAAGTGCGACACGCGACTCAGTTTCACTGACATTGAAATACGGGACGCACTCGTCCGTACGCAAACACAAGTGCGACGCGTGACTCAGTTTCACTAACATTGAAATACGGGGCGCATTCGTCCCTACGCAAACACAAGTGCGACGCGCGACTCAGTTTCACTAACATTGAAATACGGGACGCACTCGTCCGTACGCAAACTCAAGTGCGACACGCGACTCAGTTTCACTAACATTGATATACGGGACGCACTCGTCCGTACGCAAACACAAGTGCGACGCGCGACTCAGTTTCACTAACATTGAAATACGGGGCGCACTCGTCCGTACGCAAACACAAGTGCGACACGCGACTCAGTTTCACTAACATTGAAATACGGGGCGCACTCGTCCGTACGCAAACACAAGTGCGACGTGCGACTCAGTTTCACTAACATTGAAATACGGGACGCACTCGTCCGTACGCAAACACAAGTGCGACGCGCGACTCAGTTTCACTAACATTGAAATACGGGACGCACTCGTCCCTATGCAAACACAAGTGCGACGTGCGACTCAGTTTCACTAACATTGAAATACGGGGCGCACTCGTCCGTACGCAAACACAAGTGCGACGCGCGACTCAGTTTCACTAACATTGAAATACGGGACGCACTCGTCAGTATGCAAACACATGTGCGACGCGCGACTCAGTTTCACTAACATTGAAATACGGGACGCACTCGTCCGTACGCAAACACAAGTGCGACACGTGACTCTGTTTCACTAACATAGAAATACGGGACGCACTCGTCCGTATGCAAACACATGTGCGACGCGCGACTCAGTTTCACTAACATTGAAATACGGGACGCACTCGTCCGTATGCAAACACAAGTGCGACACGCGACTCAGTTTCACTAACATTGAAATACGGGACGCACTCGTCCGTACGCAAACACAAGTGCGACGCGCGACTCAGTTTCACTAACATTGAAATACGGGACGCACTCGTCCCTATGCAAACACAAGTGCGACGCGCGACTCAGTTTCACTAACATTGAAATACGGGGCGCACTCGTCCCTATGCAAACACAAGTGCGACGCGTGACTCAGTTTCACTAACATTGAAATACGGGACGCACTCGTCCGTACGCAAACACAAGTGCGATGCGCGACTCAGTTTCACTAACATTGAAATACGGGACGCACTCGTCCGTACGCAGACACAAGTGCGACGCGCGACTCAGTTTCACTAACATTGAAATACGGGACGCACTCGTCCGTATGCAAACACAAGTGCGACACGCGACTCAGTTTCACTAACATTGAAATACGGGGCGCACTCGTCCGTATGCAAACACAAGTGCGACGCGCGACTCAGTTTCACTAACATTGAAATACGGGGCGCACTCGTCCGTATGCAAACACAAGTGCGACACGCGACTCAGTTTCACGAACATTGAAATACGGGGCGCACTCGTCCCTATGCAAACACAAGTGCGACGCGCGACTCAGTTTCACTAACATTGAAATACGGGACGCACTCGTCCGTACGCAAACACAAGTGCGACGCGCGACTCAGTTTCACTAACATTGAAATACGGGACGCACTCGTCCGTATGCAAACACAAGTGCGACACGCGACTCAGTTTCACTAACATTGAAATACGGGGCGCACTCGTCCGTACGCAAACACAAGTGCGACGCGCGACTCAGTTTCACTAACATTGAAATACGGGACGCACTCGTCCGTATGCAAACACAAGTGCGACACGCGACTCAGTTTCACTAACATTGAAATACGGGACGCACTCGTCCGTACGCAAGCACAAGTGCGACGCGCGACTCAGTTTCAATAACATTGAAATACGGGGCGCACTCGTCCGTACGCAAACACAAGTGCGACGCGCGACTCAGTTTCAATAACATTGAAATACGGGACGCACTCGTCCGTACGCAAACACAAGTGCGACGCGCGACTCAGTTTCACTAACATTGAAATACGGGACGCACTCGTCCGTATGCAAACACAAGTGCGACGCGCGACTCAGTTTCACTAACATTGAAATACGGGGCGCACTCGTCCGTATGCAAACACAAGTGCGACGCGCGACTCAGTTTCACTAACATTGAAATACGGGACGCACTCGTCCGTATGCAAACACAAGTGCGACGTGCGACTCAGTTTCACTGACATTGAAATACGGGACGCACTCGTCCCTATGCTAACACAAGTGCGACGCGCGACTCAGTTTCACTAACATTGAAATACGGTACGCACTCGTCCGTATGCAAACACAAGTGCGACACGCGACTCAGTTTCACAAACATTGAAATACGGGGCGCACTCGTCCGTACGCAAACACAAGTGCGACGCGCGACTCAGTTTCACTAACATTGAAATACGGGACGCACTCGTCCGTACGCAAACACAAGTGCGACACGCGACTCAGTTTCACTAACATTGAAATACGGGACGCACTCGTCCGTATGCAAACACAAGTGCGACGCGCGTCTCAGTTTCACTAACATTGAAATACGAGGCGCACTCGTCCGTACGCAAACACAAGTGCGACACGCGACTCAGTTTCACTAACATTGAAATACGGGACGCACTCGTCCGTATGCAAACACAAGTGCGACGCGTGACTCAGTTTCACTAACATTGAAATACGGGACGCACTCGTCCGTGTGCAAACACAAGTGCGACACGCGACTCAGTTTCACTAACATTGAAATACGGGACGCACTCATCCGTATGCAAACACAAGTGCGACGCGCGACTCAGTTTCACTAACATTGAAATACGGGACGCACTCGTCCGTATGCAAACACATGTGCGACGCGCGACTCAGTTTCACTGACATTGAAATACGGGACGCACTCGTCCGTATGCAAACACAAGTGCGACACGCGACTCAGTTTCACTAACATTGAAATACGGGGCGCACTCGTCCGTACGCAAACACAAGTGCGACACGCGACTCAGTTTCACTGACATTGAAATACGGGACGCACTCGTCTGTATGCAAACACAAGTGCGACACGCGACTCAGTTTCACTAACATTGAAATACGGGACGCACTCGTCCGTACGCAAACACAAGTGCGACACGCGACTCAGTTTCACTAACATTGAAATACGGGGCGCACTCGTCCGTACGCAAACACAAGTGCGACGCGCGACTCAGTTTCACTAACATTGAAATACGGGGCGCACTCGTCCGTACGCAAACACAAGTGCGACACGCGACTCAGTTTCACTAACATTGAAATACGGGGCGCACTCGTCCGTACGCAAACACAAGTGCGACACGCGACTCAGTTTCACTGACATTGAAATTACGGGACGCACTCGTCCGTACGCAAACACAAGTGCGACGCGTGACTCAGTTTCACTAACATTGAAATACGGGGCGCACTCGTCCGTACGCAAACACAAGTGCGACGCGCGACTCAGTTTCACTAACATTGAAATACGGGACGCACTCGTCCGTACGCAAACTCAAGTGCGACACGCGACTCAGTTTCACTAACATTGAAATACGGGACGCACTCGTCCGTACGCAAACACAAGTGCGACGCGCGACTCAGTTTCACTAACATTGAAATACGGGACGCACTCGTCCGTACGCAAACACAAGTGCGACGCGCGACTCAGTTTCACTAACATTGAAATACGGGACGCACTCGTCCGTATGCAAACACAAGTGCGACGCGCGACTCAGTTTCACTAACATTGAAATACGGGGCGCACTCGTCCGTACGCAAACACAAGTGCGACACGCGACTCAGTTTCACTAACATTGAAATACGGGACGCACTCGTCCGTATGCAAACACAAGTGCGACGTGCGACTCAGTTTCACTAACATTGAAATACGGGGCGCACTCGTCCGTACGCAAACACAAGTGCGACGCGCGACTCAGTTTCACTAACATTGAAATATGGGGCGCACTCGTCCGTATGCAAACACAAGTGCGACGCGCGACTCAGTTTCACTAACATTGAAATACGGGACGCACTCGTCCGTATGCAAACACATGTGCGACGCGCGACTCAGTTTCACTGACATTGAAATACGGGGCGCACTCGTCCGTACGCAAAGACAAGTGCGACACGCGACTCAGTTTCAATGACATTGAAATACGGGACGCACTCGTCCGTGTGCAAACACAAGTGCGACACGCGATTCAGTTTCACTAACATTGAAATACGGGACGCACTCGTCCGTATGCAAACACAAGTGCGACGCGCGACTCAGTTTCACTAACATTGAAATACGGGACGCACTCGTCCGTATGCAAACACATGTGCGACGCGCGACTCAGTTTCACTGACATTGAAATACGGGGCGCACTCGTCCGTACGCAAACACAAGTGCGACACGCGACTCAGTTTCACTAACATTGAAATACAGGACGCACTCGTCCCTATGCAAACACAAGTGCGACGCGCGACTCAGTTTCACTAACATTGAAATACGGGGCGCACTCGTCCCTATGCAAACACAAGTGCGACGCGTGACTCAGTTTCACTAACATTGAAATACGGGACGCACTCGTCCGTACGCAAACACAAGTGCGATGCGCGACTCAGTTTCACTAACATTGAAATACGGGACGCACTCGTCCGTACGCAGACACAAGTGCGACGCGCGACTCAGTTTCACTAACATTGAAATACGGGACGCACTCGTCCGTATGCAAACACAAGTGCGACACGCGACTCAGTTTCACTAACATTGAAATACGGGGCGCACTCGTCCGTATGCAAACACAAGTGCGACGCGCGACTCAGTTTCACTAACATTGAAATACGGGGCGCACTCGTCCGTATGCAAACGCAAGTGCGACACGCGACTCAGTTTCACTAACATTGAAATACGGGGCGCACTCGTCCTTATGCAAACACAAGTGCGACGCGCGACTCAGTTTCACTAACATTGAAATACGGGACGCACTCGTCCGTACGCAAACACAAGTGCGACGCGCGACTCAGTTTCACTAACATTGAAATACGGGACGCACTCGTCCGTATGCAAACACAAGTGCGACACGCGACTCAGTTTCACTAACATTGAAATACGGGGCGCATTCGTCCGTACGCAAACACAAGTGCGACGCGCGACTCAGTTTCACTAACATTGAAATACGGGACGCACTCGTCCGTATGCAAACACAAGTGCGACACGCGACTCAGTTTCACTAACATTGAAATACGGGACGCACTCGTCCGTACGCAAACACAAGTGCGACGCGCGACTCAGTTTCACTAACATTGAAATACGGGGCGCACTCGTCCGTACGCAAACACAAGTGCGACGCGCGACTCAGTTTCACTAACATTGAAATACGGGACGCACTCGTCCGTACGCAAACACAAGTGCGACGTGCGACTCAGTTTCACTGACATTGAAATACGGGACGCACTCGTCCCTATGCAAACACAAGTGCGACGCGCGACTCAGTTTCACTAACATTGAAATACGGGACGCACTCGTCCGTATGCAAACACAAGTGCGACACGCGACTCAGTTTCACTAACATTGAAATACGGGGCGCACTCGTCCGTACGCAAACACAAGTGCGACGCGCGACTCAGTTTCACTAACATTGAAATACGGGACGCACTCGTCCGTATGCAAACAGAAGTGCAACGCGCGACTCAGTTTCACTAACATTGAAATACGGGACGCACTCGTCCGTACGCAAACACAAGTGCGACGCGCGACTCAGTTTCACTAACATTGAAATACGGGACGCACTCGTCCGTATGCAAACACAAGTGCGACGCGCGACTCAGTTTCACTGACATTGAAATACGGGACGCACTCGTCCGTACGCAAACACAAGTGCGACACGCGACTCAGTTTCACTGACATTGAAATACGGGACGCACTCGTCCGTATGCAAACTCAAGTGCGACGCGCGACTCAGTTTCACTAACATTGAAATACGGGACGCACTCGTCCGTACGCAAACACAAGTGCGACACGCGACTCAGTTTCACTAACATTGAAATACGGGACGCACTCGTCCGTATGCAAACACAAGTGCGACGCGCGTCTCAGTTTCACTAACATTGAAATACGAGGCGCACTCGTCCGTACGCAAACACAAGTGCGACACGCGACTCAGTTTCACTAACATTGAAATACGGGGCGCACTCGTCCGTACGCAAACACAAGTGCGACGCGCGACTCAGTTTCACTAACATTGAAATACGGGGCGCACTCGTCCGTACGCAAACACAAGTGCGACACGCGACTCAGTTTCACTAACATTGAAATACGGGACGCACTCGTCCGTACGCAGACACAAGTGCGACGCGCGACTCAGTTTCACTAACATTGAAATACGGGACGCACTCGTCCGTATGCAAACACAAGTGCGACGCGCGACTCAGTTTCACTAACATTGAAATACGGGGCGCACTCGTCCGTACGCAAACACAAGTGCGACACGCGACTCAGTTTCAATGACATTGAAATACGGGACGCACTCGTCCGTGTGCAAACACAAGTGCGACACGCGACTCAGTTTCACTAACATTGAAATACGGGACGCACTCATCCGTATGCAAACACAAGTGCGACGCGCGACTCAGTTTCACTAACATTGAAATACGGGACGCACTCGTCCGTATGCAAACACATGTGCGACGCGCGACTCAGTTTCACTGACATTGAAATACGGGACGCACTCGTCCGTATGCAAACACAAGTGCGACACGCGACTCAGTTTCACTAACATTGAAATATGGGGCGCACTCGTCCGTACGCAAACACAAGTGCGACACGCGACTCAGTTTCACTGACATTGAAATACGGGACGCACTCGTCCGTATGCAAACACATGTGCGACGCGCGACTCAGTTTCACTGACATTGAAATACGGGACGCACTCGTCCGTATGCAAACACAAGTGCGACACGCGACTCAGTTTCACTAACATTGAAATATGGGGCGCACTCGTCCGTACGCAAACACAAGTGCGACACGCGACTCAGTTTCACTGACATTGAAATACGGGACGCACTCGTCCGTATGCTAACACAAGTGCGACACGCGACTCAGTTTCACTAACATTGAAATACGGGACGCACTCGTCCGTACGCAAACACAAGTGCGACACGCGACTCAGTTTCACTAACATTGAAATACGGGGCGCACTCGTCCGTACGCAAACACAAGTGCGACGCGCGACTCAGTTTCACTAACATTGAAATACGGGGCGCACTCGTCCGTACGCAAACACAAGTGCGACACGCGACTCAGTTTCACTAACATTGAAATACGGGGCGCACTCGTCCGTACGCAAACACAAGTGCGACACGCGACTCAGTTTCACTGACATTGAAATACGGGACGCACTCGTCCGTACGCAAACACAAGTGCGACGCGTGACTCAGTTTCACTAACATTGAAATACGGGACGCACTCGTCCGTACGCAAACACAAGTGCGACGCGCGACTCAGTTTCACTAACATTGAAATACGGGGCGCACTCGTCCGTACGCAAACACAAGTGCGACACGCGACTCAGTTTCACTAACATTGAAATACGGGACGCACTCGTCCGTACGCAAACTCAAGTGCAACACGCGACTCAGTTTCACTAACATTGAAATACGGGACGCACTCGTCCGTACGCAAACACAAGTGCGACGCGCGACTCAGTTTCACTAACATTGAAATACGGGACGCACTCGTCCGTACGCAAACACAAGTGCGACGCGCGACTCAGTTTCACTAACATTGAAATACGGGACGCACTCGTCCGTATGCAAACACAAGTGCGACGCGCGACTCAGTTTCACTAACATTGAAATACGGGGCGCACTCGTCCGTACGCAAACACAAGTGCGACACGCGACTCAGTTTCACTAACATTGAAATACGGGACGCACTCGTCCGTATGCAATCACAAGTGCGACGTGCGACTCAGTTTCACTAACATTGAAATACGGGGCGCACTCGTCCGTACGCAAACACAAGTGCGACGCGCGACTCAGTTTCACTAACATTGAAATACGGGGCGCACTCGTCCGTATGCAAACACAAGTGCGACGCGCGACTCAGTTTCACTAACATTGAAATACGGGACGCACTCGTCCGTATGCAAACACATGTGCGACGCGCGACTCAGTTTCACTGACATTGAAATACGGGGCGCACTCGTCCGTACGCAAACACAAGTGCGACACGCGACTCAGTTTCACTAACATTGAAATACAGGACGCACTCGTCCCTATGCAAACACAAGTGCGACGCGCGACTCAGTTTCACTAACATTGAAATACGGGGCGCACTCGTCCCTATGCAAACACAAGTGCGACGCGTGACTCAGTTTCACTAACATTGAAATACGGGACGCACTCGTCCGTACGCAAACACAAGTGCGATGCGCGACTCAGTTTCACTAACATTGAAATACGGGACGCACTCGTCCGTACGCAGACACAAGTGCGACGCGCGACTCAGTTTCACTAACATTGAAATACGGGACGCACTCGTCCGTATGCAAACACAAGTGCGACACGCGACTCAGTTTCACTAACATTGAAATACGGGGCGCACTCGTCCGTATGCAAACACAAGTGCGACGCGCGACTCAGTTTCACTAACATTGAAATACGGGGCGCACTCGTCCGTATGCAAACACAAGTGCGACACGCGACTCAGTTTCACTAACATTGAAATACGGGGCGCACTCGTCCTTATGCAAACACAAGTGCGACGCGCGACTCAGTTTCACTAACATTGAAATACGGGACGCACTCGTCCGTACGCAAACACAAGTGCGACGCGCGACTCAGTTTCACTAACATTGAAATACGGGACGCACTCGTCCGTATGCAAACACAAGTGCGACACGCGACTCAGTTTCACTAACATTGAAATACGGGGCGCATTCGTCCGTACGCAAACACAAGTGCGACGCGCGACTCAGTTTCACTAACATTGAAATACGGGACGCACTCGTCCGTATGCAAACACAAGTGCGACACGCGACTCAGTTTCACTAACATTGAAATACGGGACGCACTCGTCCGTACGCAAACACAAGTGCGACGCGCGACTCAGTTTCACTAACATTGAAATACGGGGCGCACTCGTCCGTACGCAAACACAAGTGCGACGCGCGATTCAGTTTCACTAACATTGAAATACGGGACGCACTCGTCCGTACGCAAACACAAGTGCGACGTGCGACTCAGTTTCACTGACATTGAAATACGGGACGCACTCGTCCCTATGCAAACACAAGTGTGACGCGCGACTCAGTTTCACTAACATTGAAATACGGGACGCACTCGTCCGTATGCAAACACAAGTGCGACGCGCGACTCAGTTTCACTAACATTGAAATACGGGGCGCACTCGTCCGTATGCAAACACAAGTGCGACGCGCGACTCAGTTTCACTAACATTGAAATACGGGACGCACTCGTCCGTATGCAAACACATGTGCGACGCGCGACTCAGTTTCACTGACATTGAAATACGGGGCGCACTCGTCCGTACGCAAACACAAGTGCGACACGCGACTCAGTTTCACTAACATTGAAATACAGGACGCACTCGTCCCTATGCAAACACAAGTGCGACGCGCGACTCAGTTTCACTAACATTGAAATACGGGGCGCACTCGTCCCTATGCAAACACAAGTGCGACGCGTGACTCAGTTTCACTAACATTGAAATACGGGACGCACTCGTCCGTACGCAAACACAAGTGCGATGCGCGACTCAGTTTCACTAACATTGAAATACGGGACGCACTCGTCCGTACGCAGACACAAGTGCGACGCGCGACTCAGTTTCACTAACATTGAAATACGGGACGCACTCGTCCGTATGCAAACACAAGTGCGACACGCGACTCAGTTTCACTAACATTGAAATACGGGGCGCACTCGTCCGTATGCAAACACAAGTGCGACGCGCGACTCAGTTTCACTAACATTGAAATACGGGGCGCACTCGTCCGTATGCAAACACAAGTGCGACACGCGACTCAGTTTCACTAACATTGAAATACGGGGCGCACTCGTCCTTATGCAAACACAAGTGCGACGCGCGACTCAGTTTCACTAACATTGAAATACGGGACGCACTCGTCCGTACGCAAACACAAGTGCGACGCGCGACTCAGTTTCACTAACATTGAAATACGGGACGCACTCGTCCGTATGCAAACACAAGTGCGACACGCGACTCAGTTTCACTAACATTGAAATACGGGGCGCATTCGTCCGTACGCAAACACAAGTGCGACGCGCGACTCAGTTTCACTAACATTGAAATACGGGACGCACTCGTCCGTATGCAAACACAAGTGCGACACGCGACTCAGTTTCACTAACATTGAAATACGGGACGCACTCGTCCGTACGCAAACACAAGTGCGACGCGCGACTCAGTTTCACTAACATTGAAATACGGGGCGCACTCGTCCGTACGCAAACACAAGTGCGACGCGCGATTCAGTTTCACTAACATTGAAATACGGGACGCACTCGTCCGTACGCAAACACAAGTGCGACGTGCGACTCAGTTTCACTGACATTGAAATACGGGACGCACTCGTCCCTATGCAAACACAAGTGTGACGCGCGACTCAGTTTCACTAACATTGAAATACGGGACGCACTCGTCCGTATGCAAACACAAGTGCGACACGCGACTCAGTTTCACTAACATTGAAATACGGGGCGCACTCGTCCGTACGCAAACACAAGTGCGACGCGCGACTCAGTTTCACTAACATTGAAATACGGGACGCACTCGTCCGTATGCAAACAGAAGTGCAACGCGCGACTCAGTTTCACTAACATTGAAATACGGGACGCACTCGTCCGTACGCAAACACAAGTGCGACGCGCGACTCAGTTTCACTAACATTGAAATACGGGACGCACTCGTCCGTATGCAAACACAAGTGCGACGCGCGACTCAGTTTCACTGACATTGAAATACGGGACGCACTCGTCCGTACGCAAACACAAGTGCGACACGCGACTCAGTTTCACTGACATTGAAATACGGGACGCACTCGTCCGTATGCAAACTCAAGTGCGACGCGCGACTCAGTTTCACTAACATTGAAATACGGGGCGCACTCGTCCGTACGCAAACACAAGTGCGACACGCGACTCAGTTTCAATGACATTGAAATACGGGACGCACTCGTCCGTGTGCAAACACAAGTGCTACACGCGACTCAGTTTCACTAACATTGAAATACGGGACGCACTCATCCGTATGCAAACACAAGTGCGACGCGCGACTCAGTTTCACTAACATTGAAATACGGGACGCACTCGTCCGTATGCAAACACATGTGCGACGCGCGACTCAGTTTCACTGACATTGAAATACGGGACGCACTCGTCCGTATGCAAACACAAGTGCGACACGCGACTCAGTTTCACTAACATTGAAATACGGGGCGCACTCGTCCGTACGCAAACACAAGTGCGACACGCGACTCAGTTTCACTGACATTGAAATACGGGACGCACTCGTCCGTATGCTAACACAAGTGCGACACGCGACTCAGTTTCACTAACATTGAAATACGGGACGCACTCGTCCGTACGCAAACACAAGTGCGACACGCGACTCAGTTTCACTAACATTGAAATACGGGGCGCACTCGTCCGTACGCAAACACAAGTGCGACGCGCGACTCAGTTTCACTAACATTGAAATACGGGGCGCACTCGTCCGTACGCAAACACAAGTGCGACACGCGACTCAGTTTCACTAACATTGAAATACGGGGCGCACTCGTCCGTACGCAAACACAAGTGCGACACGCGACTCAGTTTCACTGACATTGAAATACGGGACGCACTCGTCCGTACGCAAACACAAGTGCGACGCGTGACTCAGTTTCACTAACATTGAAATACGGGACGCACTCGTCCGTACGCAAACACAAGTGCGACGCGCGACTCAGTTTCACTAACATTGAAATACGGGGCGCACTCGTCCGTACGCAAACACAAGTGCGACACGCGACTCAGTTTCACTAACATTGAAATACGGGACGCACTCGTCCGTACGCAAACTCAAGTGCAACACGCGACTCAGTTTCACTAACATTGAAATACGGGACGCACTCGTCCGTACGCAAACACAAGTGCGACGCGCGACTCAGTTTCACTAACATTGAAATACGGGACGCACTCGTCCGTACGCAAACACAAGTGCGACGCGCGACTCAGTTTCACTAACATTGAAATACGGGACGCACTCGTCCGTATGCAAACACAAGTGCGACGCGCGACTCAGTTTCACTAACATTGAAATACGGGGCGCACTCGTCCGTACGCAAACACAAGTGCGACACGCGACTCAGTTTCACTAACATTGAAATACGGGACGCACTCGTCCGTATGCAATCACAAGTGCGACGTGCGACTCAGTTTCACTAACATTGAAATACGGGGCGCACTCGTCCGTACGCAAACACAAGTGCGACGCGCGACTCAGTTTCACTAACATTGAAATACGGGGCGCACTCGTCCGTATGCAAACACAAGTGCGACGCGCGACTCAGTTTCACTAACATTGAAATACGGGACGCACTCGTCCGTATGCAAACACATGTGCGACGCGCGACTCAGTTTCACTGACATTGAAATACGGGGCGCACTCGTCCGTACGCAAACACAAGTGCGACACGCGACTCAGTTTCAATGACATTGAAATACGGGACGCACTCGTCCGTGTGCAAACACAAGTGCGACACGCGACTCAGTTTCACTAACATTGAAATACGGGACGCACTCGTCCGTATGCAAACACAAGTGCGACGCGCGACTCAGTTTCACTAACATTGAAATACGGGACGCACTCGTCCGTATGCAAACACATGTGCGACGCGCGACTCAGTTTCATTGACATTGAAATACGGGGCGCACTCGTCCGTACGCAAACACAAGTGCGACACGCGACTCAGTTTCACTAACATTGAAATACGGGACGCACTCGTCCCTATGCAAACACAAGTGCGACGCGCGACTCAGTTTCACTAACATTGAAATACGGGGCGCACTCGTCCGTACGCAAACACAAGTGCGACGCGCGACTCAGTTTCACTAACATTGAAATACGGGACGCACTCGTCCGTACGCAAACACAAGTGCGACGCGCGACTCAGTTTCACTAACATTGAAATACGGGACGCACTCGTCCGTATGCAAACACAAGTGCGACGCGCGACTCAGTTTCACTAACATTGAAATACGGGGCGCACTCGTCCGTATGCAAACACAAGTGCGACGCGCGACTCAGTTTCACTAACATTGAAATACGGGACGCACTCGTCCGTATGCAAACACAAGTGCGACGTGCGACTCAGTTTCACTGACATTGAAATACGGGACGCACTCGTCCCTATGCAAACACAAGTGCGACGCGCGACTCAGTTTCACTAACATTGAAATACGGGACGCACTCGTCCGTATGCAAACACAAGTGCGACACGCGACTCAGTTTCACTAACATTGAAATACGGGGCGCACTCGTCCGTACGCAAACACAAGTGCGACGCGCGACTCAGTTTCACTAACATTGAAATACGGGACGCACTCGTCTGTATGCAAACAGAAGTGCGACGCGCGACTCAGTTTCACTAACATTCAAATACGGGACGCACTCGTCCGTACGCAAACACAAGTGCGACGCGCGACTCAGTTTCACTAACATTGAAATACGGGACGCACTCGTCCGTATGCAAACACAAGTGCGACGCGCGACTCAGTTTCACTGACATTGAAATACGGGACGCACTCGTCCGTACGCAAACACAAGTGCGACACGCGACTCAGTTTCACTGACATTGAAATACGGGACGCACTCGTCCGTATGCAAACTCAAGTGCGACGCGCGACTCAGTGTCACTAACATTGAAATACGGGACGCACTCGTCCGTACGCAAACACAAGTGCGACACGCGACTCAGTTTCACTAACATTGAAATACGGGACGCACTCGTCCGTATGCAAACACAAGTGCGACGCGCGTCTCAGTTTCACTAACATTGAAATACGAGGCGCACTTGTCCGTACGCAAACACAAGTGCGACACGGGACTCAGTTTCACTAACATTGAAATATGGGACGCACTCGTCCGTATGCAAACACAAGTGCGACGCGTGACTCAGTTTCACTAACATTGAAATACGGGACGCACTCGTCCGTACGCAAACACAAGTGCGACACGCGACTCAGTTTCACTAACATTGAAATACGGGACGCACTCGTCTGTACGCAGACACAAGTGCGACGCGCGACTCAGTTTCACTAACATTGAAATACGGGACGCACTCGTCCGTATGCAAACACAAGTGCGACGCGCGACTCAGTTTCACTAACATTGAAATACGGGGCGCACTCGTCCGTACGCAAACACAAGTGCGACACGCGACTCAGTTTCAATGACAATGAAATACGGGACGCACTCGTCCGTGTGCAAACACAAGTGCGACACGCGACTCAGTTTCACTAACATTGAAATACGGGACGCACTCATCCGTATGCAAACACAAGTGCGACGCGCGACTCAGTTTCACTAACATTGAAATACGGGACGCACTCGTCCGTATGCAAACACATGTGCGACGCGCGACTCAGTTTCACTGACATTGAAATACGGGACGCACTCGTCCGTATGCAAACACAAGTGCGACACGCGACTCAGTTTCACTAACATTGAAATACGGGGCGCACTCGTCCGTACGCAAACACAAGTGCGACACGCGACTCAGTTTCACTGACATTGAAATACGGGACGCACTCGTCCGTATGCAAACACAAGTGCGACACGCGACTCAGTTTCACTAACATTGAAATACGGGACGCACTCGTCCGTACGCAAACACAAGTGCGACACGCGACTCAGTTTCACTAACATTGAAATACGGGGCGCACTCGTCCGTACGCAAACACAAGTGCGACGCGCGACTCAGTTTCACTAACATTGAAATACGGGGCGCACTCGTCCGTACGCAAACACAAGTGCGACACGCGACTCAGTTTCACTAACATTGAAATACGGGGCGCACTCGTCCGTACGCAAACACAAGTGCGACACGCGACTCAGTTTCACTGACATTGAAATACGGGACGCACTCGTCCGTACGCAAACACAAGTGCGACGCGTGACTCAGTTTCACTAACATTGAAATACGGGACGCACTCGTCCGTACGCAAACACAAGTGCGACGTGCGACTCAGTTTCACTAACATTGAAATACGGGGCGCACTCGTCCGTACGCAAACACAAGTGCGACACGCGACTCAGTTTCAATGACATTGAAATACGGGACGCACTCGTCCGTGTGCAAACACAAGTGCGACGCGCGACTCAGTTTCACTAACATTGAAATACGGGACGCACTCGTCCCTACGCAAACACAAGTGCGACACGCGACTCAGTTTCACTAACATTGAAATACGGGACGCACTCGTCCGTATGCAAACACAAGTGCGACGCGCGACTCAGTTTCACTAACATTGAAATACGGGACGCACTCGTCCGTATGCAAACACATGTGCGACGCGCGACTCAGTTTCACTGACATTGAAATACGGGGCGCACTCGTCCGTACGCAAACACAAGTGCGACACGCGACTCAGTTTCACTAACATTGAAATACGGGGCGCACTCGTCCGTACGCAAACACAAGTGCGACACGCGACTCAGTTTCACTGACATTGAAATACGGGACGCACTCGTCCGTACGCAAACACAAGTGCGACGCGCGACTCAGTTTCACTAACATTGAAATACGGGGCGCACTCGTCCGTACGCAAACACAAGTGCGACGCGCGACTCAGTTTCACTAACATTGAAATACGGGACGCACTCGTCCGTACGCAAACTCAAGTGCGACACGCGACTCAGTTTCACTAACATTGAAATACGGGACGCACTCGTCCGTATGCAAACACAAGTGCGACGCGCGACTCAGTTTCACTAACATTGAAATACGGGGCGCTCTCGTCCGTACGCAAACACAAGTGCGACGCGCGACTCAGTTTCACTAACATTGAAATACGGGGCGCACTCGTCCGTACGCAAACACAAGTGCGACGCGCGACTCAGTTTCACTAACATTGAAATACGGGACGCACTCGTCCGTACGCAAACACAAGTGCGACGCGCGACTCAGTTTCACTAACATTGAAATACGGGACGCACTCGTCCCTACGCAAACACAAGTGCGACGCGCGACTCAGTTTCACTAACATTGAAATACGGGGTGCTCTCGTCCGTATGCAAACACAAGTGCGACACGCGACTCAGTTTCACCAACATTGAAATACGGGACGCACTCGTCCCTACGCAAACACAAGTGCGACGCGCGACTCAGTTTCACTAACATTGAAATACGGGGTGCACTCGTCCGTATGCAAACACAAGTGCGACACGCGACTCACTTTCACTAACATTGAAATACGGGACGCACTCGTCCGTATGCAAACACAAGTGCGGCGCGCGACTCAGTTTCACTAACATTGAAATACGGGACGCACTCGTCCGTATGCAAACACAAGTGCGACGCGCGACTCATTTTCACTAACATTGAAATACGGGACGCACTCGTCCGTACGCAAGCACAAGTGCGACGCGTGACTCAGTTTCACTAACATTGAAATACGGGACGCACTCGTCCGTATGCAAACACAAGTGCGACGCGCGACTCAGTTTCACTAACATTGAAATACGGGACGCACTCGTCCGTACTCAAGCACAAGTGCGACGCGCGACTCAGTTTCACTAACATTGAAATACGGGACGCACTCGTCCGTACGCAAACACAAGTGCGACACGCGACTCAGTTTCACTAACATTGAAATACGGGACGCATTCGTCCCTATGCAAACACAAGTGCGACGCGCGACTCAGTTTCACTAACATTGAAATACGGGGCGCACTCGTCCGTACGCAAACACAAGTGCGACGCGCGACTCAGTTTCACTAACATTGAAATACGGGACGCACTCGTCCGTATGCAAACACAAGTGCGACGCGCGACTCAGTTTCACTAACATTGAAATACAGGATGCACTCGTCCGTATGCAAACACAAGTGCGACGCGCGTCTCAGTTTCACTAACATTGAAATACGAGGCGCACTCGTCCGTACGCAAACACAAGTGCGACACGCGACTCAGTTTCACTAACATTGAAATACGGGACGCACTCGTCCGTATGCAAACACAAGAGCGACGCGCGACTCAGTTTCACTAACATTGAAATACGTGACGCACTCATCCGTATGCAAACACAAGTGCGACACGCGACTCAGTTTCACTAACATTGAAATACGGGGTGCACTCGTCCGTATGCAAACACAAGTGCGACGCGCGACTCAGTTTCACTAACATTGAAATACGGGACGCACTCGTCCGTATGCAAACACAAGTGCGACGCGCGACTCAGTTTCACTAACATTGAAATACGGGACGCACTCGTCCGTATGCAAACACAAGTGCGACGCGCGTCTCAGTTTCACTAACATTGAAATACGAGGCGCACTCGTCCGTACGCAAACACAAGTGCGACACGCGACTCAGTTTCACTAACATTGAAATACGGGACGCACTCGTCCGTATGCAAACACAAGTGCGACGCGCGACTCAGTGTCACTAACATTGAAATACGGGACGCACTCGTCCGTATGCAAACACAAGTGCGACGCGCGACTCAGTTTCACTAACATTGAAATACGGGGTGCACTCCTCCGTATGCAAACACAAGTGCGACACGCGACTCAGTTTCACTAACATTGAAATACGGGACGCACTCGTCCGTATGCAAACACAAGTGCGACGCGCGACTCAGTTTCACTAACATTGAAATACGGGACGCACTCGTCCGTATGCTAACACAAGTGCGACGCGCGACTCAGTTTCACTAACATTGAAATACGGGACGCACTCGTCCGTACGCAGACAGAAGTGCGACGCGCGACTCAGTTTCACTAACATTGAAATACGGGACGCACTCGTCCGTATGCAAACAGAAGTGCGACGCGCGACTCAGTTTCACTAACATTGAAATACGGGGCGCACTCATCCGTACGCAAACACAAGTGCGACACGCGACTCAGTTTCAATGACATTGAAATACGGGACGCACTCGTCCGTGTGCAAACACAAGTGCGACACGCGACTCAGTTTCACTAACATTGAAATACGGGACGCACTCGTCCGTATGCAAACACAAGTGCGACGCGCGACTCAGTTTCACTAACATTGAAATACGGGACGCACTCGTCCGTATGCAAACACATGTGCGACGCGCGACTCAGTTTCACTAACATTGAAACACGGGACGCACTCGTCCGTATGCAAACACAAGTGCGACTCAGTTTCACTAACATTGAAATACGGGGCGCACTCGTCCGTACGCAAACACAAGTGCGACACGCGACTCAGTTTCACTGACATTGAAATACGGGACGCACTCGTCCGTATGCAAACACAAGTGCGACACGCGACTCAGTTTCACTAACATTGAAATACGGGACGCACGCGTCCGTACGCAAACACAAGTGCGACACGCGACTCAGTTTCACTAACATTGAAATACGGGGCGCACTCGTCCGTACGCAAACACAATTGCGACGCGCGACTCAGTTTCACTAACATTGAAATACGGGGCGCACTCGTCCGTACGCAAACACAAGTGCGACACGCGACTCAGTTTCACTAACATTGAAATACGGGGCGCACTCGTCCGTACGCAAACACAAGTGCGACACGCGACTCAGTTTCACTGACATTGAAATACGGGACGCACTCGTCCGTACGCAAACACAAGTGCGACGCGCGACTCAGTTTCACTAACATTGAAATACGGGACGCACTCGTCCGTACGCAAACTCAAGTGCGACACGCGACTCAGTTTCACTAACATTGAAATACGGGACGCACTCGTCCGTACGCAAACACAAGTGCGACGCGCGACTCAGTTTCACTAACATTGAAATACGGGACGCACTCGTCCGTATGCAAACACAAGTGCGACGCGCGACTCAGTTTCACTAACATTGAAATACGGGACGCACTCGTCCGTATGCCAACACAAGTGCGACACGCGACTCAGTTTCACTAACATTGAAATACGGGGCGCACTCGTCCGTACGCAAACACAAGTGCGACGCGCGACTCAGTTTCACTAACATTGAAATACGGGACGCACTCGTCCGTATGCAAACAGAAGTGCGACGCGCGACTCAGTTTCACTAACATTCAAATACGGGACGCACTCGTCCGTACGCAAACACAAGTGCGACGCGCGACTCAGTTTCACTAACATTGAAATACGGGACGCACTCGTCCGTATGCAAACACAAGTGCGACGCGCGACTCAGTTTCACTGACATTGAAATACGGGACGCACTCGTCCGTACGCAAACACAAGTGCGACACGCGACTCAGTTTCACTGACATTGAAATACGGGACGCACTCGTCCGTATGCAAACTCAAGTGCGACGCGCGACTCAGTTTCACTAACATTGAAATACGGGACGCACTCGTCCGTACGCAAACACAAGTGCGACACGCGACTCAGTTTCACTAACATTGAAATACGGGACGCACTCGTCCGTATGCAAACACAAGTGCGACGCGCGTCTCAGTTTCACTAACATTGAAATACGGGACGCACTCGTCCGTACGCAAACACAAGTGCGACACGCGACTCAGTTTCACTAACATTGAAATACGGGACGCACTCGTCCGTACGCAAACACAAGTGCGACGCGCGACTCAGTTTCACTAACATTGAAATACGGGACGCACTCGTCCGTATGCAAACACAAGTGCGACGCGCGACTCAGTTTCACTAACATTGAAATACGGGACGCACTCGTCCGTATGCCAACACAAGTGCGACGCGCGACTCAGTTTCACTAACATTGAAATACGGGACGCACTCGTCCGTATGCAAACACAAGTGCGACACGCGACTCAGTTTCACTAACATTGAAATACGGGGTGCACTCGTCCGTATGCAAACACAAGTGCGACGCGCGACTCAGTTTCACTAACATTGAAATACGGGACGCACTCGTCCGTATGCAAACACAAGTGCGACGCGCGACTCAGTTTCACTAACATTGAAATACGGGACGCACTCGTCCGTATGCAAACACAAGTGCGACGCGCGTCTCAGTTTCACTAACATTGAAATACGAGGCGCACTCGTCCGTACGCAAACACAAGTGCGACACGTGACTCAGTTTCACTAACATTGAAATACGGGACGCACTCGTCCGTATGCAAACACAAGTGCGACGCGCGACTCAGTTTCACTAACATTGAAATACGGGACGCACTCGTCCGTATGCAAACACAAGTGCGACGCGCGACTCAGTTTCACTAACATTGAAATACGGGGTGCACTCGTCCGTATGCAAACACAAGTGCGACACGCGACTCAGTTTCACTAACATTGAAATACGGGACGCACTCGTCCGTATGCAAACACAAGTGCGACGCGCGACTCAGTTTCACTAACATTGAAATACGGGACGCACTCGTCCGTATGCAAACACAAGTGCGACGCGCGACTCAGTTTCACTAACATTGAAATACGGGACGCACTCGTCCGTACGCAGACAGAAGTGCGACGCGCGACTCAGTTTCACTAACATTGAAATACGGGACGCACTCGTCCATATGCAAACACAAGTGCGACGCGCGACTCAGTTTCACTAACATTGAAATACGGGGCGCACTCATCCGTACGCAAACACAAGTGCGACACGCGACTCAGTTTCAATGACATTGAAATACGGGACGCACTCGTCCGTGTGCAAACACAAGTGCGACACGCGACTCAGTTTCACTAACATTGAAATACGGGACGCACTCGTCCGTATGCAAACACAAGTGCGACGCGCGACTCAGTTTCACTAACATTGAAATACGGGACGCACTCGTCCGTATGCAAACACATGTGCGACGCGCGACTCAGTTTCACTAACATTGAAATACGGGACGCACTCGTCCGTATGCAAACACAAGTGCGACACGCGACTCAGTTTCACTAACATTGAAATACGGGGCGCACTCGTCCGTACGCAAACACAAGTGCGACACGCGACTCAGTTTCACTGACATTGAAATACGGGACGCACTCGTCCGTATGCAAACACAAGTGCGACACGCGACTCAGTTTCACTAACATTGAAATACGGGACGCACTCGTCCGTACGCAAACACAAGTGCGACACGCGACTCAGTTTCACTAACATTGAAATACGGGGCGCACTCGTCCGTACGCAAACACAAGTGCGACGCGCGACTCAGTTTCACTAACATTGAAATACGGGGCGCACTCGTCCGTACGCAAACACAAGTGCGTCACGCGACTCAGTTTCACTAACATTGAAATACGGGGCGCACTCGTCCGTACGCAAACACAAGTGCGACACGCGACTCAGTTTCACTGACATTGAAATACGGGACGCACTCGTCCGTACGCAAACACAAGTGCGACGCGCGACTCAGTTTCACTAACATTGAAATACGGGACGCACTCGTCCGTACGCAAACTCAAGTGCGACACGCGACTCAGTTTCACTAACATTGAAATACGGGACGCACTCGTCCGTACGCAAACACAAGTGCGACGCGCGACTCAGTTTCACTAACATTGAAATACGGGACGCACTCGTCCGTATGCAAACACAAGTGCGACGCGCGACTCAGTTTCACTAACATTGAAATACGGGACGCACTCGTCCGTATGCCAACACAAGTGCGACACGCGACTCAGTTTCACTAACATTGAAATACGGGGCGCACTCGTCCGTACGCAAACACAAGTGCGACGCGCGACTCAGTTTCACTAACATTGAAATACGGGACGCACTCGTCCGTATGCAAACAGAAGTGCGACGCGCGACTCAGTTTCACTAACATTCAAATACGGGACGCACTCGTCCGTACGCAAACACAAGTGCGACGCGCGACTCAGTTTCACTAACATTGAAATACGGGACGCACTCGTCCGTATGCAAACACAAGTGCGACGCGCGACTCAGTTTCACTGACATTGAAATACGGGACGCACTCGTCCGTACGCAAACACAAGTGCGACACGCGACTCAGTTTCACTGACATTGAAATACGGGACGCACTCGTCCGTATGCAAACTCAAGTGCGACGCGCGACTCAGTTTCACTAACATTGAAATACGGGACGCACTCGTCCGTACGCAAACACAAGTGCGACACGCGACTCAGTTTCACTAACATTGAAATACGGGACGCACTCGTCCGTATGCAAACACAAGTGCGACGCGCGTCTCAGTTTCACTAACATTGAAATACGAGGCGCACTCGTCCGTACGCAAACACAAGTGCGACACGCGACTCAGTTTCACTAACATTGAAATACGGGACGCACTCGTCCGTATGCAAACACAAGTGCGACGCGTGACTCAGTTTCATTAACATTGAAATACGGGACGCACTCGTCCGTACGCAAACACAAGTGCGACACGCGACTCAGTTTCACTAACATTGAAATACGGGACGCACTCGTCCGTATGCAAACACAAGTGCGACGCGTGACTCAGTTTCACTAACATTGAAATACGGGACGCACTCGTCCGTACGCAAACACAAGTGCGACACGCGACTCAGTTTCACTAACATTGAAATACGGGACGCACTCGTCCGTACGCAGACACAAGTGCGACGCGCGACTCAGTTTCACTAACATTGAAATACGGGACGCACTCGTCCGTATGCAAACACAAGTGCGACGCGCGACTCAGTTTCACTAACATTGAAATACGGGGCGCACTCGTCCGTACGCAAACACAAGTGCGACACGCGACTCAGTTTCACTAACATTGAAATACGGGGCGCACTCGTCCGTACGCAAACACAAGTGCGACACGCGACTCAGTTTCACTGACATTGAAATACGGGACGCACTCGTCCGTATGCAAACACAAGTGCGACGCGCGACTCAGTTTCACTAACATTGAAATACGGGGTGCTCTCGTCCGTATGCAAACACAAGTGCGACACGCGACTCAGTTTCACCAACATTGAAATACGGGACGCACTCGTCCCTACGCAAACACAAGTGCGACGCGCGACTCAGTTTCACTAACATTGAAATACGGGGTGCACTCGTCCGTATGCAAACACAAGTGCGACACGCGACTCAGTTTCACTAACATTGAAATACGGGACGCACTCGTCCGTATGCAAACACAAGTGCGGCGCGCGACTCAGTTTCACTAACATTGAAATACGGGACGCACTCGTCCGTATGCAAACACAAGTGCGACGCGCGACTCATTTTCACTAACATTGAAATACGGGACGCACTCGTCCGTACGCAAGCACAAGTGCGACGCGTGACTCAGTTTCACTAACATTGAAATACGGGACGCACTCGTCCGTATGCAAACACAAGTGCGACGCGCGACTCAGTTTCACTAACATTGAAATACGGGACGCACTCGTCCGTACTCAAGCACAAGTGCGACGCGCGACTCAGTTTCACTAACATTGAAATACGGGACGCACTCGTCCGTACGCAAACACAAGTGCGACACGCGACTCAGTTTCACTAACATTGAAATACGGGACGCATTCGTCCCTATGCAAACACAAGTGCGACGCGCGACTCAGTTTCACTAACATTGAAATACGGGGCGCACTCGTCCGTACGCAAACACAAGTGCGACGCGCGACTCAGTTTCACTAACATTGAAATACGGGACGCACTCGTCCGTATGCAAACACAAGTGCGACGCGCGACTCAGTTTCACTAACATTGAAATACAGGATGCACTCGTCCGTATGCAAACACAAGTGCGACGCGCGTCTCAGTTTCACTAACATTGAAATACGAGGCGCACTCGTCCGTACGCAAACACAAGTGCGACACGCGACTCAGTTTCACTAACATTGAAACACGGGACGCACTCGTCCGTATGCAAACACAAGTGCGACTCAGTTTCACTAACATTGAAATACGGGGCGCACTCGTCCGTACGCAAACACAAGTGCGACACGCGACTCAGTTTCACTGACATTGAAATACGGGACGCACTCGTCCGTATGCAAACACAAGTGCGACACGCGACTCAGTTTCACTAACATTGAAATACGGGACGCACGCGTCCGTACGCAAACACAAGTGCGACACGCGACTCAGTTTCACTAACATTGAAATACGGGGCGCACTCGTCCGTACGCAAACACAATTGCGACGCGCGACTCAGTTTCACTAACATTGAAATACGGGGCGCACTCGTCCGTACGCAAACACAAGTGCGACACGCGACTCAGTTTCACTAACATTGAAATACGGGGCGCACTCGTCCGTACGCAAACACAAGTGCGACACGCGACTCAGTTTCACTGACATTGAAATACGGGACGCACTCGTCCGTACGCAAACACAAGTGCGACGCGCGACTCAGTTTCACTAACATTGAAATACGGGACGCACTCGTCCGTACGCAAACTCAAGTGCGACACGCGACTCAGTTTCACTAACATTGAAATACGGGACGCACTCGTCCGTACGCAAACACAAGTGCGACGCGCGACTCAGTTTCACTAACATTGAAATACGGGACGCACTCGTCCGTATGCAAACACAAGTGCGACGCGCGACTCAGTTTCACTAACATTGAAATACGGGACGCACTCGTCCGTATGCCAACACAAGTGCGACACGCGACTCAGTTTCACTAACATTGAAATACGGGGCGCACTCGTCCGTACGCAAACACAAGTGCGACGCGCGACTCAGTTTCACTAACATTGAAATACGGGACGCACTCGTCCGTATGCAAACAGAAGTGCGACGCGCGACTCAGTTTCACTAACATTCAAATACGGGACGCACTCGTCCGTACGCAAACACAAGTGCGACGCGCGACTCAGTTTCACTAACATTGAAATACGGGACGCACTCGTCCGTATGCAAACACAAGTGCGACGCGCGACTCAGTTTCACTGACATTGAAATACGGGACGCACTCGTCCGTACGCAAACACAAGTGCGACACGCGACTCAGTTTCACTGACATTGAAATACGGGACGCACTCGTCCGTATGCAAACTCAAGTGCGACGCGCGACTCAGTTTCACTAACATTGAAATACGGGACGCACTCGTCCGTACGCAAACACAAGTGCGACACGCGACTCAGTTTCACTAACATTGAAATACGGGACGCACTCGTCCGTATGCAAACACAAGTGCGACGCGCGTCTCAGTTTCACTAACATTGAAATACGGGACGCACTCGTCCGTACGCAAACACAAGTGCGACACGCGACTCAGTTTCACTAACATTGAAATACGGGACGCACTCGTCCGTACGCAAACACAAGTGCGACGCGCGACTCAGTTTCACTAACATTGAAATACGGGACGCACTCGTCCGTATGCAAACACAAGTGCGACGCGCGACTCAGTTTCACTAACATTGAAATACGGGACGCACTCGTCCGTATGCCAACACAAGTGCGACGCGCGACTCAGTTTCACTAACATTGAAATACGGGACGCACTCGTCCGTATGCAAACACAAGTGCGACACGCGACTCAGTTTCACTAACATTGAAATACGGGGTGCACTCGTCCGTATGCAAACACAAGTGCGACGCGCGACTCAGTTTCACTAACATTGAAATACGGGACGCACTCGTCCGTATGCAAACACAAGTGCGACGCGCGACTCAGTTTCACTAACATTGAAATACGGGACGCACTCGTCCGTATGCAAACACAAGTGCGACGCGCGTCTCAGTTTCACTAACATTGAAATACGAGGCGCACTCGTCCGTACGCAAACACAAGTGCGACACGTGACTCAGTTTCACTAACATTGAAATACGGGACGCACTCGTCCGTATGCAAACACAAGTGCGACGCGCGACTCAGTTTCACTAACATTGAAATACGGGACGCACTCGTCCGTATGCAAACACAAGTGCGACGCGCGACTCAGTTTCACTAACATTGAAATACGGGGTGCACTCGTCCGTATGCAAACACAAGTGCGACACGCGACTCAGTTTCACTAACATTGAAATACGGGACGCACTCGTCCGTATGCAAACACAAGTGCGACGCGCGACTCAGTTTCACTAACATTGAAATACGGGACGCACTCGTCCGTATGCAAACACAAGTGCGACGCGCGACTCAGTTTCACTAACATTGAAATACGGGACGCACTCGTCCGTACGCAGACAGAAGTGCGACGCGCGACTCAGTTTCACTAACATTGAAATACGGGACGCACTCGTCCATATGCAAACACAAGTGCGACGCGCGACTCAGTTTCACTAACATTGAAATACGGGGCGCACTCATCCGTACGCAAACACAAGTGCGACACGCGACTCAGTTTCAATGACATTGAAATACGGGACGCACTCGTCCGTGTGCAAACACAAGTGCGACACGCGACTCAGTTTCACTAACATTGAAATACGGGACGCACTCGTCCGTATGCAAACACAAGTGCGACGCGCGACTCAGTTTCACTAACATTGAAATACGGGACGCACTCGTCCGTATGCAAACACATGTGCGACGCGCGACTCAGTTTCACTAACATTGAAATACGGGACGCACTCGTCCGTATGCAAACACAAGTGCGACACGCGACTCAGTTTCACTAACATTGAAATACGGGGCGCACTCGTCCGTACGCAAACACAAGTGCGACACGCGACTCAGTTTCACTGACATTGAAATACGGGACGCACTCGTCCGTATGCAAACACAAGTGCGACACGCGACTCAGTTTCACTAACATTGAAATACGGGACGCACTCGTCCGTACGCAAACACAAGTGCGACACGCGACTCAGTTTCACTAACATTGAAATACGGGGCGCACTCGTCCGTACGCAAACACAAGTGCGACGCGCGACTCAGTTTCACTAACATTGAAATACGGGGCGCACTCGTCCGTACGCAAACACAAGTGCGTCACGCGACTCAGTTTCACTAACATTGAAATACGGGGCGCACTCGTCCGTACGCAAACACAAGTGCGACACGCGACTCAGTTTCACTGACATTGAAATACGGGACGCACTCGTCCGTACGCAAACACAAGTGCGACGCGCGACTCAGTTTCACTAACATTGAAATACGGGACGCACTCGTCCGTACGCAAACTCAAGTGCGACACGCGACTCAGTTTCACTAACATTGAAATACGGGACGCACTCGTCCGTACGCAAACACAAGTGCGACGCGCGACTCAGTTTCACTAACATTGAAATACGGGACGCACTCGTCCGTATGCAAACACAAGTGCGACGCGCGACTCAGTTTCACTAACATTGAAATACGGGACGCACTCGTCCGTATGCCAACACAAGTGCGACACGCGACTCAGTTTCACTAACATTGAAATACGGGGCGCACTCGTCCGTACGCAAACACAAGTGCGACGCGCGACTCAGTTTCACTAACATTGAAATACGGGACGCACTCGTCCGTATGCAAACAGAAGTGCGACGCGCGACTCAGTTTCACTAACATTCAAATACGGGACGCACTCGTCCGTACGCAAACACAAGTGCGACGCGCGACTCAGTTTCACTAACATTGAAATACGGGACGCACTCGTCCGTATGCAAACACAAGTGCGACGCGCGACTCAGTTTCACTGACATTGAAATACGGGACGCACTCGTCCGTACGCAAACACAAGTGCGACACGCGACTCAGTTTCACTGACATTGAAATACGGGACGCACTCGTCCGTATGCAAACTCAAGTGCGACGCGCGACTCAGTTTCACTAACATTGAAATACGGGACGCACTCGTCCGTACGCAAACACAAGTGCGACACGCGACTCAGTTTCACTAACATTGAAATACGGGACGCACTCGTCCGTATGCAAACACAAGTGCGACGCGCGTCTCAGTTTCACTAACATTGAAATACGAGGCGCACTCGTCCGTACGCAAACACAAGTGCGACACGCGACTCAGTTTCACTAACATTGAAATACGGGACGCACTCGTCCGTATGCAAACACAAGTGCGACGCGTGACTCAGTTTCACTAACATTGAAATACGGGACGCACTCGTCCGTACGCAAACACAAGTGCGACACGCGACTCAGTTTCACTAACATTGAAATACGGGACGCACTCGTCCGTATGCAAACACAAGTGCGACGCGTGACTCAGTTTCACTAACATTGAAATACGGGACGCACTCGTCCGTACGCAAACACAAGTGCGACACGCGACTCAGTTTCACTAACATTGAAATACGGGACGCACTCGTCCGTACGCAGACACAAGTGCGACGCGCGACTCAGTTTCACTAACATTGAAATACGGGACGCACTCGTCCGTATGCAAACACAAGTGCGACGCGCGACTCAGTTTCACTAACATTGAAATACGGGGCGCACTCGTCCGTACGCAAACACAAGTGCGACACGCGACTCAGTTTCACTAACATTGAAATACGGGGCGCACTCGTCCGTACGCAAACACAAGTGCGACACGCGACTCAGTTTCACTGACATTGAAATACGGGACGCACTCGTCCGTATGCAAACACAAGTGCGACACGCGACTCAGTTTCACTAACATTGAAATACGGGACGCAGTCGTCCGTACGCAAACACAAATGCGACACGCGACTCAGTTTCACTAACATTGAAATACGGGGCGCACTCGTCCGTACGCAAACACAAGTGCGACGCGCGACTCAGTTTCACTAACATTGAAATACGGGGCGCACTCGTCCGTACTCAAACACAAGTGCGACACGCGACTCAGTTTCACTAACATTGAAATACGGGGCGCACTCGTCCGTACGCAAACACAAGTGCGACACGCGACTCAGTTTCACTGACATTGAAATACGGGACGCACTCGTCCGTACGCAAACACAAGTGCGACGCGTGACTCAGTTTCACTAACATTGAAATACGGGACGCACTCGTCCGTACGCAAACACAAGTGCGACGTGCGACTCAGTTTCACTAACATTGAAATACGGGGCGCACTCGTCCGTACGCAAACACAAGTGCGACACGCGACTCAGTTTCAATGACATTGAAATACGGGACGCACTCGTCCGTGTGCAAACACAAGTGCGACGCGCGACTCAGTTTCACTAACATTGAAATACGGGACGCACTCGTCCCTACGCAAACACAAGTGCGACACGCGACTCAGTTTCACTAACATTGAAATACGGGACGCACTCGTCCGTATGCAAACACAAGTGCGACGCGCGACTCAGTTTCACTAACATTGAAATACGGGACGCACTCGTCCGTATGCAAACACATGTGCGACGCGCGACTCCGTTTCACTGACATTGAAATACGGGGCGCACTCGTCCGTACGCAAACACAAGTGCGACACGCGACTCAGTTTCACTAACATTGAAATACGGGGCGCACTCGTCCGTACGCAAACACAAGTGCGACACGCGACTCAGTTTCACTGACATTGAAATACGGGACGCACTCGTCCGTACGCAAACACAAGTGCGACGCGCGACTCAGTTTCACTAACATTGAAATACGGGGCGCACTCGTCCGTACGCAAACACAAGTGCGACGCGCGACTCAGTTTCACTAACATTGAAATACGGGACGCACTCGTCCGTACGCAAACTCAAGTGCGACACGCGACTCAGTTTCACTAACATTGAAATACGGGACGCACTCGTCCGTACGCAAACACAAGTGCGACGCGCGACTCAGTTTCACTAACATTGAAATACGGGACGCACTCGTCCGTACGCAAACACAAGTGCGACGCGCGACTCAGTTTCACTAACATTGAAATACGGGACGCACTCGTCCGTATGCAAACACAAGTGCGACGCGCGACTCAGTTTCACTAACATTGAAATACGGGGCGCACTCGTCCGTACGCAAACACAAGTGCGACACGCGACTCAGTTTCACTAACATTGAAATACGGGACGCACTCGTCCGTATGCAAACACAAGTGCGACGCGCGACTCAGTTTCACTAACATTGAAATACGGGGCGCTCTCGTCCGTACGCAAACACAAGTGCGACGCGCGACTCAGTTTCACTAACATTGAAATACGGGGCGCACTCGTCCGTACGCAAACACAAGTGCGACGCGCGACTCAGTTTCACTAACATTGAAATACGGGACGCACTCGTCCGTACGCAAACACAAGTGCGACGCGCGACTCAGTTTCACTAACATTGAAATACGGGACGCACTCGTCCCTACGCAAACACAAGTGCGACGCGCGACTCAGTTTCACTAACATTGAAATACGGGGTGCTCTCGTCCGTATGCAAACACAAGTGCGACACGCGACTCAGTTTCACTAACATTGAAATACGGGACGCACTCGTCCCTACGCAAACACAAGTGCGACGCGCGACTCAGTTTCACTAACATTGAAATACGGGGTGCACTCGTCCGTATGCAAACACAAGTGCGACACGCGACTCAGTTTCACTAACATTGAAATACGGGACGCACTCGTCCGTATGCAAACACAAGTGCGACGCGCGACTCAGTTTCACTAACATTGAAATACGGGACGCACTCGTCCGTATGCAAACACAAGTGCGACGCGCGACTCAGTTTCACTAACATTGAAATACGGGACGCACTCGTCCGTACGCAAGCACAAGTGCGACGCGTGACTCAGTTTCACTAACATTGAAATACGGGACGCACTCGTCCGTATGCAAACACAAGTGCGACGCGCGACTCAGTTTCACTAACATTGAAATACGGGACGCACTCGTCCGTACGCAAGCACAAGTGCGACGCGTGACTCAGTTTCACTAACATTGAAATACGGGACGCACTCGTCCCTACGCAAACACAAGTGCGACGCGCGACTCAGTTTCAATAACATTGAAATACGGGGCGCACTCGTCCGTATGCAAACACAAGTGCGACGCGCGACTCAGTTTCACTAACATTGAAATACGGGACGCACTCGTCCGTACGCAAACACAAGTGCGACACGCGACTCAGTTTCACTAACATTGAAATACGGGACGCATTCGTCCCTATGCAAACACAAGTGCGACGCGCGACTCAGTTTCACTAACATTGAAATACGGGGCGCACTCGTCCGTACGCAAACACAAGTGCGACGCGCGACTCAGTTTCACTAACATTGAAATACGGGACGCACTCGTCCGTATGCAAACACAAGTGCGACGCGCGACTCAGTTTCACTAACATTGAAATACAGGACGCACTCGTCCGTATGCAAACACAAGTGCGACGCGCGTCTCAGTTTCACTAACATTGAAATACGAGGCGCACTCGTCCGTACGCAAACACAAGTGCGACACGCGACTCAGTTTCACTAACATTGAAATACGGGACGCACTCGTCCGTATGCAAACACAAGTGCGACGCGCGACTCAGTTTCACTAACATTGAAATACGGGACGCACTCGTCCGTATGCAAACACAAGTGCGACACGCGACTCAGTTTCACTAACATTGAAATACGGGGTGCACTCGTCCGTATGCAAACACAAGTGCGACGCGCGACTCAGTTTCACTAACATTGAAATACGGGACGCACTCGTCCGTATGCAAACACAAGTGCGACGCGCGACTCAGTTTCACTAACATTGAAATACGGGACGCACTCGTCCGTATGCAAACACAAGTGCGACGCGCGTCTCAGTTTCACTAACATTGAAATACGAGGCGCACTCGTCCGTACGCAAACACAAGTGCGACACGCGACTCAGTTTCACTAACATTGAAATACGGGACGCACTCGTCCGTATGCAAACACAAGTGCGACGCGCGACTCAGTTTCACTAACATTGAAATACGGGACGCACTCGTCCGTATGCAAACACAAGTGCGACGCGCGACTCAGTTTCACTAACATTGAAATACGGGGTGCACTCGTCCGTATGCAAACACAAGTGCGACACGCGACTCAGTTTCACTAACATTGAAATACGGGACGCACTCGTCCGTATGCAAACACAAGTGCGACGCGCGACTCAGTTTCACTAACATTGAAATACGGGACGCACTCGTCCGTATGCAAACACAAGTGCGACGCGCGACTCAGTTTCACTAACATTGAAATACGGGACGCACTCGTCCGTACGCAGACAGAAGTGCGACGCGCGACTCAGTTTCACTAACATTGAAATACGGGACGCACTCGTCCGTATGCAAACACAAGTGCGACGCGCGACTCAGTTTCACTAACATTGAAATACGGGGCGCACTCATCCGTACGCAAACACAAGTGCGACACGCGACTCAGTTTCAATGACATTGAAATACGGGACGCACTCGTCCGTGTGCAAACACAAGTGCGACACGCGACTCAGTTTCACTAACATTGAAATACGGGACGCACTCGTCCGTATGCAAACACAAGTGCGACGCGCGACTCAGTTTCACTAACATTGAAATACGGGACGCACTCGTCCGTATGCAAACACATGTGCGACGCGCGACTCAGTTTCACTAACATTGTAATACGGGACGCACTCGTCCGTATGCAAACACAAGTGCGACACGCGACTCAGTTTCACTAACATTGAAATACGGGGCGCACTCGTCCGTACGCAAACACAAGTGCGACACGCGACTCAGTTTCACTGACATTGAAATACGGGACGCACTCGTCCGTATGCAAACACAAGTGCGACACGCGACTCAGTTTCACTAACATTGAAATACGGGACGCACTCGTCCGTACGCAAACACAAGTGCGACACGCGACTCAGTTTCACTAACATTGAAATACGGGGCGCACTCGTCCGTACGCAAACACAAGTGCGACGCGCGACTCAGTTTCACTAACATTGAAATACGGGGCGCACTCGTCCGTACGCAAACACAAGTGCGACACGCGACTCAGTTTCACTAACATTGAAATACGGGGCGCACTCGTCCGTACGCAAACACAAGTGCGACACGCGACTCAGTTTCACTGACATTGAAATACGGGACGCACTCGTCCGTACGCAAACACAAGTGCGACGCGCGACTCAGTTTCACTAACATTGAAATACGGGACGCACTCGTCCGTACGCAAACTCAAGTGCGACACGCGACTCAGTTTCACTAACATTGAAATACGGGACGCACTCGTCCGTACGCAAACACAAGTGCGACGCGCGACTCAGTTTCACTAACATTGAAATACGGGACGCACTCGTCCGTACGCAAACACAAGTGCGACGCGCGACTCAGTTTCACTAACATTGAAATACGGGACGCACTCGTCCGTATGCAAACACAAGTGCGACGCGCGACTCAGTTTCACTAACATTGAAATACGGGACGCACTCGTCCGTATGCAAACACAAGTGCGACGCGCGACTCAGTTTCACTATCATTGAAATACGGGGCGCACTCGTCCGTACGCAAACACAAGTGCGACACGCGACTCAGTTTCACTAACATTGAAATACGGGACGCACTCGTCCGTATGCAAACACAAGTGCGACGCGCGACTCAGTTTCACTAACATTGAAATACGGGACGCACTCGTCCGTACGCAAACACAAGTGCGACACGCGACTCAGTTTCACTAACATTGAAATACGGGACGCATTCGTCCCTATGCAAACACAAGTGCGACGCGCGACTCAGTTTCACTAACATTGAAATACGGGGCGCACTCGTCCGTACGCAAACACAAGTGCGACGCGCGACTCAGTTTCACTAACATTGAAATACGGGACGCACTCGTCCGTATGCAAACACAAGTGCGACGCGCGACTCAGTTTCACTAACATTGAAATACAGGACGCACTCGTCCGTATGCAAACACAAGTGCGACGCGCGTCTCAGTTTCACTAACATTGAAATACGAGGCGCACTCGTCCGTACGCAAACACAAGTGCGACACGCGACTCAGTTTCACTAACATTGAAATACGGGACGCACTCGTCCGTATGCAAACACAAGTGCGACGCGCGACTCAGTTTCACTAACATTGAAATACGGGACGCACTCGTCCGTATGCAAACACAAGTGCGACACGCGACTCAGTTTCACTAACATTGAAATACGGGGTGCACTCGTCCGTATGCAAACACAAGTGCGACGCGCGACTCAGTTTCACTAACATTGAAATACGGGACGCACTCGTCCGTATGCAAACACAAGTGCGACGCGCGACTCAGTTTCACTAACATTGAAATACGGGACGCACTCGTCCGTATGCAAACACAAGTGCGACGCGCGTCTCAGTTTCACTAACATTGAAATACGAGGCGCACTCGTCCGTACGCAAACACAAGTGCGACACGCGACTCAGTTTCACTAACATTGAAATACGGGACGCACTCGTCCGTATGCAAACACAAGTGCGACGCGCGACTCAGTTTCACTAACATTGAAATACGGGACGCACTCGTCCGTATGCAAACACAAGTGCGACGCGCGACTCAGTTTCACTAACATTGAAATACGGGGTGCACTCGTCCGTATGCAAACACAAGTGCGACACGCGACTCAGTTTCACTAACATTGAAATACGGGACGCACTCGTCCGTATGCAAACACAAGTGCGACGCGCGACTCAGTTTCACTAACATTGAAATACGGGACGCACTCGTCCGTATGCAAACACAAGTGCGACGCGCGACTCAGTTTCACTAACATTGAAATACGGGACGCACTCGTCCGTACGCAGACAGAAGTGCGACGCGCGACTCAGTTTCACTAACATTGAAATACGGGACGCACTCGTCCGTATGCAAACACAAGTGCGACGCGCGACTCAGTTTCACTAACATTGAAATACGGGGCGCACTCATCCGTACGCAAACACAAGTGCGACACGCGACTCAGTTTCAATGACATTGAAATACGGGACGCACTCGTCCGTGTGCAAACACAAGTGCGACACGCGACTCAGTTTCACTAACATTGAAATACGGGACGCACTCGTCCGTATGCAAACACAAGTGCGACGCGCGACTCAGTTTCACTAACATTGAAATACGGGACGCACTCGTCCGTATGCAAACACATGTGCGACGCGCGACTCAGTTTCACTAACATTGTAATACGGGACGCACTCGTCCGTATGCAAACACAAGTGCGACACGCGACTCAGTTTCACTAACATTGAAATACGGGGCGCACTCGTCCGTACGCAAACACAAGTGCGACACGCGACTCAGTTTCACTGACATTGAAATACGGGACGCACTCGTCCGTATGCAAACACAAGTGCGACACGCGACTCAGTTTCACTAACATTGAAATACGGGACGCACTCGTCCGTACGCAAACACAAGTGCGACACGCGACTCAGTTTCACTAACATTGAAATACGGGGCGCACTCGTCCGTACGCAAACACAAGTGCGACGCGCGACTCAGTTTCACTAACATTGAAATACGGGGCGCACTCGTCCGTACGCAAACACAAGTGCGACACGCGACTCAGTTTCACTAACATTGAAATACGGGGCGCACTCGTCCGTACGCAAACACAAGTGCGACACGCGACTCAGTTTCACTGACATTGAAATACGGGACGCACTCGTCCGTACGCAAACACAAGTGCGACGCGCGACTCAGTTTCACTAACATTGAAATACGGGACGCACTCGTCCGTACGCAAACTCAAGTGCGACACGCGACTCAGTTTCACTAACATTGAAATACGGGACGCACTCGTCCGTACGCAAACACAAGTGCGACGCGCGACTCAGTTTCACTAACATTGAAATACGGGACGCACTCGTCCGTACGCAAACACAAGTGCGACGCGCGACTCAGTTTCACTAACATTGAAATACGGGACGCACTCGTCCGTATGCAAACACAAGTGCGACGCGCGACTCAGTTTCACTAACATTGAAATACGGGACGCACTCGTCCGTATGCAAACACAAGTGCGACGCGCGACTCAGTTTCACTATCATTGAAATACGGGGCGCACTCGTCCGTACGCAAACACAAGTGCGACACGCGACTCAGTTTCACTAACATTGAAATACGGGACGCACTCGTCCGTATGCAAACACAAGTGCGACGCGCGACTCAGTTTCACTAACATTGAAATACGGGGCGCACTCGTCCGTACGCAAACACAAGTGCGACGCGCGACTCAGTTTCACTAACATTGAAATACGGGGCGCACTCGTCCGTACGCAAACACAAGTGCGACGCGCGACTCAGTTTCACTAACATTGAAATACGGGACGCACTCGTCCGTATGCAAACACAAGTGCGACGCGCGACTCAGTTTCACTAACATTGAAATACGGGATGCACTCGTCCGTACGTAAACACAAGTGCGACACGCGACTCAGTTTCAATGACATTGAAATACGGGACGCACTCGTCCGTGTGCAAACACAAGTGCGACACGCGACTCAGTTTCACTAACATTGAAATACGGGACGCACTCGTCCGTATGCAAACACAAGTGCGACGCGCGACTCAGTTTCACTAACATTGAAATACGGGACGCACTCGTCCGTATGCAAACACATGTGCGACGCGCGACTCAGTTTCACTGACATTGAAATACGGGACGCACTCGTCCGTATGCAAACACAAGTGCGACACGCGACTCAGTTTCACTAACATTGAAATACGGGGCGCACTCGTCCGTACGCAAACACAAGTGCGACACGCGACTCAGTTTCACTGACATTGAAATACGGGACGCACTCGTCCGTATGCAAACACAAGTGCGACACGCGACTGAGTTTCACTAACATTGAAATACGGGACGCACTCGTCCGTACGCAAACACAAGTGCGACGCGCGGCTCAGTTTCACTAACATTGAAATACGGGGCGCACTCGTCCGTACGCAAACACAAGTGCGACGCGCGACTCAGTTTCACTAACATTGAAATACGGGGCGCACTCGTCCGTACGCAAACACAAGTGCGACACGCGACTCAGTTTCACTAACATTGAAATACGGGGCGCACTCGTCCGTACGCAAACACAAGTGCGACACGCGACTCAGTTTCACTGACATTGAAATACGGGACGCACTCGTCCGTACGCAAACACAAGTGCGACGCGCGACTCAGTTTCACTAACATTGAAATACGGGGCGCACTCGTCCGTACGCAAACACAAGTGCGAGGCGCGACTCAGTTTCACTAACATTGAAATACGGGACGCACTCGTCCGTACGCAAACTCAAGTGCGACACGCGACTCAGTTTCACTATTATTGAAATACGGGACGCACTCGTCCGTACGCAAACACAAGTGCGACGCGCGACTCAGTTTCACTAACATTGAAATACGGGGCGCACTCGTCCGTACGCAAACACAAGTGCGACACGCGACTCAGTTTCACTAACATTGAAATACGGGGCGCACTCGTCCGTACGCAAACACAAGTGCGACACGCGACTCAGTTTCACTGACATTGAAATACGGGACGCACTCGTCCGTACGCAAACACAAGTGCGACGCGCGACTCAGTTTCACTAACATTGAAATACGGGACGCACTCGTCCGTACGCAAACTCAAGTGCGACACGCGACTCAGTTTCACTAACATTGAAATACGGGACGCACTCGTCCGTACGCAAACACAAGTGCGACGCGCGACTCAGTTTCACTAACATTGAAATACGGGACGCACTCGTCCGTATGCAAACACAAGTGCGACGCGCGACTCAGTTTCACTAACATTGAAATACGGGACGCACTCGTCCGTATGCCAACACAAGTGCGACACGCGACTCAGTTTCACTAACATTGAAATACGGGGCGCACTCGTCCGTACGCAAACACAAGTGCGACGCGCGACTCAGTTTCACTAACATTGAAATACGGGACGCACTCGTCCGTATGCAAACAGAAGTGCGACGCGCGACTCAGTTTCACTAACATTGAAATACGGGACGCACTCGTCCGTACGCAAACACAAGTGCGACGCGCGACTCAGTTTCACTAACATTGAAATACGGGACGCACTCGTCCGTATGCAAACACAAGTGCGACGCGCGACTCAGTTTCACTGACATTGAAATACGGGACGCACTCGTCCGTACGCAAACACAAGTGCGACACGCGACTCAGTTTCACTGACATTGAAATACGGGACGCACTCGTCCGTATGCAAACTCAAGTGCGACGCGCGACTCAGTTTCACTAACATTGAAATACGGGACGCACTCGTCCGTACGCAAACACAAGTGCGACACGCGACTCAGTTTCACTAACATTGAAATACGGGACGCACTCGTCCGTATGCAAACACAAGTGCGACGCGCGTCTCAGTTTCACTAACATTGAAATACGAGGCGCACTCGTCCGTACGCAAACACTAGTGCGACACGCGACTCAGTTTCACTAACATTGAAATACGGGACGCACTCGTCCGTATGCAAACACAAGTGCGACGCGTGACTCAGTTTCACTAACATTGAAATACGGGACGCACTCGTCCGTACGCAAACACAAGTGCGACACGCGACTCAGTTTCACTAACATTGAAATACGGGACGCACTCGTCCGTATGCAAACACAAGTGCGACGCGTGACTCAGTTTCACTAACATTGAAATACGGGACGCACTCGTCCGTACGCAAACACAAGTGCGACACGCGACTCAGTTTCACTAACATTGAAATACGGGACGCACTCGTCCGTACGCAGACACAAGTGCGACGCGCGACTCAGTTTCACTAACATTGAAATACGGGACGCACTCGTCCGTATGCAAACACAAGTGCGACGCGCGACTCAGTTTCACTAACATTGAAATACGGGGCGCACTCGTCCGTACGCAAACACAAGTGCGACACGCGACTCAGTTTCACTAACATTGAAATACGGGGCGCACTCGTCCGTACGCAAACACAAGTGCGACACGCGACTCAGTTTCACTGACATTGAAATACGGGACGCACTCGTCCGTATGCAAACACAAGTGCGACACGCGACTCAGTTTCACTAACATTGAAATACGGGACGCACTCGTCCGTATGCAAACACAAGTGCGACGCGCGACTCAGTTTCACTAACATTGAAATACGGGGCGCACTCGTCCGTACTCAAACACAAGTGCGACACGCGACTCAGTTTCACTAACATTGAAATACGGGGCGCACTCGTCCGTACGCAAACACAAGTGCGACACGCGACTCAGTTTCACTGACATTGAAATACGGGACGCACTCGTCCGTACGCAAACACAAGTGCGACGCGTGACTCAGTTTCACTAACATTGAAATACGGGACGCACTCGTCCGTACGCAAACACAAGTGCGACGTGCGACTCAGTTTCACTAACATTGAAATACGGGGCGCACTCGTCCGTACGCAAACACAAGTGCGACACGCGACTCAGTTTCAATGACATTGAAATACGGGACGCACTCGTCCGTGTGCAAACACAAGTGCGACGCGCGACTCAGTTTCACTAACATTGAAATACGGGACGCACTCGTCCCTACGCAAACACAAGTGCGACACGCGACTCAGTTTCACTAACATTGAAATACGGGACGCACTCGTCCGTATGCAAACACAAGTGCGACGCGCGACTCAGTTTCACTAACATTGAAATACGGGACGCACTCGTCCGTATGCAAACACATGTGCGACGCGCGACTCAGTTTCACTGACATTGAAATACGGGGCGCACTCGTCCGTACGCAAACACAAGTGCGACACGCGACTCAGTTTCACTAACATTGAAATACGGGGCGCACTCGTCCGTACGCAAACACAAGTGCGACACGCGACTCAGTTTCACTGACATTGAAATACGGGACGCACTCGTCCGTACGCAAACACAAGTGCGACGCGCGACTCAGTTTCACTAACATTGAAATACGGGGCGCACTCGTCCGTACGCAAACACAAGTGCGACGCGCGACTCAGTTTCACTAACATTGAAATACGGGACGCACTCGTCCGTACGCAAACTCAAGTGCGACACGCGACTCAGTTTCACTAACATTGAAATACGGGACGCACTCGTCCGTACGCAAACACAAGTGCGACGCGCGACTCAGTTTCACTAACATTGAAATACGGGACGCACTCGTCCGTACGCAAACACAAGTGCGACGCGCGACTCAGTTTCACTAACATTGAAATACGGGACGCACTCGTCCGTATGCAAACACAAGTGCGACGCGCGACTCAGTTTCACTAACATTGAAATACGGGGCGCACTCGTCCGTACGCAAACACAAGTGCGACACGCGACTCAGTTTCACTAACATTGAAATACGGGACGCACTCGTCCGTATGCAAACACAAGTGCGACGCGCGACTCAGTTTCACTAACATTGAAATACGGGGCGCTCTCGTCCGTACGCAAACACAAGTGCGACGCGCGACTCAGTTTCACTAACATTGAAATACGGGGCGCACTCGTCCGTACGCAAACACAAGTGCGACGCGCGACTCAGTTTCACTAACATTGAAATACGGGACGCACTCGTCCGTACGCAAACACAAGTGCGACGCGCGACTCAGTTTCACTAACATTGAAATACGGGACGCACTCGTCCCTACGCAAACACAAGTGCGACGCGCGACTCAGTTTCACTAACATTGAAATACGGGGTGCTCTCGTCCGTATGCAAACACAAGTGCGACACGCGACTCAGTTTCACTAACATTGAAATACGGGACGCACTCGTCCCTACGCAAACACAAGTGCGACGCGCGACTCAGTTTCACTAACATTGAAATACGGGGTGCACTCGTCCGTATGCAAACACAAGTGCGACACGCGACTCAGTTTCACTAACATTGAAATACGGGACGCACTCGTCCGTATGCAAACACAAGTGCGACGCGCGACTCAGTTTCACTAACATTGAAATACGGGACGCACTCGTCCGTATGCAAACACAAGTGCGACGCGCGACTCAGTTTCACTAACATTGAAATACGGGACGCACTCGTCCGTACGCAAGCACAAGTGCGACGCGTGACTCAGTTTCACTAACATTGAAATACGGGACGCACTCGTCCGTATGCAAACACAAGTGCGACGCGCGACTCAGTTTCACTAACATTGAAATACGGGACGCACTCGTCCGTACGCAAGCACAAGTGCGACGCGTGACTCAGTTTCACTAACATTGAAATACGGGACGCACTCGTCCCTACGCAAACACAAGTGCGACGCGCGACTCAGTTTCAATAACATTGAAATACGGGGCGCACTCGTCCGTATGCAAACACAAGTGCGACGCGCGACTCAGTTTCACTAACATTGAAATACGGGACGCACTCGTCCGTACGCAAACACAAGTGCGACACGCGACTCAGTTTCACTAACATTGAAATACGGGACGCATTCGTCCCTATGCAAACACAAGTGCGACGCGCGACTCAGTTTCACTAACATTGAAATACGGGGCGCACTCGTCCGTACGCAAACACAAGTGCGACGCGCGACTCAGTTTCACTAACATTGAAATACGGGACGCACTCGTCCGTATGCAAACACAAGTGCGACGCGCGACTCAGTTTCACTAACATTGAAATACAGGACGCACTCGTCCGTATGCAAACACAAGTGCGACGCGCGTCTCAGTTTCACTAACATTGAAATACGAGGCGCACTCGTCCGTACGCAAACACAAGTGCGACACGCGACTCAGTTTCACTAACATTGAAATACGGGACGCACTCGTCCGTATGCAAACACAAGTGCGACGCGCGACTCAGTTTCACTAACATTGAAATACGGGACGCACTCGTCCGTATGCAAACACAAGTGCGACACGCGACTCAGTTTCACTAACATTGAAATACGGGGTGCACTCGTCCGTATGCAAACACAAGTGCGACGCGCGACTCAGTTTCACTAACATTGAAATACGGGACGCACTCGTCCGTATGCAAACACAAGTGCGACGCGCGACTCAGTTTCACTAACATTGAAATACGGGACGCACTCGTCCGTATGCAAACACAAGTGCGACGCGCGTCTCAGTTTCACTAACATTGAAATACGAGGCGCACTCGTCCGTACGCAAACACAAGTGCGACACGCGACTCAGTTTCACTAACATTGAAATACGGGACGCACTCGTCCGTATGCAAACACAAGTGCGACGCGCGACTCAGTTTCACTAACATTGAAATACGGGACGCACTCGTCCGTATGCAAACACAAGTGCGACGCGCGACTCAGTTTCACTAACATTGAAATACGGGGTGCACTCGTCCGTATGCAAACACAAGTGCGACACGCGACTCAGTTTCACTAACATTGAAATACGGGACGCACTCGTCCGTATGCAAACACAAGTGCGACGCGCGACTCAGTTTCACTAACATTGAAATACGGGACGCACTCGTCCGTATGCAAACACAAGTGCGACGCGCGACTCAGTTTCACTAACATTGAAATACGGGACGCACTCGTCCGTACGCAGACAGAAGTGCGACGCGCGACTCAGTTTCACTAACATTGAAATACGGGACGCACTCGTCCGTATGCAAACACAAGTGCGACACGCGACTCAGTTTCACTAACATTGAAATACGGGGCGCACTCGTCCGTACGCAAACACAAGTGCGACACGCGACTCAGTTTCACTGACATTGAAATACGGGACGCACTCGTCCGTATGCAAACACAAGTGCGACACGCGACTCAGTTTCACTAACATTGAAATACGGGACGCACTCGTCCGTACGCAAACACAAGTGCGACACGCGACTCAGTTTCACTAACATTGAAATACGGGGCGCACTCGTCCGTACGCAAACACAAGTGCGACGCGCGACTCAGTTTCACTAACATTGAAATACGGGGCGCACTCGTCCGTACGCAAACACAAGTGCGACACGCGACTCAGTTTCACTAACATTGAAATACGGGGCGCACTCGTCCGTACGCAAACACAAGTGCGACACGCGACTCAGTTTCACTGACATTGAAATACGGGACGCACTCGTCCGTACGCAAACACAAGTGCGACGCGCGACTCAGTTTCACTAACATTGAAATACGGGACGCACTCGTCCGTACGCAAACTCAAGTGCGACACGCGACTCAGTTTCACTAACATTGAAATACGGGACGCACTCGTCCGTACGCAAACACAAGTGCGACGCGCGACTCAGTTTCACTAACATTGAAATACGGGACGCACTCGTCCGTACGCAAACACAAGTGCGACGCGCGACTCAGTTTCACTAACATTGAAATACGGGACGCACTCGTCCGTATGCAAACACAAGTGCGACGCGCGACTCAGTTTCACTAACATTGAAATACGGGACGCACTCGTCCGTATGCAAACACAAGTGCGACGCGCGACTCAGTTTCACTATCATTGAAATACGGGGCGCACTCGTCCGTACGCAAACACAAGTGCGACACGCGACTCAGTTTCACTAACATTGAAATACGGGACGCACTCGTCCGTATGCAAACACAAGTGCGACGCGCGACTCAGTTTCACTAACATTGAAATACGGGGCGCACTCGTCCGTACGCAAACACAAGTGCGACGCGCGACTCAGTTTCACTAACATTGAAATACGGGGCGCACTCGTCCGTACGCAAACACAAGTGCGACGCGCGACTCAGTTTCACTAACATTGAAATACGGGACGCACTCGTCCGTATGCAAACACAAGTGCGACGCGCGACTCAGTTTCACTAACATTGAAATACGGGATGCACTCGTCCGTACGTAAACACAAGTGCGACACGCGACTCAGTTTCAATGACATTGAAATACGGGACGCACTCGTCCGTGTGCAAACACAAGTGCGACACGCGACTCAGTTTCACTAACATTGAAATACGGGACGCACTCGTCCGTATGCAAACACAAGTGCGACGCGCGACTCAGTTTCACTAACATTGAAATACGGGACGCACTCGTCCGTATGCAAACACATGTGCGACGCGCGACTCAGTTTCACTGACATTGAAATACGGGACGCACTCGTCCGTATGCAAACACAAGTGCGACACGCGACTCAGTTTCACTAACATTGAAATACGGGGCGCACTCGTCCGTACGCAAACACAAGTGCGACACGCGACTCAGTTTCACTGACATTGAAATACGGGACGCACTCGTCCGTATGCAAACACAAGTGCGACACGCGACTGAGTTTCACTAACATTGAAATACGGGACGCACTCGTCCGTACGCAAACACAAGTGCGACGCGCGGCTCAGTTTCACTAACATTGAAATACGGGGCGCACTCGTCCGTACGCAAACACAAGTGCGACGCGCGACTCAGTTTCACTAACATTGAAATACGGGGCGCACTCGTCCGTACGCAAACACAAGTGCGACACGCGACTCAGTTTCACTAACATTGAAATACGGGGCGCACTCGTCCGTACGCAAACACAAGTGCGACACGCGACTCAGTTTCACTGACATTGAAATACGGGACGCACTCGTCCGTACGCAAACACAAGTGCGACGCGCGACTCAGTTTCACTAACATTGAAATACGGGGCGCACTCGTCCGTACGCAAACACAAGTGCGAGGCGCGACTCAGTTTCACTAACATTGAAATACGGGACGCACTCGTCCGTACGCAAACTCAAGTGCGACACGCGACTCAGTTTCACTATTATTGAAATACGGGACGCACTCGTCCGTACGCAAACACAAGTGCGACGCGCGACTCAGTTTCACTAACATTGAAATACGGGACGCACTCGTCCGTACGCAAACACAAGTGCGACGCGCGACTCAGTTTCACTAACATTGAAATACGGGACGCACTCGTCCGTATGCAAACACGAGTGCGACGCGCGACTCAGTTTCACTAACATTGAAATACGGGGCGCACTCGTCCGTACGCAAACACAAGTGCGACACGCGACTCAGTTTCACTAACATTGAAATACGGGACGCACTCGTCCGTATGCAAACACAAGTGCGACGCGCGACTCAGTTTCACTAACATTGAAATACGGGGCGCACTCGTCCGTACGCAAACACAAGTGCGACGCGCGACTCAGTTTCACTAACATTGAAATACGGGGCGCACTCGTCCGTACGCAAACACAAGTGCGACGCGCGACTCAGTTTCACTAACATTGAAATACGGGACGCACTCGTCCGTATGCAAACACAAGTGCGACGCGCGACTCAGTTTCACTAACATTGAAATACGGGGCGCACTCGTCCGTATGCAAACACAAGTGCGACGCGTGACTCAGTTTCACTAACATTGAAATACGGGACGCACTCGTCCGTATGCAAACACAAGTGCGACACGCGACTGAGTTTCACTAACATTGAAATACGGGGCGCACTCGTCCGTACGCAAACACAAGTGCGACGCGCGACTCAGTTTCACTAACATTGAAATACGGGACGCACTCGTCCGTATGCAAACACAAGTGCGACGCGTGACTCAGTTTCACTAACATTGAAATACGGGGCGCACTCGTCCCTATGCAAACACAAGTGCGACGCGTGACTCAGTTTCACTAACATTGAAATACGGGACGCACTCGTCCGTATGCAAACACAAGTGCGACGCGCGACTCAGTTTCACTAACATTGAAATACGGGGTGCACTCGTCCGTACGCAAACAGAAGTGCGACGCGCGACTCAGTTTCACTAACATTGAAATACGGGACGCACTCGTCCGTACGCAAACACAAGTGCGACGCGCGACTCAGTTTCACTAACATTGAAATACGGGACGCACTCGTCCCTACGCAAACACAAGTGCGACGCGCGACTCAGTTTCACTAACATTGAAATACGGGGCGCACTCGTCCGTATGCAAACACAAGTGCGACACGCGACTCAGTTTCACTAACATTGAAATACGGGACGCACTCGTCCCTACGCAAACACAAGTGCGACGCGCGACTCAGTTTCACTAACATTGAAATACGGGGTGCACTCGTCCGTATGCAAACACAAGTGCGACACGCGACTCAGTTTCACTAACATTGAAATACGGGACGCACTCGTCCGTATGCAAACACAAGTGCGACGCGCGACTCAGTTTCACTAACATTGAAATACGGGACGCACTCGTCCGTATGCAAACACAAGTGCACGCGCGACTCAGTTTCACTAACGTTGAAATACGGGACGCACTCGTCCGTACGCAAACACATGTGCGACGCGTGACTCAGTTTCACTAACATTGAAATACGGGACGCACTCGTCCGTACGCAAACACAAGTGCGACGCGCGACTCAGTTTCACTAACATTGAAATACGGGACGCACTCGTCCGTACGCAAACACATGTGCGACACGCGACTCAGTTTCACTAACATTGAAATACGGGACGCACTCGTCCGTACGCAAACACAAGTGCGACGCGCGACTCAGTTTCACTAACATTGAAATACGGGACGCACTCGTCCGTATGCAAACACAAGTGCGACGCGCGACTCAGTTTCACTAACATTGAAATACGGGACGCACTCGTCCCTACGCAAACACAAGTGCGACACGCGACTCAGTTTCACTAACATTGAAATACGGGACGCACTCGTCCGTACGCAAACACAAGTGCGACACGCGACTCAGTTTCACTAATATTGAAATACGGGACGCATTCGTCCCTATGCAAACACAAGTGCGACGCGCGACTCAGTTTCACTAACATTGAAATACGGGGCGCACTCGTCCGTACGCAAACACAAGTGCGACGCGCGACTCAGTTTCACTAACATTGAAATACGGGACGCACTCGTCCGTATGCAAACACAAGTGCGACGCGCGACTCAGTTTCACTAACATTGAAATACGGGACGCACTCGTCCGTATGCAAACACAAGTGCGACGCGCGACTCAGTTTCACTAACATTGAAATACGGGACGCACTCGTCCGTACGCAAACACAAGTGCGACGTGCGACTCAGTTTCACTGACATTGAAATACGGGACGCACTCGTCCGTGTGCAAACACAAGTGCGACACGCGACTCAGTTTCACTAACATTGAAATACGGGACGCACTCGTCCGTACGCAAACACAAGTGCGACGCGCGACTCAGTTTCACTAACATTGAAATACGGGACGCACTCGTCCGTGTGCAAACACAAGTGCGACGCGCGACTCAGTTTCACTAACATTGAAATACGGGACGCACTCGTCCGTACGCAAACACAAGTGCGACGCGCGACTCAGTTTCACTAATATTGAAATACGCGGCGCACTCGTCCGTACGCAAACACAAGTGCGACGCGCGACTCAGTTTCACTAACATTGAAATACGGGACGCACTCGTCCCTACGCAAACACAAGTGCGACGCGCGACTCAGTTTCACTAACATTGAAATACGGGACGCATTCGTCCCTATGCAAACACAAGTGCGACGCGCGACTCAGTTTCACTAACATTGAAATACGGGGCGCACTCGTCCGTACGCAAACACAAGTGCGACGCGCGACTCAGTTTCACTAACATTGAAATACGGGGCGCACTCGTCCGTACGCAAACACAAGTGCGACACGCGACTCAGTTTCACTGACATTGAAATACGGGACGCACTCGTCCGTACGCAAACACAAGTGCGACGCGCGACTCAGTTTCACTAACATTGAAATACGGGGCGCACTCGTCCGTATGCAAACACAAGTGCGACGCGCGTCTCAGTTTCACTAACATTGAAATACGAGGCGCACTCGTCCGTACGCAAACACAAGTGCGACACGCGACTCAGTTTCACTAACATTGAAATACGGGACGCACTCGTCCGTATGCAAACACAAGTGCGACGCGCGACTCAGTTTCACTAACATTGAAATACGGGACGCACTCGTCCGTATGCAAACACAAGTGCGACACGCGACTCAGTTTCACTAACATTGAAATACGGGGTGCACTCGTCCGTATGCAAACACAAGTGCGACGCGCGACTCAGTTTCACTAACATTGAAATACGGGACGCACTCGTCCGTATGCAAACACAAGTGCGACGCGCGACTCAGTTTCACTAACATTGAAATACGGGACGCACTCGTCCGTATGCAAACACAAGTGCGACGCGCGTCTCAGTTTCACTAACATTGAAATACGAGGCGCACTCGTCCGTACGCAAACACAAGTGCGACACGCGACTCAGTTTCACTAACATTGAAATACGGGACGCACTCGTCCGTATGCAAACACAAGTGCGACGCGCGACTCAGTTTCACTAACATTGAAATACGGGACGCACTCGTCCGTATGCAAACACAAGTGCGACGCGCGACTCAGTTTCACTAACATTGAAATACGGGGTGCACTCGTCCGTATGCAAACACAAGTGCGACACGCGACTCAGTTTCACTAACATTGAAATACGGGACGCACTCGTCCGTATGCAAACACAAGTGCGACGCGCGACTCAGTTTCACTAACATTGAAATACGGGACGCACTCGTCCGTATGCAAACACAAGTGCGACGCGCGACTCAGTTTCACTAACATTGAAATACGGGACGCACTCGTCCGTACGCAGACAGAAGTGCGACGCGCGACTCTGTTTCACTAACATTGAAATACGGGACGCACTCGTCCGTATGCAAACACAAGTGCGACGCGCGACTCAGTTTCACTAACATTGAAATACGGGGCGCACTCATCCGTACGCAAACACAAGTGCGACACGCGACTCAGTTTCAATGACATTGAAATACGGGACGCACTCGTCCGTGTGCAAACACAAGTGCGACACGCGACTCAGTTTCACTAACATTGAAATACGGGACGCACTCGTCCGTATGCAAACACAAGTGCGACGCGCGACTCAGTTTCACTAACATTGAAATACGGGACGCACTCGTCCGTATGCAAACACATGTGCGACGCGCGACTCAGTTTCACTAACATTGTAATACGGGACGCACTCGTCCGTATGCAAACACAAGTGCGACACGCGACTCAGTTTCACTAACATTGAAATACGGGGCGCACTCGTCCGTACGCAAACACAAGTGCGACACGCGACTCAGTTTCACTGACATTGAAATACGGGACGTACTCGTCCGTATGCAAACACAAGTGCGACACGCGACTCAGTTTCACTAACATTGAAATACGGGACGCACTCGTCCGTACGCAAACACAAGTGCGACACGCGACTCAGTTTCACTAACATTGAAATACGGGACGCACTCGTCCGTACGCAAACACAAGTGCGACACGCGACTCAGTTTCACTAACATTGAAATACGGGGCGCACTCGTCCGTACGCAAACACAAGTGCGACGCGCGACTCAGTTTCACTAACATTGAAATACGGGGCGCACTCGTCCGTACGCAAACACAAGTGCGACACGCGACTCAGTTTCACTAACATTGAAATACGGGGCGCACTCGTCCGTACGCAAACACAAGTGCGACACGCGACTCAGTTTCACTGACATTGAAATACGGGACGCACTCGTCCGTACGCAAACACAAGTGCGACGCGCGACTCAGTTTCACTAACATTGAAATACGGGACGCACTCGTCCGTACGCAAACTCAAGTGCGACACGCGACTCAGTTTCACTAACATTGAAATACGGGACGCACTCGTCCGTACGCAAACACAAGTGCGACGCGCGACTCAGTTTCACTAACATTGAAATACGGGACGCACTCGTCCGTACGCAAACACAAGTGCGACGCGCGACTCAGTTTCACTAACATTGAAATACGGGACGCACTCGTCCGTATGCAAACACAAGTGCGACGCGCGACTCAGTTTCACTAACATTGAAATACGGGACGCACTCGTCCGTATGCAAACACAAGTGCGACGCGCGACTCAGTTTCACTATCATTGAAATACGGGGCGCACTCGTCCGTACGCAAACACAAGTGCGACACGCGACTCAGTTTCACTAACATTGAAATACGGGACGCACTCGTCCGTATGCAAACACAAGTGCGACGCGCGACTCAGTTTCACTAACATTGAAATACGGGGCGCACTCGTCCGTACGCAAACACAAGTGCGACGCGCGACTCAGTTTCACTAACATTGAAATACGGGGCGCACTCGTCCGTACGCAAACACAAGTGCGACGCGCGACTCAGTTTCACTAACATTGAAATACGGGACGCACTCGTCCGTATGCAAACACAAGTGCGACGCGCGACTCAGTTTCACTAACATTGAAATACGGGATGCACTCGTCCGTACGTAAACACAAGTGCGACACGCGACTCAGTTTCAATGACATTGAAATACGGGACGCACTCGTCCGTGTGCAAACACAAGTGCGACACGCGACTCAGTTTCACTAACATTGAAATACGGGACGCACTCGTCCGTATGCAAACACAAGTGCGACGCGCGACTCAGTTTCACTAACATTGAAATACGGGACGCACTCGTCCGTATGCAAACACATGTGCGACGCGCGACTCAGTTTCACTGACATTGAAATACGGGACGCACTCGTCCGTATGCAAACACAAGTGCGACACGCGACTCAGTTTCACTAACATTGAAATACGGGGCGCACTCGTCCGTACGCAAACACAAGTGCGACACGCGACTCAGTTTCACTGACATTGAAATACGGGACGCACTCGTCCGTATGCAAACACAAGTGCGACACGCGACTGAGTTTCACTAACATTGAAATACGGGACGCACTCGTCCGTACGCAAACACAAGTGCGACGCGCGGCTCAGTTTCACTAACATTGAAATACGGGGCGCACTCGTCCGTACGCAAACACAAGTGCGACGCGCGACTCAGTTTCACTAACATTGAAATACGGGGCGCACTCGTCCGTACGCAAACACAAGTGCGACACGCGACTCAGTTTCACTAACATTGAAATACGGGGCGCACTCGTCCGTACGCAAACACAAGTGCGACACGCGACTCAGTTTCACTGACATTGAAATACGGGACGCACTCGTCCGTACGCAAACACAAGTGCGACGCGCGACTCAGTTTCACTAACATTGAAATACGGGGCGCACTCGTCCGTACGCAAACACAAGTGCGAGGCGCGACTCAGTTTCACTAACATTGAAATACGGGACGCACTCGTCCGTACGCAAACTCAAGTGCGACACGCGACTCAGTTTCACTATTATTGAAATACGGGACGCACTCGTCCGTACGCAAACACAAGTGCGACGCGCGACTCAGTTTCACTAACATTGAAATACGGGACGCACTCGTCCGTACGCAAACACAAGTGCGACGCGCGACTCAGTTTCACTAACATTGAAATACGGGACGCACTCGTCCGTATGCAAACACGAGTGCGACGCGCGACTCAGTTTCACTAACATTGAAATACGGGGCGCACTCGTCCGTACGCAAACACAAGTGCGACACGCGACTCAGTTTCACTAACATTGAAATACGGGACGCACTCGTCCGTATGCAAACACAAGTGCGACGCGCGACTCAGTTTCACTAACATTGAAATACGGGGCGCACTCGTCCGTACGCAAACACAAGTGCGACGCGCGACTCAGTTTCACTAACATTGAAATACGGGGCGCACTCGTCCGTACGCAAACACAAGTGCGACGCGCGACTCAGTTTCACTAACATTGAAATACGGGACGCACTCGTCCGTATGCAAACACAAGTGCGACGCGCGACTCAGTTTCACTAACATTGAAATACGGGGCGCACTCGTCCGTATGCAAACACAAGTGCGACGCGTGACTCAGTTTCACTAACATTGAAATACGGGACGCACTCGTCCGTATGCAAACACAAGTGCGACACGCGACTGAGTTTCACTAACATTGAAATACGGGGCGCACTCGTCCGTACGCAAACACAAGTGCGACGCGCGACTCAGTTTCACTAACATTGAAATACGGGACGCACTCGTCCGTATGCAAACACAAGTGCGACGCGTGACTCAGTTTCACTAACATTGAAATACGGGGCGCACTCGTCCCTATGCAAACACAAGTGCGACGCGTGACTCAGTTTCACTAACATTGAAATACGGGACGCACTCGTCCGTATGCAAACACAAGTGCGACGCGCGACTCAGTTTCACTAACATTGAAATACGGGGTGCACTCGTCCGTACGCAAACAGAAGTGCGACGCGCGACTCAGTTTCACTAACATTGAAATACGGGACGCACTCGTCCGTACGCAAACACAAGTGCGACGCGCGACTCAGTTTCACTAACATTGAAATACGGGACGCACTCGTCCCTACGCAAACACAAGTGCGACGCGCGACTCAGTTTCACTAACATTGAAATACGGGGCGCACTCGTCCGTATGCAAACACAAGTGCGACACGCGACTCAGTTTCACTAACATTGAAATACGGGACGCACTCGTCCCTACGCAAACACAAGTGCGACGCGCGACTCAGTTTCACTAACATTGAAATACGGGGTGCACTCGTCCGTATGCAAACACAAGTGCGACACGCGACTCAGTTTCACTAACATTGAAATACGGGACGCACTCGTCCGTATGCAAACACAAGTGCGACGCGCGACTCAGTTTCACTAACATTGAAATACGGGACGCACTCGTCCGTATGCAAACACAAGTGCACGCGCGACTCAGTTTCACTAACGTTGAAATACGGGACGCACTCGTCCGTACGCAAACACATGTGCGACGCGTGACTCAGTTTCACTAACATTGAAATACGGGACGCACTCGTCCGTACGCAAACACAAGTGCGACGCGCGACTCAGTTTCACTAACATTGAAATACGGGACGCACTCGTCCGTACGCAAACACATGTGCGACACGCGACTCAGTTTCACTAACATTGAAATACGGGACGCACTCGTCCGTACGCAAACACAAGTGCGACGCGCGACTCAGTTTCACTAACATTGAAATACGGGACGCACTCGTCCGTATGCAAACACAAGTGCGACGCGCGACTCAGTTTCACTAACATTGAAATACGGGACGCACTCGTCCCTACGCAAACACAAGTGCGACACGCGACTCAGTTTCACTAACATTGAAATACGGGACGCACTCGTCCGTACGCAAACACAAGTGCGACACGCGACTCAGTTTCACTAATATTGAAATACGGGACGCATTCGTCCCTATGCAAACACAAGTGCGACGCGCGACTCAGTTTCACTAACATTGAAATACGGGGCGCACTCGTCCGTACGCAAACACAAGTGCGACGCGCGACTCAGTTTCACTAACATTGAAATACGGGACGCACTCGTCCGTATGCAAACACAAGTGCGACGCGCGACTCAGTTTCACTAACATTGAAATACGGGACGCACTCGTCCGTATGCAAACACAAGTGCGACGCGCGACTCAGTTTCACTAACATTGAAATACGGGACGCACTCGTCCGTACGCAAACACAAGTGCGACGTGCGACTCAGTTTCACTGACATTGAAATACGGGACGCACTCGTCCGTGTGCAAACACAAGTGCGACACGCGACTCAGTTTCACTAACATTGAAATACGGGACGCACTCGTCCGTACGCAAACACAAGTGCGACGCGCGACTCAGTTTCACTAACATTGAAATACGGGACGCACTCGTCCGTGTGCAAACACAAGTGCGACGCGCGACTCAGTTTCACTAACATTGAAATACGGGACGCACTCGTCCGTACGCAAACACAAGTGCGACGCGCGACTCAGTTTCACTAATATTGAAATACGCGGCGCACTCGTCCGTACGCAAACACAAGTGCGACGCGCGACTCAGTTTCACTAACATTGAAATACGGGACGCACTCGTCCCTACGCAAACACAAGTGCGACGCGCGACTCAGTTTCACTAACATTGAAATACGGGACGCATTCGTCCCTATGCAAACACAAGTGCGACGCGCGACTCAGTTTCACTAACATTGAAATACGGGGCGCACTCGTCCGTACGCAAACACAAGTGCGACGCGCGACTCAGTTTCACTAACATTGAAATACGGGGCGCACTCGTCCGTACGCAAACACAAGTGCGACACGCGACTCAGTTTCACTGACATTGAAATACGGGACGCACTCGTCCGTACGCAAACACAAGTGCGACGCGCGACTCAGTTTCACTAACATTGAAATACGGGGCGCACTCGTCCGTATGCAAACACAAGTGCGACGCGCGTCTCAGTTTCACTAACATTGAAATACGAGGCGCACTCGTCCGTACGCAAACACAAGTGCGACACGCGACTCAGTTTCACTAACATTGAAATACGGGACGCACTCGTCCGTATGCAAACACAAGTGCGACGCGCGACTCAGTTTCACTAACATTGAAATACGGGACGCACTCGTCCGTATGCAAACACAAGTGCGACACGCGACTCAGTTTCACTAACATTGAAATACGGGGTGCACTCGTCCGTATGCAAACACAAGTGCGACGCGCGACTCAGTTTCACTAACATTGAAATACGGGACGCACTCGTCCGTATGCAAACACAAGTGCGACGCGCGACTCAGTTTCACTAACATTGAAATACGGGACGCACTCGTCCGTATGCAAACACAAGTGCGACGCGCGTCTCAGTTTCACTAACATTGAAATACGAGGCGCACTCGTCCGTACGCAAACACAAGTGCGACACGCGACTCAGTTTCACTAACATTGAAATACGGGACGCACTCGTCCGTATGCAAACACAAGTGCGACGCGCGACTCAGTTTCACTAACATTGAAATACGGGACGCACTCGTCCGTATGCAAACACAAGTGCGACGCGCGACTCAGTTTCACTAACATTGAAATACGGGGTGCACTCGTCCGTATGCAAACACAAGTGCGACACGCGACTCAGTTTCACTAACATTGAAATACGGGACGCACTCGTCCGTATGCAAACACAAGTGCGACGCGCGACTCAGTTTCACTAACATTGAAATACGGGACGCACTCGTCCGTATGCAAACACAAGTGCGACGCGCGACTCAGTTTCACTAACATTGAAATACGGGACGCACTCGTCCGTACGCAGACAGAAGTGCGACGCGCGACTCTGTTTCACTAACATTGAAATACGGGACGCACTCGTCCGTATGCAAACACAAGTGCGACGCGCGACTCAGTTTCACTAACATTGAAATACGGGGCGCACTCATCCGTACGCAAACACAAGTGCGACACGCGACTCAGTTTCAATGACATTGAAATACGGGACGCACTCGTCCGTGTGCAAACACAAGTGCGACACGCGACTCAGTTTCACTAACATTGAAATACGGGACGCACTCGTCCGTATGCAAACACAAGTGCGACGCGCGACTCAGTTTCACTAACATTGAAATACGGGACGCACTCGTCCGTATGCAAACACATGTGCGACGCGCGACTCAGTTTCACTAACATTGTAATACGGGACGCACTCGTCCGTATGCAAACACAAGTGCGACACGCGACTCAGTTTCACTAACATTGAAATACGGGGCGCACTCGTCCGTACGCAAACACAAGTGCGACACGCGACTCAGTTTCACTGACATTGAAATACGGGACGTACTCGTCCGTATGCAAACACAAGTGCGACACGCGACTCAGTTTCACTAACATTGAAATACGGGACGCACTCGTCCGTACGCAAACACAAGTGCGACACGCGACTCAGTTTCACTAACATTGAAATACGGGGCGCACTCGTCCGTACGCAAACACAAGTGCGACGCGCGACTCAGTTTCACTAACATTGAAATACGGGGCGCACTCGTCCGTACGCAAACACAAGTGCGACACGCGACTCAGTTTCACTAACATTGAAATACGGGGCGCACTCGTCCGTACGCAAACACAAGTGCGACACGCGACTCAGTTTCACTGACATTGAAATACGGGACGCACTCGTCCGTACGCAAACACAAGTGCGACGCGCGACTCAGTTTCACTAACATTGAAATACGGGACGCACTCGTCCGTACGCAAACTCAAGTGCGACACGCGACTCAGTTTCACTAACATTGAAATACGGGACGCACTCGTCCGTACGCAAACACAAGTGCGACGCGCGACTCAGTTTCACTAACATTGAAATACGGGACGCACTCGTCCGTACGCAAACACAAGTGCGACGCGCGACTCAGTTTCACTAACATTGAAATACGGGACGCACTCGTCCGTATGCAAACACAAGTGCGACGCGCGACTCAGTTTCACTAACATTGAAATACGGGACGCACTCGTCCGTATGCAAACACAAGTGCGACGCGCGACTCAGTTTCACTATCATTGAAATACGGGGCGCACTCGTCCGTACGCAAACACAAGTGCGACACGCGACTCAGTTTCACTAACATTGAAATACGGGACGCACTCGTCCGTATGCAAACACAAGTGCGACGCGCGACTCAGTTTCACTAACATTGAAATACGGGGCGCACTCGTCCGTACGCAAACACAAGTGCGACGCGCGACTCAGTTTCACTAACATTGAAATACGGGGCGCACTCGTCCGTACGCAAACACAAGTGCGACGCGCGACTCAGTTTCACTAACATTGAAATACGGGACGCACTCGTCCGTATGCAAACACAAGTGCGACGCGCGACTCAGTTTCACTAACATTGAAATACGGGATGCACTCGTCCGTACGTAAACTCAAGTGCGACACGCGACTCAGTTTCAATGACATTGAAATACGGGACGCACTCGTCCGTGTGCAAACACAAGTGCGACACGCGACTCAGTTTCACTAACATTGAAATACGGGACGCACTCGTCCGTATGCAAACACAAGTGCGACGCGCGACTCAGTTTCACTAACATTGAAATACGGGACGCACTCGTCCGTATGCAAACACATGTGCGACGCGCGACTCAGTTTCACTGACATTGAAATACGGGACGCACTCGTCCGTATGCAAACACAAGTGCGACACGCGACTCAGTTTCACTAACATTGAAATACGGGGCGCACTCGTCCGTACGCAAACACAAGTGCGACACGCGACTCAGTTTCACTGACATTGAAATACGGGACGCACTCGTCCGTATGCAAACACAAGTGCGACACGCGACTGAGTTTCACTAACATTGAAATACGGGACGCACTCGTCCGTACGCAAACACAAGTGCGACGCGCGGCTCAGTTTCACTAACATTGAAATACGGGGCGCACTCGTCCGTACGCAAACACAAGTGCGACGCGCGACTCAGTTTCACTAACATTGAAATACGGGGCGCACTCGTCCGTACGCAAACACAAGTGCGACACGCGACTCAGTTTCACTAACATTGAAATACGGGGCGCACTCGTCCGTACGCAAACACAAGTGCGACACGCGACTCAGTTTCACTGACATTGAAATACGGGACGCACTCGTCCGTACGCAAACACAAGTGCGACGCGCGACTCAGTTTCACTAACATTGAAATACGGGGCGCACTCGTCCGTACGCAAACACAAGTGCGAGGCGCGACTCAGTTTCACTAACATTGAAATACGGGACGCACTCGTCCGTACGCAAACTCAAGTGCGACACGCGACTCAGTTTCACTATTATTGAAATACGGGACGCACTCGTCCGTACGCAAACACAAGTGCGACGCGCGACTCAGTTTCACTAACATTGAAATACGGGACGCACTCGTCCGTACGCAAACACAAGTGCGACGCGCGACTCAGTTTCACTAACATTGAAATACGGGACGCACTCGTCCGTATGCAAACACGAGTGCGACGCGCGACTCAGTTTCACTAACATTGAAATACGGGGCGCACTCGTCCGTACGCAAACACAAGTGCGACACGCGACTCAGTTTCACTAACATTGAAATACGGGACGCACTCGTCCGTATGCAAACACAAGTGCGACGCGCGACTCAGTTTCACTAACATTGAAATACGGGGCGCACTCGTCCGTACGCAAACACAAGTGCGACGCGCGACTCAGTTTCACTAACATTGAAATACGGGGCGCACTCGTCCGTACGCAAACACAAGTGCGACGCGCGACTCAGTTTCACTAACATTGAAATACGGGACGCACTCGTCCGTATGCAAACACAAGTGCGACGCGCGACTCAGTTTCACTAACATTGAAATACGGGGCGCACTCGTCCGTATGCAAACACAAGTGCGACGCGTGACTCAGTTTCACTAACATTGAAATACGGGACGCACTCGTCCGTATGCAAACACAAGTGCGACACGCGACTGAGTTTCACTAACATTGAAATACGGGGCGCACTCGTCCGTACGCAAACACAAGTGCGACGCGCGACTCAGTTTCACTAACATTGAAATACGGGACGCACTCGTCCGTATGCAAACACAAGTGCGACGCGTGACTCAGTTTCACTAACATTGAAATACGGGGCGCACTCGTCCCTATGCAAACACAAGTGCGACGCGTGACTCAGTTTCACTAACATTGAAATACGGGACGCACTCGTCCGTATGCAAACACAAGTGCGACGCGCGACTCAGTTTCACTAACATTGAAATACGGGGTGCACTCGTCCGTACGCAAACAGAAGTGCGACGCGCGACTCAGTTTCACTAACATTGAAATACGGGACGCACTCGTCCGTACGCAAACACAAGTGCGACGCGCGACTCAGTTTCACTAACATTGAAATACGGGACGCACTCGTCCCTACGCAAACACAAGTGCGACGCGCGACTCAGTTTCACTAACATTGAAATACGGGGCGCACTCGTCCGTATGCAAACACAAGTGCGACACGCGACTCAGTTTCACTAACATTGAAATACGGGACGCCCTCGTCCCTACGCAAACACAAGTGCGACGCGCGACTCAGTTTCACTAACATTGAAATACGGGGCGCACTCGTCCGTACGCAAACACAAGTGCGACACGCGACTCAGTTTCACTAACATTGAAATACGGGGCGCACTCGTCCGTACGCAAACACAAGTGCGACACGCGACTCAGTTTCACTGACATTGAAATACGGGACGCACTCGTCCGTACGCAAACACAAGTGCGACGCGCGACTCAGTTTCACTAACATTGAAATACGGGGCGCACTCGTCCGTACGCAAACACAAGTGCGAGGCGCGACTCAGTTTCACTAACATTGAAATACGGGACGCACTCGTCCGTACGCAAACTCAAGTGCGACACGCGACTCAGTTTCACTATTATTGAAATACGGGACGCACTCGTCCGTACGCAAACACAAGTGCGACGCGCGACTCAGTTTCACTAACATTGAAATACGGGACGCACTCGTCCGTACGCAAACACAAGTGCGACGCGCGACTCAGTTTCACTAACATTGAAATACGGGACGCACTCGTCCGTATGCAAACACGAGTGCGACGCGCGACTCAGTTTCACTAACATTGAAATACGGGGCGCACTCGTCCGTACGCAAACACAAGTGCGACACGCGACTCAGTTTCACTAACATTGAAATACGGGACGCACTCGTCCGTATGCAAACACAAGTGCGACGCGCGACTGAGTTTCACTAACATTGAAATACGGGGCGCACTCGTCCGTACGCAAACACAAGTGCGACGCGCGACTCAGTTTCACTAACATTGAAATACGGGGCGCACTCGTCCGTACGCAAACACAAGTGCGACGCGCGACTCAGTTTCACTAACATTGAAATACGGGACGCACTCGTCCGTATGCAAACACAAGTGCGACGCGCGACTCAGTTTCACTAACATTGAAATACGGGGCGCACTCGTCCGTATGCAAACACAAGTGCGACGCGTGACTCAGTTTCACTAACATTGAAATACGGGACGCACTCGTCCGTATGCAAACACAAGTGCGACACGCGACTGAGTTTCACTAACATTGAAATACGGGGCGCACTCGTCCGTACGCAAACACAAGTGCGACGCGCGACTCAGTTTCACTAACATTGAAATACGGGACGCACTCGTCCGTATGCAAACACAAGTGCGACGCGTGACTCAGTTTCACTAACATTGAAATACGGGGCGCACTCGTCCCTATGCAAACACAAGTGCGACGCGTGACTCAGTTTCACTAACATTGAAATACGGGGCGCACTCGTCCGTACGCAAACACAAGTGCGACGCGCGACTCAGTTTCACTAACATTGAAATACGGGACGCACTCGTCCGTATGCAAACACAAGTGCGACGCGCGACTCAGTTTCACTAACATTGAAATACGGGGTGCACTCGTCCGTACGCAAACAGAAGTGCGACGCGCGACTCAGTTTCACTAACATTGAAATACGGGACGCACTCGTCCGTACGCAAACACAAGTGCGACGCGCGACTCAGTTTCACTAACATTGAAATACGGGACGCACTCGTCCCTACGCAAACACAAGTGCGACGCGCGACTCAGTTTCACTAACATTGAAATACGGGGCGCACTCGTCCGTATGCAAACACAAGTGCGACACGCGACTCAGTTTCACTAACATTGAAATACGGGACGCACTCGTCCCTACGCAAACACAAGTGCGACGCGCGACTCAGTTTCACTAACATTGAAATACGGGGTGCACTCGTCCGTATGCAAACACAAGTGCGACACGCGACTCAGTTTCACTAACATTGAAATACGGGACGCACTCGTCCGTATGCAAACACAAGTGCGACGCGCGACTCAGTTTCACTAACATTGAAATACGGGACGCACTCGTCCGTATGCAAACACAAGTGCACGCGCGACTCAGTTTCACTAACGTTGAAATACGGGACGCACTCGTCCGTACGCAAACACATGTGCGACGCGTGACTCAGTTTCACTAACATTGAAATACGGGACGCACTCGTCCGTACGCAAACACAAGTGCGACGCGCGACTCAGTTTCACTAACATTGAAATACGGGACGCACTCGTCCGTACGCAAACACATGTGCGACACGCGACTCAGTTTCACTAACATTGAAATACGGGACGCACTCGTCCGTACGCAAACACAAGTGCGACGCGCGACTCAGTTTCACTAACATTGAAATACGGGACGCACTCGTCCGTATGCAAACACAAGTGCGACGCGCGACTCAGTTTCACTAACATTGAAATACGGGACGCACTCGTCCCTACGCAAACACAAGTGCGACACGCGACTCAGTTTCACTAACATTGAAATACGGGACGCACTCGTCCGTACGCAAACACAAGTGCGACACGCGACTCAGTTTCACTAATATTGAAATACGGGACGCATTCGTCCCTATGCAAACACAAGTGCGACGCGCGACTCAGTTTCACTAACATTGAAATACGGGGCGCACTCGTCCGTACGCAAACACAAGTGCGACGCGCGACTCAGTTTCACTAACATTGCAATACGGGACGCACTCGTCCGTATGCAAACACAAGTGCGACGCGCGACTCAGTTTCACTAACATTGAAATACGGGACGCACTCGTCCGTATGCAAACACAAGTGCGACGCGCGACTCAGTTTCACTAACATTGAAATACGGGACGCACTCGTCCGTACGCAAACACAAGTGCGACGTGCGACTCAGTTTCACTGACATTGAAATACGGGACGCACTCGTCCGTGTGCAAACACAAGTGCGACACGCGACTCAGTTTCACTAACATTGAAATACGGGACGCACTCGTCCGTACGCAAACACAAGTGCGACGCGCGACTCAGTTTCACTAACATTGAAATACGGGACGCACTCGTCCGTGTGCAAACACAAGTGCGACGCGCGACTCAGTTTCACTAACATTGAAATACGGGACGCACTCGTCCGTACGCAAACACAAGTGCGACGCGCGACTCAGTTTCACTAATATTGAAATACGCGGCGCACTCGTCCGTACGCAAACACAAGTGCGACGCGCGACTCAGTTTCACTAACATTGAAATACGGGACGCACTCGTCCCTACGCAAACACAAGTGCGACGCGCGACTCAGTTTCACTAACATTGAAATACGGGACGCATTCGTCCCTATGCAAACACAAGTGCGACGCGCGACTCAGTTTCACTAACATTGAAATACGGGGCGCACTCGTCCGTACGCAAACACAAGTGCGACGCGCGACTCAGTTTCACTAACATTGAAATACGGGGCGCACTCGTCCGTACGCAAACACAAGTGCGACACGCGACTCAGTTTCACTGACATTGAAATACGGGACGCACTCGTCCGTACGCAAACACAAGTGCGACGCGCGACTCAGTTTCACTAACATTGAAATACGGGGCGCACTCGTCCGTACGCAAACACAAGTGCGACGCGCGACTCAGTTTCACTAACATTGAAATACGGGACGCACTCGTCCGTACGCAAACTCAAGTGCGACACGCGACTCAGTTTCACTAACATTGAAATACGGGACGCACTCGTCCGTACGCAAACACAAGTGCGACGCGCGACTCAGTTTCACTAACATTGAAATACGGGACGCACTCGTCCGTACGCAAACACAAGTGCGACGCGCGACTCAGTTTCACTAACATTGAAATACGGGACGCACTCGTCCGTATGCAAACACAAGTGCGACGCGCGACTCAGTTTCACTAACATTGAAATACGGGGCGCACTCGTCCGTACGCAAACACAAGTGCGACACGCGACTCAGTTTCACTAACATTGAAATACGGGACGCACTCGTCCGTATGCAAACACAAGTGCGACGCGCGACTCAGTTTCACTAACATTGAAATACGGGGCGCACTCGTCCGTACGCAAACACAAGTGCGACGCGCGACTCAGTTTCACTAACATTGAAATACGGGGCGCACTCGTCCGTACGCAAACACAAGTGCGACGCGCGACTCAGTTTCACTAACATTGAAATACGGGACGCACTCGTCCCTACGCAAACACAAGTGCGACGCGCGACTCAGTTTCACTAACATTGAAATACGGGGCGCACTCGTCCGTATGCAAACACAAGTGCGACACGCGACTCAGTTTCACTAACATTGAAATACGGGACGCACTCGTCCCTACGCAAACACAAGTGCGACGCGCGACTCAGTTTCACTAACATTGAAATACGGGGTGCACTCGTCCGTATGCAAACACAAGTGCGACACGCGACTCAGTTTCACTAACATTGAAATACGGGACGCACTCGTCCGTACGCAAACACAAGTGCGACGCGCGACTCAGTTTCACTAACATTGAAATACGGGGTGCACTCGTCCGTATGCAAACACAAGTGCGACACGCGACTCAGTTTCACTAACATTGAAATACGGGACGCACTCGTCCGTACTCAAACACAAGTGCGACGCGCGACTCAGTTTCACTAACATTGAAATACGGGACGCACTCGTCCGTACGCAAACACAAGTGCGACGCGCGACTCAGTTTCACTAACATTGAAATACGGGGTGCACTCGTCCGTATGCAAACACAAGTGCGACACGTGACTCAGTTTCACTAACATTGAAATACGGGACGCACTCGTCCGTACGCAAACACATGTGCGACGCGCGACTCAGTTTCACTAACATTGAAATACGGGGCGCACTCGTCCGTACGCAAACACAAGTGCGACGCGCGACTCAGTTTCACTAACATTGAAATACGGGACGCACTCGTCCGTATGCAAACACAAGTGCGACACGCGACTCAGTTTCACTAACATTGAAATACGGGACGCACTCGTCCGTACGCAAACACAAGTGCGACGCGCGACTCAATTTCACTAACATTGAAATACGGGACGCACTCGTCCGTACGCAAACACAAGTGCGACGCGCGACTCAGTTTCACTAACATTGAAATACGGGACGCACTCGTCCCTACGCAAACACAAGTGCGACGCGCGACTCAGTTTCACTAACATTGAAATACGGGGCGCACTCGTCCGTATGCAAACACAAGTGCGACACGCGACTCAGTTTCACTAACATTGAAATACGGGACGCACTCGTCCCTACGCAAACACAAGTGCGACGCGCGACTCAGTTTCACTAACATTGAAATACGGGGTGCACTCGTCCGTATGCAAACACAAGTGCGACACGCGACTCAGTTTCACTAACATTGAAATACGGGACGCACTCGTCCGTATGCAAACACAAGTGCGACGCGCGACTCAGTTTCACTAACATTGAAATACGGGACGCACTCGTCCGTATGCAAACACAAGTGCGACGCGCGTCTCAGTTTCACTAACATTGAAATACGAGGCGCACTCGTCCGTACGCAAACACAAGTGCGACGCGTGACTCAGTTTCACTAACATTGAAATACGGGACGCATTCGTCCCTATGCAAACACAAGTGCGACGCGCGACTCAGTTTCACTAACATTGAAATACGGGGCGCACTCGTCCGTACGCAAACACAAGTGCGACGCGCGACTCAGTTTCAATAACATTGAAATACGGGGCGCACTCGTCCGTATGCAAACACTTGTGCGACGCGCGACTCTGTTTCACTAACATTGAAATACGGGACGCACTCGTCCCTACGCAAACACAAGTGCGACGCGCGACTCAGTTTCACTAACATTGAAATAGGGGACGCACTCGTCCGTACGCAAACACAAGTGCGAAGCGCGACTCAGTTTCAGTAACATTGAAACCTACTTAAAAATAATTCATCACGAACCCAAAGGCATAAAGGAAGCAATCGAGATGCACTTAGCTAAGAGAAACAACCCCAATAATTTAAAGGAACACACTTTCATGGAGAGTTCAGCCCTCTTCACTGTACACACCCTGTCGGAAACAAGACACAACATAACGATGTAGCCAAGGGATTAATGAGGGAAACATGTTATTGGATCAGGATGTACCATGTATCTTTTTCTTCAATAAACCTAGGCTGGTATTAACGGCAGTATTAAAGGTGCTTGGACATTTTCATTAGACTGTTTGCACTTAAAGGGGGCCCCTTAGCTCATGTGTTGTGAGTTTGTAAGCAGGTCTTTAATAGTTGGGGGGCGTGGTGGCTCACCGGTCTAGCTGTATGCCTCTCACCAAGGTGGTCCGGGTTCGATTCCCAGTCAATGCATGTGAGATTTTCGAAGTGAAATGCAATGTCTTGTGGTTCGGATTACACGTAAAAAGGAGGTCCCGTGGCTCATGATCTCGAGATTAACGGTCACGTTAAACTACAAGCTTCCTTCCTTCCTTTAATAGTTGAGGATTATCCTGAATACAGTAACATACACCACATTAGGGAGACTAGACTTGGCAACTTGCACGAGGAACACACAGCACTTAGGAGTGTGAGACAACGGACCCTCACACACAGGAAACTCCCCTCAGTCGAGTGCAAACAGTGACCAAGTGAAGTGCAGTCACCAGGACCGCGCAAGATTCAAGTGCACAATACAATGTGCATTGACCATTTACAACAACCACATATTCACTCTAACCAAGCAAATTCCAGAGGTCAATCCCACTTCCAGTATCTCAACAAAACATCACATAGACCACAACTAGCACATATTATCTCAACTAAATTAGTGTATTAAATATTGTCACCCATACATAGATTGTATAGCCTAATCTTCGTGTTGACCGACTGAAAAGCAGCAAACTTTTGTTTTATGTTATAAAGTGTTATATATATATATATATTGGGTGTTCCTAAAATACTGTACATTTCAATATTTTTGTCTACAGTTTTCTTTATGCTAGGCCTAAAACATAACTGCGGATAACTTGAATTTTTCGATAATTCTCGGAAATTCGTGCATTAATTACTACGAATTATCAGTGGTGCACTGTAAATAAGAAATCGATAAACAGCTTACTTTCGCATTTTCTTGTGGCGAGTTTAAAAAAGATTCTTTTTGTGATTTTTAGGGTTATTAAAACACATTGCCACCTGTGCATTACTTCATTTAATAATTTGTAAAATTGGCGATTGGAATGTTTCCTATCCTTAATGATAAGACCATAATCAGCAAGTCCAACAAACCAAGGATATCTCTGCAATGGGACCACAAACTTATTGCTAAATAGTCACCTCAATTTGAGTACTAGAACGTCCTTTGTTTGAAGTGTGGATGCGAAACCTGGACATTAGGGAAACTGAAGGAATCAAAACTTAAGGCTACTGAAATGTGGTTTTGGAGAAGAATGACAAGAACAAGTAGGATGAACAGGAAAACAAATGATCTTGTTGTGCAGGACGTGAAGAAGGATTGATGCTTATTGAAAATAATAATAATAAGAAAACAAAGTTCCTTGCACATGTATTAAGGCACGATTCTCTTCTCCAAACCATTATCGAGGGCAAGGATGTCGTGTGGTTCTTATGGCAGCATCAAGAGATGAGAGAAAGTGCCTATCTCAGTTCTCACCAACATCCAAGGTCGCATTGGCTCAAAAATGAGCCACACTTTTTATATTCGCTGCCTACACTTTATGTACTGTTTAACCCTACAAGTGCCAAAGGTCGATTTTTTCGACGCTGTGTACCTGTCTGTAGTGCCAGCGTAGGAAAAATCGACCTTCATAAAAGTCGCGATAAAGGTACCTGAGGTGACATCTATCGACATAAAACACGTACTAAGTTGTCAAGCATAGTTTGAAGTTTATTTTTCCTATCGTAAGGAGTTTCGTTTCTGCGTAAATATTCCATGATACAGTATGTATCATCTTTGCTTTGAAATTTCAATGTTTACATGTGGTCAAGATGGCGACTCGAGATGTCAACATTGCCGGCAATATTGACCTTATTGCAGAATTAATAGACGATGGAAGTGATTTTAGTGATGTGGAACACGGCGAACATAATAGTTACGATACGAGTAGTGACAGTGATAGTGAGAGTGGGCCAGAACAGACTCAAATGCCGGAAAATAGTGATCGCAAAAGTGATTCCGGAGAAGATGTACCTCTTCAAGATAGACTTGATGCTGCTAATGCAGGTAGGACTACGGCTAATCAAACTACTTGAATACAAATTATCCCTCCTGAATCTGAGGAAGGCCTAGATCTATGGGATTTCAACATAATCTTGAGAGAAATTCGAAGGCTCTTTCTTACTTCCTTCTCTATTTTCTTCTCCAATTGTGGAACGTGATTTTGGCCGAAACTGATTTATTTTCTGTAGTGACCCAAGTTATGCACATATTGCAACGAAACGTTTACTGGTGACTAAGAACATATCCAGGAACAATTTGTGTATATTGGATTTTTCAACTCAGATAAGTGTTTTCCTGACAATTTTGGCTTGAAATTCGAATTAATTATTTTTTTGTTTTTGTTTTTACGTTATTAAAGTGATTGTTGGATCTTACATTTCTTTAATACATCTATTTCCTACACATAATTAAACTAACGAATCTGATCTAAATATTGATATAAGAAACATAATTTTCTGATAAAATTTGAGGTAACTGTAAGCATTTAACAAGCAGACTACAAATCGGAGGATTATGTGCTGGCACTACAGGAAATAAAGCTGGCACTTGTAGGGTTAACAAGGAATGCTCAGTAGCAACAATACAGTCTGTAAGAGAAGCTAGCGACATTTAATGACAACAATGCGAACTTATGTTTTGACGGTGACATTGTTATTCGGTAACACGGTATTGTTCTACGGTAGCTGTCTCAGTAACACTGTAAGAAAGCCTGTTTAATGCAAAAATGAGCAATAATTCATCAAGCAAAGGAATTCGGCGTGCTTATGATGCAGCCTTCAAACTTGCAGTTGTGGAAGAAAATACGGATATCAGAGAAACATGTTTACATGTGTCTTCCCTTAATCCGCATGCGGCTTATTTTCGGGCATAGACTTTTTTCCTCTTCGAATATTAAGGGTGCGGCTTATTTTTGGGCCAATACGGTAACTAAGGAGTCATTGTCCATTGAAGAATGAAGAACGCTACAATTCCTGCCTATTAGGGCGCTATGGATGCTCCGAGCCATGATGCAATGCTGACCTGTGGCTGGCATCGACACAACTATGTGAAATTTGGAATTGTTTGTGAGTTTTCTTGTTATTTTGTATGGCAATTGGATATGGTTGTGTGTTGTTGCAGATCATACGAGCGAGGTAGCATCAAGGTGGCCAGCACGGCCAACGTGTCGGACAACACCGTGCTGGTTCATGGGCTGGGGGAGTCGCTCAAGGACATCCAAGTGTTTGCCCAAGCAAAGCAGAAAGGTAGCAACCCTTGCGCCAAGAACAATGGAGGATGTGCCGAGCTATGTCTGTTCGACGGCACCCAGCCCGTGTGTGCGTGCGCTCATGGGAAGGTGGCAGCCGACAACATGACCTGTGAGGGTGAGAATAACAGTATCTTGTAATTCCTAAAGAACCTGGAAGTTAGGCAAAATGCCTTTTCTACCTGGATGGATATACTAAAGAATCAGATAGAGATAAATGTTTCCGTGCATTTGGGGACGGTGGAGCCAGTTTTTATTTTGCCTATTTGCCTACCGTATGTATTTTGGCTTCCATTGCCTTCTTTTTTTCCTTGCCATTTTTCGATCATTATGCATTTTTTCTGCAATTTACATATTTTTAAAAGCACATAATCAATTTCCATATATCGAAGATGAAAAAAGGTTACACAAATTAAATTACATATCAACGTTACAAAAATATCTTAGAATCTTGTTCACTGTAAATTGTTTATTTGTTTCAAGCACTCGAAAGTTTGTTTTCTCAATCCATTCCTTTAATCTCTTCAAATATCAGAACCTTCAGTAGTGATAGGAACGCACGGGCATAATGAATACCAAGAAAGAGAGAGGATGTGGGAAGTACACACCCCTGTTGCTGTGACAATGCGTAATTGTCTGGTATTCCCAATTTCGAAAAGATAAGGTAATTCAGAGAAGGGAAGAAAATCACTTCTGTCTAACAGGTTCTTAAAATGGCGGGCCTAAGATCAATTTCATCTGAACAGCAGTTGCAACATCCAGCGGACATTCTCAGTTTTCCCTCGATCAATGTAAAGCTTTCTTGGACTCGGGAATTCCGTTCTTGAAACTGGAAAATCAATCCCTCAGGTCGTTTCTGCAGAAGTACACTAAAGAAGAGGATCCATTAGAATCCACAATCCACTGCTTTGAAGTGGACCTGGAGAGGATTCAAAGCAGAGTTGCAGAAAAGGAAATCTGGATCTCCATTGATGAAACTATGGATGCAATGGCCAACATCATCATTGGAACTAAGGAAGCAATGAAACTGACTTATCATCAGTAGCAAGAGATGGAGCCAACGTCATCATTGGAACTATGGAAGCAACGCAAACAGACCTATCATCAGTAGCAAGAGCAAATAGTTCCACAGTAGCACAATACTGCGTGAGATGTGGCACCTCACGTGTCTAGCCCATTGGCTGCACAAAATTGCTCAAGAGGTAAGAAGTTTGTATCCTCACATGGATGTTAGTTTCTATAATCACCCTCCGAATCTGGGTTTTCAAGGACGTTGCACCACATGGGGAACCTGAATCTCAGCAGCCGTATATTGCAGCAACAAATGCTGTACTAAGTTGCTTCAGTTCGCAAGGTGAAAAGAGTCGTTGTACCATGAAGAACTCAGCACATTATAGTGTGCTACCGGAAGCAATCTTGAAGTTGGTATCATCCGTGGCGATCTTCGAAGATTCAGTAAACCAACTGCTGCAAGCACCAGGAGGAAAAGTGTAAACGTGTTCTAAGTGCTGAGAGTACACAGGTCATAAACCAACTGCTGCAAGCACCAGGAGGAAAAGTGTAAACGTGTTCTAAGTGCTGAGAGTACACAGGTCATAAACCAACTGCTGCAAGCACCAGGAGGAAAAGTGTAAACGTGTTCTAAGTGCTGAGAGTACACAGGTCATAAACCAACTGCTGCAAGCACCAGGAGGAAAAGTGTAAACGTGTTCTAAGTGCTGAGAGTACACAGGTCATAAACCAACTGCTGCAAGCACCAGGAGGAAAAGTGTAAACGTGTTCTAAGTGCTGAGAGTACACAGGTCATAAACCAACTGCTGCAAGCACCAGGAGGAAAAGTGTAAACGTGTTCTAAGTGCTGAGAGTACACAGGTCATAAACCCAACTGCTGCAAGCACCAGGAGGAAAAGTGTAAACGTGTTCTAAGTGCTGAGAGTACACAGGTCATAAACCAACTGCTGCAAGCACCAGGAGGAAAAGTGTAAACGTGTTCTAAGTGCTGAGAGTACACAGGTTATAAACCAACTGCTGCAAGCACCAGGAGGAAAAGTGTAAACGTGTTCTAAGTGCTGAGAGTACACAGGTTATAAACCAACTGCTGCAAGCACCAGGAGGAAAAGTGTAAACGTGCTGATGATAAACCCAATGAAGCACACTGAAATGTTTTGCTAGCTCCTAACTGTTGGGTGAGAAATGTAACTGTTTACCTTTGCCTAAGCTATGTTGTTTTAATGGGCGCCAAGACCTCAATGCAATGTTGAAATCTAAATTTGTATTTAACAACGTCTAGCTCTGGCAGAACACATTCAAGACTCTATTCACTCAGATCGTGGTATGATTTGATCATTAACCCAACAAACAATTGTATCAGGAGAAGGACTTGGTCTATATCTAATGCTACCTACTGAAAGCAAAGATTGCATTGTAAAAGAAATGAATTTATTATATAAAACAAGTATAGCAAAATTAATAATAATAATAAGTATAAAACTTAAATTGGAGCGTTGTGATTTGAATATTACCGATAGAAAATTACGTGAAAACGGAGTCTGATAAATTGATTTTACTCTTATTTCCAAGCTATGAAGTTACTGAAATATGAAATGTAAAACAAAGAAAATGAGAGATTGCATATTTCTGCGTCATTTGCGCTTACCACTGGAAATTGCCAAAGCATTTCCCTCGTACTTGATGATGCTGTGAGCTTCCCACAGTCTCCTGGACGTCGTCATCTCCGTCGAAATTTGATGATATTCTGGTAGATTAGATAATTCTATGGTCCGTACATCGGACCCAAACACTCGTATAACCACACTGGTTAAGTTTTACAAAAGTTAGTCCTCCAATCCACGGAACATCGGAGCGATTCCCGCGTACAACATACTCGTCAAGTATTTCACAGATTGTCCTCCTTCGACGGCGCGTCGAACGATATATGCACACGTTGGCTCCCCACTCCGGAGCAGTCTACTAGCTTACGTAGTCCTCATTGATTGGCTGAGCACGCCGCGCTATCTTCCCCTCCTCTGGGTCATTACACTCGGCGGGAGGGTTCCGTTTCAACAATTCGCCTTTCCTGGACGATGCGAGCCCGCTTGCGTAATTCTTCTCGACAGGAATCAGCTTGTATTTGAATTCCCAGTGAGTCATCTCTCTCAAATACCCTAACTGACAAAAACTCCGTAAAATTCCGTAATCAGATAATTTTCTATGATATCGTCGTTCGTAATAATTTGCATGATAGCGTTTTCTAAGACATAGAAAACATATCTGAATGCTAATAATTTTTATAAAATGCTCCGAAAATATCTAAATAATAATTATAATAAATTAATAATAATAATAAATTAACATGAAAAATTCTCTTGGCTGAACAATTTGCCGCGTAAATAAATATAGAATGGCTTCCTACTGACTTATGCCAGTTGCATAAAAACCCCACGAAAAACACGTTACAACACTACAAAGTAGATAATTGTTAATATCAATAATTTTAAGAAAAGACAAGAAAAGAAAAACGGACAATTAAACTTAAAACTAGAAAATAAAATAAAAATCTTAAAATACATAATTAGTACTTTCCTCAATGTTGGCAATATCTACTCTGCACAACCTCTATAGCATTTGAGTGTGGATCCCAAATTACCGATCCGTATTACAATTCACTTCTTGCAAGGCTCGTGAATAACTGGATAAGTGTCGAAGGCTGAATAAATAATTTAAAATGCCTTATCATGAACCCAAGCATCCGGTTGGCGTCGTTCGTTATTCTTATAATATGAGTGTTGAACATTAATTTACCGTCAAATATTACTCCTAAATCCTAAAATGTTGATACTAATTTAACATTTTGTATTTAATAACACGGGTTCACACATTCCCTTTTTCTAGTAACTGCCATGCACTTATATTTCTTCACATTTAGTGACATATAGTTCTTATCACAACACAATCTCCTATTTTGTTATACTCTATGGTCTTTATGGTTTTAAATCATCAGCATTTGGCATGACTAAGGTAATTAGGTAAGATGGGGGCTTGACCCAGTCGGCCGACTGGGAGCAGGCTGTGGATTTTCATTTTCATTAACAAAAATTAAAAATTGAAGAGGGCACAGATTAGATCCCTGAGGAATACCGGAAGAACTAATAATGTGTTCAGAAATTTCATCATGGCGCGTCTCGCTTGGAAGTGATGGGCACCATTTCGGCAACGCTGTACAGCTATTCCCGGAGTGGCTACCTGGTGAACCATGTGTTATTTCCTCGTACACATACAAACCGATAAAAAATAAGTGAATTAATTTACATATTTCACAGTCATACAGCATAACTTTTTGATGTATAACGATTAAAACGCAACCAAGAACTACATTTTCCAACCACCCCGAGCCGAGAAAAAGTTACCTTACAACAATGATAACAACTTTGTTTCTTGGACACACAAAATTGTGAAATTAATAAACCAGTTATACAACATTCCAATGTATATTGTGTTAAAATTTGGATTTGATCTGATGACGGGTTTGTGAGATAATAATTCTTAAATGTGACGCATGGTTGAAACACGCTTAAAAACGGGCACTTTTTGTGTTCCAACTGCGATAAAAAATATTAAAATATAAATTTAAAAATCCAAACCTACGTGGACTAACGTAGAATAGAACGACGAAATTGTTGATGGTATTGGATTTTATGTAGGTCTAATGGTTACTTCACAAACAACCTTCAAACTCAAGTACACATAATACTTTGGTCGACAGTAGGTATCGTTGATATCTGCTAGCGAACCACTTGAAATTGAACGGAACTTGTAGCTCACCCTAGTGGTGTCCACTGGAAGCAGCTACAGACTCAGGCGAGCCGAACATGTCCTGGGACACTCCCGGCACTAAAAGCCATACGATAAATATGTATATGGATACTGTTACAAGGGATGGACATAAATCTGTACCTGACGATGTGCTTCTGGCTACTGAATAAAAGACTCGCAGAATTTGGATTACGGCTCAACATTAAGAAAACTGAGTATTTGACAACGAATCTAAATGATCCGACTACAATTCAAATTACTAGTGTTGACCTTCCAAAGTCTCCCACAAGTCCAACCCCTCCTCCACGTGGTAGGAGACTGGCAACAGCATGAAGTAGCGGTGAAGTACAGTGGGGACTTCGTGTGCCCCGGGACCGTTACGGTAGCTGTGATGGTCCTACAGGAACCCTGAAAAGTGACGGCTGAAGCTACGATAGGCCTAGCAAGCCAGTAGTGGATATTATATTTGCTTTCAAAACAGGAACAGGCCTCGGAAAGGACGGATGCAAACGATGACGACCCGGATATGCTAATAGACTACGAGTTGGGACATTAAACATACAGACACTGACAGGAAAGGTGGAGGAGATTGTAGATGTGATGGAGAGAAGAAAGCTGGTTGTACTGGGTTTGGCAGAAACAAGATGGAAAGGAGAAGGTCACAGAGAACTGAGGAAAGGGTACCGGTTGTACTGGAGTGGGAACAGTGAAGGAAGGAGTACGAGTAGTTGTGAGAGATGGAATGAAGGGAATAAGTGACAGGATCATGAAGATCAGAGTAACTGTAAAGGGAAGAAGCCTGGAGATAGCCCAGGTATATGCCCCTCAAGTTGGATGTACAGCTCAAGAGAAGGAAGACTTTGAGGAGGAGCTGCAACAGCAGTTGAATGGTCAGAGCATCATTGTCATGGCAGATTTGAATGCACATGTAGAAAGTGAAAGGCAAGGATATGAAAATGTAATGGGAGCAGAAGGATGGGGCAGCAGGAATGAAGAAGGGAGAAAGTTGCTGGATTTTTGCAAGAGGAACGGTTTAGTTGTAGGCAACTCCTGGTTCCGGAAGAAAGAAAGCCACAAGGTAACGTGGTACAGCAGTGATTTAACAAAGAAATCGTTGGTAGATTACATGCTGTACGACTGGGAAATGAAGAGAAGTGTCAGAGATATAAAGGTAATACCATCAGAGGCCTTAGATAGCGACCACAGAATACTTGTAATGAACCTGGGAGTTGTTAAGGATAGCAAGAGGACAGATTACCAGGAAAGGAGAATCAAAGTATGGAAACTCAAGGAAAAGGAAGTCAAGGAAGAATTCCTGAAGATAATAAGGGAAAGGATGCCAACAGACAATCCTAAAACAGGGGAAGAGGAATGGAAGCAATTCAAAAACACAATGGTGGAAGCTGCAGTGGCAGTATGTGGAAGAACAAGCAACAGAAAGCGGTGTAAAGAGACACCATGGTGGAATGAGAGAGTAAAAGAAGCTGTGGGAAGGAAGAACAAGGCTTTCAGAGTGTGGTTCCAGGAAAGAACTGATCTGGCAAAGGAAGATTATAAGATAAAGAACAAAGAAGCAAACAAGATTGTCGCAGAGCAGAGGAAGAAGTGGATGGTAAAGTGGACAGAGATGATGGAGGAAGACAGCATGGGAAGATCAAAAGTAAGTGAAGAGGTCTGCGAGAGGATGTGGTAATGATGGACAAAAACGGAAATGAGGTACACAACAAAGAGACACTCAAGACAGTGTGGAAAGAGTACTTTGAGGATTTGCTGAATCCAAATGGTCATAGGGAGGGAGACAATGTATTGGAAGATGGAGAAGACAACACAGGAATGGAAAAGGACCTGACTTCGAGAGAACTGGAAATGGCTATAGACCAGATGAAAGGAGGAAGGGCACCGGGTGTGGATGAAGTGAGTGCTGAAATGGTGAAGGCAGCAGGGGAGGTTGGGAAACAGTGGCTGTACCGTGTGATGAGGGTGATATGGAAGGAGAAAAAGACCCCAGAAGATTGGAAGAAAGGATTAATTGTCCCAATATTTAAGAAAGGAGTGCAGAAATTACAGGGGAGTCACACTCATACCACACTGTGCCAAGATATATGAAAGATATTAGAAAGTAGAATACGAGCCAAAGTGGAGAGAGAATTGAGAGAGGAGCAGTATGGATTCAGACCTGGAAGATCAACAGTGGATCTCATATTTTCAGTGAGACAGCTCCAGGAACACCACTACGAATTTGGAGAGGATCTGTTGATGGCCTTCCTGGACATCGAAAAGGCCTATGATAGTGTGTGTAGGGAGAAGGTTTGGGAAGCAATGGAAAACATGGGAGTGGAAAAAGAGACTGTAGGCAGAGTGAAGGAGATGTATTGTGGAAGTGTGAGTTGTGTGAAAGTTGGAGGGGAAAGAACTGACTGGTTCAGACAAATGAGTGGCCTGAAACAGGGTAGTGCACTGTCACCCCTTCTCTTTATTGTGGTTATGGACGAGGTAATGACACGGATAGCAGGAAAGATAGGAGAAGATAAGATGAAAGCAATGGTGTTTGCAGATGATCTCATGGTCTGGGGAAACAGGGAGGAGGAAATTCAGGAGCAACTGAAGGCTTGGGAAGAAACAGTGGGAGAGTACGGATGGAAGTTCAACATCAGGAATAGTGAGATCCTGTTAATGACCAGGAAAAGGGGCAGACCAATGAGTGTTGTAGCACTTGGAGGAGGACAGCTGAAGAAAGTGGAAAGTCTCAAGTACTTGGGAAGTATAGTGGAGGAAAATGGGAGAAATGACAAAGAGATTACGGAACGTGGCAGACAGGCAGAAGCATTTCTGAGAAGCATTAGGAGCTTAGTGTGGAATAAAGATGTCCCACAAAAAAGCAAGGAAGTGTTATACAGAAGCTACTATATCCCGATACTGACCTAAGCATCAGAAACGTGGATAATGAAGAAAAGAGACATAAGCAGAATACAGGCAAGTGAAATGAAGTTCCTGCGAAGTAGGATCAGAGTGACAAGAAGAGACAGGGTGAGGAATGAAAGGTCAGGGAAATAGTGAAAGAGGAGCCCTTGCAAGGTAGGATTGAGACATCAAGACAGGTGGTATGGACACTTAAAGAGAATGGATGAGAAGAAGATTCCCAAGAGGATACATCAGATGCAGATGCAGAAGAAACGACCAAGAGATAGATGGCTGAAAGGAGTGGAGGAATGTGTCAAGAAGAGAGGCGAGGACTGGACCAGAGTAATAGAGGTGAGGTGGTGGGAAGAAAGGACTAAGTGGCGAGGCTTATGTTCCAAACAGACCCAGCCTGGGGCTGGAAACTGTACAAGATGATGATGATGACCACCTTCCAAAGACATCTTGGCTCGACTGTTACTGCAGATGGAACCCTCAGTGTCCGGTGCCTTATGTGATAAGAAGATTCCAGTCCCGTTGCTCTGTGTGGGGCAGAATGCTGGGCTTGGTGTGATGGAGACATCTTGGCTCGACTATTACTGCAGATGGAACCCTCAGTCCCGTTGCTCTGTGTGGGGCAGAATGCTGGGCTTGGTGTGATGGAGACATCTTGGCTCGACTATTACTGCAGATGGAACCCTCAGTGTCCGGTGCCTTATGTGATAAGAAGATTCCAGTCCCGTTGCTCTGTGTGGGGCAGAATGCTGGGCTTGGTGTGATGGAGACATTTTGGCTCGACTATTACTGCAGATGGAACCCTCAGACCCGTTGCTCTGTGTGGGGCAGAATGCTGGGCTTGGTGTGATGGAGACATCTTGGCTCGACTATTACTGCAGATGGAACCCTCAGTGTCCGGTGCCTTATGTGATAAGAAGATTCCAGTCCCGTTGCTCTGTGTGGGGCAGAATGCTGGGCTTGGTGTGATGGAGACATCTTGGCTCGACTATTACTGCAGATGGAACCCTCAGTGTCCGGTGCCTTATGTGATAAGAAGATTCCAGACCAGTTGCTCTGTGTGGGGCAGAATGCTGGGCTTGGTGTGATGGAGACATCTTGGCTCGACTATTACTGCAGATGGAACCCTCAGTGTCCGGTGCCTTATGTGATAAGAAGATTCCAGTCCCGTTGCTCTGTGTGGGGCAGAATGCTGGGCTTGGTGTGATGGAGACATCTTGACTCGACTATTACTGCAGATGGAACCCTCAGTGTCCGGTGCCTTATGTGATAAGAAGATTCCAGTCCCATTGCTCTATGTGGGGCAGAATGCTGGCCGTGGTCTGATGCAGACAAAGATGCTGGCTTCACACTCCCCGATCATGTCAGCAATAATGACATTCACAAGCGATGTGGACTAGCACCAATTGCTGAAATGATGAGGGAAAGCCGTCTCCGCTGGTATGGCCATGTCTTACGGGCTGGTGAGACAACAGTTGCACACACTGGATTGGCATTGCGGATAGATGGGAAGAGACTAATAGGACGACCGAGACAGCGTTTGCTTGACACTCTACATGACGATTTAAATATTGCCCGATTTCATCTTGACATTGCACGCAATCGTGTAATATGGCGACAGAGAACCAAAAATGCAGACTCTGCTAATTTGTGGGACAAATGCTAAAGAAAAAGGAGAAAGAAAGATGTTAATCTATTAAACTATCAATGCAGATGAAGATATAAACTTGTATATTCTACTAAAGATCATTTCATAGTGTTGACAAAGCAGATTACTCAATAGTTCTGGTCAGCTAACTTCATTTTATGAGACTCTCTCATTTCAAGAACAATGTTATCATCCCTATACTGAAGAAAGTAGGAGCTGACAGATGTGAAGATTACCGTACAATCATGCTCCGAACATCCTGACTAGAATAATTTACAAGAGGATGGAAAGACAGATAGAAACGACAATCAAGCGAATGGCGACATACAGATTAACTACGCTCAATACAAACAGATGCACTGATGATTATCGTGTGTTATGATTATGGTACAGGTTATTAAAGTAAATGCAGACTACTACTTGCGTGACTTGATACCTCATTTGAACCCAGTAGGCGTCGTAAACGACCTCAGGCCATTGTGTAACATGACCATGCTCGTTGTCATGTAGCCGCAACAGTGAGGAATTTGTTTACAAGGTGAGTACTTTTAACCTCCAAACTCACCTGACATGAGCCTCTATGAGGCATTCGATTTCAATCCAGGATTGCCATCCAGAGAGCTCTAGATCGATCAGTGAGAGAGATATCCAGAGATGGAGTGTGTAACGGCAGGAAGGAGACTATTGTGATGCTATAGCAGTTTTGCCCTAGTTTATGAGTTTCAATTGGCAATGTCTGTTTATTTTATGCTCGTTGGCATATTAAGGTTGCAACAAACAATGTTAAAAATACATCACTCAAGGTCACCATTTTGATTCTCAAGTGATGACAGAACATATCCTCCCTCCTGAGAAGCCGAGTGGTCCTGCTGTCAGGGGTGGAGGAGTAGTCGAACCACTCCGTCAGTAAGACCCAGGGGCCACTACTATCAATGAGTAGACTTCATCCCTTCGATATTGGATTGAAAGAATCGATCTGTTAGGATTTTTGCGACCCGCATTCGCGGGAGCTTTAAATCAATTGTTTTGATTTGTTAAAATTTACGAGAAAAATTAAGGACACAATTAAGGTTTTTATTAAATGGCGAAGACAACAGCGTTTTATTCAATCCACAAATACATGCATTAACAAGTACCAGACCCTGGGGCGTTACTCTAGTCGATCAGTTTGACATCATTTGAAGCACCATTATCCAGCCTACGACGGCGAATATTTGCGCTATAGACAGCAGTGGTCCCGCCAAATCCCAAAATCCTCACTGGTCTTGTCAAACACTTTGAAAATATTCCTCACTTTCAGAAACCAATAGCACATATCTGAGCACATTTAAAGTACTCTTCACCATGATTCTCTGTGCTTTATGGAGATCCTTGATTCTTCATGCACCAACCACCAACCACCCTAGCCACTCAATGCTGCTGTAGTGGAAGCTTCTACGAGTTTCAAGTGAGGACAGCTTGTTTACCTATGCCGTCACTCTTAAATAAATGTACCCAATGTGGGATTCTCATGTTTTCAAGGAGAATACCATCCCATACCTTTTCATCGCAAGATGAATCAATTGAACTGAGCAAGGCGAGCCACTCACGTCGCATTATTGCGAGCTAAACTGTCTCAACCCCAGTCACCACAAAGTGACTTTACCTTCGTATTGTGAGTTGCTCCAAACAGCACAGTCCCCATCTTCCTCACATCTTCCTGTTTATTTTAAGAAATGCCTTTTCAATATCAGCTACAACATTGTGAGGTGACCAAGCTCCACATTCCTTCACAACTGGGAATGAAGTTTCCTGATTGTAGATTGTAATCTCTCTAGAGCTAGATTGGCTCATCAGAGGACTCTTGGTTATTCCTCCTCACATTGAACATATAAAATCCCTTGGCATTCTGTTCAGATTGACTGGAATTAGGACTTCACTCCAAATAGCCCTACACTGACGCTGCCCTCCGAGACTCTCTCCACCGACAGTTCTGCTGTTGTGATGGAACTGCGACATATAGCCCTACACTGACGCTGCCCTCCGAGACTCGCTCCACCAACAGTTCTGCTGTGATGATGGAACTGCGACAAATAGCCCTACACTGATGCTGCCCTCCGAGACTCGCTCACCGACAGTTCTGCTGTTGTGATGGAACTGCGACATATAGCCCTACACTGACGCTGCCCTCCGAGACTTGCTCCACCAACAGTTCTGCTGTGATGATGGAACTGCGACAAATAGCCCTACACTGATGCTGCCCTCCGAGACTCGCTCACCGACAGTTCTGCTGTTGTGATGGATCTGCGACATATAGCCCTACACTGATGCTGCCCTCCGAGACTCACTCACCGACAGTTCTGCTGTTGTGATGGAACTGCGACATATAGCCCTACACTGACGCTGCCCTCCGAGACTTGCTCCACCAACAGTTCTGCTGTTGTGATGGAACTGCGACATATAGCCCTACACTGACGCTGCCCTCCGAGACTCGCTCCACCAACAGTTCTGCTGTGATGATGGAACTGCGACAAATAGCCCTACACTGATGCTGCCCTCCGAGACTCACTCACCGACAGTTCTGCTGTTGTGATGGAACTGCGACATATAGCCCTACACTGACGCTGCCCTCCGAGACTTGCTCCACCAACAGTTCTGCTGTGATGATGGAACTGCGACAAATAGCCCTACACTGATGCTGCCCTCCGAGACTCGCTCACCGACAGTTCTGCTGTTGTGATGGATCTGCGACATATAGCCCTACACTGACGCTGCCCTCCAAGACTCGCTCCACCGACAGTTCTGTTGTTGTGATGGAACTGCGACAAATAGCCCTCCACTGACGCTGCCCTCCGAGACTCACTCCTCCGAAAGTTCTGCTGTTGTGATGGAACTGCGACAAATAGCCCTACACTGACGCTGCCCTCCGAGACTCCCTCCACCGACAGTTCTGCTGTTGTGATAGAACTGCGACAAATAGCCCTACACTGACGCTGCCCTCCAAGACTCGCTCCACCTACAGTTCTGCTGTTGTGATTGAACTGCGACAAATAGCCCTACACTGACGCTGCCCTCCGAGACTCGCTCCACCGACAGTTCTGCTGTTGTGATGGAACTGCGACATATAGCCCTACACTGATGCTGCCCTCAGAGACTCGCTCCACCGACAGTTCTGCTGTTGTGATGGAACTGCGACAAATAGCCCTACACTGACGCTGCCCTCCGAGACTCGCTCCACCGACAGTTCTGCTGTTGTGATAGAACTGCGACAAATAGCCCTACACTGACGCTGCCCTCCAAGACTCGCTCCACCGACAGTTCTGCTGTTGTGATTGAACTGCGACAAATAGCCCTACACTGACGCTGCCCTCCGAGACTCGCTCACCGACAGTTCTGCTGTTGTGATGGAACTGCGACGAATGCGCACAGTAGTAGTTTAGATGTTGATAACTTTTCAGATGATGCATGAATGATTACAGTGAACTAAGAAAGGAAAGTTATAACAAACCTAACACAAAGATACTTGAATTCAAAGAAAGAATTTTTAATTTTTAATGAAAGGATTTTTCCAAGCTGTGAATTTTGTTGCAGATTACGACAGCTTCTTGGTGTACTCTCGAGTCCAGAGTATCGACAGTATTCATATGTTCAACGAATTCAACTTGAACGCTCCATTTCCGAGTATTCAGTCATCCCAGTACATGAGAAATGCTATTGGGCTGTCGTTCGATTACCAGCGCAGTAAGATCTTCTACTCGGACATCCAACGAGGCAGCATCAATGCTGTGTTCTTCAATGGGACCAACCATACGGTCATTGTGGAACGTGAGTACAATGTTAGTTCCCTCTGTCATGGACTATCTCAGCATGTGCATGTGTCCTTGTAGCTTGTCAGCATAGAGCATCAATACTGTGGCTGGAGAGTATCACCATCCCCGCACTCCAGGTATTCCATTCTGTTCACATTGAGTGATTGGCAGACGAACCCAATGGGAGCAGGGCACCAACACCACAACATACACCACGGGAGCGAAGGGAGTCATGAGGGATGCAGTGATCTGTCCCTGTCTCTGTCCCTTCCCAGTTCACAGAAAGTAGGGAGGGAAACATCAGCCATGTAAATTTGTGTAGACATTGATTTGGTAAGACATAAACCCAAAAGTGTCATGGAAGTCATTTGGTATAGTAAGTGTGGTCTATTAATACAAGGGTTGGCAAACATTGCCCATGGCCACATGCAGACAAGTGCAAGGTGGACATGCCTCCCCGGTAAGTGACCAAAGTGTCCGAGACGGATTGGGACAGAACAAGGTACTGCTTCACATCCTCCGTCAAAGTGGGTTCCACAAGAGTTAGCGGACTTGCTATGAGCAAGACCTGCACGGATGTGGAGATAGTTTGCATGGATGTGCGGATAGTTTTTAGAATACAATGTTGAATAGATTCTTCAAAAATAATTATAGTTGTTTCACGTTTCTTGTTATTTGCTTTCTCCTGGATTGTATGAGAAGTGAGAGTATTAGCCGTTACTCAGAGGGACAAAACATTGCCTGGGACAATAACCCCGTTTCATCTACATTATAGATGCCAGAACCCTTAATTTTGAGCTCCTGCATGGTTTCTGTGAGCTTTTCAAAGAACTCTTCTTTTGTCTTTTCTGTAGCCATCGAGCTTGGAGCGGCGGAAAGGTTTTCTGGCTACCTGAGGGTTAAGTTATGACGCATCATAAAGTGTGAGAACTGGAAGTAGGAGTAGAAGCATAATACGTTCGTCTTTCTTCTTTGTAATTTGGCTATTGACCTTTTGAATGGCGCGCATTGTGATGTCTAAGTATTCTTCACAAGTCTGTGCGTCTAGTTCGTATTCTTCATCTCGTAGCATTTCATGGATTGAATCATCATCATCTAAGGTGAGCAACAATGTTATAGTATCCTGAAGGGATCACGGATATGCTTGATCTCAGCAGTGTCTGTAGTAGTAATACTGTCTATTAAAAATGTTGCGAAACGTGTAGAATTAGTGCGCTGAGTGGCACGTTTCCGTTTAAGAGTTTTGAGTTGTTGTTCGTGGTCAGCCATTGTGTGAGAGAAAATACATGAATAGCTGAAAGCGATTTCTGATTTGTGTGGCTGTGAAAATGGGAAATAGTCAAAGAAGACCTGTATTACTGAACGAGTGCAGACGATTTCAGTAGTTGCCGAGAGATGGTAGCACCTGTCACGTGCTAATGGCATGTTGCTGTATCTCATTCTCTAAAGGCTAAGCGGTGTCGCTGCATCGTGACGTAGGAAGCAGATTGTGTTTCTAAGGTCTTCCTCTCGATTTCTTCCCTACGACCTTCCCATCGAAGACAATCCGGAGAAAGGTGTCGTGCCATAAGACGTGTCCAAGAAATTTAGTTTTCCTCTGCTCTAATGAATAAAGTAATGTCCGTTTCTCCTTAACATCATCCAAGATTTGTTCTTCTTTTCCCTCCAACTTGTCCTTGTCAGCAGCTTCTAGTCTTGATTGTGCCCAGGTCTCACATCCGTAAGTTAGCACACTCCAAAGGTCTTCCTGGCTGTAATTCCTATGTGCTTGCTTAACAATAGATATTTCCTGCTCTGCCGTCTTTTGACCTCTGAAAGGCACCGATTGTCACCGGTAAAGACACTACCCAGATAACAAATTTCTGTAACGTGATCTATTGTTGTACAGCCTAACTTAATATTTGTTTTCAATTCAGTCTTCTTCTTTTGAAAAACCATGATTTTTGTTTTGTTTATGTTTATTTTTAGTCTGAACGTCTCTAAGGTGTTGGTTAGCATGCCGAGCATCTTAGTTATGGTGTGCTCGGAAGCAGCTACCAAAGCTGAAAAAGTGTAAATCGAGGGAAAATGTGAGTTGTGGGAAATCGTTAGGTTACATTTTTTATACACACTCTGAGCCTAAGAAGTGTAGAACTCTTATTGAAATAAGATTTTGGAATTTCAAAATAGCTTACAATATTCATTTAACACTGTAGTGCCTACTTTCTGGCAAACAAGTGCTCCGCACTTTATTTAAGGATCACCTCGATCTGTTTTTCCAATTTGTACAGAATATCACTATTTCCATCTGCAGCAGAAATGTACTTTTTGATAGTGTTTAGTGCTGAAGTTACCATTGCATGAGAGGGTACACTTTCTTCAGTTTGGCCTACATCTTCCTCCATAAGCAATTCCACAGACAACGGTGACAACTTCATTGTCGATGCTCATTCAGGGAGCAATCAGTACGGAGCTCATTCCATGCACATGTAAGCACATCTTCCACCCTCATTCCTTCTACATTGTCGATGCTCATCCAGTGAGCAATCAGTATGGAGCTCATTCCATGCACATGTAAGCACATCTTCCACCCTCATTCCTTCTTCATTGTCGATGCTCATCCAGGAAGCAATCAGTACGGAGCTCATTCCATGCACATGTAAGCACATCTTCCACCCTCATTCCTTCTTCATTGTCGATGCTCATCCAGTGAGCAATCAGTACGGAGCTCATTCCATGCACATGTAAGCACATCTTCCACCCTCATTCCTTCTTCATTGTCGATGCTCATCCTGGGAGCAATCAGTACGGAGCTCATTCCATGCACATGTAAGCACATCTTCCACCCTCATTCCTTCTACATTGTCGATGCTCATCCAGTGAGCAATCAGTACGGAGCTCATTCCATGCACATGTAAGCACATCTTCCACCCTCATTCCTTCTTCATTGTCGATGCTCATCCAGGGAGCAATCAGTACGGAGCTCATTCCATGCACATGTAAGCACATCTTCCACCCTCATTCCTTCTTCATTGTCGATGCTCATTCAGGGAGCAATCAGTACGGAGCTCATTCCATGCACATGTAAGCACATCTTCCACCCTCATTCCTTCTTCATTGTCGATGCTCATCCAGTGAGCAATCAGTACGGAGCTCATTCCATGCACATGTAAGCACATCTTCCACCCTCATTCCTTCTTCATTGTCGATGCTCATCTAGTGAGCAATCAGTACGGAGCTCATTCCATGCACTTGTAAGCACATCTTCCACCCTCATTCCTTCTTCATTGTCGATGCTCATCCAGGGAGCAATCAGTACTGAGCTCATTCCAGGCACATGTAAGCACATCTTCCACCCTCATTCCTTCTTCATTGTCGATGCTCATCCAGGGAGCAATCAGTATGGAGCTCATTCCATGCACTTGTAAGCACATCTTCCACCCTCATTCCTTCTACATTGTCGATGCTCATCCAGGGAGCAATCAGTACGGAGCTCATTCCATGCACATGTAAGCACATCTTCCACCCTCATTCCTTCTTCATTGTCGATGCTCATCCAGTGAGCAATCAGTACGGAGCTCATTCCATGCACATGTAAGCACATCTTCCACCCTCATTCCTTCTACATCGTCGATGCTCATTCAGTGAGCAATCAGTACGGAGCTCATTCCATGCACATGTAAGCACATCTTCCACCCTCTTTCCTTCTTCATTGTCGATGCTCATCCAGGGAGCAATCAGTACGGAGCTCATTCCATGCACATGTAAGCACATCTTCCACCCTCATTCCTTCTTCATTGTCGATGCTCATCCAGGGAGCAATCAGTACGGAGCTCATTCCATGCACTTGTAAGCACATCTTCCACCCTCATTCCTTCTTCATTGTCGATGCTCATTCAGTGAGCAATCAGTACGGAGCTCATTCCATGCACATGTAAGCACATCTTCCACCCTCATTCCTTCTTCATTGTCGATGCTCATCCAGGGAGCAATCAGTACGGAGCTCATTCCATGCACATGTAAGCACATCTTCCACCCTCATTCCTTCTTCATTGTCGATGCTCATTCAGTGAGCAATCAGTACGGAGCTCATTCCATGCACATGTAAGCACATCTTCCACCCTCATTCCTTCTTCATTGTCGATGCTCATCCAGTGAGCAATCAGTACGGAGCTCATTCCATGCACATGTAAGCACATCTTCCACCCTCATTCCTTCTTCATTGTCGATGCTCATCCAGTGAGCAATCAGTACTGAGCTCATTCCATGCACATGTAAGCACATCTTCCACCCTCATTCCTTCTACATTGTCGATGCTTATCCAGGGAGCAATCAGTACGGAGCTCATTCCATGCACATGTAAGCACATCTTCCACCCTCATTCCTTCTTCATTGTCGATGCTCATTCAGTGAGCAATCAGTACGGAGCTCATTCCATGCACATGTAAGCACATCTTCCACCCTCATTCCTTCTTCATTGTCGATGCTCATCCAGTGAGCAATCAGTACGGAGCTCATTCCATGCACATGTAAGCACATCTTCCACCCTCATTCCTTCTTCATTGTCGATGCTCATCCTGGGAGCAATCAGTACGGAGCTCATTCCATGCACATGTAAGCACATCTTCCACCCTCATTCCTTCTACATTGTCGATGCTCATCCAGTGAGCAATCAGTACGGAGCTCATTCCATGCACATGTAAGCACATCTTCCACCCTCATTCCTTCTTCATTGTCGATGCTCATCCAGGGAGCAATCAGTACGGAGCTCATTCCATGCACATGTAAGCACATCTTCCACCCTCATTCCTTCTTCATTGTCGATGCTCATCCAGTGAGCAATCAGTACGGAGCTCATTCCATGCACATGTAAGCACATCTTCCACCCTCATTCCTTCTTCATTGTCGATGCTCATCCAGTGAGCAATCAGTACTGAGCTCATTCCATGCACATGTAAGCACATCTTCCACCCTCATTCCTTCTACATTGTCGATGCTTATCCAGGGAGCAATCAGTACTGAGCTCATTCCAGGCACATGTAAGCACATCTTCCACCCTCATTCCTTCTTCATTGTCGATGCTCATCCAGGGAGCAATCAGTATGGAGCTCATTCCATGCACTTGTAAGCACATCTTCCACCCTCATTCCTTCTACATTGTCGATGCTCATCCAGGGAGCAATCAGTACGGAGCTCATTCCATGCACATGTAAGCACATCTTCCACCCTCATTCCTTCTTCATTGTCGATGCTCATCCAGTGAGCAATCAGTACGGAGCTCATTCCATGCACATGTAAGCACATCTTCCACCCTCATTCCTTCTACATCGTCGATGCTCATTCAGTGAGCAATCAGTACGGAGCTCATTCCATGCACATGTAAGCACATCTTCCACCCTCTTTCCTTCTTCATTGTCGATGCTCATCCAGGGAGCAATCAGTACGGAGCTCATTCCATGCACATGTAAGCACATCTTCCACCCTCATTCCTTCTTCATTGTCGATGCTCATCCAGGGAGCAATCAGTACGGAGCTCATTCCATGCACTTGTAAGCACATCTTCCACCCTCATTCCTTCTTCATTGTCGATGCTCATTCAGTGAGCAATCAGTACGGAGCTCATTCCATGCACATGTAAGCACATCTTCCACCCTCATTCCTTCTTCATTGTCGATGCTCATCCAGTGAGCAATCAGTACGGAGCTCATTCCATGCACATGTAAGCACATCTTCCACCCGCATTCCTTCTTCATTGTCGATGCTCATTCAGTGAGCAATCAGTACGGAGCTCATTCCATGCACATGTAAGCACATCTTCCACCCTCATTCCTTCTTCATTGTCGATGATCATTCAGTGAGCAATCAGTACGGAGCTCATTCCATGCACATGTAAGCACACCTTCCACCCTCATTCCTTCTTCATTGTCGATGCTCATCCAGGGAGCAATCAGTACGTAGCTAATTCCATGCACATGTAAGCACATCTTCCACCCTCATTCCTTCTTCATTGTCGATGCTCATCCAGTGAGCAATCAGTACGGAGCTCATTCCATGCACATGTAAGCACATCTTCCACCCTCATTCCTTCTTCATTGTCGATGCTCATTCAGTGAGCAATCAGTACGGAGCTCATTCTATGCACATGTAAGCACACCTTCCACCCTCATTCCTTCTTCATTGTCGATGCTCATCCAGTGAGCAATCAGTACGGAGCTCATTCCATGCACATGTAAGCACATCTTCTACCCTCGTTCCTTCTTCATTGTCGATGCTCATTCAGTGAGCAATCAGTACGGAGCTCATTCCATGCACATGTAAGCACATCTTCCACCCTCATTCCTTCTTCATTGTCGATGCTCATCCAGGGAGCAATCAGTACGGAGCACATTCCATGCACTTGTAAGCACATCTTCCACCCTCATTCCTTCTTCATTGTCGATGCTCTTTCAGGGAGCAATCAGTACGGAGCTCATTCCATGCACATGTAAGCACATCTTCCACCCTCATTCCTTCTTCATTGTCGATGCTCATTCAGTGAGCAATCAGTACGGAGCTCATTCCATGCACATGTAAGCACATCTTCCACCCTCATTCCTTCTTCATTGTCGATGCTCATTCAGTGAGCAATCAGTACGGAGCTCATTCCATGCACATGTAAGCACATCTTCCACCCTCATTCCTTCTTCATTGTCGATGCTCATTCAGCGAGCAATCAGTACGGAGCTCATTCCATGCACATGTAAGCACATCTTCCACCCTCATTCCTTCTTCATTGTCGATGCTCATCCAGGGAGCAATCAGTACGGAGCTCATTCCATGCACATGTAAGCACATCTTCCACCCTCATTCCTTCTTCATTGTCGATGCTCATTCAGTGAGCAATCAGTACGGAGCTCATTCCATGCACATGTAAGCACATCTTCCACCCTCATTCCTTCTTCATTGTCGATGCTCATCCAGTGAGCAATCAGTACGGAGCTCATTCCATGCACATGTAAGCACATCTTCCACCCTCATTCCTTCTTCATTGTCGATGCTCATCCAGTGAGCAATCAGTACTGAGCTCATTCCATGCACATGTAAGCACATCTTCCACCCTCATTCCTTCTACATTGTCGATGCTTATCCAGGGAGCAATCAGTACGGAGCTCATTCCATGCACATGTAAGCACATCTTCCACCCTCATTCCTTCTTCATTGTCGATGCTCATTCAGTGAGCAATCAGTACGGAGCTCATTCCATGCACATGTAAGCACATCTTCCACCCTCATTCCTTCTTCATTGCCGATGCTCATCCAGGGAGCAATCAGTACGGAGCACATTCCATGCACATGTAAGCACATCTTCCACCCTCATTCCTTCTTCATTGTCGATGCTCATTCAGTGAGCAATCAGTACGGGGCTCATTCCATGCACATGTAAGCACATCTTCCACCCTCATTCCTTCTACATTGTCGATGCTCATCTAGTGAGCAATCAGTACGGAGCTCATTCCATGCACTTGTAAGCACATCTTCCACCCTCATTCCTTCTTCATTGTCGATGCTCATCTAGTGAGCAATCAGTACGGAGCTCATTCCATGCACATGTAAGCACATCTTCCACCCTCATTCCTTCTTCATTGTCGATGCTCATCCAGTGAGCAATCAGTACGGAGCTCATTCCATGCACATGTAAGCACATCTTCCACCCTCATTCCTTCTTCATTGTCGATGCTCATCCAGGGAGCAATCAGTACTGAGCTCATTCCATGCACTTGTAAGCACATCTTCCACCCTCATTCCTTCTTCATTGTCGATGCTCATCTAGTGGGCAATCAGTACGGAGCTCATTCCATGCACATGTAAGCACATCTTCCACCCTCATTCCTTCTACATTGTCGATGCTCATCCAGGGAGCAATCAGTACTGAGCTCATTCCATGCACTTGTAAGCACATCTTCCACCCTCATTCCTTCTTCATTGTCGATGCTCATCTAGTGAGCAATCAGCACGGAGCTCATTCCATGCACTTGTAAGCACATCTTCCACCCTCATTCCTTCTTCATTGTCGATGCTCATCCAGTGAGCAATCAGTACGGAGCTCATTCCATGCACTTGTAAGCACATCTTCCACCCTCATTCCTTCTTCATTGTCGATGCTCATCCAGTGAGCAATCAGTACGGAGCTCATTCCATGCACATGTAAGCACATCTTCCACCCTCATTCCTTCTTCATTGTCGATGCTCATCCAGAGAGCAATCAGTACGGAGCTCATTCCATGCACATTTAAGCACATCTTCCACCCTCATTCCTTCTTCATTGTCGATGCTCATCCAGGGAGCAATCAGTACGGAGCTCATTCCATGCACATGTAAGCACATCTTCTACCCTCATTCCTTCTTCATTGTCGATGCTCATCTAGTGAGCAATCAGTATGGAGCTCATTCCATGCACTTGTAAGCACATCTTCCACCCTCATTCCTTCTTCATTGTCGATGCTCATCCAGGGAGCAATCAGTACGGAGCTCATTCCATGCACATGTAAGCACATCTTCCACCCTCATTCCTTCTTCATTGTCGATGCTCATTCAGTGAGCAATCAGTACTGAGCTCATTCCATGCACATGTAAGCACATCTTCCACCCTCATTCCTTCTTCATTGTCGATGCTCATCCAGGGAGCAATCAGTACTGAGCTCATTCCATGCACTTGTAAGCACATCTTCCACCCTCATTCCTTCTTCATTGTCGATGCTCATTCAGTGAGCAATCAGTACTGAGCTCATTCCATGCACATGTAAGCACATCTTCCACCCTCATTCCTTCTTCATTGTCGATGCTCATCCAGTGAGCAATCAGTCAATTTTTGCGGCTGAAGAAGGGCCCATGAGGCCCGAAACATGTCCTTAATGGCAATAAATTAATAGATGCCAATAATAAATTTGTATTGATTGGGCGGAGACCCCCCTAAACCCATTAAATTGTCATTGTACACGTCAATACGGACCTTGCGAAATGGATAATCCTCCAATTAATCTTGACAGCGCTCCCATGCGGAATCACACAATGGAGAATAACACATGGCTTCGTCCCGCACCTGCATTCAATACACCGTACAATTAGTTTCTGTTGGGGTAGCGATAAGCCACTTGGCACGGCCTGGCGACATTTAAGGTCGCCTCATGCGCATTTTCTTTGCATTGTTATATCAAGTAATTATTATTATTTAAAATCGCTGTCTTCTCTTTATGTTCGCTGGTCTACTCGGTGCAAATTGCAGGAAATTTAAAATTTCATCAACGTAAAAGCAGAGACTAGATTGCATTGTTGTTGTTTGAGTCTTTTGACTGGTTTGATGCAGCTCTCCATGCCTCCCTGCCTTGAGCTAATCGTTTCATCTCTACATAGCTACCACACCCTACATCCGAGGCAATCTGTTTAACATATTCTAACCTTGGTCTACCCCTACAGTTCTTATCCTCGACCCTTCCTTCCATAACTAAGCTTGCTATTCCTGAGTGTCTTAGTATGTGTCCTACCAACCTATCTCTTCTCTTCATTAGCAGTCGCCAGAAACATCTCTCCTCTTCCATTCATCTTAATAACTCTTTGTTTGTAACCCCATCTACCCATCTGATCTTCAGCATTCTCCTGTAACACCACATTTCAAACGCACCAATTCTCCTCTTTTCTGCTGCACCAATAGTCCAAGTTTCACTTCCATAGAGCGCCACGCTCCAGACAAAGGCCTTCAAAAATGACTTCCTAGTACCTAAATCTATATTCGATGTCAAAAGATTCCTTTTCTGTAGAAATGCTTTCCTTGCCTGAGCCAACCTGCTTTTCATATCCTCTTTGCTTCGTCCATCACTGGTTATTTTGCTTCCTACGTACCACAGGGTGTCGAGCGATACGGGAAATACGGGAATTTTAGTGACCCGGGAAAAATACGGGAAATTCGCACTTGATACGGGAAATCTTGAAAAGTCTCATAATGCCAGACTTCTTAGCCCCCGAACGCTCGGTAGAGTCCTCCCGCTCAATCTTCTATTTCGCCTGCAGACCGCGCTGCCACCCGTAGTTTGCGCCACCGATAGAGCGCTGAGCGGGATGAGAACCCAGCCAACGTCGAATGCATACTTTGCCTGGCCGACCGCCGGCCGTACCCTCTACGCGTGGGGCTACGCGCGCCACGCTCGTTGCTGACAATGACATACAGGAATCAGTCCGCATTGTTATTCACAGAGGAGACCTGGGTTTCTCGACAAGAGCAGCCCTTAATGAAGCTAACAGATCAAGATATCAGAAAATTCCAGACGCGGATGTGCTGCAATTTCGCACCAACTGCCGAAAATTGTACATTCGTATCCTATGGCTGAAAAAAATAAAAAATTGGTCAACTCTTGCTCACGAGAGACCCGTGCTATTTCCTGCCTAGACACTATAGGGGTCGCTGAGACTCCTAAGTTGGAAGAAGTTACGATCGTCATTGCCCTGGAAATTCTTTGTAATCAGAAGAATTTGCTTTCTGGCGCAATGGCTGACCGCATCAAGAGCAGCTACTCCGCACTTCTGAGACTGCTCTCCGTTACTGCGCGTTTGAAGCAGTTCGACGGATTAGAGCCACGGCTCGACGTGCTGTGGTCTGAATTAGTGGCTTCAGCACCTTCCTCAGTTCCTGCCAAAAACGATCTCACAAGCTTCGTTAAAATGATACTGTTTTTGTATCACAACAATGCAGCTCTAGACAGAGGTTTTTCCCTGAACAAGGAGTGCATGATCGTCAATCTCAAAGAAGCAAGTCTGATTGGCATGCATACTGTTCAGGACGCTGTGATGGCAGCTGGTGCAGTAGAAAAGATAACCGTGAGCAAGAGTCCATACTGCATGAAACTCTACGCCGTCTTCAAGAAACAAAACAGGTGCGAAGCGAAGGCTAAGGTGGCAGTTGAAAGAAAAGCCACGGAAGGTCTCCAGGAAGGAAAAAAAAGTACCGTACTGTCAAAAGTATTTAATTTTGTGTTTTGTTTAAGTGAAGTTCCTAGTAACAATCTTGTATTTGTCAAAGTGACTTATTTAAGTCCGTGTAAACACTCAATGCAAATGCGTTACACATGCATACATTTCTAAAACTACAAACAATATCTCACAGCTTTCGACATTTTACTATCAAACACCCGTTACCAACATGTGGCTACAAAATACACCACACGAGTGACAGAATTCTTCTCGTATGGGCAGGCATTGTTTCAGTCGCTTGTTAACCACTATCTGTGTCTGATTTCCTTTCATTGTCATTGTTTCGTTACTTTTACTTCGCCGAAGTTCGACCCGAGGACTGGACACATCCCGTACAGCATGTACAGAAAGAAATACTGAAGGTGGTCTGGATATCGCGGTGGATGAAATGATTATTAACCTTGGCAATTCATCAATCTCTGACAAAGACAATGATGGCGGTGATGATGATAGGGACAGTGAAGGAATGGAGGGTGTCAAAGAAACCCTTGCCAAGTGACTGAGGATATTTTATTTATTGGTGTCAGTTCGCTTGCGTCAATCGATAATAGACCACAGGCTATTGTTTCCCTTCATAGTGTTCAAAATACCGTCCATCATTCAATAGCCTACAACTCGAAAATATAAAACCACGGCAATAATATCGCCACAGAGGGGCTTGTTTGAGTGCTCAGTGCTAAATATGTCTTTACCTTAACTTTACTTTTGTCATCATCATCATCATCATTTCCCCTTATCCAGCTCCTGCCAGGTCGGGGTATTTATGGCACTTCTCCACTTTCCTCTTTCCTTCCACAATTCTTCTTCCACGATCTTGTCCCAGTCCAGATTCCTTTTTCTCACGCTGTTCTTCACTGAATCGATCCACCTTGTTCTAGGTCTTCCCCTTGCTCTCTTACCCTTGCACTTGGCCTCCAGCATCTGTCTTGGTATTCTATTTTCCTCCATCCTCTTTACATGTCCAAACCACCTTAGTTTATTCTTCTCAATTCTCTCATTTAGTTTTCCCATCCCAACTTCCTTCCTAACATCTTCATTCCTCACTCTGTCTTTCCTTGTCTTACCTATCATACTTCTTAGGAATTTCATTTCACTGGATTGGATTCTACTCTCTTGCCTGCTCGTCAGGGTCCAAGTCTCAGCTGCATACGTTAATATGGGAACATAGTACACTTTATACATTACCTCCTTGCTTTTCCTTGGTACTTCCTTATCCCAAACAAGTTTTCTTACACTTTGATAGAATACATTGCTCTGCTGTACCCTCCTGCCAATCTCCATGTCCAACCTACCAGTTTGCATCAATTCACTTCCTAGGTATTTGAACGTGTCCACAATTTCCAAACTCTGACTTCCAATTTTCACAGTGCCCTTTCCTTGTCTTTCCCCTCTTGTCATCACCATGGTCTTGCTTTTCTCTATACTGATTTTCAGGCCATACTTCTGAATATTTTCGTTCAGTGCATCTAGTTGTTTTTGCACTTCTTCGGTGTTCCTTCCCCAGACCACAATATCGTCTGCAAATAACAGTAACTTCATTTCTTTATGTCCATATGCTTCCTTTGTTTCCTTTACAATTTCATCCATTACCATTATGAATAAAACAGGTGACAGCACACTCCCCTTTCTTAGTCCAGTCTTGTTCCTAAACCAATCTGTCTTTCCAACTGGGGTCAGTACCCTGCTAACACAGTTGTTGTACATTGCTTGCACCATTTCCAACATTTCTCTTCCCAGTCTCTTCTTAACCATGGTTTCCCATACCTTCTCTCTGGGGACACTATCATATGCCTTTTCTAGATCTATGAAAGTCATGATCAAATCCTCTCCATATTCCCAGTTCTTTTCCATCACCTGCCTCAAGCTAAAGATTGGGCCCACTGTGGATCTTCCACTCCTGAAGCCATACTGTTCCTCTTGCAACTCTCCTTCCACTTTTCTTCTCATTCTTCTTTCTAATATCCTTTCCAGTATTTTTACTATCTGTGATATGAGGGTGATCCCTCTATAGTTATCACACACTTTCTTGTCCCCTTTCTTAAACACTGGTATTATTAGCCCTTTCACCCAGTCTTCTGGTACACATTTCCGTTTCCACACACACTTTAGCAGTCGATACAGCCATTGCATACCAACAGGTCCAGCAGCCTTTATCATTTCTACACTGATTTCATCCACCCCTGTTGCTTTTCCCATCTTCATTTTCTGTACTGCTAATTCCACCTCCAGCATTGTTATATCATCTTCCGTTATAGATTCGTCAGGCTGTGTCACTTCGATCTCACCAGTACAATTGCTCACATTCAATAGCTTATCGAAATACTCCTTCCATCGTCCCTTTATCTCTTCTGGGTGTGTTAACAACTCTCCATCTTCCTTTTTCACCAGCTTTGTAGTAACTCTTTCTTTCCTCTTACTTCTTAGAAGCCCATACAGCATCCTTTTACTGCCACTTACATCTGTTTCCATTCTTCGTGTAAATTCTTCCCAACTTTTCTTCTTTTCATCTCCTACCACTTCCTTACACCTCCGTTTGCTGTCGTGATACTTCCTTTTGCTTTCTTCTGTTTGATCTCGGTTCCATTCTTTCCATGCAGACTTCTTTTCTTTCACTGCTTTCCTCACTTTCTCATTCCACCACGGTGTCTCCTTCTCTTTAACTCTTGTTGACGTCCTACCACAAGCACTCTCTGCTGCACCAGCAAATGCCTTTTTAAAGTGGGACCATTCCTCTTCTACATTTCCCACTTCAGTAACTGGGATTTGTTGCTTCAATCTCTCCTGAAAATCTTCCTGTACAGCTTTGTCTTTCAATTTCCATACTTTTATTTTACTTTCTCTGATCTCCTTTAGGTTTTCCAATTTTCCCCATCTAAATTTTGCCACCACAGCTCTATGGTCTCCATCAAATGCTTCTCCTGGTAAAGCTGTCACATCCATCAGCTTTCTGCGATTTGTCCTTTCTACCAGGAAGTCGTCAATTACTGATTTTGTTCTTCTATCACCCCACCCATATCTCGTAATTTGCCTGCTGTTTTTCTTCCGAAACCATGAATTACCCACTATCAGTCCATTCCTTTCACAAAAGTTTACAAGTTCCTCTCCTTCCCGTTTTTTTTTCCCATATCCATATGGTCCAACGACTTCTTCCTTTCCTTGTCTCTCAATTCCGACTTGTGCATTCATATCTCCCATGATCACCACTTCTACATCTGAGATTACTCTTTCTACATCCTCCAGGAATACTTCAATATCTTCTTCTCTGTTTCCAGTCTGTGGTGCATACACTTGTATGAAGTCCATCACGTCATTCTTCATCTTCATTCTAATTTTCATTATTCTGTCACTCACACACTCTACCACTTCAACATACTCCTCCAGTTGTTTCGAGGTTATCAGTCCCACGCCATTTTTTGCCTCTTGGCCACCACTCCAGTATAAAGTATATCCTTTCCTCAATTTCTTCCTTCCTTTACGTTTCCATTTCACTTCACTCAGCCCCATCATTCCAACCTTCTCCCTCTCCATGAAGTCTACCACCTCCTCCACCTTGCCTGTCAGGGTCATGACATTCATGATTCCCACTTTCATTTCGGTTACTGGTCGCCCATTTCTCACAGTTCCCCCAGTACCAAAGGAACTGCTCGTCGCCTGCAGGGTACGCCCTAACCTTTTCCGAATCATTGGAAGTGCCATTTCCATTTTAGGTTATTATTACAATGGGGTCGCCACTCCCAAAGGCATTTTATGAAGCTACTGCCAGCTATTATTCAGGCCGCCCCTAACATGGAGAACAGACGCCCTTGCAGCCGCCCCTAACATGGGAAACAGACGCTGCCGATTGATGCTGTACTCATACTATTCCCTGAGTACTGGGTTACCTCTTCCGCAATCTCCACCGTTCTGAAGTCCATCTTCTCCGCTGTAGATTCCGTTGAGGTCTTCGCACGTAACCCTGTGCACGGGGCCTATGTTATACCCCATAGGACTGGGTCCTCACCAGAACTTAGCCGGTACTGTAGTTCCATGGTATATTACAGTACCGTTGCCCACCCCCGCGACGTGGACGCGCCTGGCAAGAATTATCCATGTAGCCAATTAGGATTGACTCATGGACCGGGTTAAGGAGCTGTCTAAATCCAGCCTATGAAAAAGAGCATAATAATTGCCGGAGATTTAAACCGAAAGCTAATATTAAACGTAGAGAGTCGCGATTAAGTGAGTGTGCATGGTGTTATCTGTCAACTACTGCATTAAGCTGTGAACGACCTCCACTCAGACTCTTGTTTCATGTTAAAGGATAATCATTGCATGGTGAGTGTTTTTATATTCATTAGCTGTAGAGTGTTTGCCCTCTTGGTCGTATTTATTGAATTGAATACCGATGATAAAGGTATCATAGCTTCGGTGTGTAATTCATTTATTCATCTAAAAGTATCGTATTTCTCTGTTTGAATGTCCTCGGTGTTGACTCAGGACCGTTTTTTTTTAAATATATTACGTATAATTGTACAGAAATAATGTCTGAAGTATATAGCGCTGTGTATTATTCAAATCAGTTGATTTACAACTCTAAACACTTTGCAACACAGCTCAGCTGTTCCAAGCTCCCGACATATCCTTCGCGTTGTTTCCTTCGAAATACAGGGTGTAGGTGAGAAGCATGCTCAGAATGCTAGCCGTGTGGCGGTTGGACGTAAGGTCTTGTTATGTGGCGACCGTAGGTTGCGGAGAGGAAAAGCGGGGCAAAGTGACAGGAAGGCTGTCAGTACCTAATGCGCGGGGTTAGCAATACTGTATTTGTCCCATAATTTACGCGTGTAATAGCGGACACACCTCCAATTTCACTATAAAAGTCGTGATCTAAAAAGGGATAGTGGGTGGGTAACATTTATTTCTACATGACCCCAAAAATTATTATTCATTATTACAAAGGGTATTTTGACTATTTTCAGCAGTGTAGAAGATTGTATCGCCTTGTTCCGGGCTCCTATAGAGCTTACATTTTCTTTCGATCTTTCATTTGCCATAGGACTCGCCACCGGCGTATGGTTATGCATTACCAGCTTCTGGTTTAGTAGTCAGGTAATGGGAACTGTGTACTACAATTTTCCTTGCATGTAACTAAGCAACTTATTGTTAAGAGAACGTAAAATGCACCAAGAATGATATGATCTTCAGCTGTGTGCAGTGAGAAGACTCTGCATGTGTTCATTCCTTATGTATTAATGATGCGAAATGTCAGCTAATGTTGTGCCACATACAACACTCGTAGTCTCTAAATGTTGCACATTTTCCCGTAAATTGCAGCAGTTTATGTTTTAATTGCTTATAAGATCGTGACAAAGAAAGTGTTTCTCCAATTGGATGATAGTATTTAACTGTATGCCCGTCGTATAATCTTGGCGAAGTGTATTTTTTTCACGGAGCAACTTAACACCGTAGTAGGCACGCAGTTTTTTGTATTTAGTTTTCTGGCATCTTGTTTTAAATTATTGACTAACATATTTCTAAATGCAGACAATCCATACCTCCATTAGGATTCGAATTCCATAATTCATGCAAAATGAGGTCCGTTCGTTTGTGAAATTGGGGTCATAACCCCCCTACCCTTTCAGTGATTACCGTATGGTACTTTACGTAGACTAGGGTGAAGATGTAAATGAGCATTACAAAATATGTTGCCAGTTGTTTGGTTTATTAACTTGAGGTAATATTGAAACGCTTTGCTAGCCCCTAACTGTTGGGTGAGAATTGTAACTGTTTACCTTTGCCTAAGCTATGTTGTTTTAATGGGCGCCAAGACCTCAACCCAATGTTGAAATCTAAATTTGTATTTAACAACGTCTAGCTCTGGGAGAACACCTTCAAGAATCTATTCACTCAGATCGTGGTATGATTTGATCATTAACCCAACAAACAATTGTATCAGGAGAAGGAATTGGTCTATATCTAATGCTACCTACTGAAAGCAAATATTGCATTGTAAAAGAAATGAATTTATTATATAAAACAAGTATAGCAAAATTAATAATAATAATAAGTTTAAAATTTAAATTGGAGCGTTGCGATTTTAATATTACCGATAGAAAATTACGTGAAAACGGAGTCTGATAAATTGATTTTACTCTTATTTCCAAGCTATGAAGTTACTGAAATATGAAGTGTAAAACAAAGAGAAATGAGAGATTGCGTATTTCTGCGTCATTTGCGCTTACCACTGGAAATTGCCAAAGCATTTCCCTCGTACTGGATGATGCTGTGAGCTTCCCACAGTCTCCTGGACGTCGTCATCTCGGTCGGTATTTGATGATATTCTCGTAGATTAGATAATTCTATGGTCCGTACATCGGACCCAAACACACGTACAACCACACTGGTTAAGTTTTACAAAAGTTAGTCCTCCAATCCACGGAACATCGGAGCGACTCCCGCGTGAACCATACTCGGGAAGTTCTATACAGATAGTCCTCGTTCCACGCCGCGCCGAACGATATATGCACACGTTGGCTCCCCCACCATGGTACCGACTTCCAGCTTACGTGGTCTCCACTGATTGGCTGACCCACCACGCGATCTTCCCCTCCTCCGGGTCATTACACTCGGCGGGAGGGTACCGTTCCAACTATCCGCCTTTTCTTGACGATGCGACCCAGCCTTGCGTAATACTTCCTGACAAGATTAAGCTTGTATTTGAATTCCCCGTGACTCATCTCTCTCAAATACCCTAACTGACAAAACTCCGTAAAATTCCGTAATCAGATAATTTTCTATGATATCGTCGTTCGTAATAATTTGCTTGATAGTGTTTTCTAAGACATAGAAAACCTATCTGTATGCTTATAATTTTATAAAATGCTCCGAAAAATTACCTTAATAATAATTATAATAAATTAATAATAATAATAAATTAACATGAAAATTTCTCTTGGCTGAACAATTTGCCGTGCAAATAAATATAGAATGATTTACCGTGACGACGGTCCATTATCCGACTATCCCAGACACGTTAATAAACCCATCCAAAATACATATTACATAAATGAGATCACCCTAAATTACAGATATGTACACTCATAATTTTACTTCACGCACTTTGCGTCAAAGTTTGTTGTCACTATGGATTGCACTTTGCAACCAGTCCAATGTTTTACATATAGAATAGTGTTCCACGGATATTTCCGCCTCTCAAATTTCTCTATGTTGGAGAAATAGACAAATGTGTGAGCACTATGTACTTATGATGTCATATCACACGCATTGAAGGTGTTCTGATATATTTATATCTCCATAGAACTTCCTAATTTCACTGGAGTTCCCTTCCTTATGGTGAAATTTAATCTCACTTATCACTGAGCACACGATCACACTATTGTGGCAGCGCCTCGTGACCATAATGCCTAATCTCTCTTTAAAGTAGATTAAATTAATATTGACCTCTGAAAAAAAAAAAAAAAACAGTAAATGCGCATTACATATAACACCAAATATTTCTGTGCCGTAATCGCCCTGTCTTGTTAAGTTCCCGTAGACCATATTCTACTTAATACTAGTTCTCAACACAGAAATAATACCTTTGTACAAATTACCTTAAATTGCACATTTACAAATCTTGCATGGCGAGGCCGTAAACAGAAATCACGTGTGCTGATATGTATGAGTTTCATGAAGGACTGTCTCGCCTTCTGATGGCCCATCTTTTGCCTCGTGAATGCCTTAAGCAAAAATACCATGTACAAGCGCTCACCCATCTCTTGGAGGCAAATGGGAATTCACCAGCGCTACCAAATTCTGGCCTTGGTGTATCGAGACATTTTAGTGCTCAAGAGCATCCGACAATCCCGTCATATTTCCCTGTACCTTAAAAACACTCATTTACTTACATACTACCCCCCTGTGCGACTTCTGATACGCCTGCCTGGAAGACCATCTCCTCCCACGCACCAAATACCACACTTACTCATTTGATAGGCTGGCTCGCCAGCTAAACACACTCACTTTATGACACATATTTTCGTAGACTATGTATATTATACGTCCCGTATAATCTGTTTCCCTTACTATCCTCCAGCACATATGCTGTTTTTCCAATACGTTTGGAAACTATAAATGTTTCCGCGTCACCTGCTTCCAACCTTGCAAGTGGCTCCCTTAAATGAACGTCATCACGTTGCTCTACCTAGCATATTTCTCAGTGTCTGTAACGATGCCCTGTTGCTACTGTCCACACATGCTAACCCTACCTTCCTATGGTGTCACACCTCTACTCGACACTCTATGTCCTAAAAATGTCACTTCTGACTGACAGAATGACGACTTAGACAGCTTCAAAGTGAACCCTGCCTGATCTAACTTCTGAAAAACTATATCTAAATGACGTAGAGGCTCCTCAAAACTGCGTGAACTAATTACCATATCATCTATGTAAATGGTTACAAACTCTCCTGTGTCATCCCCTAATGCGATGTTTAAAGCCCGAATTAAAGCTGCTGAACTACTCTTTAACCCATAAGGTGTTCTACAAAATTGATAAAGGTTATATTTATCACTAAAAGCTGTAAATGGTCTATCTTCGTACATAAGTGGCACTTGCCAAAAACTGGAACTCAAATCTACACAAGTGAAATACTTCTTCCCCTCAAATGTTTGCATTAATTCCTCTATTGACATAGATTTCAGCTGTTCTGAACTAATTCTACTGTTAACCAAACGAGCGTCTAAACAAATACGAACTGTGCCGTCGGTTTTGGGTACCGTGATCAAGGAATTAACATACTATGTGCTCAATAATCCCATCTTCAAGCATCTGGTTAATTTGTGCCTCAACTGCACTCTGATAAGCGAAAGGTACAGGATATCTATGTCCTGCGAATACTGACCTATCAATAACGTTCAATGAATGGGTATAGCAATTGGCCATACCAATGCGATCCTCAAAAACTCTCCTATTACACAATAACGCATCATTGAGCCGAACACATTGTTCCACCTCTATATTTCCCTGAAATGCAGCATCACGTAACGAGTCCTCTAGACTTCCGTTCGTAATCACACTGCCCACAAAACATGGAGAACCCCACTCTACGGCTGGCGATATCTCATTTAAAGTACAAATCACACCTACAATACTACTCCTCTGAATATGGTCATTGAACACTACTTCTACTTCAGAATCTCCCCATTTAAATTTCAAACTCCCTACATCATAACATAAGTTACCAGACACTCTACTTAGCCACTCTGAACCCAAGATAACACTGAATACTAAATTTGGAATTACAAGGCAAATCTGCTTCTCTACATGATTATTAATTTTAATGTCTACTAAAACTTGCTTAGAAATTACTTTAGACCTCTTCCCAACAGCTGTGATAACAAAAGTGCTTTTAATTGGCATCTCCTCAAAATTTACTCCAGTTCCTTTCATTTTATCATAAAATGCACTACTTATGCAACTCTTCATACAACCACTATCAATTAAAACATCTGTGTACGCCTCGGACACGTTAAATTTAACTATGGGGCTCTTACTAACCACTTCCTGAATAATACCTTCATCATTTAGTTCATGTAATAATTCATTTCTTACATTTAGGTCATAGGGTTCCTGTATAATTGTATGGACAGGGCATGCTACAGACTGAGATTCTGACCTTACTTCGCAGCCTGGTTCGCGTTTAAAGAACCGCTACAGCTGGCCGTAGTACTACTACCTACTGAACTGGTCTGGTTGCTCTGGGCTGTGTTGTCATTGTTTGGCTGTATATTACTACCACTAGGCTGTCCTCTTCCTTGACCCCTATTCTGGTTGTAATTATTGTCATTATAATTTCTCCCTTGATTTCCCCTGAAATCATTGTTTCTCCCTTGATTTCCCCTGTAATCATTGTTCCTCCCTTGATTTCCCCTGAAATCATTGTTCCTCCCTTGATACTGATTACCATAGCCATTTCCTCTGTTCTGATTTAGCTGATTATTATTATTTCTATTTTGAGCGTCGGCCCCTTCGCCACTGTTCCCTTGAACTTCTTGATGCCTGGCTTCATTAGGTCTATTATTATTATTACCCTGGTTCCGATTGAAATTGTCCTCATAATCCCCTCTCCCTAGTGCATCAAATGTGCTTAACAAATTTTCTACTTGTGATATAGTCTTTACATTCTGGATACAAGCAGCCTCCTTGATCCTATAGGGAAAGTGCCTAAGTAGCAACCTTACCACATCACTTTCCTCCTTCAAGCCATCAAGATATTTACACACTAATACCTGCCCTAAAAAGTATTCGGTCATGGTGGAGCTTCCTTTAGGGTTATATTTACCACACACTACTCCCTCACGATGCTGCGACTGAATAACCTCATTCCAGAACTTTTCACAGAATTTCTTTTTAAAGTCATTGATATCAGTAAACTTGTCTCTGTAGACAGCAAACCAATTCCTCGTTTCCCCCACAAACACTTGTTCTAAAATTTCAACTACCTGGCACCACTCAATACTACCATTTTCCAACCTTTCCCCGAATTTATTTTCTATAGTGTTCATGAACTCCATTGGGCACCCCTGTCGATTGCTGAACTTACCCAGTTCTACCTCCCTGTGTGTGCTATTCACAAAAACTGGCCTATTCTGACTATTTTCTTGCCTGATCCTAGCTTTTAATTTTAACTCTAATTCTGCGATTTTCTCCTCAGCCTTCCTCTCAATACTGTTTACTGTTAATTTAATGTTTCCTTCTGATTCTTCTACTTTATCATATAGCTTTGCTTGTTTCTCCTCAATCTTGCTAATGCTCTTTCTATTACTCTCTCTTAAATCATTTACTTCTGCAACTATTTGTGATTGGACTTTCTCAATTCTACCCCCCAGCTGTTCCTTAACCTCTTTAGTAGCTACCTGAATTTTGTCAATTTCTCCCCCCAATTGCTTTTTGACCTGCTGTGTTTCCAGTTGCACTAGTTCTTTTAAATTTTCAGCCTGTGTACTGATTCTAATTTCCAACTCCTCCTGTACTTTTCCTAATTTTCTGTCTACATCTGCAATAATCTCTTTAGCCTTTTCTTCCATCACCCCCCTGATCTCACCTCTAATCAGTTCAAATTTGTCACTCATTTCCCTACTGTTTTGTTCTAATTTAGCATTTAAAGTTTCAGTACTCTCTCTATTTTCCTTACTGTTTTGTTCTAATCTGGCGTTTAAAGTTTCATTACTCTCTCTATTTTCCCTACTGTTTTGTTCTAATTTAGCGTTGTTTTGTTCCAGTTTTGCGTTTAAAGCGTCTGTACTTTCTTTATTTATTTTCCCTACTGTTTTGTTCTAATTTGGCGTTTAAGGCATCTGTACTTTCTTCATTTTCCCTACTGTTTTGTTCTAATTTTGCATTTAAGGCATCACTACTAACTTTGTTCTGATACATGAACTCGAGAAGTAAAGTTTTTAATTCTGGTTGGCCGCCTACCCTCCCTGTTTCAGTATCGGGATTTACCTCCGCTACCCCGGTACTACCATCACTCGACATACTGCTCGTATCATCACTCTCCCGTTGATGACCACTAAGTAACCTCATCTGTCTTTCTTTCTCATCCCCCATAATGATATACACTGATACAGACAAATAACCCCCAAAATACAGGCACAGAAATATATACCCTTCTCCTTCCACAAATGTTATTAGGTTTTCATCCCCACGTTGGGCGCCAAATGAAACGCTTTGCTAGCCCCTAACTGTTGGGTGAGAATTGTAACTGTTTACCTTTGCCTAAGCTATGTTGTTTTAATGGGCGCCAAGACCTCAACCCAATGTTGAAATCTAAATTTGTATTTAACAACGTCTAGCTCTGGGAGAACACCTTCAAGAATCTATTCACTCAGATCGTGGTATGATTTGATCATTAACCCAACAAACAATTGTATCAGGAGAAGGAATTGGTCTATATCTAATGCTACCTACTGAAAGCAAATATTGCATTGTAAAAGAAATGAATTTATTATATAAAACAAGTATAGCAAAATTAATAATAATAATAAGTTTAAAATTTAAATTGGAGCGTTGTGATTTTAATATTACCGATAGAAAATTACGTGAAAACGGAGTCTGATAAATTGATTTTACTCTTATTTCCAAGCTATGAAGTTACTGAAATATGAAATGTAAAACAAAGAGAAATGAGAGATTGCGTATTTCTGCGTCATTTGCGCTTACCACTGGAAATTGCCAAAGCATTTCCCTCGTACTGGATGATGCTGTGAGCTTCCCACAGTGTCCTGGACGTCGTCATCTCGGTCGGTATTTGATGATATTCTCGTAGATTAGAGAATTCTATGGTCCGTACATCGGACCCAAACACATGTACAACCACACTGGTTAAGTTTTACAAAAGTTAGTCCTCCAATCCACGGAACATCGGAGCGACTCCCGCGTGAACCATACTCGGGAAGTTCTATACAGATAGTCCTCGTTCCACGCCGCGCCGAACGATATATGCACACGTTGGCTCCCCCACCATGGTACCGACTTCCAGCTTACGTGGTCTCCACTGATTGGCTGACCCACCACGCGATCTTCCCCTCCTCCGGGTCATTACACTCGGCGGGAGGGTTCCGTTCCAACTATCCGCCTTTTCTTGACGATGCGACCCAGCCTTGCGTAATACTTCCTGACAAGATTAAGCTTGTATTTGAATTCCCCGTGACTCATCTCTCTCAAATACCCCAACTGACAAAACTCCGTAAAATTCCGTAATCAGATAATTTTCTATGATATCGTCGTTCGTAATAATTTGCTTGATAGTGTTTTCTAAGACATAGAAAACCTATCTGTATGCTTATAATTTTATAAAATGCTCCGAAAAATTACCTTAATAATAATTATAATAAATTATTAATAATAATAAATTAACATGATAATTTCTCTTGGCTGAACAATTTGCATTGTAAATAAATATAGAATGGCTTCCTACTGACTTATGCCAGTTGCATAAAAACCCCTCGAAAAACACGTTACAATATCATCCATAGGTAATGAAAACTGGGCATGGTTGGATTTTAAGGTAGAGCCGCATGTGCTATCAAATCGCTTTCTTGCAATACCTGGAATATGTATAGAATTATAAAATGATTATTGGTTAAATAAGTGTTAACAGATAGGCTATTATAATTATAATGATTAAATAAATATTAAAGAAGAAACGGTGCGTTGTTAGTAAATATTAGGCCTACCGGTACGGCGAATAACCTATAACTCGTAGCATCCGTCACAATTTAGCATTTAAACGGGTCACGTTAATGCATAGAACAACCGGATAGCAAATTATAATAATATTCTCACATATAACATATTTAATTTGCATCAACTTAATTATTGTAGTCTAAGATATGTTAGATCACTACCTTTTGAAATGTGCAAATCGCACACTTTGTAGGCAAGCTGTTTGTTATGGTCGTCTCTGATGCGAAGTTCTACTAATTACTCTTTTTGGAGACACTTGTTTTCGGAATATTCATGAAAGACCAACCCTTTAGTTATTATTTCATAAGTTGAATGCCTAAAAACAAAACCACAATCCGAAATAATAACGAAGATAATCACGAACGAACGTTTCACTGCCAATGAAAATCAAATGGAGATTCGCGAAACGGAAGTTCGTTATGCATAAGCTTCGATGCCATTTTAACTCGTGGAAGCTCTATAATGTTACGGTACCATACAATTCAATCACTTCCAGTAAATATTTATTACTAGCGGACCCGTGCGAGAAATCTCGCATGTTCATAAACCACACTTTCTCCAATAGGTTTATAATGAGACACTTAAGGAGAAAGGTTATGTTTTTATTTCATCCAAATGATTATAGAACACTATTAACGTTTCAGGATAAAGGAAAGACCTCAGAATGTTAATATGACATGAAACATGCGTCTAGGTGGCCCGAGGACAGGAAGTATGGAGCGTATTATCCTACATCAACGGTGATTGCCTATCGCACACTTCGTACAATTTTTTTAAAGTCCTTTTTTAAAGAAATTATGGATATTTATGAAATTATAGTGCAATTCATCACTGCTAATGTCTATTCTCTTTCATTTGAATGCTCATTTGTCACGATCGGTCTCTTGTGAGCGCCGCAGGAGGGATGCATACTACTGAAATAATATATATGAAGATGTGACACTCCTATTCTCTACTCTCTCAACCCTCCTCAGTAGTGATGGGCTGCGAGTGGACTCGCGAAGAATCGAGTCTGGAACCGTAAAACTCGAGATACTCGAGTCCGGAATCGAGGACGAGGACGCTTTCAGCGTTATCCGTGTGCCATATATGGAAACTACACGATTTATAGTAATGTCGGTACGCCTTGGCCAAGTATTGTATTAGTTTCCCATCAATGCACAGTGATACAATAGAATATTCAAAATTGGAAACCGGCAAGAAGTGGACTGATGACAGAAAGAAAGAAAGAACGCAATACAGTAAAGAGAAATTTCCTTCAACGTGATAATTTGCTAAGCAGTAGTATATATCGCTGTTGATAACGCCAATAGTCTTATCGATATCTCTGGTTGAGTGGTTAACGGTGCTAACTTTCACGCAGCGTGCCGGGGTTCGATTCCCGGCGAGGAGGTTTTTTAAACTTGATTTTTTAAATTACATTTCTTTCTTTATCATTACCTAGTCGTTATAATATGAAGCATAGAGTGCAAACGATTTCTCTTGTAAATCACTAGTAGAAAAGTCGTTGGCAAGTTTAGCGAGTGTTGGGAATTTGGCCGCATTCTGTCCTATATCGTAAGTACGGATCGTGACGTCACCGTGGAGACTCTCGTGGCCCACGAAAGATACTGGCCCCAGTGCGAGCAGCCATCTTGTCTGTGACGCAGGCGAAGTAGTGACTCCGGTTGAGAAGACTTGTTTGTGAATTTCTTGTGAATAGCAGTGTGAGAATAGTTAGTGTTTTATAAAGTGTAATGTCCAACTTTACATCCAACTTGTGTTGTGGTGCATCATGTAGCTGCAATAATCACGTAGCCTACAGGGTAAGTGTTAACACTTTATTTCTCTTTAATGATACAGGTTAATCAAACGCACGTGTGGTGCAGGTTATGTACGAACTTACGTTAGCCTAATATTGTGGATGTTAAGGACTATTACAATGCATGCTAAGTTAATTATCTGAGTTAAAGTTAGATATTTAATGAATGTGTCTCTTTACAGGAAATCAGATGCTGTAATGTAGCTGGCTGTAAGAACAATTACTGATCTCAGCATGAAAATGTTTCTACATTTTCTCTCCCAAAGGACGAAAAATTAAGAAATATATGGCCTAGAAAAATTCCCACTGACTTCTCTAAAGTGAGCAAGCCTATAATTTGTATAAAGCATTTTCCTGATAGCTCTGTTATCAGGACAGAGCAAGTTGATGAGGAAATAAAGATATTTGCTAGGAGTTATCCGAAGTTGAAACCTGATGCAGTATCTTCAATATTTTCGAATTTGCCAGGATAGCTATCCACTCCTGGGCCTTCTTCTAGAAGACTGTGTGATGCAGAGGTAGAAAATCTCGGATAAAGCCATAGAAGCGAGCTTGGAAGACTTCAGACACTACGAAGAAGAGAATTCTGTGCACAGTCTATCGGATATATCTGAACACTTCTCCTCCAACAGGAATAAATTTAAGCAGGAATGGACACATATCAAGACAGAAGACAAGTTGGTGAAGTGCTTGAAGAATTTGAGTGATGCAGTGCCCATAATTACAGGTTCTGTGTGTATTCTAAATAACCTCAGCATTGAGCTGGCTGTCAATGGGTTGCAGATTCCCAAACATTAAGTTCCACAAAACTTTCTTTGCATTACTGATAAAAATTCATTTGATGAATTAGCCTATTTCAGTTCATTGAAAATTCTGAGTGCGATGAAAATGGAAGAAAGTTGTCAGCAGTGAATGCTCCTGTGAACATCCTACAGAGAAGTTTTTCGAGTGATGATTGCACACCATTATAGTCTTTAATAGAGCAAATTAATTTTTTAGATGTTAGGCAAACAATCGTAGGTACAGTGGAGACACGTTACTCTTGGCAGCTTCCATATAATATGTTCACTTGTCATCAGTGTACAAAAAGTTACATCGGAGTGGTCATATTATATCTGCCTCATCCATCAAATCTTCAAAAGTTGCTTGGTAAGTTTGATTTGAGTACTTTTGACATTATTGGGAGTATTGAGTAGCCTATCTCAGTCTAAAGAAGAATAATTTCTTGAAAGATCATGAATGTCCTTAAATTACTTTTACCGTAGTTCATTTTAATGGAAAAGTTGAACTGTACTCTTCTAAAGCCATGGCGAGACAAAGCCATTGGTTAGGCGACTATCTGGACCAAAATTATTGTTAGTAGTACAAGCAAGGAGGTCTGGGGTTAGGTTTGTGTTTGTACGCAAAGAATACTCTGTATTGCCGGTACCAATAATGAGCGCTGGCAGCTGTCAAAGCTAACACGTGAGGAAATGCTGCGTTGCCACTGAGGCAGATCATGACTCTTAACATTCCAAGAAGCTTCCAGGAAGACACAAATACTGGGATCTGTGGTGTGTCAGCCGTATTCGTGTGAAGGGTCAATTAAACATTGCGATGTACGTGAGTTTAGGGGAATTTTTAGTTGCCTAATCGCTCTAGCTGCTACTAACTTAATTATGGGTCTATTGCTTTCATAGCCCCCTCTTCGTCACTTGTGTCTGAATTGGATCTGGAATTGCTTTCCAGGGAAACGATGAACCAATCTACCCCATCATGGAGTATACATTCACGTTTCGTAGCCTCATCCAGTTCTCGTTGCACTATTAACACAAAACGCTTCCAGTTTTATGAAGTCACTTCCCTAATAGCCTAAACGGTAAACTTCTCAACCTCACGGAGTGTGAAATTCTTATTATGCCGTGCTAGATAACCCTTCACTTGACCCCATATCATTTCTATAGGATTGAAGTGGCAATGATATGGGGCAGCGTGATGATCTCATGGCCATGCTTTCTCGCCAGTTCATCCACGTGGTAGCCTACATGGGTTTAGGCTTGCGCTGCTGTATAAGGTTGAGAAGGATATTAATTCTGAATGAAAGTGGAACGCGGCTTATACACTTGTAGCAGACATGAATGTACTTCATTACATACCTTGTGTCCTTGTTTCATTTTTTGGGCGATATTACGTATTGAAATTAGGAACCCTAATTAAAACTTACTACTGAAGCTCATATATGTGCTAAAGTAAGTAAATATGTGTTTTTATTTTTTGCTATTTTAAAAACAGCTGCCATGCTTCGATAGCACTTGATCTCGTTTAACCATCATCAAGGCTCACTGTAGCAGCACGCACCGAGGCACACATGTGAGATACAAAATCACTGTTGATAAAAAGAAGTGGGATGCAAAATCACTGTTGATAAAAAAAGAATCATCGGGACACGTTAGGCAGTAACCATTGCCAAAACTCATTGATCTGGGCGCGTTAGGCTGTAACCATTGTCAAAAACCATTGGATTGGACAAAGTGAAGGTAAGAATGGTCGGGTGTAGGTGCAGCCTTGGCCGCGCGCTGTTAGCGGGGCATGGTTGACACAAAACCATTGATCTGGGCGCGTTAGGCTGTAACCTTTGTCAAAACCACAGTTGTGCGGAAAAAAATACACGTACTTATTACAGGAGAGCGATATACTGCATAGTTATTACAGAGCAGATAACAAAAAACACTCATTTCAGCCGTACAGAGATGCGAAATATCGCACACACTAGCATAATTAGAGTCGTGAACTGAGTGCTGCGAACGAATGATGCCCACTAGAGACTGAATTGGGCACTTTTTTTGTTTCACATTGTACCGTAAGGGCGAGGTTGGCAGTACTGTTATGGTACTTTTTTGAAGATTGATTTGAACAATGCCGCTCACTGCTGTAATTTTCGCTATATTTGGAATGGCTGGGTGGGTCACAGACGGCGGAGGAGGAAACATCTATTAAAACATTGCTTCCTGATTTATTTCTCATCCTTTTATAAGGTATTTTGGCTAATTCATGTATTATATGGAATGTTATCGCTCGTTCTATGTTCATTCAGCACTACCGAGAAGGATTCCTTTTGTCCGAGAGCTGTCGCATAGTAGGCTACACGATGGCGGTCGAGCCATTCCAACATTCGCGGCTTCGTACTTGAAGTTGTTGGAGCTTATTCATCAGTACTATGTGGTACGAAGCATTGTCCATTACAATAACACTGTGTTCAGGGATTTTGGGTAACAATTGTTCCTGGAACCATTTTAAAAACTAGTTGTAGTCCATGTCTTCATGGTAATCACCAATTCTTTTCGACCTAAAGAGCAAAAGTGTATTATTAACAAAGCCGTTTGATAGCCCGGCATGTAGAATAATAAATCGACCCCCTCTGCCTGATGGCCCTTCCTTGTCCCCTGAACTGAGTTGTCACTCCAACCCTTAGACACTGTGTGACCAGCATTGACCCACATTTCACCTAACCACACAATATCCATAATATTTTTGCCCTATTAACTTAAGTTTTGAATTTTCCAGTAGCCTATTTTCACCCAATTTTCACCAAATTTTGTAGGTTCTTTAAAGTGAGCATAATTAAGGGAATTCTAAACTTTGGAGCTATTTGGTTCAGTCATTTAGAAATTATAACATTTTATGTAATAAATATGCAAATTTTAAAAAATGTCCCAGGTACATCAAATTTAAAGTTATCAATCTAAAACTTCTATAGAATGATCATCAATGGTCTACAAATAAAAATTGGTATTACTTTTAAAATCAGTGCAAATGGTTTATTATTAAAATGTTTTTTTCTTAGAATGACCTGTTGTTCTGTTAAAATATGTCATTTTTTTCAAATTTGAACCTAAATATTTCTGAAAGTTATTAATATTTTTCAAAATGGATTCCACACATTATTAAGACCACAAAGTTGTATGTGCAAACCAAGTTTGAAGGTAATGGGATCAAAACGCAGGCAACTGGAACATTTAAAATGCTGAAAAATACAGTATTGAGAAAAAGCTAACTTTATTAAAAAATACAGTATTTTAGTGGAATTTCCTGCATCAAGACTTCCCTGAGTTTACAAATCACTTTTCCCACACTTCAGAGGTAACTTATTACTAAACCCATCTTTCTCCCTGATGTTGACACGAAGATTTACTGCCACATTCACCACACAGGTCTGTAAACAAATTTTGGAGGGCACCCATATATGAATGAGAATGTGCTTGTCATTAACACTAGGTCTAACAGTATTCTCCTCACTAAAATAGGCCTATTCCAGTTTTCTGACACTGGCAGAAGAAGTAGTTGCAGCTGTTGAACTTGTATTACTTAACTTCACATGTAATATCACCACACTGTTTGTCAACATTCAAAATAGCACTATTTCATTTCTTTGTTTCACGGACTTTCGGTTTATTCCATCGACTAGATACAGAATACATCTAATATACTGCACACAAATCTCTAAAATACCATTAACTTACACAAGTTCCACCACTCACAGTAAACCAATAAAAATATAATTCTTGCGAATAAACTTCACTAAAGCCACTGACCATCAAAATAAACAAAGACGCATGGTTCCACCATGTATCCAAAATGGCCTATACTTTATTACAAACCAAAATACTTCTGCTCGATGTTAAATATGTGCATGTGTATAGTAATGATATTCTTTTAGTGAATGCCATACAGCTAAAAATTATATGGGATAAGAAAATAACATGTAGGCTACGGTAAGAAAAGTTTCACACTTGACAAACATTGCCTAGGCTGCTCATAACTGATAAATTTACCAACAGATGGCACCATAAGCTTGTATTCAGATGATTGGCATGATAATCTTGGCCAAGAGTATGAAATTACTACAAAATTGAGGGGTTTTTGGTTCTAGGAAGTAGGCGTTGCTCATTTCAAGACCTAAGCACGTGTTCTTTAAAAGCCCCCGTAAGGTATTTAAAAATGGCCGTACATAAAAAACAAATGTATATTTAAGTGCCCCAAGTGATAAGGTTTTGGTTTTTTGTTTGTAATTTTTGGCCTACAACTCAGTAGGGTCTCCCCATTTCATGTAGGAACTGACACCTCAAAGCCACAATATCTGGCCTCTCCATGATCACCTTCCCCCCATTAATTTTCTCATATTTAAATCCCAGATCGTGCAACACTTTCAGTGAAGAAAGGCATCCTTGAAATAATTGTGCCTCTCTGAGCAAAAACAAGAAGTTTGCGACATGTTGGAATTTCTTTCCTAAAATAATAGCTATAAATATGCCATCTAACAGCATCTTGTTGAAAGCCATCTAAATTAGTGACCACCCCTTCTCTATGCCTCTTCTTCCCTGGAGTTGATAGTTTAGACGGGCCAGCATCATCAGACAGGAACTTCCCTTCCGTCACTCGGTATGCAGTGATTTCACTCACACCAAGAGTCTTGGCAGTTCATTTCCTCACCTGAACAAATGGAATCAGAGGTTCCTCCCGTAAGCGCATACTTTCCTCTTCTTCCTCCATAAAATTCCTCACCGCACATACCATCTCCTTTACTTGGCTATGGAGAGTCACACCACGGCCTGAAGTTGTTCTGTCGCAGAGAATGGATCCTGGGCCTTCCGCGAGCATGTACCGATGCCATTTTTACACAATGAAAATAGACACGATGATGCAAATAAAAGAAATAAACTCAAAATCTGTATATACACACGCTTCCAACAAAAACAGAACGATAACGCTTACTGTAGCCTATGAAAGAATAAGCAAATGCACTTCAATATATACACGGGATATTACTAATGGCAGTGACGAGTTAGTTCACAGTAGAACACTGCGTCAAACCATGTGCTCACTGCTGTGTCGGCATTCATTGCAACACTGCTCGCTGTTGCTATGGACACCGTTAATCCTCTTGTCTCCACTCCTCACCTCACCTCACCATTCAAGCGGATGGCAGCTTGCACCGTTCATCTTTTGTAAATCAAGAGTATAACACATAGAATTTAACATGTATGCAGCGTTTAAACCCTAAGTGTTGTCCACGTTGTCATGGATGATGCCAGTTTGTGTCTAGGGGAATTTTGTAAGTGTAAATTCCATTCCATGTCCACATTAAAGCTATTGACACAAGTTGGCAGGCTTGTTTTGTTGAGATAAATTAGAGATGAAAATAGTACAAGAGTTAATACATGACTCTATCGTTGCCAAGTCTGCAAGATACCAATGTAATTGATAGTGATTTTGTGCTGCATAAGGAAACGGTAGCCAGGCCGCTGGAAGCAAGTTAGACATGTCCAGTCCTCAAATTGTGTTCATGCATCTTTGTAACGATGAATTTGTAACCCACTAAGCTCCAGTGAGATTGAGAAATGGTGTCAGAAAAAATTAAAATCCTGAAGAGATCATGAATCATCAGCAGGGTATAATGGCTGTAGGCCCTATGTGCAGTGCAGGATTTTTTGAGAATATTAATAGCTGGAGGATATTAGATCCTAATAATCGCCAGTAATATATCCCAGATCAGCAAGATATCACCTTTATAGCCTACTTGGTGAAACCTGCAAACTTCATTTTCTACAATCTAAGATTCTTCCAGACAATGTGTTAATGTGCTTGAGATGCTTATATTTATAACCAATGTCCTAAATAAAATAATGTCTGTAATACATTTTGTGTGTGCTTATTATAATTAAGTGTAAACATTACTATGTCATTGGATGAAGATTACTTGCAATTTGCTAGTGTTCTTGAAGATACGGGCATAGTTTTGTACTCCAGGGCCCTACCAATCACCACATCCAGAATTCTCTGTTAAAGCTCTAGATTTACCCATTTCAAACCGATTTACCCAGTGTGTAGTACTGTTAACTGCTTATTTTCCATGTGGCCTGCAAGGATGCCCATGTTCTTTTTCAGGGGGAATGGATGTGGTGAGGAGTATACGATATTTTCTGGGAGGAAGGGGTAGGGGGGGGACTGGGTATGTTATAAAATTCTTCATCCCCAGACCACCAGGGTGAAACAAAAAATAAGAAAAAATAATTAAAAGTTGAGGAATGCTTTCATTTGAATAATTTGAAGGGTCTCGTTTGACATTTGGTGGAGATCTTGGACATCTTATTGGGAGGGAGATACCATGTCCGTGTAGCCAGCATAGATCCAAATTACAATGGCAAGTGTGGTCTTTCTTTAATTTTAATAAATGGAACAGTTCCACCTACATGGAGTAGGGGTAAGTAAAGTGGCTTCTTGCCCAGGTGACCTGCTTTGCGAAGGAGTATTTGAAACCTGATATAGGATTTATTCTTCAAAGCTTCGCTCAAACGCTCTTGATAGAATGATTTGAATCCCACTCCTTGCATCCTGGAAGTGTCTTCCCAACTCAACTGTAAATAAAAGCTAACTGAAAACCACTACCACATCCTTTTCTATTACAAGTACAGTACACACATAAGTGCATGGGACTGATATCCACGACATTTCAATCCACTGAATTAACTCACAATGAACAAGTTTCCAAGGTCCTTCATTTGTAGTAATATACTTCGTTATAAAAATCTTGAGCCCATAAAACCATAAATTTGACCTAAGCCTAACTGGGAACGGGAGAGAACCGTTAAACATGTCCAACATGAAGGTAGTTGCCACAAGAAGTAAACCTGCCACTGTAGGGGATTGGTGTCAGATAAAAGGCTCTCTGCTAAAGGAGGTAAGTATAATCTCAGCAATTCATATATGTATCTGAAGTAGTCCTATGCATTAAATTTTTGTTGTTGAAAAAGATTGTCTTATGGTAGGCCTACTCAAAAAAGCAAAATGCTAAAAACCACGAGTGTAGGCTCAAATTTCTTATATTCGTTTTTATTTTTTTGGGGCATGAATGACCCTTCCCTTGCAATAAATGAAGCACTGGATACTTTCTCCTAATGCAATGCTTGGTTGTTTCTTCTTTTTTTTTTTAAAATTCCAGCTGCTTTTAAAGTTAAACTTACATGTAAACTGGTATATATGGAAACAACTTATTGATGAACGAAGATAAGAGGATAATATGTACAGTTTTGTATATCTGCATAAACTGGAACATCCATTCAAAGTTTGTATTACACTGCTTAATATTCTACTGCTCTAAGGTTTTGAGCTAGTGATAGGGGTGGATTTCTTCCACAGCTTTTAACTTTATTTTTGAGTATCCTTAAATTCACACTAACAAATTTACTCGGCTATTGGTAGGCTTCTATAGATGAGAATACCTTGGTGCAATCAATGCGGCGAGGCGAGCGAGCGACACCACTCCTCTGACGTCACAGATCCGCGCCATGGCCTGTCTTTCTCGTCGGCCACGGGAGACTCTAGTCCTTCGCACGGGTTAATCGTTCCGATTCGGAACTGCTAGACTCGATTCTCGCGAGTCCAAGCGTCACTCGCGCACATCACTTCTCCTCAGTAAAACAGTCATTTATATCAGCTCTCCTCAGGTAAACGGTATTTTATTTGTGTTCGTAGCATCCTATCCCATCTGCGAGAGAGTTCACTCGCGCGCGCGGGGGCGCGCTTTGCTCACGCTACGGGTTAGGCCTAAATATCGCCATCACCCGTGAGCTGCGGAAGTGTCTCCAAAAATGCAGTTACACTTACGCCAGACAATTTTGATTCGCGCTTTAAGATTCATTTTTCAGCCATTCGGTATGCGAACTCTAGTCTTAGAGGGTTCTAAAATATACGGGAATTTGGTGGATTTTCGTTCGGGAAATACGGGAATTTGAAAAAAGGCCATCGCTCGACACCCTGGTACCAGAAGTCTCCTACTTGCTTTAGCTTTTCACCTGCCAATTTATATAATTTAATAAGATGTGCTCGAAAGAGCTTTACTTAACCTACATAATACACGAAAATATCATTCTAAATACAATTTGATCTTACAATGTTATTTAGTTTTCACTGTAGTCTCCGATGGATTTAGTTCTTTTTGCACACTTAGTTAAGTGATAACGGTCACATCTCTTGTCACACAACGAACATACGCAATCATCATCTGGCTGGTGAAAACCTAGAGTTAAGCAGGTGAGTTGCAAGTCTCGTTACCACATGTCCTGCCTCCGTCCATTGTCTATCCATCATTGCGCTAGTGCTATAAAAATCAGGGTCAATGTCATTTCTCTTCCTCCACCGCAGTTCGAGATGCGCTTGGTAAGGGCCTGTAGGTGGCAGCGTGAATTGCAGTCTCAGGTCTTCTAAGAAGAAGCTTTCCCTTGCTAATTCGTATACAATCCTTGAGGGTGCATAAATCCCAACTCCCAAAGCACTCTTCAGATATCGTGCTTTAACACTTTCTAATCGTTTGAAATCACTACTCGAAAGCTTATCCCATATTAATTCTATTCCATATGAGGCAATTGGAGTTATTACTGTTTTGAACAATGACATTGCAGTGGGCAAAGAAAGTTGTCGGATATTTTTAATTCGATGAGTGGCTTTCTTAGCTGCTGAAGCCCTTTCCTAAGTGTGTATCCTGTAGGAAGACAGTGTCGTTTGTAGATATATTCCTAAATACCGGAAATTATTTACTACTCTAACATATCTCCTTGCAGAGTTAAATGATCATCCAACGCCAGTTTGCCTCCTTTTCTAAAAGTCATGTGCACTGTTTTTTCTTTGTTGATCACTAAACTGTTTTCGTCAGCCCATAATTCAAGTTTCTGAAGAGCGGCACGCAGATCACTTATGCAATGTGAACCTTGAGCCATGTCATCGGCGTACATGATAAGTTTCACTGTTGGGTAGTCTTGGACGGTGTTAATAATGTCAGCTGTCAAGATGTTAAAAAGTAGGGGACTCATAGGATCGCCCTGAAGTACGCCATTTGTCTGACGGAACTTTTCAGACAGAACTACACCGTCATTTAAAATGATATAGTTGTATGCTAGGATTACCTCAACTATTCTCGCTAGGGGGTTAGAGTTTCCTAGCATCCCTTTAAGTTTATTTATGAGGATATTCCTGTCTATCAAGTCAAAAGCTTTACGATAGTCTATGAAGACCACGTGAAATTTCCCTTTCTTATGCCTCAGAGCCTGTTCCACTTCTTCTTGTAGTAATGCCACTGCTTGTAGAGTACTCCGTCCTTCTCGAAAGCCGAATTGGCAATCTGGTATGTACATATCCACCTCCTTGGCTAGTCTTTTTGTTAAAATTTTAGAGAAAATCTTGAATTTCGTGGGCTCTAGTACTATTCCTCTGTAAGAGTTGGGATCTTCAGTGTTTCCTTTCCCCTTGTACAGAATTGTCATTTGGGCCGTTCTCCAGCTTACAGGAATGACTCGTGTATACAAGCACTTATTAAATAGGTCTGTCCAGATGGGCAGAAGCAGATCTTGTGTCTCTTTTATGTGTTCTATGAATATCTTCAGGTCCTGCCGCCTTACCCTTCTTAGATGACGTGATATTAGTTTGTATTTCATCGGTGGTTATTTGGAGGAAATCATCAGCTATGCAATTTGTAGCAGAGACTTGGTGTTCTTCCAATGTTCCATTCTTGTTGAGGATCCCAGAGAAATGTTCCGCCCATGTCTCTATTGGTATCTCTCTTGCCTTAGGAGCTTGCCTCTTTCTTAGAGCTAAGTAGGGATCTGATCTCGCTAGTTCCTCTGTTTCCCTAGCTTCGGCTTCAATGTGCTCGGTTCTTTTTGTCTGAAGTAGTAGTTTATACTCTTTCCTCCTCGTAGCGTAATCCTCCAAATCAACTTTGTCGTTTGTGCACTTTGCTTTGTACGATTGTAGTGTAATTTTCCGAGTAATGTAGCACTCACTATTGAACCATTTTTGTGCATGTCTCTTTCTTCTGTAGACGAAGGCTTTGCTGATCAACAAGCTAACACACTGCGCCGCGTCATCTAATTGATCCTGAGCGATGAGGGCTTTTGCTTCTTCAATACATGTTATGTCCTGCAATTTTGTCTGATCTAGGTTCCTAGAAGGGAGTTCCTCTGGAAATCGTTGTGCTGATGCAGTCTGTGACGCTATTTCTATCTCAGTGTGCGCGGGGATGTGTTTTCGAATTGGAGAAGCACCTGATGCCCATAATCCTTCCTGTTTCACTATGCGAATCGCTTTTCCCCTGTAGAACACTTGATCGATGGCGCTTGCTCCATTGTGTGCGAAATAAGTTTGAAAAGTTTTTTCGTTTACTAATGTGAACCCTTCTTCTTCTAGGGTTTCCAAAACTAGATCAGTCTTTATACTTAGCTTGTCAGTTCTGCAGTTAATGTCGCCTGCTAATATTACATTATTATTATTATTATTATTATATTACATTCGTGTGACTTGTTACATGACCTATTGTTCTTAGAAGAGCGTCTATTACATCTTCTGTTGCCGTAACTGGAGAGATGTATACCCCTATTAGAGTGAGCCTTGTTGTTTTGATTTTATGTCATTTGACTCTGTCTTGTACTCCAGTATGCTTCCAGCTGTCGGTTTAAGAAAGCAGCTGGTCTGCCTCCTGTGGCATTTGCATAGGCATGTACCCCGTAGAAACCTGGTTGGTAAAAAGGTCTCTGTCATAATCATTATGTCATAGTTCAATGTTAGATTTGGTGGCGTAAATTGTAACGCGTTTCTTAGTCCTTCCGTGTTCCATAAAAGAAGTTTTATAGTTTGGTTATTCGAAATCAGCTCCTTCGGTAAATCTGTGGCCTCGAAATAGGAATCTTCTAACAAGCACCCCTTTTGGCCAAAACTCTGGTTTCTCTAATTCGGCGAGATGATTAAAAGGAATGCAAACCTTAAAAGCTTCCTTAGAACCTAATGTGTTGAGCTTTTCACAAACAACTCCCTCGGTTATGTTGTTGCGTAATAGAAAGGTTCGAATTGCATTTTCGGTCGTTCCGTTCTTAGCCCTGCCCACATACAACCAAGCTGTCTTGTCTGCTGACTGTAAGTCTTCGTCGTTACCTTGTTAGGTACCGATAATCAGGCCCTGCCTCTGACTGCGACGTCTCCTGGGTGTCTTGAATGGCCCAGCTTCTTCTTGATGTCCATGTCCATAGAGTTTTCTGATTCGCCAAGGCACAAGCCTGTACTTTTCCATTCTATGTTTGACTTGTCTTAGTGAGAAAAATCAATCTTTTCTTTCTTCAACCTTAACGTAAATTTGAGCGAGTCCACGTGCATTTTGCTGCTCAGTCAAGGTCTCCTTTCTTTATCTTTTCCTTACCTTACTTTCTGAGGTTGGAAGTGTTTTCCCTAAGAACTGTTTCAGCGATTCAACATCTGCTTATCCTGCACTGCAAATTTAAAATGGCAGTCATCTTGACTTCCGTGAAGTTCCAATTCGTCTTCTTCACCGTGATTGGCTGTCTCCGTCACCTCCGAGCTTTGTGCTGTCATCTGCCCAGCGAACTGTATTTAAGCTGAGATGGCTATTCTTCACGTTCTCTCTTCACATCTGTATGTGCTACTGGCAGGGGTCGAAACTATGGACCAAGCCCGGACGTGTAAACTCTGCCCGACAACTACTTGAACACAGCGCATTCTATGCCTCTGTCCAAGAGCATCGCCCTACTCCACGCGTCACGACGTGCTTATTAGGCACGGTCGAAATCTACAACCAAGGTCTTACATATCGATGACGGGTCAGTTTCTTTATCAGTTGGGCTTGCTCCTCTGGTTACATCTTCAGTATGGTGTTGGAACTTAAAGCTCTTTTACAAGTGTGTTAATCAACTGGGCTATCCAGATCTGTTAGCCTCTGCTTCGATGAAATTGTATCTGCTAAAGGCATATGTTTTATTCTCCTTTTAGACTCCATCATTGACAATTATAATTATACACACTATTATTGTGAATATGTGATCAACTGCATTCACATTATGCCCCCTAGTTCTCTCAATCATACTGTTGTCACATGCTCCAACATACATTAATATTAACAAAATATCTGGTTGAGAGTGAAAACCAGCGTTAAGATGAATAAGTGCTGTTCAGTCGGTCATCACGAATGTACCCAAATGAGTTGGGTGGGACCCCAATCCTCAAAAAAATTACCAAACTTTTGTTTACTAAGGCGTTGGCTTCAAACTCCATAATAACTAGTAGCTGAGATACATTCTAGCTTTTCTCAAATATATGTTGCGTTGTGCAGACCAATACTACTGCTAGCCGAGAAAACCCATTGCCCTTGTTCAAAAACAGAGGAAATTAAAACTTACATGTGGTCCCATTTGAAACCAGGTCCAAGTTCCTGGATTCCGTGTGCAGGAAAGAGTTGACATATTACGTGGGAAACTAGGGAAGAAAAGATGTATGTGTGAAATGTAGTTAGGTTATATTAGACAGTGGAATAAAGACCGATTTGTTAATGCTAACAGATATTTTCTTTGAATAGACACTGACACACTCACATTATTACAACACATCACCGAACAAGAACGTATAGTAGCGCCACAGTCGCACCAACCCAATCACCATAAATAAGACAAAAGAACAACAAAACACTGAAATTGCTGACAACCTATCAGCAATAACAACACCTCCCCTTTGGCAGTCATTTCAGTGCTCACACAACCAATCAAACAAACATAAACCAACACTAATCAGACATAGCTGAGGGAAGATGATTGAAAAGAAAAGGAGAAGGGTTTAGGCAGAGAGGAAGACAATCCAAGGCAAAATAATCAAGAAATAGTGAGAGAAGGTGAACAAGCGGGAGCTTGAACGAGGATAACGGAGAGAGTGGCGTGAGCTGAGGTTACAGGCAAGCTATCACTAAGTGCTCTTTCCCTCCCGAGCGTAAATTTCGCTACTATGGGGAAGGGAGGTGCGCTGGCGAGCAAAGGCATGCTAGATGAAAATGATTTATGTACTTTCCCTTCAAAAGGGTGAGATTTTCTAAATCATTCTGAAATGCTAGAAAGATTTAAATTAGCCGGGATATTTGTATTACCCGCCACTGTCAGATCCCCAACAGAAAGACCGAATGCCCCCAGAGTGGGCAGAGATAAAGCACCTTTTGGGCTTTTAATGAAATTTTTATTATTTTTAGTAGAAATTATTAGAGAGAACCAAGTGTTGCGTTTAAAGAAGGCTAAACTCTTACCTAGCAGGGTGCCGACTAACAGTTTAGAAAGGATGAAATACTTGAACCTAACTTGAACAAAACCAAAATTCTAAACAGTAAATCATAAGTCAGAGCGAAAATATCTACAAGTAGGAAGCTGGCAGAGCGAGCTATACTTGCCTTAATAATTTACTAGAATTAGCTGTGATAGCTAAAAGAAACCTTTTAAGTTATGGTAGCAGAAGGTTTGCTCTAAACGCAACTCTTGATTCAGTTTCTAATAAACTTAACATTCGGTGATTTGCCTTTTTCTTTGAATATAGAATAATTCAGTAGAAAAATTAGGGAAGAGAAGGTCCTGCCTAACGGTTCTTCTAGCATTAGAAGTAGAAAACAAATAATAAAGAATGTATTTAACAAAGTGATTAAGTTGAACAGTAATAACAATTTAGATCTCTGATCTATTTTGAGCTAAAGAACAAATTTTTTGTTTTAGAACAATTCAAGGTCTCAGACCTATTGCAAGCACTAAAAACCTCACAAGGGTTCTCGAACTGTGCATACAATTAAAAAGATTAAAGCCTATATTGATAATAATAAAGGACTTACAATTTGGTTTAATATTTCATTAGATTGGTTAGGTAGAATACCAATATTTCAAAAAATGCTTTTAGAGTGCCTTAGTAGCCAGTGAAAAGACTATAAATTCCTGGGCACAGCAGGATAAGAAAAAGGAGATTAATAAGTGGATTATAACCACTGGTAATTATGCAGACATTAAGAGATGCTAAATTCTAATAGGACAGGTCACCATTTGTGAAGCCTGGATTACACAAATTAGATAAGTGTTTAACAATTAGAAAACTTTAACTTCGTGGAAGTAACAGGAAAAAATGCGTATTAAAATGTGGGTTTATAACCACATATATTTTTACAGAATGAATAAATGTTAAGTTGAGCAAACGTGGGAGGACACCTATTTATAGGCGAGGCCTCACTGAAAAAAGTAACCAGTTTAAAGATACACTCTAAATTGTTAGTAAAGGGAATTAGGAGTATGGAAAATATGGGATTAGAGTCTTATCCAATTTTATTGCTCTCAAAGATTTTGCGGCACGGAAGATCGTTAAACGGGCTCTGTTTGTAGCCCTTAAGTTCGTTGAATGTAAGTTGTCACTATTGTAGTTTGTGGAGATGCACCGAGTTGAACTTGAATATGTTTCCAGCGTTATGGAGTTTTAGGTTGCAATTAACAGTTCCTTTTAACTTAAAGTTGACAGTAATTTTGACAGTGTTGAGTATAGTTCTTCATGGTTTATGGCGAATGGAAAATTCCAGAGCTGTAGTGACAGTTTAAAGGAGTAGCAGAGATCCCTCGAAGGCAGATAAGTTAAGTTTTAGACAGCTAAGAATTTGACATAAATCCCTCGTTGCAGGAAGGTATTCCCTTATTTAGTACAAGAAATGCTAGATTTCATGACTTAAGTGGCGAGCCTAGTTGGCTAAGAATGACAGTTCCCACGGGGGTCAGTTATTGAGCAATATTGCAAAAATCAAAATACTGCCTATAAAATCCATTAAAGCTTTCTTGGTTCCGATTAAAACCCTTAAAAATGGTTAAAATCAATGTAGGTACTGTAGTTACTTATCTTGCCATGATGTATTGAAGGTTGGCGTATCCTTGCAGCCGTTAGACACAAAAATCAGACATGGCGTCGATTTGAATCACCTCATGTGTTTAGAAGATGAGCCTCTTTGAGAGGTCTAAACTTATCACTCAAACGTCCAGACGAGAAGTAATTGGGAAATTTGAACACATAGAGAGCATAAACAAGTGGGGAGGGAGGGGGAAACAAAGGGAATAAAACCAGAATGGGTAACATTTGAAAAATAAAACACTCTACATAATATAAGTTAATTCATGGAATTATAGTCTGGGCCAACCTGGGCCCAATGTTTGGGAAGCCAGGCTCTGCCTGTCACAAGCCAGGACAAAGTGGTGAGTGATAGAGGAGTAACACCTCTTTAAAAAACCTCGGTCCAGCTGACCCGGCTGGTAGTACCTTGTAAGGGTCCCTTGCCAGGGTTACGGTGAAGTCCTCAACGGCATAGACAGTGGAGTAGATGGACTACGGAACAGTGTAGATGGCGGAAGAGGCAGCCCAGTACTCGGGATAATGAGTAAAAGGTATATGTCCATATAATAGGCATATATCAGACACCGAACTTCTCCCGGGATAAGGAGACCACCTTCTATCAAGTGCCAACGGTCTTTTAGGAGGGCGGATGAGCGGGTAGAAGAAGGGCACTCTCTTGCCCTTGGGGTGGGAAACTGCTCCTAAAGGCGGAAGAGCCGACAGATGGCCAACGGCATAGAATGGAGAAGGCAACGGGAAACCACTCCATTAAAGATCCGACTGGATATCCCATGAATCAGCAGCTCATGATGGAAAGCTCTTTGGTTAAATTCTCCGGAGGTAAAATAGCTCCCCATTCGGATCTCCGGGCGGGGGCAACTAAAGGAAATAATGGTATTATTAACAAACGCAAGAAACAGAAATGCGTAAGGAAAATAGGAACATGGAATGTTAACACATTATTAAAGGTGGGGAAGCTGGAAAACCTGAAAATAGAAATGAAGAGATTAAAAATAGATATTCTCGGTATTTCTGAAATGAGATGTCCTGGCACGGGTGACTTTTGGTCAGATGACTACAGAATAATCTACTCAGGGCCGGAAGACGGACCGCTCGGAAGAAATGGGGTAGGAGTGATTATGGAAAAATCCATGGGACTCAGAGTAGCGGGATATGTGCAGCATAGTGATAGGATAATTCTAGTCAAGATAAATACGGAGCCAAACAATACTGTTATAATTCAAACATATATGCCAACTACAAATGAAGATGACGAGGAAATTGAAAGAATGTATGAAGATCTAAATCACCTGATAGAAGGAACAAGAGCAGAAGACAATGTAATCATTATGGGGGACATGAATGCAACGGTAGGGGAAGGAACAGAGGGAACAACTGTTGGGCAGTTTGGACTGGGAGTCCGAAATTTGAGAGGTGAACGATTGATAGAATTCTGCACTAGGCACAAATTAGTCATAACAAATACACTCTTCAACCATCCCAAGAGAAGACGATACACTTGGAAAGCTCCTGGAGACACGAGAAGAGCGCAATTGGATTACATAATGGTAAAAGAAAGGTTTAAGAACCAGGTTAAAAATTGCAGAAGTTATCCAGGTGCAGATATCGTAAGCGATCATAATCTAGTCATGATGCACGCGGAACTCAAATATAAGAACATCGTTACGAGAAAAACTGAGTATCTACAGGTGACAAAACTTAAGATGCCAAATATTAGAGATGAGTTCCAAAGAAGAACAGATGAAATGATTGAAAGAAATACTGACATATTCGAGAAACCAATAGAAAGTCAGTGGGGAATTCTGAAGGAGGAAATACTAGGAACTGCAGAGGAACTGCTAAAAAATAAAAACAGCAGGAAAGCATGGATAAGTGAGGAAGTTGTAGAAATGATAACTGAAAGAAGGAGGTTCAAAAACGCCACAAGTGACGAAGGAAAACAACAATATAGAAGACTGAGAAATGAAATCGTTAGGAAAAGCAAGCAAGACAAAGAAAAATACTTATGTGATATATGTGATGAAATAGACACCGATTTTAAAGCAAATAACTTAGAAAAAGCATATGGTAATGTGAAGCAATTTTTTGGTGAGAAGAAACAGAAGACATGTGGTATTAAAGATGAGAATGGACAATACCTGTATGAAGAGGGAAAGGTTGGGAAGAGATGGAAAGAATATCTAGAGAATCTCTATGGAGATGAAGTTATGAATAAGGAAGTAATAGAGGAAGAAGACCAGACAGATGCAGAGAATAGAGGGGACCAAATACTAAAATCGGAATTTGAAAGAGCACTGAAAGATTTAAAAGACAAAAAAGCACCAGGTGTAGATAAAATCCCTGCAGAAGTATTAAATAACTGCGGAGAGAAAGCTGAAGATGCAATGTATGGAATGATATGCAAAATGTATGAAACTGGAATAGTACCAACTGACTTTACTAAGTGCATAATAATTCCAATTCCAAAGAAGGCCAGAGCACAAAATTGCGATCAATTTAGGACATTAAGCCTGACAACACATGCATCTAAAATTCTTGCACTTATTATACTTAGGAGAATAGAGAACAACCTTGATAACTACATTACAGACGACCAATTTGGATTCAGAAGGGGCATTGGAACAAGAGAAGCAATATTAACTCTAAGACAAATAATTGAAAAGAGAAATAGAAAAGGAATACCAACATATCTAGCATTCGTGGATCTGGAGAAAGCTTTTGACAACGTGAACTGGAATATACTATTCAAGTTACTAAAAAAAGTGGCAATCTCTAATAGAGATAGAAGAATAATACATAGTTTATATAAGAATGAAAGGGGAATAATAAGATCTGGCAATAACCAGGAAGAGGTTGAAATAAGAAAAGGAGTACGACAAGGATGCTCGCTATCTCCTTACTTATTTAATTTGTATGTCTAAGATGCCATAAATAGGATAAGAGAAGAGATTCAAGTTGGAGTAAATATACATGGGGAGAAGATTGACATGCTCCGATTCGCAGATGACATTGCTTTAACAACAGATAATGAAGATGATCTTCAACAGATACTTCATGTAATGAATAACATCCTTAAAAACGAATTTAACATGAAGATGAATAAAAATAAAACAAAAATACTCGTATGCAGTCGGAACCAGGAAGATCATAGAAGAGCACCAGCAATTTATATCGAGAATGATAGAATACAACATGTGAAGGAATATAAGTATCTGGGAAGCTTGATAACGTATGATGGAACCAGCAAACGAGAAATTTGGAGTAGAATTATTCAGGCAAAGAACGCCTTTTATAGAAAGAAGAATCTCTTCACATCCAGAAGTATAGACCTAAAAATAAGAAAAAGACTGTTGAAGACATACGTGTGGAGTGTGGCTTTGTATGGTAGTGAGACCTGGACAATAGGGAAGTCGGAAGGGAGGAAGTTGATGGCTTTTGAGGCTTGGTACTGGAGAAGAATGCTTAAGATCAGTTGGATACAACATATGACAAATGAAGAGGTTTTCAGAAGAGCAGGAGAAAGTAGAAGCTTTATGAAGACCCTGAAAACAAGAAGAGCAAATATGTTGGGACATATTCTCAGACATAATAGCCTGCCAGCAAGAGTCATCGAAGGGATGTTAGAAGGGAAAAACACTAGAGGAAGACCACCACTTGCATACATCACACAGTTAATGACAGACACGAACACAAAATCATATTGTGAATTGAAGAGGATGGCGGAGAATAGAGAAGATTGGCGAGTTGCTGCAAACCAGCCCCAGGGCTGTAAACTTAAGAGAGAGAGGAGATGGTAGATGATGACAACAACGACCTCTGCTTGACTGGTTTGGAAGCATTCTTAACATTGCTGGATCCAAAACTTGGACAGGTTGCCGCGTTGAGCGCCACAAACAACTGAAACAGACTTGGACAAAAAATCAAAACATATCGAAAGAAACGGGAATACAGAAAGGGTTCCTGTTGGTGTCTGCGAAGGGAAATGAAAGAGCAGCGACTGCTAACTCGAACTAAACGTGTATTCCAAGAAATACACCAATACCAAGCATTCCAACACATTCTGCAGTCCTTGGTCCACTGAAAGATTTCGTAAATAAATCGGCTGAATTCTCATTTGATGGGACATACTTGAACAGAATCATCCCACTCTTAACATAGTTTTGTATAAAACATAACCTTACATCCATGTGTTTGGATCGCTCTGAATCCAAACCATTTTCACTCAGAAATATCGAACCTTGATTGTCGCACTTAATAACTATTGGTTTACTCATAAACTTGCATTGCCCTAACTCTCTCAGGATCATGTCTAACCCTAACACCTCTCGAGTTACCTCACACATGGCATTGTACTCCGCTTCAACTGTAGAGAGTGCAGGACATGTTTGTTTCTTAGTACGCCAAATAATTTGACCATTAGCAAATTTAATTACACATCCTGTAATTGACAGCCTCTCTGATTTGGTATTAGCATAATCTGCATCACAAAATATTTCCACTTCACAATCTCTTTGGTCTCTAGTAGAATAGACAATTTTACTTTCCTCTGTATTTCTTAAATATCTCATGATATGCGTTACATTATTCCAGTCTTGTTTATTAGGCTCCTTACATCTCTGACTTACTTTACATACCGCAAAACTGAGATCTGGTCTTGTCGATATCGACAAATATAGTAACTTTCCACCTGCATTTTGAAACATTTTTTGATCTACTTTCTCCTCCCCTGATCCTGTTTTATCATCACTACTGATAGCTAAGGGTGCTGACCTCCCTTTTGCAGAACTTAACTTACAGCTCAACAGTATTTCTTTGGTGTATTTACTTTGATCAATGCAATTTTTTTCTCTGTCTTGTGTTACATTCATTGACAGGAAATTGGTCATTTTCCCTAAGTCTCTTTAACTCTAATCTTTACTTCAGCTCAGATTTCACCCAATTCACATTTTCAGCATTGCCCCAGATACCCAAATATTCTTTTGTTGTGTTGATATAAACACACTGGTCCTTTTTAAGAGCAATTAGACCCACCTCATTTAACACACTATTAAATTTATGGAACCACTCTTTAGCACTCTGCTTCAGTCCATATAGACGTTTCACTAATTTCCACACTTTATATTTTCCTTCTTCAACAAAACCTTCTGGCTGTTCACAATACACTAATTCATTAAGAGGGCTATTAAGATATGCAGTCAGAATATTCACATGATGCGCTTCCCACCCATGGACTGCTGCTAATGACAATAAAAGTCTAACTGTCTTCTTGTGCATTACAGGTGAGTATGTGTTATCATAATCTACCCCTTGTATCTGGGAGAAACCTCTAGCTGCTAACCTGGCTTTAAACCTTTCTACTGTACCATCCTGGTTTTGTTTCAATTTAAACACCCACTTATTTCCCAGTACATTGTGGTTCTTCGGTCTGTTTACCAACACAAAAACACATTTCGTCCTAAGCTGACACATCTCTTCCTCCAGGGCTGAATACCATGAGCTTGCATTTGGACTTTCTAAAGCTTCTTTGCCAGTCTTTGGTTCAAGAGAAACATTTAACAAATTGGTATCACAATCACAGTCAGTAGAAGACTACACTTTGAACATCCCTTTCTCTTTCTTATTCTCTGTGATCTACGCAACTCCGTCTCATCTGTGTCAACAGGTACATTCACATGCATAATATTTTCCAACTCGTTAATATCCCAACCTAGGAATGGTTCATTATCGCTACTCTCAGTAATGCTACTCATATCAACATTTTCATCAAAGTCTTCTTCCTCAAATAACTCAGTATGAAAATCAAAATTTGGGCTTTTTCTTTATTGCTTCTTCACACCCCACAACAGATGGTGCAAAACATAAGTAACCTTTACAAACATAACTTGATTTATGTAAAGGTTAATAATAAATTATCCGAGTGGAAATCGATAAACACAGGAGTGAGACAAGGTTGTGGTCGTTCCCCTCTCCTTTTTTAGAGAAACAAGACATGGCACCATCCGCATTAAGAGAAATCTACAGCTGTACGCAATATTATTTGCAGATGACTTAGTGCTGGTTGCCACCTCAGAAGATGATTTACAGTATTCAATATATAGCCTGAAACTAGTCTCAGAAAACTACTCAATGGAATTATCTCTAGAGAAAACTAAGATAATGGCATTCTGTGGCACGGAACCAGTAAGAAGTAAGATCTGCTTAGATAATAACATTTTGGAAAGAGTAAACAATTTTAAATATCTTGGTTGCAAACTGTCTTTCCTTAAAGAAATGTCATACCCGAGAATATCTTTAAATTCAACAGATGTTTAGGAATCATCAATAAAGTTTTTAGACCATCATTAGTTCAAAAACGCACCCGAACAAGAATTTACAAAACCTTAGCAAGACCAGTACTTTGCTATGGTAGCGAAGCGTGGACCCTGAGGAAATGCGATGAGAGACGAATAACTACCGCCGAAATGAAATATATGCGACGAACAGCAGGAGTCACTAAGTGGGATCACAAACGAAACACAGAGGTGCGGAATGGTCTTAACAGCAGACCTATATTGGAATACATCCATGAATACCAAAGAAATTGGCTAGGACACCTCAACAGGATGGACAGAAGCAGTCGTCAACTACTGCCCCGGTGGGAAGAGATCCCTAGGTCTCCCCAGGAAAAGATGGCGTGAAAATTCAAATCTTTTGTGTAGACCGTAACAGTTCTTTTAGGACTAACACATGAAAGGATGATGATGATGATGATGCAAGTGCCCTAGTTTCAAATGCCAACTTGACACACACTTAGGAGCTACAGAATCTACAACAGTGTTTACATCACTTTCAGTCACAACACAGGAAGCATGTATGTGTTTAACAGTATCCAAAATATATAATCCATCTCTTACATAACCTTTGAAGATTATTTATTTCCAATTATTCTCATCTCGGGCAACACAACTCTCTTTATGGAACTCGCACACAACTCCTTTGGAACTAAATCTTGAACATGAAATCAAATTATATCTAAATGAGGGTACTTGTCTTTCATTTCAATCTCTACTGTGCCCACTCCCATTTCTACTTTACCACTTGCAGGGTGTACATTTTTAGACTTCTCTATTCTTTCTCCACACAAATGTGATCACAAGCTCCTGAATCTATAACCCATTCTTGCATTGACGAATGATTTAGCTCCGACACATGCTCTGTAATTATTCTGACTTTGACTAATCTGTTTACCATTGTCTGTTCTACTTTCACTTACGGTATCTGCTCTGTACAATCTCGTGCTAGGTGTCCTGGCTTTGTACACTGGTAACATCGCATCTTGTCACATATCTTGGCTATGTGACCCCACTGATCACATCTGTAGAACTTCTGTTGACCTTGTTGATGAACAGTTGCCTCCCCTGGAGTAGCATTCCCTGCTTGGTTACTGCCGCTGTTTCCTCCTCGTCCACGGAAAACTTCTCTGGAATCGCCGCGTCCTCGGCCAGCTCCCGATGATGAAGTAAGCGTCCCGCTTACCGATCCAGGGGTTGGAACAAAATCTTCTCTCAGGAGAGCAGCCTTCACTCTTTCGGTCGTTAGTCCCTCCTCACCACCGAGCAGCGCTATTGTTACTTTATATTTATCTCTGGGTAAACCATTGAGCAATTGTCCAGCAAGTTGAGTGTCGTTAAATTCAAGTCCACAGTTTGCACTCTTAATCACTCGGTTGAGGGATTGTACTTTAGCCATGTATTGATGCATAGACATGTCACTCGTCTTCACCACGTTCACCATTTCCTTCAATTTATCCAAACTCTGAGGTAGGGTTTATGTGGATGAATGTTCTTCAATTTTATCCACGCTGCTCTTGCTGTTGCTTCCTCTCCAATGTCTTCCTAGTACGCATCAGTCACATACTTGAGAAGAAAGGCCAAAGCTTTTCTGCTTGTTCTCGCTTGAATCTCATTATAACTTCCATGTTGAAACCAGGTTCTATGGCATTCCAGGAATTTCTTTCGATAAGTTCAGCTTGCGATCTTCTTGACCATGCATAGTAATTATCACTTCTCAATTGCGGCACACCGTCATTTCGTTTGTCGTCTGCCATCTTGGGTATAGGCCTACTTCACACTCACTGCTCTCGGTTTTCTTCATTCGACTTTCACCCGCTCTCTTTCACTTCTCTTCATTATTCGGTCCTTGAACTGTGGTCTGGGCCCATAACCTGTAGTTAGGTTATATTAGACAGTGGAAAAAAGACCAAATTGTTAATGCTAACAGATATTTTATTTGAATAGACACTGACACACTCACATTATTACAACGCATCGCTGAAAAGGAACGTATGGTAGCGCCACAGTCGCACCAACCCAATCACCTTAAGTGAAACAAAGAACAACAAAACACTGAAATTGCTGATAACCTATCTGCAATAACAACATGAAAAATATTGCAAATGCAAGAATGAGAATATACTCAGATGACGAGCAAGGTCTTACCTCTCATCAAAGACGACAACGTGATTGATTCTGTGTGAAATATAGACTGCGAGTGGCCAACGCAAAGCTATGTGTACTGCGTGAAGGCCATGTCATGTAGGTGGGGGGAATGGAGAGGGAACAAAATACCGCGATGTGGGGGAGGGGGAAAGAAAATGACTTACGACGTTCTTTATCTGCATTACGGCAATAATTCAATAATGGGTGATTTAGCTGTCGTACTCTTTACATAATCAGTTAGGATGTCATACAAAATATTGCTGTCGAAATAAATCTCATTCAAATTGTGGTCAGGGTTTCATTTTTGAGCCAAATCAATTTCTATTTGTTGTAAATTGTTCAATAGGGAGCCTTTGTTACCGTTATGCAGGATCTATGGCTTGAGTTCATCATATGGTCGCCCATCGCAGAGAATTTCTTATGTTCAGTAACCTTGTTTAATAAGGGCGGTTTTCACAACTCTTTACTAACAAATAGTTAGTTCAACTTAACTACGAGAGTTGATACATTCGGGTTCGCAATTACTTAAATATGCTTTACGGCTCTCGCGCATGCGTAGACTGGTTTTCATCTTGGAGAGCATGGCGGACAGAACAAGAAGCGTCTAGCACTGATCGTTGTTTGCGATGCTTCCTTGAGATTTTCTGGAGCATAATGATAAAGGAAGGGAAATACAGAAGACCTTATTCGTGGCAAAAGCTTAAAATGATAAAGTATTTAGCAGAACTGGCAGCTTAATAGGATGCATTCTCTCAGTTGTCTTCGTAGCATAAACGGTTCCGGTGCACACTCTGAATTTATTACGCAGCGTTGGATGGAGTTCGAATCCCACTTCGGATATACTTTTTTTTTTTAAATATCCGTATTTGTCTTTCTTGGTATTAAAAGTTAGTAATGTGTGTGATCCTTTATAATTCCATTATCATAAGCATATTTTATTATGAAAGTTTGTGTGAAAGTCGCAAACAAACCACCATTGTGAGATGCGCGCGGCACAGTTCAACTGTTTCCCGCCACTTTAACGATGCTTTAGAGAGTTGAGTGGCCAGACTTGGCCATTTAACGTAATTCCTTGTTAGTGGTAAGTTAACGAGCATGCTCGTGCAAAGTTCAATAACCTTTAATGATTAATTAACAGATACATTATGTTGTGCATTTTGCAATGGAAAATATATATTTAATTAAAACAAAGTTCGCCACACGAGTGACATCTACTAGCAACCAGGTGAACTATGCATGTGTTAACGACGGCCTACTATATGCGAGCTGTGCTCTATACCGGCCTTGACATTCCCACTTAGTGAACCCATGCATACAGTGTAATTTACAAATTTCCTCTTGTTGCCGATAGAGCGCACGCGTCACCAAAATAGGCGCAATTGAACATTAGCTGTGCAGTGTGTTTCTCCCCAGTGGTACGATGTTTAGTTTCAGTTTCAATTATTGTAAGTAGTCAGTGTTTGCTCATGAAATTGTAAAATGTTGAGGTAAATTGAACGCTGCTGCTCAAATCCAGTATGTAGTGTGCCATTTTGCACTTAGGTGAATGTAGGCTGTATGTTCTTTCCTGAACATCCTGTTAAAATATGTTTTATAGTTCAAATAATGGTATTTCTTACTTTCTTGGAAGAATCAATGTATTTTGTAATGTTAAGACGTATGAGATGATGAAAGGACACGTCTACCAATAAACTGTGTGTGTTTTCAAAAGGCAGACATCTAAATTAACTAAGTTAATATGGACCATCAATCAATCCTACAGCGCTATGCGGCAAAAGACGATTGCTCTCTACTTTCCTAACAGCCAATGGGATTATAGGCAGCATCTTTTATTTCACTTATTCCTCTTGCTAATCAATTTTTACAATTCGTTAGTATTATTTATTTATTTATTTATCGTATGGCTTTTAGTGCCGGGAGTGTCCGAGGACATGTTCGGCTCGCCAGAGGCTGTAGCTGCTTCAAGCGGACACCACTAGGGTGAGCTACAAGTTCCATTCAATTTCAAGTACTGTAGTTCCAACTTTCGCTTCCAGATATCAATGATACCTAGTGGTGAACGTTGGAACTTTGATAGAGCGTATCAAACGATAATAACCTAGGAATTTAGCTCCACACAAGTTTAGTCTGTGGAAGGATCTTTTCCATGCCATAAATCTATGACATGGGACCGCAGGCATTACTTCCCCTCCGAAGGAAGGCATACTGAAGGATTTTAACACTCTTAAAAAATCCGACAACTTCGGCCGGGTTTGAACCCGCTATCTTGGGCACAGCAGTTCAGCATTAGGGGAAAATGACCTGGACGTTTCGTCCATTTAACTATTTATCACCACCACAAAGTCTTCCTCGACTGTTATTTTTGAAATATTTTTTTCTATTAGTTTTGCCAGTTTATTAGTAGTGGCCTGTCCATAAATCAAATAGATGAGTATGACTCATCAGATGCTGCTCACTTGTACAGTCATTGCGTTGTTATTAGTGTGGCTAACCTGTCAATTATAGCAACCAATTCCGCCCTGTCAATACTATTTATTAAAATGAGTGAGCTAATCTCTCGTCATTATATAGAGGTACATGTTTCGACGCCTTGTCGATTGTTGGTGTTTTCATCAGCCTCGAGCAGCACTTAATACATTACACATGAAAAGATTGATAGTAGTATCAGAAACATAAATGAGCACACACAGAAATCAAAATCATGCACTTGAAAACAGCAAAAATGTTAAAACATTTTGTTAAAAAACACGTTTAAACAGCCACCAGCGGGCTTAACCAGTATTTCTTAAAACAGTTAATTGCACACTCTTGATGTTGATTGAATATCACACTTGTTGCTTGGAGAAATACATTTGTGGTGATATTATGATATGATGGACACACATAATGCAGCTAATGTCCCAAAGCGGAGGCCCAACCCATCTTCAATGCTCGTAATAATCTGTGTTTGGAAACGGGCAATCCGTAGTTCTCAAAGTGTCCAGGAAAGGGTACCCGTCCCCAAGTTAAGATGTCAACAGAGCCATGCTATGCTGCTCACTTGTTATTAGTGTAGTTAAAGTGAGTACAGTAGGTGCGCCACTGGTTGCAGGGCAGGGCTCCGTGGAAGGACTGGCCTATGAAATGTTACACAACACCCTGTACTGGACGTGCAATAACGACGCCACCATCAACAAGATAGTCCTGGACGATGTAGACCATGATGTGGAGCTGGTCATCAAACTCGGCATGAATGACAAGCCGCGAGGAATTGAAGTGGATAGCTGTGATTCGTAAGTTTTGTTTCCTTGTGTAATGTCATACATTTTAAAATAGTTGATAGTTTATCCCTTACAACTCACCTCAGACAATGGAACAGAGCAGTCGAACACTCATCACTATTGTACCCGTGGAAAGAGGGGGTCAGTTTGTTTTAATGACTGCCGGCCATGGAACTATCTGCAAACTTGTTATAATAGCCAGTCCAGCAGAGAAAACAGCCTAAAATAAAGCAGTAAATATAAATCTGAATTTTTGAGAAAAAGGAGTGAAAGAAGTATGTCTCCATATTCTCCTCTCTCATTAGACTGTGTTGGGGTAGGGTTCATGTGAGTGTGTCTGGTGACAGTTACACTGTTTATTATTGACATGGCCGAAAACTTCCTATATTTTGTTGCATTTATGTGTTCAGAAAATCTTGTCTGAAAATTCCTCCCGGTTTGCTCTATGTAATAAGACTGTAATGTAACAAATTCGGCCATGTCAACACACATGTCAGAAACACTGACATCAATAGGAACTTGAGAATTTTGCATTACTCCAATAAAGGTTCGCTCATGAAAGCTTTAGACAACATCGAAATAAACACAGCTCAGAAATCCCCAGGATCAAAAAATCTCATCGGAATTTATTTTGATACAAACATCCTTGCTTCATTCGTTAGGTCCAAAGAACTACAGAGTCTTCCTCAAAATGCTACATTACAAACATCCCTTTTAACAGATCACATTCTTATAAAACAACCAACATAATTTTCACACCGAACAACAATTTCTTCCGTCACACCCACACATTTTTCATGTCAACACCAACGGATCAGTTTCACCCCTCCCCTATTTTCCCCTTCGCTCGTTCCCCCGCCCAAAAATGCGTAACCTCTCTACCACCAATTACCCTCCCTCCTCCCTCTCTGTGCACCAGTCAGCTGTCTCGTCTACCACACACATTGAGAGGAGCTTAATGTAACTCCGCTCCACACATATAGTTTCCACTTTAAACTCCTCTCGATGTCTCTCCACCCCGTTATACCCTAATTTCTGCTTTCTTCAACAGCACACCTAGTTTTTCAAACATTTTCATCTCATACAGAATTACATTGAGAAGACCTAGTTGCCCGCGTCGATTTTCTTCGTAAGTTTTTTTAGCGACGTAAATTTACGTTTTATCTGTTATAGAATCTGCAAATTCTCTTAATTTTAGTACCAGAGTTTTGTCCCATTAAACCGTTCCAATGTAAGTTTTTCTTTTTTCAATTTTTACAGAAAGTCTTTACATGGTTTGACCCAAGAACTTCACCACAAGATGTTACACACTTTCCTAGTAGCCTATGTGTTCAGGATTCAAGCCTCTCAAGCACCCACATCAACAATTCTTTTATTATACAAATATGGCACATATGCACATAAACCACCAAGCTAAGCCTGAGAAACTTACAAGCATCACAAACTTTTCAACCAGCGGAAAATTACAGATGTTTTCTAGTTAATTAAGAAGTGTAATTACCTCAAGGACATCAACTTGTCCAGGCACAAAGGAAATTTACCTTCCAATTTTAATGTGTATTTTCAGATTTTAGATGTGTTTCTAATCTTGTTTTATGCATGGTTTATGAAGTCTTTTTCATCATTGTTCACTCATTTTGTTTATTATGTCTTCAAATGTTCAATGTCCATTAATATTGATTGGCTTGGCTGATGAAGGGGCAGAAATCCTTAGATTTCTAATGCTTCGAAACATGCCCCATTTTTAATGTGTAATTAAACACAAATAGAAGAAGTATTGACTAGATGATAAGTATGTATTTTCTATTATTTATACTAAATTGTCAATACGGACCAAACCATGAATAGTGATATTCCAAAACCCGCTGCATCCTTAACTGCCTAGGTCCAGAGCAAACCATTAACGTATACTGGATCATTTCTCAGGAGAGAGATTGCTATATTTTTCTGCCACATCAAAAAACAGTATTGATTTGACATGTATTTTTCTTTTCTCTTCCAATAATATCTGAGCACAGTTCACCTATGGAATAAATAATAATGAAAGTTACTTGATGTGCCAAGAGTCTACCTGCGACTACTATATGTTCGGAAGTATAGGAAACGTAACTTTTGGCACACATACAAAACTATGGAAATGTTTTAAATTGATTTCTTGAAATAAGCTTAGACTACTACTTACTTGTCCTGGCAGCTAATTGTGATGATATAACAATAATGCACAGAGGTGCATATCGCCAACCCAATGGAAATTACACTTGTAATGTTCTAAGTGTGGTTTTCGTCTTTGTGCAAGGAAATGAGAATTAGGACCTCAGAGTATATTCAGTGAGTTTATTGACTGAATATTAGGATATGTTGTATCATGCATATTGTAACATGTTTTTCGTAGGGTTTTACGCCACTGACATCATCATCGGCTTTAACTCGAATCCGAGTATAAATCTTCTTCCTTCAGTCCAGTGTGTGGATGTGTTTACGGTGACTAAAGAGTCCAATCCTGGCGTGGAACAAGCGACCACACAAGTCGCATAGTATTGCTGGAGGAGGACGTGGCTGGGCTGCTCGAAGTTTCCTAGCTTGACGCTTGGCCTCTTCATGTGTGCGTCGATCCCTTTCAAACGTCTTTACAGTATCTGAGATGGTACGGCGCCAAGTTGAGCGGTCTTCAGCCAGCATGTCCCAGGTTTGTGAATCAAGACCTGTCAATTTCAGGGTCTGCCTAAATTGGTCCTTGTAGAGCCTCTTAGGACCACCATGAGGCCTGGTGCCATAGCAAAACTCACCACATAGCATCTGACGAGGTAATCTCACATCATCCATCCGATGGACATGACCAATCCATCTAAATTGGTGACCTATTATGGATGATTCTATGCTGTTGATTTGAGGCTTTTCCAGAACAGCAATATTGGTAATGCGGTCTTCCCATTTAATCCTCAGGATTGATCGAAGTTTTTGTAGGTGGAAACGCTCAAGCTTCCTAAGATCACGTCGGTAAAGGGTCTACGTTTCACAGCCATACGGCAATGTAGAAATGACTACTGCTTTGTACACCATAAGCTTTGTACTCATGGATAGATCTTTATTCATGAAGACCCGGTGCGCTAATCGTCCATATGCTGCATGGGCTGCGCCAATTCTCTTATCCACATCCTGCTCACAGGTACAGCTCACAGAAATGGTACTGCCCAGGTACGAGAAGTGGTCAACCTGTTCTAATGGCAAATTTGAGATCGAGATATTGAACTGAGGAAGAGGTGTGCCTGGTGAAGGTTGTGCCAAGACTTTAGTCTTATTGACATTTATAGTAAGACCACGTTTCACGTTTCACAGCCATACAACAATGTAGAAATGACTACTGCTTTGTACACCATAAGCTTTGTACTCATGGATAGATCTTTATTCATGAAGACCCGGTGCGCTAATCGTCCATATGCTGCATGGGCTGCGCCAATTCTCTTATCCACATCCTGCTCACAGGTACAGCTCACAGAAATGGTACTGCCCAGGTACGAGAAGTGGTCAACCTGTTCTAATGGCAAATTTGAAATGGAGATATTGAACTGAGGAAGAGGTGTGCCTGGTGAAGGTTGTGCCAAGACTTTAGTCTTATTGACATTTATGGTAAGACCAAAGCGATCACATGCACTTTTGTAACAGTTAACTGACTCTTGCAGCTCTTCTGGTGTGAGAGTTGGTGACGCAGCATCATCTGCATACAACATGTTAGTAACCTTAGTAACCTGAGTTTTCCTCAAGGAGCGGAGACGAGTTAGGTTGAAAAGCCCTCCATCAAAACGATACTTGATCTCCACACCTGGGATGTTTGTGGGTGAATCATAAAGCATTGCAGCCAAGTACAGCGCAAAAAGCGTTGGAGCCAGTACACATCCTTGTTTCAGTCCATGGGTAATGGGAAATTCATCGGACATCTTATTCTGATGGCAAACCTGACCTGTCATGCCATCATGGAGAGCTTTGATTAGATCTACAAAACGCTGAGGGCAACCAAACCGCTTCAGCACTGCCCACATGGCTGGTCTTGGAACCGAATCAAATGCCTTTTCCAAGTCATAAAAGACTAAGAAGAGTGGATTCTGTTGTTCTCTACATTTTTCTTGTAGCTGTCTCACACAGAAAATCAAGTCAATTGTGCTTCTGGAAGTTCTAAATCCGCATTGTGACTCTGGGAGGATCCTCTCAGAGATAACCTTGAGGCGGTTAAGTAGAATTCTTGCAAGAATCTTCCCCACAATTGATAGCAGTGATATACCACGGTAGTTGCCACAAACACTGCGATCACCCTTTTTAAAGATAGTGACGATAGTGGCATTCTTTAGGTCTCCAGGTACCTTTCTTGATTCCCAAATTCTGAGGATAAGGATGAAAATTCTTGATTTGAGGGAATGACCTCCGGCTTGAATTAGTTCCAGAGGGATGTTATCTGGGCCAGGTGCTTTTCTGGGTTTCAATTGGGTGAGAGCTGCACTGAATTCATGATAAGTAGGAGGTACTGCCAACCACAGTTGTTCAGGTTGTTGCGGCACATCACAGAGGAAGTCTTCAGCAGCTTCTGATGGACGATTTAGGAGATTGGAGAAGTGCTCCTTCCAGCGTTCCAAGATTTCTTGACTATCAGTAAAGGTAGTAGAATTATCAGCGCTTTTCAGTGTACCTGATGATGAGCGAGATGGTCCATATATTTCCTTGAGTACGGCATAGAAGTTCCTCAAGTCTCGAGCATCCGATAGTCTCTGCAGTTCCTGAGCCTTCTGTTGCCACCAAGTATTTTTAATCTGCCTTATCTGCGTCTGGCATTTACCCTTGAGTTCCAGTAGTTTATCTCTCTTTGTGTTGGAAGTTGGGTCTTGAAGATGGGCAAGATAGGCATTCCTTTTGGCATTGATGAGAGACAGAATTTCCTCATTGTTGTCATCAAACCAGTCTTGTCTTTTCCGCACTATAAAACCAATGGTTTCCTCAGCTGACTGTGTGATAATCTTCTGTAATGTGGCCCATTCTTGCTGAATATCATTTGTTACTGGGTTTTCTGATAACTGGGTGACGATCCTGTTTCCAAAATGTTTGTACATGGATTCATCCTGAAGTTTGGATGTATTAAACTTCTTTCTTGGCAAATTTTTGATGTTCCTAGGTGGCTTAGGTCTGATGGATATCCTGAGTTTACATATAAGAAGTTTATGATCTGTCCAACAATCGTCTATATTCCTTGCTGTTCTGGTAATAAGAGTGTCCTTCTTATCACATTGCCGGGTAATGATATAATCAAGAATGTGCCAATGTTTGGAACGAGGATGCATCCACGTGGTTTTGAAGCGGTCAGGTAGCCGGAACTGCGTGTTGGTAATGAAAAGTTCGTGTTCTGCACAAAGACCAAGAAGCAACAGTCCATTGGGATTACATTTTCCAAGTCCCTGTTTGCCCATCACATTATTCCATAGCCTGTGATCTTTCCCAACTCTGGCATTGAAGTCACCGAGGAGCAAGAGTTTATCTGCAGATGGTACCTTGGAGATGATTTCACTTAGCTGATTATAGAACTGAGCCTTTACTTCATCATCAGAATCTAAGGTAGGAGCATAGGCAGAGATGAGTGTCATAAAGGAACCTCCTGAGAGTGGTATGCGGAGAGTCATGAGCCTTTCGCTGATTGCAATGGGCGTAAGTTGGTGATAATTTACCAGTTTGGTCTTCACAGCGAAGCCCACACCATGAATACGACATTCACCCTCATCCTTTCCTTTCCAGAAGAAGGTATATCCTGTTCCAGATTCAGTAATCTTGCCTTCAGCAGACAGCCTAGTTTCACTGAGAGCAGCAATGTCAACGTTGAGTCTTGATAACTCATGGGTTACGAGAGCTGACCTTCTCTCAGGTCTAATGTTATTGTCAAAATCAAGCAAGGTTCTGATGTTCCATGATCCAATAATCAAATTGTGATTCTTTACTGTTTTTGAGTTTCGACCGCATGAGCGGTGACCTGCTGAGTGCGGTTGCCCAGCCGGACCAAGATTGTGACTTCCGATGTTTAGCCCACCTTTTCTAGGGCCTTCCCCATGTGGGGTGGGCAGCGGTGATCCTAAATAGGCCTGCCCAAACACAGATGCAGGACCGAATTCCTGAGTAGTCACAGAGTCTCCGGAAGACGACCATCACACATCTGCTGCCAACGTGCAGGTCCGAACTAGGGGCTTCCAGTTACACCCATAACCTGCCCCCACCGTCCATATCCCATCGCCGTTGGACTTTGAAAAGTGACGTTCGGAAGAAGTGCCACTGGCGTGAATTTGTTTAGGGTGGATCTCAGCTTGCCAGGACGAGACCCACACACTATGATCTCTGAGCCTTATCCTGCGGCTCACAAAGAATGAGACATGCAGGACCGAACACAGAGACTGCAACGAACTGCCGCATACTCAAGTACTACTGAGGTGCGCCTTTACAGCCAGTCCGTCTGGCGTGGCCTCTTCCGCCTCTATGACCGTTGGGAGCCATGAGAGTGATTGGCTCCTCATCCCCTCATTTTGCCGTTGGGCCAAAACCTGCCCATCATAACTATGGACAATAGTTTGCCCTATTAAACCTGAGCAATAGGCTGCCCCTTCCGCCAACCACACTGTGCCAGAGTTCACCTCTTTCACTGCAGTTACCGTTGAGGACTTCACCGTAACCCTGGCAAGGGACCCTAACAAGGTACTACCAGCCGGGCCAGCTGGACCAAGGTTTTTTAAAGAGGTGTTACTCCTCTATCACTCCCTACTTGATCATACTATATATATATATACTGTAACACTGTATAACACTACACTAGGTGCTATTGCACCACACTGTAACACTCCACTAGTAGCAATACCAACACTGTATAACACTACACTAGGTGCTATTGCACCACACTGTGTCACTCCACTAGTAGTAATACCAACACTGTATAACACTACACTAGGTGCTATTGCACCACACTGTGTCACTCCACTAGTAGTAATACCAACACTGTATAACACTACACTAGGTGCTATTGCACCACACTGTGTCACTCCACTAGTAGCAATACCAACACTGTATAACACTACACTAGGTGCTATTGCACCACACTGTGTCACTCCACTAGTAACAATACCAACACTGTATAACACTACACTAGGTGCTATTGCACCACACTGTAACACTCACCTGGTAGCAATACCAACACTGTATAACACTACATTAGGTGCTATTGCACCACACTGTAACACTCCACTAGTAGCAATACCAACACTGTATAACACTACACTAGGTGCTATTGCACCACACTGTGTCACTCCACTAGTAGTAATACCTACACTGTATAACACTACACTAGGTGCTATTGCACCACACTGTGTCACTCCACTAGTAGCAATACCAACACTGTATAACACTACACTAGGTGCTATTGCACCACACTGTGTCACTCCACTAGTAGTAATACCAACACTGTATAACACTACACTAGTAGCTATTGCACCACACTGTAACACTCCACTAGTAGCAATACCAACACTGTATAACACTACACTAGGTGCTATTGCACCACACTGTGTCACTCCACTAGTAGTAATACCAACACTGTATAACACTACACTAGGTGCTATTGCACCACACTGTGTCACTCCACTAGTAGCAATACCAACACTGTATAACACTACACTAGGTGCTATTGCACCACACTGTGTCACTCCACTAGTAGTAATACCTACACTGTATAACACTACACTATGTGCTATTGCACCACACTGTAACACTCCACTAGTAGCAATACCTACACTGTATAACACTACACTAGGTGCTATTGCACCACACTGTAACACTCCACTAGTAGCAATACCAACACTGTATAACACTACACTAGTAGCTATTGCACCACACTGTAACACTCCACTAGTAGTAATACCTACACTGTATAACACTACACTAGGTGCTGTTGCACCACACTGTAACACTCCACTAGTAGCAATACCAACACTGTATAACACTACACTAGGTGCTATTGCACCACACTGTAACACTCCACTAGTAGCAATACCAACACTGTATAACACTACACTAGGTGCTATTGCACCACACTGTAACACTCCACTAGTAGCAATACCAACACTGTATAACACTACACTAGGTGCTATTGCACCACACTGTAACACTCCACTAGTAGCAATACCAACACTGTATAACACTACACTAGGTGCTATTGCACCACACTGTAACACTCCACTAGTAGCAATACCAACACTGTATAACACTACACTAGGTGCTATTGCACCACACTGTAACACTCCACTAGTAGCAATACCAACACTGTATAACACTACACTAGGTGCTATTGCACCACACTGTAACACTCCACTAGTAGCAATACCAACACTGTATAACACTACACTAGGTGCTATTGCACCACACTGTGTCACTCACCTGGTAGCAATACCAACACTGTATAACACTACACTAGGTGCTATTGCACCACACTGTAACACTCCACTAGTAGCAATACCAACACTGTATAACACTACACTAGGAGCTATTGCACCACACTGTGTCACTCCACCAGTAGCAATACCAACACTGTATAACACTACACTAGGTGCTATTGCACCACACTGTAACACTCCACTAGTAGTAATACCTACACTGTATAACACTACACTAGGAGCTATTGCACCACACTGTAACACTCCACTAGTAGCAATACCTACACTGTATAACACTACACTAGGTGCTATTGCACCACACTGTAACACTCCACTAGTAGTAATACCAACACTGTATAACACTACACTAGGTGCTATTGCACCACACTGTAACACTCCACTAGTAGTAATACCAACACTGTATAACACTACACTAGGTGCTATTGCACCACACTGTAACACTCCACTAGTAGTAATACCTACACTGTATAACACTACACTAGGAGCTATTGCACCACACTGTAACACTCCACTAGTAGCAATACCTACACTGTATAACACTACACTAGGTGCTATTGCACCACACTGTAACACTCACCTGGTAGCAATACCAACACTGTATAACACTACACTATGTGCTATTGCACCACACTGTAACACTCCACTAGTAGCAATACCAACACTGTATAACACTACACTAGTAGCTATTGCACCACACTGTGTCACTCCACTAGTAGCAATACCTACACTGTATAACACTACACTAGGTGCTATTGCACCACACTGTAACACTCCACTAGTAGCAATACCTACACTGTATAACACTACACTAGGTGCTATTGCACCACACTGTAACACTCCACTAGTAGTAATACCTACACTGTATAACACTACACTAGGAGCTATTGCACCACACTGTAACACTCCACTAGTAGCAATACCAACACTGTATAACACTACACTAGGTGCTATTGCACCACACTGTAACACTCCACTAGTAGTAATACCAACACTGTATAACACTACACTAGGTGCTATTGCACCACACTGTAACACTCACCTGGTAGCAATACCAACACTGTATAACACTACACTATGTGCTATTGCACCACACTGTAACACTCCACTAGTAGCAATACCAACACTGTATAACACTACACTAGTAGCTATTGCACCACACTGTGTCACTCCACTAGTAGCAATACCTACACTGTATAACACTACACTAGGTGCTATTGCACCACACTGTAACACTCCACTAGTAGCAATACCAACACTGTATAACACTACACTAGGTGCTATTGCACCACACTGTGTCACTCCACTAGTAGCAATACCAACACTGTATAACACTACACTAGGTGCTATTGCACCACACTGTAACACTCCACTAGTAGCAATACCAACACTGTATAACACTACACTAGTAGCTATTGCACCACACTGTGTCACTCCACTAGTAGCAATACCTACACTGTATAACACTACACTAGGTGCTATTGCACCACACTGTAACACTCCACTAGTAGCAATACCAACACTGTATAACACTACACTAGTAGCTATTGCACCACACTGTGTCACTCCACTAGTAGCAATACCTACACTGTATAACACTACACTAGGTGCTATTGCACCACACTGTAACACTCCACTAGTAGCAATACCAACACTGTATAACACTACACTAGTAGCTATTGCACCACACTGTGTCACTCCACTAGTAGCAATACCAACACTGTATAACACTACACTAGTAGCTATTGCACCACACTGTGTCACTCCACTAGTAGCAATACCAACACTGTATAACACTACACTAGGTGCTATTGCACCACACTGTAACACTCCACTAGTAGCAATACCAACACTGTATAACACTACACTAGGTGCTATTGCACCACACTGTAACACTCACCTGGTAGCAATACCAACACTGTATAACACTACACTAGGTGCTATTGCACCACACTGTAACACTCCACTAGTAGCAATACCAACACTGTATAACACTACACTAGGTGCTATTGCACCACACTGTGTCACTCCACTAGTAGCAATACCAACACTGTATAACACTACACTAGTAGCTATTGCACCACACTGTGTCACTCCACTAGTAGCAATACCAACACTGTATAACACTACACTAGGTGCTATTGCACCACACTGTAACACTCACCTGGTAGCAATACCAACACTGTATAACACTACACTAGGTGCTATTGCACCACACTGTGTCACTCCACTAGTAGCAATACCAACACTGTATAACACTACACTAGGTGCTATTGCACCACACTGTGTCACTCCACTAGTAGCAATACCTACACTGTATAACACTACACTAGGTGCTATTGCACCACACTGTGTCACTCCACTAGTAGCAATACCTACACTGTATAACACTACACTATGTGCTATTGCACCACACTGTGTCACTCCACTAGTAGCAATACCTACACTGTATAACACTACACTAGGTGCTATTGCACCACACTGTAACACTCCACTAGTAGCAATACCAACACTGTATAACACTACACTAGGAGCTATTGCACCACACTGTGTCACTCCACTAGTAGTGATACCTACACTGTATAACACTACACTAGGTGCTATTGCACCACACTGTAACACTCCACTAGTAGCAATACCAACACTGTATAACACTACACTAGGTGCTATTGCACCACACTGTAACACTCCACTAGTAGCAATACCAACACTGTATAACACTACACTAGGAGCTATTGCACCACACTGTGTCACTCCACTAGTAGTAATACCTACACTGTATAACACTACACTAGGAGCTACTGTACCACACTGTGTCACTCCACTAGTAGCAATACCTACACTGTATAACACTACACTAGGTGCTATTGCACCACACTGTAACACTCCACTAGTAGCAATACCAACACTGTATAACACTACACTAGGTGCTATTGCACCACACTGTAACACTCACCTGGTAGCAATACCAACACTGTATAACACTACACTAGGTGCTATTGCACCACACTGTGTCACTCCACTAGTAGTAATACCAACACTGTATAACACTACACTAGGTGCTATTGCACCACACTGTGTCACTCCACTAGTAGTAATACCAACACTGTATAACACTACACTATGTGCTATTGCACCACACTGTAACACTCCACTAGTAGTAATACCAACACTGTATAACACTACACTATGTGCTATTGCACCACTCTGTAACACTCCACTAGTAGCAATACCAACACTGTATAACACTACACTAGGTGCTATTGCACCACACTGGGACACTCCACTAGTAGCAATACCTACACTGTATAACACTACACTAGGTGCTATTGCACCACACTGTAACACTCCACTAGTAGCAATACCAACACTGTATAACACTACACTAGGAGCTATTGCACCACACTGTGTCACTCCACTAGTAGCAATACCTACACTGTATAACACTACACTAGGTGCTATTGCACCACACTGTAACACTCCACTAGTAGCAATACCAACACTGTATAACACTACACTAGGTGCTATTGCACCACACTGTAACACTCACCTGGTAGCAATACCAACACTGTATAACACTACACTAGGTGCTATTGCACCACACTGTGTCACTCCACTAGTAGTAATACCAACACTGTATAACACTACACTAGGTGCTATTGCACCACACTGTGTCACTCCACTAGTAGTAATACCAACACTGTATAACACTACACTATGTGCTATTGCACCACACTGTAACACTCCACTAGTAGTAATACCTACACTGTATAACACTACACTAGGTGCTATTGCACCACACTGTGTCACTCCACTAGTAGTAATACCAACACTGTATAACACTACACTATGTGCTATTGCACCACACTGTAACACTCCACTAGTAGTAATACCTACACTGTATAACACTACACTAGGTGCTATTGCACCACACTGTGTCACTCCACTAGTAGTAATACCGACACTGTATAACACTACACTATGTGCTATTGCACCACACTGTAACACTCCACTAGTAGTAATACCTACACTGTATAACACTACACTAGGTGCTATTGCACCACACTGTAACACTCCACTAGTAGTAATACCTACACTGTATAACACTACACTAGGTGCTATTGCACCACACTGTAACACTCCACTAGTAGTAATACCAACACTGTATAACACTACACTAGGTGCTATTGCACCACACTGTGTCACTCCACTAGTAGTAATACCGACACTGTATAACACTACACTAGGTGCTATTGCACCACACTGTGTCACTCCACTAGTAGTAATACCAACACTGTATAACACTACACTATGTGCTATTGCACCACACTGTAACACTCCACTAGTAGTAATACCTACACTGTATAACACTACACTAGGTGCTATTGCACCACACTGTAACACTCCACTAGTAGTAATACCAACACTGTATAACACTACACTAGTAGCTATTGCACCACACTGTAACACTCCACTAGTAGTAATACCTACACTGTATAACACTACACTAGGTGCTGTTGCACCACACTGTAACACTCCACTAGTAGCAATACCAACACTGTATAACACTACACTAGGTGCTATTGCACCACACTGTAACACTCCACTAGTAGCAATACCAACACTGTATAACACTACACTAGGTGCTATTGCACCACACTGTAACACTCCACTAGTAGCAATACCAACACTGTATAACACTACACTAGGTGCTATTGCACCACACTGTAACACTCCACTAGTAGCAATACCAACACTGTATAACACTACACTAGGTGCTATTGCACCACACTGTAACACTCCACTAGTAGCAATACCAACACTGTATAACACTACACTAGGTGCTATTGCACCACACTGTAACACTCCACTAGTAGCAATACCAACACTGTATAACACTACACTAGGTGCTATTGCACCACACTGTGTCACTCACCTGGTAGCAATACCAACACTGTATAACACTACACTAGGTGCTATTGCACCACACTGTAACACTCCACTAGTAGCAATACCAACACTGTATAACACTACACTAGGAGCTATTGCACCACACTGTGTCACTCCACCAGTAGCAATACCAACACTGTATAACACTACACTAGGTGCTATTGCACCACACTGTAACACTCCACTAGTAGTAATACCTACACTGTATAACACTACACTAGGAGCTATTGCACCACACTGTAACACTCCACTAGTAGCAATACCTACACTGTATAACACTACACTAGGTGCTATTGCACCACACTGTAACACTCCACTAGTAGTAATACCAACACTGTATAACACTACACTAGGTGCTATTGCACCACACTGTAACACTCCACTAGTAGTAATACCAACACTGTATAACACTACACTAGGTGCTATTGCACCACACTGTAACACTCCACTAGTAGTAATACCTACACTGTATAACACTACACTAGGAGCTATTGCACCACACTGTAACACTCCACTAGTAGCAATACCTACACTGTATAACACTACACTAGGTGCTATTGCACCACACTGTAACACTCACCTGGTAGCAATACCAACACTGTATAACACTACACTATGTGCTATTGCACCACACTGTAACACTCCACTAGTAGCAATACCAACACTGTATAACACTACACTAGTAGCTATTGCACCACACTGTGTCACTCCACTAGTAGCAATACCTACACTGTATAACACTACACTAGGTGCTATTGCACCACACTGTAACACTCCACTAGTAGCAATACCTACACTGTATAACACTACACTAGGTGCTATTGCACCACACTGTAACACTCCACTAGTAGTAATACCTACACTGTATAACACTACACTAGGAGCTATTGCACCACACTGTAACACTCCACTAGTAGCAATACCAACACTGTATAACACTACACTAGGTGCTATTGCACCACACTGTAACACTCCACTAGTAGTAATACCAACACTGTATAACACTACACTAGGTGCTATTGCACCACACTGTAACACTCACCTGGTAGCAATACCAACACTGTATAACACTACACTATGTGCTATTGCACCACACTGTAACACTCCACTAGTAGCAATACCAACACTGTATAACACTACACTAGTAGCTATTGCACCACACTGTGTCACTCCACCAGTAGTAATACCAACACTGTATAACACTACACTATGTGCTATTGCACCACACTGTGTCACTCCACTAGTAGCAATACCTACACTGTATAACACTACACTAGGTGCTATTGCACCACACTGTAACACTCCACTAGTAGCAATACCAACACTGTATAACACTACACTAGGTGCTATTGCACCACACTGTGTCACTCCACTAGTAGCAATACCAACACTGTATAACACTACACTAGGTGCTATTGCACCACACTGTAACACTCCACTAGTAGCAATACCAACACTGTATAACACTACACTAGTAGCTATTGCACCACACTGTGTCACTCCACTAGTAGCAATACCTACACTGTATAACACTACACTAGGTGCTATTGCACCACACTGTAACACTCCACTAGTAGCAATACCAACACTGTATAACACTACACTAGTAGCTATTGCACCACACTGTGTCACTCCACTAGTAGCAATACCTACACTGTATAACACTACACTAGGTGCTATTGCACCACACTGTAACACTCCACTAGTAGCAATACCAACACTGTATAACACTACACTAGTAGCTATTGCACCACACTGTGTCACTCCACTAGTAGCAATACCAACACTGTATAACACTACACTAGTAGCTATTGCACCACACTGTGTCACTCCACTAGTAGCAATACCAACACTGTATAACACTACACTAGGTGCTATTGCACCACACTGTAACACTCCACTAGTAGCAATACCAACACTGTATAACACTACACTAGGTGCTATTGCACCACACTGTAACACTCACCTGGTAGCAATACCAACACTGTATAACACTACACTAGGTGCTATTGCACCACACTGTAACACTCCACTAGTAGCAATACCAACACTGTATAACACTACACTAGGTGCTATTGCACCACACTGTGTCACTCCACTAGTAGCAATACCAACACTGTATAACACTACACTAGTAGCTATTGCACCACACTGTGTCACTCCACTAGTAGCAATACCAACACTGTATAACACTACACTAGGTGCTATTGCACCACACTGTAACACTCACCTGGTAGCAATACCAACACTGTATAACACTACACTAGGTGCTATTGCACCACACTGTGTCACTCCACTAGTAGCAATACCAACACTGTATAACACTACACTAGGTGCTATTGCACCACACTGTGTCACTCCACTAGTAGCAATACCTACACTGTATAACACTACACTAGGTGCTATTGCACCACACTGTGTCACTCCACTAGTAGCAATACCTACACTGTATAACACTACACTATGTGCTATTGCACCACACTGTGTCACTCCACTAGTAGCAATACCTACACTGTATAACACTACACTAGGTGCTATTGCACCACACTGTAACACTCCACTAGTAGCAATACCAACACTGTATAACACTACACTAGGAGCTATTGCACCACACTGTGTCACTCCACTAGTAGTGATACCTACACTGTATAACACTACACTAGGTGCTATTGCACCACACTGTAACACTCCACTAGTAGCAATACCAACACTGTATAACACTACACTAGGTGCTATTGCACCACACTGTAACACTCCACTAGTAGCAATACCAACACTGTATAACACTACACTAGGAGCTATTGCACCACACTGTGTCACTCCACTAGTAGTAATACCTACACTGTATAACACTACACTAGGAGCTACTGTACCACACTGTGTCACTCCACTAGTAGCAATACCTACACTGTATAACACTACACTAGGTGCTATTGCACCACACTGTAACACTCCACTAGTAGCAATACCAACACTGTATAACACTACACTAGGTGCTATTGCACCACACTGTAACACTCACCTGGTAGCAATACCAACACTGTATAACACTACACTAGGTGCTATTGCACCACACTGTGTCACTCCACTAGTAGTAATACCAACACTGTATAACACTACACTAGGTGCTATTGCACCACACTGTGTCACTCCACTAGTAGTAATACCAACACTGTATAACACTACACTATGTGCTATTGCACCACACTGTAACACTCCACTAGTAGTAATACCAACACTGTATAACACTACACTATGTGCTATTGCACCACTCTGTAACACTCCACTAGTAGCAATACCAACACTGTATAACACTACACTAGGTGCTATTGCACCACACTGGGACACTCCACTAGTAGCAATACCTACACTGTATAACACTACACTAGGTGCTATTGCACCACACTGTAACACTCCACTAGTAGCAATACCAACACTGTATAACACTACACTAGGAGCTATTGCACCACACTGTGTCACTCCACTAGTAGCAATACCTACACTGTATAACACTACACTAGGTGCTATTGCACCACACTGTAACACTCCACTAGTAGCAATACCAACACTGTATAACACTACACTAGGTGCTATTGCACCACACTGTAACACTCACCTGGTAGCAATACCAACACTGTATAACACTACACTAGGTGCTATTGCACCACACTGTGTCACTCCACTAGTAGTAATACCAACACTGTATAACACTACACTAGGTGCTATTGCACCACACTGTGTCACTCCACTAGTAGTAATACCAACACTGTATAACACTACACTATGTGCTATTGCACCACACTGTAACACTCCACTAGTAGTAATACCTACACTGTATAACACTACACTAGGTGCTATTGCACCACACTGTGTCACTCCACTAGTAGTAATACCAACACTGTATAACACTACACTATGTGCTATTGCCCCACACTGTAACACTCCACTAGTAGTAATACCTACACTGTATAACACTACACTAGGTGCTATTGCACCACACTGTGTCACTCCACTAGTAGTAATACCGACACTGTATAACACTACACTATGTGCTATTGCACCACACTGTAACACTCCACTAGTAGTAATACCTACACTGTATAACACTACACTAGGTGCTATTGCACCACACTGTAACACTCCACTAGTAGTAATACCTACACTGTATAACACTACACTAGGTGCTATTGCACCACACTGTAACACTCCACTAGTAGTAATACCAACACTGTATAACACTACACTAGGTGCTATTGCACCACACTGTGTCACTCCACTAGTAGTAATACCGACACTGTATAACACTACACTAGGTGCTATTGCACCACACTGTGTCACTCCACTAGTAGTAATACCAACACTGTATAACACTACACTATGTGCTATTGCACCACACTGTAACACTCCACTAGTAGTAATACCTACACTGTATAACACTACACTAGGTGCTATTGCACCACACTGTAACACTCCACTAGTAGTAATACCAACACTGTATAACACTACACTAGGTGCTATTGCACCACACTGTGTCACTCCACTAGTAGTAATACCGACACTGTATAACACTACACTAGGAGCTATTGCACAACACTCCACTAGTAGCAATACCAACACTGTATAACACTACACTAGGTGCTATTGCACCACACTGTGTCACTCCACTAGTAGTAATACCAACACTGTATAACACTACAATAGGTGCTATTGCACCACACTGTGTCACTCAACTAGTAGTAATACCAACACTGTATAACACTACACTATGTGCTATTGCACCACACTGTAACACTCCACTAGTAGCAATACCAACACTGTATAACACTACACTAGGTGCTATTGCACCACACTTTGTCACTCCACTAGTAGTAATACCAACACTGTATAACACTACACTAGGTGCTATTGCACCACACTGTGTCACTCCACTAGTAGTAATACCAACACTGTATAACACTACACTATGTGCTATTGCACCACACTGTAACACTCCACTAGTAGCAATACCAACACTGTATAACACTACACTAGGTGCTATTGCACCACACTGTAACACTCCACTAGTAGCAATACCTACACTGTATAACACTACACTAGGTGCTATTGCACCACACTGTGTCACTCCACTAGTAGCAATACCTACACTGTATAACACTACACTAGGTGCTACTGCACCACACTGTAACACTCCACTAGTAGCAATACCAACACTGTATAACACTACACTATGTGCTATTGCACCACACTGCCCCACTCCACTAGTAGCAATACCTACACTGTATAACACTACACTAGGTGCTATTGCACCACACTGTAACACTCCACTAGTAGCAATACCAACACTGTATAACACTACACTATGTGCTATAGCACCACACTGCCCCACTCCACTAGTAGCAATACCTACACTGTATAACACTACACTAGGTGCTATTGCACCACACTGTGTCACTCCACCAGTAGTAATACCTACACTGTATAACACTAAACTATGTGCTATTGCACCACACTGCCCCACTCCACTAGTAGCAATACCTACACTGTATAACACTACACTAGGTGCTATTGCACCACACTGTAACACTCCACTAGTAGCAATACCAACACTGTATAACACTACACTATGTGCTATTGCACCACACTGCCCCACTCCACTAGTAGCAATACCTACACTGTATAACACTACACTTTGTGCTATTGCACCACACTGTAACACTACACTAGTAGCAATACCAACACTGTATAACACTACACTATGTGCTATTGCACCACACTGCCCCACTCCACTAGTAGCAATACCTACACTGTATAACACTACACTAGGTGCTATTGCACCACACTGTAACACTCCACTAGTAGCAATACCAACACTGTTTAACACTACACTAAGTGCTATTGCACCACACTGTAACACTCCACTAGTAGCAATACCAACACTGTATAACACTACACTAGGTGCTATTGCACCACACTGTAACACTCACCTGGTAGCAATACCAACACTGTATAACACTACACTAGGTGCTATTGCACCACACTGTAACACTCCACTAGTAGCAATACCTACACTGTATAACACTACACTAGGTGCTATTGCACCACACTGTAACACTCCACTAGTAGCAATACCAACACTGTATAACACTACACTAGGTGCTATTGCACCACACTGTAACACTCCACTAGTAGCAATACCAACACTGTATAACACTACACTAGGTGCTATTGCACCACACTGCCCCACTCCACTAGTAGCAATACCTACACTGTATAACACTACACTATGTGCTATTGCACCACACTGTAACACTCCACTAATAGCAATACCAACACTGTATAACACTACACTAGGTGCTATTGCACCACACTGTAACACTCCACTAGTAGCAATACCAACACTGTATAACACTACACTATGTGCTATTGCACCACACTGTAACACTCCACTAGTAGCAATACCAACACTGTATAACACTACACTAGGTGCTATTGCACCACACTGTGTCACTCCACTAGTAGCAATACCAACACTGTATAACACTACACTAGGTGCTATTGCACCACACTGTAACACTCCACTAGTAGCAATACCTACACTGTATAACACTACACTAGGTGCTATTGCACCACACTGTAACACTCCACTAGTAGCAATACCTACACTGTATAACACTACACTAGGTGCTATTGCACCACACTGTAACACTCACCTGGTAGCAATACCTACACTGTATAACACTACACTAGGTGCTATTGCACCACACTGTAACACTCCACTAGTAGCAATACCAACACTGTATAACACTACACTATGTGCTATTGCACCACACTGTAACACTCCACTAGTAGCAATACCAACACTGTATAACACTACACTAGGTGCTATTGCACCACACTGTAACACTCCACTAGTAGCAATACCAACACTGTATAACACTACACTAGGTGCTATTGCACCACACTGTGTCACTCCACTAGTAGCAATACCAACACTGTATAACACTACACTAGGTGCTATTGCACCACACTGTAACACTCCACTAGTAGCAATACCAACACTGTATAACACTACACTAGGAGCTATTGCACCACACTGTAACACTCCACTAGTAGTAATACCTTCACTGTATAACACTACACTAGGTGCTATTGCACCACACTGTGTCACTCCACTAGTAGCAATACCAACACTGTATAACACTACACTAGGTGCTATTGCACCACACTGTGTCACTCCACTAGTAGTAATACCAACACTGTATAACACTACACTAGTAGCTATTGCACCACACTGTAACACTCCACTAGTAGCAATACCAACACTGTATAACACTACACTAGGTGCTATTGCACCACACTGTGTCACTCCACTAGTAGTAATACCAACACTGTATAACACTACACTAGGTGCTATTGCACCACACTGTGTCACTCCACTAGTAGCAATACCAACACTGTATAACACTACACTAGGTGCTATTGCACCACACTGTGTCACTCCACTAGTAGTAATACCTACACTGTATAACACTACACTATGTGCTATTGCACCACACTGTAACACTCCACTAGTAGCAATACCAACACTGTATAACACTACACTAGGTGCTATTGCACCACACTGTGTCACTCCACTAGTAGCAATACCAACACTGTATAACACTACACTAGGTGCTATTGCACCACACTGTAACACTCACCTGGTAGCAATACCTACACTGTATAACACTACACTAGGTGCTATTGCACCACACTGTAACACTCCACTAGTAGTAATACCTACACTGTATAACACTACACTAGGTGCTATTGCACCACACTGTGTCACTCCACTAGTAGCAATACCAACACTGTATAACACTACACTAGGAGCTATTGCACCACACTGTAACACTCCACTAGTAGTAATACCAACACTGTATAACACTACACTAGGTGCTATTGCACCACACTGTAACACTCCACTAGTAGTAATACCTACACTGTATAACACTACACTAGGTGCTATTGCACCACACTGTGTCACTCCACTAGTAGTAATACCAACACTGTATAACACTACACTAGGTGCTATTGCACCACACTGTGTCACTCCACTAGTAGCAATACCAACACTGTATAACACTACACTAGGTGCTATTGCACCACACTGTAACACTCCACTAGTAGCAATACCAACACTGTATAACACTACACTAGGAGCTATTGCACCACACTGTAACACTCCACTAGTAGTAATACCTTCACTGTATAACACTACACTAGGTGCTATTGCACCACACTGTGTCACTCCACTAGTAGTAATACCAACACTGTATAACACTACACTAGGTGCTATTGCACCACACTGTGTCACTCCACTAGTAGTAATACCAACACTGTATAACACTACACTAGGTGCTATTGCACCACACTGTGTCACTCCACTAGTAGTAATACCAACACTGTATAACACTACACTATGTGCTATTGCACCACACTGTGTCACTCCACTAGTAGCAATACCAACACTGTATAACACTACACTAGGTGCTATTGCACCACACTGGGACACTCCACTAGTAGCAATACCTACACTGTATAACACTACACTAGGTGCTATTGCACCACACTGTAACACTCCACTAGTAGCAATACCAACACTGTATAACACTACACTAGGAGCTATTGCACCACACTGTGTCACTCCACTAGTAGCAATACCTACACTGTATAACACTACACTAGGTGCTATTGCACCACACTGTAACACTCCACTAGTAGCAATACCAACACTGTATAACACTACACTAGGTGCTATTGCACCACACTGTAACACTCACCTGGTAGCAATACCAACACTGTATAACACTACACTAGGTGCTATTGCACCACACTGTGTCACTCCACTAGTAGTAATACCAACACTGTATAACACTACACTAGGTGCTATTGCACCACACTGTGTCACTCCACTAGTAGTAATACCAACACTGTATAACACTACACTATGTGCTATTGCACCACACTGTAACACTCCACTAGTAGTAATACCTACACTGTATAACACTACACTAGGTGCTATTGCACCACACTGTGTCACTCCACTAGTAGTAATACCAACACTGTATAACACTACACTATGTGCTATTGCACCACACTGTAACACTCCACTAGTAGTAATACCTACACTGTATAACACTACACTAGGTGCTATTGCACCACACTGTGTCACTCCACTAGTAGTAATACCGACACTGTATAACACTACACTATGTGCTATTGCACCACACTGTAACACTCCACTAGTAGTAATACCTACACTGTATAACACTACACTAGGTGCTATTGCACCACACTGTAACACTCCACTAGTAGTAATACCTACACTGTATAACACTACACTAGGTGCTATTGCACCACACTGTAACACTCCACTAGTAGTAATACCAACACTGTATAACACTACACTAGGTGCTATTGCACCACACTGTGTCACTCCACTAGTAGTAATACCGACACTGTATAACACTACACTAGGTGCTATTGCACCACACTGTGTCACTCCACTAGTAGTAATACCAACACTGTATAACACTACACTATGTGCTATTGCACCACACTGTAACACTCCACTAGTAGTAATACCTACACTGTATAACACTACACTAGGTGCTATTGCACCACACTGTAACACTCCACTAGTAGTAATACCAACACTGTATAACACTACACTAGGTGCTATTGCACCACACTGTGTCACTCCACTAGTAGTAATACCGACACTGTATAACACTACACTAGGAGCTATTGCACAACACTCCACTAGTAGCAATACCAACACTGTATAACACTACACTAGGTGCTATTGCACCACACTGTGTCACTCCACTAGTAGTAATACCAACACTGTATAACACTACAATAGGTGCTATTGCACCACACTGTGTCACTCAACTAGTAGTAATACCAACACTGTATAACACTACACTATGTGCTATTGCACCACACTGTAACACTCCACTAGTAGCAATACCAACACTGTATAACACTACACTAGGTGCTATTGCACCACACTTTGTCACTCCACTAGTAGTAATACCAACACTGTATAACACTACACTAGGTGCTATTGCACCACACTGTGTCACTCCACTAGTAGTAATACCAACACTGTATAACACTACACTATGTGCTATTGCACCACACTGTAACACTCCACTAGTAGCAATACCAACACTGTATAACACTACACTAGGTGCTATTGCACCACACTGTAACACTCCACTAGTAGCAATACCTACACTGTATAACACTACACTAGGTGCTATTGCACCACACTGTGTCACTCCACTAGTAGCAATACCTACACTGTATAACACTACACTAGGTGCTACTGCACCACACTGTAACACTCCACTAGTAGCAATACCAACACTGTATAACACTACACTATGTGCTATTGCACCACACTGCCCCACTCCACTAGTAGCAATACCTACACTGTATAACACTACACTAGGTGCTATTGCACCACACTGTAACACTCCACTAGTAGCAATACCAACACTGTATAACACTACACTATGTGCTATAGCACCACACTGCCCCACTCCACTAGTAGCAATACCTACACTGTATAACACTACACTAGGTGCTATTGCACCACACTGTGTCACTCCACCAGTAGTAATACCTACACTGTATAACACTAAACTATGTGCTATTGCACCACACTGCCCCACTCCACTAGTAGCAATACCTACACTGTATAACACTACACTAGGTGCTATTGCACCACACTGTAACACTCCACTAGTAGCAATACCAACACTGTATAACACTACACTATGTGCTATTGCACCACACTGCCCCACTCCACTAGTAGCAATACCTACACTGTATAACACTACACTTTGTGCTATTGCACCACACTGTAACACTACACTAGTAGCAATACCAACACTGTATAACACTACACTATGTGCTATTGCACCACACTGCCCCACTCCACTAGTAGCAATACCTACACTGTATAACACTACACTAGGTGCTATTGCACCACACTGTAACACTCCACTAGTAGCAATACCAACACTGTTTAACACTACACTAAGTGCTATTGCACCACACTGTAACACTCCACTAGTAGCAATACCAACACTGTATAACACTACACTAGGTGCTATTGCACCACACTGTAACACTCACCTGGTAGCAATACCAACACTGTATAACACTACACTAGGTGCTATTGCACCACACTGTAACACTCCACTAGTAGCAATACCTACACTGTATAACACTACACTAGGTGCTATTGCACCACACTGTAACACTCCACTAGTAGCAATACCAACACTGTATAACACTACACTAGGTGCTATTGCACCACACTGTAACACTCCACTAGTAGCAATACCAACACTGTATAACACTACACTAGGTGCTATTGCACCACACTGCCCCACTCCACTAGTAGCAATACCTACACTGTATAACACTACACTATGTGCTATTGCACCACACTGTAACACTCCACTAATAGCAATACCAACACTGTATAACACTACACTAGGTGCTATTGCACCACACTGTAACACTCCACTAGTAGCAATACCAACACTGTATAACACTACACTATGTGCTATTGCACCACACTGTAACACTCCACTAGTAGCAATACCAACACTGTATAACACTACACTAGGTGCTATTGCACCACACTGTGTCACTCCACTAGTAGCAATACCAACACTGTATAACACTACACTAGGTGCTATTGCACCACACTGTAACACTCCACTAGTAGCAATACCTACACTGTATAACACTACACTAGGTGCTATTGCACCACACTGTAACACTCCACTAGTAGCAATACCTACACTGTATAACACTACACTAGGTGCTATTGCACCACACTGTAACACTCACCTGGTAGCAATACCTACACTGTATAACACTACACTAGGTGCTATTGCACCACACTGTAACACTCCACTAGTAGCAATACCAACACTGTATAACACTACACTATGTGCTATTGCACCACACTGTAACACTCCACTAGTAGCAATACCAACACTGTATAACACTACACTAGGTGCTATTGCACCACACTGTAACACTCCACTAGTAGCAATACCAACACTGTATAACACTACACTAGGTGCTATTGCACCACACTGTGTCACTCCACTAGTAGCAATACCAACACTGTATAACACTACACTAGGTGCTATTGCACCACACTGTAACACTCCACTAGTAGCAATACCAACACTGTATAACACTACACTAGGAGCTATTGCACCACACTGTAACACTCCACTAGTAGTAATACCTTCACTGTATAACACTACACTAGGTGCTATTGCACCACACTGTGTCACTCCACTAGTAGCAATACCAACACTGTATAACACTACACTAGGTGCTATTGCACCACACTGTGTCACTCCACTAGTAGTAATACCAACACTGTATAACACTACACTAGTAGCTATTGCACCACACTGTAACACTCCACTAGTAGCAATACCAACACTGTATAACACTACACTAGGTGCTATTGCACCACACTGTGTCACTCCACTAGTAGTAATACCAACACTGTATAACACTACACTAGGTGCTATTGCACCACACTGTGTCACTCCACTAGTAGCAATACCAACACTGTATAACACTACACTAGGTGCTATTGCACCACACTGTGTCACTCCACTAGTAGTAATACCTACACTGTATAACACTACACTATGTGCTATTGCACCACACTGTAACACTCCACTAGTAGCAATACCAACACTGTATAACACTACACTAGGTGCTATTGCACCACACTGTGTCACTCCACTAGTAGCAATACCAACACTGTATAACACTACACTAGGTGCTATTGCACCACACTGTAACACTCACCTGGTAGCAATACCTACACTGTATAACACTACACTAGGTGCTATTGCACCACACTGTAACACTCCACTAGTAGTAATACCTACACTGTATAACACTACACTAGGTGCTATTGCACCACACTGTGTCACTCCACTAGTAGCAATACCAACACTGTATAACACTACACTAGGAGCTATTGCACCACACTGTAACACTCCACTAGTAGTAATACCAACACTGTATAACACTACACTAGGTGCTATTGCACCACACTGTAACACTCCACTAGTAGTAATACCTACACTGTATAACACTACACTAGGTGCTATTGCACCACACTGTGTCACTCCACTAGTAGTAATACCAACACTGTATAACACTACACTAGGTGCTATTGCATCACACTGTGTCACTCCACTAGTAGCAATACCAACACTGTATAACACTACACTAGGTGCTATTGCACCACACTGTAACACTCCACTAGTAGCAATACCAACACTGTATAACACTACACTAGGAGCTATTGCACCACACTGTAACACTCCACTAGTAGTAATACCTTCACTGTATAACACTACACTAGGTGCTATTGCACCACACTGTGTCACTCCACTAGTAGTAATACCAACACTGTATAACACTACACTAGGTGCTATTGCACCACACTGTAACACTCCACTAGTAGTAATACCTTCACTGTATAACACTACACTAGGTGCTATTGCACCACACTGTAACACTCCACTAGTAGCAATACCAACACTGTATAACACTACACTATGTGCTATTGCACCACACTGTAACACTCCACTAGTAGCAATACCAACACTGTATAACACTACACTATGTGCTATTGCACCACACTGTAACACTCCACTAGTAGCAATACCAACACTGTATAACACTACACTAGGTGCTATTGCACCACACTGTAACACTCACCTGGTAGCAATACCTACACTGTATAACACTACACTAGGAGCTATTGCACCACACTGTAACACTCCACTAGTAGTAATACCTACACTGTATAACACTACACTAGGTGCTATTGCACCACACTGTAACACTCCACTAGTAGCAATACCAACACTGTATAACACTACACTAGGTGCTATTGCACCACACTGTAACACTCCACTAGTAGCAATACCAACACTGTATAACACTACACTATGTGCTATTGCACCACACTGTAACACTCCACTAGTAGCAATACCAACACTGTATAACACTACACTAGGTGCTATTGCACCACACTGTAACACTCACCTGGTAGCAATACCTACACTGTATAACACTACACTAGGAGCTATTGAACCACACTGTAACACTCCACTAGTAGTAATACCTACACTGTATAACACTACACTAGGAGCTATTGCACCACACTGTGTCACTCCACTAGTAGTAATACCTACACTGTATAACACTACACTAGGAGCTATTGCACCACACTGTAACACTCCACTAGTAGCAATACCTACACTCTATAACACTACACTATGTGCTATTGCACCACACTGTAACACTCCACTAGTAGCAATACCTACACTGTATAACACTACACTAGGAGCTATTGCACCACACTGTAACACTCCACTAGTAGTAATACCTACACTGTATAACACTACACTAGGTGCTATTGCACCACACTGTAACACTCCACTAGTAGCAATACCAACACTGTATAACACTACACTAGGTGCTATTGCACCACACTGTAACACTCCACTAGTAGTAATACCTACACTGTATAACACTACACTAGGTGCTATTGCACCACACTGTAACACTCACCTGGTAGCAATACCTACACTGTATAACACTACACTAGGTGCTATTGCACCACACTGTAACACTCCACTAGTAGTAATACCTACACTGTATAACACTACACTAGGTGCTATTGCACCACACTGTAACACTCACCTGGTAGCAATACCTACACTGTATAACACTACACTAGGTGCTATTGCACCACACTGTAACACTCCACTAGTAGTAATACCAACACTGTATAACACTACACTAGGTGCTATTGCACCACACTGTAACACTCCACTAGTAGCAATACCAACACTGTATAACACTACACTAGGTGCTATTGCACCACACTGGGACACTCCACTAGTAGCAATACCTACACTGTATAACACTACACTAGGTGCTATTGCACCACACTGTAACACTCCACTAGTAGCAATACCAACACTGTATAACACTACACTAGGTGCTATTGCACCACACTGTGTCACTCCACTAGTAGCAATACCTACACTGTATAACACTACACTAGGAGCTATTGCACCACACTGTAACACTCCACTGGTAGCAATACCAACACTGTATAACACTACACTAGTAGCTATTGCACCACACTGTGTCACTCCACTAGTAGCAATACCTACACTGTATAACACTACACTAGGTGCTATTGCACCACACTGTAACACTCCACTAGTAGCAATACCAACACTGTATAACACTACACTAGGTGCTATTGCACCACACTGTAACACTCACCTGGTAGCAATACCAACACTGTATAACACTACACTAGGTGCTATTGCACCACACTGTGTCACTCCACTAGTAGTAATACCAACACTGTATAACACTACACTAGGTGCTATTGCACCACACTGTGTCACTCCACTAGTAGTAATACCAACACTGTATAACACTACACTATGTGCTATTGCACCACACTGTAACACTCCACTAGTAGTAATACCTACACTGTATAACACTACACTAGGTGCTATTGCACCACACTGTGTCACTCCACTAGTAGTAATACCAACACTGTATAACACTACACTATGTGCTATTGCACCACACTGTAACACTCCACTAGTAGTAATACCTACACTGTATAACACTACACTAGGTGCTATTGCACCACACTGTGTCACTCCACTAGTAGTAATACCAACACTGTATAACACTACACTATGTGCTATTGCACCACACTGTAACACTCCACTAGTAGTAATACCTACACTGTATAACACTACACTAGGTGCTATTGCACCACACTGTGTCACTCCACTAGTAGTAATACCAACACTGTATAACACTACACTAGGTGCTATTGCACCACACTGTAACACTCCACTAGTAGTAATACCAACACTGTATAACACTACACTAGGTGCTATTGCACCACACTGTAACACTCCACTAGTAGTAATACCAACACTGTATAACACTACACTAGGTGCTATTGCACCACACTGTAACACTCCACTAGTAGTAATACCTACACTGTATAACACTACACTATGTGCTATTGCACCACACTGTAACACTCCACTAGTAGTAATACCAACACTGTATAACACTACACTAGGAGCTATTGCACCACACTGTGTCACTCCACTAGTAGTAATACCAACACTGTATAACACTACACTATGTGCTATTGCACCACACTGTAACACTCCACTAGTAGTAATACCTACACTGTATAACACTACACTATGTGCTATTGCACCACACTGTAACACTCCACTAGTAGTAATACCAACACTGTATAACACTACACTAGGTGCTATTGCACCACACTGTGTCACTCCACTAGTAGTAATACCAACACTGTATAACACTACACTAGGTGCTATTGCACCACACTGTGTCACTCCACTAGTAGTAATACCAACACTGTATAACACTACACTAGGAGCTATTGCACCACACTGTAACACTCCACTAGTAGCAATACCAACACTGTATAACACTACACTAGGTGCTATTGCACCACACTGTGTCACTCCACTAGTAGTAATACCAACACTGTATAACACTACAATAGGTGCTATTGCACCACACTGTGTCACTCCACTAGTAGTAATACCAACACTGTATAACACTACACTAGGTGCTATTGCACCACACTGTGTCACTCCACTAGTAGCAATACCAACACTGTATAACACTACACTAGGTGCTATTGCACCACACTGTAACACTCCACTAGTAGCAATACCAACACTGTATAACACTACACTAGGTGCTATTGCACCACACTGTAACACTCACCTGGTAGCAATACCAACACTGTATAACACTACACTAGGTGCTATTGCACCACACTGTAACACTCCACTAGTAGCAATACCAACACTGTATAACACTACACTAGGTGCTATTGCACCACACTGTGTCACTCCACTAGTAGCAATACCAACACTGTATAACACTACACTAGTAGCTATTGCACCACACTGTGTCACTCCACTAGTAGCAATACCAACACTGTATAACACTACACTAGGTGCTATTGCACCACACTGTAACACTCACCTGGTAGCAATACCAACACTGTATAACACTACACTAGGTGCTATTGCACCACACTGTGTCACTCCACTAGTAGCAATACCAACACTGTATAACACTACACTAGGTGCTATTGCACCACACTGTGTCACTCCACTAGTAGCAATACCTACACTGTATAACACTACACTAGGTGCTATTGCACCACACTGTGTCACTCCACTAGTAGCAATACCTACACTGTATAACACTACACTATGTGCTATTGCACCACACTGTGTCACTCCACTAGTAGCAATACCTACACTGTATAACACTACACTAGGTGCTATTGCACCACACTGTAACACTCCACTAGTAGCAATACCAACACTGTATAACACTACACTAGGAGCTATTGCACCACACTGTGTCACTCCACTAGTAGTGATACCTACACTGTATAACACTACACTAGGTGCTATTGCACCACACTGTAACACTCCACTAGTAGCAATACCAACACTGTATAACACTACACTAGGTGCTATTGCACCACACTGTAACACTCCACTAGTAGCAATACCAACACTGTATAACACTACACTAGGAGCTATTGCACCACACTGTGTCACTCCACTAGTAGTAATACCTACACTGTATAACACTACACTAGGAGCTACTGTACCACACTGTGTCACTCCACTAGTAGCAATACCTACACTGTATAACACTACACTAGGTGCTATTGCACCACACTGTAACACTCCACTAGTAGCAATACCAACACTGTATAACACTACACTAGGTGCTATTGCACCACACTGTAACACTCACCTGGTAGCAATACCAACACTGTATAACACTACACTAGGTGCTATTGCACCACACTGTGTCACTCCACTAGTAGTAATACCAACACTGTATAACACTACACTAGGTGCTATTGCACCACACTGTGTCACTCCACTAGTAGTAATACCAACACTGTATAACACTACACTATGTGCTATTGCACCACACTGTAACACTCCACTAGTAGTAATACCAACACTGTATAACACTACACTATGTGCTATTGCACCACTCTGTAACACTCCACTAGTAGCAATACCAACACTGTATAACACTACACTATGTGCTATTGCACCACACTGTAACACTCCACTAGTAGCAATACCAACACTGTATAACACTACACTAGGTGCTATTGCACCACACTGTAACACTCACCTGGTAGCAATACCTACACTGTATAACACTACACTAGGAGCTATTGAACCACACTGTAACACTCCACTAGTAGTAATACCTACACTGTATAACACTACACTAGGAGCTATTGCACCACACTGTGTCACTCCACTAGTAGTAATACCTACACTGTATAACACTACACTAGGAGCTATTGCACCACACTGTAACACTCCACTAGTAGCAATACCTACACTCTATAACACTACACTATGTGCTATTGCACCACACTGTAACACTCCACTAGTAGCAATACCTACACTGTATAACACTACACTAGGAGCTATTGCACCACACTGTAACACTCCACTAGTAGTAATACCTACACTGTATAACACTACACTAGGTGCTATTGCACCACACTGTAACACTCCACTAGTAGCAATACCAACACTGTATAACACTACACTAGGTGCTATTGCACCACACTGTAACACTCCACTAGTAGTAATACCTACACTGTATAACACTACACTAGGTGCTATTGCACCACACTGTAACACTCACCTGGTAGCAATACCTACACTGTATAACACTACACTAGGTGCTATTGCACCACACTGTAACACTCCACTAGTAGTAATACCTACACTGTATAACACTACACTAGGTGCTATTGCACCACACTGTAACACTCACCTGGTAGCAATACCTACACTGTATAACACTACACTAGGTGCTATTGCACCACACTGTAACACTCCACTAGTAGTAATACCAACACTGTATAACACTACACTAGGTGCTATTGCACCACACTGTAACACTCCACTAGTAGCAATACCAACACTGTATAACACTACACTAGGTGCTATTGCACCACACTGGGACACTCCACTAGTAGCAATACCTACACTGTATAACACTACACTAGGTGCTATTGCACCACACTGTAACACTCCACTAGTAGCAATACCAACACTGTATAACACTACACTAGGTGCTATTGCACCACACTGTGTCACTCCACTAGTAGCAATACCTACACTGTATAACACTACACTAGGAGCTATTGCACCACACTGTAACACTCCACTGGTAGCAATACCAACACTGTATAACACTACACTAGTAGCTATTGCACCACACTGTGTCACTCCACTAGTAGCAATACCTACACTGTATAACACTACACTAGGTGCTATTGCACCACACTGTAACACTCCACTAGTAGCAATACCAACACTGTATAACACTACACTAGGTGCTATTGCACCACACTGTAACACTCACCTGGTAGCAATACCAACACTGTATAACACTACACTAGGTGCTATTGCACCACACTGTGTCACTCCACTAGTAGTAATACCAACACTGTATAACACTACACTAGGTGCTATTGCACCACACTGTGTCACTCCACTAGTAGTAATACCAACACTGTATAACACTACACTATGTGCTATTGCACCACACTGTAACACTCCACTAGTAGTAATACCTACACTGTATAACACTACACTAGGTGCTATTGCACCACACTGTGTCACTCCACTAGTAGTAATACCAACACTGTATAACACTACACTATGTGCTATTGCACCACACTGTAACACTCCACTAGTAGTAATACCTACACTGTATAACACTACACTAGGTGCTATTGCACCACACTGTGTCACTCCACTAGTAGTAATACCAACACTGTATAACACTACACTATGTGCTATTGCACCACACTGTAACACTCCACTAGTAGTAATACCTACACTGTATAACACTACACTAGGTGCTATTGCACCACACTGTGTCACTCCACTAGTAGTAATACCAACACTGTATAACACTACACTAGGTGCTATTGCACCACACTGTAACACTCCACTAGTAGTAATACCAACACTGTATAACACTACACTAGGTGCTATTGCACCACACTGTAACACTCCACTAGTAGTAATACCAACACTGTATAACACTACACTAGGTGCTATTGCACCACACTGTAACACTCCACTAGTAGTAATACCTACACTGTATAACACTACACTATGTGCTATTGCACCACACTGTAACACTCCACTAGTAGTAATACCAACACTGTATAACACTACACTAGGAGCTATTGCACCACACTGTGTCACTCCACTAGTAGTAATACCAACACTGTATAACACTACACTATGTGCTATTGCACCACACTGTAACACTCCACTAGTAGTAATACCTACACTGTATAACACTACACTATGTGCTATTGCACCACACTGTAACACTCCACTAGTAGTAATACCAACACTGTATAACACTACACTAGGTGCTATTGCACCACACTGTGTCACTCCACTAGTAGTAATACCAACACTGTATAACACTACACTAGGTGCTATTGCACCACACTGTGTCACTCCACTAGTAGTAATACCAACACTGTATAACACTACACTAGGAGCTATTGCACCACACTGTAACACTCCACTAGTAGCAATACCAACACTGTATAACACTACACTAGGTGCTATTGCACCACACTGTGTCACTCCACTAGTAGTAATACCAACACTGTATAACACTACAATAGGTGCTATTGCACCACACTGTGTCACTCCACTAGTAGTAATACCAACACTGTATAACACTACACTAGGTGCTATTGCACCACACTGTGTCACTCCACTAGTAGCAATACCAACACTGTATAACACTACACTAGGTGCTATTGCACCACACTGTAACACTCCACTAGTAGCAATACCAACACTGTATAACACTACACTAGGTGCTATTGCACCACACTGTAACACTCACCTGGTAGCAATACCAACACTGTATAACACTACACTAGGTGCTATTGCACCACACTGTAACACTCCACTAGTAGCAATACCAACACTGTATAACACTACACTAGGTGCTATTGCACCACACTGTGTCACTCCACTAGTAGCAATACCAACACTGTATAACACTACACTAGTAGCTATTGCACCACACTGTGTCACTCCACTAGTAGCAATACCAACACTGTATAACACTACACTAGGTGCTATTGCACCACACTGTAACACTCACCTGGTAGCAATACCAACACTGTATAACACTACACTAGGTGCTATTGCACCACACTGTGTCACTCCACTAGTAGCAATACCAACACTGTATAACACTACACTAGGTGCTATTGCACCACACTGTGTCACTCCACTAGTAGCAATACCTACACTGTATAACACTACACTAGGTGCTATTGCACCACACTGTGTCACTCCACTAGTAGCAATACCTACACTGTATAACACTACACTATGTGCTATTGCACCACACTGTGTCACTCCACTAGTAGCAATACCTACACTGTATAACACTACACTAGGTGCTATTGCACCACACTGTAACACTCCACTAGTAGCAATACCAACACTGTATAACACTACACTAGGAGCTATTGCACCACACTGTGTCACTCCACTAGTAGTGATACCTACACTGTATAACACTACACTAGGTGCTATTGCACCACACTGTAACACTCCACTAGTAGCAATACCAACACTGTATAACACTACACTAGGTGCTATTGCACCACACTGTAACACTCCACTAGTAGCAATACCAACACTGTATAACACTACACTAGGAGCTATTGCACCACACTGTGTCACTCCACTAGTAGTAATACCTACACTGTATAACACTACACTAGGAGCTACTGTACCACACTGTGTCACTCCACTAGTAGCAATACCTACACTGTATAACACTACACTAGGTGCTATTGCACCACACTGTAACACTCCACTAGTAGCAATACCAACACTGTATAACACTACACTAGGTGCTATTGCACCACACTGTAACACTCACCTGGTAGCAATACCAACACTGTATAACACTACACTAGGTGCTATTGCACCACACTGTGTCACTCCACTAGTAGTAATACCAACACTGTATAACACTACACTAGGTGCTATTGCACCACACTGTGTCACTCCACTAGTAGTAATACCAACACTGTATAACACTACACTATGTGCTATTGCACCACACTGTAACACTCCACTAGTAGTAATACCAACACTGTATAACACTACACTATGTGCTATTGCACCACTCTGTAACACTCCACTAGTAGCAATACCAACACTGTATAACACTACACTAGGTGCTATTGCACCACACTGTAACACTCCACTAGTAGCAATACCAACACTGTATAACACTACACTAGGAGCTATTGCACCACACTGTGTCACTCCACTAGTAGCAATACCTACACTGTATAACACTACACTAGGTGCTATTGCACCACACTGTAACACTCCACTAGTAGCAATACCAACACTGTATAACACTACACTAGGTGCTATTGCACCACACTGTAACACTCACCTGGTAGCAATACCAACACTGTATAACACTACACTAGGTGCTATTGCACCACACTGTGTCACTCCACTAGTAGTAATACCAACACTGTATAACACTACACTAGGTGCTATTGCACCACACTGTGTCACTCCACTAGTAGTAATACCAACACTGTATAACACTACACTATGTGCTATTGCACCACACTGTAACACTCCACTAGTAGTAATACCTACACTGTATAACACTACACTAGGTGCTATTGCACCACACTGTGTCACTCCACTAGTAGTAATACCAACACTGTATAACACTACACTATGTGCTATTGCACCACACTGTAACACTCCACTAGTAGTAATACCTACACTGTATAACACTACACTAGGTGCTATTGCACCACACTGTGTCACTCCACTAGTAGTAATACCGACACTGTATAACACTACACTATGTGCTATTGCACCACACTGTAACACTCCACTAGTAGTAATACCTACACTGTATAACACTACACTAGGTGCTATTGCACCACACTGTAACACTCCACTAGTAGTAATACCTACACTGTATAACACTACACTAGGTGCTATTGCACCACACTGTAACACTCCACTAGTAGTAATACCAACACTGTATAACACTACACTAGGTGCTATTGCACCACACTGTGTCACTCCACTAGTAGTAATACCGACACTGTATAACACTACACTAGGTGCTATTGCACCACACTGTGTCACTCCACTAGTAGTAATACCAACACTGTATAACACTACACTATGTGCTATTGCACCACACTGTAACACTCCACTAGTAGTAATACCTACACTGTATAACACTACACTAGGTGCTATTGCACCACACTGTAACACTCCACTAGTAGTAATACCAACACTGTATAACACTACACTAGTAGCTATTGCACCACACTGTAACACTCCACTAGTAGTAATACCTACACTGTATAACACTACACTAGGTGCTGTTGCACCACACTGTAACACTCCACTAGTAGCAATACCAACACTGTATAACACTACACTAGGTGCTATTGCACCACACTGTAACACTCCACTAGTAGCAATACCAACACTGTATAACACTACACTAGGTGCTATTGCACCACACTGTAACACTCCACTAGTAGCAATACCAACACTGTATAACACTACACTAGGTGCTATTGCACCACACTGTAACACTCCACTAGTAGCAATACCAACACTGTATAACACTACACTAGGTGCTATTGCACCACACTGTAACACTCCACTAGTAGCAATACCAACACTGTATAACACTACACTAGGTGCTATTGCACCACACTGTAACACTCCACTAGTAGCAATACCAACACTGTATAACACTACACTAGGTGCTATTGCACCACACTGTGTCACTCACCTGGTAGCAATACCAACACTGTATAACACTACACTAGGTGCTATTGCACCACACTGTAACACTCCACTAGTAGCAATACCAACACTGTATAACACTACACTAGGAGCTATTGCACCACACTGTGTCACTCCACCAGTAGCAATACCAACACTGTATAACACTACACTAGGTGCTATTGCACCACACTGTAACACTCCACTAGTAGTAATACCTACACTGTATAACACTACACTAGGAGCTATTGCACCACACTGTAACACTCCACTAGTAGCAATACCTACACTGTATAACACTACACTAGGTGCTATTGCACCACACTGTAACACTCCACTAGTAGTAATACCAACACTGTATAACACTACACTAGGTGCTATTGCACCACACTGTAACACTCCACTAGTAGTAATACCAACACTGTATAACACTACACTAGGTGCTATTGCACCACACTGTAACACTCCACTAGTAGTAATACCTACACTGTATAACACTACACTAGGAGCTATTGCACCACACTGTAACACTCCACTAGTAGCAATACCTACACTGTATAACACTACACTAGGTGCTATTGCACCACACTGTAACACTCACCTGGTAGCAATACCAACACTGTATAACACTACACTATGTGCTATTGCACCACACTGTAACACTCCACTAGTAGCAATACCAACACTGTATAACACTACACTAGTAGCTATTGCACCACACTGTGTCACTCCACTAGTAGCAATACCTACACTGTATAACACTACACTAGGTGCTATTGCACCACACTGTAACACTCCACTAGTAGCAATACCTACACTGTATAACACTACACTAGGTGCTATTGCACCACACTGTAACACTCCACTAGTAGTAATACCTACACTGTATAACACTACACTAGGAGCTATTGCACCACACTGTAACACTCCACTAGTAGCAATACCAACACTGTATAACACTACACTAGGTGCTATTGCACCACACTGTAACACTCCACTAGTAGTAATACCAACACTGTATAACACTACACTAGGTGCTATTGCACCACACTGTAACACTCACCTGGTAGCAATACCAACACTGTATAACACTACACTATGTGCTATTGCACCACACTGTAACACTCCACTAGTAGCAATACCAACACTGTATAACACTACACTAGTAGCTATTGCACCACACTGTGTCACTCCACCAGTAGTAATACCAACACTGTATAACACTACACTATGTGCTATTGCACCACACTGTGTCACTCCACTAGTAGCAATACCTACACTGTATAACACTACACTAGGTGCTATTGCACCACACTGTAACACTCCACTAGTAGCAATACCAACACTGTATAACACTACACTAGGTGCTATTGCACCACACTGTGTCACTCCACTAGTAGCAATACCAACACTGTATAACACTACACTAGGTGCTATTGCACCACACTGTAACACTCCACTAGTAGCAATACCAACACTGTATAACACTACACTAGTAGCTATTGCACCACACTGTGTCACTCCACTAGTAGCAATACCTACACTGTATAACACTACACTAGGTGCTATTGCACCACACTGTAACACTCCACTAGTAGCAATACCAACACTGTATAACACTACACTAGTAGCTATTGCACCACACTGTGTCACTCCACTAGTAGCAATACCTACACTGTATAACACTACACTAGGTGCTATTGCACCACACTGTAACACTCCACTAGTAGCAATACCAACACTGTATAACACTACACTAGTAGCTATTGCACCACACTGTGTCACTCCACTAGTAGCAATACCAACACTGTATAACACTACACTAGTAGCTATTGCACCACACTGTGTCACTCCACTAGTAGCAATACCAACACTGTATAACACTACACTAGGTGCTATTGCACCACACTGTAACACTCCACTAGTAGCAATACCAACACTGTATAACACTACACTAGGTGCTATTGCACCACACTGTAACACTCACCTGGTAGCAATACCAACACTGTATAACACTACACTAGGTGCTATTGCACCACACTGTAACACTCCACTAGTAGCAATACCAACACTGTATAACACTACACTAGGTGCTATTGCACCACACTGTGTCACTCCACTAGTAGCAATACCAACACTGTATAACACTACACTAGTAGCTATTGCACCACACTGTGTCACTCCACTAGTAGCAATACCAACACTGTATAACACTACACTAGGTGCTATTGCACCACACTGTAACACTCACCTGGTAGCAATACCAACACTGTATAACACTACACTAGGTGCTATTGCACCACACTGTGTCACTCCACTAGTAGCAATACCAACACTGTATAACACTACACTAGGTGCTATTGCACCACACTGTGTCACTCCACTAGTAGCAATACCTACACTGTATAACACTACACTAGGTGCTATTGCACCACACTGTGTCACTCCACTAGTAGCAATACCTACACTGTATAACACTACACTATGTGCTATTGCACCACACTGTGTCACTCCACTAGTAGCAATACCTACACTGTATAACACTACACTAGGTGCTATTGCACCACACTGTAACACTCCACTAGTAGCAATACCAACACTGTATAACACTACACTAGGAGCTATTGCACCACACTGTGTCACTCCACTAGTAGTGATACCTACACTGTATAACACTACACTAGGTGCTATTGCACCACACTGTAACACTCCACTAGTAGCAATACCAACACTGTATAACACTACACTAGGTGCTATTGCACCACACTGTAACACTCCACTAGTAGCAATACCAACACTGTATAACACTACACTAGGAGCTATTGCACCACACTGTGTCACTCCACTAGTAGTAATACCTACACTGTATAACACTACACTAGGAGCTACTGTACCACACTGTGTCACTCCACTAGTAGCAATACCTACACTGTATAACACTACACTAGGTGCTATTGCACCACACTGTAACACTCCACTAGTAGCAATACCAACACTGTATAACACTACACTAGGTGCTATTGCACCACACTGTAACACTCACCTGGTAGCAATACCAACACTGTATAACACTACACTAGGTGCTATTGCACCACACTGTGTCACTCCACTAGTAGTAATACCAACACTGTATAACACTACACTAGGTGCTATTGCACCACACTGTGTCACTCCACTAGTAGTAATACCAACACTGTATAACACTACACTATGTGCTATTGCACCACACTGTAACACTCCACTAGTAGTAATACCAACACTGTATAACACTACACTATGTGCTATTGCACCACTCTGTAACACTCCACTAGTAGCAATACCAACACTGTATAACACTACACTAGGTGCTATTGCACCACACTGGGACACTCCACTAGTAGCAATACCTACACTGTATAACACTACACTAGGTGCTATTGCACCACACTGTAACACTCCACTAGTAGCAATACCAACACTGTATAACACTACACTAGGAGCTATTGCACCACACTGTGTCACTCCACTAGTAGCAATACCTACACTGTATAACACTACACTAGGTGCTATTGCACCACACTGTAACACTCCACTAGTAGCAATACCAACACTGTATAACACTACACTAGGTGCTATTGCACCACACTGTAACACTCACCTGGTAGCAATACCAACACTGTATAACACTACACTAGGTGCTATTGCACCACACTGTGTCACTCCACTAGTAGTAATACCAACACTGTATAACACTACACTAGGTGCTATTGCACCACACTGTGTCACTCCACTAGTAGTAATACCAACACTGTATAACACTACACTATGTGCTATTGCACCACACTGTAACACTCCACTAGTAGTAATACCTACACTGTATAACACTACACTAGGTGCTATTGCACCACACTGTGTCACTCCACTAGTAGTAATACCAACACTGTATAACACTACACTATGTGCTATTGCCCCACACTGTAACACTCCACTAGTAGTAATACCTACACTGTATAACACTACACTAGGTGCTATTGCACCACACTGTGTCACTCCACTAGTAGTAATACCGACACTGTATAACACTACACTATGTGCTATTGCACCACACTGTAACACTCCACTAGTAGTAATACCTACACTGTATAACACTACACTAGGTGCTATTGCACCACACTGTAACACTCCACTAGTAGTAATACCTACACTGTATAACACTACACTAGGTGCTATTGCACCACACTGTAACACTCCACTAGTAGTAATACCAACACTGTATAACACTACACTAGGTGCTATTGCACCACACTGTGTCACTCCACTAGTAGTAATACCGACACTGTATAACACTACACTAGGTGCTATTGCACCACACTGTGTCACTCCACTAGTAGTAATACCAACACTGTATAACACTACACTATGTGCTATTGCACCACACTGTAACACTCCACTAGTAGTAATACCTACACTGTATAACACTACACTAGGTGCTATTGCACCACACTGTAACACTCCACTAGTAGTAATACCAACACTGTATAACACTACACTAGGTGCTATTGCACCACACTGTGTCACTCCACTAGTAGTAATACCGACACTGTATAACACTACACTAGGAGCTATTGCACAACACTCCACTAGTAGCAATACCAACACTGTATAACACTACACTAGGTGCTATTGCACCACACTGTGTCACTCCACTAGTAGTAATACCAACACTGTATAACACTACAATAGGTGCTATTGCACCACACTGTGTCACTCAACTAGTAGTAATACCAACACTGTATAACACTACACTATGTGCTATTGCACCACACTGTAACACTCCACTAGTAGCAATACCAACACTGTATAACACTACACTAGGTGCTATTGCACCACACTTTGTCACTCCACTAGTAGTAATACCAACACTGTATAACACTACACTAGGTGCTATTGCACCACACTGTGTCACTCCACTAGTAGTAATACCAACACTGTATAACACTACACTATGTGCTATTGCACCACACTGTAACACTCCACTAGTAGCAATACCAACACTGTATAACACTACACTAGGTGCTATTGCACCACACTGTAACACTCCACTAGTAGCAATACCTACACTGTATAACACTACACTAGGTGCTATTGCACCACACTGTGTCACTCCACTAGTAGCAATACCTACACTGTATAACACTACACTAGGTGCTACTGCACCACACTGTAACACTCCACTAGTAGCAATACCAACACTGTATAACACTACACTATGTGCTATTGCACCACACTGCCCCACTCCACTAGTAGCAATACCTACACTGTATAACACTACACTAGGTGCTATTGCACCACACTGTAACACTCCACTAGTAGCAATACCAACACTGTATAACACTACACTATGTGCTATAGCACCACACTGCCCCACTCCACTAGTAGCAATACCTACACTGTATAACACTACACTAGGTGCTATTGCACCACACTGTGTCACTCCACCAGTAGTAATACCTACTCTGTATAACACTAAACTATGTGCTATTGCACCACACTGCCCCACTCCACTAGTAGCAATACCTACACTGTATAACACTACACTAGGTGCTATTGCACCACACTGTAACACTCCACTAGTAGCAATACCAACACTGTATAACACTACACTATGTGCTATTGCACCACACTGCCCCACTCCACTAGTAGCAATACCTACACTGTATAACACTACACTTTGTGCTATTGCACCACACTGTAACACTACACTAGTAGCAATACCAACACTGTATAACACTACACTATGTGCTATTGCACCACACTGCCCCACTCCACTAGTAGCAATACCTACACTGTATAACACTACACTAGGTGCTATTGCACCACACTGTAACACTCCACTAGTAGCAATACCAACACTGTTTAACACTACACTAAGTGCTATTGCACCACACTGTAACACTCCACTAGTAGCAATACCAACACTGTATAACACTACACTAGGTGCTATTGCACCACACTGTAACACTCACCTGGTAGCAATACCAACACTGTATAACACTACACTAGGTGCTATTGCACCACACTGTAACACTCCACTAGTAGCAATACCTACACTGTATAACACTACACTAGGTGCTATTGCACCACACTGTAACACTCCACTAGTAGCAATACCAACACTGTATAACACTACACTAGGTGCTATTGCACCACACTGTAACACTCCACTAGTAGCAATACCAACACTGTATAACACTACACTAGGTGCTATTGCACCACACTGCCCCACTCCACTAGTAGCAATACCTACACTGTATAACACTACACTATGTGCTATTGCACCACACTGTAACACTCCACTAATAGCAATACCAACACTGTATAACACTACACTAGGTGCTATTGCACCACACTGTAACACTCCACTAGTAGCAATACCAACACTGTATAACACTACACTATGTGCTATTGCACCACACTGTAACACTCCACTAGTAGCAATACCAACACTGTATAACACTACACTAGGTGCTATTGCACCACACTGTGTCACTCCACTAGTAGCAATACCAACACTGTATAACACTACACTAGGTGCTATTGCACCACACTGTAACACTCCACTAGTAGCAATACCTACACTGTATAACACTACACTAGGTGCTATTGCACCACACTGTAACACTCCACTAGTAGCAATACCTACACTGTATAACACTACACTAGGTGCTATTGCACCACACTGTAACACTCACCTGGTAGCAATACCTACACTGTATAACACTACACTAGGTGCTATTGCACCACACTGTAACACTCCACTAGTAGCAATACCAACACTGTATAACACTACACTATGTGCTATTGCACCACACTGTAACACTCCACTAGTAGCAATACCAACACTGTATAACACTACACTAGGTGCTATTGCACCACACTGTAACACTCCACTAGTAGCAATACCAACACTGTATAACACTACACTAGGTGCTATTGCACCACACTGTGTCACTCCACTAGTAGCAATACCAACACTGTATAACACTACACTAGGTGCTATTGCACCACACTGTAACACTCCACTAGTAGCAATACCAACACTGTATAACACTACACTAGGAGCTATTGCACCACACTGTAACACTCCACTAGTAGTAATACCTTCACTGTATAACACTACACTAGGTGCTATTGCACCACACTGTGTCACTCCACTAGTAGCAATACCAACACTGTATAACACTACACTAGGTGCTATTGCACCACACTGTGTCACTCCACTAGTAGTAATACCAACACTGTATAACACTACACTAGTAGCTATTGCACCACACTGTAACACTCCACTAGTAGCAATACCAACACTGTATAACACTACACTAGGTGCTATTGCACCACACTGTGTCACTCCACTAGTAGTAATACCAACACTGTATAACACTACACTAGGTGCTATTGCACCACACTGTGTCACTCCACTAGTAGCAATACCAACACTGTATAACACTACACTAGGTGCTATTGCACCACACTGTGTCACTCCACTAGTAGTAATACCTACACTGTATAACACTACACTATGTGCTATTGCACCACACTGTAACACTCCACTAGTAGCAATACCAACACTGTATAACACTACACTAGGTGCTATTGCACCACACTGTGTCACTCCACTAGTAGCAATACCAACACTGTATAACACTACACTAGGTGCTATTGCACCACACTGTAACACTCACCTGGTAGCAATACCTACACTGTATAACACTACACTAGGTGCTATTGCACCACACTGTAACACTCCACTAGTAGTAATACCTACACTGTATAACACTACACTAGGTGCTATTGCACCACACTGTGTCACTCCACTAGTAGCAATACCAACACTGTATAACACTACACTAGGAGCTATTGCACCACACTGTAACACTCCACTAGTAGTAATACCAACACTGTATAACACTACACTAGGTGCTATTGCACCACACTGTAACACTCCACTAGTAGTAATACCTACACTGTATAACACTACACTAGGTGCTATTGCACCACACTGTGTCACTCCACTAGTAGTAATACCAACACTGTATAACACTACACTAGGTGCTATTGCACCACACTGTGTCACTCCACTAGTAGCAATACCAACACTGTATAACACTACACTAGGTGCTATTGCACCACACTGTAACACTCCACTAGTAGCAATACCAACACTGTATAACACTACACTAGGAGCTATTGCACCACACTGTAACACTCCACTAGTAGTAATACCTTCACTGTATAACACTACACTAGGTGCTATTGCACCACACTGTGTCACTCCACTAGTAGTAATACCAACACTGTATAACACTACACTAGGTGCTATTGCACCACACTGTGTCACTCCACTAGTAGTAATACCAACACTGTATAACACTACACTAGGTGCTATTGCACCACACTGTGTCACTCCACTAGTAGTAATACCAACACTGTATAACACTACACTATGTGCTATTGCACCACACTGTAACACTCCACTAGTAGTAATACCAACACTGTATAACACTACACTATGTGCTATTGCACCACTCTGTAACACTCCACTAGTAGCAATACCAACACTGTATAACACTACACTAGGTGCTATTGCACCACACTGGGACACTCCACTAGTAGCAATACCTACACTGTATAACACTACACTAGGTGCTATTGCACCACACTGTAACACTCCACTAGTAGCAATACCAACACTGTATAACACTACACTAGGAGCTATTGCACCACACTGTGTCACTCCACTAGTAGCAATACCTACACTGTATAACACTACACTAGGTGCTATTGCACCACACTGTAACACTCCACTAGTAGCAATACCAACACTGTATAACACTACACTAGGTGCTATTGCACCACACTGTAACACTCACCTGGTAGCAATACCAACACTGTATAACACTACACTAGGTGCTATTGCACCACACTGTGTCACTCCACTAGTAGTAATACCAACACTGTATAACACTACACTAGGTGCTATTGCACCACACTGTGTCACTCCACTAGTAGTAATACCAACACTGTATAACACTACACTATGTGCTATTGCACCACACTGTAACACTCCACTAGTAGTAATACCTACACTGTATAACACTACACTAGGTGCTATTGCACCACACTGTGTCACTCCACTAGTAGTAATACCAACACTGTATAACACTACACTATGTGCTATTGCCCCACACTGTAACACTCCACTAGTAGTAATACCTACACTGTATAACACTACACTAGGTGCTATTGCACCACACTGTGTCACTCCACTAGTAGTAATACCGACACTGTATAACACTACACTATGTGCTATTGCACCACACTGTAACACTCCACTAGTAGTAATACCTACACTGTATAACACTACACTAGGTGCTATTGCACCACACTGTAACACTCCACTAGTAGTAATACCTACACTGTATAACACTACACTAGGTGCTATTGCACCACACTGTAACACTCCACTAGTAGTAATACCAACACTGTATAACACTACACTAGGTGCTATTGCACCACACTGTGTCACTCCACTAGTAGTAATACCGACACTGTATAACACTACACTAGGTGCTATTGCACCACACTGTGTCACTCCACTAGTAGTAATACCAACACTGTATAACACTACACTATGTGCTATTGCACCACACTGTAACACTCCACTAGTAGTAATACCTACACTGTATAACACTACACTAGGTGCTATTGCACCACACTGTAACACTCCACTAGTAGTAATACCAACACTGTATAACACTACACTAGGTGCTATTGCACCACACTGTGTCACTCCACTAGTAGTAATACCGACACTGTATAACACTACACTAGGAGCTATTGCACAACACTCCACTAGTAGCAATACCAACACTGTATAACACTACACTAGGTGCTATTGCACCACACTGTGTCACTCCACTAGTAGTAATACCAACACTGTATAACACTACAATAGGTGCTATTGCACCACACTGTGTCACTCAACTAGTAGTAATACCAACACTGTATAACACTACACTATGTGCTATTGCACCACACTGTAACACTCCACTAGTAGCAATACCAACACTGTATAACACTACACTAGGTGCTATTGCACCACACTTTGTCACTCCACTAGTAGTAATACCAACACTGTATAACACTACACTAGGTGCTATTGCACCACACTGTGTCACTCCACTAGTAGTAATACCAACACTGTATAACACTACACTATGTGCTATTGCACCACACTGTAACACTCCACTAGTAGCAATACCAACACTGTATAACACTACACTAGGTGCTATTGCACCACACTGTAACACTCCACTAGTAGCAATACCTACACTGTATAACACTACACTAGGTGCTATTGCACCACACTGTGTCACTCCACTAGTAGCAATACCTACACTGTATAACACTACACTAGGTGCTACTGCACCACACTGTAACACTCCACTAGTAGCAATACCAACACTGTATAACACTACACTATGTGCTATTGCACCACACTGCCCCACTCCACTAGTAGCAATACCTACACTGTATAACACTACACTAGGTGCTATTGCACCACACTGTAACACTCCACTAGTAGCAATACCAACACTGTATAACACTACACTATGTGCTATAGCACCACACTGCCCCACTCCACTAGTAGCAATACCTACACTGTATAACACTACACTAGGTGCTATTGCACCACACTGTGTCACTCCACCAGTAGTAATACCTACACTGTATAACACTAAACTATGTGCTATTGCACCACACTGCCCCACTCCACTAGTAGCAATACCTACACTGTATAACACTACACTAGGTGCTATTGCACCACACTGTAACACTCCACTAGTAGCAATACCAACACTGTATAACACTACACTATGTGCTATTGCACCACACTGCCCCACTCCACTAGTAGCAATACCTACACTGTATAACACTACACTTTGTGCTATTGCACCACACTGTAACACTACACTAGTAGCAATACCAACACTGTATAACACTACACTATGTGCTATTGCACCACACTGCCCCACTCCACTAGTAGCAATACCTACACTGTATAACACTACACTAGGTGCTATTGCACCACACTGTAACACTCCACTAGTAGCAATACCAACACTGTTTAACACTACACTAAGTGCTATTGCACCACACTGTAACACTCCACTAGTAGCAATACCAACACTGTATAACACTACACTAGGTGCTATTGCACCACACTGTAACACTCACCTGGTAGCAATACCAACACTGTATAACACTACACTAGGTGCTATTGCACCACACTGTAACACTCCACTAGTAGCAATACCTACACTGTATAACACTACACTAGGTGCTATTGCACCACACTGTAACACTCCACTAGTAGCAATACCAACACTGTATAACACTACACTAGGTGCTATTGCACCACACTGTAACACTCCACTAGTAGCAATACCAACACTGTATAACACTACACTAGGTGCTATTGCACCACACTGCCCCACTCCACTAGTAGCAATACCTACACTGTATAACACTACACTATGTGCTATTGCACCACACTGTAACACTCCACTAATAGCAATACCAACACTGTATAACACTACACTAGGTGCTATTGCACCACACTGTAACACTCCACTAGTAGCAATACCAACACTGTATAACACTACACTATGTGCTATTGCACCACACTGTAACACTCCACTAGTAGCAATACCAACACTGTATAACACTACACTAGGTGCTATTGCACCACACTGTGTCACTCCACTAGTAGCAATACCAACACTGTATAACACTACACTAGGTGCTATTGCACCACACTGTAACACTCCACTAGTAGCAATACCTACACTGTATAACACTACACTAGGTGCTATTGCACCACACTGTAACACTCCACTAGTAGCAATACCTACACTGTATAACACTACACTAGGTGCTATTGCACCACACTGTAACACTCACCTGGTAGCAATACCTACACTGTATAACACTACACTAGGTGCTATTGCACCACACTGTAACACTCCACTAGTAGCAATACCAACACTGTATAACACTACACTATGTGCTATTGCACCACACTGTAACACTCCACTAGTAGCAATACCAACACTGTATAACACTACACTAGGTGCTATTGCACCACACTGTAACACTCCACTAGTAGCAATACCAACACTGTATAACACTACACTAGGTGCTATTGCACCACACTGTGTCACTCCACTAGTAGCAATACCAACACTGTATAACACTACACTAGGTGCTATTGCACCACACTGTAACACTCCACTAGTAGCAATACCAACACTGTATAACACTACACTAGGAGCTATTGCACCACACTGTAACACTCCACTAGTAGTAATACCTTCACTGTATAACACTACACTAGGTGCTATTGCACCACACTGTGTCACTCCACTAGTAGCAATACCAACACTGTATAACACTACACTAGGTGCTATTGCACCACACTGTGTCACTCCACTAGTAGTAATACCAACACTGTATAACACTACACTAGTAGCTATTGCACCACACTGTAACACTCCACTAGTAGCAATACCAACACTGTATAACACTACACTAGGTGCTATTGCACCACACTGTGTCACTCCACTAGTAGTAATACCAACACTGTATAACACTACACTAGGTGCTATTGCACCACACTGTGTCACTCCACTAGTAGCAATACCAACACTGTATAACACTACACTAGGTGCTATTGCACCACACTGTGTCACTCCACTAGTAGTAATACCTACACTGTATAACACTACACTATGTGCTATTGCACCACACTGTAACACTCCACTAGTAGCAATACCAACACTGTATAACACTACACTAGGTGCTATTGCACCACACTGTGTCACTCCACTAGTAGCAATACCAACACTGTATAACACTACACTAGGTGCTATTGCACCACACTGTAACACTCACCTGGTAGCAATACCTACACTGTATAACACTACACTAGGTGCTATTGCACCACACTGTAACACTCCACTAGTAGTAATACCTACACTGTATAACACTACACTAGGTGCTATTGCACCACACTGTGTCACTCCACTAGTAGCAATACCAACACTGTATAACACTACACTAGGAGCTATTGCACCACACTGTAACACTCCACTAGTAGTAATACCAACACTGTATAACACTACACTAGGTGCTATTGCACCACACTGTAACACTCCACTAGTAGTAATACCTACACTGTATAACACTACACTAGGTGCTATTGCACCACACTGTGTCACTCCACTAGTAGTAATACCAACACTGTATAACACTACACTAGGTGCTATTGCACCACACTGTGTCACTCCACTAGTAGCAATACCAACACTGTATAACACTACACTAGGTGCTATTGCACCACACTGTAACACTCCACTAGTAGCAATACCAACACTGTATAACACTACACTAGGAGCTATTGCACCACACTGTAACACTCCACTAGTAGTAATACCTTCACTGTATAACACTACACTAGGTGCTATTGCACCACACTGTGTCACTCCACTAGTAGTAATACCAACACTGTATAACACTACACTAGGTGCTATTGCACCACACTGTGTCACTCCACTAGTAGTAATACCAACACTGTATAACACTACACTAGGTGCTATTGCACCACACTGTGTCACTCCACTAGTAGTAATACCAACACTGTATAACACTACACTATGTGCTATTGCACCACACTGTAACACTCCACTAGTAGTAATACCAACACTGTATAACACTACACTATGTGCTATTGCACCACTCTGTAACACTCCACTAGTAGCAATACCAACACTGTATAACACTACACTAGGTGCTATTGCACCACACTGGGACACTCCACTAGTAGCAATACCTACACTGTATAACACTACACTAGGTGCTATTGCACCACACTGTAACACTCCACTAGTAGCAATACCAACACTGTATAACACTACACTAGGAGCTATTGCACCACACTGTGTCACTCCACTAGTAGCAATACCTACACTGTATAACACTACACTAGGTGCTATTGCACCACACTGTAACACTCCACTAGTAGCAATACCAACACTGTATAACACTACACTAGGTGCTATTGCACCACACTGTAACACTCACCTGGTAGCAATACCAACACTGTATAACACTACACTAGGTGCTATTGCACCACACTGTGTCACTCCACTAGTAGTAATACCAACACTGTATAACACTACACTAGGTGCTATTGCACCACACTGTGTCACTCCACTAGTAGTAATACCAACACTGTATAACACTACACTATGTGCTATTGCACCACACTGTAACACTCCACTAGTAGTAATACCTACACTGTATAACACTACACTAGGTGCTATTGCACCACACTGTGTCACTCCACTAGTAGTAATACCAACACTGTATAACACTACACTATGTGCTATTGCACCACACTGTAACACTCCACTAGTAGTAATACCTACACTGTATAACACTACACTAGGTGCTATTGCACCACACTGTGTCACTCCACTAGTAGTAATACCGACACTGTATAACACTACACTATGTGCTATTGCACCACACTGTAACACTCCACTAGTAGTAATACCTACACTGTATAACACTACACTAGGTGCTATTGCACCACACTGTAACACTCCACTAGTAGTAATACCTACACTGTATAACACTACACTAGGTGCTATTGCACCACACTGTAACACTCCACTAGTAGTAATACCAACACTGTATAACACTACACTAGGTGCTATTGCACCACACTGTGTCACTCCACTAGTAGTAATACCGACACTGTATAACACTACACTAGGTGCTATTGCACCACACTGTGTCACTCCACTAGTAGTAATACCAACACTGTATAACACTACACTATGTGCTATTGCACCACACTGTAACACTCCACTAGTAGTAATACCTACACTGTATAACACTACACTAGGTGCTATTGCACCACACTGTAACACTCCACTAGTAGTAATACCAACACTGTATAACACTACACTAGGTGCTATTGCACCACACTGTGTCACTCCACTAGTAGTAATACCGACACTGTATAACACTACACTAGGAGCTATTGCACAACACTCCACTAGTAGCAATACCAACACTGTATAACACTACACTAGGTGCTATTGCACCACACTGTGTCACTCCACTAGTAGTAATACCAACACTGTATAACACTACAATAGGTGCTATTGCACCACACTGTGTCACTCAACTAGTAGTAATACCAACACTGTATAACACTACACTATGTGCTATTGCACCACACTGTAACACTCCACTAGTAGCAATACCAACACTGTATAACACTACACTAGGTGCTATTGCACCACACTTTGTCACTCCACTAGTAGTAATACCAACACTGTATAACACTACACTAGGTGCTATTGCACCACACTGTGTCACTCCACTAGTAGTAATACCAACACTGTATAACACTACACTATGTGCTATTGCACCACACTGTAACACTCCACTAGTAGCAATACCAACACTGTATAACACTACACTAGGTGCTATTGCACCACACTGTAACACTCCACTAGTAGCAATACCTACACTGTATAACACTACACTAGGTGCTATTGCACCACACTGTGTCACTCCACTAGTAGCAATACCTACACTGTATAACACTACACTAGGTGCTACTGCACCACACTGTAACACTCCACTAGTAGCAATACCAACACTGTATAACACTACACTATGTGCTATTGCACCACACTGCCCCACTCCACTAGTAGCAATACCTACACTGTATAACACTACACTAGGTGCTATTGCACCACACTGTAACACTCCACTAGTAGCAATACCAACACTGTATAACACTACACTATGTGCTATAGCACCACACTGCCCCACTCCACTAGTAGCAATACCTACACTGTATAACACTACACTAGGTGCTATTGCACCACACTGTGTCACTCCACCAGTAGTAATACCTACACTGTATAACACTAAACTATGTGCTATTGCACCACACTGCCCCACTCCACTAGTAGCAATACCTACACTGTATAACACTACACTAGGTGCTATTGCACCACACTGTAACACTCCACTAGTAGCAATACCAACACTGTATAACACTACACTATGTGCTATTGCACCACACTGCCCCACTCCACTAGTAGCAATACCTACACTGTATAACACTACACTTTGTGCTATTGCACCACACTGTAACACTACACTAGTAGCAATACCAACACTGTATAACACTACACTATGTGCTATTGCACCACACTGCCCCACTCCACTAGTAGCAATACCTACACTGTATAACACTACACTAGGTGCTATTGCACCACACTGTAACACTCCACTAGTAGCAATACCAACACTGTTTAACACTACACTAAGTGCTATTGCACCACACTGTAACACTCCACTAGTAGCAATACCAACACTGTATAACACTACACTAGGTGCTATTGCACCACACTGTAACACTCACCTGGTAGCAATACCAACACTGTATAACACTACACTAGGTGCTATTGCACCACACTGTAACACTCCACTAGTAGCAATACCTACACTGTATAACACTACACTAGGTGCTATTGCACCACACTGTAACACTCCACTAGTAGCAATACCAACACTGTATAACACTACACTAGGTGCTATTGCACCACACTGTAACACTCCACTAGTAGCAATACCAACACTGTATAACACTACACTAGGTGCTATTGCACCACACTGCCCCACTCCACTAGTAGCAATACCTACACTGTATAACACTACACTATGTGCTATTGCACCACACTGTAACACTCCACTAATAGCAATACCAACACTGTATAACACTACACTAGGTGCTATTGCACCACACTGTAACACTCCACTAGTAGCAATACCAACACTGTATAACACTACACTATGTGCTATTGCACCACACTGTAACACTCCACTAGTAGCAATACCAACACTGTATAACACTACACTAGGTGCTATTGCACCACACTGTGTCACTCCACTAGTAGCAATACCAACACTGTATAACACTACACTAGGTGCTATTGCACCACACTGTAACACTCCACTAGTAGCAATACCTACACTGTATAACACTACACTAGGTGCTATTGCACCACACTGTAACACTCCACTAGTAGCAATACCTACACTGTATAACACTACACTAGGTGCTATTGCACCACACTGTAACACTCACCTGGTAGCAATACCTACACTGTATAACACTACACTAGGTGCTATTGCACCACACTGTAACACTCCACTAGTAGCAATACCAACACTGTATAACACTACACTATGTGCTATTGCACCACACTGTAACACTCCACTAGTAGCAATACCAACACTGTATAACACTACACTAGGTGCTATTGCACCACACTGTAACACTCCACTAGTAGCAATACCAACACTGTATAACACTACACTAGGTGCTATTGCACCACACTGTGTCACTCCACTAGTAGCAATACCAACACTGTATAACACTACACTAGGTGCTATTGCACCACACTGTAACACTCCACTAGTAGCAATACCAACACTGTATAACACTACACTAGGAGCTATTGCACCACACTGTAACACTCCACTAGTAGTAATACCTTCACTGTATAACACTACACTAGGTGCTATTGCACCACACTGTGTCACTCCACTAGTAGCAATACCAACACTGTATAACACTACACTAGGTGCTATTGCACCACACTGTGTCACTCCACTAGTAGTAATACCAACACTGTATAACACTACACTAGTAGCTATTGCACCACACTGTAACACTCCACTAGTAGCAATACCAACACTGTATAACACTACACTAGGTGCTATTGCACCACACTGTGTCACTCCACTAGTAGTAATACCAACACTGTATAACACTACACTAGGTGCTATTGCACCACACTGTGTCACTCCACTAGTAGCAATACCAACACTGTATAACACTACACTAGGTGCTATTGCACCACACTGTGTCACTCCACTAGTAGTAATACCTACACTGTATAACACTACACTATGTGCTATTGCACCACACTGTAACACTCCACTAGTAGCAATACCAACACTGTATAACACTACACTAGGTGCTATTGCACCACACTGTGTCACTCCACTAGTAGCAATACCAACACTGTATAACACTACACTAGGTGCTATTGCACCACACTGTAACACTCACCTGGTAGCAATACCTACACTGTATAACACTACACTAGGTGCTATTGCACCACACTGTAACACTCCACTAGTAGTAATACCTACACTGTATAACACTACACTAGGTGCTATTGCACCACACTGTGTCACTCCACTAGTAGCAATACCAACACTGTATAACACTACACTAGGAGCTATTGCACCACACTGTAACACTCCACTAGTAGTAATACCAACACTGTATAACACTACACTAGGTGCTATTGCACCACACTGTAACACTCCACTAGTAGTAATACCTACACTGTATAACACTACACTAGGTGCTATTGCACCACACTGTGTCACTCCACTAGTAGTAATACCAACACTGTATAACACTACACTAGGTGCTATTGCATCACACTGTGTCACTCCACTAGTAGCAATACCAACACTGTATAACACTACACTAGGTGCTATTGCACCACACTGTAACACTCCACTAGTAGCAATACCAACACTGTATAACACTACACTAGGAGCTATTGCACCACACTGTAACACTCCACTAGTAGTAATACCTTCACTGTATAACACTACACTAGGTGCTATTGCACCACACTGTGTCACTCCACTAGTAGTAATACCAACACTGTATAACACTACACTAGGTGCTATTGCACCACACTGTAACACTCCACTAGTAGTAATACCTTCACTGTATAACACTACACTAGGTGCTATTGCACCACACTGTAACACTCCACTAGTAGCAATACCAACACTGTATAACACTACACTATGTGCTATTGCACCACACTGTAACACTCCACTAGTAGCAATACCAACACTGTATAACACTACACTATGTGCTATTGCACCACACTGTAACACTCCACTAGTAGCAATACCAACACTGTATAACACTACACTAGGTGCTATTGCACCACACTGTAACACTCACCTGGTAGCAATACCTACACTGTATAACACTACACTAGGAGCTATTGCACCACACTGTAACACTCCACTAGTAGTAATACCTACACTGTATAACACTACACTAGGTGCTATTGCACCACACTGTAACACTCCACTAGTAGCAATACCAACACTGTATAACACTACACTAGGTGCTATTGCACCACACTGTAACACTCCACTAGTAGCAATACCAACACTGTATAACACTACACTATGTGCTATTGCACCACACTGTAACACTCCACTAGTAGCAATACCAACACTGTATAACACTACACTAGGTGCTATTGCACCACACTGTAACACTCACCTGGTAGCAATACCTACACTGTATAACACTACACTAGGAGCTATTGAACCACACTGTAACACTCCACTAGTAGTAATACCTACACTGTATAACACTACACTAGGAGCTATTGCACCACACTGTGTCACTCCACTAGTAGTAATACCTACACTGTATAACACTACACTAGGAGCTATTGCACCACACTGTAACACTCCACTAGTAGCAATACCTACACTCTATAACACTACACTATGTGCTATTGCACCACACTGTAACACTCCACTAGTAGCAATACCTACACTGTATAACACTACACTAGGAGCTATTGCACCACACTGTAACACTCCACTAGTAGTAATACCTACACTGTATAACACTACACTAGGTGCTATTGCACCACACTGTAACACTCCACTAGTAGCAATACCAACACTGTATAACACTACACTAGGTGCTATTGCACCACACTGTAACACTCCACTAGTAGTAATACCTACACTGTATAACACTACACTAGGTGCTATTGCACCACACTGTAACACTCACCTGGTAGCAATACCTACACTGTATAACACTACACTAGGTGCTATTGCACCACACTGTAACACTCCACTAGTAGTAATACCTACACTGTATAACACTACACTAGGTGCTATTGCACCACACTGTAACACTCACCTGGTAGCAATACCTACACTGTATAACACTACACTAGGTGCTATTGCACCACACTGTAACACTCCACTAGTAGTAATACCAACACTGTATAACACTACACTAGGTGCTATTGCACCACACTGTAACACTCCACTAGTAGCAATACCAACACTGTATAACACTACACTAGGTGCTATTGCACCACACTGGGACACTCCACTAGTAGCAATACCTACACTGTATAACACTACACTAGGTGCTATTGCACCACACTGTAACACTCCACTAGTAGCAATACCAACACTGTATAACACTACACTAGGTGCTATTGCACCACACTGTGTCACTCCACTAGTAGCAATACCTACACTGTATAACACTACACTAGGAGCTATTGCACCACACTGTAACACTCCACTGGTAGCAATACCAACACTGTATAACACTACACTAGTAGCTATTGCACCACACTGTGTCACTCCACTAGTAGCAATACCTACACTGTATAACACTACACTAGGTGCTATTGCACCACACTGTAACACTCCACTAGTAGCAATACCAACACTGTATAACACTACACTAGGTGCTATTGCACCACACTGTAACACTCACCTGGTAGCAATACCAACACTGTATAACACTACACTAGGTGCTATTGCACCACACTGTGTCACTCCACTAGTAGTAATACCAACACTGTATAACACTACACTAGGTGCTATTGCACCACACTGTGTCACTCCACTAGTAGTAATACCAACACTGTATAACACTACACTATGTGCTATTGCACCACACTGTAACACTCCACTAGTAGTAATACCTACACTGTATAACACTACACTAGGTGCTATTGCACCACACTGTGTCACTCCACTAGTAGTAATACCAACACTGTATAACACTACACTATGTGCTATTGCACCACACTGTAACACTCCACTAGTAGTAATACCTACACTGTATAACACTACACTAGGTGCTATTGCACCACACTGTGTCACTCCACTAGTAGTAATACCAACACTGTATAACACTACACTATGTGCTATTGCACCACACTGTAACACTCCACTAGTAGTAATACCTACACTGTATAACACTACACTAGGTGCTATTGCACCACACTGTGTCACTCCACTAGTAGTAATACCAACACTGTATAACACTACACTAGGTGCTATTGCACCACACTGTAACACTCCACTAGTAGTAATACCAACACTGTATAACACTACACTAGGTGCTATTGCACCACACTGTAACACTCCACTAGTAGTAATACCAACACTGTATAACACTACACTAGGTGCTATTGCACCACACTGTAACACTCCACTAGTAGTAATACCTACACTGTATAACACTACACTATGTGCTATTGCACCACACTGTAACACTCCACTAGTAGTAATACCAACACTGTATAACACTACACTAGGAGCTATTGCACCACACTGTGTCACTCCACTAGTAGTAATACCAACACTGTATAACACTACACTATGTGCTATTGCACCACACTGTAACACTCCACTAGTAGTAATACCTACACTGTATAACACTACACTATGTGCTATTGCACCACACTGTAACACTCCACTAGTAGTAATACCAACACTGTATAACACTACACTAGGTGCTATTGCACCACACTGTGTCACTCCACTAGTAGTAATACCAACACTGTATAACACTACACTAGGTGCTATTGCACCACACTGTGTCACTCCACTAGTAGTAATACCAACACTGTATAACACTACACTAGGAGCTATTGCACCACACTGTAACACTCCACTAGTAGCAATACCAACACTGTATAACACTACACTAGGTGCTATTGCACCACACTGTGTCACTCCACTAGTAGTAATACCAACACTGTATAACACTACAATAGGTGCTATTGCACCACACTGTGTCACTCCACTAGTAGTAATACCAACACTGTATAACACTACACTAGGTGCTATTGCACCACACTGTGTCACTCCACTAGTAGCAATACCAACACTGTATAACACTACACTAGGTGCTATTGCACCACACTGTAACACTCCACTAGTAGCAATACCAACACTGTATAACACTACACTAGGTGCTATTGCACCACACTGTAACACTCACCTGGTAGCAATACCAACACTGTATAACACTACACTAGGTGCTATTGCACCACACTGTAACACTCCACTAGTAGCAATACCAACACTGTATAACACTACACTAGGTGCTATTGCACCACACTGTGTCACTCCACTAGTAGCAATACCAACACTGTATAACACTACACTAGTAGCTATTGCACCACACTGTGTCACTCCACTAGTAGCAATACCAACACTGTATAACACTACACTAGGTGCTATTGCACCACACTGTAACACTCACCTGGTAGCAATACCAACACTGTATAACACTACACTAGGTGCTATTGCACCACACTGTGTCACTCCACTAGTAGCAATACCAACACTGTATAACACTACACTAGGTGCTATTGCACCACACTGTGTCACTCCACTAGTAGCAATACCTACACTGTATAACACTACACTAGGTGCTATTGCACCACACTGTGTCACTCCACTAGTAGCAATACCTACACTGTATAACACTACACTATGTGCTATTGCACCACACTGTGTCACTCCACTAGTAGCAATACCTACACTGTATAACACTACACTAGGTGCTATTGCACCACACTGTAACACTCCACTAGTAGCAATACCAACACTGTATAACACTACACTAGGAGCTATTGCACCACACTGTGTCACTCCACTAGTAGTGATACCTACACTGTATAACACTACACTAGGTGCTATTGCACCACACTGTAACACTCCACTAGTAGCAATACCAACACTGTATAACACTACACTAGGTGCTATTGCACCACACTGTAACACTCCACTAGTAGCAATACCAACACTGTATAACACTACACTAGGAGCTATTGCACCACACTGTGTCACTCCACTAGTAGTAATACCTACACTGTATAACACTACACTAGGAGCTACTGTACCACACTGTGTCACTCCACTAGTAGCAATACCTACACTGTATAACACTACACTAGGTGCTATTGCACCACACTGTAACACTCCACTAGTAGCAATACCAACACTGTATAACACTACACTAGGTGCTATTGCACCACACTGTAACACTCACCTGGTAGCAATACCAACACTGTATAACACTACACTAGGTGCTATTGCACCACACTGTGTCACTCCACTAGTAGTAATACCAACACTGTATAACACTACACTAGGTGCTATTGCACCACACTGTGTCACTCCACTAGTAGTAATACCAACACTGTATAACACTACACTATGTGCTATTGCACCACACTGTAACACTCCACTAGTAGTAATACCAACACTGTATAACACTACACTATGTGCTATTGCACCACTCTGTAACACTCCACTAGTAGCAATACCAACACTGTATAACACTACACTATGTGCTATTGCACCACACTGTAACACTCCACTAGTAGCAATACCAACACTGTATAACACTACACTAGGTGCTATTGCACCACACTGTAACACTCACCTGGTAGCAATACCTACACTGTATAACACTACACTAGGAGCTATTGAACCACACTGTAACACTCCACTAGTAGTAATACCTACACTGTATAACACTACACTAGGAGCTATTGCACCACACTGTGTCACTCCACTAGTAGTAATACCTACACTGTATAACACTACACTAGGAGCTATTGCACCACACTGTAACACTCCACTAGTAGCAATACCTACACTCTATAACACTACACTATGTGCTATTGCACCACACTGTAACACTCCACTAGTAGCAATACCTACACTGTATAACACTACACTAGGAGCTATTGCACCACACTGTAACACTCCACTAGTAGTAATACCTACACTGTATAACACTACACTAGGTGCTATTGCACCACACTGTAACACTCCACTAGTAGCAATACCAACACTGTATAACACTACACTAGGTGCTATTGCACCACACTGTAACACTCCACTAGTAGTAATACCTACACTGTATAACACTACACTAGGTGCTATTGCACCACACTGTAACACTCACCTGGTAGCAATACCTACACTGTATAACACTACACTAGGTGCTATTGCACCACACTGTAACACTCCACTAGTAGTAATACCTACACTGTATAACACTACACTAGGTGCTATTGCACCACACTGTAACACTCACCTGGTAGCAATACCTACACTGTATAACACTACACTAGGTGCTATTGCACCACACTGTAACACTCCACTAGTAGTAATACCAACACTGTATAACACTACACTAGGTGCTATTGCACCACACTGTAACACTCCACTAGTAGCAATACCAACACTGTATAACACTACACTAGGTGCTATTGCACCACACTGGGACACTCCACTAGTAGCAATACCTACACTGTATAACACTACACTAGGTGCTATTGCACCACACTGTAACACTCCACTAGTAGCAATACCAACACTGTATAACACTACACTAGGTGCTATTGCACCACACTGTGTCACTCCACTAGTAGCAATACCTACACTGTATAACACTACACTAGGAGCTATTGCACCACACTGTAACACTCCACTGGTAGCAATACCAACACTGTATAACACTACACTAGTAGCTATTGCACCACACTGTGTCACTCCACTAGTAGCAATACCTACACTGTATAACACTACACTAGGTGCTATTGCACCACACTGTAACACTCCACTAGTAGCAATACCAACACTGTATAACACTACACTAGGTGCTATTGCACCACACTGTAACACTCACCTGGTAGCAATACCAACACTGTATAACACTACACTAGGTGCTATTGCACCACACTGTGTCACTCCACTAGTAGTAATACCAACACTGTATAACACTACACTAGGTGCTATTGCACCACACTGTGTCACTCCACTAGTAGTAATACCAACACTGTATAACACTACACTATGTGCTATTGCACCACACTGTAACACTCCACTAGTAGTAATACCTACACTGTATAACACTACACTAGGTGCTATTGCACCACACTGTGTCACTCCACTAGTAGTAATACCAACACTGTATAACACTACACTATGTGCTATTGCACCACACTGTAACACTCCACTAGTAGTAATACCTACACTGTATAACACTACACTAGGTGCTATTGCACCACACTGTGTCACTCCACTAGTAGTAATACCAACACTGTATAACACTACACTATGTGCTATTGCACCACACTGTAACACTCCACTAGTAGTAATACCTACACTGTATAACACTACACTAGGTGCTATTGCACCACACTGTGTCACTCCACTAGTAGTAATACCAACACTGTATAACACTACACTAGGTGCTATTGCACCACACTGTAACACTCCACTAGTAGTAATACCAACACTGTATAACACTACACTAGGTGCTATTGCACCACACTGTAACACTCCACTAGTAGTAATACCAACACTGTATAACACTACACTAGGTGCTATTGCACCACACTGTAACACTCCACTAGTAGTAATACCTACACTGTATAACACTACACTATGTGCTATTGCACCACACTGTAACACTCCACTAGTAGTAATACCAACACTGTATAACACTACACTAGGAGCTATTGCACCACACTGTGTCACTCCACTAGTAGTAATACCAACACTGTATAACACTACACTATGTGCTATTGCACCACACTGTAACACTCCACTAGTAGTAATACCTACACTGTATAACACTACACTATGTGCTATTGCACCACACTGTAACACTCCACTAGTAGTAATACCAACACTGTATAACACTACACTAGGTGCTATTGCACCACACTGTGTCACTCCACTAGTAGTAATACCAACACTGTATAACACTACACTAGGTGCTATTGCACCACACTGTGTCACTCCACTAGTAGTAATACCAACACTGTATAACACTACACTAGGAGCTATTGCACCACACTGTAACACTCCACTAGTAGCAATACCAACACTGTATAACACTACACTAGGTGCTATTGCACCACACTGTGTCACTCCACTAGTAGTAATACCAACACTGTATAACACTACAATAGGTGCTATTGCACCACACTGTGTCACTCCACTAGTAGTAATACCAACACTGTATAACACTACACTAGGTGCTATTGCACCACACTGTGTCACTCCACTAGTAGCAATACCAACACTGTATAACACTACACTAGGTGCTATTGCACCACACTGTAACACTCCACTAGTAGCAATACCAACACTGTATAACACTACACTAGGTGCTATTGCACCACACTGTAACACTCACCTGGTAGCAATACCAACACTGTATAACACTACACTAGGTGCTATTGCACCACACTGTAACACTCCACTAGTAGCAATACCAACACTGTATAACACTACACTAGGTGCTATTGCACCACACTGTGTCACTCCACTAGTAGCAATACCAACACTGTATAACACTACACTAGTAGCTATTGCACCACACTGTGTCACTCCACTAGTAGCAATACCAACACTGTATAACACTACACTAGGTGCTATTGCACCACACTGTAACACTCACCTGGTAGCAATACCAACACTGTATAACACTACACTAGGTGCTATTGCACCACACTGTGTCACTCCACTAGTAGCAATACCAACACTGTATAACACTACACTAGGTGCTATTGCACCACACTGTGTCACTCCACTAGTAGCAATACCTACACTGTATAACACTACACTAGGTGCTATTGCACCACACTGTGTCACTCCACTAGTAGCAATACCTACACTGTATAACACTACACTATGTGCTATTGCACCACACTGTGTCACTCCACTAGTAGCAATACCTACACTGTATAACACTACACTAGGTGCTATTGCACCACACTGTAACACTCCACTAGTAGCAATACCAACACTGTATAACACTACACTAGGAGCTATTGCACCACACTGTGTCACTCCACTAGTAGTGATACCTACACTGTATAACACTACACTAGGTGCTATTGCACCACACTGTAACACTCCACTAGTAGCAATACCAACACTGTATAACACTACACTAGGTGCTATTGCACCACACTGTAACACTCCACTAGTAGCAATACCAACACTGTATAACACTACACTAGGAGCTATTGCACCACACTGTGTCACTCCACTAGTAGTAATACCTACACTGTATAACACTACACTAGGAGCTACTGTACCACACTGTGTCACTCCACTAGTAGCAATACCTACACTGTATAACACTACACTAGGTGCTATTGCACCACACTGTAACACTCCACTAGTAGCAATACCAACACTGTATAACACTACACTAGGTGCTATTGCACCACACTGTAACACTCACCTGGTAGCAATACCAACACTGTATAACACTACACTAGGTGCTATTGCACCACACTGTGTCACTCCACTAGTAGTAATACCAACACTGTATAACACTACACTAGGTGCTATTGCACCACACTGTGTCACTCCACTAGTAGTAATACCAACACTGTATAACACTACACTATGTGCTATTGCACCACACTGTAACACTCCACTAGTAGTAATACCAACACTGTATAACACTACACTATGTGCTATTGCACCACTCTGTAACACTCCACTAGTAGCAATACCAACACTGTATAACACTACACTAGGTGCTATTGCACCACACTGTAACACTCCACTAGTAGCAATACCAACACTGTATAACACTACACTAGGTGCTATTGCACCACACTGTAACACTCACCTGGTAGCAATACCTACACTGTATAACACTACACTAGGAGCTATTGAACCACACTGTAACACTCCACTAGTAGTAATACCTACACTGTATAACACTACACTAGGAGCTATTGCACCACACTGTGTCACTCCACTAGTAGTAATACCTACACTGTATAACACTACACTAGGAGCTATTGCACCACACTGTAACACTCCACTAGTAGCAATACCTACACTCTATAACACTACACTATGTGCTATTGCACCACACTGTAACACTCCACTAGTAGCAATACCTACACTGTATAACACTACACTAGGAGCTATTGCACCACACTGTAACACTCCACTAGTAGTAATACCTACACTGTATAACACTACACTAGGTGCTATTGCACCACACTGTAACACTCCACTAGTAGCAATACCAACACTGTATAACACTACACTAGGTGCTATTGCACCACACTGTAACACTCCACTAGTAGTAATACCTACACTGTATAACACTACACTAGGTGCTATTGCACCACACTGTAACACTCACCTGGTAGCAATACCTACACTGTATAACACTACACTAGGTGCTATTGCACCACACTGTAACACTCCACTAGTAGTAATACCTACACTGTATAACACTACACTAGGTGCTATTGCACCACACTGTAACACTCACCTGGTAGCAATACCTACACTGTATAACACTACACTAGGTGCTATTGCACCACACTGTAACACTCCACTAGTAGTAATACCAACACTGTATAACACTACACTAGGTGCTATTGCACCACACTGTAACACTCCACTAGTAGCAATACCAACACTGTATAACACTACACTAGGTGCTATTGCACCACACTGGGACACTCCACTAGTAGCAATACCTACACTGTATAACACTACACTAGGTGCTATTGCACCACACTGTAACACTCCACTAGTAGCAATACCAACACTGTATAACACTACACTAGGTGCTATTGCACCACACTGTGTCACTCCACTAGTAGCAATACCTACACTGTATAACACTACACTAGGAGCTATTGCACCACACTGTAACACTCCACTGGTAGCAATACCAACACTGTATAACACTACACTAGTAGCTATTGCACCACACTGTGTCACTCCACTAGTAGCAATACCTACACTGTATAACACTACACTAGGTGCTATTGCACCACACTGTAACACTCCACTAGTAGCAATACCAACACTGTATAACACTACACTAGGTGCTATTGCACCACACTGTAACACTCACCTGGTAGCAATACCAACACTGTATAACACTACACTAGGTGCTATTGCACCACACTGTGTCACTCCACTAGTAGTAATACCAACACTGTATAACACTACACTAGGTGCTATTGCACCACACTGTGTCACTCCACTAGTAGTAATACCAACACTGTATAACACTACACTATGTGCTATTGCACCACACTGTAACACTCCACTAGTAGTAATACCTACACTGTATAACACTACACTAGGTGCTATTGCACCACACTGTGTCACTCCACTAGTAGTAATACCAACACTGTATAACACTACACTATGTGCTATTGCACCACACTGTAACACTCCACTAGTAGTAATACCTACACTGTATAACACTACACTAGGTGCTATTGCACCACACTGTGTCACTCCACTAGTAGTAATACCAACACTGTATAACACTACACTATGTGCTATTGCACCACACTGTAACACTCCACTAGTAGTAATACCTACACTGTATAACACTACACTAGGTGCTATTGCACCACACTGTGTCACTCCACTAGTAGTAATACCAACACTGTATAACACTACACTAGGTGCTATTGCACCACACTGTAACACTCCACTAGTAGTAATACCAACACTGTATAACACTACACTAGGTGCTATTGCACCACACTGTAACACTCCACTAGTAGTAATACCAACACTGTATAACACTACACTAGGTGCTATTGCACCACACTGTAACACTCCACTAGTAGTAATACCTACACTGTATAACACTACACTATGTGCTATTGCACCACACTGTAACACTCCACTAGTAGTAATACCAACACTGTATAACACTACACTAGGAGCTATTGCACCACACTGTGTCACTCCACTAGTAGTAATACCAACACTGTATAACACTACACTATGTGCTATTGCACCACACTGTAACACTCCACTAGTAGTAATACCTACACTGTATAACACTACACTATGTGCTATTGCACCACACTGTAACACTCCACTAGTAGTAATACCAACACTGTATAACACTACACTAGGTGCTATTGCACCACACTGTGTCACTCCACTAGTAGTAATACCAACACTGTATAACACTACACTAGGTGCTATTGCACCACACTGTGTCACTCCACTAGTAGTAATACCAACACTGTATAACACTACACTAGGAGCTATTGCACCACACTGTAACACTCCACTAGTAGCAATACCAACACTGTATAACACTACACTAGGTGCTATTGCACCACACTGTGTCACTCCACTAGTAGTAATACCAACACTGTATAACACTACAATAGGTGCTATTGCACCACACTGTGTCACTCCACTAGTAGTAATACCAACACTGTATAACACTACACTAGGTGCTATTGCACCACACTGTGTCACTCCACTAGTAGCAATACCAACACTGTATAACACTACACTAGGTGCTATTGCACCACACTGTAACACTCCACTAGTAGCAATACCAACACTGTATAACACTACACTAGGTGCTATTGCACCACACTGTAACACTCACCTGGTAGCAATACCAACACTGTATAACACTACACTAGGTGCTATTGCACCACACTGTAACACTCCACTAGTAGCAATACCAACTCTGTATAACACTACACTAGGTGCTATTGCACCACACTGTGTCACTCCACTAGTAGCAATACCAACACTGTATAACACTACACTAGTAGCTATTGCACCACACTGTGTCACTCCACTAGTAGCAATACCAACACTGTATAACACTACACTAGGTGCTATTGCACCACACTGTAACACTCACCTGGTAGCAATACCAACACTGTATAACACTACACTAGGTGCTATTGCACCACACTGTGTCACTCCACTAGTAGCAATACCAACACTGTATAACACTACACTAGGTGCTATTGCACCACACTGTGTCACTCCACTAGTAGCAATACCTACACTGTATAACACTACACTAGGTGCTATTGCACCACACTGTGTCACTCCACTAGTAGCAATACCTACACTGTATAACACTACACTATGTGCTATTGCACCACACTGTGTCACTCCACTAGTAGCAATACCTACACTGTATAACACTACACTAGGTGCTATTGCACCACACTGTAACACTCCACTAGTAGCAATACCAACACTGTATAACACTACACTAGGAGCTATTGCACCACACTGTGTCACTCCACTAGTAGTGATACCTACACTGTATAACACTACACTAGGTGCTATTGCACCACACTGTAACACTCCACTAGTAGCAATACCAACACTGTATAACACTACACTAGGTGCTATTGCACCACACTGTAACACTCCACTAGTAGCAATACCAACACTGTATAACACTACACTAGGAGCTATTGCACCACACTGTGTCACTCCACTAGTAGTAATACCTACACTGTATAACACTACACTAGGAGCTACTGTACCACACTGTGTCACTCCACTAGTAGCAATACCTACACTGTATAACACTACACTAGGTGCTATTGCACCACACTGTAACACTCCACTAGTAGCAATACCAACACTGTATAACACTACACTAGGTGCTATTGCACCACACTGTAACACTCACCTGGTAGCAATACCAACACTGTATAACACTACACTAGGTGCTATTGCACCACACTGTGTCACTCCACTAGTAGTAATACCAACACTGTATAACACTACACTAGGTGCTATTGCACCACACTGTGTCACTCCACTAGTAGTAATACCAACACTGTATAACACTACACTATGTGCTATTGCACCACACTGTAACACTCCACTAGTAGTAATACCAACACTGTATAACACTACACTATGTGCTATTGCACCACTCTGTAACACTCCACTAGTAGCAATACCAACACTGTATAACACTACACTAGGTGCTATTGCACCACACTGGGACACTCCACTAGTAGCAATACCTACACTGTATAACACTACACTAGGTGCTATTGCACCACACTGTAACACTCCACTAGTAGCAATACCAACACTGTATAACACTACACTAGGAGCTATTGCACCACACTGTGTCACTCCACTAGTAGCAATACCTACACTGTATAACACTACACTAGGTGCTATTGCACCACACTGTAACACTCCACTAGTAGCAATACCAACACTGTATAACACTACACTAGGTGCTATTGCACCACACTGTAACACTCACCTGGTAGCAATACCAACACTGTATAACACTACACTAGGTGCTATTGCACCACACTGTGTCACTCCACTAGTAGTAATACCAACACTGTATAACACTACACTAGGTGCTATTGCACCACACTGTGTCACTCCACTAGTAGTAATACCAACACTGTATAACACTACACTATGTGCTATTGCACCACACTGTAACACTCCACTAGTAGTAATACCTACACTGTATAACACTACACTAGGTGCTATTGCACCACACTGTGTCACTCCACTAGTAGTAATACCAACACTGTATAACACTACACTATGTGCTATTGCACCACACTGTAACACTCCACTAGTAGTAATACCTACACTGTATAACACTACACTAGGTGCTATTGCACCACACTGTGTCACTCCACTAGTAGTAATACCGACACTGTATAACACTACACTATGTGCTATTGCACCACACTGTAACACTCCACTAGTAGTAATACCTACACTGTATAACACTACACTAGGTGCTATTGCACCACACTGTAACACTCCACTAGTAGTAATACCTACACTGTATAACACTACACTAGGTGCTATTGCACCACACTGTAACACTCCACTAGTAGTAATACCAACACTGTATAACACTACACTAGGTGCTATTGCACCACACTGTGTCACTCCACTAGTAGTAATACCGACACTGTATAACACTACACTAGGTGCTATTGCACCACACTGTGTCACTCCACTAGTAGTAATACCAACACTGTATAACACTACACTATGTGCTATTGCACCACACTGTAACACTCCACTAGTAGTAATACCTACACTGTATAACACTACACTAGGTGCTATTGCACCACACTGTAACACTCCACTAGTAGTAATACCAACACTGTATAACACTACACTAGTAGCTATTGCACCACACTGTAACACTCCACTAGTAGTAATACCTACACTGTATAACACTACACTAGGTGCTGTTGCACCACACTGTAACACTCCACTAGTAGCAATACCAACACTGTATAACACTACACTAGGTGCTATTGCACCACACTGTAACACTCCACTAGTAGCAATACCAACACTGTATAACACTACACTAGGTGCTATTGCACCACACTGTAACACTCCACTAGTAGCAATACCAACACTGTATAACACTACACTAGGTGCTATTGCACCACACTGTAACACTCCACTAGTAGCAATACCAACACTGTATAACACTACACTAGGTGCTATTGCACCACACTGTAACACTCCACTAGTAGCAATACCAACACTGTATAACACTACACTAGGTGCTATTGCACCACACTGTAACACTCCACTAGTAGCAATACCAACACTGTATAACACTACACTAGGTGCTATTGCACCACACTGTGTCACTCACCTGGTAGCAATACCAACACTGTATAACACTACACTAGGTGCTATTGCACCACACTGTAACACTCCACTAGTAGCAATACCAACACTGTATAACACTACACTAGGAGCTATTGCACCACACTGTGTCACTCCACCAGTAGCAATACCAACACTGTATAACACTACACTAGGTGCTATTGCACCACACTGTAACACTCCACTAGTAGTAATACCTACACTGTATAACACTACACTAGGAGCTATTGCACCACACTGTAACACTCCACTAGTAGCAATACCTACACTGTATAACACTACACTAGGTGCTATTGCACCACACTGTAACACTCCACTAGTAGTAATACCAACACTGTATAACACTACACTAGGTGCTATTGCACCACACTGTAACACTCCACTAGTAGTAATACCAACACTGTATAACACTACACTAGGTGCTATTGCACCACACTGTAACACTCCACTAGTAGTAATACCTACACTGTATAACACTACACTAGGAGCTATTGCACCACACTGTAACACTCCACTAGTAGCAATACCTACACTGTATAACACTACACTAGGTGCTATTGCACCACACTGTAACACTCACCTGGTAGCAATACCAACACTGTATAACACTACACTATGTGCTATTGCACCACACTGTAACACTCCACTAGTAGCAATACCAACACTGTATAACACTACACTAGTAGCTATTGCACCACACTGTGTCACTCCACTAGTAGCAATACCTACACTGTATAACACTACACTAGGTGCTATTGCACCACACTGTAACACTCCACTAGTAGCAATACCTACACTGTATAACACTACACTAGGTGCTATTGCACCACACTGTAACACTCCACTAGTAGTAATACCTACACTGTATAACACTACACTAGGAGCTATTGCACCACACTGTAACACTCCACTAGTAGCAATACCAACACTGTATAACACTACACTAGGTGCTATTGCACCACACTGTAACACTCCACTAGTAGTAATACCAACACTGTATAACACTACACTAGGTGCTATTGCACCACACTGTAACACTCACCTGGTAGCAATACCAACACTGTATAACACTACACTATGTGCTATTGCACCACACTGTAACACTCCACTAGTAGCAATACCAACACTGTATAACACTACACTAGTAGCTATTGCACCACACTGTGTCACTCCACCAGTAGTAATACCAACACTGTATAACACTACACTATGTGCTATTGCACCACACTGTGTCACTCCACTAGTAGCAATACCTACACTGTATAACACTACACTAGGTGCTATTGCACCACACTGTAACACTCCACTAGTAGCAATACCAACACTGTATAACACTACACTAGGTGCTATTGCACCACACTGTGTCACTCCACTAGTAGCAATACCAACACTGTATAACACTACACTAGGTGCTATTGCACCACACTGTAACACTCCACTAGTAGCAATACCAACACTGTATAACACTACACTAGTAGCTATTGCACCACACTGTGTCACTCCACTAGTAGCAATACCTACACTGTATAACACTACACTAGGTGCTATTGCACCACACTGTAACACTCCACTAGTAGCAATACCAACACTGTATAACACTACACTAGTAGCTATTGCACCACACTGTGTCACTCCACTAGTAGCAATACCTACACTGTATAACACTACACTAGGTGCTATTGCACCACACTGTAACACTCCACTAGTAGCAATACCAACACTGTATAACACTACACTAGTAGCTATTGCACCACACTGTGTCACTCCACTAGTAGCAATACCAACACTGTATAACACTACACTAGTAGCTATTGCACCACACTGTGTCACTCCACTAGTAGCAATACCAACACTGTATAACACTACACTAGGTGCTATTGCACCACACTGTAACACTCCACTAGTAGCAATACCAACACTGTATAACACTACACTAGGTGCTATTGCACCACACTGTAACACTCACCTGGTAGCAATACCAACACTGTATAACACTACACTAGGTGCTATTGCACCACACTGTAACACTCCACTAGTAGCAATACCAACACTGTATAACACTACACTAGGTGCTATTGCACCACACTGTGTCACTCCACTAGTAGCAATACCAACACTGTATAACACTACACTAGTAGCTATTGCACCACACTGTGTCACTCCACTAGTAGCAATACCAACACTGTATAACACTACACTAGGTGCTATTGCACCACACTGTAACACTCACCTGGTAGCAATACCAACACTGTATAACACTACACTAGGTGCTATTGCACCACACTGTGTCACTCCACTAGTAGCAATACCAACACTGTATAACACTACACTAGGTGCTATTGCACCACACTGTGTCACTCCACTAGTAGCAATACCTACACTGTATAACACTACACTAGGTGCTATTGCACCACACTGTGTCACTCCACTAGTAGCAATACCTACACTGTATAACACTACACTATGTGCTATTGCACCACACTGTGTCACTCCACTAGTAGCAATACCTACACTGTATAACACTACACTAGGTGCTATTGCACCACACTGTAACACTCCACTAGTAGCAATACCAACACTGTATAACACTACACTAGGAGCTATTGCACCACACTGTGTCACTCCACTAGTAGTGATACCTACACTGTATAACACTACACTAGGTGCTATTGCACCACACTGTAACACTCCACTAGTAGCAATACCAACACTGTATAACACTACACTAGGTGCTATTGCACCACACTGTAACACTCCACTAGTAGCAATACCAACACTGTATAACACTACACTAGGAGCTATTGCACCACACTGTGTCACTCCACTAGTAGTAATACCTACACTGTATAACACTACACTAGGAGCTACTGTACCACACTGTGTCACTCCACTAGTAGCAATACCTACACTGTATAACACTACACTAGGTGCTATTGCACCACACTGTAACACTCCACTAGTAGCAATACCAACACTGTATAACACTACACTAGGTGCTATTGCACCACACTGTAACACTCACCTGGTAGCAATACCAACACTGTATAACACTACACTAGGTGCTATTGCACCACACTGTGTCACTCCACTAGTAGTAATACCAACACTGTATAACACTACACTAGGTGCTATTGCACCACACTGTGTCACTCCACTAGTAGTAATACCAACACTGTATAACACTACACTATGTGCTATTGCACCACACTGTAACACTCCACTAGTAGTAATACCAACACTGTATAACACTACACTATGTGCTATTGCACCACTCTGTAACACTCCACTAGTAGCAATACCAACACTGTATAACACTACACTAGGTGCTATTGCACCACACTGGGACACTCCACTAGTAGCAATACCTACACTGTATAACACTACACTAGGTGCTATTGCACCACACTGTAACACTCCACTAGTAGCAATACCAACACTGTATAACACTACACTAGGAGCTATTGCACCACACTGTGTCACTCCACTAGTAGCAATACCTACACTGTATAACACTACACTAGGTGCTATTGCACCACACTGTAACACTCCACTAGTAGCAATACCAACACTGTATAACACTACACTAGGTGCTATTGCACCACACTGTAACACTCACCTGGTAGCAATACCAACACTGTATAACACTACACTAGGTGCTATTGCACCACACTGTGTCACTCCACTAGTAGTAATACCAACACTGTATAACACTACACTAGGTGCTATTGCACCACACTGTGTCACTCCACTAGTAGTAATACCAACACTGTATAACACTACACTATGTGCTATTGCACCACACTGTAACACTCCACTAGTAGTAATACCTACACTGTATAACACTACACTAGGTGCTATTGCACCACACTGTGTCACTCCACTAGTAGTAATACCAACACTGTATAACACTACACTATGTGCTATTGCCCCACACTGTAACACTCCACTAGTAGTAATACCTACACTGTATAACACTACACTAGGTGCTATTGCACCACACTGTGTCACTCCACTAGTAGTAATACCGACACTGTATAACACTACACTATGTGCTATTGCACCACACTGTAACACTCCACTAGTAGTAATACCTACACTGTATAACACTACACTAGGTGCTATTGCACCACACTGTAACACTCCACTAGTAGTAATACCTACACTGTATAACACTACACTAGGTGCTATTGCACCACACTGTAACACTCCACTAGTAGTAATACCAACACTGTATAACACTACACTAGGTGCTATTGCACCACACTGTGTCACTCCACTAGTAGTAATACCGACACTGTATAACACTACACTAGGTGCTATTGCACCACACTGTGTCACTCCACTAGTAGTAATACCAACACTGTATAACACTACACTATGTGCTATTGCACCACACTGTAACACTCCACTAGTAGTAATACCTACACTGTATAACACTACACTAGGTGCTATTGCACCACACTGTAACACTCCACTAGTAGTAATACCAACACTGTATAACACTACACTAGGTGCTATTGCACCACACTGTGTCACTCCACTAGTAGTAATACCGACACTGTATAACACTACACTAGGAGCTATTGCACAACACTCCACTAGTAGCAATACCAACACTGTATAACACTACACTAGGTGCTATTGCACCACACTGTGTCACTCCACTAGTAGTAATACCAACACTGTATAACACTACAATAGGTGCTATTGCACCACACTGTGTCACTCAACTAGTAGTAATACCAACACTGTATAACACTACACTATGTGCTATTGCACCACACTGTAACACTCCACTAGTAGCAATACCAACACTGTATAACACTACACTAGGTGCTATTGCACCACACTTTGTCACTCCACTAGTAGTAATACCAACACTGTATAACACTACACTAGGTGCTATTGCACCACACTGTGTCACTCCACTAGTAGTAATACCAACACTGTATAACACTACACTATGTGCTATTGCACCACACTGTAACACTCCACTAGTAGCAATACCAACACTGTATAACACTACACTAGGTGCTATTGCACCACACTGTAACACTCCACTAGTAGCAATACCTACACTGTATAACACTACACTAGGTGCTATTGCACCACACTGTGTCACTCCACTAGTAGCAATACCTACACTGTATAACACTACACTAGGTGCTACTGCACCACACTGTAACACTCCACTAGTAGCAATACCAACACTGTATAACACTACACTATGTGCTATTGCACCACACTGCCCCACTCCACTAGTAGCAATACCTACACTGTATAACACTACACTAGGTGCTATTGCACCACACTGTAACACTCCACTAGTAGCAATACCAACACTGTATAACACTACACTATGTGCTATAGCACCACACTGCCCCACTCCACTAGTAGCAATACCTACACTGTATAACACTACACTAGGTGCTATTGCACCACACTGTGTCACTCCACCAGTAGTAATACCTACTCTGTATAACACTAAACTATGTGCTATTGCACCACACTGCCCCACTCCACTAGTAGCAATACCTACACTGTATAACACTACACTAGGTGCTATTGCACCACACTGTAACACTCCACTAGTAGCAATACCAACACTGTATAACACTACACTATGTGCTATTGCACCACACTGCCCCACTCCACTAGTAGCAATACCTACACTGTATAACACTACACTTTGTGCTATTGCACCACACTGTAACACTACACTAGTAGCAATACCAACACTGTATAACACTACACTATGTGCTATTGCACCACACTGCCCCACTCCACTAGTAGCAATACCTACACTGTATAACACTACACTAGGTGCTATTGCACCACACTGTAACACTCCACTAGTAGCAATACCAACACTGTTTAACACTACACTAAGTGCTATTGCACCACACTGTAACACTCCACTAGTAGCAATACCAACACTGTATAACACTACACTAGGTGCTATTGCACCACACTGTAACACTCACCTGGTAGCAATACCAACACTGTATAACACTACACTAGGTGCTATTGCACCACACTGTAACACTCCACTAGTAGCAATACCTACACTGTATAACACTACACTAGGTGCTATTGCACCACACTGTAACACTCCACTAGTAGCAATACCAACACTGTATAACACTACACTAGGTGCTATTGCACCACACTGTAACACTCCACTAGTAGCAATACCAACACTGTATAACACTACACTAGGTGCTATTGCACCACACTGCCCCACTCCACTAGTAGCAATACCTACACTGTATAACACTACACTATGTGCTATTGCACCACACTGTAACACTCCACTAATAGCAATACCAACACTGTATAACACTACACTAGGTGCTATTGCACCACACTGTAACACTCCACTAGTAGCAATACCAACACTGTATAACACTACACTATGTGCTATTGCACCACACTGTAACACTCCACTAGTAGCAATACCAACACTGTATAACACTACACTAGGTGCTATTGCACCACACTGTGTCACTCCACTAGTAGCAATACCAACACTGTATAACACTACACTAGGTGCTATTGCACCACACTGTAACACTCCACTAGTAGCAATACCTACACTGTATAACACTACACTAGGTGCTATTGCACCACACTGTAACACTCCACTAGTAGCAATACCTACACTGTATAACACTACACTAGGTGCTATTGCACCACACTGTAACACTCACCTGGTAGCAATACCTACACTGTATAACACTACACTAGGTGCTATTGCACCACACTGTAACACTCCACTAGTAGCAATACCAACACTGTATAACACTACACTATGTGCTATTGCACCACACTGTAACACTCCACTAGTAGCAATACCAACACTGTATAACACTACACTAGGTGCTATTGCACCACACTGTAACACTCCACTAGTAGCAATACCAACACTGTATAACACTACACTAGGTGCTATTGCACCACACTGTGTCACTCCACTAGTAGCAATACCAACACTGTATAACACTACACTAGGTGCTATTGCACCACACTGTAACACTCCACTAGTAGCAATACCAACACTGTATAACACTACACTAGGAGCTATTGCACCACACTGTAACACTCCACTAGTAGTAATACCTTCACTGTATAACACTACACTAGGTGCTATTGCACCACACTGTGTCACTCCACTAGTAGCAATACCAACACTGTATAACACTACACTAGGTGCTATTGCACCACACTGTGTCACTCCACTAGTAGTAATACCAACACTGTATAACACTACACTAGTAGCTATTGCACCACACTGTAACACTCCACTAGTAGCAATACCAACACTGTATAACACTACACTAGGTGCTATTGCACCACACTGTGTCACTCCACTAGTAGTAATACCAACACTGTATAACACTACACTAGGTGCTATTGCACCACACTGTGTCACTCCACTAGTAGCAATACCAACACTGTATAACACTACACTAGGTGCTATTGCACCACACTGTGTCACTCCACTAGTAGTAATACCTACACTGTATAACACTACACTATGTGCTATTGCACCACACTGTAACACTCCACTAGTAGCAATACCAACACTGTATAACACTACACTAGGTGCTATTGCACCACACTGTGTCACTCCACTAGTAGCAATACCAACACTGTATAACACTACACTAGGTGCTATTGCACCACACTGTAACACTCACCTGGTAGCAATACCTACACTGTATAACACTACACTAGGTGCTATTGCACCACACTGTAACACTCCACTAGTAGTAATACCTACACTGTATAACACTACACTAGGTGCTATTGCACCACACTGTGTCACTCCACTAGTAGCAATACCAACACTGTATAACACTACACTAGGAGCTATTGCACCACACTGTAACACTCCACTAGTAGTAATACCAACACTGTATAACACTACACTAGGTGCTATTGCACCACACTGTAACACTCCACTAGTAGTAATACCTACACTGTATAACACTACACTAGGTGCTATTGCACCACACTGTGTCACTCCACTAGTAGTAATACCAACACTGTATAACACTACACTAGGTGCTATTGCACCACACTGTGTCACTCCACTAGTAGCAATACCAACACTGTATAACACTACACTAGGTGCTATTGCACCACACTGTAACACTCCACTAGTAGCAATACCAACACTGTATAACACTACACTAGGAGCTATTGCACCACACTGTAACACTCCACTAGTAGTAATACCTTCACTGTATAACACTACACTAGGTGCTATTGCACCACACTGTGTCACTCCACTAGTAGTAATACCAACACTGTATAACACTACACTAGGTGCTATTGCACCACACTGTGTCACTCCACTAGTAGTAATACCAACACTGTATAACACTACACTAGGTGCTATTGCACCACACTGTGTCACTCCACTAGTAGTAATACCAACACTGTATAACACTACACTATGTGCTATTGCACCACACTGTAACACTCCACTAGTAGTAATACCAACACTGTATAACACTACACTATGTGCTATTGCACCACTCTGTAACACTCCACTAGTAGCAATACCAACACTGTATAACACTACACTAGGTGCTATTGCACCACACTGGGACACTCCACTAGTAGCAATACCTACACTGTATAACACTACACTAGGTGCTATTGCACCACACTGTAACACTCCACTAGTAGCAATACCAACACTGTATAACACTACACTAGGAGCTATTGCACCACACTGTGTCACTCCACTAGTAGCAATACCTACACTGTATAACACTACACTAGGTGCTATTGCACCACACTGTAACACTCCACTAGTAGCAATACCAACACTGTATAACACTACACTAGGTGCTATTGCACCACACTGTAACACTCACCTGGTAGCAATACCAACACTGTATAACACTACACTAGGTGCTATTGCACCACACTGTGTCACTCCACTAGTAGTAATACCAACACTGTATAACACTACACTAGGTGCTATTGCACCACACTGTGTCACTCCACTAGTAGTAATACCAACACTGTATAACACTACACTATGTGCTATTGCACCACACTGTAACACTCCACTAGTAGTAATACCTACACTGTATAACACTACACTAGGTGCTATTGCACCACACTGTGTCACTCCACTAGTAGTAATACCAACACTGTATAACACTACACTATGTGCTATTGCACCACACTGTAACACTCCACTAGTAGTAATACCTACACTGTATAACACTACACTAGGTGCTATTGCACCACACTGTGTCACTCCACTAGTAGTAATACCTACACTGTATAACACTACACTAGGTGCTATTGCACCACACTGTGTCACTCCACTAGTAGTAATACCGACACTGTATAACACTACACTATGTGCTATTGCACCACACTGTAACACTCCACTAGTAGTAATACCTACACTGTATAACACTACACTAGGTGCTATTGCACCACACTGTAACACTCCACTAGTAGTAATACCTACACTGTATAACACTACACTAGGTGCTATTGCACCACACTGTAACACTCCACTAGTAGTAATACCAACACTGTATAACACTACACTAGGTGCTATTGCACCACACTGTGTCACTCCACTAGTAGTAATACCGACACTGTATAACACTACACTAGGTGCTATTGCACCACACTGTGTCACTCCACTAGTAGTAATACCAACACTGTATAACACTACACTATGTGCTATTGCACCACACTGTAACACTCCACTAGTAGTAATACCTACACTGTATAACACTACACTAGGTGCTATTGCACCACACTGTAACACTCCACTAGTAGTAATACCAACACTGTATAACACTACACTAGGTGCTATTGCACCACACTGTGTCACTCCACTAGTAGTAATACCGACACTGTATAACACTACACTAGGAGCTATTGCACAACACTCCACTAGTAGCAATACCAACACTGTATAACACTACACTAGGTGCTATTGCACCACACTGTGTCACTCCACTAGTAGTAATACCAACACTGTATAACACTACAATAGGTGCTATTGCACCACACTGTGTCACTCAACTAGTAGTAATACCAACACTGTATAACACTACACTATGTGCTATTGCACCACACTGTAACACTCCACTAGTAGCAATACCAACACTGTATAACACTACACTAGGTGCTATTGCACCACACTTTGTCACTCCACTAGTAGTAATACCAACACTGTATAACACTACACTAGGTGCTATTGCACCACACTGTGTCACTCCACTAGTAGTAATACCAACACTGTATAACACTACACTATGTGCTATTGCACCACACTGTAACACTCCACTAGTAGCAATACCAACACTGTATAACACTACACTAGGTGCTATTGCACCACACTGTAACACTCCACTAGTAGCAATACCTACACTGTATAACACTACACTAGGTGCTATTGCACCACACTGTGTCACTCCACTAGTAGCAATACCTACACTGTATAACACTACACTAGGTGCTACTGCACCACACTGTAACACTCCACTAGTAGCAATACCAACACTGTATAACACTACACTATGTGCTATTGCACCACACTGCCCCACTCCACTAGTAGCAATACCTACACTGTATAACACTACACTAGGTGCTATTGCACCACACTGTAACACTCCACTAGTAGCAATACCAACACTGTATAACACTACACTATGTGCTATAGCACCACACTGCCCCACTCCACTAGTAGCAATACCTACACTGTATAACACTACACTAGGTGCTATTGCACCACACTGTGTCACTCCACCAGTAGTAATACCTACACTGTATAACACTAAACTATGTGCTATTGCACCACACTGCCCCACTCCACTAGTAGCAATACCTACACTGTATAACACTACACTAGGTGCTATTGCACCACACTGTAACACTCCACTAGTAGCAATACCAACACTGTATAACACTACACTATGTGCTATTGCACCACACTGCCCCACTCCACTAGTAGCAATACCTACACTGTATAACACTACACTTTGTGCTATTGCACCACACTGTAACACTACACTAGTAGCAATACCAACACTGTATAACACTACACTATGTGCTATTGCACCACACTGCCCCACTCCACTAGTAGCAATACCTACACTGTATAACACTACACTAGGTGCTATTGCACCACACTGTAACACTCCACTAGTAGCAATACCAACACTGTTTAACACTACACTAAGTGCTATTGCACCACACTGTAACACTCCACTAGTAGCAATACCAACACTGTATAACACTACACTAGGTGCTATTGCACCACACTGTAACACTCACCTGGTAGCAATACCAACACTGTATAACACTACACTAGGTGCTATTGCACCACACTGTAACACTCCACTAGTAGCAATACCTACACTGTATAACACTACACTAGGTGCTATTGCACCACACTGTAACACTCCACTAGTAGCAATACCAACACTGTATAACACTACACTAGGTGCTATTGCACCACACTGTAACACTCCACTAGTAGCAATACCAACACTGTATAACACTACACTAGGTGCTATTGCACCACACTGCCCCACTCCACTAGTAGCAATACCTACACTGTATAACACTACACTATGTGCTATTGCACCACACTGTAACACTCCACTAATAGCAATACCAACACTGTATAACACTACACTAGGTGCTATTGCACCACACTGTAACACTCCACTAGTAGCAATACCAACACTGTATAACACTACACTATGTGCTATTGCACCACACTGTAACACTCCACTAGTAGCAATACCAACACTGTATAACACTACACTAGGTGCTATTGCACCACACTGTGTCACTCCACTAGTAGCAATACCAACACTGTATAACACTACACTAGGTGCTATTGCACCACACTGTAACACTCCACTAGTAGCAATACCTACACTGTATAACACTACACTAGGTGCTATTGCACCACACTGTAACACTCCACTAGTAGCAATACCTACACTGTATAACACTACACTAGGTGCTATTGCACCACACTGTAACACTCACCTGGTAGCAATACCTACACTGTATAACACTACACTAGGTGCTATTGCACCACACTGTAACACTCCACTAGTAGCAATACCAACACTGTATAACACTACACTATGTGCTATTGCACCACACTGTAACACTCCACTAGTAGCAATACCAACACTGTATAACACTACACTAGGTGCTATTGCACCACACTGTAACACTCCACTAGTAGCAATACCAACACTGTATAACACTACACTAGGTGCTATTGCACCACACTGTGTCACTCCACTAGTAGCAATACCAACACTGTATAACACTACACTAGGTGCTATTGCACCACACTGTAACACTCCACTAGTAGCAATACCAACACTGTATAACACTACACTAGGAGCTATTGCACCACACTGTAACACTCCACTAGTAGTAATACCTTCACTGTATAACACTACACTAGGTGCTATTGCACCACACTGTGTCACTCCACTAGTAGCAATACCAACACTGTATAACACTACACTAGGTGCTATTGCACCACACTGTGTCACTCCACTAGTAGTAATACCAACACTGTATAACACTACACTAGTAGCTATTGCACCACACTGTAACACTCCACTAGTAGCAATACCAACACTGTATAACACTACACTAGGTGCTATTGCACCACACTGTGTCACTCCACTAGTAGTAATACCAACACTGTATAACACTACACTAGGTGCTATTGCACCACACTGTGTCACTCCACTAGTAGCAATACCAACACTGTATAACACTACACTAGGTGCTATTGCACCACACTGTGTCACTCCACTAGTAGTAATACCTACACTGTATAACACTACACTATGTGCTATTGCACCACACTGTAACACTCCACTAGTAGCAATACCAACACTGTATAACACTACACTAGGTGCTATTGCACCACACTGTGTCACTCCACTAGTAGCAATACCAACACTGTATAACACTACACTAGGTGCTATTGCACCACACTGTAACACTCACCTGGTAGCAATACCTACACTGTATAACACTACACTAGGTGCTATTGCACCACACTGTAACACTCCACTAGTAGTAATACCTACACTGTATAACACTACACTAGGTGCTATTGCACCACACTGTGTCACTCCACTAGTAGCAATACCAACACTGTATAACACTACACTAGGAGCTATTGCACCACACTGTAACACTCCACTAGTAGTAATACCAACACTGTATAACACTACACTAGGTGCTATTGCACCACACTGTAACACTCCACTAGTAGTAATACCTACACTGTATAACACTACACTAGGTGCTATTGCACCACACTGTGTCACTCCACTAGTAGTAATACCAACACTGTATAACACTACACTAGGTGCTATTGCATCACACTGTGTCACTCCACTAGTAGCAATACCAACACTGTATAACACTACACTAGGTGCTATTGCACCACACTGTAACACTCCACTAGTAGCAATACCAACACTGTATAACACTACACTAGGAGCTATTGCACCACACTGTAACACTCCACTAGTAGTAATACCTTCACTGTATAACACTACACTAGGTGCTATTGCACCACACTGTGTCACTCCACTAGTAGTAATACCAACACTGTATAACACTACACTAGGTGCTATTGCACCACACTGTAACACTCCACTAGTAGTAATACCTTCACTGTATAACACTACACTAGGTGCTATTGCACCACACTGTAACACTCCACTAGTAGCAATACCAACACTGTATAACACTACACTATGTGCTATTGCACCACACTGTAACACTCCACTAGTAGCAATACCAACACTGTATAACACTACACTATGTGCTATTGCACCACACTGTAACACTCCACTAGTAGCAATACCAACACTGTATAACACTACACTAGGTGCTATTGCACCACACTGTAACACTCACCTGGTAGCAATACCTACACTGTATAACACTACACTAGGAGCTATTGCACCACACTGTAACACTCCACTAGTAGTAATACCTACACTGTATAACACTACACTAGGTGCTATTGCACCACACTGTAACACTCCACTAGTAGCAATACCAACACTGTATAACACTACACTAGGTGCTATTGCACCACACTGTAACACTCCACTAGTAGCAATACCAACACTGTATAACACTACACTATGTGCTATTGCACCACACTGTAACACTCCACTAGTAGCAATACCAACACTGTATAACACTACACTAGGTGCTATTGCACCACACTGTAACACTCACCTGGTAGCAATACCTACACTGTATAACACTACACTAGGAGCTATTGAACCACACTGTAACACTCCACTAGTAGTAATACCTACACTGTATAACACTACACTAGGAGCTATTGCACCACACTGTGTCACTCCACTAGTAGTAATACCTACACTGTATAACACTACACTAGGAGCTATTGCACCACACTGTAACACTCCACTAGTAGCAATACCTACACTCTATAACACTACACTATGTGCTATTGCACCACACTGTAACACTCCACTAGTAGCAATACCTACACTGTATAACACTACACTAGGAGCTATTGCACCACACTGTAACACTCCACTAGTAGTAATACCTACACTGTATAACACTACACTAGGTGCTATTGCACCACACTGTAACACTCCACTAGTAGCAATACCAACACTGTATAACACTACACTAGGTGCTATTGCACCACACTGTAACACTCCACTAGTAGTAATACCTACACTGTATAACACTACACTAGGTGCTATTGCACCACACTGTAACACTCACCTGGTAGCAATACCTACACTGTATAACACTACACTAGGTGCTATTGCACCACACTGTAACACTCCACTAGTAGTAATACCTACACTGTATAACACTACACTAGGTGCTATTGCACCACACTGTAACACTCACCTGGTAGCAATACCTACACTGTATAACACTACACTAGGTGCTATTGCACCACACTGTAACACTCCACTAGTAGTAATACCAACACTGTATAACACTACACTAGGTGCTATTGCACCACACTGTAACACTCCACTAGTAGCAATACCAACACTGTATAACACTACACTAGGTGCTATTGCACCACACTGGGACACTCCACTAGTAGCAATACCTACACTGTATAACACTACACTAGGTGCTATTGCACCACACTGTAACACTCCACTAGTAGCAATACCAACACTGTATAACACTACACTAGGTGCTATTGCACCACACTGTGTCACTCCACTAGTAGCAATACCTACACTGTATAACACTACACTAGGAGCTATTGCACCACACTGTAACACTCCACTGGTAGCAATACCAACACTGTATAACACTACACTAGTAGCTATTGCACCACACTGTGTCACTCCACTAGTAGCAATACCTACACTGTATAACACTACACTAGGTGCTATTGCACCACACTGTAACACTCCACTAGTAGCAATACCAACACTGTATAACACTACACTAGGTGCTATTGCACCACACTGTAACACTCACCTGGTAGCAATACCAACACTGTATAACACTACACTAGGTGCTATTGCACCACACTGTGTCACTCCACTAGTAGTAATACCAACACTGTATAACACTACACTAGGTGCTATTGCACCACACTGTGTCACTCCACTAGTAGTAATACCAACACTGTATAACACTACACTATGTGCTATTGCACCACACTGTAACACTCCACTAGTAGTAATACCTACACTGTATAACACTACACTAGGTGCTATTGCACCACACTGTGTCACTCCACTAGTAGTAATACCAACACTGTATAACACTACACTATGTGCTATTGCACCACACTGTAACACTCCACTAGTAGTAATACCTACACTGTATAACACTACACTAGGTGCTATTGCACCACACTGTGTCACTCCACTAGTAGTAATACCAACACTGTATAACACTACACTATGTGCTATTGCACCACACTGTAACACTCCACTAGTAGTAATACCTACACTGTATAACACTACACTAGGTGCTATTGCACCACACTGTGTCACTCCACTAGTAGTAATACCAACACTGTATAACACTACACTAGGTGCTATTGCACCACACTGTAACACTCCACTAGTAGTAATACCAACACTGTATAACACTACACTAGGTGCTATTGCACCACACTGTAACACTCCACTAGTAGTAATACCAACACTGTATAACACTACACTAGGTGCTATTGCACCACACTGTAACACTCCACTAGTAGTAATACCTACACTGTATAACACTACACTATGTGCTATTGCACCACACTGTAACACTCCACTAGTAGTAATACCAACACTGTATAACACTACACTAGGAGCTATTGCACCACACTGTGTCACTCCACTAGTAGTAATACCAACACTGTATAACACTACACTATGTGCTATTGCACCACACTGTAACACTCCACTAGTAGTAATACCTACACTGTATAACACTACACTATGTGCTATTGCACCACACTGTAACACTCCACTAGTAGTAATACCAACACTGTATAACACTACACTAGGTGCTATTGCACCACACTGTGTCACTCCACTAGTAGTAATACCAACACTGTATAACACTACACTAGGTGCTATTGCACCACACTGTGTCACTCCACTAGTAGTAATACCAACACTGTATAACACTACACTAGGAGCTATTGCACCACACTGTAACACTCCACTAGTAGCAATACCAACACTGTATAACACTACACTAGGTGCTATTGCACCACACTGTGTCACTCCACTAGTAGTAATACCAACACTGTATAACACTACAATAGGTGCTATTGCACCACACTGTGTCACTCCACTAGTAGTAATACCAACACTGTATAACACTACACTATGTGCTATTGCACCACACTGTAACACTCCACTAGTAGCAATACCAACACTGTATAACACTACACTAGGTGCTATTGCACCACACTGTGTCACTCCACTAGTAGTAATACCAACACTGTATAACACTACACTAGGTGCTATTGCACCACACTGTGTCACTCCACTAGTAGTAATACCAACACTGTATAACACTACACTATGTGCTATTGCACCACACTGTAACACTCCACTAGTAGCAATACCAACACTGTATAACACTACACTAGGTGCTATTGCACCACACTGTAACACTCCACTAGTAGCAATACCTACACTGTATAACACTACACTAGGTGCTACTGCACCACACTGTAACACTCCACTAGTAGCAATACCAACACTGTATAACACTACACTATGTGCTATTGCACCACACTGCCCCACTCCACTAGTAGCAATACCTACACTGTATAACACTACACTAGGTGCTATTGCACCACACTGTAACACTCCACTAGTAGCAATACCAACACTGTATAACACTACACTATGTGCTATTGCACCACACTGCCCCACTCCACTAGTAGCAATACCTACACTGTATAACACTACACTAGGTGCTATTGCACCACACTGTGTCACTCCACCAGTAGTAATACCTACACTGTATAACACTACACTATGTGCTATTGCACCACACTGCCCCACTCCACTAGTAGCAATACCTACACTGTATAACACTACACTAGGTGCTATTGCACCACACTGTAACACTCCACTAGTAGCAATACCAACACTGTATAACACTACACTATGTGCTATTGCACCACACTGCCCCACTCCACTAGTAGCAATACCTACACTGTATAACACTACACTTTGTGCTATTGCACCACACTGTAACACTACACTAGTAGCAATACCAACACTGTATAACACTACACTATGTGCTATTGCACCACACTGCCCCACTCCACTAGTAGCAATACCTACACTGTATAACACTACACTAGGTGCTATTGCACCACACTGTAACACTCCACTAGTAGCAATACCAACACTGTTTAACACTACACTAAGTGCTATTGCACCACACTGTAACACTCCACTAGTAGCAATACCAACACTGTATAACACTACACTAGGTGCTATTGCACCACACTGTAACACTCACCTGGTAGCAATACCAACACTGTATAACACTACACTAGGTGCTATTGCACCACACTGTAACACTCCACTAGTAGCAATACCTACACTGTATAACACTACACTAGGTGCTATTGCACCACACTGTAACACTCCACTAGTAGCAATACCAACACTGTATAACACTACACTAGGTGCTATTGCACCACACTGTAACACTCCACTAGTAGCAATACCAACACTGTATAACACTACACTAGGTGCTATTGCACCACACTGCCCCACTCCACTAGTAGCAATACCTACACTGTATAACACTACACTATGTGCTATTGCACCACACTGTAACACTCCACTAATAGCAATACCAACACTGTATAACACTACACTAGGTGCTATTGCACCACACTGTAACACTCCACTAGTAGCAATACCAACACTGTATAACACTACACTATGTGCTATTGCACCACACTGTAACACTCCACTAGTAGCAATACCAACACTGTATAACACTACACTAGGTGCTATTGCACCACACTGTGTCACTCCACTAGTAGCAATACCAACACTGTATAACACTACACTAGGTGCTATTGCACCACACTGTAACACTCCACTAGTAGCAATACCTACACTGTATAACACTACACTAGGTGCTATTGCACCACACTGTAACACTCCACTAGTAGCAATACCTACACTGTATAACACTACACTAGGTGCTATTGCACCACACTGTAACACTCACCTGGTAGCAATACCTACACTGTATAACACTACACTAGGTGCTATTGCACCACACTGTAACACTCCACTAGTAGCAATACCAACACTGTATAACACTACACTATGTGCTATTGCACCACACTGTAACACTCCACTAGTAGCAATACCAACACTGTATAACACTACACTAGGTGCTATTGCACCACACTGTAACACTCCACTAGTAGCAATACCAACACTGTATAACACTACACTAGGTGCTATTGCACCACACTGTGTCACTCCACTAGTAGCAATACCAACACTGTATAACACTACACTAGGTGCTATTGCACCACACTGTAACACTCCACTAGTAGCAATACCAACACTGTATAACACTACACTAGGAGCTATTGCACCACACTGTAACACTCCACTAGTAGTAATACCTTCACTGTATAACACTACACTAGGTGCTATTGCACCACACTGTGTCACTCCACTAGTAGCAATACCAACACTGTATAACACTACACTAGGTGCTATTGCACCACACTGTGTCACTCCACTAGTAGTAATACCAACACTGTATAACACTACACTAGTAGCTATTGCACCACACTGTAACACTCCACTAGTAGCAATACCAACACTGTATAACACTACACTAGGTGCTATTGCACCACACTGTGTCACTCCACTAGTAGTAATACCAACACTGTATAACACTACACTAGGTGCTATTGCACCACACTGTGTCACTCCACTAGTAGCAATACCAACACTGTATAACACTACACTAGGTGCTATTGCACCACACTGTGTCACTCCACTAGTAGTAATACCTACACTGTATAACACTACACTATGTGCTATTGCACCACACTGTAACACTCCACTAGTAGCAATACCAACACTGTATAACACTACACTAGGTGCTATTGCACCACACTGTGTCACTCCACTAGTAGCAATACCAACACTGTATAACACTACACTAGGTGCTATTGCACCACACTGTAACACTCACCTGGTAGCAATACCTACACTGTATAACACTACACTAGGTGCTATTGCACCACACTGTAACACTCCACTAGTAGTAATACCTACACTGTATAACACTACACTAGGTGCTATTGCACCACACTGTGTCACTCCACTAGTAGCAATACCAACACTGTATAACACTACACTAGGAGCTATTGCACCACACTGTAACACTCCACTAGTAGTAATACCAACACTGTATAACACTACACTAGGTGCTATTGCACCACACTGTAACACTCCACTAGTAGTAATACCTACACTGTATAACACTACACTAGGTGCTATTGCACCACACTGTGTCACTCCACTAGTAGTAATACCAACACTGTATAACACTACACTAGGTGCTATTGCACCACACTGTGTCACTCCACTAGTAGCAATACCAACACTGTATAACACTACACTAGGTGCTATTGCACCACACTGTAACACTCCACTAGTAGCAATACCAACACTGTATAACACTACACTAGGAGCTATTGCACCACACTGTAACACTCCACTAGTAGTAATACCTTCACTGTATAACACTACACTAGGTGCTATTGCACCACACTGTGTCACTCCACTAGTAGTAATACCAACACTGTATAACACTACACTAGGTGCTATTGCACCACACTGTAACACTCCACTAGTAGTAATACCTTCACTGTATAACACTACACTAGGTGCTATTGCACCACACTGTAACACTCCACTAGTAGCAATACCAACACTGTATAACACTACACTATGTGCTATTGCACCACACTGTAACACTCCACTAGTAGCAATACCAACACTGTATAACACTACACTATGTGCTATTGCACCACACTGTAACACTCCACTAGTAGCAATACCAACACTGTATAACACTACACTAGGTGCTATTGCACCACACTGTAACACTCCACTAGTAGCAATACCAACACTGTATAACACTACACTAGGTGCTATTGCACCACACTGTGACACTCCACTAGTAGCAATACCTACACTGTATAACACTACACTAGTAGCTATTGCACCAAACTGTGTCACTCCACTAGTAGCAATACCTACACTGTATAACACTACACTATGTGCTATTGCACCACACTGTAACACTCACCTGGTAGCAATACCTACACTGTATAACACTACACTAGGAGCTATTGCACCACACTGTAACACTCCACTAGTAGTAATACCTACACTGTATAACACTACACTAGGAGCTATTGCACCACACTGTAACACTCCACTAGTAGTAATACCAACACTGTATAACACTACACTAGGAGCTATTGCACCACACTGTAACACTCCACTAGTAGTAATACCTACACTGTATAACACTACACTAGGTGCTATTGCACCACACTGTAACACTCCACTAGTAGCAATACCAACACTGTATAACACTACACTAGGTGCTATTGCACCACACTGTAACACTCCACTAGTAGCAATACCAACACTGTATAACACTACACTAGGTGCTATTGCACCACACTGTAACACTCCACTAGTAGTAATACCTACACTGTATAACACTACACTAGGTGCTATTGCACCACACTGTGTCACTCCACTAGTAGCAATACCTACACTGTATAACACTACACTAGGTGCTATTGCACCACACTGTAACACTCCACTAGTAGCAATACCAACACTGTATAACACTACACTAGGTGCTATTGCACCACACTGTAACACTCACCTGGTAGCAATACCAACACTGTATAACACTACACTAGGTGCTATTGCACCACACTGTGTCACTCCACTAGTAGTAATACCAACACTGTATAACACTACACTAGGTGCTATTGCACCACACTGTGTCACTCCACTAGTAGTAATACCAACACTGTATAACACTACACTATGTGCTATTGCACCACACTGTAACACTCCACTAGTAGTAATACCAACACTGTATAACACTACACTAGGTGCTATTGCACCACACTGTAACACTCCACTAGTAGCAATACCAACACTGTATAACACTACACTAGGTGCTATTGCACCACACTGTAACACTCCACTAGTAGCAATACCAACACTGTATAACACTACACTAGGTGCTATTGCACCACACTGTAACACTCCACTAGTAGCAATACCAACACTGTATAACACTACACTAGGTGCTATTGCACCACACTGTAACACTCACCTGGTAGCAATACCAACACTGTATAACACTACACTAGGTGCTATTGCACCACACTGTAACACTCCACTAGTAGTAATACCTACACTGTATAACACTACACTAGGTGCTATTGCACCACACTGTAACACTCCACTAGTAGTAATACCTACACTGTATAACACTACACTAGGTGCTATTGCACCACACTGTAACACTCCACTAGTAGCAATACCAACACTGTATAACACTACACTAGGTGCTATTGCACCACACTGTAACACTCACCTGGTAGCAATACCAACACTGTATAACACTACACTAGGTGCTATTGCACCACACTGTAACACTCCACTAGTAGTAATACCTACACTGTATAACACTACACTAGGTGCTATTGCACCACACTGTAACACTCCACTAGTAGTAATACCTACACTGTATAACACTACACTAGGTGCTATTGCACCACACTGTGTCACTTACCTGGTAGCAATACCAACACTGTATAACACTACACTAGGTGCTATTGCACCACACTGTAACACTCCACTAGTAGTAATACCAACACTGTATAACACTACACTAGGTGCTATTGCACCACACTGTAACACTCACCTGGTAGCAATACCTACACTGTATAACACTACACTAGGTGCTATTGCACCACACTGTAACACTCCACTAGTAGCAATACCAACACTGTATAATACTACACTATGTGCTATTGCACCACACTGGGACACTCCACTAGTAGCAATACCTACACTGTATAACACTACACTAGGTGCTATTGCACCACACTGTAACACTCCACTAGTAGCAATACCAACACTGTATAACACTACACTAGGTGCTATTGCACCACACTGTGTCACTCCACTAGTAGCAATACCTACACTGTATAACACTACACTAGGAGCTATTGCACCACACTGTAACACTCCACTAGTAGCAATACCTACACTCTATAACACTACACTAGGTGCTATTGCACCACACTGGGACACTCCACTAGTAGCAATACCTACACTGTATAACACTACACTAGGTGCTATTGCACCACACTGTAACACTCCACTAGTAGCAATACCAACACTGTATAACACTACACTAGGTGCTATTGCACCACACTGTGTCACTCCACTAGTAGCAATACCAACACTGTATAACACTACACTAGGAGCTATTGCACCACACTGTAACACTCCACTAGTAGTAATACCTACACTGTATAACACTACACTAGGTGCTATTGCACCACACTGTAACACTCCACTAGTAGCAATACCAACACTGTATAACACTACACTAGGAGCTATTGCACCACACTGTGTCACTCCACTAGTAGCAATACCTACACTGTATAACACTACACTAGGTGCTATTGCACCACACTGTAACACTCCACTAGTAGCAATACCAACACTGTATAACACTACACTAGGTGCTATTGCACCACACTGTAACACTCACCTGGTAGCAATACCAACACTGTATAACACTACACTAGGTGCTATTGCACCACACTGTGTCACTCCACTAGTAGTAATACCAACACTGTATAACACTACACTAGGTGCTATTGCACCACACTGTGTCACTCCACTAGTAGTAATACCAACACTGTATAACACTACACTATGTGCTATTGCACCACACTGTAACACTCCACTAGTAGTAATACCTACACTGTATAACACTACACTAGGTGCTATTGCACCACACTGTGTCACTCCACTAGTAGTAATACCAACACTGTATAACACTACACTATGTGCTATTGCACCACACTGTAACACTCCACTAGTAGTAATACCTACACTGTATAACACTACACTAGGTGCTATTGCACCACACTGTGTCACTCCACTAGTAGTAATACCAACACTGTATAACACTACACTATGTGCTATTGCACCACACTGTAACACTCCACTAGTAGTAATACCTACACTGTATAACACTACACTAGGTGCTATTGCACCACACTGTGTCACTCCACTAGTAGTAATACCAACACTGTATAACACTACACTAGGTGCTATTGCACCACACTGTAACACTCCACTAGTAGTAATACCAACACTGTATAACACTACACTAGGTGCTATTGCACCACACTGTAACACTCCACTAGTAGTAATACCAACACTGTATAACACTACACTAGGTGCTATTGCACCACACTGTAACACTCCACTAGTAGTAATACCTACACTGTATAACACTACACTATGTGCTATTGCACCACACTGTAACACTCCACTAGTAGTAATACCAACACTGTATAACACTACACTAGGTGCTATTGCACCACACTGTGTCACTCCACTAGTAGTAATACCAACACTGTATAACACTACACTAGGTGCTATTGCACCACACTGTGTCACTCCACTAGTAGTAATACCAACACTGTATAACACTACACTAGGAGCTATTGCACCACACTGTAACACTCCACTAGTAGCAATACCAACACTGTATAACACTACACTAGGTGCTATTGCACCACACTGTGTCACTCCACTAGTAGTAATACCAACACTGTATAACACTACAATAGGTGCTATTGCACCACACTGTGTCACTCCACTAGTAGTAATACCAACACTGTATAACACTACACTATGTGCTATTGCACCACACTGTAACACTCCACTAGTAGCAATACCAACACTGTATAACACTACACTAGGTGCTATTGCACCACACTGTGTCACTCCACTAGTAGTAATACCAACACTGTATAACACTACACTAGGTGCTATTGCACCACACTGTGTCACTCCACTAGTAGTAATACCAACACTGTATAACACTACACTATGTGCTATTGCACCACACTGTAACACTCCACTAGTAGCAATACCAACACTGTATAACACTACACTAGGTGCTATTGCACCACACTGTAACACTCCACTAGTAGCAATACCTACACTGTATAACACTACACTAGGTGCTATTGCACCACACTGTGTCACTCCACTAGTAGCAATACCTACACTGTATAACACTACACTAGGTGCTACTGCACCACACTGTAACACTCCACTAGTAGCAATACCAACACTGTATAACACTACACTATGTGCTATTGCACCACACTGCCCCACTCCACTAGTAGCAATACCTACACTGTATAACACTACACTAGGTGCTATTGCACCACACTGTAACACTCCACTAGTAGCAATACCAACACTGTATAACACTACACTATGTGCTATTGCACCACACTGCCCCACTCCACTAGTAGCAATACCTACACTGTATAACACTACACTAGGTGCTATTGCACCACACTGTAACACTCCACTAGTAGCAATACCAACACTGTATAACACTACACTATGTGCTATTGCACCACACTGCCCCACTCCACTAGTAGCAATACCTACACTGTATAACACTACACTATGTGCTATTGCACCACACTGCCCCACTCCACCAGTAGTAATACCTACACTGTATAACACTACACTAGGTGCTATTGCACCACACTGTGTCACTCCACTAGTAGTAATACCTACACTGTATAACACTACACTAGGTGCTATTGCACCACACTGTGTCACTCCACTAGTAGCAATACCTACACTGTATAACACTACACTAGGTGCTATTGCACCACACTGTGTCACTCCACTAGTAGTAATACCAACACTGTATAACACTACACTAGGTGCTATTGCACCACACTGTAACACTACACTAGTAGCAATACCAACACTGTATAACACTACACTATGTGCTATTGCACCACACTGCCCCACTCCACTAGTAGCAATACCTACACTGTATAACACTACACTAGGTGCTATTGCACCACACTGTAACACTCCACTAGTAGCAATACCAACACTGTATAACACTACACTATGTGCTATTGCACCACACTGTAACACTCCACTAGTAGCAATACCAACACTGTATAACACTACACTAGGTGCTATTGCACCACACTGTAACACTCACCTGGTAGCAATACCAACACTGTATAACACTACACTAGGTGCTATTGCACCACACTGTAACACTCCACTAGTAGCAATACCAACACTGTATAACACTACACTAGGTGCTATTGCACCACACTGTAACACTCACCTGGTAGCAATACCAACACTGTATAACACTACACTAGGTGCTATTGCACCACACTGTAACACTCCACTAGTAGCAATACCTACACTGTATAACACTACACTAGGTGCTATTGCAGCACACTGTAACACTCCACTAGTAGCAATACCAACACTGTATAACACTACACTAGGTGCTATTGCACCACACTGTAACACTCCACTAGTAGCAATACCAACACTGTATAACACTACACTAGGTGCTATTGCACCACACTGCCCCACTCCACTAGTAGCAATACCTACACTGTATAACACTACACTAGGTGCTATTGCACCACACTGTAACACTCCACTAGTAGCAATACCAACACTGTATAACACTACACTAGGTGCTATTGCACCACACTGTGTCACTCCACTAGTAGCAATACCAACACTGTATAACACTACACTAGGTGCTATTGCACCACACTGTAACACTCCACTAGTAGCAATACCTACACTGTATAACACTACACTAGGTGCTATTGCACCACACTGTAACACTCCACTAGTAGCAATACCTACACTGTATAACACTACACTAGGTGCTATTGCACCACACTGTGTCACTCCACTAGTAGCAATACCAACACTGTATAACACTACACTAGGTGCTATTGCACCACACTGTGTCACTCCACTAGTAGCAATACCAACACTGTATAACACTACACTAGGTGCTATTGCACCACACTGTAACACTCCACTAGTAGCAATACCTACACTGTATAACACTACACTAGGTGCTATTGCACCACACTGTGTCACTCCACTAGTAGCAATACCAACACTGTATAACACTACACTAGGTGCTATTGCACCACACTGTAACACTCACCTGGTAGCAATACCTACACTGTATAACACTACACTAGGTGCTATTGCACCACACTGTAACACTCCACTAGTAGCAATACCAACACTGTATAACACTACACTAGTAGCTATTGCACCACACTGTAACACTCCACTAGTAGCAATACCAACACTGTATAACACTACACTAGTAGCTATTGCACCACACTGTGTCACTCCACTAGTAGCAATACCAACACTGTATAACACTACACTAGGTGCTATTGCACCACACTGTAACACTCCACTAGTAGCAATACCAACACTGTATAACACTACACTAGGTGCTATTGCACCACACTGTAACACTCCACTAGTAGCAATACCAACACTGTATAACACTACACTAGGTGCTATTGCACCACACTGTGTCACTCCACTAGTAGCAATACCTACACTGTATAACACTACACTAGGTGCTATTGCACCACACTGTAACACTCCACTAGTAGCATTACCAACACTGTATAACACTACACTAGGTGCTATTGCACCACACTGTAACACTCCACTAGTAGCAATACCAACACTGTATAACACTACACTAGTAGCTATTGCACCACACTGTAACACTCCACTAGTAGTAATACCAACACTGTATAACACTACACTAGGTGCTTTTGCACCACACTGTAACACTCCACTAGTAGTAATACCTACACTGTATAACACTACACTAGGTGCTATTGCACCACACTGTAACACTCCACTGGTAGCAATACCAACACTGTATAACACTACACTAGGTGCTATTGCACCACACTGTAACACTCCACTAGTAGCAATACCAACACTGTATAACACTACACTAGGTGCTATTGCACCACACTTTGTCACTCCACTAGTAGCAATACCAACACTGTATAACACTACACTAGGTGCTATTGCACCACACTGTAACACTCCACTGGTAGCAATACCAACACTGTATAACACTACACTAGGTGCTATTGCACCACACTGTAACACTCCACTAGTAGCAATACCAACACTGTATAACACTACACTAGGTGCTATTGCACCACACTGTGTCACTCCACTAGTAGCAATACCAACACTGTATAACACTACACTAGGTGCTATTGCACCACACTGTGTCACTCCACTAGTAGCAATACCTACACTGTATAACACTACACTAGGTGCTATTGCACCACACTGTAACACTCCACTAGTAGCAATACCAACACTGTATAACACTACACTAGGTGCTTTTGCACCACACTGTAACACTCCACTAGTAGTAATACCAACACTGTATAACACTACACTAGGTGCTATTGCACCACACTGTGTCACTCCACTAGTAGTAATACCAACACTGTATAACACTACACTATGTGCTATTGCACCACACTGTAACACTCCACTAGTAGCAATACCAACACTGTATAACACTACACTAGGTGCTTTTGCACCACACTGTAACACTCCACTAGTAGTAATACCAACACTGTATAACACTACACTAGGTGCTATTGCACCACACTGTAACACTCACCTGGTAGCAATACCAACACTGTATAACACTACACTAGGAGCTATTGCACCACACTGTGTCACTCCACTAGTAGTGATACCTACACTGTATAACACTACACTAGGTGCTATTGCACCACACTGTAACACTCCACTAGTAGTAATACCTACACTGTATAACACTACACTAGGTGCTATTGCACCACACTGTAACACTCCACTAGTAGTAATACCAACACTGTATAACACTACACTAGGTGCTATTGCACCACACTGTAACACTCACCTGGTAGCAATACCAACACTGTATAACACTACACTAGGTGCTATTGCACCACACTGTGTCACTCCACTAGTAGCAATACCAACACTGTATAACACTACACTAGGTGCTATTGCACCACACTGTAACACTCCACTAGTAGCAATACCTACACTGTATAACACTACACTAGGTGCTATTGCACCACACTGTAACACTCCACTAGTAGCAATACCTACACTGTATAACACTACACTAGGTGCTATTGCACCACACTGTGTCACTCCACTAGTAGCAATACCAACACTGTATAACACTACACTAGTAGCTATTGCACCACACTGTGTCACTCCACTAGTAGCAATACCTACACTGTATAACACTCCACTAGTAGCAATACCAACACTGTATAACACTCCACTAGTAGTAATACCAACACTGTATAACACTACACTAGGTGCTATTGCACCACACTGTGACACTCCACTAGTAGCAATACCAACACTGTATAACACTACACTAGGTGCTATTGCACCACACTGTGTCACTCCACTAGTAGCAATACCAACACTGTATAACACTACACTAGGTGCTATTGCACCACACTGCCCCACTCCACTAGTAGCAATACCAACACTGTATAACACTACACTATGTGCTATTGCACCACACTGCCCCACTCCACTAGTAGCAATACCAACACTGTATAACACTACACTAGGTGCTATTGCACCACACTGCCCCACTCCACTAGTAGCAATACCTACACTGTATAACACTACACTAGGTGCTATTGCACCACACTGTGTCACTCCACTGGTAGCAATACCAACACTGTATAACACTACACTATGTGCTATTGCACCACACTGTAACACTCCACTAGTAGCAATACCAACACTGTATAACACTACACTAGGTGCTATTGCACCACACTGTAACACTCCACTACTAGCAATACCAACACTGTATAACACTACACTAGGTGCTATTGCACCACACTGTAACACTCCACTAGTAGCAATACCAACACTGTATAACACTACACTATGTGCTATTGCACCACACTGTAACACTCCACTAGTAGCAATACCAACACTGTATAACACTACACTAGGTGCTATTGCACCACACTGTAACACTCCACTAGTAGCAATACCTACACTGTATAACCCTACACTAGGTGCTATTGCACCACACTGTAACACTCCACTGGTAGCAATACCAACACTGTATAACACTACACTAGGTGCTATTGCACCACACTGTGTCACTCCACTAGTAGTAATACCAACACTGTATAACACTACACTAGGTGCTATTGCACCACACTGTAACACTCCACTGGTAGTAATTTATACTACAAAAAATACACTAGCATATTAAATAAGGTAATAAGACTAGCAAAGAAAATGCATAATGATAATTTTATTTCCCAATCATCTAATAAAAACAGGGCTATGTGGTCTGTAATAAAGAAAGAAACTGGAAAATCTGCTAAAATACAAAGGAACATTACACTGACCAGAAATAATAAAGTGATTAATAATCCAGAGGAAATAGCAAACACTTTTAATGACTATTTTCTGGAAATTCCGCAAAAATTATTAAATAAATCACAGGTAAATACACTAAATTCTAATAATAAAATAAATATATGCAGTGATTCTTTATTTATAAATCATGTCACAAGTGAAGAGGTAAGAATAGTTATAAAAGAGCTAAAAAATAAATTCTGTGCTGGCATTGATGGCATCCCTGATGCAATTTTAAAGAAATGTGCAGAAAATATAATAAATCCACTTACGCACTTAATAAACAGTTCAATTCTCTCAGGAACTTACCCGGATATTTTGAAGTTATCAAAAGTAATTCCAGTGCACAAAAATGGTTCAAAAGATGAATTAGATAACTATCGTCCTATTACCTTACCAACTGGTATTGCAAAAATTGTGGAAAAAATTATGTATAAGAGACTGATAAGTTTCATAGAAAAAAATAAAATATTGTCAAACTCACAACATGGATTTAGAACGGAAAAATCTACACAGACAGCAATTTACGAATGTAGTAATAGTATACTGAAATTAATTGACAATAAGGAACATGTAACTGGCCTATTCTTGGATTTATCGAAAGCATTTGATGTAGTTGACCATAAAATCCTCCTTACCAAACTAAATCAATATGGTGTTAGAGGTCTAGCTAATAAATGGATAGAGTCTTACTTAACAAGGCGTAAACAAATAGTAAGCTTGAGACACAAGGATGATGGAACCAAATTACTTAATGAAACATTGTCCAATGAGGGAATTATTGAATTTGGAGTACCCCAGGGATCGGTTTTGGGCCCACTACTCTTTCTTCTATATATCAATGATATAACACAGAACGTTCATTCACATAAGGAAATTTTGTTTGCGGACGATACAACACTCGTAATAAAAGGTGAAACTAAACAGGTCATACAGCAGTCTGCTGACTCCGTTACAGGAGAGTTAACCAAATGGTCACAAGATAATCGCCTCATAATAAACTATAAAAAGACAGTATGTCTAAATTTCCACACTATACAGAATAGGAATCCTGCGATGCCCAATATAACATTAAATGGTCATCAAATAGAAAATAAATCAGAAACAAAGTTTTTAGGACTATGGATACAACAAGACTTGAAATGGAATAAACATATACAATATCTGAATACTAAACTGAACTCGATGTGCTTTGCGTTACGTATTTTGAAAACCTGCACTAGCATGCACACATTAAGAAATACTTATTTTGCTTATTTCCATTCATACTTAAGATATGGGATCATATTTTGGGGTATGTCGCCAGATGTACTAAGCACGTTTAGGATACAAAAGAGAGCGATTAGAATTATGGCAAATGTACACTCTAGAGAATCATGTAGACCTCTGTTTAAAGATTTAAACATTCTCCCACTGCCCTGCATATATATCTTTGAAAGTATTATGTTTTTTAAAAAGAATTTAATGAATAAAGATGTTTTTCTTAAAACAAACAATGATGTTCATAGGCATAACACAAGACAAAATCAAAACATTCATATTTCACACACACACACAAGCATATATCAAAAAGGAACTTTTCACACTGGAGTTAAATTATACAATAAACTACCCCAGTATATAAAACTGGCCCCAAAAATAAAAACCTTTGATAGAATGTTGAAAGCTTATCTGCAGTGCCATTGTTTTTACTCAGTAGTTGAATATTTTAGCGTATAGGAGTGATGGAATCTATAACTATATTTTACTTTTTTAATTTAATTTTAATACCTAGCTGTATGTTGTTGTATTTATAGAATTAAGTTTTCATATTATGATAATAGAGTGAGGTGTAAATAGTTGTGCAATAAGATTGTATCTATTAAGATTTGCTATTATAATAAGTTATAAATAGTTTTAATCTTAGTAATATATACCTGTTAGTTCTTTTATTTTATGCATGTAAATTCTGACGTGTCCTATATCAAAAATGTATTGAATGCATGTATTTGATCAAATGGAATTAATAAAAATCTATCTATCTAATACCAACACTGTATAACACTACACTAGTAGCAATACCTACACTGTATAACACTACACTAGGTGCTATTGCACCACACTGTGACACTCCACTAGTAGCAATACCTACACTGTATAACACTACACTAGGTGCTATTGCACCACACTGTAACACTCCACTAGTAGCAATACCAACACTGTATAACACTACACTAGTAGCAATACCTACACTGTATAACACTACACTAGGTGCTATTGCACCACACTGTAACACTCCACTAGTAGCAATACCTACACTGTATAACACTACACTAGGTGCTATTGCACCACACTGTGACACTCCACTAGTAGCAATACCAACACTGTATAACACTACACTAGGTGCTATTGCACCACACTGTGTCACTCCACTAGTAGCAATACCAACACTGTATAACACTACACTAGGTGCTATTGCACCACACTGTAACACTCCACTAGTAGCAATACCTACACTGTATAACACTACACTAGGTGCTATTGCACCACACTGTGACACTCCACTAGTAGCAATACCTACACTGTATAACACTACACTAGGTGCTATTGCACCACACTGTGTCACTCCACTAGTAGCAATACCAACACTGTATAACACTACACTAGGTGCTATTGCACCACACTGTGACACTCCACTAGTAGCAATACCTACACTGTATAACACTACACTAGGTGCTATTGCACCACACTGTGTCACTCCACTAGTAGCAATACCAACACTGTATAACACTACACTAGGTGCTATTGCACCACACTGTAACACTCCACTAGTAGTAATACCTACACTGTATAACACTACACTAGGTGCTATTGCACCACACTGTGACACTCCACTAGTAGCAATACCTACACTGTATAACACTACACTAGGTGCTATTGCACCACACTGTGTCACTCCACTAGTAGCAATACCAACACTGTATAACACTACACTATGTGCTATTGCACCACACTGTGTCACTCCACTAGTAGCAATACCAACACTGTATAACACTACACTAGGTGCTATTGCACCACACTGTGACACTCCACTAGTAGCAATACCAACACTGTATAACACTACACTAGGTGCTATTGCACCACACTGTGTCACTCCACTAATAGCAATACCTACACTGTATAACACTACACTAGGTGCTATTGCACCACACTGTGTCACTCCACTAGTAGCAATACCAACACTGTATAACACTACACTAGGTGCTATTGCACCACACTGTGACACTCCACTAGTAGCAATACCTACACTGTATAACACTACACTAGGTGCTATTGCACCACACTGTGTCACTCCACTAGTAGCAATACCAACACTGTATAACACTACACTAGGTGCTATTGCACCACACTGTAACACTCACCTGGTAGCAATACCTACACTGTATAACACTACACTAGGTGCTATTGCACCACACTGTAACACTCCACTAGTAGCAATACCTACACTGTATAATACTACACTATGTGCTATTGCACCACACTGCCCCACTCCACTAGTAGTAATACCTACACTGTATAACACTACACTATGCGCTATTGCACCACACTGTAACACTCCACTAGTAGTAATACCTACACTGTATAATACTACACTAGGTGCTATTGCACCACACTGCCCCACTCCACTAGTAGCAATACCTACACTGTATAACACTACACTATGCGCTATTGCACCACACTGTAACACTCCACTAGTAGTAATACCTACACTGTATAATACTACACTATGTGCTATTGCACCACACTGCCCCACTCCACTAGTAGTAATACCTACACTGTATAACACTACACTATGTGCTATTGCACCACACTGCCCCACTCCACTAGTAGTAATACCTACACTGTATAACACTACACTATGCGCTATTGCACCACACTGTAACACTCCACTAGTAGTAATACCTACACTGTATAACACTACACTAGGTGCTATTGCACCACACTGTAACACTCCACTAGTAGCAATACCAACACTGTATAACACTACACTAGGTGCTATTGCACCACACTGTAACACTCACCTGGTAGCAATACCAACACTGTATAACACTACACTAGGTGCTATTGCACCACACTGTAACACTCCACTAGTAGCAATACCAACACTGTATAACACTACACTAGGTGCTATTGCACCACACTGTAACACTCACCTGGTAGCAATACCAACACTGTATAACACTACACTAGGAGCTATTGCACCACACTGTGTCACTCCACTAGTAGCAATACCAACACTGTATAACACTACACTAGGTGCTATTGCACCACACTGTAACACTCCACTAGTAGTAATACCAACACTGTATAACACTACACTAGGTGCTATTGCACCACACTGTGTCACTCCACTAGTAGCAATACCAACACTGTATAACACTACACTATGTGCTATTGCACCACACTGCCCCACTCCACTAGTAGCAATACCAACACTGTATAACACTTCACTAGGTGCTATTGCACCACACTGTAACACTCCACTAGTAGCAATACCAACACTGTATAACACTACACTAGGTGCTATTGCACCACACTGTAACACTCCACTAGTAGCAATACCAACACTGTATAACACTACACTAGGTGCTATTGCACCACACTGTAACACTCCACTAGTAGCAATACCAACACTGTATAACACTACACTAGGTGCTATTGCACCACACTGTAACACTCCACTAGTAGCAATACCAACACTGTATAACACTACACTATGTGCTATTGCACCACACTGTAACACTCCACTAGTAGCAATACCAACACTGTATAACACTACACTAGGTGCTATTGCACCACACTGTGTCACTCCACTAGTAGTAATACCAACACTGTATAACACTACACTAGGTGCTATTGCACCACACTGTAACACTCACCTGGTAGCAATACCAACACTGTATAACACTACACTATGTGCTATTGCACCACACTGTAACACTCCACTAGTAGCAATACCAACACTGTATAACACTACACTATGTGCTATTGCACCACACTGTAACACTCCACTAGTAGCAATACCAACACTGTATAACACCACACTAGGTGCTATTGCACCACACTGCCCCACTCCACTAGTAGTAATACCAACACTGTATAACACTACACTAGGTGCTATTGCACCACACTGTAACACTCACCTGGTAGCAATACCAACACTGTATAACACCACACTAGGTGCTATTGCACCACACTGCCCCACTCCACTAGTAGTAATACCAACACTGTATAACACTACACTAGGTGCTATTGCACCACACTGCCCCACTCCTCCAGTAGCAATACCAACACTGTATAACACCACACTAGGTGCTATTGCACCACACTGTAACACTCCACTAGTAGTAATACCAACACTGTATAACACTACACTAGGTGCTATTGCACCACACTGTAACACTCACCTGGTAGCAATACCAACACTGTATAACACCACACTAGGTGCTATTGCACCACACTGTGTCACTCCACTAGTAGCAATACCTACACTGTATAACACTACACTAGTAGTAATACCAACACTGTATAACACTACACTAGGTGCTATTGCACCACACTGTGTCACTCCACTAGTAGTAATACCTACACAGTATAACACTACACTAGGTGCTATTGCACCACACTGTAACACTCATCTGGTAGCAATACCAACACTGTATAACACTACACTAGGTGCTATTGCACCACACTGTAACACTCCACTAGTAGCAATACCAACACTGTATAACACTACACTAGGTGCTATTGCACCACACTCTAACACTCCACTAGTAGCAATACCAACACTGTATAACACTACACTAGGTGCTATTGCACCACACTGTGTCACTCCACTAGTAGCAATACCAACACTGTATAACACTACACTAGGTGCTATTGCACCACACTGTAACACTCCACTAGTAGCAATACCAACACTGTATAACACTACACTAGGTGCTTTTGCACCACACTGTAACACTCCACTAGTAGTAATACCAACACTGTATAACACTACACTAGGTGCTATTGCACCACACTGTAACACTCACCTGGTAGCAATACCAACACTGTATAACACTACACTAGGAGCTATTGCACCACACTGTGTCACTCCACTAGTAGTGATACCTACACTGTATAACACTACACTAGGTGCTATTGCACCACACTGTAACACTCCACTAGTAGTAATACCTACACTGTATAACACTACACTAGGTGCTATTGCACCACACTGTAACACTCCACTGGTAGCAATACCAACACTGTATAACACTACACTAGGTGCTATTGCACCACACTGTAACACTCCACTAGTAGCAATACCAACACTGTATAACACTACACTAGGTGCTATTGCACCACACTGTAACACTCCACTGGTAGCAATACCAACACTGTATAACACTACACTAGGTGCTATTGCACCACACTGTAACACTCCACTAGTAGTAATACCAACACTGTATAACACTACACTATGTGCTATTGCACCACACTGTGTCACTCCACTAGTAGTAATACCAACACTGTATAACACTACACTATGTGCTATTGCACCACACTGTAACACTTCACTAGTAGTAATACCAACACTGTATAACACTACACTAGGTGCTATTGCACCACACTGTAACACTCACCTGGTAGCAATACCAACACTGTATAACACTACACTAGGAGCTATTGCACCACACTGTGTCACTCCACTAGTAGTGATACCTACACTGTATAACACTACACTAGGTGCTATTGCACCACACTGTAACACTCCACTAGTAGTAATACCTACACTGTATAACACTACACTAGGTGCTATTGCACCACACTGTAACACTCCACTAGTAGTAATACCAACACTGTATAACACTACACTAGGTGCTATTGCACCACACTGTAACACTCACCTGGTAGCAATACCAACACTGTATAACACTACACTAGGTGCTATTGCACCACACTGTGTCACTCCACTAGTAGCAATACCAACACTGTATAACACTACACTAGGTGCTATTGCACCACACTGTAACACTCCACTAGTAGCAATACCTACACTGTATAACACTACACTAGGTGCTATTGCACCACACTGTAACACTCCACTAGTAGCAATACCTACACTGTATAACACTACACTAGGTGCTATTGCACCACACTGTGTCACTCCACTAGTAGCAATACCAACACTGTATAACACTACACTAGTAGCTATTGCACCAAACTGTGTCACTCCACTAGTAGCAATACCTACACTGTATAACACTCCACTAGTAGCAATACCAACACTGTATAACACTCCACTAGTAGTAATACCAACACTGTATAACACTACACTAGGTGCTATTGCACCACACTGTGACACTCCACTAGTAGCAATACCAACACTGTATAACACTACACTAGGTGCTATTGCACCACACTGTAACACTCCACTAGTAGCAATACCAACACTGTATAACACTACACTAGGTGCTATTGCACCTCACTGTGTCACTCCACTAGTAGCAATACCAACACTGTATAACACTACACTAGGTGCTATTGCACCACACTGTGTCACTCCACTAGTAGCAATACCTACACTGTATAACACTACACTAGGTGCTATTGCACCACACTGTAACACTCCACTAGTAGCAATACCTACACTGTATAACACTACACTAGGTGCTATTGCACCACACTGTGTCACTCCACTGGTAGCAATACCAACACTGTATAACACTACACTATGTGCTATTGCACCACACTGTAACACTCCACTAGTAGCAATACCAACACTGTATAACACTACACTAGGTGCTATTGCACCACACTGTGTCACTCCACTAGTAGTAATACCAACACTGTATAACACTACACTATGTGCTATTGCACCACACTGTAACACTCCACTAGTAGCAATACCTACACTGTATAACACTACACTAGGTGCTATTGCACCACACTGTGTCACTCCACTAGTAGTAATACCTACACTGTATAACACTACACTAGGTGCTATTGCACCACACTGTGACACTCCACTAGTAGCAATACCTACACTGTATAACACTACACTAGGTGCTATTGCACCACACTGTAACACTCCACTAGTAGCAATACCAACACTGTATAACACTACACTAGTAGCAATACCTACACTGTATAACACTACACTAGGTGCTATTGCACCACACTGTAACACTCCACTAGTAGCAATACCTACACTGTATAACACTACACTAGGTGCTATTGCACCACACTGTGACACTCCACTAGTAGTAATACCAACACTGTATAACACTATACTAGGTGCTATTGCACCACACTGTGTCACTCCACTAGTAGCAATACCTACACTGTATAACACTACACTAGGTGCTATTGCACCACACTGTGTCACTCCACTAGTAGCAATACCAACACTGTATAACACTACACTAGTAGCAATACCAACACTGTATAACACTCCACTAGTAGTAATACCAACACTGTATAACACTACACTAGGAGCTATTGCACCACACTGTAACACTCCACTAGTAGCAATACCAACACTGTATAACACTACACTAGTAGCAATACCAACACTGTATAACACTACACTATGTGCTATTGCACCACACTGTAACACTCACCTGGTAGCAATACCTACACTGTATAACACTACACTAGGTGCTATTGCACCACACTGTAACACTCCACTAGTAGCAATACCAACACTGTATAACACTACACTAGGAGCTATTGCACCACACTGTAACACTCCACTAGTAGCAATACCAACACTGTATAACACTACACTAGTAGCAATACCAACACTGTATAACACTACACTATGTGCTATTGCACCACACTGTAACACTCCACTAGTAGCAATACCAACACTGTATAACACTACACTAGGTGCTATTGCACCACACTGTAACACTGCACTAGTAGCAATACCAACACTGTATAACACTACACTATGTGCTATTGCACCACACTGTAACACTCCACTAGTAGCAATACCAACACTGTATAACACTACACTATGTGCTATTGCACCACACTGTGTCACTCCACTAGTAGCAATACCAACACTGTATAACACTACACTAGGAGCTATTGCACCACACTGTAACACTCACCTGGTAGCAATACCTACACTGTATAACACTACACTAGGAGCTATTGCACCACACTGTAACACTCCACTAGTAGCAATACCAACACTGTATAACACTACACTAGTAGCTATTGCACCACACTGTAACACTCACCTGGTAGCAATACCAACACTGTATAACACTACACTATGTGCTATTGCACCACACTGTAACACTCCACTAGTAGCAATACCTACACTGTATAACACTACACTAGGAGCTATTGCACCACACTGTAACACTCCACTAGTAGCAATACCAACACTGTATAACACTACACTAGGTGCTATTGCACCACACTGTAACACTCCACTAGTAGCAATACCAACACTGTATAACACTACACTAGGAGCTATTGCACCACACTGTAACACTCACCTGGTAGCAATACCAACACTGTATAACACTACACTATGTGCTATTGCACCACACTGTAACACTCCACTAGTAGTAATACCAACACTGTATAACACTACACTAGGAGCTATTGCACCACACTGTAACACTCCACTAGTAGCAATACCAACACTGTATAACACTACACTATGTGCTATTGCACCACACTGTAACACTCCACTAGTAGCAATACCTACACTGTATAACACTACACTAGGTGCTATTGCACCACACTGTAACACTCCACTAGTAGCAATACCAACACTGTATAACACTACACTAGGTGCTATTGCACCACACTGTAACACTCCACTAGTAGCAATACCTACACTGTATTACACTACACCAGGTGCTATTGCACCACACTGTAACACTCCACTAGTAGCAATACCTACACTGTATAACACTACACTAGGTGCTATTGCACCACACTGTGTCACTCCACTAGTAGCAATACCAACACTGTATAACACTACACTAGGTGCTATTGCACCACACTGTAACACTCCACTAGTAGCAATACCTACACTGTATAACACTACACTAGGAGCTATTGCACCACACTGTAACACTCCACTAGTAGCAATACCTACACTGTATAACACTACACTAGGTGCTATTGCACCACACTGTAACACTCCACTAGTAGCAATACCAACACTGTATAACACTACACTAGGTGCTATTGCACCACACTGTAACACTCTACTAGTAGCAATACCTACACTGTATAACACTACACCAGGTGCTATTGCACCACACTGTAACACTCCACTAGTAGCAATACCTACACTGTATAACACTACACTAGGTGCTATTGCACCACACTGTGTCACTCCACTAGTAGCAATACCAACACTGTATAACACTACACTAGGTGCTATTGCACCACACTGTAACACTCCACTAGTAGCAATACCTACACTGTATAACACTACACTAGGAGCTATTGCACCACACTGTAACACTCCACTAGTAGCAATACCAACACTGTATAACACTACACTAGGTGCTATTGCACCACACTGTGTCACTCACCTGGTAGCAATACCAACACTGTATAACACTACACTAGGTGCTATTGCACCACACTGTGTCACTCCACTAGTAGCAATACCAACACTGTATAACACTACACTATGTGCTATTGCACCACACTGTAACACTCCACTAGTAGCAATACCAACACTGTATAACACTACACTAGGAGCTATTGCACCACACTGTGTCACTCCACTAGTAGCAATACCAACACTGTATAACACTACACTAGGTGCTATTGCACCACACTGTGTCACTCCACTAGTAGCAATACCAACACTGTATAACACTACACTAGGTGCTATTGCACCACACTGTGTCACTCCACTAGTAGCAATACCAACACTGTATAACACTACACTAGGTGCTATTGCACCACACTGTAACACTCCACTAGTAGTAATACCAACACTGTATAACACTACACTAGGAGCTATTGCACCACACTGTGTCACTCCACTAGTAGCAATACCAACACTGTATAACACTACACTAGGTGCTATTGCACCACACTGTAACACTCCACTAGTAGTAATACCAACACTGTATAACACTACACTAGGTGCTATTGCACCACACTGTGTCACTCCACTAGTAGCAATACCAACACTGTATAACACTACACTATGTGCTATTGCACCACACTGTAACACTCCACTAGTAGCAATACCAACACTGTATAACACTACACTAGGTGCTATTGCACCACACTGTAACACTCCACTAGTAGCAATACCAACACTGTATAACACTACACTATGTGCTATTGCACCACTCTGTAACACTCCACTAGTAGTAATACCTACACTGTATAACACTACACTAGGTGCTATTGCATCACACTGTGTCACTCCACTAGTAGCAATACCTACACTGTATAACACTACACTAGGTGCTATTGCACCACACTGTAACACTCACCTGGTAGCAATACCAACACTGTATAACACTACACTAGGTGCTATTGCACCACACTGTAACACTCCACTAGTAGCAATACCTACACTGTATAACACTACACTATGTGCTATTGCACCACACTGCCCCACTCCACTAGTAGCAATACCTACACTGTATAACACTACACTAGGTGCTATTGCACCACACTGCCCCACTCCACTAGTAGTAATACCTACACTGTATAACACTACACTATGTGCTATTGCACCACACTGTAACACTCCACTAGTAGCAATACCAACACTGTATAACACTACACTAGGAGCTATTGCACCACACTGTAACACTCCACTAGTAGCAATACCAACACTGTATAACACTACACTATGTGCTATTGCACCACACTGTAACACTCCACTAGTAGCAATACCTACACTGTATAACACTACACTAGGTGCTATTGCACCACACTGTAACACTCCACTAGTAGCAATACCAACACTGTATAACACTACACTAGGTGCTATTGCACCACACTGTAACACTCCACTAGTAGCAATACCTACACTGTATTACACTACACCAGGTGCTATTGCACCACACTGTAACACTCCACTAGTAGCAATACCTACACTGTATAACACTACACTAGGTGCTATTGCACCACACTGTGTCACTCCACTAGTAGCAATACCAACACTGTATAACACTACACTAGGTGCTATTGCACCACACTGTAACACTCCACTAGTAGCAATACCTACACTGTATAACACTACACTAGGAGCTATTGCACCACACTGTAACACTCCACTAGTAGCAATACCTACACTGTATAACACTACACTAGGTGCTATTGCACCACACTGTAACACTCCACTAGTAGCAATACCAACACTGTATAACACTACACTAGGTGCTATTGCACCACACTGTAACACTCCACTAGTAGCAATACCTACACTGTATAACACTACACCAGGTGCTATTGCACCACACTGTAACACTCCACTAGTAGCAATACCTACACTGTATAACACTACACTAGGTGCTATTGCACCACACTGTGTCACTCCACTAGTAGCAATACCAACACTGTATAACACTACACTAGGTGCTATTGCACCACACTGTAACACTCCACTAGTAGCAATACCTACACTGTATAACACTACACTAGGAGCTATTGCACCACACTGTAACACTCCACTAGTAGCAATACCAACACTGTATAACACTACACTAGGTGCTATTGCACCACACTGTGTCACTCACCTGGTAGCAATACCAACACTGTATAACACTACACTAGGTGCTATTGCACCACACTGTGTCACTCCACTAGTAGCAATACCAACACTGTATAACACTACACTATGTGCTATTGCACCACACTGTAACACTCCACTAGTAGCAATACCAACACTGTATAACACTACACTAGGAGCTATTGCACCACACTGTGTCACTCCACTAGTAGCAATACCAACACTGTATAACACTACACTAGGTGCTATTGCACCACACTGTGTCACTCCACTAGTAGCAATACCAACACTGTATAACACTACACTAGGTGCTATTGCACCACACTGTGTCACTCCACTAGTAGCAATACCAACACTGTATAACACTACACTAGGTGCTATTGCACCACACTGTAACACTCCACTAGTAGTAATACCAACACTGTATAACACTACACTAGGAGCTATTGCACCACACTGTGTCACTCCACTAGTAGCAATACCAACACTGTATAACACTACACTAGGTGCTATTGCACCACACTGTAACACTCCACTAGTAGTAATACCAACACTGTATAACACTACACTAGGTGCTATTGCACCACACTGTGTCACTCCACTAGTAGCAATACCAACACTGTATAACACTACACTATGTGCTATTGCACCACACTGTAACACTCCACTAGTAGCAATACCAACACTGTATAACACTACACTAGGTGCTATTGCACCACACTGTAACACTCCACTAGTAGCAATACCAACACTGTATAACACTACACTATGTGCTATTGCACCACACTGTAACACTCCACTAGTAGTAATACCTACACTGTATAACACTACACTAGGTGCTATTGCATCACACTGTGTCACTCCACTAGTAGCAATACCTACACTGTATAACACTACACTAGGTGCTATTGCACCACACTGTAACACTCACCTGGTAGCAATACCAACACTGTATAACACTACACTAGGTGCTATTGCACCACACTGTAACACTCCACTAGTAGCAATACCTACACTGTATAACACTACACTATGTGCTATTGCACCACACTGCCCCACTCCACTAGTAGCAATACCTACACTGTATAACACTACACTAGGTGCTATTGCACCACACTGCCCCACTCCACTAGTAGTAATACCTACACTGTATAACACTACACTATGTGCTATTGCACCACACTGTAACACTCCACTAGTAGCAATACCAACACTGTATAACACTACACTAGGTGCTATTGCACCACACTGCCCCACTCCACTAGTAGCAATACCAACACTGTATAACACTACACTAGGTGCTATTGCACCACACTGTAACACTCCACTAGTAGCAATACCAACACTGTATAACACTACACTAGGTGCTATTGCACCACACTGTAACACTCCACTAGTAGTAATACCAACACTGTATAACACTACACTAGGTGCTATTGCACCACACTGTAACACTCCACTAGTAGTAATACCAACACTGTATAACACTACACTAGGTGCTATTGCACCACACTGCCCCACTCCACTAGTAGTAATACCAACACTGTATAACACTACACTAGGTGCTATTGCACCACACTGCCCCACTCCACTAGTAGTAATACCAACACTGTATAACACTACACTATGTGCTATTGCACCACACTGTAACACTCCACTAGTAGCAATACCAACACTGTATAACACTACACTAGGTGCTATTGCACCACACTGGGACACTCCACTAGTAGCAATACCTACACTGTATAACACCACACTAGGTGCTGTTGCACCACACTGCCCCACTCCACTAGTAGTAATACCAACACTGTATAACACTACACTAGGTGCTATTGCACCACACTGCCCCACTCCACCAGTAGCAATACCAACACTGTATAACACCACACTAGGTGCTATTGCACCACACTGTAACACTCCACTAGTAGCAATACCAACACTGTATAACACTACACTAGGTGCTATTGCACCACACTGTAACACTCACCTGGTAGCAATACCAACACTGTATAACACCACACTAGGTGCTATTGCACCACACTGTGTCACTCCACTAGTAGCAATACCTACACTGTATAACACTACACTAGTAGTAATACCAACACTGTATAACACTACACTAGGTGCTATTGCACCACACTGTGTCACTCCACTAGTAGTAATACCTACACTGTATAACACTACACTAGGTGCTATTGCACCACACTGTGTCACTCCACTAGTAGCAATACCAACACTGTATAACACTACACTATGTGCTATTGCACCACACTGTGTCACTCCACTAGTAGCAATACCAACACTGTATAACACTACACTAGGAGCTATTGCACCACACTGTGTCACTCCACTAGTAGCAATACCAACACTGTATAACACTACACTAGGTGCTATTGCACCACACTGTGTCACTCCACTAGTAGCAATACCAACACTGTATAACACTACACTAGGTGCTATTGCACCACACTGTGTCACTCCACTAGTAGCAATACCAACACTGTATAACACTACACTAGGTGCTATTGCACCACACTGTAACACTCCACTAGTAGTAATACCAACACTGTATAACACTACACTAGGAGCTATTGCACCACACTGTGTCACTCCACTAGTAGCAATACCAACACTGTATAACACTACACTAGGTGCTATTGCACCACACTGTAACACTCCACTAGTAGTAATACCAACACTGTATAACACTACACTAGGTGCTATTGCACCACACTGTGTCACTCCACTAGTAGCAATACCAACACTGTATAACACTACACTATGTGCTATTGCACCACACTGTAACACTCCACTAGTAGCAATACCAACACTGTATAACACTACACTAGGTGCTATTGCACCACACTGTAACACTCCACTAGTAGCAATACCAACACTGTATAACACTACACTATGTGCTATTGCACCACACTGTAACACTCCACTAGTAGTAATACCTACACTGTATAACACTACACTAGGTGCTATTGCATCACACTGTGTCACTCCACTAGTAGCAATACCTACACTGTATAACACTACACTAGGTGCTATTGCACCACACTGTAACACTCACCTGGTAGCAATACCAACACTGTATAACACTACACTAGGTGCTATTGCACCACACTGTAACACTCCACTAGTAGCAATACCTACACTGTATAACACTACACTATGTGCTATTGCACCACACTGCCCCACTCCACTAGTAGCAATACCTACACTGTATAACACTACACTAGGTGCTATTGCACCACACTGCCCCACTCCACTAGTAGTAATACCTACACTGTATAACACTACACTATGTGCTATTGCACCACACTGTAACACTCCACTAGTAGCAATACCAACACTGTATAACACTACACTAGGTGCTATTGCACCACACTGCCCCACTCCACTAGTAGCAATACCAACACTGTATAACACTACACTAGGTGCTATTGCACCACACTGTAACACTCCACTAGTAGCAATACCAACACTGTATAACACTACACTAGGTGCTATTGCACCACACTGTAACACTCCACTAGTAGTAATACCAACACTGTATAACACTACACTAGGTGCTATTGCACCACACTGTAACACTCCACTAGTAGTAATACCAACACTGTATAACACTACACTAGGTGCTATTGCACCACACTGCCCCACTCCACTAGTAGTAATACCAACACTGTATAACACTACACTAGGTGCTATTGCACCACACTGCCCCACTCCACTAGTAGTAATACCAACACTGTATAACACTACACTATGTGCTATTGCACCACACTGTAACACTCCACTAGTAGCAATACCAACACTGTATAACACTACACTATGTGCTATTGCACCACACTGTAACACTCCACTAGTAGCAATACCTACACTGTATAACACTACACTAGGTGCTATTGCACCACACTGTAACACTCCACTAGTAGCAATACCAACACTGTATAACACTACACTAGGTGCTATTGCACCACACTGTAACACTCCACTAGTAGCAATACCTACACTGTATTACACTACACCAGGTGCTATTGCACCACACTGTAACACTCCACTAGTAGCAATACCTACACTGTATAACACTACACTAGGTGCTATTGCACCACACTGTGTCACTCCACTAGTAGCAATACCAACACTGTATAACACTACACTAGGTGCTATTGCACCACACTGTAACACTCCACTAGTAGCAATACCTACACTGTATAACACTACACTAGGAGCTATTGCACCACACTGTAACACTCCACTAGTAGCAATACCTACACTGTATAACACTACACTAGGTGCTATTGCACCACACTGTAACACTCCACTAGTAGCAATACCAACACTGTATAACACTACACTAGGTGCTATTGCACCACACTGTAACACTCCACTAGTAGCAATACCTACACTGTATAACACTACACCAGGTGCTATTGCACCACACTGTAACACTCCACTAGTAGCAATACCTACACTGTATAACACTACACTAGGTGCTATTGCACCACACTGTGTCACTCCACTAGTAGCAATACCAACACTGTATAACACTACACTAGGTGCTATTGCACCACACTGTAACACTCCACTAGTAGCAATACCTACACTGTATAACACTACACTAGGAGCTATTGCACCACACTGTAACACTCCACTAGTAGCAATACCAACACTGTATAACACTACACTAGGTGCTATTGCACCACACTGTGTCACTCACCTGGTAGCAATACCAACACTGTATAACACTACACTAGGTGCTATTGCACCACACTGTGTCACTCCACTAGTAGCAATACCAACACTGTATAACACTACACTATGTGCTATTGCACCACACTGTAACACTCCACTAGTAGCAATACCAACACTGTATAACACTACACTAGGAGCTATTGCACCACACTGTGTCACTCCACTAGTAGCAATACCAACACTGTATAACACTACACTAGGTGCTATTGCACCACACTGTGTCACTCCACTAGTAGCAATACCAACACTGTATAACACTACACTAGGTGCTATTGCACCACACTGTGTCACTCCACTAGTAGCAATACCAACACTGTATAACACTACACTAGGTGCTATTGCACCACACTGTAACACTCCACTAGTAGTAATACCAACACTGTATAACACTACACTAGGAGCTATTGCACCACACTGTGTCACTCCACTAGTAGCAATACCAACACTGTATAACACTACACTAGGTGCTATTGCACCACACTGTAACACTCCACTAGTAGTAATACCAACACTGTATAACACTACACTAGGTGCTATTGCACCACACTGTGTCACTCCACTAGTAGCAATACCAACACTGTATAACACTACACTATGTGCTATTGCACCACACTGTAACACTCCACTAGTAGCAATACCAACACTGTATAACACTACACTAGGTGCTATTGCACCACACTGTAACACTCCACTAGTAGCAATACCAACACTGTATAACACTACACTATGTGCTATTGCACCACACTGTAACACTCCACTAGTAGTAATACCTACACTGTATAACACTACACTAGGTGCTATTGCATCACACTGTGTCACTCCACTAGTAGCAATACCTACACTGTATAACACTACACTAGGTGCTATTGCACCACACTGTAACACTCACCTGGTAGCAATACCAACACTGTATAACACTACACTAGGTGCTATTGCACCACACTGTAACACTCCACTAGTAGCAATACCTACACTGTATAACACTACACTATGTGCTATTGCACCACACTGCCCCACTCCACTAGTAGCAATACCTACACTGTATAACACTACACTAGGTGCTATTGCACCACACTGCCCCACTCCACTAGTAGTAATACCTACACTGTATAACACTACACTATGTGCTATTGCACCACACTGTAACACTCCACTAGTAGCAATACCAACACTGTATAACACTACACTAGGTGCTATTGCACCACACTGCCCCACTCCACTAGTAGCAATACCAACACTGTATAACACTACACTAGGTGCTATTGCACCACACTGTAACACTCCACTAGTAGCAATACCAACACTGTATAACACTACACTAGGTGCTATTGCACCACACTGTAACACTCCACTAGTAGTAATACCAACACTGTATAACACTACACTAGGTGCTATTGCACCACACTGTAACACTCCACTAGTAGTAATACCAACACTGTATAACACTACACTAGGTGCTATTGCACCACACTGCCCCACTCCACTAGTAGTAATACCAACACTGTATAACACTACACTAGGTGCTATTGCACCACACTGCCCCACTCCACTAGTAGTAATACCAACACTGTATAACACTACACTATGTGCTATTGCACCACACTGTAACACTCCACTAGTAGCAATACCAACACTGTATAACACTACACTAGGTGCTATTGCACCACACTGGGACACTCCACTAGTAGCAATACCTACACTGTATAACACCACACTAGGTGCTATTGCACCACACTGCCCCACTCCACTAGTAGTAATACCAACACTGTATAACACTACACTAGGTGCTATTGCACCACACTGCCCCACTCCACCAGTAGCAATACCAACACTGTATAACACCACACTAGGTGCTATTGCACCACACTGTAACACTCCACTAGTAGCAATACCAACACTGTATAACACTACACTAGGTGCTATTGCACCACACTGTAACACTCACCTGGTAGCAATACCAACACTGTATAACACCACACTAGGTGCTATTGCACCACACTGTGTCACTCCACTAGTAGCAATACCTACACTGTATAACACTACACTAGTAGTAATACCAACACTGTATAACACTACACTAGGTGCTATTGCACCACACTGTGTCACTCCACTAGTAGTAATACCTACACTGTATAACACTACACTAGGTGCTATTGCACCACACTGTGTCACTCCACTAGTAGCAATACCAACACTGTATAACACTACACTATGTGCTATTGCACCACACTGTGTCACTCCACTAGTAGCAATACCAACACTGTATAACACTACACTAGGAGCTATTGCACCACACTGTGTCACTCCACTAGTAGCAATACCAACACTGTATAACACTACACTAGGTGCTATTGCACCACACTGTGTCACTCCACTAGTAGCAATACCAACACTGTATAACACTACACTAGGTGCTATTGCACCACACTGTGTCACTCCACTAGTAGCAATACCAACACTGTATAACACTACACTAGGTGCTATTGCACCACACTGTAACACTCCACTAGTAGTAATACCAACACTGTATAACACTACACTAGGAGCTATTGCACCACACTGTGTCACTCCACTAGTAGCAATACCAACACTGTATAACACTACACTAGGTGCTATTGCACCACACTGTAACACTCCACTAGTAGTAATACCAACACTGTATAACACTACACTAGGTGCTATTGCACCACACTGTGTCACTCCACTAGTAGCAATACCAACACTGTATAACACTACACTATGTGCTATTGCACCACACTGTAACACTCCACTAGTAGCAATACCAACACTGTATAACACTACACTAGGTGCTATTGCACCACACTGTAACACTCCACTAGTAGCAATACCAACACTGTATAACACTACACTATGTGCTATTGCACCACACTGTAACACTCCACTAGTAGTAATACCTACACTGTATAACACTACACTAGGTGCTATTGCATCACACTGTGTCACTCCACTAGTAGCAATACCTACACTGTATAACACTACACTAGGTGCTATTGCACCACACTGTAACACTCACCTGGTAGCAATACCAACACTGTATAACACTACACTAGGTGCTATTGCACCACACTGTAACACTCCACTAGTAGCAATACCTACACTGTATAACACTACACTATGTGCTATTGCACCACACTGCCCCACTCCACTAGTAGCAATACCTACACTGTATAACACTACACTAGGTGCTATTGCACCACACTGCCCCACTCCACTAGTAGTAATACCTACACTGTATAACACTACACTATGTGCTATTGCACCACACTGTAACACTCCACTAGTAGCAATACCAACACTGTATAACACTACACTAGGTGCTATTGCACCACACTGCCCCACTCCACTAGTAGCAATACCAACACTGTATAACACTACACTAGGTGCTATTGCACCACACTGTAACACTCCACTAGTAGCAATACCAACACTGTATAACACTACACTAGGTGCTATTGCACCACACTGTAACACTCCACTAGTAGTAATACCAACACTGTATAACACTACACTAGGTGCTATTGCACCACACTGTAACACTCCACTAGTAGTAATACCAACACTGTATAACACTACACTAGGTGCTATTGCACCACACTGCCCCACTCCACTAGTAGTAATACCAACACTGTATAACACTACACTAGGTGCTATTGCACCACACTGCCCCACTCCACTAGTAGTAATACCAACACTGTATAACACTACACTATGTGCTATTGCACCACACTGTAACACTCCACTAGTAGCAATACCAACACTGTATAACACTACACTAGGTGCTATTGCACCACACTGGGACACTCCACTAGTAGCAATACCTACACTGTATAACACCACACTAGGTGCTATTGCACCACACTGCCCCACTCCACTAGTAGTAATACCAACACTGTATAACACTACACTAGGTGCTATTGCACCACACTGCCCCACTCCACCAGTAGCAATACCAACACTGTATAACACCACACTAGGTGCTATTGCACCACACTGTAACACTCCACTAGTAGCAATACCAACACTGTATAACACTACACTAGGTGCTATTGCACCACACTGTAACACTCACCTGGTAGCAATACCAACACTGTATAACACCACACTAGGTGCTATTGCACCACACTGTGTCACTCCACTAGTAGCAATACCTACACTGTATAACACTACACTAGTAGTAATACCAACACTGTATAACACTACACTAGGTGCTATTGCACCACACTGTGTCACTCCACTAGTAGTAATACCTACACTGTATAACACTACACTAGGTGCTATTGCACCACACTGTAACACTCATCTGGTAGCAATACCAACACTGTATAACACTAGATAGATAGATAGATAGATAGATTTTTATTAATTCCATTTGATCAAATACATGCATTCAATACATTTTTGATATAGGACACGTCAGAATTTACATGCATAAAATAAAAGAACTAACAGGTATATATTACTAAGATTATAACTATTTATAACTTATTATAATAGCAAATCTTAATAGATACAATCTTATTGCACAACTATTTACACCTCACTCTATTATCATAATATGAAAACTTAATTCTATAAATACAACAACATACAGCTAGGTATTAAAATTAAATTAAAAAAGTAAAATATAGTTATATATTCCATCACTCCTATACGCTAAAATATTCAACTACTGAGTAAAAACAATGGCACTGCAGATAAGCTTTCAACATTCTATCAAAGGTTTTTATTTTTGGGGCCAGTTTTATATACTGGGGTAGTTTATTGTATAATTTAACTCCAGTGTGAAAAGTTCCTTTTTGATATATGCTTGTGTGTGTGTGTGAAATATGAATGTTTTGATTTTGTCTTGTGTTATGCCTATGAACATCATTGTTTGTTTTAAGAAAAACATCTTTATTCATTAAATTCTTTTTAAAAAACATAATACTTTCAAAGATATATATGCAGGGCAGTGGGAGAATGTTTAAATCTTTAAACAGAGGTCTACATGATTCTCTAGAGTTTACATTTGCCATAATTCTAATCGCTCTCTTTTGTATCCTAAACGTGCTTAGTACATCTGGCGACATACCCCAAAATATGATCCCATATCTTAAGTATGAATGGAAATAAGCAAAATAAGTATTTCTTAATGTGTGCATGCTAGTGCAGGTTTTCAAAATACGTAACGCAAAGCACATCGAGTTCAGTTTAGTATTCAGATATTGTATATGTTTATTCCATTTCAAGTCTTGTTGTATCCATAGTCCTAAAAACTTTGTTTCTGATTTATTTTCTATTTGATGACCATTTAATGTTATATTGCACCACACTGTAACACTCCACTAGTAGCAATACCAACACTGTATAACACTACACTAGGTGCTATTGCACCACACTGTAACACTCCACTAGTAGTAATACCTACACTGTATAACACTACACTAGGTGCTATTGCACCACACTGTAACACTCCACTAGTAGCAATACCAACACTGTATAACACTACACTAGGTGCTATTGCACCACACTGTAACACTCCACTAGTAGCAATACCAACACTGTATAACACTACAATAGGTGCTATTGCACCACACTGTAACACTCCACTAGTAGCAATACCAACACTGTATAACACTACACTAGGTGCTATTGCACCACACTGTGTCACTCCACTAGTAGCAATACCAACACTGTATAACACTACACTAGGTGCTATTGCACCACACTGTAACACTCCACTAGTAGCAATACCAACACTGTATAACACTACACTAGGTGCTATTGCACCACACTGTGTCACTCCACTAGTAGCAATACCTACACTGTATAACACTACACTAGGTGCTATTGCACCACACTGTAACACTCACCTGGTAGCAATACCAACACTGTATAACACTACACTAGGTGCTATTGCACCACACTGTGTCACTCCACTAGTAGCAATACCTACACTGTATAACACTACACTAGGTGCTATTGCACCACACTGTAACACTCCACTAGTAGCAATACCAACACTGTATAACACTACACTAGGTGCTATTGCACCACACTGTAACACTCCACTAGTAGTAATACCTACACTGTATAACACTACACTAGGTGCTATTGCACCACACTGTGTCACTCCACTAGTAGCAATACCTACACTGTATAACACTACACTAGGTGCTATTGCACCACACTGTGTCACTCCACTAGTAGCAATACCAACACTGTATAACACTACACTATGTGCTATTGCACCACACTGTGTCACTCCACTAGTAGTAATACCAACACTGTATAACACTACACTAGGTGCTATTGCACCACACTGTAACACTCCACTAGTAGCAATACCTGCACTGTATAACACTACACTAGGTGCTATTGCACCACACTGTGTCACTCCACTAGTAGCAATACCAACACTGTATAACACTACACTAGGTGCTATTGCACCACACTGTAACACTCCACTAGTAGCAATACCAACACTGTATAACACTACACAAGGTGCTATTGCACCACACTGTAACACTCCACTAGTAGTAATACCTACACTGTATAACACTACACTAGGTGCTATTGCACCACACTGTGTCACTCCACTAGTAGCAATACCAACACTGTATAACACTACACTAGGTGCTATTGCACCACACTGTGTCACTCCACTAGTAGTAATACCAACACTGTATAACACTACACGAGGTGCTATTGCACCACACTGTAACACTCCACTAGTAGCAATACCTACACTGTATAACACTACACTAGGTGCTATTGCACCACACTGTGTCACTCCACTAGTAGCAATACCAACACTGTATAACACTACACTAGGTGCTATTGCACCACACTGTAACACTCCACTAGTAGTAATACCTACACTGTATAACACTACACTAGGTGCTATTGCACCACACTGTAACACTCCACTAGTAGCAATACCAACACTGTATAACACTACACTATGTGCTATTGCACCACACTGCCCCACTCCACTAGTAGCAATACCTACACTGTATAACACTACACTAGGTGCTATTGCACCACACTGTAACACTCCACTAGTAGCAATACCAACACTGTATAACACTACACTATGTGCTATTGCACCACACTGCCCCACTCCACTAGTAGCAATACCTACACTGTATAACACTACACTATGTGCTATTGCACCACACTGTAACACTACACTAGTAGCAATACCAACACCTTATAACACTACACTATGTGCTATTGCACCACACTGCCCCACTCCACTAGTAGCAATACCTACACTGTATAACACTACACTAGGTGCTATTGCACCACACTGTAACACTCCACTAGTAGCAATACCAACACTGTATAACACTACACTATGTGCTATTGCACCACACTGTAACACTCCACTAGTAGCAATACCAACACTGTATAACACTACACTAGGTGCTATTGCACCACACTGTAACACTCCACTAGTAGCAATACCAACACTGTATAACACTACACTAGGTGCTATTGCACCACACTGCCCCACTCCACTAGTAGCAATACCTACACTGTATAACACTACACTATGTGCTATTGCACCACACTGTAACACTCCACTAGTAGCAATACCAACACTGTATAACACTACACTAGGTGCTATTGCACCACACTGTAACACTCCACTAGTAGCAATACCAACACTGTATAACACTACACTATGTGCTATTGCACCACACTGTAACACTCCACTAGAAGCAATACCAACACTGTATAACACTACACTAGGTGCTATTGCACCACACTGTGTCACTCCACTAGTAGCAATACCAACACTGTATAACACTACACTATGTGCTATTGCACCACACTGTAACACTCCACTAGTAGCAATACCAACACTGTATAACACTACACTAGGTGCTATTGCACCACACTGCCCCACTCCACTAGTAGTAATACCAACACTGTATAACACTCCACTAGTAGCAATACCAACACTGTATAACACTACACTAGGAGCTATTGCACCACACTGTGTCACTCACCTGGTAGCAATACCAACACTGTATAACACCACACTAGGTGCTATTGCACCACACTGTAACACTCCACTAGTAGCAATACCAACACTGTATAACACTACACTAGGTGCTATTGCACCACACTGTAACACTCCACTAGTAGCAATACCAACACTGTATAACACTACACTAGGTGCTATTGCACCACACTGTAACACTCCACTAGTAGTAATACCTACACTGTATAACACTACACTAGGTGCTATTGCACCACACTGTGTCACTCCACTAGTAGCAATACCTACACTGTATAACACTACACTAGGTGCTATTGCACCACACTGTAACACTCACCTGGTAGCAATACCAACACTGTATAACACTACACTAGGTGCTATTGCACCACACTGTAACACTCCACTAGTAGCAATACCAACACTGTATAACACTACACTAGGTGCTATTGCACCACACTGCCCCACTCCACTAGTAGCAATACCAACACTGTATAACACTACACTAGGTGCTATTGCACCACACTGTAACACTCCACTAGTAGCAATACCAACACTGTATAACACTACACTAGGTGCTATTGCACCACACTGTAACACTCCACTAGTAGCAATACCAACACTGTATAACACTACACTAGGTGCTATTGCACCACACTGTAACACTCCACTAGTAGTAATACCAACACTGTATAACACTACACTAGGTGCTATTGCACCACACTGCCCCACTCCACTAGTAGTAATACCAACACTGTATAACACTACACTATGTGCTATTGCACCACACTGTAACACTCCACTAGTAGCAATACCAACACTGTATAACACTACACTAGGTGCTATTGCACCACACTGCCCCACTCCACCAGTAGCAATACCAACACTGTATAACACCACACTAGGTGCTATTGCACCACACTGCCCCACTCCACTAGTAGTAATACCAACACTGTATAACACTACACTAGGTGCTATTGCACCACACTGCCCCACTCCACCAGTAGCAATACCAACACTGTATAACACCACACTAGGTGCTATTGCACCACACTGTAACACTCCACTAGTAGCAATACCTACACTGTATAACACTACACTAGGTGCTATTGCACCACACTGTGTCACTCCACTAGTAGCAATACCAACACTGTATAACACTACACTAGGTGCTATTGCACCACACTGTAACACTCCACTAGTAGCAATACCAACACTGTATAACACTACACTAGGTGCTATTGCACCACACTGTAACACTCCACTAGTAGTAATACCTACACTGTATAACACTACACTAGGTGCTATTGCACCACACTGTGTCACTCCACTAGTAGCAATACCAACACTGTATAACACTACACTAGGTGCTATTGCACCACACTGTGTCACTCCACTAGTAGTAATACCAACACTGTATAACACTACACTAGGTGCTATTGCACCACACTGTAACACTCCACTAGTAGCAATACCTACACTGTATAACACTACACTAGGTGCTATTGCACCACACTGTGTCACTCCACTAGTAGCAATACCAACACTGTATAACACTACACTAGGTGCTATTGCACCACACTGTAACACTCCACTAGTAGTAATACCTACACTGTATAACACTACACTAGGTGCTATTGCACCACACTGTAACACTCCACTAGTAGCAATACCAACACTGTATAACACTACACTATGTGCTATTGCACCACACTGCCCCACTCCACTAGTAGCAATACCTACACTGTATAACACTACACTAGGTGCTATTGCACCACACTGTAACACTCCACTAGTAGCAATACCAACACTGTATAACACTACACTATGTGCTATTGCACCACACTGCCCCACTCCACTAGTAGCAATACCTACACTGTATAACACTACACTATGTGCTATTGCACCACACTGTAACACTACACTAGTAGCAATACCAACACTGTATAACACTACACTATGTGCTATTGCACCACACTGCCCCACTCCACTAGTAGCAATACCTACACTGTATAACACTACACTAGGTGCTATTGCACCACACTGTAACACTCCACTAGTAGCAATACCAACACTGTATAACACTACACTATGTGCTATTGCACCACACTGTAACACTCCACTAGTAGCAATACCAACACTGTATAACACTACACTAGGTGCTATTGCACCACACTGTAACACTCCACTAGTAGCAATACCAACACTGTATAACACTACACTAGGTGCTATTGCACCACACTGCCCCACTCCACTAGTAGCAATACCTACACTGTATAACACTACACTATGTGCTATTGCACCACACTGTAACACTCCACTAGTAGCAATACCAACACTGTATAACACTACACTAGGTGCTATTGCACCACACTGTAACACTCCACTAGTAGCAATACCAACACTGTATAACACTACACTATGTGCTATTGCACCACACTGTAACACTCCACTAGAAGCAATACCAACACTGTATAACACTACACTAGGTGCTATTGCACCACACTGTGTCACTCCACTAGTAGCAATACCAACACTGTATAACACTACACTATGTGCTATTGCACCACACTGTAACACTCCACTAGTAGCAATACCAACACTGTATAACACTACACTAGGTGCTATTGCACCACACTGCCCCACTCCACTAGTAGTAATACCAACACTGTATAACACTCCACTAGTAGCAATACCAACACTGTATAACACTACACTAGGAGCTATTGCACCACACTGTGTCACTCACCTGGTAGCAATACCAACACTGTATAACACCACACTAGGTGCTATTGCACCACACTGTAACACTCCACTAGTAGCAATACCAACACTGTATAACACTACACTAGGTGCTATTGCACCACACTGTAACACTCCACTAGTAGCAATACCAACACTGTATAACATTACACTAGGTGCTATTGCACCACACTGTAACACTCCACTAGTAGTAATACCTACACTGTATAACACTACACTAGGTGCTATTGCACCACACTGTGTCACTCCACTAGTAGCAATACCTACACTGTATAACACTACACTAGGTGCTATTGCACCACACTGTAACACTCACCTGGTAGCAATACCAACACTGTATAACACTACACTAGGTGCTATTGCACCACACTGTAACACTCCACTAGTAGCAATACCAACACTGTATAACACTACACTAGGTGCTATTGCACCACACTGCCCCACTCCACTAGTAGCAATACCAACACTGTATAACACTACACTAGGTGCTATTGCACCACACTGTAACACTCCACTAGTAGCAATACCAACACTGTATAACACTACACTATGTGCTATTGCACCACACTGTAACACTCCACTAGTAGCAATACCAACACTGTATAACACTACACTAGGTGCTATTGCACCACACTGTAACACTCCACTAGTAGTAATACCAACACTGTATAACACTACACTAGGTGCTATTGCACCACACTGCCCCACTCCACTAGTAGTAATACCAACACTGTATAACACTACACTATGTGCTATTGCACCACACTGTAACACTCCACTAGTAGCAATACTAACACTGTATAACACTACACTAGGTGCTATTGCACCACACTGCCCCACTCCACCAGTAGCAATACCAACACTGTATAACACCACACTAGGTGCTATTGCACCACACTGCCCCACTCCACTAGTAGTAATACCAACACTGTATAACACTACACTAGGTGCTATTGCACCACACTGCCCCACTCCACCAGTAGCAATACCAACACTGTATAACACCACACTAGGTGCTATTGCACCACACTGTAACACTCCACTAGTAGCAATACCAACACTGTATAACACTACACTAGGTGCTATTGCACCACACTGTAACACTCACCTGGTAGCAATACCAACACTGTATAACACCACACTAGGTGCTATTGCACCACACTGTGTCACTCCACTAGTAGCAATACCTACACTGTATAACACTACACTAGTAGTAATACCAACACTGTATAACACTACACTAGGTGCTATTGCACCACACTGTGTCACTCCACTAGTAGTAATACCTACACTGTATAACACTACACTAGGTGCTATTGCACCACACTGTAACACTCATCTGGTAGCAATACCAACACTGTATAACACTAGATAGATAGATAGATAGATAGATAGATAGGTTTTTATTAATTCCATTTGATCAAATACATGCATTCAATACATTTTTGATATAGGACACGTCAGAATTTACATGCATAAAATAAAAGAACTAACAGGTATATATTACTAAGATTATAACTATTTATAACTTATTATAATAGCAAATCTTAATAGATACAATCTTATTGCACAACTATTTACACCTCACTCTATTATCATAATATGAAAACTTAATTCTATAAATACAACAACATACAGCTAGGTATTAAAATTAAATTAAAAAAGTAAAATATAGTTATAGATTCCATCACTCCTATACCCTAAAATATTCAACTACTGAGTAAAAACAATGGCACTGCAGATAAGCTTTCAACATTCTATCAAAGGTTTTTATTTTTGGGGCCAGTTTTATATACTGGGGTAGTTTATTGTATAATTTAACTCCAGTGTGAAAAGTTCCTTTTTGATATATGCTTGTGTGTGTGTGTGAAATATGAATGTTTTGATTTTGTCTTGTGTTATGCCTATGAACATCATTGTTTGTTTTAAGAAAAACATCTTTATTCATTAAATTCTTTTTAAAAAACATAATACTTTCAAAGATATATATGCAGGGCAGTGGGAGAATGTTTAAATCTTTAAACAGAGGTCTACATGATTCTCTAGAGTTTACATTTGCCATAATTCTAATCGCTCTCTTTTGTATCCTAAACGTGCTTAGTACATCTGGCGACATACCCCAAAATATGATCCCATATCTTAAGTATGAATGGAAATAAGCAAAATAAGTATTTCTTAATGTGTGCATGCTAGTGCAGGTTTTCAAAATACGTAACGCAAAGCACATCGAGTTCAGTTTAGTATTCAGATATTGTATATGTTTATTCCATTTCAAGTCTTGTTGTATCCATAGTCCTAAAAACTTTGTTTCTGATTTATTTTCTATTTGATGACCATTTAATGTTATATTGCACCACACTGTAACACTCCACTAGTAGCAATACCAACACTGTATAACACTACACTAGGTGCTATTGCACCACACTGTAACACTCCACTAGTAGTAATACCTACACTGTATAACACTACACTAGGTGCTATTGCACCACACTGTAACACTCCACTAGTAGCAATACCAACACTGTATAACACTACACTAGGTGCTATTGCACCACACTGTAACACTCCACTAGTAGCAATACCAACACTGTATAACACTACACTAGGTGCTATTGCACCACACTGTAACACTCCACTAGTAGCAATACCAACACTGTATAACACTACACTAGGTGCTATTGCACCACACTGTGTCACTCCACTAGTAGCAATACCAACACTGTATAACACTACACTAGGTGCTATTGCACCACACTGTAACACTCCACTAGTAGCAATACCAACACTGTATAACACTACACTAGGTGCTATTGCACCACACTGTGTCACTCCACTAGTAGCAATACCTACACTGTATAACACTACACTAGGTGCTATTGCACCACACTGTAACACTCACCTGGTAGCAATACCAACACTGTATAACACTACACTAGGTGCTATTGCACCACACTGTGTCACTCCACTAGTAGCAATACCTACACTGTATAACACTACACTAGGTGCTATTGCACCACACTGTAACACTCCACTAGTAGCAATACCAACACTGTATAACACTACACTAGGTGCTATTGCACCACACTGTAACACTCCACTAGTAGTAATACCTACACTGTATAACACTACACTAGGTGCTATTGCACCACACTGTGTCACTCCACTAGTAGCAATACCTACACTGTATAGCACTACACTAGGTGCTATTGCACCACACTGTGTCACTCCACTAGTAGCAATACCAACACTGTATAACACTACACTATGTGCTATTGCACCACACTGTGTCACTCCACTAGTAGTAATACCAACACTGTATAACACTACACTAGGTGCTATTGCACCACACTGTAACACTCCACTAGTAGCAATACCTACACTGTATAACACTACACTAGGTGCTATTGCACCACACTGTGTCACTCCACTAGTAGCAATACCAACACTGTATAACACTACACTAGGTGCTATTGCACCACACTGTAACACTCCACTAGTAGCAATACCAACACTGTATAACACTACACTAGGTGCTATTGCACCACACTGTAACACTCCACTAGTAGTAATACCTACACTGTATAACACTACACTAGGTGCTATTGCACCACACTGTGTCACTCCACTAGTAGCAATACCAACACTGTATAACACTACACTAGGTGCTATTGCACCACACTGTGTCACTCCACTAGTAGTAATACCAACACTGTATAACACTACACTAGGTGCTATTGCACCACACTGTAACACTCCACTAGTAGCAATACCTACACTGTATAACACTACACTAGGTGCTATTGCACCACACTGTGTCACTCCACTAGTAGCAATACCAACACTGTATAACACTACACTAGGTGCTATTGCACCACACTGTAACACTCCACTAGTAGTAATACCTACACTGTATAACACTACACTAGGTGCTATTGCACCACACTGTAACACTCCACTAGTAGCAATACCAACACTGTATAACACTACACTATGTGCTATTGCACCACACTGCCCCACTCCACTAGTAGCAATACCTACACTGTATAACACTACACTAGGTGCTATTGCACCACACTGTAACACTCCACTAGTAGCAATACCAACACTGTATAACACTACACTATGTGCTATTGCACCACACTGCCCCACTCCACTAGTAGCAATACCTACACTGTATAACACTACACTATGTGCTATTGCACCACACTGTAACACTACACTAGTAGCAATACCAACACTGTATAACACTACACTGTGTGCTATTGCACCACACTGCCCCACTCCACTAGTAGCAATACCTACACTGTATAACACTACACTAGGTGCTATTGCACCACACTGTAACACTCCACTAGTAGCAATACCAACACTGTATAACACTACACTATGTGCTATTGCACCACACTGTAACACTCCACTAGTAGCAATACCAACACTGTATAACACTACACTAGGTGCTATTGCACCACACTGTAACACTCCACTAGTAGCAATACCAACACTGTATAACACTACACTAGGTGCTATTGCACCACACTGCCCCACTCCACTAGTAGCAATACCTACACTGTATAACACTACACTATGTGCTATTGCACCACACTGTAACACTCCACTAGTAGCAATACCAACACTGTATAACACTACACTAGGTGCTATTGCACCACACTGTAACACTCCACTAGTAGCAATACCAACACTGTATAACACTACACTATGTGCTATTGCACCACACTGTAACACTCCACTAGAAGCAATACCAACACTGTATAACACTACACTAGGTGCTATTGCACCACACTGTGTCACTCCACTAGTAGCAATACCAACACTGTATAACACTACACTATGTGCTATTGCACCACACTGTAACACTCCACTAGTAGCAATACCAACACTGTATAACACTACACTAGGTGCTATTGCACCACACTGCCCCACTCCACTAGTAGTAATACCAACACTGTATAACACTCCACTAGTAGCAATACCAACACTGTATAACACTACACTAGGAGCTATTGCACCACACTGTGTCACTCACCTGGTAGCAATACCAACACTGTATAACACCACACTAGGTGCTATTGCACCACACTGTAACACTCCACTAGTAGCAATACCAACACTGTATAACACTACACTAGGTGCTATTGCACCACACTGTAACACTCCACTAGTAGCAATACCAACACTGTATAACACTACACTAGGTGCTATTGCACCACACTGTAACACTCCACTAGTAGCAATACCAACACTGTATAACACTACACTATGTGCTATTGCGCAACACTGTAACACTCACCTGGTAGCAATACCAACACTGTATAACACTACACTATGTGCTATTGCACCACACTGTAACACTCCACTAGTAGCAATACCAACACTGTATAACACTACACTAGGAGCTATTGCACCACACTGTGTCACTCCACTAGTAGCAATACCAACACTGTATAACACTACACTAGGAGCTATTGCACCACACTGTGTCACTCCACTAGTAGCAATACCAACACTGTATAACACTACACTAGGTGCTATTGCACCACACTGTGTCACTCCACTAGTAGCAATACCAACACTGTATAACACTACACTAGGTGCTATTGCACCACACTGTAACACTCCACTAGTAGCAATACCAACACTGTATAACACTACACTAGGTGCTATTGCACCACACTGTAACACTCCACTAGTAGCAATACCAACACTGTATAACACTACACTAGGTGCTATTGCACCACACTGTGTCACTCCACTAGTAGCAATACCTACACTGTATAACACTACACTAGGTGCTATTGCACCACACTGTAACACTCCACTAGTAGCAATACCAACACTGTATAACACTACACTAGGTGCTATTGCACCACACTGTAACACTCCACTAGTAGCAATACCAACACTGTATAACACTACACTAGTAGCTATTGCACCACACTGTGTCACTCCTCTAGTAGTAATACCAACACTGTATAACACTACACTAGGTGCTATTGCACCACACTGTGTCACTCCACTAGTAGCAATACCAACACTGTATAACACTACACTAGGTGCTATTGCACCACACTGTAACACTCACCTGGTAGCAATACCAACACTGTATAACACTACACTAGGTGCTATTGCACCACACTGTAACACTCCACTAGTAGCAATACCAACACTGTATAACACTACACTAGGTGCTATTGCACCACACTGGGACACTCCACTAGTAGCAATACCAACACTGTATAACACTACACTAGGTGCTATTGCACCACACTGTGTCACTCCACTAGTAGCAATACCAACACTGTATAACACTACACTAGGTGCTATTGCACCACACTGCCCCACTCCACTAGTAGCAATACCAACACTGTATAACACTACACTAGGTGCTATTGCACCACACTGCCCCACTCCACTAGTAGCAATACCAACACTGTATAACACTACACTAGGTGCTATTGCACCACACTGTGTCACTCCACTAGTAGCAATACCAACACTGTATAACACTACACTAGGTGCTATTGCACCACACTGTAACACTCCACTAGTAGCAATACCAACACTGTATAACACTACACTAGGTGCTATTGCACCACACTGCCCCACTCCACTAGTAGCAATACCAACACTGTATAACACTACACTAGGTGCTATTGCACCACACTGTAACACTCCACTAGTAGCAATACCAACACTGTATAACACTACACTAGGTGCTATTGCACCACACTGTATAACACTCACCTGGTAGCAATACCAACACTGTATAACACTACACTAGGTGCTATTGCACCACACTGTGTCACTCCACTAGTAGTAATACCAACACTGTATAACACTACACTAGGTGCTATTGCACCACACTGTAACACTCCACTAGTAGCAATACCAACACTGTATAACACTACACTAGTAGCTATTGCACCACACTGTAACACTCCACTAGTAGCAATACCAACACTGTATAACACTACACTAGGTGCTTTTGCACCACACTGTAACACTCCACTAGTAGTAATACCAACACTGTATAACACTACACTAGGTGCTATTGCACCACACTGTGTCACTCCACTAGTAGTAATACCAACACTGTATAACACTACACTAGGTGCTATTGCACCACACTGTAACACTCCACTAGTAGCAATACCAACACTGTATAACACTACACTAGTAGCTATTGCACCACACTGTAACACTCCACTAGTAGCAATACCAACACTGTATAACACTACACTAGGTGCTATTGCACCACACTGTGTCACTCCACTAGTAGCAATACCAACACTGTATAACACTACACTAGGTGCTATTGCACCACACTGTAACACTCCACTAGTAGCAATACCAACACTGTATAACACTACACTAGGTGCTATTGCACCACACTGTAACACTCCACTAGTAGCAATACCAACACTGTATAACACTACACTAGGTGCTTTTGCACCACACTGTAACACTCCACTAGTAGTAATACCAACACTGTATAACACTACACTAGGTGCTATTGCACCACACTGTGTCACTCCACTAGTAGCAATACCAACACTGTATAACACTACACTAGGTGCTATTGCACCACACTGTAACACTCCACTAGTAGTAATACCTACACTGTATAACACTACACTAGGTGCTATTGCACCACACTGTAACACTCCACTGGTAGCAATACCAACACTGTATAACACTACACTAGGTGCTATTGCACCACACTGTGTCACTCCACTAGTAGCAATACCTACACTGTATAACACTACACTAGGTGCTATTGCACCACACTGTAACACTCCACTGGTAGCAATACCAACACTGTATAACACTACACTAGGTGCTATTGCACCACACTGTGTCACTCCACTAGTAGCAATACCAACACTGTATAACACTACACTAGGTGCTATTGCACCACACTGTAACACTCACCTGGTAGCAATACCAACACTGTATAACACTACACTAGGTGCTATTGCACCACACTGTGTCACTCCACTAGTAGCAATACCAACACTGTATAACACTACACTAGGTGCTATTGCACCACACTGTAACACTCCACTAGTAGTAATACCTACACTGTATAACACTACACTAGGTGCTATTGCACCACACTGTAACACTCCACTGGTAGCAATACCAACACTGTATAACACTACACTAGGTGCTATTGCACCACACTGTGTCACTCCACTAGTAGCAATACCTACACTGTATAACACTACACTAGGTGCTATTGCACCACACTGTAACACTCCACTGGTAGCAATACCAACACTGTATAACACTACACTAGGTGCTATTGCACCACACTGTGTCACTCCACTAGTAGCAATACCAACACTGTATAACACTCACCTGGTAGCAATACCTACACTGTATAACACTACACTATCTGCTATTGCACCACACTGTGTCACTCCACTAGCAGTAATACCAACACTGTATAACACTACACTATGTGCTATTGCACCACACTGTAACACTCCACTAGTAGTAATACCAACACTGTATAACACTACACTAGGTGCTATTGCACCACACTGTAACACTCCACTAGTAGCAATACCAACACTGTATAACACTACACTAGTAGCAATACCAACACTGTATAACACTACACTAGTAGCAATACCAACACTGTATAACACTACACTATGTGCTATTGCACCACACTGTAACACTCCACTAGTAGTAATACCAACACTGTATAACACTACACTAGGTGCTATTGCACCACACTGTAACACTCCACTAGTAGCAATACCTACACTGTATAACACTACACTAGTAGTAATACCAACACTGTATAACACTACACTATGTGCTATTGCACCACACTGTGTCACTCCACTAGTAGTAATACCAACACTGTATAACACTACACTAGGTGCTTTTGCACCACACTGTAACACTCCACTAGTAGTAATACCAACACTGTATAACACTACACTAGGTGCTATTGCACCACACTGTAACACTCACCTGGTAGCAATACCAACACTGTATAACACTACACTAGGAGCTATTGCACCACACTGTGTCACTCCACTAGTAGTGATACCAACACTGTATAACACTACACTAGGTGCTATTGCACCACACTGTAACACTCCACTAGTAGCAATACCTACACTGTATAACACTACACTAGGTGCTATTGCACCACACTGTGTCACTCCACTAGTAGCAATACCAACACTGTATAACACTACACTAGGTGCTATTGCACCACACTGTAACACTCCACTAGTAGCAATACCAACACTGTATAACACTACACTAGGTGCTATTGCACCACACTGTAACACTCCACTAGTAGTAATACCTACACTGTATAACACTACACTAGGTGCTATTGCACCACACTGTGTCACTCCACTAGTAGCAATACCAACACTGTATAACACTACACTAGGTGCTATTGCACCACACTGTGTCACTCCACTAGTAGTAATACCAACACTGTATAACACTACACTAGGTGCTATTGCACCACACTGTAACACTCCACTAGTAGCAATACCTACACTGTATAACACTACACTAGGTGCTATTGCACCACACTGTGTCACTCCACTAGTAGCAATACCAACACTGTATAACACTACACTAGGTGCTATTGCACCACACTGTAACACTCCACTAGTAGTAATACCTACACTGTATAACACTACACTAGGTGCTATTGCACCACACTGTAACACTCCACTAGTAGCAATACCAACACTGTATAACACTACACTATGTGCTATTGCACCACACTGCCCCACTCCACTAGTAGCAATACCTACACTGTATAACACTACACTAGGTGCTATTGCACCACACTGTAACACTCCACTAGTAGCAATACCAACACTGTATAACACTACACTATGTGCTATTGCACCACACTGCCCCACTCCACTAGTAGCAATACCTACACTGTATAACACTACACTATGTGCTATTGCACCACACTGTAACACTACACTAGTAGCAATACCAACACTGTATAACACTACACTATGTGCTATTGCACCACACTGCCCCACTCCACTAGTAGCAATACCTACACTGTATAACACTACACTAGGTGCTATTGCACCACACTGTAACACTCCACTAGTAGCAATACCAACACTGTATAACACTACACTATGTGCTATTGCACCACACTGTAACACTCCACTAGTAGCAATACCAACACTGTATAACACTACACTAGGTGCTATTGCACCACACTGTAACACTCCACTAGTAGCAATACCAACACTGTATAACACTACACTAGGTGCTATTGCACCACACTGCCCCACTCCACTAGTAGCAATACCTACACTGTATAACACTACACTATGTGCTATTGCACCACACTGTAACACTCCACTAGTAGCAATACCAACACTGTATAACACTACACTAGGTGCTATTGCACCACACTGTAACACTCCACTAGTAGCAATACCAACACTGTATAACACTACACTATGTGCTATTGCACCACACTGTAACACTCCACTAGAAGCAATACCAACACTGTATAACACTACACTAGGTGCTATTGCACCACACTGTGTCACTCCACTAGTAGCAATACCAACACTGTATAACACTACACTATGTGCTATTGCACCACACTGTAACACTCCACTAGTAGCAATACCAACACTGTATAACACTACACTAGGTGCTATTGCACCACACTGCCCCACTCCACTAGTAGTAATACCAACACTGTATAACACTCCACTAGTAGCAATACCAACACTGTATAACACTACACTAGGAGCTATTGCACCACACTGTGTCACTCACCTGGTAGCAATACCAACACTGTATAACACCACACTAGGTGCTATTGCACCACACTGTAACACTCCACTAGTAGCAATACCAACACTGTATAACACTACACTAGGTGCTATTGCACCACACTGTAACACTCCACTAGTAGCAATACCAACACTGTATAACACTACACTAGGTGCTATTGCACCACACTGTAACACTCCACTAGTAGTAATACCTACACTGTATAACACTACACTAGGTGCTATTGCACCACACTGTGTCACTCCACTAGTAGCAATACCTACACTGTATAACACTACACTAGGTGCTATTGCACCACACTGTAACACTCACCTGGTAGCAATACCAACACTGTATAACACTACACTAGGTGCTATTGCACCACACTGTAACACTCCACTAGTAGCAATACCAACACTGTATAACACTACACTAGGTGCTATTGCACCACACTGCCCCACTCCACTAGTAGCAATACCAACACTGTATAACACTACACTAGGTGCTATTGCACCACACTGTAACACTCCACTAGTAGCAATACCAACACTGTATAACACTACACTAGGTGCTATTGCACCACACTGTAACACTCCACTAGTAGCAATACCAACACTGTATAACACTACACTAGGTGCTATTGCACCACACTGTAACACTCCACTAGTAGTAATACCAACACTGTATAACACTACACTAGGTGCTATTGCACCACACTGCCCCACTCCACTAGTAGTAATACCAACACTGTATAACACTACACTATGTGCTATTGCACCACACTGTAACACTCCACTAGTAGCAATACCAACACTGTATAACACTACACTAGGTGCTATTGCACCACACTGCCCCACTCCACCAGTAGCAATACCAACACTGTATAACACCACACTAGGTGCTATTGCACCACACTGCCCCACTCCACTAGTAGTAATACCAACACTGTATAACACTACACTAGGTGCTATTGCACCACACTGCCCCACTCCACCAGTAGCAATACCAACACTGTATAACACCACACTAGGTGCTATTGCACCACACTGTAACACTCCACTAGTAGCAATACCTACACTGTATAACACTACACTAGGTGCTATTGCACCACACTGTGTCACTCCACTAGTAGCAATACCAACACTGTATAACACTACACTAGGTGCTATTGCACCACACTGTAACACTCCACTAGTAGCAATACCAACACTGTATAACACTACACTAGGTGCTATTGCACCACACTGTAACACTCCACTAGTAGTAATACCTACACTGTATAACACTACACTAGGTGCTATTGCACCACACTGTGTCACTCCACTAGTAGCAATACCAACACTGTATAACACTACACTAGGTGCTATTGCACCACACTGTGTCACTCCACTAGTAGTAATACCAACACTGTATAACACTACACTAGGTGCTATTGCACCACACTGTAACACTCCACTAGTAGCAATACCTACACTGTATAACACTACACTAGGTGCTATTGCACCACACTGTGTCACTCCACTAGTAGCAATACCAACACTGTATAACACTACACTAGGTGCTATTGCACCACACTGTAACACTCCACTAGTAGTAATACCTACACTGTATAACACTACACTAGGTGCTATTGCACCACACTGTAACACTCCACTAGTAGCAATACCAACACTGTATAACACTACACTATGTGCTATTGCACCACACTGCCCCACTCCACTAGTAGCAATACCTACACTGTATAACACTACACTAGGTGCTATTGCACCACACTGTAACACTCCACTAGTAGCAATACCAACACTGTATAACACTACACTATGTGCTATTGCACCACACTGCCCCACTCCACTAGTAGCAATACCTACACTGTATAACACTACACTATGTGCTATTGCACCACACTGTAACACTACACTAGTAGCAATACCAACACTGTATAACACTACACTATGTGCTATTGCACCACACTGCCCCACTCCACTAGTAGCAATACCTACACTGTATAACACTACACTAGGTGCTATTGCACCACACTGTAACACTCCACTAGTAGCAATACCAACACTGTATAACACTACACTATGTGCTATTGCACCACACTGTAACACTCCACTAGTAGCAATACCAACACTGTATAACACTACACTAGGTGCTATTGCACCACACTGTAACACTCCACTAGTAGCAATACCAACACTGTATAACACTACACTAGGTGCTATTGCACCACACTGCCCCACTCCACTAGTAGCAATACCTACACTGTATAACACTACACTATGTGCTATTGCACCACACTGTAACACTCCACTAGTAGCAATACCAACACTGTATAACACTACACTAGGTGCTATTGCACCACACTGTAACACTCCACTAGTAGCAATACCAACACTGTATAACACTACACTATGTGCTATTGCACCACACTGTAACACTCCACTAGAAGCAATACCAACACTGTATAACACTACACTAGGTGCTATTGCACCACACTGTGTCACTCCACTAGTAGCAATACCAACACTGTATAACACTACACTATGTGCTATTGCACCACACTGTAACACTCCACTAGTAGCAATACCAACACTGTATAACACTACACTAGGTGCTATTGCACCACACTGCCCCACTCCACTAGTAGTAATACCAACACTGTATAACACTCCACTAGTAGCAATACCAACACTGTATAACACTACACTAGGAGCTATTGCACCACACTGTGTCACTCACCTGGTAGCAATACCAACACTGTATAACACCACACTAGGTGCTATTGCACCACACTGTAACACTCCACTAGTAGCAATACCAACACTGTATAACACTACACTAGGTGCTATTGCACCACACTGTAACACTCCACTAGTAGCAATACCAACACTGTATAACACTACACTAGGTGCTATTGCACCACACTGTAACACTCCACTAGTAGTAATACCTACACTGTATAACACTACACTAGGTGCTATTGCACCACACTGTGTCACTCCACTAGTAGCAATACCTACACTGTATAACACTACACTAGGAGCTATTGCACCACACTGTAACACTCCACTAGTAGCAATACCAACACTGTATAACACTACACTAGGAGCTATTGCACCACACTGTAACACTCCACTAGTAGCAATACCAACACTGTATAACACTACACTAGGTGCTATTGCACCACACTGTGTCACTCCACTAGTAGCAATACCAACACTGTATAACACTACACTAGGTGCTATTGCACCACACTGTAACACTCCACTAGTAGCAATACCTACACTGTATAACACTACACTAGGAGCTATTGCACCACACTGTAACACTCACCTGGTAGCAATACCAACACTGTATAACACTACACTAGGTGCTATTGCACCACACTGTAACACTCCACTAGTAGCAATACCAACACTGTATAACACTACACTAGGTGCTATTGCACCACACTGCCCCACTCCACTAGTAGCAATACCAACACTGTATAACACTACACTAGGTGCTATTGCACCACACTGTAACACTCCACTAGTAGCAATACCAACACTGTATAACACTACACTAGGTGCTATTGCACCACACTGTAACACTCCACTAGTAGCAATACCAACACTGTATAACACTACACTAGGTGCTATTGCACCACACTGTAACACTCCACTAGTAGTAATACCAACACTGTATAACACTACACTAGGTGCTATTGCACCACACTGCCCCACTCCACTAGTAGTAATACCAACACTGTATAACACTACACTATGTGCTATTGCACCACACTGTAACACTCCACTAGTAGCAATACCAACACTGTATAACACTACACTAGGTGCTATTGCACCACACTGCCCCACTCCACCAGTAGCAATACCAACACTGTATAACACCACACTAGGTGCTATTGCACCACACTGCCCCACTCCACTAGTAGTAATACCAACACTGTATAACACTACACTAGGTGCTATTGCACCACACTGCCCCACTCCACCAGTAGCAATACCAACACTGTATAACACCACACTAGGTGCTATTGCACCACACTGTAACACTCCACTAGTAGCAATACCAACACTGTATAACACTACACTAGGTGCTATTGCACCACACTGTAACACTCACCTGGTAGCAATACCAACACTGTATAACACCACACTAGGTGCTATTGCACCACACTGTGTCACTCCACTAGTAGCAATACCTACACTGTATAACACTACACTAGTAGTAATACCAACACTGTATAACACTACACTAGGTGCTATTGCACCACACTGTGTCACTCCACTAGTAGTAATACCTACACTGTATAACACTACACTAGGTGCTATTGCACCACACTGTAACACTCATCTGGTAGCAATACCAACACTGTATAACACTAGATAGATAGATAGATAGATAGATAGGTTTTTATTAATTCCATTTGATCAAATACATGCATTCAATACATTTTTGATATAGGACACGTCAGAATTTACATGCATAAAATAAAAGAACTAACAGGTATATATTACTAAGATTATAACTATTTATAACTTATTATAATAGCAAATCTTAATAGATACAATCTTATTGCACAACTATTTACACCTCACTCTATTATCATAATATGAAAACTTAATTCTATAAATACAACAACATACAGCTAGGTATTAAAATTAAATTAAAAAAGTAAAATATAGTTATAGATTCCATCACTCCTATACGCTAAAATATTCAACTACTGAGTAAAAACAATGGCACTGCAGATAAGCTTTCAACATTCTATCAAAGGTTTTTATTTTTGGGGCCAGTTTTATATACTGGGGTAGTTTATTGTATAATTTAACTCCAGTGTGAAAAGTTCCTTTTTGATATATGCTTGTGTGTGTGTGTGAAATATGAATGTTTTGATTTTGTCTTGTGTTATGCCTATGAACATCATTGTTTGTTTTAAGAAAAACATCTTTATTCATTAAATTCTTTTTAAAAAACATAATACTTTCAAAGATATATATGCAGGGCAGTGGGAGAATGTTTAAATCTTTAAACAGAGGTCTACATGATTCTCTAGAGTTTACATTTGCCATAATTCTAATCGCTCTCTTTTGTATCCTAAACGTGCTTAGTACATCTGGCGACATACCCCAAAATATGATCCCATATCTTAAGTATGAATGGAAATAAGCAAAATAAGTATTTCTTAATGTGTGCATGCTAGTGCAGGTTTTCAAAATACGTAACGCAAAGCACATCGAGTTCAGTTTAGTATTCAGATATTGTATATGTTTATTCCATTTCAAGTCTTGTTGTATCCATAGTCCTAAAAACTTTGTTTCTGATTTATTTTCTATTTGATGACCATTTAATGTTATATTGCACCACACTGTAACACTCCACTAGTAGCAATACCAACACTGTATAACACTACACTAGGTGCTATTGCACCACACTGTAACACTCCACTAGTAGTAATACCTACACTGTATAACACTACACTAGGTGCTATTGCACCACACTGTAACACTCCACTAGTAGCAATACCAACACTGTATAACACTACACTAGGTGCTATTGCACCACACTGTAACACTCCACTAGTAGCAATACCAACACTGTATAACACTACACTAGGTGCTATTGCACCACACTGTAACACTCCACTAGTAGCAATACCAACACTGTATAACACTACACTAGGTGCTATTGCACCACACTGTGTCACTCCACTAGTAGCAATACCAACACTGTATAACACTACACTAGGTGCTATTGCACCACACTGTAACACTCCACTAGTAGCAATCCCAACACTGTATAACACTACACTAGGTGCTATTGCACCACACTGTGTCACTCCACTAGTAGCAATACCTACACTGTATAACACTACACTAGGTGCTATTGCACCACACTGTAACACTCACCTGGTAGCAATACCAACACTGTATAACACTACACTAGGTGCTATTGCACCACACTGTGTCACTCCACTAGTAGCAATACCTACACTGTATAACACTACACTAGGTGCTATTGCACCACACTGTAACACTCCACTAGTAGCAATACCAACACTGTATAACACTACACTAGGTGCTATTGCACCACACTGTAACACTCCACTAGTAGTAATACCTACACTGTATAACACTACACTAGGTGCTATTGCACCACACTGTGTCACTCCACTAGTAGCAATACCTACACTGTATAACACTACACTAGGTGCTATTGCACCACACTGTGTCACTCCACTAGTAGCAATACCAACACTGTATAACACTACACTATGTGCTATTGCACCACACTGTGTCACTCCACTAGTAGTAATACCAACACTGTATAACACTACACTAGGTGCTATTGCACCACACTGTAACACTCCACTAGTAGCAATACCTACACTGTATAACACTACACTAGGTGCTATTGCACCACACTGTGTCACTCCACTAGTAGCAATACCAACACTGTATAACACTACACTAGGTGCTATTGCACCACACTGTAACACTCCACTAGTAGCAATACCAACACTGTATAACACTACACTAGGTGCTATTGCACCACACTGTAACACTCCACTAGTAGCAATACCAACACTGTATAACACTACACTAGGTGCTATTGCACCACACTGTAACACTCCACTAGTAGTAATACCTACACTGTATAACACTACACTAGGTGCTATTGCACCACACTGTAACACTCCACTAGTAGCAATACCAACACTGTATAACACTACACTATGTGCTATTGCACCACACTGCCCCACTCCACTAGTAGCAATACCTACACTGTATAACACTACACTAGGTGCTATTGCACCACACTGTAACACTCCACTAGTAGCAATACCAACACTGTATAACACTACACTATGTGCTATTGCACCACACTGCCCCACTCCACTAGTAGCAATACCTACACTGTATAACACTACACTATGTGCTATTGCACCACACTGTAACACTACACTAGTAGCAATACCAACACTGTATAACACTACACTATGTGCTATTGCACCACACTGCCCCACTCCACTAGTAGCAATACCTACACTGTATAACACTACACTAGGTGCTATTGCACCACACTGTAACACTCCACTAGTAGCAATACCAACACTGTATAACACTACACTATGTGCTATTGCACCACACTGTAACACTCCACTAGTAGCAATACCAACACTGTATAACACTACACTAGGTGCTATTGCACCACACTGTAACACTCCACTAGTAGCAATACCAACACTGTATAACACTACACTAGGTGCTATTGCACCACACTGCCCCACTCCACTAGTAGCAATACCTACACTGTATAACACTACACTATGTGCTATTGCACCACACTGTAACACTCCACTAGTAGCAATACCAACACTGTATAACACTACACTAGGTGCTATTGCACCACACTGTAACACTCCACTAGTAGCAATACCAACACTGTATAACACTACACTATGTGCTATTGCACCACACTGTAACACTCCACTAGAAGCAATACCAACACTGTATAACACTACACTAGGTGCTATTGCACCACACTGTGTCACTCCACTAGTAGCAATACCAACACTGTATAACACTACACTATGTGCTATTGCACCACACTGTAACACTCCACTAGTAGCAATACCAACAATGTATAACACTACACTAGGTGCTATTGCACCACACTGCCCCACTCCACTAGTAGTAATACCAACACTGTATAACACTCCACTAGTAGCAATACCAACACTGTATAACACTACACTAGGAGCTATTGCACCACACTGTGTCACTCACCTGGTAGCAATACCAACACTGTATAACACCACACTAGGTGCTATTGCACCACACTGTAACACTCCACTAGTAGCAATACCAACACTGTATAACACTACACTAGGTGCTATTGCACCACACTGTAACACTCCACTAGTAGCAATACCAACACTGTATAACACTACACTAGGTGCTATTGCACCACACTGTAACACTCCACTAGTAGCAATACCAACACTGTATAACACTACACTATGTGCTATTGCGCAACACTGTAACACTCACCTGGTAGCAATACCAACACTGTATAACACTACACTATGTGCTATTGCACCACACTGTAACACTCCACTAGTAGCAATACCAACACTGTATAACACTACACTAGGAGCTATTGCACCACACTGTGTCACTCCACTAGTAGCAATACCAACACTGTATAACACTACACTAGGAGCTATTGCACCACACTGTGTCACTCCACTAGTAGCAATACCAACACTGTATAACACTACACTAGGTGCTATTGCACCACACTGTGTCACTCCACTAGTAGCAATACCAACACTGTATAACACTACACTAGGTGCTATTGCACCACACTGTAACACTCCACTAGTAGCAATACCAACACTGTATAACACTACACTAGGTGCTATTGCACCACACTGTAACACTCCACTAGTAGCAATACCAACACTGTATAACACTACACTAGGTGCTATTGCACCACACTGTGTCACTCCACTAGTAGCAATACCTACACTGTATAACACTACACTAGGTGCTATTGCACCACACTGTAACACTCCACTAGTAGCAATACCAACACTGTATAACACTACACTAGGTGCTATTGCACCACACTGTAACACTCCACTAGTAGCAATACCAACACTGTATAACACTACACTAGTAGCTATTGCACCACACTGTGTCACTCCTCTAGTAGTAATACCAACACTGTATAACACTACACTAGGTGCTATTGCACCACACTGTGTCACTCCACTAGTAGCAATACCAACACTGTATAACACTACACTAGGTGCTATTGCACCACACTGTAACACTCACCTGGTAGCAATACCAACACTGTATAACACTACACTAGGTGCTATTGCACCACACTGTAACACTCCACTAGTAGCAATACCAACACTGTATAACACTACACTAGGTGCTATTGCACCACACTGGGACACTCCACTAGTAGCAATACCAACACTGTATAACACTACACTAGGTGCTATTGCACCACACTGTGTCACTCCACTAGTAGCAATACCAACACTGTATAACACTACACTAGGTGCTATTGCACCACACTGCCCCACTCCACTAGTAGCAATACCAACACTGTATAACACTACACTAGGTGCTATTGCACCACACTGCCCCACTCCACTAGTAGCAATACCAACACTGTATAACACTACACTAGGTGCTATTGCACCACACTGTGTCACTCCACTAGTAGCAATACCAACACTGTATAACACTACACTAGGTGCTATTGCACCACACTGTAACACTCCACTAGTAGCAATACCAACACTGTATAACACTACACTAGGTGCTATTGCACCACACTGCCCCACTCCACTAGTAGCAATACCAACACTGTATAACACTACACTAGGTGCTATTGCACCACACTGTAACACTCCACTAGTAGCAATACCAACACTGTATAACACTACACTAGGTGCTATTGCACCACACTGTATAACACTCACCTGGTAGCAATACCAACACTGTATAACACTACACTAGGTGCTATTGCACCACACTGTGTCACTCCACTAGTAGTAATACCAACACTGTATAACACTACACTAGGTGCTATTGCACCACACTGTAACACTCCACTAGTAGCAATACCAACACTGTATAACACTACACTAGTAGCTATTGCACCACACTGTAACACTCCACTAGTAGCAATACCAACACTGTATAACACTACACTAGGTGCTTTTGCACCACACTGTAACACTCCACTAGTAGTAATACCAACACTGTATAACACTACACTAGGTGCTATTGCACCACACTGTGTCACTCCACTAGTAGTAATACCAACACTGTATAACACTACACTAGGTGCTATTGCACCACACTGTAACACTCCACTAGTAGCAATACCAACACTGTATAACACTACACTAGTAGCTATTGCACCACACTGTAACACTCCACTAGTAGCAATACCAACACTGTATAACACTACACTAGGTGCTATTGCACCACACTGTGTCACTCCACTAGTAGCAATACCAACACTGTATAACACTACACTAGGTGCTATTGCACCACACTGTAACACTCCACTAGTAGCAATACCAACACTGTATAACACTACACTAGGTGCTATTGCACCACACTGTAACACTCCACTAGTAGCAATACCAACACTGTATAACACTACACTAGGTGCTTTTGCACCACACTGTAACACTCCACTAGTAGTAATACCAACACTGTATAACACTACACTAGGTGCTATTGCACCACACTGTAACACTCACCTGGTAGCAATACCAACACTGTATAACACTACACTAGGTGCTATTGCACCACACTGTGTCACTCCACTAGTAGCAATACCAACACTGTATAACACTACACTAGGTGCTATTGCACCACACTGTAACACTCCACTAGTAGTAATACCTACACTGTATAACACTACACTAGGTGCTATTGCACCACACTGTAACACTCCACTGGTAGCAATACCAACACTGTATAACACTACACTAGGTGCTATTGCACCACACTGTGTCACTCCACTAGTAGCAATACCTACACTGTATAACACTACACTAGGTGCTATTGCACCACACTGTAACACTCCACTGGTAGCAATACCAACACTGTATAACACTACACTAGGTGCTATTGCACCACACTGTGTCACTCCACTAGTAGCAATACCAACACTGTATAACACTCACCTGGTAGCAATACCTACACTGTATAACACTACACTATGTGCTATTGCACCACACTGTGTCACTCCACTAGTAGTAATACCAACACTGTATAACACTACACTATGTGCTATTGCACCACACTGTAACACTCCACTAGTAGTAATACCAACACTGTATAACACTACACTAGGTGCTATTGCACCACACTGTAACACTCCACTAGTAGCAATACCAACACTGTATAACACTACACTAGTAGCAATACCAACACTGTATAACACTACACTAGTAGCAATACCAACACTGTATAACACTACACTATGTGCTATTGCACCACACTGTAACACTCCACTAGTAGTAATACCAACACTGTATAACACTACACTAGGTGCTATTGCACCACACTGTAACACTCCACTAGTAGTAATACCAACACTGTATAACACTACACTAGGTGCTATTGCACCACACTGTAACACTCCACTAGTAGCAATACCAACACTGTATAACACTACACTAGTAGCAATACCAACACTGTATAACACTACACTATGTGCTATTGTACCACACTGTGTCACTCCACTAGTAGTAATACCAACACTGTATAACACTACACTAGGTGCTTTTGCACCACACTGTAACACTCACCTGGTAGCAATACCAACACTGTATAACACTACACTAGGTGCTATTGCACCACACTGTGTCACTCCACTAGTAGTGATACCTACACTGTATAACACTACACTAGGTGCTATTGCACCACACTGTGTCACTCCACTAGTAGTGATACCAACACTGTATAACACTACACTAGGTGCTATTGCACCACACTGTAACACTCACCTGGTAGCAATACCAACACTGTATAACACTACACTAGGTGCTATTGCACCACACTGTGTCACTCCACTAGTAGTGATACCAACACTGTATAACACTACACTAGGTGCTATTGCACCACACTGTGTCACTCCACTAGTAGTGATACCTACACTGTATAACACTACACTAGGTGCTATTGCACCACACTGTAACACTCCACTAGTAGTAATACCAACACTGTATAACACTACACTATGTGCTATTGCACCACACTGTAACACTCCACTAGTAGCAATACCAACACTGTATAACACTACACTAGGTGCTATTGCACCACACTGTGTCACTCCACTAGTAGTAATACCAACACTGTATAACACTACACTAGGAGCTATTGCACCACACTGTAACACTCCACTAGTAGCAATACCAACACTGTATAACACTACACTAGGTGCTATTGCACCACACTGTAACACTCCACTAGTAGTGATACCTACACTGTATAACACTACACTAGGTGCTATTGCACCACACTGTGTCACTCCACTAGTAGTAATACCAACACTGTATAACACTACACTAGGAGCTATTGCACCACACTGTAACACTCCACTAGTAGCAATACCAACACTGTATAACACTACACTAGGTGCTATTGCACCACACTGTAACACTCCACTAGTAGCAATACCAACACTGTATAACACTACACTAGGAGCTATTGCACCACACTGTGTCACTCCACTAGTAGTGATACCTACACTGTATAACACTACACTATGTGCTATTGCACCACACTGTGTCACTCCACTAGTAGTAATACCAACACTGTATAACACTACACTAGGTGCTTTTGCACCACACTGTGACACTCACCTGGTAGCAATACCAACACTGTATAACCCTACACTAGGTGCTATTGCACCACACTGTAACACTCCACTAGTAGCAATACCAACACTGTATAACACTACACTAGGTGCTATTGCACCACACTGTAACACTCCACTAGTAGTAATACCAACACTGTATAACACTACACTAGGTGCTATTGCACCACACTGTAACACTCACCTGGTAGCAATACCAACACTGTATAACCCTACACTAGGAGCTATTGCACCACACTGTAACACTCCACTAGTAGTAATACCTACACTGTATAACACTACACTATGTGCTATTGCACCACACTGTAACACTCCACTAGTAGTAATACCAACACTGTATAACACTACACTAGGTGCTATTGCACCACACTGTGACACTACACTAGTAGTAATACCTACACTGTATAACCCTACACTAGGAGCTATTGCACCACACTGTAACACTCCACTAGTAGTAATACCTACACTGTATAACACTACACTATGTGCTATTGCACCACACTGTAACACTCCACTAGTAGTAATACCAACACTGTATAACACTACACTAGGTGCTGTTGCACCACACTGTAACACTCCACTAGTAGCAATACCAACACTGTATAACATTACACTAGGTGCTATTGCACCACACTGTGTCACTCACCTGGTAGCAATACCAACACTGTATAACACTACACTAGGTGCTATTGCACCACACTGTAACACTCCACTCTTAGCAATACCTACACTGTATAACACTACACTATGTGCTATTGCACCACACTGTAACACTCACCTGGTAGCAATACCAACACTGTATAACACTACACTAGGTGCTATTGCACCACACTGTGTCACTCCACTAGTAGCAATACCAACACTGTATAACACTACACTAGGTGCTATTGCACCACACTGTAACACTCCACTAGTAGCAATACCTACACTGTATAACACTACACTAGGTGCTATTGCTCCACACTGTAACACTCCACTAGTAGCAATACCAACACTGTATAACACTACACTAGGTGCTATTGCACCACACTGTGTCACTCACCTGGTAGCAATACCAACACTGTATAACACTACACTAGGTGCTATTGCACCACACTGTAACACTCCACTATTAGCAATACCAACACTGTATAACACTACACTAGGTGCTATTGCACCACACTGTGACACTCCACTAGTAGCAATACCAACACTGTATAACACTACACTAGTAGCTATTGCACCACACTGTGTCACTCCACTAGTAGCAATACCTACACTGTATAACACTACACTAGGTGCTATTGCACCACACTGTAACACTCCACTAGTAGCAATACCTACACTGTATAACACTACACTAGGTGCTATTGCACCACACTGTGTCACTCCACTGGTAGCAATACCAACACTGTATAACACTACACTATGTGCTATTGCACCACACTGTAACACTCCACTAGTAGCAATACCAACACTGTATAACACTACACTAGGTGCTATTGCACCACACTGTGTCACTCCACTAGTAGTAATACCAACACTGTATAACACTACACTATGTGCTATTGCACCACACTGTAACACTCCACTAGTAGCAATACCTACACTGTATAACACTACACTAGGTGCTATTGCACCACACTGTGTCACTCCACTAGTAGTAATACCTACACTGTATAACACTACACTAGGTGCTATTGCACCACACTGTGACACTCCACTAGTAGCAATACCTACACTGTATAACACTACACTAGGTGCTATTGCACCACACTGTAACACTCCACTAGTAGCAATACCAACACTGTATAACACTACACTAGTAGCAATACCTACACTGTATAACACTACACTAGGTGCTATTGCACCACACTGTAACACTCCACTAGTAGCAATACCTACACTGTATAACACTACACTAGGTGCTATTGCACCACACTGTGACACTCCACTAGTAGCAATACCTACACTGTATAACACTACACTAGGTGCTATTGCACCACACTGTGTCACTCCACTAGTAGTAATACCTACACTGTATAACACTACACTAGGTGCTATTGCACCACACTGTGACACTCCACTAGTAGCAATACCTACACTGTATAACACTACACTAGGTGCTATTGCACCACACTGTAACACTCCACTAGTAGCAATACCACCACTGTATAACACTACACTAGTAGCAATACCTACACTGTATAACACTACACTAGGTGCTATTGCACCACACTGTGACACTCCACTAGTAGCAATACCTACACTGTATAACACTACACTAGGTGCTATTGCACCACACTGTAACACTCCACTAGTAGCAATACCAACACTGTATAACACTACACTAGGTGCTATTGCACCACACTGTGTCACTCCACTAGTAGCAATACCAACACTGTATAACACTACACTAGGTGCTATTGCACCACACTGTAACACTCCACTAGTAGCAATACCTACACTGTATAACACTCCACTAGTAGCAATACCTACACTGTATAACACTACACTAGGTGCTATTGCACCACACTGTAACACTCCACTAGTAGCAATACCAACACTGTATAACACTCCACTAGTAGTAATACCAACACTGTATAACACTACACTAGGTGCTATTGCACCACACTGTGACACTCCACTAGTAGCAATACCTACACTGTATAACACTACACTAGGTGCTATTGCACCACACTGTGTCACTCCACTAGTAGCAATACCAACACTGTATAACACTTCACTAGGAGCTATTGCACCACACTGTGACACTCCACTAGTAGCAATACCATCACTGTATAACACTACACTATGTGCTATTGCACCACACTGTAACACTCCACTAGTAGCAATACCTACACTGTATAACACTACACTAGGTGCTATTGCACCACACTGTAACACTCCACTAGTAGCAATACCTACACTGTATAACACTACACTGTGCTATTGCACCACACTGTAACACTCCAGTAGCAATACCAACACTGTATAACACTACACTAGGTGCTATTGCACCACACTGTAACACTCCACTAGTAGCAATACCTACACTGTATAACACTACACTAGGAGCTATTGCACCACACTGTAACACTCCACTAGTAGCAATACCAACACTGTATAACACTACACTATGTGCTATTGCACCACACTGTAACACTCCACTAGTAGCAATACCTACACTGTATAACACTACACTATGTGCTATTGCACCACACTGTAACACTCCACTAGTAGCAATACCAACACTGTATAACACTACACTAGGTGCTATTGCTCCACACTGTAACACTCCACTAGTAGTAATACCTACACTGTATAACACTACACTAGGAGCTATTGCACCACACTGTGTCACTCCACTAGTAGCAATACCTACACTGTATAACACTACACTAGTAGTAATACCAACACTGTATAACACTACACTAGGTGCTATTGCACCACACTGTGTCACTCCTCTAGTAGTAATACCTACACTGTATAACACTACACTAGGTGCTATTGCACCACACTGTAACACTCATCTGGTAGCAATACCAACACTGTATAACACTACACTAGGTGCTATTGCACCACACTGTAACACTCCACTAGTAGCAATACCAACACTGTATAACACTACACTAGGTGCTATTGCACCACACTGTAACACTCCACTAGTAGCAATACCAACACTGTATAACACTACACTAGGTGCTATTGCACCACACTGTAACACTCCACTAGTAGCAATACCAACACTGTATAACACTACACTAGGTGCTATTGCACCACACTGTGTCACTCCACTAGTAGCAATACCAACACTGTATAACACTACACTAGGTGCTATTGCACCACACTGTAACACTCCACTAGTAGCAATACCAACACTGTATAACACTACACTAGGTGCTATTGCACCACACTGTGTCACTCCACTAGTAGCAATACCTACACTGTATAACACTACACTAGGTGCTATTGCACCACACTGTAACACTCACCTGGTAGCAATACCAACACTGTATAACACTACACTAGGTGCTATTGCACCACACTGTGTCACTCCTCTAGTAGCAATACCTACACTGTATAACACTACACTAGGTGCTATTGCACCACACTGTAACACTCACCTGGTAGCAATACCAACACTGTATAACACTACACTAGGTGCTATTGCACCACACTGTGTCACTCCACTAGTAGCAATACCTACACTGTATAACACTACACTAGGTGCTATTGCACCACACTGTGTCACTCCACTAGTAGTAATACCAACACTGTATAACACTACACTAGGTGCTATTGCACCACACTGTAACACTCCACTAGTAGCAATACCTACACTGTATAACACTACACTAGGTGCTATTGCACCACACTGTGTCACTCCACTAGTAGTAATACCAACACTGTATAACACTACACTATGTGCTATTGCACCACACTGTAACACTCCACTAGTAGTAATACCAACACTGTATAACACTACACTAGGTGCTATTGCACCACACTGTAACACTCCACTAGTAGCAATACCAACACTGTATAACACTACACTAGGTGCTATTGCACCACACTGTAACACTCCACTAGTAGCAATACCAACACTGTATAACACTACACTAGGTGCTATTGCACCACACTGTAACACTCCACTAGTAGTAATACCTACACTGTATAACACTACACTAGGTGCTATTGCACCACACTGTGTCACTCCACTAGTAGCAATACCAACACTGTATAACACTACACTAGGTGCTATTGCACCACACTGTGTCACTCCACTAGTAGTAATACCAACACTGTATAACACTACACTAGGTGCTATTGCACCACACTGTAACACTCCACTAGTAGCAATACCTACACTGTATAACACTACACTAGGTACTATTGCACCACACTGTGTCACTCCACTAGTAGCAATACCAACACTGTATAACACTACACTATGTGCTATTGCACCACACTGTGTCACTCCACTAGTAGCAATACCAACACTGTATAACACTACACTAGGTGCTATTGCACCACACTGTAACACTCCACTAGTAGCAATACCTACACTGTATAACACTACACTAGGTGCTATTGCACCACACTGTGTCACTCCACTAGTAGCAATACCAACACTGTATAACACTACACTAGGTGCTATTGCACCACACTGTGTCACTCCACTAGTAGCAATACCAACACTGTATAACACTACACTAGGTGCTATTGCACCACACTGTAACACTCCACTAGTAGCAATACCTACACTGTATAACACTACACTAGGTGCTATTGCACCACACTGTGTCACTCCACTAGTAGTAATACCAACACTGTATAACACTACACTATGTGCTATTGCACCACACTGTAACACTCCACTAGTAGTAATACCAACACTGTATAACACTACACTAGGTGCTATTGCACCACACTGTAACACTCCACTAGTAGCAATACCAACACTGTATAACACTACACTAGGTGCTATTGCACCACACTGTAACACTCCACTAGTAGCAATACCAACACTGTATAACACTACACTAGGTGCTATTGCACCACACTGTAACACTCCACTAGTAGTAATACCTACACTGTATAACACTACACTAGGTGCTATTGCACCACACTGTGTCACTCCACTAGTAGCAATACCAACACTGTATAACACTACACTAGGTGCTATTGCACCACACTGTAACACTCACCTGGTAGCAATACCAACACTGTATAACACTACACTAGGTGCTATTGCACCACACTGTAACACTCCACTAGTAGTAATACCTACACTGTATAACACTACACTAGGTGCTATTGCACCACACTGTGTCACTCCACTAGTAGCAATACCAACACTGTATAACACTACACTAGGTGCTATTGCACCACACTGTGTCACTCCACTAGTAGCAATACCTACACTGTATAACACTACACTAGGAGCTATTGCACCACACTGTGTCACTCCACTAGTAGTAATACCAACACTGTATAACACTACACTAGGAGCTATTGCACCACACTGTAACACTCACCTGGTAGCAATACCTACACTGTATAACACTACACTAGGTGCTATTGCACCACACTGTAACACTCCACTAGTAGTAATACCTACACTGTATAACACTACACTAGGTGCTATTGCACCACACTGTAACACTCCACTAGTAGCAATACCAACACTGTTTAACACTACACTAGGTGCTATTGCACCACACTGTAACACTCCACTAGTAGTAATACCAACACTGTATAACACTACACTAGGTGCTATTGCACCACACTGTAACACTCACCTGGTAGCAATACCTACACTGTATAACATTACACTATGTGCTATTGCACCACACTGTAACACTCCACTAGTAGCAATACCAACACTGTATAACACTACACTAGGAGCTATTGCACCACACTGTAACACTCCACTAGTAGTAATACCAACACTGTATAACACTACACTAGGTGCTATTGCACCACACTGTAACACTCCACTAGTAGCAATACCAACACTGTATAACACTACACTAGGTGCTATTGCACCACACTGCCCCACTCCACCAGTAGTAATACCTACACTGTATAACACTACACTAGGTGCTATTGCACCACACTGCCCCACTCCACTAGTAGCAATACCAACACTGTATAACACTACACTAGGTGCTATTGCACCACACTGCCCCACTCCACCAGTAGTAATACCTACACTGTATAACACTACACTATGTGCTATTGCACCACACTGCCCCACTCCACTAGTAGCAATACCTACACTGTATAACACTACACTAGGTGCTATTGCACCACACTGCCCCACTCCACCAGTAGTAATACCAACACTGTATAACACTACACTATGTGCTATTGCACCACACTGTGTCACTCCACTAGTAGTAATACCAACACTGTATAATACTACACTAGGTGCTATTGCACCACACTGTAACACTCCACTAGTAGCAATACCAACACTGTATAACACTACACTAGGTGCTATTGCACCACACTGTGTCACTCCACTAGTAGCAATACCAACACTGTATAACACTACACTAGGTGCTATTGCACCACACTGTAACACTCACCTGGTAGCAATACCAACACTGTATAACACTACACTAGGTGCTATTGCACCACACTGTAACACTCCACTAGTAGCAATACCAACACTGTATAACACTACACTAGGAGCTATTGCACCACACTGTGTCACTCCACTAGTAGCAATACCAACACTGTATAACACTACACTAGGTGCTATTGCACCACACTGTGTCACTCCACTAGTAGTAATACCAACACTGTATAACACTACACTATGTGCTATTGCACCACACTGTGTCACTCCACTAGTAGCAATACCAACACTGTATAACACTACACTAGGTGCTATTGCACCACACTGTGTCACTCCACTAGTAGCAATACCAACACTGTATAACACTACACTAGGTGCTATTGCACCACACTGTGTCACTCCACAAGTAGTAATAACTACACTGTATAACACTACACTAGTAGCAATACCTACACTGTATAACACTACACTAGGTGCTATTGCACCACACTGTAACACTCACCTGGTAGCAATACCAACACTGTATAACACTACACTATGTGCTATTGCACCACACTGTGTCACTCCTCTAGTAGTAATACCTACACTGTATAACACTACACTAGTAGTAATACCAACACTGTATAACACTACACTAGGTGCTATTGCACCACACTGTAACACTCCACTAGTAGCAATACCTACACTGTATAACACTACACTAGGTGCTATTGCACCACACTGTAACACTCCACTAGTAGCAATACCAACACTGTATAACACTACACTAGGTGCTATTGCACCACACTGCCCCACTCCACTAGTAGCAATACCTACACTGTATAACACTACACTAGGTGCTATTGCACCACACTGCCCCACTCCACTAGTAGCAATACCTACACTGTATAACACTACACTAGGTGCTATTGCACCACACTGTGTCACTCCTCTAGTAGTAATACCTACACTGTATAACACTACACTAGTAGCAATACCTACACTGTATAACACTACACTAGGTGCTATTGCACCACACTGTAACACTCACCTGGTAGCAATACCAACACTGTATAACACTACACTATGTGCTATTGCACCACACTGTGTCACTCCTCTAGTAGTAATACCTACACTGTATAACACTACACTAGTAGCAATACCAACACTGTATAACACTACACTAGGTGCTATTGCACCACACTGTAACACTCCACTAGTAGCAATACCTACACTGTATAACACTACACTAGGTGCTATTGCACCACACTGTAACACTCCACTAGTAGCAATACCTACACTGTATAACACTACACTAGGTGCTATTGCACCCCACTGTAACACTCCACTAGTAGTAATACCTACACTGTATAACACTACACTAGGTGCTATTGCACCACACTGCCCCACTCCACTAGTAGCAATACCAACACTGTATAACACTACACTAGGTGCTATTGCACCACACTGTGTCACTCCACTAGTAGCAATACCAACACTGTATAACATTACACTATGTGCTATTGCACCACACTGTAACACTCCACTAGTAGTAATACCAACACTGTATAACACTACACTAGGTGCTATTGCACCACACTGTGTCACTCCACTAGTAGCAATACCAACACTGTATAACATTACACTATGCGCTATTGCACCACACTGTGTCACTCCACTAGTAGTAATACCAACACTGTATAACACTACACTAGGTGCTATTGCACCACACTGTGTCACTCCACTAGTAGCAATACCAACACTGTATAACACTACACTAGGTGCTATTGCACCACACTGTGTCACTCCACTAGTAGCAATACCAACACTGTATAACATTACACTAGGTGCTATTGCACCACACTGTAACACTCCACTAGTAGCAATACCAACACTGTATAACACTACACTAGGTGCTATTGCACCACACTGTGTCACTCCACTAGTAGCAATACCAACACTGTATAACATTACACTAGGTGCTATTGCACCACACTGTAACACTCCACTAGTAGCAATACCAACACTGTATAACACTACACTAGGTGCTATTGCACCACACTGTAACACTCCACTAGTAGTAATACCAACACTGTATAACACTACACTAGGTGCTATTGCACCACACTGTGTCACTCCACTAGTAGCAATACCAACACTGTATAACACTACACTATGTGCTATTGCACCACACTGTAACACTCCACTAGTAGCAATACCAACACTGTATAACACTACACTAGGTGCTATTGCACCACACTGTAACACTCCACTAGTAGCAATACCAACACTGTATAACATTACACTATGTGCTATTGCACCACACTGTAACACTCCACTAGTAGTAATACCAACACTGTATAACACTACACTAGGTGCTATTGCACCACACTGTGTCACTCCACTAGTAGCAATACCAACACTGTATAACATTACACTATGCGCTATTGCACCACACTGTGTCACTCCACTAGTAGTAATACCAACACTGTATAACACTACACTAGGTGCTATTGCACCACACTGTGTCACTCCACTAGTAGCAATACCAACACTGTATAACACTACACTAGGTGCTATTGCACCACACTGTAACACTCCACTAGTAGCAATACCAACACTGTATAACACTACACTAGGTGCTATTGCACCACACTGTAACACTCCACTAGTAGCAATACCAACACTGTATAACACTACACTAGGTGCTATTGCACCACACTGTAACACTCCACTAGTAGCTATACCAACACTGTATAACACTACACTAGGTGCTATTGCACCACACTGTGTCACTCCACTAGTAGCAATACCAACACTGTATAACACTACACTAGGTGCTATTGCACCACACTGTAACACTCCACTGGTAGCAATACCTACACTGTATAACATTACACTATGTGCTATTGCACCACACTGTAACACTCCACTAGTAGTAATACCAACACTGTATAACACTACACTAGGTGCTATTGCACCACACTGTGTCACTCCACTAGTAGCAATACCAACACTGTATAACATTACACTATGCGCTATTGCACCACACTGTGTCACTCCACTAGTAGTAATACCAACACTGTATAACACTACACTATGTGCTATTGCACCACACTGTGTCACTCCACAAGTAGCAATACCAACACTGTATAACACTACACTATGTGCTATTGCACCACACTGCCCCACTCCACTAGTAGCAATACCTACACTGTATAACACTACACTAGGTGCTATTGCACCACACTGTGTCACTCCACTAGTAGCAATACCAACACTGTATAACACTACACTAGGTGCTATTGCACCACACTGTAACACTCCACTGGTAGCAATACCTACACTGTATAACATTACACTATGTGCTATTGCACCACACTGTAACACTCCACTAGTAGTAATACCAACACTGTATAACACTACACTAGGTGCTATTGCACCACACTGTGTCACTCCACTAGTAGCAATACCAACACTGTATAACATTACACTATGCGCTATTGCACCACACTGTGTCACTCCACTAGTAGTAATACCAACACTGTATAACACTACACTAGGTGCTATTGCACCACACTGTGTCACTCCACTAGTAGCAATACCAACACTGTATAACACTACACTAGGTGCTATTGCACCACACTGTAACACTCCACTAGTAGCAATACCAACACTGTATAACACTACACTAGGTGCTATTGCACCACACTGTAACACTCCACTAGTAGCAATACCAACACTGTATAACACTACACTAGGTGCTATTGCACCACACTGTAACACTCCACTAGTAGCAATACCAACACTGTATAACACTACACTAGGTGCTATTGCACCACACTGTGTCACTCCACTAGTAGCAATACCAACACTGTATAACACTACACTAGGTGCTATTGCACCACACTGTAACACTCCACTGGTAGCAATACCTACACTGTATAACATTACACTATGTGCTATTGCACCACACTGTAACACTCCACTAGTAGTAATACCAACACTGTATAACACTACACTAGGTGCTATTGCACCACACTGTGTCACTCCACTAGTAGCAATACCAACACTGTATAACATTACACTATGCGCTATTGCACCACACTGTGTCACTCCACTAGTAGTAATACCAACACTGTATAACACTACACTATGTGCTATTGCACCACACTGTGTCACTCCACAAGTAGCAATACCAACACTGTATAACACTACACTATGTGCTATTGCACCACACTGCCCCACTCCACTAGTAGCAATACCTACACTGTATAACACTACACTAGGTGCTATTGCACCACACTGTGTCACTCCACTAGTAGCAATACCAACACTGTATAACACTACACTAGGTGCTATTGCACCACACTGTAACACTCCACTGGTAGCAATACCTACACTGTATAACATTACACTATGTGCTATTGCACCACACTGTAACACTCCACTAGTAGTAATACCAACACTGTATAACACTACACTAGGTGCTATTGCACCACACTGTGTCACTCCACTAGTAGCAATACCAACACTGTATAACATTACACTATGCGCTATTGCACCACACTGTGTCACTCCACTAGTAGCAATACCAACACTGTATAACACTACACTAGGTGCTATTGCACCACACTGTAACACTCCACTAGTAGCAATACCAACACTGTATAACACTACACTAGGTGCTATTGCACCACACTGTAACACTCCACTAGTAGCAATACCAACACTGTATAACACTACACTAGGTGCTATTGCACCACACTGTAACACTCCACTAGTAGCAATACCAACACTGTATAACACTACACTAGGTGCTATTGCACCACACTGTGTCACTCCACTAGTAGCAATACCAACACTGTATAACACTACACTAGGTGCTATTGCACCACACTGTGTCACTCCACTAGTAGCAATACCAACACTGTATAACACTACACTATGTGCTATTGCACCACACTGTAACACTCCACTAGTAGCAATACCAACACTGTATAACACTACACTAGGTGCTATTGCACCACACTGTAACACTCCACTGGTAGCAATACCTACACTGTATAACATTACACTATGTGCTATTGCACCACACTGTAACACTCCACTAGTAGTAATACCAACACTGTATAACACTACACTAGGTGCTATTGCACCACACTGTAACACTCCACTAGTAGCAATACCAACACTGTATAACACTACACTAGGTGCTATTGCACCACACTGTAACACTCCACTAGTAGTAATACCTACACTGTATAACATTACACTATGTGCTATTGCACCACACTGCCCCACTCCACTAGTAGTAATACCAACACTGTATAACACTACACTAGGTGCTATTGCACCACACTGTGTCACTCCACTAGTAGCAATACCAACACTGTATAACATTACACTATGCGCTATTGCACCACACTGTGTCACTCCACTAGTAGCAATACCAACACTGTATAACACTACACTAGGTGCTATTGCACCACACTGTAACACTCCACTAGTAGTAATACCAACACTGTATAACACTACACTAGGTGCTATTGCACCACACTGTGTCACTCCACTAGTAGCAATACCAACACTGTATAACATTACACTATGCGCTATTGCACCACACTGTGTCACTCCACTAGTAGCAATACCAACACTGTATAACACTACACTAGGTGCTATTGCACCACACTGTGTCACTCCACTAGTAGCAATACCAACACTGTATAACACTACACTAGGTGCTATTGCACCACACTGTAACACTCCACTAGTAGTAATACCAACACTGTATAACACTACACTATGTGCTATTGCACCACACTGTGTCACTCCACTAGTAGCAATACCAACACTGTATAACACTACACTATGTGCTATTGCACCACACTGCCCCACTCCACTAGTAGTAATACCAACACTGTATAACACTACACTAGGTGCTATTGCACCACACTGTAACACTCCACTAGTAGTAATACCAACACTGTATAACACTACACTAGGTGCTATTGCACCACACTGTGTCACTCCACAAGTAGCAATACCTACACTCAGGGCTAGATAACTTAACCGTAACCATAACGTAACGTAATTAGGGAATGTACCGGAAAACTCCATGAGTGCATTTAGGTAAATGCGTTGCAGAACGAATTACTTCGTTTCCACAAGAATACCGTATTTATCATATACTATCACAATAACGTTATATTCAATAACCGAATTGAAGAACGCTATTATTCCGGTCCCTTCCAATAACGTTATTGGGAGGGTGGCTCACATAGTGAATAACTGAATAACGTTATTGGCATCATTTCGTTATTAGTTCAACCTGATGTCGAAGAACGAAATTGAACGAACTGCTGACAATAACGTTATTCGAAAGGCGGGTAAAGGAAGTTCCTCATAAAAACGTTATTCGCCGGTTTTCGTTATTTGTCTTACCCAATCTTTAAGGAACAAAATTGTGAGTACTACCGACGATAACGTTGTTTAAAAGACGGCTAAAATTGAGTTCTACAAATTAATGTTATTCCCATTTCTTGTTTATTATTAATCAAATCCAATCTTAATGACAAGAAATTATGTATATTCCGTCAAGAACGTTATTAAGGAAACAGCTCGAACAGAGGGCCATAACGTTGTTACTAAATGTGATGTAGAAAGAGCGACGTTGTGTGGGATTAGTCACATTATACAAAGAAGGGTCATATGAAATATTTGAGCACATTGCAATAATAAAGTAGGTGCCTTTTCCCATGACAAAATTTAATAGGTAATAGGCCTACCAACATTTCTAATTAGATTGGAATATACCTGAAATATTCTAATACAGCACTACAGTTGGTAGCCTAGGTGACTCTGAATATATCCTTAGTTCCATCTCTTAAGGTACATAATGCACATATAACATTCGGTTGAAGTCCAATGGATAGTATGGACGTTGCATGTTATGAAATATTGGATCTACCAGTGTATGTAGAATCATATTGGCAACAAAGTCATGCACGTGTGCTCAGAATTAATCTGAAATAATACTATATTTTATAGTGCCAATTTTGGATAACATCCATTTGTTGGTATAGAAGTTACATGCATTTTCAGCAGGCTTAGAATTATGTTGGCAGCACTGACGTACATTAGTTACTCGAAATTAATCTGAAATTTCAGGTATCATACGTGTGCAAAATTTAGAGCTGTTGGCTTGCATACTTTATTATATATATGTATTAGGATAAAGAAAGAGAATGAGCATTCATTAGAAGTTGGCAGCCCTGCTGGCTCTCAAGTATGAGCATAGTCATATCTGTTACAGTAACAATAGCGCATACGAAATTCGGATAAAATCCAATTGATAGTTAGAAGTTAGATGCACTTAAACATTGGACTTATCCGCTGGCTTAAAATCATGTTTGCACCACTGTCATATATGCGCTACCTAAAATATATATCTGGAATGTTATTATCTCTATCTGTACTAATTTTGGAAGGGTTCGCATGCATAACGTCTGATAAATCCAACATAGAGCTCAAAAGTGAATTGTGAATTTTCAGCAGTTACTAGCACTAAAATAATTTTCAAAAATGCCCGTGAGATATTCAAATATAGGTCTTTACTTATACCAAATTGGGTTTCAATAACTGCAGCCGTCTAGGAGGGACAGACAGACATTTGCCTGGACCGATGCCATAAGTCTACTTTTCTCTCATTTTTACAAAATGTGAAAAGTAGGCTAAAATATTACGAAGAATATACGATAGCTACTGTATAACATCCTACCTTAGGTGTTTCGATACTGTGCTGATCAGTACCCTCTGCTTATGGACATATCACATGTGTTGTACCGCAATCATTGACCATCAGAATACAAATGGTACAGATTATAACGTTAAAGCTTGTATACAGGCACAATTCCGGTATAGGCTTGAATAACGTTATTCGCAGCAGCATTCCGTGTTCCGATTGGCTAAGCTGCAAGAAATCAAACATGGAGGAAAGTTGTGGATTGAGAGTAATATTTGCAGTTCATTGGCATTATTAATGCAAACCAGTCATTAAGATGCGTTACGTTGAATACATGAAGGGGCACTGACTGATTGAACGCATTCCTGTCAGTATTTACGATTTAACTGAAATAATTCGACATTTAGCTATACGCATGAAGTTACGTAACTATGAGCTAGGCTAGAAAGTGAGAAGTGTACGGGTGCTATAGCTGCAACTTAGTGTCCAATGAGTCTCGGGTTCGAGACGCGCTAGGGCCGAATTTTTTATTCTTTTTGAATTATTATGTTGCATTCACACTACATTCCTTGTGAGTTTCCAACTACGATTTATTCGCATAATCTACGGAGATGATGTTAATGATGGATATTGGAAGGGAAAATTATTCTATTCTATCATTCAAATTTGTACTTCCCCATACAAAACCATGAATATTTGTACTATTCATGAAAGTATACTAATATTTTCATACCTCAATAATAGTCTATGTTTACTCCACAATAGATAATAATATTAAGAATAAGGAGAAATAGTTTCGTGACGATCTAAAGAGCATACTTTTCTTTATATTTAAGATTCACGCCAATTTTTATTTTATTTTTAGTCGTTTACCCTCCAGGTTGGTGGAATCCACGGACTCAGTGAGGGAACTCACCACTACCGCCTCTATGGGCAGTGTCCTAGAGCTAGGAACATCGAATCGGAAGGGATACAACTGGTGAGGTGGGATTGGCACCTCGCCCAGGCGGCCTCACCTGCAAAGCGAACAGGGGCCTCATGAGGGATGGTAAGGGATGGGTAGGATGGATAGGCAAGGAAGAGGGAAGGAGGCAGCCGTGGCCTTGAAGAAGGTACCATCCCGGCATTTTCCCGAAGACGAAGTGGGAAACCACGGAAAACCACTTCGAGGATGGCTGAAGGGGAATCGAACACCCTCTACTCATTTGGGCCACCCGAGGCTGAGTAGCTCCCGTTCCAGTCCTCGTACCACTTTTCAAATTTCGTGGCAGAGCCGGGAATCAAACCCAGGACCTCCGGGGCGGCAGCTAACCATGCTGACCGCTACGCTACTGAGGCGATATCTGAAATAATACTTTATCTAATAGTGCCAATTTTGGATAACATCCATTTGTTGGTATAGAAGTTACATGCATTTTCAGCAGGCTTAGAATTATGGTGGCAGCACTGATGTACATTAGTTACTCGAAGTTAATCTGAAATTTTAGGTACCATACGTGTGCAACATTCAGAGGTGTTGGCTAGCATACTTTCTGATATATTTATTGGTATTAGGATAAAGAAAGAGAATGAGCATTCATTAGCAGTTTGCAGCCCTGCTGGCTCTCAAGTATGAGCATAGTCATATCTGTTACAGTAACAATAGCGCATACGAAATTCGGATAAAATCCAATTGATAGTTAGAAGTTAGATGCACTTAAACATTGGACTTATCCGCTGGCTTAAAATCATGTTTGCACCACTGTCATATATGCGCTACCTAAAATATATATCTGGAATGTTATTATCTCTATCTGTACTAATTTTGGAAGGGTTCGCATGCATAACGTCTGATAAATCCAACATAGAGCTCAAAAGTGAATTGTGAATTTTCAGCAGTTACTAGCACTAAAATAATTTTCAAAAATGCCCGTGAGATATTCAAATATAGGTCTTTACTTATACCAAATTGGGTTTCAATAACTGCAGCCGTCTAGGAGGGACAGACAGACATTTGCCTGGACCGATGCCATAAGTCTACTTTTCTCTCATTTTTACAAAATGTGAAAAGTAGGCTAAAATATTACGAAGAATATACGATAGCTACTGTATAACATCCTACCTTAGGTGTTTCGATACTGTGCTGATCAGTACCCTCTGCTTATGGACATATCACATGTGTTGTACCGCAATCATTGACCATCAGAATACAAATGGTACAGATTATAACGTTAAAGCTTGTATACAGGCACAATTCCGGTATAGGCTTGAATAACGTTATTCGCAGCAGCATTCCGTGTTCCGATTGGCTAAGCTGCAAGAAATCAAACATGGAGGAAAGTTGTGGATTGAGAGTAATATTTGCAGTTCATTGGCATTATTAATGCAAACCAGTCATTAAGATGCGTTACGTTGAATACATGAAGGGGCACTGACTGATTGAACGCATTCCTGTCAGTATTTACGATTTAACTGAAATAATTCGACATTTAGCTATACGCATGAAGTTACGTAACTATGAGCTAGGCTAGAAAGTGAGAAGTGTACGGGTGCTATAGCTGCAACTTAGTGTCCAATGAGTCTCGGGTTCGAGACGCGCTAGGGCCGAATTTTTTATTCTTTTTGAATTATTATGTTGCATTCACACTACATTCCTTGTGAGTTTCCAACTACGATTTATTCGCATAATCTACGGAGATGATGTTAATAATGGATATTGGAAGGGAAAATTATTCTATTCTATCATTCAAATTTGTACTTCCCCATACAAAACCATGAATATTTGTACTATTCATGAAAGTATACTAATATTTTCATACCTCAATAATAGTCTATGTTTACTCCACAATAGATAATAATATTAAGAATAAGGAGAAATAGTTTCGTGACGATACTTTTCTTTATATTTAAGATTCACGCCAATTTTTATTTTATTTTTAGTCGTTTACCCTCCAGGTTGGTGGAATCCACGGACTCAGTGAGGGAACTCACCACTACCGCCTCTATGGGCAGTGTCCTAGAGCTAGGAACATCGAATCGGAAGGGATACAACTGGTGAGGTGGGATTGGCACCTCGCCCAGGCGGCCTCACCTGCAAAGCGAACAGGGGCCTCATGAGGGATGGTAAGGGATGGGTAGGATGGATAGGCAAGGAAGAGGGAAGGAGGCAGCCGTGGCCTTGAAGAAGGTACCATCCCGGCATTTTCCCGAAGACGAAGTGGGAAACCACGGAAAACCACTTCGAGGATGGCTGAAGGGGAATCGAACACCCTCTACTCATTTGGGCCACCCGAGGCTGAGTAGCTCCCGTTCCAGTCCTCGTACCACTTTTCAAATTTCGTGGCAGAGCCGGGAATCAAACCCAGGACCTCCGGGGCGGCAGCTAACCATGCTGACCGCTACGCTACTGAGGCGATATCTGAAATAATACTTTATCTAATAGTGCCAATTTTGGATAACATCCATTTGTTGGTATAGAAGTTACATGCATTTTCAGCAGGCTTAGAATTATGTTGGCAGCACTGATGTACATTAGTTACTCGAAGTTAATCTTAAATTTTAGGTACCATACGTGTGCAACATTCATAGGTGTTGGCTAGCATACTTTCTGATATATTTATTGGTATTAGGATAAAGAAAGAGAATGAGCATTCATTAGCAGTTGGCAGCCCTGCTGACTATCAAGTATAAGCATAGTCATATCTGTTATAGTACACAAAGCACGTACGAAATTCGGTTAAAATCCAATTGATAGTATAGATGTTAGATGTACTTAAACATTGGACTTATCAGTAGGCTTAGAATCATCTTGGCAATACTGTCATATATGGGCTCCTTAAAATGTATCTGGAATGTTATTATCCCTGTGTGTGCTAATTTTGGAAAATTTCGCATGCATAACGTCTGAGATATCCAACGTAGAGCTTAAAAGTGAATTGTGATTTTTAACAGTTGGTAACTCTGAAATCAATTAAAATTATGTCCCTGAGATATTCAGATTTAGATATTTCCTTAAACCGAATTTGGTTTCGATAACTGCAGTCTTTTAGGGGTTGATAGGGGGAGACACACAAAGACAGACAGACAGACATTTGCCTGGATCGATGTCATTAGTCTATCTCATCATCATTTAAAAAAAAGTGAAAAGTAAGCTAAAATACCACGTAGAATATACGATAGCTAATGTATAACATCCTACCTTAGGTGCTTCGATACTGTGCTGACCAGTACCCTCAGCTTATTGACATTACACATGTGTTGTACCGCAATCATTTGCCATCAGCGTTCAGATGTTACAGATCGTAACGTAAAAGCTTGTATACAAGCACAATTCCGGTATAGGCTTCAATAACGTTATTCGTACCTGCATTACGAGTTCTTATTGGCTCAGCTGCAAGAAATCAAAGATGGAGGAAACTTGTGGATTGAGATTAATAGTTGCAGTTCATTGGCATTATTAATGCAAATCAATCATTTAGTTCCGTTACGTTGAATACAGGAAAAGGCACTGACTGATTAAACGCATTTCTGACAGTATTTAAGATTTAACTGAAATCATTCGACATTTAGCCATATGGATGAAGCTGTGAACCTGCATAGTACGTGAAATGTGTACGTGTGCTAAGGCGTAAACTTGGTACCTAAGGGGTCCTGGGTTCGAGACGCTCCATGGCCAGAATTTTTATTCTTTTTGAATTATTTCGTTGTGTCAACACTACTGTGTGATGCAACTTTTCAACTTCGATTTACTCGCATGTTCTAGGGGGGCGATGTTAATAATGGATATTGGTAGGGAAAAATCATTCTATTTTATCATTCGTATTTGTACTTTCCAAATCAAAACCATTATATTTGTACTATTAGTGAAACTAATATAATTTTCACAGCACTGATTACTCCACAGTAAAATAATAATAATAATAATATTAACAATAATATGAAGTAGTTCCGTGACGACCTAAAGGACCTAATTTTCTTTATACTTAACATTCATGCCAATGATTAATCTACATAGACCTATCTAGAATAATTACGAGATTAAGTTGGTAATACTAACTTTTCTATTTAGATTGGAATATATCTGAAGTAATGTATTCCAATACAGATCTACAGTTGGCAGCCTTGGTGACTCTGAATATATTCTTAGTTCCATATCTTAAGGTAAAGAATGCTCATGCTAAATTTGGTAAAGTCCAATGGATAGTATGGACGTTGCATGCTGTGAAATATTTGATGTATCAGTGCGAGTAAAATCATATTGGCAACAACATCAAGAAGGCGTTTTCAGAATTAATCTGAATTATTCCTATATTTTATAGTGCCAATTTTGGATAAAATCCATTTCTTAGTATAGAAGTTACATGCATTTAAAAATTGGCCCTATAAACAGGCTTAGAATTATGTTGGCAGCACTGATGTGCATTAGTTGCTCCCAAATAATCTAAAATTTCCGGAACTATTCGTGCGCAAAATTTAGAGCTGTGGCTTGCATACTTTCTTATATATTGGAATTAGGATAAAGAGAGTGAGCATTTAATAACAAATAATAATAATGTTATTGGTTTTACGTCCCTTTTAACTACTCTGGCTTTTAGAGACTTCAGATATATTACTTCAGATATATTCCAATCTAAATAGAAAATTTAGTATTACCAACTTAATCTCGTCATTATTCTAGATAGTTCTATGTAGATTAATCATTGGCATGAATCATAAATATAAAGAAAATTAGGTTCATTAGATCGTCACGGAACTACTTCATATTATTGTTAATATTATTATTATTATTATTTTACTGTGGAGTAATCAGTGCTGTGAAAATTATATTAGTTTCACGAATAATACAAATATTCATGGTTTTGATTGGGAAAGTACAAATTCGAATGATAAAATAGAAAGATTTTTCCCTACCAATATCCATTATTAACATCGCCCCCCTAGATCATTCGAGTAAATCGAAGTTGAAAAGTTGCATCGCACAGTAGTGTTGACACAACGAAATAATTCAAAAAGAATAAAAATTCTGACCATGGAGCGTCTCGAACCCAAGACCCATTAGGTACCAAGTTAACGCCTTAGCACTCGTACACATTTCATGTACTGTGCAAATTCACAGCTTCATCCATATGGCTAAATGTCGAATGATTTCAGTTAAATCTTAAATACTGACAGAAATGCGTTTAATCAGTCAGTGCCTTTTCCTGTATTCAACGTCATCATCATCATCATCATCATCATCTTGCACAGTTTCCAGCCACTGGCCGGGTCTGTTTGGAACACAAGCCTCTCCAACGTCTTCTGTCTTCCCACCATCTCTCAGCCTCCACCCTTGTCCAGTCTTCTCCTCTCTTCTTCACGCTTTCTTCCACCCCCTTCAGCCACCTGTCTCTCGGTCTTCCCCTCGGTCTCTTTCCTTCCCACTTCGTCTCATGTACTCTCCTGGGTATCCTCTTCTCCTCCATTCGTTTTACATGTCCATACCATCTAAGTCTAGATTTCTCTATACCATCCTGTAATGGTTCCTCCTTCATTAATTCTCTGGTCCTCTCATTTCTTATTCTGTCCATCTTTGTAGCTCCAATACTGCTTCTCAAGAACCTCATCTCACTGGCCTGTATTTTGCTCCTCTCCCTTCCTTTCATAACCCAGGTCTCCGAGGCATACGTCAGGATAGGGACATAGTACGTCCGATATATGATCTTTTTGCTGTTCTGAGGGACATCCTTGCTCCATAACATGCTTCTCACACTCCTCCGAAATGCTTCTGCCTGCCTCCCCCGCTCATTTATTTCTCTATCGTTTCTTCCATTATCTTGTATCAGGCTTCCCAGATACTTAAAACTCTCCACTTTCTTCAGCTGTTCCCCACCAATTGTTATTCCCGTTGTGGTTCTTTCCTTCTTCCTTGTTGTGATCACCATCTCACTCTTATTTATGCTAAATTTCATCCCATATCCTTGTATTACTCCTTCCCACACGTCCAACTGTTCCTGTACCTCCTCCTCCTTGTTTCCCCAAATCATCAAATCATCTGCAAACACCATTGCTTTCATCTTTCCGTCCCCAATTACTTGTGCCACTCGGGTCATTATGTCATCCATCACCACAATGAAAAGTAACGGTGACAGTGCACTTCCTTGTTTCAGGCCGTTTCTTTGTTCCAACCAGTCAGATCTCTCTCCTCCCACTTTCACACAGCTCACGCTTCCCTTGTACATCTCCTTTATCCTCTTTATAGTCCATTTCTCTACTCCTCTATCCTCCAGGGACTTCCATACTTTGTTTCTGCATACACTGTCATATGCTTTCTCAATGTCCAGGAAGGCCATCAGTAGATCTGTTCCATATTCATAGTGCTGTTCTTGTAACTGCCTTACAGCAAAAATCAAATCCACTGTGGACCTTCCTGCTCTGAAGCCATGTTGTTCTTCCCTCATCCCTCCTTCTATCCTTGTCCTAATTCTCTTTTCCAAAACTTTCTCGAAGATCTTTGCACAATGACTCATCAGTGTTATTCCCCGATAGTTTCTGCAATCTGTTCTACTACCTTTCTTGAAGATCGGGACAATGATTCCTTTTTTCCAGTCCTCTGGGGTCTTCCTTTCCTTCCATGCTGTCCTCATCACTCGGTACAGCCACTGTATCCCCACCTCTCCTGCTGCTCTCACCATCTCCACACTCAACTCATCCACACCCGGTGCCTTCCCTCCTTTCATCTTGTTCACTGCATCTTCCACTTCTTTCCATGTTAAGTCCTTTTCTGTTTGCAGTTCATCTTCCTCTTCCCCGATTTCTTCCTCCTCACCATCTTTTCCATTTGGGTTCAGAAGTTCTTCAAAATATTCTTTCCACATTTTCTTCAGTTCTTCCCTATTTTCTATCTCTTGTCCCCTTTTGTTCACCATTCTAACATAATCCGTAGGATCCTTCCGCCTCTTATCTTTCACCATCCCATACAGGACCTTTTTTGTACCTTCACTATCCTCCTCCATCATCTTTGTCCACTCTTCCATCCACTTCCTTCTCTCCTCAGCCACCACTCTCTTCGCCTCCTTCTTTCTTTCCTGGTACTCTTCCCTTGTCTCTACCGTCCTATTTTGATACCACCTCCTAAAGGCTCTATTCTTTTCCCTTACTATATCTTTTGTCTTCTCATTCCACCATGGTGTTTCCTTCCACCTCTTCTTACTACTTGTCCTCCCACATACTGCTTCTGCTGCACCCACTAGTGTCTTCTTAAATCTAGCCCATTCCTCTTCCACCCCTCTTTCTTCATCTGTTGGAATTCCTTCCTTTACCATTTTGAGGTACTCGACCCTTCTATCCCCTTCTTTCAGTTTCCATATCCTTATACGTCTTTCCTGGTTCTCAGTCCCTTTCTTCTCCTTACTCCCTCTCAGGTTCATTACCAGTAATCGATGGTCGCTATCCAGGTTCTCCGATGGTATAACCTTGATGTCCGTGATGTTCTTATTTAGTTCTTTCTCATACAGTATATAGTCGACCACCGACTTCCTGGTCAAGTCATCACTGTACCATGTGATTGTGTGGCTCTCTCTTTTCTTAAACCAGGAGTTCCCAACTAGCAGGCTGTTCCTCTGGCAGAAGTCCAACAGTCTCTTTCCTTCCTCATTTCTTCCACCCCAACCCTCTGGTCCTAGAACACTCTCATAACCTTGTCTTTCTCTTCCTACATGGGCATTGAGGTCCCCCATAACAATCATAACAATCAACGTAACGGTACTAAATGACTGATTTGCATTAATAATGCCAATGAACTGCAACTATTAATCTCAATCCACAAGTTTCCTCCATCTTTGATTTCTTGCAGCTGAGCCAATAAGAACTCGTAATGCAGGTACGAATAACGTTATTGAAGCCTATACCGGAATTGTGCTTGTATACAAGCTTTTACGTTACGATCTGTAACATCTGAACGCTGATGGCCAATGATTGCGGTACAACACATGTGAAATGTCCATAAGCAGAGGGTACTGGTCAGCACAGTATCGAAGCACCTAAGGTAGGATGTTATACATTAGCTATCGTATATTCTACTTGCTATTTTTAGCTTACTTTTCACTTTTTTTTAAATGATGATGAGATAGACTAATGACATCGATCCAGGCAAATGTCTGTCTGTCTGTCTTTGTGTGTCTCCCCCTATAAACCCCTAAAGATTGCAGTTATCGAAACCAAATTCGGTTTAAGGAAATATATATCTGAATATCTCAGGGACATAATTGGAAATGATTTCAGAGTTACCAACTGCTAAAAATCACAATTCACTTTTAAGCTCTACGTTGGATATCTCAGAGGTTATGCATGCGAAATTTTCCAAAATTAGCACACACAGGGATAATAACATTCCAGATACATTTTAAGGATCCCATATATGACAGTGTGCCAAGATCATTCTAAGCCTGCTGATAAGTCCAATGTTTAAGTACATCTAACACCTATACTATTAATTGGATTTTAACCAAATTTCGTACGTGCTTTGTGTACTATAACAGATATGACTATGCTTATGCTTGAGAGCCATTAGGGCTGCCAACTGTTAATAAATGCGGCTGGCTGCGTGGCTCAGGGGTAACGTTCTCGCTTGCTGGGCCCAAGGTTGCTCGTTCGTATCCTGGCGCAGTCAGCTGGCATTTGAGTGTGCGCAAATGCCAGAGAGCCGTGTCAGTAGATTTACTGGCACGTTGAAGATCCCCTTATGGACAAAATTACGGCACCCCGGAGTCTCTAAAAGCCAGAGTAGTTAAAAGGGACGCAAAACCATTAACATTATTATTATTTGTTAATAAATGCTCACTCTCTTTATCCTAATACCAATATATCAGAATGTATGTAAGCCAACAGCTCTAAATTTTGCGCACGAATAGTTCCGGAAATTTTAGATTATTTGGGAGCAACTAATGCACATCAGTGCTGCCAACATAATTCTAAGCCTGTTTATAGGGCCAATTTTTTAATGCATGTAACTTCTATACTAAGAAATGGATTTTATCCAAAATTGGCACTATAAAATATAGGAATAATTCAGATTAATTCTGAGCACGCCTTCTTGACGTTGTTGCCAATATGATTTTACTCGCACTGATACATCCAATATTTCACAGCATGCAACGTTCATACTATCCATTGGACTTCAACAAAATTTTGTATGTGGATTATGTACCTTAAGTTATGGAACTAAGAATATATTCAGAGTCACCATGGTTGCCAAATGTAGAGCTGTATTTGAATACATTACTTCAGATATATTCCAATCTAAATAGAAAAGTTATTATTGCCAACTTAATCTCGTCATTATTCTATATAGGTCTATGTAGATTAATCATTGGCATGAATCTTAAATATCAGAGGCGTAGCGCTATAATACGCCGATACGCCGGGCGTTCCCTGATTTAAAATGTGTAAAATATAACATTGTTTTTATTTGATATAAATGCGGCGTTAGCATATTACATGGCGCTTAGTTATTTTATATCCGCACCCCCCATATAACTAGTCTTAGCCCGGCTGTGCGTTGCTCTTCTTGTCTGTACGCCAGACCTTCTTGGCGTCAAGAGCTATGTACCACCCTGGCCAGGCCACGTTGCAGCGCATGCGCCAGTTCATACTTGTTTCTCGGAAGAGAAGCGCTACCGTACGCTGGCGTTTGCTGGCGTTTGAATTGTATGATCACTGTTCTGTTAACTCAATAGCCCAATCGCTGCGCTAGTGCTATAGTTCGAACTGTAGAAGTGTAGTTTCTTTTAATTGTGCGTGTGTGTGTTTAATGCTGCCAATATGACTGAAGTACCTGACTCTAATGTTATTAATTTTTTAAAGGCAACTCCTTTGAGCACTTTATCATATGAACAGCGATGTGAATTAAAAACAAAAAGACCAAAGCCAAATTTATCAATTAAAGAAGTCGGTAAAAATCGCACACGGAGTTTTCAGCTTTCTTGGTATGACAGGTTTTCCTGGCTAACTGGGTGTGTTGAAAAAAAAAATGTTTTGTTACGTTTGCCTTATGTTTGGAGCGAAAGATACTGAATGGTGCACGGAAGGAATTTTGGACCTGAGTAATTTAATTAAAAAGGCTGTAAAACACCAGTCTTCAAAACCCCACTTGTTACATTCTGTAGGGGGCGTAGTGGCGCAGCGGTTAAGCTGTATGCCTCTCACCAAGGTGGACCGGGTTCGATTCCCGGTCAATGCATGTGAGATTTTCGAAGTGAAATGCCATGTCCTGTGGTTCGGATTCCACGTTAAAAGGAGGTCCCGTGGCTCATGATCTCGCGATTAAAGGTCACGTTAAACTACAAGCTTGCTTGCTAGTTACATTCTGAAGCATTTCATCTGCTAGGTAAAACTCGTATTGAGTATGCATTTTCTGAAGCTCCTCGACTACTAGCAATAAAACATAATGAGATCGTATCTTCGAACAGGCAGTATGTGCGACAACTCATTCAATCAGTAGTATTTCTCTGTCCACAAGAACTAGCCTTCCGTGGGCATAGAGAAGATGAAAGTTCTATTAACAAGGGTATTATTTGCAATTGTTGAACCTGCTCGCTCAAAATGAATCTATAGTTAGAGACCATTTACAGTCATCATCATTCTTAAAAGGAACATCTCCAGACATTCAAAATGACTTGATAGAAGTTACAACAATTGCATTAAATGAGAAAATCAAATCAGAAAAAATGAAGCCCCCTTTCTCTCCATAAAAGCGGATGAGACATTAGACGTATCGTGTAAGAGCCAGATGAGCATAATATTTAGATATTGTGTGGATGATAGAATAGAGGAGAGATTCGTTGGCTTTTATGACGTTTCCAAAAATAAAAAAGCTGTGGGATTATCAGAAATCGTGCACAAAGTTTTACTTGACTGGGAAGTAAATGGAGAAAAAGTTGTAAGCCAGACATACGATGGCGCAGCTGTAATGGCAGGCAGACAAGGAGGAGTTCAAAAGCTAGTGAAACAGTTTTGCCCATATGCTCTTTTCGTCCATTGTTACGCCCACCAATTAAATTTGGTACTTCTGTATGGCTCAAAAACCATAAAACAGGTTCGTTTGTTTGTCTGTGCCTTGACTGCTTTTCATAGTTTTTTTCAGCAAGTCTTTTAAAGGACGGTTTTGATGACCGAAAGAGGATTTAAGCTTCCACAAGCTAGCAATATGAGATGGAATTTTCATTCGAGGGCAGTTTTCACCATTATGAAACATTTCCAAGGATTGTATAGTACTTTTGATGAAATTATTGATGATGAAAGTAGTGAATGGGACGACGACTCTGTGAACTGTGCCATTGGTCTCAAAAGATATATGGATGACCCTACATTTGTATATTTGCTATGTGTATTCGAAGCTTGTTTCATTTACACTGATCATCTTTTCAAATTGTTACAATCATCGACAGTGAGTATTGTAACTTGCCATAATGAGATAGAGGCTGTCGTCAAAAGAATAGAAAATTTAAGAAATGAAGATTTCACTGATAGATGCGTTCAAAAAACCATCCAGTTGAATGAAAACGTAATGTATGATGGCAATAAAAAGAACACTTTGAGAGTGCTAACTTTTGAAATAATAGATTCACTAACAGCACAAATGAAAAGTAGATTTGAAGATCTTAATCATCTAAATTTCATTGAGTTAGTACAAGAAAAGAAGTTTAAAGAATACACTGAAGCATTCCCCAGGGCAAATTAGATATTTTGGTAAAACAGTATCCATTCTTTAATGTTAACCAATTACTAAATGAACTTCACATTGTTTATGGAGATCAGACAAAGCATTTAGCTCCAAAAGAGCTTTTAAAATATTTTGTTGCCAACGGTCTCGACTCCATCTATCAGGAAATAACTAAACTACTGCGCTTAGTACTGACTATTCCAACTACTACAGCTAGTAGTGAACGCAACATGAGCACGCTGACAAGAATTAAAACATACCTTAGAAATTCTATGAGCAATAGTCGCTTGTCGTGTTTAAATTCACTGGCCATTGAAAAACAGTTATTTGGTGAGCTTTCATCAGAGCCGGCATTTTTTGAACACATCATTGACATTTTCGCAGAAAAGAAGAAACGACGAATTGAGCTGATGTACAAGACTGTGTGAGGTATGTGACAGGATCTTTCATATTAGCTTTTTGATTTTTTCCTCAGTTTGTCGTTATAAACTTTGGCGTCCCCAGCTCAAAAGTTCACGCTACGCCACTGTATAAAGAAAATCAGGCTCTTTAGATCGTCACGGAACTACTTCATATTATTGTTATTATTATTATTATTATTATTATTATTATTATTATTATTATTATTATTATTATTATTTTACTGTGGAGTAATCAGTGCTGTGAAAATTATATTAGTTTCACGAATTGTACAAATATTCATGGTTTTGATTGGGAAAGTACAAATTCGAATGATAAAATAGAAAGATTTTTCCCTACCAATATCCATTATTAACATCGCCCCCCTAGATCATGCGAGTAAATCGAAGTTGAAAAGTTGCATCACACAGTAGTGTTGACACAACGAAATAATTCAAAAAGAATAAAAATTCTGGCCATGGAGCGTCTCGAACCCCGGACCCATTAGGTACCAAGTTAACGCCTTAGCACTCGTACACATTTCATGTTCTATGCAGATTCACAGCTTCATCCATATGGCTAAATGTCGAATGATTTCAGTTAAATCATAAATACTGACAGAAATGCGTTTAATCAGTCAGTGCCTTTTCCAGTATTCAACGTAACGGTACTAAATGACTGATTTGCATTAATAATGCCAATGAACTGCAACTATTAATCTCAATCCACAAGTTTCCTCCATCTTTGATTTCTTGCAGCTGAGCCAATAAGAACTCGTAATGCAGGTACGAATAACGTTATTGAAGCCTATACCGGAATTGTGCTTGTATACAAGCTTTTACGTTACGATCCTAGTACGAGGCTAAAAACGTTATTCAACCCGGGACCCATACAACAGAACACGACGTTAATAACGTTATTCGACCTGCGAGGCATGCAGCATAACACAATGCTATCCGGTCTTGTGAATAACGTTATTTGATGTTCGGAATGAGTGGTAGTTGTTCGCGACGTGTTAGAGCACGAATAACGTTATTCGACCTGCGAGGCATGCAGCATAACACAATGCTATCCGGTCTTGTCAATAACGTTATTTAAAACAACTGAGTGAATGGGGTACATTTGATTGTGTTACAACGCCAATAACGTTATTCGACTTGTGTCTCCTGCGATAACTAAAATGGTATCCGGTATGATAATAAAATATTTAAAATAACGGTATATATACAGTATCCGTTTATTCGTTCTTCGTATGAATAACGTTACAACAAACTTTCTGTTATACGTTACGCGATGTATACCGTAACGCCAAACAATTCGTTATTGAAGGCCATTATGTTAAGTTATCCAGCCCTGCCTACACTGTATAACACTACACTATGTGCTATTGCACCACTCTGTGTCACTCCACTAGTAGCAATACCAACACTGTATAACACTACACTAGGAGCTATTGCACCACACTGTAACACTCACCTGGTAGCAATACCTACACTGTATAACACTACACTAGGTGCTATTGCACCACACTGTGTCACTCCACTAGTAGTAATACCAACACTGTATAACACTACACTAGGTGCTATTGCACCACACTGTAACACTCACCTGGTAGCAATACCAACACTGTATAACACTACACTAGGTGCTATTGCACCACACTGTAACACTCCACTAGTAGTAATACCAACACTGTATAACACTACACTATGTGCTATTGCACCACACTGTGTCACTCCACTAGTAGTAATACCAACACTGTATAACACTACACTAGGTGCTATTGCACCACACTGTAACACTCCACTAGTAGTAATACCAACACTGTATAACACTACACTAGGTGCTATTGCACCACACTGTGTCACTCCACTAGTAGCAATACCAACACTGTATAACACTACACTAGGTGCTATTGCACCACACTGTAACACTCCACTAGTAGTAATACCTACACTGTATAACACTACACTAGGTGCTATTGTACCACACTGCCCCACTCCACTAGTAGTAATACCTACACTGTATAACACTACACTAGGTGCTATTGCACCACACTGTGTCACTCACCTGGTAGCAATACCAACACTGTATAACACTACACTAGGTGCTATTGCACCACACTGTAACACTCCACTAGTAGTAATACCAACACTGTATAACACTACACTAGGAGCTATTGCACCACACTGTGTCACTCCACTAGTAGCAATACCAACACTGTATAACACTACACTAGGTGCTATTGCAACACACTGTAACACTCCACTAGTAGCAATACCAACACTGTATAACACTACACTAGGTGCTATTGCACCACACTGTGTCACTCCACTAGTAGTAATACCAACACTGTATAACACTACACTAGTAGCTATTGCACCACACTGTAACACTCCACTAGTAGCAATACCAACACTGTATAACACTACACTAGGTGCTATTGCACCACACTGTGTCACTCCACTAGTAGTAATACCAACACTGTATAACACTACACTAGGTGCTATTGCACCACACTGTGTCACTCCACTAGTAGTAATACCAACACTGTATAACACTACACTAGGTGCTATTGCACCACACTGTGTCACTCCACTAGTAGCAATACCAACACTGTATAACACTACACTAGGTGCTATTGCACCACACTGTGTCACTCCACTAGTAGCAATACCAACACTGTATAACACTACACTAGGTGCTATTGCACCACAATGTAACACTCCACTAGTAGTAATACCAACACTGTATAACACTACACTAGGTGCTATTGCACCACACTGTGTCACTCCACTAGTAGTAATACCAACACTGTATAACACTACACTAGGTGCTATTGCACCACACTGTGTCACTCCACTAGTAGCAATACCAACACTGTATAACACTACTCTAGGTGCTATTGCACCACACTGTGTCACTCCACTAGTAGCAATACCAACACTGTATAACACTACGCTAGGAGCTATTGCACCACACTGTGTCACTCACCTGGTAGCAATACCAACACTGTTTAACACTACACTAGGTGCTATTGCACCACACTGCCCCACTCCACTAGTAGCAATACCAACACTGTATAACACTACACTAGGTGCTATTGCACCACACTGTGTCACTCCACTAGTAGCAATACCAACACTGTTTAACACTACACTAGGTGCTATTGCACCACACTGCCCCACTCCACTAGTAGTAATACCTACACTGTATAACACTACACTAGGAGCTATTGCACCACACTGCCCCACTCCACTAGTAGTAATACCTACACTGTATAACACTACACTAGGTGCTATTGCACCACACTGTGTCACTCCACTAGTAGCAATACCAACACTGTATAACACTACACTAGGTGCTATTGCACCACACTGTGTCACTCCACTAGTAGCAATACCAACACTGTATAACACTACAATAGGTGCTATTGCACCACACTGTGTCACTCCACTAGTAGTAATACCAACACTGTATAACACTACACTAGGTGCTATTGCACCACACTGTGTCACTCCACTAGTAGCAATACCAACACTGTATAACACTACACTAGGTGCTATTGCACCACACTGTGTCACTCCACTAGTAGTAATACCAACACTGTATAACACTACACTAGGTGCTATTGCACCACACTGTGTCACTCCACTAGTAGTGATACCAACACTGTATAACACTACACTAGGAGCTATTGCACCACACTGTGTCACTCACCTGGTAGCAATACCAACACTGTATAACACTACACTAGGTGCTATTGCACCACACTGCCCCACTCCACTAGTAGCAATACCTACACTGTATAACACTACACTAGGTGCTATTGCACCACACTGTGTCACTCCACTAGTAGTAATACCTACACTGTATAACACTACACTAGGAGCTATTGCACCACACTGTGTCACTCCACTAGTAGTAATACCTACACTGTATAACACTACACTAGGTGCTATTGCACCACACTGTGTCACTCCACTAGTAGTAATACCTACACTGTATAACACTACACTAGGTGCTATTGCACCACACTGGCCCACTCCACTAGTAGCAATACCAACACTGTATAACACTACACTAGGTGCTATTGCACCACACTGTGTCACTCCACTAGTAGCAATACCAACACTGTATAACACTACACTAGGTGCTATTGCACCACACTGTGTCACTCCACTAGTAGCAATACCAACACTGTATAACACTACACTAGGTGCTATTGCACCACACTGTGACACTCCACTAGTAGCAATACCAACACTGTATAACACTACACTAGGTGCTATTGCACCACACTGTGTCACTCCACTAGTAGCAATACCTACACTGTATAACACTACACTAGGTGCTATTGCACCACACTGTGTCACTCCACTAGTAGCAATACCTACACTGTATAACACTACACTAGGTGCTATTGCACCACACTGTGACACTCCACTAGTAGCAATACCAACACTGTATAACACTACACTAGGTGCTATTGCACCACACTGTGACACTCCACTAGTAGCAATACCTACACTGTATAACACTACACTAGGTGCTATTGCACCACACTGTGTCACTCCACTAGTAGCAATACCTACACTGTATAACACTACACTAGGTGCTATTGCACCACACTGTGACACTCCACTAGTAGCAATACCTACACTGTATAACACTACACTAGGTGCTATTGCACCACACTGTGTCACTCCACTAGTAGTAATACCAACACTGTATAACACTCCACTAGTAGCAATACCAACACTGTATAACACTACACTAGGTGCTATTGCACCACACTGTAACACTCCACTAGTAGCAATACCAACACTGTATAACACTACACTAGGAGCTATTGCACCACACTGTAACACTCACCTGGTAGCAATACCAACACTGTATAACACTACACTAGGAGCTATTGCACCACACTGTGTCACTCCACTAGTAGCAATACCAACACTGTATAACACTACACTAGGAGCTATTGCACCACACTGTAACACTCACCTGGTAGCAATACCAACACTGTATAACACTACACTAGGAGCTATTGCACCACACTGTGTCACTCCACTAGTAGCAATACCAACACTGTATAACACTACACTAGGAGCTATTGCACCACACTGTAACACTCACCTGGTAGCAATACCAACACTGTATAACACTACACTAGGTGCTATTGCACCACACTGCCCCACTCCACTAGTAGTAATACCTACACTGTATAACACTACACTAGGTGCTATTGCACCACACTGTGTCACTCCACTAGTAGCAATACCTACACTGTATAACACTACACTATGTGCTATTGCACCACACTGTAACACTCCACTAGTAGTAATACCTACACTGTATAACACTACACTAGGAGCTATTGCACCACACTGTGTCACTCCACTGGTAGCAATACCAACACTGTATAACACTACACTAGGTGCTATTGCACCACACTGTAACACTCCACTAGTAGCAATACCTACACTGTATAACACTACACTAGGAGCTATTGCACCACACTGTGTCACTCCACTGGTAGCAATACCAACACTGTATAACACTACACTAGGTGCTATTGCACCACACTGCCCCACTCCACTAGTAGTAATACCTACACTGTATAACACTACACTAGGAGCTATTGCACCACACTGTAACACTCCACTAGTAGCAATACCTACACTGTATAACACTACACTATGTGCTATTGCACCACACTGTAACACTCCACTAGTAGTAATACCTACACTGTATAACACTACACTAGGAGCTATTGCACCACACTGTGTCACTCCACTGGTAGCAATACCAACACTGTATAACACTACACTAGGTGCTATTGCACCACACTGTAACACTCCACTAGTAGCAATACCTACACTGTATAACACTACACTATGTGCTATTGCACCACACTGTAACACTCCACTAGTAGTAATACCAACACTGTATAACACTACACTAGGTGCTATTGCACCACACTGTGTCACTCCACTAGTAGTAATACCAACACTGTATAACACTACACTAGGTGCTATTGCACCACACTGTAACACTCCACTAGTAGCAATACCAACACTGTATAACACTACACTAGGTGCTATTGCACCACACTGTAACACTCCACTAGTAGCAATACCAACACTGTATAACACTACACTAGGAGCTATTGCACCACACTGTGTCACTCCACTAGTAGCAATACCAACACTGTATAACACTACACTAGGTGCTATTGCACCACACTGTAACACTCCACTAGTAGCAATACCAACACTGTATAACACTACACTAGTAGCTATTGCACCACACTGTAACACTCCACTAGTAGCAATACCAACACTGTATAACACTACACTAGGTGCTATTGCACCACACTGTAACACTCACCTGGTAGCAATACCAACACTGTATAACACTACACTAGGTGCTATTGCACCACACTGCCCCACTCCACTAGTAGCAATACCAACACTGTATAACACTACACTAGGTGCTATTGCACCACACTGTGTCACTCCACTAGTAGCAATACCAACACTGTATAACACTACACTAAGTGCTATTGCACCACACTGTGTCACTCCACTAGTAGCAATACCAACACTGTATAACACTACACTAGGTGCTATTGCACCACACTGTGACACTCACCTGGTAGCAATACCAACACTGTATAACACTACACTAGGTGCTATTGCACCACACTGTGACACTCACCTGGTAGCAATACCAACACTGTATAACACTACACTAGGTGCTATTGCACCACACTGTGTCACTCCACTAGAAGCAATACCTACACTGTATAACACTACACTAGGAGCTATTGCACCACACTGTAACACTCCACTAGTAGCAATACCAACACTGTATAACACTACACTAGGTGCTATTGCTCCACACTGTGACACTCCACTAGTAGCAATACCTACACTGTATAACACTACACTAGGTGCTATTGCACCACACTGCCCCACTCCACTAGTAGTAATACCAACACTGTATAACACTACACTAGGAGCTATTGCACCACACTGTAACACTCCACTAGTAGCAATACCAACACTGTATAACACTACACTAGGAGCTATTGCACCACACTGTAACACTCCACTAGTAGCAATACCAACACTGTATAACACTACACTAGGTGCTATTGCACCACACTGTGTCACTCCACTAGAAGCAATACCTACACTGTATAACACTACACTAGGAGCTATTGCACCACACTGTAACACTCCACTAGTAGTAATACCAACACTGTATAACACTACACTAGGTGCTATTGCACCACACTGCCCCACTCCACTAGTAGCAATACCTACACTGTATAACACTACACTAGCTGCTATTGCACCACACTGCCCCACTCCACTAGTAGTAATACCTACACTGTATAACACTACACTAGGTGCTATTGCACCACACTGCCCCACTCCACTAGTAGCAATACCAACACTGTATAACACTACACTAGGTGCTATTGCACCACACTGTAACACTCCACTAGTAGTAATACCAACACTGTATAACACTACACTAGGTGCTATTGCACCACACTGTAACACTCCACTAGTAGCAATACCAACACTGTATAACACTACACTATGTGCTATTGCACCACACTGTGTCACTCCACTAGTAGTAATACCAACACTGTATAACACTACACTAGGTGCTATTGCACCACACTGTGTCACTCCACTAGTAGCAATACCAACACTGTATAACACTACACTAGGTGCTATTGCACCACACTGTGTCACTCCACTAGTAGCAATACCAACACTGTATAACACTACACTAGGTGCTATTGCACCACACTGTAACACTCCACTAGTAGCAATACCAACACTGTATAACACTACACTATGTGCTATTGCACCACACTGTGTCACTCCACTAGTAGCAATACCAACACTGTATAACACTACACTATGTGCTATTGCACCACACTGTGTCACTCCACTAGTAGTAATACCAACACTGTATAACACTACACTATGTGCTATTGCACCACACTGTGTCACTCCACTAGTAGTAATACCTACACTGTATAACACTACACTAGGTGCTATTGCACCACACTGTGACACTCACCTGGTAGCAATACCAACACTGTATAACACTACACTAGGTGCTATTGCACCACACTGTGTCACTCCACTAGTAGCAATACCAACACTGTATAACACTACACTATGTGCTATTGCACCACACTGTGTCACTCCACTAGTAGCAATACCAACACTGTATAACACTACACTATGTGCTATTGCACCACACTGCCCCACTCCACTAGTAGCAATACCAACACTGTATAACACTACACTAGGTGCTATTGCACCACACTGTGACACTCACCTGGTAGCAATACCAACACTGTATAACACTACACTAGGTGCTATTGCACCACACTGTGTCACTCCACTAGTAGCAATACCAACACTGTATAACACTACACTAGGTGCTATTGCACCACACTGCCCCACTCCACTAGTAGCAATACCTACACTGTATAACACTACACTAGGTGCTATTGCACCACACTGTGTCACTCCACTAGTAGTAATACCTACACTGTATAACACTACACTAGGTGCTATTGCACCACACTGTAACACTCACCTGGTAGCAATACCAACACTGTATAACACTACACTAGGTGCTATTGCACCACACTGTGACACTCCACTAGTAGTAATACCAACACTGTATAACACTACACTAGGTGCTATTGCACCACACTGTAACACTCCACTAGTAGTAATACCAACACTGTATAACACTACACTAGGTGCTATTGCACCACACTGTAACACTCCACTAGTAGCAATACCAACACTGTATAACACTACACTAGGTGCTATTGCACCACACTGTAACACTCCACTAGTAGCAATACCAACACTGTATAACACTACACTAGGTGCTATTGCACCACACTGCCCCACTCCACTAGTAGCAATACCTACACTGTATAACACTACACTAGGTGCTATTGCACCACACTGTGTCACTCCACTAGTAGTAATACCTACACTGTATAACACTACACTATGTGCTATTGCACCACACTGTGTCACTCCACTAGTAGTAATACCTACACTGTATAACACTACACTAGGTGCTATTGCACCACACTGTGACACTCACCTGGTAGCAATACCAACACTGTATAACACTACACTAGGTGCTATTGCACCACACTGCCCCACTCCACTAGTAGCAATACCTACACTGTATAACACTACACTAGGTGCTATTGCACCACACTGCCCCACTCCACTAGTAGTAATACCTACACTGTATAACACTACACTAGGTGCTATTGCACCACACTGCCCCACTCCACTAGTAGTAATACCAACACTGTATAACACTACACTAGGTGCTATTGCACCACACTGTGTCACTCCACTAGTAGCAATACCAACACTGTATAACACTACACTAGGTGCTATTGCACCACACTGTGTCACTCCACTAGTAGTAATACCAACACTGTATAACACTACACTAGGTGCTATTGCACCACACTGTGTCACTCCACTAGTAGTGATACCAACACTGTATAACACTACACTAGGAGCTATTGCACCACACTGTGTCACTCACCTGGTAGCAATACCAACACTGTATAACACTACACTAGGTGCTATTGCACCACACTGTAACACTCCACTAGTAGCAATACCTACACTGTATAACACTACACTAGGTGCTATTGCACCACACTGTGTCACTCCACTAGTAGTAATACCTACACTGTATAACACTACACTAGGAGCTATTGCACCACACTGTGTCACTCCACTAGTAGTAATACCTACACTGTATAACACTACACTAGGTGCTATTGCACCACACTGTGTCACTCCACTAGTAGTAATACCAACACTGTATAACACTACACTAGGTGCTATTGCACCACACTGTGTCACTCCACTAGTAGTAATACCTACACTGTATAACACTACACTAGGTGCCATTGCACCACACTGTGTCACTCCACTAGTAGTAATACCAACACTGTATAACACTACACTAGGTGCTATTGCACCACACTGTGTCACTCCACTAGTAGTAATACCAACACTGTATAACACTACACTAGGTGCTATTGCACCACACTGGCCCACTCCACTAGTAGCAATACCAACACTGTATAACACTACACTAGGTGCTATTGCACCACACTGTGTCACTCCACTAGTAGCAATACCAACACTGTATAACACTACACTAGGTGCTATTGCACCACACTGTGTCACTCCACTAGTAGCAATACCAACACTGTATAACACTACACTAGGTGTATTGCACCACACTGTGACACTCCACTAGTAGCAATACCAACACTGTATAACACTACACTAGGTGCTATTGCACCACACTGTGTCACTCCACTAGTAGCAATACCTACACTGTATAACACTACACTAGGTGCTATTGCACCACACTGTGTCACTCCACTAGTAGCAATACCTACACTGTATAACACTACACTAGGTGCTATTGCACCACACTGTGACACTCCACTAGTAGCAATACCAACACTGTATAACACTACACTAGGTGCTATTGCACCACACTGTGACACTCCACTAGTAGCAATACCTACACTGTATAACACTACACTAGGTGCTATTGCACCACACTGTGTCACTCCACTAGTAGCAATACCTACACTGTATAACACTACACTAGGTGCTATTGCACCACACTGTGACACTCCACTAGTAGCAATACCTACACTGTATAACACTACACTAGGTGCTATTGCACCACACTGTGTCACTCCACTAGTAGTAATACCAACACTGTATAACACTCCACTAGTAGCAATACCAACACTGTATAACACTACACTAGGTGCTATTGCACCACACTGTAACACTCCACTAGTAGCAATACCAACACTGTATAACACTACACTAGGTGCTATTGCACCACACTGTAACACTCACCTGGTAGCAATACCAACACTGTATAACACTACACTAGGAGCTATTGCACCACACTGTGTCACTCCACTAGTAGCAATACCAACACTGTATAACACTACACTAGGAGCTATTGCACCACACTGTAACACTCACCTGGTAGCAATACCAACACTGTATAACACTACACTAGGTGCTATTGCACCACACTGCCCCACTCCACTAGTAGTAATACCTACACTGTATAACACTACACTAGGTGCTATTGCACCACACTGTGTCACTCCACTAGTAGCAATACCTACACTGTATAACACTACACTATGTGCTATTGCACCACACTGTAACACTCCACTAGTAGTAATACCTACACTGTATAACACTACACTAGGAGCTATTGCACCACACTGTGTCACTCCACTGGTAGCAATACCAACACTGTATAACACTACACTAGGTGCTATTGCACCACACTGTAACACTCCACTAGTAGCAATACCTACACTGTATAACACTACACTAGGAGCTATTGCACCACACTGTGTCACTCCACTGGTAGCAATACCAACACTGTATAACACTACACTAGGTGCTATTGCACCACACTGCCCCACTCCACTAGTAGTAATACCTACACTGTATAACACTACACTAGGAGCTATTGCACCACACTGTAACACTCCACTAGTAGCAATACCTACACTGTATAACACTACACTATGTGCTATTGCACCACACTGTAACACTCCACTAGTAGTAATACCTACACTGTATAACACTACACTAGGAGCTATTGCACCACACTGTGTCACTCCACTGGTAGCAATACCAACACTGTATAACACTACACTAGGTGCTATTGCACCACACTGTAACACTCCACTAGTAGCAATACCTACACTGTATAACACTACACTATGTGCTATTGCACCACACTGTAACACTCCACTAGTAGTAATACCAACACTGTATAACACTACACTAGGTGCTATTGCACCACACTGTGTCACTCCACTAGTAGTAATACCAACACTGTATAACACTACACTAGGTGCTATTGCACCACACTGTAACACTCCACTAGTAGCAATACCAACACTGTATAACACTACACTAGGTGCTATTGCACCACACTGTAACACTCCACTAGTAGCAATACCAACACTGTATAACACTACACTAGGAGCTATTGCACCACACTGTGTCACTCCACTAGTAGCAATACCAACACTGTATAACACTACACTAGGTGCTATTGCACCACACTGTAACACTCCACTAGTAGCAATACCAACACTGTATAACACTACACTAGTAGCTATTGCACCACACTGTAACACTCCACTAGTAGCAATACCAACACTGTATAACACTACACTAGGTGCTATTGCACCACACTGTAACACTCACCTGGTAGCAATACCAACACTGTATAACACTACACTAGGTGCTATTGCACCACACTGCCCCACTCCACTAGTAGCAATACCAACACTGTATAACACTACACTAGGTGCTATTGCACCACACTGTGTCACTCCACTAGTAGCAATACCAACACTGTATAACACTACACTAAGTGCTATTGCACCACACTGTGTCACTCCACTAGTAGCAATACCAACACTGTATAACACTACACTAGGTGCTATTGCACCACACTGTGTCACTCCACTAGTAGCAATACCAACACTGTATAACACTACACTAGGTGCTATTGCCCCACACTGTGACACTCACCTGGTAGCAATACCAACACTGTATAACACTACACTAGGTGCTATTGCACCACACTGTAACACTCCACTAGTAGCAATACCAACACTGTATAACACTACACTAGGTGCTATTGCTCCACACTGTGACACTCACCTGGTAGCAATACCAACACTGTATAACACTACACTAGGTGCTATTGCACCACACTGTAACACTCCACTAGTAGCAATACCTACACTGTATAACACTACACTAGGAGCTATTGCACCACACTGTAACACTCCACTAGTAGTAATACCAACACTCTATAACACTACACTAGGTGCTATTGCACCACACTGCCCCACTCCACTAGTAGCAATACCTACACTGTATAACACTACACTAGCTGCTATTGCACCACACTGCCCCACTCCACTAGTAGTAATACCTACACTGTATAACACTACACTAGGTGCTATTGCACCACACTGCCCCACTCCACTAGTAGCAATACCAACACTGTATAACACTACACTAGGTGCTATTGCACCACACTGTAACACTCACCTGGTAGCAATACCAACACTGTATAACACTACACTAGGTGCTATTGCACCACACTGCCCCACTCCACTAGTAGCAATACCAACACTGTATAACACTACACTAGGTGCTATTGCACCACACTGTGTCACTCCACTAGTAGCAATACCAACACTGTATAACACTACACTAGGTGCTATTGCACCACACTGTGTCACTCCACTAGTAGTAATACCAACACTGTATAACACTACACTAGGTGCTATTGCACCACACTGTAACACTCCACTAGTAGTAATACCAACACTGTATAACACTACACTAGGTGCTATTGCACCACACTGTGTCACTCCACTAGTAGTAATACCAACACTGTATAACACTACACTAGGTGCTATTGCACCACACTGCCCCACTCCACTAGTAGCATTACCAACACTGTATAACACTACACTAGGTGCTATTGCACCACACTGTGTCACTCCACTAGTAGCAATACCAACACTGTATAACACTACACTATGTGCTATTGCACCACACTGTAACACTCCACTAGTAGTAATACCTACACTGTATAACACTACACTAGGAGCTATTGCACCACACTGTGTCACTCCACTGGTAGCAATACCAACACTGTATAACACTACACTAGGTGCTATTGCACCACACTGTAACACTCCACTAGTAGCAATACCTACACTGTATAACACTACACAAGGAGCTATTGCACCACACTGTGTCACTCCACTGGTAGCAATACCAACACTGTATAACACTACACTATGTGCTATTGCACCACACTGTGTCACTCCACTAGTAGCAATACCTACACTGTATAACACTACACTAGGAGCTATTGCACCACACTGTAACACTCCACTAGTAGCAATACCTACACTGTATAACACTACACTATGTGCTATTGCACCACACTGCCCCACTCCACTAGTAGTAATACCTACACTGTATAACACTACACTAGGAGCTATTGCACCACACTGTAACACTCCACTAGTAGCAATACCTACACTGTATAACACTACACTATGTGCTATTGCACCACACTGTAACACTCCACTAGTAGTAATACCTACACTGTATAACACTACACTAGGAGCTATTGCACCACACTGTGTCACTCCACTGGTAGCAATACCAACACTGTATAACACTACACTAGGTGCTATTGCACCACACTGTAACACTCCACTAGTAGCAATACCTACACTGTATAACACTACACTATGTGCTATTGCACCACACTGTAACACTCCACTAGTAGTAATACCAACACTGTATAACACTACACTAGGTGCTATTGCACCACACTGTGTCACTCCACTAGTAGTAATACCAACACTGTATAACACTACACTAGGTGCTATTGCACCACACTGTAACACTCCACTAGTAGCAATACCAACACTGTATAACACTACACTAGGTGCTATTGCACCACACTGTAACACTCCACTAGTAGCAATACCAACACTGTATAACACTACACTAGGAGCTATTGCACCACACTGTGTCACTCCACTAGTAGCAATACCAACACTGTATAACACTACACTAGGTGCTATTGCACCACACTGTAACACTCCACTAGTAGCAATACCAACACTGTATAACACTACACTAGTAGCTATTGCACCACACTGTAACACTCCACTAGTAGCAATACCAACACTGTATAACACTACACTAGGTGCTATTGCACCACACTGTAACACTCACCTGGTAGCAATACCAACACTGTATAACACTACACTAGGTGCTATTGCACCACACTGCCCCACTCCACTAGTAGCAATACCAACACTGTATAACACTACACTAGGTGCTATTGCACCACACTGTGTCACTCCACTAGTAGCAATACCAACACTGTATAACACTACACTAAGTGCTATTGCACCACACTGTGTCACTCCACTAGTAGCAATACCAACACTGTATAACACTACACTAGGTGCTATTGCACCACACTGTGTCACTCCACTAGTAGCAATACCAACACTGTATAACACTACACTAGGTGCTATTGCACCACACTGTGACACTCACCTGGTAGCAATACCAACACTGTATAACACTACACTAGGTGCTATTGCACCACACTGTAACACTCCACTAGTAGCAATACCAACACTGTATAACACTACACTAGGTGCTTTTGCTCCACACTGTGACACTCACCTGGTAGCAATACCAACACTGTATAACACTACACTAGGTGCTATTGCACCACACTGTAACACTCCACTAGTAGCAATACCTACACTGTATAACACTACACTAGGAGCTATTGCACCACACTGTAACACTCCACTAGTAGTAATACCAACACTGTATAACACTACACTAGGTGCTATTGCACCACACTGCCCCACTCCACTAGTAGCAATACCTACACTGTATAACACTACACTAGCTGCTATTGCACCACACTGCCCCACTCCACTAGTAGTAATACCTACACTGTATAACACTACACTAGGTGCTATTGCACCACACTGCCCCACTCCACTAGTAGCAATACCAACACTGTATAACACTACACTAGGTGCTATTGCACCACACTGTAACACTCACCTGGTAGCAATACCAACACTGTATAACACTACACTAGGTGCTATTGCACCACACTGCCCCACTCCACTAGTAGCAATACCAACACTGTATAACACTACACTAGGTGCTATTGCACCACACTGTGTCACTCCACTAGTAGCAATACCAACACTGTATAACACTACACTAGGTGCTATTGCACCACACTGTGTCACTCCACTAGTAGTAATACCAACACTGTATAACACTACACTAGGTGCTATTGCACCACACTGTAACACTCCACTAGTAGTAATACCAACACTGTATAACACTACACTAGGTGCTATTGCACCACACTGTGTCACTCCACTAGTAGTAATACCAACACTGTATAACACTACACTATGTGCTATTGCACCACACTGCCCCACTCCACTAGTAGCATTACCAACACTGTATAACACTACACTAGGTGCTATTGCACCACACTGTGTCACTCCACTAGTAGCAATACCAACACTGTATAACACTACACTAGGTGCTAATGCACCACACTGTGTCACTCCACTAGTAGCAATACCAACACTGTATAACACTACACTAGGTGCTATTGCACCACACTGTGTCACTCCACTAGTAGCAATACCAACACTGTATAACACTACACTAGGTGCTATTGCACCACACTGTAACACTCCACTAGTAGCAATACCTACACTGTATAACACTACACTAGGTGCTATTGCACCACACTGTGTCACTCCACTAGTAGTAATACCAACACTGTATAACACTACACTAGGTGCTATTGCACCACACTGTAACACTCCACTAGTAGTAATACCAACACTGTATAACACTACACTAGGTGCTATTGCACCACACTGTAACACTCCACTAGTAGCAATACCAACACTGTATAACACTACACTATGTGCTATTGCACCACACTGTGTCACTCCACTAGTAGTAATACCTACACTGTATAACACTACACTAGGTGCTATTGCACCACACTGTGACACTCACCTGGTAGCAATACCAACACTGTATAACACTACACTAGGTGCTATTGCACCACACTGTGTCACTCCACTAGTAGCAATACCAACACTGTATAACACTACACTAGGTGCTATTGCACCACACTGCCCCACTCCACTAGTAGCAATACCTACACTGTATAACACTACACTAGGTGCTATTGCACCACACTGTGTCACTCCACTAGTAGTAATACCAACACTGTATAACACTACACTAGGTGCTATTGCACCACACTGTAACACTCACCTGGTAGCAATACCAACACTGTATAACACTACACTAGGTGCTATTGCACCACACTGTGACACTCCACTAGTAGTAATACCAACACTGTATAACACTACACTAGGTGCTATTGCACCACACTGTAACACTCCACTAGTAGTAATACCAACACTGTATAACACTACACTAGGTGCTATTGCACCACACTGTAACACTCCACTAGTAGCAATACCAACACTGTATAACACTACACTATGTGCTATTGCACCACACTGTGTCACTCCACTAGTAGTAATACCTACACTGTATAACACTACACTAGGTGCTATTGCACCACACTGTGACACTCACCTGGTAGCAATACCAACACTGTATAACACTACACTAGGTGCTATTGCACCACACTGCCCCACTCCACTAGTAGCAATACCTACACTGTATAACACTACACTAGGTGCTATTGCACCACACTGCCCCACTCCACTAGTAGTAATACCTACACTGTATAACACTACACTAGGTGCTATTGCACCACACTGCCCCACTCCACTAGTAGTAATACCAACACTGTATAACACTACACTAGGTGTTATTGCACCACACTGCCCCACTCCACTAGTAGTAATACCTACACTGTATAACACTACACTAGTAGCTATTGCACCACACTGTAACACTCCACTGGTAGCAATACCTACACTGTATAACACTACACTAGTAGCTATTGCACCACACTGTAACACTCCACTGGTAGCAATACCTACACTGTATAACACTACACTAGGTGCTATTGCACCACACTGTAACACTCACCTGGTAGCAATACCTACACTGTATGACACTACACTAGGAGCTATTGCACCACACTGTAACACTCCACTGGTAGCAATACCAACACTGTATAACACTACACTAGGAGCTATTGCACCACACTGTAACACTCCACTAGTAGCAATACCTACACTGTATAACACTACACTAGGAGCTATTGCACCACACTGTAACACTCCACTGGTAGTAATACCAACACTGTATAACACTACACTAGGTGCTATTGCACCACACTGTGTCACTCCACTAGTAGTAATACCAACACTGTATAACACTACACTAGGTGCTATTGCACCACACTGTGTCACTCCACTAGTAGTAATACCAACACTGTATAACACTACACTAGGTGCTATTGCACCACACTGTAACACTCCACTAGTAGTAATACCAACACTGTATAACACTACACTATGTGCTATTGCACCACACTGTAACACTCCACTAGTAGCAATACCAACACTGTATAACACTCACCTGGTAGCAATACCTACACTGTATAACACTACACTATGTGCTATTGCACCACACTGTGTCACTCCACTAGTAGCAATACCAACACTGTATAACACTACACTAGGTGCTATTGCACCACACTGTGTCACTCCACTAGTAGCAATACCAACACTGTATAACACTACACTAGGTGCTATTGCACCACACTGTGTCACTCCACTAGTAGCAATACCTACACTGTATAACACTACACTATGTGCTATTGCACCACACTGTGTCACTCCACTAGTAGCAATACCAACACTGTATAACACTACACTAGGTGCTATTGCACCACACTGTGTCACTCCACTAGTAGCAATACCAACACTGTATAACACTACACTAGGTGCTATTGCACCACACTGTGTCACTCCACTAGTAGCAATACCAACACTGTATAACACTACACTAGGTGCTATTGCACCACACTGTGTCACTCCACTAGTAGCAATACCAACACTGTATAACACTACACTAGGTGCTATTGCACCACACTGGGACACTCCACTAGTAGTAATACCAACACTGTATAACACTACACTAGGTGCTATTGCACCACACTGTGTCACTCCACTAGTAGCAATACCAACACTGTATAACACTACACTAGGTGCTATTGCACCACACTGTGTCACTCCACTAGTAGCAATACCAACACTGTATAACACTACACTAGGAGCTATTGCACCACACTGTGTCACTCCACTAGTAGCAATACCAACACTGTATAACACTACACTAGGTGCTATTGCACCACACTGTGTCACTCCACTAGTAGCAATACCAACACTGTATAACACTACACTAGGAGCTATTGCACCACACTGTGTCACTCCACTAGTAGCAATACCAACACTGTATAACACTACACTAGGTGCTATTGCACCACACTGTAACACTCCACTAGTAGCAATACCAACACTGTATAACACTACACTAGGTGCTATTGCACCACACTGTGACACTCCACTAGTAGCAATACCTACACTGTATAACACTACACTAGGTGCTATTGCACCACACTGTAACACTCCACTAGTAGTAATACCTACACTGTATAACACTACACTATGTGCTATTGCACTACACTGTAACACTCCACTAGTAGTAATACCAACACTGTATAACACTACACTAGGTGCTATTGCACCACACTGTGTCACTCCACTAGTAGCAATACCAACACTGTATAACACTACACTAGGTGCTATTGCACCACACTGTAACACTCCACTAGTAGTAATACCTACACTGTATAACACTACACTAGGTGCTATTGCACCACACTGTAACACTCCACTAGTAGTAATACCTACACTGTATAACACTACACTATGTGCTATTGCACCACACTGTAACACTCCACGAGTAGTAATACCAACACTGTATAACACTACACTAGGTGCTATTGCACCACACTGTGTCACTCCACTAGTAGCAATACCAACACTGTATAACACTACACTAGGTGCTATTGCACCACACTGTAACACTCCACTAGTAGCAATACCAACACTGTATAACACTACACTAGGTGCTATTGCACCACACTGTAACACTCCACTAGTAGCAATACCAACACTGTATAACACTACACTAGGTGCTATTGCACCACACTGTGACACTCCACTAGTAGCAATACCTACACTGTATAACACTACACTAGGTGCTATTGCACCACACTGTAACACTCCACTAGTAGTAATACCTACACTGTATAACACTACACTATGTGCTATTGCACCACACTGTAACACTCCACTAGTAGTAATACCAACACTGTATAACACTACACTAGGTGCTATTGCACCACACTGTGTCACTCCACTAGTAGCAATACCAACACTGTATAACACTACACTAGGTGCTATTGCACCACACTGTGTCACTCCACTAGTAGTAATACCAACACTGTATAACACTACACTAGGAGCTATTGCACCACACTGTAACACTCACCTGGTAGCAATACCAACACTGTATAACACTACACTAGGTGCTATTGCACCACACTGTAACACTCCACTAGTAGCAATACCTACACTGTATAACACTACACTAGGTGCTATTGCACCACACTGCCCCACTCCACTAGTAGTAATACCAACACTGTATAACACTACACTAGGTGCTATTGCACCACACTGTGTCACTCCACTAGTAGCAATACCAACACTGTATAATACTACACTATGTGCTATTGCACCACACTGTGACACTCACCTGGTAGCAATACCAACACTGTATAACACTACACTAGGTGCTATTGCACCACACTGCCCCACTCCACTAGTAGTAATACCTACACTGTATAACACTACACTAGGTGCTATTGCACCACACTGCCCCACTCCACTAGTAGCAATACCAACACTGTATAACACTACACTATGTGCTATTGCACCACACTGTAACACTCCACTAGTAGTAATACCAACACTGTATAACACTACACTATGTGCTATTGCACCACACTGTAACACTCCACTAGTAGCAATACCAACACTGTATAACACTACACTAGGTGCTATTGCACCACACTGTAACACTCCACTAGTAGTAATACCTACACTGTATAACACTACACTAGGTGCTATTGCACCACACTGCAACACTCCACTAGTAGTAATACCTACACTGTATAACACTACACTAGGTGCTATTGCACCACACTGCCCCACTCCACTAGTAGTAATACCAACACTGTATAACACTACACTATGTGCTATTGCACCACACTGTGTCACTCCACTAGTAGCAATACCAACACTGTATAACACTACACTATGTGCTATTGCACCACACTGTAACACTCACCTGGTAGCAATACCAACACTGTATAACACTACACTAGGTGCTATTGCACCACACTGTAACACTCCACTAGTAGCAATACCAACACTGTATAACACTACACTAGGTGCTATTGCACCACACTGCCCCACTCCACTAGTAGTAATACCAACACTGTATAACACTACACTAGGTGCTATTGCACCACACTGTAACACTCCACTAGTAGCAATACCAACACTGTATAACACTACACTAGTAGCTATTGCACCACACTGTGTCACTCCACTAGTAGTAATACCAACACTGTATAATACTACACTATGTGCTATTGCACCACACTGCCCCACTCCACTAGTAGTAATACCAACACTGTATAACACTACACTAGGTGCTATTGCACCACACTGTGTCACTCCACTAGTAGCAATACCAACACTGTATAACACTACACTAGTAGCTATTGCACCACACTGTGTCACTCCACTAGTAGTAATACCAACACTGTATAATACTACACTATGTGCTATTGCACCACACTGCCCCACTCCACTAGTAGTAATACCAATACTGTATAACACTACACTAGGTGCTATTGCACCACACTGTGTCACTCCACTAGTAGTAATACCAACACTGTATAATACTACACTATGTGCTATTGCACCACACTGCCCCACTCCACTAGTAGTAATACCAACACTGTATAACACTACACTAGGTGCTATTGCACCACACTGCCCCACTCCACTAGTAGTAATACCAACACTGTATAACACTACACTAGGAGCTATTGCACCACACTGTAACACTCACCTGGTAGCAATACCTACACTGTATAACACTACACTAGGTGCTATTGCACCACACTGCCCCACTCCACTAGTAGCAATACCAACACTGTATAACACTACACTAGTAGCTATTGCACCACACTGTGTCACTCCACTAGTAGCAATACCAACACTGTATAATACTACACTAGGTGCTATTGCACCACACTGTGTCACTCCACTAGTAGCAATACCAACACTGTATAACACTACACTAGGTGCTATTGCACCACACTGTGTCACTCCACTAGTAGCAATACCTACACTGTATAACACTACACTAGGTGCTATTGCACCACACTGTAACACTCCACTAGTAGCAATACCAACACTGTATAACACTACACTAGGTGCTATTGCACCACACTGTGTCACTCCACTAGTAGTAATACCTACACTGTATAACACTACACTATGTGCTATTGCACCACACTGTAACACTCCACTAGTAGTAATACCTACACTGTATAACACTACACTAGGTGCTATTGCACCACACTGTGTCACTCCACTAGTAGCAATACCAACACTGTATAATACTACACTATGTGCTATTGCACCACACTGTGTCACTCCACTAGTAGCAATACCAACACTGTATAACACTACACTATGTGCTATTGCACCACACTGCCCCACTCCACTAGTAGCAATACCAACACTGTATAACACTACACTATGTGCTATTGCACCACACTGTAACACTCCACTAGTAGCAATACCAACACTGTATAACACTACACTAGGTGCTATTGCACCACACTGTGTCACTCCACTAGTAGCAATACCAACACTGTATAACACTACACTAGGTGCTATTGCACCACACTGTGTCACTCCACTAGTAGCAATACCAACACTGTATAACACTACACTATGTGCTATTGCACCACACTGTGTCACTCCACTAGTAGCAATACCAACACTGTATAACACTACACTAGGTGCTATTGCACCACACTGTGTCACTCCACTAGTAGCAATACCAACACTGTATAACACTACACTAGGTGCTATTGCACCACACTGCCCCACTCCACTAGTAGCAATACCAACACTGTATAACACTACACTAGTAGCTATTGCACCACACTGTGTCACTCCACTAGTAGCAATACCAACACTGTATAATACTACACTATGTGCTATTGCACCACACTGTAACACTCCACTAGTAGCAATACCAACACTGTATAATACTACACTATGTGCTATTGCACCACACTGTGTCACTCCACTAGTAGCAATACCAACACTGTATAACACTACACTAGGTGCTATTGCACCACACTGTAACACTCCACTAGTAGCAATACCAACACTGTATAACACTACACTAGTAGCTATTGCACCACACTGTAACACTCCACTGGTAGCAATACCTACACTGTATAACACTACACTATGTGCTATTGCACCACACTGTAACACTCACCTGGTAGCAATACCAACACTGTATAACACTACACTAGGTGCTATTGCACCACACTGTAACACTCCACTAGTAGCAATACCAACACTGTATAACACTACACTAGTAGCTATTGCACCACACTGTGTCACTCCACTAGTAGTAATACCAACACTGTATAACACTACACTAGGTGCTATTGCTATTGAAACGTGGACCCTTTACCGACGTGATCTTAGGAAGCTTGAGCGTTTTCACCTACAAAAACTTCGATCAATCCTGAGGATTAAATGGGAAGACCGCATTACCAATATTGCTGTTCTGGAAAAGGCTCAAATCAACAGCATAGAATCATCCATAATAGGTCACCAATTTAGATGGATTGGTCATGTCCATCGGATGGATGATGTGAGATTACCTCGTCAAATGCTATGTGGTGAGTTATGCTATGGCACCAGGCCTCATGGTGGTCCTAAGAGGCGCTACAAGGACCAATTTAAGCAGACCCTGAAATTGACAGGTCTTGATCCACAAACCTGGGACATGCTGGCTGAAAACCGCTCAACTTGGCGCCGTACCATCTCGGATTCTGTAAAGACGTTTGAAAGGGATCGACGCATACCTGAAGAGGCCAAGCGTCAAGCTAGGAAACTTCGAGCAGCCCAACCACGTCCTTCTCCAGCAATACTATGCGACTTGTGTGGTCGCTTGTTCCATGCCAGGATTGGACTCTTTAGTCACCGTAAACACATCCACAAACTGGACTGAAGGAAGAAGATTTATACTCGGATTCGAGTTAAAGCCGATGATGATGAGTAAGACCAAAGCGATCACATGCACTTTTGTAACAATTAACTGACTCTTGCAGCTCTTCTGGTGTGGGAGTTGGCGACGCAGCATCATCTGCATACAACATGTTAGTAACCTTAGTAACCTGAGTTTTCCTCGAGGAGCGGAGACGAGTTAGGTTGAAAAGCCCTCCATCAAAACGATACTTGATCTCCACATAAGTCAGATGGGAATCATTAATGTTTGTGTGAACGCGGCAATTATTTGGCTTAGTTAATTTAATTCATTTAATTCAATTTATATTTATTTATTATTATTATTAATGTCGTATTTTATTTTGGAGCTTTTTTAAAATTTTATTACAAATACAGATAGGTTTTCTAATTTTAGAAAACACTATCAATGGGATTATTCCGATATCCATTATATGGCAAATTATTTGATTGCGGAGAGTTAGAACTTTTAAATATTCAGTTAGGACAGGAGAGAGGTGTGCGTCATCGGGAATTACGGCTACAGGAATAGTCTTGTGAACAATAAGTGATGTTGAAATCGAGGGAACAGTTTCAACTTGGAAAACGTGGTATGAACTACGAGTTTGAAGAAAACGGAAATCTGCACGGAGCGTCAGGTCGAGTGCAATGAACTTTGTTGGCGGGCACGAGCGCTTGGGGCGCCCGGCCAATCAAGAGGAGAGCTGGCCATAGCCGAGTGAATTCAACTCTATGAAGAAGCACGCGGATTGGTCAAGCCGACCAGGCAGGAGTCTGGAAGTAGAACGCTGGAGGGGATAGCTTGGCTCGAGGATATAGTCAGAGCGCGCCGTGAAGAGGGATACTATTCTTGTTACAATTTTGTACCGAACGGACATACAATTTTACTTACGTTCCATGGTGAACATCTTCAAACTGATGTACTCCACTGACTATATCGTCATGGGGATTGCATGCGCTGTTGTGTCTTGGCATGCCGTGTATTGTGGCTCACGGAATTAGTTCCACCACAAAACAGTATTTTCAACTTCAATTTAGTATCAATGCAGAAGAAACGAAGACGATGGCGACGATCAGCATTGTGCATCATTCTCGACGGGAACATCTAGCACGTGGGAGAAAGCTCCTCCAATGGTGAGCGGAAATTACATAAACGCACTCTCTCTATTTAATTTGTTTATCACCGTAAAGTCAGTAAATTCAAGCTTGGAAATAAACGTAAATTCAATCAATTCAACCGACCTCCGTTTCAAATACTTAGTGCATGGTAATGATCAATTCTTTAAGCTCCATAATTTTTATTATTATCAATATTGCCACTATCTTGTTTTTTAGTATTAAATTTATTTTTACATAATGCAATCCTTGATTCCAGTAGGTAGCATTAGATATAAAAGAACTTCCTTCTCCCAATGCAAATGTTATCTGGGTTAATGATTCCATCATACCACGGCCTGAGTGTGAAGAGTTTTACATGTGTTCTACGCAAGCTAGGTGTTGATAAATATACATTTAGGTTTCAACTTGATGTTGGCACCTTGGCGCCCATGCAGTCAATATATCTTAGACATAGTAGTGAAAGGTAAGCACCCGTCAGGGAAGCCGTTACACTTGGCTGCTCAACTGTGGAGCTTCTTATATAGGTATTTTAAAGTGGAAGGCTGGGCTACCAAATACGTTACACTTGTCACCCAAAAGTGGGGTCACTAGTGGAAAAACATTACAATATGTTGGCAACTCCACAAGCGAGTGCTATCTGCACTAACATTCTTGTTTGTTGCTCCGGAGGTCCACGTTCAATTCCCACCTCAGCCCTCTAGGAAGTGGTTTTCAGGATGGTTGTTATTTTGCAGTCGGATTTACTGGACGAACTGGAACTCCCACAACCCTTCCATCCAGCGGGCCTACACTAATGGATATGCACTGGAGTCCATCATCACGACGGAGATCCGCATGCCCAATGCTTTGACACTGGATCACAAGGCTCAGAAGTTGTACTGGGGCGACGCCCGCTACGACAAGATCGAGCGTGCCGAATACGACGGCTCCAACAGGGTGGTGAGTTTGTCTTTCAGCATGTTCTTATTTGAAGGAAACTCAATTATGACTCAACTGTTTCTTTATTTTTTATTTAAGAATTTGGCCAATTATAGACTGCTTGGAATCTATGGTTTTCTTATCTTCCTAAAACTCCTTCATACGTTGGCTGTTCCTCCGACATCGCCATCTTAGGTCGATGTACTTGTAAACAGAATTCCTGATGTCACCTGTCATCTTGCAGCCACCCTGCTCTGTAAAGGTGTCCATAGTCTTCTCCTTTAAATTGTGACTGTAATTTTCTCTATATTTCAGTAAAGGTGTTCATTTTTCCTCTTCATCAAAATATTATCTTTGGGGACCCAAAACTTTTCTTTCTTTCTTTCTTGTCCAGTTCAACTTGTCCAATGTTATCCGCTGGTTTAATGACAGTGGAACGTTGTAACAGGAGTGAGGCTGTTGCCATCTCCTTGCATGTTGTGTACAGTCTCTTGTGCTTGGAGTTTGTTTTCTGAAGTTATCACTTCAAATGTTCCTCTTGCCGGTCCCAAATGGATCCCGTAACATGGTTTCCCATTCACTCATCACTTCGTTTAATACCAAATTGAAGAGCATTGTCGCACTACAGTTTGAAATACTCTAAATTTAACTCTTGAGGTTGTCTGTTCAGTCAGTTCCTGTGTATCCCTATTCTGTTGGTGTTAGGAATAGCATCTGGCAATTGAATGTTAGGCCTTTTGGAAATCAGCAAAAGTAGCAACAACACATATTGTTCTGGTTCAAAGGATTGGTTCTAAGGATCAGATTAAAAATCTGTTCTGGGCAAGATCTGGCGTGATAATCACCAACAGTGTGTTCAACTAAAATGTTTAACAATGATTTGGAGAAGATTTTGTAAGGAAATAAGCAGCCACTAAGAAATTTGAGCATGTTTAGTTTCCTGAGACCCGAAGTTTTTAGTTGCCATATATGGTGCTGCCACATTAATTTGCTGTCAAAATGGAGCCCCAGGAAGCGATAAGTGTCAATGACGGCAACTCAGCATCTCTGAGATGTGGTTCAGGGTGTAAATGTAGCCTCCAGAGTTGACAAAAAAGGACGACTGTGAGACCCCCCGTCGACCCGGTTAATAGGTAGCTGCAATTGCTATACTTCCAGAGCTAAATCGTCTACATACAGCGATGGAACTACCGTGGGCCCAGCGGCAACAATGCCATTTATGGCAATCGTGAACTAGGTGACACTCAGCACTGAACCCTGAGTAACTCCATTTTCCTAGGTGAAAGTTTGCGATAATGTCCGACCGACTCTTACTCCAAAGAGCAGGACGGTCATAAAATTCTCAATAAAGGTTCGTAGATTTCCATTCCTGGTCCGGTCGGAGACTGGAAGCAGGCTGTGGATTTTCATTTTCATCAAGACTGCCAGAAACCAGGATATTGAAACAACTATTTGATTACTTTTTGAAAAATAAAATCAATAATAATTGGATCAAAGAAGTTCAGGAAGAATTGGGTATAACTCGGCAACAAATCAAAGACAGAGAAGAGAAGAGGATTTTGAAGAACAAAGGCATAAGTCTCAAACTAATAACAGTTGAACGAAACAGTATACTATATCGGACACACAAAGGGCTTCCAGGTGGGAGAGGATGAGAAAGTTCTGGGAGGAGAAAAAGAAGAAATTTACTCAAATGTATTGATTTAAGTGGGCGTAAAATATGTAAATAATAAAAGCAATTTCCTATTTCCTCGACTGTCTTCCTCTATTTTCCTCAACATTTCCTCCTTGATACTGTGGTTTTAATGATGTCGTACTCACATTTGTTTGGCACATTTTATAAGAAGAACTAGTGAGGAATTCTGACTAGGAGACCAACAATAATGAAACAATTGGACAAAGTCACAGATAAAACATATACAAGTAAAGGTTATTCCCGCTAGATGTCTCCGCCACATACTCCCTCCCCAGTGACAACAGAGAGATATCGTGATGGTAATCGAACAGTTCTTCCAGAATGGGTGTAGGACTCTTTCAGTTGAGTCTGTGGGATGCAGATGTCCCTATGAATCAGCTGTTGGCTACTGGCACAAGTTGTGGTAGCTGTGCCAGTATATTCACTATTTAGTAGAAATGCTGGTTTAAGTCTATCAATACAAATAGACAAGATGAAAGGAGGAAGAGCACCAGGTGTGGATGAAGTGAGTGTTGAAATGGTGAAGGCAGCAGGGGAGGTTGGGAAACAGTGGCTGTACCATGTGATGAGGGTGATATGGCAGGAGAAAAAGACCCCAGAAGATTGGAAGAAAGGATTAATTGTCCCAATATTTAAGAAAGGAAGCAGAAAGGAGTGCAGAAATTACAGGGGAGTCACACTCATACCTCACTGTGCCAAGATATATGAAAAGATATTAGAAAGTAGAATACGAGCCAAAGTGGAGAGAAAATTGAGAGAGGAGCAGTATGGATTCAGACCTGGGAGATCAACAGTGGATCTCATATTTTCAGTGAGACAGCTCCAGGAACACCACTACGAATTTGGAGAGGATCTGCTGATGGCCTTCCTGGACATCGAAAAGGCCTATGATAGTGTGTGTAGGGAGAAGGTTTGGAAAGCAATGGAAAACATGGGAGTGGAAAAAGAGACTGTAGGCAGAGTGAAGGAGATGTATTGTGGAAGTGTGAGTTGTGTGAAAGTTGGAGGGGAAAGAACAGACTGGTTCAGACAAATGAGTGGCTTGAAACAGGGTAGTGCGCTGTCACCCCTTCTCTTTATTGTGGTTATGGACGAGGTAATGACACGGATAGCAGGAAAGATAGGAGAAGATAAGATGAAAGCAATGGTGTTTGCAGATGATCTCATGGTCTGGGGAAACAAGGAGGAGGAAATTCAGGAGCAACTGAAGACTTGGGAAGAAACAGTGGGAGAGTACGGATGGAAGTTCAACATCAGTAAATGTGAGATCCTGTTAACGACCAGGAAAAAGGACAGACCAATGAGTGGGATAACACTTGGAGGTGGACAGCTGAAGAAGGTGGAAAGTCTCAAGTACTTGGGAAGTATTGTGGAGGAAAATGGGAGAAATGACAAAGAGATTACGGAACGTGGCAGACAGGCAGAAGCATTTCTGAGAAGCATTAGGAGCTTAGTGTGGAATAAAGATGTCCCACAAAAAAGCAAGGAAGTGTTATACAGAAGCTACTATATCCCGATACTGACCTATGCTTCAGAAACGTGGACAATGAAGAAAAGAGACATAAGCAGAATACAGGCAGGTGAAATGAAGTTCCTGCGAAGTAGGATCGGAGTAACAAGAAGAGACAGGGTGAGGAATGAAAAGGTCAGGGAAATGGTGAAAGAGGAGCCCTTGCAAGGTAGGATTGAGACATCAAGACTGAGGTGGTATGGACACTTAAAGAGAATGGATGAGAAGAAGATTCCCAAGAGGATACATGAGATGCAGATGCAGAAGAAACGACCAAGGGGAAGACCAAGAGATAGATGGCTGAAAGGAGTGGAGGAATGTGTCAAGAAGAGAGGCGAGGACTGGACCAGAGTGACAGCGGAGAGGTGCTGGGAAGAATGAACTAAGTGGCGAGGCTTATGTTCCAAACAGACCCAGCCTGGGGTTGGAAACTGTACAAGATGATGATGAATACAAATAGTCTCTTCACCATGGTTGGTAATAACCACAAAGTGTTTGTCGGAGCGAGATATTACACGGAATGGTCCATCGTAGATAGGCTGCAAGGGTTTACGATGAAAGTCATGCCTGATGAACATATGAGAAGAACGCAACAGTTCAGGATGTATAAATGTTCTTTTAACAGCATGATGTTTTGGTTGGACTGGGTGTAAGGATTGAACATGCTGTTTAAGCTTGAGGACGAAAGCAGGAAGGTCTGTCGGTGGTGATTCTTCAAAGAAGTCTGCTGGTAGGCGAATAGGCTCTCCATAAATGACTGCAGCTGAGGAGGAATTTAGGTGAGGTATGATGAGTGATCTGAGGCCTCGCAGGACTGTTGGAAGTTGGGGTACCCAGCTGTTGGTTAACTGAGTCCGAAGTGCGCGTTTGAGCTGGCGGTGCCAACGTTCTATATTCCCATTTGCTGCAGGATGGTAAGCTGTCGTTTTAATGTGGTGTATGCCCAGTATTTTCATCAGATGACTGAATAACGAGCAGTCAAACTGCTTGCCACGGTCAGTTGTGATGACGGCTGGTACACCAAATCTAGCTATCCAAAAGTATAGGATGACATGAGCTACTGATTCTGCTGTTATGTCCTTCAATGGTATAGCCTCTTGGCCAACTTGAAAATCGATCGATGATTGTAAGGATATATGTATATCCTTCAGATGGTAGAAGGGGGCCAACAATATCCGCATGTATGTGATCCACTGGATCATATGTATTAATTGCACTGTTGGTATGTCTGGTAACCTTGGAGCGCTGGCAGGCTATGCAGCATCTTGTCCAGAGTTTGACATCTGCCTTGAGTGATGGCCATACATATCTTTTTGTAGATGTGTGGTAGATGCTTTAATTCCTAGGTGCGTCATATTATGAAGCATTTCAAATGCAAGCTTGCGGAATTGGATAGGTAAATATGGCCGCACCTCTCCTGTTGAAACATCAGTGACTAGTTCTGCTCCGGATGGTAAATTGATGGTCTTGAATTGAAGAGATGTGGTAGTTGAGTGTAGCAGAGCTTTTAGGTCTTCATCGGATGCCAGTGCTTTAGCTACATCATCAAATGACAATTGTGATGTAATGAAGATTGATGAGATGCGGGAGAAAAATCTGCTGGAATGTTATCCTTTCCCGGAAGATACTTCAAGTCAGTTGTAAATTGGCCTATAAAATCCAACTGTCGGAGTTGCTGTGGAGATGCTTTATCTAGGCGCTGCTGAAATGCGAACGTTAGAGGTTTGTGGTCTGTAAAAAGTGTAAAATTTCTACCGTCCAATAAATGGCGGAAGTACTTTATTGCTGGATAGGCAGCGAGAAGCTCACGATCATATGTGCTGTACATTTTTTGTGTGTCATTTAGAGTCTTTGAGAAAAATGCAAGAGGTTCTGCTGTACCATCACGGATTTGATGTAGTGAGGCTCCAATCGAAAAGTCGGAAGCGTCAACCGTCAATGCCAATGGTAGATCACTTGAGGGATGTGCAAGTAGGGTAGCATCAGCAATTTGTTTCTTGAGGTTGTTAAAAGCTTGAACAGCCTCTGGTGTCCATTTAACTGCTGTGCGGTCACGCTTGCGTGTGTCCTTACATAGGCTGAAGAGGCTCTGCTGGGTCTTTGCCGCATTGGGAAGTGACCGACGATAAAAGTTTACCAATCCTAGGAATCGTCTTAGATCAACGATTGTACTAGGTTGTGGATATGAAAGGATAGCTTCAACTCGTTCAGGTAATGGTTTGATTTCTGTAGACGTAACAGAGTACCCTAAGAAGGAAATTTCAGAGGCCCCAAAAATACATTTGGACAGGTTTACATTGATAGAATATTTATCTATGTGTTCCAGAAGCAATTTCAGGAGAATCTCATGCTCCTGCTCATCGACAGACGCTATGAGAATGTCATCAAGGTAGCAGAAAACAAAGTCTAAATCTCTCAAAATGTTGTCGATATACCTTTGAAATGATTGTGCTGCATTGCAAAGCCCAAATGGAAGTTTAAGAAATTCAAATAGGCCGAAAGGAGTGATGACAGCAGTTTTAGGTATATCCTCTTTAGCGACTGGAATGTGGAGAAAAGCTCGAATTAAATCTATTTTGGAGAAAACTGTTTTGCCACATAAGTGGCTGTTGAAGTCCTGTAGATGTGGAATAGGGTAGAGGTCGGGAATAGTTTTTGCATTTAGGGCCCTGTAGTCTCCACAAGGTCGCCAGGAACCATCACTTTTAGGAACTTAGGAACTAAATGGAGTGGGCTGGACCAAGGGCTCTTGGAAAGTCTACATATACCTAGATTTATCATTTTCTGAAACTCCATCTTTGCTTGTGCTAGCTTATCTCGGGATAGTCGTCTAGCCTTGGCCGAAACTGGAGGGCCTATCGTTGAAATGGTATGAAAGAATGTGATATCGGGTGCACAATAATTGGGATTGTCACGAAATATATTTGGATAATTTCCCAATAGTTCTGGATACTTATTCTGAGGGTCAAGTAAATGGATGCTCTCTGAAATTAGACGTTTAACTGGCACTGCAGAGGTGGACATACTGGTGGTGCTATCGATAAGACGTTTATGTTTGACATCGATAAGCAATTCATAGTTGTTGAGGAAATCAGCACCAATGATAGAGTGTTGGACATCAGCGATGTTGAATGGCCAGCAAAATGGACGTCTTAGATTGAGGTTAAGTTGCATTAAACGCTCGCCGTAGGTTTTAATTGGTGTGCCGTTAGTCGCATAAAGTATGCGTTTACAGGTCTGCTTTCTGTCATGTGCAGTGGGCGGTAGGACTGACACATCTGCTCCTGTATCAACCAGGAATCGTGTACCAGAGGAACGGTCAGTTACAAATACACGGCGAGAATTTCCTTGGCCCACATCACTGTGTGCCGCGTCTAGCGAGGGACCTGAGCATTTCCCGAAACAGAGGAGGCTGTGTTATATGAGCATGGGTTGACACACTTCCTAGCTTTGTCTTGGTATATGAAATGGTACCAACATAATGAACTATCTGGTCGATATTCACGATAAGGTGATCTAGGTCTAGATCGAGATCTCGTTCGATGACGGGTTGTATGTGGGTTCGAAATCAGACTGTTTATAGATAACGTAGGTTGTTCTAATTGTGACTTTAGTCTGAAAATCCTGTCCACCATCTGCATAGGAGGTTCTGCGGCGGGTTGGCGAGATTGAATCACCGATAGAAATTGCGAGGGGTTTGAGAAATCTAAAATTCTATCAGCTAATGCGGCCAGGTTGTCTCGAGTATCGTTGCAGGATGCTAGTATCGATCTTAAATTAACTGGGAGTCATTGCAGAAAATCATCCTTGACCTGTGTCCCCGCAAGGGCGCGCATTTCTCGTAAAAGCTGGCTTGGCTTTTTGTGTCCTAAGTCAAGCTCTGTGAGTAATTTCGTCACTTTCCGTCCTTCTGATTCTTCAAATTCAGCTATTAACCGGGCCTTCAGGTCTAAGAAAGGCGAATTCGAAAGTGGTCTTACTAACAAATCACTTATAAGTTGAGCAACGTCTGGCTCCAGTGAGCCGATAACATAGTTAAACTTCGTAAGCTCTTGTGTGATGTTAGCTGTAGCAAATTGGGCCTCGATCTGCAGTAGCCAAACCTTAACATTTTTACGCCAAATTGGTGGGATTTTAATTGACACTCGTGAAATTTCAGGCTCGTTATGAGATGTAGGCATACGTGATAGCGTCGCATAGGTTGGTGTGTTGTCCGTGCGAGGCATGGTCAATGTTATTACACGATAATATCACGTCAGGGTCACCACTGTGGTTTTAATGATGTCATACATTTGTTTGGCACATTTATTAAGAGGGAATGACATACATATTTTATAAGAAGAACTAGTGAGGAATTCTGACTAGGAGACCAACAATAATGAAACAATTAGACAAAGTCACAGATAAAACATATACAAGTAAAGGTTATTCCCGCTAGATGTCTCCGCCACAATACTTCTCTTCACCTTCAGTTCTAGTCTCTTATATTCTTCATGCAGTCTTTCTATTCTATCCTCGTCCCTTCCATATATTTTCTGTTCTTCCTTATATAGTTCTTTCTTTATATTATTTCTGCTTTTATGTAGTTCGTCCTACGTGGTGTCTCCTTTTCTCTAACCACACCTCAACTGCTGCTTCTACAAATGTCTGTTCCACTCTTCTTCTCCATTTCTTAGGTCACATTTAGGTACCGGTAACTTATTTGTAATCTGATTTTGAAATGCCATCTTTTTCTCCCCCGGATCTTGATCTTCAGTTCTCTTCTCGAAAATATTTTACATATTGTACTTGTGCTCTTGCTTTGTGTGTGTCAGCTGTGTGAAGTGCAGTCGGAGTCTTGTCAGGATGCATGAAGCAAACTCCAGTCGACAAACTCTACCCAATTGCTGGATGCCGATGCGGAGAGGGCAAAACAGACCAATGATCACCAAGCTGTAGTTTGTCGTCTGAAATCCAGAAAGAGCTTCATCGCTAGAACTCAACCACTGGAGGGAACAACGGAGTCTAACATCTTCACCAGCTGGAAGAGTAAGCTGTAGCTGGAGATCACTCCATCATCTTGGGTGGGTGCGTCCCCCATTGCAAGAATGGGGCATCCTTCCAGCTGGCGGAGTGTGGAGCAACACACTTGCTCATATGCCCTCTACTGGAACAACCTCGCACAACGCAGGCCAATAAGAAGGCTATAGGAGTTGCTGCGTCCTGGAAATGTTGACCGGTAGTCTTACCTGCAGCCCTTTATGCAGCAGAGACACTTAATCTACAACATAAAACACTGAGAAATCAATTGGAGATTAAGGAACGCAAAATCATCTGAAAAATTTTGGGACCAAGAATCAAAGATGGAATTCACCTCCCAAAACCTAATGCTGACATCTATTTGAAAATTACTAAAATCACAGACACAATCCGCATGAAAAGGATCCAATTCATGGGACATTTGGACAGAATTGACCCAACTAGGTTAAAAATAAATTCTATACGTTTTTGCAGAAAAAGGCACAAGGTGCAATTGGTACAAACAGGCGGAAAAAGACTTGGCTGAATTAGGTTTTCCCAATCTCAAGAATCGAGAGGAAATTAGGAAAATCACTCATACACGGGGTTTTGAGGGAGAAGAGAGAAGACCTACCAGACACGTCTGGTCGCAGCAACGAAGACTCGCTCAATCGTTGCACGTGAAGAGTTATTGGGCAGACATCAAGGCCAATAAGTGTTGATTCCGCCTGGTCCTAGGAGACCCATTCGCGCAGGAGAAGGAGAATGAATGCTCTATTACCTTCAGACGCATGACTATTATGCTCTCATTCTCACCAGCTATTGCCTCCACATTCCGATTAGAAATCCTACTCTGTTTCTTTACTCTTTGTAGCTTCCAGTCCAGCACAAGGTATACCCTTCCGAAGGGTTCTTTATCCTCCACCTTTCCATATAGTGTCACTCAATCCCAGGATGTGTAATTTTTGTCTCTCCATCATGTCTATTAGTTCATTTTCTTTCCCATTTAATGTTAATACATTAATTGTTCCTAATTGGGTTTTGGTCCTTGGTCCAGCGCTTGCATGATCATCATACATTGCAACTGTGACCAAAGATGTGTCATGGCTAGCATTTTTAGCCTATTTTCATTTATGAAAAAATAGGCTTATGGGATCACCTTTTGTCCGTGTCTATGTCTGTCTGTGTGTGCCGCCCTCCCCTAATAACTTCTAAATGGCTGGAGCGATTTCAATGAAACTCGGTAATTTTATAGCACTATTCCGGAAGACCCCGACCGTGTCCTTCAAATTTTGTTACGTCTCACCAATCCAAGATGGCGTCTGTGTGAAATATTTAACCAGCATTCAATATCTCCGAAACCCTGGAATATTTTACGGTGATAAAGGGAACTAGGAATTCACCTATGAGACTTTTGAAATTCTGGTAACTACAAAACCAACATGGTGGCCACGCGAAGTTGCGACTTTTAAATAGACGTTTCTCACGATTTAACCAACCAAACGCAATAAAACTTGGTACAGCATATGTTTATACACATTGTAATGCACCGACATCTAACTTCGTTCAATTGTTTACATAACCTCAAGATGGCGGCTGTGCGAAATATTTCACCGGCATTCAATATCTCGGAAACTATTAGCGGTATCACCCTGAAATATTGTACGGGGATAAAGGGCACTACTGAAAGTTCATCCATAAGAATTTAAAAAAACAGTTAACTACAAAACGAACTTGGCGGCCAAGCGAATTTGAAAACTAAGTTTTTATTTCTTGTGTCGTAATCATGCGATCGAAGTGAAAGTTTGAATAATGAACCTATGCAATAATTTTCCTTTAATGGTACATGACTCTATGGCCTATACATATAACAATATTTAGATGGATCTCAATATCTACGAATCTATTACAGCAATCAAACTGATTTTTTAATTTTCATACGGTCTATGAACATAAGTTCACCTATAGGACTTTCAATAACCTCGTAATCACAAATCCAACATGGCGGCGAAGCAAAGTGTAAATATTCACATGGTGTTTCTCGCAATTTAACCATCCGAGTGCAGTGAAACTTGCTACAGTAAATCGTTATACAAATGTTAATCCACTGGCATCTACTTTTTTTCGATTGTTTCAATAACCAATAGATGGCAGCTGTGCGAAATTTTAAAATCTCATTTTTACTTCTTGTGTCCTAATCATGCGATTGAAGTTTGAATGCTACACGTACACAATAATCTTCATGTAAGAGTACATAACTCTTAAGACCTACATATAAAAAATCCAACATGGCGACCATCCACAATATTTAGTCGGTTCTCAATATCTACGAATCTATTACAGCAATTAAACTGAAATTTTGTATGTTGATAGAGGCAATTAACATAAGTAGGATATATGAAAATAGGCTGCATAGGTCTTCACGGAACTACTTTTTCTTCTTCTTCCCGAGGCTTGTTTTAATTTCGAAAGCAATATATTGAATAGCTCTTGAGCTGGCTTGCTAGGCCTAACGGATAGGAGGATTCTCTGTCAGGGTTTACTCCCTCGTCTTTCCACAAGGCATTAACCCCGAGATGGAAGGGTTGCCTCCTCCGCCACACTGATTTTTACTTCTGCATCTTTGCTACCGTTGAAGTTTTCACACGTAACCCTGTGATTTACCCCACAGGACTATAGGACCGTTGCCCACCCCTGGCGAGAATTGTCCATGTAGACATAGCTTCAATATCTCATGGACCGCGTTAGGGAGAGCCTCCAAGGAAGAAGTGTAAAGAGCTTGGGCAAGCGAATAGTTGACTCAATGGACGTACTGTATATAGGGCCCCGATAGGGGCCTCATGTTGAGTGAGTTGAAGGGGAATAATTCTCCTCTCCAAACGTTAACTAAGTCACTAACTACCACCGAATCGTGGTGAGTTTTACATGATTACAAACGATTGGAAAGAGAAAATGTGAGTGTGAAATTTAATGGTTATTGCATGTGTTGTTTGATTCTCTGTCGCTCACATTGATTATATCAATGACATTATACTTATTTAGCAGGTTGATGTCATGGTTGCTTCCCTTGCATCTTGTTGGCAGACTGCACTGTATGTAGTGACACTGTGTCGTTCCCATAGATCCTGAGCAAGGTCAAGCCTCAGCACGCATTCGACATTGCAGTATACGGGGACTACATCTTCTGGACAGACTGGGTGCTGCACGCCGTCATCCGAGCCAACAAGTACACCGGGGATGACGTGGTGTGGCTGCGGAAACAAGTGCCACGGCCCATGGGCATCATCGCTGTGGCCAACGACTCCAATGACTGTGAGTTAACTGCACTTTTGTGTGGGATCACTGCTGCTCGTACATCCTTGTTGACGTCTGGTTACGACCAATTGTATACAACACTTAAGTTCAATCAAGTCACGTCTAGTTACGACCAATTGTATACAACACTTAAGTTCAATCTAGTCACGTCTAGTTACGACCAATTGTATACAACACTTAAGTTCAATCTAGGCACGCCTAGTTACGACCAATTGTGTACAACACTTAAGTTCAATCTAGTCACGTCTAGTTACGACCAATTGTATACAACACTTAAGTTCAATCTAGGCACGCCTAGTTACGACCAATTGTCTACAACACTTCAGTTCAATCTAGTCACGTCTAGTTACGACCAATTGTGTACAACACTTAAGTTCAATCTAGTCACGTCTAGTTACGATCAATTGTATACAACACTTAAGTTCAATCTAGGCACGTCTAGTTACGACCAATTGTATACAGCACTTAAGTTCAATCTAATCACGTCTAGTTACGACCAATTGTATACAACACTTAAGTTCAATCTAGTCACGTCTAGTTGCGATCAATTGTATACAACACTTAAGTTCAATCTAGTCACGCCTAGTCATGACCAATTGTATACAATACTTAAGTTCAATGTAGGCACGTCTAGTTACGACCAATTGTATACAACACTTAAGTTCAATCTAGGTACGCCTAGTTACGACCAATTGTATACAACACTTAAGTTCAATCTAGTCACGTCTAGTTACGACCAATTGTATACAGCACTTAAGTTCAATCTAGTCACGTCTAGTTACGACCAATTGTATACAACACTTAAGTTCAATCTAGTCACGTCTAGTTACGACCAATTGTATACAGCACTTAAGTTCAATCTAGTCACGTCTAGTTACGACCAATTGTATACAACACTTAAGTTCAATCTAGTCACGTCTACGACCAATTGTATACAACACTTAAGTTCAATCTAGTCACGCCTAGTTACGACCAATTGTATACAACACTTAAGTTCAATCTAGTCACGTCTAGTTATGACCAATTGTATACAGCACTTAAGTTCAATCTAGTCACGCCTAGTTACGACCAATTGTATACAACACTTAAGTTCAATCTAGTCACGTCTAGTTACGACCAATTGTATACAACACTTAAGTTCAATCTAGTCACGTCTAGTTACGACCAATTGTATACAACACTTAAGTTCAATCTAGGCACGCCTAGTTACGACCAATTGTGTACAATACTTAAGTTCAATCTAGTCACGTCTAGTTACGACCAATTGTATACAACACTTAAGTTCAATCTAGTCACGCCTAGTTACGACCAATTGTATACAACACTTAAGTTCAATCTAGTCACGTCTAGTTACGACCAATTGTATACAGCACTTAAGTTCAATCTAGTCACGTCTAGTTACGATCAATTGTGTACAACACATAAGTTCAATCTAGTCACGTCTAGTTACGACCAATTGTATACAGCACTTAAGTTCAATCTAGTCACGTCTAGTTACGACCAATTGTATACAACACTTAAGTTCAATCTAGGCACGTCTAGTTACGACCAATTGTATACAACACTTAAGTTCAATCTAGGCACGTCTAGTTACGACCAATTGTATACAACACTTAAGTTCAATCTAGTCACGTCTAGTTACGACCAATTGTATACAACACTTAAGTTCAATCTAGTCACGCCTAGTTACGACCAATTGTATACAACACTTAAGTTCAATCTAGTCACGTCTAGTTACGACCAATTGTATACAGCACTTAAGTTCAATCTAGTCACGTCTAGTTACGACCAATTGTATACAACACTTAAGTTCAATCTAGTCACGTCTAGTTACGACCAATTGTATACAGCACTTAAGTTCAATCTAGTCATGTCTAGTTACGACCAATTGTATACAACACTTAAGTTCAATCTAGTCACGTCTACGACCAATTGTATACAACACTTAAGTTCAATCTAGTCACGCCTAGTTACGACCAATTGTATACAACACTTAAGTTCAATCTAGTCACGTCTAGTTATGACCAATTGTATACAGCACTTAAGTTCAATCTAGTCACGCCTAGTTACGACCAATTGTATACAACACTTAAGTTCAATCTAGTCACGTCTAGTTACGACCAATTGTATACAACACTTAAGTTCAATCTAGTCACGTCTAGTTACGACCAATTGTATACAACACTTAAGTTCAATCTAGGCACGCCTAGTTACGACCAATTGTGTACAATACTTAAGTTCAATCTAGTCACGTCTAGTTACGACCAATTGTATACAACACTTAAGTTCAATCTAGTCACGTCTAGTTACGACCAATTGTATACAACACTTAAGTTCAATCTAGTCACGTCTAGTTACGACCAATTGTGTACATCACTTAAGTTCAATCTAGTCACGTCTACGACCAATTGTATACAACACTTAAGTTCAATCTAGTCACGTCTAGTTACGACCAATTGTATACAACACTTAAGTTCAATCTAGTCACGTCTAGTTACGATCAATTGTATACAGCACTTAAGTTCAATCTAGGCACGTCTAGTTACGACCAATTGTATACAACACTTAAGTTCAATCTAGTCACGTCTAGTTACGACCAATTGTATACAACACTTAAGTTCAATCTAGTCACGTCTAGTTACGACCAATTGTATACAACACTTAAGTTCAATCTAGTCACGCCTAGTTACGACCAATTGTATACAACACTTAAGTTCAATCTAGTCACATCTAGTTACGATCAATTGTATACAACACTTAAGTTCAATCTAGTCACGTCTAGTTACGACCAATTGTATACAACACTTAAGTTCAATCTAGTCACGTCTAGTTACGATCAATTGTATACAACACTTAAGTTCAATCTAGTCACGTCTAGTTACGACCAATTGTATACAACACTTAAGTTCAATCTAGTCACGTCTAGTTACGACCAATTGTATACAACACTTAAGTTCAATCTAGTCACGTCTAGTTACGATCAATTGTATACAACACTTAAGTTCAATCTAGTCACGTCTAGTTACGACCAATTGTATACAACACTTAAGTTCAATCTAGTCACGTCTAGTTACGACCAATTGTATACAACACTTAAGTTCAATCTAGTCACGTCTAGTTACGACCAATTGTGTACATCACTTAAGTTCAATCTAGTCACGTCTACGACCAATTGTATACAACACTTAAGTTCAATCTAGTCACGTCTAGTTACGACCAATTGTATACAGCACTTAAGTTCAATCTAGTCACGTCTACGATCAATTGTATACAACACTTAAGTTCAATCTAGTCACGTCTAGTTACGACCAATTGTATACAGCACTTAAGTTCAATCTAGTCACGTCTAGTTACGACCAATTGTATACAACACTTAAGTTCAATCTAGTCACGTCCGGTTACGACCAATTGTATACAACACTTAAGTTCAATCTAGTCACGTCTACGACCAATTGTATACAACACTTAAGTTCAATCTAGTCACGTCTAGTTACGACCAATTGTATACAGCACTTAAGTTCAATCTAGGCACGTCTAGTTACGACCAATTGTATACAACACTTAAGTTCAATCTAGTCACGTCTAGTTACAATCAATTGTATACAACACTTAAGTTCAATCTAGTCACGCCTAGTTATGACCAATTGTATACAATACTTAAGTTCAATCAAGTCACGTCTAGTTACGACCAATTGTGTACATCACTTAAGTTCAATCAAGTCACGTCTAGTTACGATCAATTGTATACAGCACTTAAGTTCAATGTAGGCACGTCTAGTTACGACCAATTGTATACAACACTTAAGTTCAATCTAGGCACGCCTAGTTACGACCAATTGTATACAACACTTAAGTTCAATCTAGTCACGTCTAGTTACGACCAATTGTATACAGCACTTAAGTTCAATCTAGTCACGTCTAGTTACGACCAATTGTATACAACACTTAAGTTCAATCTAGTCACGTCTAGTTACGACCAATTGTATACAACACTTAAGTTCAATCTAGTCACGTCTAGTTACGACCAATTGTGTACAACACTTAAGTTCAATCTAGTCACGCCTAGTTACGACCAATTGTGTACAACACTTAAGTTCAATCTAGTCACGCCTAGTTACGACCAATTGTATACAACACATAAGTTCAATCTAGGCACGTCTAGTTACGACCAATTGTATACAACACTTAAGTTCAATCTAGTCACGCCTAGTTACGACCAATTGTATACAACACTTAAGTTCAATCTAGTCACGTCTAGTTACGACCAATTGTATACAACACTTAAGTTCAATCTAGTCACGCCTAGTTACGACCAATTGTATACAACACTTAAGTTCAATCTAGTCACGTCTAGTTACGACCAATTGTATACAACACTTAAGTTCAATCTAGTCACGCCAAGTTACGACCAATTGTATACAACACTTAAGTTCAATCTAGTCACGTCTAGTTACGACCAATTGTATACAACACTTAAGTTCAATCTAGTCACGCCTAGTTACGACCAATTGTATACAACACTTAAGTTCAATCTAGTCACGTCTAGTTACGACCAATTGTATACAACACTTAAGTTCAATCTAGTCACGTCTAGTTACGATCAATTGTATACAACACTTAAGTTCAATCTAGTCACGCCTAGTTACGACCAATTGTATACTACACTTAAGTTCAATCTAGTCACGTCTAGTTACGACCAATTGTGTACATCACTTAAGTTCAATCTAGTCACGTCTAGTTACGACCAATTGTATACAGCACTTAAGTTCAATCTAGGCACGTCTAGTTACGACCAATTGTATACAACACTTAAGTTCAATCTAGTCACGCCTAGTTATGACCAATTGTATACAGCACTTAAGTTCAATCTAGGCACGCCTAATTACGACCAATTGTGTACATCACTTAAGTTCAATCAAGTCACGTCTAGTTACGATCAATTGTATACAACACTTAAGTTCAATGTAGGCACGTCTAGTTACGACCAATTGTATACAACACTTAAGTTCAATGTAGGCACGTCTAGTTACGACCAATTGTATACAACACTTAAGTACAATCTAGGCACGCCTAGTTACGACCAATTGTATACAACACTTAAGTTCAATCTAGTCACGTCTACGACCAATTGTATACAACACTTAAGTTCAATCTAGTCACGTCTAGTTACGACCAATTGTATACAACACTTAAGTTCAATCTAGTCACGCCTAGTTACGACCAATTGTTTACAACACTTAAGTTCAATCTAGGCATGCCTAGTTACGACCAATTGTGTACAATACTTAAGTTCAATCTAGTCACGCCTAGTTACGACCAATTGTATACAACACTTAAGTTCAATCTAGGCACGCCTAGTTACGACCAATTGTATACAGCACTTAAGTTCAATCTAGGCACGTCTAGTTACGACCAATTGTATACAGCACTTAAGTTCAATCTAGTCACGTCTAGTTACGACCAATTGTATACAACACTTAAGTTCAATCTAGGCACGCCTAGTTACGACCAATTGTATACAACACTTAAGTTCAATCTAGTCACGTCTACGACCAATTGTATACAACACTTAAGTTCAATCTAGGCACGCCTAGTTACGACCAATTGTATACAGCACTTAAGTTCAATCTAGGCACGTCTAGTTACGACCAATTGTATACAACACTTAAGTTCAATCTAGTCACGCCTAGTTACGACCAATTGTATACAACACTTAAGTTCAATCTAGGCACGTCTAGTTACGACCAATTGTATACAACACTTAAGTTCAATCTAGTCACGTCTAGTTACGACCAAGTGTATACAGCACTTAAGTTCAATCTAGTCACGTCTAGTTACGACCAATTGTGTACAACACTTAAGTTCAATCTAGGCACGCCTAGTTACGACCAATTGTATACAACACTTAAGTTCAATCTAGTCACGTCTAGTTACGACCAATTGTATACAACACTTAAGTTCAATCTAGGCACGTCTAGTTACGACCAATTGTATACAACACTTAAGTTCAATCTAGTCACGTCTAGTTACGACCAATTGTATACAACACTTAAGTTCAATCTAGTCACGTCTAGTTACGGCCAATTGTATACAACACTTAAGTTCAATCTAGTCACGTCTAGTTACGACCAATTGTATACAACACTTAAGTTCAATCTAGTCACGTCTAGTTACGACCAATTGTATACAACACTTAAGTTCAATCTAGTCACGCCTAGTCATGACCAATTGTATACAACACTTAAGTTCAATCAAGTCACGTCTAGTTACGATCAATTGTATACAACACTTAAGTTCAATCTAGTCACGCCTAGTTACGATCAATTGTATACAACACATAAGTTCAATCTAGTCACGTCTAGTTACGACCAATTGTATACAACACTTAAGTTCAATCTAGTCACGTCTAGTTACGACCAATTGTATACAACACTTAAGTTCAATCTAGTCACGTCTAGTTACGATCAATTGTATACAGCACTTAAGTTCAATCTAGTCACGTCTAGTTACGACCAATTGTATACAACACTTAAGTTCAATCTAGTCACGTCTAGTTACGACCAATTGTATACAGCACTTAAGTTCAATCTAGTCACGTCTAGTTACGACCAATTGTATACAACACTTAAGTTCAATCTAGTCACATCTAGTTACGATCAATTGTATACAGCACTTAAGTTCAATCTAGTCACGTCTAGTTACGACCAATTGTGTACAACACTTAAGTTCAATCTAGGCACGTCTAGTTACGACCAATTGTATACAACACTTAAGTTCAATCTAGTCACATCTAGTTACGATCAATTGTATACAGCACTTAAGTTCAATCTAGTCACGTCTAGTTACGATCAATTGTATACAGCACTTAAGTTCAATCTAGTCACGTCTAGTTACGGCCAATTGTATACAACACTTAAGTTCAATCTAGTCACATCTAGTTACGATCAATTGTATACAGCACTTAAGTTCAATCTAGTCACGTCTAGTTACGACCAATTGTATACAACACTTAAGTTCAATCTAGTCACATCTAGTTACGATCAATTGTATACAGCACTTAAGTTCAATCTAGTCACGTCTAGTTACGACCAATTGTGTACAACACTTAAGTTCAATCTAGGCACGTCTAGTTACGACCAATTGTATACAACACTTAAGTTCAATCTAGTCACATCTAGTTACGATCAATTGTATACAGCACTTAAGTTCAATCTAGTCACGTCTAGTTACGACCAATTGTATACAACACTTAAGTTCAATCTAGTCACGTCTAGTTACGGCCAATTGTATACAACACTTAAGTTCAATCTAGTCACGCCTTGTTACGACCAATTGTATACAACACTTAAGTTCAATCTAGTCACGTCTAGTTACGACCAATTGTATACAACACTTAAGTTCAATCTAGTCACGCCTAGTTACGACCAATTGTGTACAACACTTAAGTTCAATCTAGTCACGTCTAGTTACGACCAATTGTATACAACACTTAAGTTCAATCTAGTCACGTCTAGTTACGACCAATTGTATACAACACTTAAATTCAATCGAGTCACGTCTAGTTACGACCAATTGTATACAGCACTTAAGTTCAATCTAGGCACGTCTAGTTACGACCAATTGTATACAACACTTAAGTTCAATCTAGTCACGTCTAGTTACGACCAATTGTATACAGCACTTAAGTTCAATCTAGGCACGTCTAGTTACGACCAATTGTATACAACACTTAAGTTCAATCTAGTCACGTCTAGTTACGACCAATTGTATACAACACTTAAATTCAATCGAGTCACGTCTAGTTACGACCAATTGTATACAACACTTAAGTTCAATCTAGTCACGCCTAGTTACGACCAATTGTATACAACACTTAAGTTCAATCTAGTCACGTCTAGTTACGACCAATTGTATACAACACTTAAGTTCAATCTAGTCACGTCTAGTTACGACCAATTGTATACAACACTTAAGTTCAATCTAGGCACGCCTAGTTACGACCAATTGTATACAAAACTTAAGTTCAATCTAGTCACGTCTAGTTACGACCAATTGTATACAACACTTAAGTTCAATCTAGGCACGCCTAGTTATGACCAATTGTATACAACACTTAAGTTCAATCTAGTCACGTCTAGTTACGACCAATTGTATACAGCACTTAAGTTCAATCTAGGCACGTCTAGTTACGATCAATTGTATACAGCACTTAAGTTCAATCTAGGCACGCCTAGTTACGACCAATTGTATATATGTTCAGGGGCTAGTGATTGAGCCCTGCTTCCTAATTGTTATGTGGGCTTCCACCCTATTTGTTTACTGTTACAAGGCAATTGTTATCGGGTCTCCTTCCCAAACTCTTCTAGTATCATCTATTTGATATTTGTTGGTTGCTTTAAACCAATTAACCTGTCTTTCAAACTAAGGTTAGGCTATGAAGAATAAGAATTTTCAATCTTTCCGCCTATTCAATACTTTGATTTATGTCACATTTGAGGGGTACATGTTTCGAGTCCCGCTTTTGGACCCTTCTTCAGCCCACAAACTTATATTTAGAAAACATCTAAACACAAAGAACATCGAAAATCTTTCCGATGACATAAAAATACACATACACAATAAATGGTTAAAAACACTGAAACAATATCTAAAAATCTAAAAAATAGCATGCATGGTTCACAAATTTCAGGTACACATTTTGCACTTTTTCTGTTCTAATTAAAACGTCATTTGACACTATATGACGACAGACACATTTGTTGACGGTCGATGTCTATAATTGGTATACTGTAGGACAACTTTGCGGCATATCTTGCATTATTCCTAAAACACTTCTATTGACGTGGCTGAAGACGAGGTTGGACGGCGACTGCTGAACCTTTTGATCATTTGTTATAAATGTGGCATTTGGCAATCTGTCTTTGATAAATTGAAAACTCTTCTGTCACACAGTATCTGAAATGATTGACCATATTTAGTACTGAGGTTAGCTGATTATAAGGAACAACTACGGAAAACAGCTCAAAAACGGAAAGAAAAACTTAAAGAAATACAATATAGGCATAGCCTACAAAACCAAAAATTCAAATTTAAAAAAAAAATTCAATTCCAGTAAAATCAACATCACGAATAAACACACGAAATCCGGTGTTTATGAGCTCAATTGCAACCGGTGCAAGGCTACGTACGGTGGCCAAACCGGAAGAAGCTTCCGTATTCGTTATAATGAGCATATTTCTGCCATTAAACACAGAAAATTTTCAGCAATGGCGTCACACATGGAGGAATCCGGTCATAAATTTACGACCATAGACAAGGACATGAACATCTTACATTACGTCAATAAGGGCAGTTTGATGAACGTCTTAGAAGCAATTCATATAAATACATCCCAGAGATCAAATTATTCTAATAATTTAAACGACATAATTTTTGAGACAAACATACTATTCGATACGATCGCAGATCATCTAAACGTCAAAACACATAAACCGCCATAGACCGTAAAGCCAATTGGTTTCCTTCCATAAGCCTTATCCCTCTCCCTTCCCCCACCCACTCATCCAAACCGTTTTGCCCCGCTCTCTGCTGCCCCTCTCCGCACCGAGCAGGCTGTTTACTTCGTAACACCTGCCAGGCACACGCGCCCAGTAGTAGCAAGCTGCTCTCGCAAAGCGGAGCTTGACCTCCACATGATCTCGCAGGGCTGTTTTCATTTGACATCGGTAAGTTCTAAAACTCGAACGACCAATACTTCTTAATTTCAAATAAGCTGTTTTATAAGTAATAAGTAGGGATAGGAAAAATTCGCAATCGCGAATTTCGCGAATTATTAAATGAAGTAATACACAGATGGTAATGTGTTTTTATAACCCTAAAAATGGCAAACAAAATGTTTTTTGAAGTCGCGAATTTTCGCGAATTTCGCATGAAGACGCGAATTTTGCGAATTATGCATGAATTTCGCATGAAACCGCGAATTTTAGCTTTTTTTACAGTGCACTTCCGATAATTCGCGGCAATTAATGCACGAATTTCCGCGAAATATTGAAAACTGCGAATTATCTACAGTAATGTTTTTAAGCCTAGCAAAGAGAAAACTATTGGTTAAAAATATTGAAATGTATTTTATAAACACGCAAAAAAAAACTTTATAACATAGTATTGTAAGACACACTATGTGGATTTTACCGATATTAAAAACTAAGAAAAATGACTCATCACTTTTTGTTTCTTAGATGGTTTATTTTTTCTAATTTTAGATTGTACAATTCTGAAGAAAACAATATATGAGAACGAAAATTCATTTAGATTTTCTATATAAGAGATAAGTGTGACTGTAGACACACTAGCTTGACTGTGGGAACTTTAGGGATTTCCTTTGCATCACTCCTGCATTCTATATGTACTGGATCCCAGTTTACCTCACCGACAGTCAAATTCCATACAATATCCTCATCTCTGAAACCATGATTGTCTTTATCGAAGTCTAACTACTGGATGTCACTTTCTTCTGCATCTTGCCATTCATCCAGGTTTTGCCCTAATGTCATCGTAGTGAGACCACCTTGCCCGTTTAAAATATCGTGGTCACAGAAGCTGACAAACTCGTGTTTTTGTGCGAGTGTAGTAGCGGTAATCCTCTGGAGAGCATCCAACAAACACAGAAAGATTGGAAACTTAACGGTAGATAGCGGGCTTCACTTTCTGCATACAGCGATCTCTAACAATCTGGGAAGTCATCCTAGTTAGTCAACAGTACTTAGTTATTGAGGTTTTAAGGACCGGAACAGCAAGGTCATCTGCCCCTTCATCCTAGTACCTACGCGACGCATGGCGTCATATAGTCCGCCTTTCAGACATGAATATCTAGATGGCAAGTATCCAGATCAAAATGTGCCACTGTTTCCTGAACCAGTATTAACCAGGTGGTCTTCTTGGTTTCATTCTGTAGTGTGCAATTTATGAGTGAAGTAGTAGGGACTGATAACTCTGGTGTTGATTTTCTCAACAATGTTTCACCCGACGAAATACTTGAGATTCAAAGAATTTGGCACAGACATCACTGAACTCATCCCCTTATTAGAAGGCCACATCCAACTGTTCACCTTCTTGATGGACATCTACGGAGAATTCAGCTGTTTCTGGAAAGTACGGTACCAACATTAAGGAGCAGTTGGAGGGTTGTGGAAATGTGTTAAAAAGAGGGAAAATACATTCAGTTTTAGTAAATGCTGGGTCCCATGCTCTTGGAATATTAATCAGCTTGAGATCCGTTGAACCTGGGAACAGGATTTACAAATGTGTGCGTTTGATCCAGCAGAAATAGTGCCAATGAACATCAATGAGGACACTGCAAAGAAAATTAAGAAGTTGCCGTTCTGTGGAACACTGGAAGAAAGTGAGGTGTTATGAGGATACAAAGAATTGCAAACTTTAATCAAGAAGCAGATGCATGACAGGACCAAGACAGACACTGTTGGAGTTTTGCAAGGAATGACATTTGTATTTCCAAAGTTCTCATAATCTTTGTTGAAAACCATTTGGATCCCCTGTTCAAACGCTGTGAACTTTTGTTTTTCAATTTACACTAGCACCTTAAGTGATATGCGTCACCGTTTGTCACAAGAGAATATGAATCTCTTCACTGAAGTATACTTTGAAGGATTACTGAAATGTGTTATGTTATGCATGTTATCCATGATATTTAAAAAATTCCGCCTAAAATTTATGATTTTGAAAGTACCGAAAAGTGCACTTGAAACCACCGAATTTGCCACTTTAAAATACCGCTTTCTTCACTCTGAAATCACCGAAAAATTCCAATCTCTAGTAATAAGCATTGTTCTAATTTCCACCGTTTGTCTTCTTCAGGGTCAAGAGTAACAAACAAGATGCCAAATTCTTTTGTTGTTTTTTCCTTAAGTTTTTCTTTCCGTTTTTGAGCTGTTTTCCGTAGTTGTTCCTTATAATCAGCTAACCTCAGTACTAAATATGGTCAATCATTTCAGATACTGTGTGACAGAAGAGTTTTCAATTTATCAAAGACAGATTGCCAAATGCCACATTTATAACAAATGATCAAAAGGTTCAGCAGTCGCCGTCCAACCTCGTCTTCAGCCACGTCAATAGAAGTGTTTTAGGAATAATGCAAGATATGCCGCAAAGTTGTCCTACAGTATACCAATTATAGACATCGACCGTCAACAAATGTGTCTGTCGTCATATAGTGTCAAATGACGTTTTAATTAGAACAGAACAAGTGCAAAATGTGTACCTGAAATTTGTGAACCATGCATGCTATTTTTTAGATTTTTAGATATTGTTTCAGTGTTTTTAACCATTTATTGTGTATGTGTATTTTTATGTCATCGGAAAGATTTTCGATGTTCTTTGTGTTTAGATGTTTTCTAAATATAAGTTTGTGGGCTGAAGAAGGGTCCAAAAGCGGGACTCGAAACATGTACCCCTGAAATGTGACATAAATCAAAGTATTGAATAGGCGGAAAGATTGAAAATTCTTATTCTTCATAATTACTGTCAATACGGAACCTGAAATGAATAATATTTCTAATAAGATTAGGCTGGTGCCAACATTACATTTGCTTTTGACATGAATCATTTGTCAATGCACGCTGCTTGTTCTCCCTGAAGTAGTTTGCTAATCCATGTTCATTCAGTTTCCCCTTTCCCCTTCAAACTTATTCGACCTTGTGCTCTCGTTTGGTTCATCTGAAGTAGGTGGTCGTCTCTGCGGATCAAAAGGAAAGCAACTGCAAGACGTCCAGTGGGTGGGGTTAGAACTTTAATTACTGTGATCATCTTTATGGCGGCGTCACAAATTAATGCTAAATGTGGGGCGAGAAGGGGTGTTATATTCGAGGAAATACAGTTAGTAAGTTAAGAAACTATAGGTGTAAAATTAATGTGTCATTACACACCTGATTTAAAGAAATAATCGCACTGTAAAATTTTATTGCCTATAGAGAATTTCAAATTTCAGTCGGGGGATTGGCTTCACCCTTGAAATGTCAATAGGTATGTCGAACCCATGTCGCGTCCAGAATGGCGGATGCGAGGACAGGTGTCTCTTGGACATGGCTGGAGAAGTGGTGTGCTCGTGTTATGGAGACCGGCGGACGCTGGTAGACGATCACCGCTGCGTGGATACCAACAACAGAACCTGTGGCGACAACTTCTTCCAGTGCTCCACGGGTTCGTGTGTCCCATTCCACCTGACGTGCGACGGGGTGTCTCACTGCGAGGACGACTCGGACGAGGATGTGCCCTACTGCAGTGAGTACAATTGTCTTCTTCCTAATTCGTGCAAACAAATAACAAGATAATAAACAATGAGTTGTGTTTGTTGGTACAGCTCAGCGAACGTGTCGGCCAAACTATTTCCAGTGCCACAATGGTCGCTGTGTGTTCGGCAATCGCACCTGTAATCACATGGATGACTGTGGGGACGCGAGCGATGAGCTGAACTGTACGTGCTCGGACGATCGTCATTTCCGCTGTGCGTCTGGTCAATGCATTCTCTCTGAATTCCGCTGTGATATCGACCCGGATTGTCCGGATGCTAGCGACGAGATGGGATGCCGTAAGTAGAACTGCTCACACTGTGATATACCATTGTCCAGGATTAGAGCGATGCCAAGGATTATTTGTTTCAGCTCCCCGTGATTGTTCGGAATGGAGCCACCAGAACGCGGTACCGTGCAACACCACTACGGCCTGTATTCACATTCAGTGGAGGTGTGACGGCGAGAACGATTGCTGGGACAGCTCCGACGAGCAAGACTGTCCTCATACCTCGAGTGAGTATCCTCCACTTGTCCTCCGTACCGGTGTTGTGAGGTCCAGTGTTCACTGAGCTAGTATGTTGTGACTTGTTGTAGCAACTGTACCAGAACACTGTCCGGACAACCAGTTCCAATGCGACAGTGGGCACTGCATCCTCAAGAACTGGCTTTGCGACCGAGACAACGACTGTGATGATGGGGACAGTGATGGACCCAGCTCTGACGAGCGTGCTTGTGGTGAGTTTCTCAAGACACCTTCCCTCATCTATGCTACCTTCGTGATGGTTTGCCAAAACAGATGTTAGGCCCTGAAAAGTTGGAAGGTAGACAAGGGGATTCCCATAAGGTTTGGAACCTAAATCTAATGACTTACACTTCACAGGTTAAACAACACATGAAAAAAACAACAAATAATTACTGAAATCACCATAATATTTGGAGTCCTTGGCATGCGTATAGTTTTTAATTGTTATGTATTCTTCTTCTTCTCTTCGTTACGGCCAACTAAGGACCCCGTCATGTCAACTGTTTCTTCTGCTTTTTTATGTGTAACCGAATGTATTCATTTACATGAGCTTACCCTCGGGTTTTTGCCTTGTGCAGTTTGGGGTATTTTATTAGTATCTTATTTATTGGGTTAAAGTCGGGGATGGAGCGGTGATTTTTTATTGTGCCTGTGTGTATTTTTGTGGACGGATTCATTTTCTGATGTTCCGAGCCGACTAGATTCGTTGTTTATCACTTATCAGTTTTTGGATATTTGATATTATTGTGATTTATTACGTTTTGGGAACAGGCATATATAAGACTCTATTATTTTTTAATAGAAGCATTATTTAATTTTGGTTTGGGATTAATGGCTTTATTTTGACTAGTAATGTTAAAATTTTCAATTCCTGGCTGTACTATAAGGTACGATGAATCGGTATTTTCGAGGCCTGGAAAGTTGCATACCCGGAAAAGTTAGGCAGTAATTGGATTTGTTGTGTCAAATCAGGGAATACCTGGGCTATTAATAGCATGAACTCCCTAGAACCGGCGAGTGGAAGACTACTGAGTGAATTACAACTGTCAAATGTTCGTGTGTTGTCACAGATATTCCGCTACGAGTGCGGCGCACAGCATATAGTTCCGGCAGAACGAAGCACAGTCGCTGGTGTAATGTATTTATTCACCAGTGTTTATAATGGCATGTTTGGTGTTCAGTTGCTTTATTGGCAGAGTCCAGATCTACTAAGCGCTCAGGATCGTTTTACGTGTCAGGGTTTCTGTAACGAACAGCTAGAGATCAGGTCTTCTTGCTTTATAGGCCGAGTCCAAGTCTTCTCGCGCCCAGGGTCGATTTTTCTGGCATGGTTCGATAACAGTGGAGACTGCAACTAGCTCTCCTGTGAGCCTTTGGGCTATTGGTTGACTACTTTTGTAAATATGGTTGTGTTCGTAGACCATGGGTTGCTAATTATATCACACCCTAAAAGACGTTCATAAACTCACTTCATCATCTGTTGTGGAAGTCATGGAGTGAAAATCAACAAGTCTGGAGAGTGTAGATTCGTGTACAAACTGTACAAAGTATAGGAGGCTGATATGCCTAAGGTCGGTAATGATCGCAAGTGTTTGTTGCTCAAGGAGTGGAAATTCAGTGAACAAAGGTACTGGGTATTTTCTTGTGTTGTATATAATGTACATATGTGGAGTGGAGTACAGCCAATTGATCTTTTATTTTAAAATTCTTGTGTGTTTATTTCTGTCTTGCATGATCCTGGCACATCAGCAAACACATGCTTAATGCCGCACACCCGGGATAGGAGATCTCAATGTCGGGAAACAGTTATTTATTTTATTTTATTTAGGAAGATCAACCTTGGCGCCCATTCAAAGTCGGGAAATTAATGTTAAATTCACTTGTGGCCTGTATTTAAGGGCAGTAAATTCTGTAGGTTTGTTTTCATGGGGGTATTTTAAAGTTAAATCAACTCCAGCGTGGAGGTAGGAGTGTTTCAAATGTTGGCCCAGTACTCTTTCATTCGCAATTGATGTTGCACCTTTCTCTCTGTTGTCAGCGTCTTCCCGGTTTTTAGTTTAGGCTTAAGTTGAAAATTCCGAAGTTCTTGAAGTTTTTCCCTAAGTGGGCCACGCTCCTGGATATCTTCACGTGTTATCCCAATCTCCAACAGATCTTTCTCTACTTCACTGAACCAGGCCCCCTTTGTCTGTTTCTCATGGAGAAAAGCAAAAATTCGGTTGGATAGCCGAGTTGATTTCATTCGGGTTATATGTCCATAAAAAGAAATCCTCCTTTTCCTCATCACGTCAGTTATTTTCTCTACGTGTGTCTACAACTCTTGGTTGTGGTGTCTTCGGAACTTGCCGTGTTCTTTGACTGGACCTAGGATTTTCCTCAATATCTCCAGTTTTTCCATTGTGGTTTTTCTATTCATGGAGAGACATTCCGCTGCATACAAAGCTTCTGGCCGGATGACCGTGCAGTAGTGCTTGAGTTTTGCATTCAGCGATATAGATCAAAGGCCCACCTTAACAGCTTGTGTTTGAAGCGGTTTGATCTGTTTCCTGGCCGTATCCAATGAATCTGCAAAAACCACAAGGTCATCTGCAAAAGCTAGACAGTCAATTGATAGGTTCTTATTCTTGTGACCTAGTCTGATTCCATTTTGGACTTCTTCATCACCCATTGTTTTGCGCCACTCACAGATGACTTTCTCAAGAATGCAGTTTTGTATTGTATTGTATTTTTTATTCATCCATTCAATCATATAATGTACATTGTACAATGATATAGGACACGTCAATTCACAAATTATACTAATACTAATTTACAATCACAATAATAATATAGGAATACATAACTATTGATATTCTAAAAACTCTTTAACTGAGTAGAAGCAGTGCTCCAGCAAGAACTCTTTAGTTTTTATTTTGAACTTTATGTAATTTGCTGTACTTTTAATATTATATAGCGTTATAGCTGCATGGAATACACCATTTTTACATAGTGTTGTATTTGCAGCATGTACATGAAGATTGTTCTTTTGTCTGGTCTGGTAGTTATGTATATTTGAATTCATCTCAATGATATCCTCATTTCCTAAGCTTTGTTTGACAAATAATAGAAGTTCAAAGATGTAAATACATGGCAAAGGTAAAATTTTCAGTTGTTTAAACAGAGGCTTACATGTATGCAATCTAGTAGTTCCTTTCATTGTTCTAATTATTCTTTTCTGGATAATAAAGATTTGGTGAGCAGCAGGTGAATTTCCCCAAAATATGATTCCATATTTCATAAGCGAATAGCAATAAGCAAAGTAAGTACTAAGAACAGTTCTCCAGCTAGTCGATTGTCTTAATACTCTCAATGCATAACAACTTGAGCTTAGTTTCTTGGCAAGTTTAGTGGTATGAGAGTTCCATTTTAGGTCATCCTGCAACCAAAGGCCTAAGAATTTAGTAGAAGAGGCGTTACCAATTTTAAGGTCATTTAAGATTATGGTGGGAGAATTAATACTTTTATTCTGAGCTGTGTAAGCCACTGTTTTACTAGTGTTGATAAGGAATCCATTATTGTTGAACCATAAGGACAGCTGACCTGTTACGATTTTTGAAGTTCAGTGTCATTTTCACCCCTCATCAAAACACTTGTATCATCTGCGAATAGTACAGTTTTAAAAGCAGGTATCTGAGATGGCAAGTCATTTACGTAAAGGAGAAAAAGTAGTGGCCCTAGAACGGACCCCTGCGGAATGCCATACTTCAAAAACATAGGATCTGGGTGGTAATATTTAAATATGTTTGTGGTATTTTCTAAACTTGTTTGTTCGACGATCTGTTGGCGATTATTTAAATATGACTGAAACCACTTACTAGCGATACCCCTGATACCATATTGATGGAGTTTATCAATTAGTATCTGATGATTTATCACATCAAAAGCTTTAGACAGGTCCAAAAACAGGCCACATTCTCTCTTCCTTTCATCAAGTGACTCAAAAGCAGGATTTAAAAATTCATAAATTGCTGACATTGTTGATTTTCCTTCTCTAAAGCCATGTTGAGAGTCAGTTAACAATTTATATTTGTTTATGAAGTTAATTAGACGGTTGTACATTATCTTCTCTAAAATTTTTGAAAATATTGACAATAAAGAAATAGGTCTATAATTGGTTACGTTTTCTCTATCTCCCCCTTTAAATAATGGAATTACTTTTGCAATTTTAAAGATATCTGGAAATATTCCTGACATGAGAGATTGGTTACAGAGGTGTGTTAAGGGGGTAATTATATTTTGGATACATTTTTTAATTAGTATATCAGGAATGTTATCAACTCCTGAGTAATGTTTATTCTGTAGGTTGAATAGTAGAGGCGAGATACTATCTCCCTGTCGAACTTCTGTCCTTATCTCGAAGGCATTGCGAAATCTCGCCTCTAAACTTAACTTTTGAAATGGTGTTGACGAGAGTCTGTTGGATGATCGCTCTGGTTTTGTGTCTAGGCCGAACTCCTTTAGAATCTGAAGTAGGGTAGTCCGATCAATGGAGTCAAAAGCTTTTTTAAAATCAATGAAGGTTACTACAAATTTCTTGCTCCTTAGTTTCAGGTATGAAAGGATAGATTTGAGATTCATGATTTGCTCCACATTGCTTCCTAAAACCTCCTTGATAATCACCCAGTTATGTATCTAGCTGATCTTCAGCCCTAGTTTGAAGAGCTTTTGAGAGGATTTTGTAAGTTATCAGCTGGAGGGAGATGCCTCGATAGTTTATTGCCTTTCTTATGAAGGGGGTGGATTAAAGCAGAAGTCCAGTCAGTTACTTTATCCACTGTATTTCACAGTTCAGCGATTATCGAGTCTTCACCTGGAGCTTAATGGTTTTTTAGAGATCGGATAATCTGTTTGACTTCCTCTTTCGTGGGTGAAGAGGAATCTGGGTGGACTTGCATGCGCAAATGTGAATCTGGAACTTGGAGTCTCACAGTTAAGATGGGACTCAAAATATTTTGCAAGCACCTGTCATTTATCTTTGTCGCTATAAACTAATTTTCCCTGAACTGAAGACATGGAGGGCTATATTTCCTCAAGTTCATTTTAAATGTTCTATAGAAGTTGTGCATATTATTTTTCTGAAAATCCTGTTCGATTTGATCCATCTGTTTTTTATGAAAGGCACGTTTAGCATTGCTGCACTCGTTCTCTCATTCAAGAGGTCTGTCCAGTTGACTTGATTTTGTTGCGAGCTCCATTTCTGCCAGGCATGCTGTCTATTCCTTATTACTGTGTCACATTCACTGTTCCACCAAGCATGCTTCCTCGTCTTAGTGGGATGGTCTCTTTTGCTGTTTCAACCAGCGCCTCTCGCAGTTGTTCCCAGTTCTTTGCATCCACAGTTTGTAGTTTTCCTGTAAACTCATTACTGGACGCCAGTTTTTCATCATCATATCTTTCAATCTTTTTGGCTCGGAACCTCCGTGTGTTTCTCGGGAGGAGTTTGATTTTAATTTTAGATAGATAATAATCCGAGTCCAGTTTTGCATTTCATAGAACTTTCACATTCTGAATTTCTCTTTGAGCTTTCCGTGCAATTGCGACGTGATCACTCTGGAATTCGCCAAGACTGGGATTTGGGGATTTCCAGGTCTTTTCTTTCTAGGGCAGATGTTTGAAAGCAGTGGATTTCATTACCAGGTTGAAGGTCCTACATAGCTCTACTAGTCGTTCTCCATTACGATTCGTTCTGTGATGAGCGGAGTAATTACCAACAATGTTTCGAAATGTTCTTTCTTTGCCTACCTGGCCATTGAAATCCCCAAGTAAAATGATATTATGTTTGTCTGGTATCTTCGATAACATTTCTTCAAGATCTTCCCAGAATCGATCAGTTCCTTCCGGGTCTTTCTTGTTCGCTTCGTTGATCGGTGCATGAACGTTCACAATAGTATACATTTTTTATTTGTACTTCGAAAGGAAAGGGGTCCAGACTCGACTGCTTACAGAAGTGAAATTTGTGATGGAGTCTAGAATCTTCTTGTTGACTACAAATCCAGTACCGAGTTGGAGAACCGTTTCTATAACACGTTTACCTGGCTTACCCTTGAAGATTCTGTAGCCTTCTGATTCAAAGGCATGCTCATCAGTAAATCTTGTTTCGTGAACTGCCGTAATTTGGATCTGATGTTCAGTTAGAGCGTCCATGAGTTGTTTTAATTGTCCAACCTTCCGGACAGAATTTGTGTTAAAGGTAGCAAAGAAATTCTTGGCTCTATGTCTGATCTTTCGTGGTGTCTCCGATACCTCCAAGCATTTCGGTGCAAGCTCCCCAGATTCCGAAGGCTTGCATGCGTCACTCGAAGTGGCGGTGGATTGGTTACCACCTGGGGTAGTAGCATTTGTTGAACTTTCCTCCATACTTTTAACAGTTGAAAGCTGTTGACTTAGGCTAGTGATGTTTCACACTGACGAAGGTACTGCCAAGGTTGTGAGCCTTGGAGCCCCCAGCACTGATGGGCTCACAGACCCAGTTTCCCGCTAGGATTGGTTACCCAACCTTCCACTGGGTTGCTCGGTTTAACAGGGGCACCTCTTGTAGGTTATGTGCTGGAGTTGGGGTGAAAGAGGCTAGCTGGATTCTCTTGCTGAATCCAATATATTAATGTTGCAGATGACTAGCAACAACGCATTTCACCCCAATTTGCGCAGAGACACAAGGTCTCCTCCCAGGTTGATTCCTGGGACCAATTGTTATGTATTATAATCTTAACGGTGTGAATGGGGATTTGCTTTTCACTTTTTACCATTAATAAAGTGAACATTGTCATATAAGAGGTCTGGTTTGTGCTTGCAGAGTACAACTGTGGAGAGGGACAGTTCAAGTGCAACAGCTCGGAATGCATCCCGGCAACGTGGCAGTGCGATGGGACGCAGGACTGCCACGATGGCTCGGACGAAGTACGCTGCAGTAAGTCATGATCCTCGTCTTATCTATTTTACAACATAAGCATCATGATGACCATAAAACCACACAAGCTGGCCATTTTATTTTGTCAAGAACTCTGGGGACCATCTTACTTGTAGGTGAGCGCCAATGCCAAGAGTCGGAGTTCCGGTGCAAGACGACGGGCCGCTGTATCCCCTGGGGCTGGGTGTGCGACGGCGAGGATGACTGTAGTGACAAGTCTGACGAGCACTTGGACCAGGATTGTCTACACCCATCACTTGCCTGCGGCCCGCACGAGTTCCTGTGCCACAACGGCAGGTGCATTGCCGAGGTAATTACACCAGCATGTGCAGTAGACTAGCAATAGTCCATTATGGCCAAGCAGAGATTTCGAAACCAGACATATCCCGGTGCTAACATACACTGGTTGTTATGAAATGCAGACTTAAGTTGAAGAAATTGAAAAAAAAAGTCAAAAGCCAAATAGGTGCGCAATAGAGAAGGCCGTGAACAAACGATTCAAATCCATCCGCCCTTTCAATACAATTATAATCTTGCTCCCTTCTTCAGTCTGCTCGAGTGACTTGTAAGTACATTTTCATACTATTAAAAGAATCGATAAAAACATACAATCTACTGTACTAAATCCTTGACAAAAATGCTAACGTTTGCATACATACATAAAAATATTGTTACTTTAAAAAACATATATTATTTAAAAAAAAAACTGGATGACATTAGTATGGGTGGCTCTGAAATGCCCTTGTGGGAAACATGCACTGTGTCCTTAACTTTAATATTAAAAGTGGGGAACATTGTTTATGGTTAGAATTCTTGATGATGTATGTCGGATTAACTCTTTTTTCTGTGAATGGGGCTTGTTGTTAAACATATGTAGTATATCCATTCATTTTAAATGCTGAACTTCCAAGAAAAAACGTCTCTGTTTGACGTGTTTCATGTTTGTACTGGCCCATCCATAGCTTCAATGGGGTGGATAGTAGGGATTGCATAAATTCGCTTGTGCTAATATTTAGTGTATGGATGATGAATTTACAGTCCTGAAAAGTTGAAGAAAAGACTATATAAGGATTGTTATTTCCCGAGAAAAATGCAGGAGACAGGATAAAGAAAAGCAAAATGTGTGTGTTGATCCAATTTAAGTGGAATAATGATACAGTGGCATCTGATCAGCTGATACTCTGGGATGTGAAGGCTATATGGAAAACAGAAGAAGAGAAAAATATTTCTTAATAATGAAAAACTTTCGTAAGTGCCGATATAATTTTACAGTGCACGTTTCCCAGAAGGGCATTTCAGAGCCACCCATACTAATGTCATCCAGTTTGTTTATAATATATGTTTTCTAATGTACCAATATTTTTATGTATGTATGCAAACGTTAGCATTTTTGTGAAGCATTTAGTACGGTAGAATGTATATAAGGTTGTATGTTTTTATCGATTCCTTTAACACATTGATGACCGGCCCCGGAGATCTCCGTTTTTCTGCATGGTCTTTGTTTTCTGCTTGTTGCGGTATCTCTTGGTTAAAGTTTGAACTAATTGCAGGCAAGACATGGAGTAGGATTATTGTAGATGTTGGTGTCGATATTTTTACCATATGTACGATCATTATAGCAGTGAAATCTGCATGTATACTAAAGTGATCTTACGTGCCAAGAGTTAATGCACAAGATGGCGCCTCTGGCACATTCATGAACTAGAACGATGATAATACTAGTGATACTGGTAGTGTTCTGAGGATTGACAGTAGGCCTAGTGATGATGAGGTTCAATTTTGTTTTCTTGGAATGGATACATGTAATGTCTATGCTAAATGCGTACTATCAATACATACATTCGGAACCTTTTGAAGGTCAGCCAGGTCTAACATTTGTTCCCGGGGCCCGAATTCACAGGTTGTAGATTGTTTTTCTGGTGACTAATTATTCGATATTATCATAACACAATCTAATCTATATCCTAGTCAGAATTTACATCAAAATAAAGCATTGCCCAAGATATTGGCATGGACTAACATTTCAGTTATTGAAATGAAACTAATTTTAGTGATCATAATTTTGATGGGACAAGTTTTATTGCTCATTTTCCAAAGTACGAGGGAGTGTAGAACATCAAGTTTGAACTTCTTATGATCACTAGAATAGAATGTATAGCAGTGAATCCTAGTAATTACACTCTTAAATCATTCGGTCCTCAGAGGGGTTGACTGGTCATCAATGTGTTAATACTATGAAAATGTACTTACAAGTCACTCATGCAGACTGGAGAAGGGAACAAGATTCTAATTGTATTGAAAGGGCGGTTCAAAATAAATTTCATATTGCTGAATTTGATTGCGTCAATACGGAGGTAATATGAGCAACGTGACAAACGATTCAAGACGAGTGTAAAGGAAGGACTAATTAAAAATCCTGAATGTTGGGAACACTGAGTTAGATGTTTTTGTTTATTTTAGAAATACACAGCCTCTAAGATCTAGGGGGCATTGGCTTGTGTAGTCAGTAAAAATGGCGTCGCAAGTACCGTATATACTCGAATACCACCCGCACATTTTTAAACAAAATCGGACGTGAAAAATTGGGGTGCGGGTCTTATTTGAGTCATCCTGATTTTAAAGATTTAAATTGCCCGCCACGCGCGATATCGGGTGTTGCGAGTATCCGCTAGATGGTGCTAGCCTTCTTCCGGCTATCACTTTGTTTTACCGTAAGCAGGCGGCGTCATACTGTCTAGCGCACGTGTCGCGCACGTTTTCCGAGTGTAAACATGAGTTGTACGAAGAGTTTGCGGTCGTTTAATGTGAGTGAGAAGCTGAAAGTTGTGAGGGAAGCTGAAGTTATTGGAAATCGTGCCCGGCAGGAAATACAGTGCACTCCCGATAATTCGCGTGTGGATAATTCGTTTTGCGGTTAATTCGCGGGTCTCCATGAGTATTTTTTAAATTGGGAATTCTCACAGCAACTAATCATCACGCTAAGTTAAGCAATCTCTCTGTCATTTAAAAGAATTTTAATGCGATGCAATGCGTAAAGACTAAATCATTGAGCCTAGGGAAGACTGAACTGCATTTCTCTGCGATGCAACAGTAGGCCTAATTGCGCAATCTTCGAAAAATACGCGCATGTTGCCGCGAGTGGTATAGCACAGATTTCCTTTGTCTTTGAAGCCCAAACAATACAAGAGGAATGCACTTTCACTCGGAACCTACCCTCCCTTTCCCAACAGCCACGCTCCAAGGTCGCTGATCTGTGAGTTGTGAAGGGTGGATGTGCGGACAGCGTATTGTAAACAGCGATTATTGCGTAATGGCGCAAACGCGCACGACATCGAGAGCGTGTTTGTTCGATGCTCTTCATGCAGTCAACTAGTCGGGAGGAAAGTACCGCTACTCCGCTCGTACAAAAGCAAGCGCTTGCCGACTTTTGTAACGACGATATTTCGAACGGGCAAGTTAGATGTCGATAAAGACGATTATGATTTACTACAGAAAAGTAAAGAAGAAATAGCATGGCATTTGACTGTTGGTGAGGAAAACGGAAATCCAGTAGATTTCGAGTGCGGGAGTGATGCAACGGAAATCCCGAAACTTTCCCACAGTCAAGCTAGTGTCTCTAGTCACACTTATCTTTTATATAGAAAAACGAGATGAATTTTCTTTTTCATATAATATTTTCTTCGGAAATGTGCAATCGAAAAATAGAATAAACGATCTAAGAAACAAAAAGTAATGACGGCTTTTTTTTAATATATTAATGTAGGCATAATCCACATAGGCCTACCAGTAGCCTAGCATGTCGTATAAGACACTACAATCAGGAGTTAAAATTATTATTTCGCGTGTTCAAGCCTATTTTAATATTTTAACCAATAGTTTTGTTTTTCCTAGGCTTAACAAAAATAACTGCGGATAATTCGCGGAAGTTCGTGCATTAATTACCGCGAATTAACGAGAGTGCACTGTATGATATTGACGAGTCATGTATTCGTGATTGAGCGGGATGACGTCTATGCTACAACCACTGGATGTCTGCGTGAACCGCCCGTTCAAAGCAGCCTTGAAACAGCTGTATACGGAGCAGATGGCGGCCGATAAGCTCACACTGACTCCAACTGGTCGTATTCAGCGCCCGGAAGTTCAGCTGCTATGTTCGTGCATTTTGACGGCATGGAATCGTATCTCGGGAGATCTCATACGGAAGAGCTTCAAGAAATGTAGTATTTCGAATGCTATGGATGTCAGTGATGACGACATTTAGTGGGATGGTGATAAAAGTTCCGAAGTTGGTACTTCTGATGACGATGAATGAAGTGTTTGTGTACTTTTATTTGTATTTTTAATCGTTTGATGTGTGTTATTTTAGGACGACTTCAAAACTGAAGGAAACTAATTTGGATAAATGCTATTCTGTTTATTTAGTTACGATTGTACATAATTTTTTTTTTTTTTTTTTTTAATTTTGTTCTTCAAAATCAGGGTGCGGGTCTTATTCGGGGGCGGGTCGTATTCGAGTAAATACGGTAATGTTCGAGAAATAAAATTTTGTTATTTTTACGTTTATTAAATCTTTCCATTGGTGGAGGGCCGATCATTTGACATTTGGTGCTCAGCGTTGCGGCACGATAGTTTTCGCAATGGTGGTTTGTGATTACTTCCGCAATAGAGAAGATTAAAGGTAGAAGAAGAATCGACATTCCGTTGCACTTGATAAGTTTCTTGAAGAACCTCGAGCAGCATTTGCTTGTTTGGAACAGTACTACAAGAATATCAATGCCCAGACTGAAGAGGTTCTGGACAACGGTGCTAGTGAACAAGAACTAGATCAAGAAGTGCTGGCGGCTGACAAGTATCGCAGTAAGTACCAACTGCTGAAAGTGCGGTGTTAAATCCTTAGTGCCAGCAACGATACATCGTCGTTTAAACAGACTGCTCTTTTATACATATTTAGTACCGTTATCACATCTCATCACATACAACAGTGGTGGCCATCAAACTCAAATTGATTACTGGTTGGTGCGTAGAAGAGATCTGAAATTGGTGAAGGACTCCAAGGTCATTCCTTCAGAAAATGTTGCTTCCCAACATAAGCCCTTGATCTTCGATTTCCATATTACTCTTCGTACTCCTTCACGACCTATCACCAATACTGAATGTATAAAGTGGTGGAAACTACCTGGCCATGAATTGCAATTTCTAGATTCTATTGGTCCTCTTCCTGACAACATTGATCAACTAACATGGAATCAATTCACCTCAAACATCCAGGCAAATGTAAAGGAAGTAATGGGTATGACAAAACCGGGACGACAATTTGTTGATAAACAAACTTGGTGGTGGAATGAAGACGTGCAGCTAGCTGTGAAATATAAGAAAACTGCTTTCAAAAAGTGGCTTGGATCAAGAACCGATGCTGATCTAACTCAATATCGTCAGCTCAAATCCGATGCAAAACATGCTGTTTCAGTTGCTAAATCCAAGCAACTAAGTACATTGTACGAACAATTAGAGGAATCTACTGGGGTCAATGGTATTTACAAGCTAGCCAGATCTCGTCATCGTGCCACAGTTGACATAGGACATGTCATGCATATCAAGGATAAGCACGGGCATCTTCTAACAAAACCAACAGAGATCCTTCAACGATGGTATGAACACTTCAATACTATCTGTAATGAGGAGTTCCCTCACCCACCGATTCCATTAGCCAAACCTGTACTAGGTGCAGTTCCACCTATCACACCTGCCGAGGCCAATACTGCGATCCACGCCATGAAGAATGGCAAGGCAACAGGCCCTGATGATATTCCTGCAGAGCGATGGAAGCAGTTGGGTCATGCCTCTGCAGAGTTCTTTAACAAATGCCTTGCGAGCCACCAGATCCCGTCAGCTTGGCAAACTAGCGCCACAGTATCAATATGGAAAGGCAAGGGCGATGTAACTATCTGTGCCAATTATCATCCTATTCGTCTCCTATGCCACATAATGAAGATTCTAGAACGTGTGATTGACACTCGCTTACGTAGCATTGTTACCATCTCGCCTAACTAGTGTGGATTCATGAAAGGTCGCAGAACAACTGATGCTATCCATGCAATGCGGCTTCTGATAGAAAAGTATATGGAGAAAAGAAGGACAATTCACATGGCTTTACTGGATCTGGAGAAAGAATTTGACCGGGTTCCCCATCAGCTTATATGGTATTCTCTTCGATCTCATGGCGTACCAGAAGCTTTTGTGCGTTGGGTCCAACTCCTCTACAATAATACAACTAGCTCTGTACGCAGTGCTGCTGGACTCACCAAACAGTTCGATATTCGAGTTGGGGTTCACCTGGGATCTGCACTATCTCCACTCTTGTTTATCCTATGCATGGATACAGTGACTGCGATTTGCAGAGGACATTGCTGTACGCCGATGATGTCATGCTTGCAAGCGAGACCCGTAATGATCTAGAGCACTTGGTCAACCTCTGGAATACGAGGCTCTGTGAATTTGGACTACGGCTCAACCTCACTAAGACTGAGAATCTTGAATGTGGTTCCCAGACAGATGGGACCATCATAGTAGATGGCACCCCACTACCAAAGGCTTCACATCTCCGATACCTTGGCTCCATCGTGAGACCTGATGGTGACACAGTCTCGGATACCCGTGCAAGAGTGAATGCTGCATGGATGAAGTGGCGCCAGGTCGCAGACGTTCTCTGTGACCGCAAGATCCCTTTGCGCCTCAAAACTAAGATCTATCAATCAGTCGTCCGCCCTGTTGCTTTGTATGGAGCTGAATGCTGGCCTCATACAAAAAAACATGAACAAGCCTTGCACTCAATGGAGATGCGGATGCTAAGATGGTCCTTGGGAATTACACGGCTGGATCATATTAAGAACGAGGACGTCCGCAATACTCTTGGAATTGCCCCTATTCCAGCCCAAATGAGGGAGACTCGGTTGCGTTGGTACGGACATGTAGCCCGAGCAAATACAGAGTCCATTGCTCTCGAGCTTGATGGACAAAGACCTCCAGGATACCCTACACGACGATATGCACATCGTAGGTCTTCATCTTACAGATGCAGCAAACCGCAACTAATGGAGAGCGAGGTGCAGAGTGGCGGACCCAAAAAAATAATTGGGAACAACGCCTGGAAGAAGAAGAGTACCGTTGGATTTGCCAGGAGGTGGCACCATATGTGTTTGTTCCACAGAGAAAGGATAGTAGTTTTTAACTACGTCGTTAAGATAACGTGTAAGTTTCCTATTTCCTGTTCAGCGAATTTTTGAAAGCTGTGTTTGTCCGTGTCGTGTGTCATTTATGACAGATTGGTTAAATTGGCGTCGAGTTTGTTGATGGCGATGATCTGGCTGTGTACGTAAATAATCTGAGTGAGAAGGAGGAGGATGAATTTAATCCTCCAATAGATCAGAAAGTGAAAGTGATAGTGGCGGGATTGATGTAATCATCCGACCGCGTGTTTTTAGGCCTAAGGTAAACAGTGATGACGACAATATCCAGCAGGTTCACGATTTCCGTGAGGTTCAGGTAGGACGAGATGCGAAATACCAACGTCGCCTGGTAGGGTAGGGGTAAATCCTGAAGCCTATCCTTTTGTAAATATGTTTTCTGTGTGTTGTGTTTAGCTTTGGTGAAGATAACTCCCAAACTGTTCATCGGGAATGGGAGATTACACAGAAGTGAACATTACTTATCTGTGAGTTGAATTTCTAATTATATTTTGTTCTATTCAGTTTATTTTTATTTTTTGTGTTCTCAAAATGTTCCAAAAATATTCTTATTTTGAATAAACAAGAGCATGTTAATGTTAAAGTGAGTTATTTAGCCCTGAGAGTGTGAGCCTGCAGTCGGGCACTGACACCGACAAATGCTCAAGTAAATAGGAGAATCAAGCATCCAACCATAGAATGTTGTAAGTTCAGTGGTGAACTCCGAGATTGGTTGCCATTTGGAACCATTTCCAGTAGGGGTCTTCGGTACTGAAAATTTGGGTTCGGTTAGGTAAAAAAAAAAATTGTACTTCGGTTCTCGGTACAAAATCGGTTCGGTACAGCTCGGCTGATTTTAACATGCTAAATTAGAGTAATTTGTAAACCATTATGAAAAAAGTAACACATGAGTTCTAATGATTATACAGTAAACCAAATACTTGAAAGAATAATAGATTTTCCGCCTTCAATACTGTTTATTTCTATTACTTACAGGGACTAGTTTCGGGGGTAAATACTCCCCCTTCCTCAGCCTGTCCAACAAAACTTCACAATGGAAAAACTTTCCATGTACAAGTTCATACAAAATACATGAAGAATAAAGAATAAAGAAATAATATTATTTACAATCCCGCTCGACGCTCCAAAGAAGATACTTTTATTGCATCACTAAGGCCTAGGCGCATCTGAACTCCTGAATTGGGCCGGTGCTGCGGTCCGCTGTCCCCATTGCGTCATCGTGGGACCACTCTAGTCCCCTTGTTGCTCTTGGCAAACGTCAAGGCGAGAAAATTTGTGGCCGCGTCACGCGCCGCCAGGAACTGCAGTGCGCAGGGCATGAACAAAAACAAACCGGAATTCACCTTGCGAAGTCTCTTACAGCTGAGTGTTAGTGACGTGCTTGGGAAAAGGTGGCGTTTGGGTTGTGGGAGATGGGAGGCTAAGGAAATGAGAATGAGTGAGGTTTGTTGACGCGCCTATTATGGAGATTGATTAATGCATAGAATGAGAGTGTCAATATTTAGTATGTTATGAAAAATGATGGGTATGAATAGTGGAATATAACGGGAATTTTATCTATTACAATATAATTCGTCTATTAATGTTCTGTATAAAATGCTAGTTTCAAATATTATTTCATTAAGATTGTGTGAAGGGTTGAATCTCTGTGCTTTATCAATTTCTATTTGTTCCAAAATATTCATGAGCGTGCCTTTATTTTCTTGATGTAAAATTTCTAAGTGGTTGTGAATTTATGCCCAGTTTCTGCCATGTGGTTGCCCATCGCTGAAAATGTATTACGTTTGATGGCATTGACATGTTCCAAAAATCTGGTGTTGAACCCTCTCCCCGTTTGCCCCATGTAATCGGCATTACACTCGTTACATTTAATCTTGTAGACACCTGAATTGCTGTATTTGTTGGTTTTGTTGAGAATATGTGAGTTGAAAAATTTATTATGATTAGTGTTATTGGTTCTGAACGCTGTTTTTATTTTATATTTTTTTAGTACACTAGTAACATTGTATGTGGATTGGTTCACAAAAGTGAACGTTGCGTATGTGGAAGGTTCTTTGTCTTCTTTTGCTAATTTGGAAACAGGTTTGTTCTTAATTTTGTTAATTATATTGTCATATTTACTATTGAATCCATTAGCTTCGGCAATTTGGTGAATTATTGAAACTTCTTTACGATAATCTACGTCAGATAGTGGGACGTTCAACGCTCTATTGACGAAACATGCGAGTGCTGCTCTTTTATGGGAAGCTGGATGATTAGAATCTTGTCTAATTACAGTACTGGTTTGAGTTGGTTTCCTGAATATTTGATAGCTCAGGTGATCTTTATCATGCATGACTAGTAGATCAAGGTAATTTATGGAACTGTTTATTTCATTTTCTGACGTGAATTTAATTGCCAACATGTCCACGTTCGCGTGCCTTTTTTAATGCACCGGAACACAGAAGTACTGATTTTAGCACACTTCTGTGACTCGACGTGTTACAATTACTGCACTGAATGTATAGCTGATTTTTTCGGCCGATTTTTTCACATATTGCGCATTGCAAAGGTCCAGGGTTGAGTTCTATGTCGCCGCTTAGAGCTAGCGCTAGGCAGCAGAGTGAGAACCCAGCAGTATGTAGCCTTGCGACACCTACCTCGCCCGCTCCGCGTGGCCGGCTAATGGTGGCCAGCCCCAGACCTTCGCTGCCACACCATGTCCAGGAATGTATTGTACATTTATCACTCACCAGAAGCTTTTCCAGAAGGGGTTGAATCTTCAGATCCTGCTCACCATTAACGGCCACAGAATAAACACATCTTGCCACAGTCACTGCACATTTAACCAATAAAAATACTAAAATTACACAGAGCACACTTGCCTTCATGAAGGCACGCGCCGCCATCTTGGACTCGTCTTGAAGAGGGGGCCTTCGAGTACACCAGTGGCTGCAGAAACACAACATTCCATACGATCCAACAGAAACAAATGCCGAGTTATTAGCCCGTGTTGCGCCATTCAAAACAGGTGAAAAAAGTATGACTTAGATCAGATCGCGTTGGAATTAGGCCACCAAGTTATCCGTTTGCCCCCATGTCATTGTCAATATAATCCTATCGAGATGATACGGGGTAAAGTGAAGGGCGAAGTGGCTAAATTAAACAACACTTTTCGACTTGCGGACGTGGAACGATAAACACATGGAGCTCTTGGTAGAGTTACAATCACAGTGTTATTGTGTGAATGTCGTAGGAGCACTACTGTGACTTGGACGATGATTGTGGAGACCTGAGCGATGAGCCCCATGCTCGCTAGGATGAGCCAAACATCCCTTAGTAACCACATGTAATGTTATTGTGTGAATGTCATAGCACTACTGTGACTTGGACGATGACTGTGGAGACCTGAGCGACGAGCCTAACCTCCCTTAGTAACCACATGTAATGTTATTGTGTGAATGTCATAGGAGCGCTACTGTGACTTGGACGATGATTGTGGAGACCTGAGCGACGAGCCAAACATCCCTTAGTAACCACATGTAATGTTATTGTGTGAATGTCGTAGGAGCGCTATTGCGACTTGGACGATGATTGTGGAGACCTGAGCGACGAGCCAAACATCCCTTAGTAACCACATGTAATGTTATTGTGTGAATGTCATAGCACTACTGTGACTTGGACGATGACTGTGGAGACCTGAGCGACGAGCCAAACATCCCTTAGTAACCACATGTAATGTTATTGTGTGAATGTCGTAGGAGCGCTACTGTGACTTGGACGATGACTGTGGAGACCTGAGCGACGAGCCAAACATCCCTTAGTAACCACATGTAATGTTATTGTGTGAATGTCGTAGGAGCGCTATTGTGACTTGGACGATGATTGTGGAGACCTGAGCGACGAGCCAAACATCCCTTAGTAACCACATGTAATGTTATTGTGTGAATGTCGTAGGAGCGCTACTGTGACTTGGACGATGACTGTGGAGACCTGAGCGACGAGCCTAACCTCCCTTAGTAACCACATGTAATGTTATTGTGTGAATGTCATAGGAGCGCTATTGTGACTTGGACGATGACTGTGGAGACCTGAGCGACGAGCCAAACATCCCTTAGTAACCACATGTAATGTTATTGTGTGAATGTCATAGCACTACTGTGACTTGGACGATGATTGTGGAGACCTGAGCGACGAGCCAAACATCCCTTAGTAACCACATGTAATGTTATTGTGTGAATGTCGTAGGAGCACTACTGCGACTTGGACGATGACTGTGGAGACCTGAGCGACGAGCCTAACCTCCCTTAGTAACCACATGTAATGTTATTGTGTGAATGTCGTAGGAGCGCTATTGTGACTTGGACGATGACTGTGGAGACCTGAGCGACGAGCCAAACATCCCTTAGTAACCACATGTAATGTTATTGTGTGAATGTCATAGCACTACTGTGACTTGGACGATGACTGTGGAGACCTGAGCGACGAGCCAAACATCCCTTAGTAACCACATGTAATGTTATTGTGTGAATGTCGTAGGAGCGCTATTGCGACTTGGACGATGACTGTGGAGACCTGAGCGACGAGCCTAACATCCCTTAGTAACCACATGTAATGTTATTGTGTGAATGTCATAGGAGCGCTACTGTGACTTGGACGATGATTGTGGAGACCTGAGCGACGAGCCCCATGCTCGCTAGGATGAGCCAAACATCCCTTAGTAACCACATGTAATGTTATTGTGTGAATGTCATAGCACTACTGTGACTTGGACGATGACTGTGGAGACCTGAGCGACGAGCCAAACATCCCTTAGTAACCACATGTAATGTTATTGTGTGAATGTCATAGGAGCGCTACTGTGACTTGGACGATGATTGTGGAGACCTGAGCGACGAGCCAAACATCCCTTAGTAACCACATGTAATGTTATTGTGTGAATGTCGTAGGAGCGCTATTGCGACTTGGACGATGATTGTGGAGACCTGAGCGACGAGCCAAACATCCCTTAGTAACCACATGTAATGTTATTGTGTGAATGTCGTAGGAGCGCTATTGTGACTTGGACGATGATTGTGGAGACCTGAGCGACGAGCCAAACATCCCTTAGTAACCACATGTAATGTTATTGTGTGAATGTCGTAGGAGCGCTATTGCGACTTGGACGATGACTGTGGAGACCTGAGCGACGAGCCAAACATCCCTTAGTAACCACATGTAATGTTATTGTGTGAATGTCATAGGAGCGCTACTGTGACTTGGACGATGATTGTGGAGACCTGAGCGACGAGCCAAACATCCCTTAGTAACCACATGTAATGTTATTGTGTGAATGTCGTAGGAGCGCTATTGCGACTTGGACGATGATTGTGGAGACCTGAGCGACGAGCCAAACATCCCTTAGTAACCACATGTAATGTTATTGTGTGAATGTCATAGGAGCGCTACTGTGACTTGGACGATGACTGTGGAGACCTGAGCGACGAGCCTAACCTCCCTTAGTAACCACATGTAATGTTATTGTGTGAATGTCATAGGAGCGCTATTGTGACTTGGACGATGACTGTGGAGACCTGAGCAACGAACCTAACCTCCCTTAGTAACCACATGTAATGTTATTGTGTGAATGTCATAGGAGCGCTACTGTGACTTGGACGATGACTGTGGAGACCTGAGCGACGAGCCTAACCTCCCTTAGTAACCACATGTAATGTTATTGTGTGAATGTCGTAGGAGCGCTATTGCGACTTGGACGATGATTGTGGAGACCTGAGCGACGAGCCAAACATCCCTTAGTAACCACATGTAATGTTATTGTGTGAATGTCGTAGGAGCGCTATTGTGACTTGGACGATGATTGTGGAGACCTGAGCGACGAGCCAAACATCCCTTAGTAACCACATGTAATGTTATTGTGTGAATGTCGTAGGAGCACTACTGCGACTTGGACGATGATTGTGGAGACCTGAGCGAGGAGCCAAACATCCCTTAGTAACCACATGTAATGTTATTGTGTGAATGTCATAGCACTACTGCGACTTGGACGATGATTGTGGAGACCTGAGCGACGAGCCAAACATCCCTTAGTAACCACATGTAACGTTATTGTGTGAATGTCATAGCACTACTGCGACTTGGACGATGACTGTGGAGACCTGAGCGACGAGCCAAACATCCCTTAGTAATCACATGTAATGTTATTGTGTGAATGTCGTAGGAGCACTACTGCGACTTGGACGATGATTGTGGAGACCTGAGCGACGAGCCCCATGCCTGCCAACATTCGTGCGAGGCCAACGAGTTCTTGTGCACCGACAGGCACTGTGTGGCCGAGGCCTTCAAATGCAACGGAGTGGAGGACTGCAGCGACGGGTCCGATGAGTCTCCGGAGACATGTGGTGAGTGTGGTCCTGATTGCTGTCGGGGTGTCACGAGGTGTAGCTCGCGGTTAATAAAGATGTGTTCTCGTTCATACAGGGGCCAACGCCACCTGCCAGAGCACCGGGACCTTCCCGTGCGACAATGGGCTGTGCGTCAACGAGACCCTGTTATGCGACGGGGCCAACGACTGCGGGGACTATAGCGACGAGGCTCTGTGCAGTAAGTTGCAATATAAGCGGCGGCCAAGTGTGTAGATTAATTGTAGAGTCGCTCCGTGACGGTACACATGGTTCCCAAACATTCCAGTCCGTGGGCCACTTGAACTTTAGGACCCCTTCTCAGTTTTAACATTAATTAAATAATAACATTACAAACTCATATATTTATTGTTTTTTAGTTCAAAGGAAATATTAGTTTAAGTTTTAAGACATTTGTACAGAAACATGAATTTTATTTGCAAAATTATAATCTAATTGTCCAACACAATGTGATTAGAGCTTCAATTTTAGCTTTAATATTTGTTAATTTCAACATTAAGTCACTCTCAATTTCAAGCTTAGATCTCAACATAGATTTCAAATGTGTGATATGGGAAAATGAGGTTTCACATAAATAAGTAGTGGGGAACACTATCGAGCACATCGAGAGAGAGTTCAGGAGAGTCGTTCACGACACTTACCCAAAAGTCTGTTAGTTGCAACTTGAGTATCACAGCAGAGTACTCGCATAGTTGCCACACCTTGCCGTGCTCTTTGCTAGTGTTCTGTGGATCTGATGACTCTCGCTTGACGAGCAAAACAGGTCATTCTTATTAGCTCTTCATACTTCCATAACAATTATATATGTTTGGCAAGTCCCAGTAATATTGTGTTGGCCGAGCAGGGATTAATGTTTCAAAAACCCGGCCCAAGTCGTCAGATTTCTATGAGCATTAAAAATCCCTTCCTTTGGAGGGGAAGTAAAGCTGGCAGGCCCATGTCATAGATTGATGGCATGCAAAAGAACCTTCCACTAACTAAAATTGTGTGAAGCCAACTTTGTAGGTTATATTTGACTAACGCTTTATTAAGTTGCAATGTTCGCCACCGATTGCGGTGGCATCTAGTTGCCAAGTTCACAGCTAGGTGTCGTTGATTGAATAATTGTGAAAAGTATTTACAAACACTGTATTCGTTATGTTTAACGTTGTATAACAATATCCATACGTTATATATTAAAGTCTTAGCTCTCTTTTAAAATATACCTTTCCATCAAAGAACTATACTTTTGTAACTTACCTCAAATGCGGAACAACCTCGCATGAGCACAAACATCTCTCCACATAGCCTCATATACACCCTGTATATGGTATAAAAACTCTCACCTACTATGTTGAACAATTCCTTAACACACATTAATTGTTACCAACATCTCTTCTGTAGGACTTGCATTTGAATTACTGGCATATTCCTCAGCATTGTAACACTCAACTGCTGGTATGCTGAACACTTCCATCTGTTCTTAAAAGAAACTTCCATTTATAAAAGACTACCTTCGACGTATCGTGCATGACCTCCATGAGTTTACTTTATAAAATGTTACTTAATTGTCCACTAAACTGTTACATATACATTTAATAGAAATACTATTTATGTTCCACCACTGTTATCTAGCTTTAAAATTACACGTCTTTGCAATGTCATGTCCACAATATGACGTGACACCACATATTGTGTATAAATATCCACACATGTTATTTATATGTTAGAATTCAATCTCGACCGGGATAAACTAGCTTTGAATTCCCTGTCGTATGATAAAAATTATCTTCTTTGAAGATATATCTCCTATTAAAATTAAATGACTAAAGCTCTTAGCTTTCTCAAATAAAGTATGGATTGTCAATTCCGAAATGTGTTTCCATCTTATACAAAGAATGTCTATGAGTATATGACTTCTATCATATCATGACGAATATTTCTTGTCAGATCTACGTAAAGTTCATAATAATTATGATAATATAACAATATATCATTAGTAGTTTCTTCTGTTCTTGAAGCTTTTTCTTACAGTAAGATGCCCAAATTTAATTATTAAAAGGAATTTAATTGACATCCACGACTAAATGTTTGCATCTTCAATTCAAAATAAAATTGGAAAACGTCGAAAGTTAAAATGACTGGTCTTAAATAAGGAATACTGATTCCTTAAACAAATAAACATGTCAGTTTAGAAACTGCATCATAGAATGTAATGTGAAAATGATGAAATCGATCATCTCACATGATCTTGTAGAATAAAATCTTGTTACACACATGAAGTATAAATATATATCGAAACATGGAAATACAGAAAATAAAGACGCTTGCTCTGAATGTCCTTTAAAAGCTCTAACTACATAGGAAAATAACATTTCTACCTCATCAGACGATATCTAGATGATCTTAGATGTTTCCTCAATCCAAGATACTGAGTTGGACCCTTGTCCGCTTCCTCGAACCAGCGACCATCGGATAAGAAAGGAATTTCCTCTCCGGTAATCACCAATCTCCGTCTGGAATTGAACAGCAACCTCCCGTTCATATAGGTGTTCTTTGTTGCCGGGTCCTCCCTGGCATATTGACAAATCTTCATATGATGAATCTTCATTCTCCATCGTAGATATAGTTTAATGTCATTGTCGAGTAATATTGTAGAAATAGTCCTATAGATGGTTTATGAAATATTTCTATAGCTCGTAGATGTTATATTAAAGTTCGTGAAATGACGTTAATGCACGAGATGTAATTGTACATAACGTCTACATTCAGAAGTATTCTGGTTAAGGAAGCTCCATGTTGCATCTATATCCCTGGCGCATAAAGTCTTTAGTTCATCATGTCAAATATGTGACAAATATCGAATAATAATTCTCGATAAACATTAGCAGTCATTGTTACGGTACTAACTTCTCTATGTTCTGTAAGTACCTTACTTAAGACTTGATTTCTTAATTCGAGCTCGTGGGGAGTGAAATAGTTCACTGTTGGTCCGCTAGATAGTGGCACTGCCCGGGAAGTGTCTGGTTCTGTTAATCAACTCATCTAGTGGAAACTTCTGGACATAGCTCTGGTAACTTCCTAATGCATCGGAGAAGTGTTTTGTACGGTAAAGTAAAATGCAGCATGGAATAGTCGGCTTATTTAAGATAAATATCTTTGTAAATTGCCATGCAGGAAAATACGGTAGTAAGTCGTGTGCGCAATCGGATGTGACATTGTTTAGTATTTCAGTTAGGAATGGACACCTGTGATGTATTACGACGGAAATATACCTTCCTTATATTTAATTAATATGTTGGTTGTCAACTCAAGGAATGAGTATATTATGTGGGTTTTGGTTGTGACCCAAGATGAAAGGTGGCTACTGTAAGTAGTCTTTGGAAAAAAGTCTGGGAGTAGGTACGATTCTGTGGGTGTTGCTCGTCCTTTGTCTCCTCGATGAGATGTTCTTGCTATGACAGTATTGTCAGCTGGGGGGGACAAGAGAGGATCGCGGGAGCCATGTGAAAGATATAGACCGTTTTGATTGAGGACCGTACTAAAAGGCTTATAAATTGGATCTATTTCGTATTATGATGGATTTATTGTCTTAGGACATTTATGTCTATATATTAGACATATTAACTTTCATCAGATATAACCGAGATTCGACATTTAAACGATATGGGAGCGTAAGAATTGTTTTGGAAAGACATTGGATTAATTGAATGACGTTCTGTAAATACACGTTCTGAACATATCAAATTACGATTTCGATATTGAGTAGAGGACCAAATCCTGAGGTTACATATGAGAAAGTAAGTACGCAGATATCTGCGATAAGGTTTCCATCTCTCAGTGTTTATTTATATATGTATGTAACTATGTTTATATGTGTGAGACATCTATTGTAAATTATTTTTGGAAACAATAGATGTTGTGTGATTACGAAAACTGTGTATCATTTCTAGGTTATCGGTCTAGCAATGGCTCCAAAATAGATTCTCTGGGCATGGTAGTAGATGGGTCCGGTCATTCCTTATGTGAAGGTTAGGTGTCAGTCATAATGAAATAATGTTAGTATGCTGCTCCAATGTTAAAGTCAATCACTGTTACTCACTTGGACTTTGTTCGCTACAATCTCGTTACAGCTCTGCGTCCGTCACTTTTGTTATACACTTCTAAGAAGTTCGAAAGTATTCTGTTGGTGAATTTTAAATTTTGTAGAATAGTAGTATGTGTTCTGTATAATTAAATAGCTGAAGTATAATCTGAACTAACAATGAGAAAATGCAATATCAAGTCCCTTGCGAACTTCGCCTAGTTTGTATGCACGAGGGTCTCCAAATATCTATCCTGCAATCGCGCTATCTCCACGAGTAGTCGAACACCGTCCTCGGAAAAAGCCTTCGGGACCTCAGTTACCCCGAAATACACCTCTACATTCTTCAAAGTTTGTAGGAATAAGAACTCGGATGCTTGGCGTTCCCTCTCCAAGTCGAAAATATGGCCGCCATTTCTGCCTCCCTCCAGAATAGTGCACGCCTTAAAAATGCTTCTTACTGCGTAATTCGTCCTTTCGGCGTCTTTAGAAGTATCTGTAATACTTTCCTTTAATTTTCTTCTCATTACCAATGAATAAAATATCCTTCTTGGGGCCTAAATGTAAAAATTCTCCATATAATATAGTTGAAGGTAATCCCGTCTTCAATAAGACCTCTCCTCATTGGCTGGGGGCTTATATCCAATGACATAAATTATATCAATATTTATAATATTTCATAGCTAATTCACTGTTGCTATGCCAATTTCAAGCTTCTAATTCTTCTATTGCGCAACATATCACGTGATTGGAATCTTCCTGCCTGCTCGAGACACTAACACGACCTGGTTTGCATCAGGTTCCACGATTTATATTGCCATGTTAAATTATATCATGGGCTCGAAAAATAATCTCATTTCAGTCCCAAATAATTCATTTTTCGGGGGCAGTACTTTATTGAATTGAGGAAGGTCTTCGACTATTAAAGACCGTGGAACATTCCCCGCCACGCATAGACTATTAGCCATTCATACTAAGCGCACCCGGTCCTTTGAGGACATCCCGGCTCCTTTAATACTGCCGCGAATACCGGCCTTGGTTTAATGACGAAAAAAGTACATCGTACTCCTGATCCAGATAACATTTACCTATTAAAATCCCCCTATTTGTTATCTAGCTAGCTGTATCGCTAAGTTGTGTCTTGTTTCCGACAGAGTGTGTTTTTAGTAGAGTGAAGAGGGGTGAGCTCTTCATGAAAGTGTGTTCATTTAGATTGTTGGGATTGTTTCTTTTGGCTAGGTGTGTCTCGATTGCTTACTTTATGTCAAGAGCTCTGCCTTTCGATTCGTGATGAATTATTTTTAGGTCCGTTTCAATGTTAGTGAAGTTGTGCCCTGTGTCACACATTTGTTCGCCTACGGCTGAAAGTGTTCCGTATTTTATCGCATTCCTATGTTCATTGTAACGTGTATCTACTCGTCGTCCACTAATTAGCTTGACAACCAGTGTCTTGGCACGTAATAGAATATCCCCCTGACTTTGAATACAGGTCATGTTTATTTAGATTACTATTTTGCAGGTGCCTACCGGTTGTGTTGTTCGTTGTGAATGCTATTTTTATACCTTGCTTTTTGAATAGATTCATCATCATCATCATCATCAATGTCCCACTCCAGTCGCCCGGGTGTGGTTAACAAGCCTCTTCCACTCGTTTCTGTCCTTCCACTTTTCCTGCTCCATTACTTCCTCCACATCCAATCCAGCTTCTCCGATGTCCTTCCGAATCTGATCCATCCATCTTCTTCTTGGTCTTCCAACTGATCGCTTACCCTTAACTTCTCTTTCCAACTCCCTTCTTGCCGCTCGTTCCTTTCCCATTCTCTTCACATGTCCGAACCATCTCAGTCTTGCTTTCCGTATCTTCTGTACTAACGGTTCCACATTTAGCTCTTCTCTGATTTTAACATTTTGAATTCTATCTCTTCTTGTCTTTTTTACAGATGTTCTTAAAAATTTCATTTCCGCTGCTTGGATCTTACTATCTTGTCTCTTGTTAGTTACCAGCGTTTCCAGTCCGTATGTTACAATTGGTATGAAGTACTGTTTATATAGTGTTAATTTCGTTCTCCTGGGCACTTTGTCATCCCATAAAAGCTCTCTGACTTGATGATAGAATGTTGTGCTTTTACTTAGTCTGTTGTTAATTTCAGGGTTGATTTCATTACCTCCGTTAACAATGCTACCCAGATATGGGAACTGTTCCACATTCTCTAACCATTCATTCTCCATCTATGTTCACTTGGCTTCTCTTTTCCTCTTTTCCACAGTGCAGGACTACTGTTTTCTTTTTACTAATTACCATTCCAAACTCCTTCAGCTTTTCATTCCAAATGTCCAATCTCCTTTGTACTTCCTTTTCTCCCTCTCCCCAAATCACCACATCATCTGCAAATACCAAGGCCTTCACTTCATCACTACTGATACTCTGTTTTACACGTTTTATGATTTCATCCATCAATATAACAGATAATAATGGTGACAGTGCACTTCCTTGCTTGAGGCCTTTTTTTGTATAGAATGTTTCAGAATCACCACTACCCACTTGTACACTGCTCTTACTCTCATAATACAACATTTTTATCTTGTTAATTAGTGATTTTGGTACATTCCTTTTCAGTAGGCATTCCCATACATATTTTCTTTTAACTGTATCATAGGCTTTTTCCACATCCAAAAATATAAAGATGATTTCCTTGTTCATTTCTAGATGCTTTTCCATTATCATTCGCACTGCAAATATCAAGTCTATTGTTGATCTATTCGGTCTAAAGCCATACTGTTCTTCCTCTAACTGAGGTTCTATTATATCCCTCAGTCTCTTGCCTATGACTTTCTCCATTATTTTTAGCCCATGTGATAACAATGTTATACCTCTATAATTTTCACATTTCTTCCTATTTCCTTTCTTGAACAGTGGTACAATGCTTCCTTGTTGCCAATCTTCAGGTATCCTTTCATCCTTCCATATGGCATTGAGGGTTCGGTATAGCCACTGTAGTCCAATGCTTCCTGCTGCCTTAATCATATCAGCATTGAATTAGTCTTTTCCACTTGCTTTATCTTTGCTCATTGCTTTCACTGTCCTTTCAAGTTCCAACCATGTTATTGGGTTCTCTTCTTTTTCTCCATCTATTTCCATTTTCTTATCTCGTTCTTCCTCTGGGAAGTCATCCCCATTATAAAGCTTTTCAAAATACTTAGACATCACCTTCTGAAGACCTTTTTCATCATGTACTATGGAACCATCTTCTCTCTCTAATGCCTTGATTTTTTCTTGGTCTGCTCTTTTCGATTTTATTACTCTATACAGTAGTTTCTGATTTCCTCTACTATCTTCCTCTATTTTGTTGGTGAACTCTCCCCAGAATTTCTCTTTTTCTTTCCTGATACTCCTTTTTACTTGTAGTTTTAATCTTTTGTATTCCACATGTAACCTTTCTATCTTATCCTCATCTTTCTGATACGTTTTTTGCTTTTCCTTATCCATTTCTTTCTTCACCTTGTTCCTTTCTTTTATTTCTTGCTTTATTTTGTCTGTCCACCACCAGGTCTTCTTTTCCTTAACCTTTGCTTTTGTTTTCCCACATACCTCAACTGCTGCTTCAACAAATGTCTGTCTGAAATTGTTCCACTCTTCTTCTCCACTTTGTGTTTCTGTGTTAGGCAGCTTCATTTTTATCCTATCTTGGAATGCTATCCTTTTGTCCTCCTCCTCCAATTCCCAAATCCTGATCTTTGGTTTTTTCTTAAGTACAATTTTAGGGATTTTTACTCGTTTTAAATCCACTATTAATAACCTGTGATCACCTCCCATACTTTCACTGGGGATTATCTTCACGTCCAACATTTTGATTCACTATAAAGCCCACTCCATTTCTTTTCTCTTTACGGTTACCCATCCAGTACAAGGTGTACCCCTTACTTAGATTCTTCATTCCTTTTCCCTTCCGTTTCACTTCACTTAATCCCAGGATGTCGAGTTTTCGTGTCTCCATTAGGTCAATCAATTCATTTTCCTTGTCATTCAGTGTTAAAATATTTATTGTTCCAAATCGGGTTTTGTTCTCTGATCTAACACTTGCACAAACATCAGCATTACCATCATACGCTGCAACTGTAGTCAGAGTCATGTCAATTCCGTTTTTCTTCGATCCGAGGCTTGTATTATAATTGAAAGCAACTACAAATTTACTCGTCTGCTGGCTTGCTAAGCCTTACGCATCTGAGGATTTTCTTTTGGGGTTTACTCCCTTAGCCTTTGAAGATCCCTCTTCTCCACAAGGCAGTGGTTTCCTCTTCTAATTTCCCCCAGAGAGGATGGGTTGCCTCATCCACCATCTTTGCCATTCTGAAGGTCTCCTTCTCTGCCTAAGATGCTGTTAAGGTCTTCACCCGTACCCTGGGCATGGGTTTCACGTTATACCCCGTGAGACTGGGTCCCTGTCTGAACTTAGCTCTCCTTCACACCGGCCTACTGATGTGGAGGATACCCACCCCCGCAGCGTGCATGCGCCAAACAAGAATTACTCAAGTGGAGGATAGGGAAGGTGACCCTATCTCCCTTGAGCCGGGTTAATGGTTGCGTATGATTTTATATGTGTTTGAATTCACATAATTGAAACGCGCAAATTTTTTCTCATTACTGTCCGGTTTTGGAACTGATTTATCTTTATTTTTATGTTTGGCTACAATTTGCTCTATTTTTCTTGGCGGGAAATTGTTTTCCTTTGCTATTTGCTTAATGGTTCTTATTTCCTTATTATAGTTGTCTTTTGACATGGGTATGTTTAAAGCCCTGTGCACCATTGAGTTGAACCCCGCTAATTTGTGCGTACTGGGGTGATTAGACTGATTATCGATTGCATGCGAGGTTTGTGTGGCTTTCCGGAATATGGTATATGAAAGCTCGTTGCCTTTACGTTCAATAGTTATGTCGAGATAATTTATTTTTCGATCTGTTTCGGATTCCTTAGTGAATTTGATTGAGTGGTGTAGGCTATTGATGGATTGGAGAATAGTTTCTTCGCTTGTTAATTCAGTATGAAAAATGAAAATCCACAGCCTACTTCCAGTCTCCGACCGGGTCAGGAATGGAATGAATGAAGCCCCCATCTAGCGGCGAGGATATGAACTGTGCCGGCTGCCGAGGCCTGGCGCACTCCTCTGGGGCAATGATTAAATGAATGACAGATGAAATGAAATGATAGTTTAGAGTGTTGCTGGAATGAAATGTTGACAGGGAAAACCGGAGTACCCGGAGAAAAACCTGTCTGCCTCCGTTTTGTCCAGCACAGATCTCACATGGAGTGACCGGGATTTGAACCACGGACCCAGCGGTGAGAGGCCGGCGTGCTGCCGCCTAAGCCACGGAGGCTTTGTTAATTCAGTATCCTAGATTCAAATTACATCATCTACGTATCTTTTCCACATTACTATTCCCTTTGTTGAAGTCTTTTCTAAGAACACATTTTCTAGTGCATTAATGAAGATGTCAGAGATTAGCCCTATTCTGTTTTTCCACCATCTCTCAGCCTCCACTCTTGTCCAGTCTTCTCCTCTCTTCTTCACGGGTTCTTCCACCTCCTTCAGGCACCTGCCTCTCGGTCTCTTTCCTTCCCACTTCGGCTCGTGTATCCTCCTGGGTATCCTCTTCTCCTCCATTCGTTTTACATGTCCATTCGAAGAAGAGTCCATTGCAGGTTCCGTGCTGACGTTTTGTAATTAAGTATAACAAACTTAAAGTTTCCGCCTAATCAACACTCATTTATTATTTCGTTAGCTTATGGGTACATGTTTCGGAATTAGTACAATTCCTTCTTCAGCCCTTCATAATTCATATTCGGAAACATCATAGACTAAAAAGACCACGTCCATGTGAGAAACATAACACACTGATAATTAAAATACTATAAAAATTAATTGAACACTTTAAAACATGACAACCTTATGGACATTACATACAATAAAACAATAAAAACATTCCTGCTGTTAACAATCAAATTGATTAATAATCACTACTATGCACATTCTTGAACGGTATGCGACGGTCAAATTGAGCAGTCGTTAATTTCTTTTTGTAAATAAAAACAAAGAGCACATTCCATTAGTGTTCAGGACACAAATAACTTGCTGTATTGATAAACGTTGACATAGGTGGAAACTTTGTTCGGCACTTTATTGAAAGTGCGCTGACATGTGCTTAGTGGATGCAAAACGGAGAAACCTTCCGATTATTAAACTTGTATTTTGCACATTAACTGGGAGTGTTTATCTCGAGCCGAAAGCTCCACGGACCTGGAATGAAGACGTTCAGTGGTTGGAATATGTTGAAGCCAAGGAATTAACAAATTTTAAAAAATAAATTCCGCCCTAACAAGAAATTTTGGACTTACCTGCAACGTTTAAGAGCAAACGCGCCAAGGTCAATGACTATGGTACTGGTTGGTAGGCTCCCACATCTGAAGCGAAAATAGGTACCAAAATAAAGGAAATGACTTTGAATAAAGAAAAATTGCGTGGAGTACATTATGTTAGATTAACTTACCGGCGTGACTGCTAATGCGAAGCGATGTAGGTAAGGTCAAGTGCCTGGCTGTTTGTGGTCCGATGTGCATACAGGTTAATCCACTAGTGCTGTGAGTGGAGTCAAGCTGCTGCCTGATACGGATGAGGGGCGCGCGTGAGCGGAGGGGAAGTGGAGGGGTGGAACTGCTGGGGGTGGGAATGAAACGGCACGGCACAGGGTGGGACGGGAACCCGATGTCGACGAACTTGCTACTGTCTATGGAGGTTTTAATTTTTTGGAGATGAGGTGGTCTGCTAAAGTATCAAATAATATATTGGTGTCAAAATTGATTTCATTCAAGTTTTTGTGTGCATTGGACCTTTGGAACACGTTGATGTGTATGTTTTCTAAGATGTTCATCAGACTGCCTTTGGATACGTAATGCAATATATTAACATCGTTTTCTAAGCTGGTGAAACTGTGTTTACTTTCTTCCATATGGGATGCCATCGCCGAAAATTTTTTATGTTTTATTGCTGAAAAATGCTCATTATAACGAGTGCGAAAGCTCCTACCGGTTTGGCCTACGTAATTGGCTGGACACGAATCACATTTGATTTCATATACACCCGATTTGGAATATTTGTTGGTGTGATTGATTTTGCTTGAATTGAAGAATTTTTTGAAGTTAGAATTGTTGGTTTTAAAGGCAATGTTTAGGTTGTGTTTTTTTAAGATGTTAGAGACAGTATAAACGCTTCGGTCCACATAAGTGAAAGTTGCGAATTTTTTCTTTTCGGGTTCAATTTTGACTAATGTAGTTTTCGGTTTATTTTTTGCTTTATGAATAAGGTTATTGATGTAATCGTGACTGTAGCCGTTGATGATGTTTGCTATTTGATGAATGATCTCTATTTCCTGTTGCAAATCCTTTGGGGACAACGGTATATTCAGGGCTCTATTTATGAGGCTGATGAAAGTTGCCTTTTTATGACTTCCAGGGTGGTTGGAGTCATGACGTATAGTGGTGCTCGTTTGAGAGGGTTTCCTGTATATTTTGTAATGGAGCCTATTACTTTTTCTAGTTACCGTTAGATCTAAGTAATTAATTTCATTATTGACTTCGGACTCAACAGTGAACTTAACGTTTTCGTCGATGTTGTTCAAAGTTTTTAGAATGTTGGCTATATTTTGACTTTGTTCATTGATGACGATGAAGACGTCATCGACGTATCTTCCCCAGAATTCAATTCCATCTATGTGGTTAATTACTTTTTCGTGTTCTAAATGGTCGAGATAAATGTTGGCAAGTATGCCGGATAGGGGAGATCCCATTGCGAGACCATCGGACTGTTTGTATATTTTACCATTGAACGTGAAGACATTATTATTGGTCACCAAATCTAATACTGCAACTAATTCTTCGATTTCTACTTTAGAAAGTTCGCTGTGATTGGTCAATTGTTTGCGTATGACGTCTTATGGTTTTTCTCACTGGTATGTTGGTGTACATGTCTTTGATATCTATTGAGTGCATGGTGCTGCTGTCCTTTAGTTTTAAGCCTACTGTTTTTTCGCAAAAATGCATGGTATTCCTGAAGGACGTGTTGGCCTTGTACTTATAATGTGTGTTGAGATATTGTTGTGCGAATTTTGCAAGCTTGTAAGTGGGACTATTTTTGAAGTTAACAATTGGTCTGATTGGTGTGCCTGGTTTATGAATTTTTGGTAACGATCTCAACGTGGGTAAACTTGGGTTCATACTCGTGAATTTAGTGGCTTGTTTGTCGTCTATGATGAAAATCATGTTTTTTCAAAAGTTTTTTGACCTGTTTTTGAATAGCATTAGTTGGATCTTTTTTGATTTCTTTGAAATTTGCGATGTTGAGAAAATTGTTGGTCTTCTGGATGTAATCATCTTTGTTCATTAAAACAGTTGTGTTTCCCTTGTCGGCCTTTGTTATGACTATGTTGTTATCATTAACTTTTTTAACTAAGTACCCATAAGCTAACGAAATAATAAATGAGTGTTGATTAGGCGGAAACTTTAAGTTTGTTATACTTAATTACATGTCCATACCATCTAAGTCTAGATTTTTCTATACCATCCTGTAATGGTTCCTCCTTCATTAATTCTCTGGCCCTCTCATTTTTTATTCTGTCCATCTTTGTAGCTCCAATACTGCTTCTCAAGAACCTCATCTCACTGGCCTGTATTTTGGTGTTCTCCCTTCCTTTCATAATCCAGGTCTCCGAGGCATACGTCAGGATAGGGACAGGGACATAGTACGTCCGATATATGATCTCTTTGCTGTTCTGAGGGACATCCTTGCTCCATAACATGCTTCTCAACCTCCTCCGGAATGCTTCTGCTTGTCTCCCCCGCTCATTTATTTCTCTATCGTTTCTTCCATTATCTTGTATCAGGCTTCCCAGATACTTGAAACTCTCCACTTTCTTCAGCTGATCCCCCCCAATTGTGGTTCTTTCCTTCTTCCTTGTTGTGATCACCATCTCACTCTTAGGGCCAGTTGTACGAACTCGGGTTATACCTCGGCTAAAGTTATCTCCGTAGTTAGCGCAGAATTGAGTTGTTAGACATTGGTATAAGAGATAATCCGGGTATAAACGACGGCATAGCTAACCGGGCTTGGAATGGCGAGCTACCTGCTTATTGGAAATATCTGTTCCCGAAGGAAACAGGAAACCTGCTTATACCGAGTATATATATGGCGGACGGGAGAGACCGCTGCAACATCCGAAGTTAAATCATCGCAAAGTCTTAATTTCAGTGAGCTATTCATAAATGTACATAAGAACGTATAATTTTAATAGCAGCACAATAATTACATACACATTTTTACAGACAAAATACCAAAGCAAGCCAGCGACATTACAAATGTAAGCATCATATGCATTGTCTCAGCTGTGAAAGCCATGTCGCAGTGGTCCAATGGTTAGCGCGCCAGGCTCATGACGAAAGAACGTACATTTTGTGGATCGAACCCCACCAGTTCCAACTTTTTTTGCTTATTAGTTTTTGTTTTTATGTTATGCTTGGTGTTTCTGCATTATCTTTTATACGTAGCCTACCAGTAATCACTTGGGGTGATCCTAGGTTCAACAGGGTAATTAATAATAACTCCGCGTCAGTCGAGAGCATCATGCTGGAGGTGCCAGGAATTAATGTAGAAAGTGATGCAGAGGCTCAGTTATTAGGGAAAAAAAACAAAGTTAAATCATCGCAAACTCTTAATTCGAGTGAACTATTCATATATGTACATGAAAATGTATAATCTTAATAGCAGCATGGTAATTACATATATATATATATATATTTAGAATTTGGCCAATTATAGACCGCTTTGAACCTAAGACTACGGTACATTGTTTCGTTTTTTCTTTTCTTCCCAAAACTTCTTCATACGTTGGCTGATGGCCTGCCTCTGTTCCGTTGATAACACTCTCCGTGGTTGATGTGGAACTTGCAGAATCGAAAAATCTGCAGTAGTGATCAGTCGCCGGAATTCCACCCTATTAGAAATGATGTTATTTGTGATCTTCAGTTTTTGCAGATCACACCTTATCTCTTCCAGCCATCTAGTGGTGTTTTTTAATTTGGAGATGTAGTCAAAAATTTTCTTAGTTAGCCTGCTGCTATCCATTCTATGAAGGTGACCATAAAATTGTAGTGTCCGTCTTTTAATTGAGTCTGTAATTTTTTCCACATTTCGGTAAAGGTCTTCATTTTTTCTCTTCATCCAAATATCTTTATTCTTTTGGGGACCCAAAATTTTCCTAAGTATTTTCCTTTCTTTCTTTTCCAGTTCCTCTTGTTCACCTCTTTTGTTCAACGTTAAACATTCTGATCCGTATAATACCTCTGGTTTAATTACAGTTGTGTAGTGCCTGATTTTTGCCTGGAATGAAATTGATCGTTTGTTGTATCTATGTTGGGTGAGTTTATAGGCATTTTCCATCTTTCTGAATCTCTCCTTGCAGGATGTGTTATCAAGTCCATTTGACTGGATCCATTCTCCCAAATATTTAAATTTATCAACTCTTTGAATCTGTCCATGTTGAGTTGTTAGATATTTTTCTCCATTGTGTCTGTGTTCAATATATTTGGTTTTTTCATACGAAATCTGAAGACCAGTTTTTATTGCTATTTCATGTAGGGTTTCAACCATTATTTGTGCTTGAAATCTGTTTTCTGAAATGATTGCTATGTCATCAGCAAAGGCAAGACATTTCACCTCAAATCTTCCTTTTCCTTGCCCCAAATGGACCCCTTCAATGTTTCTTTCGCATAATTTAAGTTTCCATTCCTTCATGATTTTGTTTAATATCAAATTAAATAGAAGTGGTGAAAGCCCATCACCTTGTCTAACTCCGGTTTTGATTTGGAAGGGTTCTGAAATGTCGTTTAGAAATTTAACTCTTGAGGTTGTATTTGTTAGTGTTTGTTCAACCAGTTGTCTGGTATTTTTATCTATCCCTAATTCTGCTAGCGTTAGGAATACAGACTGTCTGTCTATTGAATCATAAGCCTTTCTGAAATCAATGAAAGATACAACTGTGTTGAGGTTACGTATTGTTCTGATTCTAAGGATTGTTTTGAGATTGAAAATTTGCTCTGGACAAGATCTCCCTTTTCTAAATCCGGCTTGGTATTCGCCGATAGTATGTTCTGCTTGTTCTTCCAGATTGTGTAGCAGTGCTTTAGAAAGAACTTTGTATGCGATTGGCTGTAAGGAAATACCTCTATAATTGTTGGGGTTTGTCTTATCTCCTTTCTTGTGCAAGGGATGGATTATTGCCTGTTTCCAATCATTTGGAATTGTTCCTTTTTCCCAACATTCCTTGATAACTTTGTGTAAAGCTTCAGCTACAAATTTACCACCGAGTTTCAACATTTCAGTTAGTATCCCATCCTCACCAGGTGCCTTATTATTTTTAAGATTGTCAATATATTGTTCTATTTGTTGGACAGTTGGTGGTTCTGACGGAGGGTTCTCTTTTTGTGGTGATGTAAACTGTAGTCTTTCTAAAGGTTCTTCGCAATTAAGAAGTTCCTCAAAGTATTTAGCTAGTAACTCGCAGTTGTCTTTATTATTAGTGACCAGTCTACCAGTTGAATCCTTGAAATGGAGGTTCATTGGTTTGTATCCTTGGATCTCCTCTCGAAATACTTTGTAGAATTGTCTGGTGTTGTTCTTTTTAAAATCTATATCTATCTCTTCCAATCGCTTCTTATCATAATTACGTTTCTCTATCCTCATGATTTTGGATGTTAGCTTTCTGATCTCTACAAAATTAATCCAGTCATCTTCTCGTTTCCTGGAATTCCATAACTGCCAAGCCGCTAATCTACGTTCGATCGCTGCATCACATGTTGTATTCCACCATCGGTGTTTCCTTTTCCTTGGAGGCTGTCCCAATTCTTTGGCTGATTCTATCATTACATCTCTGATCTCTTCCCAGTTACTCTTATCTTTAGTATGCAGTTTATTGATAAATTCAGTCTTATTTTCTGATAAAACTTTTGTGTCTATTTTAGGAATTTTTGGAATTATTACAGGAAATAACGAAAGCAGGTCACTGACATTACGTACGCAAGCATCATATGCGCAGTCTTCAGGAAATTACGTTTGGTAGCGGTGGTCCAGTGGCTAGCATGCTATTCTCGCGAGTATAAATTTACATTTTTTGCGGATCGAATCTCACCAGATCCAACGTTTTTTGCTTATTATTCTTTGATTTTATGTTATGCTTGGTGTTTCTGTATTATCTTATATATGTACCGGTAATCATTTGGGGTGATCCTAGGTTCAACAGGGTATTAATAATAACTTTGCGTCAGCCAAGAGCCTAGGATACCGTACTCATAATTATTCAAGAGAGCATTCATGCTGATGCAGAGGATCCATAAATAGAAACAATATTTCTGCAAAGGAGAAAAGCAAAGAAGATCAGACAGAGGCCGGCTCATTTTCTGAACTGTGATGAAAAATAATTCTTTATACGATTCAGACAGGAAAAATACACAGTTTTGAGGTTATTTGATCAAATTATCGATGGACAGGAACATATGACTGACGGGTAAAATGTTTGATAACAACATGTAGTAGCCTATCCTGCACTCACCGGTACTTAATTCTTGGATATGCTATATTAGTTTGCATGATATTTATGTATAGCCTAGGATTTATACTATTGCTAGCAGTAGTACCCGGCTTCGCCCGGTGGAATGATGATAATATTTCAGTCTCCTTAACACTCAACGTCATTGATGAAGATGATACTGACGACGACTGCTATTGAACGGGTATAATAAACTTACACTCTAATAGAAATACATATCTGCCAACTTTTACGGTTTATCCGTAAAATTTACGGAAATTGCAGCATTTTACGGTTTTACGGATGAACGGTGTCATTTTACGATTTTGCGGACAAAAATTTGAAACGATAGTTTACATTCGATAATACCGCCCACTTCCGTACAATCGATTGTTTGCGTGGGTCGAAGGCAAGTCTACGATAGTCGATAACTCGTTCTTTGATATGATTCGTACTTTTAACCGTGTGATGGTTGTGTCGTCATTTGTAATTGAATTTGAAGCCGGGATAACCGTTCTTCCATGTGTCGACAGGCTCTGCTTCGCATATTCTTTGTTCCGCTCCGTTCGCTCGTTGCGATTTAAACCATATTCTTTGACCACGTTAGTTGTTCATTGTTCGCGAAGTTGGCGTTCCTTGAATGTTTTCGTCTTTTAAGGTTATGGCATATTTTAATGAAGCGTTCGAGTTTTTGTGCTATAACTTCGTGCTTCGCAGTTTCCTGTATTCCTTGGACTAATTACATTCGTTCCACGTGTGTGTGTGTGTGTTTTTTTTTCTACCATGTGCATATTCTTTCTTCACGAGGTTGGCGTCGTTTTCATGTAATGGCTTTGTGTGTCTTGACATGTTTTAATGAAGTGTTGGCTGTCTTAAGTGTTTTATGTTATAATTTTATGTGACGTTCAGTGATCCAGGTTCCTTTCGATGTTTTAGTAGATATCGAGAATGAACAAATCCAACAAGAAACAGTACTTCCAGACATTTAAAGAATCATACTCGGTTGATTTTCCGTGCATACTAAAATCAAGAAAGGGAGAAAAATTTGCCTTTTGCACGGTATGTGGGTGTGATATTAATATTGCACATGGTGGAAAAAAGATTTAAGTAATCATGTGAAGTGCGGTAAACACATTAACTTAGTTATGTTAAATCGAAGGAAGAGAGCAAGAAAATCAACACCTTTTTTGCTAAGTCTGGAAACGTTGACAGTGACGTAATTAGGGCCGAGTGTCTGTTTACTTCCTTTTTGGTGGAACACAATGTGCCCTTAATTGCGGCTGATCATGCTGGTGCTTTATTTAAGAAGATGTTTCCCACATCAGAAGTTGCAAAGAAATATAGTTGTGGTCGCACGAAAACGACATGTATTGTAAATAAAATGGCAAAAAATGCATCATTTGAAGTTGTTAAGGCCTTCAGAACGGACCGGATACAGATAAATCCCTTTTCTTTTCATCAGTGAGAAACTACTTTTATACTGCCTGTGACTACATCATCAACAAGTTTCCACTCAAGGATGACGTGTTAAAGAATGCTCAAGTTGCTAGGTTAGACAAAATTGAAGATGCACAGTTATCTTCCATTCGTTTTTTCTTGGAAAAGTTTCCTATCATGTTATGCAAGGAAGAGAATGAAACTACAGATGAGGTGGTGAATGAGCTTCAGAGGCAGTTCACAGCTCTTCAGGTAGATGACACTTTGGCTGCACATCAAGATGCTGCAAGTGATTCCAGTTGGGCACAAATATCAAGAATTCGTGGAGCCGATGGACTTCATAAGTATAACCGAATTTCTAGAGTATTGCTCTCTATTCTCACCATACCCCATAGCAATGCAGAATGTGAACGTTTTTTTTAGCCTTGTGAAGAAAAATAGAACACAGTTCAGGTCATCCATGTCCAATGAATCTCTGGAGTCTATTTCTATTTTGAAGACCAAGAGTTCTGGTCCCTGTTATGACAAAACATTTTCTCAAGACTGTTTGCAGGAAGCTAAAAAAGGCCACAACCATGACTTAAAAGTCGAACTAGCATGTGATTTGCAGTGTGTATTATATTATTTCTTGCCTGTGTTACGTTAAACAAGTTTTATTGTTTAAAGCTTTTTTCAATTATCGTATATCAGCTTAATCTATCAAGGAAGTCCTGTTATGTCTGCTCCAAACCAATATTCACCACGCCTGCTGCTGATTAACATGGATTTCTTCTTGATTGTCATGTTCATCTACAAATCATGTAAGTAGATATGATTTCATTGAAGTATCCTGTTTAAAGCATGAATTATTGTATTTTGTAGCCCAGAAGTATTATTATTTTCGTCAAGCCGGGGTATGTCGAAAATCGTTAATTTTTTTGTCGCGCGTGAGTTTTACTGATAGCCCTTTTCAAAACTTGGCAGGTATGGAAATACATATTTTTAAATTACCGGCGAGTAAGACTGTGGTGTTGCCTAGTAGTATAATGGGCGTAACATCTAGGTCATTTGCCCTTTTGATGAGGATGATAATGAAGACTACTACTACTGAACGGGTATATTAAACTTACAAACTAATGGAAATACACATTTTGTAAACCACAGGCAATGAAGACTGTGGTGTTACTTAGTAGTATAATGGACGTAATATTTAGGCCATTTGCCCTTTTGATGAAGATGATACTGAAGACGACTACTACTGAACGGGTATATCAAACTTACACTCTAATAGGAATACATATTTTTAAATTACCGGCGAGTAAGACTGTGGTGTTACTTAGTAGTATAATGGGCGTAACATCTAGGTCATTTTCCCTTTTGATGAGGATGACAATGAAGACTACTACTACTGAACGGGTATATTAAACTTACAAACTAATGGAAATACACATTTTGTAAACCACAGGCAATGAAGACTGTGGTGTTACTTAGTAGTACAGTAAAACTTCACTTATACGATTTTCAAGGGACCAAATGAAAAAAACGTATAAGCGTGAAAAACGCGTAAATGAAAGTCGCTTAATAAAAACTGCAAAATGTATGTGACATTATGGGTTATACAGGGACTTGGTGTTATATGCGACGCGGACCCTCGCTCGCGGCGCCGGTCCCCCGTCAAGCACTTGGCCGTAATGCGCTTCTTGGCGCCACAAGTTTCCCTCCTTTGCAGTGTGCTTGAGCAGTGTGGGGTTCAGTTTAGTCAATTGTTCACGTCTTTAGTGCTCAAGGTGATGTTCCAATGCGATTTTCATTACGTGAACGTGTGTAAATACCTTCTTAAAGTACAGGAAATCTTTCACGAAAATGAGCTTAAAGACTATATTACAGTTGAAATACAGTCAATCGGTGGTGAGGAACTTCAGAACGTAAATGACAATTTCATAAAGAGGTGCCAGCGATGTGTAGCAGTGGATGGCAAACATTTTCAGCACCAGCTGTGAACTACAGTATAGGCTATAGGCCGCGCGAGCTACGCATTACGGTAAAGTGCCTGGCGCGAGACAGTCCCGCAGCGCGGGCAAGCGGCGAGCGATGGCCCCCCGTTAAGAAGTGAACAACAGCAATCGTAATGCACTTCCTTTTCCTCTCACCCATGTTCACTGCTATCAAGGTTAACCACAACTGAAGCACCGAACAAGGCAGAACAATGACTGAAGCAAGTGATGTTGTATTTCGCAACACACGCAACTCCGGCTGAACATAGCTTCAAGGTCGTTCTCGCCACAACATAGCGCCGCGCGAGGGTTGGTTTCCGAGAAACGTACAGTGCGTCTCATAAGTTTCTGGCTCCAATATTTTTAGAGATTTTAGGTAGGGAAACCGTTGTAAACGTATAAACGACGCATTTTTCTCTCGGGGACGTAAGATATGATCGTATAAGCGTGAAAAACGAATAAATGTAAAACGTATATCGGAAATAAATTAACATGGAAAGTATAGGGATTTTGCCGGGACCAAGAAAAAAATCGTATAAGTGTAGAAAACGTATAAGTGTGAATCGTATAAAAGAAGTTTTACTGTATAATGGACGTAACATCTAGGCCATTTGCCCTTTTGATGAGGATGATAATGAAAACTAATGTTGAATTGACACGACAAACTTACAAACTACCGTGATAGAAAGAAAGGCGATGAAGACTTATTGTGTGTGGTGATTAGTGGTATAATGGGCGTAACATCTAGGTCATTTGCCCTTATGATAATAATAAGGTAATGAAAAATGACTGCTAAACGAACATGGTGTAATTTTAAATCTGATATAGGCAATTCAGATTTCTACCTTCGATGTCTTCCAAAGTCTGAACGTTATTTTCTGGCTTAGGCCTATACTCGATGCGTGTAGTGAAAGAGCTTATCGAGTACTGCCCGGGTCCAAGCTGCACGAATCACAGATGATGACGATATATGATGACAGACGTTCGGGGGGGTTCCCGGTCCTATTCACATTGACCGGTGAATCACTCATTCTTTCGTAACACTACAATGGTTTGAGCAAAGACCCTGTATGAACATCAGCATTGTCAGCAATAACAGGTAACACGGCGGGGTCTGGACATTTTTCTCATGTCACCTCGCGATGAATGAGCAAGCTATTCTCACCCTTGCCCCCTCCTCCCCCCTCCATCCACCAGGGTCTCTCAACTTGTGGGACGTGGGTTTGCGACCACGGGACCCCAACTGAGTCCGGCATTGCTTCTACTTACTGGTGCCGGGCTCCTTTCAGTTCTCTTTCCTGTCAGCCTCCCTTGGTCAAACTCTTGTTCTCTTCCGACCCCAATGGTATCAGGGTATCCGAGGCCTAGCGACTCTTTCACTTTCCCGCCTTAATTGGCCCTTGTCTAATCATTCCTGATAGCCTCATTCTTCGAGGTATCAGCCTTCTTTTTCTTTTCTTAATATCTCATGTCTTCTGCTCAAGACCCTCACGGAGGCAGGGTGTGTGTAGCCCCACCACTTCTGGTGCACCCTGGATAGTGCTACATCCTCAAGGGCTCATGGCTGGTGAGTTCGGGAGATGGCAACCCTGAGGGTTTCCTGAGCGGGTCCGGTTTTACCCTTTTTTTCCATTGCCTTTGGGACGGACCCTGTCCTCTTTCCGGGAATGGAGTGGTCTGTCCGCAATTTCAAGCAGACAATGTTACTCGCAGGGTACCAAAGGGTAAGTATACAAATTTTGGTTCTGAACGGTGAAACGGTGTAGATTTGTGCCAAAGGGCCTAAATGCAGGGAATGGGGTGATCTGTCCGCAATTTCAAGTGGACAGGGTTACCCGCAGGGTTCGAAAGGGTAAGTATACAAGTTTTGGTCCGGATTGGTGAAACGATAAAGATTTTGCCAAAGGGCCTAAATACAGGAAATGGGGTGGTCTGTCTGAAATTTTAGGTGGGCAGTGATATTCACAGAGTTACAAAGGGTAAGTATACACATTTTGGTTCAAATCGGTGAAACGGTGTAGATTTTAGCCAAGGGGCCTAAATGCAGGGAATGGAGTGGTCTGTCCGCAATTTCAAGCAAACAGTGTTACTCGCAGGGTATCAAAGGGTAAGTATACAAATTTTGGTTCTGATCGGTGAAACGGTGTAGATTTGGGTCAAAGGGCCTAAATGCAGAGAATGGGGGGGTCTGTCCGAAATTTCAAGTGGACAGGGTTACCCGCAGGGTTGCAAAGGGTAAGTATACAAATTTTGGTTCAGATCGGTCAAACGGTGTAGATGTTTGCCAAAGGGCCTAAATGCAGGAAATAGGGTGGTCTGTCCGAAATTTTAAGTGGACAGTGTTATTCACAGGGTTACATAGGGTAAATATACAAATTTTGGTTGAGATAGGTGAAACGGTGGAGATTTGGGTTAAAGGGCCTAAATGCAGGGAATGGGGTGGTCTGTCGGAAATTTCAAGTGGACAGGGTTCCGAAGGGTAAGTATACAAATTTTGGTTCAGATCGTATACAAATTTTGGTTCAGATCGGTGAAACAGTGTGGATTTGTATACATAACAGACAGACAGACAGACAGACAAACATTGAGCTTTATATATATAGATTTGTAACCAATGCATGGATTTATTACGGTATGTTTATCCACGGCCGTGGTTTGTTATTCTCACGGCCTCTCATGGAGTGTCGCAGTGGTCAATTCGATATTCATCTGTTTCCAAAGAAGTTCAAACTTCGTGTCAATATGTCCACAAAGTTAGCTCCGTTTGTTACCAACTTAGCTAGTCTCTCAGACAAACATGGAATAGCTAGCCCCGGAATAAAATCTTGTCGTACAACCCACCCTTGGAGATATACCAAGGAAGACGCTAGCCCAGGTATAGCTATTCCGATAGATAACCCGAGTTCGTACAACTGGGCCTTATTTATGCTAAATTTCATCCCATATCCTTGTATTACTCCTTCCCACATTTCCAACTGTTCCTGTACCTCCTCCTCCTTGTTTCCCCAAATCATCAAATCATCTGCAAACACCATTGCTTTCATCTTTCCTTCCCCAATTACTTGTGCCACTCGGGTCATTATGTCATCCATCACCACAATGAAAAGTAACGGTGACAGGGCACTTCCTTGTTTCAGGCTGTTTCTCTGTTCCAACCAGTCCGATCTCTCTCCTCCCACTTTCACACAGCTCACGCTTCCCTTGTACATCTCCTTTATCCTCTTTATAGTCCATTTTTCTATTCCTCTATCCTCCAGGGACTTCCATACTTTGTTTCTGAATACACTGTCATATGCTTTCTCAATGTCCAGGAAGGCCATCAGTAGATCTGTTCCATACTCATAGTGCTGTTCTTGTAACTGCCTTACAGCAAAAATCTAATCCACTGTGGACCTTCCTGCTCTGAAGCCATGTTGTTCTTCCCTCATCCCTCCTTCTATCCTTGTCCTAATCCTCCTTTCCAAAACTTTCTCGAAGATCTTTGCACAATGACTCATCAGTGTTATTCCCCGATAGTTTCTGCAATCTGTTCTACTACCTTTCTTGAAGATCGGGACAATTATTCCTTTTTTCCAGTCCTCTGGGGTCTTCCTTTCCTTCCATGCTGTCCTCATCACTCGGTACAACCATTGTATCGCCACCTCTCCTGCTGCCCTCACCATCTCCACACTCAACTCATCCACACCCGGTGCCTTCCCTCCTGCATCTTCCACTTCTTTCCATGTTTAGTCCTTTTTTTGTTTGCAGTCCATCTTCCTCCTCCCCGATTTCTTCCTCGTCGCCGTGGTTTCCATTTGGGTTCAGAAGTTCTTCAAAATATTCTTTCCACTTTTTTTTTTCAGTTCTTCCCTATTTTCTATCTCTTGTCCCCTTTTGTTCACCATTCTAACATAATCCGTCGGATCCTTCTGCCTCTTATTTTTTACCATCCCATACATGACCTTTTTTGTACCTTCACTATCCTCCTTCATCATCTTTGTCCACTCTTCCATCCACTTTCTTCTCTCCTCAGCCACTACTCTCTTCGCCTCCTTCTTTCTTTCCTGGTACTCTTCCCTTGTCTCTACCATCCTATTTTGATACCACCTCCTAAAGGCTCTATTCTTTTCCCTTACTATATCTTTTGTCTTCTCATTCCACCATGGTGTTTCCTTCCACCTCTTCTTACTACTTGTCCTCCCACATACTGCTTCTGCTGCACCTACTAGTGTCTTCTTAAATCTAGCCCATTCCTCTTCCACCCCTCTTTCTTCATCTGTTGGAATTCCTTCCTTTACCATTTTGAAGTACTCGACCCTTCTATCTCCTTCTTTCAGTTTCCATATCCTTATACGTCTTTCCTGGTTCTCAGTCCCTTTCTTCTCCTTAGTCCCTCTCAGGTTTATTACCAGCAATCAATGGTCGCTATCCAGGTTCTCCGATGGTATAACCTTGATGTCCGTGATGTTCTTATTTAGTTCTTTCTCATACAGTATATAGTCGACCACCGACTTCCTGGTCAAGTCATCACTGTACCATGTGATTGTGTGGCTCTCTCTTTTCTTGAACCAGGAGTTCCCAACTAGCAGGCTGTTCCTTTGACAGAAGTCCAACAGTCTCTTTCCTTCCTTATTTCTTCTGCCCCAACCCTCAGGTCCTAGAACATTCTCATAACCTTGTCTTTCTCTTCCTACATGGGCATTAAGATCCCCCATAACAATCATATTTCTTCCTACCAGCTGCTTCTGCAATTCCTCTTCAAACTCCTCCTTCTCTTCAGAGGCGCAGCCTACTTGTGGAGCAAACACTTGCACTATTTCTACGGTCTCTCCCCTCAGTGCTACTTTCACTTTCATCATCCTATCACTTATTCTCCTCACTTCTTCTTTTAAACCATGTCGTACTACTACTCCCACTCCATGCCTCTTTCCCTCTTCATTCCCTCTCCAGTACAGTCTATAGCCTTTTCTCAGTTCTCTCCTTCCTTCCCCTTTCACTTTGTTTCTGCCAATCCCAATAAATCCAACTTCCTTCTTTCCATCATATCCACTATCTCCTCCACCTTCCCCGTCAATTCTCGTTATTAAGCATAATACAACGTTTACAGTAAGATACACCATTATAACACAGAGTTTCCACCATAACCCTTACGTGAAGGGTATGTTACTGTTCTGAACGGTAAACATTGAAACACTACTTCGTTGATAGGTGCCGGCCGGTCTGAATTCTATAACTTGGATATAATTTAGAATATAATATGGTTTAGAGTGTATCAACTGCTAAGTTCTATTGACAAGAAATAAATTGAATTGAATTGAATTCCTCAGTTTAGGGGCTGCGACAACGCAGTCATGTAGCCCCGTCTGATAACCGGTGTTAATTGTGATGGCCGTATTAGTGTGTGTTGTCTGTAATTCAGGTAAGGACTGCAGACGATCAATTTTCAAGAAGTTCCTACTTTTGCTACCAAATGCTACCATCAAGGACACCTAGCTGTGAACTTGGTTACTAGATGCTACCACAACCAGCACCTGGAGATGAACGTTGCAACTAATAGAGCATTAATGAAATATAACCTAGAAATTTAGCTCCACACAATGTAATTAGTGGAAGGTTCTTCAATATGCCATACATCTATGACATGGGCCCACCGGCTTTACTTCCCCTCCGAAGGAAGACTTACAGAGGGACAACTTCGGCCGGGTGTTTGTGGTTCAAATTCATCAATACCTTTTTATAAATAATATTATTATTGACCAATTTCCTAATAGTGACACACTTTAAAGATAAAACCAATATTTAGAATGTTGTAATATGTATAAGTACAAATTCCGTTTTGTTCAATGGCTAAATCTTCAAATAATAATCAAATATTCAAAATTATGTGCCAAATCAATACTCAATTTAAATATATTCTATATAAATAGGACATGTTTCGGCCTTCAATGAGGCCATCTCCAGGTAAGTAATGAGAATCAGTTAAGAACTAAGCTAAATTATTATAAATGTACTTAACTCTAATAAGAAAAGAAATGTTAATGTTAAAACAGAATAAAATGGATCTCCTTACAAACCAAATTAAATCAAATGAAAATAAAATAAGCAAATCTTCTTGCACGCAAATGTCTTATATAGCTATCTCGTAGTAATGTAAATGCAGCTAAGGTTCATTGATCTAAACGGAAAACATATTATAGGTTATATATGTACATTTACATTACTAAGAGATAGCTATATAAGGCATTTGCGTGCAAGAAGATATATATATAACCTTACACCATCTGGCAGATAAAGAGATGATTGTTAATGCCGTTTCTCTACTACAGGTATCTTACTATCACCACGTTTTATAAATATCAAATTGTTCACCTATTCCAAAACAAGCATTTATATAACATTTTCGTACCAATTCTTTGTTCTCTTACATCAAGGGTACTTTCATGTCAACACGATTATTGATTGGCACATATTCAAAATGTTACACTCCGTATCGAGGGGAGATCTCCTTGTTCATTTCAAGCAACTTAATAATTCAAGCACTGAACTACGTTCATGTCGGCATATTCAATGATTGGCACCTTGTCAGAATTTTTAACTTCGTGTTGAAGGTAAGAAGATTTGCTTATTCATTTATCTGATCTATATTAAATATTTATAAATTATTTTAAGTGTATTATTTTGATAAGAATTATTATATAGTTTAATATTTGTTTTCATTCGCTAATAATATTTTTAACTACATTTTGAAAAGAGAAGAAAAATGACAAGTATTTGATTTAATTTGGTTTGTAAGGAGATCCATTTTATTCTGTTTTAACATTAACATTTCTTTTCTTATTAGAGTTAAGTACATTTATAATAATTGATCTTAGTTCTTAACTGATTCTCATTACTTACCTGGAGATGGCCTCATTGAAGGCCGAAACATGTCCTATTTATATAGAATACATATAAATTGAGTAATTTTAAATATTTGATTAACTTCTATTCAATACGGATTTTAAAACATTTGTTTTAATGGCAAATGTATTCGCATTTTATCTTCAAATAATTATCTAAAATCGTTTGACGTAAGTAATATTTGTCAGCCAGAACATGGCCTACTGGTTAAACTCGATACTTAATTTATGATTTATTTAACCAGTAAATAATAATAATAATAAATCTATTTAATTATCAAATATTCTCAGAAAGAGAAGAATTTCTTTTTATGACCACTTGATCTCAATGAACCCGAAAAGATTGACCATGCTGTCAAAAATCCCGAAATGCAAATTACTTGCTTCATCGAAGTGAAAAAGGATTGAACAGAAATAAACATTACAAAACACGACATTCTAGACAGGCTTTCATTTAGAAAGGAGATTAGAAACTTGGCGGATTTGAGGAAAAACAATATAGTGCTCAACTGTTGAGGCAGATTAAAGGAGGAAAGAGCACAAGAATTAGTCTAGTGGAAAGAAACTAAAGTCAAGAAAGGAGATAAAATCATCGTGGCCCATAGATGACCGAAATCGAGGAAAGAAGAAAAGGAAGACGAAGAAATATATTTTAAGGCCTATAGATGAGTTTTATAATGTTATTTAGATACTGGTTAACATTTTCAGAATTGTTTTTCTTGTCTACCGTGTATTTTCAGTGTGTGTGGCATCTGTCTAATGCTAATTTATGTGCGTACTTGCAATTGTCGACGGAAACGAGGTCGTTGTGGCCTTAAGTTTGGATCAATCTCAGCATTTGTTTGGAGTAGAGTTCTATGCGGAGTGTGCCCCGCTTCAACCCTTGAAATTGTTGGTAGATCGGCAATTCAATCCTTTGACGTAGCTTCAATACGTACCCCTAGACAACTGAAGGGCCAGTACCAACGAACACGAACACTTATGGCTGTTTATGGAACCATGAACTGAGGGTGTGGCCCAACGCGAAGATATTGTCAATTAACTAATGTCGCAAGCAAATGGGTCACTTTTCGTCCATTCGTCCTATCGATGCGTGACTATGAAGAAGATGATAATTTTATATTAGCAATAGTCACATTACTTAAGAAGCAAAGAAAAAGAAAATCCAGCGTTGATCTGATCAACGAGCAAAGACACACAAGTAGACAGTTTCACACTTTATTTAACACCCAATGGACCCACAATGCCATAATTTTTCAAATTTTACAATGAGTCTAACTTTGTGTATATCTCAAGAAAGGAATTGAAAACTACTGTTAACAATGCAATCTCAGTAGAAGAAAGACTTGCAGGTACGTCGAGGTAAGATAAAATTCACACCTAGTTTATAAAACTATGTAACTTATTCGAGTTCCATTGTATATATGATTTATTCATTCATTTATTAATTTATTCATCCAGTCATTGATTGATTTAATTAATTAAGTTAATTATTTATTGATTGATTATGCAGTGCATCTGTCGCGCAGAGCCTAGCATGCTATAGAGCGACTCTGCCTATGAGCAATGCTATATATGCGCCCAGCATCGCGCTAGCATGGCCACATACTACGCAGAGCATCCTTGACTCTGCGCCGAGAAAACTCTCTCTGCTGCGTCTTTGTCGCCATGTCGACCAAGCATGGCCACCTACATTTAAATCAATGTAATATACTAAGGCGACTGTGCCGCGGCTACAAAGTCGCAAGCTTGGCCTCAGCCTGAAGAAGGACATCTTCAGTGGGATAGAATCCAAGAGGAGGCAAACTGGAGCTGTTACTTGATGATGATGAACATTTAACGTCCTAAGTGTCACTGTTCTCGGATAATTAAGTCACGAGAAAAATCCATACAAATATTTAAATTTTGAGTCGCCGCCCTGTTGGATTTGTTTTCACCACGTTATTGAAAGTCCCTTAGCCTCTGTTAACATTCGCAGACCATTAGATGAACATTCAATATTCAGATGTTCAATTCGTTCGTATTGTTAGGGCACAAAAAAGAAAATCTCAATTTTAAAATTTTGCACAGCCGCCATCTTGGTATATCCTGCACCAGGAAGGATTTGCTGCAGTATGGACATGTCTTGTTTCAACGAGTTGTGTTATTTGTTGCAGACATCAATGAATGCATGAACCCGGTTTGTGCACACGAATGTCAAGACCTCAAGATTGGATTCCGTTGTTCGTGCCATGCCGGCTACAAACCCAACGAACGCAACTCGCATCTGTGTTCCGACATAGACGAGTGTGCAGACCGACCATGCAGTCAGAAGTGTCGCAACACTCTGGGTTCATACGTGTGTTCCTGTGTGGAGGGATATGCCCTGGCTCGCAACCATCACTCGTGCAAGGCCCTGTCAGGTAAGTTCTTACTGCCTCCCACCCATCCTTACCTGTATCAGCTATCCGATGTCATGCTCGTAAAGTGATGTTCTTTAGGATCTAGCCAAGTGTGGTTCACTGGAACTTCCCACAGTTCGGTAATAATTGAAACAGATCAGCCGCTATCAACTCCAATATTCAATACCTTCCTCAATCTCCATAAATTTGATAGTTGGTTCGGGGTGGTGGGGGTTACAGGTGACACGCAAAGACGAACATGTCCACCTAATACAGTTTTTCACAAGCAACAAAAAACATATTTCAGCCATACATGATAATGAAAATGTATGTCTACCCCTTATTATTCCCGTTTTCCAACGGGGTCGGGGATGAGATGCGATGGAAGTCTTTGTGGCGATGGATTTTTACGGCCGGATGCCCTTCCTGACACCAACCTCATGAGAGGAGTTAATGAGAGATGGCATGAATGATGGTGAATGAAACTGGGCAAGGATGTGGAAGGAAGCGGCCGTGGCCTGTCAGAAGGTACCGTCCCAGCATTTGCCTGGTGTTGAAAATGGGAAACCACGGAAAACCATTTCAAGGACGGCCGACGGTGGGGCTCGAACCCACGCGTCTACCGAGTCAGCAGAGAGCTTGGCCCCACGGCCTAATGCTGCGCTTTAGCCAGCGTAGCTACTACTGTCGGTTATACATGATAATGAAAATAACATATTGAAATGTAAACAATTTCATTTTCATGCAAAAAGGGCAATTCATGACTGCAAATAAATCTACAATGAAAATATTTGTTTAAAAAGCACATTTAATTATGGACATGTTCCCTTTTGCATGAACCGTTTGGAGAAGTTCGGCTTTGAATGATTTTCAAAAGGAAGGTGTTTTATTTTTTTAGAATCGCATACATTTTATTCATTAATAGTTGCCATAAGATACCAAAATAAAGTAATTGACATTATATTTACGCGGTTTATTTTTACCTTCAATATTTCGAGACTCGGGTTGGCGATCACGGGACCCCATCGGTGTCTGGCATTGCTTCCACTTACTTGTTCCGGGCTCCTCTCCGTCTTCTCTCCTGTCGACCTCCCTTGGTCAACTCTTGTTCTTTACCCACCCCGACGGCATTAGGGTATCCGAGGCCTAGGGAGTCTTTCACTTTCCCGCCTTAATTGGCCCTTGTCTCATCTTTCCTGATACCCTCATTCATCGAGGAGTCAGCCTTCTTTTTCTTTTCATGTTATTTCCTGCCTTCTGCACAAGGCCTTCAAGGAGGCAGGGTTTATGTAGCCCCAACACTTCTGGTGCACCCTGGGTAATGCTACACCCTCAAGGGCTCACGGCTGGTGAGTTTGGGAGTTGCCGACCCCGAGGGATTCCTGAGCTAGGTCCGTTTTGCCCTCTTTTTCCTCTGACCTTGGGACGGGCCCTCTTCTCTTTCCCCCTTTCCTATCAGCCTTTCATGGCTCTCCTCCCTTCCAAGTCCCTCAATCCTCATTCTTCGAGGGTTGAGGGCATTCCTTTTCTTCCTGTCCTTTATTTGCCTTATCCTTTATTTGTTTACAATTTTTTTCTTCTAGTAGCCTATGTAAGTTTGTAGTATTTCATTCTTAGCTCATCCTTCACTATCACCCAAACCATTAGGGGCCGATAAACTAGATGTTAGGCCTCTTAAAACAACAATTATCATCATCATTTTCTTCTTTCTGCTACACTTGTTTGCAGTCTTCACACGAACACAATATGTAATATTATTAAGACGGAGCACAGAAGCACGGAACTAATGCTAATATCAGCTGCTCTGCGCGGGCACCTCCGGTCTCGCGCGGAATGGAAATCACGTGGCATGAATCAGCGCTTCCTACTGGCCGTATGGACTAGTTCGTCTTTGCAGGAAATGTAGATGTGGACAAGTTCGTGTTTGCGCTGAACCATGCATTTTCACAGGCTTGTATCATGGGACATATTCAAGTTTGCTTAAATGGCACGACCTATTTACATTCCGCTCATCTTGTACGTCCCGTTCCATATTGTAACTCATTTTTTTTTTCATTTGTGGACATGTTCGTCTTTGCGTGTCACCTCCTCATTAATGAACTACATGAAATAACAAGTAGTTCCATGTAGAACTAAAGCCTATGTTAATTGCCTCTATCAACATACAAAATTTCAGATTGATTGCTGTAATAGATTTGTAGATATTGAGAACCGTCTAATATTACGGATGGTCACCATGTTGGATTTTTAGCCAATTTTCATTTTATGAAAAAATAGGCTTATGTCACCTTTTGTCCGTGTGTGTGTGCGTGTGTGATAGTGTGTCCCCTAATAACTTCTAAACGGCTGAAGCGATTTCATTGAAACTCGGTAAGATCATAGCACCATTCTGGCTGACCCCGACTGTGCCCTTCAAATTTTATTGTGTCTCACCAATCCAACATGGCGGCTGTGCGAAATATTTCACCAGCATTCAGTATCTCCAAAACTATTACCGATATCACCCTTAAATTATACATAAATAGTACATAAATAAATAAAAATCTAACCTGGCAACCATCTGAAATATTTAGATGGTTCTCAATATATACGAATCTATCACAACCTTCAAACTGAAATTTTGTATGTTGATAGAGGCAATTAACATGAGTAGGATATATGAAAATAGTCTGTATAGTTCTTCACGGAACTACTTGTTATATGTTTAGGTCTTAGAGTTATGTACTGTTACATGAAGATTATTGTGTAGGTGTAGTATTGAAACTTCTATCGCATGATTAAGACACAAACAAAAAAACGAGATTTTAAAATTTCGCACAACTGCCATTTTGTGGTTGAAATAAATTAGATGCCAGTGGATTAACGTTTGTATAAGCATTTACCGTACCAAGTTTCACTACACTCGGATGGTTAAATCGCGAGAAACGTCCATTTAAATATATATAATTCGCGTCGCCGCCATGTTGGATTTGTGCCCACCAGGTTATTGAAAGTCCTATAGGTGAACTTATGTTCATAGCCTCTATGAATATAAAAACTTTCAGTTTGTTTGCTGTAAAAAATTTGTAGTTATTGAGAAATGTCTATATATTTTGGATGGTTGCTATTTTGGATGGTTATATATATATAGACCATAGAGTTATCTACCATTAAAGGAAAATTATTGTGTAGCTTCATTATGCAAACTTTTACTTCGATCGCATGATTACGACACAAGAAAAAAACTTTATTTTGAAATTTTGCACAGCCGCCATCTTGAGTTTATATAAACAATTGAACTAAATTAGATGCCAGTGCATTACAATATGTATAATCATATACTGTACCACATTTCACTGCGCTCAGATAGTAAAATCGTGAGAAAAATCTATTAAAACGTTTCAAATTTGCTTGGCCGCCATGTTCATTTTGTACTTAACAGGTTTTTTAATGTTACACAGATAAACGTGCAGTAGTGCCTTTTTTTCATCGTGCAAAATTTCAGGGTGATATCAGTAATAGTTTCAGAGATATTGAATGCCAATGAAATATATCGCACAGCCGCCATCTTGAGGTTATGTAAACAATTGAACTAAATTAAATGCCAGCACATTACAATGTGTATGAACATTTGCTGTCCCAAGTTTCATTGCGTTTGGATAGTTAAATCGTGAGAAAAGTCTATTTAAAAGTCGCAACTTTGCTTGGCCGCCATGTTGGTTTAGTAGTTACCAGGTTTTTGAAGGTTCCATAGCTGAACTTCTAGTAGTGCTCTTTATTACCGTACAAAATTTCAGGGTGATATCGGTAATAGTTTCGGAGATATTGAATGCTGGTTAAATATTTCGCACAGCAGCAATGTTGGATTGGTGAAGGGCACGGTCGGGGTCAGCCAAACTGGTGCTATGGCCTTACCACCGAGTTTCATTGAAATCGCTCCAGCCGTTTAGGAGTTATTAGGGAGATGGAGATCACACACTCGGACAATAAGATGAAAATAGACTAATAAAATGGGCTAATAAATCTGGTATAAACATGTGTATTCTGAAACATTATGCTTGTAAATATGAATAAAAGGTATGTTTTACTATGCATTGAAGCAGCAGCAATTTGAACCTAGGATGTGGCCTGAGCGACATTTCATAAAGCCAGTATTCATTGCAGGCCGTTAAAACTAACAGATTTTCGTAATATCCAAGCAGTGGAGACGGACTACTCCTGCCTAGGTCAAGGAAAGTAGGGGAAAAGAGAGGTCGATCACATGACACGAGCGACTGGAGAATGCCGGAAATTCAACGATGTTTGTAATAACGGTTTTTATTTAGTTACAGGAGAGTTATGAGTACCCTAGGAATAGCGGAATATCTTAAAGAAATACATTTAAATGAGTCTATACGACAAGAGAAATTGAAATACGAAGCACGAGTGCCAGCGTTCTTTCGCCTGTGGAATAGTCTTGTGTAGTTCGCGAACGAACTAGTTCGGAAGAGCGGGTCCCACAGACTAACTACCGAACTAGTTCCCAGATCCCTCGCCGCTGACCGACTTGTAACAGCTCGTCCGTCACCACTCATTGAACAATCACATGGGCTTTGTTTCGTTCAGTCAGTCCAGTATCTATTGTTAGTGGCAATAATAACACACTACTAGTGCTAATATGCAATAACTACCTTATATTTGTAATGTAATACAGTGGCGGTTCATAAATTGAAGTTAGTGATAGTTAACTGATTTAGATGTGGGGATAATTCCACAGTTTTATTTAACTTAGACATTTTGGACTATTTGAAAATATGTCCAATTATTTAGAAAATCGACGAACTGGAATAACATTACCATTTTAATGAACTGGTTGCTATTTATTTTTGTCGATACTTGGTGATACAACTACTTTTTACCTGTTTTTAAGAAATGAACATTATGATGATGATTCACAAAGAAAAGCGAACTTCTAAGGACAAAAACTCTGAACTGAAAAAACCTATTCCTCCCATTTATGCCATAAAGATAAAGTACCGAACGGTTTCAGAGCAGCCAAATAATGAATATCACGAAGCAAGTAAGAAATGAAACGAAAATTGCGGGATGGTATGACTTATCATCACCTAGTGAAAAGTAGGAAATGAAATGAAAAAGATTACTTATCCCCCCCCGGAAAAAATCCTGTGGGTGCTCATGAATTGGATGGTGACGGACTAATATACGCGAAAAAATGATAATGGTTGTTTTAAGGGACCTAACATCGAGGTTATCTGCCCCACACGAAAAGAAAATAAAGAGAATAATAAGTGTATGATTCTACGAACACATCTTTTAGGCACGGCACCGGTATTTCACTAATGATAAACAAATGACGACTTTTAGCTTTAGAAACAATAGAAAGAGAAGTCGTCTCAGAAGGAAAGACATGGGCCCAAATTAAAAGGATGGCCAACAATAGAGTGAGACGGAAGGTGTTTGTAGCTGCCCTATGTTCCTACAAGGAATAAAAGGAAATAAGGAATTTCACTAATGTTTCAGTACTCAAATTTTTGTATTATTTTTATCTTCGAATATCAAAATGTAAAACACATTACTACACACGTCAATATCTAATACACGAACTGCACGTGCAGCGAGCATAGTAACTGTTGCTTGAAACTAGAGCAATGTGAATGAGCAGAATACTCTCATCACGGAACTCCTGTTACTGCCGACTTCCATTCCCTCTCTGGCCTTACTCAATACTCAATCAGCAACGTTCTTACCAGCACATTCCTGTCTCATCAGGCTAGTTGAGCAACGCGACAGTAGATTCACCATCGCGCCACCGTGCTGTGTCGTTTGAAGGTCGATGTTCATGCCTTAATTGGTAACATCTAATGCAGTAAAATTCATGTTTAAAAATCAAAAAAATGTCAAAATATTTATTCTTTAATCATTACTTATTTTGTAATAAAGCAGGTGAAATGGCGATTCAAGCGCTTCAATGGAGAACCGCCACTGATGTAATATGACTGTCAGAATATTATGTGACATCTACAATGCGATGATGTAATGTAATTATCAATTTGATTATAGGGTTAATATGTTTTGTTTTAGGTCATTTATTTTGATGTCGTCAAAAAGGACTCATTTCACGGAAGGCACAAAAAAAAGAAAGCAAAATGTAACCACTGCTCAACATTAATAAGTATTGCAGGAGGCTCAAACAAAAATTTAACCCGGCATATGAAAACAAAACACACTTTCATCCCATTAGTAATTGAAAGAAAACGATCTTCCAAAAACAATAAAGAAAGTAGGTAATGTGAATATCAGCATGTTTGCAGACGATGTTATCATTTGGACCACAGCACGTAACAGCCCAAATCGGCAAATACTTCTTGAACACAGAATGAACCAGGCACTTATAAAACTCAAAAACTGGACTGAAAACAATAATATGGAAATCAATACTTCCAAAACAGTATACCAGTTTTTCTCCCTGAGACACCACAATCCAACTTTTAGTCTCAAATTTAGTAATAAAGACCTTCCAAAACGTGAAAGTTCAAAGTACCTAGGTATCATCATGGACAAGAAGCTGAACTGGACCAAACACATAAAACATGTGGAGGATAAGGTAAGCAAACGGATGAAATTACTGAAGAGACTAGCAGGAGCTACTTGGGGGAGCACTCAAGACACACTCAACAAAACCTACAATACTTACATCAAACCTATCATAAAATATGGCAGTGAAGTACTCTCTACAGCACCCCAGTCAAACATTGATCGCCTCGAGAGGTGTCAGAATAATGCCCTACGAATCATAACAGGCGCAATAAAAACCACACCTATAACCGCCTTGCAATTGAGGCGCTGGGTGCAATAACCACTTAAGTCGACTTAAGTCGTTTTTCCGGCGAATGCAGTTTTGTAATCCTCAATGTGTCCTTCATCTATCCTCCAAATATTATTTCGTTATGTCAACTCTAGATGGCAGGAGCTTGCATTATATACAGCCGTGTAGCAAGTCGTTCTTCCAGCGAACAGCTGGGCCGACTTAGGCGCTTCGAGCGCCGGTATCGCACACGCGTGGGAATCAGTGAGTTGTCTTGTGACTGTTGCGTGTGGTTTTGTTATTGTTATTCTGTAAAGATGTGTGATCAGTTAAATGAGAAGTTAAATGGAGGATCGGATTTGGAAATATAGAATAAGGGAAAGAAGAGATTACTTTAGCGAGACTCTTGGAAACGCGTGCAGAACAAAGCCAAGAGGGCTCGTGGTGATAGCTATGTGAGTTCTAGTGGCAAGAAGGTTTCCAAAAAAGAATTAAGTTACACTGAAAATTGTTGCAAGAGAAACTGCCACTCATTTTTCCCCAAAGAAAATCACCGGAGAATGCAGATGCACTTAACCACATATTAGAGAAAGAGACTGTTGTGGAAGAAAGTGAACTGCAAAGTGAAATCAGTGAGGCTGAGGAAACCATTGAATGTCCATAAACTCCTGTTGTTTTATTATTATTATTATTATTATGATTATTTAAATACAGTTTTACTTCACTTAGTCTATCCTATCAAGGCAATGCCGGTGTAGATCTATTCATTTAATCATTATTTTCTGATTGAAATTGGGTAAACAGAACCAGAGTTCATGCATGAATATCCGTTTGCATTTAAATGTACTAATTACACAGGATTATAAAAAATGGCTGTGTTTGGACACCTTTTTAATTTCTTTTTTAGGTAAAATAATTGCAGTGATACTTTCAATAGTGCCTTATTAAAAGAATAGTTTCAAATTTACGTTTTTGGTGTTAATTTTATGTATACTGTATATATATTATAATTTTATGATAAAAAATATACTTATTGTGCAGTACACGGTAGCTATTTTTTCGAATTAAATTAATTTGAACGAATCTACTACCCATAAATGGTAATTTAAGATGCTGATTGTCAGTCTCTGCAATAACGACATAAGTCAATCCATATTTAAATTAAAATATTTAAGAACTGGTAAAGTTTAAATTCACAGTGACATTGATATATTGTTAAGGACTATCTTTAAATGGTGTGTATAAATCAACGTATCTGTAAATGAAAAACTCAGACATTTACAGTGTTTCAAAACTTTAGGAGTGATTTTCTCAAAACAGATTTTTTCAGACTTAAGTTGTTATTGCACCCATCGCCTCAATTATATGCCCACAACTTACCAATAGAAGAAGAGATGAAACATCAAACAGCCAATGCATATCTCAGTATACAAAGACTACCTCAAATGACATGGATCAAAAAACCAGTTTCTAGCCCCAATCTTAAAACACAATAAGATCCCTTAAGTCTCGCCAAAGAATACATCAATAAGAGCAATCTGCAAATAAAACTTGAACCACTCTGTATGCCAGTCAACCCCATTGAATATATACAAGTGACTACAGGGGCCTGTTCCACGAATAAACTTTGCAACTTTTCACTTTTCACTTTGCACTTTTCAATTCTTGCAAAGTGCAAAGTCTTTCTGTTCCACCATGATCTATGTATTACTTTTCAATTTCTTTGCAAAGTGAAAAAGTCTTTGCATAGGAATGATCCGATCATGTTTATTCCATGAACAAACTGTATATTTATTCCTTGATTTAATGCTTTATTTTTCATGGTGAAACATGTCCCACTAATGACCACACAGTGATCATAATTAATAAAAGTATTGATCAAGGTGGAACTTTTAACCTGTCTATACTAAAGTGAGGTTATGAAAATTCATCTTGTCTTTGTACGTCTTCTTGTTGTATTCTTCATCACTATCCTCACTTCATGATTAAAAAAAGCTCCTGCGTAACATATTTATAACACTATACCAAATTCTCCGCCGAGAAACTAGTGTAGAGACTTGTTCATTAACAGCTGAAAAGGGAATCGTCTCTTTGCAAAGATTTCTGAAAACTTTTCAATCATTCCTTTGCACTTTGCATTTCTGCACCAATGGAGGAACATAACAGTCTTCTAAAGTGAAAAGATTCCTAACTTTTCACTTTTCACTTTGCAAGACAAATCTGAAAAGTGATGGTGGAACAAAATCTGAACTGAAAAGTGCAAAGTGAAAAGTTGCAAAGTTCATTCGTGGAACAGGCCCCAGATCTTACTTTGTTAGAAGACTCTTCACCACAAGATCTAAAACAACTGGCCCTCTGTACAATAGAAGAAAGATATCCATCTAATCAATGGCTAAAAATATTTACAGATGGCTCACAAGACAAAGAAAATAGAACTGGAGCAGGAATACATTCACCTCTCTTCTCACTCTACTTCCCAGTAGGCCAAAACAAAACAAACTTTGATGCTGAGATAAGAGCAATTTCACATGCACTCCATCAGTTATTAGGCAGAAACATTGATTATCAAAAATGTGTTATCATTACAGATTCAAAAGCAGCCATCCAAGCCATCTCGTCAAATTATAAGCCCCAAAATAAAGAACTGAAAGAAATTTTTTGTATGATAAAAACCCTGCAAAGACTCCACAAACAGATCTCATTTCAGTGGATCCCTTCTCATGTTGGAATAGCAGGAAGTGAAGAGGCAGACAGATTAGCAAAAAAAGGTACCACACTACAACAACCTGTCAGTCAGACTGATTTTATATCAGCAAAAAGGATCTTGAAAAATACTATCAAAAACAGGTATGAAGAAATGGCAAAGAACACAGCAGAAGCTAAATTATGGAAGGACATTGATGCTAAATGGGATCAATATAAATTAACACCAAGAAGAGAAGCTGTAGCCTTCTTCAGACTTAACACTGGCCACGACTGCCTTGCAGCTCATCTGAAACGAATCAACATCCTGAGATCTGAAGAATGCACACTTTGTCACGAACCTGGAAGAAAAATGGATAAGGGACACCTGCTACATTGCAACAAACTTGATGTGACTGCTAGAACTTCTGGAAACCTTACACAACTCTATTGGAACGCAAGAAAGCTGATGGATTGGAATCCGGGCTAGCCATAGGAAACAACAACAACAGAAAAAATATAGAAATTAAAAAATAAGAAATCCATTTAAAAATGAAAATACTACGAGTAGGCTTACAATGTTTGTAAAACAAGAACCCCTTTGTGTAAATTAGGCTACTGATTTATCTGCCCATTTGTTGTTTAATACGGGTAATAACCCGGGCATTTACTACACTGATCGTTGTAAAGAAACTTCTATAACAAACAAAGAGCGCGTACAGTGGCAGTAGCAAGGCGAGCGAACGATCCGTCTTTTACAGGGAATTCGAGATGGGAGCTAACGAACTAAAAGAGCGAACTAGTTCGCTAAGTAAGGAGCTGCGAACTAAACTAATCGCTCCAAGCCGCGAACTATTATGCGCAAGCTACTGTGGAAGCCATGAAGTTTGAGGCAAGATAGGGGGCAGACAGACGTGTTCGGAGGTGTCTCGATCGGAATTATAATCGAGATCCGTGTGAAGTGCGGTTGTAATCATTTTGCCGGCGATCGAAGCAGTGTCTTCGGCAGATTGCTAATGACGAGGTGGCTTTGCTAATGGCAAGGTAACCATGGGGATATTATTGATTATAGGATGTCATGCGGAATGAAGGGTTTAGGCATTGATTGCCAGAGAACGACCAGGAAAGAAGAATTTGTGAGAGATCCAGGTAATGGAAACTTGCTTTTATGGATAAATGTGTATATTAGTGAAGTCGGTGTATAGTTTTTTGTGTGATGTCGTTTAGCGAGTGTATCGCCCCGCTACCCTGAGGTGGCTAGCTCGGATATTATATTTATTACAATATTTACACCCAACAGTAGGGCATGTTGTTGTTGGTTGACACCAATCAATATATGAACAGAATAGTTACACATTGCTGTTGGTCAATAGTTAATTGAGATATGTTATTCGAGAACAGCTGATCTCTAGAATGTTATTCAGGACTGTTCATGATTTGCGATGGGTGCAATAAAGGTTTTGTTACTTTCATTGAGGAAAGGAATTGTGAATAGATTGTACAAATTATATTGTGACGAAGATATGTATTTAAAGCAACGTGAGATTGCTTAGTTAAAGGAAAATTGAAAGTAATTAATAATTGCCAAATGGAGCATTCACGAATGATAAGAAGGGAGTTTTGAGATATATTTATTAACTCGTGATGTTATAGTCGTAAAAATTAAACCACTTGGGAGTACTGCCAATACATCTTACGAGAAATAGTATTAAATGATGTGAGAATGCACTGTAAATTGTATTATAGCACAAAATGAGTTGAAAGTGAATGAATTTGGATTCCAATCAGTCAAGGTGACGGTGGGAATAGTTGTACTTGAAGTAATTATTTAACAATCATATATATTATTTCAGTAGTGTAGATCCCTCCTGCGGCACTCACAAGCGACCGATCGTGACAATGAGCCTTCAAATGAAAGAGAGTAGACATTAGCAGTGACAAATTGCACTATAATTTCTTTAAAAAATGAATTTAAAAATATGTACGAAGTGTGCGATTTGCAAATACTGTTGCTATATGAAACTACGCTCCATAATTGCTGTCCACTTCACATTTTGGCCACTGTGATGCCTGTTTCATGTCATTTTAACATTCTGAGGTCTTTCCTTCAGCCTATCATTTTTCGTGGATTTCAGAAACAGTAAATCAAAGGAATGAGTACTCAAATCGTATAATTTCATAAATATCGAATAACCGGTGAGTGTTACAGCAACCTTTCTCTTTAAGGATCTCATTTTAAACCTATTGGGCAAAGTGTGGTTAATTAAAGCTGCCGTGTAAGATTTGTATAAAATGAAAAGCACACGATTGAGGCAATTTTTGAGGAATTGAACATGATATTGTAATGTCACAAATACATGAGCTAGACTTTGTACGGCTATATGTGTCACGATTTTGACCTAAGTGAGGAGAGTCGTTGGAAGATAGTTGTTGCTTTGAAAATCGAAAGGTGCAGGATGAGTTACGGAAGTGAAACTCATGTTCTCGATAGATGATGTTGAGATCTTCATGTAACATGTATATAAATGTAAATTATGTAGAAGGGTTGACGATGGTGCCCGATAAGGATTGTGCGATGGATTTTTGGTGTATATAAATTTGATAGGAAGAGCTGAGATAATTCTATCAATTAATTACGACTATGTTTAGCTTTGCATAATTGGATTTAGGTTTGTATTTTCATTTAGGGTTTTCTGTTTTATGAATTTATAATCTCCAAGGCTGATGTTTGAGTGCAGGGGACTTATGTATAATGCACTTGGCATTCCTTTAAGACAGATTTAATATGGAGCTATAATAAGTAAAGATGAATTTATTTATTTTTTCTTTCTTTTTTGAGTTTAAGCTGTGGAGTTCAGCAGTTATAGTTGTATAGTATTAATAAACAAATTAGGAACATGAGGATGTTTTGTTTGTTTGCATTAGACTTTTACATACCGAATTATGATTTACATTAATTAACAAAAGTTGTACTACGGGAACTATCATAGGCACCCACCAATTTTTCACCTGTAATCCCCTGAGTTGTTATAGTTTCTCGCTCTATCAGAGTTATTTTTTTAATTGTTAACATTGTACAACTGTAGGAGAGTAGTTTTTATCCTATTTGTCAGGCGTTTCTTCCAGTGGTTCATCTAGCCGGGGACCATGAAGACTCTGCGATCCCGTCCCTATAATATTTACATGGCACGACACAGTTACAGTTGTGGACTAATGCTCCCAAAGAATCAGACCTATAACTTTCTGAAAAAGCTAACTTGTTTCACTTGTTTCCCAAATTGATTGTTATATCCATGGCTGCCGTATTTAATTATCGCTCAATTAATACGTAGTATTATTACAGTATATCTTTGAAAGATATTATGAACATTATGAAGGTAGTAGGCTATTATTGTTATACCGGTACTAGAAGACCGTAGTGTGAAAGTGGACCCTAATCCCAGAACCGTGTTAGAAGCTATTGTGACCTTTATCTTAACTAAGAAATAAAGAACAACGTCTTTTCAAAACAAAATGAAATTACAAATAAAGGACAGATCAAGGAAGAACAACAGGTAAGGCTTATTACAAACCCCAAAAATAATCATAATTCATTAATCAAGTTAAAAGGAGAAAGGACAGGGGAAGAAACTCGCAAAACAAATCTCTTAAGTGGTCGAATGAGTTCCCATGATTCGACAAAAGTTTGATTACCCAAAGGAAAGGTTTAAGCAGAAAATACCAATGATAAGTTTCAAAAATAGAAAACCTCGCCAAGAAGGTCGAAATCAAATCACGAATGACAAATTGAAGTTTAGAGCATTATTCACTAACAAAACTATTAATAATTTCCGTCTTTTCAATACAATTTTGTTAATAATCTATTTATCCAACTGGGTACATGTTTCGTACAGTTGTCTGTACTTCTTCAGCCCAAATACATATTTAGACATAAACAAGTATGATGCACACTGACATAAATACGATGTGTCGTTACAATTGGTTAAAACACACAAAACATTGTCCAATATTCTCCTGATAACTTAAAATCTTCTTATTTGTTAAAAGGTTAAGAAACTATGCCTGTGTTTCTCCATGTACAAATTTTGACATGCGTTCTCTAAAGCATTGCATTTCTTGCTGCGTCAGAGTATGGTGAGATGATGAATGTCTTATGCTGCTATTTTGTCGAGGAAAAGACAGAAATTATTAATAGTTTTGTTAATTGAAGTTTATCCACTCGAAATATTAAATCAAATACAAAATGAAGTCAGCAGCTCGCCTGACTGCTTTCATCTCAATCTTATGACAATCTGCAAAAAATCAGTAATAGCTAATTAAGTATAACAAACTTAAAGTTTCCGCCTAATCAACACTCATTTATTATTTCGTTAGCTTATGGGTACATGTTTCGGAATTAGTACAATTCCTTCTTCAGCCCTTCATAATTCATATTCGGAAACATCATAGACTAAAAAGACCACGTCCATGTGAGAAACATAACACACTGATAATTAAAATACTATAAAAAATTAATTGAACACTTTAAATGTAAAGGAATCATCTACAAGACCTACTTTGTGCCAATTTTGACATATGGTTCAGAAACATGGGTGATGAAGGAAAGGGAAAAGAATAAAATTCGAAGAATACTGTTGCCAGCAAACAAACAATAATAGTGAAACAAAAGTTTTATTAAAGAGAATTACGACCATCACAAGGCCAAGAAATAAAAGGAAAATAAATTTAAGTAAATAATAATGCCAACTATTACAAGAACTGTGGATTGAACAAATTTTTAGGTTATGTGATTTGGCATAGGTTTGGTACTTCGTAAGGTGTACAAGTGCTTGGCAGATTTTGTCCGATCTTTTAATTATCAGTGTGTTATGTTTCTCACATGGACGTGGTCTTTTTAGTCTATGATGTTTCCGAATATGAATTATGAAGGGCTGAAGAAGGAATTGTACTAATTCCGAAACATGTACCCATAAGCTAACGAAATAATAAATGAGTGTTGATTAGGCGGAAACTTTAAGTTTGTTATACTTAATTAGCTATTACTGATTTTTTGCAGATTGTCATAAGATTGAGATGAAAGCAGTCAGGCGAGCTGCTGACTTCATTTTGTATTTGATTTAATATTTCGAGTGGATAAACTTCAATTAACAAAACTATTAATAATTTCTGTCTTTTCCTCGACAAAATAGCAGCATAAGACATTCATCATCTCACCATACTCTGACGCAGCAAGAAATGCAATGCTTTAGAGAACGCATGTCAAAATTTGTACATGGAGAAACTGCAACTGCTGTCCTCCAAGTGTTATGCCCATATCCAGTCTGTTCTTCCTCCTCGTTGTGATGACCACTTCACTCTTTTGTCCTGACAACTTCATCCCATATGATAACGCTCATCCAATTGCTCTTGTACTTCTTCCTCATCCTCTCCCCATACCAGAAGGTCATCAGCAAACAACATTGCCTTCATTTTCCTTTCCCCAATGCTATTTACCACTTTTCGTATGATTTCATCCATCACCACTATAAATAACAGGGGTGAGAGGGCACTTCCCTGTTTCAGACCACTCTCCAGTTGAAACCATTCCGTTCTCTCTCTTCCCACCTTTACACAGCTTTTGCTTCCCTCGTACATTGCTTTCACTCTTGCCACTGTCTCCTTGTCCACTGCTTTTGCTCTCATTGCTTCCCATACCTTGTTTCTATTAATACTATCATATGCTTTCTCAATATCCAAGAAGGTCATCACCAGATCTTTCCCATATTCATAATGGTGTTCTTGTAGCTGTCTTACTGCAAAGATGAGGTCAACTGTTGACCTTCCTGGCCTGAATCCATACTGTTCTTCCCTCAGCCCATCTGCAACTTCTGTCCGAATTCTTCTCTCCAGTACCTTCTCAAATATTTTGGCGCAGTGGCACATGAGTGTAATTCCCCTGTAGTTCTTGCATTCCTTCCTACTTCCCTTTTTAAATATGGGTATTATTATCCCTCTTTTCCAGTCCTCTGGTATTTTCTTCTCCCTCCATATCACTTTCATTACTCGAAAGAGCCACTGTGTTCCTATCACCCCTGCTGCTCTCACCATCTCCACACTCACTTCGTCTATTCCCGGTGCCTTTCCCCCTTTCATCTTCTTTAATGCTTCCTCCACTTCTTTCCATGTCAATTCCTTCTCTGAAATGTCTTGGTCGCTGTCTGTTTCTTCCTCCACAATGTCCACTACGCTGGTTTTAGTTGGATTTAGGAGTTCCTTGAAGTATTCTCTCCAGATAACCTTTACTTCTTCCATATTTTCAACCTCCTTTCCATTCCTGTCCACCATTCTGACATATTCCCCTGTATCTCTTCTCTTTGCCTTTATCATTCCATACAACACTTTCTTACTGCCATCACAGTCCTCCTCCATCATTTCTGTCCATTTCTCCAGCCATTTCTTTTTCTCTTCCTTCACTACTTCTCTTGCTTCTTTCTTCCGCTCTTGGTATTCTTCTCTTGTTCTGTCTGTCCTCTGTTGGAACCATTTCCTGAATGCTTCATTTTTCTTTTTCACTGCTTCTTTAGTTCTGGGGTTCCACCATGGTGTTTCCTTCCACCTTTTCTTTCCACTAGTTCTGCCACACACGACTTCCGCTGCTTCTACCAACACGTCCTTGAACCTATTCCATTCTTCTTCACCTGTTTTCGGATCATCCTTCGGTAATTTGTTCCTCACTAATATCTGGAACTTCTCCTTATTTCCATCCTCCTTCAGCTTCCATGTCCTTATTCTTCTTTCTTGGTTCTCAGTTCTCCTCTTTTCCTTCAGTCCTCTCACCTTGGCGACCAGCAGACGGTGGTCACTGTCCAGGGCTTCTGAAGGTATTACCCTTATTGTTTGTCTCCTTCCCGCATAGAATGTAGTCCACCACTGATTTCCTAGTCAAATCCCTGCTGTACCAAGTAATTTTATGGCTCTCTCTCTTCTTGTACCATGCGTTTCCAACCATTAGTCCATTTATCTTGCACAGTTCCAGCAATCTCTCTCCTTCCTTATTCCTGTTTCCCCATCCTTCACCCCCAATCACTTCCTCAAAACTCTTCTATCAGTTCCGACGTGGACATTTAAGTCCCCCATGACTATCAGGTTTCTCCCTACTAACTGCTTCTGTAACTCTTCTTCAAGTTTAGTAACAGAAAAAAATTAGTGCTGATCACAAGCCAAGAAATAGATATTGGGTCTCGGACAAATCTGCCAACCCAAAGTCCACTCACAGTACATCTTTAACATATAAGACATTACCTTTGCTGCAGATTATAATTCAAATTAAGTAATACATTTCGCTTTAGTGTAATGAGTACAATACAAACTCTTCGGGGTTCCGATACGAGTAAAACTCGCCCCCGATAAATCCTTCGAAAATTTTGACATCTGTCTTACAAGCCCTTCCAAGATGGAGTGTCAATGCTTTATTGTTTAAATTGTTGACCTTAATTCTGTGTTGATTCGGAACTGCCAACACAACCTCAGACTAGGCCAACACTTCACTATCAGAAAGTCACAAATATTATAGCTTACCAGTTGTCGGCACTTGCAAATGGCTTGTGATTGGATCCATAGCAATAGCCAATCCTCTTTCGACAGAATCGTGATCTCATTGGCCACAGCTGATAATATTAGAAGGATTTGTGGGAAATACATGGAGAGATGAAACTTATGTATGTCGGTTGGATTTCATGTACAGGGGCAAGTTGTAGAAACACCAGGCATTGTAACGTGAAAATCACGGTACAATTGTCGATGGATTTATTAGACCTCTGAACCAATCCGGATATTCAGAGTCCACTTTGCACCTTAACTATCTGTACTTTTTAGCTTAATTCGCTAGGACCCGTCGGCTACGTCCCTCGGACATCGTAATCGTACTTGAGTCTGCAGTACTGCATAAGCTCTGTAGGCGTGAGATTATCTGATAAGAAGTATCACTTTACCAGCGCTCCAGCAATATTGTACATTGTCCTGAATTACGCAGCCCCAGAAGCAAATGGCTTCCCAAACATATAGCATGAACTAGCAGTGAAGGCAATCTCCAACCTTCTCGTATTAACAGTACCGAGAATCCACCTCCAATACAGCAATGCTAGCCTAGAACCACGACTCAGCCACTTCGTATAGACTGCAGTACACATACCTTAAGACATTGTAAATGAATGTAGGCCTACTTTGCAAAAAGAAATTCATCTTAAGACAGGGTTGACAGAGGTTCTAGAGAATGGACCACCAGAATGCGTTCTAGGGTATGTCACCAAATAATGTGCCACAGAGTGAGCAGTTGGTATCCCGACTGGGGCTAATTCTGTGATGCAATGTCTTCCAGCTGAGGAGCCCAAATTGATTTTCTCGAACCGTTACTATATCCGGCAACTGGACCTGAGCGGACAAGCCTCGCTGCTGGTGTATAACTTGACAAGCGCTGTGGCTCTGGACTTCGACCTGCTGGAGAACTGTTACTATTGGAGCGACGTCACCATCCTGGGCAGCAGTCTGAAGCGCATCTGTGGAGGCAGCAACAGCACGCCCGAGGTATCGTCACACACCTTACCGACCAGCTCTATTCAAAGTTTGGATTGCTAATCATAATATGCACCAATAATTGTTACATGACCTTCAGGTGCTGCACTCGGCCACACTGCGCAATGCAGACGGATTAGCTGTGGACTGGGTGGCCCGCAACCTCTACTGGTGTGACAAAGGACTCGATACTATCGAAGTGTCGAAGCTGAACGGGAGCTACCGCAAGGTCCTCATCAACCGGGGCCTGCAGGAACCTCGAGCCATCGCCCTGCATCCTCAAATGGGGTGAGTAATACTAGGCCCTGTGTTCACAATGGAATGTGTACTGATACACACATGTCCAGGCTCAGGGACTGGGGAGACGGCCCACACATAGACAAGGCAGGTATAATGTACCTCAAATACTAGGCCCTGTGTTCACAATGGAATGTGTACTGATACACACATGTCCAGGCTCAGGGACTGGGCCCACACATGGACAAGGCAGGTATAATGTAACTCAAATACTAGGCCCTGTGTTCACAATGGAATGTGTACTGATACACACATGTCCAGGCTCAGGGACTGGGCCCACACATAGACAAGGCAGGTATAATGTAACTCAAATACTAGGCCCTGTGTTCACAGTGGAATGTGTACTGATACACACAAGTCCAGGCTCAAGGACTGGGCCCACACATAGACAAGGCAGGTATAATGTAACTCAAATACTAGGCCCTGTGTTCACAATGGAATGTGTACTGATACACACATAGACAAGGCAGGTATAATGTAACTCAAATACTAGGCCCTGTGTTCACAATGGAATGTGTACTGATACACACATGTCCAGGCTCAGGGACTGGGCCCACACATAGACAAGGCAGGTATAATGTAACTCAAATACTAGGCCCTATGTTCACAATGGAATGTGTACTGATACACACATGTCCAGGCTCAGGGACTGGGCCCACACATAGACAAGGCAGGTATAATGTAACTCAAATACTAGGCCCTGTGTTCACAGTGGAATGTGTACTGATACTCACATGTCCAGGCTCAGGGACTGGGCCCACACATAGACAAGGCAGGTATAATGTAACTCAAATACTAGGCCCTGTGTTCACAGTGGAATGTGTACTGATACACACAAGTCCAGGCTCAGGGACTGGGCCCACACATAGACAAGGCAGGTATAATGTAACTCAAATACTAGGCCCTGTGTTCACAATGGAATGTGTACTGATACACACATGTCCAGGCTCAGGGACTGGGCCCACACATAGACAAGGCAGGTATAATGTAACTCAAATACTAGACCCTGTGTTCACAATGGAATGTGTACGGATACACACATGTCCAGGCTCAGGGACTGGGCCCACACATAGACAAGGCAGGTATAATGTAACTCAAATACTAGGCCCTGTGTTCACAGTGGAATGTGTACTGATACACACAAGTCCAGGCTCAGGGACTGGGCCCAGACATAGACAAGGCAGGTATAATGTAACTCAAATACTAGGCCCTGTGTTCACAATGGAATGTGTACTGATACACACATGTCCAGGCTCAGGGACTGGGGCCCACACATAGACAAGGCAGGTATAATGTAACTCAAATACTAGGCCCTGTGTTCACAATGGAATGTGTACTGATACACACATGTCCAGGCTCAGGGACTGGGCCCACACATAGACAAGGCAGGTATAATGTAACTCAAATACTAGGCCCTGTGTTCACAATGGAATGTGTACTGATACACACAAGTCCAGGCTCAGGGACTGGGCCCACACATAGACAAGGCAGGTATACTGTAACTCAAATACTAGGCCCTGTGTTCACAATGGAATGTGTACTGATACACACATAGACAAGGCAGGTATAATGTAACTCAAATACTAGGCCCTGTGTTCACAATGGAATGTGTACTGATACACACATGTCCAGGCTCAGGGACTGGGCCCACACATAGACAAGGCAGGTATAATGTAACTCAAATACTAGGCCCTGTGTTCACAGTGGAATGTGTACTGATACACACATGTCCAGGCTCAGGGCCTGGGCCCACACATAGACAAGGCAGGTATAATGTAACTCAAATACTAGGCCCTGTGTTCACAATGGAATGTGTACTGATACACACAAGTCCAGGCTCAGGGACTGGGCCCACACATGGACAAGGCAGGTATAATGTAACTCAAATACTAGGCCCTGTGTTCACAATGGAATGTGTACTGATACACACAAGTCCAGGCTCAGGGACTGGGCCCACACATAGACAAGGCAGGTATAATGTAACTCAAATACTAGGCCCTGTGTTCACAATGGAATGTGTACTGATACACACATGTCCAGGCTCAGGGACTGGGCCCACACATAGACAAGGCAGGTATAATGTAACTCAAATACTAGGCCCTGTGTTCACAATGGAATGTGTACTGATACACACATGTCCAGGCTCAGGGACTGGGCCCACACATAGACAAGGCAGGTATAATGTAACTCAAATACTAGACCCTGTGTTCACAATGGAATGTGTACTGATACACACAAGTCCAGGCTCAGGGACTGGGCCCACACATAGACAAGGCAGGTATAATGTAACTCAAATACTAGGCCCTGTGTTCACAATGGAATGTGTACTGATACACACATGTCCAGGCTCAGGGACTGGGCCCACACATAGACAAGGCAGGTATAATGTAACTCAAATACTAGGCCCTGTGTTCACAATGGAATGTGTACTGATACACACAAGCCCAGGCTCAGGGACTGGGCCCACACATAGACAAGGCAGGTATAATGTAACTCAAATACTAGGCCCTGTGTTCACAATGGAATGTGTACTGATACACACAAGTCCAGGCTCAGGGACTGGGCCCACACATAGACAAGGCAGGTATAATGTAACTCAAATACTAGGCCCTGTGTTCACAATGGAATGTGTACTGATACACACATGTCCAGGCTCAGGGACTGGGCCCACACATAGACAAGGCAGGTATAATGTAACTCAAATACTAGGCCCTGTGTTCACAATGGAATGTGTACTGATACACACATGTCCAGGCTCAGGGACTGGGCCCACACATGGACAAGGCAGGTATACTGTAACTCAAATACTAGGCCCTGTGTTCACAGTGGAATGTGTACTGATACACACATGTCCAGGCTCAGGGACTGGGCCCACACATAGACAAGGCAGGTATAATGTAACTCAAATACTAGGCCCTGTGTTCACAGTGGAATGTGTACTGATACACACAAGTCCAGGCTCAGGGACTGGGCCCACACATAGACAAGGCAGGTATAATGTAACTCAAATACTAGGCCCTGTGTTCACAATGGAATGTGTACTGATACACACAAGTCCAGGCTCAGGGACTGGGCCCACACATAGACAAGGCAGGTATAATGTAACTCAAATACTAGGCTCTGTGTTCACAATGGAATGTGTACTGATACACACAAGTCCAGGCTCAGGGACTGGGCCCACACATTGACAAGGCAGGTATAATGTAACTCAAATACTAGGCCCTGTGTTCACAGTGGAATGTGTACTGATACACACATGTCCAGGCTCAGGGACTGGGCCCACACATAGACAAGGCAGGTATAATGTAACTCAAATACTAGGCCCTGTGTTCACAATGGAATGTGTACTGATACACACAAGTCCAGGCTCAGGGACTGGGCCCACACATAGACAAGGCAGGTATAATGTAACTCAAATACTAGGCCCTGTGTTCACAATGGAATGTGTACTGATACACACAAGTCCAGGCTCAGGGACTGGGCCCACACATAGACAAGGCAGGTATAATGTAACTCAAATACTAGGCTCTGTGTTCACAATGGAATGTGTACTGATACACACATGTCCAGGCTCAGGGACTGGGCCCACACATAGACAAGGCAGGTATAATGTAACTCAAATACTAGGCCCTATGTTCACAATGGAATGTGTACTGATACACACAAGTCCAGGCTCAGGGACTGGGCCCACACATAGACAAGGCAGGTATAATGTAACTCAAATACTAGGCCCTGTGTTCACAATGGAATGTGTACTGATACACACAAGTCCAGGCTCAGGGACTGGGCCCACACATAGGCAAGGCAGGTATAATGTAACTCAAATACTAGGCCCTGTGTTCACAATGGAATGTGTACTGATACACACATGTCCAGGCTCAGGGACTGGGCCCACACATAGACAAGGCAGGTATACTGTAACTCAAATACTAGGCCCTGTGTTCACAATGGAATGTGTACTGATACACACATGTCCAGCCTCAGGGACTGGGCCCACACATAGACAAGGCAGGTATAATGTAACTCAAATACTAGGCCCTGTGTTCACAGTGGAATGTGTACTGATACACACAAGTCCAGGCTCAGGGACTGGGCCCACACATAGACAAGGCAGGTATAATGTAACTCAAATACTAGGCCCTGTGTTCACAATGGAATGTGTACTGATACACACAAGTCCAGGCTCAGGGACTGGGCCCACACATAGACAAGGCAGGTATAATGTAACTCAAATACTAGGCCCTGTGTTCACAATGGAATGTGTACTGATACACACAAGTCCAGGCTCAGGGACTGGGCCCACACATAGACAAGGCAGGTATACTGTAACTCAAATACTAGGCCCTGTGTTCACAGTGGAATGTGTACTGATACACACAAGTCCAGGCTCAGGGACTGGGCCCAGACATAGACAAGGCAGGTATAATGTAACTCAAATACTAGGCCCTGTGTTCACAATGGGATGTGTACTGATACACACATGTCCAGGCTCAGGGACTGGGCCCGCACATAGACAAGGCAGGTATAATGTAACTCAAATACTAGGCCCTGTGTTCACAGTGGAATGTGTACTGATACACACAAGTCCAGGCTCAGGGACTGGGCCCACACATAGACAAGGCAGGTATACTGTAACTCAAATACTAGGCCCTGTGTTCACAGTGGAATGTGTACTGATACACACATGTCCAGGCTCAGGGACTGGGCCCACACATAGACAAGGCAGGTATAATGTAACTCAAATACTAGGCCCTGTGTTCACAGTGGAATGTGTACTGATACACACATGTCCAGGCTCAGGGACTGGGCCCACACATAGACAAGGCAGGTATAATGTAACTCAAATACTAGGCTCTGTGTTCACAATGGAATGTGTACTGATACACACATGTCCAGGCTCAGGGACTGGGCCCACACATAGACAAGGCAGGTATAATGTAACTCAAATACTAGGCCCTGTGTTCACAATGGAATGTGTACTGATACACACATAGACAAGGCAGGTATAATGTAACTCAAATACTAGGCTCTGTGTTCACAATGGAATGTGTACTGATACACACATAGACAAGGCAGGTATAATGTAACTCAAATACTAGGCCCTGTGTTCACAATGGAATGTGTACTGATACTCACATGTCCAGGCTCAGGGACTGGGCCCACACATAGACAAGGCAGGTATAATGTAACTCAAATACTAGGCCCTGTGTTCACAATGGAATGTGTACTGATACACACATGTCCAGGCTCAGGGACTGGGCCCACACATAGACAAGGCAGGTATAATGTAACTCAAATACTAGACCCTGTGTTCACAATGGAATGTGTACTGATACACACATGTCCAGGCTCAGGGACTGGGCCCACACATAGACAAGGCAGGTATAATGTAACTCAAATACTAGGCCCTGTGTTCACAATGGAATGTGTACTGATACACACATGTCCAGGCTCAGGGACTGGGCCCACACAAGGACAAGGCAGGTATAATGTAACTCAAATACTAGGCCCTGTGTTCACAATGGAATGTGTACTGATACACACATGTCCAGGCTCAGGGACTGGGCCCACACATAGACAAGGCAGGTATAATGTAACTCAAATACTAGGCCCTGTGTTCCCAATGGAATGTGTACTGATACACACAAGTCCAGGCTCAGGGACTGGGCCCACACATAGACAAGGCAGGTATAATGTACCTCAAATACTAGGCCCTGTGTTCACAATGGAATGTGTACTGATACACACATGTCCAGGCTCAGGGACTGGGCCCGCACATAGACAAGGCAGGTATAATGTAACTCAAATACTAGGCCCTGTGTTCACAATGGAATGTGTACTGATACTCACAAGTCCAGACTACAGGGACTGGGCCCACACATAGACAAGGCAGGTATAATGTAACTCAAATACTAGGCCCTGTGTTCACAATGGAATGTGTACTGATACACACATGTCCAGGCTCAGGGACTGGGCCCACACATAGACAAGGCAGGTATAATGTAACTCAAATACTAGGCCCTGTGTTCACAATGGAATGTGTACTGATACACACATGTCCAGGCTCAGGGACTGGGCCCACACATAGACAAGGCAGGTATAATGTAACTCAAATACTAGGCCCTGTGTTCACAGTGGAATGTGTACTGATACACACAAGTCCAGGCTCAAGGACTGGGCCCACACATAGACAAGGCAGGTATAATGTAACTCAAATACTAGGCCCTGTGTTCACAATGGAATGTGTACTGATACACACATAGACAAGGCAGGTATAATGTAACTCAAATACTAGGCCCTGTGTTCACAATGGAATGTGTACTGATACACACAAGTCCAGGCTCAGGGACTGGGCCCACACATAGACAAGGCAGGTATAATGTAACTCAAATACTAGGCCCTGTGTTCACAGTGGAATGTGTACTGATACTCACATGTCCAGGCTCAGGGACTGGGCCCACACATAGACAAGGCAGGTATAATGTAACTCAAATACTAGACCCTGTGTTCACAATGGAATGTGTACTGATACACACAAGTCCAGGCTCAGGGACTGGGCCCACACATAGACAAGGCAGGTATAATGTAACTCAAATACTAGGCCCTATGTTCACAATGGAATGTGTACTGATACACACATGTCCAGGCTCAGGGACTGGGCCCACACATAGACAAGGCAGGTATAATGTAACTCAAATACTAGGCCCTGTGTTCACAGTGGAATGTGTACTGATACTCACATGTCCAGGCTCAGGGACTGGGCCCACACATAGACAAGGCAGGTATAATGTAACTCAAATACTAGGCCCTGTGTTCACAATGGAATGTGTACTGATACACACATGTCCAGGCTCAGGGACTGGGTCCACACATAGACAAGGCAGGTATAATGTAACTCAAATACTAGGCCCTGTGTACACAATGGAATGTGTACTGATACACACAAGTCCAGGCTCAGGGACTGGGCCCACACATAGACAAGGCAGGTATACTGTAACTCAAATACTAGGCCCTGTGTACACAGTGGAATGTGTACTGATACACACAAGTCCAGGCTCAGGGACTGGGCCCAGACATAGACAAGGCAGGTATAATGTAACTCAAATACTAGGCCCTGTGTTCACAATGGAATGTGTACTGATACACACATGTCCAGGCTCAGGGACTGGGGCCCACACATAGACAAGGCAGGTATAATGTAACTCAAATACTAGGCCCTGTGTTCACAATGGAATGTGTACTGATACACACATGTCCAGGCTCAGGGACTGGGCCCACACATAGACAAGGCAGGTATAATGTAACTCAAATACTAGGCCCTGTGTTCACAGTGGAATGTGTACTGATACACACAAGTCCAGGCTCAGGGACTGGGCCCACACATAGACAAGGCAGGTATAATGTAACTCAAATACTAGACCCTGTGTTCACAATGGAATGTGTACTGATACACACATGTACAGCCTCAGGGACTGGGCCCACACATAGACAAGGCAGGTATAATGTAACTCAAATACTAGGCCCTGTGTTCACAATGGAATGTGTACTGATACACACAAGTCCAGGCTCAGGGACTGGGCCCACACATAGACAAGGCAGGTATAATGTAACTCAAATACTAGGCCCTGTGTTCACAATGGAATGTGTACTGATACACACATGTCCAGGCTCAGGGACTGGGCCCACACATAGACAAGGCAGGTATAATGTAACTCAAATACTAGGCCCTGTGTTCACAGTGGAATGTGTACTGATACACACATGTCCAGGCTCAGGGCCTGGGCCCACACATAGACAAGGCAGGTATAATGTAACTCAAATACTAGGCCCTGTGTTCACAATGGAATGTGTACTGATACACACAAGTCCAGGCTCAGGGACTGGGCCCACACATAGACAAGGCAGGTATAATGTAACTCAAATACTAGGCCCTGTGTTCACAATGGAATGTGTACTGATACACACATGTCCAGGCTCAGGGACTGGGCCCACACATAGACAAGGCAGGTATAATGTAACTCAAATACTAGGCCCTGTGTTCACAATGGAATGTGTACTGATACACACATGTCCAGGCTCAGGGACTGGGCCCACACATAGACAAGGCAGGTATAATGTAACTCAAATACTAGACCCTGTGTTCACAATGGAATGTGTACTGATACACACAAGTCCAGGCTCAGGGACTGGGTCCACACATAGACAAGGCAGGTATAATGTAACTCAAATACTAGGCCCTGTGTTCACAATGGAATGTGTACTGATACACACATGTCCAGGCTCAGGGACTGGGCCCACACATAGACAAGGCAGGTATAATGTAACTCAAATACTAGGCCCTGTGTTCACAATGGAATGTGTACTGATACACACAAGCCCAGGCTCAGGGACTGGGCCCACACATAGACAAGGCAGGTATAATGTAACTCAAATACTAGGCCCTGTGTTCACAATGGAATGTGTACTGATACACACAAGTCCAGGCTCAGGGACTGGGCCCACACATAGACAAGGCAGGTATAATGTAACTCAAATACTAGGCCCTGTGTTCACAGTGGAATGTGTACTGATACACACATGTCCAGGCTCAGGGACTGGGCCCACACATAGACAAGGCAGGTATAATGTAACTCAAATACTAGGCCCTGTGTTCACAATGGAATGTGTACTGATACACACATGTCCAGGCTCAGGGACTGGGCCCACACATAGACAAGGCAGGTATAATGTAACTCAAATACTAGGCTCTGTGTTCACAGTGGAATGTGTACTGATACACACAAGTCCAGGCTCAGGGACTGGGCCCACACATAGACAAGGCAGGTATAATGTAACTCAAATACTAGGCCCTGTGTTCACAATGGAATGTGTACTGATACACACATGTCCAGGCTCAGGGACTGGGCCCACACATGGACAAGGCAGGTATACTGTAACTCAAATACTAGGCCCTGTGTTCACAGTGGAATGTGTACTGATACACACATGTCCAGGCTCAGGGACTGGGCCCACACATAGACAAGGCAGGTATAATGTAACTCAAATACTAGGCCCTGTGTTCACAGTGGAATGTGTACTGATACACACAAGTCCAGGCTCAGGGACTGGGCCCACACATAGACAAGGCAGGTATAATGTAACTCAAATACTAGGCCCTGTGTTCACAATGGAATGTGTACTGATACACACAAGTCCAGGCTCAGGGACTGGGCCCACACATAGACAAGGCAGGTATAATGTAACTCAAATACTAGGCTCTGTGTTCACAATGGAATGTGTACTGATACACACAAGTCCAGGCTCAGGGACTGGGCCCACACATTGACAAGGCAGGTATAATGTAACTCAAATACTAGGCCCTGTGTTCACAGTGGAATGTGTACTGATACACACATGTCCAGGCTCAGGGTCTGGGCCCACACATAGACAAGGCAGGTATACTGTAACTCAAATACTAGGCCCTGTGTTCACAATGGAATGTGTACTGATACACACATGTACAGCCTCAGGGACTGGGCCCACACATAGACAAGGCAGGTATAATGTAACTCAAATACTAGGCCCTGTGTTCACAGTGGAATGTGTACTGATACACACAAGTCCAGGCTCAGGGACTGGGCCCACACATAGACAAGGCAGGTATAATGTAACTCAAATACTAGGCCCTGTGTTCACAATGGAATGTGTACTGATACACACAAGTCCAGGCTCAGGGACTGGGCCCACACATAGACAAGGCAGGTATAATGTAACTCAAATACTAGGCCCTGTGTTCACAATGGAATGTGTACTGATACACACATGTCCAGGCTCAGGGACTGGGCCCACACATAGACAAGGCAGGTATAATGTAACTCAAATACTAGGCCCTGTGTTCACAATGGAATGTGTACTGATACACACATGTCCAGGCTCAGGGACTGGGCCCACACATAGACAAGGCAGGTATAATGTAACTCAAATACTAGGCTCTGTGTTCACAGTGGAATGTGTACTGATACACACAAGTCCAGGCTCAGGGACTGGGCCCACACATAGACAAGGCAGGTATAATGTAACTCAAATACTAGGCCCTGTGTTCACAATGGAATGTGTACTGATACACACATGTCCAGGCTCAGGGACTGGGCCCACACATGGACAAGGCAGGTATACTGTAACTCAAATACTAGGCCCTGTGTTCACAGTGGAATGTGTACTGATACACACATGTCCAGGCTCAGGGACTGGGCCCACACATAGACAAGGCAGGTATAATGTAACTCAAATACTAGGCCCTGTGTTCACAGTGGAATGTGTACTGATACACACAAGTCCAGGCTCAGGGACTGGGCCCACACATAGACAAGGCAGGTATAATGTAACTCAAATACTAGGCCCTGTGTTCACAATGGAATGTGTACTGATACACACAAGTCCAGGCTCAGGGACTGGGCCCACACATAGACAAGGCAGGTATAATGTAACTCAAATACTAGGCCCTGTGTTCACAATGGAATGTGTACTGATACACACAAGTCCAGGCTCAGGGACTGGGCCCACACATAGACAAGGCAGGTATAATGTGACTCAAATACTAGGCTCTGTGTTCACAATGGAATGTGTACTGATACACACATGTCCAGGCTCAGGGACTGGGCCCGCACATAGACAAGGCAGGTATAATGTAACTCAAATACTAGGCCCTGTGTTCACAATGGAATGTGTACTGATACACACATGTCCAGGCTCAGGGACTGGGCCCACACATAGACAAGGCAGGTATAATGTAACTCAAATACTAGGCTCTGTGTTCACAGTGGAATGTGTACTGATACACACATGTCCAGGCTCAGGGACTGGGCCCACACATAGACAAGGCAGGTATAATGTAACTCAAATACTAGGCCCTGTGTTCACAATGGAATGTGTACTGATACACACATAGACAAGGCAGGTATAATGTAACTCAAATACTAGGCTCTGTGTTCACAATGGAATGTGTACTGATACACACATAGACAAGGCAGGTATAATGTAACTCAAATACTAGGCCCTGTGTTCACAATGGAATGTGTACTGATACTCACATGTCCAGGCTCAGGGACTGGGCCCACACATAGACAAGGCAGGTATAATGTAACTCAAATACTAGGCCCTGTGTTCACAATGGAATGTGTACTGATACACACAAGTCCAGGCTCAGGGACTGGGCCCACACATGGACAAGGCAGGTATAATGTAACTCAAATACTAGGCCCTGTGTTCACAATGGAATGTGTACTGATACACACATGTCCAGGCTCAGGGACTGGGCCCACACATAGACAAGGCAGGTATAATGTAACTCAAATACTAGGCCCTGTGTTCCCAATGGAATGTGTACTGATACACACAAGTCCAGGCTCAGGGACTGGGCCCACACATAGACAAGGCAGGTATAATGTACCTCAAATACTAGGCCCTGTGTTCACAATGGAATGTGTACTGATACACACATGTCCAGGCTCAGGGACTGGGCCCGCACATAGACAAGGCAGGTATAATGTAACTCAAATACTAGGCCCTGTGTTCACAATGGAATGTGTACTGATACTCACAAGTCCAGACTACAGGGACTGGGCCCACACATAGACAAGGCAGGTATAATGTAACTCAAATACTAGGCCCTGTGTTCACAATGGAATGTGTACTGATACACACATGTCCAGGCTCAGGGACTGGGCCCACACATAGACAAGGCAGGTATAATGTAACTCAAATACTAGGCCCTGTGTTCACAATGGAATGTGTAATGATACACACAAGTCCAGGCTCAGGGACTGGGCCCACACATAGATAAGGCAGGTATAATGTAACTCAAATACTAGGCTCTGTGTTCACAGTGGAATGTGTACTGATACACACAAGTCCAGGCTCAGGGACTGGGCCCACACATAGACAAGGCAGGTATAATGTAACTCAAATACTAGGCCCTAATGTGTACTGATACACACATGTCCAGGCTCAGGGACTGGGCCCACACATAGACAAGGCAGGTATAATGTAACTCAAATACTAGGCCCTGTGTTCACAATGGAATGTGTACTGATACACACATGTCCAGGCTCAGGGACTGGGCCCACACATAGACAAGGCAGGTATAATGTAACTCAAATACTAGGCCCTGTGTTCACAATGGAATGTGTACTGATACACACAAGTCCAGGCTCAGGGACTGGGCCCACACATAGACAAGGCAGGTATAATGTAACTCAAATACTAGGCCCTGTGTTCACAGTGGAATGTGTACTGATACACACATGTCCAGGCTCAGGGACTGGGCCCACACATAGACAAGGCAGGTATAATGTAACTCAAATACTAGGCCCTGTGTTCACAATGGAATGTGTACTGATACACACATGTCCAGGCTCAGGGACTGGGCCCACACATGGACAAGGCAGGTATAATGTAACTCAAATACTAGGCCCTGTGTTCACAATGGAATGTGTACTGATACACACATGTCCAGGCTCAGGGACTGGGCCCACACATAGACAAGGCAGGTATAATGTAACTCAAATACTAGGCTCTGTGTTCACAGTGGAATGTGTACTGATACACACAAGTCCAGGCTCAGGGACTGGGGAGACGGCCCACACATAGACAAGGCAGGTATAATGTAACTCAAATACTAGGCCCTGTGTTCACAATGGAATGTGTACTGATACACACATGTCCAGGCTCAGGGACTGGGCCCACACATAGACAAGGCAGGTATAATGTAACTCAAATACTAGGCTCTGTGTTCACAGTGGAATGTGTACTGATACACACAAGTCCAGGCTCAGGGACTGGGCCCACACATAGACAAGGCAGGTATAATGTAACTCAAATACTAGGCCCTGTGTTCACAATGGAATGTGTACTGATACATACAAGTCCAGGCTCAGGGACTGGGCCCACACATAGACAAGGCAGGTATAATGTAACTCAAATACTAGGCCCTGTGTTCACAATGGAATGTGTACTGATACACACAAGTCCAGGCTCAGGGACTGGGCCCACACATAGACAAGGCAGGTATAATGTAACTCAAATACTAGACCCTGTGTTCACAATGGAATGTGTACTGATACACACATGTCCAGGCTCAGGGACTGGGCCCACACATAGACAAGGCAGGTATAATGTAACTCAAATACTAGGCCCTGTGTTCACAGTGGAATGTGTACTGATACACACATGTCCAGGCTCAGGGACTGGGCCCACACATAGACAAGGCAGGTATAATGTAACTCAAATACTAGGCCCTGTGTTCACAGTGGAATGTGTACTGATACACACAAGTCCAGGCTCAGGGACTGGGCCCACACATAGACAAGGCAGGTATACTGTAACTCAAATACTAGGCCCTGTGTTCACAGTGGAATGTGTACTGATACACACAAGTCCAGGCTCAGGGACTGGGCCCACACATAGACAAGGCAGGTATAATGTAACTCAAATACTAGGCCCTGTGTTCACAATGGAATGTGTACTGATACACACAAGTCCAGGCTCAGGGACTGGGCCCACACATAGACAAGGCAGGTATAATGTAACTCAAATACTAGGCCCTGTGTTCACAGTGGAATGTGTACTGATACACACAAGTCCAGGCTCAGGGACTGGGCCCACACATGGACAAGGCAGGTATAATGTAACTCAAATACTAGGCCCTGTGTTCACAGTGGAATGTGTACTGATACACACAAGTCCAGGCTCAGGGACTGGGCCCACACATAGACAAGGCAGGTATAATGTAACTCAAATACTAGGCCCTGTGTTCACAATGGAATGTGTACTGACACACACAAGTCCAGGCTCAGGGACTGGGCCCACACATAGACAAGGCAGGTATAATGTAACTCAAATACTAGGCCCTGTGTTCACAATGGAATGTGTACTGATACACACATGTCCAGGCTCAGGGACTGGGCCCACACATAGACAAGGCAGGTATAATGTAACTCAAATACTAGGCCCTGTGTTCATAATGGAATGTGTACTGATACACACATGTCCAGGCTCAGGGACTGGGCCCACACATAGACAAGGCAGGTATAATGTAACTCAAATACTAGGCTCTGTGTTCACAATGGAATGTGTACAGATACACACATGTCCAGGCTCAGGGACTGGGCCCACACATAGACAAGGCAGGTATAATGTAACTCAAATACTAGGCTCTGTGTTCACAATGGAATGTGTACTGATACACACAAGTCCAGGCTCAGGGACTGGGCCCACACATAGACAAGGCAGGTATAATGTAACTCAAATACTAGGCTCTGTGTTCACAATGGAATGTGTACTGATACACACAAGTCCAGGCTCAGGGACTGGGCCCACACATAGACAAGGCAGGTATACTGTAACTCAAATACTAGGCTCTGTGTTCACAATGGAATGTGTACTGATACTCACATGTCCAGGCTCAGGGACTGGGCCCACACATAGACAAGGCAGGTATAATGTAACTCAAATACTAGGCCCTGTGTTCACAGTGGAATGTGTACTGATACCCACATGTCCAGGCTCAGGGACTGGGCCCACACATAGACAAGGCAGGTATAATGTAACTCAAATACTAGGCCCTGTGTTCACAATGGAATGTGTACTGATACACACATGTCCAGGCTCAGGGACTGGGCCCACACATAGACAAGGCAGGTATAATGTAACTCAAATACTAGGCCCTGTGTTCACAATGGAATGTGTACTGATACACACATGTCCAGGCTCAGGGACTGGGCCCACACATAGACAAGGCAGGTATAATGTAACTCAAATACTAGGCCCTGTGTTCACAGTGGAATGTGTACTGATACACACATGTCCAGGCTCAGGGTCTGGGCCCACACATAGACAAGGCAGGTATAATGTAACTCAAATACTAGGCCCTGTGTTCACAATGGAATGTGTACTGATACACACAAGTCCAGGCTCAGGGACTGGGCCCACACATAGACAAGGCAGGTATAATGTAACTCAAATACTAGGCCCTGTGTTCACAATGGAATGTGTACTGATACACACAAGTCCAGACTACAGGGACTGGGCCCACACATAGACAAGGCAGGTATAATGTAACTGAAATACTAGGCCCTGTGTTCACAATGGAATGTGTACTGATACACACAAGTCCAGACTACAGGGACTGGGGCCCACACATAGACAAGGCAGGTATAATGTAACTGAAATACTAGGCCCTGTGTTCACAATGGAATGTGTACTGATACACACAAGTCCAGACTACAGGGACTGGGGCCCACACATAGACAAGGCAGGTATAATGTAACTCAAATACTAGGCCCTGTGTTCACAATGGAATGTGTACTGATACACACATGTCCAGGCTCAGGGACTGGGCCCACACATAGGCAAGGCAGGTATAATGTGACTCAAATACTAGGCCCTGTGTTCACAATGGAATGTGTACTGACACACACAAGTCCAGGCTCAGGGACTGGGCCCACACATAGACAAGGCAGGTATAATGTGACTCAAATACTAGGCCCTGTGTTCACAGTGGAATGTGTACTGATACACACATGTCCAGGCTCAGGGACTGGGCCCACACATAGACAAGGCAGGTATAATGTGACTCAAATACTAGGCCCTGTGTTCACAATGGAATGTGTACTGACACACACAAGTCCAGGCTCAGGGACTGGGCCCACACATGGACAAGGCAGGTATAATGTAACTCAAATACTAGGCCCTGTGTTCACAATGGAATGTGTACTGATACACACATGTCCGGGCTCAGGGACTGGGGCCCACACATAGACAAGGCAGGTATAATGTAACTCAAATACTAGACCCTGTGTTCACAGTGGAATGTGTACTGATACACACAAGTCCAGACTACAGGGACTGGGGCCCACACATAGACAAGGCAGGTATAATGTAACTCAAATACTAGGCCCTGTGTTCACAGTGGAATGTGTACTGATACACACATGTCCAGGCTCAGGGACTGGGCCCACACATAGACAAGGCAGGTATAATGTAACTCAAATACTAGGCCCTGTGTTCACAGTGGAATGTGTACTGATACACACATGTCCAGGCTCAGGGACTGGGCCCACACATAAACAAGGCAGGTATAATGTAACTCAAATACTAGGCCCTGTGTTCACAATGGAATGTGTACTGATACACACATGTCCAGGCTCAGGGACTGGGCCCACACATAGACAAGGCAGGTATAATGTAACTCAAATACTAGGCCCTGTGTTCACAGTGGAATGTGTACTGATACTCACATGTCCAGGCTCAGGGACTGGGCCCACACATAGACAAGGCAGGTATAATGTAACTCAAATACTAGGCCCTGTGTTCACAATGGAATGTGTACTGATACACACATGTCCAGGCTCAGGGACTGGGCCCACACATAGACAAGGCAGGTATAATGTAACTCAAATACTAGGCCCTGTGTTCACAATGGAATGTGTACTGATACACACAAGTCCAGGCTCAGGGACTGGGCCCACACATAGACAAGGCAGGTATAATGTAACTCAAATACTAGGCCCTGTGTTCACAGTGGAATGTGTACTGATACACACAAGTCCAGGCTCAGGGACTGGGCCCACACATGGACAAGGCAGGTATAATGTAACTCAAATACTAGGCCCTGTGTTCACAATGGAATGTGTACTGATACACACATGTCCAGGCTCAGGGACTGGGCCCACACATAGACAAGGCAGGTATAATGTAACTCAAATACTAGGCCCTGTGTTCACAATGGAATGTGTACTGATACACACAAGTCCAGGCTCAGGGACTGGGCCCACACATAGACAAGGCAGGTATAATGTAACTCAAATACTAGGCCCTGTGTTCACAGTGGAATGTGTACTGATACTCACATGTCCAGGCTCAGGGACTGGGCCCACACATAGACAAGGCAGGTATAATGTAACTCAAATACTAGGCTCTGTGTTCACAATGGAATGTGTACTGATACACACAAGTCCAGGCTCAGGGACTGGGCCCACACATAGACAAGGCAGGTATAATGTAACTCAAATACTAGGCCCTGTGTTCACAATGGAATGTGTACTGATACACACAAGTCCAGGCTCAGGGACTGGGCCCACACATAGACAAGGCAGGTATAATGTAACTCAAATACTAGGCTCTGTGTTCACAATGGAATGTGTACTGATACACACAAGTCCAGGCTCAGGGACTGGGCCCACACATAGACAAGGCAGGTATAATGTAACTCAAATACTAGGCCCTGTGTTCACAATGGAATGTGTACTGATACACACAAGTCCAGGCTCAGGGACTGGGCCCACACATAGACAAGGCAGGTATAATGTAACTCAAATACTAGGCTCTGTGTTCACAATGGAATGTGTAGTGATACACACATGTCCAGGCTCAGGGACTGGGCCCACACATAGACAAGGCAGGTATAATGTAACTCAAATACTAGGCTCTGTGTTCACAATGGAATGTGTACTGATACACACATGTCCAGGCTCAGGGACTGGGCCCACACATAGACAAGACAGGTATAATGTAACTCAAATACTAGGCCCTATGTTCATAATGGAATGTGTACTGATACACACAAGTCCAGGCTCAGGGACTGGGCCCACACATAGACAAGGCAGGTATAATGTAACTCAAATACTAGGCCCTGTGTTCACAGTGGAATGTGTACTGATACACACATGTCCAGGCTCAGGGACTGGGCCCACACATAGACAAGGCAGGTATAATGTAACTCAAATACTAGACCCTGTGTTCACAATGGAATGTGTACTGATACACACATGTCCAGGCTCAGGGACTGGGCCCACACATAGACAAGGCAGGTATAATGTAACTCAAATACTAGGCCCTGTGTTCACAATGGAATGTGTACTGATACACACAAGTCCAGGCTCAGGGACTGGGCCCACACATAGACAAGGCAGGTATAATGTAACTCAAATACTAGGCCCTGTGTTCACAATGGAATGTGTACTGATACACACAAGTCCAGGCTCAGGGACTGGGCCCACACATAGACAAGGCAGGTATAATGTAACTCAAATACTAGGCCCTGTGTTCACAATGGAATGTGTACTGATACACACAAGTCCAGGCTCAGGGACTGGGCCCACACATAGACAAGGCAGGTATAATGTAACTCAAATACTAGGCCCTGTGTTCACAGTGGAATGTGTACTGATACACACAAGTCCAGACTACAGGGACTGGGGCCCACACATAGACAAGGCAGGTATAATGTAACTCAAATACTAGGCCCTGTGTTCACAATGGAATGTGCAAGCAAGATGGCGTCACAGTGAAAGTGTAGTGAAATAGCAGCTAGTGTAAATATTTGATAAAAGTGGTAAAATATTATAACAGAGGCTTAAAATCTATAAAGTTACTTTCCTTAGATCAAGTGTAATACGGAATATTGATAGTATTTAGAAATTCTTGTTGATAATTTAATAAACTTAAACTAAGTTGTGGGAACGTGTATCCAAAGATTCGGTGACTTCTTCAATCACTGTTTGAACCAAGTAGAGCAGTGGTGCTTTTACGAGACTTCACCCGATTGGAAGATATACGTATTTCACATTCTTCTTTATTGGTAGGTTATTAGATTAATTCTATTAGGTAGTAATAATTAAATTAAATTTAGTGTAATTTGGTGTAAACATCTAGGCTCACTTAGATCTCTAGTATGACGACAGTCAACAGTGTTAGTATCTCGTCAGGTTGTGTAACCGTAACGGATTTATGCTCGTCGTGCAAAATAAAAGTAAAAAATGCAAATAAAATCATCACAAGATCTCAGGTAAAATTGAATGAGGAGAAAAGTGAAACCGATTGTCGTAATGTAGGCCTACCGCTACCGTCATGCGAATGTCATAACCTGAGAAACGAACTGTCCTCAAAAGACGAAATTATAAAGCTGCTAAAGGAAGATATTGCTAAGTTAATGGAAGAGTTGAATAAATTAAAAGGAAACAGAGGGGAAAGCAAGGAAACTTGGTCGACAGTGATTGCTGGTAAGGTAAGATTGAATAAGCCTAGGCCTATAAATGGAGTACATGTAACTGAAATTCCCGTCTCAAATTCATTTGGAGTGCTTGTCGAAGAAAATGATGACTTTCCTCAAGAAGAAAAGAAGAAAGTGATAAAGAGAAAATCCAGGAAGATGCGGATATTTGCGGATAGCCACGGGCGAGATGTAGCAGCAAGCGTTTTGGAGAGAAGCCGAGAAATGGAGGTCACTTCGACAGTGAAGCCAGGAGCTCAGATTGCAGAAGTCACGAACGGGATGATAGGAGAGTGTGCGTCCCTTACTGCAAAGGACTACGCAGTGATCATCGCTGGAGCAAACGACGTCTATAGAAATGAGAGTAAAAAGGTAATCAAAGATTTAAAGGGTACATTGCCATCCATGCAAAAAACAAATGTCATTATTGTAAACATTCCGCAGAGACACGATTTAATTCCCAAGTCATGTGTAAATATAGAAATAGAGGCTACAAATGGAAAAATTCATAAAATTTGTAAGAGTTTTCCAAATGTCCAAATTGTAGATGTAAGTAAATTAGACAGGAAGTTCCACACTCGGCATGGCCTACACTTAAATAGATTAGGAAAAGAGTATCTTAGTGATGAAATCTGCAAAATTGTAAATTCAAATGGTAAGAATAATTCGACAGTAATATCATTAGAGTGGAAGCAGGGAAACTGGTAGAAGAAGCCAAACGTGAGGTTTGGCATTCACATCTTTTGAAGTCAAATTTAACGGAGTGCAACAATGGTATTTCGGATTTGTCTAGCAACAATAATAATAACAATTATGATAATAATAATGTAAATAAATCACCAACACAAGCTTGCAAAAGTAACAAATTTAAAATTTACCACCAGAATGTCCAGTCTGTTTATAATAAAATTGATTACATAAATCTAATGCTTAAAAATGAACTTAAAGACATCTCAGCACTATGTATTTCAGAACATTGGCTGAAAGAGGAACAACTTGAATTAATTCAATTCCCAGGGTTTATACAAGCTAGTAAATACTCTAGATCTAATATTAGCCATGGTGGTACTTGCATCTTCTTAAGAAATAATTTAGATCATGAACAGATAACAGCTTATGATTATCTAATTATGGAACAGGATTTTGAATTCTCTGCCGTAAAAATTCAGCAGTTTAAGTTAATAATTGTATGCGTATACCGTTCTCCGTCAGGAAAGTTTCCTCTATTTATAGATAAACTAGAATTGTTACTCAATAACATGAGCAAAGTAAATTTCGATATAATAATTTGTGGGGATGTAAATGTGGATTTCTTAAAACTTGATAGAAATTGTGAATTATTAAACCAGTTACTAATTTCCTATGGACTGAAACCTACAGTAAATACACCAACAAGAATAACAAAATTTAGTAAAACCACTCCTGATCAAATTTTTATAAATACAGATAAATATCACCATTCAATAGAAGTCTATTGTCCGGGTTTTAGTGACCACCATGGACAAATACTGAGTTTTGAAGTATCCGAAGTAATCAATAATAATGATAATGGAGTAAAATCAAAGTGCAGGTCATTCACTGAAGCAAATGTTACATATTTCAATGACTTATTAAATAAGGAAACATGGTCAGAAATTTATGAACTAGAAAATGTAAATGATAAATTTAATGCATTTAACAGTACCCTAAAACACTATTTTGAAATAGCATTCCCCTTTAAACGAAGAACTGTTCAAAATAACAAAACTAGCAATTGGATAACAACAGGGATTATAAATTCATGTCAAAGAAAGAAATTTCTACACAAATTATATAAACAATACCACACAACACCTGAATTCAATTTATACTACAAAAAATACTCTAGCATATTAAATAAGGTAATAAGACTAGCAAAGAAAATGCATAATGATAATTTTATTTCCCAATCATCTAATAAAAACAGGGCTATGTGGTCCGTAATAAAGAAAGAAACTGGAAAATATGCTAAAATACAAAGGAACATTACACTGACCAGAAATAATAAAGTGATTAATAATCCAGAGGAAATAGCAAACACTTTTAATGACTATTTTCTGGAAATTCCGCAAAAATTATTAAATAAATCACAGGTAAATACACTAAATTCTAATAATAAAATAAATATATGCAGTGATTCTTTATTTATAAATCATGCCACAAGTGAAGAGGTAAGAATAGTTATAAAAGAGCTAAAAAATAAATTCTGTGCTGGCATTGATGGCATCCCTGATGCAATTTTAAAGAAATGTGCAGAAAATATAATAAATCCACTTACGCACTTAATAAACAGTTCAATTCTCTCAGGAACTTACCCGGATATTTTGAAGTTATCAAAAGTAATTCCAGTGCACAAAAACGGTTCAAAAGATGAATTAGATAACTATCGTCCTATTACCTTACCAACTGGTATTGCAAAAATTGTGGAAAAAATTATGTATAAGAGACTGATAAGTTTCATAGAAAAAAATAAAATATTATCAAACTCACAACATGGATTTAGAACGGAAAAATCTACACAGACAGCAATTTACGAATGTAGTAATAGTATACTGAAATTAATTGACAATAAGGAACATGTAACTGGCCTATTCTTGGATTTATCGAAAGCATTTGATGTAGTTGACCATAAAATCCTCCTTACCAAACTAAATCAATATGGTGTTAGAGGTCTAGCTAATAAATGGATAGAGTCTTACTTAACAAGGCGTAAACAAATAGTAAGCTTGAGACACAAGGATGATGGAACCAAATTACTTAATGAAACATTGTCCAATGAGGGAATTATTGAATTTGGAGTACCCCAGGGATCGGTTTTGGGCCCACTACTCTTTCTTCTATATATCAATGATATAACACAGAACGTTCATTCACATAAGGAAATTTTGTTTGCGGACGATACAACACTCGTAATAAAAGGTGAAACTAAACAGGTCATACAGCAGTCTGCTGACTCCGTTACAGGCGAGTTAACCAAATGGTCACAAGATAATCGCCTCATAATAAACAATAAAAAGACAGTATGTCTAAATTTCCACACTATACAGAATAGGAATCCTGCGATGCCCAATATAACATTAAATGGTCATCAAATAGAAAATAAATCAGAAACAAAGTTTTTAGGACTATGGATACAACAAGACTTGAAATGGAATAAACATATACAATATCTGAATACTAAACTGAACTCGATGTGCTTTGCGTTACGTATTTTGAAAACCTGCACTAGCATGCACACATTAAGAAATACTTATTTTGCTTATTTCCATTCATACTTAAGATATGGGATCATATTTTGGGGTATGTCGCCAGATGTACTAAGCACGTTTAGGATACAAAAGAGAGCGATTAGAATTATGGCAAATGTAAACTCGAGAGAATCATGTAGACCTCTGTTTAAAGATTTAAACATTCTCCCACTGCCCTGCATATATATCTTTGAAAGTATTATGTTTTTTAAAAAGAATTTAATGAATAAAGATGTTTTTCTTAAAACAAACAATGATGTTCATAGGCATAACACAAGACAAAATCAAAACATTCATATTTCACACACACACACAAGCATATATCAAAAAGGAACTTTTCACACTGGAGTTAAATTATACAATAAACTACCCCAGTATATAAAACTGGCCCCAAAGATAAAAACCTTTGATAGAATGTTGAAAGCTTATCTGCAGTGCCATTGTTTTTACTCAGTAGTTGAATATTTTAGCGTATAGGAGTGATGGAATCTATAACTATATTTTACTTTTTTAATTTAATTTTAATACCTAGCTGTATGTTGTTGTATTTATAGAATTAAGTTTTCATACTATGATAATAGAGTGAGGTGTAAATAGTTGTGCAATAAGATTGTATCTATTAAGATTTGCTATTATAATAAGTTATAAATAGTTATAATCTTAGTAATATATACCTGTTAGTTCTTTTATTTTATGCATGTAAATTCTGACGTGTCCTATATCAAAAATGTATTGAATGCATGTATTTGATCAAATGGAATTAATAAAAATCTATCTATCTATCTATCTACTGATACACACATGTCCAGGCTCAGGGACTGGGGCCCACACATAGACAAGGCAGGTATAATGTAACTCAAATACTAGGCCCTGTGTTCACAATGGAATGTGTACTGATACACACAAGTCCAGACTACAGGGACTGGGCCCACACAAGGACAAGGCAGGTATAATGTAACTCAAATACTAGGCCCTGTGTTCACAGTGGAATGTGTACTGATACACACAAGTCCAGGCTCAGGGACTGGGCCCACACATGGACAAGGCAGGTATAATGTAACTCAAATACTAGGCCCTGTGTTCACAATGGAATGTGTACTGATACACACAAGTCCAGGCTCAGGGACTGGGCCCACACATAGACAAGGCAGGTATAATGTAACTCAAATACTAGGCCCTGTGTTCACAGTGGAATGTGTACTGATACACACATGTCCAGGCTCAGGGACTGGGCCCACACATAGACAAGGCAGGTATAATGTAACTCAAATACTAGGCCCTGTGTTCACAGTGGAATGTGTACTGATACACACATGTCCAGGCTCAGGGACTGGGCCCACACATAGACAAGGCAGGTATAATGTAACTCAAATACTAGGCCCTGTGTTCACAGTGGAATGTGTACTGATACACACAAGTCCAGGCTCAGGGACTGGGCCCACACATAGACAAGGCAGGTATAATGTAACTCAAATACTAGGCCCTGTGTTCACAGTGGAATGTGTACTGATACACACATGTCCAGGCTCAGGGACTGGGCCCACACATAGACAAGGCAGGTATAATGTAACTCAAATACTAGGCCCTGTGTTCACAGTGGAATGTGTACTGATACACACATGTCCAGGCTCAGGGACTGGGCCCACACATGGACAAGGCAGGTATAATGTAACTCAAATACTAGGCCCTGTGTTCACAGTGGAATGTCTACTGATACACACAAGTCCAGGCTCAGGGACTGGGCCCACACATAGACAAGGCAGGTATAATGTAACTCAAATACTAGGCCCTGTGTTCACAATGGAATGTGTACTGATACACACAAGTCCAGGCTCAGGGACTGGGCCCACACATAGACAAGGCTGGTATAATGTAACTCAAATACTAGGCCCTGTGTTCACAATGGAATGTGTACTGATACTCACATGTCCAGGCTCAGGGACTGGGCCCACACATAGACAAGGCAGGTATAATGTAACTCAAATACTAGGCCCTGTGTTCACAGTGGAATGTGTACTGATACACACAAGTCCAGGCTCAGGGACTGGGCCCACACATAGACAAGGCAGGTATAATGTAACTCAAATACTAGGCCCTGTGTTCACAATGGAATGTGTACTGATACACACATGTCCAGGCTCAGGGACTGGGCCCACACATAGACAAGGCAGGTATAATGTAACTCAAATACTAGGCCCTGTGTTCACAATGGAATGTGTACTGATACACACATGTCCAGGCTCAGGGACTGGGCCCACACATGGACAAGGCAGGTATAATGTAACTCAAATACTAGGCCCTGTGTTCACAATGGAATGTGTACTGATACACACATGTCCAGGCTCAGGGACTGGGCCCACACATGGACAAGGCAGGTATAATGTAACTCAAATACTAGGCCCTGTGTTCACAATGGAATGTGTACTGATACACACAAGTCCAGGTTCAGGGACTGGGCCCACACATAGACAAGGCAGGTATAATGTAACTCAAATACTAGGCCCTGTGTTCACAATGGAATGTGTAATGATACACACATGTCCAGGCTCAGGGACTGGGCCCACACATAGACAAGGCAGGTATAATGTAACTCAAATACTAGGCCCTGTGTTCACAGTGGAATGTGTACTGATACACACATGTCCAGGCTCAGGGACTGGGCCCACACATAGACAAGGCAGGTATAATGTAACTCAAATACTAGGCTCTGTGTTCACAGTGGAATGTGTACTGATACACACAAGTCCAGGCTCAGGGACTGGGCCCACACATAAACAAGGCAGGTATAATGTAACTCAAATACTAGGCCCTGTGTTCACAGTGGAATGTGTACTGATACACACATGTCCAGGCTCAGGGACTGGGCCCACACATAGACAAGGCAGGTATAATGTAACTCAAATACTAGGCCCTGTGTTCACAATGGAATGTGTACTGATACACACATGTCCAGGCTCAGGGACTGGGCCCACACATAGACAAGGCAGGTATAATGTAACTCAAATACTAGACCCTGTGTTCACAATGGAATGTGTACTGATACACACAAGTCCAGGCTCAGGGACTGGGCCCACACATAGACAAGGCAGGTATAATGTAACTCAAATACTAGGCCCTGTGTTCACAATGGAATGTGTACTGATACACACATGTCCAGGCTCAGGGACTGGGCCCACACATAGACAAGGCAGGTATAATGTAACTCAAATACTAGGCCCTGTGTTCACAATGGAATGTGTACTGATACTCACATGTCCAGGCTCAGGGACTGGGCCCACACATGGACAAGGCAGGTATAATGTAACTCAAATACTAGGCCCTGTGTTCACAATGGAATGTGTACTGATACACACATGTCCAGGCTCAGGGACTGGGCCCACACATAGACAAGGCAGGTATAATGTAACTCAAATACTAGGCTCTGTGTTCACAGTGGAATGTGTACTGATACACACAAGTCCAGGCTCAGGGACTGGGCCCACACATAGACAAGGCAGGTATAATGTAACTCAAATACTAGGCCCTGTGTTCACAATGGAATGTGTACTGATACACACATGTCCAGGCTCAGGGACTGGGCCCACACATAGACAAGGCAGGTATACTGTAACTCAAATACTAGGCCCTGTGTTCACAGTGGAATGTGTACTGATACACACATGTCCAGGCTCAGGGACTGGGCCCACACATAGACAAGGCAGGTATAATGTAACTCAAATACTAGGCCCTGTGTTCACAGTGGAATGTGTACTGATACACACAAGTCCAGGCTCAGGGACTGGGCCCACACATAGACAAGGCAGGTATAATGTAACTCAAATACTAGGCCCTGTGTTCACAATGGAATGTGTACTGATACACACAAGTCCAGGCTCAGGGACTGGGCCCACACATAGACAAGGCAGGTATAATGTAACTCAAATACTAGGCTCTGTGTTCACAATGGAATGTGTACTGATACACACAAGTCCAGGCTCAGGGACTGGGCCCACACATTGACAAGGCAGGTATAATGTAACTCAAATACTAGGCCCTGTGTTCACAGTGGAATGTGTACTGATACACACATGTCCAGGCTCAGGGACTGGGCCCACACATAGACAAGGCAGGTATAATGTAACTCAAATACTAGGCCCTGTGTTCACAATGGAATGTGTACTGATACACACATGTCCAGGCTCAGGGACTGGGCCCACACATAGACAAGGCAGGTATACTGTAACTCAAATACTAGGCCCTGTGTTCACAATGGAATGTGTACTGATACACACATGTCCAGCCTCAGGGACTGGGCCCACACATAGACAAGGCAGGTATAATGTAACTCAAATACTAGGCCCTGTGTTCACAGTGGAATGTGTACTGATACACACAAGTCCAGGCTCAGGGACTGGGCCCACACATAGACAAGGCAGGTATAATGTAACTCAAATACTAGGCCCTGTGTTCACAATGGAATGTGTACTGATACACACAAGTCCAGGCTCAGGGACTGGGCCCACACATAGACAAGGCAGGTATAATGTAACTCAAATACTAGGCCCTGTGTTCACAGTGGAATGTGTACTGATACACACATGTCCAGGCTCAGGGACTGGGCCCACACATAGACAAGGCAGGTATAATGTAACTCAAATACTAGGCCCTGTGTTCACAGTGGAATGTGTACTGATACACACATGTCCAGGCTCAGGGACTAGGCCCACACATAGACAAGGCAGGTATAATGTAACTCAAATACTAGGCTCTGTGTTCACAATGGAATGTGTACTGATACACACATGTCCAGGCTCAGGGACTGGGCCCACACATAGACAAGGCAGGTATAATGTAACTCAAATACTAGGCCCTGTGTTCACAATGGAATGTGTACTGATACACACATAGACAAGGCAGGTATAATGTAACTCAAATACTAGGCTCTGTGTTCACAATGGAATGTGTACTGATACACACATAGACAAGGCAGGTATAATGTAACTCAAATACTAGGCCCTGTGTTCACAATGGAATGTGTACTGATACACACATGTCCAGGCTCAGGGACTGGGCCAACACATAGACAAGGCAGGTATAATGTAACTCAAATACTAGGCCCTGTGTTCACAGTGGAATGTGTACTGATACACACATAGACAAGGCAGGTATAATGTAACTCAAATACTAGGCTCTGTGTTCACAATGGAATGTGTACTGATACACACATAGACAAGGCAGGTATAATGTAACTCAAATACTAGGCTCTGTGTTCACAATGGAATGTGTACTGATACACACATAGACAAGGCAGGTATAATGTAACTCAAATACTAGGCCCTGTGTTCACAATGGAATGTGTACTGATACTCACATGTCCAGGCTCAGGGACTGGGCCCACACATAGACAAGGCAGGTATAATGTAACTCAAATACTAGGCCCTGTGTTCACAATGGAATGTGTACTGATACACACAAGTCCAGGCTCAGGGACTGGGCCCACACATGGACAAGGCAGGTATAATGTAACTCAAATACTAGGCCCTGTGTTCACAATGGAATGTGTACTGATACACACATGTCCAGGCTCAGGGACTGGGCCCACACATAGACAAGGCAGGTATAATGTAACTCAAATACTAGGCCCTGTGTTCACAGTGGAATGTGTACTGACACACACAAGTCCAGGCTCAGGGACTGGGCCCACACATAGACAAGGCAGGTATAATGTAACTCAAATACTAGGCCGTGTGTTCACAATGGAATGTGTACTGATACACACATGTCCAGGCTCAGGGACTGGGCCCACACATAGACAAGGCAGGTATAATGTAACTCAAATACTAGGCCCTGTGTTCACAGTGGAATGTGTACTGACACACACAAGTCCAGGCTCAGGGACTGGGCCCACACATAGATAAGGCAGGTATAATGTAACTCAAATACTAGGCCCTGTGTTCACAGTGGAATGTGTACTGATACACACAAGTCCAGGCTCAGGGACTGGGCCCACACATAGACAAGGCAGGTATAATGTAACTCAAATACTAGGCCCTGTGTTCACAATGGAATGTGTACTGATACACACATGTCCAGGCTCAGGGACTGGGCCCACACATAGACAAGGCAGGTATAATGTAACTCAAATACTAGGCCCTGTGTTCACAATGGAATGTGTACTGATACACACATGTCCAGGCTCAGGGACTGGGCCCACACATAGACAAGGCAGGTATAATGTAACTCAAATACTAGGCCCTGTGTTCACAATGGAATGTGTACTGATACACACATGTCCAGGCTCAGGGACTGGGCCCACACATGGACAAGGCAGGTATAATGTAACTCAAATACTAGGCCCTGTGTTCACAATGGAATGTGTACTGATACACACATGTCCAGGCTCAGGGACTGGGCCCACACATAGACAAGGCAGGTATAATGTAACTCAAATACTAGGCCCTGTGTTCACAATGGAATGTGTACTGATACACACATGTCCAGGCTCAGGGACTGGGCCCACACATAGACAAGGCAGGTATACTGTAACTCAAATACTAGGCCCTGTGTTCACAGTGGAATGTGTACTGATACACACATGTCCAGGCTCTGGGACTGGGCCCACACATAGACAAGGCAGGTATAATGTAACTCAAATACTAGGCCCTGTGTTCACAGTGGAATGTGTACTGACACACACAAGTCCAGGCTCAGGGACTGGGCCCACACATAGACAAGGCAGGTATAATGTAACTCAAATACTAGGCCCTGTGTTCACAATGGAATGTGTACTGATACACACATGTCCAGGCTCAGGGACTGGGCCCACACATAGACAAGGCAGGTATAATGTAACTCAAATACTAGGCCCTGTGTTCACAATGGAATGTGTACTGATACACACATGTCCAGGCTCAGGGACTGGGCCCACACATAGACAAGGCAGGTATAATGTAACTCAAATACTAGGCCCTGTGTTCACAGTGGAATGTGTACTGATACACACATGTCCAGGCTCAGGGACTGGGCCCACACATAGACAAGGCAGGTATAATGTAACTCAAATACTAGGCTCTGTGTTCACAATGGAATGTGTACTGATACACACATGTCCAGGCTCAGGGACTGGGCCCACACATAGACAAGGCAGGTATAATGTAACTCAAATACTAGGCTCTGTGTTCACAATGGAATGTGTACTGATACACACAAGTCCAGGCTCAGGGACTGGGCCCACACATAGACAAGGCAGGTATAATGTAACTCAAATACTAGGCTCTGTGTTCACAATGGAATGTGTACTGATACACACAAGTCCAGGCTCAGGGACTGGGCCCACACATAGACAAGGCAGGTATACTGTAACTCAAATACTAGGCTCTGTGTTCACAATGGAATGTGTACTGATACTCACATGTCCAGGCTCAGGGACTGGGCCCACACATAGACAAGGCAGGTATAATGTAACTCAAATACTAGGCCCTGTGTTCACAGTGGAATGTGTACTGATACCCACATGTCCAGGCTCAGGGACTGGGCCCACACATAGACAAGGCAGGTATAATGTAACTCAAATACTAGGCCCTGTGTTCACAATGGAATGTGTACTGATACACACAAGTCCAGACTACAGGGACTGGGGCCCACACATAGACAAGGCAGGTATAATGTAACTCAAATACTAGGCCCTGTGTTCACAATGGAATGTGTACTGATACACACAAGTCCAGACTACAGGGACTGGGGCCCACACATAGACAAGGCAGGTATAATGTAACTCAAATACTAGGCCCTGTGTTCACAATGGAATGTGTACTGATACACACATGTCCAGGCTCAGGGACTGGGGCCCACACATAGACAAGGCAGGTATAATGTAACTCAAATACTAGGCCCTGTGTTCACAATGGAATGTGTACTGATACACACAAGTCCAGACTACAGGGACTGGGCCCACACAAGGACAAGGCAGGTATAATGTAACTCAAATACTAGGCCCTGTGTTCACAGTGGAATGTGTACTGATACACACAAGTCCAGGCTCAGGGACTGGGCCCACACATGGACAAGGCAGGTATAATGTAACTCAAATACTAGGCCCTGTGTTCACAATGGAATGTGTACTGATACACACAAGTCCAGGCTCAGGGACTGGGCCCACACATAGACAAGGCAGGTATAATGTAACTCAAATACTAGGCCCTGTGTTCACAGTGGAATGTGTACTGATACACACATGTCCAGGCTCAGGGACTGGGCCCACACATAGACAAGGCAGGTATAATGTAACTCAAATACTAGGCCCTGTGTTCACAGTGGAATGTGTACTGATACACACATGTCCAGGGTCAGGGACTGGGCCCACACATAGACAAGGCAGGTATAATGTATCTCAAATACTAGGCCCTGTGTTCACAGTGGAATGTGTACTGATACACACAAGTCCAGGCTCAGGGACTGGGCCCACACATAGACAAGGCTGGTATAATGTAACTCAAATACTAGGCCCTGTGTTCACAGTGGAATGTGTACTGATACACACAAGTCCAGGCTCAGGGACTGGGCCCACACATAGACAAGGCAGGTATAATGTAACTCAAATACTAGGCCCTGTGTTCACAATGGAATGTGTACTGATACACACAAGTCCAGGCTCAGGGACTGGGCCCACACATAGACAAGGCAGGTATAATGTAACTCAAATACTAGGCCCTGTGTTCACAATGGAATGTGTACTGATACACACAAGTCCAGGCTCAGGGACTGGGCCCACACATAGACAAGGCAGGTATAATTTAACTCAAATACTAGGCCCTGTGTTCACAATGGAATGTGTACTGATACACACAAGTCCAGGCTCAGAGACTGGGCCCACACATAGACAAGGCAGGTATACTGTAACTCAAATACTAGGCCCTGTGTTCACAATGGAATGTGTACTGATACACACAAGTCCAGGCTCAGGGACTGGGCCCACACATAGACAAGGCAGGTATAATGTAACTCAAATACTAGGCCCTGTGTTCACAATGGAATGTGTACTGATACACACAAGTCCAGGCTCAGGGACTGGGCCCACACATAGACAAGGCAGGTATAATGTAACTCAAATACTAGGCCCTGTGTTCACAATGGAATGTGTACTGATACTCACATGTCCAGGCTCAGGGACTGGGCCCACACATAGACAAGGCAGGTATAATGTAACTCAAATACTAGGCCCTGTGTTCACAATGGAATGTGTACTGACCCACACAAGTCCAGGCTCAGGGACTGGGCCCACACATAGACAAGGCTGGTATAATGTAACTCAAATACTAGGCCGTGTGTTCACAATGGAATGTGTACTGATACACACATGTCCAGGCTCAGGGACTGGGCCCACACATAGACAAGGCAGGTATAATGTAACTCAAATACTAGGCCCTGTGTTCACAGTGGAATGTGTACTGACACACACAAGTCCAGGCTCAGGGACTGGGCCCACACATAGACAAGGCAGGTATAATGTAACTCAAATACTAGGCCGTGTGTTCACAATGGAATGTGTACTGACACACACAAGTCCAGGCTCAGGGACTGGGCCCACACATAGACAAGGCAGGTATAATGTAACTCAAATACTAGGCCCTGTGTTCACAGTGGAATGTGTACTGATACACACATGTCCAGGCTCAGGGACTGGGCCCACACATAGACAAGGCAGGTATAATGTAACTCAAATACTAGGCCCTGTGTTCACAGTGGAATGTGTACTGACACACACAAGTCCAGGCTCAGGGACTGGGCCCACACATAAACAAGGCAGGTATAATGTAACTCAAATACTAGGCCCTGTGTTCACAGTGGAATGTGTACTGACACACACATGTCCAGGCTCAGAGACTGGGCCCACACATAGACAAGGCAGGTATAATGTAACTCAAATACTAGGCCCTGTGTTCACAGTGGAATGTGTACTGATACACACAAGTCCAGGCTCAGGGACTGGGCCCACACATGGACAAGGCAGGTATAATGTAACTCAAATACTAGGCCCTGTGTTCACAATGGAATGTGTACTGATACACACAAGTCCAGGCTCAGGGACTGGGCCCACACATAGACAAGGCAGGTATAATGTAACTCAAATACTAGGCCCTGTGTTCACAATGGAATGTGTACTGATACACACAAGTCCAGGCTCAGGGACTGGGCCCACACATGGACAAGGCAGGTATAATGTAACTCAAATACTAGGCCCTGTGTTCACAATGGAATGTGTACTGACACACACATGTCCAGGCTCAGGGACTGGGCCCACACATAGACAAGGCAGGTATAATGTAACTCAAATACTAGGCCCTGTGTTCACAGTGGAATGTGTACTGATACACACATGTCCAGGCTCAGGGACTGGGCCCACACATAGACAAGGCAGGTTAATGTAACTCAAATACTAGGACCTGTGTTCACAATGGAATGTGTACTGATATACACATGTCCAGGCTCAGGGACTGGGCCCACACATAGACAAGGCAGGTATAATGTAACTCAAATACTAGGCCCTGTGTTCACAATGGAATGTGTACTGATACACACATGTCCAGGCTCAGGGACTGGGCCCACAAATAGACAAGGCAGGTATAATGTAACTCAAATACTAGACCCTGTGTTCACAATGGAATGTGTACTGATACACACATGTCCAGGCTCAGGGACTGGGCCCACACATAGACAAGGCAGGTATAATGTAACTCAAATACTAGGCCCTGTGTTCACAATGGAATGTGTACTGATACACACATGTCCAGGCTCAGGGACTGGGCCCACACATGGACAAGGCAGGTATAATGTAACTCAAATACTAGGCCCTGTGTTCACAATGGAATGTGTACTGATACACACATGTCCAGGCTCAGGGACTGGGCCCACACATAGACAAGGCAGGTATAATGTAACTCAAATACTAGGCCCTGTGTTCACAGTGGAATGTGTACTGATACACACAAGTCCAGGCTCAGGGACTGGGCCCACACATAGACAAGGCAGGTATAATGTAACTCAAATACTAGGCCCTGTGTTCACAATGGAATGTGTACTGATACTCACATGTCCAGGCTCAGGGACTGGGCCCACACATAGACAAGGCAGGTATAATGTAACTCAAATACTAGGCCCTGTGTTCACAGTGGAATGTGTACTGATACACACATGTCCAGGCTCAGGGACTGGGCCCACACATAGACAAGGCAGGTATAATGTAACTCAAATACTAGGCCCTGTGTTCACAATGGAATGTGTACTGATACACACAAGTCCAGGCTCAGGGACTGGGCCCACACATAGACAAGGCTGGTATAATGTAACTCAAATACTAGGCCCTGTGTTCACAATGGAATGTGTACTGATACCCACATGTCCAGGCTCAGGGACTGGGCCCACACATAGACAAGGCAGGTATAATGATAGATTTTTATTATTAATTCCATTTGATCAAATACATGCATTCAATACATTTTTGATATAGGACACGTCAGAATTTACATGCATAAAATAAAAGAACTAACAGGTATATATTACTAAGATTAAAACTATTTATAACTTATTATAATAGCAAATCTTAATAGATACAATCTTATTGCACAACTATTTACACCTCACTCTATTATCATAATATGAAAACTTAATTCTATAAATACAACAACATACAGCTAGGTATTAAAATTAAATTAAAAAAGTAAAATATAGTTATAGATTCCATCACTCCTATACGCTAAAATATTCAACTACTGAGTAAAAACAATGGCACTGCAGATAAGCTTTCAACATTCTATCAAAGGTTTTTATTTTTGGGGCCAGTTTTATATACTGGGGTAGTTTATTGTATAATTTAACTCCAGTGTGAAAAGTTCCTTTTTGATATATGCTTGTGTGTGTGTGTGAAATATGAATGTTTTGATTTTGTCTTGTGTTATGCCTATGAACATCATTGTTTGTTTTAAGAAAAACATCTTTATTCATTAAATTCTTTTTAAAAAACATAATACTTTCAAAGATATATATGCAGGGCAGTGGGAGAATGTTTAAATCTTTAAACAGAGGTCTACATGATTCTCTAGAGTGTACATTTGCCATAATTCTAATCGCTCTCTTTTGTATCCTAAACGTGCTTAGTACATCTGGCGACATACCCCAAAATATGATCCCATATCTTAAGTATGAATGGAAATAAGCAAAATAAGTATTTCTTAATGTGTGCATGCTAGTGCAGGTTTTCAAAATACGTAACGCAAAGCACATCGAGTTCAGTTTAGTATTCAGATATTGTATATGTTTATTCCATTTCAAGTCTTGTTGTATCCATAGTCCTAAAAACTTTGTTTCTGATTTATTTTCTATTTGATGACCATTTAATGTTATATTGGGCATCGCAGGATTCCTATTCTGTATAGTGTGGAAATTTAGACATACTGTCTTTTTATAGTTTATTATGAGGCGATTATCTTGTGACCATTTGGTTAACTCTCCTGTAACGGAGTCAGCAGACTGCTGTATGACCTGTTTAGTTTCACCTTTTATTACGAGTGTTGTATCGTCCGCAAACAAAATTTCCTTATGTGAATGAACGTTCTGTGTTATATCATTGATATATAGAAGAAAGAGTAGTGGGCCCAAAACCGATCCCTGGGGTACTCCAAATTCAATAATTCCCTCATTGGACAATGTTTCATTAAGTAATTTGGTTCCATCATCCTTGTGTCTCAAGCTTACTATTTGTTTACGCCTTGTTAAGTAAGACTCTATCCATTTATTAGCTAGACCTCTAACACCATATTGATTTAGTTTGGTAAGGAGGATTTTATGGTCAACTACATCAAATGCTTTCGATAAATCCAAGAATAGGCCAGTTACATGTTCCTTATTGTCAATTAATTTCAGTATACTATTACTACATTCGTAAATTGCTGTCTGTGTAGATTTTTCCGTTCTAAATCCATGTTGTGAGTTTGATAATATTTTATTTTTTTCTATGAAACTTATCAGTCTCTTATACATAATTTTTTCCACAATTTTTGCAATACCAGTTGGTAAGGTAATAGGACGATAGTTATCTAATTCATCTTTTGAACCATTTTTGTGCACTGGAATTACTTTTGATAACTTCAAAATATCCGGGTAAGTTCCTGAGAGAATTGAACTGTTTATTAAGTGCGTAAGTGGATTTATTATATTTTCTGCACATTTCTTTAAAATTGCATCAGGGATGCCATCAATGCCAGCACAGAATTTATTTTTTAGCTCTTTTATAACTATTCTTACCTCTTCACTTGTGACATGATTTATAAATAAAGAATCACTGCATATATTTATTTTATTATTAGAATTTAGTGTATTTACCTGTGATTTATTTAATAATTTTTGCGGAATTTCCAGAAAATAGTCATTAAAAGTGTTTGCTATTTCCTCTGGATTATTAATCACTTTATTATTTCTGGTCAGTGTAATGTTCCTTTGTATTTTAGCAGATTTTCCAGTTTCTTTCTTTATTACAGACCACATAGCCCTGTTTTTATTAGATGATTGGGAAATAAAATTATCATTATGCATTTTCTTTGCTAGTCTTATTACCTTATTTAATATGCTAGTGTATTTTTTGTAGTATAAATTGAATTCAGGTGTTGTGTGGTATTGTTTATATAATTTGTGTAGAAATTTCTTTCTTTGACATGAATTTATAATCCCTGTTGTTATCCAATTGCTAGTTTTGTTATTTTGAACAGTTCTTCGTTTAAAGGGGAATGCTATTTCAAAATAGTGTTTTAGGGTACTGTTAAATGCATTAAATTTATCATTTACATTTTCTAGTTCATAAATTTCTGACCATGTTTCCTTATTTAATAAGTCATTGAAATATGTAACATTTGATTCAGTGAATGACCTGCACTTTGATTTTACTCCATTATCATTATTATTGATTACTTCGGATACTTCAAAACTCAGTATTTGTCCATGGTGGTCACTAAAACCCGGACAATAGACTTCTATTGAATGGTGATATTTATCTGTATTTATAAAAATTTGATCAGGAGTGGTTTTACTAAATTTTGTTATTCTTGTTGGTGTATTTACTGTAGGTTTCAGTCCATAGGAAATTAGTAACTGGTTTAATAATTCACAATTTCTATCAAGTTTTAAGAAATCCACATTTACATCCCCACAAATTATTATATCGAAATTTACTTTGCTCATGTTATTGAGTAACAATTCTAGTTTATCTATAAATAGAGGAAACTTTCCTGACGGAGAACGGTATACGCATACAATTATTAACTTAAACTGCTGAATTTTTACAGCAGAGAATTCAAAATCCTGTTCCATAATTAGATAATCATAAGCTGTTATCTGTTCATGATCTAAATTATTTCTTAAGAAGATGCAAGTACCACCATGGCTAATATTAGATCTAGAGTATTTACTAGCTTGTATAAACCCTGGGAATTGAATTAATTCGAGTTGTTCCTCTTTCAGCCAATGTTCTGAAATACATAGTGCTGAGATGTCTTTAAGTTCATTTTTAAGCATTAGATTTATGTAATCAATTTTATTATAAAGAGACTGGACATTCTGGTGGTAAATTTTAAATTTGTTACTTTTGCAAGCTTGTGTTGGTGATTTATTTACATTATTATTATCATAATTGTTATTATTATTGTTGCTAGACAAATCCGAAATACCATTGTTGCACTCCGTTAAATTTGACTTCAAAAGATCTGAATGCCAAACCTCACGTTTGGCTTCTTCTACCAGTTTCCCTGCTTCCACTCTAATGATATTACTGTTGAATTATTCTTACCATTTGAATTTACAATTTTGCAGATTTCATCACTAAGATACTCTTTTCCTAATCTATTTAAGTGTAGGCCATGCCGAGTGTGGAACTTCCTGTCTAATTTACTTACATCTACAATTTGGACATTTGGAAAACTCTTACAAATTTTATGAATTTTTCCATTTGTAGCCTCTATTTCTACATTTACACATGACTTGGGAATTAAATCGTGTCTCTGCGGAATATTTACAATAATGACATTTGTTTTTTGCATGGATGGCAATGTACCCTTTAAATCTTTGATTACCTTTTTACTCTCATTTCTATAGACGTCGTTTGCTCCAGCGATGATCACTCAAATACTAGGCCCTGTGTTCACAATGGAATGTGTACTGATACACACATGTCCAGGCTCAGGGACTGGGCCCACACATAGACAAGGCAGGTATACTGTAACTCAAATACTAGGCCCTGTGTTCACAGTGGAATGTGTACTGATACACACATGTCCAGGCTCAGGGACTGGGCCCACACATAGACAAGGCAGGTATAATGTAACTCAAATACTAGGCCCTGTGTTCACAGTGGAATGTGTACTGATACACACATGTCCAGGCTCAGGGACTGGGCCCACACATAGACAAGGCAGGTATAATGTAACTCAAATACTAGGCTCTGTGTTCACAATGGAATGTGTACTGATACACACATGTCCAGGCTCAGGGACTGGGCCCACACATAGACAAGGCAGGTATAATGTAACTCAAATACTAGGCCCTGTGTTCACAATGGAATGTGTACTGATACACACATGTCCAGGCTCAGGGACTGGGCCCACACATAGACAAGGCAGGTATAATGTAACTCAAATACTAGGCCCTGTGTTCACAGTGGAATGTGTACTGATACCCACATGTCCAGGCTCAGGGACTGGGCCCACACAAGGACAAGGCAGGTATAATGTAACTCAAATACTAGGCCCTGTGTTCACAATGGAATGTGTACTGATACACACAAGTCCAGACTACAGGGACTGGGGCCCACACATAGACAAGGCAGGTATAATGTAACTCAAATACTAGGCCCTGTGTTCACAATGGAATGTGTACTGATACACACAAGTCCAGACTACAGGGACTGGGGCCCACACATAGACAAGGCAGGTATAATGTAACTCAAATACTAGGCCCTGTGTTCACAATGGAATGTGTACTGATACACACATGTCCAGGCTCAGGGACTGGGGCCCACACATAGACAAGGCAGGTATAATGTAACTCAAATACTAGGCCCTGTGTTCACAATGGAATGTGTACTGATACACACAAGTCCAGACTACAGGGACTGGGCCCACACAAGGACAAGGCAGGTATAATGTAACTCAAATACTAGGCCCTGTGTTCACAGTGGAATGTGTACTGATACACACAAGTCCAGGCTCAGGGACTGGGCCCACACATGGACAAGGCAGGTATAATGTAACTCAAATACTAGGCCCTGTGTTCACAATGGAATGTGTACTGATACACACAAGTCCAGGCTCAGGGACTGGGCCCACACATAGACAAGGCAGGTATAATGTAACTCAAATACTAGGCCCTGTGTTCACAGTGGAATGTGTACTGATACACACATGTCCAGGCTCAGGGACTGGGCCCACACATAGACAAGGCAGGTATAATGTAACTCAAATACTAGGCCCTGTGTTCACAGTGGAATGTGTACTGATACACACATGTCCAGGCTCAGGGACTGGGCCCACACATAGACAAGGCAGGTATAATGTAACTCAAATACTAGGCCCTGTGTTCACAGTGGAATGTGTACTGATACACACAAGTCCAGGCTCAGGGACTGGGCCCACACATAGACAAGGCAGGTATAATGTAACTCAAATACTAGGCCCTGTGTTCACAGTGGAATGTGTACTGATACACACAAGTCCAGGCTCAGGGACTGGGCCCACACATAGACAAGGCAGGTATAATGTAACTCAAATACTAGGCCCTGTGTTCACAGTGGAATGTGTACTGATACACACATGTCCAGGCTCAGGGACTGGGCCCACACATGGACAAGGCAGGTATAATGTAACTCAAATACTAGGCCCTGTGTTCACAGTGGAATGTGTACTGATACACACAAGTCCAGGCTCAGGGACTGGGCCCACACATAGACAAGGCAGGTATAATGTAACTCAAATACTAGGCCCTGTGTTCACAATGGAATGTGTACTGATACACACAAGTCCAGGCTCAGGGACTGGGCCCACACATAGACAAGGCTGGTATAATGTAACTCAAATACTAGGCCCTGTGTTCACAATGGAATGTGTACTGATACTCACATGTCCAGGCTCAGGGACTGGGCCCACACATAGACAAGGCAGGTATAATGTAACTCAAATACTAGGCCCTGTGTTCACAGTGGAATGTGTACTGATACACACAAGTCCAGGCTCAGGGACTGGGCCCACACATAGACAAGGCAGGTATAATGTAACTCAAATACTAGGCCCTGTGTTCACAATGGAATGTGTACTGATACACACATGTCCAGGCTCAGGGACTGGGCCCACACATAGACAAGGCAGGTATAATGTAACTCAAATACTAGGCCCTGTGTTCACAGTGGAATGTGTACTGATACACACATGTCCAGGCTCAGGGACTGGGCCCACACATGGACAAGGCAGGTATAATGTAACTCAAATACTAGGCCCTGTGTTCACAATGGAATGTGTACTGATACACACATGTCCAGGCTCAGGGACTGGGCCCACACATGGACAAGGCAGGTATAATGTAACTCAAATACTAGGCCCTGTGTTCACAGTGGAATGTGTACTGATACACACATGTCCAGGCTCAGGGACTGGGCCCACACATAGACAAGGCAGGTATAATGTAACTCAAATACTAGGCTCTGTGTTCACAATGGAATGTGTACTGATACACACAAGTCCAGGCTCAGGGACTGGGCCCACACATAGACAAGGCAGGTATAATGTAACTCAAATACTAGGCCCTGTGTTCACAGTGGAATGTGTACTGATACACACATGTCCAGGCTCAGGGACTGGGCCCACACATAGACAAGGCAGGTATAATGTAACTCAAATACTAGGCCCTGTGTTCACAATGGAATGTGTACTGATACACACATGTACAGGCTCAGGGTCTGGGCCCACACATAGACAAGGCAGGTATAATGTAACTCAAATACTAGGCCCTGTGTTCACAATGGAATGTGTACTGATACACACATAGACAAGGCAGGTATAATGTAACTCAAATACTAGGCCCTGTGTTCACAATGGAATGTGTACTGATACACACATGTCCAGGCTCAGGGACTGGGCCCACACATAGACAAGGCAGGTATAATGTAACTCAAATACTAGGCCCTGTGTTCACAATGGAATGTGTACTGATACACACAAGTCCAGGCTCAGGGACTGGGCCCACACATAGACAAGGCAGGTATAATGTAACTCAAATACTAGGCCCTGTGTTCACAGTGGAATGTGTACTGATACACACAAGTCCAGGCTCGGGGACTGGGCCCACACATAGACAAGGCAGGTATAATGTAACTCAAATACTAGGCCCTGTGTTCACAATGGAATGTGTACTGATACACACAAGTCCAGGCTCAGGGACTGGGCCCACACATAGACAAGGCAGGTATAATGTAACTCAAATACTAGGCCCTGTGTTCACAATGGAATGTGTACTGATACACACAAGTCCAGGCTCAATGACTGGGCCCACACATAGACAAGGCAGGTATAATGTAACTCAAATACTAGGCCCTGTGTTCACAATGGATTGTGTACTGATACACACATGTCCAGGCTCAGGGACTGGGCCCACACATAAACAAGGCAGGTATAATGTAACTCAAATACTAGGCCCTGTGTTCACAGTGGAATGTGTACTGACACACACAAGTCCAGGCTCAGGGACTGGGCCCACACATAGACAAGGCAGGTATAATGTAACTCAAATACTAGGCCGTGTGTTCACAATGGAATGTGTACTGATACACACAAGTCCAGGCTCAGGGACTGGGCCCACACATAGACAAGGCAGGTATAATGTAACTCAAATACTAGGCCCTGTGTTCACAATGGAATGTGTACTGATACACACATGTCCAGGCTCAGGGACTGGGCCCACACATAGACAAGGCAGGTATAATGTAACTCAAATACTAGGCCCTGTGTTCACAATGGAATGTGTACTGATACCCACAAGTCCAGGCTCAGGGACTGGGCCCACACATAGACAAGGCAGGTATAATGTAACTCAAATACTAGGCCCTGTGTTCACAATGGAATGTGTACTGATAAACACATGTCCAGGCTCAGGGACTGGGCCCACACATAGACAAGGCTGGTATAATGTAACTCAAATACTAGGCTCTGTGTTCCCAATGGAATGTGTACTGATACACACAAGTCCAGGCTCAGGGACTGGGCCCACACATAGACAAGGCAGGTATAATGTAACTCAAATACTAGGCTCCGTGTTCACAATGGAATGTGTACTGATACACACATGTCCAGGCTCAGGGACTGGGCCCACACATAAACAAGGCAGGTATAATGTAACTCAAATACTAGGCTCTGTGTTCACAATGGAATGTGTACTGATACACACAAGTCCAGGCTCAAGGACTGGGCCCACACATAGACAAGGCAGGTATAATGTAACTCAAATACTAGGCCCTAATGTGTACTGATACACACAAGTCCAGGCTCAGGGACTGGGCCCACACATAGACAAGGCAGGTATAATGTAACTCAAATACTAGGCCGTATGTTCACAATGGAATGTGTACTGATACACACATGTCCAGGCTCAGGGACTGGGCCCACACATAAACAAGGCAGGTATAATGTAACTCAAATACTAGGCCCTGTGTTCACAATGGAATGTGTACTGATACACACAAGTCCAGGCTCAGGGACTGGGCCCACACATAGACAAGGCAGGTATAATGTAACTCAAATACTAGGCCCTGTGTTCACAGTGGAATGTGTACTGATACACACATGTCCAGGCTCAGGGACTGGGCCCACACATAGACAAGGCAGGTATAATGTAACTCAAATACTAGGCCCTGTGTTCACAATGGAATGTGTACTGATACACACAAGTCCAGGCTCAGGGACTGGGCCCACACATAGACAAGGCAGGTATACTGTAACTCAAATACTAGGCCCTGTGTTCACAATGGAATGTGTACTGATACACACAAGTCCAGGCTCAGGGACTGGGCCCACACATAGACAAGACAGGTATAATGTAACTCAAATACTAGGCCCTATGTTCACAATGGAATGTGTACTGATACACACAAGTCCAGGCTCAGGGACTGGGCCCACACATAGACAAGGCTGGTATAATGTAACTCAAATACTAGGCCCTGTGTTCACAATGGAATGTGTACTGATACACACAAGTCCAGGCTCAGGGACTGGGCCCACACATAGACAAGGCAGGTATAATGTAACTCAAATACTAGGCCCTGTGTACACAATGGAATGTGTACTGATACACACTAGTCCAGGCTCAGGGACTGGGCCCACACATAGACAAGGCAGGTATAATGTAACTCAAATACTAGGCCCTGTGTTCACAGTGGAATGTGTACTGATACACACATGTCCAGGCTCAGGGACTGGGCCCACACATAGACAAGGCAGGTATAATGTAACTCAAATACTAGGCCCTGTGTTCACAATGGAATGTGTACTGATACACACAAGTCCAGACTACAGGGACTGGTCCCACACATAGACAAGGCAGGTATAATGTAACTCAAATACTAGGCCCTGTGTTCACAATGGAATGTGTACTGATACACACACGTCCAAGCTCAGGGACTGGGCCCACACATAGACAAGGCAGGTATAATGTAACTCAAATACTAGGCCCTGTGTTCACAATGGAATGTGTACTGATACACACAAGTTCTGGCTCAGGGACTGGGCCCACACATAGACAAGACAGGTATAATGTAACTCAAATACTAGGCCCTGTGTTCACGGTGGAATGTGTACTGATACACACATGTCCAGGCTCAGGGACTGGGCCCACACATAGACAAGGCAGGTATAATGTAACTCAAATACTAGGCCCTGTGTTCACAGTGGAATGTGTACTGATACACACAAGTCCAGGCTCAGGGACTGGGCCCACACATAGACAAGGCAGGTATAATGTAACTCAAATACTAGGCCCTGTGTTCACAATGGAATGTGTACTGATACACACATGTCCAGGCTCAGGGACAGGGCCCACACATAGACAAGGCAGGTATAATGTAACTCAAATACTAGGCCCTGTGTTCACAATGGAATGTGTACTGATACACACACGTCCAAGCTCAGGGACTGGGCCCACACATAGACAAGGCAGGTATAATGTAACTCAAATACTAGGCCCTGTGTTCACAATGGAATGTGTACTGATACACACAAGTCCAGGCTCAGGGACTGGGCCCACACATAGACAAGGCTGGTATAATGTAACTCAAATACTAGGCCCTGTGTTCACAGTGGAATGTGTACTGATATACACATGTCCAGGCTCAGGGACTGGGCCCACACATAGACAAGGCAGGTATAATGTAACTCAAATACTAGGCCCTGTGTTCACAGTGGAATGTGTACTGATACACACATGTCCAGGCTCAGGGACTGGGCCCACACATAAACAAGGCAGGTATAATGTAACTCAAATACTAGGCCCTGTGTTCACAATGGAATGTGTACTGATACACACATGTCCAGGCTCAGGGACTGGGCCCACACATAGACAAGGCAGGTATAATGTAACTCAAATACTAGGCCCTGTGTTCACAATGGAATGTGTACTGATACACACATGTCCAGGCTCAGGGACTGGGCCCACACATAGACAAGGCAGGTATAATGTAACTCAAATACTAGGCCCTGTGTTCACAATGGAATGTGTACTGATACACACATGTCCAGGCTCAGGGACTGGGCCCACACATAGACAAGGCAGGTATAATGTAACTCAAATACTAGGCCCTGTGTTCACAGTGGAATGTGTACTGATACACACATGTCCAGGCTCAGGGACAGGGCCCACATATAGACAAGGCAGGTATAATGTAACTCAAATACTAGGCCCTGTGTTCACAATGGAATGTGTAGTGATAAACACATGTCCAGGCTCAGGGACTGGGCCCACACATAGACAAGGCAGGTATAATGTAACTCAAATACTAGGCCCTGTGTTCACAATGGAATGTGTACTGATACACACAAGTCCAGGCTCAGGGACTGGGCCCACACATAGACAAGGCAGGTATAATGTAACTCAAATACTAGGCCCTGTGTTCACAATGGAATGTGTACTGATACACACATGTCCAGGCTCAGGGACTGGGCCCACACATAGACAAGGCAGGTATACTGTAACTCAAATACTAGGCCCTGTGTTCACAGTGGAATGTGTACTGATACACACAAGTCCAGGCTCAGGGACTGGGCCCACACATAGACAAGGCAGGTATAATGTAACTCAAATACTAGGCCCTGTGTTCACAATGGAATGTGTACTGATACACACATGTCCAGGCTCAGGGACAGGGCCCACACATAGACAAGGCAGGTATAATGTAACTCAAATACTAGGCCCTGTGTTCACAATGGAATGTGTACTGATATACACAAGTCCAGGCTCAGGGACTGGGCCCACACATAGACAAGGCAGGTATAATGTAACTCAAATACTAGGCCCTGTGTTCACAGTGGAATGTATACTGATACTCACATGTCCAGGCTCAGGGACTGGGCCCACACATAGACAAGGCAGGTATAATGTAACTCAAATACTAGGCCCTGTGTTCACAATGGAATGTGTACTGATACACACAAGTCCAGGCTCAGGGACTGGGCCCACACATAGACAAGGCAGGTATAATGTAACTCAAATACTAGGCCCTGTGTTCACAATGGAATGTGTACTGATACACACAAGTCCAGGCTCAGGGACTGGGCCCACACATAGACAAGGCAGGTATAATGTAACTCAAATACTAGGCCCTGTGTTCACAGTGGAATGTGTACTGATACACACAAGTCCAGGCTCAGGGACCGGGCCCACACATAGACAAGGCAGGTATAATGTAACTCAAATACTAGGCTCTGTGTTCCCAATGGAATGTGTACTGATACACACAAGTCCAGGCTCAGGGACTGGGCCCACACATAGACAAGGCAGGTATAATGTAACTCAAATACTAGGCCCTGTGTTCACAATGGAATGTGTACTGATACACACAAGTCCAGGCTCAGGGACTGGGCCCACACATAGACAAGGCTGGTATAATGTAACTCAAATACTAGGCCCTGTGTTCACAGTGGAATGTGTACTGATATACACATGTCCAGGCTCAGGGACTGGGCCCACACATAGACAAGGCAGGTATAATGTAACTCAAATACTAGGCCCTGTGTTCACAATGGAATGTGTACTGATACACACAAGTCCAGGCTCAGGGACTGGGCCCACACATAGACAAGGCAGGTATAATGTAACTCAAATACTAGGCCCTGTGTTCACAATGGAATGTGTACTGATACACACATGTCCAGGCTCAGGGACTGGGCCCACACATAAACAAGGCAGGTATAATGTAACTCAAATACTAGGCCCTGTGTTCACAATGGAATGTGTACTGATACACACAAGTCCAGGCTCAGGGACTGGGCCCACACATAGACAAGGCAGGTATAATGTAACTCAAATACTAGGCCCTGTGTTCACAATGGAATGTGTACTGATACACACAAGTCCAGGCTCAGGGACTGGGCCCACACATAGACAAGGCAGGTATAATGTAACTCAAATACTAGGCCCTGTGTTCACAATGGAATGTGTACTGACACACACATGTCCAGGCTCAGGGACTGGGCCCACACATAGACAAGGCAGGTATAATGTAACTCAAATACTAGGCCCTGTGTTCACAATGGAATGTGTACTGATACACACAAGTCCAGGCTCAGGGACTGGGCCCACACATAGACAAGGCAGGTATAATGTAACTCAAATACTAGGCCCTGTGTTCACAATGGAATGTGTACTGATACACACAAGTCCAGGCTCAGGGACTGGGCCCACACATAGACAAGGCAGGTATAATGTAACTCAAATACTAGGCCCTGTGTACACAATGGAATGTGTACTGATACACACTAGTCCAGGCTCAGGGACTGGGCCCACACATAGACAAGGCAGGTATAATGTAACTCAAATACTAGGCCCTGTGTTCACAGTGGAATGTGTACTGATACACACAAGTCCAGGCTCAGGGACTGGGCCCACACATAGACAAGGCAGGTATAATGTAACTCAAATACTAGGCCCTGTGTTCACAATGGAATGTGTACTGATACACACATGTCCAGGCTCAGGGACTGGGTCCACACATAGACAAGGCAGGTATAATGTAACTCAAATACTAGGCCCTGTGTTCACAATGGAATGTGTACTGATACACACATGTCCAGGCTCAGGGACTGGGCCCACACATAGACAAGGCAGGTATAATTTAACTCAAATACTAGGCCCTGTGTTCACAGTGGAATGTGTACTGATACACACAAGTCCAGGCTCAGGGACTGGGCCCACACATAGACAAGGCAGGTATAATGTAACTCAAATACTAGGCCCTGTGTTCACAATGGAATGTGTACTGATACACACAAGTCCAGGCTCAGGGACTGGGCCCACACATAGACAAGGCAGGTATAATGTAACTCAAATACTAGGCCCTGTGTTCACAGGTGAATGTGTACTGATACACACATGTCCAGGCTCAGGGACTGGGCCCACACATAGACAAGGCAGGTATAATGTAACTCAAATACTAGGCCCTGTGTTCACAATGGAATGTGTACTGATACACACAAGTCCAGGCTCAGGGACTGGGCCCACACATAGACAAGGCAGGTATAATGTAACTCAAATACTAGGCCCTGTGTTCACAATGGAATGTGTACTGATACTCACATGTCCAGGCTCAGGGACTGGGCCCACACATAGACAAGGCAGGTATAATGTAACTCAAATACTAGGCCCTGTGTTCACAATGGAATGTGTACTGATACTCACAAGTCCAGACTACAGGGACTGGGCCCACACATAGACAAGGCAGGTATAATGTAACTCAAATACTAGGCTCTGTGTTCACAATGGAATGTGTACTGATACACACATGTCCAGGCTCAGGGACTGGGCCCACACATAGACAAGGCAGGTATAATGTAACTCAAATACTAGGCTCTGTGTTCACAATGGAATGTGTACTGATACACACATGTCCAGGCTCAGGGACTGGGCCCACACATGGACAAGGCAGGTATAATGTAACTCAAATACTAGGCCCTGTGTTCACAATGGAATGTGTACTGATACACACACGTCCAAGCTCAGGGACTGGGCCCACACATAGACAAGGCAGGTATAATGTAACTCAAATACTAGGCCCTGTGTTCACAATGGAATGTGTACTGATACACACAAGTTCAGGCTCAGGGACTGGGCCCACACATAGACAAGACAGGTATAATGTAACTCAAATACTAGGCCCTGTGTTCACGGTGGAATGTGTACTGATACACACATGTCCAGGCTCAGGGACTGGGCCCACACATAGACAAGGCAGGTATAATGTAACTCAAATACTAGGCCCTGTGTTCACAATGGAATGTGTACTGATACACACAAGTCCAGGCTCAGGGACTGGGCCCACACATAGACAAGGCAGGTATAATGTAACTCAAATACTAGGCCCTGTGTTCACAATGGAATGTGTACTGATACACACATAGACAAGGCAGGTATAATGTAACTCAAATACTAGGCCCTGTGTTCACAATGGAATGTGTACTGATTCACACATGTCCAGGCTCAGGGACTGGGCCCGCACATAGACAAGGCAGGTATAATGTAACTCAAATACTAGGCCCTGTGTTCACAGTGGAATGTGTACTGATACACACATGTCCAGGCTCAGGGACTGGGCCCACACATAGACAAGGCAGGTATAATGTAACTCAAATACTAGGCCCTGTGTTCACAATGGAATGTGTACAGATACACACAAGTCCAGGCTCAGGGACTGGGCCCACACATAGACAAGGCAGGTATAATGTAACTCAAATACTAGGCCCTGTGTTCACAATGGAATGTGTACTGATACACACTTAGACAAGGCAGGTATAATGTAACTCAAATACTAGGCCCTGTGTTCACAATGTAATGTGTACTGATTCACACAAGTCCAGGCTCAGGGACTGGGCCCACACATAGACAAGGCAGGTATAATGTAACTCAAATACTAGGCCCTGTGTTCACAGTGGAATGTGTACTGATACACACAAGTCCAGGCTCAGGGACTGGGCCCACACATAGACAAGGCAGGTATAATGTAACTCAAATACTAGGCCCTGTGTTCACAGTGGAATGTGTACTGATACACACAAGTCCAGACTACAGGGACTGGGCCCACACATAGACAAGGCAGGTATAATGTAACTCAAATACTAGGCCCTGTGTTCACAATGGAATGTGTACTGATACTCACATGTCCAGGCTCGGGGACTGGGCCCACACATAGACAAGGCAGGTATAATGTAACTCAAATACTAGGCCCTGTGTTCACAATGGAATGTGTACTGATACACACTAGTCCAGGCTCAGGGACTGGGCCCACACATAGACAAGGCAGGTATAATGTAACTCAAATACTAGGCCCTGTGTTCACAATGGAATGTGTACTGATACACACATGTCCAGGCTCAGGGACTGGGCCCACACATAAACAAAGCAGGTATAATGTAACTCAAATACTAGGCCCTGTGTTCACAATGGAATGTGTACTGATACTCACATGTCCAGGCTCAGGGACTGGGCCCACACATAGACAAGGCAGGTATAATGTAACTCAAATACTAGGCCCTGTGTTCACAATGGAATGTGTACTGATACACACATGTCCAGGCTCAGGGACTGGGCCCACACATAGACAAGGCAGGTATAATGTAACTCAAATACTAGGCCCTGTGTTCACAATGGAATGTGTACTGATACACACATGTCCAGGCTCAGGGACTGGGCCCACACATAGACAAGGCAGGTATAATGTAACTCAAATACTAGGCCCTGTGTTCACAATGGAATGTGTACTGATACACACATGTCCAGGCTCAGGGACTGGGCCCACACATAGACAAGGCAGGTATAATGTAACTCAAATACTAGGCCCTGTGTTCACAGTGGAATGTGTACTGATACACACAAGTCCAGGCTCAGGGACTGGGCCCAGACATAGACAAGGCAGGTATAATGTAACTCAAATACTAGGCCCTGTGTTCACAATGGGATGTGTACTGATACACACAAGTCCAGGCTCAGGGACTGGGCCCACACATAGACAAGGCAGGTATAATGTAACTCAAATACTAGGCCCTGTGTTCACAGTGGAATGTGTACTGATACACACATGTCCAGGCTCAGGGACTGGGCCCACACATAGACAAGGCAGGTATAATGTAACTCAAATACTAGGCTCTGTGTTCACAATGGAATGTGTACTGATACACACATGTCCAGGCTCAGGGACTGGGCCCACACATAGACAAGGCAGGTATAATGTAACTCAAATACTAGGCCCTGTGTTCACAGTGGAATGTGTACTGATACACACATGTCCAGGCTCAGGGACTGGGCCCACACATAGACAAGGCAGGTATAATGTAACTCAAATACTAGGCCCTGTGTTCACAATGGAATGTGTACTGATACACACATGTCCAGGCTCAGGGACTGGGTCCACACATAGACAAGGCAGGTATAATGTAACTCAAATACTAGGCTCTGTGTTCACAATGGAATGTGTACTGATACACACAAGTCCAGGCTCAGGGACTGGGCCCACACATAGACAAGGCAGGTATAATGTAACTCAAATACTAGGCTCTGTGTTCACAATGGAATGTGTACTAATACACACAAGTCCAGGCTTAGGGACTGGGCCCACACATAGACAAGGCAGGTATAATGTAACTCAAATACTAGGCCCTGTGTTCACAATGGAATGTGTACTGATACACACATGTCCAGGCTCAAGGACTGGGCCCACACATAGACAAGTCAGGTATAATGTAACTCAAATACTAGGCCCTGTGTTCACAATGGAATGTGTACTGATACACACACGTCCAAGCTCAGGGACTGGGCCCACACATAGACAAGGCAGGTATAATGTAACTCAAATACTAGGCCCTGTGTTCACAATGGAATGTGTACTGATACACACATGTCCAGGCTCAGGGACTGGGCCCACACATAGACAAGGCAGGTATAATTTAACTCAAATACTAGGCCCTGTGTTCACAATGGAATGTGTACTGATACACACATGTCCAGGCTCAGGGACTGGGCCCACACATAGACAAGGCAGGTATACTGTAACTCAAATACTAGGCCCTGTGTTCACAGTGGAATGTGTACTGATACACACATGTCCAGGCTCAGGGACTGGGCCCACACATAGACAAGGCAGGTATAATGTAACTCAAATACTAGGCCCTGTGTTCACAATGGAATGTGTACTGATACACACAAGTCCAGACTACAGGGACTGGTCCCACACATAGACAAGGCAGGTATAATGTAACTCAAATACTAGGCCCTGTGTTCACAATGGAATGTGTACTGATACACACACGTCCAAACTCAGGGACTGGGCCCACACATAGACAAGGCAGGTATAATGTAACTCAAATACTAGGCCCTGTGTTCACAATGGAATGTGTACGGATACACACATGTCCAGGCTCAGGGACTGGGCCCACACATAGACAAGGCAGGTATAATGTAACTCAAATACTAGGCCCTGTGTTCACAATGGAATGTGTACTGATACATACAAATCCAGGCTCAGGGACTGGGCCCACACATAGACAAGGCAGGTAAAATGTAACTCAAATACTAGGCCCTGTGTTCACAATGGAATGTGTACTGATTCACACATGTCCAGGCTCAGGGACTGGGCCCGCACATAGACAAGGCAGGTATAATGTAACTCAAATACTAGGCCCTGTGTTCACAATGGAATGTGTACTGATACACACAAGTCTAGGCTCAGGGACTGGGCCCACACATAGACAAGGCAGGTATAATGTAACTCAAATACTAGGCCCTGTGTTCACAATGGAATGTGTACTGATACACACATGTCCAGGCTCAGGGACTGGGCCCACACATAGACAAGGCAGGTATAATGTAACTCAAATACTAGGCCCTGTGTTCACAATGGAATGTGTACTGATACACACTAGTTCAGGCTCAGAGACTGGGCCCACACATAGACAAGGCAGGTATAATGTAACTCAAATACTAGGCCCTGTGTTCACAGTGGAATGTGTACTGATACACACATGTCCAGGCTCAGGGACTGGGCCCACACATAGACAAGGCAGGTATAATGTAACTCAAATACTAGGCCCTGTGTTCACAGTGGAATGTGTACTGATACACACAAGTCCAGGCTCAGGGACTGGGCCCACACATAGAGAAGGCAGGTATAACGTAACTCAAATACTAGGCCCTGTGTTCACAATGGAATGTGTACTGATACACACAAGTCCAGGCTCAGGGACTGGGCCCACACATAGACAAGGCAGGTATAATGTAACTCAAATACTAGGCCCTGTGTTCACAATGGAATGTGTACTGATACACACAAGTCCAGGCTCAGGGACTGGGCCCACACATAGACAAGGCAGGTATAATGTAACTCAAATACTAGGCCCTGTGTTCACAATGGAATGTGTACTGATACACACATGTCCAGGCTCAGGGACTGGGCCCACACATAGACAAGGCAGGTATAATGTAACTCAAATACTAGGCCCTGTGTTCACAATGGAATGTGTACTGATACACACATGTCCAGGCTCAGGGACTGGGGCCCACACATAGACAAGGCAGGTATAATGTAACTCAAATACTAGGCCCTGTGTTCACAATGGAATGTGTACTGATACACACATGTCCAGGCTCAGGGACTGGGCCCACACATAGACAAGGCAGGTATAATGTAACTCAAATACTAGGCCCTGTGTTCACAATGGAATGTGTACTGATACACACATGTCCAGGCTCAGGGACTGGGCCCACACATAGACAAGGCAGGTATAATGTAACTCAAATACTAGGCCCTGTGTTCACAATGGAATGTGTACTGATACATACAAGTCCAGGCTCAGGTACTGGGCCCACACATAGACAAGGCAGGTATAATGTAACTCAAATACTAGGCCCTGTGTTCACAGTGGAATGTGTACTGATACACACATGTCCAGGCTCAGGGACTGGGCCCACACATAGACAAGGCAGGTATAATGTAACTCAAATACTAGGCCCTGTGTTCACAATGGAATGTGTACTGATACACACAAGTCCAGGCTCAGGGACTGGGCCCACACATAGACAAGGCAGGTATAATGTAACTCAAATACTAGGCTCTGTGTTCACAATGGAATGTGTACTGATGCACACAAGTCCAGGCTCAGGGACTGGGCCCACACATAGACAAGGCAGGTATAATGTAACTCAAATACTAGGCCCTGTGTTCACAATGGAATGTGTACTGATACACACATGTCCAGGCTCAGGGACTGGGCCCACACATGGACAAGGCAGGTATAATGTAACTCAAATACTAGGCCCTGTGTTCACAGTGGAATGTGTACTGATACACACAAGTCCAGGCTCAGGGACTGGGCCCACACATAGATGAGGCAGGTATAATGTAACTCAAATACTAGGCCCTGTGTTCACAATGGAATGTGTACTGATACACACATGTCCAGGCTCAGAGACTGGGCCCACACATAGACAAGGCAGGTATAATGTAACTCAAATACTAGGCCCTGTGTTCACAGTGGAATGTGTACTGATACACACAAGTCCAGGCTCAGGGACTGGGCCCACACATAGACAAGGCAGGTATAATGTAACTCAAATACTAGGCCCTGTGTTCACAATGGAATGTGTACTGATACACACATGTCCAGGCTCAGGGACTGGGCCCACACATAGACAAGGCAGGTATAATGTAATTCAAATACTAGGCCCTGTGTTCACAATGGAATGTGTACTGATACACACATGTCCTGGCTCAGGGACTGGGCCCACACATAGACAAGGCAGGTATAATGTAACTCAAATACTAGGCCCTGTGTTCACAATGGAATGTGTACTGATACACACATGTCCAGGCTCAGGGACTGGGCCCACACATAGACAAGGCAGGTATAATGTAACTCAAATACTAGGCCCTGTGTTCACAGTGGAATGTGTACGGATACACACATGTCCAGGCTCAGGGACTGGGCCCACACATAGACAAGGCAGGTATAATGTAACTCAAATACTAGGCCCTGTGTTCACAATGGAATGTGTACTGATACACACATGTCCAGGCTCAGGGACTGGGCCCACACATAGACAAGGCAGGTATAATGTAACTCAAATACTAGGCCCTATGTTCACAATGGAATGTGTACTGATACACACAAGTCCAGGCTCAGGGACTGGGCCCTCACATAGACAAGGCAGGTATAATGTAACTCAAATACTAGGCCCTGTGTTCACAATGGAATGTGTACTGATACACACAAGTCCAGGCTCAGGGACTGGGCCCACACATAGACAAGGCAGGTATAATGTAACTCAAATACTAAGCCGTGTGTTCACAATGGAATGTGTACTGATACACACATGTCCAGGCTCAGGGACTGGGCCCACACATAGACAAGGCAGGTCTAATGTAACTCAAATACTAGGCCCTGTGTTCACAGTGGAATGTGTACTGATACACACATGTCCAGGCTACAGGGACTGGGCCCACACATAGATAAGGCAGGTATAATGTAACTCAAATACTAGGCCCTGTGTTCACAAGGGAATGTGTACTGATACACACATGTCCAGTCTCAGGGACTGGGCTGACACATAGACAAGGCAGGTATAATGTAACTCAAATACTAGGCCCTGTGTTCACAATGGAATGTGTACTGATACACACAAGTCCAGGCTCAGGGACTGGGCCCACACATAGACAAGGCAGGTATAATGTAACTCAAATACTAGGCCCTGTGTTCACAATGGAATGTGTACTGATACTCACAAGTCCAGGCTCAGGGACTGGGCCCACACATAGACAAGGCAGGTATAATGTAACTCAAATACTAGGCCCTGTGTTCACAATGGAATGTGTACTGATACACACAAGTCCAGGCTCAGGGACTGGGCCCACACATAGACAAGGCAGGTATAATGTAACTCAAATACTAGGCCCTGTGTTCACAATGGAATGTGTACTGATACACACATGTCCAGGCTCAGGGACTGGGCCCACACATAGACAAGGCAGGTATAATGTAACTCAAACACTAGGCCCTGTGTTCACAATGGAATGTGTACTGATACACACATGTCCAGGCTCAGGGACTGGGCCCACACATAGACAAGGCAGGTATAATGTAACTCAAATACTAGGCCCTGTGTTCACAATGGAATGTGTACTGATACACCCATGTCCAGGCTCAGGGAATGGGCCAACACATAGACAAGGCAGGTATACTGTAACTCAAATACTAGGCCCTGTGTTCACAGTGGAATGTGTACTGATACACACTAGTTCAGGCTCAGGGATTGGGCCCACACATAGACAAGGCACGTATAATGTAACTCAAATACTAGGCCCTGTGTTCACAATGGAATGTGTACTGATACATACAAATCCAGGCTCAGGGACTGGGCCCACACATAGACATGGCACGTATAATGTAACTCAAATACTAGGCCCTGTGTTCACAATGGAATGTGTACTGATACATACAAATCCAGGCTCAGGGACTGGGCCCACACATAGACAAGGCAGGTATAATGTGACTCAAATACTAGACTCTGTGTTCACAATGGAATGTGTACTGATACACACTTGTCCAGGCTCAGGGACTGGGCCCACACATAGACAAGGCAGGTATAATGTAACTCAAATACTAGGCCCTGTGTTCACAATGGAATGTGTACTGATACACACAAGTCCAGGCTCAGGGACTGGGCCCACACATAGACAAGGCAGGTATAATGTAACTCAAATACTAGGCCCTGTGTTCACAATGGAATGTGTACTGATACACACAAGTCCAGGCTCAGGGACTGGGCCCACACATAAACAAGGCATGTATAAGGTAACTCAAATACTAGGCCCTGTGTTCACAATGGAATGTGTACTGATACACACTAGTTCAGGCTCAGAGACTGGGCCCACACATAGACAAGGCAGGTATAATGTAACTCAAATACTAGGCCCTGTGTTCACAGTGGAATGTGTACTGATACACACATGTCCAGGCTCAGGGACTGGGCCCACACATAGACAAGGCAGGTATAATGTAACTCAAATACTAGGCCCTGTGTTCACAGTGGAATGTGTACTGATACACACAAGTCCAGGCTCAGGGACTGGGCCCACACATAGACAAGGCAGGTATAACGTAACTCAAATACTAGGCCCTGTGTTCACAATGGAATGTGTACTGATACACACAAGTCCAGGCTCAGGGACTGGGCCCACACATAGACAAGGCAGGTGTAATGTAACTCAAATACTAGGCCCTGTGTTCACAATGGAATGTGTACTGATACACACAAGTACAGGCTCAGGGACTGGGCCCACACATAGACAAGGCAGGTATAATGTAACTCAAATACTAGGCCCTGTGTTCACAATGGAATGTGTACTGATACACACATGTCCAGGCTCAGGGACTGGGCCCACACATAGACAAGGCAGGTATAATGTAACTCAAATACTAGGCCCTGTGTTCACAATGGAATGTGTACTGATACACACATGTCCAGGCTCAGGGACTGGGGCCCACACATAGACAAGTCAGGTATAATGTAACTCAAATACTAGGCCCTGTGTTCACAATGGAATGTGTACTGATACACACATGTCCAGGCTCAGGGACTGGGCCCACACATAGACAAGGCAGGTATAATGTAACTCAAATACTAGGCCCTGTGTTCACAATGGAATGTGTACTGATACACACATGTCCAGGCTCAGGGACTGGGCCCACACATAGACAAGGCAGGTATAATGTAACTCAAATACTAGGCCCTGTGTTCACAATGGAATGTGTACTGATACATACAAGTCCAGGCTCAGGTACTGGGCCCACACATAGACAAGGCAGGTATAATGTAACTCAAATACTAGGCCCTGTGTTCACAGTGGAATGTGTACTGATACACACATGTCCAGGCTCAGGGACTGGGCCCACACATAGACAAGGCAGGTATAATGTAACTCAAATACTAGGCCCTGTGTTCACAATGGAATGTGTAATGATACACACTAGTTCAGGCTCAGGGATTGGGCCCACACATAGACAAGGCACGTATAATGTAACTCAAATACTAGGCCCTGTGTTCACAATGGAATGTGTACTGATACATACAAATCCAGGCTCAGGGACTGGGCCCACACATAGACATGGCACGTATAATGTAACTCAAATACTAGGCCCTGTGTTCACAATGGAATGTGTACTGATACATACAAATCCAGGCTCAGGGACTGGGCCCACACATAGACAAGGCAGGTATAATGTAACTCAAATACTAGGCCCTGTGTTCACAGTGGAATGTGTACTGATACACACAAGTCCAGGCTCAGGGACTGGGCCCACACATAGATAAGGCAGGTATAATGTAACTCAAATACTAGGCCCTGTGTTCACAATGGAATGTGTACTGATACACACATGTCCAGGCTCAGGGACTGGGCCCGCACATAGACAAGGCAGGTATAATGTAACTCAAATACTAGGCCCTGTGTTCACAATGGAATGTGTACTGATACTCACATGTCCAGGCTCAGGGACTGGGCCCACACATAGACAAGGCAGGTATAATGTAACTCAAATACTAGGCCCTGTGTTCACAGTGGAATGTGTACTGATACACACAAGTCCAGGCTCAGGGACTGGGCCCACACATAGACAAGGCAGGTATAATGTAACTCAAATACTAGGCCCTGTGTTCACAATGGAATGTGTACTGATACACACATGTCCAGGCTCAGGGACTGGGCCCACACATAGACAAGGCAGGTATAATGTAATTCAAATACTAGGCCCTGTGTTCACAATGGAATGTGTACTGATACACACATGTCCAGGCTCAGGGACTGGGCCCACACATAGACAAGGCAGGTATAATGTAACTCAAATACTAGACCCTGTGTTCACAATGGAATGTGTACTGATACACACATGTCCAGGCTCAGGGACTGGGCCCACACATAGACAAGGCAGGTATAATGTAACTCAAATACTAGGCCCTGTGTTCACAGTGGAATGTGTACTGATACACACAAGTCCAGGCTCAGGGACTGGGCCCACACATAGATAAGGCAGGTATAATGTAACTCAAATACTAGGCCCTGTGTTCACAATGGAATGTGTTCTGATACACACATGTCCAGGCTCAGGGACTGGGCCCACACATAGACAAGGCAGGTATAATGTAACTCAAATACTAGGCCCTGTGTTCACAGTGGAATGTGTACTGATACACACAAGTCCAGGCTCAGGGACTGGGCCCACACATAGACAAGGCAGGTATAATGTAACTCAAATACTAGGCCCTGTGTTCACAATGGAATGTGTACGGATACACACATGTCCAGGCTCAGGGACTGGGCCCACACATAGACAAGGCAGGTATAATGTAACTCAAATACTAGGCCCTGTGTTCACAATGGAATGTGTACTGATACACACATGTCCAGGCTCAGGGACTGGGCCCACACATAGACAAGGCAGGTATAATGTAACTCAAATACTAGGCCCTATGTTCACAATGGAATGTGTACTGATACACACAAGTCCAGGCTCAGGGACTGGGCCCACACAAAGACAAGGCAGGTATAATGTAACTCAAATACTAGGCCCTGTGTTCACAATGGAATGTGTACTGATACACACAAGTCCAGGCTCAGGGACTGGGCCCACACATAGACAAGGCAGGTATAATGTAACTCAAATACTAGGCCGTGTGTTCACAATGGAATGTGTACTGATACACACATGTCCAGGCTCAGGGACTGGGCCCACACATAGACAAGGCAGGTATAATGTAACTCAAATACTAGGCCCTGTGTTCACAGTGGAATGTGTACTGATACACACATGTCCAGGCTACAGGGACTGGGCCCACACATAGATAAGGCAGGTATAATGTAACTCAAATACTAGGCCCTGTGTTCACAAGGGAATGTGTACTGATACACACATGTCCAGTCTCAGGGACTGGGCTGACACATAGACAAGGCAGGTATAATGTAACTCAAATACTAGGCCCTGTGTTCACAATGGAATGTGTATTGATACACACAAGTCCAGGCTCAGGGACTGGGCCCACACATAGACAAGGCAGGTATAATGTAACTCAAATACTAGGCCCTGTGTTCACAATGGAATGTGTATTGATACACACAAGTCCAGGCTCAGGGACTGGGCCCACACATAGACAAGGCAGGTATAATGTAACTCAAATACTAGGCCCTGTGTTCACAATGGAATGTGTACTGATACACACATGTCCAGGCTCAGGGACTGGGCCCACACATAGACAAGGCAGGTATAATGTAACTCAAATACTAGGCCCTGTGTTCACAATGGAATGTGTACTGATACACACATGTCCAGGCTCAGGGACTGGGCCCACACATAGACAAGGCAGGTATAATGTAACTCAAATACTAGGCCCTGTGTTCACAGTGGAATGTGTACTGATACACACATGTCCAGGCTCAGGGACTGGGCCCACACATAGACAAGGCAGGTATAATGTAACTCAAATACTAGGCTCTGTGTTTGTACTGATACACATATGTCCAGGTACATCTACTGGACGGACTGGGGAGACCGCCCACACATTGGCAAGGCAGGCATGGACGGCTCCAACCAGCGAATGATCGTCAATGAGTCTCTCGGATGGCCAAACGCCATTACCATCTCCTTCGAAACTAACGAGCTCTTCTGGGCGGACGCTCGTGAAGACTTCATAGCGGTTTCTGACCTCGAAGGGAAGAATGTGAAGATCGTTTTGAGTCGTGGTGAGTCTCTTTCTTACAGACAATTTGACAAAATGCATGGCAGATCAGTTAAGTTGCTGGTCAATTCGCTTCTTCTTCATTTCCCGGTTCCAGTGGTCTGTGTTGGTGTGTGAATTAAGGACCACTATTTCTGCTTGTTGAACATTAATTGAAATGTCCACATATCTGTGTGATACAGAAACATGAAATAAAATAAAATAATGGGATGTAGCCAATTTAATAAAATAATACTGGTATTTATAGTTGTTATCAGTATTGGTAGGCTACTTCCTTGGTGCGTCATTGTAATAAATACAATTATCCGACCTAGCCACCTCAGGGTAGCGAGGCGATACACTCGCTAAAAGAATCACAAAAGACAGGCCACTGACTTCACAAAAATACACTATTTATTGATAATAATTCTTCTTTACAGGTTGATCTCTGGCAATCAACACTAACTATACCTGTTTGTCAATATATGAGCAGGTTTCCATTACCTGCATCTCTTGTTCAGTATCCACAATTTATCATTCTTTTCTCCCAAAACCAATTGCCAGATCTTCAATAAAACACCACATAATCTTCAATCATCCAAGACCAATTCTCAGACCAGAGAGCATAACATAATTCCTAACATCACATTTATTCATAAAGGAAGCTTCCATTCCGCATGGCATCAACTATCGAAAATACCTTGCCCTTAGATCAAAGCCACCTACTGGTAGATCACCATAAAAGTATCCAATAGGCACAGAACACTAGGACTCCATGTGGTGCTCCACCTATAGGTGGCCATGGTCGGTAACTTCAAAACAAAATAAATACCACCAACAGAAAGAAACTAAAAGCATGCTCTGTAACCTACTAAAGTTTCGGTTACACCAAATACATTTGACACAATGAACTACGCCAAAAGTAATATGATTGAAATGTCATGGCTCTTCATATGGAGGAGTCTGGACATTATACCTCCAAAGGAAGACTTATGAACGTCATTCAGCAAACCTTGGTTGGTTGTTGGTTCTTCAGTTTAGGGGCTGCGACAACCCCCGTGTACTTTGGGTGTGTGTAGAATCTGTCTGATAACCGGTGTTAATTGTGATGACTGTATTAGTGTGTGTTTCTGTTTGTTAATTCAAGTGAGGACTGCATATTTTGAATTTTTCAAGTAGTTCCTACTTTTGTCGCCAAACGCCACCATCAACGACCAACTATTTCAGAAATTAGTTACCAGATGCCACCGCAGTCAGCTCTTGATGATGAACGTAGGAACTTAAGAACGTTAGTCAAATGTTTAACCTATATTAATTTAGCTTCACACAGGTAATTAGTGGAAGGTTCTTTAACATGCCATAAATCTATGACATGGGACCGCCGGCTTTACTTCCCCTCCGATGTTGGGCACAGAAGCTCAGCATGCTACCAACTACGCTCAGCAAACCTTAACCAGATAAGCTTCGAACTAACAGAAGTAAAAAACAACACAAGCCCCCTTAATTTTTTTGTCCAACTTAAATTTGGTTTTGGTCACCACACAAACACCTCCCCACCTCCGCTCTCGTCAAACTCGGCCCCTTACTTGCATGCCACATGGACATTCGTATTTCATCCTTACATCTTCCAAGTTCAGATTCGTCAAGTCTCTGTTTCATGGCTTTCTTTCCCATTCTTTAAAATTGGTTTAGGACACCACTTTGAGCATGGAGTAAGTCGTACCCGAGATTCCTTGAGTCCATATTTGCAATGAAACGACTGAAATAAGCCGAAAATAATTTCTGCCCAATCAATACCATGTATTCTGCAAAAAGTGTATTTTACAAATAGTGGGACATGAATCCTCCATTAAGGTCTTCAGGAGGTAACATGACACATGTTGAAAGCACTCATCTGTAAATAGCACTTTCATTTTGAAAAATAGCATTTTGTAGCATTTAAAAGTTTGTCACCAGGTATGATAAAAATTTAACAGTTCAAAATTAATATGCAAGGAAATTAATTCAAACATGCACAGGATTGAAAATATGGATGTTTCTGATTAACGGCATAAGCATTTAATATAATAACTGGCCCAACGGCAAAATGAGTGGAGGAGGAGCCAATCACTCTCATGGCTCCCAACGGTCATAGAGGCGGAAGAGGTCAGGCCAGACGGACTGGCTGTAAAGGCGCACCTCAGTAGTACTTGAGTATGCGGCAGTTCGTTGCAGTCTCTGTGTTCGGTCCTGCATGTCTCATTCTTTGTGAGCCGCAGGATAAGGCTCAGAGATCATAGTGTGTGGGTCTCGTCCTGGCAAGCTGAGATCCACCCTAAACAAATTCACGCCAGTGGCACTTCTTCCGAACGTCACTTTTCAAAGTCCAATGGCGATGGGATATGGACGGTGGGGGCAGGTTATGGGTGTAACTGGAAGCCCCTAGTTCGGTCCTGCACGTTGGCAGCAGATGTGTGATGGTCGTCTTCCGGAGACTCTGTGACTACTCAGGAATTCAGTCCTGCATCTGTGTTTGGGCAAGCCTATTTAGGATCACCGCTGCCCACCCCACATGGGGAAGGCCCTAGAAAAGGTGGGCTAAACATCGGAAGTCACAATCTTGGTCAGACTGGGCAACCCCATTCAGCAGGTCACCCCTCATGCGGTCGAAACTCAAAAACAGTAAAGAATCACAAATTGATTATTGGATCATGGAACATCAGAACTTTGCTTGATATGGACAATAACGTTAGACCTGAGAGAAGGTCAGCTCTCGTAACCCATGAGTTATTAAGACTCAACTTTGACATTGCTTCTCTCAGTGAAACTAGGCTGTCTTCTGAAGGCAAGATTACTGAATCTGGAACAGGATATACCATCTTCTGGAAAGGAAAGAAGGAGGGTGAATGTCATGTTCATGGTGTGGGCTTCGCTGTGAAGACCAAACTGGTAAATTATCACCAACTTACGCCCATTGCAATCAGCGAAAGGCTCATGACTCTCCGCATACCACTCTCACGAGGATCCTTTATGACACTCATCTCTGCCTATGCTCCTACCTTAGGGTCTGATGATGAAGTAAAGGCTCAGTTCTATAATCAGCATAGTGAAATCATCTCCAAGGTACCATCTGCAGATAAACTCTTGCTCCTCGGTGACTTCAATGCCAGAGTTGGGAAAGATCACAGGCTATGGAATAATGTGATGGGCAAACAGGGATTTGGAAAATGTAATCCCAATGGACTGTTGCTTCTTGGTCTTTGTGCAGAACACAAACTTTTCATTACCAACATGCAGTTCCGGCTACCTGACCGCTTCAAAACCACGTGGATGCATCCTCGTTCCAAACATTGGCACATTCTTGATTATATCATTACCCGGCAATGTGATAAGAAGGACACTCTTATTACCAGAACAGCAAGGAATATAGACGATTGCTGGACAGATCATAAACTTCTTATATGTAAGCTCAGGATATCCATCAGACCTAAACCACCTAGGAACATCAAAAATTTGCCAAGAAAGAAGTTTAATACATCCGAACTTCAGGATGAATCCATGTACAAACATTTTGGAAACAGGATCGTCACCCAATTATCAGAAAACCCAGTAACAAATGACATTCAGCAAGAATGGGTCACACTACAGAAGATTATCACACAGTCAGCTGAGGAAACCATTGGTTTTATCGTGCGGAAAAGACAAGACTGGTTTGATGACAACAATGAGGAAATTCTGTCTCTCATCAATGCCAAAAGGAATGCCTATCTTGCCCATCTTCAAGACCCAACTTCCAACACAAAGAGAGATAAACTACTGGAACTCAAGGGTAAATGCCAGACGCAGATAAGGCAGATTAAAAATACTTGGTGGCAACAGAAGGCTCAGGAACTGCAGAGACTATCGGATGCTCGAGACTTGAGGAACTTCTATGCCGTACTCAAGGAAATATATGGACCATCTCGCTCATCATCAGGTACACTGAAAAGCGCTGATAATTCTACTACCTTTACTGATAGTCAAGAAATCTTGGAACGCTGGAAGGAGCACTTCTCCAATTTCCTAAATCGTCCATCAGAAGCTGCTGAAGACTTCCTCTGTGATGAGCCGCAACAACCTGAACAACTGTGGTTGGCAGTACTTCCTACTTATCATGAATTCAGTGCAGCTCTCACCCAATTGAAACCCAGAAAAGCACCTGGCCCAGATAACATCCCTCTGGAGCTAATTCAAGCCGGAGGTCATTCCCTCAAAACAAGAATTTTCATCCTTATCCTCAGAATATGGGAATCAAGAAAGTTACCTGGAGACCTAAAGAATGCCACTATTGTCACTATCTTTAAAAAGGGTGATCGCAGTGTTTGTGGCAACTACCGTGGTATATCACTGCTATCAATTGTGGGGAAGATTCTTGCAAGAATTCTACTTAACCGCCTCAAGGTTATATCTGAGAAGATCCTCCCAGAGTCACAATGCGGATTTAGAACTTCCAGAAGCACAATTGACTTGATTTTCTGTGTGAGACAGCTACAAGAAAAATGTAGAGAACAACAGAATCCACTCTTCTTAGTCTTTTATGACTTGGAAAAGGCATTTGATTCGGTTCCAAGACCAGCCATGTGGGCGGAGCTGAAGCGGTTTGGTTGCCCTCAGCGTTTTGTAGATCTAATCAAGGCCCTCCATGATGGCATGACAGGTCAGGTTTGCCATCAGAATAAGATGTCCGATGAATTTCCCATTACCCATGGACTGAAACAAGGATGTGTACTGGCTCCAACGCTTTTTGCGCTGTACTTGGCTGCAATGCTTTATGATTCACCCACAAACATCCCAGGTGTGGAGATCAAGTATCGTTTTGATGGAGGGCTTTTCAACCTAACTCGTCTCCGCTCCTTGAGGAAAACTCAGGTTACTAAGGTTACTAACATGTTGTATGCAGATGATGCTGCGTCGCCAACTCTCACACCAGAAGAGCTGCAAGAGTCAGTTAATTGTTACAAAAGTGCATGTGATCGCTTTAGTCTTACCATAAATGTCAATAAGACTAAAGTCTTGGCACAACCTTCACCAGGCACACCTCTTCCTCAGTTCAATATCTCCATCTCAAATTTGCCATTAGAACAGGTTGACCGCTTCTCGTACCTGGGCAGTACCATTTCTGTGAGCTGTACCTGTGAGCAGGATGTGGATAAGAGAATTGGCGCAGCCCATGCAGCATATGGACGATTAGCGCACCTGGTCTTCACGAATAAAGATCAGTCCATGAGTACAAAGCTTATGGTGTACAAAGCAGTAGTCATTTCTACATTGTTGTATGGCTGTGAAACGTGGACCCTTTACCGACGTGATCTTAGGAAGCTTGAGCGTTTCCACCTACAAAAACTTCGATCAATCCTGAGGATTAAATGGGAAGACCGCATTACCAATATTGCTGTTCTGGAAAAGGCTCAAATCAACAGCATAGAATCATCCATAATAGGTCACCAATTTAGATGGATTGGTCATGTCCATCGGATGGATGATGTGAGATTACCTCGTCAGATGCTATGTGGTGAGTTATGCTGTGGCACCAGGCCTCATGGTGGTCCTAAGAGGCGCTACAAGGACCAATTTAAGCAGACCCTGAAATTGACAGGTCTTGATTCACAAACCTGGGACATGCTGGCTGAAGACCGCTCAACTTGGCGCCGTACCATCTCAGATACTGTAAAAACGTTTGAAAGGGATCGACGCACACATGAAGAGGCCAAGCGTCAAGCTAGGAAACTTCGAGCAGCCCAACCACGTCCTCCTCCAGCAATACTATGTGACTTGTGTGGTCGCTTGTTCCATGCCAGGATTGGACTCTTTAGTCACCGTAAACACATCCACAAACTGGACTGAAGGAAGAAGATTTATACTCGGATTCGAGTTAAAGCCGATGATGATGAATAACTAGCAACCCGACCCGGCTTCGCCCGGAAACAGTTATGAATGCATTACGCGATAAGCGTTTTTTTTTTTCCAATGTCAATGAACAACGACCAATATCCGTTTTACATCTCGGCATGATGGGTTAAAATCACCGACTGGACTATTAATTATATTATCATGGAGATGCATGTGCAACAAATTTTTGTCAGACGTAATTTAAGAATGGCGAGGTGCATGCAGCACAAATCCCCCTTCCGTCCAATCTTAACTTGACTGTGAATTTTGCGGAACGAAAAGTTACCAGGCGAAATGAAGAAAATCCGATTTGCACTTCCAGGGAAACTCCAAACACAACCACTCTTCTCTCAAGTTTTTTACTCATCAGGACTCGACAGTTTGCTGCTGGCTGTATCTGGGGCAATAAGCTCGTCCGCTAGCTAAGCTGTCACTGGGGTGATAGACTCGCCCCTAGCCAGCTCGTAAACTGTCGCCTCAAACTGAATGGAGATTGTTGGAAGAAATGAAAACGTAAAAACACTCATAGTAGGCGATGTATTGAAGATAGAGGGCTTTTTTGTAGAACTTTTCATGCTGAACAATTCTTACACTCATAGTATATAGATATTTTTAAAGGTTTGCCCAGCGTAAGCTTAAAAAGCGCACGGACGCCTTTTTTTCCGACCTTTTCACTGAAATCGTTAGTGCTTGACTCCCTTTGGTAATAAATAAATAATTTTCTACAGAAACCTTCCTCGAGATATCCTTTACAGAATGGTGTAAACCTCATCAAAATCCATTCAGTGGTTCTCGAGATTACCTGTGATATCCAAGAATCAGGGACTTCGTTTTATACCACGTAGAGGTTATATGCCAATCAGTATAATTTAATATAATATAATCCCCCTTCCGTCCAATCTTAAATTGACTGTGAATTTTGCGGAACGAAAAGTTCACAGGCGAAATGAGAGTTGCACTTCCAGGGAATGGCAGGGTGAATGAAACTCAAATCCCCCTTCCATCCAATCTTAACTTGCTTGTGTGTCACAGGCGAAGTGAAGAAAACCCGAGTTGCACTTCCAGGGAAACTCCAGACACAACCACCCTTCTCAGAAGTCTTAACTCAACACGACTTAAACGGTTTGCTGCTGGCTGTATCTGGGGCAATAGGTTCACCCGCTAGCTAGGCTGTAACAGGGATGATAGACTCGCCCTTAGCTAGCTCGTAAACTGTCGCCTCAGTAGTTGAATGGACATGGTTGGGAGAAATTAAAACGTAAAAACACTTATAGTGGGCGATGTATTGAAGATAGAGATATGTTCGCGTGGACTTTTTTGTAGAACTTTTCATGCTGAACAATTCTTACACTCATAGCATTTAGATATTTCGCCTTGACGCCAGTTTCTTCTTAAACTTTTCCACTGAAATCGCTACTGCTTGGCTTCCTTTGATCATAAATAAATTATTTTCTACAGAAATCATCCTTGAGATATCCTTGACAGATTGGTGAAAACCGCATCAAAATCCATCGTGTGGTTCTCGAGTTTACCCGTGTCATCCGAGAATCAGGAACTTTGTTTTATACTAAGTAGAGATAGAGATGTGAATTGTACATTTACTTAACTTGAGGTAAATACCATACAACGGATAATTAACTCCCTCATTATTCCCCTTCCAATGAGGGCCGGTGATGAGGTGCATTGAATTTCTATTTGCCAGGTGGTTTAGTGCCGGCCTCCTTATCTTCATGTGTGCTAAGATTGCCAGAGAGAAAATGCGTATTATGCAGCACTGAAGAAAATAACATGTACTACCCTCACTTTTCAAGATATTTCACTGTAGTTTACATCTCCTTGTAGCTAAGTGATGCCTTTCTTTACTCATTGTAATAATATCATAAAAATAATTCACAGTGCCAAGTAAAAAAATAAATTTTCTCATGCAATTTTGAAAAAATAAACAAATCAAATTTGGATCTCTATACTACCTAGTATTTTGATTGTAGTCATCTAAATTTTTATAATTCTGTGCACATTGACTTATTGTTTACCACTTTACAAAATATCACTATCTTGAGATAGATAGTCCTTCCAAAAAACAACTTTTCCTGATCACCACTCACACCTGTTATATGTACGTTTAGGGCCAGGCGTCTCGAGAAATACAAGAGTGGGTTGAAATTAGACGTGATCAGATTAATTTCACGGAAATTGGGAACCTGGTCATTATCGTTATTATCTCCGTCAACTCTGGCATTATTCCCGTCACTATCATTACTGTCTGAATCAGAAAATTCATGAACCACTGTTGAAAGAGTAGGCATGTTTACATCATCACTGTCGTCATTATTTGAATTATTACCAGCATCATTATCACTCTCAGCATAATCTGACTCATCGCCTGATTCGACATAATCAGAATCATCGTTCAGTGAATTAACATACTCTACCAAATCATCGTCATCATTTTCAAACACAACACGAGAACTAGTCGCCATTATTACAAACACATGGACTGCAGGTAGGCGCCAAACAACTGAAATTGAAAAATTCGTAACATAAACACAACACGCCACACAGAGATTCTAGTGGTAGATTTAGAAACAACGTAGTTTCTTCCACAGTGCGGTACCGACTGGAGCTGCCATCTGTCATATTATTTGCTAACTATTACAACTTATTTCGACAGTTGCAACATGGAGTGCAATCGCGCTCCTGGCACTTTTAGCTAGCATATAGAGGAGCGCTATCGCGCTCCCCGGCACTCTAAGAGTTAATGGTCAAATGCCACTCTTTGAATCCAGTCTCATAAGACCAGTTATTAAAAGAAATCAATGGAACTTGGCAAGGAGTTAGTCGGGAGACAGTACAAAAGGATTTCATGGATATCTCACAGAATTTGAACCAATTCGCCCACCGAGTCCAGGACAGCCCACTATTATTGTCATTCCACCTGCTACATGGTAAACTTCATAAGACAAGCTCGCTTTATTCTAACAATCAGTGGACCAGTACAACTCTGGGCTGGCCCCATCTCGCTTGTGGAGTTAGCACCGCACCGATAACACCAGCACAACACCTGATACTCGTCTCACATCATACAACCAACCGACAGCACTTGAGCTCAATCTTGCCAAGTGGCCAGGCTGGTGCCTTTATTTTCAGAGGGCTCACATTTCTGTATGGTATCAAGTTTCTACATTTCTTTAAAACTGATATTGGGATTTTAGTACTTCTAACACTCCCTTAGTAAAAAAAAAACCACAAAAAAACAACAACAAAAAAACACACACACAACAGGAGACTTTGAGCATAATGAACATTCCAAAGTGATAGCGGATAAGCTGCTGATAATGTTTGGAGTAAAAGCAGAGTACTGGCCGTTTCATTTTCAATGAACTTTATTATACACGGAGTGGATAGTTTCAGTAGAGAAGGTGCGACACTAGAATCATCAAGTTAACAGCATGTTATCAATTATTCATTGCCCTCTTTCTCTTGTACACAACACGATGTACTTCACATGCGAGCCTTGTTTACGGAGACTTCATCAACTTTTCCAAGGTGTGAGCATCCACATTGTTGTTGCTGCTGCTGCGTCATCGCGATGTGTGATAACCTGTGTTATTGTAATGGCTGTGTATTTGTAAATTGGGGATAGGATTAGGGAGGCGGTACCATGGTTGGCTGAGGTGGGAATCGAACCCTCCTTTTCTCAGTTTTGCTTCACGAGCCAGAGTGTACCCCATCTGCCATAGATTCGAATGTTGGCGAGTATTTAACTCTTCATGGAACATCGGGTAGGAGTAATTCACTCTACTATCTGCTGTTTAGAGAACAAGGCTGTCTCCATTTTTCTGTCATAGGACTGTTGTTTCTTCACTTCTGTGATGAGGAGATGACCTATAAGTTGTCACTTCCTCTTAAATATGTAGCCTACCCGTCGACGACAAGTAATGAAAGGTAGGCATTGTACAAGGAAGGGGAGCACGTAATACTCACATTACAAATAGGCAATACGCCAATAAGAGGCCACATGAACGCAGACAATCCGTGCAACGAGCTTTGACCGAAGGAAAATCGGAAAAAGACGGAGCAACACCACAAACAACACTTCAACTCCCGCCATTCGCGAGTGCCAGCCACCAAAATAAATTCTTCACTCGCTGGAATGCAGCTTTAGAGCGCTCTAGTTAGTAAGTGGTTCGGATGTTAAGGAAAATGCATTTTTTCCTTCAGCTTATTTTGCCGTAAAATTTTAAAAAATAAGTACGAATGAATTCGTTTAAACAAATTATATTTTGACTGTAATTGAATTATCGGCCACTTTTATGGTTTTCGTCGATCATTTTAGTGATATGAATTCGTTATATTTTGAGCGCTATTGTAGGCACATGTTATCTGGGTGGAGTTTCAAACGTCTGCAACAGGCAGATAGCAGGTTCAGAAGACCTGATTGCGATACTGTACAAAGCCTCTGTGAGAATGTCTCAGATAAAAATTTACCTCAAAGCAATTAGTCAACCAGGAAACAGATTGGCCCCACTGAAGTGATGTGCATCATCCGTAAAGTGAAGTGTGCTTCCTGTTAGGCACCGATTATCCGACCTAAACTGGACTTGAGTACGTCGGAAATGAACTAAAACAAATAGGTAAGCTACACTGTATTACTAGAACATTGACAAGTTTTACTCTATTTATCAGTTCATTGTACATGGAGTATTGAACAAAAACGTTCCCAATACCTTAACACTGCTGCCAATGCAACTTGTATAGACCAATGTTGACAATCCTGTGAACTATGTAGTGCACCTTTCATGTCTACTCCAAAGATTTAAATGGTCACATTTTATCAGTCTCAAAGGTTTTCTTAAGTTAAGTTACACAGAATATACAAACACGCAATTACTGGTATACCTTTTTGTGACTCTTTACTGACAATCTGTAAAACAGTAGCCTATCCAAATTCAACTCACACATTGTAAAGAATACTTTCATCATATTATACAACATTCCCCAAAGCAAGGAGAACGCCTAACATACATTGCTATTCATATCACGATACATACTTTACACTTTTATTTATAGTGTCACAGAGTGGTGCAATAGCACCTAGTGTAATGTTATACAGTGTTGGTATTACTACTAGTGGAGTGTCACAGTGTGGTGCAATAGCACCTAGTGTAGTGTTATACAGTGTTGGTATTACTACTAGTGGAGTGACACAGTGTGGTGCAATAGCACATAGTGTGGTGTGATACAGTGTTACAGTATATATATATATATATATATATAGTATGATCAAGTAGGGAGTGATAGAGGAGTAACACCTCTTTAAAAAACCTTGGTCCAGCTGGCCCGGCTGGTAGTACCTTGTTAGGGTCCCTTGCCAGGGTTACGGTGAAGTCCTCAACGGTACCTGCAGTGGAAGAGGTGAACTCTGGCACAGTGTGGTTGGCGGAAGGGGCAGCCTATTGCTCAGGTTTAATAGGGCAAACTATTGTCCATAGTTATGATGGGCAGGTTTTGGCCCAACGGCAAAATGAGCGGATGAGGAGCCAATCACTCTCATGGCTCCCAACGGTCATAGAGGCGGAAGAGGCCACGCCAGACGGACTGGCTGTAAAGGCGCACCTCAGTAGTACTTGAGTATGCGGCAGTTCGTTGCAGTCTCTGTGTTCGGTCCTGCATGTCTCATTCTTTGTGAGCCGCAGGATAAGGCTCAGAGATCATAGTGTGTGGGTCTCGTCCTGGCAAGCTGAGATCCACCCTAAACAAATTCACGCCAGTGGCACTTCTTCCGAACGTCACTTTTCAAAGTCCAACGGCGATGGGATATGGACGGTGGGGGCAGGTTATGGGTGTAACTGGAAGCCCCTAGTTCGGTCCTGCACGTTGGCAGCAGATGTGTGATGGTCGTCTTCCGGAGACTCTGTGACTACTCAGGAATTCGGTCCTGCATCTGTGTTTGGGCAGGCCTATTTAGGATCACCGCTGCCCACCCCACATGGGGAAGGCCCTAGAAAAGGTGGGCTAAACATCGGAAGTCACAATCTTGGTCCGGCTGGGCAACCGCACTCAGCAGGTCACCCCTCATGTTGTCGAAACTCAAAAACAGTAAAGAATCACAATTTGATTATTGGATCATGGAACATCAGAACCTTTCTTGATTTTGACAATAACATTAGACCTGAGAGAAGGTCAGCTCTCGTAACCCATGAGTTATCAAGACTCAACGTTGACATTGCTGCTCTCAGTGAAACTAGGCTGTCTGCTGAAGGCAAGATTACTGAATCTGGAACAGGATATACCATCTTCTGGAAAGGAAAGGATGAGGGTGAATGTCGTATTCATGGTGTGGGCTTCGCTGTGAAGACCAAACTGGTAAATTATCACCAACTTACGCCCATTGCAATCAGCGAAAGGCTCATGACTCTCCGCATACCACTCTCAGGAGGTTCCTTTATGACACTCATCTCTGCCTATGCTCCTACCTTAAATTCTGATGATGAAGTAGAGGCTCAGTTCTATAATCAGCTAAGTGAAATCATCTCCAAGGTACCATCTGCAGATAAACTCTTGCTCCTCGGTGACTTCAATGCCAGAGTTGGGAAAGATCACAGGCTATGGAATAATGTGATGGGCAAACAGGGACTTGGAAAATGTAATTCCAATGGATTGTTGCTTCTTGGTCTTTGTGCAGAACACGAACTTTTCATTACCAACATGCAGTTCCGGCTACCTGACCGCTTCAAAACCACGTGGATGCATCCTCGTTCCAAACATTGGCACATTCTTGATTATATCATTACCCGGCAATGTGATAAGAAGGACACTCTTATTACCAGAACAGCAAGGAATATAGACGATTGTTGGACAGATCATAAACTTCTTATATGTAAGCTCAGGATATCCATCAGACCTAAACCACCTAGGAACATCAAAAATTTGCCAAGGAAGAAGTTTAATACATCCAAACTTCAGGATGAATCCATGTACAAACATTTTGGAAACAGGATCGTCACCCAGTTATCAGAAAACCCAGTAACAAATGATATTCAGCAAGAATGGGCCACATTACAGAAGATTATCACACAGTCAGCTGAGGAAACCATTGGTTTTATCGTGCGGAAAAGACAAGACTGGTTTGATGACAACAATGAGGAAATTCTGTCTCTCATCAATGCCAAAAGGAATGCCTATCTTGCCCATCTTCAAGACCCAACTTCCAACACAAAGAGAGATAAACTACTGGAACTCAAGGGTAAATGCCAGACGCAGATAAGGCAGATTAAAAATACTTGGTGGCAACAGAAGGCTCAGGAACTGCAGAGACTATCGGATGCTCGAGACTTGAGGAACTTCTATGCCGTACTCAAGGAAATATATGGACCATCTCACTCATCATCAGGTACACTGAAAAGCGCTGATAATTCTACTACCTTTACTGATAGTCAAGAAATCTTGGAACGCTGGAAGGAGCACTTCTCCAATCTCCTAAATCGTCCATCAGAAGCTGCTGAAGACTTCCTCTGTGATGTGCCGCAACAACCTGAACAACTGTGGTTGGCAGTACCTCCTACTTATCATGAATTCAGTGCAGCTCTCACCCAATTGAAACCCAGAAAAGCACCTGGCCCAGATAACATCCCTCTGGAACTAATTCAAGCCGGAGGTCATTCCCCCAAAACAAGAATTTTCATCCTTATCCTCAGAATATGGGAATCAAGAAAGGTACCTGGAGACCTAAAGAATGCCACTATCGTCACTATCTTTAAAAAGGGTGATCGCAGTGTTTGTGGCAACTACCGTGGTATATCACTGCTATCAATTGTGGGGAAGATTCTTGCAAGAATTCTACTTAACCGCCTCAAGGTTATCTCTGAGAAGATCCTCCCAGAGTCACAATGCGGATTTAGAACTTCCAGAAGCACAATTGACTTGATTTTCTGTGTGAGACAGCTACAAGAAAAATGTAGAGAACAACAGAATCCACTCTTCTTAGTCTTTTATGACTTGGAAAAGGCATTTGATTCGGTTCCAAGACCTGCCATGTGGGCAGTGCTGAAGCGGTTTGGTTGCCCTCAGCGTTTTGTGGATCTAATCAAGGCCCTCCATGATGGCATGACAGGTCAGGTTTGCCATCAGAATAAGATGTCCGATGAATTTCCCATTACCCATGGACTGAAACAAGGATGTGTACTGGCTCCAACGCTTTTTGCGCTGTACTTGGCTGCAATGCTTTATGATTCACCCACAAACATCCCAGGTGTGGAGGTCAAGTATCGTCTCCGCTCCTTGAGGAAAACTCAGGTTACTAAGGTTACTAACATGTTGTATGCAGATGATGATGCGTCGCCAACTCTCACACCAGAAGAGCTGCAAGAGTCAGTTAATTGTTACAAAAGTGCATGTGATCGCTTTGGTCTTACCATAAATGTCAATAAGACTAAGGTCTTGGCACAACCTTCACCAGGCACACCTCTTCCTCAGTTCAATATCTCCATTTCAAATTTGCCATTAGAACAGGTTGACCACTTCTCGTACCTGGGCAGTACCATTTCTGTGAGCTGTACCTGTGAGCAGGATGTGGATAAGAGAATTGGCGCAGCCCATGCAGCATATGGACGATTAGCGCACCGGGTCTTCAGGAATAAAGATCTGTCCATGAGTACAAAGCTTATGGTGTACAAAGCAGTAGTCATTTCTACATTGTTGTATGGCTGTGAAACGTAGACCCTTTACCGATGTGATCTTAGGAAGCTTGAGCGTTTCCACCTACAAAAACTTCGATCAATCCTGAGGATTAAATGGGAAGACCGCATTACCAATATTGCTGTTCTGGAAAAGCCTCAAATCAACAGCATAGAATCATCCATAATAGGTCACCAATTTAGATGGATTGGTCATGTCCATCGGATGGATGATGTGAGATTACCTCGTCAAATGCTATATGGTGAGTTATGCTATGGCACCAGACCTCATGGTGGTCCTAAGAGGCGCTACAAGGACCAATTTAAGCAGACCCTGAAATTGACAGGTCTTGATTCACAAACCTGGGACATGCTGGCTGAAGACCGCTCAACTTGGCGCCGTACCATCTCGGATACTGTAAAGACGTTTGAAAGGGATCGACGCATACATGAAGAGGCCAAGCGTCAAGCTAGGAAACTTCGAGCAGCCCAACCACGTCCTCCTCCAGCAATACTATGTGACTTGTGTGGTCGCTTGTTCCATGCCAGGATTGGACTCTTTAGTCACCGTAAACACATCCACAAACTGGACTGAAGGAAGAAGATTTATACTCGGATTCGAGTTAAAGCCGATGATGATGATGATAGTGGTCAATTACTAGAAATGAGGGCCGCACGATAATAATAAAATAATGTTATTGGTTTTACGTCCCTTTTAACTACTCTGGCTTTTAGAGACGCTGGGGTGCCAGAATTTTGCCCCGAAGGAGATCTTTAACGTGCCAGTAAATCTACTGACACGGCTCGCTCGCATTTGCGCACCCTCAAATGCCAGCTGACTGCGCCAGGATACGATCCTGCAACCTTGGGCCCAGCAGCGAGAACGTTACCGCTGAGCCGTGCGATAATAACCAATACCGGTATAAGCATAACCATATTATTCTAATTTTTAAAACAGAATCGATATAAACGATTGGAATATTTCTTTTATTAGCACAACCAAATGAAACTACAAAATAATTTCTCCAAAAACATCGTTTTATTGGCGATAAACAGTGGACATGCGGCAATAACAGCAGCCATTTTCTAATTGATGTTTACCCTAATCGATTGATTTCACGACAATAATCGATGTTCGTACATAACCATTATTACTTGAAAATATCGACTATTTAGCCAAAATTTCCAATGCTAGGAACTGGCAAATTTCAAAGTTGCAACGCGAAAATGTAATAAAATATTATATTTAATATTTTTCGGTAAAATGGTCACTTTTCGCATTTATCGCATTTATGGGAATATTTCGCAAGAACCCTTAGTTATCACACTTTGTCGCACATTCAGTTTCACAAATTCTGTGTATACATAGTCATAATTTGGGCTCGGATTTTTAGGTGCTAAAAAGAGGGAAAATATTTATTTTTTATGTATTAAAAATACCTGAAATATGTGACCAAAAAGTAAAAATATGTAATTATAATTTAGTTTACTAATGTAAATATAAACAATATGCAGTATTCTATGTCTCACTGACTGCTGAAGCATTACGATACACAACGAGATACATCTTCAGGTTGTCCATCACAAATGACCGACGATTATCGCGAAACTGCGGCAATATGTTTCTTGTCCTTGAGGTGTTGTGTAACTTGAGATCGCTGTTCAGCCTTGATTGCTTTCCCACATGGTTGGCAGAACAGAACGCCTCCATCAAAAGTAAAATTATCCTTAAATTCTGCAACAGACGATAACTTGTAGTTGTTTTTACTTTAGGCATCCTAGAACTGCCTTACACTTCACAGTGCCAGAAATGAACTACATGTGAGTGACACTGGTTCCAGGTAGCTCTAGCACGTGGTGCAATATGGATATGGGCAAGGAAATCCCCGGCTTCCACAGTGAGTGGCACAGGGCGACAAGTTAAGAATAACACAGTTGCAAGCTGATATACGCTCTGCTCCTCGTTGAAGTAACACAGAACAAAAATGCAAAAAACTGAAAGATCTAGCATATTCTGTCTTTTTATGTGCTAATAAGTAAAAAGCAGGAATTTACGTATTTATAGAAAAATTGCTTAAAATATGTATTTACATAAAAATCCGAGCCCTAGTCATAATAGTTACCAAATAGTTGAAGAATAGAGAAAAAAGTAAAATTCACATTGTTCGCAATTGCGATTTTCCCGTATCTCTACTTATCTGACATGTAACACCTAATTAAGTTCAGAAACGGCGGCTTCTATGCCCAAGGTTGTGGGTTCAAACCCGGCTGAAGTCGTTGGATTTTTTAAGAGCGTTAAAAATCTCTCGGTATGCCTTCTTTCGGAGGGGAAGTAAAGCCGGTGGGCCCATGTCATAGATTTATGGCATAATAAAGAACCTTTCACTAACTACAGTTGTGTGAAGCCAAAACTTGTAGGTTAGAATTGATAATGCTATATTAGTTCCAACGTTCACCACTAGGTGCTGACTGTGATGCCATCTAGTAGCCAAGTCCGCAAGCTAGTTATCGTGGACGGTAGCATTTGGTAGCAAAAGTAGGAACTACTTGAAATTATGTCTACAGTCCTTACTTGAATTAAAGTGATGGGATTCGCAGTGACTGTCGATTGTTTGCGGATGATTGTGTAATATATCGAAAGATACATGACTCACAAGACACTGCAGTACTTGACCTGAACCTGGTCTATAAGTGGGCGATTGAAAGTAAAATGAAAATAACACAAGAAAATGTAGTCTAATAAAAATAGGGAAAGTGCGAAGGCAAAATTTTCAATATAACATTGGCTCGAAAATACTTGTAGAAGAAGATTCTTGCAAATATTAGGGCATTCACGTAAGAAATGATATGAAATGGAGTAGTCATATAGGATGTGTAGTTTCTAAAGCTTACAAATCCCTGCACTTTGTAATGAGGGTATGAAAAGGAAGTAGTACCTCTGCTAAAGAATTAGGACATTATTTGTCACTTTTAAGACCTATTCTGGAATACGCCTCGGCGGTTTGGGATCCATATCAAGTAGGGCTCATCAACGAGTTCGAAATGGTTCAATGAAAGGTCGCTAAGTACCATGTATTTTAGAGTAAATAAATACTAGTTTGTTTATCTTTTGTTTAAACTGTTTAAAAGAATCTGACTTTGCTGATATTTATCAATAGCGCTATTTAAAATGTTCAAAAAGTTAGTCCACAGGATATTAATGTGATTTCCTTCCCATGCCCATCCTACAAATAGCTCATTCAAATACCCCTGAAATTTGCCCTGATCTGCCCTGCGATACAGTTTTTTTTTTTTTTCCCAATATCGGAGTATAATTTTTTAATGTCACCGTATCTAATATTTAACTCAACCCCAGAATGGTCACTAATTGCTGGTACTTTCAGATAGTTAATATACAGCTCTTCAGGCCTTATAAGATAAACATTGTCTCTAGTATGTAACGTTTCGGTAAGGGTGGTGGGGTTACTTGGGGCCGCTCATGGACATTATGTCTTGTAAAAAGAAATATACAACTCTGGCTTGGACACATTTCCTTCAAATTTGCCACCCATGCAATTCATATCATTTTCGTTATTTTCTTGTTTCTGATACAGTTTTTAATAGCATTATTTATAATACACTTCATCTATTATTTGTCATCATTATCCTATCAACATAACATAACCAATCCAATCACATCATATAACATATCCCTATAAATCATCTACACACAACATCCTGATCATCAACACCTCTCCATGGTAACCTTTAAGAGAGAGCAAATCCCCTGTCATCCCTTTGCTGGGCCACCGCAAAGAATCCAGTAAGCACATATACTAGACTCCTTGCAGTGCCCCATCGCTGGGCGACCATGTTCTTAACCTAAAAGTGACTTATGTGACTTGTACAGTCACAAGTAGGGAAGTAATCTACTCGGGAAAATCCCCCTCCCTTAAGAATCTGTTTGCAGCGCTCGGAGCTTGGCCACAGCTAGTTGACTCACCAGACCAGTCTACTTTGGGGAGGTTTAAATCTCCTGCAATTATTATGCTCTTTTTCATATGTTTTATCATACAGTGTGTCGAGGATCGAAAAGTTATCTTCGATGCTCTGTACACCCCTACCTTTCAGTGCTCTGTACACCCCTATCACCTGAAGAGGTGGTGTAGTTGGTAGCATGCTGAACTGCTGTGCCCAAGATCGCGTGTTCAAACCCGTCTGAAGTCGTATGATTTTTTAAGAGCGTTAAAAATTCTTCAGTATGCCTTCCTTTGGAGGGGAAGTAAAGCCGGCGGTCCCATGTCATAGATTTATGGCATGTAAAAGATCCTTCCACTGACTAAACTTGTGTGAAGTTAAATTTTTAGGTTAGACTTCATTGAAACGCTCTATTAAAGTTCCAACGTTCACAACTTGGTGTCAGAGACATCTAATAGCGAAAGTTGGAACTACTTGAAATTGAACGGAACTTGTAGCTCACCCCTTGGGTGTCCGCTTGAAGCAGCTACAGCCTTTGGCGAGCCGAACATGTCCTCGGACACTCCCGGCACTGAATGCCATACGCTAAATATATAAAAATAAATACCTGAAGAGGGAATATTATTGGCCTTTCACTCACAAATGAGATGTCACGTAAGCGACAGTTTTGGTTGAGATCAAGTCTCAGGCATACCCCAAGGCATCGGAGACCTAAATGCCCACGTCGGAACTGATAGAAGAGGTTTTGAGGAAGTGATTGGTGGTGAAGGATGGGGAAACAGGAATAAGGAAGGAGAGAGATTGTTGGAACTGTGCAAGATAAATGGGCTAATGGTTGGAAACACATGGTACAAGAAGAGAGAGAGCCATAAAATTACTTGGTACAGCAGGGATTTGACTAGGAAATCAGTGGTGGACTATATTCTATGCGGGAAGGAGACAAAGAAGAGTATCACGGATATAAGGGTAATACCTTCAGAAGCCCTGGACAGTGACCACCGTCTGCTGGTCGCCAAGGTGAGAGGACTGAAGGTAAAGAGGAGAACTGAGAACCAAGAAAGAAGAATAAGGACATGGAAGCTGAAGGAGGATGGAAATAAGGAGAAGTTCCAGATATTAGTGAGGAACAAATTACCAAAGGATGATCCGAAAACAGGTGAAGAAGAATGGAATAGGTTCAAGGACGTGTTGGTAGAAGCAGCGGAAGTCGTGTGTGGCAGAACTAGTGGAAAGAAAAGGTGGAAGGAAACACCATGGTGGAACCCCAGAACTAAGGAAGCAGTGAAAAAGAAAAATGAAGCATTCAGGAAATGGTTCCAACAGAGGACAGACAGAACAAGAGAAGAATACCAAGAGCGGAAGAAAGAAGCAGGAGAAGTAGTGAAGGAAGAGAAAAAGAAATGGCTGGAGAAATGGACAGAAATGATGGAGGAGGACTGCGATGGCAGTAAGAAAGTGTTGTATGGAATGATAAAGGCAAAGAGAAGAGATACTGGGGAAAATGTCAGAATGGTGGACAGGAATGGAAAGGAGGTCGAAAATATGGAAGAAGTAAAGGTTATCTGGAGAGAATACTTCAAGGAACTCCTAAATCCAACTAAAACCAGCGTAGTGGACATTGTGGAGGAAGAAACAGACAGTGACCAAGACATTTCAGAGAAGGAATTGACATGGAAAGAAGTGGAGGAAGCATTAAAGAAGATGAAAGGGGGGAAAGGCACCGGGAATAGACGAAGTGAGTGTGGAGTTGGTGAGAGCAGCAGGGGTGATAGGCACACAGTGGCTCTTTCGAGTAATGAAAGTGAAATGGAGGGAGAAGAAAATACCAGAGGACTGGGAAAGAGGGATAATAATACCCATATTTAAAAAGGGAAGTAGGAAGGAATGCAAGAACTACAGGGGAATTACACTCATGTGCCACTGCGCCAAAATATTTGAGAAGGTACTGGAGAGAAGAATTCGGACAGAAGTTGAAGATGGGCTGAGGGAAGAACAGTATGGATTCAGGCCAGGAAGGTCAACAGTTGACCTCATCTTTGCAGTAAGACAGCTACAAGAACACCATTATGAATATGGGAAAGATCTGGTGATGACCTTCTTGGATATTGAGAAAGCATATGATAGTATTAATAGAAACAAGGTATGGGAAGCAATGAGAGCAAAAGCAGTGAACAAGGAGACAGTGGCAAGAGTGAAAGCAATGTACGAGGGAAGCAAAAGCTGTGTAAAGGTGGGAAGAGAGAGAACGGAATGGTTTCAACTGGAGAGTGGTCTGAAACAGGGAAGTGCCCTCTCACCCCTGTTATTTATAGTGGTGATGGATGAAATCATACGAAAAGTGGTAAATAGCATTGGGGAAAGGAAAATGAAGGCAATGTTGTTTGCTGATGACCTTCTGGTATGGGGAGAGGATGAGGAAGAAGTACAAGAGCAATTAGATGAGTGGGAGAAGGTAGTGTTATCATATGGGATGAAGTTCTCAGCACAAAAGAGTGAAGTGGTCATCACAACGAGGAAGAAGAACAGACTGGATATGGGCATAACACTTGGAGGACAGCAGTTGCAGAAAGTAGAATGCTTCAAGTACTTGGGAAGTATAATTGAAGAAAAGGGAGGCAATAGGATGGAAATAAATGAGAGGGGAAGGTGCGCAGATGGATTTTTCAGGAGTGTTAGGGGGATGATATGGAATAAAGATGTACCACAAAAATGTAAAGGAATCATCTACAAGACCTACTTTGTGCCAATTTTGACATATGGTTCAGAAACATGGGTGATGAAGGAAAGGGACAAGAATAAAATACGAGCAGTGGAGATGAAGTTCCAGAGGAGTAGGGTAGGAGTGACAAGAATGGACAGAGTAAGGAATGAGAGAGTCAGGGAGATGGTAAGAGAGGAACCATTGCAAAATAGAATAGAGCGATCTAGGCTACAATGGTATGGACATGTGAGGAGGATGCAAGAGGAGAGGATACCGAAGAAGATGTTTGGAATGGAAATGACGGGAAGGAGGCCAAGGGGAAGACCAAGGGACAGATGGACAAAAGAAGTTAAGAAGAGTGTGGAGGAAAGAGGAGTGTGCTGGGACACAGTAAATGACGAGAGATGGTGGATGGACAGGAAACGATGGAGAGGCTTATGTTTCAAGCAGACCCGACCAGCGGTTGGAAACTGCTCAAGATGATGATGATGACCTGAAGAGGGAATTTATTCCCTTTATCCGAGATTTGCACTCATAACATTTCATGATCCGTATCAGCCCACTTTAAAAAACTAGCACAAATAAATAGCCTACCACCTCGCTTCCCCCGATCCCTTCTGTACATTTTGTAGGTCCCTTGAATTATTTTGTTACTATTGATATCCTCATATAACCAAGATTTAGTAGCAATGACAATGTCCGAAGAATACGTCTCTACAAGATTCCAAAATTCATTTAATTTATTTCCTAAACTCCGACAATTAACCTGCAGTAATCTTAGAGTCTTACCTCCGCAGCAAATATCCCGAAATAGCTCCTTCTGTTCCCTCGGCTGGCAACATGTGGAACTGCTCCTCCTCAGGAAGGCTGGCATGAACCGATGACCCTGTCATGTAGGTTCCCTAGGTTGAAAGCGTCCCGTCGATTTAAATGCAGCCCGTCTTGGCCAACAATCCAGCAGTCAGCATCTACGTACACTAATCCCAGTTGGGCACATACCCAGTCCATGCGGTCATTTATGGTCTTAACTCGCTTTAACGGAACATCTCCCCATCGCGCGATGCCACTCATTATAATTTTTGCATTCCTAAACTTTCTTTTAGCTTTTCTGCCTAGTTTGTAGAGCTCCCCCATGATGTAATCAGCCGTAGTCCTCTTCTTTAAATCGTCCACCCCGAGATGGAGTAACAACACTTTAACTTATTCAGAGTCCTCTAAATTTGCTTCTTCCACTTGTTGGGCAAGCTGGTCAATTTTAATCCCCGGATAACACCGCACGTTTGTACCTGATTTCCTCGAGATATTCACACTCCATCGTATCATAGAATCAGCTTCATCCCCTGGAATACGCTCCGTTAGGTCCTTTAACGTCTCCTCCGATTCGTTAAGCTTTGCCTTTAAACCCTGTATAATAAGATCCCTGGATTTAATTTGCAGTCTAAAAAGTTCCGGATTGTCACAGAAGCAGTTACCTGCCTCACATTCGTCCTTCTTCACCCGAACACAGCCAAAGTGAAACCACGTCTCGCACAAACCGCACATCACACAAAACGTTGCTACACGTAGAACAGTTTATAGACACCTGGGTAACACTAGCAGTAGCGGGACCTGGATTCACTCCCACGCCACCAATAACGCCGCTATTACTAGGGCGATGAGCAACAAGTTACTCGGACCCGATATTGCACACATGCACCGGGGGACCGAGTTGCACTTAACCATCCTGCCCGCACGATAACACTCCACCGAGCAGCCCATTATTATCAGTAACAGGAAAACACGTCCGCTCACTTCAACTGAGCACAGTATCCTTCCTGTCCTCGCTGTACCTGTCCATCTCGCAGCCTCTATTGGACTGCATGTCGGCAAACTCTCCCCTCTGGTCTCGTTCGCTCTGTCATTCTCACCTCAATAAAGATGTTTAATCAAAAGAAAATACGGTAGTTTGATTGTCCACCTTTTCAACATCTATCCTATTTGCATGTATTATAGTTATTCTGTGTTGGTATGTATTGTGAGTACCGTATGTTTCCTTCATGGAAATTGGTATGTTTTGTATGTAAAGTTGTTATATGTTAATGGAAGACAGGCTGACCTCCAAAACATGAACCTGTTAATAATAAAGGCGGACAATCAGACTCTCTCCTTTTGATTAACTACGTCGATACGGAGCATTATGGAGAAGAATAACACTGCACTGATATAATGACGGGTTCAATGTAAAGTATCTGTTTCAGCGAGTCACTCTCGAGTGCTCCCCCATCACGTGTTTGCGCTGGCAGTGTTTGAGGACTACGTGTACTGGACCGACTGGGAAACCAAGTCCGTAAGTCGCTGCCATAAATACAACGGCAGCGATGCGAAGTCACTCATCATCACTATACATCGGCCCATGGATATACAAGTGCTGCATCCATATCGGCAGAGGAATCGTGAGTATCCTTAGCTCCAAGTGCTCTGTCTATACTGTTTGCGTTGACCAGGCAGAGAGATATACCCAAAGCCACCTTAAATAAGTTACTAAAAAACCAGCATGGTCACCATGTTACCAACACCAAACACTTCCATGTAACTTTTGCTAAATTGAAGGTAGCTCTTTGCCTTAATATATTATATAGTATTTGGGTGGGCGCCAGTTTATGAGCAGAAAGCTAGTGAACGATTGGGTAAAGCACAGCACAACTCTCCCTTCACTATCACCAACCAGAATACATCATAGTGGTAGTGGGATCCATAATACAAGTACTGTCTGTAGCAAACAATCACTCCCTGGGAAAATGGCTCTGACCCTTTATGGTTGATACATCATAATGCATATTATTTTCTTGAATCTAATCACTCCTTTTATAATTTCTGGCAACTCAATTCCAATCTCTCCATACACATTAGTTTTCTTTGACAAATCTGAATTCCTTCACGGATAATCTTCTTCATATTTCCTTCATACTTCATACGACCTCTGTGGGTTGGGGCTGTAGAATAGACCCACGGTATTCCCTGCCTGTCGTAAAAGGCGACTAAAAGGGAACCGAGCAGCCGCCGGTATAAGTGGCTCCCCTCTTTCGCAAATTGCAGATAGGGTCAGGGCACTCTTTTGTCCTTGGAGTGAGAAATCGCTCCTAAAGGTGGATGAACCAACAGGATTTGGTCAACAGCATAAGAATGGAGAAGGCAACGGGAAACCACTCCATTAAAGACCTTTATGTGTATCCCAAGAAAACCTATGATGAGTCCAAAGACAAATGTTAGTGAAGTTGGCAACTGCGGGATCACACCTCAAAGGAATGATGTCGGGCCCAGCAGGAGAGGAAATGGGGCCTCTCAGGTCGTTATCCGGAGAAATCCCTATTTTAAAATTGGAACATGGAATGTTTGAACTATGTTACAAGCTGGGAAACTAGAGAACTTGAAAAGAGAAATAGACCGATATAAATTAGATATTTTAGGATTAGCTGAAACACGTTGGAGAGAAGAAGGAGAGTTCACAAGCGGAGACTACAAAGTCTTGCACTCCGGAAGTGAGAATGGTCAAGGCGGTGTAGGTTTGGTACTAAATGCTAACTCTTCAAGAGCCCTACTGGATGTTGAAGCTATTGGAAACAGAATTATCATAGCACGTTTTCTGGCAACACCCGTAAATTTAGTTGTGGTGCAAGTATATATGCCTACGTCCAGCAGTGATGATGATAAGGTCGAAGAAATGTATGAGAAACTGGAAGAATTACTGCGTAAGACAAAGGCTAGCGAGAACATTATTATAATGGGAGACTGGAATGCAGTGATTGGTGAGCGAAAAGAAGGATTTGCAATAGGAGGGTATGGTCTTGGTAGAAGGGTAGAAGAAATTCACGTGGTCAACGTCTTCTCGAATTCTGTGAACAAGAGAGGTTCGTTATAAGTAACACTTGGTTTACCTCACCAAAGAGGCGGAGATATACTTGGAAAAAGCCAGGTGATGATCAACGTTACCAGATTGACTATATTCTTGTCAAGGAAAGATACAAAAATCAAGTGAAGAAATCCATGGCATATCCGGGTGCTGACATCTGTTCTGATCATTCTCTACTAGTAATGAGTACGGAACTGAAATTTAAAAGCAGGATTCAGGGAAAACCAACAAAGAAGTGGAATCTTGAAGCATTTAAAAGCGAGCGGACTAAAAAGCAATATCAGGAAGCCACTGATGACAACATATCATCATATGCAAACAACTCACAAACTGTTGATCATTTATGGTCAATAGCCAAATTCTCCATCGAAAAGGCTGCTGAAGACTATGTGGGATTTGTGGAAAGAGTGAATCACAAACCATGGATCACACAGGACATTCTCATAAAGATGGATGAAAGAAGAAAATTTAAAAACAACTCTTCAGAAGTAGGCAGAAATAACTACCGAATGCTAAAGAACCAGATTGATCGACTCTGTCGGGAGAAGAAAATGGAGTGGTGGCAGTCAAAATGCGAAGAGATCGAATTTCTGCAAAAACAAGGAAGAACAGATTTAGCCTACCAAAAGATCAGGGAAAGTACTAAGAAACAAAAAGGATTCCGCACTAGACAGTTCCGTGATACACATGGGAATCCAATATCAGACCTGAATTACAAGAAGGAACACTGGCGAATGTATGTTGAAGATCTATACGCAGAACCAATTCCATTCCTTTTGCCAACAGGTGGCGATGAAGACAGGTCAATTGCAGAAGATAGAATTATTAGCTCAGAGTTCGATGAAGCTCTGATATCAATATCCATGGGTAAAACACCAGGTATTGACAATGTTCCTGCCGAACTAATCAAGAATAGTGGGGATAGTACACTTGAATGGATATTCAAATTGGTAGCAAGAATTTTCGAAGAAGGTAAATGGCCTCAGGAGTTTTACACCAGCATCATCATTCCAATTCCAAAGAAGACTGTACCAGTTGAATGTAGTGACTATCGGACCATTAGTCTCATCCCTCATGCATCAAAGATACTTCTGCAGATTTTAAGGAAAAGGATGGAAATATACATCGAACAGTATCTAGACAACTCTCAATTTGGTTTTCGAAAGAATATGTCTACACGTGATGCTATCGGGTCCTTGCGATGTCTTGGAGAAAAGATGTTAAGTGTAAACAGAAACCTTTACGTGTGCTTTGTGGACTTCGAAAAAGCATTTGATAAAGTCAGCTGGCACAAGCTGTTTCCTCTTCTGAATCAAATTGGTTGTCCCCATCGATTAATCAGATTAATATTTGATCTGTATATAAATCAAACTGCTGTTGTTCGGCTTGGAAATGACGTATCAGAACCCGCCAAGATCCCCAAAGGTGTGCGACAAGGTTGTTTGCTGTCCCCTGGACTGTTCAATGCCTTCGCTGAAGCTATAACTAAGTGGGCTTTTAAAGGTTCTAATATGGGAGTGAAAGTTGGTGGAAGACTTATCCAGAATATTAAATTTGCTGATGATCTGGCATTACTTGCAGTAAATCCGCATACATTAACAAACATGTTGCAATGTTTAAATGATACAGCTACTGAATACTACCGACAGTAGCGGCTACGCGGGCTAAAGCTCTGCGTTAGGTCAAGGGGCCAATCTCTGCTGACTCGGGAGACGCGTGGGTTCGAGCCCCACCGTCGGCTGTCCTTGAAATGGTTTTCCGTGGTTTCCCATTTTCAACACCAGGCAAATGCTGGGACAGTACCTTCTGACAGGCCACGGCCGCTTCCTTCCACATCCTTGCCCAGTTTCATTCATCTTCAACCATTCCATCTCTCATCCCGACGCGCAGGTCACCCACGGGCGTCGACTAGAAAGACCTGCACTCGGCCTCTCAGGAGGCTACACGAAAAAAAAAAAAAAAACTACTGAATATGGAATGAAAATCAATTTTAAGAAGACCAAGATTCTGGTGATAAGTAAGCATCAACATGAACTAAATATTACCATAAATAAAGAAGCAGTACAACAGGTCAGTTTTAAATACCTTGGTCAGATCTTCACAGAAGACCTACAATGTGAAGTTGAAATCAGGAGCCGTATAGCCATGGCCAAGCAGGCATTCCGTGAAAAGCATTCTCTAATTTGTCAACGCTCGATGTCCCTCAGCCTTAGAAAACAACTGGTTAAGACCTACATATGGCCAGTTGCAATGTACTGCAGTGAGACCTGGTCAATGAATAGAGGTGACATTAAACGACTAGAAGCGTTTGAGATGTGGTGTTGGCGCCGAATGGAAAAGATCAGCTGGGTAGAGAAAATAACCAACATAACGGTGCTGGATCGAATAAAGGAGAAACGGCAAATGATCTGCCAGATATATAGAAGGAGATCCACCTGGCTTGGCCACAGGTTACGACATGGTGGCCTGATGATCGACATACTAGAAGGCAAAATACCCGGAAAACGCCCTCGCGGGAGGCCACGGAACACTTTCATGAGATCTTTCCTACATAGCTCTGGCCTACGAAATTATGAAATGGTCAAAAGGACAGCACAAGACCGAACAACGTGGAGAAGACTCATTGTACGGGCAGACCAGTCGCTTGACTGAAAAACATGATGATGATGACTTTCATTTCATTATTGTATCTTCTCCCTGAATCCAGGGGTAACGTTCTCGCTTGCTGAGCCCAAGGTTGCAGGTTCGAAACCTGGCGCAGTCAGCTGGCATTTGAGGGTGCGCAAATGCGAGGGAGCCGTGTCAGTACATTTACTGGCACGTTAAAGATCCCCTTCGGGGCAAAATTCCGGCACCCCGGCGTCTCTAAAAGCCAGGGTAGTTAAAAGGGACGTAAAACCAATAACATTATCATTATTATTATCTCCCTGAATGATCAATTATAGTAGGTCTTCTTTTCTTTTCTCGACGATCTGGTTCCTTAGTTCATAGTATCACCATTAAAACAAATCCAAAGCTGCATCAGCCATCTTGCTCGTCTAATAGCTTCTATGATAAAATATCCCGGTTCCAGCGTTTGGGCTCTTCAGTTGGTATGGTACAGTGCATTGGCAGTGCTAGCCACGCGTCTTGGTGAGGTGTACCATACTAACCGAAGGTACACTGGAACGTAACTTTGTTTGAGCTAACCGAAACATCTTATCATATTTTATTAAAATATGCTTGCTCAAACGGACAAATACGACATGTTTTCTTTCGAGAAAATTCGATTCTATAATTGCTTCTGCCGCCATCTTGCACGTTACGTATATAAAGTCTGTTGCACATCCATTATGGTCCCTTCTCTAGAGAAACTCCGTACTCCATGCTGGCAAATAGGAATGCTGCAATCACCTCTCCTTCCAATAGCACTGCTCACCAGCAGTATTATGGTTGTCTTGTACAAATATTAATACTTACTCAAGGCTTTTCCCACATTTCTGGGATGAACGTGTGCTTTGCTTTTTTCCCATACATTTGTAATTGTAATTCGTATTTTTGTTATATTTAGCCGAAAAGTGATGGATTTATAGAATGTTGGATTCAGAGATATTTGCTGATTATTATTATTATTTACTATTTCTTTGTGGAGTCAGGATCGAGGGCAATGCAACTAGTCTTGGATTTTAGGGGCAATTAAGGTGAAAAAAAAAGAACAAGAATTTGAAATGAATGAGTGAAGATCATGATAAAACTCCCAAAGTCGTCCGGGGATTTTATCTCTTGAGAGCTTTGCCTTCAGTATTCAGTGCAACTTTCCGAAGTACTGCTGAACATTGTATTTGGGTGTTGCAGTGACCCACAACCCGTGCGCGGACAATGGTGGCTGTTCGACACTGTGCCTACTCACTCCAGATGGGGGACATCGCTGTGCTTGTCCCGAGAACTACATCCTTGGTGCGGACGGAGTCACGTGTATCGCCAACTGCTCCTCGGCTCAGTTCGTGTGTGCGTCCACATACAAGTGCATTCCCTTCTGGTGGAAGTGTGACACACAGGTACTTCACCTTCTCAATTATCAATACCACGATTAATGAAAGAATATTTCCCACAATTTGTTCGCTGCGGTCGGCTGTGATCTGCCCTGCTCAGGTCGGGGGAATTTCCCAGACATTTGCTTAGCTCTCTCCATGCTGGCCGATTAGTGAAAGTGTTAAACATAGCGTATAGTCTGGTTGTCATCCTTCTATCTTCCAGAGATTCCCACCCTAGTTTTTCTATCATTTGACCAGCAGCCTTCCTTCTCCAGCTCATGGATGAGCCCTACCTGATCATCATCATCATCTTGTACAGTTTCCAGCCCCAGGCTGGGTCTGTTTGGAACATAAGCCTCGCCACTTAGTTCTTTCTTCCCACCACCTCTCCGCTGTCACTCTGGTCCAGTCCTCGCCTCTCTTCTTGACACATTCCTCCACTCCTTTCAGCCATCTATCTCTTGGTCGTTTCTTCTGCAACTGCATCTCATGTATCCTCTTGGGAATCTTCTTCTCATCCATTCTCTTTAAGTGTCCATACCACCTCAGTCTTGATGTCTCAATCCTACCTTGCAAGGGCTCCTCTTTCACCATTTCCCTGACCTTTTCATTCCTCACCCTGTCTCTTCTTGTTACTCCGATCCTACTTCGCAGGAACTTCATTTCACCTGCCTGTATTCTGCTTATGTCTCTTTTCTTCATTGTCCACGTTTCTGAAGCATAGGTCAGTATCGGGATATAGTGGCTTCTGTATAACACTTCCTTGCTTTTTTGTGGGACATCTTTATTCCACACTAAGCTCCTAATGCTTCTGCCTGTCTGCCACGTTCCGTAATCTCTTTGTCATTTCTCCCATTTTCCTCCACTATACTTCCCAAGTACTTGAGACTTTCCACCTTCTTCAGCTGTCCACCTCCAAGTGTTATCCCACTCATTGGTCTGTCCTTTTTCCTGGTCGTTAACAGGATCTCACATTTACTGATGTTGAACTTCCATCAGTGGTGTTCCTGGAGCTGTATGGGTCCCAAACCGCTGAGCCGTATTCCAAGATTGGCCTCACCAGGTGGATCTCTTGCCTATCAATACCCTCTTTACAAAATGAAGTGATTTGTACGCTTTTGAGACGAGTCTTCTTCTGTCAGAGTCCTGTTGTAGTTTGATCCTGTTTATCCACAAAGCTCTGCTGCACTCAACCTTTGACTCGCTGGCTCCAAATTGCAGACTGTCTGCATGACTAACACCCGCTGTTATATATCAGCAAGGAACATGTACACTCGCCAGTTGCCAAGAAGGCAAGACTCTGTCGCCATCATCCTAACTTTGCGGACCGGACTCTGGTAGAACAGACATGCACTCTACCCTGAGACATTTTTCAGGAGGAACTTCGTACGATAGAAATTAACAATTTTTGTTCATTTTTGAAGATAAATATTCAAATAATTTGTAAACCATTTGTGCAGGACGATTGTGGTGACGGATCGGACGAGCCCAAGCACTGCCCTGACTTCCATTGCCTCCCAGGACAATTCCAATGTCACAACAAACTCTGCATTCACCCCTCACAACTGTGCAACGGCGATGACGACTGCGGGGACAGTTCTGACGAGCGCGACTGCAACAACGTGAGTATAACTGACTGCATTCTGCTCTCGTGATGTTTATGTGTATAGTCGGTAAAACAGTGGAGGGTTTCTGTTGCAGTACACATGTCTGAACACACAGTTCAAATGTCATGGCAATGAGACGGTGCAAGACCATTGCATCTCCCTCAACAAGAAGTGCGATGGGCTAGTGGACTGCATGGACGGACTGGACGAGAAGAACTGTCCCCCCAAGACTTGCGCCACCAATCAGTACCTGTGCAACAACAACAAGTGCGTGCCATCAGTGTGGGTGTGTGACGGAGACGATGACTGCGGTGACTCCTCGGACGAGAATGATAACTGCAAGGATCGCAAATGTCCTTCTGATCATTTCAGGTACGTGCATTATAACACGAGTCAGATCGTGACCACCAGGGTTGATGTAACGTTGGCAGTGAATCTCTTATCCTATTCTGTAACGTTAACAAGTACCATAGCCTTATACTGTATTGGATTCCCGTGGCTCATGATGGTGAGATTAAGGGTCACGTCTTATATTCTAAGTGGTCTATAATTGGCCAAAGTCTTTAATAAAGAGTGATGTATTATAAGTTTATGTCTGCATATGCCCGTACAGGATACGGGCGCACTGCCCTAGTGCCCCTGTCACAAGCTTGTGTGTATCAGCAGCAGTTATCGGACGGAATATGTGAATTGGAACGAGAAATAACAAGTTTTCTCCTTAACGTCACCTCGAATGTTTCTCTCTAAACAAGACTGATCATCATCATCAGCTTCTAAAGGCTGAAAGCCTTGTCTTACGGTCTTCAGCAGTTCTCTTCATATTGACATACGAGTCACATTCCATTTCCTTGACAATGTTCTTGAGATACGATTGTCTTGGTCGTCCCCTTGGTTTTCTTCCCAAACTTTTTCCTTCAAAGATGACCTGGAGGAGAGTGTCATGTGCTTTCCTTTTCTTGATGGTGTGCAACAGGCATCGATTCTCCTCAATTTGGTTCACAACAAGCTCATTTGTCTTTCTTTCCATCCAGCTTGTTCGTCTCCAAAACCACATTTCAGCTGCCTCAAGTTTTGTTTCCCAAGTGTCCATGTTTCACAACCATAGGTCAACACGCTCCAATCAAAGGTCTTGAGAAATGACTTCCTTATCTTCAAGTTGAGGTGCTCATTGAGCAGCAAATTCTCCTTAATTTGAAAGGCTTTCTTCGCCAACACTAGTCTTTTCTTAATTTCTGAGATGCATCTGTTGTCATAATTAATCACACTTCCCAAATAGCAAAATTCCGTTACTTGTTCAATGGCATTATCAATTAACATTATATTAGCTAAAATTGGTTGTTTCTTTTTATCAACCGCCATTAATTTTGTCTTCCGAGAATTAACTCTTAGGCCGAATTTTCCTAAGGATTTCTGAAAACCTTTTAACATTATTCATTTCACATGCAGAGTTTGCTAAAAGTGCAAAGCGAATGCTATGAACCTGTACTCCATTAAACTTAAATCCTTTTGTTTTCTCTTTTAATGCATTTACTGCAGCTTCTATATAGATATTAAAAAGATGTGGTGATAGTTTGATTTCTCTATAAGTTCAGAATAAGGCGCCTGTCATCCAGTCAATTCCGACTTTGGCCAATGTAAGAAATAAGGTTTTCCAATTGACAGTATCAAATGCCTTTTCTATATCAATGAATACTTTATAGGTTTTTCGATTAACTTCCAGTCTTCTTTCTAAAATCTGACGTAATGCTAGGGTAGCCTCCCTAGTCCCTTTCCTTGTTCTAAATCCATACTGATCACTATCCAGATGTTGTTCAATTTTCTTGCTTAGTCTATCTTTGATGATGATCAATAAAATCTTTGATGCATGTGAAAGAATGGCTCAAGTTCTATAATTAGAACATTCACGAGCATTTCCTTTCTTGGGTAGTGTGATTGTTCAGGAGGTACAATTCTGTCCTCATAGCATTTAGTAATGATTTGAAAAAGGCATTCGTTAATGCTTACATCACAACATTTTAAGAGCTCTGCAGGAATGTTATCTACACCAGTTGCTTTATTTCCTTTCAGTTTAGTGAGTGCTGCATAAAACTCTGCTTTAGTTATAGTTGGACCTTTATCATCTTGTATATAAATACTCTTGTCAGTAATATCTGTCCATCATACTGCCCCCGTAATTGAATTATATAAAGACCACGGTGGCTATATTTGAAATTATAAGGAGAGTTATGGCTGTCATAGTTATGACGTGGGTAGTCATGACGTAAGCACGGATGACGTAAATGTTATGCCAGCAGGCTACTTGAGCTGAGATTCTCAGTGACGTCAGCTTTTAGTCGAGAATGTTCCAAGATGTACGACGCAGTCGCAGGAAACGAGGAATTCGGCTGAGGAAGAAACTATGCTATTGGAGGAGAGGCATGAACCAATCAACGATAGTTTAAAGGAAGACGGAGATTGCTAAAACTATGGTATTTTTATTACTTTTGGAATGCAGAATTGTGGAAATCCATTTGCAGTAAAAGCATTGATTTGGAATTTTGGTGAAATTTATTTTCAGTTTTTGAATTTTGAAAATCCGTCTTGTATTAACGGAGTTGGAACTTCTAGCGATGACGCAGTACCACGCTTTGGAAGGGATGGTAACGCCCCTCATGAAGTTAATAAAAGGGCTTGCGCAGAAGAGAGGAGCCTCCCTTTTCGTTCTCTGATCATTCTGAGATCTCATTCTCAGATCATCGAAGTATATTTGTGAAAGTTCTTTTCTTATACATTCATTATAGTGAGACGTCGAAGTGAACAGCAGTGAAAAGAATCGTCTTTATAACGCGTGGCGAGGCCACTATATTAACGAGATCCAAGTCAAACTAGGTGAAGTTGAAACGGACCTTAGAAAGCTTCTACAAGTTTAGCTTCGAACAGTTAGCAGTCTCCGATAAGCTAATTGTATTGTGCAGTGCTACATGCAGTTATAGAGAAAAGCTGAACAATTTCGACCGATTAGTTCGAAAGATATTAGCAGTTTTATACGACTGAGAAAAGTGATTATCTCGCCACAAGAGAAGCACTTTCGTATAGCCAGAATCAACGCAACGGCTGACGCTGCGAGTGGAATAGAAAGACTTCAGATTGCTTGGTTACAGAACACTACGGTATAATGGAGCAATTGAATACGGCAGTTTGTTCTTCTAACACTACAACCGAAGAGCAGATGGAAGGCTAAGGGCTTATTGCAATTGGGACATACTTCAACGGAGTAAGATAGCGACATGGAACTTCGCTAATTGCTATTCCACACAAGCGAACATGCGGTGAATACCATCTACACCCATGTTTCGTAATTAAAGGCTGAATACCATCGAACAGCCATAGAAACAATTTCATACTCTGTATATGAATAATTTCTTCGGAAATTTCTACAAAACTTCATGGCGATTGTCTACTGGAACTTCAGGGAATTTTTCAAGAGAGGTCAGGGATATCCCGACTCAAAAAGAAGATTATTGCCGGAAGGATGTCTATTCGTCTTCGAGGAGCAGAGCGATTCACGGAGAAGGAAGCAGTTCGATTCTCTGAGGGTGCTATTTCCTATTTCGAGGATGGAGCTCAACTTTAACGTGGTGAAATGGATCCATCAGCAGTCTTCTTTGGGGAATTTTCCTCTGGAACGTCAATCGGCAGACAAGGTAGTCGTGAATGTTTATTGTATTTGAGTATATTAATGATGTTTGAGCAACCATTTTTCCCATATTTTTATCCTCTTGTATTTTTTGCCCTATTTTCTTGTTGAGATTCTTATTCTCAGTACACCTTGTTGAGTTTTGCATTTTTCGACGATTTATTAAGACATTGTTATATCATGGGCATAGTTAACGATTTTGAATCAGTTGAGACTGATATTTGGATTTTTCAGTAATTAATATTTTTGTAGTCACGATTTGACTGTAAGTTAATGATTTTTATGGCAGATTTAAATTCAGACAGCGTGTCACTTTATTAAAGTAATTCTACCCCAGTTTAATTACTTTGACCAATTTTCTGTCATCATCAAGAAGGAAGAACATTTAATTGATTTTAGAGCGTTAAAATCTCTTACGTTGTCGACGATCTTGGAAATACTAGTCGTTATTTGTATTGATTGCAACACAGACATTTATCGTCAGTTATGAATGAACATTGCATTATAGACACTTTTGTGAAAGAGTAACTTTAATAATGAATTATTGAATGCATTAACATACCTGCCAACTTTTACGGTTTATCCGTAAAATTTACGGAAATTGCAGCATTTTACGGTTTTACGGATGAACGGTGTCATTTTACGATTTTGCGGACAAAAATTTGAAACGATAATTTACATTCGATAATACCGCCCACTTCCGTACAATCGATTGTTTGCGTGGGTCGAAGGCAAGTCCACGATAGTCGATAGCTCGTTCTTTGATATGATTCGTACTTTTAACCGTGTGATGGTTGTGTCGTCATTTGTAATTGAATTTGAAGCCGGGATAACCGTTCTTCCATGTGTCGACAGGCTCTGCTTCGCATATTCTTTGTTCCGCTCCGTTCGCTCGTTGCGATTTAAACCATATTCTTTGACCACGTTAGTTGTTCATTGTTCGCGAAGTTGACGTTCCTTGAATGTTTTCGTCTCTTAAGGTTATGGCATATTTTAATGAAGCGTTCGAGTTTTTGTGCTATAACTTCGTAGTTTCTTGTATTCCTTGGACTAATTACATTCGTTCCACGTGTGTGTGTGTGTTTTTCTACCATGTGCATATTCTTTCTTCACGAGGTTGGCGTCGTTTTCATTTAATGGCTTTGTGTGTCTTGACATGTTTTAATGAAGTGTTGGCAGTCTTAAGTGTTTTATGTTATAATTTTATGTGACGTTCAGTGATCCAGGTTCCTTTCGATGTTTTAGTAGATATCGAGAATGAACAAATCCAACAAGAAACAGTACTTCCAGACATTTAAAGAATCATACTCTGTTGATTTTCCGTGCATACTAAAATCAAGAAAGGGAGAAAAATTTGCCTTTTGCACGGTATGTGGGTGTGATATTAATATTGCACATGGTGGAAAAAACGATTTAAGTAATCATGTGAAGTGCGGTAAACACATTAGTTATGTTAAATCGAAGGAAGATAGCAAGAAAATCAACACCTTTTTTGCTAAGTCTGGAAACGTTGACGGTGACGTAATTAGGGCCGAGTGTCTGTTTACTTCCTTTTTGGTGGAACACAATGTGCCCTTAAGTGCGGCTGATCATGCTGATGCTTTATTTAAGAAGATGTTTCCCACATCAGAAGTTGCAAAGAAATATAGTTGTGGTCGCACGAAAACGACATGTATTGTAAATAAAATGGCAAAAGATGCATCTTCTGAAGTTGTTAAGGCCTTCAGAACGGACCGGATACAGATAAATCCCTTTTCTTTTCATCAGTGAGAAACTACTTTTATACTGCCTGTGACTACATCATCAACAAGTTTCCACTCAAGGATGACGTGTTAAAGAATGCTCAAGTTGCTAGGTTAGACAAAATTGAAGATGCACAGTTATCTTCCATTCGTTTTTTCTTGGAAAAGTTTCCTATCATGTTATGCAAGGAAGAGAATGAAACTACAGATGAGGTGGTGAATGAGCTTCAGAGGCAGTGCACAGCTCTTCAGGTAGATGACACTTTCGCTGCACATCAAGATGCTGAAAGTGATTCCAGTTGGGCACGAATATCAAGAATTCGTGGAGCCGATGGACTTCTTAAGTATAACCGAATTTCTAGAGTATTGCTCTCTATTCTCACCATACCCCATAGCAATGCAGAATGTGAACGTTTTTTTTAGCCTTGTGAAGAAAAATAGAACACAGTTCAGGTCATCCATGTCCAATGAATCTCTGGAGTCTATTTCTATTTTGAAGACCAGGAGTTCTGGTCCCTGTTATGACAAAACATTTTCTCAAGACTGTTTGCAGGAAGCTAAAAAGGCCACAACCATGACTTAAAAGTCGAACTAGCATGTGATTTGCAGTGTGTATTATATTATTTCTTGCCTGTGTTACGTTAAACAAGTTTTATTGTTTAAAGCCTTTTTCAATTATCGTATATCAGCTTAATCTATCAAGGAAGTCCTGTTATGTCTGCTCCAAACCAATATTCACCACGCCTGCTGCTGATTAACATGGATTTCTTCTTGATTGTTATGTTCATCTACAAATCATGTAAGTAGATATGATTTCATTGAAGTATCTTGTTTAAAGCATGAATTATTGTATTTTGTAGCCCAGAAGTATTATTATTTTCGTCAAGCCGGGGTATGTCGAAAATCGTTATTTTTTTTGTCGCGCGTGAGTTTTACTGATAGCCCTTTTCAAAAGTTGGCAGGTATGCATTAAAGTCAAGTACTTTTGTTAGGAGTTTTTCTCAATTAGAGATTTATAGAACGATGTTTGCATTCCCCAGTCTAATTGGATTCTATTCGACTACTTTGCTTTTAGTCGCACTTTATTTGAAGATAGTATTTTTATACTACATTTCTTTTAAGATGTTAATCTTAAATTTGATAGACCAGACAGGCGTATATAAGCGTATTAACTATTAAATTTGTTTGTGATTGGCAAGTTTTGACTTCATTTCGGTTCATGAATGAAATCCACGAAGGTTAAATAGAAAAACAGTTTTGAAACAATTAATGATTATAAAAATTTTTAAGTGGAACTATGAATGTATAATCGCTAGTGCAGCGCGTGTTGAAAGTCGCTGAGGTATAATGCCCTTGAATATGAAGGAAGTTCCCACAGGAATAAATGTTAAAGAATTATTTGTGGAAGTTTTGTAAGTTATGTGGAAGTTGAATACCATATAGATTAATATATGATGATTTTGGGCATATTTTTAATGCAGTTTGTGCATTAACTTGTTAGCGAAGGATTTTCCGCTGGAGTAAGATTGTAATAGTTCGTTGAAAATAAATCAAGTGATTTACTGTTTTAATTAACACAAGTTTTGAAAGAATTTGAGATAAGATTTTGAATGAAGGTTGCCGTCACAAATCATTATTAAAACCTTTATTAAACCAGATTGTGACATTAACATGTATAACTAACCTTCATTGGTCGATTATATTAAACACGATTATGAAAATTATCAACCGGATGAACCTGTGGCTAATGTATTTATTAAATTAATAATTTAAACAATTTAAAATGTTAATATTGTAAATAATTGCTGTAAATATTTTTGAAAATAATATGGAACGAGAGTGATGTTAAAGGCGTGCTTATAATATTTTTATTGTCTTTGACAAATATGATAAACAATTTCTAATTGTTATAAATAATTTATGTGATTTTGTTATAAACATTTAAGAGCTAATTAAACATTTGGATTGAAGTTAACAAGTTTAAGGAATTAACATAATGATCCAATAGGATGTGAGCAACGTACTTGAAAGATTTGCGTAAATGTAATGTGAGTTGTCTTGTCGACATTTAAAAGCTTGAGAGAGCAAGCTGTATGTTACGCAACTCAGCACGTGAGAAGGGAGTGCATTTGACCAGGATGCAACAGGTTCGAGGTTAGCTCGCAGCTGGGCCAACATCTGGTTCACAGAGAGTGAGGTCGTCCGCACTTCGGCCTTGCGACTATAAATACCATTCTCATGTTTATTAAAAGGAAACCAAATGCTCTATATATATGTCACACCCTGATGTCCTTTTCCAATCCAATAGTGTTATGAATATTACGTTATTTGGAGCTCTTGGGAGCTAAAATGTTTTATATCATGTTGTATGATAATTTTTGCAAGTCCTACTGAGGACGTAGTCAGATTGACTTGGGCTACTGATAGCCACGTTGATTTTGTTGTGTTAGTAAAATCATTCCCTTTATTAGAAATAAAGATTTTGTACAGTTCAAAGTTCTCGTCTTCGCTTTGGTTCATTTTTAAATGTCATGGTGGAGGTTATTGTGTGAACAGACTTTAGTGATCCTGTTGTCAACTCAAACCCCGAGATAATTAAGAGGTAAGTAACGGTAAGTATGAGCCCCCGTCTATTTTGGTGTGTTCCACAATGATTTCCTGTGAACTTCTGTGCTCTTATCTCGATAGTATCTGTCAGTGCCATTTTCATTGATGTAACTGTGCCGGTGCGAGTGATAATTGGCAATCCGATTGAGGGGGCGGATATCTGACAGCCTACTATCCAGGTAAACGGGGACAGAAAGATTGGCGCACCTAAAACGTTGGGGCTCGATTCAACATAACTGGATTACCAGGTTGAACGCCAGTAAGAGTGGCAAACCTAAAACGTGAGGTTCGATTAGACTCAAATAAAGAGGTTGATTCTTTGTTAGATGTCTAGGCCAATTGTAGTATTTAAGAGTGTGATTATATAGGAATTAAATGTTGTATTGTATTAGGAAAATTACACTCAGAAAAGATCAGATCTTATACAACTTGAGAAAGGTTAAATGGGCAGGAAACTTAGAAAAATCGCCTATAATCTGGAATCTTATTTTATTTGACCGGCTTATGACATTTTAGTCATGTTAAAGATAAAATTAAATTATTTGGATTGTAAATGTAAATTATTGGTGTTAGGATATTTTAAAATGAGCCAGAGAAATTTGAACATGTGCTTGAGTTTGTTTCAACTTGAAGTATCGTCGAAGGTTAATTATAAGGTAGTTATAAGTTAGATTTAAGACTGAAAATTGATCAAAATTATATATGGTGAAAAGTGTTGCTCAAATGTTGTTATTTTGCTCTTTTGATGTATGTCCCTACAGCAATCCATTTTTGAATAATATTGTAATGGCAGATGAAAGTTTGAAGAAAATGTTAGAGGAGATGTCTGCTAACATGACTAGTAGTATGAAGCAGATGCTGAATGAAAGCATGAAGGAGAATAATAGTAATTTGAATGCAAGAATGGAGGAGAATGCTAGTAATTTGAATAGTAGTATGAAGGAGATGGAAGCTAGGAATACTAGTCGAATGGAGGAGAATATGAAGGTTCTTCATACTAGTGCTGCCAATTTAGAGGAGAATATGTCGCGTTTGCAGATTAATACCCTAGGAATTGAAAATACTGTAACGGACATGCGTACAGAGGTGTCTAATGTCCATAAAGATGTGTCTATTGTGCATAAAAGTGTTGATGATGTTAAATGTGATGTGTCTAAGGTACAGAGAGACCATACAATGTTAAATCTAGATGTAGCTAATGTCCGAGGGGATATTTCTTGTGCTAGAGCCGAAGTAGTTGTTGTCAAAAACGATGTAGCGACTGTCCAAGACAAGGTCGAGGAAGTCCAAAAAGAAATTCAAAAAGCTAGAACTGATGTCTCCAATGTTCAGGTAGACATTAACAACATTCATGCGGATATAACTGAGGTGCAAAGTGACATAACTAAGATTCAGGTAGAGGTCAACACAGTTTTCGTAGATATTACTAAAGTCCAAACTGATGTAAATAAAGTCAGGGAAGAAATCGAAAACTCAAAAACTCTTTGTACGCGTAATATAACTGCATTAGCGACTAGGTTAGTCGATGAATCAGTTAGAACAACAACGTCTTTAGCAGAGTTGAAGTATGATGTAGAGGTTATGAGAACACAGGTATTAGACCACAATAGAGTATTAAAAGAGGATATCGAAGTAGACATAGCCGAAATGTTAACAGCAAACGTAGCGGTATGGAAAGACGAGTGGAATAAGTCAAGTGGGGAACATGTAACCCAAATTCAGGAAAGGATTGAAAGAAAACTTGCCAGTACGCAGATAGAAATTAACAATGAAGTAGTACAGATTAGGAAAGATTTAAGCGTCAGGATAAATTCGTTATCCGAAAAACAAGTTGACGATAGAACACAACTAGATCAGGATATGCAAACTTTAAAATCTACATTAGAGGATCAAATTCATAAAGTTGTCTCGGATGTAAATGAAACGACGAGTAAACTGAAAAATTTGAAGTTAGGAGAGACTAGTTTAATGGAGAACTACAAAGAAGAGATTATCAAGAAAGTCTTAACAGAAATCACCGACAAGGATACAGAAGGCTTAGCTTGTGAATTGAATAGGAATTATGCTAGAAGACATAACCTAGAGCCAGAAGAAAGAGACGTGACTCCTGAAGAACGTGTATCCAGATTCAGAGAGGAGGATGACGAGAGGAATATGGAACCCGAGTGGAACTATCGAGATAGTGGGAAAAACTATCCGGATTCATATCCGAGGAACGTGACGGTCATTAGGAATTTCGAAGACAAACCACAAAAATTCAGTAACACTGATAGTTTGACACCTATAGAGTATGTAAGGAATCTCAAAGATTATTTCATCGAAGGTCACATTCCCAGAGAGAGAGAGATGAAGATAGTAGAGAGATATCTGATTGGAGGACCCCTTGAATGGTTTCGCGCATTTAGATACACATTCAGTAACTTTGACGAGTTTGCAGAGGCATTAATCAAGCGATTTTGGTCTATAGAAGCGCAGAATTCGTTAAGAGCGGAGGTGTATTCAAGAAAATACTCAGGTACTCTTCCAACGAGGTACGCTGATTTCTTTACGAGTCAGTTGTCCCGCTTGAGATTTTTGCAACCCCCATTGTCCACGGAGCAACTAATAGATGCGATTTCTCGTATGTTGCCAGTTGAGGTGAGGAGACTTATAATTTCGTCCAACATCAGGGATTTATCCAGCATGGATGAGTTACTAAGAAGGTTAGACTACACAAGTCCAATGCCTAACGTAGTCCAGAAAGGTCAAAGGCAGGAGTTTAAGGAAATCAATACGGTATACATGGACCAAGTCCAACAAACTGACAAGCCAGAGCAGGAGAAAACTGATAATGTAGTCCTCACAGGAATAATCAGTTTAGAAATTACAGATCACAAGGTTACCGACCGTATCAACAGAGAAGAGGTTGGAACTACAACCGAGGAAACTATAATGGAAGAGGCAGATATTACAACAATAATGGGTATAACCGTAACTATAATAGGAATAACCAAAACCAAAATAGAAACCAGAATACTCAAAGTCAGGTTATGACACCTGATCAGTATCAGCAAAGAGAAAAGGAAAGCCAGCAATACTTAAAAGAATTAAGGGATAAAGAAGCTGACAATCAAAAGAAAAGGCAGGATGTTGTAATCGATCCTGGGCCTTCTACGAGCCAACAGAATTTTGAGGTCGGTAACACAAAAAAAAAAACGCCGATTTCTCAACGTCAGTGAGAACCTGTAAATACATTGCCACACCACACCTGATTACGATTAATGAGATATACGAAGTTACCGATGAAGATTTACTAGAAGAGAGGGGTATTGTTAAAGAGGAAAGACCATGTGCCTTACCTATTATTGCTGTACGGATAGATGGACAGCAGTACAAAGCCCTGATGGATACTGGTGCTATTATTTCCATCATTTCAGAGGAATGTTATCAAAGTCTGCTAAGAGGAGAGAACATGACAGTTCTACCTGTTTCTACCATCAAAGTGAGAGGGATATTCCAAGATAAGGCAGTGAAATGCAAGATTCAAGTGTTATTGAACTTTGAGATCAATGGAAGGAATTATGAACAGATCTTCATTGTGGTGAGCAAGATCAATTTTGATATGGTGCTTGGAATCGATTTTATATCGAAGGTCGGAGCTATTATTGACATGAAGAACAGAAGTATTAGCTTTAATGATGGGTACATAATCACAGAAGAGATAGAAGAACAGGACGTGAAAAACAGTCTGGAAATAGACCTTAGGGAAGAAATTTTGAATACAATAATTAATGAAGTGGAAAATTTAGAAGAAATACCCAGTAGAAAAACTGAAGGATTTGAAGAAATTCAGGGGGAATTTGAGGATCTGATAAAGGAATTCCAAGATATTTTCGATGAAAAGCCTGGATTGATTAAGGATTATAAATACAAGATAAGGCTGACAGATGAAACCCCTTACCAGAAGAGAATATACCCCATTCCTGAGAAATACTATCAAGAAGTACGAGGGTTAATCAGAAAAATGGAGGTAGACGGGATTATTAGAAAACAGGCGTCGTCTTATATAAACCCCATCACAGTAGTGAAGAAAAGTAATGGTCAGATACGTCTTTGTCTCGATGCCAGGACCATCAACTTGAAGATTCTTCCAGAAAATGACAGACCACCCAAGATTAGAGATCTGCTTCGGAAATTCAAAGGAAGAGCTTGTTTCAGCGTTCTCGACTTGACGTCTTCATTTTATCAAGTTCAATTAGAAGAGGATAGTATGCAGTACACTGGATTCCTATTTGACCAGACGTCATGGGTCTTTGCCAGAATGCCTTTTGGAATGGTTAACAGTGGACCAGCACTTATTCGAGCACTTGATAGTAAGCTCACTGACGAAGTGAAAGAAAATGTAATCTGCTACATTGACGATTTAATCGTATCTTCACCCAGCGCTGCAGAACATTTAGTGCACTTGAGAAAGTTGTTCGAGAATTTAAGGGAGGCCAACATCAAGGTGAACTTTGGAAAATGTCAATTCTTGAAGAAGGAGATAAATTATTTGGGGCATACTATTGATAAAGATGGATATCATCCAAACATGAAAAAAGTAGATGCGATCGCGAGATTTCCAAAGCCAACTAAGGTAAAACAAGTTAGAGAATTTGTAGGTGCATGCCAATTTATTAGCAGCCACTGTCCAAGATACTCGGAAATTATGGCTCCTCTGTATGACTTACTCAAGAAGAACAACAGATGGAAATGGAGTACCGCTGCAGATGAGGCTTTTGAGAAAGCAAAAGAGATGCTCAGAAATAATGTGAAACTGGAGTACCCAGACTTTGAAAAGGTGTTCTATATTGAGTCTGATGCATCAAGAATAGGCATTAGTGCAGTCTTATACCAGAAAGACGAGACAGGCAACAAGCACTACATTGCGTTCACTAGTCGGAAGTTGAAAAAGCACGAGGAAAACTACTTCACGACAGAGCTTGAAGCGTTAGCTTTTGTGACAGCTTTACAAGCCTGGAAGAAAATCCTGCTGGGACATAAGGTCATCATTATTACTGACCATAAAGCACTACAGTTTATGTTGCAAACTGACATGTCAAGTGATAGATTGACACGTTGGGCTTTGTTCACCCAACAGTTTAACGCTACTATCGTCCACCAGCCTGGGAAAGATAACTTACTGGCTGATGCTCTATCACGTAACCCTATTAAAAATGTGCAGATACACCATGTACAATTGGAGCAAGAAGATGAAGAAACCGTTAGGAGGTTAGCCCGAATCGGTGTGTCACAGAAGAGACACGCTCCAATAAGGAAAATGTACAGGTTCCTCAAGGGTTACATGGACAATACAGATGTGGACTATGAAGCTACACGGAGAAATTCACGACACTTTGTCTTGAGTGGAGACATCGTATGCAAGTATGCTGACCCTGCGCATACAAAACTCCGAATAGTCGTGCCACCTAAACTTGTTGTCAATTTAGTGTGGGTAGCTCATCACGCAACTGGACATGCCGGTTTAGATAAAACTCTTAATACACTTAAAGAGAGATTTATCTGGACTAACATGCGTTCCAGCATTGCCAAGGTCATTAGATCCTGTGACAAGTGTCAAAGAGCAAAGTATGCTTCTGCTTTACTAAAGGGAAAACCGAAGGCGATGATTCCTTCTAAGCCAAACGAACTCATGGCGACGGATATATTTGGCCCCTGTCCGAAGGGATACCAGGGTAACCAGTACCTGTTGGTGACCGTGGATGTTTTCTCAAAATTTGTTACAATGAGTCCCATGCAGAAAGCTAACACGAGGAACGTAGTAAGCAGACTGGAAAATGCTGTATTTCCTAAAGCTGGTATACCGGAATATCTACTGTCAGATCATGGAACGCAGTTTACGTCCGTGGAATTTGCAGCGGATATGGAAAGGCTTGGCATTAAGCACTTATTTTCAAGCGTGCGTTACCCTGAATCGAATTCCTCAGAAAGATATATGGCTGAATTTTCGAAATTCTGTCGAATTTTCTGTCCAAATGATCATTCTGGATGGGTGAGATTTGTACCCCTTATTGAGGAATGTCTGAACTCTACAGTGCAGGAGAGCACAGGAGAAGTGCCAATGCGACTTCATCTAGGAAGAAACCCAGAAAGGCCGTGGGATAATCTTTTCAACCACATACCGAGAGATCCCGACATAGGAAGACAGCAGAGGATTGACAAGGCAAAGGAACAACTCCAGAAAGCAGCAGAGAAACGATTGAAGAGAGTAGCTGGAAAACGTTTTGGTACACCCTTTCAAGTTGGAAATCTTGTATTATTACGCAGACCTGTCAAGGCTGATATGTCCAAGAAAATCTACCCCAAATTTGGATTAGTGTTCCTGGGGCCGTTTAGGATTACGAACGCGTATGGAAACAACTGTTATGAACTCTACGATGATGAGAATAATGTCGTTTACGGCAAGTTCAATGCTGGAAATTTAAAAAGATACTATCCTAGAGTAAGCCAGTAATAATTCAATTTCGTGTTCAAGAGAGTTGAGGTACTTGTAACATTGAGTTTAAAAACAATTTGCAACTGTTTTTAAAACGTGGTGGGAGGAGAATGCCCCCGTAATTGAATTATATAAAGACCACGGTGGCTATATTTGAAATTATAAGGAGAGTTATGGCTGTCATAGTTATGACGTGGGTAGTCATGACGTAAGCACGGATGGCGTAAATGTTATGCCAGCAGGCTACTTGAGCTGAGATTCTCAGTGACGTCAGCTTTTAGTCGAGAATGTTCCAAGATGTACGACGCAGTCGCAGGAAACGAGGAATTCAGCTGAGGAAGAAACTATGCTATTGGAGGAGAGGCATGAACCAATCAACGATAGTTTAAAGGAAGACGGAGATTGCTAAAACTATGGTATTTTTATTACTTTTGGAATGCAGAATTGTGGAAATCCATTTGCAGTAAAAGCATTGATTTGGAATTTTGGTGAAATTTATTTTCAGTTTTTGAATTTTGAAAATCCGTCTTGTATTAACGGAGTTGGAACTTCTAGCGATGACGCAGTACCACGCTTTGGAAGGGATGGTAACGCCCCTCGTGAAGTTAATAAAAGGGCTTGCGCAGAAGAGAGGAGCCTCCCTTTTCGTTCTCTGATCATTCTGAGATCTCATTCTCAGATCATCGAAGTATATTTGTGAAAGTTCTTTTCTTATACATTCATTATAGTGAGACGTCGAAGTGAACAGCAGTGAAAAGAATCGTCTTTATAACGCGTGGCGAGGCCACTATATTAACGAGATCCAAGTCAAACTAGGTGAAGTTGAAACGGACCTTAGAAAGCTTCTACAAGTTTAGCTTCGAACAGTTAGCGGTCTCCGATAAGCTAATTGTATTGTGCAGTGCTACATGCAGTTATAGAGAAAAGCTGAACAATTTCGACCGATTAGTTCGAAAGATATTAGCAGTTTTATACGACTGAGAAAAGTGATTATCTCGCCACAAGAGAAGCACTTTCGTATAGCCAGAATCAACGCAACGGCTGACGCTGCGAGTGGAATAGAAAGACTTCAGATTGCTTGGTTACAGAACACTACGGTATAATGGAGCAATTGAATACGGCAGTTTGTTCTTCTAACACTACAACCGAAGAGCAGATGGAAGGCTAAGGGCTTATTGCAATTGGGACATACTTCAACGGAGTAAGATAGCGACATGGAACTTCGCTAATTGCTATTCCACACAAGCGAACATGCGGTGAATACCATCTACACCCATGTTTCGTAATTAAAGGCTGAATACCATCGAACAGCCATAGAAACAATTTCATACTCTGTATATGAATAATTTCTTCGGAAATTTCTACAAAACTTCATGGCGATTGTCTACTGGAACTTCAGGGAATTTTTCAAGAGAGGTCAGGGATATCCCGACTCAAAAAGAAGATTATTGCCGGAAGGATGTCTATTCGTCTTCGAGGAGCAGAGCGATTCACGGAGAAGGAAGCAGTTCGATTCTCTGAGGGTGCTATTTCCTATTTCGAGGATGGAGCTCAACTTTAACGTGGTGAAATGGATCCATCAGCAGTCTTCTTTGGGGAATTTTCCTCTGGAACGTCAATCGGCAGACAAGGTAGTCGTGAACGTTTATTGTATTTGAGTATATTAATGATGTTTGAGCAACCATTTTTCCCATATTTTTATCCTCTTGTATTTTTTGCCCTATTTTCTTGTTGAGATTCTTATTCTCAGTACACCTTGTTGAGTTTTGCATTTTTCGACGATTTATTAAGACATTGTTATATCATGGGCATAGTTAACGATTTTGAATCAGTTGAGACTGATATTTGGATTTTTCAGTAATTAATATTTTTGTAGTCACGATTTGACTGTAAGTTAATGATTTTTATGGCAGATTTAAATTCAGACAGCGTGTCACTTTATTAAAGTAATTCTACCCCAGTTTAATTACTTTGACCAATTTTCTGTCATCATCAAGAAGGAAGAACATTTAATTGATTTTAGAGCGTTAAAATCTCTTACGTTGTCGACGATCTTGGAAATACTAGTCGTTATTTGTATTGATTGCAACACAGACATTTATCGTCAGTTATGAATGAACATTGCATTATAGACACTTTTGTGAAAGAGTAACTTTAATAATGAATTATTGAATGCATTAAAGTCAAGTACTTTTGTTAGGAGTTTTTCTCAATTAGAGATTTATAGAACGATGTTTGCATTCCCCAGTCTAATTGGATTCTATTCGACTACTTTGCTTTTAGTCGCACTTTATTTGAAGATAGTATTTTTATACTACATTTCTTTTAAGATGTTAATCTTAAATTTGATAGACCAGACAGGCGTATATAAGCGTATTAACTATTAAATTTGTTTGTGATTGGCAAGTTTTGACTTCATTTCGGTTCATGAATGAAATCCACGAAGGTTAAATAGAAAAACAGTTTTGAAACAATTAATGATTATAAAAATTTTTAAGTGGAACTATGAATGTATAATCGCTAGTGCAGCGCGTGTTGAAAGTCGCTGAGGTATAATGCCCTTGAATATGAAGGAAGTTCCCACAGGAATAAATGTTAAAGAATTATTTGTGGAAGTTTTGTAAGTTATGTGGAAGTTGAATACCATATAGATTAATATATGATGATTTTGGGCATATTTTTAATGCAGTTTGTGCATTAACTTGTTAGCGAAGGATTTTCCGCCGGAGTAAGATTGTAATAGTTCGTTGAAAATAAATCAAGTGATTTACTGTTTTAATTAACACAAGTTTTGAAAGAATTTGAGATAAGATTTTGAATGAAGGTTGCCGTCACAAATCATTATTAAAACCTTTATTAAACCAGATTGTGACATTAACATGTATAACTAACCTTCATTGGTCGATTATATTAAACACGATTATGAAAATTATCAACCGGATGAACCTGTGGCTAATGTATTTATTAAATTAATAATTTAAACAATTTAAAATGTTAATATTGTAAATAATTGCTGTAAATATTTTTGAAAATAATATGGAACGAGAGTGATGTTAAAGGCGTGCTTATAATATTTTTATTGTCTTTGACAAATATGATAAACAATTTCTAATTGTTATAAATAATTTATGTGATTTTGTTATAAACATTTAAGAGCTAATTAAACATTTGGATTGAAGTTAACAAGTTTAAGGAATTAACATAATGATCCAATAGGATGTGAGCAACGTACTTGAAAGATTTGCGTAAATGTAATGTGAGTTGTCTTGTCGACATTTAAAAGCTTGAGAGAGCAAGCTGTATGTTACGCAACTCAGCACGTGAGAAGGGAGTGCATTTGACCAGGATGCAACAGGTTCGAGGTTAGCTCGCAGCTGGGCCAACATCTGGTTCACAGAGAGTGAGGTCGTCCGCACTTCGGCCTTGCGACTATAAATACCATTCTCATGTTTATTAAAAGGAAACCAAATGCTCTATATATATGTCACACCCTGATGTCCTTTTCCAATCCAATAGTGTTATGAATATTACGTTATTTGGAGCTCTTGGGAGCTAAAATGTTTTATATCATGTTGTATGATAATTTTTGCAAGTCCTACTGAGGACGTAGTCAGATTGACTTGGGCTACTGATAGCCACGTTGATTTTGTTGTGTTAGTAAAATCATTCCCTTTATTAGAAATAAAGATTTTGTACAGTTCAAAGTTCTCGTCTTCGCTTTGGTTCATTTTTAAATGTCATGGTGGAGGTTATTGTGTGAACAGACTTTAGTGATCCTGTTGTCAACTCAAACCCCGAGATAATTAAGAGGTAAGTAACGGTAAGTATGAGCCCCCGTCTATTTTGGTGTGTTCCACAATGATTTCCTGTGAACTTCTGTGCTCTTATCTCGATAGTATCTGTCAGTGCCATTTTCATTGATGTAACTGTGCCGGTGCGAGTGATAATTGGCAATCCGATTGAGGGGGCGGATATCTGACAGCCTACTATCCAGGTAAACGGGGACAATACAAATCTTCAAGGTATTCCTTCCATCGCTCACATACCCTTTTCATTTTCAAACAATAGCTTCCCTTTGGAATCCTTAACTACGTTGTTTGTGATGCGTTGATGATAGCTCAAAGATTTCACTTAAAAATAAGCTTTGTCAGGTTTCCCATTCTTCAGGTCATCCTCAATATTCATATTTTGTATAATTTGTCGCGAGATGCAGGTTCTGAGATAGACGATAACGATGAAGACCCTGCTTATGAACCCAATAATATATCGAGTGATATATTACGTCTTTTTCGAACACAAGTTTATAGTTGCATGTTTTATTCTGAATACAAATTATATAAATTCTTCACGTTGCCTGCAAAAAGTTAGGTTTATTTTTCATTTAAGCGCAGAGACACTGACTGATGATTGGCCTATACCACGTCTACTGGAGCTTCTGAAGCTCATGATGCCTGTCTTCCAGTCGGCATGTGGTGTGGATTATTATCCTGTCATCACTTTTTGTTTCTTAGATGAATTATTGTTTCTAAGTTTGGATTGTATATGTCCGAAGAAAACAATATCTGAGAACAAAAATTTAATCTCGATTGTGACTATAGAGACATTAACTTGGCTGTGGGAAACTTTTAGAATTTCCATTGTATCAGTCTTGCACTCCATTTCAACTGGATCTCTGATTTCCTCACCAAATTCCATACTATATCCTCCGCGCTTTCATGTCTGAAACCATAATCGTCTTTATTGACGTCTAACTACTCAATCATGTCAATGTCTTCTGCATCTTCACATTCATGCAGGTTGTATGGTAATGTCATCGTAGTGATCCCACCTTGCCTGTTCAAAATATCGTTTTCGCAGAAGCCGGCAAAAGCTTGCTTTTATTCGAGCATAGTTGCGGTAATTTACTCCCATGGCTTAATACATTACATTTCATTCATCCATTCATTCATATGGTATGATATAGGACACGTCAAGATAGTTACAATTTATACTAATGCTAATGTGGGAAATAGTTTCCACATTATGAAACTCCCGAGCATCGAATATAAGACTGAATTATTTATTTAAACATAGAAACTGATAAGAATAGAAAATAGAGTCTTATATTCGATGCTCGGGCAGTAGTGGCTGCGCTCGCTAAAGCGCTGTGTTAGGTCATGGGGCCAAGCTCTCTGCTGACTCAGTAGACGCGTGGGTTCGAGCCCCACCGTCGTCCGTCCTTGAAATGGTTTTCCGTGGTTTCCCATTTTCAACTCCAGGCAAATGCTTCTGACAGGCCACGGCCGCTTCCTTCCATATCCTTGCCCAATTTCATTCACCATCATTCATTTCATCTCTCATTAACTCCTCTCATGAGGTTGGTGTCAGGAAGGGCATCCAGCCGTAAAAATCATCCGCCACAAAAACTTCCATCGCATCTCATCCCCGACCCCGTAGGAAAAACGTGAATAATAAGGGGTAGACATACATACATTTGATGCTCGGGAGTTTCATAATCTGGAAACCGTTTCCCACAAAGGGGGGTTTGTCTGGGATGAACTAAAACGAGGAGTTACGGCGCAATTCACGACATGAGGTATGACGCTATTTTGGACGAACTGGACGGCCAAACATTTTATTTGCTGTTGCCTATGACGCTGATGACGTGCAGTTTTGTAAGCCCACGACGGAGGAATCTACAATGAGGATTCATCGGCCAGCAAAACTTGTTCTTCAGCTTCAACGACGATTGGTAATGCCGTGACGACGATGACGGACAGAATCTGATCGACTACGGTGGATTGTGGATGTGGTGAGAAGAGGATAGCGACTCATCAGAGAGAGAAACAATGACGAGAAGCGGTATTCGATGACATAACCTACAAATATCAACGGTTTGGGGGATAAGGTTAAACAGGTTTCATTGCGCAGTTATTGACCGATGTGAGTAAACAAACAAGATGGTGACGCTCGGTCTTACATAACCTCATCTTTAAGCATGTTCCAGACGACAGGAAGAATCGAAAGTGACTGCAAGAGTTTCCTGGATTCGATTTTGATGAGAATTTCATCGAAGAAGAAGCTAAGAACATTTTCCAAGGCTGATCTGTTTCTTAACAGCAAGAGCAGGACAAAGGAAGTAATAATTAACATAATTTGTTACTACTTGAGGAAAATGGACGAACTTGCAACGAGTATAGATGAGGAAGACGAAGATCAGGACAGAAGGTATACAGAACAAGATAAGTCTTGATTGTCGTTCCGCGACGTAGAGGGTGCTCTGAAAACATTCAACGGTAAGGATGGTTACTCAGTGAAAGAATGGATCTCAGATTTTGAGGAGACGTCAAACTTGATGGGATGGAGTGAGCTGCAGAAGTTCATTTTTGCTAAGAAATCACTCGATGGTTTGGCTAAGGTGAGAAACGACTCGAATCTTAGACTGCCTTGAAGAAGGCTTTGAAAGAGGAGTTTGACGGGGCGATCCCCGATTTTAACCCAATGTAATAAGATATGATTAAAATACCCCAAATTAACGGCAGAAGGTAAAAACCCGAGGGTGTGCTATGTAACGGAATAAATTCGGTTACATGTGTTTCTTGTTGGATGAACCAGGTGGTGCACATATAATCAGAGCTACAATGCTAATTCTACCTGCAACGTCAAACCAAATATCCCTCAAGCAAAAACACTCTTAAATACAAACTTAATAATGTGGGATGAAGCTCCAATGGCACATGTGCTTACCGAACAATTCGGTGGTAAAGTACTCCTGCTAGGGGGTGATTTCCATCACCGTTGCCAGGTGTTTGGAGTAAATTCCATACATTGAATATGCGTGTTCCTCACTCTGAGAACGAATTTTCATTGTGTCTTTAGAAGTAGGAGATGACAAGACTGTAAAGATACTTCAATACAAGATCCAATTGAACAACTATATAGTGATATTGATTTGACCAATGTCACCGCTCAGCAGCTTAAAGGCAAACTATTCTTAGCGTTGTGAATGAAGAAGTAGTTTACTGTGAGTGATGGGACTACAGAGTCATTCCCTCTGACACATGTACAGGGTCTTTCATACGGCGAGCAGAGGTTTTGTTACCCGCTGATGCAGTGACCTTGGCCAAGCTTGTGGTGCGCCGCGGCCCCCTGCCGTAGTATTGAAAGCGTGCAGGTGTTCAGTCGCCAGTCTAACATGGTGAGACAGTTATTATTACAACATCATATTTCTGTATGTAAGACTTATTTTAAGTAAGAGTCGGCTCGGCAGGTACGAGATGTATTTGTACAGCAATTTTCTGATGAAGTGTCACCTTCACTAGCACAGGTTCACGTAATTGAAAATAAGTTGACACTACTGGCTCAGTGCTCAATAAAAGTTCAGAAACATTACAGTGGCAGAACTCAGTCGCATCAGCCAGAATGTGGTTACCAGATACAATGCCTCTATAATCCAGGAAGGACGAAGGTAATAACACACACTTGAAACAGGGGCCAGGGCGGATAACAAAACCGGTGCTTGACGTTGTCACTTTATAACAAACACCCTGTATTCCTTCCAAAGTTAAATGAAGGCAGTTTCCAATACTTCAATGGTGATCAATAAGTCTCAGGGCCAAACTTTTGACATAATTTGTCTGAATTTGCCAAAAGCTGCATTTAGCACGAGTAAGATCGTTTCACTCGCTATCTGTTGTCACCAAGTAAAACAAATCACACAAATTGTGTACTCAAGGAAATTTTCGATAACGACTGGCAAAACTTTGTGAAATCAGAATGTAAATGTAAATTCAACTTCAAAAGTAGTCGAAATCTTAAAAGGAAATTTAGATTTTAAAAACTACATGTAGATATTCTCCAAGCCTCCGTGGCTTAGGCGGCAGCATGCCGGCCTCTCACCGCTGGGTCCGTGGTTCAAATCCCGGTCACTCCATGTGAGAACTGTGCTGGACAAAACGGAGGCAGACAGGTTTTTCTCCGGGTACTCCGGTTTTCCCTGTCAAAATTTCATTCCAGCAACACACTCCACTATCATTTCATTTCATCTGTCATTCATTTAATCATTGCCCCAGAGGAGTGCGTCAGGCCTCGGCAGCCGGCACAGTTCATATCCTCGCCGCTAGATGGGGGCTTCATTCATTCCATTCCTGACCCGGTCGGAGACTGGAAGCAGGCTGTGGATTTTTTCACATGTAGATATTCTCCGCAGGGTATGCTATTATTTTATGTTGTGCTGACTAAAGCAAACTGGGTTTGAAATATTTAGAGTTATTATTTGAGCTCGCTTGTCACTGATCAGTTCAACAGAGTTCACATATCTGGTAGATAGTTGATAGAGGAGTAACACCGGTTGGTAGTGAAGACCTCAACGGCAGCTACTGAGTGCCAGTAGGGGTCAGGGGCGGCAACGGACACCACTCTGGTTATCTTTTCCCCGGGATGCCCTTGGGTGGGCAGGGAATGCGGAGAATGAAGTGACATCTTAGCAACGTACAATGTTCATGGCTGGCAAACTTGATAATACAATTCAAGAAAAGCGGCTTTGGTGGCGTAGTTGGTAGCATGCTGAACTGCTGTGCCCAAGATCGCGGGTTCAAACCCGGCCGAAGTCGTCAGATTTTTTAAGAACGTTAAAAATCCCTCAGTATGTCTTCCTTCGGAGGGGAAGTAAAGCCGGCGATCCCATGCCATAGATTTATGGCATGTTAAAGAACCTTCCACTAATCACACCTGTGTGAAGCTAAATGAATATAGGTTAAACATTTGACTAACGTTCTTAGGTTCCTACGTTCGTCATCAAGAGCCAACTGCGGTGGCATCTGGTAACTAATTTCTGAACTAGTTGGTCGTTGACGGTGGCGTTTGGTGGCAAAAGTAGGAACTACTTGAAAATTGACCGTCTGCAGTCCTTAGTTGAATTCAAACAGATACACACACTAATACAGTCATCACAATTAACACCGGTTATCAGACAGATTCTACACACACCCAAAGTACACGGGGCTACATGACCGCGTTGTCGCAGCCCCTAAACTGAGGAACCAACCAACAGTTAAAGAAATGACAAGATTAAAGATTGATGTTCTTGGAATAAGTGAATTGCGATGGCCAGGCAGAGGTGATGGGAATCTGATCAATATCATCGCAATGTTGTAACAATATTTGTGTGGCCAGATATTGTGAAATACGTGATCAATTTGCTCTTTCAACTTCATGGTCAAGTAAACCAATAACAGATAAAAAATATGATAATGAAATGGAACTCTTTTACAAAGACATGCAAAACATCCTTAAAGCAATGAGAAGTGATAATGTCACAATCATGTCGGGAGATTGCAATGTAAAGATCGGAAGAGGAAGACTTGGCGACTCGGTGAATCCAATGATCGTGGAGACAGGTTGTACCAATTTTGCCAAGAGAATGAAATGGTTATCAGCTTCCCAATCGGATCTCACCAGCTGATAATGTGCTTGACAATCCGCAAAGAAATCAGATTGATTACATCCTCATCAATAAGAGATTCATACCCAGGGGCAGATGTAGCTAATGCACAAATGAAATTAAAAGTTTGCATAAAACCAAACATTCGAGCATAATAGATCAGGGGGGGAGGTGAAGAAGCTAAGTGACAGGATGATCATAGGAAGGATACAGTTCCAGACAGGGACCAACAATCTGGTTCAAGTATATGCTCCACAAGCGGGGAATAAAGAAGAGAACTTAGAAGAATTCCTAGAAGATGTGGAAAAATATATAGAGGATAAGGAAATAATGGTAATGGGAGATCTGAATGCACAAGGAAGAGAGGAGATTTTGGGACCATATGGTTATGGCAGTAAGAATCCAGAAGGGGATTTTTGAATGGACTTTTGCCAGCGGAACCAATTAATTATAGGGAATACATGGTTCAGAAAGAAAAATAGTCAGAAGATAACGAGATATGGATGGGGAGATAGAAGAACGAAAACACTGATAGACTATGTATTAGTCGAAAAAGGACATCGGAAAGAACTAATGGATATCACAGCCATGCAAGAGGAAGCCTTTGGAGGAGACCATAGGGCAGTGGTAGCAAAACTAAAAGTTGGAAAGGTCATGAGATTACCAGAAAAAAGGGAAAGAAAGATTATGGTATGGAGACTACAGGAAAAGGAGGTTGCAGAGTTTAAGAGAGAATTGCAAGCACAGATACCAAGGACGGATATTACCCATGTGGAGCAAGAGTGCATTTGTAAACAGTGCAGAGAAAACATGTGGTAGAACATCAGGAAAGGTACGGGAAAAGGCGACAAAATGGTGGGATGATAGAGTGAAAGAAAAGGTAAGAGAGAAGAAGAAAACTTGGAAGGAATGGAAAACAAAAAAGACTGAAGAAAGTAGAGCATTATATATAGAAGCAAACAGGGAAAGTAATTGCAGAGGAAAAGAAGGAAAGCTGGGAAGAATTCACCCAGGAAATAAGGGAGGATTTAAATTGTGGGGGAAAATGCTATTTGGAATTATAAAAAGTAGAAGGAATGAGAAGGTGAACATTGGGTTCGTGAAAAACAAAGAAGGTGAAATATTGACAAAACCAGAGGAAATAATGGACAGATGGAAAGAATAGTTCAGCGAGCTGTTGAAGGTGAAACGTCAGGAATGCGGAGAAGTTACGCAAACGTCCAAAATGGTGGAGGAAAAAATAGAAGAAATCCAGACATTACTATGGCAGAAGTGGAATGGGCAGTTAGGAAGATGAAGATGGGGAAAGCTGTGGGAATCGATGAAGTGGCAATAGAAATGATCAAGGCGGCAGGACCAGTGGGACTGCAGTGGACATACAGACTTCCCAGGAGGGTGTGGAGAGAGAAGAAAGGTCCTGAAGTCTGGAAAAAGGGAATAATATTGCCAATATTCAAGAAAGGAGACAGGAAGGTGCGTGGTAACTGCCGAGGAATCGCCATCATCTCGCATGTTGCCAAAGTAATGGAAAGAGTCCAAGAAAAAAGAATTAGAGTAAAGGTAGAAAGCCAAATAGAGGAGGAGCAGTTTGGATTTAGAGGGGGCTGGTCAACAGTGAAATCCATTTTCATTCTGAGACAGAACATTGAAAAGAGTTGGAAATATGGGAAGGATATGGTAATGACTTTTATTGATCAAGAAAAGGCCTATGATAGCATCCCTAGAACAAAAGTTTGGGAAAGCTTAACAAAAAGGGGGATGGGCAAGGAACTGAGAGACATGATAGATTGCTACAGTAGTGTGAAGACTAGAGTCGGGACATCGGAATGGTTTAAAATTGTCACTGAACTAAAGCAAGGAAGTGTGTTGTCACCATTATTGTTCGTAATGGTGATGGATGACATCATGAAGGCAGCAATGAAAGACTATGGTAGGGCAAAGATGAAGGTAATGTTGTTTGCAGACGACGTTGTGATCTGGGGCGAGGATGAGATGGAGGTACAAGAACAGTTAGACGTTATAAATGAAAAGATTGAGCAATGGGGATTGAAGATAAATGTGGAGAAGAGTAAAATAGCGGTGAAGAGGTAAGAAAGAAGGAAAAGGAGTAATCAAAGTAGGAGATAAGGAATTGGAAGTGGTGAAACACTTCAAATGCTTGGGAAGTGAACTGACTGAAGATGGAAGACTAGGTTTGGAAATTAGCAGAAGAATACAACTCACGGGGACTAGTATGGAACTAGGCTAAAGAAGTTATTTACAAAGCATATTATGTTCCTATAATGACATGTGCAGCAGAAACTTGGACAATGACTAAGAGGGATGAGAGCAGAGTACAGGGAGCTGAGATGAGATTCCTGAGAAGTATGGTCCAGAAAATGAGGAGAGACAGTGAGAAATGAAGATATACGGAAAGAACTGGGAGTACAGAAACTAAATGACAAACTGGAGCAAAACAGATTGAGATGGTTTGGACATGTCAAACGGATGAAGTAAGTCTACCAAGACGAGCACTGGAACGACGGATGACAGGGAAGAGAGGATGAGGAAGACCAAGAATGCGTTGGATGGACACGGTGAAGAATAGCATTAGTAAATGGAACCTGGATTGGAACACCGTGTCGGAAGAGGAATGGTGGAACGACAGAACAAAGTGGAGAGGAACCCTATTTGCCCCACCCAGTGTCAGCTGGAAAAGGGGAAATGAAGATGATGATGATGATGAGATCAGAGGAAAATAAAGAACTGTCTGATAAAACACTAGAACAGTTAAGAGGAAGGAAGGAAATAAAGATCACTACACTGACACTTGCAGCCAGATACAGTAGAACCTCGATGCATCGTTCCCGGAACTGTCGTTTTCCCGTATGCATCGTTCAATTAATTTAGTCCCGAAAATTTTCCATATAAACTAATGTTAAATTTCCCCGCATGTATCGTTCCTCGAACTATCGTTTTTTCGCATGGATCGTCAAAAAATCACTAGTCCTTGGCCACAATTTTCCCGGAATGATCGTTTATGAGAAAAATATATGCTAAAGTTCTTTTGAATTTGAAGCAGCATAGCGGCAACCTGTTACGCGAGAATGTACGAGGTACGAACGATTAGGAGTTCCTAGGCTTGAGCAAGTTTCTCGGCTGAAGCAAGTTCAAGTAGGCTGGACTGCAGTGCGCAGATTGTTTACGCGCAACTACACTATATAACCACGCCTACGAGCCTTCAGGCGCCAACGATTCTGCTCGAAACGCCAAGCCGTCATTGTGCTGTTTCATTTCATTCTGAGTGGTTCCGTGTAGTATCTTGGTCGTGTGCGGCGATTACAATTTTATCTGTAGTTCGTAATGAAAACTTTACTTCACTGACGACGCAATTCTCGTAATCTCAATAATGTTACTCTGCGTTTGGCAATGCTTGGCTAACAAGTTAGATCACACAGAACAGCAATGAAAGCATTTAGACGGTCTTGAGCGGGTGTCGTCATAGAGTGACGTCATTTAGCCTTGAAATAGCTTGCCCGGTCAGAGACCCGCGAACACTCGGAACTGCTGTATTCTTTCATTCGGAACACCGGAAGTATCTCCCGCGGAGATTGGCGAGCTGTGCGATGATGGCGCGGGGGAGAGGAGTGATGAAGAGAAGACGATCGTGAGCCCCAAGTCGTCCCGAGTTTCGCCGAAGCGCATGCCGTCTTAGCGAAGATGAAATCCTTCATGTACTCGCATGTCATCAGTGATCGTGAAGAAGAGAACATTATGCAAGTTGAGAAGGCTTTGTTTCGTCTGAAACGCAAAGCTTTGACGAAACAAAAAACAATTAATGACTTTTTAACTAAAAAGAGCAAGTGATAAAATGACATATGAAATATCGCGTACATCGTGGTTGCAATATTTTGACGTCTCTATGAAGTTTACATGAAGAAATATGTCCAAATACAGTACCCGTACTTTCTTTATTTTTTATTCAATTTTTTTTATGTTACCCGCATTTATCGTTTCCCGCATCCATCGTCATTTTCCCCCTCCCCCTTGAAAAACGATGCATCGAGGTTCTACTGTAAACATCCTGGATTTGATGGAAAAATGTAGGAAAGTAGACAGATTCATTCTCAAAGTAGAAAAGCCAAACAAGATTGGATGAATGAAAAAGTGTACAATGATAGAGAATCTAGAGGATAATCATGATACCTTCAATATGCATAACGTCATTAAGGACGTACCTGGAAATTTCAGGCGAGAGATGCCACTTGTGTTAGAAGATAACTCCAGTAAGCCATCTTGACAAAGTCAAAACGTGGGAGAAATATATTGCAGACCTTTCTTTGATCACCGACCACCACTCAATGTTGTTAACAATATTGAACTCTGAAGTAACTACAATCAATTAAAAGTTGGAAAAGCATTGGGCGCTGATGAAGTATAAAACTTATAAATGGAAAACTAATCGATAATATAGTGGACTCTGGTGAAATACCTCAAGACTGGCCGTTATCTACATTCATTCCCCTTCCAAAGCAATGAACTTCAAACAGACGCAGTCAATAAGCCTACTGAGCCATCTGCTGGAAGCCTTTTTGAAAATTTTATATGCCCGAATAAAGAAGAAATGTGACCATCAGATAGAAGATATGGAACTCGCGAGGCTATCATATCTCCTTCAAGAATGCTGGGACCAACAAAAAGATGTATTATATTACGAAAAAGCATTGGATAGAATGAAACATAATGAGCTCATCAAAATACTTCAACAAATTGGATTTGATGGTAATAATAATAATAATATCGTATGGCCTCGGGTGTCGGGTGTAAGCTTTGTTAATTGACACCCAGAGGGCAGCTTGCATGTCGAATGTTATCGCTCCTTGGAGTGTTATGAAAGTCTAGGAGGTTAGATATCTATGCTCCCTGACACTATAGCGCTTTCTAGTAGAGAAATGAGGAACTTTTTGAGTTGGTAGAAAATCCCAAGATTAATTTTGCCATTATGAAGACGGCCTACTGAATTCAAATGGGTTCTTTAACATGCCAACAATGTATGACATGCATATTGTGATTTTTGTCACCTTTCAAAAATCACTTACCACGGCCAGGAGCGAACCTGCAAGCTTGGGGTTGGCAGTCCGACACGATAACCACTCACCCACCGTGGCAAACGGAATTCATGGTTAAGATATAAGAATTATTGAAAACGTATGCTGGCATCGAAAAGCTGTAGTGATGGACATTAGAAGAGGAGTTCGACAAGGATGTATATTATTGAACATTTACTCGGGAGCTGGCAGTAGGAGATATACACTAGTAATGGCTCTGTCGATTGGACCTTTATCATCTTCTATATAAGTACTCTTGTCAGTAATATCTGTCCATCATACAAATCTTCAAGGTATTCCTTCCATCGCTCACATACCTTTTCATTTTCAAACAATAGCTTCCCTTTGGAATCCTTGACTACGTTGTTTGTGATGCGTTGTCAGGTCATCTTACTATCACCTATTCCGAAACAAGCATGTATATAACATTTTCGATCAACACAAAGAAAACAAAATTACAGTAATGGTTTTCAGTCAAAGCGGGGGTGAAGTAATTTTGAAGCTGAAACGACAAAAATCCAACAAATTGACAAATTTAAGTACGGTACCTTGGTTGTTGGTTTTCAGAGGTTTGGAATCCAGATCGTGAAATTAAGACACGTAAAGAAATAGCAAGGTCAACTTTCATTAAAAAATGCGTGCTTTATTGTGTGATGATGCAATGACAGCGTACTGTGTAATGTTGCCGTGTTTCCTATTTTGGATAATTTGTCGCGAGATGCAGGTTCTGAGATAGACGATAACGATGAAGACCCTGCTTATGAACCCAATAATATATCGAGTTATTCCTAAACACAGTCGCTTCACTACAGCATGGTGTTAAGTGTTCTAGATAGGGAACACCATAATATTTGTTGTTCTACCTCAAACAACAAGTGTCCATCGACAATAGGCAAATTCTAGATGTGTTCGATTCAACAAGCCTTATGTATGCAAGAGTCTCCATAGATTGATTACATTTATTTTAGAGTTTGAAGACACTTTGAACAAAATAAATGGTTGTGCATAAACAATATTTTAATGTGTCCAAAGACACAAACTAAACAAGGACTGAATGACTGAAAATGCGAGGAGCATTACATGCTTTATTTATGGTTGTTGTTGAATTTTTATTAGTGTATTTTTAAGCTCGTAGTTTTTAATATGTTGTGGCTTTGTAATTTATGATGTGTGTTTTTTGTTGTTTTATTGGGGATTTTGAATGTGTTTTGATGATGTTTGTAGTACCAAAAGAGGGCTGAGGAAGGAGACAGAGGGTCTCCGAAACATGTACCCATAGAGTTTTCTATTAAGTAAAGTATTGATTCGGCGGGAAATTCAGGTTTTACTTATTGCACTTACGCCTTATCAGCGCGACACGGATTAGTAGCGAGCAAGTTATATCGCAGAGAATCACATCAGTCTTCTCAAATCTCAATAATTTCGCCTCCACACTTCGTATCGGGTCAAAAAATTTTTAAACGACAAAAATATTATTTTACTTAACATGATGATCAGTTGCTGTAAGAATTGCTAACATATACTCTCGGAGACCCGCAAATAGAATAGCATCTGGCTGATAGCAGATGTGTAACCATATATCACTGGTGTAACAGATGCGACTCTGGCCGCTGCATCCCCACCTCGTGGCAATGCGACAGCGACATGGACTGCAAGACGGGCGAAGATGAGCCCGAGTCATGCACCAGCTCCACAGCACACACCTGCGACCCCACCTACTTCAAGTGTGCCAACGGCAAGTAAGTGCACATATTCCTTGTACCAGAGATTCCAACCCCACCATAAACCATTCTGTGTGTACCAGCTGGGGGCCCCAATCACTAGGTGCCAACCCCCCATGAACCATTCTGTGTGTACCAGCTGGGGACCCAATCAGTAGGTACCAACCCCACCATAAACCATTCTGTGTGTACCAGCTGGGGGCCCCAATCACTAGGAGCCAACCCCCCATGAACCATTCTGTGTGTACCAGCTGAGGGCCCCAATCAGTAGGTACCAACCCCACCATGAACCATTCTGTGTGTACCAGCTGGGGGGCCCAATCTGTAGGTACCAACCCCACCATAAACCATTCTGTGTGTACCAGCTGGGGGCCCCAATCACTAGGTGCCAACCCCCATGAACCATTCTGTGTGTACCAGCTGGGGACCCAATCAGTAGGTACCAACCCCACCATGAACCGTTCTGTGTGTACCAGCTGGGGTCCCCAATCAGTAGGTGTCAACCCCACCATGAACCATTCTGTGTGTACCAGCTGGGGTCCCCAATCAGTAGGTACCAACCCCACCATGAACCATTCTGTGTGTACCAGCTGGGGACCCAATCAGTAGGTACCAACCCCACCATGAACCATTCTGCGTGTACCAGCTGGGGGCCCCAATCAGTAGGTGTCAACCCCACCATGAACCATTCTGTGTGTACCAGCTGGGGGCCCCAATCTGTAGGTACCAACCCCACCATAAACCATTCTGTGTGTACCAGCTGGGGGCCCCAATCACTAGGTGCCAACCCCCCATGAACCATTCTGTGTGTACCAGCTGAGGACCCAATCAGTAGGTACCAACCCCACCATAAACCATTCTGTGTGTACCAGTTGGGGGCCCCAATCACTAGGTGCCAACCCCCCATGAACCATTCTGTGTGTACCAGCTGAGGGCCCCAATCAGTAGGTACCAACCCCACCATGAACCATTCTGTGTGTACCAGCTGGGGGCCCCAATCTGTAGGTACCAACCCCACCATAAACCATTCTGTGTGAACCAGCTGGGGGCCCCAATCTGTAGGTACCAACCCCACGATGAACCATTATGTGTGCACCAGCTGGGGTCCCCAATCTGTAGGTACCAACCCCACCATAAACCATTCTGTAGGTACCAACCCCACCATAAACCATTCTGTGTGTACCAGCTGAGGGCCCCAATCTGTAGGTACCAACCCCACCATAAACCATTCTGTGTGTACCAGCTGGGGGCCCCAATCTGTAGGTACCAACCCCACCATAAACCATTCTGTGTGTACCAGTTGGGGGCCCGAATCTGTAGGTACCAACCCCACCATAAACCATTCTGTGTGTACCAGCTGAGGGCCCCAATCAGTAGGTACCAACCCCACCTTAAACCATTCTGTGTTTACCAGCCGGGGACCCCAATCAGTAGGTACCAACCCTACCATGAACCATTATGTGTGTACCAGTTGGGGGCCCCAATCAGTAGGTGCCAACCCTACCATGAACCATTCTGTGTTTACCAGTTGGGGGCCCCAATCAGTAGGTACCAACCTCACCATGAACCATTCTGTGTGTACCAGCTGGGGACCCCAATCAGTAGGTACCAACTCCACCATGAACCATTCTGTGTTTACCAGCTGGGGACCCCAATCAGTAGGTACCAACCCTACCATGAACCATTCTGTGTGTACCAGTTGGGGGCCCCAATCAGTAGGTACCAACCCCACCATGAACCATTCTGTGTTTACCAGCTGGGGACTCCAATCAGTAGGTACCAACCCTACCATGAACCATTCTGTGTGTACCAGTTGGGGGGCCCTATCAGTAGGTACCAACCCTACCATGAACCATTCTGTGTTTACCAGTTGGGGGCCCCAATCAGTAGGTACCAACTCCACCATGAACCATTCTGTGTTTACCAGCTGGGTACCCCAATCAGTAGGTACCAACCCTACCATGAACCATTCTGTGTGTACCAGTTGGGTGCCCCAATCAGTAGGTACCCACCCCACCATGAACCATTCTGTGTTTACCAGCTGGGGTCCCCAATCAGTAGGTACCAACCCTACCATGAACCATTCTGTGTTTACCAGTTGGGGGCCCCTATCAGTAGGTACCAACCCTACCATGAACCATTCTGTATTTACCAGTTGGGGGCCCCAATCAGTAGGTACCAACCCTACCATGAACCAGTCTGTGTTTACCAGCTGGGGGCCCCAATCAGTAGGTACCAACTCCACCATGAACCATTCTGTGTTTACCAGCTGGGGACCCCAATCAGTAGGTACCAACTCCACCATGAACCATTCTGTGTTTACCAGCTGGGGACCCCAATCAGTAGGTACCAACTCCACCATGAACCATTCTGTGTTTACCAGCTGGGGACCCCAATCAGTAGGTACCAACCCTACCATGAACCATTCTGTGTTTACCAGTTGGGGGCCCCTATCAGTAGGTACCAACCCTACCATGAACCATTCTGTGTTTACCAGTTGGGGGCCCCAATCAGTAGGTACCAACCCTACCATGAACCATTCTGTGTTTACCAGCTGGGGGCCCCAATCAGTAGGTACCAACCCTACCATGAACCATTCTGTGTGTACCAGTTGGGGGCCCCAATCAGTAGGTACCAACTCCACCATGAACCATTCTGTGTTTACCAGCTGGGGACCCCAATCAGTAGGTACCAACTCCACCATGAACCATTCTGTGTTTACCAGCTGGGGACCCCAATCAGTAGGTACCAACTCCACCATGAACCATTCTGTGTTTACCAGCTGGGGACCCCAATCAGTAGGTACCAACCCTTCCATGAACCATTCTGTGTGTACCAGTTGGGGGCCCCTATCAGTAGGTACCAACCCCACCATGAACTATTCTGTGTGTACCAGTTGGGGGCCCCAATCAGTAGGTACCAACCCCACCTTAAACCATTGTGTTTACCAGCTGGGGACCCCAATCAGTAGGTACCAACCCTACCATGAACCATTCTGTGTGTACCAGCTGGGGACCCCAATCAGTAGGTACCAACCCCACCATGAACCATTCTGTGTTTACCAGCTGGGGACCCCAATCAGTAGGTACCAACTCCACCATGAACCATTCTGTGTTTACCAGCTGGGGACCCCAATCAGTAGGTACCAACTCCACCATGAACCATTCTGTGTTTACCAGCTGGGGACCCCAATCAGTAGGTACCAACTCCACCATGAACCATTCTGTGTTTACCAGCTGGGGACCCCAATCAGTAGGTACCAACCCTACCATGAACCATTCTGTGTTTACCAGTTGGGGGCCCCTATCAGTAGGTACCAACCCTACCATGAACCATTCTGTGTTTGCCAGTTGGGGGCCCCAATCAGTAGGTACCAACCCTACCATGAACCATTCTGTGTTTACCAGCTGGGGGCCCCAATCAGTAGGTACCAACCCTACCATGAACCATTCTGTGTGTACCAGTTGGGGGCCCCAATCAGTAGGTACCAACTCCACCATGAACCATTCTGTGTTTACCAGCTGGGGACCCCAATCAGTAGGTACCAACTCCACCATGAACCATTCTGTGTTTACCAGCTGGGGACCCCAATCAGTAGGTACCAACCCTACCATGAACCATTCTGTGTGTACCAGTTGGGGGCCCCTATCAGTAGGTACCAACCCCACCATGAACTATTCTGTGTGTACCAGTTGGGGGCCCCAATCAGTAGGTACCAACCCCACCTTAAACCATTCTGTGTTTACCAGCTGGGGACCCCAATCAGTAGGTACCAACCCTACCATGAACCATTCTGTGTGTACCAGCTGGGGACCCCAATCAGTAGGTACCAACCCCACCATGAACCATTCTGTGTTTACCAGTTGGGGGCCCCAATCAGTAGGTACCAACCCCACCTTAAACCATTCTGTGTTTACCAGCTGGGGACCCCAATCAGTAGGTACCAACCCTACCATGAACCATTCTGTGTGTACCAGCTGGGGACCCCAATCAGTAGGTACCAACTCCACCATGAACCATTCTGTGTTTACCAGCTGGGGACCCCAATCAGTAGGTACCAACCCTACCATGAACCATTCTGTGTTTACCAGTTGGGGGCCCCTATCAGTAGGTACCAACCCCACCATGAACCATTCTGTGTTTACCAGTTGGGGGCCCCAATCAGTAGGTACCAACCCTACCATGAACCATTCTGTGTTTACCAGCTGGGGGCCCCAATCAGTAGGTACCAACCCTACCATGAACCATTCTGTGTGTACCAGTTGGGGGCCCCAATCAGTAGGTACCAACTCCACCATGAACCATTCTGTGTTTACCAGCTGGGGACCCCAATCAGTAGGTACCAACTCCACCATGAACCATTCTGTGTTTACCAGCTGGGGACCCCAATCAGTAGGTACCAACTCCACCATGAACCATTCTGTGTTTACCAGCTGGGGACCCCAATCAGTAGGTACCAACCCTACCATGATCCATTCTGTGTGTACCAGTTGGGGGCCCCTATCAGTAGGTACCAACCCCACCATGAACTATTCTGTGTGTACCAGTTGGGGGCCCCAATCAGTAGGTACCAACCCCACCTTAAACCATTCTGTGTTTACCAGCTGGGGACCCCAATCAGTAGGTACCAACCCTACCATGAACCATTCTGTGTGTACCAGCTGGGGACCCCAATCAGTAGGTACCAACCCCACCATGAACCATTCTGTGTTTACCAGCTGGGGACCCCAATCAGTAGGTACCAACTCCACCATGAACCATTCTGTGTTTACCAGCTGGGGACCCCAATCAGTAGGTACCAACTCCACCATGAACCATTCTGTGTTTACCAGCTGGGGACCCCAATCAGTAGGTACCAACTCCACCATGAACCATTCTGTGTTTACCAGCTGGGGACCCCAATCAGTAGGTACCAACCCTACCATGAACCATTCTGTGTTTACCAGTTGGGGGCCCCTATCAGTAGGTACCAACCCTACCATGAACCATTCTGTGTTTACCAGTTGGGGGCCCCAATCAGTAGGTACCAACCCTACCATGAACCATTCTGTGTTTACCAGCTGGGGGCCCCAATCAGTAGGTACCAACCCTACCATGAACCATTCTGTGTGTACCAGTTGGGGGCCCCAATCAGTAGGTACCAACTCCACCATGAACCATTCTGTGTTTACCAGCTGGGGACCCCAATCAGTAGGTACCAACTCCACCATGAACCATTCTGTGTTTACCAGCTGGGGACCCCAATCAGTAGGTACCAACTCCACCATGAACCATTCTGTGTTTACCAGCTGGGGACCCCAATCAGTAGGTACCAACCCTACCATGAACCATTCTGTGTGTACCAGTTGGGGGGCCCCTATCAGTAGGTACCAACCTCGCCATGAACCATTCTGTGTGTACCAGTTGGGGGCCCCAATCAGTAGGTACCAGCCCCACCTTAAACCATTCTGTGTTTACCAGCTGGGGACCCCAATCAGTAGGTACCAACTCCACCATGAACCATTCTGTGTTTACCAGCTGGGGACCCCAATCAGTAGGTACCAACTCCACCATGAACCATTCTGTGTTTACCAGCTGGGGACCCCAATCAGTAGGTACCAACCCTACCATGAACCATTCTGTGTGTACCAGCTGGGGACCCCAATCAGTAGGTGCCAACCCCACCATGTGTATGTACAATCAGAATATGTGACTGTGATTGCTTCAGAGTTTGTATCATAAATGCCTAATTTTTCGAAATAATGTCATGTTTTCTTATGACATGTGCTTTGAGTCGTTGTTTCCTCATTGGAACCTTTGAACAAAAGATTGATTGTCCGTACATTGATCGAGTGTCTTGAAGGGGGAACATATTATCGTTATAATGGGAATGTTTTAAGAGTAGATAGGCCTCACCTTGATGAGTCGGAGTTTTATTTTGCCTTGCCCATCCTTGTGTGTGCCTGCAGCTGTATCCCGGGGCGCTGGCATTGCGACTACGACAACGACTGTGAGGATAATTCGGACGAGGACAACTGTACGCCGCGGAACTGCAGCGAATCGGAGTTCCGTTGCGCAGATGGCCGTTGTATAAGAGGTCTACACAAGTGTGACGGTGAATACAATTGTGACGACCACAGTGATGAAGTGGACTGCAATAGAACGTGTAGCAGCAACGAGTTCCAGTGTAACAATCCTCATTACTGCATCTACATGTGAGTGTACCCCACAACTGTATAGCAATACCATTAGTTTAAACAGGAATGGTTGATTTACGACAATAATAGTCAGACAATTTCAATAATAAGATTATCCATGATAACAATTCAATAGACACTCTTAATCCACATTAATTACAAGTGTAAGAGTCCATACTGTCTGTAAATAGTCGACACGTTGCACAAGGTTTGACAAACATATGTAATATAAATAGTGTATGGTATATATTTATTTGTGTTTAATTGTGATTCATAAACATGATGTTCGAATCATGTCACCCAATTGAGTAGGTATTTGTGCATAAGGAGCGCGTTAGTTTGTAGGTTATGTTGTCACTGTTTAATTGGGTTGAAAATGGCCGCCTTATGCCGGGGCACTACATGGAGTCTACTGGATTCTTTGTGGTGGACCAACAATACGTGGCAGAATTCTCAATTATGATGTGGTTATGTTTTAGAAGGTGGATTGGTTAGAAAAATGAGTAAGAGTGTTAAGGCTTGGTCACAAGCACCCGGGAACGAGAGGAAGTTGAAATGCACGCTACCTTATGGGTCGGTTCACAATCAATGTCCAGGAATGAGAAGTTAAAAGTAGCCCAGGAAGGCCAACGGGAAACATGGTTAAGTTTCATGTTTGACGTTCTCCCCCCTTATCTGCCTTATCCTGTTTAACATTTCCTTTCTTCTTATCTTTTCTCTTTCCCTTTATCCCTTTTATCTTCTTTTCAATTTTCTCCTTCCGATCCCTCACTCTTTCATCTCCATCTGCCTGGCATCTCATCCTCTTCCTATTCCATCTCTTTGTCTTATTTCGTTCTTTTCTTCGTCCACCTTGTCCTCCACCGCTTCTTCACATCGTCTTTTTCCTGTATGTAGTCTTCCTCCTCCTCTATCTTGTCCTCCACACTCTCCTTTACCTTGTCCTCTATCTCATTCTCTTCCTTGTCTTGAGTTTTATCCTCTTCTTCCATTTGATATTGTCTTCCTTCACCTTGTTCTCTGTCTTGTCCATCCTTTTCATCTTCTTCATTAGCAACTTCCTTACGCCCCTCAGCATCACATACTTCACACATCTCCTCCTCTTCTTCCTCCTTTACAGCCACACTCACAGATTTCTACGATGCATACGATCTCCACTCTGTGCTCTTCCAACTTCCTATCTGCCCTGGGAAATTTCTGGCTGGTCTCCAGTGCCTGGCCCGAAATGTCCCTTGCCAACTTCACTTGTCGAGTGTCCAACTTGTCTACTTCAGAGTTTAGGCTCTGATCTTCTAAGTTAGTTTCCATTTTAGTGGCTTCTACACTGACTTCACTAACCTGGCTAGTAACATGGCTGTCTAGACTAATCACATCAAGTCTGGCTCCGTGGCTCAGGGGTAACGTTCTCGCTTGCTGAGCCCAAGGTTGCAGGTTCGAAACCTGGCGCAGTCAGCTGGCATTTGAGGTTGCGCAAATGCGAGGGAGCCGTGTCAGTACATTTACTGGCACGTTAAAGATCCCCTTCGGGGCAAAATTCCGGCACCCCGGCGTCTCTAAAAGCCAGTGTAGTTAAAAGGGACGTAAAACCAATAACATTATTAATCACATCAAGCTTTTCCCACAAATGCTCACCAAGCTTCCTTGACAATCTTTCTTCCATCCCGTCATACTTTTCGTAGCGGAGCAGAAGCTTCTCCAACATGGCCATCATCTCAGCCTCCATATTTCTTATTTCCTTATTCGTGCCGATACGTTGGGCGCCAATGAAACAATTCTAAATACAGTGAAACCCCTGAAATCCGAACTAATTGGGGCTGTAGCCTGTTCGGATTAGCCGAAAATATCCATAACATAATAACCAGCCCTCGTTACGGTACGTTGAGCTAGTGACAGTGAGGAAGAAGAAACTTCGACAGACAATGTGACTTATACTGAAGCTGCATCTGCTCTTGACATCGCATTGCGCTTCGTAGAACAACACGCAGTAGTCACGCCAAACGATGTCATGTTCATGCGACGCTGGCACACGATTGCCACCGTGGAAATGTTTTCGTCGCTTCGACAATTAAAGATACTGATTTCAAGTGAAAGATTAAGTGATACTTTGTGTTTTTCTATTGTTATTTCATTTGTTTTTGCAAAGTGATTAACCTAAGGAATCACAATAACCAACTTTTCAATCCTGGATGAGATAAGTACGGTATGTATACTTTGTTAGGTATGCTAACTGTACTACTTTGTTAATTTTTCAACTAATTATTTAAAATAACGTTATATTGTAGAATATATAATTGTTTTATGACTAACTTGAAATTGTCGAAAATAACTCGTTCGGATTACCCGGGATTTCGGATTTCTGGGGTTCGGATTTGAGGGGTTTTACTGTAGTAGCAATGGTCGGGGTAAACCAACAACAACAAGCCCATGTTGGGTGATCAATGTAACTAAATTGTTCTCTTACTTACAATCGTTGGAGTCGAGATAACGTTAAACATACTCGTCTACTTTCATTCCTCGTTACATACACTTTCACCTTCCTTCCACACATCATTCCTACTTCTTTCTTCATTTTGAAACCTAAACAAGCCTCTATTGCAACTCCAACAACACATAACCATAATACAAGCCTAACTATCGTCCCAAGAAGCAGACTGAAAACATTCCCATTCTCAACAAGCAGATACTACCTTTTTTTTTTCATCCCAACCAAAAGAATGTGAACAACCGACACAATCATAAAAGGGACACATTGCTAGGTCACCACTAAACTCCCTGCAGTGGCCCAGCCATGCTTGTAAGCTAAAAACTAAATATTAAAACAGTCGAAAAACGTTAGGATGGGCTCTGTAACCAAAATAATTTCGGTTTCAAGATAATGTGCAAATGTTATTGTGTAATATGCTATTCTTTACTGTAGGTTGCTTCCGGGAGGGCAAAGGTGGGGTCATTATGGACAAGGTGGGGGGTGGGGGCAATATAAGGGATTACTGATAACCCACTTGAAAGGTTGGCACCTCTGCATTGGTGAGGTCCCTCATATCACTTCTGCTGAGTTTTAATTCACAGGCCGTGAAAGGCAAGCCTTTATAGAGAGGTGAAAGGCTGCTTGAGCTTTTAGAGGCGCACGTGCGCTTCATAAGAAGGGAGGTAGTGCACACTTCGGGGGCCGGGCCGGGAGCATCAAGAGCCCGCTGATGAACCAGGCAAAACCCCACACAAGACATGACATAAACCTAGAAAAATTGTTGAGCTTTTATTAATCCATTTTGCAATAGGTGGTGCACAAGTAGAAGTCCCGTATGCATTCATATACCATTCATCCGATTGTGATGAAACTTGGGTGAGTTTATGAGCACACTCCCAGGAATGTTTTTACAATAGTTTAGGGGCAGTTAAAGGAAAAAGAAAAGAATATTATGTATCCAAAAGCACTTCAACAAAGTTACAACGCCAAAACTTTCTTTGATTGGCATTGCAAGGCATGCTGGGTACAGCTAGTCTTGGAGAGCCAGCTCTATAAAATGTACCATGCTAGCGTAGCGAGTGAAATCCAAAAAACGTAAGCGTTGTTATTATCTTGTTCCTTTGAAAGGGAAGTTCGATACTTCCTCAATCTTTCTTCTTTGTAGGAATTTCAAGAGCTCTGAAGAACTGACACAGTTTATGTCAAGGCTACGAAGACAATGAAGTAAGCTGCTGCCATGTTGAATGCTGAAGTTCGTAGGATTGGACAAACAGGGTCTCAAGGTCACGATGCTGATTATAGCATTGTGCCAATGGTATGTTTGAGCCGTGAGGATTGTGCTCATTTGTGTAATGGAAGCCGTCTGGATGCATGTGGGGAATCAATCACTGAGCCAATGGAGTAATCAAAGAGTATGGCGAGCGCAGCGCATCCTGAACATATGGAATACAGGACAGCCATTGGTCGCCTAGTGACGTATCATCTTACCATTGTGCATATGGAAAATTTGATACCTATTACATTATATTGTGTATAAATTAATATAATTATCATCTTTTTTGGGGGGGGGGGCTTATTGGAGAGCGGAAATATTTGATGGTAAAATACTGTGTGATACATCAGGGCCTAGTTTGTGATGGGCGCTGAGGAGAGACCATGATTGGTACTGGAGCAACCATCATGAATTGTTAGTTAGTTATTATTGTTTCAAGGGGCAGAACTACGAGGTCATCTGCCCCTATCATTAATTGAGTTCGAGCCGCAGTGGATGTTGTTTATTACAGGTTTGTTGTTTCTGTGCGGTCACGTGATCTTTGTTTTGATGCTGCTATGTTCCATGCCAGTGTTTAAATTATGCATGCATGATTTGTATTTGATGGTAGCCACAACTGAGACCATACTTGTTGTTTGTTTAGCGACTGGAAGTGCGATGGCGACACGGACTGCAGTGACGGGTCGGATGAACTAAACTGCAGCGACCCGTGCCCCAAGGGCCAGTTCATGTGTAACAACACGCAGTGCATCATGCCCAGCTGGCTGTGCGATGGAGACGACGACTGTGGCGACGGGACGGACGAGCATCTAGCCATGTGCAGGAAGCAGGAGTGTCCTTTCAGCCGCTTCAGGTAGTTTGCAATCACTAGCCATGCAGGCCTAATATCGTGCTGACTAGTGGGCTTATTTACAATCTGGCATGACCAATGATACGAGAAAACATTTTGAAATTGATTTTGTAGAACTTTGATTTTGTAAAAAAGCGTTTTGTAGCATTTTGAATTTTAAAAATTAGCTTTTTTTAGCATTCAAAAGTTTGTCACCAGGTTGTTAACAGGTTCACAATTACTTTCCCTGTTTGCTTCTATATAATGCTCTACTTTCTTCAGTCTTTTTGTTTTTGTTTTCCATTCCTTCCAAGCTTTCTTCTTCTCTCTTACCTTTTCTTCACTCTATCATTCCACCATTTTGTCGCCATGGCACTGGAACACAAAGTCACGCCCTGTTATCGCAGACTTAACCGTATTAATATCAACACGAGATCGGAATGAGCAAATGGTTACGCCATCATAATGGCCTATTATGATCCATGCATGTTGGAAGACCTGGGACTATGTAACAACGAGCTATTTATCGAAGAGAGTTTGTTGTCACCAGACCAGACCGACACGATATTCCAGCTGATGGTGTCCAAGGTGTCCCCCAACGCCTCAGGTAGGTTCTCCCCTTTCCATGACGGTCACCGGGGCTGATCCTGCTCCACGAACACGAACACTTGCACGGTACGTGACAAGTTCCAGTAAACAATATGGCTGCGATTACGTCGGAATATCATATATTGTGAACTCATTGCCCGTCCAGCCGTGCTCGTATACAGACCTGCAGAATATCATCATCCACAAAGATGCCCTGGGTGTGGAGACGTCCATGTCAGTAGCACCAACACGTTGGCATGTGTACACTCGTGTTGACCAACTGAAAAGCTTTAGGCAGCAATACAAATATTGACTTGTAATATTTCAATTTCTACTTCTTAGATGAAACCATTCACTGAAATGTTGATTCTATATCATCATCATCTTGCACAGTTTCCAGCCACTGGCCGGGTCTGTTTGGAACACAAGACTCTCCAACGTCTTCTGTCTTCCCACCATCTCTCAGCCTCCACCCTTGTCCAGTCTTCTCCTCTCTTCTTCACACTTTCTTCCACCCCCTTCAGCCACCTGTCTCTCAGCCTCTTCCCACTTCGTCTCGTGTACTCTCCTGGGTATCCTCTTCTCCTCCATTCGTTTTACATGTCCATACCATCTAAGTCTAGATTTCTCTATACCATCCTGTAATGGTTCCTCCTTCATTAATTCTCTGGTCCTCTCATTTCTTATTCTGTCCATCTTTGTAGCTCCAATACTGCTTCTCAAGAACCTCATCTCACTGGCCTGTATTTTGCTCCTCTCCCTTCCTTTCATAACCCAGGTCTCCGAGGCATACGTCAGGATAGGGACATAGTACGTCCGATATATGATCTTTTTGCTGTTCTGAGGGACATCCTTGCTCCATAACATGCTTCTCACACTCCTCCGGAATGCTTCTGCCTGCCTCCCACGCTCATTTATTTCTGTATCGTTTCTTCCATTATCTTGTATCAGGCTTCCCAGATACTTGAAACTCTCCACTTTCTTCAGCTGTTCCCCACCAATTGTTATTCCCGTTGTGGTTCTTTCCTTCTTCCTTGTTGTGAACACCATCTCACTCTTATTTATGCTAAATTTCATCCCATATCCTTGTATTATTCCTTCCCACACGTCCAACTGTTCCTGTACCCCCTCCTCCTAGTTTCCCCAAATCATCAAATCATCTGCAAACACCATTGCTTCCATCTTTCCTTCCCCAATTACTTGTGCCACTCGGGTCATTATGTCATCCATCACCACAATGAAAAGTAACGGTGACAGTGCACTTCCTTGTTTCAGGCCGTTTCTCTGTTCCAACCAGTCCGATCTCTCTCCTCCCACTTTCACACAGCTCACGCTTCCCTTGTACATCTCCTTTATCCTACTCCTCTATCCTCCAGGGACTTCCATACTTTGTTTCTATACTGGGATTTTATTTTGTTTTCTTCCTAACCGAGTCTAAGGTGCAGAAACCAATTTATTTGTGTGTGTGCAGGTGTCGCAACCACGTGTGCATCTCGACGTCAAACATCTGCGATGGGTACGACCACTGCGGAGATGGTTCTGACGAGGAGACAGACACATGTGAGTATGTTTGCAACACTGCTGCCATTGTGTCCTTATAGCATTCAATATTGCAGTCATTGGGAAGTTAAATTAAATCTCTAGATGTGGTCGAGGTTAAGGTGGTTCGGCCATGTTCAAAGAGGGAGATGGTGAGAAACATTGGCAGGAGAAGTGGATGATGTAACACATTGTTGTACTGCAACCAACATACTCCTTCTTACCATGAATTATTCGTACAATCACTCATGGTTCCGTATTGATTAAAAGTCAAATATAAAGGGACAGGAATTCCGCCTGATTAATACAAAACTAGTTTTCTATTGATCAGGCGGAATTCCTGTCCCTTTATATTTTACCATGAATTATTATTATTAACTTATTAATATCAATGCATCTAGTAATTATTATTATTCCTGGCTTTGTTGCTTCATTTGCCCCTAAAATCGCATATTAAATCCATATTTTTAGGAATCGCCCTATATGTGCACCATCCTGTGTTGACTCTTGGTCCATCATGCCATTGGCATATATCCTCGTAGTTTCATTGTATTTCCACAATTCAATCGTAGCATGTCTCCACACATGTAATTAAGTATAACAAACTTAAAGTTTCCGCCTAATCAACACTCATTTATTATTTCGTTAGCTTATGGGTACATGTTTCGGAATTAGTACAATTCCTTCTTCAGCCCTTCATATTTCATATTCGGAAACATCATAGACTAAAAAGACTAAAAAGATGGTTTTTTCCGAATATGAATTATGAAGGGCTGAAGAAGGAATTGTACTAATTCCGAAACATGTACCCATAAGCTAAAGAAATAATAAATGAGTGTTGATTAGGCGGAAACTTTAAGTTTGTTATACTTAATTACAAAACGTCAGCACGGAACCTGCAATGGACTCTTCTTCGAATCCACACATGTTCCCTATGCCAAATTGCTTTTCTACTCTTAACAAATTTCTAAATAACTCATTGTAACATTTTCTATATTTCATGTACATTCATGTAGAATGATCTCATTTTATTTTCAGTTTGTCAATAATATGATTGTAGTTCATTTGATTTTGCTCACCTCTCAAGTTGTCATGAAATGGCTGCCTACTCTGCCATGATCCAATCACATTATTTACGGTATTCACTACATGAAATTGGGCAAATGTAGCTATCTACTGCTGGCTAACATCTAGTATGGTACCGGTACTTGAAATGTCTGTCACTCAGATCAAATAATCCAGGTACCCATCAGAAGATCATGTATTGTAAAAACAAATGGTAGCTCCTAGAATTACGACAATAAATGGGAGATTAAATTCACTAATGAAGTGTCATTACCAACACTATAAAGGTTTACCTTGTCTCCTTCCCCTTCCATTATCCCGAGCCATCAGCATGGTGTTGGATCTCATCCCTCGTTGTATCAGTAGTATGGTCCTCTACACAATCCATGTTTCCCGGCGACTGGACAAGCTTAGAATGTTATCACGATCTCTAACAGTGTGCACACAACAGCCCACACACGATACGATACATAAGTCTGGACCAATACGTTACTTCCGCTTCTTGTAGAAATTTCTTCATAAACCTTTTAAATGCTACAAAATGTCATGTGTTTCTTCTCTTCGTAAATGTAATGGCGAGCAAAGATATATCAATTATTTATGTTGTGCGCTCAAAGATCGTCAAAGTCCAAGGTTTGACCCCTGCGACGGTCACACCACTCCACCTAGACCAAGATTCCTCAGTATGGCCACTAGCAGTGCGGTGCTGCAAGGAGCCTATTGACAGGGATCTAATGTTCCAAGTGACTGTATTATGATGACAGTGTAAGAGAGCTCCATGAAGGAGCAAAGCAACAACTCTGTTCTTCGTTTAAATCGAACAATTTAATTAATGACTCAAAGCAGGTGCTCATGACCTTCATTAAATCAAGAAAGGGATTTATTTATTTATCCGAGTCCAAAAATTCACTAAAATACAATCCTAAAATTACAATCAATCAATCAATAATTAAAAGAAGCTGCAAACAAGTGTTCCGAATGCTGCCTTGCCCCACATCGTCACTGATTCCTCACTTCCTCAGATTTATCTTGCACCTTGTGACTCCTGTTCTCAATCAGTTGAGGCTGTCCGCAATCCTCTCCACAGCTCTGTTCGGTGGGCTTCCGCTCAAGTTGTAATTGGTGCTCTCAAACGAGTTCCAAACACCAATCTCCGCTGCTGCTCCCATGAGTGAGTAGATCTTAGGCACCCCGCAGAGTTCCTCCAGACTCTGCAGCAGAGCACTGTGTCCTTGTTGCGCACACTTGGGTTTCAATGGTTGTGGTCATAGTACGTAGCAGTGTCATCTGCATAGATGAAGGACCAGTGGCTGATCATTGCTATTGCTAGGGGTTGGGGTTTGTTTGGTGCCCTAACTGTGTGTTTTTGATTGTAGGGGTAAGTGTGGAAATTAAACTAATGGCTTAATCAATTGTAGGGGACTGAGCTCTCTAAGTGTTTAGTATTTCTAGCACCTGTTGGGGGTTGAAGGATCCCTGAACATTAATTGTTAAAGAGTCTAAAAGTGGGAAGCGGCAGTGTGAGCTGGAATGCTGACCAGTCGGCCTTGGTCATGAGCGTGAGGAGAGCTCGGCTTGCTATTGTTATGACGGCAAGCGGCTTGACAATAAACCTGAATTAGCGGAATCTAAAGGTTGATTAACAAGCGGTAAAATGTGACAGGCATTTAATAATGTAAACAGAAGCAAATTGTAATGAAATGTGAAAGTTTAATTATGTAAATTTAAAGAAGTGAGCAGGCTTCACTAATTAGGTTTAGTGAAGTATTCTTTGCAATAAATGATGAAGATGATTTACAAGTTTTAAAGATGTGGTTATGGAAAGGAGATAGTTATCAGGATACCCTTGTACACACACTAACCTTACATCAGTAGTTAGGCGTCTGGAGTCTCCGACAGGCACGTGGGCAGGTGGTTCTACAGACAGCTCTCGATGTGTGTTGTAGATGGGATTTCATAGGTTTTGCTATTGCTGATTCAGATAGTACTACTTAACACCTTTGGTCGATGTTTAGTTAAGTGTGGCAAGCCTGTGGCAATAATTGCTACATGCTGTGGGTCTGTTATACAAGTTTTGTAATGAAGTGGTTGTTGCTGTTACCTTCTTGATGCTCTGGGTGTAAGATTGGGGCTGAAGCGTGCTAAGTAGGGGGTAGTTGTAGATGTACCCTATGGGTACAACATTATATATGTTATATAACATCTTCCTTGCGGAAGGCCATTTTTCTGTGTGCTCTATCAACTCATTTTGTCATTTAGAATGACAGAGAATCTTCTGTTCTGCAGCAGACGTTGAATAAACTGAATCAGTCGATAGTCTTTAGTTGTGTACAACTTCTTTGTTAGTTTGTTATGACTCACCGTATCATAAGCAGCCGTGAGATCAATAAAAGGAACTCCTGTAATCGGTTTCGTTTCGTACCCTTCCTTGATGTGCTGGGTTAGATTAAGTATCTGACTGGTACATGACTTTCCTGGTGTGAAACCTGCTATCTTCCTGTCGACAGAGTCAGAAATTCGATTCAGAATCATTGTTTCCAGAACTTTAAACAGTTAGCACAGAAGTGATACAGGTCTGAATTTTTTGGCATTATTCTGTTGTTTGCCTGGTTTAAGCAATGCCACAACTTTTGCCTTACGCCAGATCTTTGAAATTATCATTCTAGCTACAGGATCCAGTTAAAAGTTGTTTATTTGCTGCGATCTCATGTCATGTGATGAATAGCAGTGCCAAGATGATCATTCTCCCCTTCCTTTGCCATTCAGCAGCAGTTGGTGTGCTATCTGGTCAGGGGTGACCTTCATTAATCCTGAGGATGAAACTGAAGGGTCACCGTGAAGGTTTCTTAATAATTTCCAGACTTGTCGACTATTACGTTTCATGTCCAAACTTCGGAGGAGTTTACACCACTTTTTTGTTCGTGATGTTGATATGGCTTGGAGAAGTTGTATTGTCTCTTCTGAGAATGGGTCTTACTTGTTATGGAGAGCTTTTGAGTCCAGGTGGGTGCACCGTTCGGCTCTGGTTATGACAGATACTTTTTACTAGTTCCACAAAATCTCCATAATTTTCTGAGTCAGACCTGATTTATCACCTCTTCATCCAAATTCTGAGAAATGTTATCCCACCGAGCTTTTTTGAGTTGAACTGTCTTGTGAATACATTCTACAGTACATATAAAGGCTCGGTATTGCAACGTCTCCCTCCATCGGCCACTGTTAAAGGAATTGGGTGATTTGGGTCATGGATTAGTTTCGACCCAGTCTGTCTCGCTACATCCCAAAGAAGTACTAAGGCAACTAAAGTCACTTATGACCAGCTTTGTTGGCTTGTAGACAGATGTCTCTCCAGGGCAAGCTCCATTGGGCCCTCGGTGTAATGCTTCCTTCTCTGCTGAAATCCCCCCAATGTTCCTACCTGCAGGTAGGCGGGCCGGCCTCTGCACCCACGATGAGCTCATGTGCGCTAACGGGAACTGTGTGAACAGTTCCTTGGTGTGCGACGGAGAGGACAACTGTGGAGACGGCACAGACGAGAAGAAATGCGACACCAAGATTTGTGCATTCGGCGTCTGCTCGCAGATCTGCGTGGAGAAGAAGTTTGGAAACTACTCGTGTCATTGTGCCCCGGGATATAGCATGACCCGTAGCGGGCGCGGGGCCAAGAACCGTACCTGTGCCGCCCAAGGTACGTATTGTCTATACACTTGCTACACATTATTATAGCAACACCAGTAAAATAAGGGCAGCATTCAGCACGACCGTATAGCTCCAAGTCTCATGGACGGGATCGTTGATCCTTGTACTACTGACATTGCACTTGCAGGAATGCCTGCATATTTGATGGTGGCCAGTGATGCTGAGTTACGATTCCTGAACCCTTACAAGCCGGGGGAAGAGACTTCGCCCAACCAGCTGACGGAAGGCTACAAGATGGACTCCATCGATGTGCTGTGGAACACGCCCGAGAGTTTGGTGTTCTGGACCGACCATCTGCACAAGTGTATTCAGCTACAGCACATGAAGCTATCCGAGACCAGCAACGGTCTGCGTCGTTTCCGCCGTGACGAGCTTATCCGCACTCTGGTGAGCTATTTGCTGATATCATGTTCATTACTCCAAGCTTGTCCCATTGAGTACACACTCCTAGCAAAAGTCGGAGCAAGCTGGAATTAGTCCAACAAGGGAAACATTACATAGGACATACTCTGTATTGTTTGAAACAATATTTAAATAGTAGTAATGGTCAGGGTCAACCAACAACAACAACAACAACAAGCCACACGTTGGGCGATCAATGTAACAAATCTCTTTATATATTGGTCGGGGTCAACCAAGAACAACAACAAGCCACACACGATGGGCAATCAATGTATCTAAATTCTTTCTTCTAATACCTACTATTAATAATCTTCGGGGTTGAGATAGCGTTAAACAATTCCTTACAAAACATACCTCTAGCTTGGACACCCCTCCTCCAGACCTGATACACTTCATCCAAACACTTTCCTCAAAGCCTTTCTCCATTTATGATCATAACCTCAAGACAACACCTTAAAATTAACCTTCCTATACATTCAATATTTTCAAGAAGAAGAAATCACAACACACATATTATCATCCCCATTATTCTTTTTTCCACCAAAAAGAAATCTGAACAACTGACTATCATAAAAGGAACATACATCCTGCAATGAACCTTGATTGGGCAAAGCCCCCCATTACCTCATTTGTAGGACACCGCAAAGAATTCAATAAGCTCCAGTGCTAGACTCCTTGCAGTGCCCAGCAAGAGGTAGTCATATCCTAACCTGAATAACACATTAAACCAACCGATATTCGGTTACAGAACGCCCCCTTGAGGATTAACGTTATAGATTCATCCTCGACGTCACATCAAACATATGGCTTCTTATTGACTGTGTTCATCATCACTAACACAATCCCAAGGTTGATTCATTCTTCCCCATCTCTCTTTCGTTCCTCCTTTCTCTTCCTTCAGCTTCTTCCATATCACCTGCTTTCTTTCCTTCTTCCGATTCACCTTCTCACTTCTACCTCTTTCCTTTCTTCATCTGCTTTCTTTCCTTTGTTCACGCTTTCTTCCACCCCCTTCAGCCACCTGTCTCTCGGTCTTCCTCTCGGTCTCTTTCCTTCCCACTTCGTCTCGTGTATCCTCCTGGGTATCCTCTTCTCCTCCAATCGTTTTACATGTCCATACCATCTAAGTCTAGATTTCTCTATACCATCCTGTAATGGTTCCTCCTTCATTAATTCTCTGGTCCTCTCATTTCTTTTTCTGTCCATCTTTGTAGCTCCAATACTGATTCTCAAGAACCTCATCTCACTGGCCTGTATTTTGCTCTTCTCCCTTCCTTTCATAACCCAGGTCTCCGAGGCATACGTCAGGATAGGGACATAGTACGTCCGATATATGATCTTTTTGCTGTTCTGAGGGACATCCTTGCTCCATAACATGCTTCTCACACTCCTCCGGAATGCTTCTGCCTGCCTCCCCCGCTCATTTATTTCTCTATCGTTTCTTCCATTATCTTGTATCAGGCTTCCCAGATACTTGAAACTCTCCACTTTCTTCAGCTGTTCCCCACAATTGTTATTCCCGTTGTGGTTCTTTCCTTCTTCCTTATTGTGATCACCATCTCACTCTTATTTATGCTAAATTTCATCCCATATCCTTGTATTATTCCTTCCCACACGTCCAACTGTTCCTGTACCACCTCCTCCTTGTTTCCCCAAATCATCAAATCATCTGCAAACACCATTGCTTCCATCTTTCCTTCCCCAATTACTTGTGCCACTCGGGTCATTATGTCATCCATCACCACAATGAAAAGTGCACTTCCTTGTTTCAGGCCGTTTCTCTCACGCTTCCCTTGAGTAACAGAATAAAAAGAAAAAACAACACAATCATAAAAAGCACACATAGCCCAGTCATTTGGTGCTCAGAAGTGCCTGTTTCAAAACAAAATTAGGGTAGAAGGTTTCTCGACGGATTCTTATGTTTTTCGGTGTGCTGAATCCGAATCTGAAGTTTTACCAACAAAAAAAATGACGGCTTCACAGTGGAAATCGCAAAAAAACTAAAAATTTCGGACTTTTTTCACAAAATCGCTTATAAGTTGAAAAATATGCAACCTAATGAATTTCTCATTATTTACAAAATAAAAGTAGACAAAATTTCTTTCAAAATGCACTGGGTACTTTTAGTTCTTGAGCGCAGGGTACCGCCACTAGAGTGTGCTGAAAAAGAGCAACGTTTTGGCACTTAGGCAAAAACGAGAGAAACTCAGCCCTAACTAGCCCCAGACGCTTTCTAATCGTGTTTCCTCCATGAATACGTGTTTTATTCATGTTCTATGGTGGTAACATGATTGAAAGTTCGTTGGAAAAAAATTTGATAAATTAATATATTCAAGTTAAGGTGGAGTGTGTCCATCTGTACTTATCCACCTAATGGTAAAGTGTGAAAGTGATGAGGTGAGTAATGTAAAACGGTTTTTGTGATTTTTCACTCAACATCTCACCATGTCACACATATCTCACACATTCCTAAAGAGATAGATAACCCGGACACACTGTTCCAGAGGATGTGCGTGTTGCAAAACAGTCAGAAAACGAACTGAAAGAATTTCTGACGTATGAGCTATCGCCATATCCCCTGGTTCTCTTTGATGGCTATGGGATACTAAGAAAAGGAACCAAATCGACCTTATACAAGGCATTTCAGCCAATGGCCGACGCCAAATTGTACAAAAATATGAGATTCGTTATTGATGGTGGGTTGTCTGGACAAAGGAGCAATCATTCACAGACATCTGTAATGCCTACATCCACTTTGTTCAGACCAAGCACAGTGGATGCTATGTAGTTGTTTTCGACGGGTATCCAGAAGGTCCGGACGGCACTAAATCAATGGAGCGGTTAAGAAGGCCGAAAGTGAAGCACGCGGTGGAAGTTCAGTTTTCACCAACTATGGCGCCGACAATGTCGCAGGGAAACTTTCTTTCAAACCACAAGAACGAGATTAGATTCATAGAGCTCCTCAGGAGTAGACTGAGTGAGGCAGAGATTGAATCAAGACAAGCCATTGAGGATGCTGATGCCCTTATCATAAGAACGGCTCAATCCATAGCTTCCAGGCATGGCACAGTTGCAGAAGATGTTGACCTTCTCCTCATCATGATAGGCACCCACACTTCTCCTAACGTGTTCTTCCTGAAAATGACCACTGACGCTATATAGACCTGGCAGCTCGCTTCAGGAGCCTCTGAGCCACCATATTTTATTCCTCCACATCCGCCATGTTTAACCAGGGTAAGACGAAATTATTGAAGACCCTCAAGAAGAACCCAGATCTTGTAAACTACCTTGAGCATTACATGGACCCCACAGCACAAGTCGAAGAGTTGGTGAATGCTGGCGAAAAATGTCTAGTGGCCTTAAATGGTGGTGACCACCATAGTACTCGTCTTAACGAACTGAGGTACAAGCATATGAAGTGACCGGAAACATGGCCTCGATCCCTCCCACTGGAAGCTGCAGCCCGTGAGCACTTTCTGCGAGTTTACCACCAGATCCAGCAGTGGCTTGACAATTAGCTCAACCCAGAACAGTGGGGGTGGAAGTCGTCGAGGAACGGCCTCATCCTTACGAGAACAGCTAAGACCCCAGCTCCTGACAAGCTTCTCTGCAAGGTCTCTTGGAAATGCAAAGGCGACTGTCGAGGAAGCTGCGGTTGTCGACGTGTGGGTCTATATTGCTCTAGGCTTTGTACCATCTGCGAGGGAAACTGTCTGAACGTTGACAACTCATGTGAAATCGACAATGAAGGTGACCCTAATGACCCTCCTCCGGTTGAATCACCACCTACAATCCTGGAGACATCAGCACAAGGTAAATAGCTTGTTTGTACACAACCTTATTCCAATGGGGTTTGTATTCGTACGATTTCTTTTTTAGAGGTGTCCGAGAATCCTGACGATTCCATCCCGGTCGAATCACCAACGACAATAGCGGAGACTTCAGCAGAAGGTAAACTGCATGTTTGTAATACACCCTATTTCACTGGGTTTCGAACAGTTTTCCAACTAGAAAGTATTGTGTACAATAATATGTACAATTCCTTTCCCAGTGGAGTTACCGACCGATAGCGATCAACCAGGGCCTTCTGCTCGGCAACCGGAGGCTGCTCCATCGAGGCCAAAATGGAGGAAGCTCAATTAAAGAATTGAAATTAATTGTAATGTATTAATAGTTAATTGTTATCACATTCTTTTTCATTATATTCATTTTATTTCATTTAATTTTTGCAATAAATAATAAAACTGCTTGATCGGTCCTACCTCTCCGTGGTCAATGTAATCTTGTAAAACACGTATTCATGGAGGAAACACGATTAGAAAGCGTCTGGGGCGAGTTAGGGCTGAGTTTCTCTCGTTTTTGCCAAAGTGGCAAAAGCTGCTCTTTTTCAGCGCGCTCTAGGGGCGGTGCCCTGCACTCAAAAATTAAAAGTGACCAGTGAATTTTGAAGTAAATTTTGGCTACTTTAATTTTGTAAATAGTGAGAAATTCACTAGGATGCATACTTTTCAACTTATAAGCGATTTTTTGAAAATAGTCCGAAATTTTTAGTTTCTTTTTGCTATTTTCACTGTGAAGCCGTCATTTTTTTTGTTGGCAAACTTCAGATTCGGATTCAGCACACCGAAAAACATAAGAATCCGTCGAGAAACCTTCTACCCTATTTTTTTTTTTTTGTCAAAACTACCATTTGACTGGGCTAATATACAGAAATGAAACTTCAGTACCGGTACTTGAATTAAGGGTACGGTACCGGTATATTACATTTTCTCTTGTTTTCATTGCTCTCGTTTCTCTGTGCTGTATAAACTACAGTTTCACTTGGAATGACTTTGACATCACTCACATAATCTAGTTTTATCATCCCAGCTGTATCTCGAGATTTAATGGGAGTGTTGTTCACCTCCTTCTCTTTCCCATTCCATGAGGACTCAGCTCGCTGTGTTCCAACTTGTGCATTAAAGTCACTCTTCCAAGTCATTAAGGATCTCTTTGGAGCATCCTACTTGTGGGGCATAGACTTGTTCTTCTTTCCTCCCAAGTTCACAGACAACTTTATTATTCTTTCACTAACAAACTCAACCTGACTGCAAGCGTCTATGTCCTTCTCCATTTCCACACCAGTATAGGCTGGTTTTCTTCCACTTTGTTTCACTCAACATTGTAACCATGATATCATGGGGCACTTACAAAGATTCACACTTACCTCAACTGCATCAAACAGACTAAACCTGAAAGGATCGAACTGAAACCAAGAAACTTCAACTTACGGGGTTTTGAGGATAAAGAGATAAGATTTAATCACCCCATATCGTCCAAGCAACAAAAGCAATCTCATTAGTTGCGTACGAAGGAATTATTTAATTAATGTCGAAATATCTCGAATGTTCCTCCTAGATCAAAATTCGCCATGGTTGCATGGTACGTCGCCGTTAATTTACATGACTTGATCTCAGCTTGATGCTACGGTTAAAATCGATGATGCACGTTACTCCAAACTTCACTATTCTCACAGAATTTACTGAACCTACTTGTGCAGCAAACCTTCTAAAGGCTAAGGGCTAAGAGCCTTGTCTTACGGTCTTCAGCAGTTCTCTTCATATGGGCATACGAATCCCATTCCATTTCCTTGACAATGTTCTTGGTCGTCCCCTTGGTTTTCTTCCCTTCAATGATCACCTGGAGGAGAGTGTCATGTGCTTTCCTTTTCTTGGTGGTGTTCAACAGTCTTCCTTTCCATCCAGCTTGTTCGTCTCCAAAACCACATCCACTTGACCACATTTATAAGACCACTCTGCGTGTTTACTTATGATGCACGTCATGCACAAATTCAGAAATACTCTTTTACAGTTCACGTTATTCACTTTCCACAAGGACATCCGCCCGGCATTCCGGGAGACAGAATAACAAGGTACATCAAATTTAGCTTGGTTAAGTTGTTACTCACTGAATTTAGAGGCTCTTTCGTTCCCCTAGTACAACATCAGCGGTTGTTGGTGATCAGCCCTGAGTAGTGACACTGATGTGTATATCGGCTATAAAAGGGTCTGTGTATTTTTTTGAAGAAGGTCATGGCCATGGAGATACATGTGCTGCTCTTGTGAGCAGGTGTCGAACCTGCATGATCCCCGGGGCCTGGCCGTGGATTGGGTGAGTCGACGGCTGTACTGGGTGGATGCGGGGACCAACGCCATAATGGCCTCCTTGCTGGACGGTCGCTCTATTGTGACGTTGGTGGACAAGAATGTGGATCATCCGCAGGACATTGCTGTCAATCCAATCACTGGGTGAGAGCACTGGCTTATTTACGTTCCCTATGCTTTATGCTGTTTCATTACCAGGCTTCGGATAATTATGCATTTTGCATATTGCATATGCAATTGCATATTTGGGACAGTTTTAACTTCATCATCATCATCATCATCATCTTGTACAGTTTCCAGCCCCAGGCTAGGTCTGTTTGGAACATAAGCCTCGCCACTTAGTCCTTTCTTCCCACCACCTCTCCGCTGTCACTCTGGTCCAGTCCTCGCCTCTCTTCTTGACACATTCCTCCACTCCTTTCAGCCATCTATCTCTTGGTCGTTTCTTCTGCAACTGCATCTCATGTATCCTCTTGGGAATCTTCTTCTCATCCATTCTCTTTAAGTGTCCATACCACCTCAGTCTTGATGTCTCAATCCTACCTTGCAAGGGCTCCTCTTTCACCATTTCCCTGACCTTTTCATTCCTCACCCTGTCTCTTCTTGTTACTCCGATCCTACTTCGCAGGAACTTCATTTCACCTGCCTGTATTCTGCTTATGTCTCTTTTCTTCATTGTCCACGTTTCTGAAGCATAGGTCAGTATCGGGATATAGTAGCTTCTGTATAACACTTCCTTGCTTTTTTGTGGGACATCTTTATTCCACACTAAGCTCCTAATGCTTCTGCCTGTCTGCCACGTTCCGTAATCTCTTTGTCATTTCTCCCATTTTCCTCCACTATACTTCCCAAGTACTTGAGACTTTCCACCTTCTTCAGCTGTCCACCCCCAAGTGTTATCCCACTCATTGGTCTGTCCTTTTTCCTGGTCGTTAACAGGATCTCACATTTACTGATGTTTTAACTTAACAGTGCATATTTAGGATTTTCCTACTGTTAGTGCATATTTTAAAAACATTCTTAATCTTGAGTGTAGACATCTGCTTCTGCAGGACACTTTTGGAATATTTGACATGTATTTCAGGTAACAGGAATGTTGAGCAGTGCTGGGTTTGCATCGTGTTTAAATTCAGCAACACTAGTCCTACATCAGGCCATAGCTTTGTCTACCTGCAATGCAATTAGGTGGGGACTGATTCTTGGTATTTCCCGTAAAGCAGGTTATCTTTTCTTCATTCTGTAAATAGTTACCCTTCATGCACAATTAGTTCTTGTCAGTCTTACTTTCGTTGAGTTGAAACAGGCTGTGGCTCATAGCACGTTCAATAGCTACTGTATTTAAGATGCCTAAGGAGAAGAGAACTGTTAATGAGGTAATGAAAGGGTATGTACGAGAGTTTCAAGACTTTTCAACTGACGGAAGTGTGTTGTTTTGCAAATACTGTAGCACAGTCATAAACGCAACTAAAATGTATCAAATTCAACATCTTCAAACAACGAAACACAATACATTGAAAGTAGTAAACCTGAAACAAAAACACCTGGTTCTTGTAACCACTGCTTTAGTTAAACCTGGACCAACACGTAGTAAATTCAATGAAGATCTGTGTAGAGCATTTCTCTCTGCAAATATACCGTTGGCTAAACTAATCCATAAGAACTTAGTTCAGTTTCTGCAGGAGTTTACGAATCAACCAGTCCCAGATGAATCAACAATTAGGAAGAATAATGTTCCCGAGCTTTACAATGTAGCGTTAGGTAAACTAAGGGAAAAAGCTCATGGAAAATATATTTGGGCCTCACTAGACGAAACAACGGACGTAGATCAAAGATATGTAGCTAACTTCGTGTTTGGAATGTTAGGAGAAGAAGAAGAGAGATACAAATCATATCTACTGTATTGCCAAAGGTGAATCACTCAACAGTTGCTGCATTTTTCAATGATGCACTTTCTTGTTTGTGGCCATCAGGCATTCTACGATCATGTTATCGTGGCCTGCACGGATGCCGCACCTCACATGTGTAGCACATGGACTTCATCGAGTCGCTGAAGCAGTCCGGCTTCCTTTCCTGAAGTAAACACGTTGATCTCTACAGTGAAAAGAGTGTTCATGATGGATCCAAGTCGCAAAGAAAATGTTGATGCACTTCATGATGTGCCGCTCCCGCCAATTATTTTGAGGTAGTAAAAAAGGTAGTTGAAGACCTGATTCTGAAGAAGCTGCTTCTATTAAAGAAGCCCAAGAAGACTTGAGCAAAGATGGTGTTCGTTCCAATTTGCGTTGCATACCTTCAGCCATCAAGAAATTGCAAGAAAAAGGACTGCCTCTTTACGTTAGCATTGGAATTGTTGAAGAAGTCGATTGATCCCTAAAGAATCTAACTAATCAAGTTTTCTCGAAAAAATTGCAGAACGTAGTGCAGAAAAATTCCAGTCTCCTCAAACTTAAAAGCATTTGTAATGTTATCCAAATTGACAGTGCATCGATACTAGAGGTTGAAGTATGCTCCAATTGTGGCATGTGATGTGGAGAGAGTGTTTTCTGAGTACAAAGTCATTTTAGGTGAAAATAGGCGCAAGTTTGTGTTTGAAGACCTATTACATCATGCAGTGATTAAGTGTAATCAAGACTTGTAAATGGTATTGACAAACTATTGTAGTACTGTAGGTAATTTCCTTTATTTCAGCGATATGCAATATGTAACATTAATTTCTTGTAATATAAACCACTAATTGATATGTTTATTTTTAATGCATATTTTAGTGCTTATTTAGACACTTTTTAGTGCATGATTATCCGAAGCTTGTTCATTACTATTTGACATAGAATGTTAAGGTGCTGCCTAGTCATACTGCATTTAGTTGGTATCTGTTGCTCTCAAGTTGTCTTGCAAGAAAATTTCATGTCATTTATTCCTCCGGGGTTTGTTTCTGGGAAGATGTTCTCAGTATAGTGGGGACCCGGTACTTCTGTAGCCAGAGGAATATTATCTGGTTCAATCTACTGCTGTAAGGGTGGTACTACTGCTCTCTTATCCCTGCATCAGTTTTTTGGTGTCACCAGATGTTCTCAGGCCGGTTCTATGTACGAGTTACTGCTCTGCCAGTTTGGCAGCACTGCGCGAGAACTGTGTTTGTGCGCTATCTCTTAACTACTTATACAAATGTATTTTAGAAGCTTTCGCCTTGCTAACCACGTAATTTTACAACAAATAGTTCATAGGTTTCCCATTCTTTTCTTGAAATTGAAATGAGAATCATCGTGCCATCTATTGAGGCAAAATAGAAACAGACGACACGTTGACATTCGCCATGCTCTTGACTGCCATCTGTGGTAAGAATAGATATGTGTGGATGGGGAATATTGTCCGGGGAAGTCGACATCTTACGAGGTCTGAAATAGAAAGTGCTCTGATAGGTGAGGCGGCTTCGGTGGCGTAGTTGGTAGCATGCTGAGCTTCCATGCCCAAGATAGTGGGTTCAAACCCGGCCGAAGCCGTCGGATTTTTTAAGAGCGTTGAAAATCCCTCAGTATGCCTTCCTTCGGAGGGGAAGTAAAGCCGGCGGTCCCATGTCATAGATTTATGGCATGTTAAAAAGATCTTTCCACTAATTACACCTGTGTGAAACTAAATTGGATAGGTTAAGAATGTAAACAACGCTCTTGGGTTGCTACGTTCGTTGCCAAGAGCCGACTTCGGTGGCGTCTAGTAGCTAGTTCTGAACTAGGCCTAGTAGTCGTTGACGGTGGCGTTTGGCGGCAAAAGTAGGAACTATTTGAAAATTCAAAGTTGCAGTCCCTACTTGAATTTAAAAAAAACAGATACACACACTAATACAGTCATCACAATTAACACCGGTTATCAGACAGATTCTACACACACCCAAAGTACACGGGGCTACATGACCGCGTTGTCGCAGCCCCTAAACTAAGGAACCAACCAACCATCTGATAGGTGAGGAAGGCAGTATTGCTAGTGAATCTGGTAGTGCAGAAAGTGACCTAGAAGAATTGTTGTCTCTTAAAGACGAAGACATCAGCTGATGGTGACATTCAGTGGGGGTGGCGTAGCATGCATCTAACATGGCAACTGGGCCCACAGAAGTATTTCGTTAGTGTAGCGGGTCATTACCGATAAACACGGCAAGCTAAGCCGGCTGTGAGTGGCACAGACTGGTTCAGCCAGTGGTTGGTGCGCACTTTTACCCAACATGTTCAATAATGTGTACTTAACAGTCCTCCCTCTCTTGTAACACACACCTGACATCTTCTGATGAAGGAATGTCTGTTAACGTGTTTATTATTTACGGAGCCTGTTTCCTTGAATCGTTTAGCGAGTCTCCTAATTGTACTGGCATTAGGCACAGGTCTTCCTGGAAACTTGATTCGAAATTGTGAAATAGTTATGTAGCAATGAGTATGCTAATTTATAGATTAAGCTACTTTAATATATCTTTAATGGCATTTTTATTTTCTCAAACAAATATCTGTGTGTTACGTATAAACTGCTCTTTTATGGCTTTCGGATGGATATTGAGGAATGGTTTAGAGGACAGTCCTACCTCTTGTTTGGTACGTGTGGCTCATATTTATTACTGGATTTTTATTTTCATAGATATATTTATAAACTTCCGTAAAGGAAGTTGTCCTATATTCATGAAGTTTGCTTCCACATACAATTCATTTCCTTGCATTACTTGATAAGCTCCTCCCCACGTGAGAGTAGACTGAATATATAGCTCTCAGTAGTTTAATATAGACAATGTGTTTCAGACAATGAAATACATAAACTGTCCTTATTTTTTCTTTGTGATGGAATTAATGTGCGATCTCCACTTCATGTCTTCATCAAAATAAATTCCTAGGTATTTTGTATTTTGTGTGCGGTTGATTTTTATGCAGTTGCCGCTTGTATTATAGTTTTCCCGATTTACTGTAAGCTTGCTGAAGCAGTTTTGATTACTTTTTAGTGTGAAAATAATAAATTTTGATTTATTTACATTCAGAAACAAATCATTATTATCCAGCCATGATTTAATCCCTTTTAAAGCTTCGGTTGCTTCTTGCCTGACTATTTCCCACGTATTCCCCTCAAGTGATAATGGAACTACTTTCTAGATTATTTATTGATTTTTCTACGTTATGTCTTTAATGTAAACAATAAAAAGTAGTGTCCCTAAGACTGATATTCCCCTTTTCACTTGCATCTGTGCACTCAATGTGTACATTCTGTCAGTAAGGTAACTTTTGATGAGATTAAGAGCTGTGCCTCGAATACCATATTTTGGAGGAGAATGTCATGTGATACAGTGTTGAAAGATCTAAAAATATTCCTAGTGATGGTTTGGAGCAATTTAATTTTTTAGTTAATGTTGCAATTAAATCCACAGTACTTCGACTTTTTATAAATCCACATTGCCTTGCTCATAGAATGTCGTGCTTCAGTAAAACTTGAAAATATTGTTCTTAATACATTTTTCAAATATATTTGCCATTATTGTAATCTATCATTTTCCATGTCTATAGTATTGCCTGATTTTAAGATTGTTGACTTCAGTTGCTTTGGGAAATGTCCTTCTGATTTATCGGATCTAAAAGCAATGTCTCTAATGATTCTATATTTTGTTTTATAACCTTTGCTGAGATATTATATTCCCATAGCTTTACTGTCACTTACGTCACCTAGTACTTTTTTAAAATCATTGGAATTTACCGGGGCCATGAAGCATGAACTTTTATTGCTCGTTATATTAAGTCTGGGGTTTCTGCTTTTTTTTTTTTATACATTTGGACATGTCGATAGTCTTATTTATGAAATATTCATTAAATTTATTTGCAATTTGCGTGTCACTTTTGCAAATTTCATTCTGATTCCTTATTTCACTAATTTGCTCTTTTTGATTAATTCTCTGAGCTACCTCATTAACTATACCCCAAATCTTTTTAGGATTTTGTAAACTAGTATTTACTAAATGTCTGTAGTATTGCATATTTGTAACCTCATCAGCTTAAATAACGGATGTGTTCCTACTCTTCACAACTGAATAATATCTCTCGTAAGATCTCAGCTTTCAATACATAAAAATGCTTACGCCATCTTCTATTCATCTTTGCTCAGTTACGGATATCGTAAATATTCACAACAATGTAATTCATAAAAATGCAAATACTAATAACTCTGTGTAATCTTTGTTTTCTAAAATGCAAAAATTATGTAAAACAATGCTGAATGTTCAAGTAATCCAATATTCATAATATCTCTTAAGTAATATTGTAGACACCATCCCTTATCAAACTTCTTGTAATGAAGTATTATTCCAAATGTCTTTCCTCCTACTCACAGTCATATCAACGTCAGTTACTTAAATTCGAAATTGAACTACAAAAGATCATCCTATTTTAAAACTCGAATAAAATATTAAGAATACAAAAAAATGTAAAACATTACTGCAGTGTCATCCGTCCGGAGGTCTTGTATGTTTCTGAATGCCTCACGATGAACAAAAAAGGCTTGGTCGAAAAACTGGAGGCCAAAGAAAGGAAAATTTTGAGAAAGATATTGGGTCCCATCAAAGACAACTGGGAATGCAGAAGACGGCATAACCATGAACTATATACTCATATGGTGAAGATAAGTGACATCATCCGGAAGAGAAGGATAACATTTTTTGGACATGTGAAACGAATGAGCCCAGCGAGACTGACCAACCGCAACATATCTTACTTTCAGGAGAGGAAAACAAAATGGGCCTGGTTCATTGAACTGGATAAAGATCTGAAAGAAGTGGGGAAATCACCAACAGACATTCAGGAGCGCGCCCCATTCAAAAGGAAACTTCAAGCTTGCAAAGGTTTCCAAGAAAAACCGAAGCTGAAAACGGGAAAGATTTGGACCCAGGAACGGAAGGAAGTCCACTGAGAACGAATGCGGGCGTACTGGGCAAACATCAAAGCCAGTAGAAGACAGTTGGAATGACGCGGTCCATAGATGGCCTATACGAAATGAATGAATGAATACTCAAAAATGCAGATAAAGAAATTACAATAGCCAGTCGTCGAAAATGTTACTTCAAATGTATTCTTAAGCCTTTTAACTTGCTCGAATTCTTTTCTACCTGGTGGCACTAATAGATGTCTTGCGGACGTCTTGAACTCTGCTTGATGGTGGTACCAGATCTGCATTCGCCTTACTGCACCAAGAAGTTTCACCTTTCTCGTACATGGAAATGTACCTAGCAACATCCGTGTTGAAACAGCTGACTGCTCCAAGTTGGTTTGCTTCTCCGAACACCATCTTCACGTCCTCGATCTTCCTCCCAGTTTGACTCCATCCTCCTTCTTGTTCTTCAACTCCAGACTTCCAGTCTTTTTCTTGATGTTTCTCCACATATAGAATTTCATTTTTGTAATAGTTTTAGTAGTTTTCATTTTGATCTTAGGTTTGCCAAATTTTTTAAATATCATTGTCGTTATTCATCTCCTCTCGTTCCTCGTAAGTTATTCCAGATATCTTCACCACTTCGCAGGCTATGTTTCAACCATGTCCACAACTTCAGTAATGTTCAGAAATGTCTCTCCCAATTTCAGTATAATAATCATGATGATAAATTTTTGGAATGTAATAATTTGCGAAATATCCCTCGTAGAGTTGCCTTAATAATGTTCACTGTAACAGTAATGTTTATCCTCGTCGTAGCCTGCCGTGTAATAATTATAATAATTATGTGCGAAAATACCTCGGAAGTATTATACAGAATTGTATTGTCAATCACTCCACTGTTCAAATACTTCTCTTATCAAAGACTATCATCATCATCATCATCATCATTTCCCCTTATCCAGCTCCTGCCGGGTCGGGGTATTTATGGCACTTCTCCACTTTCCTCTTTCCTTCCACCATTCTTCTTCCACGATCTTGTCCCAGTCCAGATTTCTTTTTCTTACGCCGTTCTTCACTGAATCCATCCACCTTGTTCTAGGTCTTCCTCTTGGTCTCTTACCCTTGCACTTCGCCTCCAGCATCTGTCTTGGTATTCTATTTTCCTCCATCCTCTTTACATGTCCAAACCACCTTAGTTTATTCTTCTCAATTCTCTCATTTAGTTTTCCCATCCCAACTTCCTTCCTAACATCTTCATTCCTCACTCTGTCTTTCCTTGTCTTTCCTATCATACTTCTTAGGAATTTCATTTCACTGGCTTGGATTCTACTCTCTTGCCTGCTTGTCAGGGTCCAAGTCTCAGCTGCATAAGTTAATATGGGTACATAATACACTTTATCACGGCGTTCATAAGTTAACAGGCGGGAACACTGCCGGCGGGGCTGTGACGTCATGGGTCTTACTGGAGGCAGCAAAGAGATGCTCAGTCTTGTTGGAGCGCTGTGATGTGGTCATTGTTTCTATGTTTCGAGGGAGACATTTCACAATATATTGCTTTTCCTGTTGTCCAGTGACAAGTGTTAAATATACCCGTGCTCCACGTGGTATATTTTAAAAGCAAATACAATGCCACGAAGGTGTTATGTTCCAGGATATAGTAGTAATTTTCTGGTTCGTGGAGTTGAAACTGCTTTCGTGAAATGTTTCTCTTTTCCCAAGGAAGTAACTTGAGAAATAAATGGCTGAGAAGCATCCCGAGGAAGGACTGGACACCTTCGAGAACAGTGTTGTGTGTATTAAACATTTTCAACCGGACTGCATTATTTTACAGAATGAATACTGTGATTCTAATGGACAGAAACAAGCGTATAAATACGTTCATCCTAAGCTAGTTAAAAGTTCTTGTCTTACTATTGTTGAATACTTGACAAAGGAAAGTGAAATTAAGCGGAAACAACCAGAACAGAGGAGAAGAGAAATCGAAGTGAGGAAGGAACATGCTCAAGAAAGTGCTGTTGCTGCTGCAGAATGGGACGATGTTATGTTTCGAGAATGTATGCAATTCTCTTGAGAAACGATTAGCAGATAATAGTACTAAAGTGAAAGGGGACTCAGCTATTAATTTGAATATTTTTGACGATAGAGTGGTTATATATAGAATCAATTTTGAGTCTATGACTTTTGTTTCTTTATATTAATGTAGATAATCATTTACTTGTTTCGGCTTTCTATAACAATTTGCAATTGTCTTCTACAGAACTTTCTTCAGTGTTGGGAATTGAAACAGCTGTGAAGAGTTGGAGAACACTGTTCAGTTTGTTACAATATCTTACTGAGAAGAGATTCCAAACCAACTTGGAAAATTACGTGGCCAATGCCTTAAAATTGCTGGATGTCATTCAAGAAGCTTTATTGGATAGTAACGAGTAGGGAAGTTCTCAGCAAGTTAATTTTTTTATTCGAGCAATTCTCTCTTATATTTAAGAACAAAAACAGGTCCCCCAACATGATACTTTGCTCTTACATATTGTACATGCAATCCGCGAAGTGTTATGATACTATCAGGCAGAACAAATTTCTATCCCTTCCTCATTCTAAATATTTACAAAGATTTACTTCTTCTCTTAATGTAGCTCCAGGGAATTTTAACGAAAACGTTCATTTCTTGAATAAAGCCGCTGAAAAGTGTGAAAAGTTTGGGTAATTTTGCAACTTGATGAAATACATGTTAAGGAAGAAATTTCCCGTTTGTTAAAGTACATAAACAGATATGATATTCTCACTAATTATTGTGTTCTGTAGAAGATACAAAAACCGCCTACTTTTAGTGCAATCAAACATTAGTTTCCAGCATGCTCTTTTTGTTTACCGCTCTGGGCTGACTTGTATCGCAGTCATTTGCTTTAATCACCCATAGTGACAGCGGAAAACGTCTCACACAATTCATCGATCACTAAGGAAGGGCTGTAGTGAAATTCGGAAGTCCATCCCAATTTATTCTGTAAACAAAACCGATTTAATTACATGAATGCATCTCCTGCCATATGACTAGCGTTCTGTCCGCCGGCCAGCTGAGACTCCTGACGTCACTCGCCGGTGGCAGAGTGGGGGTACCGCTCCCGCCTGTAACTTAAGAACGCCGTGACTTTATACATTACCTCCTTGCTTTTCCTTGGTACTTCCTTATCCCAAACAAGTTTTCTTACACTTTGATAGAATGCATTGCTCTGCTGTACCCTCCTGCCAATCTCCATGTCCAACCTACCAGTTTGCATCAATTCACTTCCTAGGTATTTGAACGTGTCCACAATTTCCAAACTCTGACTTCCAATTTTCACAGTGCCCTTTCCTTGTCTTTCCCCTCTTGTCATCACCATGGTCTTGCTTTTCTCTACACTGATTTTCAGGCCATACTTCTGAATATTTTCGTTCAGTGCATCTAGTTGTTTTTGCACTTCTTCGGTGTTCCTTCCCCAGACCACAATATCGTCTGCAAATAATAGTAGCTTCATTTCTTTATGTTCATATGCTTCCTTTGTTTCCTTTACAATTTCATCCATCACCATTATGAATAAAACAGGTGACAGCACACTCCCCTGTCTTAGTCCAGTCTTGTTCCTAAACCAATCTGTCTTTCCAACTGGGGTCAGTACCCTGCTAACACAGTTGTTGTACATTGCTTGCACCATTTCCAACATTTCTCTTCCCAGTCTCTTCTTAACTATGGTTTCCCATACCTTCTCTCTGGGGACACTATCATATGCCTTTTCTAGATCTATGAAAGTCATGATCAAATCCTCTCCATATTCCCAGTTCTTTTCCATCACCTGCCTCAAGCTAAAGATTGGGTCCACTGTGGATCTTCCACTCCTGAAGCCATACTGTTCCTCTTGCAACTCTCCTTCCACCTTTCTTCTCATTCTTCTTTCTAATATCCTTTCCAGTATTTTTACTATCTGTGATATGAGGGTGATCCCCCTATAGTTATCACACACTTGCTTGTCCCCTTTCTTAAACACTGGTATTATTAGCCCTTTCTTCCAGTCTTCTGGTACACATTTCCATTTCCACACACACTTTAGCAGTCGATACAGCCATTGCATTCCAACAGGTCCAGCAGCCTTTATCATTTCTACACTGACTTCATCCACCCCTGTTGCTTTTCCCATCTTCATTTTCTGTACTGCTAATTCCACCTCCAGCATTGTTATATCATCTTCTGTTATAGAGTCGTCAGGTTGTGTCACTTCCATCTCACCAGTACCATTGCTCACATTCAAAAGCTTATCGAAATACTCCTTCCATCGTCCCTTTATCTCTTCTGGGTGTGTTAACAACTCTCCATCTTCTTTTTTCACTAGCTTTGTAGTAACTCTTTCTTTCCTCTTACTTCTTAGAAGCCCATACAGCATCCTTTTACTGCCACTTACATCTGTTTCCATTCTTCGTGTAAATTCTTCCCAACTTTTCTTCTTTTCTTCTCCTACCACTTTCTTACACCTCCGTTTGCTGTCGTGATACTTCCTTTTGCTTTCTTCTGTTTGATCTCGGTTCCATTCTTTCCATGCAGACTTCTTTTCTTTCACTGCTTTCCTCACTTCCTCATTCCACCATGGTGTCTCCTTCTCTTTCACTCTTGTTGACGTCCTACCACAAGCACTCTCTGCTGCACCAACAAATGCCTTTTTAAAGTGAGACCATTCCTGTTCTATGTTTTCCACTTCAGTAACTGGGATTTGTTGCTTCAATCTCTCCTGAAAATTTTCCTGTACGGTTTTGTCTTTCAATTTCCATACTTTTATTTTACTTTCTCTGATCTCCTTTAGGTTTTCCAATTTTTCCCATCTAAATTTTGCCACCACAACTCTATGGTCCCCATCAAATGCTTCTCCTGGTAAAGCTGTCACATCTATCAGCTTTCTGCGATTAGTCCTTTCCACCAGAAAGTAGTCAATTACTGATTTTGTTCTTCTATCGCCCCAACCATATCTCGTAATTTTCCTGCTGTTTTTCTTCCGAAACCATGAATTACCCACTATCAGTCCATTCCTTTCACAAAAGTTTACAAGTTCCTCTCCTTCCCGGTTCTTTTTCCCATATCCATATGGTCCAATGACTTCTTCCTTTCCTTGTCTCTCGTTTCCGACTTGTGCATTCATATCTCCCATGATCACCACTTCTACATTTGAAATTACTCTTTCTACATCCTCCAGGAATACTTCAATATCTTCTTCTCTGTTTCCAGTCTGTGGTGCATACACTTGTATGAAGTCCATCACGTCATTTTTCATCTTCATTCTAATTTTCATTATTCTGTCACTCACACACTCGACCACTTCAACATACTCCTCCAGTTGTTTCGAGGTTATCAGTCCCACGCCATTTTTGGCCTCTTGGCCACCACTCCAGTATAATGTATATCCTTTCCTCAATTTCTTCCTTCCTTTACCTTTCCATTTCACTTCACTCAGCCCCATCACTCCAACATTCTCCCTCTCCATGAAGTCTACCACCTCCTGCACCTTGCCTGTCAGGGTCATGACATTCATGATTCCCACTTTCATTTCAAAGACTACTTCTTGTGAAAATATACTAAGTCCACTCCTTGGTGACACAAAATATTGCTAAGTCCTTTCTTCACTCCTGCCGATCACAGAGTAACATGCCCTTCCCGTTCGTCTTCCTCTCATGATAAACTGCGGCAGACTCGAAATATGGAATTTCTGCTTTATAGAGTCTTCTGTTTCAAAAACTAAAAGGATAGGAAATACTATTTTACGTCATGTTCCCATTCTGCTTCAGGGTCAGGCATCTTACTGTATTTATTGATCTCATGTCAGAATAACCCATCCGACTGACAAACATCACACTTGGTTTGCTACGGGGATCGAGCACGATGTGCAATTCAGAACTATTTCATCCTTCTTCGCCCCTTGGAGTCCCAGTGCCCTGGGAGCTTGGATCACTGATTAGCAAATTGTTCCTACGTGTGGACTGCTGCTTTGTATCACCGACTTTTCCATTTCTGAGTCATTTGTGAGTCTTTTGAAATCCTCAAACTGCTCATTGATAAATTCCATGGCTTGCTTGATTATTTTTAAATGTCCATGAAAATGTTTCTTAGTTCAGTTACAGACAAGTGTATTTTCTTTCACCAAGTCACACTCACTGAAGTTGAGTGGTGCATGACAATCCACACCTTTTGCGGATCCCTTCTTGGATAGTCTTATGCATTCCGTGTGCAAATTACGCCCACAATCCCCTTCACAGCTAACAAATTCCTTGCTATTTTTCACATTTTTTGCCGCCCGGAGAACAGCCATTACTAGACATAGCTGCCATAATTAGCACACTTGCTAATTTTTCTGACAGGTTGTTGGTATTTTGTTTTTGGAGGGCAGAGATCATCTGTGGGTGTGGTAGTGTTTTGTGGATCTGATGATGCTCACTTGACTAGTGAAACAGGTCATCCCTTAGTTGTCTCCCTCTTCAATATACCGGGTGGTCCACCAGCCCCTTGCGATCCCGTCACATGTACTACAATACTGAAAGACATAGTTCCCTCTCCCTAAACTGGGGTAATGTAACGAGATGTGTGTTTACGGGCTAGAAGGCAGCAGGAATCGTGAGCGCCACTCACCTCGAATAAACCTGTAAAACGAGCAGAACACATACTTGAAAACAGGAAGTGCACGCACAGACCGAGAGCAGGTATTGTATAGACTGGGAAGTGCGTGCGGCAGGTCAAGCGTCGCAGTAGCTCATATGGCAAGCGTGCGATAGTTGACAGTGTTCGAGGGTTCGAAGGTTTAACTCCCATGCAATTTCTTGTTTAGCAAGCAGTTGCCTGGAATGTGGCAAGGTTGTCTACTTAATAGTTTTCACAGACAGGTTTGTTAATTTATTTTTCTTTCGTTATCGTTTTACCCTCGAGGGTTGGCTTTTCCCGTGGACTAAGTGAGGGATCCCACTGAGGGCAGCCTGGAGCTTGAGACTCCCAGGCGGCCTCACCTGCAAAGCGAACAGGGGTCTGATGAGGGGATGCGAACAGCGGGAGGGTTAGACAAGGAAGAGGGAAGGAGGCGGCCGTGGCCTTACAGTAGGTACTATACCCGTATCCACATGGTCTTACCAGTTGATATCCGATGGCAAAACTGGATCGTAGAATCTGGAAGTACCCGGCTGAAATAAACCCCCAAAAATTCTACCAACATGGATCAACCTGGGATAGGGACATATCAATATAATAGAATGTGTTAAGAAAGTGCCAGTGGTAAAGGAACAAATAAAAACTAGCTCAAAGTGAACTTGAAAACTTTTAAATTAATCTCGGGCATATGGCTGAACGTTGGAAATATTACCCCACTGGTTCTCCTAGCACATTCTGTTTCTAATATAAATCACTAAATCATTCTGTAATTAAAATGAATTATTCAGTTTATTTACTGAAAACGTGAAATTGTAGATCGGAGTCTACGAAGTATGTTGTAGATCAGTATCTACTGTAGCATGACATAAATATATAAATGGTTCGCCTCAATCTCAACGAAAATATACCATGGAATTGGATTTGCAAGCAATGTTTCAAATCCATGAAAGCTTTGATATACAATAAACTATATCGTTGATTATTATACACAAATACACTAGATAGTGAGGAAAGCTATGGCAAACTACTCAAACGTTTTGCTAGCCCCTAACTGTTGGGTGATAAATGTAACTGTTTACCTTTGCCTAAGCTATGTTGTTTTAATGGGCGCCAAGACCTCAATGCAATGTTGAAATCTAAATTTGTATTTAACAACGTCTAGCTCTGGCAGAACACCTTCAAGACACTATTCACTCAGATCGTGGTATGATTTGATCATTAACCCAACAAACAATTGTATCAGGAGAAGGAATTGGTCTATATCTAATGCTACCTACTGAAAGCAAAGATTGCATTGTAAAAGAAATGAATTTATTATATAAAACAAGTATAGCAAAATTAATAATAATAATAAGTACAAAATTTAAATTGGAGCGTTGTGATTTGAATATTACCGATAGAAAATTACGTGAAAACGGAGTCTGATAAATTGATTTTACTCTTATTTCCAAGCTATGAAGTTACTGAAATATGAAATGTAAAACAAAGAAAAATGAGAGATTGCGTATTTCTGCGTCATTTGCGCTTACCATTGGAAATTGCCAAGGCATTTCCCTCGTACTTGCTGATGCCGTGAGCTTCCCACAGTCTCCTGGACGTCGTCATCTCCGTCGGAATTTGATGATATTCTGGTAGATTAGATAATTCTATGGTCCGTACCTCGGACCCAAACACTCGTACAACCGCACTGGTTAAGTTTTGCAAAAGTTAGTCTTCAACTCCACTGAACATCGGAGCGACACGCACTTCCAACCGTACTCCGCAAGTTCTACACAGATAGTCCCCGTTTCACGGCGCGTCGAACGATATATGCACCTGTTGGCTCCTCCACCATGGTACCGACATCTAGCTTACGTCGTCCTCACTGATTGGCTGAGCACGCCGCCAGTTCCCCTCCTCTGCCTCATTACACTCGGCGCGCGAGAGGGAGAAGTCGATTTCCGTTCCAACAATTCGTCTTTTCTAGACCTTGCGACCCAGCCTTCCGTAATACTTCTCGACAGGAATCAGCTTGTATTCGAATTCCCCGTGAGTCATGTCTCTCAAATACCCTAACTGACAAAACTCCGTAAAATTCCGTAATCACATAATTTTCTATAATATTGTCGTTCGTAATAATTTGCTTGATAGCGTTTTCTAAGACATAGAAAACCTATCTGAATGTTAATAATTTTTATAAAATGCTCCGAAAATACCTTAATAATAATTATAATAAATTAATAATAATAATAAATTACCATGAAAAATTCTCTTGGCTGAACAATTTGCCGCGTATATAAATATAGAATGGCTTCCTACTGACTTATGCCAGTTGCATAAAACCCCTCGAAAAACACGTTACATATTCGCCTCGGATCATCGGATGATTTACCGTGACGACGGTCCATTATCCGATTATCCCAGACACGTTAATAAACCCCATCCAAAATACATATTACATAAATGAAATCACCCTAAATTACAGATATATACACTCATATTTTTTCTTCACGCACTTTGCGTCAAAGTTTGTTGTCACTATGGATTGCACTTTGCAACCAGTCCAATGTTTTACATATGGAATAGTGTTCCACGGATATTTCCGCCTCTCAAATTTCTCTATGTTGGAGAAATAGACATAATTAATGTGTGAGCACTATGTATTTATGAGGTCATATCACACGCATTGAAGGTGAACTGGTATATTTATATCACCATAGAACTCCCTAATTTCACTGGAGGTCCCCTCCTTATGGTGAAATTTAATCTCACTTATCACTGAGCACACGATCACACTACTGTGGCAGCGCCTCGTGACCATAATACTTAATCTCTCTTTAAAGTAGATTAAATTAATATTGACTTCTGAAAAAAAAAACAGTAAATGCGCATTACATATAACACCAAATATTTCTGTGCCGTAATCGCCCTGTCTTGTTAAGTTCCCGTAGACCATATTCTACTTAATACTAGTTCTCAACACTGACCATTTCTCCTCACACAAATAATACCTTTGTACAAATTACCTTAAATTACACACTTACAAATCTTACATGGCTAGGCCGTAAACAGAAATCACGTGTGCTGATATGTATGAGTTTCATGAAGGACTGTCTCGCATTCTGATGGCCCATCTTTTATCTCGTGGACGCCTTAAGCTAACAAGCCCTATTCAAGCGCTCCCCCATCTCTTGGAGATAAATGGGAACCCATCAGCGCTGCCAAAATGGCCTTGGTGCATCGAGACAATTTAGTGCTCAACAGCATCCGACAATCCCGTCATATTTCCCTGTACCTTAAAAACTCTCATTTACTTACATACTACCCCCCTGTGTGACTTCTGATACGCCTGCCTTGAAGACCAGATCTTCCACGCACCTGACACCACACTTACTCATTTGATAGGCTGGCTCGCCAGCTAAACACACTCACTTTATGACACATATTTTCGTAGACTATGTATATTATACGTTCCGTATAATCTGTTTCCCTCACTATTCTCCAGCACATATGCTGTTTTCCCAATACGTTTGGAAACTCTAAATGGGCCCTCGTAGAGATGAAAGAACTTGGACATGACTTTCTCTAGCTTATTTGACTGTTTCGGCACTCTAAGTAAGACTCTGTCTCCCGGCTCGAATAGGTCAAATTTAGTTTCTTTTTGTTGGCGAATTCTCTTTTGTGCTGACTTAGATAAATTCTGTTTCGCCAACTGGACAGTGTAATCCATCCCCGGTTGCTTACCCTCATTTAATCCCAACACCCTCGCTAGTTCATTTTGTGGTCTTTTTCCGAAGTGAACTTCGTATGGCGTCAATTTCGTGCTCTCATGCTGGACAGAATTCAGCCAAGACTCGACCTTGGGAAGATGTCCAACCCAGGCCGCATGCTTGTCATGCACTAGAGTCCGAAAAAGACGAGCCACTTCCCTTAATGGACGCTCTGCAGAATTACCCTGAGGGTACCTTACAGAGGAATGAACGTGTGTTATACCAGCTTCCTGCATACTGGTTCTCCATTTCTTTGCAGTAAACTGTGGTCCACTGTCAGATAGTATCCTGAGAGGAATGCCAAACTCAGGTACATACTTATTAATGATCAGACGGCTACACGCTAGTCCCGTGGCTTTCCTTAGCGGATATAGCTTGACATACTTACTAAAAGCGTCAATAACTATAAAAATGTACTCGTAGCCGTACTGTCCTTTAACGATCGGGCCAAATAAATCCACACACAGTAGTTCGCCGGGACTACTGGTGAGAACTGCAGATCTCTCCCCCACTAAATATTTAACTGGATATTTACTCCTTTGACAGGTGTCACACTTAGCTAAAATCCTCCTAACGTCCCTTCCCATTTTACTCCAAATGAAGTCACGACCAATTTCATAGAAGACCTTGGCAGCACCAAAGTGTCCTAATTCCCTATGAATGAACCAAATTAGCTCCTCCCGCAAAGTGACAGGAACACATATTGCCCACCGATTATTCCTACATTTCTTTGCAAGAAGCCCATCCTGCATCTTGTACGTGAACCGTCCTACTTTCACATACTCTTCTTCACCTATTTCCAACCTAGCCAGTGGCTCCTTTAACTTAACGTCATCACGTTGCTCCACTAGCATATTTCTCAGTGTCTGTAACGATGCCCTGTTGCTACTGTCCACACATGCTAACCCTACTTTCTTCTCGTGTAACACCTCTACTCGACACTCTATGACCTAAAAATGTCACTTCTGACTGACAGAATGACGACTTAGACAGCTTCAAAGTGAACCCTGCCTTATCTAACTTCTGAAAAACTATATCTAAATGACGTAGATGCTCCTCAAAACTGCGTGAACTAATTACCATATCATCTATGTAAATGGTTACAAACTCTCCTGTGTCATCCCCTAATGCGATGTTTAAAGCCCTAATTAAAGCTGCTGAACTACTCTTTAACCCATAAGGTGTTCTACAAAATTGATAAAGGTTATATTTATGACTAAAAGCTGTAAATGGTCTATCTTCGTACATAAGTGGCACTTGCCAAAAACTGGAACTCAAATCTACACAAGTGAAATACTTCTTCCCCTCAAATGTTTGCATTAATTCTTCTATTGACATAGATTTCAGCTGATCTGAACTAATTCTACTGTTAACCAAACGAGCATCTAAACAAATACGAACAGTGCCGTCGGTCTTGGGTACCGTTATCAAAGAATTAACATACGGACTGTTAGAGTGCTCAATAATCCCATCTTCAAGCATCTGATTAATTTGTGCCTCAACTGCACTCTGATAAGCGAAAGGTACAGGATATCTATGTCCTGTGAATACTGACCTATCAATAACGTTCAATGAATGTGTATAGCAATTGGCCATACCAATGCGATCCTCAAACACTCTCCTATTACACCATAACACATCATAGAGCCGAACACACTGTTCATCCTCTATATTTCCCTGAAATGCAGCCTCACGTAACGAGTCCTCTAGACTTCCGTTCGTAATCACACTGCCCACAAAACATGGAGAACCCCGCTCTACGGCTGGCGATATCTCATTTAAAGTACAAATCACACCTACAACACTACTTCTCTGAATTTGGTCATTGAACGCTACTTCTACTTCAGAATCTCCCCATTTAAATTTCAAACTCCCTACATCATAACATAAGTTACCAGACACTCTACTTAGCCACTCTGAACCCAAGATAACACTGAATACTAAATTTGGAAATACAAGGCAAATCTGCTTCTCTACATGATTATTAATTTTAATGTCTACTAAAACTTGCTTAGAAATTACTTTAGACCTCTTCCCAACAGCTGTGATAACAAAAGTGCTTTTAATTGGCATCTCCTCAAAATTTACTCCAGTTCCTTTCATTTTATCATAAAATGCACTACTTATGCAACTCTTCATACAACCACTATCAATTAAAACATCTGTGTACGCCTCGGACACGTTAAATTTAACTATGGGGCTCTTACTAACCACTTCCTGAATAATACCTGCATCATTTAGTTCATGTAATAATTCATTTCTTACATTTAGGTCATAGGGTTCCTGTATAATTGTATGGACAGGGCATGCTACAGACTGAGATTCTGACCTTACTTCGCAGCCTGGTTCGCGTTTAAAGAACCGCTACAGCTGGCCGTAGTACTACTAATCCTAAACTGGTCTGGTTATTCTGAGTTGTGTTGTCATTGTTTGGCTGTATATTACTACCACTAGGCTGTCCTCTTCCTTGACCCCTATTCTGGTTGTAATTACTGTCATTATAATTTCTTCCTTGATTTCCCCTGAAATCATTGTTTCTCCCTTGATTTCCCCTGTAATCATTGTTCCTCCCTTGATTTCCCCTGAAATCATTGTTCCTCCCTTGATACTGATTACCATAGCCATTTCCTCTGTTCTGATTTAGCTGATTATTATTATTTCTATTTTGAGCATTGGCTCCTTCGCCACCGTTCCCTTGAACTTCTTGATGCCTGGCTTCATTAGGTCTGTTATTATTATTACCCTGGTTCCTATTGAAATTGTCCTCATAACCCCCTCTCCCTAGTGCATCAAATGTGCTTAACAAATTTTCTACTTGTGATATAGTCTTTACATTCTGGATACAAGCAGCCTCCTTGATCCTATAGGGAAAGTGCCTAAGTAGCAACCTTACCACATCACTTTCCTCCTTCAAGCCATCCAGATATTTACACACTAATACCTGCCCTAAAAAGTATTCGGTCATGGTGGAGCTTCCTTTAGGGTTATATTTACCACACACTACTCCCTCACGATGCTGCGACTGAATAACCTCATTCCAGAACTTTTCACAGAATTTCATTTTAAAATCATTAATATCAGTAAACTTGTCTCTGTAGACAGCAAACCAATTCCTCGTTTCCCCCACAAATACTTGTTCTAAAATTTCAACTACCTGGCACCACTCAATACTACCATTTTCCAACCTCTCCCCGAATTTATTTTCTATAGTGTTCATGAACTCCATTGGGTACCCCTGTCGATTGCTGAACTTACCCAGTTCTACCTCCCTGTGTGTGCTATTCACAAAAACTGGCCTATTCTGACTATTTTCTTGCCTGATCCTAGCTTTTAATTTTAATTCTAATTTTGCGATTTTCTCCTCAGCCTTCCTCTCAATACTGTTTACTGTTAATTTAATGTTTCCTTCTGATTCTTCTACTTTATCATATAGCTTTGCTTGTTTCTCCTCAATCTTGCTAATGCTCTCTCTATTACTCTCTCTTAAATCATTTACTTCTGCAAATATTTGCGAGTGGACTTTCTCAATTCTACCCCCCAGCTGTTCCTTAACCTCTTTAGTTGCTACCTGAATTTTGTCAATTTCTCCCCCCAATTGCTTTTTGACCTGCTGTGTTTCCAGTTGCACTAGTTCTTTTAAATTTTCAGCCTGTGTACTGATTCTAATTTCTAACTCCTCCTGTACATTTCCTAATTTCTTGTCTACATCTGCAATGATCTCTTTAACCTTCTCTTCCATTACTCCTCTGATTTCTCCTCTAATCTGCTCCATTTTCACACTAATTTCCTTGTTGTTCTTATCTAATTTTGCATTATTCTGTTCTAATTTTGCATTTAAGGCATCTGTACTTTCTTTATTTTCCCTACTGTTTTGTTCTAATTTAGCGTTGTTTTGTTCCAGTTTAGCATTTAAAGCGTCTGTACTTTCTTTATTTTCCCTACTGTTTTGTTCTAATTTTGCATTTAAGGCATCACTACTAACTTTGTTCTGATACATGAACTCGAGAAGTAAAGTTTTTAATTCTGGTTGGCCGCCTACACTCCCTGTTTCAGTATCGGGATTTACATCCGCTACCCCGGTACTACCATCACTCGACATACTGCTCGTATCATCACCCTCCCGTTGATGACCACTACGTAACCTCATCTGTCTTTCTTTCTCATCCCCCATAATGATATACACTGATACCGACAAATAACCCCTAAAATACAGGCACAGAAATATATACCCTTCTCCTTCCACAAATGTTATTAGGTTTTCAGCCCCAAGTTGTCGGCGACAAATGAAACGTTTTGCTAGCTCCTAACTGTTGGGTGATAAATGTAACTGTTTACCTTTGCCTAAGCTATGTTGTTTTAATGGGCGCCAAGACCTCAATGCAATGTTGAAATCTAAATTTGTATTTAACAACGTCTAGCTCTGGCAGAACACCTTCAAGACACTATTCACTCAGATCGTGGTATGATTTGATCATTAACCCAACAAACAATTGTATCAGGAGAAGGAATTGGTCTATATCTAATGCTACCTACTGAAAGCAAAGATTGCATTGTAAAAGAAATGAATTTATTATATAAAACAAGTATAGCAAAATTAATAATAATAATAAGTACAAAATTTAAATTGGAGCGTTGTGATTTGAATATTACCGATAGAAAATTACGTGAAAACGGAGTCTGATAAATTGATTTTACTCTTATTTCCAAGCTATGAAGTTACTGAAATATGAAATGTAAAACAAAGAAAAATGAGAGATTGCGTATTTCTGCGTCATTTGCGCTTACCATTGGAAATTGCCAAGGCATTTCCCTCGTACTTGCTGATGCCGTGAGCTTCCCACAGTCTCCTGGACGTCGTCATCTCCGTCGGAATTTGATGATATTCTGGTAGATTAGATAATTCTATGGTCCGTACCTCGGACCCAAACACTCGTACAACCGCACTGGTTAAGTTTTGCAAAAGTTAGTCTTCAACTCCACTGAACATCGGAGCGACACGCACTTCCAACCGTACTCCGCAAGTTCTACACAGATAGTCCCCGTTTCACGGCGCGTCGAACGATATATGCACCTGTTGGCTCCTCCACCATGGTACCGACATCTAGCTTACGTCGTCCTCACTGATTGGCTGAGCACGCCGCCAGTTCCCCTCCTCTGCCTCATTACACTCGGCGCGCGAGAGGGAGAAGTCGATTTCCGTTCCAACAATTCGTCTTTTCTAGACCTTGCGACCCAGCCTTGCGTAATACTTCTCGACAGGAATCAGCTTGTATTCGAATTCCCCGTGAGTCATGTCTCTCAAATACCCTAACTGACAAAACTCCGTAAAATTCCGTAATCACATAATTTTCTATAATATTGTCGTTCGTAATAATTTGCTTGATAGCGTTTTCTAAGACATAGAAAACCTATCTGAATGTTAATAATTTTTATAAAATGCTCCGAAAATACCTTAATAATAATTATAATAAATTAATAATAATAATAAATTACCATGAAAAATTCTCTTGGCTGAACAATTTGCCGCGTATATAAATATAGAATGGCTTCCTACTGACTTATGCCAGTTGCATAAAACCCCTCGAAAAACACGTTACACTACCTCACTCCTCTTCTTGCATAGTAGGCCTTAATATAGCGCTGCCTTGGGTTTTGTGGGTATCTACCCACATAACCTAACGGCGGTGCCTTTTGAGGATCCAACCAGCCTTCGGGCTGACTACCTAACTAACTAACTAACTAACTAACAGTAGATATTGTTAGTTATAGGTAGAGGTGTTAGAAAGTGTTGTTATCTTTTTGAAGATTTGTTGATTTAAAATTCAAAAGGTGGTGTTTTGTGTTTTTATTATTTTTTCGGGGGATGACATGTTAAAATTTGGAAAGCGATAAGGTTTGTACAATAAGTGCATTTAAAAATATAAACAATTAATAAAACAAAGTAAAAAACAAAACAGCAGGGTAAAACGTTAAACATGGCTATGGAAGAATGAGATAATACTTATATGGAAGTCACATTTTTATTTTACATTCACCATCTCGAAACACATTTCAGTGAATACCTTTTTCAGTTTTATCCAAATACTGCGGTGAAATCACTGGAAGTAGATCATGGTTAAAGTCTCAGCATTTGCAGCTGTCAATTTTCGCCTCCTATCACTTACTATGAGACTGTATTTCGAAAATGACCTTTCAGAATCCACATTTGAACAAGGATACCACACACACTTTAATGCAGCTGTTGCATAGTCTCGGTGAGCAGGCCTTAATCCCATGAGGATCTCTGGAACATTCACATTATCTTCATGACGCAGTTGGTTCTTGATTGCAGTCAGGTAAATGCTGTGAGCCTCTTAAAACTGTTGAGACTCCATCTTCGTAAGAAATGGGGCATTCTTCTTAAATTGGAGCAGTTCTGTGGGAGATACGTTCTTAGGTGCATTCCGAGGATCAACCAATGACCCGATGGCTTCTACAGTCTTCCTGGCTGGATCCGTGGTCCTTAAAGTCCTGACTTTCACTAGAGCTGACTGGGCAACACACGTAAGCTTGGACTTAACCTTTATCTGCATCTTTTGAGGAAGCTGTTCCAAGTTCTGGAGGATCGTATGATTGAACATTCCACCATCGCCTAATAGCTTGAGCTTTACCTCAAGGTCATCTAGCTTCCCAGCCAGTAAGTGAATTGTTGGCTACTTAGATCCCTCCAAGAAATTAAGCAAGTCCATAAGAGAGGCACCAACAACAGAAACATACAATGCTTGTAATTGTATAAATTGTATTGTTGAAGTCGATGCTTGTTGGAAAAATTTGACCCCAGAATTTGAATCTTCCAATGTTTTGAAAAATTCTACCAGATCTTCCACATGCATGGCCATACACATTGCAGCCTTAAACCATGAATTCCATCTTGTACATACAGGCATTGGGAAAGCTAGAATTTCATTCTCTTTTTCTGTGTTTTCATATTTCTCCCTTAGAAATGCAACATAATTGCTTTTTCTTTTTCGCGTATTTAAAAAGGCATTCTTTGTCTTTACTATAGACATGTTCAATTCGTCCAGCTCGTTTCCAAATACGCAGCCGATAAGATTGACTTTATGAGCCCAGCACTGGACATGACTTAATTCTTCAATCAATCCTTGAAGAGTAGTTACACATTTTGTCATGTAGCGTCCTGAGTCCGTAACTACTGCCACTACACGCTCCCGTTCAATTTCATAGGAATTCAAGGTGTCTAATATCGCATTGGAGCAATTTACGCTATTGGCAGAATCTAGAACAACAGAGGCAGCCAGATGGGTGTTCATTTCAGTTGATGGTACTGATGGACGAAAAAGAATGTTGAAAACACACCTACCATTCTTGTCAGTTGTTTCGTCACATAGCAGAAACACGTCTTTGTTTTTTATATCTTCCCTAATTTCTTCCCTCCTTCTTTCGCCAACCATGGGGATGTATTTCTGACGAATCTGATTTGCTGATGGTAACTCTCCACTTCCGCGAACGTACTTATTAAACCAAGTACGGATAGCAGGATTGTCTAGTTTCTCTACTGGTATATTAGCTTTCACAAACGCAGTAGTAGTGTCCAAAATAAACTCTTCTTTCATATCCTTCACACGACTAGCATTTGATAATGTTTCTTTCAAGGTGGCCACTCTAGGAACACTAACTTCAAGACGCGAATTTTCTCGGCGTTTTGAATGCTTCTCCGATTTGCAATGTTTGTCTAATGCATCTTTCCTGCGATAATCTAACCGACAATCACAATATTTGCACATAAGAATGCCACAAGAAATTATAAATCCTTCATTCTTATATTCTTTAAGTCTGTCTGTGGCAGAAACAGCTACCTTCGGCATTTTTAAACTCAACTGAGCGATGCCCAGTAACAAACACTGTTATCACACGGTTGACTGTAGTCACACGCCAGTATAAATTCGTAACCACACGCAAAATTTATTTCTGAATTCGTGTCATAATATTTAAATTACGTCGCGTCTCATCTTCCTGTACTGCTAAGTTCGGAACTAATACGACGAACACGTGGTCGCCAACTGATTCATGCAAATAACTCACTAGCTTCGATGATAACGCACAATTTGTGCACTTTTTATTAAATTATATAGAATTCTCTACTATAATTTACACTCGCTACTGCACCCTTTAGTATAGCAGTGTTTTTATGCAAGAATCTTGATCAAGGGGTCGCGCTCAGTTCATAGTGTGATGTTTACGTTCGCCAAACAACATGCTCTACTGAGGTAAGGGTCATAGGATTAAAACTATAATTAAGAAAGAAAGTGACAAGACGTAAAATAATAACATGATTTAATGACTATTTGTGCGTAAAAAGAAAGTAAACAACAATAAAAAAATCCTCCCTGAATTTTCCCATGACAGGAATATCTATCAAAGTTGAGGAGTCAGACGGATCTCCCCCTTATAAAAATGTGGATCCTAGTTCCACTAACTTGCATTTGGATTTTATGTACGCGTGATGACTGACTACGAGAAATGAGTACTTGGATGACTGTTCGTTTTCAGCGGGTTAACAGCAACGATGCTTACGAACAATCATCTCGTAAATCAACGGATTTGGGACATGACACTAATAAAAACCCTTAAAAATTAATGCTGACACACAAACTAAAAAATCTACCATTTACAGGAATCTCCCTCGAGACCCTCCATTAGCGCGATGACGCACTTGACAAAATGAGCTGCCAACGCGGCCAATTGCTCAATACACAAACAAGGAAAAGACAGCATCGCACGTGACTTCACGGGTCACTGATATGGAATATAAACATGGAATGAAACCAACAACAACACAAGCCTCACCCGCTAAGATTACTTTATATGAACAAAATGCACGTTAAGCTAACGCTTCGGAGATTATAGTGATTCGTAGGCAACTCCCATTTATTTAAACAATTTTTATCATTGATCAGTTCTTATTCTGTATTTCAAGTTATTACGGAGCCAAATACTCCACTAATGACCTCGGTTGCAACCTTTCAGCCCGCCTTGTGAAACAGCTCCCCCCTCCCTCAATACTTGTCATCGCCCCAACTCCAGTGTGTAAAAATAACTTGACCAGCTGTGCCGTTATCTCAAAGAATCAACAGCAACAAATCTCAACCACATAAACATATGGTCAGACATTAATCAAAATAGCCACATATGTCCTCGCAAGGTAACAATATGGACTTGGCACCAAGCTGACAGAAATCAGTCTACGCTGAAATTCCCGCTTGTAATGACCAATAAAATACACACACACACACACTGCTGGGAATGACATAACGTTTTTCACACAGGTCGGTTGAATAGATGCTCACAAACTATTTAAAAATATTAAAACCTACGATAGAGCTGACTGCCCTTCGCCACAACTCACATTGCTCCAAAGGCAATAATCTCACTGAATCTGATCAATAATAAACCTTAAAAAGATTAATTTACCCTCCAATCTACTGTATAATTATATTAATTCAGTCCTACTTCTGAAACACAATATATCTCCGAGAGACGTTTTTTAACCGCATTGCGTAACATATGCAAACACGGTCGTCCACATGGCTAGGTTAGTTAAAACAAACAAAAACAAGAACCTTCGACTAATAACATTTGTACGAGCTGTTTCCATGCAAAAGGTGTGTCAGACCAAAACTAAATATACTACGTTAATCAACACAAGCAAAATATTTACAAAAATATGTCCCATATACCATAAGTTAACTTGTCAGATAATAAGAATATTATTCAGTACTCATCCTCGGCCAGTCACCCGTCAAAGGACATCAGCTGCCATCTCCCAACTGAATACTTCTTAGCTCATCTCAACCATCTCGACGGAGTGTTGATAGTTCCAAACTTCTTCCAGGATAAGCAATGTCATCTCTGTGCTGATGCAAAAAGTTAGATTACTATACACTCGATATCTGACTTCTAAATTCGCCGTTTCAGGTATTAATTTCCCCAGAACAGTCTGTTGGCGAATTGTCGATGATACTGTCCCTACAAAATATAGTACTGTGACTATCTATCACTGATTTTAACACATTTATATTAATAAAAATCTGTGTCCTCATGACACGCCAAAGTATAAGTGCCTACGTCCTTAGACGCGCAAAATGTAAAGTAACCTGTGTCCTCGACACACAAAATGCAATGATAAACTTGTGTCTTCCGACACACACAATGTAAAAGGTAATGGTCCTGTGTCCTTGACACACAAAATGTAATCCTCATGTCTTGGCTCTTCATGCCACTTATAAATGAACTGGCCCTAGGTATCGATAGAGGGGGAAATTATATAAAAATTTCTCAAAATAATAGTGGTACAGGAATGAAATAAATATCACTGAACTCGTAAAATTGCGCAGGTCAAGAATATGCCCATTAATCCTAGAATCGATCGTAGAGATGTTGTCTAGCCGATCTCCCGCGTTAATGCTAGCCATAGCGTGCCCAAGCTAGACTTGGCGCGTTCGTAAGCATTCATTTCTTATTGGTTCCACATTTTCAATAACTTGGCGGATTTTATCAGACCTCGGCCTCGTAGGAGTGTCTAGTAGCACCATCAGCCACTCACGTTACTGCATTATATTTTTTCTAGGCGCGAATAGTACAATGAACATACCATAAGCGTGTCTCACTGCGCGTCCCTTCTATTTTGAGGTAGCCACCACCTGTCCTTCTGAAACATTGCTAGGCTCTATCTTTTCATAATGCTAAAGTATTTAGCCTTTTGTCAAACTGCTGCAGGTATGTCCCAACTGTCTCCAACAAATGCTTGAAATTTACTCATCTCCGTCTGGCTATTTCATGACGCTGGTGGAAATATTAATTAATTGTAGAAATAAAACATCGAATCATTTATCCATCAGAGGATAAAGGGTTCACTACCGATGTAACAGGAGGCAAACGTAGTTTACATCATGAACAACTATCACATAACCTTTTGGAGGTAGTCGGAAAAACTATTCACGCCGCGATATAACAGCTGTTTACCACAGCTCTAAAATCCAACGAGTAACGAGAATATCGACAGTATATCGTAATATGACGTATATCGTAGTATTACCCCTCGCGAAACTATACAATCGATCATTCTCTCGAATTGAACACCAACCAAATTCGATTATCGGCTTGTGGACAAAAATGTTCGGATTGGTGTGGGGAAAAAAATATGAAAATTTGTTTTTATTTCGCAGATTGCGGTATTTGTGGTGTTATTCACAAAATTCGCGTTATTTCGCGATTTAATTTCACTCCTGGGCGGCACATCATCATCATCTTGCACAGTTTCCAGCCACTGGCCAGGTCTGTTTGGAACACAAGCCTCTCCAACGTCTTCTGTCTTCCCACCATCTCTCAGCCTCCACCCTTGTCCAGTCTTCTCCTCTCTCCTTCACGCTTTCTTCCACCCCCTTCAGCCACCTGTCTCTCGGTCTTCCCCTCGGTCTCTTTCCTTCCCACTTCGTCTCATGTACTCTCCTGGGTATCCTCTTCTCCTCCATTTGTTTTACATGTCCATACCATCTAAGTCTGGATTTCTCTATACCATCCTGTAATGGTTCCTCCTTCATTAATTCTCTGGTCCTCTCATTTCTTATTCTGTCCATCTTTGTAGCTCCAATACTGCTTCTCAAGAACCTCATCTCACTGGCCTGTATTTTGCTCCTCTCCCTTCCTTTCATAACCCAGGTCTCCGAGGCATACGTCAGGATAGGGACATAGTACGTCCGATATATGATCTTTTTGCTGTTCTGAGGGACATCCTTGCTCCATAACATGCTTCTCACACTCCTCCGAAATGCTTCTGCCTGCCTCCCCCGCTCATTTATTTCTCTATCGTTTCTTCCATTATCTTGTATCAGGCTTCCCAGATACTTAAAACTCTCCACTTTCTTCAGCTGTTCCCCACCAATTGTTATTCCCGTTGTGGTTCTTTCCTTCTTCCTTGTTGTGATCACCATCTCACTCTTATTTATGCTAAATTTCATCCCATATCCTTGTATTACTCCTTCCCACACGTCCAACTGTTCCTGTACCTCCTCCTCCTTGTTTCCCCAAATCATCAAATCATCGGCAAACACCATTGCTTTCATCTTTCCGTCCCCAATTACTTGTGCCACTCGGGTCATTATGTCATCCATCACCACAATGAAAAGTAACGGTGACAGTGCACTTCCTTGTTTCAGGCCGTTTCTTTGTTCCAACCAGTCAGATCTCTCTCCTCCCACTTTCACACAGCTCACGCTTCCCTTGTACATCTCCTTTATCCTCTTTATAGTCCATTTCTCTACTCCTCTATCCTCCAGGGACTTCCATACTTTGTTTCTGCATACACTGTCATATGCTTTCTCAATGTCCAGGAAGGCCATCAGTAGATCTGTTCCATATTCATAGTGCTGTTCTTGTAACTGCCTTACAGCAAAAATCAAATCCACTGTGGACCTTCCTGCTCTGAAGCCATGTTGTTCTTCCCTCATCCCTCCTTCTATCCTTGTCCTAATTCTCTTTTCCAAAACTTTCTCGAAGATCTTTGCACAATGACTCATCAGTGTTATTCCCCGATAGTTTCTGCAATCTGTTCTACTACCTTTCTTGAAGATCGGGACAATGATTCCTTTTTTCCAGTCCTCTGGGGTCTTCCTTTCCTTCCATGCTGTCCTCATCACTCGGTACAGCCACTGTATCCCCACCTCTCCTGCTGCTCTCACCATCTCCACACTCAACTCATCCACACCCGGTGCCTTCCCTCCTTTCATCTTGTTCACTGCATCTTCCACTTCTTTCCATGTTAAGTCCTTTTCTGTTTGCAGTTCATCTTCCTCTTCCCCGATTTCTTCCTCCTCACCATCTTTTCCATTTGGGTTCAGAAGTTCTTCAAAATATTCTTTCCACATTTTCTTCAGTTCTTCCCTATTTTCTATCTCTTGTCCCCTTTTGTTCACCATTCTAACATAATCCGTAGGATCCTTCCGCCTCTTATCTTTCACCATCCCATACAGGACCTTTTTTGTACCTTCACTATCCTCCTCCATCATCTTTGTCCACTCTTCCATCCACTTCCTTCTCTCCTCAGCCACCACTCTCTTCGCCTCCTTCTTTCTTTCCTGGTACTCTTCCCTTGTCTCTACAGTCCTATTTTAATACCACCTCCTAAAGGCTCTATTCTTTCCCTTACTATAACTTTTGTCTTCTCATTCCACCATGGTGTTTCCTTCCACCTCTTCTTACTACTTGTCCTCCCACATACTGCTTCTGCTGCACCCCGTTAGCCGTCACTTTTCAGGGTTCCTGTAGGACCTTCACAGCTACCGTAACGGTCCCGGGGCACACGAAGTCCCCACTGTACTTCGCCCCTACAGGCAATCCCCTACTTTGTGCCGTTGCCCGTCTCCCACGACGTGGACGAGGGGTTGGACTTATTTCACTCCTGGGCGGCACGAAACATGTAAATACGTGAAAATAAAACACCCTAACCTCTAAATATGACTTTTCGTTTTATCGCGAATTAACAAAAACTAACACCTCTAGTTATAGATTATATACATGAATTTACATTTTAATTCGTTCACCGAATTTCGCTATCATCGTCCTCAATTAATACTTCCATTATTACAATATTATTATGTATTTCCTGATTATAGCTTCACACTAGATATTTGTTATTATTAACAATCTAAATCATGATGAATTATTATCTGCTTCATCAACATTTAAATGGTGGATTTATTTAAATACTAGCATTGTAGCTTCAATGTTCATGTTCATCTCACAAATAATTATACTTCATCATTATATACTTAAGCGATTGCTCATTAGCTCGCACAATTCACAAAATTTATTACATAAATGGCAATCTCTCCACATTCGAGATTCCTAATATAAACTTCATACTATTTCTGACCATCCACTGATGTCGAAATGTATTTCAAAAATTTCATTAACACCTGCATTGCTTCATTTCATACGAAAAGTAACACTTAATGGCTGTAAATAATTTTTCCACACCTATATAAAATTTATGTAAGCTTCAAATAATCACCGAGATGTCATGTTTCACAATTAACACGACTATCAAAGTGTTAATCCATTTTCGTAAGAACTGTCATAATTATTGCATAATTATACTATCAATATATTTCATCTACAAATTCCAAAAATGTCATACATATTCACGACGGAATATATTTTACATAAAATTGAGCTTTGTCTCTCAATTATACTTCATTTCATTATGGATTTCCAAACTCACAAAAATATCTTACAAGATATTATAATTTACTAGAAATTGAGATTTAATTCAGATTCGCAAAAACAAATTCAAAAATGGGACTTCCTTTTAAGACACTCGTATAACTCTACACCATGGCAAAATGCCTAGTATGAGTAGAATACAATATAGACCATTAGAATCATACAAAATCAGAACAGGAGTAAAACCAAAAATGAACTATATAAGTCGAAAACTGAATCTACTGTACCTCAACAAAATATCTCTACTCAAAACTTGATTCAAAAACTGGTTATAATTGCCTAATCCAAAAATACTGCAATTGTTCACTTTAATAATGTTGCTAGACTTCAATGCCTATATCTAGCTTCACAAAAAAATTATACAGTCATTTAAAATGCAATGCTGTAACAACTGTCGAAGAAATTCTGTTTCAATGCTCACTAGTAAACAGGATTAATGTTGTAAAATGTTCATAATATCGTAGTAGGTCATCATCTTCCTAATTCCTATTCTTATATAAAGATATCGTAGTCTTCTTCCTAAAAATTCTTCTTCTCCATATATGTTTCTTATCAACTAATTATAATGCTCGTAATTTATTACCAAAATTTTAAATAGTAATGTTGCAAAAATAACACTACAAAAGAGATTATCTACTTACAAATGACTATATAAGTGCATCCATAGTTAGATCAAAACTTAAAATAGACCATCGAACAGAAATGACAGAAACGTGAAGTCTGATTATCAAGTCCATTTCCAAACTACTAAACAAAAGGGCATTCTATATATATGACATGATTCATACCATCTACAAATAAGAAGATCTCCAGCTACCTTAGATGTCTTGATGTGAGTAAGTGTATGTAAGGACATACATCACTGTTGCGACCGAACCGTCATCCTCGGCGTTGAGAATTTGAAGTATTGGTCGGTAATTCGGGTGTTCGAACCCGTCTCCTCTCCGTCCGAAACAGCTGTCCATAACACAATATCCATCTCGCGTTGACCGCTTGGATTGCGTTAGTAGCGAAGAGATTGATGCCACCTCCACTCTTGTTTGAAGATCCATTATTGTCGTAGTAATTATCTCGGTATCATCTTATGTAGTGCCTTTAATCTCCTCTTATATAGCCTTCTGCTTATAAATTCCATTATCAAGCATTGGTCATTCTTAGAAGTTCAATTCTGCTTAAGTGCTGCATTCCTTGTGAGTGCCTTAGCAAGTACTGGTTCACCATTCCCCTCACTTCATTGTCATCATCATCATCATCTTGAGCAGTTTCCAACCGCTGGTCGGGTCTGCTTGGAACATAAGCCTCTCCATCGTTTCCTGTCCATCCACCATCTCTCGTCATTTACTGTGTCCCAGCACACTCCTCTTTCCTCCACACTCTTCTTAACCCCTTTTGTCCATCTGTCCCTTGGTCTTCCCCTTGGCCTCCTTCCCGTCATTTCCATTCCAAACATCTTCTTCGGTATCCTCTCCTCTTGCATCCTCCTCACATGTCCATACCATTCGTTGTAGTATTGTATAATGATTACTGGATAATGTTATAAGTTCCTTCAAAATAGCGAAACGGTTCAATCGCGACACTTTCCTATACCGAACTGTGTTCACAGAAGGATATGCGGTCCCCTGTTTCTCGGCCGTGCCTGCCTGAAAGCAGAGTAGCACTTTTCCCGTACCGTACTTTCACAAAGCGCACAAATATTTCAATGTTATTTGAGACTGTTGTTCTGACAGAACCAAAGAGCGAGTGTCTGTCTCCATACCGAGCTCCTCTCAGCTGGACTAGATTCTACCCTATTCCATCTCTGTCAGGTCAATATATCGAAGTTGGTGAACCATAACTGTGATAAACATCTGTTAGCGTTATAAAAGCATTAGTAACTTCTTAAATGTCTTTAAATTATTCTTTCTTATATGTCATTATATTCCATGTCGTCGATCCCCTCTGCGATCTCTGTAATTGTTAATAATTGTATGTTTCCATGTCGTGCTTGTAGAGTAGCCATCTTGTGATCTAACTGTACCTTCCAAAACATATGTTCTTTGCTGCACCAAGGACTGGCTGATACGTCCTCTTTGCTGCGTAGCAGTTTCCCTAACCTCACGCCTAACTTGCTGTAACTCTCCACTGCAAGTTGGAATCTTCTCATAAAGGTGCAGTATTCGTTTCTTATAAATACAAGTGTTCTATTGCTAGCCAAAACAATGGTACAGTACCATCCCAGCATTTGCCCGAAGACGAAGTGGGAAACCACGGAAAACTACTTCGAGGATGGCTGAGGTGGGAATCGGACCCCATCTACCCTTCTCCCCGAGGCTGAGTAGACCCAGTTCCAGTCCTCATACCTCTTGTCAAATTTCTTGGCAGAGTCTGGAATCGAACCTCGGACTTCCGAGATGGCAGCTAAGCACGCTGACCACTATGCCAGGGTGGCGACACGATTTGTTTATTTGGCTCTGTAAAAGAGCATGTCACCGCGGAGGCCCGGGTTCAATTCCCGGCTCTGCCACGAAATTTAATTCTGGTCTGAGGGCTGGAACGGGGTCACTCAGCCTCGTGAGGCACACAAACTTAGTAGAGGCATGTTCGCTTCCTGCCTCAGCCAGCCTGGAAGTGTTTTACCGTGGTTTCCCACTTCTCCTCCAGGCGATTGCTGGGATGGTTCCTTTAAACAGCACCACGGCTGTCTTTCTTCCCACTCCCTTTGCTGCCCTTTCCTTCATTAGACCCAAGTTCGTGGGCTTGTCACCATCCCCAGTTGTATCTGCTGGCAAGGTGTGTCCAGCTCCGAGACACCGTCCTGGAATTCGACGGTATAGGGCTGATCACTCGCGGAGTCCGAGGGTGAAGCCGAGCTTGGAGGGTAAGCGATCAAATAAAAAGAAAAAAAGACCGTATGTATCGTTGCATAAGTTATGGTGCTGGGTTGGAGGAGGTGATGGTCTGTGGCTAGGGCACAGGCAACCAGTTAGCTACGTAATACATGTTCCAAGCATCGTAGACCACAGGTGGGGCAAAGTGTGCCCCATTGTAACGATAACAACATGCAGTGGCAAATCAATATGTAACTGCATGAACTCCCCTCCTTCGAAGCAAATCACAACACAAAGCTTATTCACTGCCTCGAGATGTATTCCAGCGACGAGTATGTGGATATGTTACTTACCTATGGAGGAGCTCGACAGAATGCATACCAGGCACAACGCCTCTACCAAGAACGCTATCCGGATAGACGACAACCGACAGCCTTGGTATTTTGGAGTGTGGAAAGACGCCTGCGGGATACTGGATCCCTGGGAAGAACACGGCTGGTTCGAGATCATCGCGTGACGTCTGCGCACTATGAAAAGGTTGTGTTTGATACTATCCGGTGTAACCCTCGTACTAGCACATGGGCCATTGCACAGGAGACGAACATGAGCCGAGCGTCTGTCATGCTGATATTGCATACCCACCGGTTTCACCCATACTAAATGCTCTTACACCAAGAGCTCCATGGTCATGATTTCGATGCCCGGGTGGATCCTACAGCATGTGGACACTGATCCTGCTTTTCTTGCGACCATCTTATTTACAGACGAAGCACGATCCACACAATGGAACCGTTAATCGCCATAATATGCATTACTGGAGTGTGGATAATCCCCATTGGGTGCAACAGACATCTTTTCAGGTACAGTGGGACGTAAATCATGGGTGATCACCTCATCGGTCTCCATTTCTTTGAGGGCCATCTGATGGGACAACACTATCTGCGGTTTCTTCAAGATGAACTACCACCGTTTTTGGAACATGTGCCACTCCTTGACCACTGCAGGATGTAGTTTCAACGTGACGGAGCTCCACCACATGCGGCGGTGGTCATCTGGAACCCTCCATGCGACGTATCCTGATAAATCGATAGGATGGGGAGGACCTGTCCCGTGGCCCGCCAGATCGCCCAATCTTACATCTCAGGATTTTTTTCTGTGGGGCCATGTAAAACAACTGGTGTATGCACAGGAGCCGGCCGGTCCTGGTCACCTTAGACAGCTCATCACCTAGGCATGCCGATCCATTTCGCCAGAGATGTTGTAACGAGCCAGATGGTCCTTACAACATCGCGTGCACCTCTGTATCAACCACGGAGGTCGTAACTTCGAGCAGGTGCTGCATTTAACGCCGTGGATAACTGAAATCCTGTAACATGTTTCCTAGCCTGTATCAACCCAGCACCACACCTACAGCCTTTTTCAGGCCAAATAAACAAATCTGTCTGTGAAAAACTATTAAGTATACAACCTTGCCGTATTCCAGGGAACTGCAAAATAGAAAGAAAAAAAAACATTGCATGGGACTTGAACCTTCGAACCCTCGAACACCGTCGACTATCGCACATCCTATCGCGCGCTTGCCATATGAGCTACTGCGACGCTTGACCTGCAGCACACACTTCCCAGTCTATACAATACCTGCTCTTCATCTGTGCACGCACTTCCTGTTTTCAAGTACGTGTACTGCATATCTGTGCTCGATTTACGGGTTCATTCGAGGTGAGTGGCGGTCGCAATTCCTGCTGTCTTCTAGCCCGTAAACACACATCTCGTTATATTACCCCAGTTTAGGGAGAGGGACCGATGTCTTTCAGAATTGTAGTACATTTGACGGGATCGCAAGGGGCTAGTATATCACATGTAATGCATATTTCAGTAATTGTGTGTGTGGGTACGACCAGTTTCCATCATGACATCCTGTACAGCAGCACCCATATGTGATACAGAATGGTCACGCTGCAACTGCTACCACTTCCACAGGCTACACTCAAGAGATGGTTGTTGTTGCTTTATGGCTGGCACACTTGAACCATAATCTGTTAAGTGCATCGACTAAACCAGGCTTGTTTCTGACCAACTCTGCTCAACCATTTGCCAAGAATGGTCTGTTCTGTCCACAAATTATACAGAGTGTGATTTTGTAGTTTCCAGGAGGATATGACAATATGACTGGCTTATTATCAACAAATGTTTTGTTGTAGTTTTATGCAGGTGAATTGTGTTGCAAATTTTAGGTCACACAGCCTCATGACCATCGAATGAGAACGAACGTGAGTGTAGGAGCAGACTAGGTGGCACCTTAAACCTTGACAGAGTTCGGTTAGAATCTGCTTAATAAATTAGCAACAACATTTGTCTTGTTTCAGTCTCATGTTTTGGTCAGAGCTGGGTTCGAAGCCAAGTATCAAGGTGGCTCGCATGGACGGCACCCTCCACCATGTCTTGGTCAACACTAACATCATGTGGCCCACGGGTCTGGCCATCGACTATGCGGGCCACCGGCTGTACTGGGCAGACCCCAAGGCCTTCACCATCGAGAGTATCAGAGCTTCCTTCACAGCGGATGATCGTCAGATTGTGAGACGGTTCCAGCACGGTAGGTAACAAGCTTGTCGGGATTACCTAATGCAGCCTTGATGGTCCCAGCACGGTAGGTAACAAGCTTGCCTGGATTACCTAATGCAGCCTTGATGGTCCCAGCACGGTAGGTAACAAGCTTGCCGGGATTACCTAATGCAGCCTTGATGGTTCCAGCACGATAGATAATGGTCTACTTGACAAGCTTGTCGGTATTACCTAATGCAGCCTGATGGTCCCAGCAGGGTAGATAATGGTCTACTTGACGAGCTTGTCGGTATTACCTAATGCAGCCTTGATGGTCCCAGCACGGTAGGTAACAAGCTTGCCGGGATTGCCTAATGCAGCCTTGATGGTCCCAGCATGGTAGATAATGGTCTAATTGACGAGCTTGTCGGTATTACCTAATGCAGCCTGATGGTCCCAGCAGGGTAGATAATGGTCTACTTGACGAGCTTGTCGGGATTACCTAATGCAGCCTTGATGGTCCCAGCAGGGTAGATAATGGTCTACTTGACGAGCTTGTCGGGATTACCTAATGCAGCCTGATGGTCCCAGCAGGGTAGATAATGGTCTACTTGACGAGCTTGTCGGGATTACCTAATGCAGCCTTGATGGTCCCAGCATGGTAGATAATGGTCTACTTTACGAGCTTGTCAGGATTACCTAATGCAGCCCTGATGGTCCCAGCATGGTAGGTGATGGTCTACTTGACGAGCTTGTAGGTATTACCTAATGCAGCCTTGATGGTCCCAGCATGGTAGATAATGGTCTACTTGACGAGCTTGTCAGGATTACCTAATGCAGCCTTGATGGTCCCAGCATGGTAGATAATGGTCTACTTGACGAGCTTGTCGGGATTACCTAATGCAGCCTTGATGGTCCCAGCATGGTAGATAATGGTCTACTTTACGAGCTTGTCAGGATTACCTAATGCAGCCCTGATGGTCCCAGCATGGTAGGTGATGGTCTACTTGACGAGCTTGTCGGTATTACCTAATGCAGCCTTGATGGTCCCAGCATGGTAGATAATGGTCTACTTGACGAGCTTGTCAGGATTACCTAATGCAGCCTTGATGGTCCCAGCATGGTAGATAATGGTCTACTTGACAAGCTTGTCGGGATTACCTAATGCAGCCTTGATGGTCCCAGCACGGTGGGTGATGGTCTACTGGACAAGCTTGTCGGTATTACCTAATGCAGCCTTGATGGTCCCAGCATGGTAGGTGATGGTCTACTGGACAAGCTTGTCGGTATTACCTAATGCAGCCTTGATGGTCCCAGCATGGTAGATAATGGTCTACTGGACAAGCTTGTCGGGATTACCTAATGCAGCCTTGATGGTCCCAGCATGGTAGGTGATGGTCTACTGGACAAGCTTGTCGGTATTACCTAATGCAGCCTTGATGGTTCTAGCATGGTAGGTGATGGTCTACTGGACAAGCTTGTCGGGATTACCTAATGCAACCTTGATGGTCCCAGCATGGTAGATAATGGTCTACTGGACAAGCTTGTCGGGATTACCTAATGCAGCCTTGATGGTCCCAGCATGGTAGGTGATGGTCTACTGGACAAGCTTGACGGTATTACCTAATGCAGCCTTGATGGTCCCAGCATGGTAGGTGTTGGTCTACATGACAAGCTTGTCGGGATTACCTAATGCAGCGTTGATGGTCCCAGCACGGTAGGTGATGGTCTACTTGACAAGCTTGTCGGGATTACCTAATGCAGCGTTGATGGTCCCAGCATGGTAGGTGATGGTCTACTTGACAAGCTTGTCGGGATTACCTAATGCAGCCTTGATGGTCCCAGCAGGGTAGATAATGGTCTACTTCACAACCTTGTCGGGATTACCTAATGTAGCCTTGATGGTCCCAGCATGGTAGATAATGGTCTACTGGACAAGCTTGTCGGTATTACCTAATGCAGCCTTGATGGTCCCAGCACGGTAGATAATGGTCTACTGGACAAGCTTGTCGGTATTACCTAATGCAGCCTTGATGGTCCCAGCATGGTAGATAATGGTCTACTTGACGAGCTCGTCGGGATTACCTAATGCAGCCTTGATGGTCCCAGCATGGTAGGTGATGGTCTACTTGACAAGATTGTCGGTATTACCTAATGCAGCCTTGATGGTCCCAGCATGGTAGATAATGGTCTACTTGACGAGCTCGTCGGGATTACCTAATGCAGCCTTGATGGTCCCAGCATGGTAGGTGATGGTCTACTTGACAAGATTGTCGGTATTACCTAATGCAGCCTTGATGGTCCCAGCATGGTAGATAATGGTCTACTTGACGAGCTCGTCGGGATTACCTAATGCAGCCTTGATGGTCCCAGCATGGTAGATAATGGTCTACTGGACAAGCTTGTCGGTATTACCTAATGCAGCCTTGATGGTCCCAGCATGGTAGATAATGGTCTACTTGACGAGCTCGTCGGGATTACCTAATGCAGCCTTGATGGTCCCAGCATGGTAGATAATGGTCTACTTAACGAGCTCGTCGGGATTACCTAATGCAGCCTTGATGGTCCCAGCATGGTAGATAATGGTCTACTTAACGAGCTCGTCGGGATTACCTAATGCAGCCTTGATGGTCCCAGCACGGTAGGTGATGGTCTACTTGACAAGATTGTCGGTATCACCTAATGCAGCCTTGATGGTCCCAGCACGGTAGGTGATGGTCTACTGGACAAGCTTGTCGGTATTACCTAATGCAGCCTTGATGGTCCCAGCATGGTAGGTGATGGTCTACTGGACAAGCTTGTCGGTATTACCTAATGCAGCCTTGATGGTTCCAGCACGGTAGATAATGGTCTACTTGACAAGCTTGTCGGGATTACCTAATGCAGCCTTGATGGTCCCAGCATGGTAGATAATGGTCTACTTGACGAACTCGTCGGGATTACCTAATGCAGCCTTGATGGTCCCAGCAGGGTAGATAATGGTCTACTGGACAAGCTTGTTGGTATTACCTAATGCAGCCTTGATGGATCCTGCATGGTAGGTGATGGTCTACTTGACGAGCTTGTCGGGATTACCTAATGCAGCCTTGATGGTTCCAGCATGGTAGATAATGGTCTACTGGACAAGCTTGTCGGTATTACCTAATGCAGCCTTGATGGTTCCAGCATGGTAGGTGATGGTCTACTTGACAAGCTTGTCGGGATTACCTAATGCAGCCTTGATGGTCCCAGCATGGTAGGTGATGGTCTACTTGACGAGCTTGTCGGTATTACCTAATGCAGCCTTGATGGTCCCAGCATGGTAGATAATGGTCTACTGGACAAGCTTGTCGGGATTACCTAATGCAGCCTTGATGGTCCCAGCATGGTAGGTGATGGTCTACTTGACGAGCTTGTCGGTATTACCTAATGCAGCTTTGATGGTCCCAGCAGGGTAGATAATGGTCTACTGGACAAGCTTGTCGGGATTACCTAATGCAGCCTTGATGGTCCCAGCACGGTAGATAATGGTCTAATTGACGAGCTTGTCGGGATTACCTAATGCAGCCTTGATGGTCCCAGCATAGTAGATAATGGTCTACTTGACAAGCTTGTCGGTATTACCTAATGCACCCTTGATGGTCCCAGCAGGGTAGATAATGGTCTACTTGACGAGCTCGTCGGGATTACCTAATGCAACCTTGATGGTCCCAGCATGGTAGATAATGGTCTACTTGACGAGCTTGTCGGGATTACCTAATGCAGCCTTGATGGTCCCAGCATGGTAGATAATGGTCTACTGGACGAGCTCGTCGGGATTACCTAATGTAGCCTTGATGGTCCCAGCATGGTAGGTGATGGTCTACTGGACAAGCTTGTCGGGATTACCTAATGCAGCCTTGATGGTCCCAGCACGGTAGGTGATGGTCTACTTGACAAGCTTGTCGGTATTACCTAATGCAGCCCTGATGGTTCCAGCATGGTAGGTGATGGTCTACTGGACAAGCTTGTCGGTATTACCTAATGCAGCCTTGATTGTCCCAGCATGGTAGGTGATGGTCTACTGGACAAGCTTGTAGGTATTACCTAATGCAACCTTGATGGTCCCAGCATGGTAGATAATGGTCTACTGGACAAGCTTGTCGGTATTACCTAATGCAGCCTTGATGGTCCCAGCACGGTAGGTGATGGTCTACTGGACAAGCTTGTCGGTATTACCTAATGCAGCCTTGATGGTCCCAGCAGGGTAGATAATGGTCTACTTGACGAGCTCGTCGGTATTACCTAATGCAGCCTTGATGGTCCCAGCATGGTAGATAATGGTCTACTTGACGAGCTTGTCGGTATTACCTAATGCAGCCTTGATGGTCCCAGCACGGTAGGTGATGGTCTACTTGACAAGCTTGTCGGTATTACCTAATGCAGCCTTGATGGTCCCAGCATGGTAGGTGATGGTCTACTTGACAAGCTTGTCGGGATTACCTAATGCAGCCTTGATGGTCCCAGCATGGTAGATAATGGTCTACTTGACGAGCTTGTCGGTATTACCTAATGCAGCCTTGATGGTTCCAGCATGGTAGGTGATGGTCTACTTGACAAGCTTGTCGGTATTACCTAATGCAGCCTTGATGGTCCCAGCATGGTAGATAATGGTCTACTGGACAAGCTTGTAGGTATTACCTAATGCAGCCTTGATGGTCCCAGCATGGTAGATAATGGTCTACTGGACAAGCTTGTCGGTATTACCTAATGCAGCCTTGATGGTCCCAGCAGGGTAGATAATGGTCTACTGGACAAGCTTGTCGGTATTACCTAATGCAGCCTTGATGGTCGCAGCAGGGTAGATAATGGTCTACTGGACAAGCTTGTAGGTATTACCTAATGCAGCCTTGATGGTCCCAGCATGGTAGATAATGGTCTACTGGACAAGCTTGTCGGGATTACCTAATGCAGCCTTGATGGTCCCAGCACGGTAGGTGATGGTCTACTTGACAAGCTTGTCGGGATTACCTAATGCAGCCTTGATGGTCCCAGCACGGTAGGTAATGGTCTACTGGACAAGCTTGTCGGGATTACCTAATGCAGCCTTGATGGTCCCAGCATGGTAGGTGATGGTCTACTTGACAAGCTTGTGGGGATTACCTAATGCAGCCTTGATGGTCCCAGCATGGTAGGTGATGGTCTACTTGACAAGCTTGTCGGGATTACCTAATGCAGCCTTGATGGTCCCAGCATGGTAGGTGATGGTCTACTTGACAAGCTTGTCGGTATTACCTAATGCAGCCTTGATGGTCCCAGCATGGTAGATAATGGTCTACTTGACGAGCTCGTCGGGATTACCTAATGCAGCCTTGATGGTCCCAGCATGGTAGATAATGGTCTACTGGACAAGCTTGTCGGTATTACCTTATGCAGCCTTGATGGTCCCAGCATGGTGGGTGATGGTCTACTGGACAAGCTTGTCGGTATTACCTAATGCAGCCTTGATTGTCCCAGCATGGTAGGTGATGGTCTACTGGACAAGCTTGTAGGTATTACCTAATGCAACCTTGATGGTCCCAGCATGGTAGATAATGGTCTACTGGACAAGCTTGTCGGTATTACCTAATGCAGCCTTGATGGTCCCAGCACGGTAGGTGATGGTCTACTGGACAAGCTTGTCGGTATTACCTAATGCAGCCTTGATGGTCCCAGCAGGGTAGATAATGGTCTACTTGACGAGCTCGTCGGTATTACCTAATGCAGCCTTGATGGTCCCAGCATGGTAGATAATGGTCTACTTGACGAGCTTGTCGGTATTACCTAATGCAGCCTTGATGGTCCCAGCACGGTAGGTGATGGTCTACTTGACAAGCTTGTCGGTATTACCTAATGCAGCCTTGATGGTCCCAGCATGGTAGGTGATGGTCTACTTGACAAGCTTGTCGGGATTACCTAATGCAGCCTTGATGGTCCCAGCATGGTAGATAATGGTCTACTTGACGAGCTTGTCGGTATTACCTAATGCAGCCTTGATGGTTCCAGCATGGTAGGTGATGGTCTACTTGACAAGCTTGTCGGTATTACCTAATGCAGCCTTGATGGTCCCAGCATGGTAGATAATGGTCTACTGGACAAGCTTGTAGGTATTACCTAATGCAGCCTTGATGGTCCCAGCATGGTAGATAATGGTCTACTGGACAAGCTTGTCGGTATTACCTAATGCAGCCTTGATGGTCCCAGCAGGGTAGATAATGGTCTACTGGACAAGCTTGTCGGTATTACCTAATGCAGCCTTGATGGTCGCAGCAGGGTAGATAATGGTCTACTGGACAAGCTTGTAGGTATTACCTAATGCAGCCTTGATGGTCCCAGCATGGTAGATAATGGTCTACTGGACAAGCTTGTCGGGATTACCTAATGCAGCCTTGATGGTCCCAGCACGGTAGGTGATGGTCTACTTGACAAGCTTGTCGGGATTACCTAATGCAGCCTTGATGGTCCCAGCACGGTAGGTAATGGTCTACTGGACAAGCTTGTCGGGATTACCTAATGCAGCCTTGATGGTCCCAGCATGGTAGGTGATGGTCTACTTGACAAGCTTGTGGGGATTACCTAATGCAGCCTTGATGGTCCCAGCATGGTAGGTGATGGTCTACTTGACAAGCTTGTCGGGATTACCTAATGCAGCCTTGATGGTCCCAGCATGGTAGGTGATGGTCTACTTGACAAGCTTGTCGGTATTACCTAATGCAGCCTTGATGGTCCCAGCATGGTAGATAATGGTCTACTTGACGAGCTCGTCGGGATTACCTAATGCAGCCTTGATGGTCCCAGCATGGTAGATAATGGTCTACTGGACAAGCTTGTCGGTATTACCTTATGCAGCCTTGATGGTCCCAGCATGGTGGGTGATGGTCTACTGGACAAGCTTGTCGGTATTACCTTATGCAGCCTTGATGGTCCCATCACGGTAGGTGATGGTCTACTGGACAAGCTTGTCGGTATTACCTAATGCAGCCTTGATGGTCCCAGCATGGTAGATAATGGTCTACTGGACAAGCTTGTCGGTATTACCTTATGCAGCCTTGATGGTCCCAGCATGGTAGGTGATGGTCTACTGGACAAGCTTGTCGGTATTACCTTATGCAGCCTTGATGGTCCCAGCATGGTAGATAATGGTCTACTGGACAAGCTTGTCGGTATTACCTAATGCAGCCTTGATGGTCCCATCATGGTAGATAATGGTCTACTGGACAAGCTTGTCGGTATTACCTAATGCAGCCTTGATGGTCCCAGCATGGTGGGTGATGGTCTACTGGACAAGCTTGTCGGTATTACCTAATGCAGCCTTGATGGTCCCAGCATGGTAGATAATGGTCTACTGGACAAGCTTGTCGGTATTACCTTATGCAGCCTTGATGGTCCCAGCATGGTGGGTGATGGTCTACTGGACAAGCTTGTCGGTATTACCTAATGCAGCCTTGATGGTCCCAGCATGGTAGATAATGGTCTACTGGACAAGCTTGTCGGTATTACCTTATGCAGCCTTGATGGTCCCAGCATGGTAGGTGATGGTCTACTGGACAAGCTTGTCGGTATTACCTTATGCAGCCTTGATGGTCCCAGCATGGTAGATAATGGTCTACTGGACAAGCTTGTCGGTATTACCTAATGCAGCCTTGATGGTCCCATCATGGTAGATAATGGTCTACTGGACAAGCTTGTCGGTATTACCTTATGCAGCCTTGATGGTCCCAGCATGGTAGATAATGGTCTACTGGACAAGCTTGTCGGTATTACCTTATGCAGCCTTGATGGTCCCAGCATGGTAGATAATGGTCTACTGGACAAGCTTGTCGGTATTACCTAATGCAGCCTTGATGGTCCCATCATGGTAGATAATGGTCTACTGGACAAGCTTGTCGGTATTACCTTATGCAGCCTTGATGGTCCCAGCATGGTAGGTGATGGTCTACTTGACGAGCTTGTCAGGATTACCTAATGCAGCCTTAATGGTCCCAGCATGGTAGGTGATGGTCTACTTGACGAGCTTGTCAGGATTACCTAATGCAGCCTTGATGGTCCCAGCATGGTAGGTGATGGTCTACTGGACAAGCTTGTCGGTATTACCTAATGCAGCCTTGATGGTCCCAGCAGGGTAGATAATGGTCTACTGGACAAGCTTGTAGGTATTACCTAATGCAGCCTTGATGGTCCCAGCAGGGTAGATAATGGTCTACTTGACAAGCTTGTCGGTATTACCTAATGCAGCCTTGATTGTCCCAGCATGGTGGGTGATGGTCTACTTGACAAGCTTGTCGGTATTACCTAATGCAGCCTTGATGGTCCCAGCACGGTAGGTGATGGTCTACTTGACGAGCTTGTCGGTATTACCTAATGCAGCCTTGATGGTCCCAGCATGGTGGGTGATGGTCTACTTGACAAGCTTGTCGGTATTACCTAATATAGCCTTGATGGTCCCAGCATGGTAGGTGATGGTCTACTGGACAAGCTTGTCGGGATTACCTAATGCAGCCTTGATGGTCCCAGCATGGTAGGTGATGGTCTACTGGACAAGCTTGTCGGTATTACCTAATGCAGCCTGATGGTCCCAGCAGGGTAGATAATGGTCTACTGGACAAGCTTGTGGGGATTACCTAATGCAGCCTTGATGGTCCCAGCATGGTAGATAATGGTCTACTTGACGAGCTTGTCGGTATTACCTAATGCAGCCTTGATGGTCCCAGCAGGGTAGATAATGGTCTACTTGACGAGCTTGTCGGTATTACCTAATGCAGCCTTGATGGTCCCAGCATGGTAGATAATGGTCTACTTGACGAGCTTGTCGGTATTACCTAATGCAGCCTTGATGGTCCCAGCATGGTAGGTGATGGTCTACTGGACAAGCTTGTCGGTATTACCTAATGCAGCCTTGATGGTCCCAGCAGGGTAGATAATGGTCTACTGGACAAGCTTGTCGGGATTACCTAATGCAGCCTTGATGGTCCCAGCATGGTAGGTAATGGTCTACTGGACAAGCTTGTCGGTATTACCTAATGCAGCCTTGATGGTCCCAGCACGGTGGGTAATGGTCTACTTGACAAGCTTGTCGGGATTACCTAATGCAGCCTTGATGGTCCCAGCACGGTAGGTGATGGTCTACTTGACAAGCTTGTCGGGATTACCTAATGCAGCCTTGATGGTCCCAGCATGGTAGATAATGGTCTACTTGACAAGCTTGTCGGTATTACCTAATGCAGCCTTGATGGTCCCAGCACGGTAGATAATGGTCTACTGGACAAGCTTGTCGGTATTACCTAATGCAGCCTTGATGGTCCCAGCATGGTAGGTGATGGTCTACTGGACAAGCTTGTCGGTATTACCTAATGCAGCCTTGATGGTCCCAGCACGGTAGATAATGGTCTACTGGACAAGCTTGTCGGTATTACCTAATGCAGCCTTGATGGTCCCAGCAGGGTAGATAATGGTCTACTGGACAAGCTTGTCGTGATTACCTAATGCAGCCTTGATGGTCCCAGCAGGGTAGATAATGGTCTACTGGACAAGCTTGTCGGGATTACCTAATGCAGCCTTGATGGTCCCAGCATGGTAGATAATGGTCTACTTGACAAGCTTGTCGGTATTACCTAATGCAGCCTTGATGGTCCCAGCATGGTAGATAATGGTCTACTGGACAAGCTTGTCGGTATTACCTAATGCAGCCTTGATGGTCCCAGCATGGTAGATAATGGTCTACTTGACGAGCTTGTTGGGATTACCTAATGCAGCCTTGATGGTCCCAGCATGGTAGATAATGGTCTACTTGACGAGCTTGTCGGGATTACCTAATGCAGCCTTGATGGTCCCAGCATGGTAGGTGATGGTCTACTGGACAAGCTTGTCGGTATTACCTAATGCAGCCTTGATGGTCCCAGCATGGTAGGTGATGGTCTACTTGACAAGCTTGTTGGTATTACCTAATGCAGCCTTGATGGTTCCAGCATGGTAGGTAATGGTCTACTTGACAAGCTTGTCGGTATTACCTAATGCAGCCTTGATGGTCCCAGCATGGTAGGTGATGGTCTACTTGACAAGCTTGTCGGTATTACCTAATGCAGCCTTGATGGTTCCAGCATGGTAGGTAATGGTCTACTGGACAAGCTTGTCGGTATTACCTAATGCAGCCTTGATGGTCCCAGCATGGTAGGTGATGGTCTACTTGACAAGCTTGTCGGGATTACCTAATGCAGCCTTGATGGTCCCAGCATGGTAGGTGATGGTCTACTGGACAAGCTTGTCGGTATTACCTAATGCAGCCATGATGGTTCCAGCATGGTAGATAATGGTCTACTTGACGAGCTTGTCGGTATTACCTAATGCAGCCTTGATGGTCCCAGCATGGTAGATAATGGTCTACTGGACAAGCTTGTCGGTATTACCTAATGCAGCCTTGATGGTCCCAGCATGGTAGATAATGGTCTACTTGACGAGCTTGTCGGTATTACCTAATGCAGCCTTGATGGTCCCAGCATGGTAGATAATGGTCTACTTGACAAGCTTGTCGGTATTACCTAATGCAGCCTTGATGGTCCCAGCACGGTAGATAATGGTCTACTGGACAAGCTTGTCGGCATTACCTAATGCAGCCTTGATGGTCCCAGCATGGTAGATAATGGTCTACTGGACAAGCTTGTCGGCATTACCTAATGCAGCCTTGATGGTCCCAGCATGGTGGGTGATGGTCTACTTGACAAGCTTGTCGGGATTACCTAATGCAGCCTGATGGTCCCAGCATGGTAGATAATGGTCTACTGGACAAGCTTGTCGGTATTACCTAATGCAGCCTTGATGGTCCCAGCATGGTAGATAATGGTCTACTTGACAAGCTTGTCGGTATTACCTAATGCAGCCTTGATGGTCCCAGCACGGTAGGTGATGGTCTACTTGACAAGCTTGTCGGGATTACCTAATGCAGCCTTGATGGTCCCAGCATGGTAGATAATGGTCTACTGGACAAGCTTGTCGGGATTACCTAATGCAGCCTGATGGTCCCAGCATGGTAGATAATGGTCTACTGGACAAGCTTGTCGGTATTACCTAATGCAGCCTTGATGGTTCCAGCATGGTAGATAATGGTCTACTGGACAAGCTTGTCGGTATTACCTAATGCAGCCTGATGGTCCCAGCATGGTAGATAATGGTCTACTGGACAAGCTTGTCGGTATTACCTAATGCAGCCATGATGGTCCCAGCATGGTAGGTGATGGTCTACTGGACAAGCTTGTCGGTATTACCTAATGCAGCCTTGATGGTTCCAGCACGGTAGGTGATGGTCTACTGGACAAGCTTGTTGGGATTACCTAATGCAGCCTTGATGGTCCCAGCACGGTAGGTGATGGTCTACTGGACAAGCTTGTCGGTATTACCTAATGCAGCCTTGATGGTTCCAGCATGGTAGGTGATGGTCTACTGGACAAGCTTGTTGGGATTACCTAATGCAGCCTTGATGGTTCCAGCACGGTGGGTGATGGTCTACTGGACAAGCTTGTCGGTATTACCTAATGCAGCCTTGATGGTTCCAGCATGGTAGGTGATGGTCTACTGGACAAGCTTGTCGGGATTACCTAATGCAGCCTTGATGGTCCCAGCATGGTAGATAATGGTCTACTGGACAAGCTTGTAGGTATTACCTAATGCAGCCTTGATGGTCCCAGCAGGGTAGATAATGGTCTACTTGACAAGCTTGTCGGTATTACCTAATGCAGCCTTGATGGTCCCAGCAGGGTAGATAATGGTCTACTGGACAAGCTTGTCGGTATTACCTAATGCAGCCTTGATGGTCCCAGCACGGTAGGTGATGGTCTACTGGACAAGCTTGTCGGTATTACCTAATGCAGCCTTGATGGTCCCAGCATGGTAGGTGATGGTCTAATGGACAAGCTTGTCGGTATTACCTAATGCAGCCTTGATGGTCCCAGCACGGTAGGTGATGGTCTACTGGACAAGCTTGTCGGGATTACCTAATGCAGCCTTGATGGTCCCAGCACGGTAGGTGATGGTCTACTGGACAAGCTTGTCGGTATTACCTAATGCAGCCTTGATGGTCCCAGCACGGTAGGTGATGGTCTACTTGACAAGCTTGTCGGTATTACCTAATGCAGCCTTGATGGTCCCAGCATGGTAGGTGATGGTCTACTGGACAAGCTTGTCGGTATTACCTAATGCAGCCTTGATGGTCCCAGCATGGTAGATAATGGTCTACTGGACAAGCTTGTCGGTATTACCTAATGCAGCCTTGATGGTCCCAGCATGGTAGATAATGGTCTACTTGACAAGCTTGTCAGGATTACCTAATGCAGCCTTGATGGTCCCAGCACGGTAGATAATGGTCTACTTGACAAGCTTGTCGGTATTACCTAATGCAGCCTTGATGGTTCCAGCAGGGTAGGTGATGGTCTACTGGACGAGATTGTCGGGATTACCTAATGCAGCCTTGATGGTCCCAGCACGGTAGGTGATGGTCTACTGGACAAGCTTGTCGGTATTACCTAATGCAGCCTTGATGGTTCCAGCAGGGTAGGTGATGGTCTACTGGACAAGCTTGTCGGTATTACCTAATGCAGCCTTGATGGTCCCAGCATGGTGGATAATGGTCTACTGGACAAGCTTGTCGGTATTACCTAATGCAGCCTTGATGGTCCCAGCATGGTAGGTGATGGTCTACTGGACAAGCTTGTCGGTATTACCTAATGCAGCCTTGATGGTCCCAGCATGGTAGATAATGGTCTACTGGACAAGCTTGTCGGGATTACCTAACATAGCCTTGATGGTCCCAGCATGGTAGGTGATGGGCTACTTGACAAGCTTGTCGGGATTACCTAATGCAGCCTTGATGGTCCCAGCATGGTATATAATGGTCTACTTGACGAGCTCGTCGGGATTACCTAATGCAGCCTTGATGGTCCCAGCATGGTAGATAATGGTCTACTGGACAAGCTTGTCGGGATTACCTAATGCAGCCTTGATGGTCCCAGCACGGTAGGTGATGGTCTACTGGACAAGCTTGTCGGGATTACCTAATGCAGCCTTGATGGTTCCTGCACGGTAGGTGATGGTCTACTGGACAAGCTTGTCGGTATTACCTAATGCAGCCTTGATGGTCCCAGCATGGTAGATAATGGTCTACTGGACAAGCTTGTCGGTATTACCTAATGCAGCCTTGATGGTCCCAGCATGGTAGATAATGGTCTACTGGACAAGCTTGTCGGTATTACCTAATGCAGCCTTGATGGTTCCAGCACGGTGGGTGATGGTCTACTGGACAAGCTTGTCGGTATTACCTAATGCAGCCTTGATGGTCCCAGCATGGTAGGTGATGGTCTACTTGACAAGCTTGTCGGTATTACCTAATGCAGCCTTGATGGTCCCAGCATGGTATATAATGGTCTACTTGACGAGCTCGTCGGGATTACCTAATGCAGCCTTGATGGTCCCAGCATGGTAGATAATGGTCTACTGGACAAGCTTGTCGGGATTACCTAATGCAGCCTTGATGGTCCCAGCACGGTAGGTGATGGTCTACTGGACAAGCTTGTCGGGATTACCTAATGCAGCCTTGATGGTTCCTGCACGGTAGGTGATGGTCTACTGGACAAGCTTGTCGGTATTACCTAATGCAGCCTTGATGGTCCCAGCATGGTAGATAATGGTCTACTGGACAAGCTTGTCGGTATTACCTAATGCAGCCTTGATGGTCCCAGCATGGTAGATAATGGTCTACTGGACAAGCTTGTCGGTATTACCTAATGCAGCCTTGATGGTTCCAGCACGGTGGGTGATGGTCTACTGGACAAGCTTGTCGGTATTACCTAATGCAGCCTTGATGGTTCCAGCACGGTGGGTGATGGTCTACTGGACAAGCTTGTCGGTATTACCTAATGCAGCCTTGATGGTCCCAGCATGGTAGGTGATGGTCTACTTGACAAGCTTGTCGGTATTACCTAATGCAGCCTTGATGGTCCCAGCATGGTAGGTGATGGTCTACTGGACAAGCTTGTCGGTATTACCTAATGCAGCCTTGATGGTCCCAGCATGGTAGATAATGGTCTACTGGACAAGCTTGTCGGTATTACCTAATGCAGCCTTGATGGTCCCAGCACGGTAGATAAAGGTCTACTGGACAAGCTTGTCGGGATTACCTAATGCAGCCTGATGGTCCCAGCATGGTAGATAATGGTCTACTTGACGAGCTTGTCGGTATTACCTAATGCAGCCTTGATGGTCCCAGCATGGTAGATAATGGTCTACTTGACAAGCTTGTCGGTATTACCTAATGCAGCCTTGATGGTCCCAGCATGGTAGATAATGGTCTACTTGACGAGCTTGTCGGGATTACCTAATGCAGCCTTGATGGTTCCAGCACGGTAGATAATGGTCTACTGGACAAGCTTGTCGGTATTACCTAATGCAGCCTTGATGGTTCCAGTACGGTAGATAATGGTCTACTTGACGAGCTTGTCGGGATTATCTAATGCAGCCTTGATGGTTCCAGCACGGTAGGTGATGGTCTACCTGACGAGCTTGTCGGGATTACCTAATGCAGCCTTGATGGTTCCAGCACGGTAGATAATGGTCTACTTGACGAGCTTGTCGGGATTACCTAATGTAGCCTTGATGGTTCTAGCATATTAGATAATGGTCTACTGGACAAGCTTGTCGGGATTACCTAATGCAGCCTTGATGGTCCCAGCATGGTAGATAATGGTCTACTGGACAAGCTTGTCGGGATTACCTAATGCAGCCTTGATGGTCCCAGCATGGTAGGTGATGGTCTACTGGACAAGCTTGTCGGGATTACCTAATGCAGCCTTGATGGTCCCAGCATGGTAGATAATGGTCTACTGGACAAGCTCGTCGGGATTACCTAATGCAGCCTTGATGGTTCCAGCACGGTAGATAATGGTCTACTTGACGAGCTTGTCGGGATTACCTAATGCAGACTTGATGGTTCCAGCATGGTAGATAATGGTCTACTGGACAAGCTTGTCGGTATTACCTAATGCAGCCTTGATGGTCCCAGCATGGTAGATAATGGTCTACTTGACAACTTGTCGGGATTACCTAATGCAGCCTTGATGGTTCCAGCACGGTAGGTGATGGTCTACTTGACAAGCTTGTCGGGATTACCTAATGTAGCCTTGATGGTTCTAGCATATTAGATAATGGTCTACTGGACAAGCTTGTCGGGATTACCTAATGCAGCCTTGGTGGTCCCAGCACGTTGGGTGATGGTCTACTGGACAAGCTTGTCGGTATTACCTAATGCAGCCTTGATGGTCCCAGCATGGTAGGTGATGGTCTACTTGACAAGCTTGTCGGCATTACCTAATGCAGCCTTGATGGTCCCAGCACGGTAGATAATGGTCTACTTGACGAGCTTGTCGGGATTACCTAATGCAGCCTTGATGGTCCCAGCATGGTAGATAATGGTCTACTTGACGAGCTTGTCGGGATTACCTAATGCAGCCTTGATGGTCCCAGCACGGTAGATAATGGTCTACTGGACAAGCTTGTGGGGATTACCTAATGCAGCCTTGATGGTCCCAGCATGGTAGGTGATGGTCTACTTGACGAACTTGTCAGGATTACCTAATGCAGCCTTGATGGTCCCAGCAAGGTAGGTGATGGTCTACTTGACAAGCTTGTCGGTATTACCTATTGCAGCCTTGATGGTCCCAACATGGTAGGTGATGGTCTACTGGACAAACTTGTCAGGATTACCTAATGCAGCCTTGATGGTCCCAGCATGGTAGGTGATGGTCTACTGGACAAGCTTGTCGGTATTACCTAATGCAGCCTTGATGGTCCCAGCATGGTAGGTGATGGTCTACTTGACGAGCTTGTCGGTATTACCTAATGCAGCCTTGATGGTCCCAGCATGGTAGGTGATGGTCTACTGGACAAGATTGTCGGTATTACCTAATGCAGCCTTGATGGTCCCAGCACGGTAGGTGATGGTCTACTGGACAAGCTTGTCGGGATTACCTAATGCAGCCTTGATGGTCCCAGCATGGTAGGTGATGGTCTACTGGACAAGATTGTCGGTATTACCTAATGCAGCCTTGATGGTCCCAGCACGGTAGGTGATGGTCTACTTGACAAGCTTGTCGGTATTACCTAATGCAGCCTTGATGGTCCCAGCATGGTAGGTGATGGTCTACTGGACAAGCTTGTGGGGATTACCTAATGCAGCCTTGATGGTCCCAGCATGGTAGATAATGGTCTACTTGACGAGCTTGTCAGGATTACCTAATGCAGCCTTGATGGTCCCAGCATGGTAGATAATGGTCTACTTGACGAGCTTGTCGGTATTACCTAATGCAGCCTTGATGGTCCCAGCACGGTAGGTGATGGTCTACTGGACGAGCTTGTCGGTATTACCTAATGCAGCCTTGATGGTCCCAGCATGGTAGGTGATGGTCTACTGGACAAGCTTGTGGGGATTACCTAATGCAGCCTTGATGGTCCCAGCATGGTAGATAATGGTCTACTGGACAAGCTTGTCGGGATTACCTAATGCAGCCTTGATGGTCCCAGCATGGTAGGTGATGGTCTACTGGACGAGCTTGTCGGGATTACCTAATGCAGCCTTGATGGTCCCAGCACGGTAGGTGATGGTCTACTGGACGAGCTTGTCGGTATTACCTAATGCAGCCTTGATGGTCCCAGCATGGTAGGTGATGGTCTACTGGACAAGCTTGTGGGGATTACCTAATGCAGCCTTGATGGTCCCAGCATGGTAGATAATGGTCTACTGGACAAGCTTGTCGGGATTACCTAATGCAGCCTTGATGGTCCCAGCATGGTAGGTGATGGTCTACTGGACGAGCTTGTCGGGATTACCTAATGCAGCCTTGATGGTCCCAGCATGGTAGATAATGGTCTACTGGACAAGCTTGTGGGGATTACCTAATGCAGCCTTGATGGTCCCAGCATGGTAGGTGATGGTCTACTGGACGAGCTTGTCGGGATTACCTAATGCAGCCTTGATGGTCCCAGCATGGTAGATAATGGTCTACTGGACAAGCTTGTCGGTATTACCTAATGCAGCCTTGATGGTCCCAGCACGGTAGGTGATGGTCTACTGGACAAGCTTGTCGGGATTACCTAATGCAGCCTTGATGGTCCCAACATGGTAGGTGATGGTCTACTGGACAAGCTTGTCGGGATTACCTAATGCAGCCTTGATGGTCCCAGCATGGTAGATAATGGTCTACTGGACAAGCTTGTCGATATTACCTAATGCAGCCTTGATGGTCCCAGCACGGTAGGTGATGGTTAGAGATACGGGAAAATCGCAATTGCGGTAAATGCGAATTTTACTTTTTTCTCCTTTTTTCAACTACCTGGTAACTAATATGACTACGTATACCCAAAATTTGCGAAACTGAATGTGTGACAAAGTGCGATAACTAAGGGTTCTTGCGAATTATTGCGATAAATGCGAAAAGTGCCAAATTTACCGATTAATGTTGAATATTATGTTTTATTACATTTTCGCGCCGCAACCTTGAAATTTGTGAGTTCCCAGCAATGGAAATATCGGCTATATAATTGATATTTATGAGTAATAATCGATATCTACGAACATCGATTATTGTCTTGAAAACAATCGATTACGGTAAAAATTATTTTGAAAATGGTGCTGTTATTATTGCCGCATAATATCCACTGTTTATCGCCAGTAAAACGATGATTGTCGAAAAATTATTTGGTAGTTTCAGTTGGTTGTGCTAATAAAAGGAATATTCCAATCGTTTTTGCCGATTCTTTTTAAAAATTAGAGCAATAAGGTTATGCTTATATAGGTTTATATCGCGCCGGCCCTCATTTCTTGTATTTGAAATGAAAATGAAAACTCTCAAATACGTATCGTGATATGAATAGACAATTTTTGTTAGGCGTTCTCTATGCTTGGGAAAAATTGTATAATTTGATGAAAGTATTCTCTACCATGTGTAAGTTATAGGTTATGTTACATGTCGTCCGGCGATTTCTCCGTGAATTCGGATACTGTTTGTGGATTGTCAGTCAAGAGTCGCAGTGTGGTCAGGAAATAATGAGGGAGTAAACATACATTTTATTATTTAGATAATTATCCATTGTGTGATATTTACACAAAGTTAAGTAAATGTATGATTCACATTATTACTTCCTTTTCAATGAGGGCCATGGATGAGGGGCATTGAATTTCTATTTGCCGGTGGTTTAATGGTCAACTGGCACTTCTTGAATCCTACCTCATAAGATAAGTTATTAAAAGAAACGAATGGAACTTGGCAAGGAGTTAGTAGGAAACCCACACAAAAGGATTTCATAGACATCCTCAGAATTTGAACCAATTGGTCCATCGAGTCCAGGAGAGCCTGGTATTGTCGTCATTCCACCTGCCACACAGTAAACTTCGTAAGACAAGCATTGTTGCCTGACCACAGCTCGCTTTATTCTAACAATTGGCCCCTTGGTACCAGTGAACTAATACAACTCTCTCAATATTTGAGTTGCTGCAAACACCTGATATTGTTGATTGCATAATGAGAACATGACCTTTGGATCTTTTCAGCATAGCTCAGGTACCCTCGTCTCACGTCATACAACCAACCGACAGCACTTGAACTCAATCTTGCCAAATGTATGATGTCAAGTTTCTACATTTCTTTAATACTGATATTAGGATTTTAATACTTCTAACACTCCCTTAGTAAAAATAAAAACCACACACACAACAGGAGACTTATATTAAATGCTTATGCCGGTTATCAGAAACGCCCATATTTCCAATCCTGCACATGTTTGAATTGGTTTCCGTGCATATTATTTTGAACCTGTTTATCGTACCTGGTGTAAAACTTTTAAATGCTACAAAATGCTAATTTTTACATTTCAAAATGCTCCAAAATGCTATTTTTCAAAATGAATGCGACAAAATAAACTTCAAAATGCTATTTTCTCGTATCTTTAGTGATCGTCTACTTGACAAGCTTGTTGGTATTACCTAATGCAGCCTTGATGGTCCCAGCATGGTAGGTGATGGTCTACTGGACAAGCTTGTCGGTATTACCTAATGCAGCCTTGATGGTCCCAGCATGGTAGGTGATGGTCTACTTGACAAGCTTGTTGGTATTACCTAATGCAGCCTTGATGGTCCCAGCACGGTAGGTGATGGTCTACTGGACAAGCTTGTTGGTATTACCTAATGCAGCCTTGATGGTCCCAGCATGGTAGATAATGGTCTACTGGACAAGCTTGTAGGTATTACCTAATGCAGCCTTGATGGTCCCAGCACGGTGGGTGATGGTCTACTTGACGAGCTTGTCGGGATTACCTAATGCAGCCTTGGTGGTTCCAGCAGGGTAGATAATGGTCTACTTGACGAGCTTGTCGGGATTACCTAATGCAGCCTTGATGGTCCCAGCACGGTAGATAATGGTCTACTTGACGAGCTTGTCGGGATTACCTAATGCAGCCTTGATGGTTCCAGCATGGTAGGTGATGTTCTACTGGACAAGCTTGTCGGTATTACCTAATGCAGCCTTGATGGTCCCAGCATGGTAGGTAATGGTCTACTTGACAAGCTTGTCGGTATTACCTAATGCAGCCTTGATGGTCCCAGCACGGTAGGTGATGGTCTACTGGACAAGCTTGTCGGGATTACCTAATGCAGCCTTGATGGTCCCAGCACGGTAGGTGATGGTCTACTGGACAAGCTTGTCGGGATTACCTAATGCAGCCTTGATGGTTCCAGCATAGTAGGTGATGGTCTACTGGACAAGCTTGTCGGTATTACCTAATGCAGCCTTGATGGTTCCAGCATGGTAGGTGATGGTCTACTGGACAAGCTTGTCGGTATTACCTAATGCAGCCTTGATGGTCCCAGCATGGTAGGTAATGGTCTACTTGACAAGCTTGTCGGTATTACCTAATGCAGCCTTGATGGTCCCAGCACGGTAGGTGATGGTCTACTGGACAAGCTTGTCGGTATTACCTAATGCAGCCTTGATGGTCCCAGCACGGTGGGTGATGGTCTACTGGACAAGCTTGTCGGGATTACCTAATGCAGCCTTGATGGTCCCAGCATGGTAGATAATGGTCTACTTGACGAGCTTGTCGGTATTACCTAATGCAGCCTTGATGGTCCCAGCATGGTAGATAATGGTCTACTGGACAAGCTTGTCGGTATTACCTAATGCAGCCATGATGGTTCCAGCATGGTAGGTAATGGTCTACTTGACAAGCTTGTCGGTATTACCTAATGCAGCCTTGATGGTTCCAGCATGGTAGGTGATGGTCTACTGGACAAGCTTGTCGGTATTACCTAATGCAGCCTTGATGGTCCCAGCATGGTAGATAATGGTCTACTGGACAAGCTTGTCGGTATTACCTAATGCAGCCTTGATGGTCCCAGCATGGTAGGTGATGGTCTACTGGACAAGCTTGTCGGTATTACCTAATGCAGCCTTGATGGTTCCAGCATGGTAGATAATGGTCTACTTGACAAGCTTGTTGGGATTACCTAATGCAACATTGATGGTCCCAGCACGGTGGGTGATGGTCTACTGGACAAGCTTGTCGGGATTACCTAATGCAGCCTTGATGGTCCCAGCATGGTAGATAATGGTCTACTTGACGAGCTTGTCGTTATTACCTAATGCAGCCTTGATGGTCCCAGCATGGTAGGTGATGGTCTACTGGACAAGCTTGTCGGGATTACCTAATGCAGCCTTGATGGTCCCAGCATGGTAGATAATGGTCTACTGGACAAGCTTGTCGGTATTACCTAATGCAGCCATGATGGTTCCAGCATGGTAGGTAATGGTCTACTTGACAAGCTTGTCGGTATTACCTAATGCAGCCTTGATGGTTCCAGCAGGGTAGGTGATGGTCTACTGGACGAGCTTGTCGGGATTACCTAATGCAGCCTTGATGGTCCCAGCAGGGTAGGTGATGGTCTACTGGACGAGCTTGTCGGGATTACCTAATGCAGCCTTGATGGTCCCAGCACGGTAGGTGATGGTCTACTGGACAAGCTTGTCGGTATTACCTAATGCAGCCTTGATGGTCCCAGCAGGGTAGGTGATGGTCTACTGGACGAGCTTGTCGGGATTACCTAATGCAGCCTTGATGGTCCCAGCATGGTAGATAATGGTCTACTGGACAAGCTTGTCGGTATTACCTAATGCAGCCTTGATGGTCCCAGCATGGTAGGTGATGGTCTACTGGACAAGCTTGTCGGTATTACCTAATGCAGCCTTGATGGTTCCAGCATGGTAGATAATGGTCTACTTGACAAGCTTGTTGGGATTACCTAATGCAACCTTGATGGTCCCATCACGGTAGATAATGGCCTACTTGACAAGCTTGTCGGGATTACCTAATGCAGCCTTGATGGTCCCAGCATGGTAGGTGATGGTCTACTGGACAAGCTTGTCGGTATTACCTAATGCAGCCTTGATGGTCCCAGCATGGTAGGTGATGGTCTACTTGACAAGCTTGTCGGTATTACCTAATGCAGCCTTGATGGTTCCAGCATGGTAGGTGATGGTCTACTGGACAAGCTTGTCGGTATTACCTAATGCAGCCTTGATGGTCCCAGCATGGTAGATAATGGTCTACTTGACAAGCTTGTCGGTATTACCTAATGCAGCCTGATGGTCCCAGCATGGTAGGTGATGGTCTACTGGACAAGCTTGTCGGTATTACCTAATGCAGCCTTGATGGTCCCAGCACGGTAGGTGATGGTCTACTTGACAAGCTTGTCGGTATTACCTAATGCAGCCTTCATGGTCCCAGCATGGTAGATAATGGTCTACTTGACAAGATTGTCGGTATTACCTAATGCAGCCTTGATGGTCCCAGCATGGTAGATAATGGTCTACTTGACAAGCTTGTCGGTATTACCTAATGCAGCCTTGATGGTCCCAGCATGGTAGATAATGGTCTACTTGACAAGCTTGTCGGTATTACCTAATGCAGCCTGATGGTCCCAGCACGGTAGGTGATGGTCTACTGGACAAGCTTGTCAGGATTACCTAATGCAGCCTTGATGGTCCCAGCACGGTGGGTGATGGTCTACTTGACAAGCTTGTCGGTATTACCTAATGCAGCCTTGATGGTTCCAGCATGGTAGGTGATGGTCTACTGGACAAGCTTGTCGGTATTACCTAATGCAGCCTTGATGGTTCCAGCATGGTAGGTGATGGTCTACTTGACAAGCTTGTCGGTATTACCTAATGCAGCCTTGATGGTCCCAGCAGGGTAGATAATGGTCTACTTTACGAGCTTGTCAGGATTACCTAATGCAGCCTTGATGGTCCCAGCATGGTAGGTGATGGTCTACTTGACAAGCTTGTCGGTATTACCTAATGCAGCCTTGATGGTCCCAGCATGGTAGATAATGGTCTACTGGACAAGCTTGTCAGGATTACCTAATGCAGCCTTGATGGTCCCAGCACGGTAGGTGATGGTCTACTGGACAAGCTTGTTGGGATTACCTAATGCAGCCTTGATGGTCCAAGCACGGTAGGTGATGGTCTACTGGACAAGCTTGTTGGGATTACCTAATGCAGCCTTGATGGTCCTAGCACGGTAGGTGATGGTCTACTGGACAAGCTTGTTGGGATTACCTAATGCAGCCTTGATGGTCCCAGCATGGTAGATAATGGTCTACTGGACAAGCTTGTCAGGATTACCTAATGCAGCCTGATGGTTCCAGCATGGTAGGTAATGGTCTACTGGACAAGCTTGTAGGTATTACCTAATGCAGCCTTGATGGTTCCAGCATGGTAGGTGATGGTCTACTTGACAAGCTTGTCGGGATTACCTAATGCAGCCTTGATGGTCCCAGCACGGTAGGTGATGGTCTACTTGACAAGCTTGTCGGGATTACCTAATGCAGCCTTGATGGTCCCAGCATGGTAGGTGATGGTCTACTGGACAAGCTTGTCGGTATTACCTAATGCAGCCTTGATGGTCCCAGCACGGTAGGTGATGGTCTACTTGACGAGCTTGTCGGTATTACCTAATGCAGCCTTGATGGTTCCAGAACGGTAGATGATGGTCTACTTGACAAGCTTGTCGGGATTACCTAATGCAGCCTTGATGGTCCCAGCACGGTAAATGATGGTCTACTTGACAAGCTTGTCGGTATTACCTAATGCAGCCTTGATGGTTCCAGAACGGTAGGTGATGGTCTACTGGACAAGCTTGTCGGTATTACCTAATGCAGCCTTGATGGTCCCAGCATGGTAGATGATGGTCTACTTGACAAGCTTGTCGGTATTACCTAATGCAGCCTTGATGGTCCCAGCATGGTAGATGATGGTCTACTTGACAAGCTTGTCGGTATTACCTAATGCAGCCTTGATGGTCCCAGCATGGTAGGTGATGGTCTACTTGACAAGCTTGTTGGGATTACCTAATGCAGCCTTGATGGTCCCAGCATGGTAGGTGATGGTCTACTGAACAAGCTTGTCGGGATTACCTAATGCAGCCTGATGGTCCCAGCATGGTAGGTGTTGGTCTACTTGACAAGCTTGTTGGGATTACCTAATGCAGCCTTGATGGTTCCAGCATGGTAGGTGATGGTCAACTGGACAAGCTTGTCGGTATTACCTAATGCAGCCTTGATGGTCCCAGCACGGTAGGTGATGGTCTACTGGACAAGCTTCTCGGTATTACCTAATTTAGCCCTGATGGTCCCAGCATGGTGGATAATGGTCTACTTGACAAGCTTGTTGGGATTACCTAATGCAGCCTTGATGGTTCCAGCATGGTAGGTGATGGTCAACTGGACAAGCTTGTCGGTATTACCTAATGCAGCCTTGATGGTCCCAGCACGGTAGGTGATGGTCTACTGGACAAGCTTGTCGGGATTACCTAATGCAGCCTTGATGGTCCCAGCATGGTTAGTGATGGTCTACTGGACAAGCTTGTCGGTATTACCTAATATAGCCTTGATGGTCCCAGCATGGTAGGTGATGGTCTACTTGACAAGCTTGTCGGTATTACCTAATGCAGCCTTGATGGTTCCAGCATGGTAGATAATGGTCTACTGGACAAGCTTGTCGGTATTAACTAATGCAGCCTTGATGGTCCCAGCACGGTAGGTGATGGTCTACTTGACAAGCTTGTCGGGATTACCTAATGCAGCCTTGATGGTCCCAGCATGGTAGATAATGGTCTACTTGACAAGCTTGTCGGTATTACCTAATGCAGCCTTGATGGTCCCAGCATGGTAGGTGATGGTCTACTGGACAAGCTTGTCGGGATTACCTAATGCAGCCTTGATGGTCCCATCACGGTAGGTGATGGTCTACTTGACAAGCTTGTCGGGATTACCTAATGCAGCCTTGATGGTTCCAGCATGGTAGGTGATGGTCTACTGGACAAGCTTGTCGGTATTACCTAATGCAGCCTTGATGGTCCCAGCATGGTGGGTGATGGTCTACTGGACGAGCTCGTCGGTATTACCTAATGTAGCCTTGATGGTTCCAGCATGGTAGGTGATGGTCTACTGGACAAGCTTGTCGGTATTACCTAATGCAGCCTTGATGGTCCCAGCATGGTAGGTGATGGTCTACTTGACAAGCTTGTCGGGATTACCCAATGCAGCCTTGATGGTCCCAGGACGGTGGGTGATGGTCTACATGACAAGCTTGTCGGTATTACCTAATGCAGCCTTGATGAACCCAGCACGGTAGGTGATGGTCTACCTGACAAGCTTGTCGGGATTACCTAATGCAGCCTTGATGGTCCCAGCACGGTAGGTGATGGTCTACTTGACAAGCTTGTCGGTATTACCTAATGCAGCCTTGATGGTTCTAGCATGGTAGGTGATGGTCTACATGACAAGCTTGTCGGTATTACCTAATGCAGCCTTGATGGTCCCATCACGGTAGGTGATGGTCTACTTGACAAGCTTGTCGGTATTACCTAATGCAGCCTTGATGGTCCCAGCATGGTAGGTGATGGTCTACTTGACAAGATTGTCGGGATTACCTAATGCAGCCTTGATGGTCCCATCACGGTAGGTGATGGTCTACTTGACAAGCTTGTCGGTATTACCTAATGCAGCCTTGATGGTCCCAGCATGGTAGGTGATGGTCTACTGGACAAGCATGTCGGTATTACCTAATGCAGCCTTGATGGTCCCATCACGGTAGGTGATGGTCTACTTGACAAGCTTGTCGGTATTACCTAATGCAGCCTTGATGGTCCCAGCATGGTAGGTGATGGTCTACTTGACAAGCTTGTCGGTATTACCTAATGCAGCCTTGATGGTCCCATCACGGTAGGTGATGGTCTACTTGACAAGCTTGTCGGTATTACCTAATGCAGCCTTGATGGTCCCAGCATGGTAGGTGATGGTCTACTGGACAAGCTTGTCGGGATTACCTAATGCAGCCTTGATGGTCCCAGCATGGTGGGTGATGGTCTACTTGACAAGCTTGTCGGTATTACCTAATGCAGCCTTGATGGTCCCAGCATGGTAGGTGATGGTCTACTTGACAAGCTTGTCGGTATTACCTAATGCAGCCTTGATGATCCCAGCATGGTAGATAATGGTCTACTTGACAAGCTTGTCGGGATTACCTAATTCAGCCTTGATGGTTCCAGCATGGTAGATAATGGTCTACTGGACAAGCTTGTCAGGATTACCTAATGCAGCCTTGATGGTCCCAGCATGGTTAGTGATGGTCTACTGGACAAGCTTGTCGGGATTACCTAATGCAGCCTTGATGGTCCCAGCACGGTAGGTGATGGTCTACTTGACAAGCTTGTCGGGATTACCTAATGCAGCCTTGATGGTTCCAGCATGGTAGGTGTTGGTCTACTTGACAAGCTTGTCGGTATTACCTAATGCAGCCTTGATGGTTCCAGCATGGTAGGTGATGGTCTACTTGACAAGCTTGTCGGGATTACCTAATGCAGCCTTGATGGTTCCAGCATGGTAGGTGATGGTCTACTTGACGAGCTTGTTGGTATTACCTAATGCAGCCTTGATGGTCCCAGCACGGTAGGTGATGGTCTACTGGACAAGCTTGTTGGGATTACCTAATATAGCCTTGATGGTCCCAGCATGGTGGGTGATGGTCTACTGGACAAGCTTGTCGGTATTACCTAATGCAGCCTGATGGTCCCAGCATGGTAGATAATGGTCTACTTGACAAGCTTGTCGGGATTACCTAATGCAGCCTTGATGGTCCCAGCATGGTGGGTGATGGTCTACTGGACGAGCTCGTCGGGATTACCTAATGCAGCCTTGATGGTTCCAGCATGGTAGGTGATGGTCTACTGGACAAGCTTGTCGGTATTACCTAATGCAGCCTTGATGGTTCCAGCATGGTAGGTGATGGTCTACTTGACAAGCTTGTCGGGATTACCTAATGCAGCCTTGAAGGTCTCAGCATGGTAGATAATGGTCTACTTGACGAGCTTGTCGGGATTACCTAATGCAGCCTTGATGGTCCCAGCATGGTAGATAATGGTCTACTTGACAAGCTTGTCGGTATTACCTAATGCAGCCTTGATGGTTCCAGCAGGGTAGATAATGGTCTACTTGACAAGCTTGTCGGTATTACCTAATGCAGCCTTGATGGTCCCAGCATGGTAGGTGATGGTCTACTTGACAAGCTTGTCGGGATTACCTAATGCAGCCTTGATGGTCCCAGCATGGTAGATAAAAGTCTACTTGACGAGCTTGTCGGTATTACCTAATGCAGCCTTGATGGTCCCAGCATGGTAGATAATGGTCTACTTGACAAGCTTGTCGGTATTACCTAATGCAGCCTTGATGGTTCCAGCAGGGTAGATAATGGTCTACTTGACAAGCTTGTCGGTATTACCTAATGCAGCCTTGATGGTCCCAGCATGGTGGATAATGGTCTACTGGACAAGCTTGTCGGTATTACCTAATGCAGCCTTGATGGTTCCAGCATGGTAGATAATGGTCTACTTGACAAGCTTGTCGGCATTACCTAATATAGCCTTGATGGTCCCAGCATGGTAGATAATGGTCTACTGGACAAGCTTGTCGGTATTACCTAATGCAGCCTGATGGTCCCAGCATGGTAGGTGATGGTCTACTGGACAAGCTTGTTGGTATTACCTAATGCAGCCTTGATGGTCCCAGCATGGTAGGTGATGGTCTACTGGACAAGCTTGTCGGTATTACCTAATGCAGCCTTGATGGTCCCAGCACGGTAGGTGATGGTCTACTGGACAAGCTTGTCGGTATTACCTAATGCAGCCTTGATGGTCCCAGCATGGTAGATAATGGTCTACTTGACAAGCTTGTCGGGATTACCTAATGCAGCCTTGATGGTCCCAGCAAGGTAGATAATGGCCTACTTGACAAGCTTGTCGGGATTACCTAATGCAGCCTTGATGGTCCCAGCATGGTAGATAATGGTCTACTTGACAAGCTTGATGGTCCCAGCATGGTAGATAATGGTCTACTTGACAAGCTTGTCGGCATTACCTAATATAGCCTTGATGGTCCCAGCATGGTAGATAATGGTCTACTGGACAAGCTTGTCGGTATTACCTAATGCAGCCTGATGGTCCCAGCATGGTAGGTGATGGTCTACTGGACAAGCTTGTTGGTATTACCTAATGCAGCCTTGATGGTCCCAGCATGGTAGGTGATGGTCTACTGGACAAGCTTGTCGGTATTACCTAATGCAGCCTTGATGGTCCCAGCACGGTAGGTGATGGTCTACTGGACAAGCTTGTCGGTATTACCTAATGCAGCCTTGATGGTCCCAGCATGGTAGATAATGGTCTACTTGACAAGCTTGTCGGTATTACCTAATGCAGCCTTGATGGTCCCAGCATGGTAGATAATGGTCTACTTGACAAGCTTGTCGGCATTACCTAATATAGCCTTGATGGTCCCAGCATGGTAGATAATGGTCTACTGGACAAGCTTGTCAGTATTACCTTATGCAGCCTGATGGTCCCAGCATGGTAGGTGATGGTCTACTGGACAAGCTTGTTGGTATTACCTAATGCAGCCTTGATGGTCCCAGCATGGTAGGTGATGGTCTACTGGACAAGCTTGTCGGTATTACCTAATGCAGCCTTGATGGTCCCAGCACGGTAGGTGATGGTCTACTGGACAAGCTTGTCGGTATTACCTAATGCAGCCTTGATGGTCCCAGCATGGTAGATAATGGTCTACTTGACAAGCTTGTCGGGATTACCTAATGCAGCCTTGATGGTCCCAGCATGGTAGATAATGGTCTACTGGACAAGCTTGTTGGTATTACCTAATGCAGCCTTGATGGTCCCAGCATGGTAGGTGATGGTCTACTGGACAAGCTTGTCGGTATTACCTAATGCAGCCTTGATGGTCCCAGCACGGTAGGTGATGGTCTACTGGACAAGCTTGTCGGTATTACCTAATGCAGCCTTGATGGTCCCAGCATGGTAGATAATGGTCTACTGGACAAGCTTGTCGGTATTACCTAATGCAGCCTTGATGGTCCCAGCATGGTAGGTGATGGTCTACTGGACAAGCTTGTCGGTATTACCTAATGCAGCCTTGATGGTCCCAGCACGGTAGGTGATGGTCTACTGGACAAGCTTGTCGGTATTACCTAATGCAGCCTTGATGGTCCCAGCATGGTAGGTGATGGTCTACTGGACAAGCTTGTCGGTATTACCTAATGCAGCCTTGATGGTCCCAGCATGGTAGGTGATGGTCTACTGGACAAGCTTGTCGGTATTACCTAATGCAGCCTTGATGGTCCCAGCATGGTAGATAATGGTCTACTTGACAAGCTTGTCGGGATTACCTAATGCAGCCTTGATGGTCCCAGCAAGGTAGATAATGGCCTACTTGACAAGCTTGTCGGGATTACCTAATGCAGCCTTGATGGTCCCAGCATGGTAGATAATGGTCTACTTGACAAGCTTGTCGGTATTACCTAATGCAGCCTTTATGGTTCCAGCAGGGTAGGTGATGGTCTACTTGACAAGCTTGTCGGTATTACCTAATGCAGCCTTGATGGTCCCAGCACGGTAGGTGATGGTCTACTGGACAAGCTTGTCGGTATTACCTAATGCAGCCTTGATGGTCCCAGCATGGTAGATAATGGTCTACTGGACAAGCTTGTCGGTATTACCTAATGCAGCCTTTATGGTCCCACCATGGTAGATAATGGCCTACTTGACAAGCTTGTCAGTAGGATAAATAAGCCGGTTCTGGCACAGGGGCTAATGGGCAAGATGGCCGCCGCGCGCAATCACTCTATGTTATTCTTATGGAGGGGTCATTCAGAGCTGGCACAGGGGCTATTGGGCAAAATGGCCGCCATGTCCTGAGACCATGGATGATGTCACAGGGGGAGTTCGGCCGTGTAGTTTCTAAATGGAATATTTATTATTATTATTATTATTAGGTAATTGTTAATTGATCATGTATAATCAAGACCAGCCTTATATTGTCCACTTTTTGGTGTAGTGGCTAGCATTCTTGGAGGTCATTCCTGAGGTTCGAATCCCTGCTCTGCCAAGAAATTTAATTTCTGGTCTCAGGAGTGGAACGGGGTACACTCAGCCTTGTGAGGCAAAACTGACAAGAGCTGGCTTTTGATTCATACCTCAACAATTCTGCCTAACCCAACTTCACCTAACCTAACCTAACCTAACCTAACCTATCCTAACCTAACTTCAAAGTCAAAGCAAATATAAAAGCAAATGTGAAAGCACACATAATAAACTAAGTTATAACCTAACCTAACTTCACCTAACCTAACCTCACCTAACCTGTCCTAACCTAACCTAACGTAACCTACCTAATTTAAAATTGCAAGCGAAAAAAATTTAGCAAAAAGTATGAGAAAAAAGTGAGAGCAAATGTAAGAGCACAAATAATAAACTTAGTTATAACCTAACCACACCTAACCTAACCTAACCTAACCTAACATAACCAAACTTCAAAGTGAGAGCAAAAATGTAAGAGCAAATGAGAGAGCACAAATAATAAACTTAGTTATAACCTAACCTAACCTAACCCACAGAAACCTCATTTAAAGATTTTAGATTTTATGTTTTAACATTTTAGATTTTTGATTTTTTCATTTTACATTTTTTAGATTTTACATTTTACATTTTTGATTTTTTGTATTTTAGATGTTAGTTTTTTTTAGATTTTACATTTTAAATTTAAGATTTTTTGATTTTAGATTTTACTTTTTACATTTTCCGAAAAGAGTAAACTACTAGGTCACATACCTAACCTCACCAAACCTAACTTTGCCAAACCTAACTTATGCTAATTCAAAGGCTAATGCACATACACAAAGTATATAAGGGTACAAGCAACTATCCTTATGCTAGTTTTATAGGTTACTGTACAATATGATAACTACCCGAACCGTTTTTTTTTTCATTTGTTGTTTACACATATGACAATTTTCCAATTCCCCATTTTCATTTTTTTAAATGTTAGTTTTAAGTTTTTCAATTTCATAACATGGAAACATGGATTTTGCATTATGTTGTTTACACATTTATCAATTTCACAATTTCCCATTTACAGTTCTTAAAATGTCAGTTTAAAGTTTTTCAATTTCATGATATAGAAACATGGATTTTCCAATTTGTTGTTTACACATTTGTCAATTTACCAAATTCCCATTTACAGTTTTTAAAATTTCAGTTTAATGGTTTTTTTTTATTTTGTCAATATGGAAACATGGATTTTCCAATTTGTGTTTTACATGTTCATTTTGCATTAGGAGTGGAGAGAGGTGAGTAGTAATAAAAAATGTACAAGCAGTTTCCATACGGTACAATATTTTTTTATTTAAATACATGTACACTATTTACACATAATACATTTTTATATATATTCCTTATTGTTATAAATTGTACACTTGTTTTTATTTTGTTTTCTATTTTATTTATTTTTGATTATGAATGCCATTTCTTATTTTGTTTTAATTTTATTTTTGTAGTGCTATTGTTTTATTTCCTAAATTGTTTTGTTTTATGTATTTGCTAGTTGCAGGCAGAAGATTTTGATATTCATAACTTAACTCTTTAAGCATGGTTAATGATTGAGTAATGACCATAGGCATGTGTACCTATACCATCAGCATCAATCACTCTTTTATCATCACCAGGACACAAAGCAATTTTGTTTAGTCTTATAGATGATATGTCATGTTGTTTAGAAGCGATAATGTTCATTGGTATTCTTTTTACATTGTTTTTCATGACACAATCCTTATAATCTTGAAAGCTTATACAATTTTTGACAACACCTCTGTTAATACCTTTAATCTTTTTGATTTCTTTACCATTTATGTCTAATGCGTACATTTTAGCTCTAAGTCCAACAAATGCTTTTATAATTTGTCCACAAGCCTCGTCTTTAAATTTCCCCCAACGTTTTCTTGTTTGATGTAGAGTAACATATGTGATTAGTAGGATAATCTGATGTGTCCAGGTGTTGTAGGAAATCCAACTTGTCTTGATATACATCTGGGGTGTTAACCAAATATATGAACGAGTCAGTATCCATATACATGAGTTTAAGATTGTTCATGCCATAATAGGGTAGCAGGACATCATAGTGGTGGGAATACATGAGAGTTTTTGAAATATCCAGTATACACATTCCAATATATATAGGCTTATTGAATACAATGTTACGTTTAGACATGTGGAAAGCAGCTAGGTTAGGGCCATAAATTGTTCTGTCGATAAATGTCGGCTTTGCTATTAGCTTTTCTGCCTTTTTGCTGTCAGTCACAAGACGTATGTCTATTCTTTTACGGATATTTTCCATTGTTTTTCCAAAAATGGCATTGTTGAATAATTTGTACAGATTTTTCTCAAAATCATTTTTGGCTTGTTTTCGAAGGTTGTTATTAAAATCAACGTATGCCTTTAACCAAGGTCTTTGTTTAAACTTTAACACACGATGAATTTTTATCAATTTTATTCCATGATCTAAAGCCTGTTTTAATGCCATGTAGTGAACAACATATCGCCTTCGATTTCCAAGATGAGGAATTAGTTTTTTCAGAGACGAATCCTTAGGTTGTGTACACTCTGGTAGGAAAGGTAAATCGTTGTGTAGATCATGAAGGTCAGATGGGTAATCAACATCAACGTCTAGAATGTATCCCACAGGATCGTCTTTCTTTAGTTTTTCTAGATCAACGGTATCTGGAGAAACCCACTGAAATCCACCATAAGGAAGGGAGTGACACATAGCCCACCCGTATTGGTTGTTGGCATCATCATAGGTAATAAACTGCGATGGTTTCTCAGAATCATAGGTTTCCATGTATTTATTGTTAGCTTCAGCATACCGATGAGACACCTGGCATATGCCTCCACGTATTCCAGACTCGATTAAAAGAATCTGATCGTAATCCTGTAGCAATTCCAGTTCAATGCCTGTGTAAAGGAGCATTGCCTCGAAACTTAAACCAGGCGAAGTAAAAAAGTGTGCAGCATCCACTCGGTGTGTTTCTAGTGTTTTGTTTCTAAAGGTTTCAAAGCTGTCTGCAAGAAGGAGTACATCTGAAGTTAGGTAGAGGTCACTATATTCCCCTAGAGTTTTAATGTTGAACTGATTCCAGACACTTTTGGCATGTTCATAGTCTTCTTGACTAACATCTTCTTGACTTAATTTGTTAAAGAATGCCTCTTTTGGAGGTAAACACGTTTCACTTAACTTTTCCCATGAGTCAATGTAGTCATAACAAAATACCCCTTTACGAGTCATGAGCATTGCATTTTCTTTTCCAAAGTACTTGTCTGTTTCAGGGTATGATGTTAAGTTGGAAACTAAGTTTTCCAAACTACTCGGCATTAACCGAAACGTATCCACAAATCTAAGCTTAACATTTCCTACATATTTGGTAAAGGAAATGTACTTTTCTTTGGAGTTAGCGATAACATCCACTCTCTCAGTAGTACATCCCAATTGCTTTACAATGAAATTTGCGTCGTAGCCACTCATATTATGTAGAAACACAGGAACGGGGTTTCGTGTTTTACACCTCAAATTACAGTTATTGTGAGCACTTCCACGGTATTCCCCTGTAATATGGCAGTGGTCTCGAACTTTCCAGTCCTCTTTGGTGAATGGTTTTCGACACAAATAACAGGTTTCAGAACATTGGAACTCTGCTTCTTGAGCCTGAGTTAAGGCCTTTGGAACATTTAAGCTGTAAAGTCTATCAATTTCATTAGCTATTGAGATCAAACAGTCCATAAACTTTTCTGCAGCGTCAGGTCCACGATAAATAACAGGTTGGCTTGGAAGATTTGTCTTTATGTGTTCCACAGCGGGTGATGGTTTAACGTATATACCAAAGCTCATAGGAACATGACTCTGGTATGGCACTGTATAACTTGCTTCAGGATTGGGCAAACATGTTTGATAGGGTAAGAGTATACTTTCGAAATCTGCATAGATAACGTAAGGTATTCTTAGCATTTTTTCCACGTTTAAAAATTTGACAATGGGGTTTTTAATAGGCATTTCAACCCTAGCAATGTCATGCTGGACACACAAAGCTCTATGTTCTTTCAATTTTTCCATTCCTTGTTGTCCATATTGATTATCAAAGTGAGTAAAACACCGTTTACACGTATATATCTTATGTTCACGGCGGGTAATCTGATGTGCTACTAGTTTATCAAAATCTTTGATAAAGACGTAGTGGTTCTGGCCGGATGATGAACTTAGCAGAAGGAGGTCGCGATGGTCTTGCATCTCTTGATCCACAACCTTTAGAGGGAACAATTTGTTGTCTTGTTCCAATCCAAATACATTAATGGATATATCGTTGGCTTTTTCAAATTTGGGAATGTCAACTAGCGATGTAGGAAACGATATTACAGAAAAATCATACTTGTTTTCCAGGTCCTTGTATTTACTAATGCGATGAGCATTCTTTTTAACCAGTTTTGCTAAAATGGCATACATAAAACACTTTTCATCATTCAAATTTTCAGGATTAATGCAGGCTTTTCTTGCTTGTATAGCTGCTGGTAATGGAATATATGTGCTTCCACGCAAGGGATTGTACTTATTTATTTTCAATCGTACTCCTTCCACTGCTAACAAAGCCCAATTACTGCCTTTTAGCTCAGATTCCTCCATTTCCGTAGTTAACTTTGTAAATTGTGTTTCCAAGAAACTACTTAAGTCCGTTTCCAAAAATAGGGCCTGATTTCGTGTTTTAAAAGCACGATCTGTAATGTCATTGGTAGATGTATGAATGAATCTACATTCAGCCACAAGATTAACTTTTATCGACTTGTGCATTGCTAGTTCTTTCTGCATAGCTTGTATTATTTGCTGTTTGGACTCTTTAAGGTATGAATTTAAATCCTTGCACGTATCGCAACGAATGAAATAGGATTTAAGTCGACCTTCAAAAGATGTCTCATATTCAATAAGTCCATTTTTGTCAGGGACCAATGACAGTAGGTAATGTTTTGTAGGCTCTGCCTTTTGTCTTTTAGCTGCCGACACAACATTACAACATTCTTCATGACGACGTCCATTGTAGGCATTGTTGAATGTACTACCACAGGTCTTGCACTCATGAAATTCACCACACGATACTTCATGTCGCTTCCTATGATAGTCTCGAAGAAAAGTCTTTCCACACTCTTTACACATATAGCTAGGAATGGCTTCTTCCATTATGATTGTTGATTTCTGCAAACAGCTGCTTACTGCGTATCACAGGGCTAGAGGTTGGTCAGTGAGACGGTCTTTCACGATGTGAACACCGTGAGAGGTAGTAGTCAACTGGTGCTATTCTTGTGAAGGGTCCACTAATATACCCCTAGTCTAGACCAACAGCTCTTTACAGCGTATGACAAGGCTGTATACTGGACAGTGAGACGGTCTTTCACGATGTGAACACTGTAACAAGTAGTAGTCAACTGATTATATACTTGCTAAGGGTTCTCTAATATACAATAGTCGAGACCAACAGCTACTTACTGAGTAGTACAAGGCTGTACAATAGTTGTTTTGACAGTCTTTCACGATGTGGTCACTGTGAATGGTAGTAGTCAACTGATGATATTCTTGATAAGGGTCCTCTAATGTACACCTGGTTAAGGGTAACAGCTGTTCACTGCTTATGACAAGGCTAAAGACTGGTTACTTCAACGGTCTTTCACAATGTTAACACTGTGACAGGTAGTAGTCAACTGAAAATATTCTTATGGCCTACTCAAGGTTATCAGGTACTTACTGCATATCAAAAGGCTGTACACTCATGTGTGTTAGGCACTCTTTCTTGCTAAGGACCCCAATATTCCCTACACAAGGCTATACATGTTAGTTCTAAACACTTAGTGGTTAATTGTATATTCAATTTTTGTACAAAGCATATACGAGCACGTTTTTATGAGGTAAAACTTTACCAAATAGTCAAATGCGACACGCAAAGTATGTTGCCGCTATCTAGCGGTGACTATGAGAACTACTTGACCGACCAGCATGCTACCTAGCGCTCCATTTCAATACTCGCTCACTGAACGAACAGCATACTATTTAGCGGTCGATATCAATACTCACTCAACTACCAGCCTGCTACCTATCGGTCAATATAACAACTCACTCAACTACCAACATGCTACATGGCTTTTTTGGTCAGTTTTTTGTTGGCTTATGTTGGCTTTTATTGGCTTTTGTTGGCTTTTGTTGGCTTTTGTTGGCTTTTTGTTGGCTTTTGTATTAGCTCTTTTATATTTGCTCTTGTTTGTTGGGAAAGTATGTTGGTCTTGGAAAGTATGTCAGTCCTTTTTTTATGGCTGTAAAATGCTTACAGCCATGTTTGTAAGCAGCAACAACAACAACAACACACAAAATTCCAAAAAATATCGAAAGTACTCTAAGTTTTATCAATGACTCTCAACTCTTACACTTACCTCTATCCCATGCATAGTCAAAAATTAGTGTATTTTTCAAATTTTTCAAAAAATATTTGGAAAGTAGGCTGTATCATTAAACTAAAAATCCTGAAAAGACATATGTTAACTCCAACACCTACTTCTATACCCCTCTCAGTCCAAAAATAGTGTATTTTTCAAATTTTCCAAAACATATTTCCAAAATGGGTTATATTTCCGAAATTTAAAAGTTTACAAAAACGTTTGTTTGACATAAACGAATGGCCTTTGTCCCCTCTACCGTCGTACCAAGTCCCAGGTCTCTAGGACAACAAACATAAAAATTTGAAAATGGGCTTATATTTCCAAAATTAGGAATTTTACAAAAACGTTTGTCTGACGTAAATCAATGGTCATTACCCCCTCCACCCCCACACTAAGTCTCATGTCTCTAGAACAACAAAAATAAAATTTTGAAAATGGGCTTATATTTCCAAAATTAGGAATTTTACAAAACCGTTTGTCTAACGTAAATCAGTGGTCTTTACCCCCTCTATCCCCATACCAAGTCTCAGGTCTCTAGGTCAACAAAAATAAAATTTTGAAAATGGGCTATATTTCCAAAATTAGGAATTCTACAAAAAAGTTTGTCTAACGTAAATCAATGGTCTTTACCCCCTCTATTCCCATACCAAGTCTCAGGTCTCTAGGTCAACAAAAATAAAATTTTGAAAAAATGGTCACTATTTTGGAAACTAGGAATTCTACGAAAAAGTTTGTTTAATATAAATAAAAGGTCTCTATCCCCTCTACCTGCAAACCAAGTTCCAGGTCTGTACGACAAAAAATAAAAAAGATCAACTGGGAAAGTAGGCGATTTTTCATAAAACCAAACATTCTAAAAAATGTTCTATGGGCTTAAAGGAATGGCCTCTATGTCCTTTATTTTTTATAATAAAACTTTTTTATTTTTTACATTTTTTTGAAAAAAGTTCAATTTTGAAAATTCTATATTTTGGAAACTAGAAAGTCTACAAAAAAAATTTGTTTGACATAAATGAATGGCCCTGACCCCATCTACCACCAAAATAAATTTCAAGTCTCTAGAATGAAAAATAACAGTAGTGGAGTGAGGGGGTTCTAACCGGTGTCATGGCCGTCGCGTGGACTCACGCGGCGGCCATGACACTATTTAGAACCCCCCTCACTCCACTACTGTTATTTTTCATTCTAGAGACTTGAAATTTATTTTGGTGGTAGATGGGGTCAGGGCCATTCATTTATGTCAAACAAATTTTTTTTGTAGACTTTCTAGTTTCCAAAATATAGAATTTTCAAAATTGAACTTTTTTCAAAAAAATGTAAAAAATAAAAAAGTTTTATTATAAAAAATAAAGGACATAGAGGCCATTCCTTTAAGCCCATAGAACATTTTTTAGAATGTTTGGTTTTATGAAAAATCGCCTACTTTCCCAGTTGATCTTTTTTATTTTTTGGCGTACAGACCTGGAACTTGGTTTGCAGGTAGAGGGGATAGAGACCTTTTATTTATATTAAACAAACTTTTTCGTAGAATTCCTAGTTTCCAAAATAGTGACCATTTTTTCAAAATTTTATTTTTGTTGACCTAGAGACCTGAGACTTGGTATGGGAATAGAGGGGGTAAAGACCATTGATTTACGTTAGACAAACTTTTTTGTAGAATTCCTAATTTTGGAAATATAGCCCATTTTCAAAATTTTATTTTTGTTGACCTAGAGACCTGAGACTTGGTATGGGGATAGAGGGGGTAAAGACCACTGATTTACGTTAGACAAACGGTTTTGTAAAATTCCTAATTTTGGAAATATAAGCCCATTTTCAAAATTTTATTTTTGTTGTTCTAGAGACATGAGACTTAGTGTGGGGGTGGAGGGGGTAATGACCATTGATTTACGTCAGACAAACGTTTTTGTAAAATTCCTAATTTTGGAAATATAAGCCCATTTTCAAATTTTTATGTTTGTTGTCCTAGAGACCTGGGACTTGGTACGACGGTAGAGGGGACAAAGGCCATTCGTTTATGTCAAACAAACGTTTTTGTAAACTTTTAAATTTCGGAAATATAACCCATTTTGGAAATATGTTTTGGAAAATTTGAAAAATACACTATTTTTGGACTGAGAGGGGTATAGAAGTAGGTGTTGGAGTTAACATATGTCTTTTCAGGATTTTTAGTTTAATGATACAGCCTACTTTCCAAATATTTTTTGAAAAATTTGAAAAATACACTAATTTTTGACTATGCATGGGATAGAGGTAAGTGTAAGAGTTGAGAGTCATTGATAAAACTTAGAGTACTTTCGATATTTTTTGGAATTTTGTGTGTTGTTGTTGTTGTTGCTGCTTACAAACATGGCTGTAAGCATTTTACAGCCATAAAAAAAGGACTGACATACTTTCCAAGACCAACATACTTTCCCAACAAACAAGAGCAAATATAAAAGAGCTAATACAAAAGCCAACAAAAGCCAACAAAAAGCCAACAAAAGCCAACAAAAGCCAATAAAAGCCAACATAAGCCAACAAAAAACTGACCAAAAAAGCCATGTAGCATGTTGGTAGTTGAGTGAGTTGTTATATTGACCGATAGGTAGCAGGCTGGTAGTTGAGTGAGTATTGATATCGACCGCTAAATAGTATGCTGTTCGTTCAGTGAGCGAGTATTGAAATGGAGCGCTAGGTAGCATGCTGGTCGGTCAAGTAGTTCTCATAGTCACCGCTAGATAGCGGCAACATACTTTGCGTGTCGCATTTGACTATTTGGTAAAGTTTTACCTCATAAAAACGTGCTCGTATATGCTTTGTACAAAAATTGAATATACAATTAACCACTAAGTGTTTAGAACTAACATGTATAGCCTTGTGTAGGGAATATTGGGGTCCTTAGCAAGAAAGAGTGCCTAACACACATGAGTGTACAGCCTTTTGATATGCAGTAAGTACCTGATAACCTTGAGTAGGCCATAAGAATATTTTCAGTTGACTACTACCTGTCACAGTGTTAACATTGTGAAAGACCGTTGAAGTAACCAGTCTTTAGCCTTGTCATAAGCAGTGAACAGCTGTTACCCTTAACCAGGTGTACATTAGAGGACCCTTATCAAGAATATCATCAGTTGACTACTACCATTCACAGTGACCACATCGTGAAAGACTGTCAAAACAACTATTGTACAGCCTTGTACTACTCAGTAAGTAGCTGTTGGTCTCGACTATTGTATATTAGAGAACCCTTAGCAAGTATATAATCAGTTGACTACTACTTGTTACAGTGTTCACATCGTGAAAGACCGTCTCACTGTCCAGTATACAGCCTTGTCATACGCTGTAAAGAGCTGTTGGTCTAGACTAGGGGTATATTAGTGGACCCTTCACAAGAATAGCACCAGTTGACTACTACCTCTCACGGTGTTCACATCGTGAAAGACCGTCTCACTGACCAACCTCTAGCCCTGTGATACGCAGTAAGCAGCTGTTTGCAGAAATCAACAATCATAATGGAAGAAGCCATTCCTAGCTATATGTGTAAAGAGTGTGGAAAGACTTTTCTTCGAGACTATCATAGGAAGCGACATGAAGTATCGTGTGGTGAATTTCATGAGTGCAAGACCTGTGGTAGTACATTCAACAATGCCTACAATGGACGTCGTCATGAAGAATGTTGTAATGTTGTGTCGGCAGCTAAAAGACAAAAGGCAGAGCCTACAAAACATTACCTACTGTCATTGGTCCCTGACAAAAATGGACTTATTGAATATGAGACATCTTTTGAAGGTCGACTTAAATCCTATTTCATTCGTTGCGATACGTGCAAGGATTTAAATTCATACCTTAAAGAGTCCAAACAGCAAATAATACAAGCTATGCAGAAAGAACTAGCAATGCACAAGTCGATAAAAGTTAATCTTGTGGCTGAATGTAGATTCATTCATACATCTACCAATGACATTACAGATCGTGCTTTTAAAACACGAAATCAGGCCCTATTTTTGGAAACGGACTTAAGTAGTTTCTTGGAAACACAATTTACAAAGTTAACTACGGAAATGGAGGAATCTGAGCTAAAAGGCAGTAATTGGGCTTTGTTAGCAGTGGAAGGAGTACGATTGAAAATAAATAAGTACAATCCCTTGCGTGGAAGCACATATATTCCATTACCAGCAGCTATACAAGCAAGAAAAGCCTGCATTAATCCTGAAAATTTGAATGATGAAAAGTGTTTTATGTATGCCATTTTAGCAAAACTGGTTAAAAAGAATGCTCATCGCATTAGTAAATACAAGGACCTGGAAAACAAGTATGATTTTTCTGTAATATCGTTTCCTACATCGCTAGTTGACATTCCCAAATTTGAAAAAGCCAACGATATATCCATTAATGTATTTGGATTGGAACAAGACAACAAATTGTTCCCTCTAAAGGTTGTGGATCAAGAGATGCAAGACCATCGCGACCTCCTTCTGCTAAGTTCATCATCCGGCCAGAACCACTACGTCTTTATCAAAGATTTTGATAAACTAGTAGCACATCAGATTACCCGCCGTGAACATAAGATATATACGTGTAAACGGTGTTTTACTCACTTTGATAATCAATATGGACAACAAGGAATGGAAAAATTGAAAGAACATAGAGCTTTGTGTGTCCAGCATGACATTGCTAGGGTTGAAATGCCTATTAAAAACCCCATTGTCAAATTTTTAAACGTGGAAAAAATGCTAAGAATACCTTACGTTATCTATGCAGATTTCGAAAGTATACTCTTACCCTATCAAACATGTTTGCCCAATCCTGAAGCAAGTTATACAGTGCCATACCAGAGTCATGTTCCTATGAGCTTTGGTATATACGTTAAACCATCACCCGCTGTGGAACACATAAAGACAAATCTTCCAAGCCAACCTGTTATTTATCGTGGACCTGACGCTGCAGAAAAGTTTATGGACTGTTTGATCTCAATAGCTAATGAAATTGATAGACTTTACAGCTTAAATGTTCCAAAGGCCTTAACTCAGGCTCAAGAAGCAGAGTTCCAATGTTCTGAAACCTGTTATTTGTGTCGAAAACCATTCACCAAAGAGGACTGGAAAGTTCGAGACCACTGCCATATTACAGGGGAATACCGTGGAAGTGCTCACAATAACTGTAATTTGAGGTGTAAAACACGAAACCCCGTTCCTGTGTTTCTACATAATATGAGTGGCTACGACGCAAATTTCATTGTAAAGCAATTGGGATGTACTACTGAGAGAGTGGATGTTATCGCTAACTCCAAAGAAAAGTACATTTCCTTTACCAAATATGTAGGAAATGTTAAGCTTAGATTTGTGGATACGTTTCGGTTAATGCCGAGTAGTTTGGAAAACTTAGTTTCCAACTTAACATCATACCCTGAAACAGACAAGTACTTTGGAAAAGAAAATGCAATGCTCATGACTCGTAAAGGGGTATTTTGTTATGACTACATTGACTCATGGGAAAAGTTAAGTGAAACGTGTTTACCTCCAAAAGAGGCATTCTTTAACAAATTAAGTCAAGAAGATGTTAGTCAAGAAGACTATGAACATGCCAAAAGTGTCTGGAATCAGTTCAACATTAAAACTCTAGGGGAATATAGTGACCTCTACCTAACTTCAGATGTACTCCTTCTTGCAGACAGCTTTGAAACCTTTAGAAACAAAACACTAGAAACACACCGAGTGGATGCTGCACACTTTTTTACTTCGCCTGGTTTAAGTTTCGAGGCAATGCTCCTTTACACAGGCATTGAACTGGAATTGCTACAGGATTACGATCAGATTCTTTTAATCGAGTCTGGAATACGTGGAGGCATATGCCAGGTGTCTCATCGGTATGCTGAAGCTAACAATAAATACATGGAAACCTATGATTCTGAGAAACCATCGCAGTTTATTACCTATGATGATGCCAACAACCAATACGGGTGGGCTATGTGTCACTCCCTTCCTTATGGTGGATTTCAGTGGGTTTCTCCAGATACCGTTGATCTAGAAAAACTAAAGAAAGACGATCCTGTGGGATACATTCTAGACGTTGATGTTGATTACCCATCTGACCTTCATGATCTACACAACGATTTACCTTTCCTACCAGAGTGTACACAACCTAAGGATTCGTCTCTGAAAAAACTAATTCCTCATCTTGGAAATCGAAGGCGATATGTTGTTCACTACATGGCATTAAAACAGGCTTTAGATCATGGAATAAAATTGATAAAAATTCATCGTGTGTTAAAGTTTAAACAAAGACCTTGGTTAAAGGCATACGTTGATTTTAATAACAACCTTCGAAAACAAGCCAAAAATGATTTTGAGAAAAATCTGTACAAATTATTCAACAATGCCATTTTTGGAAAAACAATGGAAAATATCCGTAAAAGAATAGACATACGTCTTGTGACTGACAGCAAAAAGGCAGAAAAGCTAATAGCAAAGCCGACATTTATCGACAGAACAATTTATGGCCCTAACCTAGCTGCTTTCCACATGTCTAAACGTAACATTGTATTCAATAAGCCTATATATATTGGAATGTGTATACTGGATATTTCAAAAACTCTCATGTATTCCCACCACTATGATGTCCTGCTACCCTATTATGGCATGAACAATCTTAAACTCATGTATATGGATACTGACTCGTTCATATATTTGGTTAACACCCCAGATGTATATCAAGACAAGTTGGATTTCCTACAACACCTGGACACATCAGATTATCCTACTAATCACATATGTTACTCTACATCAAACAAGAAAACGTTGGGGGAAATTTAAAGACGAGGCTTGTGGACAAATTATAAAAGCATTTGTTGGACTTAGAGCTAAAATGTACGCATTAGACATAAATGGTAAAGAAATCAAAAAGATTAAAGGTATTAACAGAGGTGTTGTCAAAAATTGTATAAGCTTTCAAGATTATAAGGATTGTGTCATGAAAAACAATGTAAAAAGAATACCAATGAACATTATCGCTTCTAAACAACATGACATATCATCTATAAGACTAAACAAAATTGCTTTGTGTCCTGGTGATGATAAAAGAGTGATTGATGCTGATGGTATAGGTACACATGCCTATGGTCATTACTCAATCATTAACCATGCTTAAAGAGTTAAGTTATGAATATCAAAATCTTCTGCCTGCAACTAGCAAATACATAAAACAAAACAATTTAGGAAATAAAACAATAGCACTACAAAAATAAAAATAAAACAAAATAAGAAATGGCATTCATAATCAAAAATAAATAAAATAGAAAACAAAATAAAAACAAGTGTACAATTTATAACAATAAGGAATATATATAAAAATGTATTATGTGTAAATAGTGTACATGTATTTAAATAAAAAAATATTGTACCGTATGGAAACTGCTTGTACATTTTTTATTACTACTCACCTCTCTCCACTCCTAATGCAAAATGAACATGTAAAACACAAATTGGAAAATCCATGTTTCCATATTGACAAAATAAAAAAAAACCATTAAACTGAAATTTTAAAAACTGTAAATGGGAATTTGGTAAATTGACAAATGTGTAAACAACAAATTGGAAAATCCATGTTTCTATATCATGAAATTGAAAAACTTTAAACTGACATTTTAAGAACTGTAAATGGGAAATTGTGAAATTGATAAATGTGTAAACAACATAATGCAAAATCCATGTTTCCATGTTATGAAATTGAAAAACTTAAAACTAACATTTAAAAAAATGAAAATGGGGAATTGGAAAATTGTCATATGTGTAAACAACAAATGAAAAAAAAAACGGTTCGGGTAGTTATCATATTGTACAGTAACCTATAAAACTAGCATAAGGATAGTTGCTTGTACCCTTATATACTTTGTGTATGTGCATTAGCCTTTGAATTAGCATAAGTTAGGTTTGGCAAAGTTAGGTTTGGTGAGGTTAGGTATGTGACCTAGTAGTTTACTCTTTTCGGAAAATGTAAAAAGTAAAATCTAAAATCAAAAAATCTTAAATTTAAAATGTAAAATCTAAAAAAAACTAACATCTAAAATACAAAAAATCAAAAATGTAAAATGTAAAATCTAAAAAATGTAAAATGAAAAAATCAAAAATCTAAAATGTTAAAACATAAAATCTAAAATCTTTAAATGAGGTTTCTGTGGGTTAGGTTAGGTTAGGTTATAACTAAGTTTATTATTTGTGCTCTCTCATTTGCTCTTACATTTTTGCTCTCACTTTGAAGTTTGGTTATGTTAGGTTAGGTTAGGTTAGGTTAGGTGTGGTTAGGTTATAACTAAGTTTATTATTTGTGCTCTTACATTTGCTCTCACTTTTTTCTCATACTTTTTGCTAAATTTTTTTCGCTTGCAATTTTAAATTAGGTAGGTTACGTTAGGTTAGGTTAGGACAGGTTAGGTGAGGTTAGGTTAGGTGAAGTTAGGTTAGGTTATAACTTAGTTTATTATGTGTGCTTTCACATTTGCTTTTATATTTGCTTTGACTTTGAAGTTAGGTTAGGATAGGTTAGGTTAGGTTAGGTTAGGTTAGGTTAGGTGAAGTTGGGTTAGGCAGAATTGTTGAGGTATGAATCAAAAGCCAGCTCTTGTCAGTTTTGCCTCACAAGGCTGAGTGTACCCCGTTCCACTCCTGAGACCAGAAATTAAATTTCTTGGCAGAGCAGGGATTCGAACCTCAGGAATGACCTCCAAGAATGCTAGCCACTACACCAAAAAGTGGACAATATAAGGCTGGTCTTGATTATACATGATCAATTAACAATTACCTAATAATAATAATAATAATAAATATTCCATTTAGAAACTACACGGCCGAACTCCCCCTGTGACATCATCCATGGTCTCAGGACATGGCGGCCATTTTGCCCAATAGCCCCTGTGCCAGCTCTGAATGACCCCTCCATAAGAATAACATAGAGTGATTGCGCGCGGCGGCCATCTTGCCCATTAGCCCCCGTGCCAGAACCGGCTTATTTATCCTACTCTTGTCGGTATTACCTAATGCAGCCTTGATGGTTCCAGCAGGGTAGGTGATGGTCTACTTGACAAGCTTGTCGGTATTACCTAATGCAGCCTTGATGGTCCCAGCACGGTAGGTGATGGTCTACTTGACAAGCTTGTCGGTATTACCTAATGCAGCCTTGATGGTCCCAGCACGGTAGGTGATGGTCTACTGGACAAGCTTGTCGGGATTACCTAATACAGCCTTGATGGTCCCAGCATGGTGGGTGATGGTCTACTTGACGAGCTTGTCGGTATTACCTAATGCAGCCTTGATGGTCCCAGCATGGTAGATAATGGTCTACTTGACAAGCTTGTCAGGATTACCTAATGCAGCCTTGATGGTCCCAGCACGGTGGGTGATGGTCTTCTTGACAAGCTTGTCGGTATTACCTAATGCAGCCTTGATGGTTCCAGCATGGTAGGTGATGGTCTACTTGACAAGCTTGTCGGTATTACCTAATGCAGCCTTGATGGTTCCAGCATGGTAGATAATGGTCTACTTGACAAGCTTCTCAGGATTACCTAATGCAGCCTTGATGGTCCCAGCACGGTGGGTGATGGTCTACTTGACAAGCTTGTCGGTATTACCTAATGCAGCCTTGATGGTCCCAGCATGGTAGATAATGGTCTACTTGACAAGCTTGTCGGTATTACCTAATGCAGCCTTGATGGTTCCAGCATGGTAGGTGATGGTCTACTTGACAAGTTTGTCAGGATTACCTAATGCAGCCTGATGGTTCCAGCATGGTAGATAATGGTCTACTTGACGAGCTTGTCGGGATTACCTAATGCAGCCTTGATGGTTCCAGGACGGTGGGTGATGGTCTAATTGACAAGCTTGTCGGGATTACCTAATGCAGCCTTGATGGTCCCAGCATGGTGGGTGATGGTCTACTTGACAAGCTTGTCGGTATTACCTAATGCAGCCTTGATGGTCCCAGCATGGTAGGTGATGGTCTACTTGACAAGCTTGTCGGTATTACCTAATGCAGCCTTGATGGTCCCAGCATGGTAGATAATGGTCTACTTGACAAGCTTGTCGGTATTACCTAATGCAGCCTTGATGGTCCCAGCATGGTAGATAATGGTCTACTGGACAAGCTTGTCGGGATTACCTAATTCAGCCTTGATGGTCCCAGCATGGTAGATAATGGTCTACTGGACAAGCTTGTCGGGATTACCTAATGCAGCCTTGATGGTCCCAGCACGGTAGGTGATGGTCTACTTGACAAGCTTGTCGGGATTACCTAATGCAGCCTTGATGGTCCCAGCATGGTAGGTGATGGTCTACTGGACAAGCTTGTCGGGATTACCTAATTCAGCCTTGATGGTACCAGCATGGTAGATAATGGTCTACTGGACAAGCTTGTCGGGATTACCTAATGCAGCCTTGATGGTCCCAGCACGGTAGGTGATGGTCTACTTGACAAGCTTGTCGGGATTACCTAATGCAGCCTTGATGGTCCCAGCACGGTAGGTGATGGTCTACTTGACAAGCTTGTCGGGATTACCTAATGCAGCCTTGATGGTCCCAGCACGGTAGGTGATGGTCTACTTGACAAGCTTGTCGGGATTACCTAATGCAGCCTTGATGGTCCCAGCATGGTAGATAATGGTCTACTTGACAAGCTTGTCGGGATTACCTAATGCAGCCTTGATGGTCCCAGCACGGTAGGTGATGGTCTACTTGACGAGCTTGTCGGTATTACCTAATGCAGCCTTGATGGTCCCAGCATGGTAGATAATGGTCTACTTGACAAGCTTGTCGGGATTACCTAATGCAGCCTTGATGGTCCCAGCATGGTAGATAATGGTCTACTTGACAAGCTTGTCGGGATTACCTAATGCAGCCTTGATGGTCCCAGCAGGGTAGATAATGGTCTACTTGACAAGCTTGTCGGTATTACCTAATGCAGCCTTGATGGTCCCAGCATGGTAGGTGATGGTCTACTTGACAAGCTTGTCGGGATTACCTAATGCAGCCTTGATGGTCCCAGCCCGGTAGGTGATGGTCTACTTGACAAGCTTGTCGGGATTACCTAATGCAGCCTTGATGGTCCCAGCATGGTAGGTGATGGTCTACTTGACAAGCTTGTCGGTATTACCTAATGCAGCCTTGATGGTCCCAGCACGGTAGGTGATGGTCTACTTGACAAGCTTGTCGGGATTACCTAATGCAGCCTTGATGGTCCCAGCACGGTAGGTGATGGTCTACTTGACAAGCTTGTCGGGATTACCTAATGCAGCCTTGATGGTCCCAGCACGGTAGGTGATGGTCTACTTGACAAGCTTGTCGGGATTACCTAATGCAGCCTTGATGGTCCCAGCATGGTAGGTGATGGTCTACTTGACAAGCTTGTCGGGATTACTTAATGCAGCCTTGATGGTTCCAGCATGGTAGGTGATGGTCTACTTGACAAGCTTGTCGGGATTACCTAATGCAGCCTTGATGGTCCCAGCATGGTAGGTGATGGTCTACTTGACAAGCTTGTCGGGATTACCTAATGCAGCCATGATGGTCCCAGCATGGTAGGTGATGGTCTACTTGACAAGCTTGTCGGGATTACTTAATGCAGCCTTGATGGTTCCAGCATGGTAGGTGATGGTCTACTTGACGAGCTTGTCGGTATTACCTAATGCAGCCTTGATGGTCCCAGCATGGTAGGTGATGGTCTACTGGACAAGCTTGTCGGGATTACTTAATGCAGCCTTGATGGTTCCAGCATGGTAGATAATGGTCTACTGGACAAGCTTGTCGGGATTACCTAATGCAGCCTTGATGGTTCCAGCATGGTAGGTGATGGTCTACTTGACAAGCTTGTCGGTATTACCTAATGCAGCCTTGATGGTCCCAGCATGGTAGGTGATGGTCTACTGGACAAGCTTGTCGGGATTACTTAATGCAGCCTTGATGGTTCCAGCATGGTAGGTGATGGTCTACTTGACGAGCTTGTCGGTATTACCTAATGCAGCCTTGATGGTCCCAGCATGGTAGGTGATGGTCTACTGGACAAGCTTGTCGGGATTACTTAATGCAGCCTTGATGGTTCCAGCATGGTAGATAATGGTCTACTTGACAAGCTTGTCGGTATTACCTAATGCAGCCTTGATGGTCCCAGCACGGTAGGTGATGGTCTACTGGACAAGCTTGTCGTGATTACGTAATGCAGCCTTGCACACACATTGTGTGATGGTTCGAGGGCGGTGATCATGATCAAGAATAATGTTGTCGATGCCTCCGCTAGAAGACGTAACAACCCATCACTCAACGATTGTTTGGAAAAGAGCCCAAATCTGATCCAGCTTATTCCATCTCTCCTAAGTTTTGAAGGAAGTCAATTAGAGTTATTGCTGATATTCGCGAGGTTTTCTTGCAAGTTTCGGTTGCACCAGAACATCGAGGTTTTTTTGTGATTGCTGTGGGGAAAAAGAAATTGAGAATGTATAGTCACAAAGGAGTTGTTTTGGAGTGACATGGGAGAGTAGTGATCCAGTGCTTCAATGTCACCATCCCACGAATAATGTGGAGTTGCAAGGTAGACACGCTTAGCTTGATCTGTGAACCGCAGAAGAACTTATCACCTAGAAAAGCAACCAAGAGGTCGATACTATAGGATTTATGATCCGATTGGATTTTCTGCACCTGTTATGTTGTCATCGAAGCTGTTACTTCAGAAAATAATCATGTTTTCTTGGGACATGGAGGTACCGCAAAATTCAAACAAATGGCTTTCTGAAATAGAAGAATTAGACCAGCTGAAGATCCCGAGAAGACTCCCTGAGGTATACAAGGAACATAATCTCCATGCTTTGGAGACCGTCTGAAATGGTTTGGACATGTGCTGATTGCACAGTGCAGATGTGTCTGGAAAGAGGGCCTTAGGGTGACCAAGGCAACGGTGGGCCGATACACTGCCCCTGCCACTAGTCTCCATGCCTTTTGCGATGCTCCTTATGTCTCAGTGCACGCAGACAGTGACAGGAGTGGCTTCATCATCTTGACTCGAACTTATGGGAGCTGCAATTAGTGCCTCATCATGATCAGTGCCGTCGTAATCGTCTTCCACCATTCACCGTTCCTTCCATCGCATCCATAAGTAAACAATTTCTTCACATCCAATGTTTCCTCCTCCTGATTACCTTTAATATATTTTTCTCCTCCCCAACTGTTTTCAGCACTTTCCCTACCATTCTCCTCCACGTCTCAGCTCCATATACTCCTAAACTGGTACTCAGCCCTTTGTCTATACCCCCACAAAGCAGCCTCCGTTTCTTATTAAATGCTTCCTTGACAACTGCAATGCGTGTTTTCACCTCCTGTTTGCATCTCATGTCTTCAGTTATTATGCATCCCAAGTATTTGAAAGCACTTAATTCTCATTCCGAATTTCTCACAGGTTGTATTTACATCTTCCAACATTCCAATCATTACTCTTTCACTCTCTGCCAATAACACCATATCATCAGCAAATCTTACCACCAATCTGCACTCCTCTCTTTCCTTTCATGCAATTCTGGATGATGTGCGTCGGATACATACTGTATTAAACAGTATGGGGGAAAGGCAACATCCCTGCCTTACTCCCCTTTCAATTCCGATTTCCTCAGTCAACTCATTCCCAATTTGAACTCTGATTTCCTGTTGGAGATATAGATTCTTGATGAACCTTCTTTCCCTCCAGTCAATTCCATTCTTCCTTAGAATGTCCACTTAAAGGCTTTCTCCAAGTCAATAAAACCAGTATATGTTACTTTTCCTCTTTCACCAATAGTTATTGCATCCCTTGTTCCTCTCCCTCTACTGTTCCTCAGTCTTCCGTATTAGTGCCTGATTGCTGACATCTATAAGAAAAGAGTTTGACACTGAAAGAGTTTATTTGTGGACTGATTCGACGACTGTGTTGACTTGGATTAAGCGAGAAGTTCTCTAGTCTGTATTGTTGAGAACGGCGTTAGAGAAATTAAAGGAGTCGTGGAGGCACTCGATCATGCTGACCCGCCTACCCAGCCTGTAAGACAAGAGACTGTCAGGGATGTATCTCCCCATAGAACAATGTCCTTCAGATCATAGCAACAGAAATGAAGATGAAATCATGCTTGAAAGAAGAAAGACTACCGCAACTCTATTGGGCATAGAACAGCCTTCAAGTTCCAACTGGTATTACAAGTATGTCTCTCGATTTGACAAAATAGTGAGGCTGATCGGGTGGATAAGACGGTTTGTTTTCAATTGTAAATATAAAGCAGACAGACTTGTTCAGAATTATAAAACAGTGAAAGAATAGTAACTAAACAAGGGCCTGAGGACCAGAGACTGGCTTAATAGTGCCGTTCTTAGACAAGTAAACACCAGAATAACAGAGAGGGAGGACAAAATGGAGTTTGGCCAGCCTGCTATATTGTTGGGAGATCACCCCGTTGTGCATTATTAGAGAGAATGGGAGACGAGTCGTGAGATCATCTGTTTGCAGAAGGTACACGAAAGAGCGACTGAAAGTTTCTACACCACCTCTGCCTAATGAACGTGTGAGAGAGGCCAAGGTCTTCGAAATTATTTGCATTGACTTAGCTGGTCCACTAATCGTGAAAGGATGTGGGTTGGCTCGTTCATATGCCTACTGTCTACCGAGCACTGCATTTAGAACTGCCTGTCTCGTTATCCACGGACTCGTTTCTTCAAGGTCTACGAAGATTTGTATCATGCCGAGGAAGGCTTACGGCTATTTATAGTGATTATGGGACAAATTTTGGAGGTGCATATAACAGGATGTCTAAGCTCAACTGGAAGAAGATCGAGTCTTATTGTGGCATCCAAAGAATTGCATGGAAATTCAATCCTCCCCCAGTATCGTGGTGTGAGAGACAGATCGGACTGAAGGTCCTGGGGAAATCTTCCCTAACATGTGAAGAATTAATGACTGTTATGTGAGTGTGAAGTCGTCCCCTAACGGCAGAGACTGAGACCTATCACACCAGCGATGGTCCTACAGGAGGCTTATGAGATAGATTCGATAGATGGAAATCAGCTGAGAAAGAGAGCGGCCAATCGTCTGCAACTAAGAAACACCCTATTGCTTAAGCGGAATCAGCATGACAGATTTAGCAAGGGAGATGTAGTGCTCTTGAATGGCCGATGGAAACGTGTCCTGATACCATTGAATGTTGGTGTTGCAGAGAGTGTGAGAGCAGTGACGTGTCCGGTGCACTTTCTGGAGTCAGAGAAATTATTATTAATTAATTATTAAATAAATAAATACTTTGAATGTTGCAATTTTATGAAGGACTGAAAATTACAAGGTGGGAGAATGTTGGGGCATTGTTGGTAACATGTACAGGTTGCCGCGGATACGGTGGAGAAATAAAGTACGGAACCTACATATGCTTGAACGGTGGCTTTAATGCAGGGTTAGAGTTAACACCCTCCTTAGCAATTCAGATATTTTTCCAGCCCTCAGACCAGCAGTGTATCACAATGTTTAGTTCCCCAATTATTAAGATTTCAAATATTATGTTATTGTTCAATTTGTAAATTGCTTGTTATATTTTGTAATTTATGACTGTTATATTATGCTGCTTTTATGATTCAGGCATCCACCTCTTAATGTTTCAACTTGATGTTGCAGAGGAGAGACCCTACAAGCTGGACGTGTTTGAGGACTTCCTGTATGTGACGATGTATCGCACCAATAACATTGCCCGACTCAACAAGTTTGGTCATGGGAACCTCACTTTCCTGGTGCAAGGCCTGAACCGTGCTTCGGACCTCGTCGTGGTACAGCAGCAAAAACAGGAGCACAACCGTGAGTGCAACATTCTAAACTACCGATACACGGGTTTACACCTCAAGACAGGCACTGCGCGCACAACTGGACACACTGCTATCAAACCACAAGGAAAGAGAGACTGTAGCAACCATCTGACAGGCTCGAACCCAACATGGAGTGACACTAATCCTAACACAAGGAAATAGGGGCTGTAGCAACCATCTGACAGGCTCGAACCCAACATGGGGTGACACTAATCCTAACACAAGGAAATAGGGGCTGTAGCAACCATCTGACAGGCTCGAACCTAACATGGAGTGACACTAATCCTAACACAAGGAAATAGCGGCTGTAGCAACCATCTGACAGGCTCGAACCCAACATGGAGTGACACTAATCCTAGCACAAGGAAATAGGGTCTGTAGCAACCATCTGATAGGCTCGAACCTAACATGGGGTGACACTAATCCTAACACAAGGAAATAGGGGCTGTAGCAACCATCTGACAGGCTCGAACCTAACATGGGGTGACACTAATCCTAACACAAGGAAATAGGGTATGTCGCAACCATCTGACAGGCTCGAACCTAACATGGGGTGACACTAATCCTAACACAAGGAAATAGAGACTGTAGCAACCATCTGATAGGCTTGGACCCAACATGGACTGACACTAATCCTAACACAAGGAAATAGGGGCTGTAGCAACCATTTGACAGGCTCCAACCCAACATGGAGTGACACTAATCCTAACACAAGGAAATAGGGGCTGTAGAAACCATCTGACAGGCTCGAACCCAACATGGACTGACATTAATCCTAACACAAGGAAATAGGGGCTGTAGCAACCATCTGACAGGCTCGAACCTAACATGGAGTGACACTAATCCTAACACAAAGAAATAGGGGCTGTAGAAACCATCTGACAGGCTCGAACCCAACATGGACTGACACTAATCCTAACACAAGGAAATAGGGGCTGTAGCAACCATCTGACAGGCTCGAACCTAACATGGAGTGACACTAATCCTAACACAAGGAAATAGAGACTGTAGCAACCATCTGACAGGCTCGAACCTAACATGGGGTGACACTAATCCTAGCACAAGGAAATAGAGACTGTAGCAACCATCTGACAGGCTCGAACCCAACATGGAGTGACACTAATCCTAACAAAAGGAAATAGGGGCTGTAGCAACAATCTGACAGGCTCGAACCCAACATGGAGTGACACTAATCCTAACACAAGGAAATAGGGGCTGTAGCAACCATCTGACAGGCTCGAACCTAACATGGAGTGACACTAATCCTAACACAAGGAAATAGCGGCTGTAGCAACCATCTGACAGCCTCGAACCCAACATGGAGTGACACTAATCCTATCACAAGGAAATAGGGTCTGTAGCAACCGTCTGACAGGCTCGAACCTAACATGGGGTGACACTAATCCTAACACAAGGAAATAGCGGCTGTAGCAACCATCTGACAGGCTCGAACCCAACGTGGAGTGACACTAATCCTAAGACAAGGAAATAGAGACTGTAGCAACCATCTGACAGGCTCGAACCCAACATGGAGTGACACTAATCCTAACACAAGGAAATAGAGACTGTAGCAACCATCTGACAGGCTCGAACCCAACATGGAGTGACACTAATCCTAGCACAAGGAAATAGAGGCTGTAACAACCATCTGACAGGCTCGAACCCAACATTGAGTGAGACTAATCCAAGCACAAGGAAATAGAGACTGTAACAACCATCTGACAGAATCGAACCCAACATGGAGTGACACTAATCCTAACACAAGGAAATAGGGGCTGTAGCAAGCATCTGACAGGCTCGAACCTAACATGGAGTGACTCTAATATTAACACAAGGAAATAGGGGCTGTAGCAAGCATCTGGCAGGCTCGAACCCAACATGGAGTGACACTAATCCTAGCACAAGGAAATAGGGGCTGTAGCAACCATCTGACAGGCTCGAACCTAACATGGGTTGACACTAATCCTAGCACAAGGAAATAGAGACTGTAGCAACCATCTGACAGGCTCGAACCTAACATGGGGTGACACTAATCCTAACACAAGGAAATAGGGTCTGTAGCAACCATCTGACAGGCTCAAACCCAACATGGAGTGACTTTAATCCTAACACAAGGAAATAGAGACTGTAGCAACCATCTGACAGACTCAAACCTAACATGGAGTGACTCTAATATTAACACAAGGAAATAGGGGCTGTAGCAACCATCTGACAGGCTCGAACCCAACATGGAGTGACACTAATCCTAACACAAGGAAATAGGGGCTGTAGCAACCATCTGACAGGCTCGAACCCAACATGGAGTGACACTAATCCTCACACAAGGAAATAGAGACTGTAGCAAACATCTGACAGGCTCGAACCCAACATGGAGTGACACTAATCCTAACACAAGGAAATAGAGACTGTAGCAACCATCTGACAGGCTCGAACCCAACATGGAGTGACACTAATCCTAACACAAGGAAATAGGGGCTGTAGCAACCATCTGACAGGCTCGAACCCAACATGGAGTGACACTAATCCTAACACAAGGAAATAGAGACTGTAGCAACCATCTGACAGGCTCGAACCTAACATGGAGTGACACTAATCCTAACACAAGGAAATAGCGGCTGTAGCAACCATCTGACAGGCTCGAACCTAACATGGGGTGACACTAATCCTAACACAAGGAAGTAGAGACTGTAGCAACCATCTGACAGGCTCGAACCCAACATGGAGTGACACTAATCCTAACACAAGGAAATAGAGACTGTAGCAAGCATCTGACAGGCTCGAACCCAACATGGAGTGACACTAATCCTAACACAAGGAAATAGGGTCTGTAGCAACCATCTGACAGACTCGAACCTAACATGGGGTGACACTAATCCTAACACAAGGAAATAGGGGCTGTAGCAACCATCTGACAGGCTCGAACCCAACATGGAGTGACACTAATCCTAACACAAGGAAATAGAGACTGTAGCAACCATCTGACAGACTCGAACCTAACATGGAGTGACTCTAATATTAACACAAGGAAATAGAGACTGTAGCAAGCACCTGACAGGCTCGAACCCAACATGGAGTGACACTAATCCTAACACAAGGAAATAGGGTCTGTAGCAACCTTCTGACAGGCTCGAACCCAACATGGAGTGATACTAATATTAACACAAGGAAATAGAGACTGTAGCAACCGTCTGACAGGCTCGAACCTAACATGGGGTGACACTAATCCTAACACAAGGAAGTAGAGACTGTAGCAACCATCTGACAGGCTCGAACCCAACATGGAGTGACACTAATCCTAACACAAGGAAATAGGGTCTGTAGCAACCTTCTGACAGGCTCGAACCCAACATGGAGTGATACTAATATTAACACAAGGAAATAGAGACTGTAGCAACCGTCTGACAGGCTCGAACCCAACATGGAGTGACACTAATCCTAACACAAGGAAATAGAGACTGTAGCAATCATCTGACAGACTCGAACCTAATATGGAGTGACTCTAATATTAACACATGGAGATAGAGACTGTAGCAGCCATCTGACAGGCTCGAACCTAACATGGAGTGACACTAATCCTAACACAAGGAAATAGGGTCTGTAGCAACCTTCTGACAGGCTCGAACCCAACATGGAGTGATACTAATATTAACACAAGGAAATAGAGACTGTAGCAACCGTCTGACAGGCTCGAACCTAACATGGGGTGACACTAATCCTAACACAAGGAAATAGCGGCCGTAGCAACCATCTGACAGGCTCGATCCCAACATGGGGTGACACTAATCCTAACACAAGGAAATAGGGGCTGTAGCAACCATCTGACAGGCTCGAACCTAACATGGGGTGACATTAATCCTAACACAAGGAAATAGGGGCTGTAGCAACCATCTGACAGGCTTGAACCTAACAAGGGGTGACACTAATCCTAGCACTAGGAAATAGGGGCTGTAGCAAGCATCTGACAGGCTCACACCTAACATGGGGTGACACTAATCCTAACACAAGAAAATAGGGGCTGTAGCAAGCATCTGACAGGCTCGAACCCAACATGGAGTGACACTAATCCTAGCACAAGGAAATAGGGGCTGTAGCAACCATCTGACAGGCTCGAATCTAACATGGAGTGACACCAATCCTAACACAAGGTAATAGACACTGTAGCAACCATCTGACAGGCTCGAACCCTACATGGAGTGACACTAATCCTAACACAAGGAAATAGCGGCTGTAGCAACCATCTGACAGGCTCGAAGCTAACATGGAGTGACACTAATATTAACACAAGGAAATAGAGACTGTAGCAACCATCTGATAGGCTCGTACCCAACATGGAGTGACACTAATCCTAGCACAAGGAAATAGGGGCTGTAGCAACCATGTGACAGGCTCGAACCCAACATGGAGTGACACTAATCCTAACACAAGGAAATAGAGACTGTAGCAACCATCTGACAGGCTCGAACCTAACATGGAGTGACACTAATCCTAACACAAGGAAATAGAGACTGTAGCAACCATCTGACAGGTTCGAACCTAGCATGGGGTGACACTAATCCTAACACAAGGAAATAGCGGCTGTAGCAACCGTCTGACAGGCTCGAACCTAACATGGAGTGACACTAATCCTAGCACAAGGAAATAGGGGCTGTAGCAACCATCTGACAGGCTCGAATCCAACATGGAGTGACACTAATCCTAGCACAAGGAAATAGGGGCTGTAGCAACCATCTGACAGGCTCGAACCCAACATGGAGTGACACTAATCCTAACACAAGGAAATAGAGACTGTAGCAACAATCTGACAGGCTCGAACCCAACATGGAGTGACACTAATCCTAACACAAGGAAATAGAGACTGTAGCAACCATCTGACAGGCTCGGACCTAACATGGGGTGACATTAATCCTAACACAAGGAAATAGAGACTGTAGGAACCATCTGACAGGCTCGAACCCAACATGGTGTGACACTAATCCTAGCACAAGGAAATAGGGGCTGTAGCAACCATCTGACAGACTCGAACCCAACATGGAGTGACACTAATCCTAACACAAGGAAATAGAGACTGTAGCAACAATCTGACAGGCTTGAACCCAACATGGAGTGACACTAATCCTAACACAAGGAAATAGAGACTGTAGCAACAATCTGACAGGCTCGAACCCAACGTGGAGTGACACTAATCCTAACACAAGGAAATAGAGACTGTAGCAACAATCTGACAGGCTCGAACCCAACATGGGGTGACATTAATCCTAACACAAGGAAATAGATACTGTAGCAACCATCTGACAGGCTCGAACCCAACATGGAGTGACATTAATCCTAACACAAGGAAATAGAGACTGTAGCAACCATCTGACAGGCTCGAACCTAACATGGAGTGACACTAATCCTAGCACAAGGAAATAGAGACTGAAGCAACCATCTGACAGGCTCGAACCCAACATGGAGTGACACTAATCCTAACACAAGGAAGTAGAGACTGTAGCAACCATCTGACAGGCTCGAACCCAACATGGACTGACACTAATCCTAACACAAGGAAATAGAGACTGTAGCAACCATCTGACAGGCTCGAACCCAACATGGAGTGACACTAATCCTAACAAAGGGAAATAGAGACTGTAGCAACCATCTGACAGGCTCGAACCCAACATGGAGTGACACTAATCCTAACACAAGAAAAGAGAGACTGTAGCAACCATCTGATAGGCTCGAACCCAACATGGACTGACACTAATCCTAACACACGGAAATAGAGAATGTAGCAACCATCTGACTGGCTCGAACCTAACATGGGGTGACACTAATCCTAACACAAGGAAATAGCGGCTGTAGCAACCATCTGACAGGCTCGAACCTAACATGGAGTGACACTAATCCTAACACAAGGAAAGAGAGACTGTAGCAACCATCTGATAGGCTCGGACCCAACATGGAGTGACACTAATCCTAACACAAGGAAATAGAGACTGTAGCAACAATCTGACAGGCTCGAACCCAACATGGAGTGACACTAATCCTAAGACAAGGAAATAGAGACTGTAGCAACCATCTGACAGGCTCGAACCCAACATGGAGTGACACTAATCCTAAGACAAGGAAATAGCGGCTGTAGCAACCATCTGACATTCTCGAACCCAACATGGGGTGACACTAATCCTAACACAAGGAAATAACGGCTGTAGCAACCATCTGACAGGCTCGAACCTAACATGGGGTGACACTAATCCTAACACAAGGAAATAGAGACTGTAGCAATCATCTGATAGGCTCCAACCTAACATGGGGTGACACTAATCCTAACACAAGGAAATAGCGGCTGTAGCAACCATCTGACAGGCTCGAACCCAACATGGAGTGACACTAATCCTAACACAAGGAAATAGAGACTGTAGCAACCATCTGACAGGCTCGAACCTAACATGGGGTGACACTAATCCTAACACAAGGAAATAGAGACTGTAGCAACCATCTGATAGGCTCGAACCCAACATGGAGTGACACTAATCCTAGCACAAGGAAATAGAGACTGTAGCAACCATCTGACAGGCTCGAACCTAGCATGGAGTGACACTAATCCTAACACAAGGAAATAGGGGCTGTAGCAACCATCTGACAGGTTCGAACCCAACATGGAGTGACACTAATCCTAACACAAGGAAATAGAGACTGTAGCAACCATCTGACTGGCTCGAACCTAACATGGAGTGACACTAATCCTAACACAAGGAAATAGGGTCTGTAGCAACCATCTGACAGGCTCGAACCCAACATGGAGTGACTTTAATCCTAACACAAGGAAATAGAGAATGTAGCAACCATCTGACAGGCTCGAACCCAACGTGGAGTGACACTTATCCTAACAGAAGGAAATAGGGTCTGTAGCAACCATCTGACAGGCTCGAACCCAACATGGAGTGACACTAATCCTAACACAAGGAAATAGCGGCTGTAGCAACCATCTGACAGGCTCGAACCTAACATGGGGTGACACTAATCCTAACACAAGGAAATAGAGACTGTAGCAGCCATCTGACAGGCTCGATCCTAACATGGAGTGACACTAATCCTAACACAAGGAAATAGCGACTGTAGCAACCATCTGACAGGCTCGAACCCAACATGGAGTGACACTAATCCTAACAAAAGGAAATAGAGACTGTAGCAACCATCTGACTGGCTCGAACCTAACATGGGGTGACACTAATATTAACACAAGGAAATAGAGACTGTAGCAACCATCTGACAGGCTCGAACCCAACATGGAGTGACACTTATCCTAACACAAGGAAATAGGGGCTGTAGCAACCATCTGACATGCTCGAACCTAACATGGAGTGACACTAATCCTAACACAAGGAAATAGGGGCTGTAGCAACCATCTGACAGGCTCGATCCTAACATGGGGTGACACTAATCCTAGCACAAGGAAATAGAGACTGTAGCAACCATCTGACAGGCTCGAACCCAACATGGGGTGACACTAATCCTAGCACAAGGAAATAGAGACTGTAGCAACCATCTGACAGGCTTGAACCTAACATGGGGTGACACTAATCCTAACACAAGGAAATAGGGGCTGTAGCAACCATCTGACAGGCTCGAACCCAACATGGGGTGACACTAATCCTAACACAAGGAAATAGGGACTGTAGCAACCATCTGACAGGCTCGAACCCAACGTGGAGTGACACTAATCCTAGCACAAGGAAATAGGGTCTGTAGCAACCATCTGACAGGCTCGAACTTAACATGGGGTGACACGAATCCTAACACAAGGAAATAGCGGCTGTAGCAACCATCTGACAGGCTCGAACCCAACATGGAGTGACACTAATCCTAGCACAAGGAAATAGGGTCTGTAGCAACCATCTGACAGGCTCGATCCTAACATGGAGTGACACTAATCCTAACACAAGGAAATAGCGACTGTAGCAACCATCTGACAGGCTCGATCCTAACATGGAGTGACTCTAATATTAACACAAGGAAATAGGGGCTGTAGCAACCATTTGACAGGCTCGAACCCAACGTGGAGTGACACTAATCCTAACACAAGGAAATAGCAGCTGTAGCAACCATCTGACAGGCTCGAACCCAACATGGAGTGACACTAATCCTAACACAAGGAAATAGCGGCTGTAGCAACCATCTGACAGGCTCGAACCTAACATGGGGTGACACTAATCCTAACACAAGGAAATAGAGACTGTAGCAGCCATCTGACATGCTCGATCCTAACATGGAGTGACACTAATCCTAACACAAGGAAATAGCGACTGTAGCAGCCATCTGACAGGCTCGAACCCAACATGGAGTGACACTAATCCTAACACAAGGAAATAGGGTCTGTAGCAACCATCTGACAGGCTCGTACCCGACATGGAGTGACACTAATCCTAACACAAGGAAATAGGGTCTGTAGCAACCATCTGACAGGCTCGTTCCCGACATGGAGTGACACTAATCCTAACACAAGGAAATAGGGTCTGTAGCAACCATCTGACAGGCTCGTACCCGACATGGAGTGACACTAATCCTAACACAAGGGAATAGGGTCTGTAGCAACGATCTGACAGGCTCGAACCTAACATGGGGTGACACTAATATTATCACAAGGAAATAGAGACTGTAGCAACCATCTGACAGGCTCGAACCCAACATGGGGTGACACTAATCCTAGCACAGGGAAATAGAGACTGTAGCAACCATCTGACAGGCTTGAACCTAACATGGGGTGACACTAATCCTAACACAAGGAAATAGGGGCTGTAGCAACCATCTGACAGGCTCGAACCCAACATGGGGTGACACTAATCCTAACACAAGGAAATAGGGGCTGTAGCAACCATCTGACAGGCTCGAACCCAACATGGGGTGACACTAATCCTAACACAAGGAAATAGGGACTGTAGCAACCATCTGACAGGCTCGAACCCAACATGGGGTGACACTAATCCTAACACAAGGAAATAGCGGCTGTAGCAACCATCTGACAGGCTCGAATCCAACATGGGGTGACACTAATCCTAACACAAGGAAATAGCGGCTGTAGCAACCATCTGACAGGCTCGAACCTAACATGGAGTGACACTAATCCTAACACAAGGAAATAGAGACTGTAGCAACCATCTGACTGGCTCGAACCCAACATGGAGTGACACTAATCCTAACACAAGGAAATAGAGACTGTAGCAACCATCTGACAGGCTCGAACCCAACATGGAGTGACACTAATCCTAGCACAAGGAAATAGGGTCTGTAGCAACCATCTGACAGGCTCGAACCCAACATGGAGTGACACTAATCCTAACAAAAGGAAATAGAGACTGTAGCAACCATCTGACAGGCTCGAACCTAACATGGGGTGACACTAATCCTAGCACAAGGAAATAGGGTCTGTAGCAACCATCTGACAGGCTCGAACCCAACATGGAGTGACACTAATCCTAACACAAGGAAATAGGGTCTGTAGCAACCATCTGACAGGCTCGAACCCAACATGGAGTGACACTAATCCTAACACAAGGAAATAGCGGCTGTAGCAACCATCTGACAGGCTCGAACCCAACATGGAGTGACACTAATCCTAACAGAAGGAAATAGGGTCTGTAGCAACCATCTGACAGGCTCGAACCCAACATGGAGTGACACTAATCCTAACACAAGGAAATAGCGGCTGTAGCAACCATCTGACAGGCTCGAACCCAACATGGAGTGACACTAATCCTAACAGAAGGAAATAGGGTCTGTAGCAACCATCTGACAGGGTCGAACCCAACATGGAGTGACACTAATCCTAACACAAGGAAATAGCGGCTGTAGCAACCATCTGACAGGCTCGAACCTAACATGGGGTGACACTAATCCTAACACAAGGAAATAGAGACTGTAGCAGCCATCTGACAGGCTCCAACCTAACATGGAGTGACACTAATCCTAGCACAAGGAAATAGAGACTGTAGCAACCATCTGACAGGCTCGGACCTAACATGGGGTGACACTAATCCTAACACAAGGAAATAACGGCTGTAGCAACCATCTGACAGGCTCGAACCCAACATGGAGTGACACTAATCCTATCACAAGGAAATAGGGTCTGTAGCAACCGTCTGACAGGCTCGAACCTAACATGGGGTGACACTAATATTAACACAAGGAAATAGAGACTGTAACAACCATCTGACTGGCTCGAACCCAACATGGAGTGACACTTATCCTAACGCAAGGAAATAGGGGCTGTAGCAACCATCTGACATGCTCGAACCCAACATGGGGTGACACTAATCCTAACACAAGGAAATAGGGGCTGTAGCAACCATCTGACAGGCTCGAACCCAACATGGGGTGACACTAATCCTAACACAAGGAAATAGCGACTGTAGCAACCATCTGACAGGCTCGAACCTAACATGGAGTGACACTAATCCTAACACAAGGAAATAGGGGCTGTAGCAACCATCTGACAGGCTCGAACCCAACATGGAGTGACACTAATCCTAACACAAGGAAATAGAGACTGTAGCAACCATCTGACAGGCTCGAACCCAACATGGGGTGACATTAATCCTAACACAAGGAAATAGCGGCTGTAGCAACCGTCTGACAGGCTCGAACCTAACATGGAGTGACACTAATCCTAACACAAGGAAATAGCGGCTGTAGCAACCATCTGACAAGCTCGAACCTAACATGGAGTGACACTCATCCTAACACAAGGAAATAGCGGCTGTAGCAACCATCTGACAGGCTCGAACCCAACATGGACTGACACTAATCCTAACACAAGGAAATAGAGACTGTAGCAACCATCTGACAGGCTCGAACCTAACATGGGGTGACACTAATCCTAGCACAAGGAAATAGGGTCTGTAGCAACCATCTGACAGGCTCGAACCTAACATGGAGTGACACTAATCCTAACACAAGGAAATAGAGACTGTAGCAACAATCTGACAGGCTCGAACCCAACATGGAGTGACACTAATCCTAGCACAAGGAAATAGGGTCTGTAGCAACCATCTGACAGGCTCGAACCTAACATGGAGTGACACTAATCCTAACACAAGGAAATAGAGACTGTAGCAACAATCTGACAGGCTCGAACCCAACATGGAGTGACACTAATCCTAACACAAGGAAATAGGGGCTGTAGCAACCATCTGACAGGCTCGAACCCAACATGGACTGACACTCATCCTAACACAAGGAAATAGCGGCTGTAGCAACCATCTGACAGGCTCGAACCTAACATGGAGTGACACTCATCCTAACACAAGGAAATAGCGGCTGTAGCAACCATCTGACTGGCTCGAACCTAACATGGGGTGACACTAATCCTAACACAAGGAAATAGGGGCTGTAGCAACCATCTGACAGGCTCGAACCTAACATGGAGTGACACTAATATTAACGCAAGGAAATAGGGTCTGTAGCAACCATCTGACAGGCTCGAACCCAACATGGAGTGACACTAATCCTAACACAAGGAAATAGGGTCTGTAGCAACCATCTGACAGGCTCGAACCCAACATGGGGTGACACTAATCCTATCACAAGGAAATAGGGTCTGTAGCAACTTACTGACAGGCTCGAACCCAACATGGGGTGACACTAATCCTAGCACAAGGAAATAGGGGCTGTAGCAACCATCTGACAGGCTCGAACCCAACATGGAGTGACACTAATCCTAGCACAAGGAAATAGAGACTGTAGCAACCATCTGACAGGCTCCAACCTAACATGGAGTGACACTAATCCTAGCACAAGGAAATAGAGACTGTAGCAACCATCTGACAGGCTCGAACCCAACATGGAGTGACACTAATCCTAACACAAGGAAATAGGGGCTGTAGCAGCCATCTGACAGGCTCCAACCTAACATGGAGTGACACTAATCCTAGCACAAGGAAATAGAGACTGTAGCAACCATCTGACAGGCTCCAACCTAACATGGAGTGACACTAATCCTAGCACAAGGAAATAGAGACTGTAGCAACCATCTGACAGGCTCGAACCCAACATGGAGTGACACTAATCCTAGCACAAGGAAATAGGGGCTGTAGCAACCATCTGACAGGCTCCAACCTAACATGGAGTGACACTAATCCTAGCACAAGGAAATAGAGACTGTAGCAACCATCTGACAGGCTCGAACCCAACATGGAGTGACACTAATCCTAACACAAGGAAATAGGGGCTGTAGCAGCCATCTGACAGGCTCGAACCCAACATGGGGTGACACTAATCCTAGCACAAGGAAATAGCGGCTGAAGCAACCATCTGACAGGCTCGAACCTAACATGGAGTGACACTAATCCTAGCACAAGGAAATAGGGTCTGTAGCAACCATCTGACAGGCTCGAACCCAACGTGGAGTGACACTAATCCTAGCACAAGGAAATAGGGTCTGTAGCAACCATCTGACAGGCTCGAACCCAACGTGGAGTGACACTAATCCTAGCACAAGGAAATAGGGGCTGTAGCAACCATCTGACAGGCTCGAACCCAACGTGGAGTGACACTAATCCTAGCACAAGGAAATAGGGTCTGTAGCAACCATCTGACAGGCTCGAACCCAACGTGGAGTGACACTAATCCTAGCACAAGGAAATAGGGTCTGTAGCAACCATCTGACAGGTTCCAACCCAACATGGGGTGACACTAATCCTAGCACAAGGAAATAGGGGCTGTAGCAACCATCTGACAGGCTCGAACCTAACATGGGGTGACACTAATCCTAACACAAGGAAATAGGGGCTGTAGCAACCATCTGACAGGCTCGAACCTAACATGGGGTGACACTAATATTAACACAAGGAAATAGCGGCTGTAGCAGCCATCTGACAGGCTCGAACCTAACATGGGGTGACACTAATCCTAACACAAGGAAATAGGGGCTGTAGCAGCCATCTGACAGGATCGAACCTAACATGGAGTGACACTAATCCTAGCACAAGGAAATAGGGTCTGTAGCAACCATCTGACAGGCTCGAACCCAACGTGGAGTGACACTAATCCTAGCACAAGGAAATAGGGTCTGTAGCAACCATCTGACAGGTTCGAACCCAACATGGGGTGACACTAATCCTAGCACAAGGAAATAGGGGCTGTAGCAACCATCTGACAGGCTCGAATCTAACATGGGGTGACACTAATCCTAACACAAGGAAATAGGGGCTGTAGCAACCATCTGACAGGCTCGAACCTAACATGGGGTGACACTAATCCTAGCACAAGGAAATAGCGGCTGTAGCAGCCATCTGACAGGCTCGAACCCAACATGGGGTGACACTAATCCTAGCACAAGGAAATAGGGTCTGTAGCAACCATCTGACAGGTTCGAACCCAACATGGGGTGACACTAATCCTAGCACAAGGAAATAGGGGCTGTAGCAACCATCTGACAGGCTCGAACCCAACGTGGAGTGACACTAATCCTAACACAAGGAAATAGGGTCTGTAGCAACCATCTGACAGGTTCGAACCCAACATGGGGTGACACTAATCCTAGCACAAGGAAATAGGGGCTGTAGCAACCATCTGACAGGCTCGAACCCAACGTGGAGTGACACTAATCCTAACACAAGGAAATAGGGGCTGTAGCAACCATCTGACAGGCTCGAACCTAACATGGGGTGACACTAATCCTAACACAAGGAAATAGGGGCTGTAGCAACCATCTGACAGGCTCGAACCTAACATGGGGTGACACTAATCCTAGCACAAGGAAATAGAGACTGTAGCAACCATCTGACAGGCTCGAACCCAACATGGAGTGACACTAATCCTAACACAAGGAAATAGGAGCTGTAGAAACCATCTGACAGACTTGAACCTAACATGGAGTGACACTTATCCTAACACAAGGAAATAGGGACTGTAGCAACCATCTGACAGGCTCGAACCTAACATGGAGTGACACTAATCCTAACACAAGGAAATAGGGGCTGTAGCAACCATCTGACAGGCTCGAACCCAACATGGGGTGACACTAATCCTAACACAAGGAAATAGTGTCTGTAGCAACCATCTGACAGGCTCGAACCTAACATGGGGTGACACTAATCCTAACACAAGGAAATAGCGGCTGTAGCAACCATCTGACAGGCTCGAACCTAACATGGAGTGACACTAATCCTAACAAAAGGAAATAGTGTCTGTAGCAACCATCTGACAGGCTCGAACCCAACATGGAGTGACACTAATCCTAACACAAGGAAATGGGGTCTGTAGCAACCATCTGACAGGCTCGAACCCAACATGGAGTGACACTAATCCTAACACAAGGAAATAGAGACTGTAGCAACCATCTGACAGGCTCGAACCTAACATGAGGTGACACTAATCCAAACACAAGGAAATAGAGACTGTAGCAACCATCTGATAGGCTCGAACCCAACATGGAGTGACACTAATCCTAACACAAGGAAATAGAGACTGTAGCAACCATCTGACAGGCTCGAACCTAACATGGAGTGACACTAATCCTAACACAAGGAAATAGAGACTGTAGCAACCATCTGACAGGCTCGAACCCAACATGGAGTGACACTAATCCTAACACAAGGAAATGGGGTCTGTAGCAACCATCTGACAGGCTCGAACCTAACATGGAGTGACACTAATCCTAACACAAGGAAATAGGGGCTGTAGCAACCATCTGACGGGCTCGAACCTAACATGGGGTGACACTAATCCTAGCACAAGGAAATAGAGACTGTAGCAACCATCTGACAGGCTCGAACCCAACATGGAGTGACACTAATCCTAACACAAGGAAATAGGAGCTGTAGAAACCATCTGACAGACTTGAACCTAACATGGAGTGACACTAATCCTAACACAAGGAAATAGTGTCTGTAGCAACCATCTGACAGGCTCGAACCCAACATGGGGTGACACTAATCCTAACACAAGGAAATAGTGTCTGTAGCAACCATCTGACAGGCTCGAACCTAACATGGAGTGACACTAATCCTAACACAAGGAAATAGCGGCTGTAGCAACCATCTGACAGGCTCGAACCTAACATGGAGTGACACTAATCCTAACACAAGGAAATAGTGTCTGTAGCAACCATCTGACAGGCTCGAACCCAACATGGAGTGACACTAATCCTAACACAAGGAAATAGCGGCTGTAGCAACCATCTGACAGGCTCGAACCTAACATGGAGTGACACTAATCCTAACAAAAGGAAATAGTGTCTGTAGCAACCATCTGACAGGCTCGAACCCAACATGGAGTGACACTAATCCTAACACAAGGAAATGGGGTCTGTAGCAACCATCTGACAGGCTCGAACCCAACATGGAGTGACACTAATCCTAACACAAGGAAATAGAGACTGTAGCAACCATCTGACAGGCTCGAACCCAACATGGAGTGACACTAATCCTAACACAAGGAAATAGGGGCTGTAGCAACCATCTGACAGGCTCGAACCTAACATGGGGTGACACTAATCCTAACACAAGGAAATAGAGACTGTAGCAACCATCTGACAGGCTCGAACCCAACATGGGGTGACACTAATCCTAACACAAGGAAATAGCGGCTGTAGCAACCATCTGACAGGCTCGAACCTAACATGGAGTGACACTAATCCTAACAAAAGGAAATAGCGGCTGTAGCAACCATCTGACAGGCTCGAACCCAACATGGGGTGACACTAATCCTAACACAAGGAAATAGCGGCTGTAGCAACCATCTGACAGGCTCGAACCTAACATGGAGTGACACTAATCCTAACACAAGGAAATAGCGGCTGTAGCAACCATCTGACAGGCTCGAACCTAACATGGAGTGACACTAATCCTAACAAAAGGAAATAGTGTCTGTAGCAACCATCTGACAGGCTCGAACCCAACATGGAGTGACACTAATCCTAACACAAGGAAATGGGGTCTGTAGCAACCATCTGACAGGCTCGAACCCAACATGGAGTGACACTAATCCTAACACAAGGAAATAGTGTCTGTAGCAACCATCTGACAGGCTCGAACCCAACATGGAGTGACACTAATCCTAACACAAGGAAATAGAGACTGTAGCAACAATCTGACAGGCTCGAACCCAACATGGAGTGACACTAATCCTAACACAAGGAAATAGAGACTGTAGCAACCATCTGACAGGCTCGAACCTAACATGGAGTGACACTAATCCTAACACAAGGAAATAGGGGCTGTAGCAACCATCTGACAGGCTCGAACCTAACATGGGGTGACACTAATCCTAACACAAGGAAATAGGGGCTGTAGCAACCATCTGATAGGCTCGAACCCAACATGGAGTGACACTAATCCAAACACAAGGAAATAGAGACTGTAGCAACCATCTGATAGGCTCGAACCCAACATGGAGTGACACTAATCCTAACACAAGGAAATAGAGACTGTAGCAACCATCTGACAGGCTCGAACCTAACATGGGGTGACACTAATCCAAACACAAGGAAATAGAGACTGTAGCAACCATCTGATAGGCTCGAACCCAACATGGAGTGACACTAATCCTAACACAAGGAAATAGAGACTGTAGCAACCATCTGACAGGCTCGAACCTAACATGGAGTGACACTAATCCTAACACAAGGAAATAGGGGCTGTAGCAACCATCTGACGGGCTCGAACCTAACATGGAGTGACACTAATCCTAACACAAGGAAATAGAGACTGTAGCAACCATCTGATAGGCTCGAACCTAACATGGGGTGACACTAATCCTAGCACAAGGAAATAGAGACTGTAGCAACCATCTGATAGGCTCGAACCTAACATGGGGTGACACTAATCCTAGCACAAGGAAATAGAGACTGTAGCAACCATCTGACAGTCTCGAACCTAACATGGGGTGACACTAATCCTAACACAAGGAAATAGCGGCTGTAGCAACCATCTGACAGGCTCGAACCTAACATGGAGTGACACTAATCCTAACACAAGGAAATAGAGACTGTAGCAACCATCTGACAGGCTCGAACCTAACATGGAGTGACACTAATCCTAACACAAGGAAATAGCGGCTGTAGCAACCATCTGACAGGCTCGAACCTAACATGGAGTGACACTAATCCTAACACAAGGAAATAGAGACTGTAGCAACCATCTGACAGGCTCGAACCTAACATGGAGTGACACTAATCCTAACACAAGGAAATAGAGACTGTAGCAACCATCTGACCGTCTCGAACCTAACATGGAGTGACACTAATCCTAACACAAGGAAATAGAGACTGTAGCAACCATCTGACAGGCTCGAACCTAACATGGAGTGACACTAATCCTAACACAAGGAAATAGAGACTGTAGCAACCATCTGACAGGCTCGAACCTAACATGGGGTGACACTAATCCTAACACAAGGAAATAGAGACTGTAGCAACCATCTGACAGGCTCGAACCTAACATGGAGTGACACTAATCCTAACACAAGGAAATAGGGGCTGTAGCAACCATCTGACGGGCTCGAACCTAACATGGGGTGACACTAATCCTAGCACAAGGAAATAGAGACTGTAGCAACCATCTGACAGTCTCGAACCTAACATGGGGTGACACTAATCCTAACACAAGGAAATAGAGACTGTAGCAACCATCTGACAGTCTCGAACCTAACATGGGGTGACACTAATCCTAACACAAGGAAATAGCGGCTGTAGCAACCTACTGACAGGCTCGAACCCAACATGGAGTGACGCTAATCGTGACACTCACAGAGGCATTCTCAAAATCAATAGAAAGATGACAGTTCAAATGTTTTTCCGGAAGGGGGGATGAATAGCGCCAAATGACTGGATACAAAGCAATGAAACATTCTTCGATCTTGTGAATTCTTTTAAATAATTAGGGATCACTTTTCAACCACCTGCTTATTCCTTCAGAAGTAATGTGAGGGAAAAGTACTTGGCAGCTATCAGAAACATTATTACGTCACCGATGCCACTAAATTTCCTGTAAGAACAGTAATGACGCTATTCTGTGCAAAGGTTCTTCCCGCCCTAACTTATGGGTTGGAACTGTTATGGGATTACCTAACTTTATCCGACCTCAGAGTTGTAGAGAGTGTCAAGGTGAGATTCTTGAAAAGAACTTTGGGAATCTCAAAAATGTCACACTCCAGGCTGACATATGAACTAGCTGGAGCAACATTTCTTATCGATGATTTAAGAATTAGATTACAATTGCCCTCTACAAGATACGAACTGGAATTCCTAAGGATGAGACATAGAAAGGGAGCAGAAATTGACCTGGAATTCTATGGAACTAATGCCATGTCTAATAAAAATGTAATGAGGAGTGCTGTGAATAGACTTGCAGTACCCGGCTGTGCATGTGCATATTATGTGCTAAACGGTGTGAATGCTCTTGTTGGTTTGCTCCAAAATGCGCAGTTCCTTTATTATTAAACCACCATAGCTGCCTGGTTAGACAAAGAAAAAGCAGTGATGCTCCACTAACCCACACAAAGTGTACGACGTGCTAACCACACATAACCCCACCCAAAATACATGTTTTAAGTCCTATTTTGAAAACTTGTAGTTTGGTTTACCAGCTGGCCGGGGGGAAGAGACGACGCCAAGATAGCAAGCTACCACTCGCTCCAGGGTAGCCACCCTAAACATGAGCGGACTATTTGAATTTGTGTGTCCATCTTGTCACTTTTACTGACGCGAGATTGGTTCCACCGAGTGAGCTCCACGATGCTGTTGCTACGCAGAGTTTTCATGAAGACGCGGGACACTTTTCCGTTTCGACTCACCAGGGTTGCTATTGTCTCCGGCTTCAGAAATGACGCCACGCACTGATATGCGAGCTGATTGGTTATCAAGCAAAATTTCCGGTCTTCTCAAACGACGCCAAGCCCCCTAATGACGAGCAGTAGAACGGAGACGCTTCTCAGAAGCTGTAGGCTAAGCTGGTTGTCACATCTGGAACCACTAGGCCCAGGCACCGGGGTAATTGTTACCCAAAGTACATATAGTTCAATCGGGGACCCAAATGATGATTTCCCACTCCCATGTGTCTTAAGTTCTGGGACCACAGGGTTCGATGCCAGGCTAGGGGTTTAATGCGTGGAGATTTGTGCCGATTGGCACAGCAACTTTGGGTGTGTGTCTGATAACCGGTGTTAATTGTGATGGTTGTTTAACTGTAATTCAGGTTAGAACTGCTGGCGATCAATTTCAAGTACTTCCTACTTTTGCTACCAAATGCTAACGTCAACGATACCTACTGTAGCAACGAACTTCGCTTATAGATGCCACTGCAACCTGCACTTGGTGGCAAACATTGAAACTTATTAGAGCATTAATAAATCTAACCTACAAATTTAGCTTTACACCATTGTAGTTAGTGGAAGGTTCTTTTACTTCTGCTCCGAAGGTAGGCATACAGAGGGATTTTTAATACTCTTAAAAAACCGACGACTTTGGCCGGGTTTGAACCCGCGATCTTGGGCAACTATGTCACCGAAGCCACCGAGGAAAGAATTCATGAATAACTGTAAAACAAAAATATTGGAATCAGAAACCTGTATGGACATGACTTGTGTTCCTTAGGAAGCACAATAACCAGTGATGGACCAAGCAAAGTAGGTTGGCGCAGGCAAGGAAAGGAATCTGTTGATATCGAATATAGATTTGGATACTAGGATGTCATTTTTGAAGGAGGAGAATTGAAGCATACAGGAGAATGATGAAGATCAGATGGGAAGATAGTGTTACAAATGAAGAGGTATTGAGACAATTGGGAGAGGAGAGATGTTTCTGGCGACTGCTAATGAAGAGAAGAGATAGGTTGGTAGGACACATACGAAGACACCCAGACTTAGTTATAGAAGAAAGGGTCGAGGATAAGGATAACCAAGGTTAGAATATGTTAAACGGATTGCCTTGGATGTGGGGTGGGTAGCTATGTAGAGATGAAATGATTAGCTCGGGACAGGGAAGCATGGAGGTCTGCATCAAACCAGTCCAAAGACAGAACATGTTCACAATGTTCGTATAATATTCATTCACCTTTCATTTGACAATATGAGTAGTATAATGTTCACTTTTCAAACTCTTAATATTTCAGTTCCCTGTAAACAATTCGTATTTCAACTTTTATAATAGACCATTGCTTTCCAAGATTTCGCTATATAATCATAATGTAGCATAAGTGTTGCGTAACTCCCAAGAAATACAACTGTTCATTGAACAGGCTTCAGATCTCCCCTCCACCCCTCTTCTCTCTTTGTAAGCGTCCTGCTCAATTTTCGTGGCTAGACTCACGTGCGAGTTTGCAAAAACAAATTTTCCTTGCAAATTCTTTCTTTGTACCGTTATCTTGAAACATGGGAAATTTTTCTAGAATTCTTTTCTTTCTTTTGTAATTATTGGAAGTAATTATATCTCGTAATTTCAATAATTACCCTTTCTAATTTTTCTATTGGCTGCTTGTTTCATGTTGCAATGTATTTAAATAATAGTAATGTTCTGGGTAAACCAACAACAACATGCCCCACCTTTGGGCAATCAATGTAACTAAATTCTTTCTTTCTAGTAATATAATAATGTTCGGGGTCGATATAGCGTTAAACACGCAAAGAAATACAATACTTTTAATACTTGTGTGTCTACACGTAAGCATCGTATCCACAACTACCTTCATGAGGAAAAGGCCCCTCATAATTCTTATCTTCTCGCATTTTTTTAAAACATCTTCTTCTACATCACCATACGTCCAAAACACTTCATCTTATTCCTCATTTATCTTAACCTTCCATACATTCATTATTTTCTAACGTAATATAACCCACTTCAATTAAAACAAGCCATCCATCTTCACCCCAACAAGCAGACTAATCCATAATTCTCAACAAACCTACTACATTTCTTTCCATCTTAACAAACAGATAATCTCTTCTGAGAGGCGTACAGATGGACGCGGACCTTTGAGACCTAAGTCGAGACCTTTAACACATGTCGAACTAGCTGGAGCACCGACCATACAATGACTACACTTTTCGAGTAAAGGTTGTAGAATAAATTTTAATATCAAAACAAGGCATAGCAAAGGGGAAACGAGGGGTGCATGAAATGGTAAGATGAGGGGTGAAGGGGCTGTTATAAATAGTACACATGATTATAAAACAGTAAACAATAAAATGTAAGACACACACAATAAAGATCTATAAAAGAGAAGATGCTGACGACGAGGAGGTGCCTAAGTCACTGGAGATCATTCAGTAGAGGGGCATAAATTAACAATAGTGTTAATAGTACGTTTCGTTCCACCACAGGCTGACTACAAGAAGGTAGTCAGAAGAATCATTCTGAGAAGTATATGAAAACGTGTATCCCACGAACCTTCTATCCGACCACCCTTATATTAAACTGTATGTCACAACAACTACCCAAAGAAACAAACCCATACAATAACAACGACCCTTAAATGTCACTTCAAGAAACACAAATTAATACATGACTTCCATAACGACAACACTTCAAAAACATGACGTGCCGTGACATACAAACCCCAAAGAGAAACATAGATCGGTTCAGTAAAATAAACAAAGACAAACTCCCAAATAAAGATAAAACAAAACGATTTCATGGGCAGGTAGAATAAAACTTCTCTCGAACAAAAGCACAAGATTCAGTTACCTTACGAGATATCAAATAAGCGTCAATTGCAGTCCCAGACACGTACAACGAACACACATTCCATAATCTCGGAAGAGTAACCAATATACCTCATTTAATAACGTAAATGGCATCACACATTGCTTGCTGACTGAAAGCCACAACAAAACAGAACAGCACTAAACATGACCCTCGGCCTTCAGTCAAATTCCCACTTAAACAAATAACATAAACCCACCCTTAACATAAGTCCAGAACCGTGATTATAAATGAGACATATTTCAGACGCATACATGGTAGTGTCTGCCTGTCTCTAAGGATAAAAGGAAAACCTATACGGTCATCCTAGGAGTTGCACAAATGCAGACACTGAAAAATTAAACCCTTAAAACATTTAAATAAACTTGATGTGGGTTCCGACCATACAGAAGAAATATCCAAGGCAATTGAACGAACACACCTACCCTCGTCAGAATACAAACCGCGAAACTAACCTAAAGATACCAGTCCCTAAAGGTCCTCGAAAAATCCCATACTTTTACAAGGGGTTAGGAACTGGTAAGAAACATCTCTCAAAATTACAAACACGTTTCATGACATAAACAATCGCAAGAACATGCACTAAATAAAACTCTACTAGATACCGAAATAAAACAACAACAACAAGAACCCCTTTAAAATTAAAAGTCCTCTCGGCACGCCGGAAGGCGGAGGTAGATTTCACCGGACAAACTTGGGGATAGGCGAAAATAGGCAGAATATGCAGGTTTTCGTAGAAGGATCAGACCTCATTTTTTGCGAGAAAGTATTTTATAATTGGAGATTAATTAACTTTGTTTTTCGTCATTTTATGCATATTTTAAACATTTTATTGTCTTATGGGGACGGTAACCTTCTTGTCATTTGGGGTCCATTTTTATACTTGTGGTCACACTGTCCTTATGCAAGGTTTCGACACTGATGTGTAACTATGTAACGGTCTGTTACTTCTTCACGCAAAATTATATCTCCCGCAGAGATTTTGATTGGTTCCTCAGTTTAGGGGCTGCGACAACGCGGTCATGAAACCTCGTGTACTTAGGGTGAGTGTAGAATCTGTCTGATAAACGGTGTGAATTGTGATGGCTGTATTAGTGTGTAATTCAGGTAAGGACTGCAGACGGTCAATTTCAAGCAGTAGTTCCTAATGTTGCTACCAGATAATACCGTCAACGACACCTAGCTGTGAACTTGGCTACTAGATGCCACCGCAACCAGCAACGAACATTGGAACTTCCCCTCCAAAGGAAAGCATACTGAGGGATTTTTAGTGCTCTTAGAAAATCCGTCGACTTTGGCCGGCTTTGAACCCGCAACCTTGGGCATAGAAGTTCAGCATGCTACCAGTTACGTCACCGAAGCCGCTTCACAATTAGTCAGATGGAAATCTGAATCTGATCTCGTGCAAGTGCGTTGTCATGGCAAAGTCTGATGGCTCATCCCTCATCAATTTAGTAGTGTTGCCATGGCAACCTCTGATAGCTCTTGGCATTTTCTTATAATTCCGAAATCATTTTTCTCATCCCTTGGCGTAATGGTGGGTCATATAAGAAATTCTTTCAGACAAAAGTTTTAGGTAATTATTAGGGGAATATTGTCCATTTTGTATGGTTTTGATATTGTGCCTATTAAGAGAGATATGATTAATGTTTCCCGAAAAACCCACTTTTTTCCACCCCTTTGGTCAATGGTTGGTGCTATAAAAAAACTCTTCAAATATAAATTTTTGGGCTTTATCCAACACATAGTATGAACGTTGAATGGATTCGATATTTCACATACTAAGAGAGTTATAGCAATATTTCACTTTTTCGAGAAAAAAAAAAAGCCCCCTATTTTCACCCCCTTCGACCGATTTAGCCCAGTAACGAACTCGACCGAGATTTTATAGGTATACATATTCGGTAAAAAATTCAAAGTGATTGGTGCAAAATTACGGCAGTTATCGTGTCCACAAGAAACTGATATACCTATATATATATATATATACATATACATACATAAATTATATATAAACTTTTGAACTGACGGTGGTTTTGGGGTCTGGGGGATGTGAAACGCGAAGATATGTCGAAGTTTTCCGGAAGTCAAAACATGGTACCCATTGCAATAGTTAGCTTTCTAATGAAATCTACCTAATAAACCCATAAACAAGCAATTCGATTCTCCACTACGTACGTGTATAAACAAACTAGGGAACAAAATAAACATCAAATAACCTCAAAGAAAAACATGAGCGATCTCCAGTTTAACCCTACCTTTTGCAAGTTAAATGAAGGGACCTTTTAACACTGAAACTGGGGAAAAAACATTGATAATAATCTTCTTCAAAGCACTATTATACAAATGATCATTTCCATTTAGCTGATAGCCTCGAGACGTTCTAGAAGACCTCCGATGATTATATTATTTTATCATCATTTCATATTTCAAGAATTCTCAACTATGAGACAAAGCCGGAATCTCGCGGTTTCTCCCCAACATTTATAGCTTCGTAAATCATTTTATCACGGAACATTTTAATAGAACTGCTGGCAGTAGTGGTTATATCGTTAGACCATCTTTTTTCTCTCTGTCTTAACAATTCTGTCGCGATAACAATCTTAGTCTAAGATGGTTTCTCCATCGTGGGCGCTTTCCTTTTCAAAACGAGCCGAAATTATGATCTCTCAGATGTCCTCTAGTGACCGCAAGTGTCGAACAGATCTTCCGTATCATCTTCCATTCTCTATCCATAGTAACACTGAATAAGACATAACACTCCGCAACAAACAGACTAAAAAAACAACACACTATCTTAAAAGGAATATAGAAACTACATTGGGCAAAGCCCCCGGCCACCTATTGCTGGATCACCACAAAGAATCTAGTTGGCAAATGCACTAAACTCCTTGCAGTGCCCCATCAACAGGTGGTCATGCTTCTAATACTATGTCAAGGCTAAAACGTGAGGGTTAATCTTGTATCCAAATACTGTGGCATCTCCCTTTCTACTGGTTCTGCTTCACGTGCACAAGACAAGCCCGTCCCGAGCTAGGCACACTCTGTTGTCACCACTACCTGAGCGAGTTTTGTTTCTTCCTTTCTTGCCACTGCCTTTATCTCCCCTTAAATGAAAACAAACTTTGTGGAGCGATACTAACAATGGCTCTGCATGTCGTGCACATTGCCCGTTTTGCAAGTATAATTTCTTTCTTCGATCCTCGGCATTTGTCTTCTCTTCTACATCTTATCTGTCTTCATGAAAATACCATTTGATCAGTTTGAAAAGCGGAGACGTTAATTGTTCCAACATACTGAGCAGCCTGTATTCAGGTAAGTATCAACCATTGTCACAGCAGAGTGCGGTACTTACTGCTTGAGTGGATCAGAGGAATACATTAGATGGGGGATCATATCGTTGGTCATTTCTAAGTTTTGCAACATTAAAATTAACAGTGGGTGCTCAATCCCTTTGCTGACGGGTTCTTGACTGTAGCATTCTACTATTGTGTGTTGGATGCACACAATACAAGTAATAATACATTGAAAAGACTAAATATTTCTCTTATCAGCTGGTCTAAGCAGGACAACGGACGAGGTCCAACCATAACTGTGAGTGGTATTGTTTGTCGCAGTCACTAACCCCTGCTCCAAGGGGTCATGTCATGAGTCTGCAGTGTGCTTCAGCGGAGGCGTTGTGAGCTTGGATGGTGTGGGGCATTCCTGTCTCTGTCCTAATGGATTCACCAAGACCATCACCAACACCCACAAGGACTCTGAACAGGTGAGTTCTACATTCTTAAAATAAAAAGATCCATTTATTTTTCAACTAGGGGTGCGAAGGTTGGCAACCATGATGTGTCTGTCCCATCCAGCTTGCCTTCCGGCTGTTCTTTTTATTAAGGTATGCTGCTTTCCGGCATTTGACAGCAGTTAAACTTGGCAAAGTTAAAAGCAATAACGTTGCCAATATTCAAGAAGGTGTGTGGAAACTAGTGAGGAATTGCTGCCAACATCATGGAAAGAGTACTAGAGGAACAGTTTGGGTTCAGAAGGGAAAGATCAACAGTGGAATCTATTTGTGTTGTAAGACAAGCTATGGGAATATGGAAAAGACATGATAAGGCATATGATAGTGTCCTTGAGACAAGAGTTTAGGAAAGGCTAACACAAATGATAAAAGCGATGTGCAGTAATTGAATGTGCTCCCATCAGAAAGTTGCAAGCGCCAATGTTCTTTATCCCCTTCTCCCGTCATCTGCCGGGGAACATCAACTTTCCAGGGAGTTATGAGGAGTCGAAATTGGGGGTCAGTACCAGAATGTTGCAAGTGAGCAAAAAATGGCAACACAAATGCACGTGTCACCAATGGGCTCCATGTTTATTCATACAAATAAAGGCAAGAAAGAAGGACATTGTGTTACAAGGAAATGATTGAGGAACGGAAAGCAGGTCAGTGATAAGAAGTCTCCAAGGGACGTGTGTTATTGTGAGTGTGTAGTGCTGCCCTCTGAGCTGCATCGAGGAACACCACATTATAAACAAACCAATAATACTGTAATATATAATTTTCTTTAGAAAGACTTACTCATGTGGTAGTTTTGGTAATGGGATCCAGCCTGACATAAATAAGATATCATTTTCAAGAAAGCAGCATATAATCACTCCCTGGGACAATGGCTCTTCACTCCCTTCACAATGGACATCCAGTACTTAGCTTCTTATGTAACTTCTGGCAACTCAATTCCAATCTCTTCATACAGATTAGTTTTCTCCGACTGTCGTAACACTCCCCAATCTAAATTCAATCACGACGACATCTTCTTATATCATTTCATTGTCATCTCTATCTCTTCTCCCCGAGTAAACAATTTGCTTTGCTTTCTTGACCATCTCATTCCTTAGTTCTCCAAATCACCACTGCTACATTCCAAAGCCGCAGTAGCCAATTGCACGTCTTAGTAATAGCTTCATTGGTCGTGCGTTTCCCTACGATATTGGCTTGCATGTTACCTTCTCTATAGTTTCCTTACTCCATGCTAGGTGGTGTGCAGCATGTCTCGTGGACCAAAGCCCAAGTCGTGCGACCTGCAGTGCATCAAGGGCCGCTGCGAGATGACCTCTGAGGGCCCCATCTGTGTCTGCCAGCCCATGTTCGAGGGTGATCGCTGTCAGCATTACATTTGCTCTGGTTATTGCCACAACAAGGGGACCTGCTTCGAAGATCTGATAGCCCATGTGCCAGAAGGGGCGCCTATCCCAGTCAAGGTTAGTTATCCTAGCTCTCAGCTACGCCATCTTGCCATTCATCAGCTGAAGATCAACGCCTTATTTTGATAAGGCTTATGAGATCTGTGCGTGTCCCTAATACAGTATAGGCTAATCTAAGCGACATACTACTACCTCAGCCGACCTCGACTATGCCTATTTCCCCAATCCAACATGCTGGCTGCACAGAATATACAAGGGTTGTTTTTTTAGTTTTGGCTACGATGCTCCTGCTTTATGTTGTTACCTGTATCCCCTCCCTTAGAGCACATGACCTCCATTCGTAAGCAGTGGCGCCTGTTAGATGAGTAGTTGTGGGCAAGCGCTCGCGCAAGACAGTCGCAATGTTTTCGTAGCAGGAGCAGAGAACGTGGATAAAAATTCAGTGTGCTAGGGGTCGCACGGCTCGAGAGTACCACCAAGGACTGCACGAGGTGTGCGGTGCAGCAGCGTTACCTTACAGAACGGTAGCAAGATGGGTTGCAGACTTTCGAGATGGGCGCGAACGTGTGGAGGACAAGCCTCGATCTGGTCACCCACCAGCAAGTGATACAAATGTGCCGCGTTAGTGGAGGGGGATCGGAACGTAATGATTCACCAATTAGAGCAAGATACCGGACTGGCGCATTCAGCTGTCCTCCACATCCTGAAGGACTTACTGAAAATGAGGAAGATTGCGACCAAATGGGTTCCGCATGACTTAACCGACATGCACAAATGGCTGCGATGACGCTTGTCGTACGCACTTGCAGCGTTATGAGCGCGAAGGAGAGGACTTCTTACGGCGTATCATAACCATTGACAAGACGTTGGCCAAATCTTATGAGCCACAGTTGAAGCGCCAATCGAATGAGTGGGGGCACCACGGGTCACCACGAAAACAAACAGTTCGACAAACCCCCACCAATGTGAAGATAATGTTGATTCTTGCCTACGATTGGGATGGTGTGATCAATAAACATACCGTTCCCCCAGGGCAAACCGATAATGCGTCGTACTATTGTTCGTTTCTGCAAGACCATCTCCTAGCAGCTCTGAGAAGGAAACGGCGACACCACATGGATACTGCGCACATCGTTCCGCATGACAATGCTAGGGCACACACAGCAGGAGTTGTGTCGGCATTGTTGGATCGCTGGGGCTGGGAGGTGCTCTATCATCCCCCCTACTCTCCCGACTTTGATCTCATCCCGAAGATGAAGGAGCCACTTCGCGGTAACTGCTACCCTACAATTGAAGATGTTGTGCAGGTTGCCGAGCGCTCTCTTCGCACCATCGATAGATTGGGCAGTGCCAAAGGAATCCAACAGTTTCCGCGTCGCTGGGACACGTTGTACGCAGTGCTGGAGACTACATCGAGGGCCTATGACCCTTGGAACCATGTAGGTGTGTTATTTATCAATTTATAACTGTTGCCAAAACTAAAAAAGCAACCTATGTATCATCGGCTTTCTATATCTCCGACACTATTACAGAGATCACCCTGACATTTTGTGCATTGATAAAGGGTACGACTATAAGTTCACCTATGAGACTTTCAAAACCCTGTTAAGTACAAAACTAATATGGTGGCCAAGCAAATTTTAATATTCAAATGGAATTTCCTTGGGATTTAATCATTCGAGCGCTGTGAAACCTGCTACGGTAAATCTTTATACATGACTAGCATTACCCGTTACGAATATTGTAGTTAGCAACGTCTCAATCATGAATGCTGTGACTTATTTATCATATAATTTTGAATAATATGATAGTAAAACAACAATTGTCTAAACTGTATATTTCATGAAAATTCCATCTGTCCTTTTAAACATCATTTATTACTTTAGCCCCCTTAGCGTGTACGACGCAGCGGTGTGCCCACTAGCCTGCTACGTTCCCAGCATGTACGGCACAATGGTGCGCTGTTGAATTTGAATCGCCCGCTACTTGGACTCCGTAATAGTTATTTATTTGGTCGTAAGATGGCAGGAAGAGGCAACTTTTGGCTACACTTCGAGCTACTTATTATTGCCAGGAGGTGTCGCGTATCTTCACAGTCATTTATTTTTCAGATCTCTGCAGACGTGTTCCCGCTTTTGCGGACCGTGAGTTTGCTTGTAAACATGGTAGGTCCTGGCGATGACAAAGAAATAGCTAATTTGCCCGACAATAGTGCCAACGAAAGTGTGATAGAGGATGAGTTCGCTATAACGTCCAGTGAAGATAGTGACGCTGACGATGTAATTCGTGATAGAACGCCAAGAAATACGAACACATTAGGCGACTGTATTGACGTGCCGCTGACCAGGGATAATATTATGTTACGTTATAAGTTGTTCTTATTGTGTGTGTTTTACCGGTGCGTTTGGAAATGCATATGATACCGCGCTTACCATTGAGAGTAGGCTAGAAATAATGCACGTTGTGGGTGCAGCCCAGAGTTTCACAATATCATGCTTGATCGTTAAATGTTCAAAATAGTAAACTTATAAAATGTATGAAAATTACGGATGAAATGAAAATGCTCCTCATATCAAGACAAATTCCATTCACCATGTTTGGGTCCCACAGAGACACCTCGTGGTCACGAGGTAAACTAACCCTATTCACACACCATATCACCCAAATATGGAGGTGAAAACTAGACACTAAAAGGAACCAGGTTGGCGAACTTTGACGACAAAAACTCTAAAGCTATATTTACTGATGTTCCCCTTCTTCAGATAAAATCATATTGACACACTTGCACTCGAAAAGCAACACACAAACCCAAAACAAATTAAGTATGCATAAAGGCAAGGAAAAGTAATATTTTTTCGGCTCATACTGTGAAATAATGATGCCTCACCGACGCTGAAAGTGGGAATTTCGAACCCTGTGTTGTAAGGCCCTCAGTCGAACGGTCTGCGAAATATTGCTAGAAAACTATTCCCGGTCTAGCGGTTGTCATGGAAATGTTGATCTGTTTCTCAAAGGGAACATATTTTTTTAGAAATATCTCCGAAAACCCTTCATTTTTTACCTTAAAGAGTGTGTTTTGGGGTTCCTGTGGGACCTCCGAGTATTGTTTTTTGTATCTGGTGGCTTTCTAGGCGTAGTGGTTTGAGCGCTGCGATGATCCTTCTTTAGAGGATGTTATTTTTCTTCAGAATTTCAACCCTCCCCATGGGCCCCTTAAATTGGATTTATGAAAAAACGGTCAAACATCTATTTACTTATTTTTAAGCTGATTTTCTTCCCCTGAGTTTCATACTTTCCGCGCAAGTCGTTTAAGAGATACTTGCTCCGTTAGGAATCCTTCAACCCCCACTCTTCACCTCTCACACGTGTCTTCTCATCAGCCTATTTTCATTTATGTGTCCCTCCCTAATAACTTCAATGAAACTCGGTAAGTTCATAGCACTATCCCGGAACACCCCAACCGTGCCCTTCAATTTTTTTTTACGTCTCACCAATCCAACATGGCGGCTGTACGAAATATTTCACAACATTCAATATCTCCGAAACTATTACCGATATCACCCTGGAATTTTTTACGGTGATAAAGGAAACTACTAGAAGTTCACCTATGTGACATTTGAAAACCTGGTAACTACAAAACTAACATGGCTGCCAAGCGAAGTTGATAATTTTAAATAGAACTTTCTCGTGATTTAATGATCCAAACGCAATGAAACTTGGTACAGGAAATATATATACACATTGTAATGCACTGGTATCTAATTTAGTTCAATTGTTTACATAACCTCAAGATGGCGGCTGTGCGAATTTTAAAATTAAGTTTTTATTTCTCGTGTCGTAATCATGCGATCAAAGTGAAAGTTTGAATAATGAACCTACGCAATAATTTTCCTTTAATGGTACATGACTCTATGGCCTATACATATAACAATCCATCATGTCAACCATCCGAAATATTTGGATGAATCTCAATATCTACGAATCTATTACAGCAATCTAACTGAATTTTTTAATGTTCATAGGGGCTATGAACATATAGGACTTTCAATAACCTGGTGATCATAAATCCAACATGGCGGCGAAGCGAAGTGTAAATATTCACATGGTGTTTCTCGCAATTTAACCATCCGAGTGAAGTGAAACTTGGTACGGTAAATCCTTATACAAATGTTAATCCACTAACATCAAATGTATTTCAATTGTTTCAATAACCACAAGATGGCAGCTGCGCAAAATTTTAAAATCTCGTTTTTACTTCCTGTATCCTATACCATGCAATTGAAGTTTGAATACTACACGTACACAATAATCTTCATGTAACAGTACATATCTCAAGGACCTATATATATAAAAATCCAGCATGGTGACCATCCGAAATATTTAGTCGGTTCTCAATATCTACGAATCTATTACAGCAATCAAACTGAAATTTTGTATGTTGATAGAGGCAATTAACATAAGTAGGTTATATGAAAATAGGCTGCATAGTTCTTCACGGAACTACTTGTTTTTAATGATGAGTTTATATGCCAAGTATCACATTCCCCAATGAAACCAATTGTGAGATATTGTTATTCATTGAAATGCAGGTCTACCCCCTTAACACCTCTTTAGAACCTGAATATCCAAAAATTCTTCCTTAGTGGGCGTTTTTGACATAAACGAACATTTCCCCAAAATTTCATGTTTCTAACTTGAATGGATTTGACTGGGCGATGATGAGTGAGTGAGTCAGTCAGCAAGGACACTTAGTTTTATATAATAGAGTAGCATTACCCGTCGTGTAGTTGTAAAGGGTACTGTCTCAATCATGAATGCTATGTTTGATTTATCGTTTAATTTTGAATAATAATTTGGTAATAAAGATAATATCAGAATCTCCCCAACGTCATGCCGCATTCCATGTACAAAATTCGACTCAAAATTACAACCACAAACATAAATAGGAAATAAGTTATATTAAACACACTGATGAAACACAAAATCCATTTACCTAAATTCCTATGAAAAAAAAAGTACACATCATAAAATTACACAAGTAAAAAGCCTCTACGGCCTCATTTTCCTCCTTTCACCTCATAATACACACCACATCGAAAAACCCTTCGACACGTGTCTGCTTATTTCTTTTAAATCTTTAGTGTATATGCCAAGTATCAGATCCCCAAATGAAACCACTCGGGAGATATTATTATTCAGTGAAATGCATGTTTACCCCCTTAACACCCCTTTAGAACCTGAATATCCAAAAATCCTTCCTCAGTGGACGTTTTCGACATACAATGAACATTTCCCCAGAATTTCATATTTCTAGCTTCAATGAATTTGGCTGGGTGATGATGAGTGAGTGAGTCACTTTGTTTTATATAATACCTGGCATCTAATTTAGTTGAATGGTTTTCCTAACCTGTATATTGTTGTTCACAGTGTAGCTGCCCTCCGCAGTGGACAGGAGAGCGGTGTGAGACGCCGATACATCAGTGCATCAACTGGTGTTACAACAATGGTGTGTGCTTCGCTCCCAAGAGCTCCATCACGCTGTGCAACTGCCAAACTGGATACACAGGTCACTCCAAATTTACTCACATAATTCTTGCACTTTTTTTTATCAAAACAATAGAAGCAAAATTTCAGGTACGTGAAATACGCCAATAATCCGGAACAGCTCGACATCAGTTCCCATATATTTTAGGGAACAAGTGCAGTTTGGAAGGATACAGAACAAGGAGCGTGATAGCCAAGGTACATTGTCACACTCGCCAACCGGATAATTGTTCAATTTCTTTCAAATTTGATAATGTGTTGAATAATAATCTTACAGTCATAGGAATCTGTTCCACAACACAGTGTGAAAAATAACCACAAAGTATTGGATGTGATTAAACAATTATTTATTATGGATTACAGAAGAGACTCATTAATACGAGGTTCGAGGTCTGATCGGGTCATTTCAGTTGGTGTGTAGGATTTATGAGCCAAGTGAGGTACCGTTGTTGTTGACGTACTGTATGGGATTCTCCACGTTGATAACGTCTCTACAGTCGAGTGAAAGACAGAAGAATCCCTACATTTCAGCTGTGTTAGTAAACACGTTAAAAACAGGTTTACATTGTAGCATTGCGGCTGGCTCAAGCCACTGTGGTTGGTTCCTCAGTTTAGGGGCTGCGACAACGCGGTACTTTGGGTGTGTGTCTGATCACTGTATTAGTGTGTGTTATCTGTTTTTAATTCAAGTAGTTCCTACTTTCGCTACCAAATGCTACTATCTGCGACACCTGCCTATCAACTTGGCTACTACTAGATGTCATCGCAACCAGCGCTTGGTGATGAACATTGGAACTTAAGAGCATTAGTAGTGGAGTGATGACAGTTCTAACCCCCCCCACCACTACTCCCAATGCGAGCCGATAATTCCCGAACCGGTGGTCGGAGATTCACGAATAAAGTGTCGTTGGACTCGGGCTGACGGGGGCTTTGCTATGGACCACTCATTTCAACCCCTAAATAAAACCTACCCCTACTAGGGGGTGAAATTGTAATTTTTAGTGAAAGTCTCTTTTCAAATACGACATGTATAAGGTGCGCTGCTAAAATGAACTTAAATGTTGTTGCTCATATCGCGCATGCGTTTTTCTGGCTGCCGCTATGGATGAACATTTTTGTTTTTGTTTTTTACGCATGCGCACTTGGGATTTTTGTAAGAGGGCGAGCTCTTTGAAAAAAATGATTGATAAGAAGAGGTTTTGGTGGTGAGGAGAGAGCCAGATAGTCGCCTACTTTCCTACGAAGTTTGTCGATATCTCTCAAACGCAAGGTCGGATTTGGACGTGTGACGTGTCAAATCGATTGTCTCGAAGCCCTATACATGTTATTAATAGGTTAAAGTTTTGAGAATGAGGGAAACAGGCTTTTTGGGGGTAAAACCATGATTTTAGACTTTTTCCGATATTTCACGAATGCATGGTCGGATTTGGTCCTATGACGTGTCAAATGGCTTGTCTCGAAACCCTGTGTATTTTGGTAATAGGTTAAAGTTTTTGAGAATGCTGGAAACACGGTCTTTTTGGGGTAAAAACGTGATTTTAGACTTTTTGCTATATCTCGCGAACCAAGTATGCTAGAGGCGTGTACGACGGGTCCAAGGACTCGGGCTGACGTCCTCTTTGCTATGGACCACTCGTTATATTTAAAAAAAAAAATTGGAAACGCGATTTTGAGGTAAACACGTGCTTTTTGTGATTTTTGCCGATATCTCACGAATCAATAACGCTAGAGACGTGTACGAGGTGTCCTAGGACTCGGGATAACGCCCCCCTTTCGAGTGTGGTAGATATTGTTTTCCAAAAAAAAAAATCGCAAAGGGACTAACGCCATACACATTGAAAAAAAAACTGTTTTTTTTTCTTTACCTGTTTATAATGTCCATGAAGCGTGGTGGTTGAGAGAGACGATACGGCTGGGTGTGTGTGTGTGTTTCAACGAACCTGTCGCTGACCACGGTGGCTGTGCTCAATAGATCAATCGCTATTTCGGCGGGTCGGTGTATGACAGAGCGAGGGTGCGTTTTCTGATATTTTACCTTTAATGTGTAAACGGTGATGAGAACTAGGTTCTATGTTGGTCGAAGCGAGTAGAGAAAATAAACTTGCCGACAAGCAGGAGGTGAATGTCATTTGAGCTTATTGGAAGGCTCCGATCTGACTTGACAACAGGTGACGCTTGAAGGTGAAATAATCTGACCATCGTGGTGGCAGGGGAGTGTGAAAGGCATGCACACACATTTGTGAAACCACATGTAGGCTAAACCAGTGACATCCTGTTTTGCTTCGTACGTGACAAAATGCAAGTTCATGTGAAATTTGATCTTCCACAGGTGTTCGCTTGGGTGTTATCTGTCCACGTGCGCGATAACTGTTAACAAGTGACATCCTGTTTTGCTGCGTACGTGACAAAATGCAAGTTCATGTGAAATTTGATCCGGCACAGGTGTTCGCCTGGGACGTTAGCTGTCCACGTGCACGATAAGAGAATGTTCAAAGCGTGGGAAAAAAAGATTATACATGCAACATAGCATATATAAAGACATGTTGTTATCATTTCCACGCTCACTTAAGTGACTACCTTTGAACACATTGCGTTGCATGAAACCCCTGGTCTTGTTTAACAGTTTTGGTGTTGGTGGAAAATACTTAACCTTGTTGTGGGGTAGGTATATATTTATTCATTTATATATTTATAGATTTTTATATAAATACATGCAATTATTTATTGATTAGGTAATTAATGATTTTATTTATTTATTTGTTTGCAGATAACGTGTATAGCAGATCTGTCGTGTGTCGGTGGGAAATATATATTAAAGAAAGAGAAAGACAGACAGATTGAAAAGAAAACCATTTCCACACTAGCCCACGAGACGGGAATATAGCAAAGCATTACACGTCAAGGTGAGATTTGTTTTATTATATAATATAACCTGTTTGATTTTGTTTTGTTTATGAAATACATAAACTATATGGAATGGATATACTTATGGTGGTTTATTTTATTTCTTTTTAGAGTGTTGGAAAACGCTTGACCTTTGTTAATAACCAGGAACGTGTGTGTTTGGGACCATTGTCAAGCAGTCTACAGCTGAAAACTCAGGTGAGAGTGTTCTTTCTAAAATAATGTCATTTGCTACTGCTACCGATAGCCTAACTTGGGAACCTCTAAACAGTTGTTTCAAATCACGTGTGTGCTCTGGCCGCGTAGTCAATGTTAGAAAAAGTTTGATTCCCAAAGAATTTTTAGAATCTTGTTTTGAAATTTTTAAAATTGAAATTTGCACAGCGCAAAGGTTGCATACGGCTTTAAAGGTGAATACAGAACTGGTGTGCGATTTCATATATAAAAAAAAGGACGTAGAGCATAAAGAGACATTTTATATTTGCAGTAAAATGCAAGAGCTATTCATAGCCCATAATTTGGAACAGTGGTATGAAACCCACGTGGTGAATGCCTTGCTATCAAAATTTGATAAACTGCAACAAGGACCGAGTGGTCTAGCCTTAGACAAAATTCATCATTTACAAATCAACATTTGTCAATTCAACCCGTTGAATGCTGGGTCTAGCTATATTAAAACACCGCCAGCAATAGCTTCGAAAAAGGCTGTGGTGAATATTGAAAATTTTGATGATGAATGTTTTCTGTGGGCTGTGGCTGCGTATTTGCAGCCAGCACAACATCATGGTTGTCGACCAGGAATGTACAAGGCCAAGTTTGATGAATTAAAACAAACTTTAAATTTAACTCGAGTGTCGTTCCCTATGGACTTAACCGAGATCCATAGGTTTGAACAAGACAACCAGGACTTTTCGTTCATGGTGTATGGTCATGATGGTGATGAGATTGTGGGTCCTCTTTATGCCACAAAAGAACCGAAACGACACCACATTCATCTTTTATATTTATCTTATGGAGAGGTGAATCACTATTGCCTCATTAAAAGCTTGAGTAGATTGCTAAGCAGTCAAATGTCCAAACATGATGGTAAAAAACATATTTGTGATCGTTGCTTGCAATATTTTACAACCCCTACGCTCTTAGAACGTCATAGGGTAGATTGTGTTACTCAGGAAGCGGTGAGACTGATATTGCCACAAGGGGACAAGGCTGTGTTAAAGTTTAAGGACATTCACAAGCATGACACTGTCCCCTATGTGGTATATGCAGATTTTGAAGCTCTCACCACACCCATGGCGGGATGTGAACCAGATCCCTCCATGAGCTCAACCACACCCATTCAAAAACATGAACCCTTTGCCATTGGATTTAATGTGGTGTGTGCCTATGACCCCACACAATCCGTTTACAAATACCGTGAGGGGCCAGATTGTGCCAAATGGTTCTTGGATGAACTTGTCAAGTTGGCTCATGATGTACAGGAATTACTGGACCACCCAGTACCCATGAGCCTATCTCCAGAACAGCAGCAGCAGTATGAGCATGCCACGACATGCCATATTTGCGAAAAGCCATTGATCAGTGCTGAAGACACCGTTCGTGATCACTCGCACTTTACAGGGAAGTTTCGTGGAGCTGCGCATAGTAAATGCAACTTGAACTTTCCAGCTCCTCGCTTTATCAGTGTCTTTTTCCACAATCTGGCGAATTATGACATTCAGTTTTTGATTCGTGAATTGGACCATGTCAACAAGGGCTCGTTTACCATTATTCCCCAAAACCATGAGCGTTTTACGGCCCTGACATGGTGGTTGGGCGACTTTAGCATTCGATTTTTGGATTCCTTTAAGTTTATGGCATCCTCGCTAGACAGCCTTGTGAATGGCTTGAATGAGGAGGAATTAAAAAATACTAGAATGCATTTTAATGATCCTGAGCAATTTCAGTTGTGCATTCGGAAAGGTATATTCCCGTATGATTTCTGCAACAGCTGGGACGTGTTAAAGCAAAGAAAACTCCCACCACAAGAGAAGTTTTACTCCAAACTAACACGCAGTACCATTTCCGATGAAGACTATGCACATGCATGTCAAGTTTGGCGAGTGTTTGGCATGAACACGCTAAGTGAATATGCTATGCATTACCTAAAACTGGATGTATTGCTGCTCACCGATGTGTTTGAAAAATTCCGTAACTTGTGTCAACACATTTACGGTCTTGACCCGGCTCACTATTATACGAGTCCTGGGCTCTCGTTTGATGCCGCTTTAAAATACACTCAAGTGGAATTGGATTTACTCACTGACGTAGACATGGTTCTATTTTTTGAAAAGGGCATTTGTGGCGGCTTTGTGTCGCTTAACCAGCGCCATGCTGAAGCGAACAATGTCTACATGCCTGATTATTCACTAGACAAACCAGAATCGTACTTAATGTACTATGACGTGAATAATTTGTACGGTTACGCCATGAGTCAGCCTTTGCCCTATGGGAAGTTTGCTTGGCTGACAGACAAACAAGTGTCAGAATTTGATGTGAACATGGCTAGCCAAGAAACAGGCCGTGGATATGTGCTAGAAGTGGATATTGAATATCCCTCATCCTTGTATGATGAACATGCCGATTTCCCATTCTGCCTTGAGCAAATGGTTCCCCCTGACAGTAAAGTGAAAATTGAAAAACTCATGGGCACACTTTACAACAAAAATCGGTATGTGGTACATATCCAAATGTTGGTGCAATGCCTCGCCCAAGGCTTGGTGTTGAAGAAAATCCACAGGGGTATTTCTTTTGCTCAAAAAGCATGGCTTGAGCCATACATGCGACTCAACACAGAGCACCGACAAATGGCAACACAGCAGTTTGAAATTAATTTTTTTAAATTAATGAACAACTGCATCTATGGCAAGTCTATGGAGAATGTCCGCAAATACCGTGACATTAAATTGGTGAATGTCTGGGAGGGGCAGTGGGGTGCCCGGCGGTACATTGCCAAGCCAAATTTCAAATCGATCAAAATTATCGATGAGGATTTGGCTACTATTGAATTGAGTAAGACCAGCGTGACCATGGATAAACCCATTTACTTGGGTCAAGTCATTTTAGACTTTTCTAAATCGGTCATGTATCGATTCCACTATGAGTTTGCGAAACGCCATTTTGAGGACGTCTCTCTTTTGTATATGGACACGGACTCATTCATTTACCACATTCGCCACTGCAACCCCTATGACATCATGAGGCAACATAGTGACTGGTTCGACACCTCTTGCTATAGTGTTGACAACGTGTTTCAGCTGCCCCTAAAAAACAAAAAGAAAATGGGCGTTTTAAAAGATGAATGCGGTGATTCCATTATGACGGAATTCGTAGGTTTGGCTTCGAAAATGTATGCTTACCGCACACTCGACTGTAAGGAAGCCAAAAGAGCAAAAGGTGTAGGTAGGGCAGTGGTAAAATCGCTACGTGTAGACGATTACCTAGCGGTTTTACGCACTGGCAAAGCTATGTCTCATACACAGTGCAGGATACAATCCAGCAACCATCATTTATATCTTGTGGAACAGAGAAAACGCACCCTCGCCTCCATGGATAACAAACGTGTGTGGGGTGATGACCTGCTCACTAGCCTGCCCTGGGGTTATGATCGCAACGAGGAGGAGGTGTGATTTCACTGTTTAATCGTTTATGGGACATAGCTTTATGTAACTTGTAGATTTAGTATTTTGTAAATATTGGTTTCAGCCATTGTAAATAGTAGATTTTGTAAATAGTGGCAATCCACTTGGATCTTTTGCTCTTAAAACGTTCTATGCAACCTTATTTTTTTAAATTTTTTTGATTGGTAAATAGTGTGATTCTTTTAACGCTGTACAAAGTTGAGTTTTTTTTGTAAATATGAAATAAGTAAGATTTTTAGTAACTTTAATAACTAGTATTTAATTATTTTTCGTAATGTAAATGATAAACTAAAAAGTTCTTTTGGAATGAGTGTGCATGTCGAGAATGTGCTTTTGGGAATAAATAAAGTGGTTGTGTTTGTTCCCAAAGACAGGTGTGAATGTATGAGTGGAAAGAGAAAGCTGATGTGTATGGTTGACCAGAGCAAACACGATGAGGTAGAGTGGGTGGGTGGGGAGGGGGGTAAATGGTCACTTATATATTAATTTTGTTTTAAATAGTTTCGTTTTTTCATTGAAATGTGGCAGTCAATAGACATTATTTTTGTAAAAACAGTCTTACCTGCAGTAGTCGTAGACCTTGACGTTTCTCCAAACATTCATAAACTCCCTGCTGCATCGTCATGGTCATGCACTTGCATCAACATCATTGTCAAATCTCAACTTTCGACATACACCAAATGGAAAAAATATGAAAACAGCAAAATGGAAATTCCATGTTTCCATATCACCAAAACAGCAAAACTTAAAACGGACATTTTTAAAAACTGGAAATGGCCATGTGTGAAATTTGAAAATTCAAAAACTTCAAACGGACATTGTTTAAAATGTGTCATCAGCAAAATGGAAAAATCCATATCATCAAAAACGTTAAACTTGAAACGAACGTTTTCAAAAACTGTAAATTGCAAAATGATAAATGACAGTGTGTGGAATTCATCATGTGTGAAATGTGTAAAATGAAAAAATCAGCCATCAACATCACGATTTCTTAAAATTAAAAATAACAAAACATCGTGCTCTGGAAAACTTTTGTTTTTATTTCATAGTCATAGTGAATTGACAAAAGAAAAATAGAATACAAACAAATCCCAATTCCTCACTCCTCAATGTTTATGTCCATGCATCATCAACTTTCCTTTCATAGCACTCATGACAATCAGGGCTGCCATCCTTTCACCCACTGAGGCATCACTGGATGTGAAACGTTGTTTAGCTTTCTTTAATAACAATTTATCTGCCACATGTCTTAAACCAGGATGACTATGGCGATAAGAAAGGTCATGTTCCTTGCATGCTTGATCCAAAAGATTAATGGGTACATCACCACGTTGTAAACGTTTTTCGAGACGAGTTCCAGGGCCGCAAAAACGATAACCTGGAAGATGGATTTCGAAAGGTAGGTATTGAATCACTTTGTCAATGACGCCATTGCCAGTACAGGTCTGGCATATCCTTTTCCATCGATGGTAAAAAGGTTTGGTCTTCCTCCTCCTCTGTGGACGATGTTTGTGTTTGTTGTTGTTGTTGCTTTTTCTCGCCATGACACCCGTGGAATGATTCAACAAAGTCTTTACATGGACTCTTATGACCGTGATACAGTTTCACTAGCTGGCAAGTCGCACACTGACGCATAGACGGTATTTTTGCCATGGCCACTTGCTTATGGTGATCGTAATCCGTACAGGGTTGCAATTCACTCAACACAGGGTCTTGAGTCCATGATTTTGGTACATGTTGCCAGATTTCTTTGACCGCGTTGGCGGCCACATAATAATTGAACGACTTGGGCAGCGCCAAGAGTTCCTCTTTGGTAAAACTGTCTAGTTTCTTTTTGCACACAAAGAACTTGCCGATGGCTTTGTCCGTAGCATTGCCTTTCTCCATGGTATCACGTGCTGTAGATGTTTATACGTCGCTTGTAGAAATCTCACTGACGTCATTCACAGGTAAATCTTGAGTTATAATTTTGTTCAACAACTCCCAGCAGGCATGGGTGGTTAACCAATGAAAGAGATGCCACGCATGTGATAGGGCTGTATGGGTAATGTTGCCACAGGAACAAGTATCCATGAGCGTTTGCAGGGAGGGGCAGCCCAACTCCATGAGGTCGATACATTGGCAGTAAGACGCCAAAAATGGTTGCAACCATTGACGTTTTTCATTACCTTTCACAAATACCACATTGGCCGAGGACAAGTGTGCTTTCATAACCACGTCCAAATATTTATAGGAAATGGTTCCCTGATTCCAGTCTAGTTGCCTATGATTTTCAATCCACTGGGTTTGTTTACGGTCTTTTTCACACAACAAATCAAAAGCATGGGGTGGTTTAAATAGCAAATGCGTAGCTTGTGATATCCAAAACGTGGTACAATCGATCATGGCCACTTGTTTAAATATAAATTTGTTGTCACCAATTTTAAACCCTTGGCAATCCACAATGAGTGTGCGCAACATGTTGACGCTTGTCTGGACCAAGTTCAACTGACGACTGACGGACGATCAGGTGTGATCATGGCATGGACTTACCTGCCATGCTAGTTTCAAAAAATAAGGTTAGGGTAGGACAGAGGCAAAAGCAAAAAAATAAGAATTTAAGAATTACATCATTTTATTATCATTACACGTCTTACAGGCCTTTGTCATTTTGGGATAAGGACGATAGCAACTAATACAACATAGTCTCTTGTGTTTGTAACGTCCATAACACCGATGATGTCCCAATGTCTCTAAACTAGGCGTTTTTGATGGTGAGCTGCTCACCGAAGCACTATGGATACCATACGGTCCACACGTATCGTAACTTGTTTTTTTTTCATCACCCAGAGACACAAGCGAGGGATAGCTTGAATGACAGGGTATATTTCCCACTTTCATTCTGCACAGGTAGGGGCAGGTGGGTGACCAGCGCTGATGTTCCTGCATGGGTTCATCGCCCTCCTGCCATTGGTCTATGATGATGGGACAAAAGGCACATTTCACTTCATCTCTTGTTTTTAAATAGTAGAATCCAGCGGCTGCCAAGGCTTGAGGGTTTATGAAAGGCACTGGCCATGTGGCAAAAGTCTTGAAACGTTGTTCCTCAGAGTTTAAATTCATGGATGTAACGTCTCTTGAGGCTTTAAAGCAAGACATGACTGAGCGGCTTGACGTGGGATGACCTGTTATTTATACACTCGTCACTTGGTTGGACAGTGGATAATAGTTGACTTGTTTGTGATGAATAATCAGACAGTAGGCCGTCGTATTGGCTGGTACATTGTCATGCGTTTCAAAATCTAGTCGAATGTCGATATTGGATGGCTTGACAGACTCTTCCAGGTAAGAACAGTCAAAGACAATCAGTGGTGCCCTTGCCTTAAACGCTTGGGGTAGTAGCATGGGGCCGTTCTCTTTTTGATAATACGACCATCGAAATTTAGAAAACAAGTCGTACAGGGGCCCAAACTTATTTTTTGAAAAATCCAAATCCAGTCCTTCATAGGGAAACACAGCTCCGTTGAGGAAAAGACGTGCATTTCTCAATTGCAGGTGATCAAATTGCGAGGCATCTTTGGTTTGTTGATACTTGCGATTCGTTTGAAAACCCACGATCAGGTAGAGAGGTCTCTCTGTATAGCGAGCTGTTTTTACAGACCAACTGTGTGTGTTGGTAGTGGGCAATAGCGGATACTCATGGAGTGCCCAGCTTCTAAATTCCATGGGTAGAGGCATATCTCTCTTTACCATTTTGAGTATGTCCAGATTTTTGCTATCGTTAAGGGTCACATGAGGCACTTTCCATAGCAAGCGTTGTAGTTGAACTTTTGAATCGATGGGGGCATTGTCGGCTTCCTTGAGTGCATTATTATCACTCCTGTCTCTCACCAGATAAAGCACTTGCCTTGCGTTGACCACAATGCGTTGGTGATCTTCAGCAAAGCCTAGAATCAGTTTAAGAGGTAAATATCCAGTAAAGGTCCCATCGGTGTGTACCATCCAGTCATTGGTCGAGTCAGGACACCAACCTGCCATGCAAAGTGTTTTACCTTCTTCCTCACTATAAGAGGGGTATAGTTTCATGACACTGGAAATGCCCACATTTCGAGTGCTATCCACCACGATATCGTTAATGACATAACGTACTTCAGAAAACAGAAAGGCTAAACCATGGTTGGCCAACTTGGATGTGGTAGGTGTAGAGCCATCGGCTTTGGTGAGCCGACCTTCAATCTGAATGACACTTTCATGCGGTAGGGTGTAAATATCTTGGTTGTTGATAACAAATTGAATTTCATCATTGTTATTGAGTCCAGGTGTTTGAGCTTGATAGGAATGGAGATCAATTCTTACCACTCCTGGTTGCTCCTCGATGCGGTTCGCTATCTCTAGGATAGAATTCATCATGAGGGTTGACGTGGTAACCCAAATGCTGTAATATCTGCTTGTTCTGAGATGTTAACGTGTATTCACGTGGCAAACAACTAACACCATTCCTAGACGGTGTTGTTGCTTTATACACAAATTTCATAGTGGCTTTAGCACCAACTTGTAAGTCACTGGTGTGGTAGAATCTAGATCAATGAGTTGTTGATCTCTATTGATCAGTCTTAATGTTATATTACTAATACTATCGACAGCCACAGCATGAAAAAGCACCACTGGAGGGTTTTCACGAATAATATAGCCATTGGGCGATGTCACAATAAAGTCATAAAGTGAATGCGATGGTTCCTGATTGGTGTACACTTGGCTAATAATATTACACGTCACCGACACATGATGGTCCTCAATGAATTTCACTTCATGGTCTGATTCATGTTTTTTGTTGGGCTCTAACACACGTGGTTTAAATCCTAGTAATGGGCCAATGGAATCGGGGTGTGTTTTAAAGTCAATGTTGAAGGTAGAGAAAATACTGCAGCGATGAGTGTTGGTATTGCCTACAAGTTCAAACTTGTGCGTTCCGTCGAGAAATGACTTTAAACCATATTGATTGATCAACACCACATAAATGTGTTCATAAATGTCATCGATCGTGTATCCACCAGAGTTCAAGGTGAGCACAGAATCATCATAGTAAAACTTGTTGTTCACATTTTCACGTATGTTGTATATTCGATTGTACGTTTCAAGAGAAACAAGTCCTAAACCATAGGGTTTTTCACTCAATTCGATAGGCGGGTAAAAGTCTAGGCTGACTTCAGGTCCACGTCCATGCACTGTAAACGTTTTACTTTCTGCCGACATACTGGTGGCGTTTTAGCTTATGCTGCGTCTTATATAAAAAAATTAAACACAAACGTCCACACTGTTGGCTATTAAACGTTTGCTCTCGTTTCACATTATAATATAGCTTGATCCTGTTTCCAAAATAGGTCACTAGTTCCATGGGCGGAGGCAAATTCCCAAAACTGTCAAAGTACCATACCGTGGATCCCTCTTTGACATAAGCTACATAATGCGTTCCTGGTCCTCGGTGATCATCCAAATTGACAACAGCACATTCCTTTTTCCAGGGTCGTGGGGGTAATTGGTTTCGCATAAACACACCTCGAAAATGAGAAAGCTTTAGTTGTTTAGCATAGCTTTCCACTTGTTGATGCGTCAGGGCATGTCTCGCTATGGCTGAGGTTATTTTTTTTTTTTAATATTTCGAAATGGTGAAATCCCAAATCCTTGTTGATAAAAGGCTGGCTTTAAATTGGCATTTCTAGCCCCCATGGCAATCGCTTCCATCGTTTCATTGTGTCGCTGACTTTCTTTGAGTTGTTGCTTGCCCTGCTGCGCGGCTTTAATGGTTTTCGCCACTGCACTGGCACCGCCCAAAAGTGAACCCAGAGCAGCCAAACCGGCAAATAATGCAGGTAAAAATCCCGCTCGTTTGGGGACGGGAATCACTCGCCCTTGGTTTGAAACCTGTCGCCGACGTTTTGGAATAACCTGTCTCTGTGCTGCTCGAAGGGCTTTCCTTATGGTCAATACATTATTTTTTCTTTTTTTCTTTCGCAAGGGCTTGTCCTCGAATGTTGTAAGCCCAGGCTTTGCCAAGGACAATGTCCTTTTTTTAGTCTTTCTCACCACATACCTTTGTTTCACCATGATGATAATGACCCACAACCTTTCACAAGAAAGTTTAAATCACAACTAACGTCAGATGGTTATTTCATGGCTGTATATTCCAATTCCACATAAAGTGGGAAGTCGTTTATGGTTTTTCCCGCTTGCTTTTCATCCCATGTCAACATGAGGTGAAAGGATAATTCGTCACCAGCATTGACCATTTCATGGTTATGGACCAACATCCTATGACCATTTATCTTTATTTGTAAATGGTTCTCATCAGGTATGGCATATTTGATGTGAATGGTTCCATCATAGTGTAATCGATAGTGGCTTAAACCCGAAGCAAGCGCATAGGTCAAGTGCTGATCATGGACTAGCGGTAAATGGTTTCTGTCATTCACAGGTTTTTCATTTGTTAGATACACTAAAAATACAGATGGGATAAATTTATAAAGCCTTTTCATTTCATGGGTCATGTAACGCTTGGTACAAACATCGTCTTCGTCTTGTGGGTCTTCCACGTGAATAATCCGATGGTGATTAGCGCTATAGCCATTCACCGTAAGCTGGGGCACTTTGTCATTAAACTCATACACTTTGTTATCCACATACTTTTTCGTAGTAACGTCTGTAGACACTTGAGGATATTTTACATGGGTTAACCGCTTTCCCTTAAAGTCATAATCTCCCTGTTTTGTGCGTGGCACTACTGACGTATCCACATAGTGTTTATTAGCAGGATCTGTTTCCTGTTTAGGATCATGTATGGGGACAGACCTAGCTTTGGCCATCAACGCACGTCCAAAGACATCCATCGTCAACCTGTAGTACCAGTCTACTGTTTCTATGACAAGGCTCGGTGTCCTGTATATAGACAGCCTGCTAGCCTGTCTAAGCCTTAGTTGACATGAAGATTATTAAGCAGCAAGAGTCATTCCCCGTGGGGGACATGGTTTCCCATCTCTGTCCCACATCACGTGAACAACGCCATGGTTCACTGTTTCCATCTTCCATTCGCTGCATCATTGTGGGGCCTTCCGGCTGTGGAAAGACTAATCTTTTGCTAACGCTCATTACAGCGCCCAATGGTCTGCGTTTTCAAAATATTTATATTTTTGCAAAATCTCTCTACCAACCCCTTTACGTGTTTCTGGATCAAGTCATGTCTGGATTACAAAAAGAGAATATGGGTTATTTTACATTTTCCATGCAAGAAAATGTGATTTCACCGGATGAAGTAAAGCCTGATTCACTCATGATTTTCGATGATGTATCCACTGAACGTCAAGGCATCATTCAAAGCTATTTCAGCATGGGTCGACACAAACATATCGATTGCTTCTATCTTGGGCAAACGTATTCTAAAATGTCCAAACAGTTGATTCGTGACAATGCCAATGTCATTGTTTTATTTCGTCAGGACGAGAGGAACAGTCGTCACATTTATAATGAACATGTGAATCCGGATATGACCTTTCAAATGTTTACAGAATTGTGTGCCAAGTGCTGGAACACTCAACGTCATGCCTGTTTAGTGATTGACAAACAAAGTGAACTCAACCAAGGACGGTATCGCTTAGGGTTTGATCATTTTATTGCTATTTAAGGCCTTGTCTCATTCCCCGGCAAGTCATTTGCCAAGACACCATGGCGTTAGCAGAGAGTCAATTAAAAAAGCATATTATTAGAGCAAAAAATACTATTCGCCAAAAGTTTCGTCAATTGAAACAATCACGTGCCAATCATGCTTTGTTTATTCAACAACATTTAGCACCTCCGCTAAAAGCCATGTTGAAACCCTCTTTCAAGCCATCTGAAACGCTACCCACCGTTTCACAAGCCACGCAGACGCTGCACGAGGACCCTGAGGAAGAGGAAGAGGAAGATTTGACTAGTGTTAGTGAAGTTGAGGATGAGGAGGAACAAGTGTTTACGCCTCAAAAAAAGGCCGCACCCCTTGCAGAGTTTTTGAGAAAAAAAGAAATCCTTGGCCATGGTCGAAACACCTTGCCCTTCCAGGGCGTCTCCGTTTTCACAACTCTTGGCCACCCCTCAACATAAAGCACAACTGAAAACCATTTTAATAAAATATTATGGATCAACATTGGAACCCTATTTCACCGATCTATTTATTGGAAACACAGATACCACGTATGGTGTTCGCTATGAGGATGATAGTTTTAAAATTGGCGATTCATCCATTAAATTTGCTCGTACTAAAGCTGTCATTAAAAACATCAACTATAAATTAACCCCAGGACTGTTAAAGCTGCTCTTTTCTCGGACCCCCTCTTCCCATGATTATACGTCAGAGGATCTTGACAAATATAAATCCATTTTATTGGATACCCATGCCCATAAGAGACAGTATGATCCCACGCAACAAGTGAATGCCAATATATCTCAAAAATATAAAACCATCATTGCAAAAATGTTTCCCACCAGTCAAAGTACTCGTCGGAAAGTGTCCGCTTCGGGAGTGACATTTAAACCATTAAAACCCCTTGTGGATGTTACCTACTGGCACAATCCCAATAACCTCGTCCAGCGGCTACAGTTGTTGCATGCTTCACGTCAAGCTGGCCATACCGGTCACGATTGGGAAATTCAAGAAATTGAACAAGAACTTCGAAATGCCAAAATTATTGTTTAAGCCCTCACCCATTAAAATGGGTATTGCTCACGAGTTGCATCGCCCAGCTAGGCGTCACTATCCGCGACTCAAGGTGATTTCACAAGGTGTGGATGAACTTTGGCAGGCTGACTTGGTTGAAATGATACCCTATGCTGGCGTTAACGACGGTGTACGCTATATGTTGACCGTCATTGATGTCTATTCCAAAATGGCCTTTGTTGAACCTGTGCGTCGCAAGTCTGGTCCACTAGTTACCAAGGCCTTTCAACATATTATTCAACACTCCCAACGTCAACCTCAGCTGCTACAAACCGACCAGGGGAAAGAATTTTTCAACAAGGACTTCTCCAGTTTTCTCAAATCTAAGGATATTCACCATTACACCACGTACAGCAATCTGAAAGCCAGTGTGGTCGAACGGTTCAACCGAACATTGAAAACCCACATGTGGAAAGCGTTTACCGCTCAGGGCACGTATCGCTGGTTGGACATGTTATCTGAACTAGTGTCACGTTACAATGACACCAAACATAGAACGATTGGGACCAAGCCACGCCTCGTGACTAAAAATATTCAGCGATTGGATAAACTGTTTAACCCCATAAAAACAGCCGATCCTAAACGTCACCGACTGAACATTGGGGATTTTGTTCGTGTGAGCAAATTTAAGTCTACCTTCAATAAGGGCTACACGCCTCAGTGGGGGACTGAACTATTTCGAATTCGTCGAGTCAACTTGGACAGTCCAGTCACCTATTTACTCGAGGACCTCAACCATCAACCCATAAAAGGTAGATTTTATCTACATGAACTTCAGAAAACAGCATTTCCTCAGCATTATCTTGTGGAAAAAGTGTTGAAACAAAAAGGAAATAAACTCTACGTCAAATGGTTAGGGTTTAACTCTACGTTTAATTCCTGGATCAATAAATTACATGTTGTGTGAACCTGTGTACTTTTTATTTATTCACACATGTTGTACACCACCTATAGCTCTATGTGTACAGTCCTCAGCTCCACATATTTCTTTCTCTTTCCACCTGTGTTCTCTCTTACATTACCCCTCCCCCTCTCCCCCCCCCCCCCCCCCCTCCACCTCCCACCACTGCTGTTCGCAGCTCTTGCCTATCTATTGGTTGTGACATCATTCCCACAAGTTGCATCATACTTTTTTACTGATTCAGCGATTCCCACGCTTTGAACATTCTCTTATCGTGCACGTGGACAGCTAACGTCCCAGGCGAACACCTGTGCCGGATCAAATTTCACATGAACTTGCATTTTGTCACGTACGCAGCAAAACAGGATGTCACTTGTTAACAGTTATCGCGCACGTGGACAGATAACACCCAAGCGAACACCTGTGGAAGATCAAATTTCACATGAACTTGCATTTTGTCACGTACGAAGCAAAACAGGATGTCACTGGTTTAGCCTACATGTGGTTTCACAAATGTGTGTGCATGCCTTTCACACTCCCCTGCCACCACGATGGTCAGATTATTTCACCTTCAAGCGTCACCTGTTGTCAAGTCAGATCGGAGCCTTCCAATAAGCTCAAATGACATTCACCTCCTGCTCGTCGGCAAGTTTATTTTCTCTACTCGCTTCGACCAACATAGAACCTAGTTCTCATCACCGTTTACACGTTAAAGGTAAAATATCAGAAAACGCACCCTCGCTCTGTCATACACCGACCCGCCGAAATAGCGATTGATCTATTGAGCACAGCCACCGTGGTCAGCGACAGGTTCGTTGAAACACACACACACACCCAGCCGTATCGTCTCTCTCAACCACCACGCTTCATGGACATTATAAACAGGTAAAGAAAAAAAAACAGTTTTTTTTTCAATGTGTATGGCGTTAGTCCCTTTGCGATTTTTTTTTTTGGAAAACAATATCTACCACACTCGAAAGGGGGGCGTTATCCCGAGTCCTAGGACACCTCGTACACGTCTCTAGCGTTATTGATTCGTGAGATATCGGCAAAAATCACAAAAAGCACGTGTTTACCTCAAAATCGCGTTTCCAATTTTTTTTTTTAAATATAACGAGTGGTCCATAGCAAAGAGGACGTCAGCCCGAGTCCTTGGACCCGTCGTACACGCCTCTAGCATACTTGGTTCGCGAGATATAGCAAAAAGTCTAAAATCACGTTTTTACCCCAAAAAGACCGTGTTTCCAGCATTCTCAAAAACTTTAACCTATTACCAAAATACACAGGGTTTCGAGACAAGCCATTTGACACGTCATAGGACCAAATCCGACCATGCATTCGTGAAATATCGGAAAAAGTCTAAAATCACGGTTTTACCCCCAAAAAGCCTGTTTCCCTCATTCTCAAAACTTTAACCTATTAATAACATGTATAGGGCTTCGAGACAATCGATTTGACACGTCACACGTCCAAATCCGACCTTGCGTTTGAGAGATATCGACAAACTTCGTAGGAAAGTAGGCGACTATCTGGCTCTCTCCTCACCACCAAAACCTCTTCTTATCAATCATTTTTTTCAAAGAGCTCGCCCTCTTACAAAAATCCCAAGTGCGCATGCGTAAAAAACAAAAACAAAAATGTTCATCCATAGCGGCAGCCAGAAAAACGCATGCGCGATATGAGCAACAACATTTAAGTTCATTTTAGCAGCGCACCTTATACATGTCGTATTTGAAAAGAGACTTTCACTAAAAATTACAATTTCACCCCCTAGTAGGGGTAGGTTTTATTTAGGGGTTGAAATGAGTGGTCCATAGCAAAGCCCCCGTCAGCCCGAGTCCAACGACACTTTATTCGTGAATCTCCGACCACCGGTTCGGGAATTATCGGCTCGCATTGGGAGTAGTGGTGGGGGGGGGTTAGAACTGTCATCACTCCACTACTAGCATTAATCAAACCTAACCTACAAATTTTGCTTCACACAAGTTTAGTTAGTGGAAGGTTCTTGTGCATGCCATGCATTACTTCCCCTCCAAAGAAAGGCATACTGAGGGAGTTTTAATGCTCGTAAAAATGCAACGACTTGGGCCGGGTTTGAACCCACGACCTTGGCCATAGAAGCTGAGCATGCTCAAGCCACTGCTTCCTAGTTACATGTTCGCGCTGCTCTCCTCTGAATTACTGCCTGCTGTCGGCCTGTACAAACAATGAAGATGCCTACCTACCACCTTCAGCTCATGGCAAAGTAGTGACAGTGTTGCCTAATCACTGGAGACGGTTTCCTCAGTTGTGGGCAGGTTTATCTTATCCGTGGTGTCGCCTATCTCCTTGAGATCATAATCTATGCACATCCTGTGCTGCACTAGACTCGAATCCTGCATGCGCATAATATGTCCAAAGAATCCCAGGCTCCTCTTACACATAGCATCTGTATCTGCCACGGGCCATCTTTCTGGTATTTTTTGTTAATGCAGGTTCTCCTTACAATTATCTGAAGTCTGTCAGTCTCCGGTTGTGTTGTGTCGTAGTGTATCAGTTCCTGTGCTGTAGCTAATTTATTTGTTCTGGTTTGGATCGCGATTCTTTGTTAGCACTCCTCCAAGGTATTTAAATTGAGTTACTGCCTTTAGTTGTGTTGGTATTTGGGCCATAATTTCTGGTTTTTCAAACAATAATTTGAGACCATTCTTATTTGCAATGTTTTGAAGTTCTAATATCTGTGTTTTTGCTTCCTTCATGTCAACTGCTAGTATTGCTAAATTGTCGGCAAACCTCAGGCAGTTTGTTTTGATTTTTCATCCAACCTTTATATTTGGGGGATATTTCCTAAACTTAGAATGAATTATTTAATGTCGGGATCGTGATTGGCGTTTCCTTTGTCCAGCTCCACGTTGGTGCGTAAATGTAATAAGTTTAAAATATATCTTGGTCGAGTTAACCAACAACAACAAACCCCCTACTAATCTCTTCATTCTAATAACATAATAATCTTTGGGATCGAAACAGCGTTAACAAATACAATAGCCCACTTGTTTGTGAACATGTAAGCCAGCTGCATCTCTCATTCTGCTCCATTGTGGGTAACACAAACCTGCTCTTCTTCCCTTATTATCACTTCAATAAGCCTCCACCATAGATCAAAACATAACATTCTACACAAATCATCCCCACATCACCATCACAAAACATAACATGTTTCTTCCTCAGATCATAACATACGGTAATCTTGATACAATTTCCAATCTCTTCGGAACTATTCTTTCATCAAATCCATTCACCCAATCCATACTATTATCCACCCTCTATGCCAACAACTTATCAACCAACAGGAAGACTCAAAACAAAATCCTATCATAAAAGGAACATAATTAAAACCTGCCACAGAGATCCTAGCTGGCACTAGGCACAACTCTCCCTGCAGTGTCCCAACAAGAGGCAGCCATTTTCCTAATCTCAAAACTAAACATAATACCAACAGAAACCCCAAGGTTTACAAACTATTCCCTCATTACCATATCATACGGTAGCCCATCTCCCTGCTGTAATACTGTTTTCATTTCAAATGGCTCTGATATTTTGCCCCTAAACTTGACTTTTGATTTGGTGTTCATGAGAGTTAGATTTATCATGTTTATTAATTTGGGGTGTAATCCAAGGTGTCTTAAAATGCTAAACAGGGATTCTTTATGGACGCAATCGTGTATGTATGTATGTCTACCCCTTATTATTCCCGTTTTTGCAACGGGGTCGGGGATGAGATGCGATGGAAGTCTTTGTGGCGATGGTTTTTACGGCCGGATGCCCTTCCTGACGCCAACCTCATGAGAGGAGTTAATGAGAGATGAAATGAATGATGGTGAATGAAATTGGGCAAGGATGTGGAAGGAAGCGGCCGTGGCCTGTCAGAAGGTACCGTCCCAGCATTTGCCTGGTGTTGAAAATGGGAAACCACGGAAAACCATTTCAAGGACGGCCGACGGTGGGGCTCGAACCCACACGTCTACCGAGTCAGCAGAGAGCTTGGCCCCATGACCTAACGCAGCGCTTTAGCCAGCGTAGCCACTACTGTCGGTGGACGCAATCGTATGCTTTCTTAATCGACTTATCTCTGTTTCTCCTCCTGTTCCAGTCCATGGTCTGAAACCTGCTTGACAATATCCTAGTTTTTCCTCAAGTTGTGAACTGATCCTATGTCTAGGAGTGATTATTAGGGTTGCATTTGTCTCCATTTTTGTGCATTGGGTGAATGAGGGCTGTAGTGTGTTCTCTAATCCACATAGAGACAACTTATCCATATTTCCACAAAGGTGTGATCTTCTCCCAGCACTTTGTAGTTTTTAAATGTATTCAGAGCTTGGTAGACGTCCTGTATTGTAGGGGGATTGGTGTTCTCTAGTGGCGTCCAAAAGAAGGAGTTGTACAGGTTCTTCACAATTTAGGAGTTTGTTGAAATATTTAGCCAGAATTTCTGCAATGTCTTTATTGTTATACTGTAGTTCATCCTTCATCAGTAGAGTTCGGAGCTGATTTCTGAAGGTTTTATAATAGTCCCTCGATTGAGTTTTGTTAAAGGCTTCTTCAAATAGTTTCAGTGAGTCCTTATGAAGCTGTCTTTCAATTCTTCTTAAGATTTGGGTAGTTCTTTTCTTTGTTTATCTAGATTTTCATTGTTATGGGGGATCTTAATGCCCATGTAGGAAGAGAAAGATAAGGGTATGAAAGTGTCCTTGGACCAGAGGGTTGGGGTGGAAGAAATGAGGAAGGAAAGAGACTGTTGGACTTCTGTCAAAGGAACAGCCTGGTTCAAGAAAAGAGCCACACAATCACATGGTACAGTGATGACTTGACCAGGAAGTCGGTGGTCGACTATATACTGTATGAGAAAGAACGAAATAAGAACATCACGGACATCAAGGTTATACCATCGGAGAACCTGGATAGCGACCATCGATTGCTGGTAATGAACCTGAGAGGGAGTAAGGAGAAGAAAGGGACTGAGAACCAGGAAAGACGTATAAGGATATGGAAACTGAAAGAAGGGGATAGAAGGGTCGAGTACCTCAAAATGGTAAAGGAAGGAATTCATACAGATGAAGAAAGAGGGGTGGAAGAGGAATGGGCTAGATTTAAGAAGACACTAGTAGGTGCAGCAGAAGCAGTATGTGGGAGGACAAGTAGTAAGAAGAGGTGGAAGGAAGACAAAAGATATAGTAAGGGAAAAGAATAGGGCCTTTAGGAGGTGGTATCAAAATAGGACGGTAGAGACAAGGGAAGAGTACCAGGAAAGAAAGAAGGAGGCGAAGAGAGTAGTGGCTGAGGAGAGAAGAAAGTGGATGGAAGAGTGGACAAAGATGATGAAGGAGGATAGTGAAGGTACAAAAAAGGTCCTGTATGGGATGGTAAAAAATAAGAGGCGGAAGGATCCTACGGATTATGTTAGAATAGTGAACAAAAGGGGACAAGAGATAGAAAATAGGGAAGACCTGAAGAAAATGTAGAAAGAATATTTTGAAGAACTTCTGAACCCAAATGGAAACCACGGCGAGGAGGAAGAAATCGGGGAAGAGGAAGATGGACTTAACATGGAAAGAAGTGGAAGATGCAGTGAGGAAGATGAAAGGAGGGAAGGCACCGGGTGTGGATGAGTTGAGTGTGGAGAGCAGCAGGAGAGGTGGGGATACAATGGTTGTACCGAGTGATGAGGACAGCATGGAAGGAAAGGAAGACCCCAGAGGACTGAAAAAAGGAATAATTGTCCCGATCTTCAAGAAAGGTAGTAGAACAGAATGCAGAAACTATCGGGGAATAACACTGATGAGTCATTGTGCAAAGATTGTAACGTGTTTTTCGAGGGGTTTTATGCAACTGGCATAAGTCAGTAGGAAGCCATTCTATATTTATTTACGCGGCAAATTGTTCAGCCAAGAGAATTTTTCATGGTAATTTATTATTATTATTAATTTATTATAATTATTATTAAGGTATTTTCGGAGCATTTTATAAAAATTATTAACATTCAGATAGGTTTTCTATGTCTTAGAAAACGCTATCAAGCAAATTATTACGAACGACAATATTATAGAAAATTATGTGATTACGGAATTATACGGAGTTTTGTCAGTTAGGGTATTTGAGAGACATGACTCACTGGGAATTCGAATACAAGCTGATTCCTGTCGAGAAGTATTACGCAAGGCTGGGTCGCAAGGTCTAGAAAAGACTAATTGTTGGAACGGAAATCGACTTCTCCCTCTCGCGCACCGAGTGTAATGAGGCAGAGGAGGGGAACTGGCGGCGTGCTCAGCCAATCAGTGAGGACGACGTAAGCTAGATGTCGGTACCATGGTGGGGGAGCCAACAGGTGCATATATCGTTCGACGCGCCGTGAAACGGGGACTATCTGTGTAGAACTTGCGGAGTACGGTTGGAAGTGCGTGTCGCTCCGATGTTCAGTGGAGTTGAAGACTAACTTTTGCAAAACTTAACCAGTGCGGTTGTACGAGTGTTTGGGTCCGAGGTACGGACCATAGAATTATCTAATCTACCAGAATATCATCAAATTCCGACGGAGATGACGACGTCCAGGAGACTGTGGGAAGCTCACGGCATCAGCAAGTACGAGGGAAATGCCTTGGCAATTTCCAATGGTAAGCGCAAATGACGCAGAAATACGCAATCTCTCATTTTTCTTTGTTTTACATTTCATATTTCAGTAACTTCATAGCTTGGAAATAAGAGTAAAATCAATTTATCAGACTCCGTTTTCACGTAATTTTCTATCGGTAATATTCAAATCACAACGCTCCAATTTAAATTTTGTACTTATTATTATTATTAATTTTGCTATACTTGTTTTATATAATAAATTCATTTCTTTTACAATGCAATCTTTGCTTTCAGTAGGTAGCATTAGATATAGACCAATTCCTTCTCCTGATACAATTGTTTGTTGGGTTAATGATCAAATCATACCACGATCTGAGTGAATAGTGTCTTGAAGGTGTTCTGCCAGAGCTAGACGTTGTTAAATACAAATTTAGATTTCAACATTGCATTGAGGTCTTGGCGCCCATTAAAACAACATAGCTTAGGCAAAGGTAAACAGTTACATTTATCACCCAACAGTTAGGGGCTAGCAAAACGTTTCACTTGTCGCCGACAACTTGGGGCTGAAAACCTAATAACATTTGTGGAAGGAGAAGGGTATATATTTCTGTGCCTGTATTTTGGGGGTTATTTGTCTGTATCAGTGTATATCATTATGGGGGATGAGAAAGAAAGACAGATGAGGTTACGTAGTGGTCATCAACGGGAGGGTGATGATACGAGCAGTATGTCGAGTGATGGTAGTACCGGGGTAGCGGAGGTAAATCCCGATACTGAAACAGGGAGTGTAGGCGGCCAACCAGAATTAAAAACTTTGTTCTGATACATGAACTCGAGAAGTAAAGTTAGTAGTGATGCCTTAAATGCAAAATTAGAACAAAACAGTAGGGAAAATAAAGAAAGTACAGATGCCTTAAACGCCAAATTAGAACAAAACAGTAGGGAAAATAAAGAAAGTACAGATGCCTTAAACGCCAAATTAGAACAAAACAGTAGGGAAAATAAAGAAAGTACAGATGCCTTAAACGCCAAATTAGAACAAAACAGTAGGGAAAATAAAGAAAGTACAGATGCCTTAAATGCAAAATTAGAACAAAACAGTAGGGAAAATAAAGAAAGTACAGAAGCTTTAAATGCAAAATTAGAACAGAATAATGCAAAATTAGATAAGAACAACAAGGAAATTAGTGTGAAAATGGAGCAGATTAGAGGAGAAATCAAAGGAGTAATGGAAGAGAAGGTTAAAGAGATCATTGCAGATGTAGACAAGAAATTAGGAAAAGTACAGGAGGAGTTAGAAATTAGAATCAGTACACAGGCTGAAAATTTAAAAGAACTAGTGCAACTGGAAACACAGCAGGTCAAAAAGCAATTGGGGGGAGAAATTGACAAAATTCAGGTAGCTACTAAAGAGGTTAAGGAACAGCTGGGGGGTAGAATTGAGAAAGTCCACTCACAAATAGTTGCAGAAGTAAATGATTTAAGAGAGAGTAATAGAGAGAGCATTAGCAAGATTGAGGAGAAACAAGCAAAGCTATATGATAAAGTAGAAGAATCAGAAGGAAACATTAAATTAACAGTAAACAGTATTGAGAGGAAGGCTGAGGAGAAAATCGCAGAATTAGAGTTAAAATTAAAAGCTAGGATCAGGCAAGAAAATAGTCAGAATAGGCCAGTTTTTGTGAATAGCACACACAGGGAGGTAGAACTGGGTAAGTTCAGCAATCGACAGGGGTGCCCAATGGAGTTCATGAATACTATAGAAAATAAATTCGGGGAGAGGTTGGAAAATGGTAGTATTGAGTGGTGCCAGGTAGTTGAAATTTTAGAACAAGTGTTTGTGGGGGAAACGAGGAATTGGTTTGCTGTCTACAGAGACAAGTTTACTGATATGAATGATTTTAAAATGAAATTCTGTGAAAAGTTCTGGAATGAGGTTATTCAGTCGCAGCATCGTGAGGGAGTAGTGTGTGGTAAATATAACCCTAAAGGAAGCTCCACCATGACCGAATACTTTTTAGGGCAGGTATTAGTGTGTAAATATCTGGATGGATTGAAGGAGGAAAGTGATGTGGTAAGGTTGCTACTTAGGCACTTTCCCTATAGGATCAAGGAGGCTGCTTGTATCCAGAATGTAAAGACTATATCACAAGTAGAAAATTTGTTAAGCACATTTGATGCACTAGGGAGAGGGGGTTATGAGGACAATTTCAATAGGAACCAGGGTAATAATAATAATATCAGACCTAATGAAGCCAGGCATCAAGAAGTTCAAGGGAACGGTGGCGAAGGGGCCAACGCTCAAAATAGAAATAATAATAATCAGCTAAATCAGAACAGAGGAAATGGCTATGGTAATCAGTATCAAGGGAGGAACAATGATTTCAGGGGAAATCAAGGGAGGAACAATGATTACAGGGGAAATCAAGGGAGAAACAATGATTTCAGGGGAAATCAAGGGAGAAATTATAATGACAATAATTACAACCAGAATAGGGGTCAAGGAAGAGGACAGCCTAGTGGTAGTAATATACAGCCAAACAATGACAACACAGCCCAGAACAACCAGACCAGTTCAGTAGTTAGTAGTACTACGGCCAGCTGTAGCGGTTCTTTAAACGCGAACCAGGCTGCGAAGTAAGGTCAGAATCTCAGTCTGTAGCATGCCCTGTCCATACAATTATACAGGAACCCTATGACCTAAATGTAAGAAATGAATTATTACATGAACTAAATGATGAAGGTATTATTCAGGAAGTGGTTAGTAAGAGCCCCATAGTTAAATTTAACGTGTCCGAGGCGTACACAGATGTTTTAATTGATAGTGGTTGTATGAAGAGTTGCATAAGTAGTGCATTTTATGATAAAATGAAAGGAACTGGAGTAAATTTTGAGGAGATGCCAATTAAAAGCACTTTTGTTATCACAGCTGTTGGGAAGAGGTCTAAAGTAATTTCTAAGCAAGTTTTAGTAGACATTAAAATTAATAATCATGTAGAGAAGCAGATTTGTCTTGTAATTCCAAATTTAGTATTCAGTGTTATCTTGGGTTCAGAGTGGCTAAGTAGAGTGTCTGGTAACTTATGTTATGATGTAGGGAGTTTGAAATTTAAATGGGGAGATTCTGAAGTAGAAGTAGCGTTCAATGACCATATTCAGAGAAGTAGTATTGTAGGTGTGATTTGTACTTTAAATGAGATATCGCCAGCCGTAGAGCGGGGTTCTTCATGTTTTGTGGGCAGTGTGATTACGAACGGAAGTCTAGAGGACTCGTTACGTGAAACTGCATTTCAGGGTAATATAGAGGTGGAACAATGTGTTCGGCTCTATGATGTGTTATGGTGTAATAGGAGAGTGTTTGAGGATCGCATTGGTATGGCCAATTGCTATACCCATTCATTGAACGTTATTGATAGGTCAGTATTCACAGGACATAGATATCCTGTACCTTTCGCTTATCAGAGTGCAGTTGAGGCACAAATTAACCAGATGCTTGAAGATGGGATTATTGAGCACTCTAACAGTCCATATGTTAATTCTTTGATCACGGTACCCAAGACCGACGGCACAGTTCGTATTTGTTTAGACGCTCGTTTGGTTAACAGTAGAATTAGTTCAGATCAGCTGAAATCTATGTCAATAGAAGAATTAATGCAAACATTTGAGGGGAAGAAGTATTTCACTTGTGTAGATTTGAGTTCCAGTTTTTGGCAAGTGCCACTTATGTACGAAGATAGACCATTTACAGCTTTTAGTCATAAATATAACCTTTATCAATTTTGTAGAACACCTTATGGGTTAAAGAGTAGTTCAGCAGCTTTAATTAGGGCTTTAAACATCGCATTAGGGGATGACACAGGAGAGTTTGTAACCATTTACATAGATGATATGGTAATTAGTTCACGCAGTTTTGAGGAGCATCTACGTCATTTAGATATAGTTTTTCAGAAGTTAGATCAGGCAGGGTTCACTTTGAAGCTGTCTAAGTCGTCATTCTGTCAGTCAGAAGTGACATTTTTAGGTCATAGAGTGTCGAGTAGAGGTGTAACACCAGAAGAAAGTAGGGTTAATAAGATACTTAACGCAGAGGTGCCACAGAATGTTAAACAGTTAAAAACTTACCTGGGAATTTGCAACTTTTTCAGGAGGTTCGTTCTTAAATACTCAGGGTTGGTAGAACCATTCAGGGAATTGCTTAAAAGTGGGACTCGGTGGAGATGGGAGTCCAAGCATGAACAGGCTTTTAGAGCGCTGAAGGAAGGTTTTGAGAAAGCTGTAGTGCTGAAATATCCGTTAAAAGATAAGGAATATGTGGTTATGACAGATGCTTCACATATAGGCATTGCTGGAGTATTATGTCAGAAAGATGATGAGGGTAATCTGTGCATTGTATCTTTAGCCTCGCGAGAACTGACAGCAGCTGAGAAAAGATACACGATTACTGAGTTAGAGCTTTTAGGTATTGTTTTCAGTTTAGGGAAATTTAGAATGTATTTAGTAGGGGGGAAATTTGAGATCCACACAGATCACCATGCATTACTGTATATGAGGACTTGTAAACTCAGTTCTAACAGAGTTAGTAGGTGGATTCTTGCTCTGCAGGAATACGAATTCACAGTAAAATATATTAAAGGTAAAGATAACATTCTTGCAGACATGCTATCGAGGGACACTAATTTATGTAGGGATTATCCTGTGGTTAAAGCAGAGGACGGTATTTTAATATGTGCATGTGTGGACAGTAGCAACAGGGCATCGTTACAGACACTGAGAAATATGCTAGTGGAGCAACGTGATGACGTGAAGTTAAAGGAGCCACTGGCTAGGTTGGAAATAGGTGAAGAAGAGTATGTGAAAGTAGGACGGTTCACGTACAAGATGCAGGATGGGCTTCTTGCAAGGAAATGTAGGAATAATCGGTGGGCAATATGTGTTCCTGTCACTTTGCGGGAGGAGCTAATTTGGTTCATTCATAGGGAATTAGGACACTTTGGTGCTGCCAAGGTCTTCTATGAAATTGGTCGTGACTTCATTTGGAGTAAAATGGGAAGGGACGTTAGGAGGATTTTAGCTAAGTGTGACACCTGTCAAAGGAGTAAATATCCAGTTAAATATTTAGTGGGGGAGAGATCTGCAGTTCTCACCAGTAGTCCCGGCGAACTACTGTGTGTGGATTTATTTGGCCCGATCGTTAAAGGACAGTACGGCTACGAGTACATTTTTATAGTTATTGACGCTTTTAGTAAGTATGTCAAGCTATATCCGCTAAGGAAAGCCACGGGACTAGCGTGTAGCCGTCTGATCATTAATAAGTATGTACCTGAGTTTGGCATTCCTCTCAGGATACTATCTGACAGTGGACCACAGTTTACTGCAAAGAAATGGAGAACCAGTATGCAGGAAGCTGGTATAACACACGTTCATTCCTCTGTAAGGTACCCTCAGGGTAATTCTGCAGAGCGTCCATTAAGGGAAGTGGCTCGTCTTTTTCGGACTCTAGTGCATGACAAACATGCGGCCTGGGTTGGACATCTTCCCAAGGTCGAGACTTGGCTGAATTCTGTCCAGCATGAGAGCACGAAATTGACGCCATACGAAGTTCACTTCGGAAAAAGACCACAAAATGAACTAGCGAGGGTGTTGGGATTAAATGAGGGTAAGCAACCGGGGATGGATTACACTGTCCAGTTGGCGAAACAGAATTTATCTAAGTCAGCACAAAAGAGAATTCGCCAACAAAAAGAAACTAAATTTGACCTATTCGAGCCGGGAGACAGAGTCTTACTTAGAGTGCCGAAACAGTCAAATAAGCTAGAGAAAGTCATGTCCAAGTTCTTTCATCTCTACGAGGGCCCATTTAGAGTTTCCAAACGTATTGGGAAAACAGCATATGTGCTGGAGAATAGTGAGGGAAACAGATTATACGGAACGTATAATATACATAGTCTACGAAAATATGTGTCATAAAGTGAGTGTGTTTAGCTGGCGAGCCAGCCTATCAAATGAGTAAGTGTGGTGTCTGGTGCGTGGAAGATCTGGTCTTAAGGCAGGCGTATCAGAAGTCACACAGGGGGGTAGTATGTAAGTAAATGAGAGTTTTAAGGTACAGGGAAATATGACGGGATTGTCGGATGCTGTTGAGCACTAAATTGTCTCGATGCACCAAGGCCATTTTTGGCAGCGCTGATGGGTTCCCATTTATCTCCAAGAGATGGGTGAGCGCTTGGACAGGGTATTTTTGCTTAAGGCGTCCACGAGGCAAAAGATGGGCCATCAGAAGGCGAGACAGTCCTTCATGAAACTCATACATTACAGCACACGTGATTTCTGTTTACGGCCTCGCCATGTAAGATTTGTAAGTGAGTAATTTAAGGTAATTTGTACAAAGGTATTATTTGTGTGAGGAGAAATGGTCAGTGTTGAGAACTAGTATTAAGTAGAATATGGTCTACGGGAACTTAACAAGACCTGATTACGGCACAGAAATATTTGGTGTTATATGTAATGCGCACTTACTATTTTTTTTTCAGAAGTCAATCTTAATTTAATCTACTTTAAAGAGAGATTAAGTATTATGGTCACGAGGCGCTGCCACAATAGTGTGATCGTGTGCTCAGTGATAAGTGAGATTAAATTTCACCATAAGGAAGGAACCTCCAGTGAAATTAGGAAGTTCTATGGTGATATAAATATATCAGAACACCTTCAATGCGTGTGATATGACATCATAAATACATAGTGCTCACACATTAATTATGTCTATTTCTCCAACATAGAGAAATTTGAGAGGCGGAAATATCCGTGGAACACTATTCCATATGTAAAACATTGGACTGGTTGCAAAGTGCAATCCATTGTGACAACAAACTTTGACGCAAAGTGCGTGAAGAAAAAATATGAGTGTATATATCTGTAATTTAGGGTGATTTCATTTATGTAATATGTATTTTGGATGGGGTTTATTAACGTGTCTGGGATAATCGGATAATGGACCGTCGTCACGGTAAATCATCCGATGATCCGAGGCGAATATGTAACGTGTTTTTCGAGGGGTTTTATGCAACTGGCATAAGTCAGTAGGAAGCCATTCTATATTTATTTACGCGGCAAATTGTTCAGCCAAGAGAATTTTTCATGGTAATTTATTATTATTATTAATTTATTATAATTATTATTAAGGTATTTTCGGAGCATTTTATAAAAATTATTAACATTCAGATAGGTTTTCTATGTCTTAGAAAACGCTATCAAGCAAATTATTACGAACGACAATATTATAGAAAATTATGTGATTACGGAATTTTACGGAGTTTTGTCAGTTAGGGTATTTGAGAGACATGACTCACTGGGAATTCGAATACAAGCTGATTCCTGTCGAGAAGTATTACGCAAGGCTGGGTCGCAAGGTCTAGAAAAGACGAATTGTTGGAACGGAAATCGACTTCTCCCTCTCGCGCACCGAGTGTAATGAGGCAGAGGAGGGGAACTGGCGGCGTGCTCAGCCAATCAGTGAGGACGACGTAAGCTAGATGTCGGTACCATGGTGGGGGAGCCAACAGGTGCATATATCGTTCGACGCGCCGTGAAACGGGGACTATCTGTGTAGAACTTGCGGAGTACGGTTGGAAGTGCGTGTCGCTCCGATGTTCAGTGGAGTTGAAGACTAACTTTTGCAAAACTTAACCAGTGCGGTTGTACGAGTGTTTGGGTCCGAGGTACGGACCATAGAATTATCTAATCTACCAGAATATCATCAAATTCCGACGGAGATGACGACGTCCAGGAGACTGTGGGAAGCTCACGGCATCAGCAAGTACGAGGGAAATGCCTTGGCAATTTCCAATGGTAAGCGCAAATGACGCAGAAATACGCAATCTCTCATTTTTCTTTGTTTTACATTTCATATTTCAGTAACTTCATAGCTTGGAAATAAGAGTAAAATCAATTTATCAGACTCCGTTTTCACGTAATTTTCTATCGGTAATATTCAAATCACAACGCTCCAATTTAAATTTTGTACTTATTATTATTATTAATTTTGCTATACTTGTTTTATATAATAAATTCATTTCTTTTACAATGCAATCTTTGCTTTCAGTAGGTAGCATTAGATATAGACCAATTCCTTCTCCTGATACAATTGTTTGTTGGGTTAATGATCAAATCATACCACGATCTGAGTGAATAGTGTCTTGAAGGTGTTCTGCCAGAGCTAGACGTTGTTAAATACAAATTTAGATTTCAACATTGCATTGAGGTCTTGGCGCCCATTAAAACAACATAGCTTAGGCAAAGGTAAACAGTTACATTTATCACCCAACAGTTAGGGGCTAGCAAAACGTTTCAAGATCTTCGAGAAAGTTTTGGAAAAGAGAATTAGGACAAGGATAGAAGGAGGGATGAGGGAAGAGCAACATGGCTTCAGAGCAGGAAGGTCCACAGTGGATTTGATTTTTGCTGTAAGGCAGTTACAAGAACAGCACTATGAGTATGGAACAGATCTACTGATGGCCTTCCTGGACATTGAGAAAGCATATGACAGTGTATGCAGAAACAAAGTATGGAAGTCCCTGGAGGATAGAGGAGTAGAGAAATGGACTATAAAGAGGATAAAGGAGATGTACAAGGGAAGCGTGAGCTGTGTGAAAGTGGGAGGAGAGAGATCGGACTGGTTGGAACAGAGAAACGGCCTGAAACAAGGAAGTGCACTGTCACCGTTACTTTTCATTGTGGTGATGGATGACATAATGACCCGAGTGGCACAAGTAATTGGGGACGGAAAGATGAAAGCAATGGTGTTTGCAGATGATTTGATGATTTGGGGAAACAATGAGGAGGAGGTACAGGAGCAGTTGGACGTGTGGGAAGGAATAATACAAGGATATGGGATGAAATTTAGCATAAATAAGAGTGAGATGGTGATCACAACAAGGAAGAAGGAAAGAACCACAACGGGAATAACAATTGGTGGGGAACAGCTGAAGAAAGTGGAGAGTTTCAAGTATCTAGGAAGCCTGATACAAGATAATGGAAGAAACGATAGAGAAATAAATGAGCGGGAGAGGCAGGCAGAAGCATTTCGAAGGAGTGTGAGAAGCATGTTATGGAGCAAGGATGTCCCTCAGAACAGCAAAAAGATCATATATCGGACGTACTATGTCCCTATCCTGACGTATGGCTCGGAGACCTGGGTTATGAAAGGAAGGGAGAAGAGCAAAATACAGGCCAGTGAGATGAGGTTCTTGAGAATCAGTATTGGAGCTACAAAGATGGACAGAATAAGAAATGAGAGGACCAGAGAATTAATGAAGGAGGAACCATTACAGGATGGTATAGAGAAATCTAGACTTAGATGGTATGGACATGTAAAACGATTGGAGGAGAAGAGGATACCCAGGAGGATACACGAGACGAAGTGGGAAGAGGCTGAGAGACAGGTGGCTGAAGGGGGTGGAAGAAAGTGTGAAGAAGAGAGGAGAAGACTGGACAAGGGTGGAGGCTGAGAGATGGTGGGAAGACAGAAGACGTTGGAGAGCCTTGTGTTCCAAACAGACCCGGCCAGTGGCTGGAAACTGTGCAAGATGATGATGATGATGACTTCTGATGTTTGGGACTGATGTACAGGTAATAACCATGCCTGATGTTGTTCTTCCATTGTTGCATCACGGTCGTTGTTCCACCATTGGTTTATTTTATGTGGTTTAATTGGAGCCAGGTCTTCTGCAAATTGTTGAAAGTTGTGAACTAAGCTTTTGAGTTTATCAGTTGCTTTTCAGTCGGTCAACACTGGTGACTGTTATTTGTTGTTGGGGGAACTTTAGTATTTTGGTATTTATTTGTTAGTACGGTAGAAGGTTAGTATTTTTTGTTAGTAGAATTGCTCTTTACTTATTCTGAAAGGGAGTAGCAGCCTTTCAGAATAAATCAATTCTTTACTAGTCTTATAGAGGGTTAAGATATTGATAATATAAGCCAATAATGGCTACACTGCGTCCTGCTGCACGGCTTAAAGCAACGGGAAACTACAGCCGTATGCTATTCCCGAGGATATGCACCTCTCTATGCATAAATACATGTGATGATGGCCTCCTCCCTTGTAAAATTTCAATCCGGAGGTAAACTAGTCCCCCGTTCGGATCTCCGGGTGGGGACTACTCGAGAGGGGGTTAACATCACAGAAGTGACAAAGAGGAAATCTGACATTCTACGGATCGGAGCGTGGAATGTTAGAAGTCTGCTATGCTAGGAAATGGAAGGTTAGAAAACTTAGAAAGGGAAATGGATAGGTTGAGGTTGGATTTGGTTGGGATTAGTGAAATGCGCTGGCAGGAAGAACAGGACTTTTGGTCAGGAGACTATAGGGTCATTAACACTAAATCAAACATTGGCCAAGCAGGGGTTGGCCTCATATTGAGTAGGAAACTTGGACAGCGGGTGGAATATTATGAGCAATATAGTGAACGGATTATTGTAGCAAAAATAAATACTAAACCTACCTGCACCACAGTGGTACAAGTCTATATGCCTACCAGTCAAGCTGATGATGAGGATGTTGAAAAGGTCTACGAAGAAATAGACGAAATTCTGAGGTATATCAAGGGTGATGAAAATGTTATAGTAATGGGAGATTGGAATTCTGTGGTAGGAAAAGGGAGAGAAGGGAAGATAGTAGGAGATTTCGGATTAGGTGAAAGGAATGATCGAGGAAGCAGACTGGTAGAATTCTGCACCGAGCATGAGTTGGTCATAGCTAACACCTTATTCAATAACCACAATAGAAGAATATACACATGGATGAGACCAGGAGATACAGGGCGTTACCAAATCGACTTCATTATGGTCAAGCAGAGGTTTCGAAACCAGATTTTGGATTGTAAAACATATCCTGGTGCTGACATAAACTCTGACCACAATCTGGTTGTAATGAAATGCAGATTAAAGTTGAAGAAACTGAAGAAAAGTCAAAAGCCAAAAAGGTGGGCAATAGACAGACTGAAAGAGAAGGATGTAAACGAAAGATTCAAGAAGAGTATAAAGGAAGGACTAATGAAAAACCCTAAACAAACTTCAATTGCAGACGAATGGGCACTTTTGAAGAATGAAATAACAAAATCCGCAGAAGAAAACATTGGTAGGAAAGAGAGAATAGGTAGAAAACCGTGGATCACTCAGGATATACTCGAATTGATGGATGTAAGGCGGAAACACAAGAATGTAAGAGATGAAAAGGGGAAAGCAGAATACAGACGTCTGAGAAATGAGGTTAACAAGAAGTGCAAGGAAGCGAAAGAAGAATGGTTGAAAGAGAAATGTGCTGGTATAGAAAATTGTCTGAAATTAGGAAAAGTAGACACAGCTTATCGAAGGATTAAGAATACTTTTGGGGAAAAGAAGACTAAGTGCTGTAATATTAAGGACACAAATGGAAAGCCTCTGACAGATAGGGAAGAAAAGGTTGAGAGATGGGAAGCTTTCATAGAGAGTTTGTATAAGGGAAAGGAGATTGAGAATCATGTAATGGAAAGGGAGGAGGAAATTGATGAGGATGCGAAAGGAGATTTAATATTGAGATCAGAATTTGATAGAGCTTTGGAAGACTTAAGCAGGAACAAAGCACCAGGCATAGATGATATACCGATTGAGTTGCTACGCTGCATAGGAGATGAAGGTCTGGTCAGGTTATATCACTTGGTGTGTAGGATTTATGAGACAGGTGAGGTACCCCCTGATTTCAAGAAGAATGTAATCATCCCTATACCAAAGAAAGTGGGAGCTGTCAGATGTGAAGATTACCGTACAATCAGCTTGATTACTCATGCTTCAAAGATCCTGTCTAGGATAATTTACAAGAGGATTGAAAGCCAGATAGAAACGGAGTTGGGTGAAGACCAGTTTGGTTTCAGGAGAAATGTGGGAACAAGGGAAGCTGTACTAAGTCTTAGGCTGATTTTGGAAGGTAGAATAAGGAAAGATAAGAGAACATTCATGGCATTTGTAGACTTAGAAAAGGCTTTTGATAACGTTGATTGGACTAAATTGTTTGACATTTTGAAATCGATTGGAATAAAGTACAGGGATAGGAGGGTGATATACAATCTATACAGAAACCAGACTGCAGTCATTCGAGTTGAAGGACATGAGAGAGAAGCTGGTATTCAGAAAGGTGTAAGGCAAGGCTGCAACTTATCACCCATACTTTTCAATCTTTACATTGAACAAGCTGCTACCTAACTTGATGGGAAGGGCTAGACCAAATGCTACCATAACCTAGGTTAATTAGTTTTAAGAGACTACACATGCTAAATCTAGTGTCAAGAAAACACACAAGAAATTTTACATGACAATATATTAAGAAATGAAAATATTACAGATAAATATGACAACATTAAATAATTTAAATAAATAATAGATTAAATAGTTAAATACAAATGTGTAAATATGAGCGAGGAACCGTGGACATGATGACATTCATAAATGTCTAGTGAAATAACTAGGGTTACCTATGTGAAGGAAAATAACAAGACCCCTTAAAGAAATTCCAATAAATTACCTTATATGTCCATAAGGACCTAGCTGAACGACATAGGTTCAATAAAATATTAATTATCCATTCGAGTCTTCAATCTTCCAAAATTAATCAGAGCAGAAGGCTTTCACGTCAAGCTTAATTCCAATCCAAACATGTCTACCCTTTTTTAATAACAAATTCACTCGATAATTGTTAACCAGAAAAAAAAAACGAACAACAACAAAGAGAGCCGTGACCTATCAAACCAGACTTTATATGAAATAAAATACGTATCATAATAAGTGATACTTGACACGGAGTTCATAAGGAACTATACTAAGAGCCAAAGATATGGAGAAAATATTACAAAATTAGGTTAAGAAAAAAATATCTTTGCTCGGAGAAAAATATGACGTTCTGGACCATACAGACAAGGCAGGCCAGATACAAACGTTTAAATAAAATCCCTAGGAGTCTTAAACTCGAAAACACCAATTCGGTTACTGGAAAATAAATTAAATAGTTGAACATACATACCAAGCAGCCTAAAGAAACCATTTGAGGTTAGCACTTCACAGAAATAAACTGCAATATATCATACCAAATTAAGAAGTACACCATGGAAACAACACATCTTCGTATCAATATATCAATGAACAACTATAAGAATAATCCAGTATCCGATGATGTATAAATGTTACAAACCTTTCGAGTATTTCTTCCGTTAGCCTACCTTAAGGCGAGTTGCCAAGATACATTACTACAAATTTAGAACCAAGTATGAATTAACTAAATTCTTATTACACGTAGGTACATAATTGAAGGTGTTTAGACTGGGGAAAATACCTCTAGACAGGCCGAAGCCCGTCTAGGGCCCGTAAATATTAGATCGCGTGAAAATCACATCGTGGCCTTCCTAGTTCCAAGCAGAAAAAATAATAATAAACAACAGACGTCGCTATTGGTTACAGTTTTTTTTTTTGAAGTGTCGAATGGGTCGATAACCGGCCTGCGAGCACAAGGACACGCGCGCTATCTCTTGTCTCACTAACCAAACCAGTAAGTACGTCCACCACTACCAAGATGGCGTAACGTATTAGATTGAGTCAACACTGGTACAACATATAGTCAACAGATGTCGGGAGAGTGTTCTTTCTTTTTCAACGGCAAGTCGGAGATAATTATATTACTGAAGAGTAATCCAGAGTTCGAGCAATGTAGAAACGTATCACAAGCGATGAAGGAAATTAGAGAAAAATTTAAAGTGGGAGTGAAGATTCAAGGAGAAATAATTTCAACTCTGAGATTTGCTGATGACATCGTCATCTTGGCCGACAAGCCTGAGGATTTGAATGAGTTTTTGAATGGTATGGACTCTGTCTTACAGAAAGAATTCATGATGAAAATTAATAAATGTAAAACAAAAATACTGGAATGCAGCCGAAATAAATCAGAAACCTCTATGGAGATCACATTGGCAGGTGAAAAGCTGAAGGAAGTAGGAGACTTCTGTTACTTAGGAAGCAGAATAACCAGTGATGGACGAAGCAAAGAAGATATAAAAAGTAGGTTGGCTCAGGCAAGAAAAGCATTTCTACAAAAACGGAATCTGCTGACATCGAATACAGATTTAGGAATTAGGAAGTCATTTTTGAAAGCCTTTGTCTGGAGCGTGGCGCTCTATGGAAGTGAAACTTGGACTATTGGTGCAGCAGAAAAGAGGAGAATTGAAGCATTTGAAATGTGGTGTTACAGGAGAATGATGAAGATCAGATGGGCAGGTAGGGTTACAAACAAAGAGGTATTAAGGCGAGTGGGAGAGGAGAGATGTTTCTGGCGACTGCTAATGAAGAGAAGAGATAGGTTGGTAGGACACATACTAAGACACCCAGGAATAGCAAGCTTAGTTATGGAAGGAAGGGTCGAGGACAAGAACTGTAGGGGTAGACCAAGGTTAGAATATGTTAAACAGATTGCCTCGGATGTAGGGTGTGGTAGCTATGTAGAGATGAAACGATTAGCTCAGGACAGGGAGGCATGGAGAGCTGCATCAAACCAGTCAAAAGACTGAAGACTCAAACAACAACACTAATTGTGCCCAATTACATTAGGCGGGAAACAAACTGTTTGAGCTATCCACTACCCATTGTGCAGTCCTCATTTTGTTGCGTAGAACCGATTTTAATTTACCGTGAATAGAATACACTGTGTGGATCTTATCGAGATGCCTTTTCACTTCTGCTCACTGACTCTGAAATGCCAGTCATGTGACATGTGCAACCATGCGCACACACACACAAAATGTTATTGCGGAATATCGTGGTGATCATCTTCTCAATAATCGTGAATTTTACACAGTTCTAGTCTTTGTATAATTATGGGTAATGTTTTGCAACAATTAGATGCGTCCATGTTGTAATGACCAACGCGGGAAGTCAACAACCCACCAAGAGTATCCTGGTAATAGCGGACATGTATAAGGGTTTGTTGGCCAAAGCATTAGATAAAGATGTAATGATAAAAAGGGTTGACTTTACAAAAGGTCGCATAACAATTTAGCAAACCTGTGGAGGACCAGTCAATATTATTGTCACCAAATAAGGAGGTCCAGGAAGGCATAAAGGACACAACACAAACAATAACTAATAATAAGATATATTATCAAATAGGTGGCACATAAAGTAAATATTCAAAGATGGCACACAAATATACGAGAAACACTGGCACAAATTTACACAATTGAAGAAACACTCGCATGGAATTAACACACGTAAGGCTTGAGCCTAAAACACATAAATTGTCTTGAACGTAGCTGCAGATCAGTACATCAAGGAACGGCATGCAATACAATGCGGTTCCAAAGAATGGTATAGTTTAAACATGCAACACAAGTGGAGTTGCAACAAATAATGAAAACAGGTCGCATGGAACGAGAATGTGTCGTCGAACCAGGACTGACTTACAGTGATGCGCCGATACCGTAAGCCCAAAAAAAAATGAATTGTTAATTAAACAAATTATGTGTGAAACGCAGGAAGTCAAAGTAGTTGATGTCATACAAATACCGGGATATGCCAATCGCACGGTATTGTCACAATAGTAAAGTAGTTGAGCCCAGTGTCAACCTCCATTTCAGTGATGGTGCAGGAAGATAGTGCATGGTTTGTAGCACATGCCTCAAGACAGACGATGAATTACTTATCACACGAAATAAAATCATTATTCATACGCGTGATGACAAATTGTTAGGCAGTAGATGAAGATCAGAATTAAACATGTTACAACGAACTATCCGACGCCGCGGATTGAAGGATTCGTCAACATGGCGCGTAGCGATAACAACAAGCATGGTCAGATGAGACCGAAAATCACCAAAATGTCACTGCCCTAACCGAAATATGAATCATGTGCAAGGACATGATCACTAAGCACGGTTACTATGAAGATAGCACCAATTATAGAAGTGATTAACTGGATATTCGTCGATAGATCACAACAGTGTCAAAGCACAACATTCTGTCATGGCTACAAGCTTAGAGACGAAGAAGAAACACGTGATTGGTCGCTACAAACAGCAAGGAGGCCTCTGATAGGCTGAAAGCAGCCAATCACAGCAGAGAGTTCAAAGACAAGTCAAAGAGAATACAAAGAGAAAGAAGAAGAATCAAAGTGGCCAACTTAGAATACCAAAATACCTTCTAAGCAAAAATATCCCACTGGAAACACCGGCAGTGGGAATACAACATGTAATCAAAACAAATGAACCATGACAACTAACCAACATAAGCAAAACAAACTTGACAATGAATAAATACAATGAAGACAAATAATAACGATATATACAACCACACAGAGTGGAAACAAAAAGGGATACACAAAACTGGTTTGCCAAGACAGTGGCCGAACCACATGTCAATTCTATAAAACTTCTAAATTTACTAGTGACCATGCGCTTAACAAGTCCTTGGTTCATTAACCAGCTGTTGCAAAACTATGCAAATACTCACAAAATTACTTGAAAATACTCTGAAATGTTTGCAGTGTGAAGTCCTATAATCTCAGATAAGCCAGGTTTCTTAGTGAAGTGATGAAGGTTGGGGTTCAAACGTGAGTCATGTTGTTTGCATATGTGCGAAGTCATCCATCATTTTAATATGTTTCAAATATCCCAAAATAATTATTACTAATTTTCCAATGTTCCAAAATTTTTATAAAAAGTGCCAAAAATATAAAAATCGAAAAATGCACTTCCTGGCAGGCAGAGAGAAGCATGAGCTATCCAAAGAGCTTATATGACAACATGGAAAGTTTGCCACTGCTGTTCCTATGCGATCTCCATTCAGTCGGTCACGATGATAAGCAATATTGTTGTATTATTTCTTTAATGGATCACATTAAGCAAATTGTGAACTCACTGTCGTCCTTCCTTTCCCTGGTCTTCTGTGTGACTTCCCAACTGTCATTCGATCGTCTATGTATTGGTGTGATGTTGGACTTGGGTAACTCAGACTGTTGTCACTTTTGTTAGTCGGTCTTCATTCAGTTTGATAATGTGACCGTCGGACTCTATGTTGGAGTATCTCTCTGTGAGAGAGCTTTTGCGCTACTCTTTCCATACCTGTAGGTTCAATCATTTCACCCAAATACTTGAGTTGATTAACCCTGTTTATCGTACCATACCATACTCCCCTTTGTGAGAGCGTGCCAACTTGAGCCAATCTTCCCAACACCTCTTCATTAAATCACTGCGTTTTTCTTCCTTGTTTTCCCTATTGATTCTTTCCTTGAGACTTCTTCAAATTTCCTTTCTCTGATTTTACTTGTGAATTGATTTCTCTCCTTAATGTAGACTTCAGAGATTTTGAATCGTTCCAGTTCCTCCTGTGTTTCTGTCATCCTTACTTGTAATATTGTATTTGTGTCCTGTCCAGGTCACCGCTGCGAGCATTGCCACAACCTGACGTGCTACAACAGTGGCATCTGTTCTCTGGCCGGAGGAACCCCCAAGTGCAACTGTCCCGCCGGATACAGGGGCGTGCAGTGCGAGGTTTCCGAGTGCCAGGACTATAACTGTGCCAACGGTGTCTGCCAGCTGACTCAAGCGGGCCCTCAGTGCTCGTGTCTCCCGGGCTGGCGCGGCAAGCGCTGTGACCTGAGCCAGTGCAAGGACCATTGTCTCAACGGAGGTGAGCTTCGCCACAACATTCAAAACACTTCTTATGTCATGAACACATCATCCAGTTTCCAGGGTGTGGTTTTCAAGCGCTCTCCATTTTAGTCAATTCATGTACCACTGCTCCTTCAAGACTTCATCCAGTTGATTCCCTTCACTTGGTCCAGCCATCTCCTCCTAGGTCTTCCAACAGGTCTCTTTCTAGTAATCTCAGTATGAAACCATTGTTCTTTCTGGCATACGTTTGACGTGACCTAGTTATGGTCTCCTTCAGGGAGAAGCATGCTTCTTAGAAACTTCATTTCTCAAGCCTGAAGTCTGCTATCATCTTTTATGGTAGTTGTGCATGTTTCCAACCCACAAGTCAATATAGGGACAAAGTATGTTCGAAACAGAGCTTGTTTTGATCTTAATGGCACTTGCTTATTCCAGAGTAGATGTCGAACTTGCTGATAGAATTGACTGATTTCTGAATACGGTTATTTAATTCAAGCTGTATTCTGTTGTCACTTGATATTAAATATCCAAGGTACTGATACTGGTTTACTGTTTCCAATTGTACACCCTCCAGCGTTATATTATCTTTACTTCTCTGTCTGTTAACAGACATTGCAGCAGTTTTTGTAGCACTTACTTGATCATTCCAGACGTTCCTGGACTTCCAGGTCACTATTTTCCCCAGATAACTATATCATCTGCAAAAGCAAATGCTTGAAGATCCATATTGGTGCTCTGCTTCACTTCCTTTATGATTTCATCCATGATGGTGATGAATAGTAATGGTGAATGCACTCCTCTAGATGTCTGGAACCAATCTGAATTCTTGAGAAAAGATTAAGGAAAATTATTGAATTCGGTTGTTGAGTATCTTAAAAGGAATATTAGACGAAACCATCATCTTGCAGAGAACTGGCTTTGATGAACTAAGGGCCTGGCTTACTTAAAGTCCAATACTTATTTTGCATTATATAGAGATACAGGAAAATCCCAACTGCGATAAATGTGAATTTATTTTTTTTCTCATTTTTTCAACTATTTGTCAACTATTATGACTATCTATACCCAGAATTTGCAAAACTGAATATGTGACAAAGTGCGGCATCGTGGGTCACTGCGAAGTGGAGCATCAGCCACATTAGGCAAGGCTGTCTCCGCATACATCGTCATATCTCTAGCACTTGACATGTCTCCAGGCCTGCCAACATAACAAGGGGTCAGACAGTTCATCCTCGCCCAATGTGCGAGTTATCGGCTGTTTCATGCCGTCCAGCTTGATTTACAGGTTGTCAGTCAAGAGTCCCAAAATGGTTTACTGTACACCTTTCTTAAGCTGAACTTTTAGGTGTAGTTTAAATATTCCGTTTAACACCTCTGTGACTGGTGTTGGAAGCAGTGGCGGCAGGCTCTCTGCTAGGACACGTCTCCCGATCCGGATAATATTCACAACTAGATGCTTAAACACCTCGACAATGAGAGCATTCGTTATTTGCTCAGCGTGTTTATTGGTACCTGGTTGGAAGGTGTGTTTCCAGCGCAATGGCAGGAAGGTATAATTATATATTTCCTGAAGCCCGATAAGGATCCCAATTTGACAGGGAGTTACACACCTATTTGTCTCACAAATGGCGTGTGCAAGCTTCTTGAGGGGATGGTCAATCGGCGACTGGTGTGGGTTCTGGAGAAACGAGGACTCCTGTCTGAATACCAGTGTGGTTTCAGAGCGTCTCGGTCTTCCAACAACCATCTGGTACGCCTCGAGACCGCCATACAGGACGCTTTTCTCCGGAGACAGCACAGTCGCTGTTTTGTTTGACCTCGAGAAGGCCTATGACACCTCATGGCGTTACGGCATCCTCTCTACCCTGCATCAATGGAAATTCCCATCTAACTTGTCGTCTTTATTGCAAATTTTCTGTCCCTTCGCCTATTCCTTGCCGAATAGGGAGGATATCACGTACAGGGATCGGTACTTAGTGTTACATTACCGTATTTACTCACATATAGGTTCCCTTTTCTTCTAAATGTTTAGTTCCGAAATTGAGGGGGATGCTATTGACGTGAACTTCTCAAAAATCCATTATTTTGGAAAGGGCGAGGGTAACAAATAAGCCATTTTATTTTGATGCTACATAGTACGATATATTCAATCAAAATAAACGAAACCTCACTTGTCCACCACTATTCCCTTCACCACTATCCTTTGCTAAGCAAGAATCTTAGTATCAAGGAAATAGAATGGAATAGACAAAGTATCAGACATGGAAATGTAAACTTTATTTTATTTGAACACAGGGAGGGAGAATGCATCAATGAGTGATCACATCTCACTAACATTTGTAAACACAACCAAGCACGTACTATTCACATTGATATACCAATAACGTGTCACACAAATGAAATGTGTTTAAAATAAAACTAAGAAGACTGTCGTAAACACAATCTAATCGCAATGCAGGCAACATATGAAACTGTAACTTTCATTGGCGGATGACACATCTACTCGGCCAATAGTGTGGCATCTTCTATTGGATATCGGGTGAAGCCTATTGAATACACAATTTGATATCCTGCCCAATCGCGTACGCGGTACATGTACCGCAAAAGGGCGGTCATATAGTCTGAATAACAAACTAATATAACAAGAAAAATGTTTTTGTCATAAAAGAGAATGAATTCAGGTGTAATTATAAAAAAAATTAAGAATTCATCAATTTCCAAGAATGTTGTATTTTGGCTCTCAATATTAAAGAGTGGTACTGTAAGGAAAGGAAGGGAGAAGAGCAAAATACAGGCCAGTGAGATGAGGTTCTTGAGAAGCAGTATTGGAGCTACAAAGATGGACAGAATAAGAAATGAGAGGACCAGAGAATTAATGAAGGAGGAACCATTACAGGATGGTATAGAGAAATCTAGACTTAGATGGTATGGACATGTAAAACGAATGGAGGAGAAGAGGATACCCATGAGGATACACGAGACGAAGTGGGAAGGAAAGAGACCGAGAGGAAGGTGGCTGAAGGGGGTGGAAGAAAGTGTGAAGAAGAGAGAAGAAGACTGGACAAGGGTGGAGGCTGAGAGATGGTGGGAAGACAGAAGACGTTGGAGAGGCTTGTGTTCCAAACAGACCCGGCCAGTGGCTGGAAACTGTGCAAGATGATGATGTCTATAAGCGATTTCCAAGAATTTTGTATTTTGGCTCTCAAAAATGAACGGGGGGGTACTATAGCCGAGAAAATACGGTATTTGCGATTGCCATGAACGGTATAGTGGCTGCTGCTAGTCCAGCAGTTGTACCGTCGCTATATACATTATAGTGCACAAAATATGGCAGTCACTGAACCACAGCTACAACAAGCTATTGGGAGAGTGGACCGCTGGACACTGGAACATGGCTTTCAGTTCTCAACCGCTAAGACCTCGGTTGTCCATTTCTGCCGAAAGCGCACTCTCCATCTCAATCCTGAGCTTCATCTGGGAAATGTAGCTTTGCCTGTTGTTGCTACGTATCCATACCTTGGGTTCCTTTTCGACCAGAAATTAGCGTGGGAGCCACACGTGTGGTGTTTGAAAACTGCCTGTGCTGTTGAGGTTTCTTAGTGGCACGTCTTTATCGGGCACTGATTTTATCACAACTAGATTATGGCAGTGTAGCATATGGTTCGGCACGTTAAATTGGACAGCTTCCACAACGGCTGTGTGAGGCTGGTGTATCTCCTATATACCCGAGGTGCCAACAAGTACTGCATGCCACTTCATCTAAGCTATCCGTTTGTTTACCGGATGTATGGAGCGCTCGCCCGTGCCAATCGGCTGGCAGGGATTCAGTCTCCTGTACCTCGCAAGGCCCTTCTGTGGGTGGTTACTCGTCCTGGACTGGCACACCGGCCCTAAGTCGGACATGGACTCCTCCGTCTATTGGAGGTTGTTCCCGTCCGTGGTGGGCCGGTACCCACGGACGGTTCGAAGGTAAACCTGAAAGTAGGCTGTGCATTTGTGGTCGAGGATCGTCGGTTTCTCTTTCCACTTCCTGAGGCCTGTAGCGTGTATACAGTTTATCATAACCTAGCTTTTTCCTTGCCATCTCAGGGTAGCAGGGCATTGTACTCGCTAAATGAATCACACAAAAGGAAAGTATAATATAGTTAACTTATTATTAACTTACAGCCGTGGTGATATTGTGATCCCTAATAGAAGATCTGACTGTTGCTCTGACATGAATGAGATACAAGTAATACAGCAGCAAGCAATCACTCCCTGGGAAATGGCTCTGGGTTGGGAAACTCCCTTCTTCAAAACTCGATGATCTTCCAAAACAACCTTCAATACTTGAGGATGTACCCAGATCTTCCAAAATCTTCCTCAATATTTGATGATCTACTCTGATCAATACTAGCTGTATTGTTGGTTAGGTGTCAACTTAGGCCGCTATATAAGCCGAGGGTGAGCTGTATGCCATCTTAGAGGCTCTGCGGTACATGTTATCAGACTTGCTTGTGAGTTCTGCCTCTCTTGGTGCGCTACAAGTGATGTATGCTCTCAGTTGTGACATTCTGAGAGGCATCAAGGAGACAACGAAGCTGTGGTACTCTGTTGACTCTGGATCGGCACTACCACTTGCTAAAGAGAGAAGACCCCCCTTTGTGTACTTGCGGCACCCACCTTACCGTGGCACACTCTTGGAGTGTGTGGATCTGGCCGATCTACGAAGGACTCTCAAACTGCCTAACACCCTATCCCTAATTCTCCATGATGGGGAGGTCAGTAGACCTCGTCATCCGGTTCATGAGGAAGAGTGGTTACTTTTTTAAGTTTTAATGTTCTGTAGACTTTTAAGTCTGTTTTATATTTTTTATTGTGTTCATCTATTTTATTGTTCCATATAATGAGAGAATTGAATCCAAGATACACTTATAGTTCAAGTTTAATGAACAGGGACAATGCTATTAATTATTCCGCACTATTAAAGGAGTTGTTGTATTTGAAAGGTCCATGCTGGTTCCGTATTGATGAACTTATTATTAATGATTGTGCAAACGTTCCCCATAATCAATACCTTTATTTTGATAAGTGATCACTTGGTGGTCAGTGGGGACATGTTTCGAGGCCCCTTCATCAGCCGATATACATTAAAATATCAAGGAAAAGAGGTGGTTGGAAAGGTGGAAAGGTGGAAGATGCTTACCCCAAAGATACCGTACATTAAAAAATAAGTGACTGAATATAATTAAAGAGAAAGAAATAGTTGAAATTTGAAAACCAAAACACAAACTCTAAAATGTCGCCCTTTCCTGCAGATCAATGTAATGTGCACTCTTCATTTGGGAAACGGTCATGTGGTCTAATTCTTCCGAAAACATGCAGCGACAATAACAAATTTGAAGACAAACCACGCCGTATTTTGGTTTGCAGACGCCAACGAAATGGTAATGGTTCAGCTCTGTGGTAGTTCTGCCCCAGTGAGGTCTGCAGACGTTAACCGAAATATAATTTGCTCCGTGGCAGCACTCGAAATGATATCAACATCTATACCAATATAATAAAGCTGAAGAGTTTGTGTGTTTAAACGCGCTAATCCCCCGAACTAGCAGTCAGAAAAATTCTTCTTGTATATGATAGCCAGATTAGTTTAGGCTATGTTAAATTTTGGACAAACCACTCCATTCCCTGGCACTAATCTACACCGTTTCTCCTAATTGCACCAAATTTTACATACACTTTGAAACCCTGCTAGTAACACTGTCCACTTGATATTTTGGACAACGCTCCATTCCCTACATTTAGAATATTGGACAAACTGAACTTGAAAACCATGTATTATGGCCCTAGAACCATTCATGTCCGTAGTAGTGTAACTGTAAGAGAATTTTAATAAGTCTATTGTTGACTGGCAATTCGGGCTGCATCACGTCACCCCTACCAGCGTTCTGGTGCAGAATTGCGAAAATAGTTGAATCTTGCGCTATTTATAAATTGCAGTCACGGGGAGTAATTAGTGCAAAAGGATCTCTTAGGCCCCTTAAAACAGTTATCATCATGAAAATATTATGCCTCTGTATAAGTGCAATGGTGTTGGTGCTTTCAAATTTACTTTCATTTATTCCGATCCTTATCCTTGAGCGCTGTGTGGCGATAAATGACACTATTGCTACCTCAGGAGCTCTAAACAGGCGAAGTTTTCCAAAGTGTTCTGATTATTTTCCTACGGCACTATGCGACAAAAGACGACGAAATTCTCTACATTTCTAAAATGGTAGATTACCTCGTAGTTCTGCCCCTTAAAACAACAATTATACTAACTACATTTCTAACAGCCAATGAGATATAGGCCCCAGGCAATGTCTTTTATTTCACATACTCCTCTTTCTAATCATATTTTCCAATTTGTGTGTAAATTACATCTGTCAGTACTGTAGTTAGTAAATAGCAGTTTCCCTATTCATTATTATCATTATCATTACGGGAAAATGTCCTGAATGTTACATCCGTACTGTGCCCGTTTAGACCGGAGTCCGCACGACCACATATGCATTTTACCAAGAATCAGTCAGCACGAGAGTCAAAATATCCCGGGGCGCAAGATGGGTTAAAGCTAAACGCAAAAACGACATCAAATAAAAAAAATGCTTTACTGATTTTTGGCTCAATGCAACAATAAGGATAGAAGGAGATTCAACTGGGCATAACACAACATGTAAAATTATCTCATTTTATTCTAAATTTTAAAATTGACTGCAAAATGATGCTCAAGGTAACTTCATTCCAGTGCGACGGCACACACTACTATTTACACAATGTACAGAAATTTTCCAACACATTGAACAATTGTCTTTGGAGACACAAGTCTGATTATCAGTCCTGTAGACTGTGTTCCAAAATTATATCAATTATTTACGATGAAATCCAGTTCAAATTAAATTGTCTTTACTGGAAATATTGTAGTTCACTGGTTGAATTTCTAACATGATATTAACACTCGTAGAAATTCTCACTGTTTATAATTGTTTATAGAATTTTTAACTTCCACTTATTTTTCCAGTTTCAAAAATATTGTCAAAAATATTATCTTTGACCCAACACTAATTATGTACACATATTAATAACAACATCTGAAAAATATTTGACCCTTGAGCATAGCATCGAAGAACTGTGCGAAGCACAACAAAATTTATTGTTCTTCCAAAATTAAACATTTCGAGAAGTGACTCTATTATGAACTTCAAATTCCAAAGAAATATGATTTCATCAACTGGATCAAAAAAATTGTTGAACCATTCAACTATTTGATTTTCCACTTGGAATTATTATTAAGAAAAATATTTATATTTGTTGCTATTTTAGTAACTTTCACAACTTGCAATTCTTGAACAGAATGCAGAAATAAGAATTGTAGCTTTATAATAAATTCATTTAGTTCATGACAATAGGATTGAAAACATCCTTTAAGTAATTCGTGGATACAGAATTATTTTTTTAATTGGCAGTGGCCCATTCAATTATTTGTGTAAGAACACAATATCCCAATAACAACGGCAAAGGTCTTTCTCTGAAGAATAAAATTTTATCATGACAAAACCGGGTTCTAGCAAATCCAAAGTATTAATGGAATACGTAAACAAGTTTGAAATAATTACTGATGGTTTGGTCATTCATTCGACGAAATGTGTGGCTCCAATACTCCTCCTATAAACCTGAGCCATCGAACCTGCTATTTGATTGATGCTAAAAAAAAAAACCTCCTCATTCCTGCGACTTAAACATGCGCACCTGGGAATGGCATTTCAACTACTCTACACACATAAATTTTCTCCCAAAATTTATACAATAAATCAAGCCTCTGCTTGCTATCAAAACTGGAAGATCTATAAACTTACAAGTTTATTTTATTTTACCATTCAGTTCAAACCGTGAAGTTACCACGCTTGTGATATTCTCTATTTCACTTTCGAATATGTGCCTACGTCATGATTTTATATAAACATTAAAAAAAAAATCCTAATTGATACAAATATCATTGGCTTCCTGTTTCATGCCTTTCCGTGTTATCTGAAAAATATACTTTGCTCAATGCAAAATATTAACTGTTCAACCAGAACTATAATGTTGGTGGAATATGGGCTTGCGCTATCCACTAGCTTTCGAAAAATCACCTGTTCCAAACTAGGAATGATTAAACTAATCCTTAAGCTCTCTCTCAATGAATGTGATTATTAGAAATTGTAAGATCCAAGAATTATTTAGAAAAATTATGAAAATTACTATTGTTATTATAGGATTATTATTGTTATTATTTCCTTAAATATGTTTAATTATTATTTCCTTATGTGAAAAACCACATGTTCGACTCTTCGAATATGGATAAAATATCCATTCCTCAACAAAAATAAATGTTAACTTCTACAGTTATATCGGCTGATTACCGTGATTCTCAAACAAAATGAACATTCAAATAAACGCTCGGTATGCTCGGTCATCGATCCTAAACTGTTCTGAGTGCTGAAAATACTCAGAATAACCCTAATGTGTCTTGCGTAAATCAATGCAAGATTTAAATACGAAGAAAAATAAATGTGTTGGTCATCTGCAGAAAACGAGTTTGTTCCAATTATCTAGGCATAATATAAAAGTCAAATGTGGCTTACATTTCTCGTTGGTCTTGAAGCGTAGTGAACCTGGTCTGTACCAGATTTATCCAGATACATGCCCTATTGGACACGCACGTCTAATCCTTGTATCGGCCGCCATTATATACCCACAATCTGTCTAGCATGACATAGTGGAAATATTTCTTGAAGTTCGAAGTAACTGCTGATCCATTTTAATATTGACTTCAATTAAATCCATAGCAGTTTGCTTAAATGGGGTCAGATCCAAATGATCTCTTCTCAAAAGCGTCAGTTGTAACATAACTCACGGTAATCTTTTCAGTACAGGAAAACACTGATAGTCTAAAACAATCAACGGTTGTTCTGAAGATCGTTCCCTGGGCATGGCTTCACACCATCTATCATGCGCGAAGCAACATATAGTTTCCCTTTGTCGGCTAATGAACAGCTCCGTGATAGACTGGCCTTCAATATACTGAAAGATCTGAGTGGTTATTAAGTTACAATTTGTGAAACTGACAAGTTGGATTAAAACATCCAAGTATTGAATTATTGTTACTGGACTGTGACAGAATAATATCTAGACAAAGTCTAGCATATGTCCATATAGAAACAAAGTGTTTCACCAATGTCCGTAGAAAATAACAATCACCTTAGTGATTCCCTCTACCGGAAACTTACTACGTTCCCCACGTATCGTAGCACTTTTGTGACTATCACAATTCAAAGATATCTTCTGCGTAGATTCGGCAACCATGTGCCTTGGCTCAACGTAGCAGCAGCACCTTGTCCTACAAGAGCTTGGTTTGAAGTGAGCTGCTTATGCTTGGGCCGAGCGGCTTTTATACAAAACGGTCGGCTCCACGCTGGATCACGCTGAAATCTGTAAATCCTCATATCTCCGGTGTCTCTGGTCTGATTCACTTGAGACTAAGTGTATCCTCTTTCATTTGGCTGTGCCAGGAATCTGATCCAAGTATCAAGTCTCTACTCCATGGCTAACTATTTAATCACCAAATAGTCTCGACCTCTGCTACTATTTGCCACGTCACTTAACATCTTCTTGGCTGCATAAAGTTTCCATTTCAATCTATAAGGAAAGGAGCGCGATATTCTAATATCTCAACTTTGAAAAGCGGCTGTAGCCTTTCCCTTGATACCTAGGTGTCTGAATCTTGGAATTGGGCACAGTACTGCTTATCACCGCCACCACCACCGCACAAAAAGTTATATTTTTAAGATATTTTTTTCTGTTTAAGTATCATGTGCCAGCTCTTTATTAGTATTCATTTTATCATCCATAAAGCAAATAAGTCCACCGGGCGAAGCCGAGCAATTCTGCTAGTGATATTTAAACCAACATTAAAGCAACCCGGATCCTGTCGAGATCTAGGAAAATCTTGAGTGGATTCCTTCCTGGTTGAATACATGCTCCACATTTCCCTTGTCGCATGCCAATACTGCATCATTAACACCTAGAGTCAGTGTCTGATACTCCTTTTGGAACTCTAGCCTCTGTTTTGAGTTTTTCCATGTAACACTTTTTCAGAAGGTCAGGCAGGATTGGCTTGATTACATGAGCCACAGGCATTGGCAATGAATGGCCATACCATAATAGTTCCCTTTACCAGCACCACCTTTCCTTTTCTTGAAAACTCTTGTTGGTCTGGACATGATAATTGCACAACCACGAGGATAAAAACAAAACTTTGACCAGCACATACAACTGCCAAACAAACAATAGAATGAAGCATAGCGTCTGTTTCCCAGGCTGACCAACACACAGAACTCTCCTAGAACACTCAAACCACTGAATGAAAAAACTAATCCAAACAGAAAATACAGCAAATCTAAGGCCTGAAGGAACAGATCGAGAAATGTCGCGTGGCTACTTTTTCAGCAAAAGAGCACATGCACATTATAAAATGGACTTCCAGCTATCAAAATCATACAAATTTTAAAAGTGGCTTACAACCTTCCCTTAAATAATTATTGGTTAGCATCTAGGAGGCCTGGGTTCAATTCGCAGCCTTTAAGGTAATGGAAATGTAAATTTGCTAGACTTACACAAATGTACTGTAATGTAACGAGAGATGGAATGTTTAGGGAACTGCACGGCCGACTCCAAGACCATTAAGTGTAGCTGCCTGGCCAGGTTCTCCGGCCGCCGCTGTGAAGTGGATCGTTGTCCATGCGACTGTCCGCCGAGCAACACTCGGTGTGAGTGTCCCGCACAGCCGTCCAGGGAGTGCACCGGCAACTCTGTGCAGCAGTGCCGTCTGGACAAGTGTGCCAATGGTGGTACTTGTCTCATGGTGCAGGGAGAGCCCATGTGCAGGTTGGTAGTTGTGTCCTTCTGTGGAGCTCTGTCCTGGTCGGGTTCGATTCCCGCTCACATCTCGTAACACTGCTTTCAGATGCCCCAGCCAATATGGGGGCAAGGAGTGCAATGTATTCTATGGGGAGAACAACCCCTGTGTCAAGTATTGCACCAATGGTGGGGTATGCCTGCTGCAGGACAGACGAACGCCCACATGCCGCTGCCTCTCGGGGTGGAGCGGACCCCAGTGCGAGGAGAGATCGTCCTGCAGGCATTTCTGTTTCAACGGCGGCACATGCATCGCAGCTCTGGACCCCAGCCTGAAGCCTGCGTGCAAGTAAGTAATCCAGTGTGTGCAAGTAAGGAGTCCAGCATTCACTTCTTCTGTAAGTTAAGCTGTTCTTTCCGATGCAGGTGTCTTCCTGATTATACTGGACTCCGCTGTCAGACACCGGTACAGGACGTGAACTTGGAGCCTCAGATGTCAAACCAAGATGACAGTTCAACAGTCATTACGATCATCGCAGTCATCTTGTCGCTGCTACTGATGCTGATCGCTGGGTCTCTGCTGGCGTATTACATTGTGTGGCACCGGCGCAGGTAAGATAGAGCTCGGTGCTGGGTCTCTGCTGGCGTATTACCTTGTGTGGCATCGGCGCAGGTAAGATGGAGCTCAGTGCTGGGTCTCTGCTGGCGTATTACATTGTGTGGCACCGGCACAGGTAAGATGGAGCTCAGTGCTGGGTCTCTGCTGGCGTATTACATTGTGGGCATCGGCGCAGGTAAGATGGAGCTCAGTGCTGGGTCTCTGCTGCCATATTACATTGTGTGGCACCGGCGCAGGTAAGATGGAGCTCAGTGCTGGGTCTCTGCTGGCGTATTACATTGTGTGGCACCGGCACAGGTAAGATGGAGCTCAGTGCTGGGTCTCTGCTGGCGTATTACATTGTGGGCATCGGCGCAGGTAAGATGGAGCTCAGTGCTGGGTCTCTGCTGGCGTATTACATTGTGTGGCACCGCCGCAGGTAAGATGGAGCTCATTGCTGGGTCTCTGCTGGCGTATTACTTTGTGGGCATCGGTGCAGGTAAGATGGAGCTCATTGCTGGGTCTCTGCTGGCGTATTACATTGTGTGGCACCGGCGCAGGTAAGATAGAGCTCAGTGCTGGGTCTCTGCTGGCGTATTACATTGTGGGCATCGGCGCAGGTATGATGGAGCTCAGTACTGGGTCTCTGCTGGCGTATTACATTGTGTGGCACCGGCGCAGGTAAAATGGAGCTCATTGCTGGGTCTCTGCTGGCGTATTACATTGTGTGGCACCGGCGCAGGTAAGATGGAGCTCAGTACTGGATTTCTGCTGGCGTATTACCTTGTGTGGCATCGGCGCAGGTAAGATAGAGCTCAGTGCTGGGTCTCTGCTGGCGTATTACATTGTGTGGCACCGGCGCAGGTAAGATGGAGCTGATCGCTGGGTCTCTGCTGGCGTATTACATTGTGTGGCACCGGCGCAGGTAAGATGGAGCTGATCGCTGGGTCCCTACTGGCGTATTACCTTGTGTGGCACCGGCGCAGGTAAGATGGAGCTCATTGCTGGGTCTCTGCTGGCGTATTACATTGTGGGCATCGGTGCAGGTAAGATGGAGCTCAGTACTGGGTCTCTGCTGGCGTATTACATTGTGTGGCATCGGTGCAGGTAAGATGGAGCTCAGTGCTGGGTCTCTGCTGGCGTATTACCTTGTGTGGCATCGGCGCAGGTAAGATGGAGCTCATTGTTGGGTCTCTGCTGGCGTATTACATTGTGTGGCACCGGCGCAGGTAAGATGGAGCTCAGTGCTGGTTCTCTGCTGGCGTATTACATTGTGTGGCATCGGCGCAGGTAAGATGGAGCTCATTGCTGGGTCTCTGCTGGCGTATTACATTGTGGGCATCGGTGCAGGTAAGATGGAGCTCAGTACTGGGTCTCTGCTGGCGTATTACCTTGTGTGGCATCGGCGCAGGTAAGATGGAGCTCATTGTTGGGTCTCTGCTGGCGTATTACATTGTGTGGCACCGGCGCAGGTAAGATGGAGCTCAGTGCTGGTTCTCTGCTGGCGTATTACATTGTATGGCATCGGCGCAGGTAAGATGGAGCTCATTGCTGGGTCTCTGCTGGCGTATTACATTGTGGGCATTGGCGCAGGTAAGATGGAGCTCATTGCTGGGTCTCTGCTGGAGTATTACATTGTGGGCATCGGTGCAGGTAAGATGGAGCTCAGTGCTGGGTCTCTGCTGGCGTATTACATTGTGTGGCACCGGCGCAGGTAAGATGGAGCTCAGTGCTGGGTCTCTGCTGGCGTATTACCTTGTGTGGCACCGGCGCAGGTAAGATGGAGCTCAGTGCTGGGTCTCTGCTGGCGTATTACATTGTGTGGCACCGGCGCAGGTAAGATGGAGCTCAGTGCTGGGTCTCTGCTGGCGTATTACCTTGTGTGGCACCGGCGCAGGTAAGATGGAGCTCAGCGCTGGGTCCCTGCTGGCGTATTACATTGTGGGCATCGGCGCAGGTAAGATGGAGCTCAGTGCTGGGTCTCTGCTGGCGTATTACATTGTGTGGCACCGGCGCAGGTAAGATGGAGCTCATTGCTGGTTCTCTACTGGCATATTACATTGTGTGGCACCGGCGCAGGTAAGATGGAGCTCAGCGCTGGGTCTCTGCTGGCGTATTACATTGTGTGGCACCGGCGCAGGTAAGATGGAGCTCAGTGCTGGGTCTCTGCTGGCGTATTATATTGTGTGGCACCGGCGCAGGTAAGATGGAGCTCATTGCTGGGTCTCTGCTGGCGTATTACCTTGTGTGGCACCGGCGCAGGTAAGATGGAGCTGATCGCTTGGTCTCTGCTGGCGTATTACATTGTGTGGCACCGGCGCAGGTAAGATGGAGCTCATTGCTGGGTCTCTGCTGGCGTATTACATTGTGTGGCATCGGCGCAGGTAAGATGGAGCTCATTGCTGGGTCTCTGCTGGCGTATTACATTGTGTGGCACCGGCGCAGGTAAGATGGAGCTCATTGCTGGGTCTCTGCTGGCATATTACATTGTGTGGCACCGGCGCAGGTAAGATGGAGCTCATTGCTGGGTCTCTGCTGGCGTATTACATTGTGTGGCACCGGCGCAGGTAAGATGGAGCTCAGTGCTGGTTCTCTGCTGGCGTATTACATTGTGTGGCACCGGCACAGGTAAGATGGAGCTGATCGCTGGGTCTCTGCTGGCATATTACCTTGTGTGGCATCGGCGCAGGTAAGATGGAGCTCATTGCTGGGTCTCTGCTGGCGTATTACATTGTGTGGCACCGGCGCAGGTAAGATGGAGCTCATTGCTGGGTCTCTGCTGGCGTATTACATTGTGTGGCACCGGCGCAGGTAAGATGGAGCTCATTGCTGGGTCTCTGCTTGCGTATTACATTGTGTGGCACCGGCGCAGGTAAGATGGAGCTCTTGCTGGGTCTCTGCTGGCGTATTACATTGTGTGGCACCGGCGCAGGTAAGATGGAGCTCAGCGCTGGGTCTCTGCTGGCGTATTACATTGTGTGGCACCGGCGCAGGTAAGTTGGAGCTCATTGCTGGGTCTCTGCTGGCATATTACATTGTGTGGCACCGGCGCAGGTAAGATGGAGCTCATTGCTGGGTCTCTGCTGGCGTATTACATTGTGTGGCACCGGCGCAGGTAAGATGGAGCTCAGTGCTGGGTCTCTGCTGGCGTATTACATTGTGTGGCACCGGCGCAGGTAAGATGGAGCTCAGTGCTGGGTCTCTGCTGGCGTATTACATTGTGTGGCACCGGCGCAGGTAAGATGGAGCTCATTGCTGGGTCTCTGCTGGCGTATTACCTTGTGTGGCATCGGCGCAGGTAAGATGGAGCTCATTGCTGGGTCTCTGCTGGCATATTACATTGTGTGGCACCGGCGCAGGTAAGATTCTCGAATATATAGCTTGTCATTTATGTTCTTTTATTCTGTGTTTCAACTTTTGAAGAATACATTTTGGAACAGTGTTAAGAACACAAGAACATTGAAATTAAGATTCCACGCTGGCTTCTTCATTCTCTTCTCTAATAGTTGGCAGTAATGAAAAAGGCAACATGGCACGAGGAGGTTGCTGGTAATGTTATCTTGATCCTACAATTCCTTTGATTCTGGAATCAGCCATTGATGGTTTAGTCATTGTAGAGGGCCCAACCTTTCAAAACGTCAAGTAGTTGTTTGGACCTGTGAGAGCTGTGCAGTAGTCGAAGAAACAGCAACATTTTGTCACTATATTCAGTTCTTGGTCAAAGTGCATTCTTTTGTTTCAGTCTCTAAATTTGTCATTTATCGTGCAATATAGTGATCCCAAGAGAAGAGTTATACTTGACGGGCAACTGGAAGCCCAAGTAGCATGTAACCAAAAACCAAGATGAATGAAAGCGTGTTTTGAGGGCATCGTATAGGGGCTCATTGGATATAACCATAGTATTTTATATTATTTACTGAAATGATTTTGAGTCATTTACTCCCGATTCCATGGAGGGTGGGTGTGATCATCATGTTCCTCAACCATCCAGATCTGGAAGATTGTCCTGGCATCATCAAGAGGATCTTTGTTTTATTCGTGTCAGAAGTGCAAAGAAAAAGACATAAACATGAAAACAAGAAAGAAAATCTAAATGGACACAAGATCATACAGCAGAGTTCCTGTTCCCTATACAGAGAGGTTCACCTCGGAGGGGGCACTCTAGGATTTCAGAGTAGCTACAGAAAATATGTAATAACATTACTAAATTTGTATTTAATCTACACACACTACACATAACATCCAACACCAGATTTTATAATTCTACAAGATTTTCATTATACACTATTAAAATGGTTTATTGGTTTCAGTTTCAATAACACAAGTCATTGTCATTATGTAAAAAAGAGTTTTTAATTCTACAGAATATGTACATTTCCACTCTTTAATGCGCATTACACAGTCTAATATGTATTAAAACATTTGCAATCATAGTGACTATCTGAAGACAATATACAAGTCTACCGTACTACACAAATGCTACCAAATATGTACATAGTACCAACATTGTCAGTCACTACTAGTGATATAAATACAAGAAACCATTGGGATTCTATTTGATGACTATCCTGGGCAAAATACATGCCTGTTACAAAATAAGATCCAGGGCGATCCTTCGTTTACCCCTTTAGAGAAACGTTCTAGAACTTTTTCAACGTCAACATTATATCACGGTGAAGAATAACAGACATAAGCCATTCAGCCTTTCCTCTGTCATTCGCGTTCGTAGCCATGATTTGACAAGTTACAGGCTGCTGAAAGATCTCTCTGCACTTGCAACACTGTCGATGTAGTGATTATATTAACAGTGTTGCCATATATGATTTGATAACAAACATTGACCACATTCATGAATGCAGGCAATACAACAAAGATTTTACTTGCCGTGCAGTTTGCAGAAACAATAACTTATATCGGCAATATCAATGTAGCAGACAACTGGTTTTTCGGAGGGGGCACTTGCCCCTGGTGCCCCCCTCTGGATCTGCCACTGTCATAGTCATCCTAAAAGCATTACTATCTGCTCCTTTACGGCCTTAATACAACTTTACCGTTGTTTAAAACGATCACAGCTCCGAACAACACCACCTTATGTTTGGATAGATTCAATACGTGCTATTAGTACACCATGGCTCTCGGTAGCTAAGGTGGCTAAATCACGCATTTGATGGTGTAACGTCAGGCAAGCTTCCTGGTAGCAGGTTCGATCCTCGGGCTGGTACGTAAGGTGGCTAAATCATGCATTCCTGCTGTTGCGACGAGTAAGCTTCCTGGTAGCAGGTTCAATCCCCGGGCTGGTATGTATTTTTTCACTTAATGCCGTTTACAGTGGATGTTCTACGGACGTATGTACATGTTCAAACGAGTGATTTTTTTATTTGATCCTGAAATGGACCGTTTTTATTCGATGGTACGTAGCCTGGTTGGACGAGGACATAATGATCTGTAGAACGAAAGCAAGGTTCCGTGTATATTCAGGGTAGGAAGTGTTCCAAATGTGACCATCTTGGTTTAAAGGGAAAATTTTCTCATTCATTCTCACTTAAGGCTGTGCGCTCACCACCACCGTCAATTGCAAGGCAAGAGATGGCAGCACTATCACCGCTTGACAACCTCTGCATTTGGGTTAGTGATCTGTCGACCCTTCACTTACCACCTACTTCCGACCCTACCTCTCCTCGTCACTCAATGTCTTCTCTCTCTCACTGATAGCGTTAGACTGTAAGTGGATGTGTTGTACGGAGAGTGATGTTTTAAAAGACATTAAAATTTTAGGCTAGTTAAATCTCATTTTATTACATTTCTAGTTTCTAAACAAACCTCAACCAATAGGATAGGCATAAGCAAGAAATTGGATACACGAAGCACCTGATCAGATATAAGCAACAAGCTATATCAATGGAAACCTGATATAATGAGCTATCACAGGTGATTTTTTTTGGCATAAATATATAATGGAAAACGAAGCATGTGTTTGATGTAATTTCTTACCCAAACGCACAACATTAATAATAATACGCAATCACGTTTACATATTTCAACGTTTCTTCGGCTATAGAGTTTTTCATAAACTAAACTACTATAAGTGCTATAAGTCTACTTCCACCGATAAATATCAGCTGAACGGCCCCTTTGTTCGAGAAATAACATGTTTACAAGACATGCTTTTATTTTTTGTTAAAAAAAATCTGTTTTAAGTTTAGTATTTAGAGCTTTCTATATATGTAAAAGGCGCTTTGCGGGCCTTTGCTAGGGCAAAAGTGCTCATTAAATCGTTCATTTCTAATTTTTTGGCCGTTTCACATTCAATTGACAGAGTAGCCAAACCGTTCAGAAGCTCCTGCGCCATCGTTGATCGCAAATAGTTTTTTAGCCAATTTTCATTTATGGAAAAATAGGCTTATGAGATCACCTTTCGTCCGTGTGTCTGTGTGTGTGTGTGTGTGTGTGTGTGATTAGTGTGTGTGTGTGTGTCCCTAATATAATCTTAATGGCTGGAGCGATTTCAACGAAACTCGGTAAGTTCATAGCACTATTCCGGACGACCCCGACCGAGCCCTTCAAATTTTGTTACGTCTCATCAATCCAATATGGCGGCTGTGCGAAATATTTCATCAGCATTCAATATCTCCGAAACTATTACCGAGAATACCCTGGAATTTTGTACGGTGATAAAGGGAACTACTAGAAGTTCACCTATATGACTTTTGTAAACCTGGTAAGTACAAAACCAACATGGCGGCCAAGCGAAATTGCGACTTTTAAATAGACGTTTCTCGCGATTTAACCAAGCAAACGCAATGAAACTTGGTACAGTATATGTTTATACACATTGTAGTGCACTGACATCTAACTTCGTTCAATTGTTTATATAATCTCAAGATGGCGGCTGTGCGAAGTATTTCACCGGCATTCTATATCTCTCAAACTATTACCGTTATCACCCTGACATTTTGTACGGAGATAAAGGGCACTACTGGAAGTTCATTTATGAGACTTTCAAAAATCGGTTAACTACAAAATGAACATGGCGGCCACGCGAAATTGAACGTTTTAAATAGACCTTTCTCGCGATTTAATGATCCAAACGCAATGAAACTTGGCACAGCAAATGTTTATACACATTGTAATGTACTGGTATTTAATTCAGTTCAATTGTTGACATAACTTCAAGATGGCGGCTGTGCTAATTTTAAAATTAAGTTTTTATTTCTGGTGTCGTAATCATGCGATCGAAGTGAAAGTTTGAATAATGAACCTACGCAATAATTTTCCTTTAATGGTACATGACTCTATGGCCTGTACATATATCAATCCAACATGGCGACCATCCGAAATATTTAGACGGTTCCCAATATCTACGAATCTATTACAGCAATCAAACTGATTTTTTAAATGTTCATAGGGGCTATGAAGATAAGTTCACCTATTCGACTTTCAATAACCTGGCGATCACAAATCCAACATGGCGGTGACGCGAAATAAAAACATTCACATGGACATTTCTCACAATATAGCCATCCGAGTGCAGTGAAACTTGGTACAGTAAATCCTTATACAAATGTTTCCATAACCACAAGATGGCAGCTGTGTGAAATTTTAAAATCTCGTTTTTACTTCTTGTGTCCTAATCATGCGATTGAAGTTTGAATGCTACACGTACACAATAATTTTCATGTAACAGTACATAACTCTACGACCTACATATATAAAAATCCAACATGGCGACCATCCGAAATATTTAGTCGGTTCTCAATATCTACGAATCTATTACAGCAATCAAACTGAAATTTTGTATGTTGATAGTGGCAATTAACATAAGTAGGATATATGAAAATAGGCTTTAGTTCTCCAGGGAACTACTTGTTTTGATTAGTTTCAAAATGGAAAAACTCCTTTCCCCCGACGCAACCGTTATAGGAATTGTAAGCATAATTCGATATGCCGTCGTTAAATTAGGATAGGACTCCTTTATCGGGGCTAAGTACTCTAGTGCACCGCAAGCACTTTTTACAGATTACGGAACAGCGTACCTAAATAATTGTTGCTCCAGAAAAAGATCCTCTGCATCCAAATCTTCAAGCTCCCCGTCTTTTAGAAAATTAGAGAGTGTTTGGAATGGTCTTTCAATTGCTTTTCCTCCAAATTGGAAAGCTCTGAAGGATCGAAGGGAAATCCAAAGTATTCCGAAAAAAATTAACTTCGTTAGATCTATTTTCTACGCAGCTCAGTGCAGTAGCTACGACAGACAAAAAGTAATCTACCCGAAATTTATTTTCAGCTTCTTTTTAAAGTTCCTCTGGAGGTTTTTTTCCACCTGTTGATCATTTTGCTGTTTTATTTCATCAAGGAACCTTTTGCGATTGCCTTGACGGCAAATAGAAAATTTATTTGCATAGCCCAAATTTTCCATTATTTCTCTAGCGGTGTCAAAGCCAGTGTTACGATAATTTTGAAAAAATGACTTTAGGCCCTGAAGTTCAGTTAATGCCGTATCTAACGAAGTCTTCTCAGATTGGAGAGTTTTACTTGTTGAGTTCACAGAAAATTAAATATCGTACCAGATAACGAGGCTTAAGACAAATTCATACGAACTTGTGTGAAGCAACAAAGATTGGGCCTCTGACCGGGTAACAGGATCGTTGGTAGTTTCTGCCAATTTTTCTAGAGCTTCGTTTACTTTGCCTAACTGGTACCTGATGGTCTTGGCACTGCCAATTCAACATTCCCATCTCGTGCTAGCTGAAGATTTTAGTGTGAGGAGGCCAGTACATAGTTCGCACAAAATGTCCCACCTTTCCGTGGAAGCTACAAACAAAGTGTACAGGCACTGAACTATACCAAAAAATGTCATAGCGTTCTTATTGCATTAACCATGTCACCCAAAAGTAAGTTAAGATTGTGTGCAACAAATGCCATGAACATTGCTCGTTTATTAGTATTTTTTACTCGCATCTGCACTCCCTTATACTTAGCCTTCATATTAGCACCCTTGTCATACCCCTGTCCCCTACAGTCCATGATATCAAGATCATTATCCTCCAATACTCCTTCTAAAACCTCAGCTAACCCCTTTCCCGTAGTGTCGTGTACCTCCAAAAACTCGATGAACGATCGACGATCCTTGGAGTTTCTGCTATCATATCAACATAGCGGAGGAAAAATTTTAATTTGGGCTGGACTGAATCAAACACACTATCTTTATTTATTTATTTATTTATTTATTTATTTTCATTTATGAAAAAAAAATGGCCTGAAGCGCGGGGCCTTACTGAGCGCGGGGCCTGGCGCGACCGCACCTCTCGTGACGGCCCTGCGTATTACCAATTTGTGGAATAGGCACTCTCCCTCCGTCCAGCCCAAAAAAAAAAAAAAGATTATATTATGATATACTGTAGTATGATATGATTGACGGAGAGAGCTGGCCGTGCGGTTAGGGTTGTGCAGCTGTGAGTTTTCATTCTGGAAATAGTGGGTCCGAACCCCCCCCCCCCTGTCGGTAGCCCTGGAGATGGTTTTTCCCTGGTTTTTCATTTTCACACCAGGCAAATGGGCGCTGTACCTTAATTAAGGCCACAGCCGCTTCCTTCCCATTCCTAGTCTTTCCTATCCCATCGTCGCCATAAGACCTACAGTAGGCTATCTGTGTTGGTGGGACGTACTGTAAGGCAAATTGTAATATATATATATAAACTAATAGTAATGCCCGGCTTCGCCCGGTGGATTTATTTGTTTTATGGATGATAATAAATACTACTACAGAACTGGCATATGATACTTAAACTACCCGAAAGAAAAAAATACAACTTTTTGTGGTGGAGGTGGTGGTGTTGGTGGTGGTGGATGTAGTGCGGGTGATAAGCAGTACAGTATAATGGACGTAACATTTAGATCATTTTCCCCTAATGATAATAATGATAATAATGAATAGGGAAACGGCTATTTACTAACTACAGCACTGATACATGTAATTTACAAACACATTTCTAAAAATGATTAGAAAGAGGAATAAGCGAAATTAAAGACACTGCCTAGGACCTATATCTCACTGTCTGTTAGAAATGTAGAGACCAATAGTGTCGTCTTTTGTCACATAACGCCGAAAGAAAAGAATCAGAACACTTTGGAAAACTTCGGCTGTCCCGAGCTCCTGAGGTAGCAATAGTATCATTTATGGCCACATAGCGCTCAACGATAATTTTCGGAATAAATTACGGTAAATTTGAAAGCACCAACGCTTATTGCAGCTGATAACCTCAGTATACTGCACCAACACCATTGCACTTATACAGATGCATAATATGTGACTGCAATTTATAAGCAGCACAAGATTCAACTATTTTCGCAATTCTGCACCAGAACACTGGTAGGGGCGACGTGATGCAGCCCTAATTGCCAGTCAACAATAGACTTATTAAAATACTCTTACATTTACACTACTACAGACAAGAATGATTCTAGGGCCTTAATACATGGTTTTCAAGATAAGTTTGTTTGTTATTCTAAATGTAGGGAATGGAGAGCGTTGTCCAAAATATCAAGTGGACAGTGTTACCAGCAGGGTTTCAAAGTGTATGTATAATTTGGTGCAATTAGGAGGAACGGTGTAGATTTGTAATAAAGGGCCTAAATGCAGGAAATGGAGTGGTCTGTCCGAAATTTAAAGTGGGCAGTGTTACCCGCAGTGTTCCAAAGGGTGTGTATACAAATGTTGGTTCAGATCGGTGAAACGGTGTAGATTTGTACCAAAGGGCCTAAATGCAGGGAATGGAGTGGTCTGTCCGAAATTTCATGCAGACAGTGTTCCTCGTAGGGTTCCAAAGGGTAAGTATACAAATGTTGGTTCAGCTTGGTGAAACGGTGTAGATTTGTGCCGAAGGGCATAAATGCAGGGAATGGAGTGATCTGTCCGGAATTTCATGTAAACAGTGTTACTCGCAGGGTTCCAAAGGGTAAGTATACGCATTTTGGTTCAGATCGGTGGAACGGTGTTGATTTGTGTCAAAGGGCCTAAATGTAGGGAATTAATTGGTCTGTCCGAAATTTAAAATGGAGTGTTACCCGCAGTGTTCCAAAGGGTGTGTATACAAATGTTGGTTCAGATCGGTGAAACGGTGTAGATTTGTGCCACAGGGCCTAAATGCAGGGAATGGATGGTCTGTCCGAAATTTCATGTAGACTATGTTACTCGCAGGGTTCCAAAGGGTAAGTATTCAAATTTTGGTCCAGATCGGTGAAACGGTGTAGATTTGTGCCAAAGGGCATAAATGCAGGGAATGGAGTGGTCTGTCCGAAATTTCATGTAAACAGTGTTACTCGTAGGATTCCAAAGGCTATGTATACACATTTTGGTTCAGATCGGTGAAAAGGTGTAGATTTGTGCCAAAGGGCCTAAATGCAGGGAATGGACCGGTCTGTCATAAATTCCATGCAGACAGTGTTACTCGCAGGGTTCCAAAGGGTATGTATACAAATTTTGGTTCTGATCGGTGAAACGGTGTAGATTTGTGCCAAAGGGCCTAAATGCAGGGAAAGGAGTGGTCTGTCCGCAATTTAACATAGCCTAAACTATTCCTCTTGAATCTGGCTGTCATATAAAAAAATAATTTTTCGAATCTGACTGGTAGTTCCAGAGATTAGCGCGTTTAAACGCACAAACAAACACACAAACTCCTCAATTTTATTATATTAGTATATATACATTATTTTGATATATTTTGAGATTACAACTCACATAAAGTTCTATTGATCATTAACATGTACAGAATTTTATAAAGTAACTTATAAATAATTTTTAACATTCTGTAAGGTGTAATGGGTGAGATAATAACACTTCTACGATATCCTCTAGACTGTGGTCGTGTAGCCTGGCAGGATGAGTCAGGGAGGAAGGGGGGCGGAAGCTGCGATAGCAAAGGTGTTGAGGGAGACGGGAAGGCAGGTGCCCGAGCGCGCTCTTGCCCAAGACCTTGTCTTGTCGCTGTGTGTGTGCGCCCGTGTGTGTATGTGTGTGTGACTGATTCAGCCAGCGTTTTTTAGAGTCTGAAAGGTACATGCACCACGGGTATATCGCTGAACCAATTTTCTTTATCAAACTTTTCTACTGCTCAGAATAAGATCCACTTCAAATTAACATAACTTTGAAGTTAATATAACAATTTTTTCTCACTAAAAATGGTATTCAAATCTGAAGAGGTTAATACAAAATTTGAATTTCGAAATAAGAATTGTTCCTATTGCAGGTACTACTACAGGGGTTGTTGTAGAGAAATTTCGGTGTCTTCCGATTATTAGTTTCGTCGTGGTGATCGTACCTTTAACGCTCAAAATAGCCACTTTGAAGCCATGTCCTCAGCAAACGAGCCGTCGTTATTTTCTGAAAAACGCATATAATGTCTCACAAAGACCTACATTAGAGATTAAGAATAAAAATAAAAATAAAAATAAAATTTTAATTTTTGACCGCACAGCCTTAAACTTTCGTCAAAGCCCTCTGTAACTTCGGGATGTAAACCATTCCTCATTCTTACATTCGACAAATATAAAACCATATTAATTGATCCACTAATGAGGAAAATCGTATCGTATGAGTTCATTCCATTGTTACCATGAATTCTTTTCTTATGGTAAGAGAGAAACTGAAATTATCAGAAACGAAAGCTACTGACTGAATGAGCAGCTGCTGAATGAATTTTCAGGTAGGATTATTTTTAAACAAACAAAATAATGTGCATTGGCATGCATGTGGAATTGATTTTCAAATCTCTTATCATCTACTCGAGACCAACCTACGTCATCCTGGAAGTGGTTTTCCGTGGTATCCCACTTCTACTCCAGATAAAATGCTGGATGGTTCAAAATTTAAGACCACTGCCACCTCCTCAACACTACCTTCAGTTACAAATATACAAACTACTACCGACACCACAATAACATAGGTTATGAGACAAATTTCAACACCCACAAGAACACAAGAATGTGATGATCACGATGTCCAAGCCCCTAAAGTTTAAAAGGAAACTTCAAAATATTGACACTGCTTAGAACAGTGCATTGGCTCATGGCTCATGAACTATTACTCCTACCGACGTGGAATTTGAATTAAAGAAACTTTGAACCTTCTTCCCAACCTTGTAACTGGTTGTTCTTTGAGGCAACTCATCATCATCTTGTACAGTTTCCAGCCCCAGGCTGGGTCTGTTTGGAACATAAGCCTCGCCACTTAGTTCTTTCTTCCTACCACCTCTCCGCTGTCACTCTGGTCCAGTCCTCGCCTCTCTTCTTGACACATTCCTCCACTCCTTTCAGCCATCTATCTCTTGGTCTTCCCCTTGGTCGTTTCTTCTGCATCTGCATCTCATGTATCCTCTTGGGAATCTTCTTCTCATCCATTCTCTTTAAGTGTCCATACCACCTCAGTCTTGATGTCTCAATGGACTACGAGTTGGGACATTAAACATACAGACACTGACAGGAAAAGTGGAGGAGATTGTAGATGTGATGGAGAGAAGAAAACTGGATGTACTGGGCTTGGCAGAAACAAGATGGAAAGGAGAAGGTCGCAGAGAACTGAGGAAAGGGTACCGGTTGTACTGGAGTGGGAACAGTGAAGGAAGGAGCAGCGGAGTAGGAGTAGTTGTGAGAGATGGAATGAAGGAAGAGGTAAAGGGAATAAGTGACAGGATCATGAAGATCAGAGTAACTGTGAAGGGAAGAAGCCTGGAGATAGCCCAGGTATATGCCCCTCAAGTTGGATGTACAGCTCAAGAGAAGGAAGACTTTGAGGAGGAGCTACAACAGCAGTTGAATGGGCAGAGCATCATTGTCATGGGAGATTTGAATGCACATGTAGGAAGTGAAAGGCAAGGATATGAAAATGTATTGGGAGCAGAAGGATGGGGTAGCAGGAATGAAGAAGGGAGAAAGTTGCTGGATTTTTGCAAGAGAAACGGTTTAGTGGTAGGCAACTCCTGGTTCCGGAAGAAAGAAAGCCACAAGGTAACGTGGTACAGCAGTGATTTAACAAAGAAATCTTGGGTAGATTACATGCTGTACGACTGGGAAATGAAGAGAAGTGTCAGAGATATAAAGGTAATACCATCAGAGGCCTTAGATAGCGACCACAGAATACTTGTAATGAACCTGGGAGTTGTTAAAGATAGCAAGAGGACAGAGTACCAGGAAAGGAGAATCAAAGTATGGAAACTCAAGGAAAAGGAAGTCAAGGAAGAATTCCAGAAGATAATAAGGGAAAGGATGCCAACAGACAATCCTAAAACAGGGGAAGAGGAATGGAAGCAATTCAAAAACACAATGGTGGAAGCTGCAGTGGCAGTATGTGGAAGAACAAGCAACAGAAAGCGGTGTAAAGAGACACCATGGTGGAATGAGCGAGTAAAAGAAGCTGTGGGAAGGAAGAACAAGGCTTTCAGTGTGTGGTTCCAGGAAAGAACTGATCTGACAAGGGAAGATTATAAGATAAAGAAGAAAGAAGCAAACAAGATTGTCGCAGAGGAGAGGAAGAAATGGATGGTAAAGTGGACAGAGATGATGAAGACAGCAGAGGAAATAAGAAAGTACTTTATGGGATGGTCAAAAGTAAGAGAAGAGGTCTGCGAGAGGATGTGGTAATGATGGACAAAAACGGAAATGAGGTACACAACAAAGAGACACTCAAGACAGTGTGGAAAGAGTACTTTGAGGATTTGCTGAATCCAAATGGTCATAGGGAGGAAGACAATGTATTGGAAGATGGAGAAGACAACATAGGAATGGAAAAGGACCTGACTTGGAGAGAACTGGAAATGGCTATAGACAAGATGAAAGGAGGAAGAGCACCAGGTGTGGATGAAGTGAGTGTTGAAATGGTGAAGGCAGCAGGGGAGGTTGGGAAACAGTGGCTGTACCGTGTGATGAGGGTGATATGGAAGGAGATAAAGACCCCAGAAGATTGGAAGAAAGGATTAATTGTCCCAATATTTAAGAAAGGAAGCAGAAAGGAGTGCAGAAATTACAGGGGAGTCACACTCATACCTCACTGTGCCAAGATATATGAAAAGATATTAGAAAGTAGAATACGAGCCAAAGTGGAGAAAAAATTGAGAGGAGCAGTATGGATTCAGACCTGGGAGATCAACAGTGGATCTCATATTTTCAGTGAGACAGCTCCAGGAACACCACTACGAATTTGGAGAGGATCTGTTGATGGCCTTCCTGGACATCGAAAAGGTCTTTGAGGCAACTATTTTCCTAAAATTGGCTATGATGCTGAAAATACACTTGTGAAACATTTCACTGGGTAATTTCCAGCCAATGGTAGTTGCAAAAAAGTCTGATTTTTAGCATGAAAGCAGTGGATGAGGGTGTAAACACCTCACTGATTGGTCTACAAATGCCAATGATATGACAGTTTGAGCGTTAAGAGTGCACGGCACTTGCATTGAGAACAGCCCATCACGGCGAGAACATTACAATATTCCTAATGTTTCCGCTACCCACAATGCACGTGGCTAGGTGGTGCGATCGAGGTGGCCAACACCTGCACATGCACATTTCAAAGCCATCACAACAGAAGAAAAGAAAATGAATCTTATCCTTGAATGTGAGCGCTCACGCATGCGCTCTTAACGAATAGCAGAGTTGATAAAAAACAGTGGAACAAGTAACAAGGTTGCTAAAGAGCGGAGGAAAGGATGTTTCTTTCGACTCGTGCTGGGTCCAAGATTGTGGATCGGAAGAAAGATAATTTCCAAAAAAAGGAATAGAAACCAAAAGAAAATAAATTGTTTAAAGCAAAATCAAAAAAGCGAAATTAAACTTAGAATAATTAATTGAAGGTCCCAGTTACAGTACGAAGCCAAAGATAGGACCGAAGCAAGGAAGAGTACTTATCAAATTAAAATGTATTAATAATAAAAACAAACAAATGTGCACAAATTACAAATCAAAAGTTAGAAATAAAACATGAGTAAATGTAAGAATAAACGAAATCTAGAAATAAATTTAAATAAAAAAGCAGCAACTAAATTGTAAACGCGATTCAAGAACTAAATTACAGAGTTGGAAGAAACTCACGGAATTGAGAACGTCAACTTACTAAGGTGACATGAGCTGGAATGCCCTGAGTAAAAACAGAACTACGATGCTTATCATATTGTGAAATCGAGAGGTGACGGTCAAGAGAAGGCGTAAGTGGAGGAACTGTGTCATCGAATTACGCAAGATAGCAAAATCTGAGGAAGTACTACAAAATTAACAAATAAAGAAAAGATGATGAAAATTACACAAAATTATGTGACATTACGGATGGCACAAAATGAAAGTAAAAATCAATCAGATAAGAAAAATATGCTTCGTAGCAAATTTGGCTCACTCAAAGATAGAAATGTTGAAATACAACGAAACAAAGAAAGTTATGCGGCAGATGGACAGTCACAAACACATAGACTATAATCAAATGTTCTCAAAAGAGAATCAAAATGAATATTGTCCGTTGAGCCATTATAATTAACTCCTAAAGTGATAAAAATGTCTGGCATAACTCAACAAATTGCTAGCGTTTCGCCCCAGTGTGCCAATTGGGCTCTTCAGTTGGTAAAGGCACACCTACCAAGACGCGTAGCAGGCGAAACGCTAGCAATTTGTTGAGTTATGCCGGACATTTTTATCACTTTATGTGTTAACACATAGACTATCGCTCCCAGACATTTCATAAAGCAGACGGAGGATCAAGCTTCACTGATACCAAGCTCTGATGTCTCAATCAAACGGAGATCGCTTTAAAACCAGTTTGGGACACAATCCAGAGCATTAGTGAGCCTCGACGAAAAATTAGCATACATTTCAGACCTGAGAGATTTAGGTAAAAATAAAACCACTTACACGAAAAAGAGAGAAGGCAACTGAACACCGAGACTTGGCTAAATTAACGTAAACAAAGGCGAAAGGAACGAACTCACATCATCATAAGTTTTAAGAAATGTAAACAAATCAAAAGGAGACACAAAATAAAAATGGTGAAACAGAAATTTAAAATGACTTCATGTTAGATAAATCTAGTGATTGAAACGTATTAGTTGCTCTGTGCATGGGCGAAAGCCCGCTGTACGCTCACAGAGCGTCAGAATGCACCCGGTAAAATAAGTCGTAGTACGAGAAAATGTGGAGGGGCGCCAATGACAAAAACGAGGCATGACAAGAGGTGATGTCCTCGCCAATGAGTAATATTTACATACTTACTAAGTTTAGCACCGCATGGTGAAGTATTACAGGGACGTAGTAAGAGTGACATCACAATAATGTGACATAAAAGAATGACAATAATAATAATAATAATAAAAAATAATGAATATGATGATAAAAAAAACGGTTCTAATGTGAACATTAATATTTCTGATACCCGACGACTAAAATCGTATTCGTACCGGTAAGAACGATTGAGATAAAGAAAGTCTAGTGTCCAACAAAACGTTCTCACTATCTATCTCTGTGAGGCATTCTGCAATATTCGCAATGTGTAAGTCTCCGTGGCTGAAATGGTAAAGTGTCGGACTCCCGATTGAAAGAATCAGGGTTCGATACTTGTTATAAGTTTTATTGTCTGTGTCGACCACTTGACCTATGTCTTACTGCCGAAATCACAGTTGGTTATTGGGGAGGGGGCAGTAGTACTATTATATAGCGAACACACGCATTTTCAGGCTGGATTCCATGAACGTTACATAGTGTTCGAATGTGGTATTGCATGAAAGATCTTAATATGTACAGTTGTCTTCTTTTTGTTAAAATTTAATAACAAATTAAAGCGGAGGGAAATTCTACGGAATACTTATAGTGAGTTCACTGTTCTGATTGCGAGCTTTGTCTGAAGATCTTGGTGTACTGTTATCTATTAGTTAAGATGCAATGTTATTGCCGTCATGTTTGTATGTGTGGCACTCCTAGTAGGATCATTATTAATCTCCAAGCCTTCTGACTATTAACAGAAAAGTCAGTTTCCTCCATTAGATTCAACCAATTATCTGTCTTGTTCTGTGCTATCTTGGTAATGGGTTATCTTCGAAGAGTGAAAGATAATCACACAAGAGATCAGCATCCACAAATGTGTCCTAGTCATCTGGTATTGGCTGGACTGGCTACTGTGCTGGAGAGCGTTGCCATTGCCCACTCTTGTAGGGTGGAGGATGTTTACTGTCATGGTGTTGTGCTGCACTGTCACCAACTACGAACTTGGCAATGTGTTTATGAAAGTTGTAAGGGTTACAAAGGAAACACATGATCCAATTAGTAAGTTAAACAGTTAATATTTCTATATCTTTATCTTCAGATATGGATGTGGACACAATTTTAAGATCAGGTCGAATAAATAAAGCACTTCCGTACTGTCAATAAAGTCTCTAGGCAATTAGTCTCAAGCCAGCAACTTAGTGATGTCTCTTGTAGTTGGGCATATTTCACTCAGGAGCTCTTCTTTTGGGGATGAATGTCCCTCTGTATTAAAGGTTTCATCATATTCTTACTTGTGAAATGCTGGGGCACCACCTGGAGGTGATCTGTTCCTCAACCATCCAGATCCTGAAGATTGTCCTGGAATCATCAAGAGGACGTGATGCTTGTAGAATCATCATGGGAGCCATGAAGTGTTTTGTGTGGGGGTGATTTCCTAAGAGACACCTCAAATAGCCTCTGCTACAAATTCTACTGTGTGCTCATACAACATAGCACTTCATGCCCCTTGTCGACTTTGTGGTGACAAAATGTGCAATCTCCTCACCTGGAAGATACTGATGCGCCTCAACCTTGGGCTATGATGGGATGACTGTTTTGACAATATCTGACAAGAGTTTAGTGCTTTTCAGTCGGTCAACACGAATGTACCCAAAAGAGATGGGTTATGCCCTAATCCTGAAATAAATTACATGAGATTAATAAAACACTAGGATGACCAGTTTCGATCGTCAAGCGATCATCATCAGATCCATTACACTTAGGCTACAAAATCTATGTTTGAAATACAGGTGAAGATATTTACAATATGTACAATTATTTAGTTGCAGTATTGGTACTGCAGAAGCCTCCGTGGCTTAGGCGGCACCATGCCGGCCTCTCACCGCTGGGTCCGTGGTTCAAATCCCGGTCACTCCATGTGAGATCTGTGCTGGACAAAACGGAGGCAGGCAGGTTTTTCTCCATGTACTCCGGTTTTCCCTGTCAATATTTCATTCCAGCAACACTCTCCACTATCATTTCATTTCATCTGTCATGCATTTAATCATTGCCCCAGAGGAGTGCGTCAGGCCTCGGCAGCCAGCACAGTTCATATCCTCGCCGCTAGATGGGGGCTTCATTCATTCCATTCCTGACCCGGTCGGAGACTGGAAGCAGGCTGTGGATTTTCATTTTCATTGGTACTGCAACTGTCAGTGTATGCTAAATGCAGTATATATGTTAGGTGAAATGCTAAATGGTGATAGCTATCCGGAGATTGTACTTTAGAGAGATTATATGGTTGTAAACTATGGTTAAACTATAATATATATATATATATTTTTTTTTTTTTTTACTTGCAAGTAAAATATTGTACATATTGTAAATATTTTCACCTGTATTTCAAACATAGATTTTGTAGCCTAAGTGTAATGGATCTGATGATGATCGCTTGACGATCGAAACTGGTCATCCTAGTGTTTTATTAATCTCATGTAATTTATTTCAGGATTAGGGCATAACCCATCTCTTTTGGGTACATTCGTGTTGACCGACTGAAAAGCACTAAACTCTTGTTTACTAAGGCAACACTGAAAATATGGCTTCAAACACCACAATATCTGACAAAACAAAACGTTTTTGATTTATGGAAAAGAGCTGTATCTCGCACCTCACTTACACCAGAAATTATATCTAATGCAATTCACTTAAAACAGGTAAGTATGACGTATACTCAGGAGATATTGACCAAGAACTGCAAATAGTGCAAATATTTTGCTGTTTATTGACTACTCGCACAGGTCTTTGACGAGGTTCCCACAACACGCATACTCACCAGGAAGTCCTCAAAAGTTGTATTGCTTTGGTGAAATTGTTGAGTTGTTAGGTCACTAACTGTGTCTGTCTGTTACAGCGGGAAACCGTTCACACACGTGCGCATGCAAGAGAACGTCGAGATCAGTAACCCGATGTACATGCGTGAAGACGTCGACGAGGATGCAGATGCTCTAGAGAGAAGCTTCGGACTAGATGCTGACAAGGTATTGACCATGATTTGGCCCCCTGCGTCCAGTCTGGTTGGCACTGGTGCCTCCTGTGCTTCTACACCTCTCACTTTGAAATCTGTAACACTGAAACTAACCTTCACCTCTTCGATCCTTGTCAGTTGTTATCACCAATGTGATCACCACCTTGATCCTTGTCAGTTGTTATCACCAATGTGATCACCACCTTGATCCTTGTCAGTTGTTATCACCAATGTGATCACCACCTTGATCCTTGTCAGTTGTTATCACCGATGTGGTCACCACCTTGTCAATTGTTATCAACAGTGTGATCACCACCTTGATCCTTGTCAGTTGTTATCACCAATGTGGTCACCACCTTGATCCTTGTCAGTTGTTATCACCAATGTGATCACCACCTTGATCCTTGTCAGTTGTTATCACCAGTGTGATCACCACCTTGATCCTTGTCAGTTGTTATCACCAATGTGGTCACCACCTTGATCCTTGTCAGTTGATCTTATCACCAATGTGGTCACCACCTTGATCCTTGTCAGTTGTTATCACCAATGTGATCACCACCTTGATCCTTGTCAGTTGTTATCACCAATGTGATCACCACCTTGATCCTTGTCAGTTGTTATCACCAGTGTGGTCACCACCATGATCCTTGTCAGTTGTTATCACCAGTGTGATCACCACCTTGATCCTTGTCAGTTGTTATCACCAATGTGATCACCACCTTGATCCTTGTCAGTTGTTATCACCAATGTGGTCACCACCTTGTCAATTGTTATCACCAGTGTGATCACCACCTTGATCATTGTCAGTTGTTATCACCAGTGTGGTCACCACCTTGATCATTGTCAGTTGTTATCACCAGTGTGATCACCACCTTGATCCTTGTCAGTTGTTATCACCAATGTGACCACCACCTTGATCCTTGTCAGTTGTTATCACCAGTGTGGTCACCACCTTGATCCTTGTCAGTTGTTATCACCAGTGTGGTCACCACCTTGATCCTTGTCAGTTGTTATCACCAGTGTGATCACCACCTTGATCCTTGTCAGTTGTTATCACCAGAGTGATCACCACCTTGATCCTTGTCAGTTGTTATCACCAGTGTGATCACCACCTTGATCCTTGTCAGTTGTTATCACCAGTGTGATCACCACCTTGATCCTTGTCAGTTGTTATCACCAATGTGATCACAACCTTGATCCTTGTCAGTTGTTATCACCAGAGTGATCACCACCTTGATCCTTGTCAGTTGTTATCACCAGTGTGATCACCACCTTGATCCTTGTCAGTTGTTATCACCAGTGTGATCACCACCTTGATCCTTGTCAGTTGTTATCACCAATGTGACCACCACCTTGATCCTTGTCAGTTGTTATCACCACCTTGATCCTTGTCAGTTGTTATCACCAGTGTGATCACCACCTTGATCCTTGTCAGTTGTTATCACCAGTGTGATCACCACCTTGATCCTTGTCAGTTGTTATCACCAATGTGACAACCACCTTGATCCTTGTCAGTTGTTATCACCAGTGTGGTCACCACCTTGATCCTTGTCAGTTGTTATCACCACCTTGATCCTTGTCAGTTGTTATCACCAGTGTGATCACCACCTTGATCCTTGTCAGTTGTTATCACCAATGTGACCACCACCTTGATCCTTGTCAGTTGTTATCACCAGTGTGATCACCACCTTGATCCTTGTCAGTTGTTATCACCACCTTGATCCTTGTCAGTTGTTATCACCAATGTGGTCACCACCTTGATCCTTGTCAGTTGTTATCACCAGTGTGGTCACCACCTTGATCCTTGTCAGTTGTTATCACCAGTGTGATCACCACCTTGATCCTTGTCATTTGTTATCACCAGTGTGATCACCACCTTGATCCTTGTCAGTTGTTATCAACAATGTGGTCACCACCTTGATCCTTGTCAGTTGTTATCACCAGTGTGATCACCACCTTGATCCTTGTCAGTTGTTATCACCAGTGTGGTCACCACCTTGATCCTTGTCAGTTATCACCAATGTGGTCACCACCTTGATCCTTGTCAGTTGTTATCACCAATGTGATCACCACCTTGATCATTGTCAGTTGTTATCACCAATGTGGTCACCACCTTGATCCTTGTCAGTTGTTATCACCAGTGTGGTCACCACCTTGATCCTTGTCAGTTGTTATCACCAATGTGGTCACCACCTTGATCCTTGTCAGTTGTTATCACCAATGTGGTCACCACCTTGATCCTTGTCAGTTGTTATCACCAATGTGGTCACCACCTTGATCCTTGTCAGTTGTTATCACCAATGTGATCACCACCTTGATCATTGTCAGTTGTTATCACCAATGTGATCACCACCTTGATCATTGTCAGTTGTTATCACCAATGTGGTCACCACCTTGATCCTTGTCAGTTGTTATCACCAATGTGATCACCACCTTGATCATTGTCAGTTGTTATCACCAGTGTGATCACCACCTCGATCCTTGTCAGTTGTTATCACCAGTGTGGTCACCACCTTGATCCTTGTCAGTTGTTATCACCAATGTGATCACCACCTTGATCCTTGTCAGTTGTTATCACCAGTGTGATCACCACCTTGATCCTTGTCAGTTGTTATCACCAATGTGGTCACCACCTTGATCCTTGTCAGTTGATCTTATCACCAATGTGGTCACCACCTTGATCCTTGTCAGTTGTTATCACCAATGTGATCACCACCTTGATCCTTGTCAGTTGTTATCACCAATGTGATCACCACCTTGATCCTTGTCAGTTGTTATCACCAGTGTGGTCACCACCATGATCCTTGTCAGTTGTTATCACCAGTGTGATCACCACCTTGATCCTTGTCAGTTGTTATCACCAATGTGATCACCACCTTGATCCTTGTCAGTTGTTATCACCAATGTGGTCACCACCTTGTCAATTGTTATCACCAGTGTGATCACCACCTTGATCATTGTCAGTTGTTATCACCAGTGTGGTCACCACCTTGATCATTGTCAGTTGTTATCACCAGTGTGATCACCACCTTGATCCTTGTCAGTTGTTATCACCAATGTGACCACCACCTTGATCCTTGTCAGTTGTTATCACCAGTGTGGTCACCACCTTGATCCTTGTCAGTTGTTATCACCAGTGTGGTCACCACCTTGATCCTTGTCAGTTGTTATCACCAGTGTGATCACAACCTTGATCCTTGTCAGTTGTTATCACCAGAGTGATCACCACCTTGATCCTTGTCAGTTGTTATCACCAGTGTGATCACCACCTTGATCCTTGTCAGTTGTTATCACCAGTGTGATCACCACCTTGATCCTTGTCAGTTGTTATCACCAATGTGATCACAACCTTGATCCTTGTCAGTTGTTATCACCAGAGTGATCACCACCTTGATCCTTGTCAGTTGTTATCACCAGTGTGATCACCACCTTGATCCTTGTCAGTTGTTATCACCAGTGTGATCACCACCTTGATCCTTGTCAGTTGTTATCACCAATGTGACCACCACCTTGATCCTTGTCAGTTGTTATCAACCACCTTGATCCTTGTCAGTTGTTATCACCACCTTGATCCTTGTCAGTTGTTATCACCAGTGTGATCACCACCTTGATCCTTGTCAGTTGTTATCACCAATGTGACCACCACCTTGATCCTTGTCAGTTGTTATCACCAGTGTGATCACCACCTTGATCCTTGTCAGTTGTTATCACCACCTTGATCCTTGTCAGTTGTTATCACCAATGTGGTCACCACCTTGATCCTTGTCAGTTGTTATCACCAGTGTGGTCACCACCTTGATCCTTGTCAGTTGTTATCACCAGTGTGATCACCACCTTGATCCTTGTCATTTGTGATCACCACCTTGATCCTTGTCAGTTGTTATCAACAATGTGGTCACCACCTTGATCCTTGTCAGTTGTTATCACCAGTGTGATCACCACCTTGATCCTTGTCAGTTGTTATCACCAGTGTGGTCACCACCTTGATCCTTGTCAGTTATCACCAATGTGGTCACCACCTTGATCCTTGTCAGTTGTTATCACCAATGTGATCACCACCTTGATCATTGTCAGTTGTTATCACCAATGTGGTCACCACCTTGATCCTTGTCAGTTGTTATCACCAGTGTGGTCACCACCTTGATCCTTGTCAGTTGTTATCACCAATGTGGTCACCACCTTGATCCTTGTCAGTTGTTATCACCAATGTGGTCACCACCTTGATCCTTGTCAGTTGTTATCACCAATGTGGTCACCACCTTGATCCTTGTCAGTTGTTATCACCAATGTGATCACCACCTTGATCATTGTCAGTTGTTATCACCAATGTGATCACCACCTTGATCATTGTCAGTTATCACCAATGTGGTCACCACCTTGATCCTTGTCAGTTGTTATCACCAATGTGATCACCACCTTGATCATTGTCAGTTGTTATCACCAGTGTGATCACCACCTTGATCCTTGTCAGTTGTTATCACCAGTGTGGTCACCACCTTGATCCTTGTCAGTTGTTATCACCAATGTGATCACCACCTTGATCCTTGTCAGTTGTTATCACCAGTGTGATCACCACCTTGATCCTTGTCAGTTGTTATCACCAATGTGATCACCACCTTGATCATTGTCAGTTGTTATCACCAATGTGGTCACCACCTTGATCCTTGTCAGTTGTTATCACCAATGTGGTCACCACCTTGATCCTTGTCAGTTGTTATCACCAATGTGGTCACCACCTTGATCCTTGTCAGTTGTTATCACCAATGTGGTCACCACCTTGATCCTTGTCAGTTGTTATCACCAATGTGATCACCACTTTGATCCTTGTCAGTTGTTATCACCAATGTGGTCACCACCTTCATCCTTGTCAGTTGTTATCACCAATGTGATCACCACCTTGATCCTTGTCAGTTGTTATCACCAGTGTAATCACCACCTTGATCCTTGTCAGTTGTTATCACCAGTGTGGTCACCACCTTGATCCTTGTCAGTTGTTATCACCAATATGGTCACCACCATGATCCTTGTCAGTTGTTATCACCAATATGGTCACCACCTTGATCCTTGTCAGTTGTTATCACCAATGTGGTCACCACCTTGATCCTTGTCAGTTGTTATCACCAGTGTGGTCACCACCTTGATCCTTGTCAGTTGTTATCACCAATGTGGTCACCACCATGATCCTTGTCAGTTGTTATCACCAATGTGGTCACCACCTTGATCCTTGTCAGTTGTTATCACCAATATGGTCACCACCATGATCCTTGTCAGTTGTTATCACCCATGTGGTCACCACCTTGATCCTTGTCACTTGTTATCACCAATGTGGTCACCACCATGATCCTTGTCAGTTGTTATCACCAATATGGTCACCACCTTGATCCTTGTCAGTTGGTATCACCAATGTGGTCACCACCTTGATCCTTGTCAGTTGTTATCACCAATGTGGTCACCACCTTGATCCTTGTCAGTTGTTATCACCAGTGTGATCACCACATTGATCCTTGTCAGTTGTTATCGCCAATGTGATCACCACATTGATCCTTGTCAGTTGTTATCACCACCTTGATCCTTGTCAGTTGGTATCACCAGTGTGGTCACCACCTTGATCCTTGTCAGTTGGTATCACCAATGTGGTCACCACCTTGATCCTTGTCAGTTGTTATCACCAATGTGGTCACCACATTGATCCTTGACAGTTGTTATCACCACCTTAATCCTTGTCAGTTGTTATCACCAGTGTGATCACCACCTTGATGCTTGTCAGTTGTTATCACCAGTGTGATCACCACCTTGATCCTTGTCAGTTGTTATCACCAGTGTGGTCACCACCTTGATCCTTGTCATTTGTTATCACCAGTGTGGTCACCACCTTGATCCTTGTCAGTTGTTATCACCAGTGTGGTCACCACCTTGATCCTTGTCAGTTGTTATCACCAATGTGGTCACCACCTTGATCCTTGTCAGTTGATCTTATCACCAGTGTGGTCACCACCTTGATCCTTGTCAGTTGTTATCACCAGTGTGATCACCACCTTGATCCTTGTCAGTTGTTATCACCAGTGTGATCACCACCTTGATCCTTGTCAGTTGTTATCACCAGTGTGGTCACCACCTTGATCCTTGTCAGTTGTTATCACCAGTGTGATCACCACCTTGATCCTTGTCAGTTGTTATCACCAGTGTGGTCACCACCTTGATCCTTGTCAGTTGTTATCACCAGTGTGATCACCACCTTGATCCTTGTCAGTTGTTATCTCCAGTGTGGTCACCACCTTGATCCTTGTCAGTTGTTATCACCAATGTGGTCACCACCTTGATCCTTGTCAGTTGTTATCACCACCTTGATCCTTGTCAGTTGTTATCACCAGTGTGATCACCACATTGATCCTTGTCAGTTGTTATCACCAATGTGGTCACCACCTTGATCCTTGTCAGTTGTTATCACCAATGTGGTCACCACCTTGATCCTTGTCAGTTGTTATCACCAATGTGGTCACCACCTTGATCCTTGTCAGTTGTTATCACCAATGTGGTCACCACCTTGATCCTTGTCAGTTGTTATCGCCAATGTGATCACCACATTGATCCTTGTCAGTTGTTATCACCACCTTGATCCTTGTCAGTTGTTATCACCAGTGTGGTCACCACCTTGATCCTTGTCAGTTGTTATCACCAGTGTGATCACCACCTTGATCCTTGTGAGTTGTTATCACCAGTGTGGTCACCACCTTGATCCTTGTCAGTTGTTATCACCAATGTGGTCACCACCTTGATCCTTGTCAGTTGTTATCACCAATGTGACCACCACCTTGATCCTTGTCAGTTGTTATCACCAATGTGGTCACCACCTTGATCCTTGTCAGTTGTTATCACCAATGTGGTCACCACCTTGATCCTTGTCAGTTGTTATCACCAGTGTGATCACCACCTTGATCCTTGTCAGTTGTTATCACCAATGTGGTCACCACCTTGATCCTTGTCAGTTGTTATCACCAGTGTGGTCACCACCTTGATCCTTGTCAGTTGATCTTATCACCAATGTGGTCACCATCTTGATCCTTGTCAGTTTTTATCACCAATGTGTTCACCACCTTGATCCTTGTCAGTTGTTATCACCAGTGTGATCAACACCTTGATCCTTGTCAGTTGTTATCACCACCTTGATCCTTGTCAGTTGTTATCACCAATGTGGTCACCACCTTGATCCTTGTCAGTTGTTATCACCAATGTGACCACCACCTTGATCCTTGTCAGTTGTTATCACCAATGTGGTCACCACCTTGATCCTTGTCAGTTGTTATCACCAGTGTGATCACCACCTTGATCCTTGTCAGTTGTTATCACCAATGTGGTCAACACCTTGTCAGTTGTTACCACCAATGTGGTCACCACCTTGATCCTTGTCAGTTGTTATCACCAGTGTGATCACCACCTTGATCCTTGTCAGTTGTTATCACCAGTGTGATCACCACCTTGATCCTTGTCAGTTGGTATCACCAATGTGATCACCACCTTGATCCTTGTCAGTTGTTATCACCAATGTGGTCACCACCTTGATCCTTGTCAGTTGTTATCACCAGTGTGATCACCACCTTGATCCTTGTCAGTTGTTATCACCAATGTGGTCACCACCTTGTCAGTTGTTACCACCAATGTGGTCACCACCTTGATCCTTGTCAGTTGTTATCACCAGTGTGATCACCACCTTGATCCTTGTCAGTTGTTATCACCAGTGTGATCACCACCTTGATCCTTGTCAGTTGTTATCACCAATGTGACCACCACCTTGATCCTTGTCAGTTGTTATCACCAAGGTGGTCACCACCTTGATCCTTGTCAGTTGTTATCGCCAATGTGATCACCACATTGATCCTTGTCAGTTGTTATCACCAATGTGGTCACAACCTTGATCCTTGTCAGTTGTTATCGCCAATGTTATCACCACCTTGATCCTTGTCAGTTGTTATCACCAATGTGGTCACCACCTTGATCCTTGTCAGTTGTTATCACCAGTGTGGTCACCACCTTGATCCTTGTCAGTTGGTATCACCAATGTGATCACCACCTTGATCCTTGTCAGTTGTTATCACCAGTGTGATCACCACCTTGATCCTTGTCAGTTGTTATCACCAGTGTGGTCACCACCTTGATCCTTGTCAGTTGTTATCACCAGTGTGATCACCACCTTGATCCTTGTCAGTTGTTATCACCAATGTGGTCACCACCTTGATCCTTGTCAGTTGTTATCACCAGTGTGGTCACCACCTTGATCCTTGTCAGTTGTTATCACCAATGTGGTCACCACCTTGGTCCTTGTCAGTTGTTATCACCAGTGTGGTCACCACATTGATCCTTGTCAGTTGTTATCACCAGTGTGATCACCACCTTGATCCTTGTCAGTTGTTATCACCAATGTGATCACCACCTTGATCCTTGTCAGTTGTTATCACCAGTGTGATCACCACCTTGATCCTTGTCAGTTGGTATCACCAATGTGGTCACCACATTGATCCTTGTCAGTTGTTATCACCAATGTGGTCACCAACTTAATCCTTGTCAGTTGTTATCACCAGTGTGGTCACCACCTTGATCCTTGTCAGTTGTTATCACCAATGTGGTCACCACCTTGATCCTTGTCAGTTGTTATCACCAGTGTGGTCACCACATTGATCCTTGTCAGTTGTTATCACCAGTGTGATCACCACCTTGATCCTTGTCAGTTGTTATCACCAGTGTGATCACCACCTTGATCCTTGTCATTTGTTATCACCAGTGTGATCACCACCTTGATCCTTGTCAGTTGTTATCACCAATGTGGTCACCACCTTGATCCTTGTCAGTTGTTATCACCAGTGTGATCACCACCTTGATCCTTGTCAGTTGTTATCGCCAGTATGGTCACCACCTTGATCCTTGTCAGTTGTTATCACCAATGTGATCACCACCTTGATCCTTGTCAGTTGTTATCACCAATGTGGTCACCACCTTGATCCTTGTCAGTTGTTATCACCAGTGTGGTCACCACATTGATCCTTGTCAGTTGTTATCACCAGTGTGATCACCACCTTGATCCTTGTCAGTTGTTATCACCAATGTGACCACCACCTTGATCCTTGTAAGTTGTTATCACCAGTGTGATCACCACCTTGATCCTTGTCAGTTGTTATCTCCAATGTGATACCACATTGATCCTTGTCAGTTGTTATCACCACCTTGATCCTTGTCAGTTGTTATCACCAATGTGGTCACCACCTTGATCCTTGTCAGTTGTTATCACCAGTGTGGTCACCACCTTGATCCTTGTCAGTTGTTATCACCAATGTGGTCACCACCTTGATCCTTGTCAGTTGTTATCATCAATGTGGTCACCACCTTGATCCTTGTCAGTTGTTATCACCAATGTGGTCACCACCTTGATCCTTGTCAGTTTTTATCACCAAGGTGGTCACCACCTTGATCCTTGTCAGTTGTTATCGCCAATGTGATCACCACATTGATCCTTGTCAGTTGTTATCACCACCTTGATCCTTGTCAGTTGTTATCACCAGTGTGGTCACCACCTTGATCCTTGTCAGTTGTTATCACCAGTGTGATCACCACCTTGATCCTTGTCAGTTGTTATCACCAGTTTGGTCACCACCTTGATCCTTGTCAGTTGTTATCACGAATGTGATCACCACCTTGATCCTTGTCAGTTGTTATCACCAATGTGGTCACCACCTTGATCCTTGTCAGTTGTTATCACCAGTGTGGTCACCACCTTGATCCTTGTCAGTTGATCTTATCACCAGTGTGATCACCACCTTGATCCTTGTCAGTTGTTATCACCAGTGTGGTCACCACCTTGATCCTTGTCAGTTGATCTTATCACCAGTGTGGTCACCACCTTGATCCTTGTCAGTTGTTATCACCAGTGTGATCACCACCTTGATCCTTGTCAGTTGTGATCACCACCTTGATCCTTGTCAGTTGATCTTATCACCAATGTGGTCACCACCTTGATCCTTGTCAGTTGTTATCACCAGTGTGACCACCACCTTGATCCTTGTCAGTTGTTATCACCACCTTGATCCTTGTCAGTTGTTATCACCAATGTGATCACCACCTTGATCCTTGTCAGTTGTTATCACCACCTTGATCCTTGCCAGTTGTTATCACCAATGTGGTCACCACCTTGATCCTTGTCAGTTGTTATCACCAATGTGACCACCACCTTGATCCTTGTCAGTTGTTATCACCAGTGTGATCACCACCTTGATCCTTGTCAGTTGTTATCACCAATGTGGTCACCACCTTGATCCTTGTCAGTTGTTATCACCAGTGTGATCACCACCTTGATCCTTGTCAGTTGTTATCACCAATATGGTCACCACCTTGATCCTTGTCAGTTGTTATCACCAATGTGACCACCACCTTGATCCTTGTCAGTTGTTATCACCAATGTGGTCACCACCTTGATCCTTGTCAGTTGTTATCACCAGTGTGATCACCACCTTGATCCTTGTCAGTTGTTATCACCAGTGTGATCACCACATTGATCCTTGTCAGTTGGTATCACCAATGTGATCACCACCTTGATCCTTGTCAGTTGTTATCACCAATGTGGTCACCACCTTGATCCTTGTCAGTTGTTATCACCAGTGTGGTCACCACCTTGATCCTTGTCAGTTGTTATCACCAGTGTGGTCACCACCTTGATCCTTGTCAGTTGTTATCACCAGTGTGATCACCACCTTGATCCTTGTCAGTTGTTATCACCAGTGTGGTCACCACCTTGATCCTTGTCAGTTGGTATCACCAATGTGATCACCACCTTGATCCTTGTCAGTTGTTATCACCAGTGTAATCACCACCTTGATCCTTGTCAGTTGTTATCACCAGTGTGATCACCACCTTGATCCTTGTCAGTTGTTATCACCAATGTGATCACCACCTTGATCCTTGTCAGTTGTTATCACCAATGTGGTCACCACCTTGATCCTTGTCAGTTGTCATCACCAGTGTGGTCACCACCTTGATCCTTGTCAGTTGTTATCACCAATGTGATCACCACCTTGATCCTTGTCAGTTGTTATCACCAGTGTGATCACCACCTTGATCCTTGTCAGTTGTTATCGCCAGTGTGGTCACCACCTTGATCCTTGTCAGTTGTTATCACCAATGTGGTCACCACCTTGATCCTTGTGAGTTGTTATCACCAATGTGGTCACCACCTTGATCCTTGTCAGTTGTTATCACCAATATGGTCACCACCTTGATCCTTGTCAGTTGTTATCACCAATATGGTCACCACCTTGATCCTTGTCAGTTGTTATCACCAATATGGTCACCACCTTGATCCTTGTCAGTTGTTATCACCAATGTGGTCACCACCTTGATCCTTGTCAGTTGTTATCACCAATATGGTCACCACCATGATCCTTGTCAGTTGTTATCACCAATATGGTCACCACCTTGATCCTTGTCAGTTGTTATCACCAATATGGTCACCACCATGATCCTTGTCAGTTGTTATCACCAATATGGTCACCACCTTGATCCTTGTCAGTTGTTATCACCAATATGGTCACCACCATGATCCTTGTCAGTTGTTATCACCAATATGGTCACCACCTTGATCCTTGTCAGTTGTTATCACCAATATGGTCACCACCTTGATCCTTGTCAGTTGTTATCACCAATATGGTCACCACCTTGATCCTTGTCAGTTGTTATCACCAATGTGGTCACCACCTTGATCCTTGTCAGTTGTTATCACCAGTGTGGTCACCACCTTGATCCTTGTCATTTGTTATCACCAGCGTGGTCACCACCTTGATCCTTGTCAGTTGTTATCACCAGTGTGACCACCACCTTGATCCTTGTCAGTTGTTATCACCAGTGTGATCACCACCTTGATCCTTGTCAGTTGGTATCACCAATGTGATCACCACCTTGATCCTTGTCAGTTGTTATCACCAGTGTGATCACCACCTTGATCCTTGTCATTTGTTATCACCAGTGTGATCACCACCTTGATCCTTGTCAGTTGTTATCACCAATGTGGTCACCACCTTGATCCTTGTCAGTTGTTATCACCAGTGTGATCACCACCTTGATCCTTGTCAGTTGTTATCACCAATATGGTCACCACCTTGATCCTTGTCAGTTGTTATCACCAGTGTAATCACCACCTTGATCCTTGTCAGTTGTTATCACCAATGTGGTCACCACCTTGATCCTTGTCAGTTATCACCAATTGTGTCACCACCTTGATCCTTGTCAGTTGTTATCACCAGTGTGATCACCACCTTGATCCTTGTCAGTTATCACCAATGTGGTCACCACCTTGTCAGTTGTTATCACCAATGTGGTCACCACCTTGATCCTTGTCAGTTGTTATCACCAATGTGGTCACCACCTTGATCCTTGTCAGTTGTTATCACCAATATGGTCACCACCATGATCCTTGTCAGTTGTTATCACCAATGTGGTCACCACCTTGATCCTTGTCAGTTATCACCAATTGTGTCACCACCTTGATCCTTGTCAGTTGTTATCACCAGTGTGATCACCACCTTGATCCTTGTCAGTTATCACCAATGTGGTCACCACCTTGTCAGTTGTTATCACCAATGTGATCACCACCTTGATTCTTGTCAGTTGTTATCACCAGTGTGATCACCACCTTGATCCTTGTCAGTTATCACCAATGTGGTCACCACCTTGTCAGTTGTTATCACCAATGTGATCACCACCTTGATTCTTGTCAGTTGTTATCACCAGTGTGATCACCACCTTGATCCTTGTCAGTTATCACCAATGTGGTCACCACCTTGTCAGTTATCACCAATGTGGTCACTACCTTGTCAGTTGTTATCACCAATGTGATCACCACCTTGATTCTTGTCAGTTGTTATCACCAGTGTGATCACCACCTTGATCCTTGTCAGTTGTTATCACCAATGTGGTCACCACCTTGTCAGTTGTTATCACCAATGTGATCACCACCTTGATCCTTGTCAGTTGTTATCACCAATGTGGTCACCACCTTGATCCTTTCTTTTGGTATGTATTGATTTATACACACGTTATAATGTGAAGCATATATAGTGTGCATTTGCAATGATAATATTATATAACACCACATATTTCAACACTCGAATACAGCGATTAATATTCGTTGACCTTGATCTGCGGTAGAGACTATTGTTGATTCTTTAGGGGTTTTGCGACATCATGGTCTTTTAGCCCCATTTACTTGGGTGTGTATAAGTTGTCTGATAACCTGTGTCATTGGGTTACTAGTGTGTGTACTTGTATGTGAGGAAGGATTTGGGTAGGAAGCTGTTGTTGCTGTTGTTGTGTCATTTGAGATGCATTTTGCCTCATGTACTTAGGTGAGTCTTGATAACCTGTTTTATTGTGATGGCTCTATTAGTATAACTCAGGCGAGGATTCAGTCAATCAATGTTTAATATCCGTGTAGCACATTGTACTAGAGCCAACATTCAATTCTACTCCTTGAAAGGGACAAAGAGTTATAACTATACATGCTGTACTAATAAGTGACATGGTGTTTACAGAGTGGGAACTTTGCCAACCCAGTGTACGACTCCATGTACAACAGCCGTGTGGTGTCGGGCGTGGCAGCCAGCGAAGAGAAGACGGGTCTACTGCTGCCAGACTCGCATCCACTTGCTGCTGACAACATCTAAAATATGTGCAGCTACATCATTTTTTTTTTTTTTTTTATGCCAAAGATGTCTTGGAAATTTCAAGCAGATTCACGTAATAATGTGTGGAATGGAGATCAATCACATGTTTCTTTAATGTAAGATCCATTACTGTGATAAGTTCCTGTGTGTATAGTTGCTAGTTATAATGTTGCACATATCTCAGCGCTGGTCGCTGGCTCATCTCAGCTGCTTGGTGGTGTCCACACAGTGTTTCCCCCAATACTCAAACTCATATTTAAAATCTACTACAATACAGTTGGCTCCACCTTTTTCGGCCGGATGCATTGTGCAGCAATACTCGTAGTGGACATATACCACCTTCACAGGCAAACTCAAGACTGCATTTGTTTATGAAATGTGAAGGAGTATTGGAGAAAGGTTGGTAGCTGCAACAATGGGACTAATAGAGAAGAGTGTGCTCTTAAAACTAAGACATATATTAGATGATATGCGGTTCAAGAGGGAAGAGACAAGGATAACAGAGCCGTTTTAATAGAAGGCAAGAATATTCGATCCTGCTGCGTATCATATTTACAAGGAATAAATATAGGGAGGAGGGCAGCCCTATAATTTATTATAGTTTACGGTATGAAGATGAACCGTATATTAATAGCAGTCACACCATCGGCATGATGTCAGGATCCCTCATGAAAACTGGGGACTATCATCATGAGATGACTTCTGAAAACTACAAAGAAATTGATTAACAGAGAAATAAATCCGTAATTTACCAACAATGCTCGAACAGCTGCGAGGACTGAAGAAAGCTGCAATATCATCATTCTGCTGCAAACACTTGGCTGTTAAACTCTGGTCTAAATTGTGAACCAAATTACCTTACACTCATGTCGTTTACTGGGTGTAGTGACTTTATTTTTACTGGTATCAAAATGATGGACTGAAGATACTTTCCAGATGGATGAAAGATCCTCCGCGCCTTACTGTGATCATTGTCTATAAGCATTAAAAGGGAGGAATATTGTTTCCCGTAAAAACGCAAGCTGTACTTTGCTTCCTCAGCATCTTGAAGGTTTCTGTACATCTCTGTACAATGGTTCTACACTGGCTGTCGATTTTTGTTAAAAGAGAATTTTTCGGCCTGGTCAGTGCTGTATTTGTTAAAATGGTTTCTAGGCCGAAAGCACACTTTATGAAAACTTTGATTTTAAATTCTTAATTGGCCTAAACCATTGTTAATAATTGCAGTTTTCATTTTATCCTGGGTGTCCACAAGCAATAGCACTTGCAACATGTCTCCAGGCAAAGGAAGGTCTCTCCAATTCTGCCACAATACTCACTGGAATATAGGCTGTCATGCCATCCAGACATATCACGTATCATTTATCTGTTTCACTTCAAAAATGTGTTCATAGTCAAAGTCTAGCAATAATCTGTGTATGTGCCTAAGGTGGCAGCCATGACAACTGAATGACTGCAGGGTTGTGTATATATTTTGAAGTATGAGAAAAATTGTTGAAAAAATCTTTTGTTGTTGTTGTTGTGCAATTTTAAGCTGATCTTGACAAATTTAGGATAAGCTGGCTCGTGAACATATGTAAATACTGGCAGTTGTACACTTACTTTGCACTGGTTGTCTTATGTTCTCCAGAACTTGTTACTTCCAATTAAATATACACCAAAATAAAAAGATGCCTTCCTATGATATAAGTGGGTGTTGTTTGGGTATGCTTTTACACTGCCCAATCACACAATGCTACTGCTTTTTCTATACATAATATAGTTGTGATCAATATATATATATTGCTTTTTATTTTTGTATTAATATTTTTAGAAAGTGTTCTAATGTGCCAATTTTTCATGTAACATACTTCCCTAAGCAAAGAGGGGTATCATCTTTGTACTAGACAATGTTTTTCACTATACATTTGACTTATAAAATTGATATACTGTGTATCCATTTCAATAAATAGATATTAACTATCTAGTTGCAGCTATGAATTATATTGTATTTTGAATACACATTTGTTTGAATCATCTTGTATTCAGGGATTTATGGTATGTTGTGATTTTTAAAAGTTTTGAACGTAATTGTAAAAAGTGATTGATGTTCTCTTGATTGCTTACAACTTGCCATTTGTCTCAATTGTGACATATTTTTGTACATACCGTATGATTCTTAAAGACTGTATTTTGGGAAGCTGAATAAAGCGTTCTGGTAGCAACATTGTTATTGCCACAGTGTGCAAAAAGTATGAGTGCTTCAATTTCTATTTGTTGATTAAGAAAAAAGCACATTTTCATTATATACAAAGGTTTAAGGATTATTAATGCTTGCAGGTAAAATCACTGTGCCCATTCTCCAATATTTAACTGCAAATACATTATTGATTAATGAGATGCTTAGACACAAAAATTACCATGTTGGTAGTGTTCAAACTGTTCCTCTGTGCCCTTCACACATGAGCCGATGGGCTTGGCCTGATCACACGTTTAGGGAAGTAGGCTACACTGTGTGGTGTGGAACAGTGTTCAAACTATTCCCCTATTGTTGTTCCTCTGTGCCCTTCACACATGAGCCGATGGGCTTGGCCTGATCACACGTTTAGGGAAGTAGGCTACACTGTGTGGTGTGGAACAGTGTTCAAACTATTCCCCTATTGTTGTTCCTCTGTGCCCTTCACACATGTGCCGATGGGAACATGGGCTTGGCTTGATCACTGTTTGATCGCGAATAGAGTACGTGCTCACGACCGAACCTTACCTCTGGTGGTCGCAGACAAATGTCACGTTAATTAAAAGTAATTTGCAAAGGACCACTTAAATGTTATTAAGTAAAGTAATGAAATGTAATATAATCGAAATCAAATAAAGCACACCGGTGATTGGTTTATTGCCACTGCAACATACATATCACGGAAGTAATACTGTCGTACCCATACATCTTGTTGATCCCCATGGTAACTGTCTCCCTTCACATTGCAGGGCTCCATGACTAATTTATCTCGGCATCCGACCTCTCAACAACCATAAATCATGACACCAAAATACAGTGTGTCAATAAAACAAGTAAAACTGTTAATGCTTTTTTATTTATTTATTTATTTTATTTACAGCATGCCCCATTACAATGTAGTAATACTACATGCATAACGAATAGAATATAAAGTGTGATCTCTTCTCCCTCAATAGCATGTAATGAATACGGATCGGGTTGGCACTCGCCGCTACGCAGCGCTACAGTCGATTTGAGATTGTTGATTTCCACATATGTTTATGTGTTTATGTGCGATATATTAAGTATTTAATCGGTCGGAGTGTTTTGGTGGTGTTCTGTGCAAACGTTCATTGATATACAAGTGCTTACACTATTACTTCATAGTATTAATACCTGAAATGCTATTGTAGGAAACATTAACTGAAATGGAATTTAATTTCTTGTCGTGTGTTGACGTTATCATCGTGTGTTAATTTTATTGTTATTTAATGTAAGTAAACAGCAGTTTAGCCCTTAGATTTTCATGAGTGCTTAATGTGCGTAGTGAAGATGCCTTGCTCTTTTGTACCAGGATGCAGATCTGGCTGTGGGGACTGTAAAGAGGTCAGACGGTTTATCAAACCTCCTAAAGATAAGGAACGTTTTATCAAGTGCAAAGGGGCCATACCAGGGAAGGATAGGAAACTTAATGAAAAGTCCTACATCAGTGATGCTCACTTTTCAGAAGATTTAATTGTTAAATTTGACAAATTTGTGGTAGAAGGGAAGGAAGTAGTACTTCTCCCAAGAACCAACTGGCGATTGAAAGACTATTCTGTTACACATATATTTCCTAATTTGCCTAAGTATTTGTCCAGTATGGTGTAAATAAAAATGCTCTTGATGCCATTAAAGACTACTTCTGTGAAGAAAGGGAAGAGAATAAAAAGACAATGAGTTAAAAAACATATATCAACCGTAATGCTGAAGGAGGCGTGATCAGCCTATGTCTGTTTAATGTTAAGTTCTTCCGAAATGATGGTAGTTTACTGATTTTGGTGTTTGTGGAGTGAAATTTGTGGTTATTATTGAATTGTATAGTAATCTACTGTAAAGTTGAAAGTTGCGTTCGTACGGCTTTTTTTTTTTCTGTGTTGCAAGTCTGTTAAGGGAATGTAAAATGTGTAACAATGTGAAGAAATCCTTTCTGATAGCGAGGTTAATTTTTCCGTTCTTTTTTTAAATTTACCGATAGCTGGCAAAACTAATTGCGTTTTTAACTTGCTCTCTGTCTTCGCTTATTGTCGAAACTGGACCATTACAGGAGACGGCTTATTAAATTATAATTGGGTACAGTAAAACAGGTCACAAGGTTTTAAAAGTCTCATAAGCGCCAATGCTAACTTACATCACAGATCGGAGACAGCGCTGCGCTGCGGCAGACCCGGCGTACTAGGCCAGTGATATCACTTCTTATCCTATTCGTTATTAGGCCTACTTATTAATCATTTCAGATTAAAACTATACAATTTATATTATAAATATTTTATATCTATGGCCTGTTAAGTGAAATTTGTGTCACTAAGATGATTAACAGTTAAGAAAATATAAATAAAAATTATCTATTTAGTATTTCAAATGAGATAGAGTTTGCAAAAGTAAAGAATTCCCTAAGGAAGTTTCTAACAAGTTCATCTTTCTTTATAGGCCAGTTGCCTGATCTTAAAACATGTGCTATTAATATATCTCTTTCTTTCCACACTCATATAGTAAGTGATCTACAGTCTGGTGACCGTTATTGCATATACATGTTGCACTATCTAGAATTTTAAATCTGTATAAGTATGCATTAACATACCGGCCCACTTAAAATGTGCTCGCATATTTTACTAAGAAATACAATTAAACAATGAAAAATAAGTCCCCTGAAAATAAAGATCACTAGTATCGAGTTCCCTCTTAAAACTCTCAATGCACATAATTATACAAATACACAGATACATTGACAAAGCATACACTGAAGTCATTGGTCAATTGGGAGTGGGCACAACTTGTGCACATGTCTCCTATAAACTCCCGAAGGCGTGCGGACATCAACGACTCTCACCAAGCCGTCCTTGCCTGGGAATGTTTGCTGAACGATGCCCAATCTTCAGTCCAATTGTGGAATATGGTCATCTTTAATAAGGACCACCGTTCCTGTAGGCACACTGGGCTGTGCCGACCTCCACTTCATGTGCTGCTGCAAGCTGCCCAGATAGTCAGATGACCACCTATTCCAAAAATCTTGCTTCATTTTTTGAAGATGGTGCCACCTGGAAAGCCTGGAAGTGATTGACAAGGTTCAATCTGGTTCTGGAATGGCCATCATGGGTTCTCCTATCAGGAAGTGTCCTGGTGACAGATACGAGGTGTCATTCAGGTCATTGTTCAGGAGAGTGATTGGTCGTGAATTTAAAATGGCTTCTATCTGACAGAGGAGAGTAGTCATTTCTTCAAATGTCAAGTGAGCATGCATGGTAACTCTAGTAAGATGAAATATCATAGATTTTACCCCAGCTTCCCAAAGCCCTCCAAAATGTGATGCTCGTGGAGGAATGAGTATCCAGGTAAATCCTTCTTGAATTCCAACCCTTTCAATGTGTCGTTGGTGTTGCTCTGACGGGAACAACTCATGAAGTTCTCGAAGTTGATTTCTGGCTCAGATGAATGACGAACCGTTGTCGCTGTGAATTTGAAGTACTTTCCCTCTCCGGGCTATCATTCTTCTTAAAGCAGCAATGAAGGCTCTGGTAGTTATATTGCTTACAAGTTCCAAATGAATGGCCTTGGTGGCTAAGCAGACAAAACGTGCAACGTAACACTTAACTTTCGTGTTACTCCGTGGAGAATCTTGTTTTATAAATAATGGCCCCGCTAAATCCACTCCAGTATATAGGAAAGGACGACTAGGCTTAACTCTTTCAGTAGGCAGCTGACCCATTAATTGCGATAAGCTATTAGCCTTGAACCTGTAGCATGTCACGCATTTGCGTATGACATCTTTGACAGTTGTCCTAGCGTGAGGAATCCAATATTTCATTCATAATGAAGCAACCAGCAGCTGTGTGCTAGCATGTAGTAGTCTTAAGTGTTCGTCACGGATAAACAATATTTCGTGACATGGTGATGCGGTGGTAATATAAACTGACGTTTCTGGCCATATGCTACGTCTGCATTGCGTAATCCCCGCCCACTCTGAGACATCTGTCTTCATCGAGAAATGGAGTTGTAATGTTTTTACTTGGGCGGACTGTTCACCAGAAAATACTACTGCTAAGTTTGATCTATGTTGGGCGCCAAGCCGGATACACTGTGTTCCAAGCTAAATGTATATACTTAATATCGACCCCTAGCGTGAGTAGAACATATGAGAAACTCTTAATGACTAGGCTGTGGGATGATTGGATCATCAACCCAGACAACATTTGATTGTGGAGAAGGATGTGGTATTACAACTATTGCTACCTACTGGAATCAAAGAATCTACTTTGTAAAAATTGAATTTAATATACTTAGAAAACATGATAGCATCTTGAATAAAATTAATAACGGAGCATACTACTTTAACCATTGCCACGAACAAAATTACTTAATACGCCGGTCGGGAGAATAACGTGAATTTAACTTATTTCCAAATGTATGCTTAAGGAATTTATATTGGCCCTATCAAAAAACAGAGAGTGTGTGTCGTAGATTACATGAGCTCACCAACGGAAACATTGTCTCCAACGTGCTTGAAGTCTCGTTGCGTCTGATGTTCTTCATTGGAGTTGACGGCCTCAGGTTCTTCTTCGTAGATTAAAAGTTATCGTTACTGTTTGTGGTGGAGTATAATCCATGAACCACAACACGTCGCCTGCCTTAACACTGCAAGACGCGTGGAACCCATGATCTGATGTGATCAGCGGAGTTAGCGTGAATAAATTGTCCCACTTGGGACTTGCGAACAAAAGTACGTGCTTACTGCACCAAGCGTAAAGTCTTAATGAATGTCTTCTCCTCAACCAGCGCGTTCACTATATGGTCTTTCAGCTTCTCCCATCAGAATCTAGTTTCACACCGCGGCCTCGCTGCTTCGACCAATCCGCGTGCGTCACGTTTCTCGCCATGCCCGTCCTAAGTTGCTTCTTCTTCCTTGATTGGCTGGTCACCTCACGTGGCTCTTCGCGCCATGAGGTTCATTCCCCCGGACCAGACGCGTCCCTGTACATTTTCCGTTTTACCGGGCAAGACGTAAATCATACCAGGTTTTCTTGGTTTGAAGTGTTCCCTCGGATTTCGTAATTCTATTGTACTCCAGTCTATTCTCGTATTGAAATAACCAGTGAGTCACACACCACTCTCTCTAGCCCTAATGAATAAAATCCCGTCTTTACGTATGAAATGATTTGCCGTGCAATTTATATATTGGAATCATCCAATATAGATACGGATTTCTACTAGTAGTAATCCTATCTGTAATCTTCCAAATTTAAAAGCTCCAAAAAAATGACATAATAAATATTAATAATAATAATAATATGAAATATAAAATTGAATAAACTGGAATAATTTAACTTGGCCGGATTATTGCCGCGTTTAACAAATATGATATAGTCCAACTAACTTGTGTTAGTGGCATAAAACCCCCCAGAAAAACATGTTACATTCGCCTCGAATGATCATGTGCTTTACCATGCATATGGCACAGCACATGATGATTCCAGACACGTTAGAAAAAACCCTCCAAAATACAACTTACACAAATGAAATGACCCTTTACACATATGAACACATATAAACGCTCAATCATGCGCTTTGCGCTAATTTTCGTCTCGTTATGACGTGTTCTTATTTTGTCACTTCAAAATGTTTGTCATTATCACGAATGTTCATTCTACCACCTCCCCTCTCATCATTCTATGTGGGAAAAAATTACATATATAAGTGTGTTCCCTCTGTATCCACAATTCACTACACACGCATTTATGGTGTTCAGTAGAAAACCACTGCGGAACTCTTCTAGAAATATTAGGTGCTCCACACCTACCGCATACCAATATCATGTTACACGATCACACACTCGCGGTAGAGCAAAGTGATCTACTTCCCACCTTCTCTGTGAAATTTTTAATTAAAAGGAAAGACATGACTGTAAAAAAACAGTAAGTACCCATTACTTATAACATGAAACATTCCTGTGCCGTAAGTACATGTAAACTAAAACCCACCTTACTCTAGATCACAATTTCTCATATTCGTCGGTCAGCCAGTAGTTCACAACCCAGACCAGTCCACCTATCGAACCTGACCTAGTTGCCACAACTTTTTATTTGTTACTTATACAGAGGTGCCAACTATTACGGATTGTCCGTAATTATTACGGATTTCGCCTCACGGTTACGGCATTACGGTCAAAGGGGAAATTATTACGGAAAAGTGACATTATCACGAGAAAAAAACATTTCTATGAAAAAAGGAAAGCTATCGGTAACGAAAAGTAACGAAAAAGTAGCTAATTTTACAAACAGGTAACGAAAAGTAACGAAAAAGTAGCTAATTTTACAAACAGGTAACGAAAAGTAGCTATTTTTTATGTCTGGATAGTTGGAGCTTACGAAAATGCGCCGAGGTCGGTTTAAATCATTTAAACTCGCGCCGCTAGGCTTACAGATTGCGATGGAGCAAGTTTCACGCAAGCGGCGCCGATTGCGTAAGATATATTTTCCCGTGCCCGACCTCAAGAAAATCCATACTGCGGATACCTTGAGTGGTTTACATCAGTTCAAGGTATATTTTCGGCATCAAGAAGAGTTTTTAGTTTTGTGTGAAATATTTTTCTGTATTATTAGGAAACCTGACTTTTCGCGAGACGTTTATTCGCGAAAACTTCCGTAACTACACAGAAACCTCTCATTTCTGTTATTGACCTCTAAATTTGGAGGCTATCTCAAATTGAAGTCCAGAAATAACGCGAAATAATTTAATGTCGCGATCTTGCAAAATGATACAGTTTCGAAAAAAATCGCGGAAAAGTCTCTAAATACATACCGTATATATTAAAAATTTATCCGTCTCGAAAATTTGAGACATCCAGTATGGTTAATTCGAAATTCTGTTACGTTGATTTTTCCTTCGAACTTTGGTTCCATTGGATATACAATCTAACTGGTTATCTCGAAAATTTGTATAACATGTATAATTCGTGATTCGAATTCGAAATAAAATGTGCCCTCTTGTCGTATTATTCATGCAATCCTCTCAGAATAATTCTTAATATTAGATACCTACTTCGAACGTTCATCCTCCAAACTCTCATGCTGACCGCACGACTTGCCTGCAAGAATCCCGTCAAACGGACCGAGATCGACGCCAGTTGCGTAAAATCATAAATCCCGTACCCAAACGCCAACTTGTGACCACGAGGTCTGCGGGAATCCTGTCAAAGGTGATAGGGCACCCATCACGAAAAATCCCGAAACCTACTCGCCACTTTTCCCGTGACCGTATACTGTACTTAAAAAGCGTACGGGGAGCGAGAAGTTCGTCAACCCACTTAGAAATGAGAGTCTACGTAGCATCGTGATACTCATTTCTCCTCGTGAACTCCCAACAACAGCATAGGGACAGCGGGAATCACGGCGCCGACCATGCAACATGTCCATAACTGCTCGTGAATTTTAACCATGCCCAACCTCGAGCTTGCCTCCGCCATTCTGCCAGGACAGATAGACAGGCAGACAATCGTTGAACGGCCGGGTGCGGCCCCGAATGCATATTATCGCGTTCTCAGTGACCAACCGCGTGGACATCGTTATTCTCGTATAACGGCCGAAAGCGGCAGCGATTGCGATACATCGCGATATTTCTCCGCATTCGATGACGAGAACAACTGGATTCCTGTCAAACGTACAGCAATCGGCACCGGTTGCGTAATTATGCTATATTTTCTCGTGCCCACCTCAAAGACACTGGAAATCTCGTCGATCGACTAAAAGTGACACCAATTAAGTAAATCGCGATTTTTCTCAGTGTTCTATCGTGAAAACTACGAGAATCTCGTCAAACGGCTGAGACCAGCGCCGGTCGTGTAACAACTCGATATTTCTCTTGGAATGAAAATGAATGAAAATCCACAGCCTGCTTCCAGTCTCCGACCGGGTCAGGAATGGAATGAATGTTGCCCCCATCCAGCGGCGAGGATATGAGGTTTCCTATTCATCTCTTGATTATTTTGTTCAAAGATTCCCAAGTTTGGTGAAGTAAAGTGAACATGACAAACTTGGAGAGGAATTTGCTGTTTATCAGTGTGATACTATCCCTGTTTTTTTTTTTTTCAAGGACCTAGAATTGATGTTAACTGGGGCATCATTGCTGAGCTTAAAAACGAATGTTGAGAGTTGAAGTATAAAACCTTAAGTAATGTGCTATTTGCAATATTACGTGTACCTCACAGTAACTCTCCCACAGAAAGAATTTTCAGTGTTGTTCGGAAAAATCAGGCAGAATTCAGACCTACATTAAGCACATTTACACTGGAATCGCTTATCAATCAGAAGACTAAAATGTCATCACAGGGACAAGAAAACTTTCACGGAAAAGTGGCTACTGGGTCCAAAACAAGCTACAAGGAATTGTTATCACAGAACTAGCAGGTAATGTGCAAATTTTATTTTGTAATATGATATTCTTTACTAAAGGTTGCTTCCGGGTAGGGATAAGGTGGTGTCATTATCGAGAAGGAAGGAGCATGCTATGGATTTGGCGTGAACATTTTTGAGGGGGGGGGGGGGGGGCATTATAAGGGATTACTGATAACCCACTCCAAAGGTTGGCACCTCTGCTTATATACAACATCTCATGAGGTCTAGTACCTCGTACACAAACTACCTTAATTATATCCAACCCTGATCTCACATAGCTAGGTCGTAAGTAGGAATCACGTGTGCTGATGTGTATGAGCTGCATGGAGGACTGTCTCGCCTTCTGATGGCCCATCTTTTATCTCGTGGATGCCTTAAGCTAACAAGCGCTTCCCCATCTCTTGGAGATAAATGGGAATCCATCAGCGCTGCCAAAATGGCCTTGGTGCATCGAGACAATTTAGTGCTCAACAGCATCCTCCACTCCCTTCATCTTTCCCTGTGCCTTAAAAACTCTCATTTACTTACATTCTACCCCCCCCCCCCCCTGTGTGACTTCTGATACGCCTGCCTGGAAGACCAGATCTTCCACGCACCAAATACCACACTTACTCATTTGATAGGCTGGCTCGCCAGCTAAACACACTTACTTTATGACACATACTTTTGTAGACTATGTATATTATACGTCGCGTATAATCTGTTTCCCTTACTATCCTCCAGCACATATGCTGTTTTGTCAATACGTTTGGAAACTATAAATGTTATTGCGTCACCTGCTTCCAACCTTGCCAGTGGCTCCCTTAAATGAACGTCATCACGTTCCTCTACTTACCCATTTCTCAGTATCTGTAACGATGCCCTGTTGCTACTGTCCACACATGCTAACCCTACTCTCCTCCGGTGTTACACCTCTACTCGACACTCTATGACCTAAAAATGTCACTTCTGACTGACAGAATGACGACTTAAGACAGCTTCAAAGTGAACCCTGCCTGATCTAACTTCTGAAAATCCATATCTAAATGACGTAGATACTCCTCAAAACTGCGTGAACTGATTACCATATCATCGATGTAAATAGTTACAAACTCTCCCGTGTCATCTCCTAATGCGATGTTTAAAGCCCTAATTAAAGCTGCTGAGCTGTTTTTTAACCCATAAGGTACCCTGAAAAACTGATATAGGTTATATTTATGACTAAAAGCTGTCAATGGCCGATCTTCATACATAAGTGGCACTTGCCAGAAACTGGAACTTAAATCTACACATGTGAAATACTTTTTACCCTCAAATGTCTGCATCAACTCTTCAATGGACATGGACCTCAGCTGATCTGAACTGATTCTACTGTTAACTAAACGAGCGTCTAAACAAATTCGGACTGTACCATCAGCCTTCGGTGCCGTGATTAAAGGATTAACATATTGACTGTTTGAGTACTCTATAATCCCATCTTCAAGCATCTGGTTAATTTGTGCCTCCACTGCACCTTGATAAGCGAAAGGTATAGGATATCTATGTCCTGTGAATACTGATCTATCAATAACGTTCAATGAATGTGTATAGCAATTGGCCATGCCAATGCGATCCTCAAAGACTCTCCTATTATACAATAACACATCATAGAGCAGAACACACTGGTCTACCTCTATATGCCCCTGAAATGCAGCATCACGTAACGAGTCCTCTAGACTACCATTCGTAATCAAACTGCCCACAAAAATTTGAGTATCCCGCTCTTCGGCTGGTGATATCTCACTTAAAGAACAAATCACACCTACAACACTACTCCCCTGAACATTGTCGTTGAACGCTACCTCTACTTCAGAATTATTCCATTTAAATTTCAAACTACCTACTTCATAACATAAGTTACCAGACACTCTACTTAGCCAATCTGAACCCAAAATAACACTGAAAACTAAGTTTAGAATTACAAGACAAATCTGCTTTTCGATATGATTATTAATTTTAATGTCCTCTAAAACTTGCTTAGAAATAACTTTAGACCTCTTCCCTACAGCTGTGATAACAAAAGTGCTTTTAATTGGCATCTCCTCAAAATTTACACCAGTTCCTTTCATTTTATCGTAATATGTACTACTTATGCAGCTCTTCATACAACCACTATCAATTAAAACATCGGCGTGCGCCTCGAACACGTTAAGTTTAATTATGGGTCTTTTACTAGCCACCTCCTGAATAATACGTTCATCATTTAATTCATGCAACAATTCATTTCTTACATTTAGGTCATAGTGTTCTTGTATAATTGTATGGACAGGGCATGCTACAGACTGAGATTCTGACCTTACTTCGCAGCCTGGTTCGCGTTTAAAGAACCGCTACAGCTGGCTGTAGTACTACTAACTACTGCACTGGTCTGGTTGTTCTGGGCTGTGTTGTCATTGTTTGGCTGTATATTACTACCACTAGGCTGTCCTCTTCCCTGACCCCTATTCTGGTTGTAATTATTGTCATTATAATTTCTCCCTTGATTTCCCCTGAAATCATTGTTCCTCCCTTGATTTCCCCTGAAATCATAGTTCCTACCTTGGTACTGATTACCATAGCCATTTCCTCTGTTCTGATTTTCCTGATTATTATTATTATTATTTCTATTTTGAGCGTTGGCCCCTTCGCCACCGTTCCCTTGAACTTCCTGATGCCTGGCTTCATTAGGCCTATTATTATTATTACCCTGGTTCCTATTGAAATTGTCCTCATAAACCCCCCTCCCTAGTGCATCAAATGTGCTTAATAAATTTTCTACTTGTGATATTGTCTTTACATTCTGGATACAAGCAGCCTCCTTGATCCTATAGGGAAAGTGCCTAAGTAGCAACCTCACCACATCACTTTCCTCCTTCAAGCCATCCAGATATTTACACACTAATACCTGCCCTAAAAAGTATTCGGTCATGGTGGAGCTTCCTTTGGGGTTATATTTACCACACACTACTCCCTCACGATGCTGCGACTGAATAACCTCATTCCAGAACTTTTCACAGAATTTCATTTTAAAATCATTAATATCAGTAAACTTGTCTCTATAGACAGCAAACCAATTCCTCGTTTCCCCCACAAACACCTGTTCCAAGATCTCCACTACCTGGCACCACTCAATACTACCATCTTCCAATCTTTCCTTGAATCTATTCTCTATAGCATTCATGAATTCCATTGGGCACCCCTGTCGATTGCTGAACTAACCCAGTTCTACCTCCCTGTGTGTGCTATTCACAAAAACTGGCCTATTCTGACTATTTTCTTGCCTGATCCTAGCTTTTAATTTTAATTCTAATTCTGCGATTTTCTCCTCAGCCTTTCTTTCAATACTGTTTACTGTTAATTTAATGTTTCCTTCTGATTCTTCTACTTTATCATATAGCTTTGCTTGTTTCTCCTCAATCTTGCTAATGCTCTCTCTATTACTCTCTCTTAAATCATTTACTTCCGCAACTATTTGCGAGTGGACTTTCTCAATTCTACCCCCCAGCTGTTCCGTAACCTCTTTAGTTGATACCTGAATCTTGTCAATTTCCCCCCCATTTCTTTTTAACCTGCAGTGTATCTAATTTAACTAATTCCTTTAAATTTTCAGCCTGTGTGCTGATTCTACTTTCCAACTCCTCCTGTACTTTTCCTAATTTCTTGTCTACATCTGCAATGATCTCTTTAAACTTCTCTTCCATTACTCCTCTGATTTCTCCTCTAATCTGCTCCATTTTCACACTAATTTCCTTGTTGTTCTTATCTAATTTTGCATTATTCTGTTTTAATTTTTTTATTTAAAGCTTCTGTACTTTCTTTATTTTCCCTACTGTTTTGTTCTAATTTGGCGTTTAAGGCATCAGTACTTTCTTTATTTTCCCTACTGTGTTGTTCTAATTTGGCGTTTAAGGCATCTGTACTTTCTTTATTTTCCCAACTGTTTTGTTCTAATTTTGCATTTAAGGCATGACTACTAACTTTGTTCTGAAACATAACCTCAAGAAGTAAAGTTTTTAATTCTGGTTGGCCGCCTACACTCCCTGTTTCAGTATCGGGATTTACCTCCGCTACCCCGGTACTACCATCACTCGACATACTGCTCGTATCATCACTCTCCAGTTGATGACCACTACGTAACCTCATCTGTCTTTCTTTCTCATCCCCCATAATGATATGCATTGATAAAGACAAATAACCCCCAAAATACCGGCACAGAAATATGTCTCCTTCTCCTTCCTCAAATGTTCCTGGGTTTTCGGCCCAACGTTGTCGGCGACAAATGTAATGTTTTTACTTGTGCGGACTGTTCACCAGAAAATACTACTGCTAAGTTTGATCTATGTTGGGCGCCAAGCCGGATACACTGTGTTCCAAGCTAAATTTATATACTTAATATCGACCCCTAGCGTGAGCAGAACATATGAGAAACTCTTAATGACTAGGCCGTGGGATGATTGGATCATCAACCCAGACAACATTTGATTGTGGAGAAGGATGTGGTATTACAACTATTGCTACCTACTGGAATCAAAGAATCTACTTTGTAAAAATTGAATTTAATATACTTAGAAAACATGATAGCATCTTGAATAAAATTAACACTATTAACGGAGCATACTAATTTAACCATTGCCACGAACAAAATTACTTAATACGCCGGTCGGGAGAATAACGTGAATTTAACTTATTTCCAAATGTATGCTTAAGGAATTTATATTGGCCCTATCGAAAAACAGAGAGTGTGTGTCGTAGATTACATGAGCTCACCAACGGAAACATTGTCTCCAACGTGCTTGAAGTCTCGTTGCGTCTGATGTTCTTCATTGGAGTTGACGGCCTCAGGTTCTTCTTCGTAGATTAAAAGTTATCGTTACTGCTTGTGGTGGAGTATAATCCATGAACCACAACACGTCGCCTGCCTTAACACTGCAAGACGCGTGGAACCCATGATCTGATGTGGTCAGCGGAGTTAGCGTGAATAAATTGTCCCACTTGGGACTTGCGAACAAAAGTACGTGCTTACTGCACCAAGCGTAAAGTCTTAATGAATGTCTTCTCCTCAACCAGCGCGTTCACTATATGGTCTTTCAGCTTCTCCCACCAGAATCTAGTTTCACACCGCGGCCTCGCTGCTTCGACCAATCCGCGTGCGTCACGTTTCTCGCCATGCCCGTCCTAAGTTGCTTCTTCTTCCTTGATTGGCTGGTCACCTCACGTGGCTCTTCGCGCCATGAGGTTCATTCCCCCGGACCAGACGCGTCCCTGTACATTTTCCGTTTTACCGGGCAAGACGTAAATCATACCAGGTTTTCTTGGTTTGAAGTGTTCCCTCGGATTTCGTAATTCTATTGTACTCCAGTCTATTCTCGTATTGAAATAACCAGTGAGTCACACACCACTCTCTCTAGCCCTAATGAATAAAATCCCGTCTTTACGTATGAAATGATTTGCCGTGCAATTTATATATTGGAATCATCCAATATAGATACGGATTTCTACTAGTAGTAATCCTATCTGTAATCTTCCAAATTTAAAAGCTCCAAAAAAATGACATAATAAATATTAATAATAATAATAATATGAAATATAAAATTGAATAAACTGGAATAATTTAACTTGGCCGGATTATTGCCGCGTTTAACAAATATGATATAGTCCAACTAACTTGTGTTAGTGGCATAAAACCCCCCAGAAAAACATGTTACATTCGCCTCGAATGATCATGTGCTTTACCATGCATATGGCACAGCACATGATGATTCCAGACACGTTAGAAAAAACCCTCCAAAATACAACTTACACAAATGAAATGACCCTTTACACATATGAACACATATAAACGCTCAATCATGCGCTTTGCGCTAATGTTCGTCTCGTTATGACGTGTTCTTATTTTGTCACTTCAAAATGTTTGTCATTATCACGAATGTTCATTCTACCACCTCCCCTCTCATCATTCTATGTGGGAAAAAATTACATATATAAGTGTGTTCCCTCTGTATCCACAATTCACTACACACGCATTTATGGTGTTCAGTAGAAAACCACTGCGGAACTCTTCTAGAAATATTAGGTGCTCCACACCTACCGCATACCAATATCATGTTACACGATCACACACTCGCGGTAGAGCAAAGTGATCTACTTCCCACCTTCTCTGTGAAATTTTTAATTAAAAGGAAAGACATGACTGTAAAAAAACAGTAAGTACCCATTACTTATAACATGAAACATTCCTGTGCCGTAAGTACATGTAAACTAAAACTAAAACCCACCTTACTCTAGATCACAATTTCTCATATTCGTCGGTCAGCCAGTAGTTCACAACCCAGACCAGTCCACCTATCGAACCTGACCTAGTTGCCACAACTTTTTATTTGTTACTTATATACAACATCTCATGAGGTCTAGTACCTCGTACACAAACTACCTTAATTATTATTCATAATGTTGAATTTTGGGCTTATGCCGTGTTTTATAAAACACGGCATAAGCCCAAAATTCAACATTATGAATAATAACACGGGCCGTGAAAGTCTAAATGACAATACCTTAATTATATCCAACCCTGATCTCACATAGCTAGGTCGTAAGTAGGAATCACGTGTGCTGATGTGTATGAGCTGCATGGAGGACTGTCTCGCCTTCTGATGGCCCATCTTTTATCTCGTGGATGCCTTAAGCTAACAAGCGCTTCCCCATCTCTTGGAGATAAATGGGAATCCATCAGCGCTGCCAAAATGGCCTTGGTGCATCGAGACAATTTAGTGCTCAACAGCATCCTCCACTCCCTTCATCCTTCCCTGTGCCTTAAAAACTCTCATTTACTTACATTCTACCCCCCCCCCCCCCTGTGTGACTTCTGATACGCCTGCCTGGAAGACCAGATCTTCCACGCACCAAATACCACACTTACTCATTTGATAGGCTGGCTCGCCAGCTAAACACACTTACTTTATGACACATACTTTTGTAGACTATGTATATTATACGTCGCGTATAATCTGTTTCCCTTACTATCCTCCAGCACATATGCTGTTTTGTCAATACGTTTGGAAACTATAAATGTTATTGCGTCACCTGCTTCCAACCTTGCCAGTGGCTCCCTTAAATGAACGTCATCACGTTCCTCTACTTACCCATTTCTCAGTATCTGTAACGATGCCCTGTTGCTACTGTCCACACATGCTAACCCTACTCTCCTCCGGTGTTACACCTCTACTCGACACTCTATGACCTAAAAATGTCACTTCTGACTGACAGAATGACGACTTAAGACAGCTTCAAAGTGAACCCTGCCTGATCTAACTTCTGAAAATCCATATCTAAATGACGTAGATACTCCTCAAAACTGCGTGAACTGATTACCATATCATCGATGTAAATAGTTACAAACTCTCCCGTGTCATCTCCTAATGCGATGTTTAAAGCCCTAATTAAAGCTGCTGAGCTGTTTTTTAACCCATAAGGTACCCTGAAAAACTGATATAGGTTATATTTATGACTAAAAGCTGTCAATGGCCGATCTTCATACATAAGTGGCACTTGCCAGAAACTGGAACTTAAATCTACACATGTGAAATACTTTTTACCCTCAAATGTCTGCATCAACTCTTCAATGGACATGGACCTCAGCTGATCTGAACTGATTCTACTGTTAACTAAACGAGCGTCTAAACAAATTCGGACTGTACCATCAGCCTTCGGTGCCGTGATTAAAGGATTAACATATTGACTGTTTGAGTACTCTATAATCCCATCTTCAAGCATCTGGTTAATTTGTGCCTCCACTGCACCTTGATAAGCGAAAGGTATAGGATATCTATGTCCTGTGAATACTGATCTATCAATAACGTTCAATGAATGTGTATAGCAATTGGCCATGCCAATGCGATCCTCAAAGACTCTCCTATTATACAATAACACATCATAGAGCAGAACACACTGGTCTACCTCTATATGCCCCTGAAATGCAGCATCACGTAACGAGTCCTCTAGACTACCATTCGTAATCAAACTGCCCACAAAAATTTGAGTATCCCGCTCTTCGGCTGGTGATATCTCACTTAAAGAACAAATCACACCTACAACACTACTCCCCTGAACATTGTCGTTGAACGCTACCTCTACTTCAGAATTATTCCATTTAAATTTCAAACTACCTACTTCATAACATAAGTTACCAGACACTCTACTTAGCCAATCTGAACCCAAAATAACACTGAAAACTAAGTTTAGAATTACAAGACAAATCTGCTTTTCGATATGATTATTAATTTTAATGTCCTCTAAAACTTGCTTAGAAATAACTTTAGACCTCTTCCCTACAGCTGTGATAACAAAAGTGCTTTTAATTGGCATCTCCTCAAAATTTACACCAGTTCCTTTCATTTTATCGTAATATGTACTACTTATGCAGCTCTTCATACAACCACTATCAATTAAAACATCGGCGTGCGCCTCGAACACGTTAAGTTTAATTATGGGTCTTTTACTAGCCACCTCCTGAATAATACGTTCATCATTTAATTCATGCAACAATTCATTTCTTACATTTAGGTCATAGTGTTCTTGTATAATTGTATGGACAGGGCATGCTACAGACTGAGATTCTGACCTTACTTCGCAGCCTGGTTCGCGTTTAAAGAACCGCTACAGCTGGCTGTAGTACTACTAACTACTGCACTGGTCTGGTTGTTCTGGGCTGTGTTGTCATTGTTTGGCTGTATATTACTACCACTAGGCTGTCCTCTTCCCTGACCCCTATTCTGGTTGTAATTATTGTCATTATAATTTCTCCCTTGATTTCCCCTGAAATCATTGTTCCTCCCTTGATTTCCCCTGAAATCATAGTTCCTACCTTGGTACTGATTACCATAGCCATTTCCTCTGTTCTGATTTTCCTGATTATTATTATTATTATTTCTATTTTGAGCGTTGGCCCCTTCGCCACCGTTCCCTTGAACTTCCTGATGCCTGGCTTCATTAGGCCTATTATTATTATTACCCTGGTTCCTATTGAAATTGTCCTCATAAACCCCCCTCCCTAGTGCATCAAATGTGCTTAATAAATTTTCTACTTGTGATATTGTCTTTACATTCTGGATACAAGCAGCCTCCTTGATCCTATAGGGAAAGTGCCTAAGTAGCAACCTCACCACATCACTTTCCTCCTTCAAGCCATCCAGATATTTACACACTAATACCTGCCCTAAAAAGTATTCGGTCATGGTGGAGCTTCCTTTGGGGTTATATTTACCACACACTACTCCCTCACGATGCTGCGACTGAATAACCTCATTCCAGAACTTTTCACAGAATTTCATTTTAAAATCATTAATATCAGTAAACTTGTCTCTATAGACAGCAAACCAATTCCTCGTTTCCCCCACAAACACCTGTTCCAAGATCTCCACTACCTGGCACCACTCAATACTACCATCTTCCAAACTTTCCTTGAATCTATTCTCTATAGCATTCATGAATTCCATTGGGCACCCCTGTCGATTGCTGAACTAACCCAGTTCTACCTCCCTGTGTGTGCTATTCACAAAAACTGGCCTATTCTGACTATTTTCTTGCCTGATCCTAGCTTTTAATTTTAATTCTAATTCTGCGATTTTCTCCTCAGCCTTTCTCTCAATACTGTTTACTGTTAATTTAATGTTTCCTTCTGATTCTTCTACTTTATCATATAGCTTTGCTTGTTTCTCCTCAATCTTGCTAATGCTCTCTCTATTACTCTCTCTTAAATCATTTACTTCCGCAACTATTTGCGAGTGGACTTTCTCAATTCTACCCCCCAGCTGTTCCGTAACCTCTTTAGTTGATACCTGAATCTTGTCAATTTCCCCCCCATTTCTTTTTAACCTGCAGTGTATCTAATTTAACTAATTCCTTTAAATTTTCAGCCTGTGTGCTGATTCTACTTTCCAACTCCTCCTGTACTTTTCCTAATTTCTTGTCTACATCTGCAATGATCTCTTTAAACTTCTCTTCCATTACTCCTCTGATTTCTCCTCTAATCTGCTCCATTTTCACACTAATTTCCTTGTTGTTCTTATCTAATTTTGCATTATTCTGTTTTAATTTTTTTATTTAAAGCTTCTGTACTTTCTTTATTTTCCCTACTGTTTTGTTCTAATTTGGCGTTTAAGGCATCAGTACTTTCTTTATTTTCCCTACTGTGTTGTTCTAATTTGGCGTTTAAGGCATCTGTACTTTCTTTATTTTCCCAACTGTTTTGTTCTAATTTTGCATTTAAGGCATGACTACTAACTTTGTTCTGAAACATAACCTCAAGAAGTAAAGTTTTTAATTCTGGTTGGCCGCCTACACTCCCTGTTTCAGTATCGGGATTTACCTCCGCTACCCCGGTACTACCATCACTCGACATACTGCTCGTATCATCACTCTCCAGTTGATGACCACTACGTAACCTCATCTGTCTTTCTTTCTCATCCCCCATAATGATATGCATTGATAAAGACAAATAACCCCCAAAATACCGGCACAGAAATATGTCTCCTTCTCCTTCCTCAAATGTTCCTGGGTTTTCGGCCCAACGTTGTCGGCGACAAATGTAATGTTTTTACTTGTGCGGACTGTTCACCAGAAAATACTACTGCTAAGTTTGATCTATGTTGGGCGCCAAGCCGGATACACTGTGTTCCAAGCTAAATTTATATACTTAATATCGACCCCTAGCGTGAGCAGAACATATGAGAAACTCTTAATGACTAGGCCGTGGGATGATTGGATCATCAACCCAGACAACATTTGATTGTGGAGAAGGATGTGGTATTACAACTATTGCTACCTACTGGAATCAAAGAATCTACTTTGTAAAAATTGAATTTAATATACTTAGAAAACATGATAGCATCTTGAATAAAATTAACACTATTAACGGAGCATACTAATTTAACCATTGCCACGAACAAAATTACTTAATACGCCGGTCGGGAGAATAACGTGAATTTAACTTATTTCCAAATGTATGCTTAAGGAATTTATATTGGCCCTATCGAAAAACAGAGAGTGTGTGTCGTAGATTACATGAGCTCACCAACGGAAACATTGTCTCCAACGTGCTTGAAGTCTCGTTGCGTCTGATGTTCTTCATTGGAGTTGACGGCCTCAGGTTCTTCTTCGTAGATTAAAAGTTATCGTTACTGCTTGTGGTGGAGTATAATCCATGAACCACAACACGTCGCCTGCCTTAACACTGCAAGACGCGTGGAACCCATGATCTGATGTGGTCAGCGGAGTTAGCGTGAATAAATTGTCCCACTTGGGACTTGCGAACAAAAGTACGTTCTTACTGCACCAAGCGTAAAGTCTTAATGAATGTCTTCTCCTCAACCAGCGCGTTCACTATATGGTCTTTCAGCTTCTCCCACCAGAATCTAGTTTCACACCGCGGCCTCGCTGCTTCGACCAATCCGCGTGCGTCACGTTTCTCGCCATGCCCGTCCTAAGTTGCTTCTTCTTCCTTGATTGGCTGGTCACCTCACGTGGCTCTTCGCGCCATGAGGTTCCTTCCCCCGGACCAGACGCGTCCCTGTACATTTTCCGTTTTACCGGGCAAGACGTAAATCATACCAGGTTTTCTTGGTTTGAAGTGTTCCCTCGGATTTCGTAATTCTATTGTACTCCAGTCTATTCTCGTATTGAAATAACCAGTGAGTCACACACCACTCTCTCTAGCCCTAATGAATAAAATCCCGTCTTTACGTATGAAATGATTTGCCGTGCAATTTATATATTGGAATCATCCAATATAGATACGGATTTCTACTAGTAGTAATCCTATCTGTAATCTTCCAAATTTAAAAGCTCCAAAAAATGACGTAATAAATATTAATAATAATAATAATATGAAATATAAAATTGAATAAACTGAAATAATTTAACTTGGCCGGATTATTGCCGCGTTTAATAAATATGATATAGTCCAACTAACTTGTGTTAGTGGCATAAAACCCCCCAGAAAAACATGTTACAGAGTGAGTGATTTTAACTGACTTCTCATGTCAACTTCCTCCCTCAATTGTAGGTCTTGAATTTCCCCTTGAAATTCCTGGTGTTGAATATATCGTACACAGCAAAGTAGTGCATTGTTGCATTCTTCAGTACTTAATTCTCCTGTAATCTTCGTACGAGGGTGCTGTAGATTGTAGATAAATCGCTTACAGTAAGCTAAGACACGTTTAATTTTTAACAACGAGGAAAACCGTGAAGTGATATCTTCATTATTACAGCTGGTGTCTGCACATGCTGTGGGTTTAGCTTCGAGTGCTTCTGAGGTACATTCCACGGTAGTAATTGGCCATAATTCTTCAGACTGGCACAACCAGGACGCCCCGTGCCACCAGAGGTTCTTTAATTTTAATGCTTTGGGTCCACTTCCTCGTGACAATACGTCAGCTGGATTCTATTGTGTAGATACATGATGCCATGTACATGTCTCTGCCATGTCCTGGATTTCAGAGACCCGATTGGCGACAAATGTTTTCCACTTCGACGACGGTGAAGAAACCTATTGTAAGACAATTGTTGAGTCTGTCCACGCATTAATAGAACTGATATCCAAAGTGAGACTCTTGAATGTTCGCTTGAGTAACCTTGCTAATAGGAGAGTGCCGCACAATTCTAAACGTGGAATTGACAATTGTTTAAGTGGCGCGACTCTTGATTTAGAACACATTAAATCCCTTGTCCATCTGTAGGACGAATATATACGCAAGCTCCGTAAGCGCATTCAGAGGCGTCACAAAAACCATGTAATTATTAATTTATAATCTTGTTATCACTTAAAATGTACCTGTCAATTTTATTATCGTTAAGTTCTGGCAGTTGCGAGTAAATTGCATTCCAATTGTTAAGAAGCTGACTTGGTAATTCTTGGTTTCACTGTAATTGAAGAGACCAGAGTTGTTGCATAAAGACCTTGCAGGAGAGGATAACTGGACCTAATAAACCCAAAGGGTCAAAAATTGCAGCAATAGACGAGAGTACACTTCTCTTGGTTACGTGAACAATTTTTTTGACATTTATGTCGAATTGAAATTGATCTGTTGATGGGTGCCAGATTATTCCCAATGTCCGTACAGTGTCTGCACTGTCGAGTTGAATTGTCGATTTGGTTTCTCTATTTTCTTCTGGTATTGTTGACATGACCTTACTGCTGTTAGAACACCATTTCTTAAGTTCAAATCCTCCTCTTAACAGTAGTGTATCTAATTCTTGCTGTAAGTGAATAGCCTCTAATTCAGTATTAGCTCCGCTTAGAAGGTCATCAACATAAAAATCCTTTCTGAGGACAGCTGCTGCTTGTGGAAATTCCTTCGTCTCTTCATCAGCTAACTGTTGTAAGCATCTCGTAGCTAGAAACGGAGCACTTGCCGTTCCATAAGTCACTGTCGTGAGTTCATAACACTGCAGTGGTTCTGTACTATTGTTCCTCCATAGTATTCGTTGTAGCTTCGTGTCTTTGACAACTTGAATCTGGCGGTTCATTTTTGTAATATCTGCGACAAGAGCAACCTTGTGTGTCCTGAAACGTAGTACAATAGCATGCAGGTCGTCTTGTATTGTAGGGCCTATGAGTAAATTATCTTTTAAAGATACGCCACTGTCAGTTTTTGCGGACGCATCAAAGACAACACGAGTTTTAGTGCTGGTACTTGTCGGTTTGAATACTGCATGGTGTGGCATGAAGTGTCCTCCATCTTCGGTGCACGTGGGTACTGGTTTCATGTGACGAAGTTGTAAATACTCATTCATGAATGTTGAATATTCTTGCTTTAACTTAGGATCACGATGAAGTTTTTCTCAATGGCATGGAATCTCACTACTGCCTGTGGATATGAATTCCCTAGCTGCGATGAAGTTTGTTTAAGGGGTAGTCGAACTCGGAACCTTCCCGTAGCATCACACGTTGTATTCTTCGTAAAGTGCTCTTCGGAATCTCTTTCTTCCTTAGTGATTGGTGACGTATGCAATTCTTCAATTTCCCAGAACCTTTTAAGCTGTTTGTCTAGTTGGTCTATTTGAATGAATAGCGACGTTGCATTTTCCCTTTGTTGTTGTTGCAGAGGTGCCTGACCAGCTACTACCCATCCCAGTTGCATATTCTGCAAGGTTGGATACCCATCAAGAGTTATCTTACCTTCTAGTATGACCTTAGAGAATATGTCTGCACAGAGTAGCAAATCGATCTTGCCTGGAATGTTGAAATTTCTGTCAGCATATTGTATATTGGTGGGTAAATTCCATCTTTAAATGTCAATTTTTCTACTTGGTAGGTTGTTGGTAATCTTCGATAGCACTAGGTATGTAGGCTATATTGAACGAGCTGACCGCAGACTGTAAATGAATTGTAACGCAATGTGAGGTTTGAACCCCTGCTCCGTTTATTCCAGTTACTGTTGTAATGTGTTTTTGTTTCCTAAGATGTAATAATTGAGCTAATTCTTCGCTCACGAAATTAGTTTGAGTACCTGAGTCCAGCAAACATCTGGCCTCATGCATATTACCATGACTGTCTTTGACTTTTACTATTGCTGTTGATAACACGACTGTTGACAGATTGGATTCCTTTACAGCGCAGCGAGTGACACCTATTGGACGCGCTGAGTGGTGATCAGCTGCTTGGCGAGAGATGTGTTCGCTCTCTGTCCCACGTGACCTTGCCATTGGCCGGGTGTGATCACGTCTCGTCTCATCGTGCACAAGTGTATTGTGATATTTACCACAGATCTTGCACGAGCTGGATTGGCACTGATCGACATTATGATTGTTGCCCAAACATAGTTTATTCTCTTACAACATTGTGTCGGTCATGGACTCACATTGATATGTGTAATGTGAGCCCTTACATTGGTAATCAACACTTGCATGCACACTGCTAACACTATGTTTGGATGTAATTCTACTTGGCTGTTTATTCTGTTGATAACCTTGAACTCGTGTACCTGGTTTGATTACCTCAAGTGCTAAACATCTCTTCTCTAAAAATGTCCATAGAGCCTCCAGGAATTCTAACTCACCTGAAGTATGTATTTCCCATGCCTTCCTAGTTGCTTGATCTAATTTGTTGATTAACAATTTTGACAATAACAAATCTTCAATTGAAACATTTAATTCAAGGGCCTGTAATGCCTTCACATTGGCCTGACTTGTGTTTATAGCCTCTCTGAGAGAATTGGCATTCTCCTTCTGGATTGTGTCTTGCTCTAATAACCGCTTTATGTGAATTGAAGAAATTAATTTCTTGTTTTGGAATCTGTCAATTAACCTCTGCCAAACTATGCTGTAGTTTTCAGCAGATAGTGGAAAACTCTGTGCAATTGAAAGAGGTTCGTTTCTTAAACTGCTAATTAGGTAGTGGTATTTCTGAATGTCATGCAAATCTTGATTGTTATGGATCATAGATACAAAGAAATCATAAAATCCTCTCCAGTTTTCATATTCGCCTCCAAATGGCTTCAGTGTAATGGTAGGTAATTTGATGTGGGCCCCAATGTAGTTACTTCTAACTGAGATATCCCCTTGACTGGAGTGTCTTGAAAGATTTAGTATTTCATGGTGGGTGATTATTCTGTCTATGTCGACCTTTATTTGATGGTATGTGTCTTCAAACAATTCCCTATCAGCTTCGTACGTTTCGCCCTCCTTACTGATTACTAATTGACATTGAACCTCCTCATACTTTTGTTTCAGTTCCTCTAAACTATCTCTACATGATGTGATAGCAGTAATTCCTTGCTCACTGTTAAACCCATCTATAACGCTTTTAACCTTTTGATCAGTGAGTTTTTGCTGACACTTACAGGCCACCAGGAGTGAGCTTTTTCGTGAAAAATTGGAGTTCTCTATTTTAAGTTATTTTGAGTCTAACTTTTCGCTATTATTAAAGTTACAAAATTTACATTGATGGTACATAACTGATACCCTCAATTTAATTGAAACCAGGGGCGTAGAAAATATTTTCTCAAAAATACTGAAAGGAAATTGATAAACATAATTACTTTCTATATTTGATCAAGTTTGTATCCCATACAACACGACTTAATTTTATATCAGTTTCACCTAGGCTTTCAAAATGTCTTTAGGGTATGGTACTCTTCAAAACAGGGGTGTACACAGAGGGGTCTATCACACTCAACACACATCCACTTAGTGTCTGTTCTTTTGGTTGGTCTCTTCTTTGTGTGCTGACACACAAAACACCTCCGTTGCGGCTTCTGCTTTGATTGTGTTGGAGGTACTGGTTTAGGGAAATGACGTCCAGAAAGTCTCAAGCAGTCTCCTCCTGAAGGTGGTCGACCTCCTTTTGTTGGCTTCCTCTCCACTGCAAATTCCTCTAGTAGCTGATCTATGAGGCAGAGTCGGAATTCACTAAGCTGTGGATTTTTTCCCGTCTTCATCTTGTAAATATTGTAAGAGTTCAGCACTGAAATGTCAATCAAGTAAAAAAACAACTTGACATACCACTTCAGTGTTTTCCTGACATTTGCAGTGAAACTGATTTGCATATCAGCTTTGTCAATTGGACCCATGTTCACATTATAATCCAGTACACTCAAAGGTTTCATTTTCTTCTGACCTGTGGCGTGGTCTGTTTTGTCGGTTTCTACCATCACATTCTCGTGTAGGGTAGTAAGCATAGTAACATCCCTTTTGTCGTGCCATCTTTGCGCCAGCATATCATTGGTGTGCCGTGAAATACATTCCCCCTTTTGAATTTTCTTCTGGAAGTCTGGCATCCCTTTTCTGTTTTTTCTGACTGTGCCACATGCTCCAGTATTTTCCTTGTGTAGGTACTCAAAAAGATCTAGGCTTGTGTACCAGTTGTCGACATACAGGTTGTGGCCTTTACCAATGTGCTGTTAGAGTTTTGACAACTGACCCAGACACTCCAAGTTTTTCATCATGTTCAATTTCCGTATCCTTTCCCGTATAAACAATAAAATCATTGATAAACCCAGTTTCACAGTCACAAAGTATAAACACCTTTATGCCAAACCTGTGTCGCTTTGATGGAATGTATTGTTTCCATTTTAGGCGACCTTTCCAAGCAACTAGGCTCTCGTCAATAGAGATCTTTTGGAAGGGATAGAATATAGATCGGAATTTCCCTCTCAAATAGTTTATTATAGGCCTAATTTTATTAAGTCTGTCACCTGGGGGTTGAAGATTGTTGTCAGAAAAGTGAAGCAGTCTTAGAATGAGGGAGAAATTGTCGAGAGAGAACACTTTACCGAACATCGGAGTTTCGATCAATTTATTTGTCGTCCAATAGTCTTTCATCCTGTTTTTCTTCACATGGCCCATCAACAATACAGTTGCCAGGAAAACATAAAGAGTCTCTACGGTTATGCCTTGCCACTTATGTAATTTCGACTTTTCCTTTACGTCCGTATTTTCCATAACAAATATGTAGTAGTTGTTCATTTCTGACACTATCAAGTTCATAATATTACGGTCAACAACTTCTTTGAAAATCGACACTTCAATTCTTGAATCATTGTCATTATCATTCAAATGAAGATTATCACTAACGCCTGAATTTGATGCATCAAAATTAGCAGAAAGCGAAGGAAGAAACCTACCTATAGAAGTCCACTTTCTTCCTTCAGTGTGAACAGCTGACAGCTTAGCCTTCTTTGCGACAGCAGGCTGCACTTCGTCCTCAATTTCTATGTCATCGTCTTCCGAGGAATGACCACTCACATCGGACACAATACAATCACTATCACCATCATAAATATCAACTTCATCGTCAGACTCCTCATTAGTCAAAATATTACTTATATCTTGCGGAGCAAGCGCGCCTCCTCGACTCGATCCCGCCATTTAGCACGTGTATTTGTTGACAATCAGAGAGTAATGGAGTTTGTTTCCACGGAAACCCGAGATGAGGGAAAAGAAACAAAATGTGTATTGTCAAGGGATAGTTGTGCAGTGCACTCACAGGAAACAACAATAGAAAACAGTTCTCGTGTATTTTAGGCTACTTCGTAGCACAATCGGATAAGAAGTTAGGTTATGTGACTGCAGATGCCGGGACAGAACTTCATCACAGAACATACGAGATGTGATAAGACACGGAATAACGTTCGCTGAACATGTCAAACATCCTCCAACATTGATCTAAAGACCCGCCAGTACAATGTCAGGCAACAATTTCAAACATTCTCCCATGAAACGTGATTAGACGGCGGTACTGTTTAGGCGCGAACTTCGAGAACGTCAACAGACGGCAGTACTCCCGTGGGCCACGCACAACAGTGCTGTAAATAGACGGCAGTAATGCTCATTGGGTTAATACGTGTCACGCTGCCCTTTATTATACCTCGTTTGCGTATTAATATTTTTGGTTGGTTGGTTGGTTCCTTAGTTTAGGGGCTGCGACAACGCGGTCATGTAGCCCCGTGTACTTTGGGTGTGTGTAGAATCTGTCTGATAACCGGTGTTAATTGTGATGACTGTATTAGTGTGTGTATCTGTTTTTTAATTCAAGTAGAGACTGCAACTTTGAATTTTCAAATAGTTCCTACTTTTGCCGCCAAACGCCACCGTCAACGACTACTAGGCCTAGTTCAGAACTAGCTACTAGACGCCACCGCAGTCGGCTCTTGGCAACGAACGTAGCAACCTAAGAGCGTTGTTTACATTCTTAACCTATCCAATTTAGTTTCACACAGGTGTAATTAGTGGAAAGATCTTTAACATGCCATAAATCTATGACATGGGACCGCCGGCTTTACTTCCCCTCCGAAGGAAGGCATACTGAGGGATTTTTAACGCTCTTAAAAAATCCGACGGCTTCGGCCGGGTTTGAACCCGCTATCTTGGGCATAGAAGCTCAGCATGCTACCAACTACGCCACCGAAGCCGCTATTAATATTTTAATACTCTCCTCTGCCATAGTGAAAGGATAGAAATTAAAATAAGAATAAATTGGATCTGACCTTGTAAGATGTGGGGAGAATTTGTTGTCATCAAGGATCTATCTGATTCAGTGACTCAGGGTTGCCATTGCAAAATATTCTATAGCGCGGTTGGTAGGCCCGATTTGGCGTCGGAAGATCGTAGTAATATTGTCATAACACTGTGGTTATTTTATGCACTGTATATACTGTCATTGTAAAAAATGTTAATTGGAATATCCGTCCCGCTTGAAGAAAAAAAAAATGTTCGATCGCGAATAGAGTACGTGCTCACGACCGAACCTTACCTCTGGTGGCCGCAGATAAACGTCACGTTTATTAAAAGTAATTTGCGGAGGACCACTTAAATGTTATTAAGTAAAGTAATGAAATGTAATATAATCGAAATCAAATAAAGCACACCGGTGATTGGTTTATTGCCACTGCAACATACATATCACGGAAGTAATACTGTCGTACCCATACATCTTGTTGATCCCCATGGTAACTGTCTCCCTTCACATTGCAGGGCTCCATGACTAATTTATCTCTGCATCCGACCTCTCAACAACCATAAATCATGACACCAAAATACAGTGTGTCAATAAAATAAGTAAAACTGTTAATGCGGTATGTGCATTAACAATCATACGTTTAGGGAAGTAGGCTACACTGTGTGGTGTGGAACAGTGTTCAAACTATTCCCCTATTGTTATTCCTCTGTGCCCTTCACACATGTGCTGATGGGCTTGGCTTGGCCTGGCTTGATCACACGTTTAGGAAAGTAGGCTACACTGTGTAATGTGGAACAGTGTTCAAACTATTCCCCTATTGTTGTTCCTCTGTGCCCTTCACACATGTGCCGATGGGCTTGGCTTGGCTTGATCACACGTTTAGGGAAGTAGGCTACACTGTGGGGTGAAGAACAGTGTTCAAACTATTCCCATATTGTTGTTCCTCTGTGCCCTTCACACATGTGCCGATGGGCTTGGCCTGGCTTGATCACACGTTTAGGGAAGTAGGCTACACTGTGTGGTGAGGCACAATGTTCAAACTATTCCCCTATTGTTGTTCCTCTGTGCCCTTCACACATGTGCCGATGGGCTTGGCTCGATCACACGTTTAGGGAAGTAGGCTACACTGTGTGGTGTGGAACAGTGTTCAAACTATTCCCTTATTGTTGTTCCTCTGTGCCCTTCACACATGTGCCGATGGGCTTGGCTCGATCACACCTTTAGGGAAGTAGGCTACACTGTGTGGTGTGGAACAGTGTTCAAACTATTCCCTTATTGTTGTTCCTCTGTACCCTTCACACATGTGCCGATGGGCTTGGCTTGGCTTGATCACACGTTTAGGGAAGTAGGCTACACTGTGTGGTGAGGAACAGTGTTCAATCTATTCCCCTATTGTTGTTCCTCTGTGCCCTTCATACATGTGCCGATGGGCTTGGCTCGATCACACGTTTAGGGAAGTAGGCCATGTGTGGTGAGGAACAGTGTTCAAACTATTCCCCTATTGTTGTTCCTCTGTGCCCTTCACACATGTGCCGATGGGCTTGGCTCGATCACACGTTTAGGGAAGTAGGCTACACTGTGTGGTGTGGATCAGTGTTCAAACTAATCCCATATTGTTGTTCCTCTGTGCTCTTCACACATGTGCCGATGGGCTTGGCTTGGCACGATCACACGTTTAGGGAAGTAGGCCACACTGTGTGGTGTGGACAGTGTTCAAACTATTCCCCTATTGTTGTTCCTCTGGACAAATGTGTAAACAACAAAATGAAAAAAATACCCTGGTTGGGGTAGTGATCATGTTGTTCAGTGGCCTATGAGACTAGCATAAGGATAGTTGCATGTGCCCTTATATACTTTGTGTATGTGCATTAGCCTTTGGATTACCTTAAGTTAGGTTTGGTAAAGTTAGGTTTGGTGAGGTTAGGTATGTGACCTTGTAGTTAACTCTTTTTGGAAAATGTAAAATCTAAAATCAAAAAATCTTAAATTTAAAATGTAAAATCTAAAAAAACTAAAATCTAAAATACAAAAAATCAAAATGTAAAATCTAAAAAAACTAAAATGAAAAAATAAAAAATCTAAAATATTAAAATATAAAATGTTAAAATCTAAAATCTTTAAATGAGGTTTCTGTGGGTTAGGTTAGGTTATAACGAAGTTTATTATTTGTGCTCTCACATTTGCTCTCACTTTTTGCTCTCACTTTTTTTTACTCGCACTTTTAAGTTAGATTAGGTTAGGTTAAGTTAGGTTATAACTTAGTTTATTATGTGTGCTCTCACATTTGCTCTCATATTTGCTCTGACTTTGAAGTTAGGTTAGGTTAGGTTGGGTTAGGTGAAGTTGGGTTAGGCAGAATGGCTGCGGTATGAATCAAAAGCCAGCTCCTGTCAGTTTTGCCTCACAAGGCTGAGTGTACCCCATTCCACTCCTGAGACCAGAAATTAAATTTCTTGGCATAGCTGGGGATTCGAACCTCAAGAATGCTAGCCACTACACCTTAAGTGGACAATATAAGGCTGGTCTTGGTTGTACACGATCAATCAATAATTACCTAATAATAATAATAAATATTCCATTTAGCAACTACAAGGCCGACCTCCCCCTGTCACGTCATGCACGGTCTCAGGGCGCGGCGGCCATCTTGCCCATTAGCCCCTGTGCCAGCTCTGACTGACCCCTCTATAAGAATAACATAGGGCTGGTTGCGCGCGGCGGCCATCTTGCCCATTAGCCCCTGTGCCAGAATCGCCCTTTTATTCCTACTAGGGGGTAAACTTAAAGCCTTGTTACGACCTGCAACAAGTAAAGCCTCTTCAGTCACCATTGCCTTTTCATGATAACATATGTTTTGTCACTGACATTGGTCCCTACCTAAATCTTGGGCAATTTTATGTGCAACTACAATCTGGTGGTTTGTTCCCGTGCCAATGTGGACCCAGAGCTCTCCAATATCCGTCAATTTAGGCACAATACTCACGGCCAATACAAGGACATCGGTGTCCACAGTTCGCACAAGAATTTTCCGGTATCCCTGACTAACACAATCCGCGATGTGAATCATGACCCTTGTGTCAGCCTCTTCGTGATTGCATGGAGACAACATATCCATATCTTCTCGATGAGGCGATGCTAACACAGACGAATCCTGAGTACTGTACATTTCTTTGCCCTCCTGTGTGATCTTTTGTATTTGCGTATTTAGGAATTGGAACAACTCGCATTTGTTTTCGGAGTTGCTCGGAAAGTTGGGCCATCCTTTCGGAATGCGTGTTCCAGCTGTGACTCTCGAGCGTATTCCTTCGCCCCGATCTGCCCTTGTGTGGGTTTTCAGACTATCCTGTATATACTTGTCCCAAATGACATCAACGCGATGAACAGTATTAAGTTCTTTCCTAAGGAATGGCATAAAAATGCTGTCGGCATATTACTGAAACGTTCCTGACCGTCCGGGATGTAGCATATGGACTAGTGCAGGTCCATCGATATTTTTGCTTGTACGGCGAGTACGTCACTGGTGTGGAAGCCCTGTGGATGGACGTTCCATCATAGCAAGGAAGATCGTCCCTTACAAGCTGTGGGTACGACCCTCGCTGCCGTATCTCACCTCTCATTTTAGGTGCGTGTGTGGGTCCATCCAACGGGAGTGGATATCCCACAGGTATCCCTTACCTTGGTACTGTACCCGTTCGTCCTGGGGATGCGATGACCCATCTGCTATTACATCGCATTCCTGGAGTTCCAGGACAGAGCGGAGTTAAATGAACCTCTAGTCAAATAAGGAATGTGTCGGAAATTCAGCTGAGTTATCGAAAAAGCAGTGGGTAACACGAGACAAAGTATCTCTAGGGTCGTTACGGGCTTAAGTTTAATAAAAAAAATGCAAATATAAATGAGCGCCATCAACTGAACTCCTAACAAACCACATTCTTTCCGGTTAAGCCTTAATCAAGACAAGGAAAGAAAAAGGAAAATCACACCATCATCAGATCACAACTAAGATAAAAACAAATTTATTTCACTTTGATAGTCAGACTGACATTTTAAATATTCATCCTACCTGAGAGCATGGTCGAATGCCAACGTTAAATTGTCATTGTCCAAAAATCGAACCATCTCTTTTCTAATCAAAAGTATTTAATCCACATAAAACGTGAAAAATCTCTAAAGTTCTCTTGGGTTCTCAGGATCACCGAAGCACTATGTCTTTCGTCACTGACATTTGTGATACCTGAGACCTAATTTCTCTTTAATTTAACATCATAAATGTGGATTTGAAAAAGTTATTAATCTGTCTAAACATACACATATTATAATCACATATTTTAAACATCACGTAATTTATGGCTTGCATGGCATAATTTAAATGTTAAATACGTTAGTAAAATGCTCCTAAACATCGAATAATTAATTTACACTATTTACATTGTCATTAATAATTGCTTGTTCGTGAATTACAGAAAATCCACTGCTCATTGGTCATGATCATCATCATCATCAAAGTTAAATATTTCTCACATTAATTCTCATCTCAAAATTCAACATATTCCTGTCAGAATCATTAACTCATCACCATTAAATCATTTAAATGAAAATTATTATCATTACTTCATTATACTTTCTAATTATTCACACACTCTTATTTTATCATCTCCTTCAGATTAAATCATCTTAAATCATCAGTATAAATTGTTTAATTCCTCAACTCAAGTTGCAATTCCTTTAATTCATATCTCAATCAAATTTATTTAATTCCATATAAATTCATTAATCATCAGCTTCTTTAGTTAATTATCACCTTCTAATTCAGTTATTCATCATCTATCCAAACATCTATTAATTTATTTAAATCAGTGTATTTATCCAATCTTTAATTCATCCATTTATTTAATTCATTGATTTATTCCAAAATTTAATTCATCAATTTATTTAAATTTTATTCTTCTGGTTATTTAAATTTTTATTATTTCATCTAGTCATTCTGATTTTTATTTCATTAGGTCAGATCATTAAAACGCTTAAATTTCAGATTATTATTTCATTAATTTTTATTATCAGAAAATCTTGTATTATCAACTTTATTTATTTGTTTAATTTCCTAACAAATTGTTTAATATGGGTTATAGAACGTTGTCTTACAGTTTTATCACTTCCAAGTTATATCTCGTATTTAATTATCATGCCAAAAATATTATTGCCTTCACGACATCACGTTGGATCTGACTATCCACAACTACATTATATATCCTCACTTCTTCAAATATCACATTTGAATACCACAATTATTCCACAAAACTCCATAAATATTCAGCACATACACAGCATGAATCTCAACAATTACGCTAGACTGGGTTCGACAACCTCATGTCTGCCTCAAAATACATTAGCAACATTGCAACTATCACTTGGCAACTTCCACAAAATGCCTATCACAAACTTCACTTAACCATGTTGCATGATCTACAAAAAATATATAACTGGCTTCAAATTATCAACGCACACAATCTCCAATAACTGTAATTAATCTGATCACATCTAGACAACTTATTAAACAATTGAAAAAAATATTACCTTAGTAATTCAAGATCTGCTTTCAAATAGCATAAATTCTCTTACAATTCTCATAATTCACATCACAGAAAAACACCAATGTGCTATAATCTCTCATATCAAAATCTGCAATACTGATCTGCCTTAAAATAAATCTGACCATTAATGATTCATCTTACAAGATTCAATTACTTTAAATCCTTCTCAAAGGTATCAAACACAATTATAAAAATCATCAAAAGCATCAGCTGTACCAGCTGTTAAACTGACAGTACTCTCAAAAGAGTATAGCAACAAAATATTGGATTGGCAAACAAGAATTACAAATGTAACCCTGCTCTGACATTTATCTTTACTTTATTTAACAAAATTTCGACTGATATGCGACTAGTAGTTCCTTGTTTGATCCTCTTACAATCTCAAGTACACTCGGATGATAAAAATGAGTCCCTCAATGGCAAGTAAGATGAGTAACCACCGTACAATCGTATAAATACGAAAGACCTTGCCCCGTCGACTAACATGATAGTGTCCTGAGCGATGGGTAAGATGAGTAACCACCATACAATAGTATAAATATGAAAGACCCCATCTCGAAGACTAAATGAGTGAATGTACCAGATCGGAATCAACAAGTCTCTAGTTGTCATATAAAAGCGATATTCATTCACTAAAGTGAATAACATCTTAATATCTCCAAACAATCCAATGGAAAAAAATCCCTACTGATGAATAATACACACTCGCTAGTATGCAATGAACTGACGAAGTAATTTAGATAATCAATTGCAGATCACGAGTTCGAAATACTCGTCACACAAAAAAAACTATTTATGAAAACTATTCTTACTGGAATCTGTCTCAGATTGAGCGGCTACAAACAGCGTCTGTTCCAGATTGGGCGGCTGATTTTAATACTGGGAGGCTTACTACCTCATCAGTTATAACCCCGCTATCCTTCGGGATAGCCTTTCTCAATTCTTTTCTTCACTCATGATGGAAACACAAAGTATTGGATTATCTACCCCAGGTGGTAATTACCCAAGTGGTAATAAATCCACCTCCACGTATTGTGGAGTTAGTAGGCCTGCGGAGTCTGGGGAGCCTGCAATGTCATGTAAGAAGAAATATATTATGTACTTAGCAACAATTAACATAAACTCACTCCTTCAGATAGGAAAACTAAAGCAAATATTGGATGTTCTTGAGAAACATAACATTGTCATCGCTGCATTGCAAGAAACACGATTTTGTGATGAAGAAGCTTTTGAGTCTCAAGGATTCAGAATTTATAAAGGAATACCTGGCACAAGAGTTACACCGAACATCCCTCATCTTGGTACAGGTTTTATAGTCCACAAGAAAGCTGTTGATTCAGTGCTGGATTTTACATCATTCAATGGAAGACTATCCACATTGTCATTTAGATCACTTAATAAAGCCTACACCGTGGTCAATTTTCATGCACCGACGAACGTGTCAAACAAGAAAGACCGAGAGCAAACTAATATAATATGGGAACAATTAGAAGACGTGATTGACAATATTCCAGCGCATCACACCACCATCCTTCTCGGTGATTTTAACGCCCAAGTAGGAAGAGAGAAAAAGTTTAGGAATATAGTTGGAAACTATCCTGCACATAAACGAACAAACAAAAATGGCGAACGGCTGATTGACACCTGCAAAAATAACAACCTAGTTTTGAAATCTACTGCGTTTAAACATCTTCCTCGGAAAGCAAAGACATGGAGACATCCAAATCCACTTATGGGTGAATTTCAACTGGATCATGTGGCAATATCAAAAAAATCAGATCGTGAAATCCAAAATGTGAAGGTCCTGCGTAATGCGAATATAGACTCAGATCATTATCTGTCCCTTATTAAAATGAAAGGTATTCCGTTTAGGAACAATAGAGTGAATGTTGAAAAGGGAATGAAAACGCAAAAGTACAACATCGGTGGTCTGAAGTCAAATAACAACACTTTTGCGGAAACACTCCACAACAAACCAAAAGATGGAACATGGTTTACTTTAAGGAACGCCATTGTTACTGCGGCTTCGTAATCCATTCCTCTTGATAGAACGTGCAAGCATCCATGGTGGAACGGTCAATGTGATCACGCAATAGAGGAAAGAAGAAAAGCTTGGATCAAGTGGAATAACAAGAAAGACGATGTGAACCTTGAGAACTTTCTCTGCATCAGGAAAGAAACTTGTAAAATTTTAAAATTGGCAAAAAGAAATTTCCACAAATCTCAAATTATTCAAATTGAAGATGATTTTCAAAGGCACAAAACAAGGGATTTCTATCAAACTTTTAAACACCAACTGTCCAAATACGTCGCCCCTACTCTTCACATCCGAGGATCTGATGGTAAACTTAATCTCAATAATAAAGACTGTGCTAAAGCTTTTGGAGAATATTTTGAAACCCTTTTGAACACGGACATACCTACTGAACAACTTGCTTTCTATCCTAGCGTTGCATACCACGACAGTTCACCACCCTCCGTCGAAGAAATAACACAAATCATCAAGGCGCTAAAAATAATAAAGCCTCTGGGGAGGATAGTATTGTGGCTGAATTATGGAAATATGCAGATAATGACTCCATCATTTGTCTCCAGAAAACCATTGAAGAAATATGGCATAGTGAAAAGTTGCCGGAGGATTGGACTTCTGCCATCATTCATCCTATACATAAGAAAGGGGATAAATCCGACCCAAATAATTATAGAGGTATTTCACTGGTATCGGTAACGTACAAAATATTTGCAAGGGCTCTTCTGAACAGAGCAGAACCGATATTAGACCGTCAGTTAGGGGAATATCAAGCTGGGTTCAGGAAATCAAGATCCTGTCCTGAACAAATTCATAACATTAAGACCATAATTTCCTACTGTACGGTACGATCTAAACCTTATGTTGTGATTTTTGTGGACTTTCAAAAGGCTTATGATTGCATTCATAGAGACACAATAATTAACACCTTACGTGAGTTTGGCCTAGACAATAAATCAATTAATTTGTTCAAAGCAAGCTTAGAAAACACCATTTCTAAGGTCAAATTTCGTGGTGAATTGTCCGAAGCCTTTGCAATCAAGACTGGCTGTAGACAAGGTGATCTGGGATCACCGATGCTGTTCAACTGTGTCTTGGAAAAAATTATAAGAGAATGGTTAACAATCTTACCAAATAATTATGGTATTCGAATTGGTTATAAAAAAGAAGACCTGAATATAAACTGTCTCGCTTTTGCAGATGACATTGCTTTGTTCGCTAATTCAATGGAAGAGGCCACTGACCAACTTAATAAACTACAAATCATAGCTGCTAAAACTGGACTTAAAGTGGCCTTCCATAAAACTAATTTTATCACAAATGTCAAAGATGCCTCAAAATTCATCACGATTGGTCTGCAAAAAATCAAAAAAGTCCGAAAATTTAAATACCTAGGCGAATGGATTACCCCTAATAATTCAGAAATAGCTGCTATTGAGAGCAGATGTAACAAATTGGAAGGTGCCTTTCAAACCTGCAAAAACATTTACAAAAGTAAAAGCTTGTCCCGGAATGTCAAACTTTGTCATTATAATACAGTAATTAGGCCGTCAGCACTGTATGCTGCAGAATGCTTACAGATGACAAACAAGGGCCCATTGAGAAAATTAGAACTTAAGGATCGGAAAATTCTAAGGAAAATATTAGGACCTGTTAATGATAATGGTACTTACAGAAGAAGACATAACAATGAATTATTTGAACATATAGAAGATTTGGTGAGTGCGATGAGAAAAAGGAGAATGTCTTTCTTTGGACATTTGGAGCGGATGGAGCATCATCGACTTTCATATCGAATCCACTCATCAATCTCTAAAAAAAATTCCTATTGTAAATGGTCGATGCAAGTTAAAAAGGACCTAACAGAAGCTCGAATCAATCAAACTCTGGTTTGGGATAGGAACCTGTTCAGAAAGGCGGTTAAATCAACCAGTAATCTACACCCTTTAACATCTGTGATGCCTCGCCCTCACTGCAAGTGGACGGAAGAAAGGAGAGCTGAACATTCGTCAAGAATGAAGATCTACTGGCAGACAAGAAAACAAGCTTTACAGTGATCATATGAGTGAAGAACATCGTGGTCCATTGATGGCCGAAACGACTCAAAAAAAAAATCTTGCTGGAAAAATGTCTAAAAGACCAAACATCCGCTTAATAAAGCCAACCAATGGTGAGAATTTCGTATAATGATGCCTGCCATATCATATGGTCACGCCATATTCTAGCAAAATTTGAAGCATATAAAGTCAAAGCCATGTCTAAATAATCGTATCACTCCTATTAGAAAAATATACATGTGTGCCCAGTATTCATGAAAATAATCATATCAGGAAGTTATAACTCTTACAGTACCTTCTCATAATCAGCTGTTATTAAATTTCAAAGATCGTCGATTTTCCTTATGTAATGAATTTCTCCAAAGATCGGCGTGAATATCATTCCACCCACGCAATGACGATTGCCTTCAAATCCCAAGTGAATGAGCTGGTGGACCTCCTCTTCGTCAGGAATCGAATCCATCGCTCTGTGGTGCCATCGCGTCTCAGTCTGCGTTTACTCCGACATGATAAACTTCTGGTTATCCATAGCGGATACTGTCCAAATCTTCACGAAAAAGTTCATAGAAACAGCGGAGCCCATATTCCTCTTCTACGTTACGCCACTGTTCCATACAATGTTCGGTTTGAGTGTTGAAAGTTCAATCTCCAATAACTGCTAAGTCTCACTTTCATAAAATAAAATTTTATATGAGAGTGACTAAGTTTATGAAACACCCTGTAGCTGTGTTCGTATTCGGTAATTTATAACACTTCATAAGAAAGAATTGCATTAATGCACGAGCCAATGTTCATAAGTGCATATGCCTGAAACATTTCATTTGCCTAAACTCGTTAATGTTACTTGGAATGCGTTATGAAATGCATAGTCGTAATGTCATTGAAAAACTATGTTCAGTTGAAGTTCACAGTTGCAGTATCTCGTAACTATCTGCCTGTACAATTCAAATGCTGAATAAACGTTCCAACTCAATGTTGTAATGAAGTTCAGCTTCTGTCATAATGCTTGCGTATAAGATTGGAAATAACCCGCTCGTCCCTACTGCAATGCTCTAGAATAATCTACACATAAAGCTGGCCTCGCCATGTCGCTCTGCTATGCTGTTCTGCGTTACCAAAATGCAGCTTGAAATAAGTTCTCCAACTCGTTTTACCGTGCTGTTCTAAACCCCGGCCTTCTCATGCTTGCTTGGGCCGTACAGCTGGTTCTGTAACCGGTCTTCACGCTGCCTACTGCGGGTGTCCGCCCGGCTCACTGACCTACTTTTCGTTCGCTGCTTGGTGAAGTTAAACTTGTCGCTTTCACTTTCCGTGACAAATGCTGCTCGCTGCGCGACTTTTACCATACGCTCGGCGCATGTCCCACTCAGCTCGCTCTCTGAATTCGACTGCCGTGCTAACTGTACTTGACTCCTCTGCTTACAGAGCTCGACTGACTGTCTCTAGACTGCATTGACCTGAGCCTCCCTGGCGCAGTCACGTGACGTTCTCCCCACCTCTGTGGTCTTGCGTCACAAATATAATCTCGAACCCCGATCATCTCGGCTATTAAGTTATAAAATAACTTAAGGGTTATCTGGCTTCCTTAAAATTATTACCACATATAATGCATGTTATATCTTCTCTTCTGAGATGTTTAAATACCATGTTCCATATAGATCTTAATAAAGCTTCATATTTCCATCCATAATTCCATCTGCTTGACTGCCGTCAAAGCCTTCTTAATCCTAGACCTTCTACGTCATCCTGACATTCCTCTTGACTCGATCTGAGCGCTATCTTTTCTTAACTCTTCCCATAATCTCAACTACGGCTTAATGTCTGCTGGCGTAGCCGATAGCCTCAACTAGGTATCGGGTACAGTACGGATAGCAAGTGACAAATGTAGAAATATGTGTGGGGAAAAAAGTGTAAGAGCTGGGGGTGTGATAGCTCTGTGTGGGTGTTAGAGAGTGCGACTGGCGCGTGTTAGGGCGTTGGCAAAATATATACAAGGGACTATATACAAATCGCCACCTGTGGGGAAAGAAAGAAATGTAATAAAGCACGTAGGCATGACTGCCGACTGCAGCGTGGGCCTGTCAAATAGAATGGCATAGCATATACTGTAGTATTAGTGCACATGTAAATTAGGGAACAGTGTGACCTGCAACCCTTGGTTGAGGTCAATAATTATGCAATGGGTATTCGTACCCTGCCCCATGGGCAATACTGGGTACCATAGTCGTTCGTTGGTGAAGTGTGAGAACCTGTGTATGTGGAGAAAAACAAAACAAAGAAATATGTAAACTGTAATATATGTACTGTTTGTGTATACTCCTTGTATATGATATTATTCATATGTATAAGTTGGTACTTGTGAATAAATGCTATGGGCCCGTGACGCAATCCCTGGCTGACGAGGTGTGGAGCCGACCTTTCGAGAAGCCACTTGACTATGTGTCTTGGCTGTGACGGATCTCGCCTGGTCTAGCGTGCGGGCTGTAATGTACATAATATGGTCTACTTATTTATTCCCCTTGTGGAAAAGACGTTACAGTGGCGACGAGGAAAATGGTGTTGTGCGTGTGTCGTACTGGGTGGACATGAGGCTTGCTAGCGCCGTCTACCACGTGTATTTGCGTCCGCCATTACGCTGTTAATGTCGTTTTTCGAGGAAGAGGAAGTGTTTGATATTAACTTAGTGCCATTTTCGAATTTGGTGAAATTCCGATTATGTCTGGAATTATAGGCAATATCGGTGAATTTGACGCAGCTGAAGAACAGTGGGAGTCCTGTATCGAAAGATTTGAACTATTTTTGTACTGTAATAAAATTAGTGAGGAACTCAAGGTCAGTACCCTTTTGACCGTTGTGGGCGTGAAAACTTTCAAGTTATTACCGGTACGTGATCTGTGTACACCGGACAGTCCGTCATCTAAAACGTATGAGGTTTTAGTTAAACTTATTAAGGAACATTTATATCCAACACCTTCTGTTATTGCCGGAAGGTATAAGTTTAGCCTTCGGAATCAGTTGGAGCATGAGACTATTGCGCAGTATGTAGCGAGTTTGAGGCATTTATCGACTCACTGCGAATTTGGTACCAATCCCAATGATTATCTCCGTGATCGTTTAGTCAGTGGGATACGGAGCGAATCTACGAAGCAGAGACTGTTGGGTCAAGACCAACTACAATCCTCAGACCTTAATGTAGAAAAAACATGGTGGCGATGGTTGCCCTACCAATAGTAAAGATCTTTGTCATCGGGCTTGTCACGGTTCGTGTAAATTATTATTTTTACTCACCTAAGAGCATAAAAGATATCACAAGACGAGACTAGGTTCCGTAGAAATATGCATCAATAATTTAGACTTACCTGAATTAATTTATCTGTATAGTGCTGGCCTCGAATTATAGGTCTCTTCGTCTTCACCCAAGGAGCAGCTACAATAGTCTCACTGTTTCTGTGGTTGAATAAGAAGCTTTTTGGCGAGTTATCACGATTTGTATTTAAGTTCAGTAATTATAGATTAATATTATTAGCATAAAATCAAATAGATTCTGAAGTAGGAGAGAAGAATGTACCCGGTTACTGAAGTGCTGTCCCAGCACATGCAGAGTATTTGTGAACACAATCGGAATGAGAATAGTTGCCTGAAATAATCGAACCAACGCTATAGAGATACAATTCAATTAAGACCTCTCGTGGAATTGTTTAAAATCTTGGGTAAAACATCACACCGAATTAGTGGATTGAAATATGCAAAGAAGTCGTCGTGTGGATATCTGAACATAATAATGGAGATTACCACACACTAAGGGCACGATAATATGTTACCAACTAACCTATTAAACATTCGCTGTTACCGTTTGGAATAGTTGTACGCTGGAAATAGTTGATTTAGTAAAGTAATGTTGGTAGGAAAGCACTATCTCACTCTACGGAATTATCGCGGCACACCATCTCTCAATATAAGTACATAATTGGCAAGTTACTCACAACACTTTATTACACACATAATAATTAAAAATAACTTGCAAGCTGTAAGAATCACAAAAGTATGAATAATGACGGAACACAATGAGTTCACTGTTTGGCACAGAGGAAACATCTTCCTTAACCAATAAGAAAGTTCACTGTATTATTTGGCGTGTATACAAGGCAGTGTAGATCATCTGCCAGACTGGTAAGTATTTACGGAGGCACATGTTGCTAAGCGTTCAACGTCAACGGTTCGGTCTAGCCGTAGATGCTCATTGCGTTTTCCCTTTACGTACTTAAGTTCGACATTACTGAACTGTACTAAGCTATTATTATATTGTCACTAACTAGCAAATCATTGCGGTTATTTATTTATTTATTTATTTATTTATTTATTTATTTATTTATTTATCGTATGGCTTTTAGTGCCGGGAGTGTCCGAGAACGTGTTCGGCTCGCCTGAGTCTGTAGCAGCTTCCAGTGGACACCCTAAAGGGCGAGCTACAAGTTCCGTTCAATTTCAAGTAGTTCCAACTTTCGCCACCAGATATCAATGATACCTAGTGGTGAACGTTGAAACTTTGATAGAGCGTTCTGACGAAATCTAACCTAACTAATTTTGCTTTACACAAGTTTAGTCTGTGAAAGGATCTTTTACATGCCATAAATCTATGACATGGGACCACCGGCTTTACTTCCCCTCCGAAGGAAGGCATACTGAAGGATCTTTAACGCTCTTAAAAATCCGACGACTTCGGCCGGGTTTGAACCCGCTATCTTGGGAACAGCAGTTCAGCATGCTACCGACTACGCCACCGAAGCCGCGGTGTATATTCTTGACACTTCTATTAATGCTTTAGGTACTTCAACATCTGCAGTGAGTGACACAATGCCATCGGTCGACTGGACAATCATCACACAATCGAACCAGTCCATAATAAGCGTATTATCACATATTTACACACGATTGCAGTACATTAACGCGAACTGGACCGGGTGAGTTAGCCGAGGTCGTTGCGGCATGACTGTTGGCAGTCGCTCACATCCGGGAGGCGAGGAGGTTCGAATCCCCCCGCCGGCAACCTTGAAGATGGTCTTCTGTGGTTTCCCATCTTCCTTCCAGGCAAATGCCGGGGTTGGTCCCTAACTATAGGCCACAGCCGCTACCTTTCAACTCCTCGACCCTCCCATCCAACATTCCTCCCCAACGGTACTTGTAGCTCACCCATTGGGTGTCCGTCTCGAAGCAGCTACAAAACTGGCGAGCCGAACATGTCCTCGGACACTCCCAGCACTAAAAGCCATACGCTAAAAAAAAAAAAAACGCGAACTGGACTTTACAGACATACTGAAGACACTAAAAATTACAGATGAGCGATAGTTTATCCCAACCTTCATCAAACGAAGCTAATCATAGCTAATATTGTATCCCAGGAACGAATGTAAACAAACAATATCTCGGGCTTCCGCATACGCCATTTTCACACTTTCGAGACCTGCATTAAGGTCTGAGTATTGTAGTTGGTCTTGGTTGGGTGAACATTCCTTAACATTCGAGAGGGCGGTCTCGATTATTTCGTCCATAGAAGCAGCTGAGAAGAATGCAGCGTCACTCATGCCTGGCGGTGGAGACAAGCTACACCGCATGACGTCATCATCTCCCTGTTCCTGGCGGTCCGGTACGTCATCTGTGAGAGGGAAGAAGACAAGGGGCGTGGCTGTTCCATCCTCCAGCGGCGGATCTCGCCAGCGCTGCCAACCTGCCCCAGGACAACGGAGCAGTCCCCAGCAGAAGAGTTCAGTGCAATGTTATTGCTGTGGCGTGTTTGGCCACAAGAGTAGTGAGTGCACGGTCGACTCTAGACAGGTCGGAAGGCTGAGACATGGCAACATGTTCATCAGTCATACCCTTGTCAGTCGGGAACACGAGGGAACGTTCAGTCTGGCAGGTGTTCTTGTTTATCTCATAGGGATATTTCCTTCTATATTTTGTTTCTTACGCTTTTTACGTTTATAGGCTTTATAGTAGCGTTTATACTACCCTTCCAGATGTGTTTTTTTTTACTGTAATCCCTAATCGAGAACACACTGACGAGTGCGCTTTGTATCTGGCAAATATGGTATTTTTAAATGCCTACGGTGCATGGAATTATCACATATCGTACTTCATGTTTTGAACTTTGATTTTCCTGGAATGTTTCGGCACCGTAACAATGCCAGATACATGTTGTATCCCCAACTGTAATGCGAATTAACCAAGTAAGGGAAGCTACACACCAGTGTTTCGGTTCCCAAGTGACGAAAATCTGCGCCAGGCCTGGATTAGGGAACCTTCGAAATGGTTCGTAGATTGCATAAATTAGTCAATTAAATGAAAAAATACTTTCAGTTATTGCCACTGTATTGCTAAACAATTATTCACAGGCAAGGAATGATGCTGTTGATGTCAGCAAACTTCATTATGGGAAGAGAAAGTTGCAGCACTTGAGGAAGGAAACAAAAGTAATCTGATGCAGTTATGGAATACCAGCAGCAACAGATTATTTCTATAATGGAAGTAAATTATCTACATACGGTACATGTGCGGCGGAATCGAGGGTTTATTATAGGCCTACAGTGTGAAGATGTTATGGGAGATAGCCTACATTTTTGCATCACATAACCCTCAATTGCATTTACTTACTCCATATTATTATTATAACACCGCTAATTGTTTTATTACCATACTTCAGAGTAGTGAAATACGAAAAGAAACCAAAACAATTTTCTTTATTTTGCTAAACACTTTTATGTTGGTAAATTATTTCCGTGTCACTCATGCCTAATATCAGCTGCTTTGCTCTTATAACAACTTTTCACGATCATATGCACGTTATTAATTTATTTCCGATTGTAACACTGGTCATGTGTAAATAAAAATCAACAGATGTTTTGCTAAACATGTACATTATGTTTGTCCAATATTAATTCCGTAGTTTTTGTCGCCTCCCTTGCTTGCAAACAGCTGTTTCAGTTCAGGCGCTCGTGAAGAAGTATGACTGACAATAGCCGTATCTACAGTGTTGTCAGGTTGAACCTTCCGACCTTCCTAGAGTCGACCGTGAGTGAGTGCCGTTTGCGCGGACGCGTGTGATATGTTTGTGGAAAAAGAAACCACATTAGCAAAATGTGTAAGGCGATGATGCGTGGTAAGTTCAATCAATCTCCTAGAAATAAAAACAGAAGTGTGCATAATTTTGTAGGCCAAGTTGACAGTGAATCTGAAGACATATTAACTGATGTTCCTAACCTATTTACTATGCATGAAAGCCACCCTATTAACCGTTTAAGTACTGTTGAACCATCTAAAACTAGTGTACTGGTTGAAAACAGACCTGTAACCTTTGAAATTGATACTGGTGCCTCAGTCAGTGTGGTTAGTGAAAAGTTTTATTGGGGAAATTTTAAGAATATAAAGTTACAGCCTACAAGTCTACGCTTAAGTTCATACATTAATGCTCCTATTGAGCTGGTTGGGGTAATTACTGTAAATGTTAATTACAGAGGCATTGCTAAAAATATGGAATTGTATGTAATTAATAATGGAGCTAATCCCTTGTTAAGTAGAGACTGGATCATGGCATTAAATATTCAGATTTCACCTGCAACGGATGAGCAGTTATTTGCCACTGAAGTTGTTGGCAATGAATCTAGTATGCCTAGTGATAACGTTAAACCAGAATTGATACTTAAAGAGGTAGTTAAAATACCCTGAGGTGTTTACTGACAAACTAGGTCAGTGTACGGTTGAACCGGTTAGGCTAGTTATGAAAGTATTTAAACACAAATTGTGCTAAATGTTCCGGCATAACTCAACAAATGACAGTGTTTCGCCCCGGTGTGCAATTGGGCTCTTCAGTTGGTTAAAGCACACCTCACCAAGACACTGTCTAGTACACACTAGGAAGGCCATTGCAAGACGTATTTGATGTCTTCATGGCGTCCAGTTGAGAGAGGAGTCCCTCAGGGGTCAGTCCTTGGACCGCTCCTGTTTTCAATATATATAAACGACATTCCGTCATCAACCACTAAATGCAAACACCACCTATATGCTGATGATGTACAAATCTACCTGCATTCAGCACCAGAAAAACTATCCGAAGCAATCGGCACTTTTAATGAAGACTTAACTGAAATCTGTAACTGGACTCGCTTACATGGACTACGACTCAATGAGGCTAAAAACCCAAGCAATCATAATCTCCCACCCGAAAATCCTCCTAAAACTAAAAAATGAACCCACATTACCAAAATTACGCTTGTGCGATTCCCCAATCGAATTCCGTGAGTCAGTTAAAGATCTAGGCGTTATTATAGATAAACATCTTTCCTGGACGCAGCACGTCTGCAATGTTTCCAGAAAAGTATTTTCCACATTGAATTCACTTAGAAGATTCTGGAATATTTTCTCTCGTGTATTAAAGGAACGACTTGTTTCCTCCCTAATATTGCCTCATTTTGATTACTGCGATGTGGTATACAAAGATCTCACTGTTACTCATAAAAACAAACTCCAACATGCACAAAATGCCTGTGTACGCTACATATTTAATTTACGGTACTATGACCATGTCACCCCCGCTTATGAGCAACTTAACTGGTTACGTCTAAATCAACGCCGCGACCTCCATTCTTTATGTATTCTTCAACAAATGCTCTCAACTTCAACTCCAGCTTACCTGCACTCTCAGTTTCACCGCCTCTCGTACGAGCATACTCTTGGAACACGGTCAAAAAACGACACACTCTTGCTGATACCCATACACCGCACAGTACGCTATACCAACTCCTTCGTTGTTGCTACTGCACGACTGTGGAACAATCTGTCTCGCTCTGTCAGAGGAGCAACCCCGTCCAGCTTCAAGCAGCGTTGCCAGAAGTACATACTCACTAAGTGAATGAAAGTTGAACTCAACATTTATGCTTATATTCTTACGTCGTATTACATATATTCAAACTTTCCAATTCTCACTTTCTCATTTACTCTCTATTTAGATATCTAAATAACCTCCTTCAGTATCGACTAATTATCTTCATCATCATCTTCATCACCATCATTAGTCTACTTGTTTTCAGTAGCCTATTTCCTTTACCTTACTGTAATTTTAAACTTACTCCTAAGTATCTTAGTTATTCACCCTAACAATGCAACAATTTACAGCCTACACCACCAAGCTAATCCAGTTTATATGTATTTTATATTGTATAAATATTGTAAAATTGTTAGATTTAAATTGTATTTGTATTGTTCATTATCAAGCTAATCAATTTCATATGTATTTTATATTATATCAACATTGTAATATTGTTAGATTTAAGTTGTATTTGTATTGTTCTTTACTTATTATTTGTATAATCTGGTTAGATGGAAGAGAGGGCCCAATGGCCCTAATCTTGCCAGTCAAAATAAATCTATCTATACATGTGTATCCACGTCACGAGCAAAGCCAGTGCACTATGGGAGTCGAAACTCCACTCCAAAGAAATTATAACCTTACCTTGGCATTGAATATATAATTTTCAAAAGAAAGATATGTATTGTCCGTTGAGCCATTATATATTTAAACACAAATAGTGCTAAATGTTCCGGCATAACTCAACAAATGACAGTGTTTCGCCCCGGTGTGCAATTGGGCTCTTCAGTTGGTTAAAGCACGCCGGGGCGAAACACTGTCATTTGTTGAGTTATGCCGGAACATATAGCACAATTTGTGTTTAAATATATAATGGCTCAACGGAAAATACATATTTTTCTTTTGAAAATTATATAGTTATGAAAGAGAATAGTGTACCTAAGTACTTTAGGCCTAGACCATTACCTTATACTTTGAAAGCTAAGGTTGAAAGGGAACTTGAACGGTTAGTAGAAGCCGATGTATTGTATTCAGTTGAAAGTTCAGAGTACGGGTCGCCTATAGTACCTGTTCTAAAGAAAGATGGAAGTATTAGCATTTGTGGTGACTTTAAGGTTACTATTAACCCGCAGTTAGTTGTAGATCGTTACCCTATACCCAGAGTTGAGGATTTCTTTGCTGAACTACAGAGGGGTGAATCGTTTAGTAAAATTGATTTGACCCAAGCTTACATGCAGTTAAGACTGGATGAGACCTCACAAAAATTGTGTACTATCAGCACGCATAAGGGTTGTTTAGCTTTTAAGCGTATGCCTCATGGTATTTCTAGTGCTGTGGGTATCTTTCAGAGCGTTATCGAGCAGGCTTTACAAGGTTTACCTGGTGTGAAGGTTTTTCTTGATGACATCATTGTCAGTGGACCAGATACTAAAACTCACTTAAGCAGGCTTGAAGGAGTGTTTGACAGACTAAAACAGTATGGTTTTACAGTTAGGCAGAATAAGTGTCAGTTTTTTGTACCTAAGTTAGAATTTTTGGGTTTCACTATAGACAAGAATGGTCTTCACACTTCGCAGGCTAAGGTAAAAGCCATTGTCGATGCGCCTGTACCTAAGATTGTGACTGAAACTAAATCCTTTTTGGGATTAATAAATTATTATGGCAGGTCTGTGCCTAATCTGCCTACGGTGTTAACACCATTGTATAACCTGTTAAAAAAGTTTCTGACTTTGTATTTGATCACACATGTATGCAGGCATTTAAGGAGATTAAGAAGCGTTTGTCTTCAGCCCCAATACTAGCACATTACGACCCAGATGCTCCCGTAGTGTTAACTGTTGATGCGTCTAGTTATGGGTTAGGCTGTGTTCTAAGCATACTTACTAAAGAAGGTGTAGAAAAACCAGTAAGCTATGCCTCACGAACAGTTAACTCGGCAGAATCTCATTATTCTCAAATTGATAAGGAAGCAAGAGCGATTGTTTATGGTGTGAGGAAGTTTCACCAATATCTGTATGGCAGACACTTTACCTTGAAATGTGATCACAAGCCATTATTGAGCATTTTTGGGCCCAAAAGGGGGTTGCCTGTGTTTGCAACAAGCAGATTGCAGAGATATGCATTATTTTTGTCTGATAATGATTTTGATATCAAGTATGTAAATTCCAATGATAATGTAGCTGATGCACTATCTAGATTGCCTTTGCAAGTTCCTGATGTGGAAACTACTTCCGATCTGTCACCCCTAGGTACATATTTAAATTTTATTCATGAGAGTTCAATACCTATTTCTTGTGAACAAGTCCGAGTGGAAACTCAGAACGATCCACTTTTGAAACGAGTTTATGGCTACGTAATGTATGGATGGCCAAATTATTTGTCTCCTTCTGACCATGATTTATCACCGTTTTTCCAAAGGAGAGAGGAAATAGCTGTTGAACAAGGTATTTTAATGTGGAGTTACAAGGTAATAATTCCTGGTGGTTTACGCAACTTTGTTTTGAGAGATCTCCATGCTAGTCATTTAGGCATGGTTAAAATGAAATCTGTAGCGAGAGCTTATTTTTGGTGGCCTAATATTGATCAGGAAAGAGAAAACCTTGCTAACAGCTGTTCTTCCTGCCTATTGGAGAGATGTAATCCACCCAAAAGTGAACTACATCATTGGCATTATCCTGATAAACCATGGGAAAGACTACATCTTGATTATTTGGGGCAATTTAAAGGAAAAATGCACCTAATAATTGTAGATGCTCATTCTAAGTGGTTAGAAGTATTTGAGACTAGTTCCACTTCTGCACACTTAGCTATTGTTAATTTACGCCATCTTTTTGCCCGTTTTGGTTTATCTGTGTCAGTCCATAGTGATAATGGACCTCCATTTAATTTGGCAGAGTTTAACGAATTTTTGGTTAAGAATGGTATTAAACATACTTTTTCACCTCCATATCACCCTCAGAGCAATGGTCAGGCTGAAAACTCAGTCAAGAATGCTAAAATTAAACTGAAATTTGCTTTTAGAGATAATGTTAGAGATGTTTCAGTAGGTTTGGATAGAATATTGTTCGATTATCGCAATTCTGTACATTCCACTACTAATGAGACCCCAGCCAAGCTAATGTTCAATAGATCACCAAGAAATAGATTTGATCTTTTACGACCAAGCGTCAGGAGGGTAGTGGAGGCTTAGCAGGATAAGCAGAAAGCTTATGCCAAGGGTAGTAAATCACGTGTCTTTCATGTTAATCAATCCGTACTAATTAGAGATTATAGATCACAAGGTAAATGGATTGAGGGTACTGTGATTGAACAACTAAGTACTACCATGTATCTAGTCAGAATAGGATCTGGTATTATTTGGAAGAGGCATATTGATCAACTCACTGCTATTGATGCTCAGGTGAGCGAGCCGGCTAAGGAGTGCTTAAGTCAATCAGCTGAAGGTTTATCATCTCAGTCAGCTGAGCAGGTTGATGTACGTTCAGATTTGACAGCTTCACCGTCAGCTGTTTGTACTAGACAGTCTATTTCTAGACAGCCAACTCCTACATCTAGTCCGGTTAGCCAACCTATTATTAGTTCTCCTGCAGGGCGTTCTCAGAGACGTTACCCTGTACGCGAGAGGAAACCTGTTGAACGTCTTGATTTGTGATTTGATTTGTGATTATTTATTTGTAAAAAAGAAAATGTTCTTAGTTGTAAGTTGATTATTTATTGATTGATTCTTCTTTTGTTTAGGTTTGTTATTTAAGAGGGAGGAGTGTAATATGTGTACTGTTTGTGTATACTCCTTGTATATGATATTATTCATATGTATAAGTTGGTACTTGTGAATAAATGCTATGGGCCCGTGACGCAATTCCCCCTTCCCCTTATCCTGGCTGACGAGGTGTGCAGCCGACCTTTCGAGAAGGCACTTGACTATGTGTCTTGGCTGTGACTTGTCTTCTTCCGACTGTTCTCGCCTGGTCTAGCGTGCGGGCTGTAGTGTACATAATATGGTCTACTTATTTATTCCTCTTGTGGAAAAGACGTCTCGGACGTCACATAAACCATACTGGAAATAAACACATTCGTGTATTATCATCTGTGAACAAGTAGATTACACATAATGACACTGATATCGCCATATACATGGTTAGTACCCTTGGGTACCATGTGTGTTCTGTTGGCGTCCCATGTTGGAGATCACCTGGAAAAATAAATCATGGGGAAATATTATTGGACTGCTGTGGTTGAAATGAGGTCAAAGGAGGACGCCGATCGATGATCAATCGATCGCCCCTGTATAATCGCATTACCATAAATCGCCATATCGAAGTATCGCATATCATGATGGCGAAATATCCCCTGTCGCAATATCGTGGGCTATTGCCACGAATCGGGTGTCCCCGGAAATCATCAGGGATCGATGATCATGGTGTTGGCTGCCCAAACCCTCACGACTCGCATTGTCGACATGAAAAACTGTGAGTTCCGCTGAATGCTCATTTACGTGGGCTACGTGTTATCTTCACCTGTAAAAAGACTTAGGTGCGCTGCATGGCGCGTATATTGGCTGCCCAAGCCCTCACGACTCGCATTGTCGACATGAAAATCTATAGGTCCGCTGACCAACATGTACGGTGGGCGTTGAATTCACCGCCAGAAATTCCCTCTCAGAGTCAGGTGCAAACAGCGGGAGATTCAACATGTGTGTGTATCTTTATATATGTGTATCCATCCTCGGGGGTATGACCAAAGAGACCATCGGTGACCAATACCTCGGCCCGGGAGATAATCTTGAGGATTTCACCTATATGGATAGGACTTTAATGATATGACTTCACCTAACATTCAAAGAGGACTTTAGATTTCACCTTTCGCGTAAAAGGACTTTGAATAGACTTCACCTACGATGCATATTAGGACTGGCTTTTGCCTGTGTTCGAGAACAGGTCTTAGCTTCGCGCAATGAAGCTGAATACTTACTTACATCTAAATACGAGTCAAGTCAAGTGGGTCGTCCCTAGATGGATGCTCTATCCCGTCCGACGCTGAGTGAGCTATTTCTCCCATCGGGCAGTCAAGGTTCCACCTGCAGGTCTGGCTTTGCTGACAGTAGTGCATGATGGGTGTAACTTTTCTCCGCGACGGGGACAGGCAAGGTCATCCGAAAACTTTGACGTTTGCCCGCACTACGTCATCGCCGCTTCGACCTTCCGTCGTTCTGTTTAAGTCTAAGGCAAGGTCTAACACTGCCTTGTCGGGTCTGGCATTTTGTCTGGTCTAATTGGTCATTCCATTATCAGGAGATTTTCTGACTGTGCTGTAATGTATCCCCCAATCTGCAAGTTTCATTTGTAACACCTTGTGGACTTACCAACCAAGTACAGTGTATGGCGAGATGTTGTGAGTGTGGGGAATAGTGTGAGGTTATTACGGAGGGAGGGGGGGGGGGATGTGGCACAGTGCGCACTCATTGCGCCTAGCTTTCAGATTCCCAGCTAAATTCAGAGATGCTCTTCATTTTGCACGGTTAGTAGGTGAAGACGGGAGTGGTAAGGTATGTCCCATGTTATTAATTAAGTAGACATGTTAAGGGACACTGGGACTGAAATTTCCAAATTCTATATTAAGTAAGGTACAGTTTTGAAATTTTATATGGTTATGAATAGTCATAATATAAACCACTGTGGGAAACCTGAGCATTCTAAGTTGATTAGTTCCTGAGATATTAATTATTTTATATATTTTCATGTGCAAATTATTCAAGTTTTTGAAAGGTCAGCCGCGTTAAACAAATCATGATAGTGTAACTTTTAGGTTATATTCTATTAAAATATAACAATTGGAAGAAACCTACGGATCCTTTTTTGAATTGCATTAATGAGTGTGAAGATTTTTTTTTCATATCCAAGTTTTATTTTACAAAAAATCTTGAATTTTTCCAGTTTGAATTTTTTTTGCAGCCAGACCAAAAGAGCAATCAAAAAATCGATCTTCATTGCAATGAAGATAATACATGCACATTTTGAAAGCAATATCATAAGATTTATAACGCGTGTAACAATTTGAATGCCTGAAAAAGTGAATCAGAGAAAACAGCAATTTTCTAAAATAATGCACCATTTACAAGGTTCCAGCTTACCAAGGACATTAGAACTGTCCTTCAGCATAGGTGGCACCCTCCTTCTTGTGTTTTGCAGCCTCCTTCTTCATTTTTGTCAGTTTCACCTTCCGTCGACATGCCTTTCGCTTCTCCAATGATGACCGCAGACTTTCTTACTTCCTGCGACTGTCACATCTTTCAAGTGTTTGTGCTGTGACATGAGATACTGAAGTTTTCCTTATTCCTGATTTCAACTCTGTTGTTGCACTGCACCCCATGTTGAATTCTGCTACAGAATTACAAACAGCAATTTCAAGTCTCTTCCGTGAAATAAAAATCTCTTTTGGGCACTTCCTCCAAATAACAGAATGCAGAGACTCATTCTGATTTTGAGTAGCACCCCGGATGCATCTGGATAGTAGCTCATCTGATGCCAGCCTTTGATAAACAGGCATAATCTTGACAACCAAGGGTTCTGAAAGCTTTACAGCCATTTTGTCATGGCTCTGTGGTGTTTTACCAGCTGTGATACTTCGATTGTAAAAGCACCAAGACTCAGAACCTTCAGGACACTTCCTGTGCTGGGGCTTACTATCAGTAGACATGTAGTGGCATACACTGCTTTCTTCATATCTGCAATATTAGGTATGTTCTGTACTAATGCATTCCTATAATAATTTGTTAATATTGTTATTGTGGCATTAGTAAGCCCACCTGTACGACCACCAAGTTGCACACCTTTTAGCTTCCAAGTTTGTACTGCCTGTCGCAAGCCTGTTCCCATTCTCTTTGCTACATGGTTGACACATTCCTCCTTCTTTAATACTGTACTGGTACTGCTACCATACACACTTTTTGACGCCAAATTATTAAAGGTTTTGGAATCACCATCTGACAGGATGGTGGTGTATCTCATCTGGCAATTAGTGACTGAACGTTTCCATAAAATTTCAGCAGCACACATTTCCATTGCCACAGAACTACCTTCATGATTCTTTTCACATTCCCCACTCTTTACATGACAGGTATGCCATACATGAAATTCAGGAGAGTCAGCCTCAAGTTCAGCAGTGCTAATGACACACATAGTACAGTACTTGGACAGTATTTCATAGTCTATTACCAACCCTGTTAACAAATCTATCACTATGCCAATACCATATGCAGAAGTGTGTCCTCTCGTGTGCCACGTGCCATAATAGGAAACAGAAATGTCTATAACAGTGTTACTTCCTGTATTACCATCAACTGTACTATATGCTCTTCTTACAATTTCCCTTGACTGTGACAGACAATCCTCTTTCAATAATTTAGCCTGAGCTGCTAAAATAGTCATGTGCTTGGTGAATGTCTTAGAATCAATACTAGGCATCCCCATAGCAGCACAGAATTTTTCCATACCCCTATGTCCTACACCTAAGCTTAGAAAGGCATCCACACTCTTCCTATTCACATCAAAAGGGGGCCTCTGGGATTTAGAGTAACTTTAAACACGAGGACTTGAATATGTTTGGGTTGGACAGAATCCACATCTAGTACACTTCACACATAGTTTACATGCTAGACCATGTCTTTCCCTTACTTGAATGGTTAGTGTTGTTTCTCCACATGCAATGCAATTTAAATTATTTACCAGTTCATCCAATGTACTTGAGTGAATTAAAATATACTCACCACCTGATGGGTGTATATTAGGCCTAATTTCATGAACATCTTCCTGAAACAAAGCTAACTTGTTAACACTCTTGGAATTATTGTTACCTTCATGTTCAGAGCTCTGGGATGTGCTGGGGGCTTCATTATGTGGGCTTTCAAGTACCTTTTCATTCTGATCATCACCATGCTCATAACCTCTGTCACCAGCTGATTTCCAACGAGCAGCTGATAATCTCAAAGAAATATCTTGTCTTCTCTTACTTTTGGGTTTTGGCTTATGCCACCGAGAACTTACTGTATGCATTTCACAACAGAACTACACCAAACAATAGTTGAAATTACTCACACACTTCAAAACAATCACACTGGGAAAAACTAGTTTGTACACAAACTGGATTAGGCCTAGCACATGGCCAGTACGGAAATAGTAAAAATAATGTTGAAACTAATAAATATACTTTTTATTCCTTTAATAAGTACTCAGTTTCTTCGAAAATAGGTTTAAAAATTATACACAACATCACCTGTAATATCCATTCGGATTTCTACAACATTTGTAGTTATTATATAGTAGTCTACATTATTTAGGCCTACCGTAGTTTACGTAGTAAATGTGCCTACATCCTTCACTAGAGAGCAGCACATTGCAGACCTCCAGATGCAGGAGGCCTTTTTAAATTATTCCTATGAAAAGAAATCGAGAAATCTGCTTGAATACATCACTAATGTGTGCTGATCGTGAGTCTAACGGAAGTGGGTGTTTAAAGAACTGCACGCCAGGTATTTAAAAGCTACGTCAGAGCTTTAAAAATGGCGGAATTCGGGTAAAAACACTGCTATATGATCCGCAGGGGATAGGGGTGTATTAATATAAAAAAATCGATATTTCTTACATATTTCACTAAAATTTCAGTCCCACTGTCCCTTAAATTGTGTTATAATTTGGGTAAAAGGAAGGCTAGAATGGGATGGGGTCCTGCGGTAATATAAGGATGCAGGAATATACTACTGGTGGGGTGTTAAATATCCCTCATGCAGGTAAAAATATAACATGCGTGTAAAAAAATATAAATAATGTAATAAAATAATGTTGTTAGTAGGGGAATGTTCATTATATCTCACTGTTAGCTTTCAACTCCGAAGTGTTCCAACTTAACACTTAGCTATGAGCGATCAAACGTGGGGCGCACCTTGGTGTAGCATGGACAGCAAGTGCCTCGCATAAAAATAGGAGGGGGGGGGGAGACGTGTTAATATGTTAATGTGTAACTTGTGTGCCAATAATCAAGGACTTGTACTGTACGGAATTGACGTCGGGCATCTGTGCCCTATTCGAAGAATGCACTGCTGTCTGGCTTTGTCATATGAGAACTCTCTCATCTATATATGTATATCCTATCAAGGACCTGGTCATCTTATATATATATATGGGATGGTCACTGGGTTGTAGAAGGATACCCTGTGAACTATATTACCCATTAGGAATACTGGTGGGTTTATACCCGGAGGCGTATCCAATACTAGGTAGTAGCTAGCACTATGTACAGATATATGTATCCGATTGTCGTATTTATAAGATAGGCTGGATAAAATGTCGCGCTCTATGGCTGCTGACTTCTGTAAGAACACTATACTTTCGCTTTATAACGGCATGCTGCTATCCTAACTGGGAGGATGCAACAGTGTGTCTGTGCCTTATCATGCACAAATCGTTTCATCTGTGTATCTGAGACTGAAATTCTATCACCCGTGTGCTCACTTTGAACATAATTATGGGGAAATCGTGTCCCTTGGGGGGACTATGTCTATAAGAGACGCAATTTGTGGTTTGGAGGCTAGTGTGATAAAACATGTGTCTTGCCAACCTATGTCTGTGGCATTCAGAGCGAGTAAAGAGTACGTCATGGGTACTATAGGTACATCTTGGGGGTATGTAGGGAATAATAGTGGAATAATAATAATAACAATAAGAAGTGTGGACCCTTGTATGGGTTCTATGGGAAGAACGGTGTATGATTACCGTGGTAGACCCTGTTGGTCGGTAATCGTAATGGAGTGGCTCCCTGCTTAATTGTCATAATGTAGGTAGAGATCATCAAAAAGAAATGGATTCCCAAATATATAGTGGACTGTGAATATGTCCCTTGTTCGAAATAACTATCTATGTCGGGACCAAACGACGTGTGGGATGTCTGTGCTGATCCCTTCATGTGTGAACAGTGTTGTATAAAAAATAAACAGTGTAAAGTGTTATGGCTGACATTCACCATGCGGTGAGAAGTGTTATGTGCGCTCTTTGAATATCAAAGGGAATGTGAGTGACCTAGTGGCAAATGTTCACTAACTGTGTCGGGTAAGGAATGTATTATGCCCTTGTAGGCACTAAACACGCTGTTATGGCGGTGTGTTGAATATAAACGATATCCAACATGTGATGCTAGGACAACAACATAAAAATGTAGCGCGCAAGTAGGCGCTGTGAAAAGTAATGGCCGACCTGTGCTATCACGTGGTATGATACCTGGGTAAGAGATAATGTCCCGTGTCGAGTGGGCGGTTGGAACAATGTATTTTGTTATCATCAGCGGAGTGTGTCGCTGTGACTGGTGGAATGAGAATGTAGTAGGCGTGTTGGTTCAATCCGCGCATGCGATTGGGTCGCAGAGCCAATTGCTCAGGTGGAAGAATGGCGGCTTGTGTTTACATTGTGTAGACGCGTGATCAGTTGTGTCAGTCTAATGACATTATGGTATCCACTGTGTATACTGCTGTTATAGTGAATAGTGTGTTAATATTATATCCTATATGAAAGATTCTATCGGCTTCAGTGTGGAATGGTGCGATTTCGTGCGCCCTTCTTCTGTATGCCTGGGAATATTGTATTCCGAATGTTGATACCTCTGTAAGGCGGAAAATAATGTGGTTTTGATGTTTTCATCTTTGTAAGGTGGAAAATAGTGTAGGCCTAATAATAATTCCTGTGTAAGGGGAAATATAGTGTTATCCTAATTATTGGTGGCACGTTATGTGGTAAATTGTATAATCCGGATGGTGTGTCCACTGTAGCGTATGAGTACTAATGCCTTCGCCTTCCTAAGACGGAAAATAGTATGTACTCATGTGTTTCCTCATCGTAAGACGGAAGTAATAGTGTAATTACGGAATGGTGTGGTAAATTGAGTATTGCACCTCGTATGAGGGTGATTGTACGCCTGGGTACATATAGTATAACCCTCTGGACAAATAACAGTCCGCCATTGATGTGTGTTAGAGTGGAATTCTGTGGGCGAATGTGAAAGTAAGGGAAAGTGGTCCTCAGATTCGTGTTGTATGGTTTGTGAATGCAAGTGCCCATTTAATGTCTGAATTAATAGGATCATTGGGCCGTAGTGTATGACCGTCCTAAAAGTAGCGCACAGGGATGGTCTGGGATGTCCTCTGTTATTCTAACAGCCGTGACTCCTTAGTACACAAATGTGTAAACATGAAACTGCAAAACGGCGGAAATCCCAGTTCCCTATGTAGAAATGGCTAGATATTTATTTTACATTGTTTTTGGGAAGAGGTTCTTTGACATGGATCACCACGATGCTCCTCCGCAGAACGTAAAGGAATTATGAGCCTTGTCGTTGAGAGTAGGTGTATGTATATATGAGATATATACATGTATCTATGTATGCATAATTGATGCACAGATGCCTTTGTTGGCCAATGAATGATCCTGGAGGCAATTGGAAAGCTATTATGTGTGTTCAATGGGATTTACATGGACTGTGGAGTCCGTCCTTGGCCTTGTGGCCCTCGTTGAGATATGGTTCTACTTGTACGAAATTTCGTTAGGTCGCCATAGAGCTGATTACTACGTGCAGTTCATAACCAGGCGTCTAGATGAAAGTATGATTTCCTACGTGGCCAGTTATGGGAATAGCCCAATCCAAACAGACTTGCTGTAAGTCCTAGCCTGCGTTGGCTTAGGGTGAATGATACAATAAAATTCAAATGAGTAGTCCCTAATCGTCGGATAAAAATGGTGAAGCCTCGTGAAGGAACTGGTTGTAGAGCCTGGCCTTATGTCGTTATACTATGGTCAATTTGACCGCATAGAAAAGAAAAAAATATATGAACTCCCATTGTGGGGAAAGAGAGAATGCTGGTGTGTGTGAATGAAGTGTGCCTCACGCGGCGCGTACATGCTCTGAGCATTGTGGAGTAGTGCTGTGTCATCTCTCTCGCTTCCGGTATAGCGCGTGTGGACCTTGTCTCGCCGCTCGTAAGCAGTGTGAATGTCTGTCCGCAGTGGCCAGTGAGATGTACTAGACAATGTGCCATGAGTTTATTGCGTATGATACTGTATTACTTATGTAAGTATTTCCTTATCCTTTTTCCGACAAGTGTGTGGTCCTGATGACCTGTTGTGTCCTATGTCCTGAGTGTATGGTAACCTGTGTTATTGTGGTATCTCGTTGCTGGATGTGTTGATGGCAACTAACCCGTGCTGTTGTGGTAATGAGTCTTTGCCTGTGCTGAAGGCCGTTAACCTGTGTTATTGTGCTAGGCAATTTATGTTCATGCTTAGGACTGCTAACCTGTTTTATTGTGGTAGGCAGTTTATGGTCATGCTTAGGACTGCTAACCTGTTTTATTGTGGTAGGCAGTTTATGGTCATGCTGAGGACTGCTAACCTGTGTTATTGTGGTAGGGAGTCTTTGCCTGTTATCGTATGTGGACACGGTATATTTAATAAATCCTGCTAAAGTACTATCTGACTCGGTGATAATTAAGTGGAACGAGGCTGTAACCTCGCCTCGGTGTGAGGTCGATTCCGTAATCCGTGCACCTCTTGCTTGTGTGTGAAGTATAGCTACGTGTATCATTATTTTTCGCGGTGATTCTAGTATGTGTTTATCTTTATAAAATGGCCTTTGTTATGTCATGCGGGGCAACTAAGTGTTGTATCCGTGTATTTTAATCTTCCGTCGGTCGCTACCGAATGTATATAAGATTATGCCGTATGTAGGCCGCTATTAGTGTATAATGAGTATACAGTTACCCTGTAATAATAATAATATCGTATGGCCTCGGGTGCCTGGTGCAAGCTTTGTTAATTGACACCCAGAGGGTAGCTTGCATGTCAATTTCGTCGTTCCTATGAACGCTATGAAAGTCAAGGAGTTTAGATACGGTATCTAAACTCCTTGACTCTACAGCGCTTTCAAGTAGAGAATGGAGGAACTTTAGTTGGCGGAAAATCCCGAGATTAATTTTGCCATTGAACACGGCCTACTGAATTCAAATGGGTTCTTTAACATGCCAACAACGTATGACATGAGTGTCGTGATTTTTGTCGCCTTCAAAAATCACTTACCATGGTCAGGAGCGAACCTGCAATCTTGGGGTTGGTAGTCCGACACTATAACCACTCACCCACCGTGGCAAGCAGTTACCCTGTGAAGGCATGTATGTCCTATTGACCCTGTTTCAAGGTAAGTGAATCTTCAGTCGGTCGACTAATGGACCTGCGCCTGGGTGTGCTTGTGAGTGTGAAGATTTAAGTGAATATGTTTCCCTTCATACTACGGTGTGACCTGTACCGTATGCGTGGTCGTCTACTGTAAGTAAACCTTTCCGTTATCTCACATGTGTACTCCGGGTGAATGTTCTGGAGTACGCACGGCTGTGTATGCGTGTGCCTAGTTGTGTGGCTTGCATCGAACACCTGTTGCCATGGAAGGAAGTGTTGAGCACTGAGTTGACTAACTGGCTCGACTTACCATTTCCTGGTCGTGCAGTGTAATGACCTGCGCTTGGCGCGTGTTAACATGTGATAAGTTGTGTATACAATTCATTTCCTGAAAACTTGTACATGTAGACGGTACCTTAAAACTATGGAACAAATTAATACATTGTGCTGGAAAGAGTAACATTTTATCATGCAACTTATACGTAGTCCGTGTATAGGCATTGTTTGGGGACTGGCACCGACACCTATATTCGAGATTGGACTACCGGATGCCCTAGCGCGTTTGGCGCTCTTGTTCTTCGTATAGTCCTGGGTTTAATATTCCCTTTCTCTCATCGTATGTTAGGTGTGGCAGCGGATCGGTGTGACCGTAATGTAATCTAGTGTTTACGTTTCTTGGCTGCCTGTGCAGGGGGTTTAGGAGCCGTTTCTCGTGCGTGGTATGGCTTCATCCGACGGATATGAACCGTGTCTTTAATGATCTTGTGGTTATACCGGATGTTGACAATGTAGTTGAGGTCTGAGATCTTTCTATGAATCCTGAAGGGACCTGTCCACTTCGGAATTAGGAATTCCGACACGTTTTTCCTACGTGCTGGGGACCAAATCATAATCAGCTGACCGGGTTTGTATTCTTGGTGTGTATGTTTCCTATCATAAGTGGATTTCTGCTTCTTTTGTGCAGCACGAATATTTTCTCGCGCTGTCTCTCGGGCCGTGTGTAGGTATTGTAGGCGTTCAGCGTTACTGGGGAGGGTGTCCTGTGGGATATATATATATATATATATATATTATCCACGGGACTCCGCGGGTGATATCCGTGTAAGAGGAAGTGCGGAGTTTATTTGGTCGCCTGCGACACTGACGTGTTATAACTAAAAGTTACTGCCTGTAGGTAATTGTCCCAATCAGTACCTTCGTCATTAGTAAATCGAGCAATAGCGCCACCAATGATTTTATTCGTAGCCTCTGTGAGGCCATTGGTCTGAGGACTGAAACTGGTTGTAGTGTATGCTTTTATTTTGAGAATTGTGAGTAGCTGTGTTATGATGTTCGATGTGAAAACTGTGCCTCTGTCGGATAATAATATGTGAAATGTGCCGTATTTTGTGATAATTTCCATTAGGAACTCCGCGATCTGTTGAGCACTAGCTCTCGGCACGGCCTTAGTGATTATATATCGTGTAAGGTACTCAGTCGCGACAAGTATGTATTTATTACCTCTGTAGGACTTTGTAATGGGACCCTTGACGTCAATGCCAATTCTATGGAATAGCTCCCCTACCGGGATGGGATGGAGTAAACCCTGCGGTTTCCCGGGCCTGTTCTTATATCTTTGGCAGGTATGACATGTTTTAATAAATTCTTGGATGTCTTTCTTCATGTTCTCCCAGTAATATGATGTCCTAATCCTGTGGTACGTCTTATGTACCCCTAAATGTGCGCCATTGATACGTGGATTGTGGTATTCTGTCATAATGTGATTATGCAGTGTTTTTGGAAGTGCGATCGGTGTTACGTCATGTGCGGCTGTGGGTTTACATCTAAGTATGTCATCTTTATCGATAAAAAAACGTCGGTTTTACTATCTACCTTATCGAGGTCATCTAATGCTATCCTGATTTGTCCTAACTGGCGATCATCCAACTGCTCCTGTCGCATATCGAATTGTGTGATTGTATAGGTGGACAAAGTATCCCATTCATTCTCGATATCCTCACTGGGCGAGTTTAGGACTGGTAGTCTCGATAGGCCGTCCGCATCGAGATGGGCACTACCTTTCTTGTGTTTTACATCAAATGTATAATCATAGAGCCGAAATATAAATCTGTTAAGTCGCGAATTGGGGTTTTTAAACTTGTCCCAATAAAGAAGGCTGGGGTGATCCGTAATCACGGTGAAGTGAATAACGTATAGGTATGTGCGAAAATAATTCACGGCCCAAGAAAATGCTAACATTTCTCTCTCCGTAGCTCAGTATCTACTTTCGGCCGGTGTTAGTTTCCTACTCGCGAATGCGATGGGTTACTGTTTTTTGTCATCGTGTTCTTGTAACAGTGCTGCCCCTATGCCAAACTGGCTGGCGTCCACATGGACCAGTGTGGGCCTATCGTCCTGGAAGTGGTGGAGGAGAGGTGGTGTTGTGAGCAAGTGTTTGGAAAGCCTCCCTGTGTGTGTCGGTAATTATAAAGGGTGTCTTCTCGTGTGTGAGTTCGGTTAAGGGGTTGGCTATATGGGCAAATCTATGGATAAATCGACGATAATAGCTAGCCAGGTCCAAGAACGAACGAAGCTGTTTGATATTGTCCGGCATAGGAATATGTGTAATGGCGGCGACTTTTGCCGGGTCCGGTGTGATACCGTCTTTGCTTACAATGTGGCCTAAAATGTGCACTTTTTGTTTCGCGAATTGGCATTTGGCCGGTTTCAGCTTTAATTTCGCGTATCTAATCCTGTCGAAAGCTTCTTCTAAGTGCGACATATGTTCTTCGAACGTCTGGGAGTATATCGTTATATCGTCGATGTATGTTTAGACAGAACGTTATTTGAGTCCCGTGAATGCCTTATCTACAAGTTTTTGAAATGTTTGACTGGCATTTTTCAAACCCATCGGGAGAACTGTAGTTGCGTAAAGGTCGTTTTCGGTGACGAATGCCAGCTTGTGTCTATCAGGTTCATATATCAGTATGGAATAAAATCCCGAAAAATAATCTACGATTGAAAAGAATTTGGCCCCGCTGAGTGTTTTGAGATAGGTGTCTGTACGTGGTAGCGGGTAATTATCGCTCTTAATGAATCTATTTAGTCGCCGATAATCGGTGCAAAACCTGTGCGAACCGTCGGCCTTTCGGGTGAGAATTACCGGGGCGCTATAGCTAGACACTATAGGTGTAATGATGTTGGCCTTTAACATCTCCTGAATCTGGGTTTCTATAGCCTGTCTTTCTTTAGCGCTAACCAAGCTTGGTGGACTAGAGTGTCACTAGTTAAGTCCACGTGGTGCTGTATTAAATCCGTCACCTCTAGATCGGCAAGTGAATGAGCAAAAATGTAACTATACTCCTCTAAGAGGTCTGTAAGTTTCTTGTTCTGCTCTGGGGTCAATGGCTGTGTGTCATCGGTGGCGAGTGTTGCTGTGTCAGCATCTGTGGGTGTTTGAGGAGGTATTGCGATCAACGGAGAGACCTGGTGCGCGCGTGTGTCTCGCCGCGCTTGCGGATTGTATGTATTCCGGGCGTGTGTTATCGGATGTGTAGTTATAAGGTCCCCGTTGGGGGCGAAAATAATGTTTGCATCGAACATGGCAAGGAAGTTCGTACCAATTATCCCTGGCACCGATAGATCCTTTATAACAAACATAGGATGGCGGTCCTGAAATGAACCTATCTGAATCCGTGTGTCTGCTATTCCTAAATAGTTAATGCTCTGCGAGTTAGCAGCTACGAGCCGAGTGTTAGTAGGCACCCTGTGTATACGCTCGTTGGTAATATACCTATTGCTGATGCTGCAAATGGCCGAAGCGGTATCCAATAACATATGGATTCTATACCCATTGACGTTGGCGGGTATGGATAAGGCCGTGATATTGTTCCCCTCCTGTGCCATATGTATATTATTATTAAGGGATTTCGAGGGTGGGAATAGTGTCTGTCTCCAGGTATTGCGGCCTGCATTGATGTATACCCTGCCGGTCGGGTGTTTTTGCTGATTAAGCGTTGAGCGGCGGGCTGTGTACGGTAACGGATACGTTTGGCTGCGTCAGGCAGAACTTGGAGCGGTGATTCAGCTTTGTCTCGCTCGACCGCCATGTGTATTGATCTAAGTTTTCTCTTAAGCTGCCGGTAAACTGAAACATATTCGCTACGGTTTCCAGTGTGGCTGGATGTGAACCCTGGCCTTGGCTTCGGCGTTCTATGGAGTCTATGTATCTAAACGGGTACGGGTTCGCAGCCGGCTTTCCGTGGTGTCACATTAGCCACTAGAGCTTCGATGCACGTGACCGGCTTCGCCGCGCCCGGTTTAGTGGACGGTGCGCTTGGACACGCGGGCTGAACTAATGTGTTTTGATTTCCCATATGTGGCCTATCTACGCCCGGCGTGTTAACGTCCTTAGGGGATGAGACTTCGCCTCCGGTCCTCTGTTCGATCGCGCCGTTTTCTTTCTTACTTTGAGGGACGGAGGGTTTAGCTTTGTGTAACGTGTTGAGCGTTAGAGGGCTGTAATGTCCCGCATTTGGACTGCCCGTGAATAGTAGATGGATGTGTTTATTGAAGCCTGGCGTGGAAAGAGTGGGACTCATACTATCCATCGTGTATACATGAATATTATGTTGGGTTATCTGTGGTAAGGCGCCCCTGCGTACATGCCGTCTCTATTCATGTATTCCCCGTATGCATATTTATTAGGGAATAATGCATCGTTCCCGTCGGCTAGGAAATATCTGTACTCGTCCCAGTGGGCCATAATATACATGACCATCCGAGTTCGAAGGTCCTTATATCGATCCTCAGTCTGATGGATCAGGAAGCTGACTGCCCGGAACAAACAATTTCCGTCACCCTTGACATTGTGTACATGTAGCTTCGAATGGGGAGGGGTGTTCTGCAGTGTATTTGTACGGGCTGATTGGGGGGGGATTTGCAATTTGCCGGGGCGTATAAGAGAATCTCTATTCGGGGACTGGTTACCCTGTTGGCTGCTCCCAGGTGTTTGTCGAGGAGGGATGCTCGTTTGGGGTGCTTTTCTGTGTTTCAAAGATTGTGGGGAAGAGTTATCCGATATGTTAGGTGTTTTACCTCCCCCCCCTTAGTAGTTTTTTGGGTGCATATTTCCTCGCCTTTCTGGGTATCGTGGCTGACCCCTGGGCGCATTGCCTCGTCAATTGTCTGGCTGGGGATCATATGCAGGGCTGGGTAAAAATACCCTTCTATTCTGTAGGGGAGAATACCTTCCTGATCCCCGCGGAGGGTGGTCGGGCAGTGGGTAGTCCTCCGGTCCCCGTTCGCGTTGGACAGGGGCGTATTGAGTGTACGCTGGGGGAGGTCCTTCATAATGGGGACCGTTCCTCTCGTATTGCGGGGGATTATTCGGCCTACGATGTGGAGGGGTATATGCTGGGCGTACATATTCCGTATATGGCTCGCGACGCCATGGCGGATCGTCCCTATATTGTGGATGACGGTTTGCTGGGCAATTTGGGGGTGGATTCCCGCGTGGGCGTATGTCCTCCCTATACTGTGGTGGAGGCTGTGTCTGCCTGAGGGGAGGGGAGTTGTTTCGCCGTGGTCCATCCTCCCGGTATTGCGAATAGTAGTTCGCTTGTCTCATCGGGGGTGAACTATGCCAACTGGGGTAGATGGGTCTATATTGAACCTGGCCATCACCATGTGGCGATCGCCACCTATCGTGTGGATCATTCCTACGTGGTCGACCCCTAGTACTAGCGTGGATAGCAGTTATTTGCATTTCCTGCATCTGTCGTGTTAAATCGTGTATTTGTTGATGCAGGTCACTGTCATCCGTGCGGATGTGTTGATCAACCGCTTTCTGTGTGAGTTTGTTACCCTCCTCGATAAATTTAATATCCTCCTGGAGGTCTAGCACAGTATGACTGCGTAAGGTGCATAGCTTATCTACCAGAGACGGCCGCAGTCCCTGCATAAGGAGACGAATCTTTTGTCTGTCTGGCATCGCCCTGTTGTATTTATCACACATTAATAGTTTGGCATTAATATACGCCTGTGTGGTTTCTGTGGGCCCCTGAGTCCACTCGCGGATACGGTCGTACAAATCGTCCTCATTAGGGGTGAGTTGAAATGCGTGAATAAGGGATGCAGCAAATTGTTCCCAAGTGGCGTCGGCTAAAGTGGTTTCATTTAGTTCGTACCACGTTAGGGTGGATTTAGTAAGGTACGCCGGTAGGAGGCGTCTCTTGTCCTCAGCTGACCACGTGTAGATCTTAGCCGTTCTATTAAATGCTTTAAGATATTCCTCGGGGTCCTGCTTGTCTCCTGTTCAGTTTCCCCTGGCTGTTGTAAAAGCACGTGTAAACCGTCGTAGGTTTGTTGTGTGTCACTAATCTGCTGTAATATACTGTAAGGTAATGTGGGAGTTAGTTCCTCGCTAGTGCAACTATCTGAGGATGATCGTCGAGCGTTTTGTGCCTGTGCTCGTCTGAGAGGAGGTATATGTGGTATTACGTTAGGGTACTTTATTCTGATCTCTAGAGCTGCGTTTTCAAGCTCGGCAAGCAATTTGCCTGCGTTGTGTTCAGATAATAAATCTGCGTTCTTAACACGGATCTTAGGTTGTAAGGGTTTGGTACTAGCGGCCAGGTAATGGACAGTGTCCCTAACCTTGCACCTAACCTTACTTTGGGGAGCTAGCATAAATGGAGGTACTGTTTTACTTTAATAGTACCTATATTCCCTGAGCCTGTGGCTGTTAATTAGGTTTTTGTTATGGGGGGAGTGAAAATGGTTGACCTCTGTATAAGGGTGCATATCAAAGCCTTATACCTGTCTGGGGGCGGGTTGGGTGGGTAATTAATAATACCTGGACCCGTACTCTGAATTTGTTTCTATCTGGGTGGCGTTAACTTGGCTGTAAAAGGTGATCTGAGATCTTTTCCGCGGAATCACGAAGTTTGTGACCCCTTAGACAATGTCCTAAGACAATGTCACGGTACCCCGTGCTTCCACCAATTGTAGGGTTTCTTTGTAGGAGTTGTCCTACAATGGGGGTGATTTGGGGGAAGTTAAAATGTGAGTGGCGCGGGTAGAGTGAGTGAGCTGTCTGAAGGCAAAGTCGTAGCTCTGTGTACGAGCTTCCCGATGGTGCGGATTGCCGGGAGCGATCGGGGGTGTAAAAGTGGTATTGGGGGAGGTTTAGCAAATAAGACTTTGAACGCAGCGGTTGCTACTTGGCTCAATGCTAGCGTAAGCTGGCTGGCTGAGAGAGAGCCTGCGGACTCAAATACAGTGACGTCGTAGCAAGTGGTCGTCCGCTGACGCCACGAAACAATTAAACAATAATGCTATGGGAACCTACCTAGAGGGAATCTAAAAGGGTAGGATGTTACCAGCTAGTCAAATAAACGTAAGGACCAATTATCTAGAGATTGTGTTGTTTTAATGAATTTACTTCTATGCAGAAGTATTAATAAAGATTGCAGAACAGCCAATGTGCTAATACAATTCCAGTACAAATAATAGGGGATGAAAAGTGTAAGTGTATGTGTATGTGGAGTTGCTCGCTACACTTACCAGGATGGCAGCAGTCGTGACGGCGTCGAGCAGAGGTTCCACAATACAACACAACGTCTGTCTGAGAATGACCTCGAGTAGTGAACTCCCCGAGGTTTTATGGAGTCGGTCTGCCGTGTTTGCAGAATTGCGCATTCCTTGTGTGTCGTAGCCCTCCCGGGGTCGTTGGGGTTCAGGCATGAGGCCACCTGAGTTCATGGAAGTATTCAGATTTGTAGATGTGGTCGTAGATTGTAGAATTAGGTCTGAAGTTATGTAAAAGTATGTGTTTTTAGGGGGTGTAATTAGTAGGGGATGAGGGTGGCATACCCTACGGGTATAACAATATTGTTGTACCCCTAGGGTACGCTATACCATCCCTTAAGGAAAATACACAAATTTATAAAACTACAGACTTCGGATATAGATTCTAATAAGATACCACCTACAAGATTACAGATAAAACACAAGTAGCAAACTCAGGAAGTCAGGTAGGCTCGGACCAAAGGTAACGACCTGAGAAAGGTATACGACACGGGAGGAATGCAGGAATCCGCAGACCGTGCACACCAAAGCTATAAGAGCCCCCCAAAGGTCAAGGGCCGGGCTCACTAATTACTCAGTCCTCTCAGTGCTACGACGTGCCATACCGCTGCTGTCTCCAGGTCGGGTAAGTGTCTTAGCGATCTACACACTCTAACCACTACACTACACAATCCCCGCCCCTGTGCTTGGACTGTATTTTATTTATTATTAACCATTAATCTGAACTGCTATTTCTTTTAGGGCATCTCTCAATAGAGATACCCATTAAAACTCTATTTAACAGAAGCAACTGGTCTTACTCATTTATTTATTTAGTCCGTAGGTTCCTACCCTAACAGATTCCACTTAGGTAGGACTTAGAAATAGCTTTAGTGTTTATTTGCTTAATCGCTAATCTTGATCAGCAAGTGTCCTTGATACGCGCCGACCACAGCTAGCTCGCTACTGCTCGCGTGCTTATAGCTATCTGCAGACCGCGTGGCGCCGGCCTTAGCTTACAATTTAATAGCTCTTACCAACTACCCCGTTACCTAGAACTACCCCGTTAAACAGCACCTTGAGGAGTTCTCCTGGCTGATCACTCAATCGATCTCCTTTAATAAGACAATCCCAACCTCTTACAAATTCGCCAAGCTACAACCCCAATTTAGATTAATTTCATCCCCTAGATTTAATATTTGTATTGGCATCCCTCTCGGGTACCATACAAGTGGTGGAGGCAGGGGTACCGTGGCGTTGATTTAAAACAACGTCTAAGGAAATTCAAACAACGAACTTCCGCGGAAAAGATCCCTAAACCTCGTGTTAAGCCAAGCAAACGCCACCCAAAATTGGGAACATTTTTTGAGACATAGAAGTAGATAAAATCATTATACCCAACCCAAGCCCGCCCCGCTAGGAGATAAATTTTAAACGCCACCCTTACCTAACAATATATAACTAATAGCCTTATGAATACGCCCTTACAGAAGGACATACCGCAAAGACCCTTGCTAAAATTTAAAAAGACTAGTAAGGTCCACCGTGTGTTTAGAGATACAGCACACACCCTAGCCGCTGCTACCAAACCCCTACGCCCTAAAATCCTAGTTAAGAACCCTGACCTTATAACAGAAAATAACGTAGGCCAATTACTTGAGGAACTTGAGGACGCAGTTATACATATTAAACTTAAATACCCAAAAGCGATTAGACAACGTCCCAATACACGGGCACAGACACAGAACGCCCAACAGTTGCCCTCAGATAACGAGGATAGTGACGACTTAACCCCCACATTACCAGAAGCTTTGTTACAACACCTTAGTGACACACAACAGACCTATAACGGGTTGCAGGCCCTGCTACAACAGCTAGACGGAATTCCACACGATTCATCAAACGGGAAGTTAGTTGCAGACATAAACACCATTGCGTCAACCCTAGGCGGACAAATTAACAAGGCGCTTTCCGCACTACAGGAGGCTAACATAATACACGACTTGTCACTAGATAACATCCAGGGCACTGAGCAATTTAATCCTCAGAACGCTCCACAATCCACCCCTAGCCATCCAGGTACTTCCCAGAGCAGAAATACACATACTACACCAATTCAGATCCACCACCAGCCCCTGAGCCAAGTAAACAATAACGCTGAAGTAATAAACTGCAATTTGGAACCCCCAGTTGAGCGTAACCCCATATCCACCCCCGACACCTCCTACAGTGCAACCATGGCCATGCCTACAAAGTATCCCATGATACAGCCCAATAAATACCCGGGTGGTAAACAGGACCCCGAGGAATATCTAAGAGCCTTCAATCGAACGGCTAAGATTAATGGTTGGACGGATGACGACAAGAAACGCCTCTTACCAGCCTACCTCACTAAATCGGCCCTCACATGGTATGAACTCCATGAGGCCACCTTGGCAGAGGCCACGTGGGAACAATTTTCAGCGGCCCTTATGAACACATTTCAGTTAACCCCTGATGAGGATGATTTATATGATAAAATCCGTGCTCATACCCAAGGTCCCACGGAAGGCACACAGGCGTACATTAATGCCAAGTTATTAATGTGCGAGAGATATAATAAGCATATGCCAGACAAGCAGAAAGTACGGCTCCTCATGCAAGGTATGCGTCCTACCTTAGTTGACAAGCTGTGTACGTTACAAAGTAACACAGTGCATGAATTGCAGGCAAATGTGAGATTCATAGAAGAGGGCAATAAAATGACCCAAAAAGCCGTGGATCAGCATATCCGTACAGACAACGGAGATTTACATCAAAAGATCCGCGATCTGACAAAACAAATGCAAGAAATGCAAATCACGGCCATCCACGCTAGCCCTAACACACACCCTCAGGGGGAGGAACATAGAAATATATGGCGAGGGCCAAGGGGAAGGCAACAGGGTCAAAATAAACCTACCCACCCCCATTGGCGTAATATATCCCCGGTAAGAGAGGCGAATTATTATTCGCAATACCGGGAGGAAGCGCCACGCCATAACGAGTCCCATCCCTTCCCACGGACACAGTATCCAACAAATACTCGCCCACGCGGCAACACATCCCCCAACCAAACACCAAACCGTCATCCCCAATATAGGGACGACCGAAACTGGCGGTATAGCCAAAATGGCGGACACGCACAACCATCCAATGCCAATCAATACCGTCGACCGAACACACCCCCGCAGCATGAGCGATATGAGCCTCAATATGAAAGCCCCCCCCGGTATACCCTCAATACGTCCCTGTCCAAAGGGAGAGAGGACCGGAGGACTACCCGCTGCCCGACCACCCTCCACGGGATGAACGCAGGCGATCAACCTCGCGTGATAGACGCGGATTGCTCCCCAACCCCCAATATAAGCCCCGGTCAGAAGACTGGCGAAACGAGGCGCCCAGGGAACAGCCTCGTTACACCGGAAACAGAGGTTATTCCCATCAAAAAAACTTTTAAACGGGGAAGGGCCAGTACCCACAAACTCGGATAACCCTTCCCTAGCAACCAACAAGCGTTCAAAACCACCCTCCAAAAGCGAGTCCGATGATAAAGCCAGAAAACCGAAAGACACCCCCACTGTCGCCCGTCAGAAGACAGAGCAGGAAATCCCTCCCCGATCGCAGCTCCAGGAACATACGGTCAAAGGGGACGGGAATTGCCTTTTCAGAGCGGTTAGTTTTCTGATCCATAAAACTGAGGACCAGCATAAGGAGCTACGAACGCAGCTGGCCATGTATGTCATGACACATTGGGACGATTATAAGTATTTCCTCGCCGACGGCAACGATGCTTTATTCCCCAATAAATATGCATATGGGGAGTATATGCACCGAGATGGCACTTACGCAGGGGCAACAGAGATTACCGCCCTAGGCCACGTCCTTAAGACCAACATCCATGTATATACAATGGATAGAATGGCGCCAATGTTCTCTACAGTAGGATATGACGAAAACCTACACCTCTTATTCACGGGAAGTCCGAATGCGGGTCATTACAGCCCTCTCACCCACACATTATCTCACAAACCTCAACCGGCCGCCTCTCAGAGTAGGCAGAAGCTCAGGAAAGGCATATTAAAAAACAGAACTAACATTACCAAACCTGAGAACGCGCCCGCAAATGACACAATTAAGTTACCCGTGGTAAAACCACCCACATTGATTTTACTCGTAGACACAAGCGGCCCGACCACTAAACCAGGTGCGGCAAAGCCGGTAACTTTTATAAACACCGGCGCAAGCACAGTATTTTCACAAACAACCGGATACAAACCCACAACCACTCAAACAAACCGGCCCTTTAGGACACCATTGCCCAGAACAGGAATAACATCACAGGATAGCAGACATAGTTATAGATATTTATCGAGCCACCGCAAGCTCAAGAGAAAGCTTCGGACAACACAAGTGGCAGATAGACAGGAAACAGCTGAAGCGCGATTCCCAGTTTCACGGGACTCAGCAAAGCGTGTCAGGTTCAGTAGTCAGGCCACAACACCGCGTTTGTTCGACACACGTAATAAACCGGAAGAACACACAGCCTCGCAGGATGCGATAGAGGGCGATGAAAATAAATCACCGTCCAAAAATCCCCCGAGTCCAGTAATAAAATACACTCTTAACAACATGTACACTGCACAAGAGGGTCACAATATTACAGCCCTGTCTAGCCCGGCCAAAATTAACGGATACCAAATCCAAATTCTAATTGATACTGGGTCAGCTATTTGCTGCGTAAGCAATAAATACATCAACGGCGAGCGCATACGCAAGATGCCTATCAACACTTGCCTTGTGGCTGCCAACTCGCAAACCATTTCATGCTTAGGCATTACGGATGTACATTTGCAGATAGGCTCCTTTGAGACCAGCTTTCCCATGTTCATCATTAAGGACCTTTCTGTCCCAGGAATCATTGGCACGAACTTTCTTGCCCAGTTCGAAGCCAATATTAGCTTTGTCACTAATAACATACGTTTAGTGAACGGAGACCTTATTACCACACACCCAATATCATGCGCCCGGGACACATACAACCCCCGAGCGCAGCGAGACGCGCAAGCACACCAGGTCTCTCCGTTGGTCACAATAGTACCGCCAACGAATACAAGTGCTGACACAAACACGCCCGCTAATGGGGAAACACAATTACTAACCCCAGAGTAGAATACAAAACTTGAAAACCTATTACGGGAATATAAGGATATTTTTGCCCATTCCCTTGCAGATTTAGAGGTGACCGACTTAATTCACCACCGTGTGGAATTAACAAGTGATACTCCCGTTCACCAGGCACCTTACAAGGTTAGCGCTAAGGAGAGACAAGCTATAGAAACACAAATTCAGGAGATGCTCCAAGCCGGTATAATTCACCCCGTCGTGTCCAATTACAGCGCACCGGTACTCCTTACCCGAAAACCGGATGGTTCCCATAGATTTTGTACCGATTACCGACGCCTTAATAGACTAATTAAGAGTGACAATTACCCGTTACCGCGAACTGATACTTACCTAGAGACACTGAGCGGGGCAAAGTACTTTTCGATAATGGATTGTTATTCTGGATTTTACTCAATCCCTGTATATGGACCCGATAGGCACAAGTTGGCATTTGTCACCGAAAACGGCCTCTACAGTTACGCGGTCCTCCCCATGGGTTTAAAGAATGCTAGTCAAACATTCCAAAAATTGGTAGACAAGGCATTCGCAGGCCTCAAATACCGTTCGGTATTAACTTACATAGACGACATAACAGTCTTTTCCCAAACCTTCGAAGAGCACATAATACACTTAACCGAAGCTTTTGACAGGATTAGACACGCCAAATTAAAGCTAAAACCATCCAAATGTCAATTTGCGAAAACGTAGGTCCATATTCTCGGCCACGTTGTCAGCCGCGAAGGTATCACACCTGACCCTGCCAAAATCGCCGCAATTACCGATATTCCAATGCCGGAAAACATTAAACAGCTACGTTCTTTTATGGGACTAGCGAGTTATTATCGTCGATTCATTCATGGGTTTGCACAGATAGCTAACCCTCTCACTGAGCTTACACACGAGAGGGCACCATTTATAATTACAGAACTACATAGGGAGACCTTTGAGAAACTCAAACATTTACTCACTACACTGCCCCTGCTCCAGCATTTTCAAGAAGGTAGACCCACCTTTGTACACGTGGATGCAAGCCAATTTGGCATCGGGGCAGCCCTATTACAAGAGGCCGATGATGGAAAACAACACCCGATTACATACGCTAGCCGCAAACTTACACCAGTGGAAACTAGATACTCCGCTACCGAAAGAGAAATGTTGGCATTCTCGTGGGCCGTAAACTACTTCCGAACATACCTGTATGGTATACACTTTACGGTAGTTACGGACCACGCCAGCCTTCTCTACTGGGATAAATTTAAAAATCCTAATTCACGGCTTAACAGATTCATATTTAAATTATACGACTATACGTTTGAAGTTAAACACAAGAAAGGAAAAGCGCACCTTGATGCAGACGGTCTCTCTAGATTACCCGTACTCGAACCTCCTGAAGAGGATAATAATCATGTCTGGGATTCTTTACCCACATTTGCGGTCACTCAAATTAATACAAAACAGGAGCAAATAGACGATCCCCAGTTGGGACAAATTAGAATTGCTCTACAGGATCGCGACTAGGTAGATAGTAAAACTGCCCGACTATCACGTAGATTTTTTCTTGACAAGGACGATATACTTAGGTGCAAACCCACGGCCACACATGACGTCACACCCATTGCCCTTCCAACTACACTCCGCAACCACGTGATGACGGAATACCATTGTCCACCAATTAATGGCGCACACTTTGGAGTCCATAAAACATATCTACGCGTTCGCAATAAATATTACTGGGAGAATATGAAAAATGATATCACAGAATTCATTAAAACTTGTCACACATGCCAGAGATACAAACACCGCCCTGGTAAACCACATGGATTACTCCACCCCATCCCTGTAGGTGAACTTTTTCACCGCATAGGTATTGACGTAAAAGGTCCCATCACAACATCAGACAAAGGTAATAAATACATATTAGTAGCTACCGAGTATCTCACCCGATACATTATTACTAAAGCGGTCCCAAAAGCTAGCGCACAACAAATTGCAGAGTTCCTCATGGAAATAATTACCAAATACGGTACTTTCCGCACATTATTGTCCGACAGAGGAACAGTTTTCACATCAAATGTTATAACACAGCTTCTCAAATTACTTCAAATTAGAGCATACACCACCACTAGTTTCAGTCCTCAGACGAACGAATTAACTGAAGCTATGAACAAAATCCTTGGCAGCGCAATAGCTCGTTTTACTAACGACGACGGCACGGACTGGGATAATTACCTCCCAGCGGTAACATTTAGTTACAACACATCCGTGTCGCAGGCGACCAAGCACACCCCGCATTTTTTGCTACACGGATATCACCCGCGCAGTCCGATCGACAATATTTACATCCCACAGGATACACTCCCTAGCAACGTTGACAGATTGCAGTATTTATGCACAGCCCGTAACACCGCGCGACAAAATATCCGGACATCACAAAACAAACAGAAAAAAACATATGATAAAGCTCACAAACACCAGGAATACAAACCCGGACAGCTCATTATGGTATGGTCACCTACTCGCATTAAAAATGTGTCCGAATTCCTAATCCAGAAATGGACAGGTCCGTTTAGAATCCAGAGAAAAATTTCGGACCTAAACTACCTTGTCAACATTCGGCACAATCACAAAATTATTAAAGACACGATTCATGTACGGCGTATGAAACCATACTATTCACGGAAAACCACCCCCACACCTCACCCTCCCGCAGCTAAGAAACGCAAACGCTAAGCTATTAGCGTAAGGGAGAAAAACATATTTTTCCGCCACAAAACTCAAACCCAGTGAAAGATATAATTGAAACGAGCGCCCTATACGCTAGAACATTTGACAGATATGATAATAACTAGCAATATCTGGTAATTTCCAGTACTGCATAACAAGGGATTAATTATAAGATGCATGTTTAGCATAAGAGGTATAATAAATGTTAAGTTGATGAATTTTGGTCACACAAAATAGCTGCAAATTGCGCATGGATAGACACATATTCAATACTACTTAGGCCCTACATTTTCCCATGGGTCCCCATAGCTCAAATACGCCATATAAGCCCTGGCAAGGACACCAAATAGAAGGTGGCATATAGTAACCATACTCAGAGACAGGAGTCACCACCAAATTTTAGTTGATCAAACAACATAACTCAACTTTCAGCATAAACATCCCCATAGGACATGATGACAGAGTAAAATTGCTAATAATTATACATTTATAATATAATAGGAGCACAAAAATTTTCATAGACAATACATGATAGAATATAACACATGTCGTCTACAGCACACAGAAAGCGAGGTCACGACTCTGCCGTAGCAGGCGGAAATAACATGACACGCAGCGCGCGATCAGCGGAATACGCACAGTACATAGCAACAAGGAATTACGCAGAGTCATGTAGAAATGCAACACGCACACATAGCCGTGCGAAGCCTGGGGTCATTTACCCATATGTGGACCATATGGCAGACAATAGCAGGATTTCTTTATTATAGGGAAATGCCTAGACACTCTATAAATAAAAATGTATAATGACGCACATTTTTATAAAAAATACTCGCATTTAGATTCACACATAGACATCATCGCAAAAAACTTAGGTGAGCGAGCAAAGATCTCATTACCTATCGTAAGGAAATGTAAAGTAACGGACCTTTGTCCTATAAACATACAATACGAGAACACAGTTCGATTACCATATTATAAAAATTTATTATTTACACATAGGCTACATCCCGATAGATAGTATAAATAATAGCGACTCTATAAGATTCCAATAACGATTTGGGAAAGAACAACCTATAGATAATGAACACCTATAAGAGATTAACACACATTTTTTTATTGAACAATTTAGAAGGTGCACGGATTCCAACAGATACCCCATAGGCAAGGGAGATAACAGGCCGATACAATATAGGGCCACAGAATAGACTAACAAAATAACACATAGGACCTAATGTACTATGCAACGAAACATTGCTACGGTTTTTCTAACAAACGCCCTTACAACCGTAATAGCGAAAATACATACAGTACAATAACACAGGTTGTTAGAATATCACAGCGAACACCACATACAGTTCCGATAAACACACAAGTAGGAAACACGAGGAAAGGAATTGACAAATACTTACGCATAGTACAAAGAATCCAATACACTATAATCCACAAGAGGTATTTGCCTCACACAGACTTCTTGCTAAGGCAGTCTCCACACACATACTGAATCATGATCTGCAGACAAGGCGGCTGCATGCGTATACAGATTAACAACACCGGAGACGATAGTAGACCGCGACTCACGTGATGAGCCGAGCGCTTCCGGCGTTACGACAGACTCTGTTCCACACTTTTTTTACCTACAATAGGGGATCTTTTTAGATATCTCTGCTTTCTAGATTAAAGTGGGTTTGACCACCAAATAACGTCATATAAGACAAACATAATGAACAGTTTTCATACGAAGCAAAATATTCTCACTTAGCCAACGGAGCAGGGAAATCATTTGAAATACGATTATAAGTAATGATCATCTCATTATCTAGCCTGCGACCGGTCGGACGATTAGCTACAATGCTAAACGCTTGGGGCTATTCCCCTAACGGCCAACGTATTAAATCATCTATCATCCAAACGCCAAGTACAAACTGTTCGTAATTGTATACTTAATGACGAAATGATAGTCATCATTTTAACAAAATTACCTCAGCATTTCTATAACAGCCACAAGGCTCATTAAGGACCACAAATCCTTGCAGAGATCCCCTATAGTTTACATATACACAATAGAGCAACAAGTGACAGTACAATCCTCGGTTGACCAAAATAATTTCCATAAATTTCCTTTTGAGATAACGTGATACGACATGGCACGTACAGATGTATGTCCGTCAGTCACACAATAACGCCATGGCCCGTATATATCCTACAGTAGACCTCAGGCGTTCCATAAGACCAAAGCAGGTGTATGCCTACCTTCCTAGGTCAGAACACTGAAGGATAGATATCAGCCATGAGTGTATACATGTAAAAATATTCGGCAATAAATACGTTATATGGTCCATAGCTATTCTACGTTATCTCAGGCGTTCCATAAGTCAAGAGCAGGTGTTTGCCTACCCTCCAGGGATAACGGTGAGAAATAAGTATCGAGCATAAACATAATCATGCCGGATTTTATAGATAATATTTAGTAAAGGCCCGAGGATTCTCTTTAATATATAACAAGTAAATATATACTTGATTATACAAACAGGAACATACAAAATACGGGATACACTATCCTTAGACATATACACCCGATCAGGAATATACAATAAGTAATTTTCAAATGCTATATAGCAGAACACCCGATAAAGGTAGCCCATTATATTCCGCCACGAGCAATCTACCATGCGGAACGCAATCTTAGATGTCCACACACATATTGCTACACCCCGCCATATTTTTTCATTTTCCTGGAGGAGACAGTGAGAACCACTGACACACTTGTCTCCACATTATAACAGAGAATTTTTATCCCCATAGGAGTGCGACAAATGAATCCAAACATGTAAAAACACAATCCAGAACACTACATATATTTTCCCGGAGGACACAGTGAAAACCACTGACACACTTTTCTCCACATTAGTCTAGAGAAATTTTATACCCATAGGTGCGAACTATGATTACGAACATACGAAGTACACTCCAGAATACCACGTGTATACTAGATAGTAAACACATTACTAATATAAATACTAATACTAATATAAAGCGCAATTATCACATCTCGGCACGATATTATGCCAAATTAGTCCCACTAGAATTTAGCCAAAGGAGGGCATATATACATTCCCAAAATACAGATGCATAGCTAATGACCTTTGCCCAGGGTGGACAACACGCCAGGTACACAGTCCAAACCGTTGATAAACAATACATTAAACGCATCCCACGTGCGCTTGACAATTCCCTAGAGAAGCGATAACAAAACCTTAATGGTAACAACCCACTCTTGTCGCTCGCATCCAATCAGAGTACGCACATGATAAACACGACTTGCTCCAGTCGGAAAGCCAATCACAGGCTACAGGTCACGCCCCACACTGACGACAGGTGATATCTCACATACACCAGCGTTATCTCTGAACACGCCTCACACGGGACACATGACTTGCGAACGGCCATAATGGATTTAAGTCGCGTAGCGCGCGCCAAATTTAAACGGCACTAGATGACAGACAGGTAGTTATTACAATATAATTCAAACAATAGGGTAACCAAATAATTTTATTTTAGTTTACCCCTATCATCCCTCAACCCCTTACACCGGGGTAACACATTTAACAACCATAAGCCAATATTTTCGGGAATATTTACACAGCGCCTAGTCACACTGAATATACCACATCTTATACCCTAGCGGAATTTCAATACATTTTTGCCCTCAGATACACTATTATCTAAATACGCCGGCAGAGATAGCACACAGATGAACATATATCCGTCACCACATAGGTAGACAAATCCACTTTCCCATTAGGAGATTTTAATTTATTTTATTTTGGAAGACGGCGATATTATTTAAAACATTATATTTCAGAGTGGGACCGGCAGAGTTGTTCCAGATGACAGTATGTCCATATAGCCACCATACATTGTCCCCCTTTAAGTACCCATAATTAAAAATCCACACTTAGGGATATTTATGGACGTAGTTTCATGGATAGATGGCATGTATATATACCATCATTCCAGTTCATAGGATGACAATAAACTCTTACGTACCCCCCTCATTTTCATAGGGCGGATAGTATGTTATATTTTTTTTTGCAGCGATCAACCCCATCAGAGGAGGGGACTACGACATATATAATCCGCTGCAATATAGCCTGGTTTCAGATACATATATATAGGATCTATAATAAAAACCCATAGACAATATAAATAGATGAAATCTATAGCCAATAGCTCTAGATCAAATATATCTAGACAGAACACCTAGATACAATTTATACACGGCATCTATAGACAGTAAAAATAAACGGAGTTTATAGCAAATATCTATCAGCAATAACAATAGATAGTCTACCTAGATAATACCACTAGATAATACCTCTAGTTAAGGAACCCTACTATGTATAGTAATAATAGATGACCAGTTTTTTAAAGATAGACTATAAGTCTAATAAATATCATACGAGAGTAAAAAGCAGTCACATATTATTATGGCGATAGGTGCCATATATTACCTATAGTATGTCCATGCCACAGAGCACATTTACCTCCCATGATACACATTAAACAATATACAAATAACACAGATACACTTCTTCCCCTATCCATGCGAGGCACTATGGTTATTATGCAAATACCAGGGTGTATACCATGCCTTATCGCTCATGGTTGTGTGTTAATCAACACTCGGAACTTTAAAGCTAACGGCTAGCGTTCCAGGCATAACCCTCTAACACAAGTGCATGCTATGACATTTTTTTCTTTTCACCAATATTTTGCCCTGCATGTTAAATAAAAGCATAAATGCTCACCCATATCCTTCAGTACGGTAAATAACAACCAAGACTGAATAACCAGATCCTACACAATAAGAATCCTCACCTACACCGGTAGAGAATGCCTACCCATTAACGTCTCCATAAATCCCCATAGGACCAAGATTCCTTGAACCTTTATTACCATCCCGTTACCAATAATTAACAACTTTGTAACATACCCACAAATACCCAATAATATGGGAATACCAGTCCACATCCCTCACTTACCTACTAACATGTGAGAAGGAAATATACGCTGCTGATATTAGCTGGAAATCCGATTCACCAGGCGCAACGACAATGCACCGTGCCACCACAATTGTCCCCCCCCCCCCATATAACTACAACACCATAAAACAACAATAAAACGCTAGACACTTATTATTCATGGTTTACGCACGGCGATGCGCTTGAAAGGATGTGAAATATGTTTTCCAGTTGAAAATATATATTGAAAAATATTTTCCAGGCGGAAATATATATATATATATTAATGTGTCGATAAATTGCACCCTTGACATGACAAGACAAGACGTCGACGATGACGATCGACGAGAGGTTGTAATGGTGACACGCTAGGGAGGGCAAGCGCCTGTGTTGGGAGGAAGTACCTAGCCTGTCTCCTCTCAGGGCAGGGTCCGTTATACCGTTGTTTTTTGCCCTAGCGTCGTCTAAATTATACCTGCGGACGGAGGAATAATACTTTCTCCTTCCCAAGACGACCCCTAGGACTAAACACTAGTCAATAAATAGAATTAAGTAGATGCTCTAGAGTAGGAGCAAACGCCTGCAGCGGCAGGTACATAGGAATAAGATGAGTATTGAGAAAAGAGAATATGATAATGCATTAAGGGTATAAGGAAACAAGGAAATAAGGAAACAGTTACAGAATGGGATAAAAAAAGGTAATAAGAGAATAATAACACAAGAAATGAAATGAAATAATGAACAATTATATTCCGGGCCGAGGTATGTAGCACCGATGACCTCTTTGCTCATACCCCCGATGAACAAAGCGCACAAGCAGCAAATATATTGAAACTACGATTCTCTCCCTGGCCGAGGTTACAGCTAAGTTACTGTTGTGCCCCAGAGGAGAGGAATATACTGATACATATGATACAATGATATAAGAAAACTACGATTCTTTTTCCCTGGCCGAGGTTACAGATATTGTGCCCCAGGAAGGAGGATATTCCACAAATATAGGAAAACTACGATTCTTTTTCCCTGGCCGAGGCAACATACACTACACATACACTATTATGCCCCAGGAAGAGGAATATTGATATTACACAAGAAACAATATAAGAAGCGTCGAGACCGGACACAGCGCGGATAGGGATGCAATTTGCACATGTAGCATAGGCCAAGGATGGCAATGCGCGTGGGAGGTCAATCGATACGGAGGTAACTCCTAGCGCAGGCTATGTAAGAGTAAACCAAACCACTATACGTATGGGTCAACTGGGTAAGCCATTTCAAACAGAATCCGTAGTTTTCGCAAACCACAATCTGCATTCGCAGTCACTCGGTTTACCGATACTACATTGCAAATTGGACGAAGGTCCCTGGATTACTATACGTCCTTAATGCCCCATACCATGTTACGTATTTAGCCGGTCCACTGGTAAAGGAAGTCCTTCTAGGCCCTCTTAGTTCCGACACCACCCTGCGTATTGGACAGCCCTTGGTTCAATTACAACATAAAAAAAAACCGTATATTTTTTTACGGCATAAAAAAACCAGAGAATATATATCTCGTGAGTAGAATTCTGCAACCCAGGCATACGAATAGTTATTAAGAATATGAGCGCTGAGTCCGATCTTGCATACGCAAGTTAGACACAAGATACATTGAAGTTACACATAACATAGAGTAAGAGCGAATAGGACACACAAAGACACACACGATGATGAACGAACAAATAAAGTAGAACAATGATATGAAACAGAAACAAATAGGAGCAAAGTACAGTGAAATAATAGGAGACAATGTGTAAGAAAGAGTAAAGAAAGATAAAGGTAAATACAATAATGAAGTGAAATTATGATAGAGCAATGATACGAAACGGAAATAAATAGGAGCAAAGTACAGTGAAATAATAGGAGACAATGTGTAAGAAAGAGTAAAGAAAGATAAAGGTAAATACAATAATGAAGGAAAATAATGATAGAGCAAGGATATGAAACAGCAATAAGTAGGGATAAAGTATAGTGAAATAATAGGAAACAAAGGGTAAAACAGAATAAAGAAAGATAGAGGTAGATACAATAATAAAGAAAGATAATGGTAGAGCAAGGATCTACAACAGACATAAGTAGGAGTAAAGTACAGTGAACTTACAAAGGATAATGAATAAGAAGGAGTAGATAGAGTGGGAATACATACCCAATAAGAGATAAAGGTTGAAATAACACAAAGATTTAGAAGAAAGATATTGACGTCCGAAACGGGGGAGGAGCTTACGGTCAGCTGTTTGCAATATGGCGGCGAGATAGTGACGAGAAGTAAGCAAGACAGTGATAGGGTGTGCGTTTGTTATAGCTTCTAATTTATGATGGCAAAATACTACATATTTTCTTTCATTGATAGAAATATTTTTATAATCAATTTAAATGCAGTGCTTAATTACTAGCAGTTAAAAATATTACCCACATGTAGATAGTTAATTTACGGTCTGCTGTTACGTATATGAAGCCTGTACTTGGGAGCCTAGCGGTATCGATGTTTTTATTAATTTCACAATATATATAACTTATATCTCACGTAACACAAAGGACGACTCCCAGATAGTAAATTGAATCCAGCAACCCTGAATTTGCATGAATGTTTTGGGTTCAAAGAAGCATTACTTGGGATGCTCAAATCATACTTCAAAATTGCTAATATTGACCTACATACTTGCTGCTCAAAGGCAAGAATATAAATGTATTAATCTCTTGCCACAGGCAAGTTAAAATGGAGGCATCCTCTTTATCAATATATTTAATTAAATATTTAAAATACAGATATTTAACAAAGCTGAAGTCTCCATTTGAACTTGTCATAAGCAAACGAAACAGATCAAAAACTACACTTTAAGCCAAATAAAATTCACTCCTCAGCTCGACATAAACCATAATACCAATTAAGACCTACACAAAACATACTCTCCTTACTGTTGTGCAACTTTCAAACCAACTATTCACACTCAAAACTAAAAAACCCTGAAAAGGGAACTAATTAAAGTTAGAATAGCCTAGGCCGATCAGGTCTCCTGCTACATTACCGCATATGTATACTTAACATCACTATAACTTCTAAATTACGGCTAAGTGACCTATCTGCCTGAGTAATATAGGTGTTACCGGCCTGCCTGAGATGATGGGTCACCAAACCGGTACTTAAAACTAAGATTTTACACATTAATCAACTAAATTCAACAGTAAGGAGATCATAGGCAAAAACACAATTTAAGGCAAATCATACTTCAATATTGCAAATATTGAGCTACATACTTACTGTTCAAAGGCAAGAATGCAAATTCTCTGGCAAATTAAGGCTAGGAACAGCATTTTTCTTAAGTTTTCTAACCATTCGACTATTGTCAATCGGAATAACCCCTAAAATATGTTTACGAAGAGCGGATCACATTCGATTCTAATTACGGCACAGAAGTATTAGGCTACAAGTTTATCAGTATTTTTGATGTAGCTAAATCCTTGTGAATACAAATTAGAGACAATAACTATCAATAATCAACAGTACCGGTGCTTACGCTGTGGAAAGAAGTCGTCTTCACAAAAATGCAGACTGCACACTGTCATGTAACGTGTAACACGTTTTCCAATTGACAGCGCCGAAGCCCATCTTTCTCTCTGAACCTTTTGTACAGGAAAGTAGTGAAGAGATTTCGTACCCATTTTATACGATTTGCAACCGTATACAGAGCAGTACCTCCTCGAATTTGACAAATTCCTTTCTGTTTCCATCACGACATCAATGCTTCACCATGAAAATATACCTCACCAGTCACAATGTTACAGCTTCAACAATCTACCGCGTGGCTGCGCCATCCAACTTTTCTGACGTCAATAGGTGGATAAGTAAATACAAAGGTAAACAAATAATTAATGAAACATGGCCAATAGCATTTAAGAACCTAAATATTTTAATAATAAAACTGTATTTCCATTTCAGCGCAGGTTGAAAACCTGAGGCGCTGATCCCAGACAGAGCACACAGGATGGTGCACAATAACATCGGGAGTGCTCCATTTTGGGCCGCTCACCACCGATAACAATGATCATAATAAAGGGTGATTTATACACTACAAATAATGTTTTTATATATGCTTCCACAGACAATTACATTGATCACAGGATAATTTATTAACTAAAAATAATGTTTTTATATATGTTTCCACAGGATTGGCTACACAAGGGACGAGGGAAAATGCCCTCTGGATTACTCCTTTTTATATTACGGATCCACAACCATTGTACAAATTTTTTTTATGCACTAACCATGTCATTTTTAGCCTATTTTCAATTTTGAAAAAATAGGCTTATGAGATCACCTTTTGTCCGTGTGTGTGTGCGTGTGTGTGTGTGTGTGCGTGTGTGTGTGATTCGTGTGTGTGTCCCCCCTAATAAAATCGAAACGGCTGGAGAGATTTCAATGAAACTCGGGAAGTTCATAGCACTATTCCCGGCGACCTCGACCGTGCCCTTCAAATTTTGTTACGTCTCTCCAATCCAACATGGCGGCTGTGCGAAATATTTCACTAGCATTCAATATCTCCGAAACTATTACCGATATCGCCCTGAAATTATGTACAGTGATAAAGGGCACTACTAGAAGTTCACCTATGAGACCTTCAAAAACCTGGTGACTACAAAACCAACATGGCGGCCAAGCGAAGTTGAGATATTTAAATAGACTTTTCTCGCGATTTAACTATCTAAATGTAATGAAACTTGGTACAGAAAATGTTTATACATATTGTAATGCACTGGAGTCTAATTTAGTTCAATTGTTTACATAACCTAAAAATGGCGGCTGTGCGAAATATTTCACTGACATTCTATATCTCCGAAACTATTACAGATATCACCCTGCAATTTTGTACGGTGATAAAGGGTACTGATACAGGTATGCATATGTATATTTCATAAATCTGTAAAGTACGAAACGAACATGGCGACCAAGCGAATTTAAAATATTTTAATAGACTTTTCTCGTGATTTAACTCTCTGAGCGCAGTGAAATGTGGTACAGTAATTGATTTTGCAGATTGTAATGCACTGCCATCTAGTTTAATTCAATTGCTTACATAACCTCAAGATGGCGGCTGTGCGAAATTTTAAAATTAAGTTTTAATTTCTTGTGTCGTAATCATGCGATCGAAGTGAAAGTTTGAATAATGAACCTAGGCAATAATTGTCCTTGAATGGTACATAACTCTATGGCCTATACACATAACACTCCTAAATGGTGAGCTCTCGAAATATTTAGACGGTTCTCAATATCTATGAATCTTTTACAGCAACCAAACTGAATTTTTTAATGTTCATAGAGACTATGAACATATGTTCACCTATAGGACTTTCAGGAACCTGGTGAGCACAAATCCAACATGGCGGCGACGCGAAGTATACATATTTAAATGGACGTTTCTCGCGAATTAACTATCCGAGTGCCGTGAAACGTTGCACGTTAAATGCTTATACAAATGTTGATCCACTGGCATCTAATTTATTTCAATGGTTTGCATTATCACAAGATGGCTGCTGTGCGTAATTTCAAAATCTCGTTTTTACTTCTTGTTGTCTAATTATGCGATTGAAGTTTGAATACAACACGTACACAATAATCTTAATGTATTAGTACAAAAATAAAAATCCAACCTGGCGACCATCTGAAATATTTTGACGGTTCTCAATATCTACGAATCTGTTACAGCATTTAAACTGAAATTTTGTATGTTGATTGTGGCAGTTAACATAAGTAGGATATATGAAAATAGGCTGTATAGTTCTTCACGGAACTACTTGTTTTTTTATTGTGTTAAACAATTACCCCACCCCCAAAAGTATACACACAAATGCCCCATCAAACAGCCCCCCCCTAGCACACAATACCCATTTTCAGGCACATATCCAGACCACAGTAGAGATATACCTGTGGGATATCATCCACTGAAGGTCGGATCACCGGATCAAATTCGCATCTAAAATGAGAGATGCATTACGGCCACACAACTCGCGCCTATCTCTGTAAAGGACGAGTCGTGCAGCCAAGATGACTTCGCTCGCCCACAGGGAGCAAGCCATAAATTAAAATAATCTGTAAACAACTAGTATATCACCTGCAGGTAGTAGATAATAGATAATATAAGGGGTAATAGATATTAGACAATAGGGTATAAATTACATATTAAGTTCAGAATACGATCGTAGGAAAGAGAAAAGGTGTTGAGAACAGCATGCAAAGGTATATAGTTGCGCCAATATAGTGATCACAAAAGGAATATAAATAAATATGAGAAATTGGTTTATTTGTTGATTTGTTGATACAAAAGGATCACACGTTAATAAGAAAGATTAACTGTACTAAGTAGTCCAGAAAGACAACACATTTAATGTATTTGGTTTTATTTTTATTGGATATCAATGTGAATAAGAGAAATGAATTTTGTTGCTATATTATTATGAATAATAGGATTTTTTTCAGGTTTTAATGGTTTATAATGATGTTCTACAATATAAACACTGAAATTTTAAAAAAAGATATTGTTGATATGTGACCGAAATATGTACACTTGGTAATACACATCATTTTTCCTTTCGACTCTTCTAAATTCCACATTGTAAAAGTGTCGCATTTCTCCCCACACAATAAAACACTTTGCAATTTAAACCTTTAAATACATCTTGCGACACTTATTTTTCTATCTCTATACTCTATCCCTTTTACACACATACAGGGCACGCGAGGGCAGTTTTTCATCCCCATTGGAGGCAAGTAATAATTATATATGTATACACAACCTCCCCAGTTAACCCTCGGATGTTTTTTTCCTCTCGTGTGTTCCTGCAACCCTTAATTTACAATGTTACAAGTGAAAAGTTATTCTGTTTATTATGTTTGTATGTCAAACCAATACAATAGGGATCCAATGGACATCCCATCAAGTATACAAAAATAGTAAGCTTCACACCCCATTGTTGATTTTTCAAAAGCAAATTGTAAATAAATATTGTTCCCCTCACCACAGACAATTACACTTGATCGCTAAGCACACTCGGCCACTCAACTAATAGAAAGCACAAATATTCAGCTATCACCTTTCAACAAATAACAAGTATAGCACCAAATTTATGTTTACCCCTGACTTACCCCTATCTTCTACGAGGCTACCAATCCACCCCCTACGACACCAACAATACAACGAGGACCTAAATTAAAAGAAGAAAAGAAGAGAAGAACAGAAGATAGAAGATTGTCAAGAAAGAAGATGATGACTTATTTTTTCAAAATACCACCCCACGTTTTCGTCCAGTTATCGAGGTCGATAACTAACCCTAGAAAGGGGGTTGTTGTACCCCTAGGGTACGCTATACCATCCCTTAAGGAAAATACACAAATTTATAAAACTACAGACTTCGGATATAGATTCTAATAAGATACCACCTACAAGATTACAGATAAAACACAAGTAGCAAACTCAGGAAGTCAGGTAGGCTCGGACCAAAGGTAACGACCTGAGAAAGGTATACGACACGGGAGGAATGCAGGAATCCGCAGACCGTGCACACCAAAGCTATAAGAGCCCCCCAAAGGTCAAGGGCCGGGCTCACTAATTACTCAGTCCTCTCAGTGCTACGACGTGCCATACCGCTGCTGTCTCCAGGTCGGGTAAGTGTCTTAGCGATCTACACACTCTAACCACTACACTACACAATCCCCGCCCCTGTGCTTGGACTGTATTTTATTTATTATTAACCATTAATCTGAACTGCTATTTCTTTTAGGACATCTCTCAATAGAGATACCCATTAAAACTCTATTTAACAGAAGCAACTGGTCTTACTCATTTATTTATTTAGTCCGTATGTTCCTACCCTAACAGATTCCACTTAGGTAGGACTTAGAAATAGCTTTAGTGTTTATTTGCTTAATCGCTAATCTTGATCAGCAAGTGTCCTTGATACGCGCCGACCACAGCTAGCTCGCTACTGCTCGCGTGCTTATAGCTATCTGCAGACCGCGTGGCGCCGGCCTTAGCTTACAATTTAATAGCTCTTACCAACTACCCCGTTACCTAGAACTACCCCGTTAAACAGCACCTTGAGGAGTTCTCCTGGCTGATCACTCAATCGATCTCCTTTAATAAGACAATCCCAACCTCTTACAAATTCGCCAAGCTACAACCCCAATTTAGATTAATTTCATCCCCTAGATTTAATATTTGTATTGGCATCCCTCTCGGGTACCATACAATATCATCATTTAAATACTGATACGAAGACTAACATGTGGTTTGTGTTTCAATCAGTTGACACCAGAGTTCGCGTAAGCGTTTGCCGTTCAGTATGAAAGTGTTGAGCAAAGTTACTCGGGGAGTGGATCCCCATCACTTTTATCCAGAGATTGAAAAACAGACTCTTAGTAAATCATAATTGTTTTCAGAAAATATGATATAATGCATGTTTTACACCAAAGAACGACAACTTGAAGATAATTTATTGTAGAAATATCTGTAATGGCGTCTCCAAACCTTCAAGTATCCGTATGTGATATACATTTCTCATGGCCGACAGTGCGTCATGGTACCAATCTCCAACACCGAGCGCTCATTGTTTCCTCTCAACAATGCCGTCCCATTTTTCAAAATCACTCCCACAAAATATCCATCAACCGAGAGGAAAGATGTTACACATCTGGGTAGGTTTCTGCTAAGAATTAACCTTACCCACAAGGGAAGACGAATAAAGAAGTAAAGGGAAGTGGGTTTCGGACAGAGGAACAAGTGTGGATAATAGGAAGAAAGTCCAACACTAAATACAAATAATTTTAAAGAAGAGTGTCAACCAAAGCCCGTGAGATCACTAAAGTGAGTGGGGACCCGAACACAGCTAACGGGAAACGCAGCTAGAGCTTGGGCTATTTGCAGGCGAGAAGAGGAGGTACCTTCCCTTCCAAGCCAAGATTCAGCTACTATGGGGAAGGGTGGTAGTCTGGCAAAGAAATAAATAATGAGTTTCCTTTGTATTTTTTCAAAGGAGTTTGTTTTATACAAATATTTTGAAGAATACAAATAGTTTGAATTGGCCGTGATGTTTTAATTCTTGAAATTGTAGAATTTCTAAAAAGGGACCGAATGTTTCCAAGAAGGATAGGGATGAAGCAATTATTACTTACTTACTTAATTCCTGCCGCTCCTTCCGGAGCATAGGGCCTTGGCGAAATTTCTCCACGCAGTACGGTTCCTGGCCATTCTCTTCACTTGACTCCAGTTCTTGTCCACCTATGCAATTTCATTTTCGATCGTCCTCTTCCAGGTCTTCTTAGGTCGACCTCGCTTCCTGGCGATTTGAGGATTCCAGTCTAGCGCCGCCCTCTCAATAGCTCCGTCCGGCTTCCTTAGTGTGTGACCAATCCAGCGCCATTTCCTCTCCTTGATCTGGATGCTAATCGGTTGTTGATTGGTGATGGTCCAAAGATCTTCATTTGAGATTATGTCCGGCCACCTCACATTCATGATGCGACGCAGACATCTGTTAATGAACACCTGTAGCTGGTTGTTGATCAGTTTTGTGACTTTCCATGTTTCACAGCCGTAGAGAAGAATCGAATTTACGTTGCTATTGAAAAGGCGGAGCTTGGTCTTCCTGGAAATGTTTCTATTTCTCCATATGGGGTAGAGATGGACAAAGGCACCATTTACCTTCCTGATACGGCTTCGAACATCTTCCTCTGCTCCCCCATCATTTGTGACTATACTTCCAAAGTAGAGGAAGGACTCAACTCACTCAATTTCCTTTCCGTTGACTGTCAAACTAGTCGTGATGTCAGAATTTATCCTCATCTCTTTGGTCTTGTTGGTGTTGATCATCAGTCCTGCACGTTCTGCTTCTCTCTGCAACCTCCCCAGCTCATCTTCTATGTCTCGGTACCGTTGTGCCATAAGACAAATGTCGTCTGCGAAATCCAGATCTTCAAGCCTGTCATTTATACCCCATTGAATACCCCTCTTCCGTCCTCCCATTACCTTCTTCATCACACTATCCAGGACCAACAGGAACAGAGTGGGGGAAAGGACACACCCCTGTCTCACTCCGGAACTGACCTTTATCTTTTCTGTTAATTTGCCATCGTGAAGAACCTGGCACTCATACCCTTCGTACATCTCTTCCATGATTCTGATGATCTTTGTTGGACTTTTATATTCCTCGAGGGTCTTCCACATGATTCTTTGATTTACGGAGTCGAAGGCTTTCTCGAAGTCAACAAATGTGAAGTAAAGGGTATTCCGCCACTCCACACTCTGCTCCAGGATGATTCGGAGGGTGTTGATGAGATCCACACAGCTGCGATGTTGTCGAAATCCAGCCTGTTCCTTCCGAAGCCTTTTTTCTACGCAGTCTTTTATACGATTCAGGATGACTCTCGCCAGCACTTTGCTTGGAATGGGCAGCAGGTGATACCCCTCCAGTTGTTACAGTTTGTGGTGTCCCCTTTCTTCGGCAACTTGACTATCAACCCCTTCTTCCAGTCGGTTGGTATTTTCTCCTCCTTCCAGATCTTCTCCAACAGCGGGTGCAGCAGATCGATCGTAATATCCAGGTCTGCTTTCAGTACTTCCGCTGGGATATTATCCAGACCTGGCGCCTTCCCGCATTTCATCTGCTTCAACGCTGTCCGTATTTCGCCCCGAGTTGGGAAGTCGAGGCTGATGCTTGGGTCACTTTCTGCTTCCTCTTCATCTTCTCCTCGCTGCTTACTTTCTGGTCCTCTATCTCTATTAAGAACCTCCGCAAAGTGTTCTCTCCATCTTGACAGCTGCTGTTCACACGTCGTGAGGATCTCGCCCGTCTTACTCTTCACAGGCCTAGTTTTATTAAAACCTTTCTTCGAAAGCATCTTTGTGATGCCATAGAGCTCCTTAACGTTCCCCCTTCTTGCCGCTTTTTCCGCTTTCTCCGCCTGCTCATCAATCCACCTCCTATGATCCTTCCGTACACTCCTCTTTACCTCACTGTTTGCCGTTGAATACTTTGCTTGTGTGAGAGCCTTCTGCTGCCTATTCTTGCAGGTGTTGAGCTTGGCCTTAATCTCCTTCCTATAATTTATCTTGTCCCAGGTCTGATCGGATATCCATTCTTTCCGCAGGTAGTTCTTGTACCCGAGCTGCATCTCACTGGTTTCCACGAAGATATTCTTTTCCTCGCTCCTCACAGTCTCTACGTCCTTCTCTGTCTCGGAGTCCAACACCTGGAATTTATTTCTGAGCTCCAGTTTAAATTGGTCCAATCTCTGCTGGTTCTTAAGCTTGCCCACATCAAACTTGTTGTGCCGAGTGTTAAACTTTCGGCGGACTGCGACGATCTTCATGCGGAAGTTGGCAACCACAAGATGATGGTCACTACCAACGTCCGCTCCTCTCTTGTTCCTAACATCTTCCAAGCTTCTTCTGAACCTGCTGCTCACCGCGATGTGATCAATTTGATTTTCTGTGACTTGATCAGGAGACACCCAGGTGACCTTGTTGCACCTCCTATGAGGAAATACCGTGCCACCCATCACCAAATCCGGACTGGCGCAATATTCCGTAAATTTCTCCCCATTGTCATTCATCTCACCAAGGCCATCTTTAGCCATGATCTGCTCCAACCCCTCATTGTTTGAGCCCACCTTTGCGTTGAAGTCTCCCATAACAATGAGAATGTCCTTCTTACTTGTTTGTCTTGTGACATCTCGCAGCATTTGGTAGAATTCTTCCTTCTTCTCTGGCTCCGATTGTTCTGTAGGTGAAGCCATTATACCCTTGAGAATAATTTTGGTAAGAGCACCAATAGTTGCATTTAGGAATGACTAAGCTTTTACCCAGCAAAGAGCTGACTAAAAGTTTAGACAATAAGAAAAAACTTAAATTTTGAAAACCAACCATAAGTTGTAGAGAGAATATCAACAAGCAGGAAGCTGGCGTAGCGAGCTATGCTTGCCTTACTGGCCAGTTAGAATTAGCTATCAAAACTAAGAGAGGCTTTAATAATTTAATAACTAAGAGTTCTTGCTCTAATACAACAACAAGTGGACCCGTTATTGATTTTATTTGTGAAGTTTTTAAAGTTAAGCCCATAGGAAAAGTAGGGGAAGACAGGATCTTGCCAAATCGTTGTTTTTGAGAAATTATAAATCAAAAGAATAAATCTTGATTTATTTAACAATGCAAAACGAAGTAATTAATATAACAAATATACAATTTAATTTTATGAACAATTGGGGTCGCAGAGCTCCGAAATCATTTAAAGTTCGCACCAGGCAACTGACAATTTTTTGGTTTTAAACCTTTCATATGTGCTAAAATCTTCGTAAGATTTTGAAATGGTGTTAAGATTAACAAATTGGAAATTTAAAGATAATTAACGTAATTAAAGTTAAATAATAAATCAAGTACAAGAAGAGTACTTTAAGGATTTCTAGAACGGTGTTTTAGAAATATGAACAAATAACAGCTTCGAAAGTAACAACAAAGAAAAACAGAGAGGAATGAAATAGAAGTTTCTATGACTTCTTGTTTTAATACAGAATTACGTTTAGAGGTTATAAAAAATAGGGCAGGTCACTTATTGTGAAACCTGAAGAGAAAAATTAAAAGGAAGTTTCTAGAACTTCTAAATTTAAACAGGATCACGAGGAAGAATGGGGCAAGTTACCCTTTCGTGAAACCTGTATTAAAGATATTATTGAAAGGTTTGGTAGACAATAACCAATTCTTGTGCTAGCAAGAAAAGAAATAGATTAATAAGCAGTTTCTAACTGCTGATATTGAAACAGATTGAATAAATGATACGTGGAGAAAATTGGGAGGGCGCCTATAGTTTGGCGAGGCCTCGTTGCAAAATACATACATTTAAAGATTAACCAAATTTGTTAGTAAAGAGGGGTTGAGGAAGAGGAAATAGGAACTTTGTAGAGAAAGTTTTTGGCCTATTTTATTTATTTCGGACGAGCGCGACGCGGATGAGAAATCGAACGAGCACTGTTTCACTATAGTCTATTGACGTTGCTGAAAAGTTCACTATTGTAGCACAGAAAGTTTATAGCAAGGAAAGTTATTGCAATGGTGAAAAATAACTAGTTGCACTAGGTTTGCGGGAGTCTATTGAGTTGAAAAACTTGTAGGTTATAGTTGAATGCAGCAGAAAAGTTCCAACGGAGGAAGAAAAAATTAGGTGTTGATTAGCAGTTCATAAGGAAGATTCCTTAATTTGAAAAAGTATTCCCATATGTGAGTGGAAAATACTAGAAGGTTTGTCTTATAGATGAATTGTTTAGCATGGAAAATTCCAGAACAATCATGACGGTATAAATCGAAAGAAAAAGTCCAGCGGTGGAACGAGCTAAGCTTTCTACAGACAGTGGGTAATTTAACGATGTCCCACGTTGTGAGAAATTATCTCAGTTAATAAGCATAAGAAATGCTGCTTCATAATAAGATTAACTTGGATAGACAAAGCCCAACCTCGAAAATCCCACGAAGATGGCTATTGCCCACATTTAGATATATCACACTGTCTGTAAATGATAGATAAAAAGCATGTAGCTATTTCAAATCAATTAAAATTAGTTGAAGAACGTTGAAGTAGTACTTAGCTCATTTCTGATGAACGGCGATTCCTTGATGACCGTTAGTCAGGAATTCACAACATGGCGAAGATTTGAAAGTTTGCCTCTCGAGGAGAGGAGACGAGCTCAAGTTAAGCTCCGACTGAGAGTCTAGACGACTGAAGCACAAGTGAGGCCAGCTCAACGAAGCGCGGAGAGACCAGGGAAGGGAAATGAGTGGGGGTAGGAGACAAAAGGAATACACATAAGAATAACCAACATTACAGCAATACATTCTCTTGATGAAATGGTCTTCAAAGTGTTGATAACAGGCGTCACTAGCGAAGCCGTGTGGGTGGAAATTAGACGAAATCCTCTTGGTCACGGAGATGGTAGCTGGCGATAGGGACGAGATCTGGTGGCCAGATTGGTAAGGAAATGCTCTTGTACAGGGAAAAATTGAGGAACTTCAGAGATTCACTGCTAGATGACGCTAGGTGGATCATGGAAGATATATATCTAGAACAGACTCACAGATAGAATGAGCAAAGTACACCAACTAGGAGAAACCAGGAGATCACTGTTGGTGTTTGTGAAAAAGGGAGGAATGAAATAAAGCGAAGAGAAGCAAAAGCTTACTCTGTCTTACCGTGTATTCCAAAGAATACACCAAGCTGGGAGGGGCAACCACCAACAGAGAACAAAAGACATGAAATTATGAACTTAAAGGTAAAGGAACAATTAAAGACAATGGTCTTATGATAGGCCCGTTAATGGTCAAGATCTTGGCTACCCTAACTCTCCCATCCCTTCCAGGCAGTGGCGTAGCCAGGATCGATCAATGGGTACTCAAGCCAAATTCCACAAGCATTTCTTCCCACGGCGTAGCCGCGCTCGTCAAACGTGCACCATGGTCGCGAGGGCAGCTGTGGTAAGTACGGATATCGTAGGTTCAAATCCCAGTGCTGACAGCGGTTATCCTGAGTGTGTTTTTCCCCGGGTTTTGCCACACTCCCTACAGAAAATTTCCGGGATAGTGCCTCGCTCAGGTCCCGGAGCGTCTACTCCATCCCTGTCCCAGATACATTTACACACACAACTACAATCATCACAGCAATACAGGTTGCCAGACAGCTTCAACACACTCCCAACTACACGGGGCTGATGACCAAGATGTCTCAAGCACCTCAAATGAATTAACAACAACTCTACAAATATTTCCATTTCTCTATGAGATATTATTACACAAGAAAAGTTTCATGTATTTTGATCACGAATTTTCGAGTAATACAATATGCTCAAAAGACAAAAACGAATCAGTTCTTTAAAAAATTAAGTTAATTTTTGACTAAAATGTCTCATTTCAATGGTAAATATAGGAATTTCCTGTTCCCCTGACAGGAACAAAATTAACTCCAATATATCTGTGCTACCAACATGAAGACTGCGTATCTATCAACAAGAGAAATTATTTACAGAGGTCTCAGCACGATGTATGATATTGATTTATGAGTAATTCAATACCAGTACTCATTTTTATGTTTACTCAGTTCTTCCAACAAGATCCTGTGCTTTATATTGCAATTAGCCCTGAATGCCTAAGTATCATTTTCGAAGATTTTTGTCACCTACCAAGATCCTTCTATCCTTGCAAATGCTACATGCAGCCGGAAAAAGTTTTAATTGCTTACACTACTCATGCGAAAAATTTCACTCACTCGTAACTGGGAGATAACCGTAATTTGGGGAATTGCTGGACATATATTTACGTAATATGAAGCAACTCGGCTGACGGTTATCTCATGCTCAAGATGTTAATAATGATCCCAAAATTAGTGTTAATGTACCCAGAGAATTTTCTAAGTCTTTATTAAAGCGCGTTATTTTTAATAAACACTAGATTAATTTACATATAACTTTTCTCCCGCGAAGAAAAGAAAAAAGAAGCTAATATTGTCCCACTGTGTGGGATTCAAACTTATTTGGCGCTAGTATCAGTTTGAAATAAGCTATAAGTTATTTCGCGGGGGAAAAGTTAGATTGACAACCCAGGGAGGACGGAGTTGAATTACCACAGTCTAAAATACACAGTCGCGAAGCTCGCTGCGCTATGAAATTGCATCCTCTTTGTAGGTGAAGCGACACTAGCACTCGCGGCGGCCAGCAAGCTGGCAACTGCCTTGAGCACGTTACTCGCGGGACAGATGATTTCACTTTTGCAAGTATTTTTTTAAATTTTAACTCACCTGAGTGATTATTTCCATTGTGAACATAAGTCACGTTAAATCACCAACTACTACAGAAAAAAGCCACAATGTTGATATACTGTACACTTTTAATTCATAGAAACATAAAAAGAATGCTCTGTTTTTATTATTTCAGTCCTCTATAAGTATCCGTAGGTACAGTTGTATGACGTATTTAATGAGTCTTACGTAGAATTCATACTAGTTATAAATTCATGTATTTGTTTTAATGATAGTTGGTGGCATCTCCACATGAAACCAAGTCCACGATTCCTGGATGTAACGGGTAATCTCTAAATCCACTGAATGGATTTTGATGCGGTTTTCACCATTCAGTAAAGAATTTCTCGAGGATGGTTTCTGTAGGAAAACATTCATTTATGACCAAAGGAAGCCAAGCAGTAACGATTTCAGTGAATCGTGTCGAAGGAAAACCTGCCGTCCTTGCGCCTTTTAATCTTACGCTGGGTAAACCATTAAAAATATCCATATACTATGAGCGTAAGAATTGGTCAGCATGAAGAGTTCTACAAAGAAGTCCCCGACAGCATATCTTTATCTTTAATACATCGACAACTATAAGTGATTTTAAGTTTTAATTTCTTCCAACAATCTCCATTCAGTGGAAATTTAAATTACTAGCTTCGGAGCGAGTTTACGAGCGAGCCCATCACCCCAGCTTCAGAGAAGAGTAGACTATAAGTGTTTGGGGTTTCGCTGTTCACCTCGGCTTTTCTGAATTGCGTCTGAGACCTACCGCCTTTAAGCTTACACTGAATGACCCCTTTAAGATACCAGGCGAAACCGGGTCGGATTGATAGTATGGCTATTAATATATAAGTAATATCCAATTCTTAACCGTATCAAAAGCTAGTTATTCCGTAAAATTGAGTAACATTATAGTTAATTAGTAAAAATACCTGTGTGGTTTGTGAAACGAAAAGTATATAAATATCCTATGGTCTTAAATGGCTCAATTGTAGGTACTTAGTATTTTTTCTGTGGGTTTGAAACCTTTCATTCTTGAATTTGACAAACTAATACAATGCCAATTTTACAAAATATCGGCAATAACATTGTGTACCGTACCTTCACAGCAGCCATGTGGCAGACCAGGTATTTCATAAGAGAACTAACAGTGTACCACATCTAAGTTTGTGAGCATTATCCTGACGACATAAATTGGCTTGCTTCCAAAGGATTCGAGAATAAGTTTATATTATTGTACAAAATCTTTACTCATTAAATCAGCTCTCTGATTATTAAAAAGCCATTTTCTACATCTAAAAATTAAAATGTCGGCACGCGTTTGAGGTGACATCTTTTACGTTTACTTAGCCTACCGTTTGTTTTAATTCTCAAAATGCATAGATATTTATATTTCATTTGCAGCCAATGGCCATAGCAGGGCATTTCACATGAACGCCCATAGTTTCCCCAATTTCAATTTCAATGTCAAGTAGCTCCAACTTAAGCTATCAGACGCCACTGTCACTGAAACCCAACGGCGTACGTTTGAATATGATAGCCTACAAATTTTGGCTCACACTACCAATTGTAGTCGTAAGTTCTTTTACGTGCCATAAATCTATGACATGGGCCCGACGACTTCGACTGGGTTGAAACCCGCGAACTTGGGCATAGCAGTTCAGCATGCTACCGACTACTCAACCAAAGCCATGCATAGATATCCAACCGAGACATGCTTCTGATTTTAACCGATTGGCTCCGTGGCTCAGCGGCAACGTTCTCGCCTGCTGTTCCCTAGATTGCAGGATCTAATCCTGGCGCAGTCAGCTGGCATTTAAGGGTGCATAAATGCGAGGGAACCATGTCTGTAGATTTACTGGCACGTTAAAGATCCCCTTGAGGGCAAAATTCGGCACCCTGGTGTCTCTAAAAGCCACAGTAGTTAAAAGGGACCTAAAACCAATAACATAATTATTGATTTATAACCAGTTAAAGATCTAGTTCCGTTGTTTGATTGTAAAGCTTTATAATACGTTCTACTGTGTATCCCAATTAATTGGGTTCGCCGGAGCCAATCAGGCTCATTTTGGTTTTGGCCGTGGATTTAAGGCCGGATGCCCTTCCTGTCGCCACGTAATTTTTCAGGTGAAAATTCCACCCCACTGTCAGCGGGATTGGAACTCCGGCCGTCCGGTTGATTGACGAGCAGCTAAGCCACTGCACCGTCACGCTCCCCTTGAAAAACTTTATAATACTAGCCTGAAATCCATTGATCAAATCTTACCTTTTAGGGTCCTTTGGAAACTCGGGTGTCGTCTTGCTATTTGAACAGTCTGACTTCCCAGTCGGTCAACACGAATACACCCAATTAGATTGGGCGAAGAGTAACATTGAATTTCCCTGTGTAATTCATAACGCAATAATTATTTATACATTTAATAAAACGCTTCACATACAACCCCCCCCCCCTTTATGTGAGAAGTGTTTTATTAAGTGTATACACGATTAATGTATTTTTATTTCAGGCATTAGGAGATAATTTGTCACTGCCCACCTGATCTAATTGGGTAGCGTTGACCGACTGTAAAGCGATCATATAGGTTACTTAGCAACACTGAAATATTGCTGTTTATTGAACTGCATATCTCCTCTTGTAGAAGAAAGCCAACATCTGGATGGATTTCTACCAAACAGATGCCACAAATCAGTGGAGGAATTCTATGTATGAACTTCGCCATTTCATGACACGTTTCGCAGTTCATGGTTTTCATTTCAAGCTGTGCTGCAAGAAGGTATACCATAACCCAGACGAGAACTGTAGGTGTGAGTTGTGTGGAAAGTCGTGTGAAAGATATCACGCAAAAGTTTGTAGCAAGAGAACAGTGACATTAACAGAATTCTGTACATGACTTCATTGTGTGCAATTTTCATTATTATTGTATTTGACCATTGGTTGCAATAAATATCATTATTATATCTCCTCTTGTAAAACACGTGTTAAATTAAAGACATAACCTTTACACAATGCTCACATACAGTAAATCCAGCAACAATTACATACACCAACACAGTGCAGTCGGCACATTCTTGCTGGCTGCATGAGAGCATTATTGTCGGGCGGTAGAAAAATATGAGCCAAGATTCGCGATCTGTAGATAGACTGCGGTCATGAAGACGTGTGTAGCCACAAATGGGGACCAGGACAGAGAGGCGACAACAGTACATCACCACAGACACAAATCACAACCTGCCGATTTTCCAAGGGGGGGGGGGTTCTAACCCCCCACTAACCCTCCCCTTGGCTACGCCACTGCTTCCAGGGTAACACTCGGTCACTCTACCGGAGATCCAGACCAAGGGAGGAGAAGCATCCCTAACCAGGACCAAGTCCCCCACTTTAATGTCGGGATTTGAAAGAAACCTCTTCTGTCTCCGTTGCAAGGAAGTTAAGTATTCCAAATTCCACCTCTTCCAGAATGAGTTACGGAGGGCTTCAAGTTTACGCCAAACAATAGGTAAATTAGAATCTCTGTAAGAGTTGGGAAGGGGAGGAGGGACAGAAAGAGAAGTGCCTATAAGGAAGTGACCAGGTGTGAGTGGAAGCAGGTCATCAGGGTCATTGGAAAGCGGAGTTAAAGGGCGAGATTTAACAACACCTTCAATCAGAATAGACAGTGAATTAAATTCTTCATAAGTCAGAATGCGATTACCTAAAACCTTTCTTAGATGACGTTTAGTGAGCTTTACGCAGGATTCCCACCTACCACCGTGATGAGGGGCGTAGGGAGGTATAAAACGCCATTTGAAACCCTTTGAGTAGGAAAAATTAGAAATCTGTTCCATGGCAGGAGAAGATGTGAGAGCTTTCTTCCACAAGCAAGCTGCGCCTTGAGAAGTGGAAGCGTTATCAGAGAACATCTCAGAAGGAACACCACGCCTAGCAGCGAAGCGAGAGACGGCTGACAAAAAGTAAGAAGTAGAGGCATTCGTTACTAGTTCCAAATGGATCGCGCCAGTAACCATGCAAACAAAGAGAGAAACATAGAGCTTACCAAACAATTTGCGTTTAGCTTCAGGGGAATTGCGTTGATATTGGAACGGACCCATATAGTCCACACCAGTTAGAGCAAAAGGACGTGTAGGAGAAGAGCGAAAAGAGGGCAGATCACTAATTAATTGATTATTGACTTTAGGTTTCGCTTTGAAGCAAGGAATGCATTTGTGAATTACAGAGGAAACTTCATGAATTCCATTTATGATCCAGTACTTTTCCCTTAAGAAGCAAAGAAGTGTGCGTGTACCAACGTGCAGATTACGATAATGAAAGTCACGTATAGTTAAAGAAGTTACGTGATGTTTAGAAGGCAAAATAACAGGATGCTTTTTGTCCTCAGAAAGCAAAGATTGCGAGAGCCTACCACCTACCCTGAGTAACCTATTGTCATCAAGGAACGGGGCTAAGGCACGAAGATGACTGGATTTCGGAAGATCCCTTTTAGAAGAAAGTAAAGGCAATTCAGAAGAAAATGCTTCTTGCTGTGTTAGTTGCAAAACCTTAATGGTAGCGAGATTCAATTCATGATTGGTAAGGTGTGGTTTAGGGAGAAGAGGTTGGTCAACCACAAGATATTTCCATCTAAGAAGATAGGCAACAATTCGAATTAATTTGTGAAAGGAAGAATAGTGGGACAACAAGGGATGAGAAACGTTGGAAACAAGACACGAAGCAGTAGATTTAGATACTTTAGCGTCAGGTAAGTTGGAGTTTGTAGCTGGAGGTTTAGAAGGCCAGCGAGAAGAGTCTTTGATTAACCACGAGGGCCCATGCCAGTACAACTGAGAAGCTGCCAATTAAGAGGGTAAACATCCACGAGAAATGATGTCGGCGGGGTTGTCAGCGCTGAACACATGTTTCCATTGACATCCCGAAGAAAGAGTTTGAATTTTGGAAACCCTGTTTGCAACAAAAGTTTGCCAATGAACGGGGTTTTTGGCGATCCAACAAAGAGTAATCATGGAATCGCTCCACAGATAGGTTTGCGAAAATTCGACCTTTAAGACTTCCCGTAATTTCTTAACAAGTTCAGCGGCCATGAGTGCAGCACACAATTCAAGCCTAGGCAAAGTGATAGTTTTAAGAGGAGCCACTTTAGATTTGGCACAAACAAGATTGGAAACTGAAAATCCATTTAATGAACCGCGATAAACCAAATATGCACAGCAACCGTAAGCTTTTTCGGAACTGTCTGCAAACACATGAAGGAAAAAAGATGTATTAGGATGAGCGTTAATTAAATTCCTAGGAATTTCAATAAGGGAAAGATCAAGCAAATTGCTGCGAAAAGAGAGCCATCTGCTAAGAAAAGAAAGGGGAACAGTTTAGTCCCATTCACATTTGAGAGACCATAGCTCTTGCATGAAAAGTTTGGCTGTAACAATAACCGGAGCAAGAAATTGAAGCGGATCAAAAATTTTTGCAATTTCAGAGAGAATTTGCCTTTTTGTGTTAGGGAGCTCTTCGGTAAGCGAAACTTTATAGATGAGAATGTCAGTGTTAGTGCACCAATGAACTCCAAGAGTTTTTATGGATTCGGAATTTCCACAAATTTCGACGGAAATAGGAAACTGGGCGTGAAACTCATGGGGGTTGGAATTCCACTTATGAAGTGGGAATCCTCCATTCTTTAGCAATGCCTGAGGTTCTAGTGACACGATAGAAGCTTCCTCCAGAGTGGGGAAGGACTGCAAGTAATCGTCAACATAGAATGATGTAGTTAGTGCTTCGGAAGCTTTAGAATCAAATAAGTGACCATATAGAGAGGCTAACATGAGTAAGGAGTGAATATCAAGGAAAGCGGATGGTTTTAAGCCATAAGTGACCGTCTTTAAGCGAAATATCTTAATGGGCTTGCTGATTTCATCGCGCCACAAGATTCTTTGGAGATCTCGTTGTTCAGGCTGAATTAAAATTTGACGGTACATCTGTTTTATGTCCGCTATAACAGCTATGGGAAATAATCGAAAGTTTAAGAGTATAGCAGATAAATCTGACTGAATAGTGGGACCGGAGTGAAGAGTATCGTTAAGACTGTTGCCATTAACGTCAGGTGATGAACTATTGAAAACGACTCGGATTTTATCCTTTACAAGAGAGTTTTTCCACAAGGGATGATGATTTAAGAAAACCGTTTCGCTTGGGGGGTGCAATTCGTCATCAGATTTGCTGACAACTTCCATATGATCTAAGCTTTCATGCTCATCCATGAAATCAGTGTAGCCTACTGTTGTTTAACAAGAGGTTCTTTCTTGAATTTGCTCTCGATAGCAAAGAGAGCTTTTCGAGCTTTGGGTTGAGAATTAATAAGTTTGTGGGGATTGAGTAATCTTGGCATCTGAACAATGAACCGGCCTTCAGGAGAACGAGTGGTAGTGTTCAGGAAAAGTTGCTCACAGAATTAGTTTTCTGAAGAGGTTACGTTAGGAGAATCAACGCTTTCGAGCCTCCAGTACTGTTCCAAATCAGTATTAGCAAAATAACATTGAGATACGGGTTGGGGAGAATAATGAGGAAGTTGACCAGTAACGATCCATCCAAAATTAGTGTCTCGGGCAACCACGTTTGAGGATAACTTACGAACCTGTTTACGAAGGCAAGTCCAGAAAACATTGGCACTAAAGAGTATGTCAATGGGGCTTTGTACATTGAACAGAGGATCGGCTAGCCTTAAATGCGAGGGAATGCTTAAACCTGAAATATCGACAGAGTGACTTGGAGTGTCTTCTCCTATGCTATTGAGAATGAGACAATTCAGTTTGAGAAAGTTATTTCTGTGACAAGTGTCTCTTGTGGTTAGCTTTGAAAACTGTAAAGCTTGCGATTTTGAGCTGTTAATGCCTGATACATTGATAGAAGTGGGGTTCACAGGTAGGCCTAATTTTCTAATCAAAGAATTAGACACAAAATCATGAGTTGCCGCTGAATCAAGAAGACCGCGAGCACTGACCCAGTTGCCGAATTTGTCCTGGACTTCGACGTGGACAGTGGACAACAATACTTGAGCACTACGCAAAGACTTAGCGGTTTGAATGTAAGAAGACGCACTAGGATTGCCAGTATTATCATTCTTCTGAGAAGTAGATGCTGCTGATGACCTCAATTGATCATGACGATGCAGTAAAGCGTGGTGCGGTTTCTCACAGTGGTAACAAAGTCTTGAAGACTTACAATTAGAAGCAGAATGCTTGGGTGCTAGGCAGTTAAAGCAATGTTTATTCTGGGAAACTAATTTTCTTCTGTCGTCGACTGACAGTTCTTTAAAAGATTTACACAGATACAAGGCGTGGTAATCCTTGCAAGGTATGCACTTTAATGGCTCATTTAAACTTTTACGGGGTTCGCTCTGAGTGTTTAAAGCGAGAGAACTAGCAATACGGCGTTCACTAGACCTAGATGGGTAACCAGTGGCGTTTGACTTTAGTTTAGACGAGCTGGACCCAGGTTTTTGGGTACTAGACGCTACGTGTTCGATTTTAGATTTATGAGACAGTAATTCAAGTTTAGAGCTAGGAGAAGAGGGTTCACTTTGATTAGCTAAAGCAGTTAAGAGTTGGCATCTAGCATTTATGAAAGTGACTAAATGCTCATACGAGTAATTGTCATCTTTGGAAAGTTCCATTTCCCAAGCTTTGAGGGTAGCAACATCGACTTTAGAAACAACTAAATGTATTAGGAAAGTGTCCCAGTGATCAGTGGGTTGATCTAATTGGGATAGAGCTTTAACGTGAAGTTGTGTTGTATCAATGAGGGTACGCAGACTAGTGACGTCATTGTGCTGTGACGCAAGCAAATTGGATAAAGCTTATATGTGGCGTTGAATACGTAGCCGTAAATTACCGTATCGTTCTTTCAACAAGTTAAAGGCAATGCGGTAGTTTTCGGCACTTAATGGGAGTGCTCCAACTTACTGCAGGGCTTGACCTTGTAGAATAGATCGCAAATAATGAAACTTGTAAATTATTTGAATATCTTCATTTTCATGAACTAGAGAACAAAATAGTTCGTAGAAATAATCCAAAGTAGATTCGTCTCCTGAGAAGTGGGGTAAATTAATCTTAGGTAGAATTGGTTTGGGCTTGTGAGTGCCCTCACGAGAAGAGGTTTGTTGTTCGTGAAGGGAACCAAGAACAGAACCATCCCTTTTCTGCTCTTCCTCAAGTTGGCGAATTATTTTAAAGGCGGAGGCTATACCGTCATAATATTGATTTTCTACCTCTACTCGATCATCAGTTTGATTGAGCATGCAGGTTTCGATTTTGGTTTGGATAGTACAATAGTTTTCATAAGAACGTTCATAGTCCTTTACACGATGTTTTAACAAATCTAATTGAGCTTCTGAGGGATCTAATTCCTTGATGTATATTCGGAATCGGGTAAGTAGCCCTTTATAAGAAACTCGTTTGGAAGTAAGTCTTTCATCCTTGCCATCCTTATCTTTATCTGGAGGAGCCATAGCGAAATAGGTAAATTCAAGTGTAACTTACGAAACTGTGGAACCTTGGAAATGCTGTCAGACTGGCAGAAGCAAACGAGTTGAAAGGGAGAAATGCACCAAAGGAGACAGAAGCAATCCCTTTCCACCTCACCAGCTTTGCACTGCGAAGTTAGAGCTGAAAAATTCAAAGTAAATATTAATGATTAGCAACATATTGACAAATGGACTTTCCCGGGATTCTGGGACCAAATTTTGGGTAGGTTTCTGCTAAGAATTAACCTTACCCACAAGGGAAGACGAATAAAGAAGTAAAGGGAAGTGGGTTTCGGACAGAGGAACAAGTGTGGATAATAGGAAGAAAGTCCAACACTAATTACAAATAATTTTAAAGAAGAGTGTCACCGCAAAGCCCGAGAGATCACTAAAGTGATTGGGGACCCGATCACAGCTAACGGGAAACGCAGCTAGAGCTTGGACTATTTGCAGGCGAGAAGAGGAGGTACTGTCCTCGTATATTCTAGAGGCGGTCTGTTGGATATCCGAAGCAACGGCTGGATTCGTAGACCCTGACTGCTCCGGCGCAAAATACAAGTCAAGGATCTACCTCCAACTAGACCCTCGCGAATATACGTGGCGGAAATTACAATACAACTGTGAATTACATGAAAAATACTCTTAGCTTGCGGTAAAACACCTACCTTAATCTCGGGAATCTCGTGGTCAGCTTCTCTAGACCTAAAATTGGTTTCACAGTTGCATCTCCTTATATCTAAAATAATTCACGACAACACGGCTTCTAATAAAACTAAACAATTTAATAACAAATGTAAACTAAAGCTAAACATTCACACTACAAAATAAAATACACACTCCCGTTCGATCATCTCCACTCTCACGCCACTGACAAAATAGCGTTCTATCAACATAATAACAAAATTTGGTGTAGCTTGGGTCCATACAACAAGCTGTACAAAAATTACACACTTCGGTGTATTAACATTCTTATGGCACGCTCCCAAACACATATGGGCGCTCGGCGCACGCGATCGTAGCCACGTGTCCGATGACATAACATTCACCGCTACATTCCCAGTCTGACTGGTTTTAAAAAAGAGCGAGCCGGGCGGTTCGCTACATCTCTCTCCATTTTCTTGGCCTGGCCGTGCTATGGCCTTGGTTGGAAACGAGTTTCTCATAACAATGAAAACTGTGCTAAATGAAGGCAGATTCACGTCAGACAAATACGTTAACTGCACTCAAATCCTACATGCTGCTGGCATAAAACTTCTATACACACTAATATTCACACTTTCGTATTGTGACGTCCCAATGGAGTTCATTTCATTCGCACTGAACAAGAAACAAACCACATGCAATCACATAATCATGCACACTCTAATCTTTACGTTAAACAAACGAAAACTTGCTATTCTTAACACGTTATACACTCGATTGATAAATAATAAAGATTAACACTAAAAGAATTTATAATGACGCTTATAGCACCAGCTTTAGTTCTTCCAAAGTAATAGCGTCTAAATACAGTCGAGCCTGCGCTCTGATCTAGCAGTTATGTCAAATACAGTGAACTGTGATCTTTAATATCTTCTACATCACCATAAATAACCACCACTAGTCTCTCCTATCTGATCTGGTGTCAAAATAAGTTCAATACATTCGACCACTAAAGGTGAAACATATGCTGTTACAGGTCTGGTTTAATAATCTCGATAAAAGTATAGCATAACAGCTGTCATCATCAATTTCCTGTTCCAATTTCAACCGTGAACCTTCCTGTCCTATCTAAATTCCATGTCGTGTATAACAAAATAAGGAGTACTCTCTACTCACAGTCTAAATGCCTTTGCCAACACTAGTCATGCCCACGCAATGACTGTACTATAAAATGCGGAACACACCTTCACAATAACCTCGTATGCCAACTACATACGGAAATACACAAAAAAACACAATCAAATGGTTATCAACTCCACTTCTGTCAACCTGGCATTCCTTCAAAAGGGCATAATTTCACAGCGTAGTCACCACAATCGCTGGTCTGATAAACAATAACAACAATTGTTATTTGCATATTAAGGCTTTCACGGCCTGGATTATTATATAAATAATTCATGCTTTTGGGCTAATGCCGTGTGTATTTTTAATTTGAACCATACGTTTCGGAGAAACCTTGCCTCCTTTTTCAATGGAAATAAACAATGTGGCCATAGAAAGTAAATCAATGAGATTACAAAAAATATAGATAAATTCCTCTGTTCGTCACCAGAGAGCATCTGCCAGAAATTACTGTATGGACCATGGTGGAACGGCGGACAGATTAGTAAGTAACGAGAAGGTAAAGGGGGCGGTGTGGAAATATAGAAACTCCTCGAAGAATGAGGAGGGGGAGGGGGGGGGGGGAGGGTTAGATGGATATGTAGGGAAACATAAACAAAAGGGAAGTGTATCTGAACGATACCTAACGTCATACAGTCAACGGCGAAAAAACAGATGGAAACTCCCCAGTGACGAACAAAGGAGATCAAATCCAGGCTCTGAGCCCTAGAGGGAAAATGTACAATTTTAAATATGTGAAGAACAGAGAGACTGAGAGGAACTATCTCCCTAGATCCTTAATAACTGGTAGCCAAGTGTCACTTAGCTGATATCCAGTGTCTCTGTTAAAATTATTGGGATTTTTACGAATTTCAACTGCCTCCCTTATAATTCTAGACCAGTTGTGCCTAACAAGGGCAAGCGCATGAGCATCCTTGAAACAAACATCGTGCCCTGAAGACAGGGCATGTTCAGCTATAGCTGATTTGTCAGGTTGGTTTAGACGGATGTTCCTTTGATGCTCTTTGATGCGAGTTGCAATGGACCGGTTTGTTTGTCCAATGTAGATTTTTCCGCAAGTACATGGGACTTCATACACCCCAGGTTGTAGTGATGGGGACAATTTATCTTTGTTTAATGCTAAACGTTGACCAATTTTCGTCATAGTGCCGAAAACTGTTTTTATCTTGTGCTTGCGGAGAATCTTAGCAACGCGGTCAGTGGTGTTGTGAATATAAGGGAGGATCAGACAGTCTGTAGACAGGATCAGATAACTCGTGATCCAACCACTCGTGTATCCAATGCCACTGCTAAGCTTTTTAAACTGTCATCTATTCCAAAAGAAGAGGGAAGATGTCTTATTCCGAGAGATGCTGTTCCTCCGAGATTGTATGGTCTTCCAAAAATCCATAAGCAAGACGTCCCTCTTCGACCAATTGTTAGCACAATAGGTTCTCCAACTTACCCTCTTGCGCAATATCTCAGCAAGTTGCTTCAGCCACACTTGGGGCGCACACAGTCCTACATTAGGGATTCGACCCATTTCGTCGAAAAATTGTCAACCATCGCCGTTCAACCAAATGCTATTTTGGTGAGTTTTGATGTAGAGTCCTTGTTTACCAGAGTGCCGGTGGACTCGGTCATGTCACTCATCAAGGATTTGTTTCCTGAGGACATTGCCCGATTATTCCACCACTGCTTGTGTTCCAGTTATTTCTTGTGGGATGGTAAATATTACGAGCAGACTGATGGTGTGGCCATGGGAAGTCCACTCTCGCCTGTCGTGGCAAATTTTTTCATGGAACATTTTGAGGGGGAGGCGCTATCTTCGGCGTCTTTCAAACCTGTGATTTGGTGGAGGTATGTGGATGATACGTTCGTGGTGTGGGAGGAGGGTTCTGAGAAACTGAACCACTTTCTGAACCACCTAAATCAGCTGCATCCTTCAATCCACTTCACAATGGAGCTAGAGTCGGGTGGATGCTTACCTTTTTTGGATGTTCTTGTGAGGAGGAAGGCGGATGGCTCCATGGGGCACAGCGTCTACCGTAAGCCAACTCACACTAACCGGTATTTACATGCGGACTCCCACCATCACCCAGCACAAAAGCAAGGAATTATAACAACTCTAGCCAAAAGAGCGGAACGTATTTGTGAGGCATCAACTCTTCAGGAAGAGTTACATGCCTTACAAACCATCTTTAAGGGTAATGGCTATAATGAATCCACTATATATAGGTCCCTACATCCCAGAAGGAGGGATAGACAACCTTCTCAGAGCTCCGACGTGAGAGGAACTGCTTACCTCCCTTATATTCACAACACCACTGACCGCGTTGCTAAGATTCTCCGCAAGCACAAGATAAAAACAGTTTTCGGCACTATGACGAAAATTGGTCAACGTTTAGCATTAAACAAAGATAAATTGTCCCCATCACTACAACCTGGGGTGTATGAAGTCCCATGTGCTTGCGGAAAAGTCTACAATGGACAAACAAAACGGTCCATTGCAACTCGCATCAAAGAGCATCAAAGGAACATCCGTCTAAACCAACCTGACAAATCAGCTATAGCTGAACATGCCCTGTCTTCAGGGCACGATGTTTGTTTCAAGGATGCTCATGCGCTTGCCCTTGTTAAGCACAACTGGTCTAGAATTATAAGGGAGGCAGTTGAAATTCGTAAAAATCCCAATAATTTTAACAGAGACACTGGATATCAGCTAAGTGACACTTGGCTACCAGTTATTAAGGATCTAGGGAGATAGTTCCTCTCAGTCTCTCTGTTCTTCACATATTTAAAATTGTACATTTTCCCTCTAGGGCTCAGAGCCTGGATTTGATCTCCTTTGTTCGTCACTGGGGAGTTTCCATCTGTTTTTTCGCCGTTGACTGTATGACGTTAGGTATCGTTCAGATACACTTCCCTTTTGTTTATGTTTCCCTTTATATCCATCTAACCCTTCCCCCCCTCACCCCCTCCTCATTCTTCGACGAGTTTCTATATTTCCACACCGCCCCCTTTACCTTCTCGTTACTTACTAATCTGTCCGCCGTTCCACCATGGTCCATACAGTAATTTCTGGCAGCTGCTCTCTGGTGACGAACAGAGGAATTTATCTATATTTTTTGTAATCTCATTGATTTACTTTCTATGGCCACATTGTTTATTTCCATTGAAAAAGGAGGCAAGGTTTCTCCGAAACGTATGGTTTAAATTAAAAATACACACGGCATTAGCCCAAAAGCATGAATTATTCATATAATAATCCGGGCCGTGAAAGCCTTAATATGCAAATTAGAAACCTCTATGGGGAGGAAGTTGTTCGACAATCATCTAAATTTAGTAAGTTGAGGCGAAGAAGGAGCTCTCTCCTTTCATCGTTGTCCTTCTTTCTTAGATGCAGGGATCATAACATCATTCCCAACTGTGTAAAATTGAAGCAAACTATACACTCATAAAGCTATGAGAATTTATCAGCGCGCTAGCAAGGCACTCGTTATCGAGAGGATCCAGAACTCTCGTACTGAATTGGACGCAGTTTCCCGTGAGTTATTACACTTACATCTGCTTCTTAGTAGCATTCTCTCAGAGGAATTGTGGCTGTTCTTTGAACGTATCTCCGCTATTCAGGCCGAGAATAATTTTTGTCGGGCTGTAGATAGACAAAGAGCTAAGTTCCTTCGATTGTCCTCGAGACAAACAGCTCCTCGTACGGTTCTTGATACTAGTAAAGTTGTAGTCAATCTTTCTAATACCCCTTTAGATGACTATCAAACAACTTTACTAAGCAGAGGTCTCAACTTTGCTCTCGCACCCTCCAAAATTCCTACAGAGGAGTTGATCACATCCGTTGAGGCTGCCATCTACAATTTACCTCCAGATGAAGCTGAAGAAGTTAGACAAGAAAGTGTGAGGATATTAAGATCCTCTAAAGTACCCGCACCCAATTTAACTCGGGGTGAAAGAAAGGCATTGAAGGAACTAAGAAATAATGACACCATTTCTATTCTTCATGCTGACAAGGGAAATGCGACAGTGGTGATGGATACCGTTGAATATAAAAGTAAAATCTCGATTTTGTTATCTGATCCTGTCTACAGACTGTGCACTCGTGATCCAACCACTCGTGTATCCAATGCCACTGCTAAGCTTGTTAAACTGTCATCTATTCCAAAAGAAGAGGGAAGATGTCTTATTCCGAGAGATGCTGTTCCTCCGAGATTGTATGGTCTTCCAAAAATCCATAAGCAAGACGTCCCTCTTCGACCAATTGTTAGCACAATAGGTTCTCCAACTTACCCTCTTGCGCAATATCTCAGCAAGTTGCTTCAGCCACACTTGGGGCGCACACAGTCCTACATTAGGGATTCAACCCATTTCGTCGAAAAATTGTCAACCATCGCCGTTCAACCAAATGCTATTTTGGTGAGTTTTGATGTAGAGTCCTTGTTTACCAGAGTGCCGATGGACTCGGTCATGTCACTCATCAAGGATTTGTTTCCTGAGGACATTGCCCGATTATTCCACCACTGCTTGTGTTCCAGTTATTTCTTGTGGGATGGTAAATATTACGAGCAGACTGATGGTGTGGCCATGGGAAGTCCACTCTCGCCTGTCGTGGCAAATTTTTTCATGGAACATTTTGAGGGGGAGGCGCTATCTTCGGCGTCTTTCAAACCTGTGATTTGGTGGAGGTATGTGGATGATACGTTCGTGGTGTGGGAGGAGGGTTCTGAGAAACTGAACCACTTTCTGAACCACCTAAATCAGCTGCATCCTTCAATCCACTTCACAATGGAGCTAGAGTCGGGTGGATGCTTACCTTTTTTGGATGTTCTTGTGAGGAGGAAGGCGGATGGCTCCATGGGGCACAGCGTCTACCGTAAGCCAACTCACACTAACCGGTATTTACATGCGGACTCCCACCATCACCCAGCACAAAAGCAAGGAATTATAACAACTCTAGCCAAAAGAGCGGAACGTATTTGTGAGGCATCAACTCTTCAGGAAGAGTTACATGCCTTACAAACCATCTTTAAGGGTAATGGCTATAATGAATCCACTATATATAGGTCCCTACATCCCAGAAGGAGGGATAGACAACCTTCTCAGAGCTCCGACGTGAGAGGAACTGCTTACCTCCCTTATATTCACAACACCACTGACCGCGTTGCTAAGATTCTCCGCAAGCACAAGATAAAAACAGTTTTCGGCACTATGACGAAAATTGGTCAACGTTTAGCATTAAACAAAGATAAATTGTCCCCATCACTACAACCTGGGGTGTATGAAGTCCCATGTGCTTGCGGAAAAGTCTACAATGGACAAACAAAACGGTCCATTGCAACTCGCATCAAAGAGCATAAAAGGAACATCCGTCTAAACCAACCTGACAAATCAGCCCTGTCTTCAGGGCACGATGTTTGTTTCAAGGATGCTCATGCGCTTGCCCTTGTTAAGCACAACTGGTCTAGAATTATAAGGGAGGCAGTTGAAATTCGTAAAAATCCCAATAATTTTAACAGAGACACTGGATATCAGCTAAGTGACACTTGGCTACCAGTTATTAAGGATCTAGGGAGATAGTTCCTCTCAGTCTCTCTGTTCTTCACATATTTAAAATTGTACATTTTCCCTCTAGGGCTCAGAGCCTGGATTTGATCTCCTTTGTTCGTCACTGGGGAGTTTCCATCTGTTTTTTCGCCGTTGACTGTATGACGTTAGGTATCGTTCAGATACACTTCCCTTTTGTTTATGTTTCCCTTTATATCCATCTAACCCTCCCCCCCCTCACCCCCTCCTCATTCTTCGACGAGTTTCTATATTTCCACACCGCCCCCTTTACCTTCTCGTTACTTACTAATCTGTCCGCCGTTCCACCATGGTCCATACAGTAATTTCTGGCAGCTGCTCTCTGGTGACGAACAGAGGAATTTATCTATATTTTTTGTAATCTCATTGATTTACTTTCTATGGCCACATTGTTTATTTCCATTGAAAAAGGAGGCAAGGTTTCTCCGAAACGTATGGTTTAAATTAAAAATACACACGGCATTAGCCCAAAAGCATGAATTATTCATATAATAATCCGGGCCGTGAAAGCCTTAATATGCAAATTAGAAACCTCTATGGGGAGGAAGTTGTTCGACAATCATCTAAATTTAGTAAGTTGAGGCGAAGAAGGAGCTCTCTCCTTTCATCGTTGTCCTTCTTTCTTAGATGCAGGGATCATAACATCATTCCCAACTGTGTAAAATTGAAGCAAACTATACACACTCATAAAGCTATGAGAATTTATCAGCGCGCTAGCAAGGCACTCGTTATCGAGAGGATCCAGAACTCTCGTACTGAATTGGACGCAGTTTCCCGTGAGTTATTACACTTACATCTGCTTCTTAGTAGCATTCTCTCAGAGGAATTGTGGCTGTTCTTTGAACGTATCTCCGCTATTCAGGCCGAGAATAATTTTTGTCGGGCTGTAGATAGACAAAGAGCTAAGTTCCTTCGATTGTCCTCGAGACAAACAGCTCCTCGTACGGTTCTTGATACAGTAAAGTTGTAGTCAATCTTTCTAATACCCCTTTAGATGACTATCAAACAACTTTACTAAGCAGAGGTCTCAACTTTGCTCTCGCACCCTCCAAAATTCCTACAGAGGAGTTGATCACATCCGTTGAGGCTGCCATCTACAATTTACCTCCAGATGAAGCTGAAGAAGTTAGACAAGAAAGTGTGAGGATATTAAGATCCTCTAAAGTACCCGCACCCAATTTAACTCGGGGTGAAAGAAAGGCATTGAAGGAACTAAGAAATAATGACACCATTTCTATTCTTCATGCTGACAAGGGAAATGCGACAGTGGTGATGGATACCGTTGAATATAAAAGTAAAATCTCGATTTTGTTATCTGATCCTGTCTACAGACTGTGCACTCGTGATCCAACCACTCGTGTATCCAATGCCACTGCTAAGCTTGTTAAACTGTCATCTATTCCAAAAGAAGAGGGAAGATGTCTTATTCCGAGAGATGCTGTTCCTCCGAGATTGTATGGTCTTCCAAAAATCCATAAGCAAGACGTCCCTCTTCGACCAATTGTTAGCACAATAGGTTCTCCAACTTACCCTCTTGCGCAATATCTCAGCAAGTTGCTTCAGCCACACTTGGGGCGCACACAGTCCTACATTAGGGATTCAACCCATTTCGTCGAAAAATTGTCAACCATCGCCGTTCAACCAAATGCTATTTTGGTGAGTTTTGATGTAGAGTCCTTGTTTACCAGAGTGCCGGTGGACTCGGTCATGTCACTCATCAAGGATTTGTTTCCTGAGGACATTGCCCGATTATTCCACCACTGCTTGTGTTCCAGTTATTTCTTGTGGGATGGTAAATATTACGAGCAGACTGATGGTGTGGCCATGGGAAGTCCACTCTCGCCTGTCGTGGCAAATTTTTTCATGGAACATTTTGAGGGGGAGGCTATATCTTCGGCGTCTTTCAAACCTGTGATTTGGTGGAGGTATGTGGATGATACGTTCGTGGTGTGGGAGGAGGGTTCTGAGAAACTGAACCACTTTCTGAACCACCTAAATCAGCTGCATCCTTCAATCCACTTCACAATGGAGCTAGAGTCGGGTGGATGCTTACCTTTTTTGGATGTTCTTGTGAGGAGGAAGGCGGATGGCTCCATGGGGCACAGCGTCTACCGTAAGCCAACTCACACTAACCGGTATTTACATGCGGACTCCCACCATCACCCAGCACAAAAGCAAGGAATTATAACAACTCTAGCCAAAAGAGCGGAACGTATTTGTGAGGCATCAACTCTTCAGGAAGAGTTACATGCCTTACAAACCATCTTTAAGGGTAATGGCTATAATGAATCCACTATATATAGGTCCCTACATCCCAGAAGGAGGGATAGACAACCTTCTCAGAGCTCCGACGTGAGAGGAACTGCTTACCTCCATTATATTCACAACACCACTGACCGCGTTGCTAAGATTCTCCGCAAGCACAAGATAAAAACAGTTTTCGGCACTATGACGAAAATTGGTCAACGTTTAGCATTAAACAAAGATAAATTTTCCCCATCACTACAACCTGGGGTGTATGAAGTCCCATGTGCTTGCGGAAAAGTCTACATTGGACAAACAAAACGGTCCATTGCAACTCGCATCAAAGAGCATCAAAGGAACATCCGTCTAAACCAACCTGACAAATCAGCTATAGCTGAACATGCCCTGTCTTCAGGGCACGATGTTTGTTTCAAGGATGCTCATGCGCTTGCCCTTGTTAAGCACAACTGGTCTAGAATTATAAGGGAGGCAGTTGAAATTCGTAAAAATCCCAATAATTTTAACAGAGACACTGGATATCAGCTAAGTGACACTTGGCTACCAGTTATTAAGGATCTAGGGAGATAGTTCCTCTCAGTCTCTCTGTTCTTCACATATTTAAAATTGTACATTTTCCCTCTAGGGCTCAGAGCCTGGATTTGATCTCCTTTGTTCGTCACTGGGGAGTTTCCATCTGTTTTTTCGCCGTTGACTGTATGACGTTAGGTATCGTTCAGATACACTTCCCTTTTGTTTATGTTTCCCTATATATCCATCTAACCCTCCCCCCCTCCCCCCCCTACTCATTCTTCGAGGAGTTTCTATATTTCCACACCGCCCCCTTTACCTTCTCGTTACTTACTAATCTGTCCGCCGTTCCACCATGGTCCATACAGTAATTTCTGGCAGCTGCTCTCTGGTGACGAACAGAGGAATTTATCTATATTTTTTGTAATCTCATTGATTTACTTTCTATGGCCACATTGTTTATTTCCATTGAAAAAGGAGGCAAGGTTTCTCCGAAACGTATGGTTCAAATTAAAAATACACACGGCATTAGCCCAAAAGCATGAATTATTTATATAACAATTGTGATATTAATAATTTATACATCTTAACGACCTCTGGAATTCACGATATTGAACCTCCTCACTTAATACTCTTGAAACGATACTCTGATAAGTATAAACTATCGTGCATACATTTAATAAAAATACTACATCTCATCTTCACACATCTGGGTCCGACTTTAATCGAAGAATGAATATTATGACTACAACGTGACATGATATTACTCCTCGTAAGTAATTTATCACAACATCATATCTATGTGTTTGTGTCCAACAAGAATCTATCACGACGAGGGTATCAAACGATAACTACCCTAACGTCGGATGATAAATAATATTCCAAGAAGATTCTAGCTTCAAATAAATTAAATGACTGAAATTTCAAAGCTTTCTTCAATAAAAACATACAGTTAGTCATATTCGTATTCTCTTCATTCAGAATGAATGTCTATGAGTTCTGACGATAATAATCGTGTCCACGTTAAATGTTTCTTTTCCACAATGTGACATGATATTTCACAATATATCAATACCAAGATCTTCTTTCTTGAGGTTTCTTCTCGACGGATAAAATGCCCAAATTAAACTAATTAAAATTAATTTAATGGGTAACATAGACGAAAATGTCTATCACCTGTATTCAAAATGAATACAAAAACGTCGAAAATAAATTACTGTTCCTTAAAGGAAATGACAAAATCTTGTTCCTCAAACAAGGAAATAATCTCAGTTCAGAAACTGGATTCCTAACAAACGAAGATAATAGCATCGCTAGACGATCACTATAATAAATTTCGAAGAATAAAAATGCTATACATGGAGTACATAAATACTGTATCGAAGAATGGATAAAGGGTTTGCTCAGTAAATGTCACTACAAGCTCTAACTACAAGGTTAGTGAACACTGCTACCTGGTCTCGAAGTCTAGAAGATCAAGATAGAGTATAACAAAATACTCTGATGTTACATCTCCCAAAGATCTGGGCTGGATCCTAGTTCGTCTCCACGAACTCGTGACCTCAGGAAAGGACCGAATTCCCCCACTGGAAACAGCAAGCTCCGACCGGAATCGAACTGCGGGCCTCCAATCATCATATTCATTTTGACCGGGATAACCCTGGACCTCTTGAAAATCTTGATGCTTCTTCTATCTCCGTCACAGCACAGTCTCATTATAACAGTGAGTAGCGTCGAAAGTTCTGCTTTCCACTTCAAAATGCATTTGAAGAGAAAGTCTTGGACCTCACTTGTATAACGAACATTCATGTAGATGGAATCTGAACATCGTTCTGTAGTCTCTGATGTTAATGTTGAGCTCATGTTTGACCAGAATGCACTAGAATGGAGTCTCATGATTGCTCACTAAGTAGACATTCACGAACAGTCTCCTCTAACAAAGCTCCATCGCTGCCTATATTGCTGCTATCTGCCTATACTCCTGGCGCACATAATAATCTAGTCCATAATAATCTTCATAATGCTAGACTGAATATTGTTCTTCACTATGGAATACATCTCCATCCTAAGTGTTGTAATATAGTTCCACACAAGCAATAGTAATACACACTCGTACCCACGGGTGGCTGTTGCCTGAGCTGCAGTTGCTCGGACAAAGTGTCGTATCGCGCTGGAGGAAAACACTTTTCGCGCGCTTCACAAAACTGCTTATTTCCAAACTTCTGTAAGTTTGCAATATACAGTATCTGCTCGTCAGCTACAATACGTAGTTGAAATGAATTCTCTGAAGTCGATCAGACCAAAGTTAATGCGGTAAATGTAAACCTCGCAACTTCACCTAGATTCAAGGCACGGTCGTCTCCTGATTCCTCTCTCGCTCAAGCCTTGTCTCCACGGGTCACCTTCTACTAGACCGGTGAAACACTCGGAACTCCTTTCTACTCCAATTTCACACGTCTGACCTCTTCGACGTTCAGATACACAAGAGCCTCGGTGCTTGGCGTCTCCCCTCCAAGTCTACCGATTTTAGCCGCCTTTTCGAGTTCCCTCTCGAATTTGCGCGGGCTCTAGCAAATCGCTTATTTCTTCCAATAGCGACCTGCTATTGACTTATAAAATATTTCCAATGTTTTATTATAATATATTCTTCTCTTTTCCAATATGTAAATTCATTCTTTAAGGGCTTAAATGAATTAAATATCCATAAAAAGTTAGTTGCTGGAACTCCCGCCTTCTCGAAAACTTCTTCCTATTGGCTGTAAGCTCATATCCAATGGGATAATTTATAACAATATCTAAACAAATCCTGGGAATATTCACTGTTGCTAGGTCGATTCCAAGCTTCTGGAAACTTCCATTGCGCAATACTATCACGTAACGGAATTTCCCTCCTAGCTCGACGTCGCCTCACGACTGGTTTCTGCCAAGTTCCAGCCATCATATTCCTTGGTTAAATTTTATCATGGGCTTCGAAAAAAATGTATTATTCCCATTTTCATCCCTTATAATTCATTTTACGGGGGCAGTACCTTCCCTTCCAAGCCAAGATTCAGCTACTATGGGGAAGGGTGGTAGTCTGGCAAAGAAGGAAATAATGAGTTTCCTTTGTATCTTTCCAAAGGAGTTTGTTTTAAACAAATATTTTGAAGAATACAAATAGTTTGAATTGGCCGTGATGTTTTAATTCTTGAAATTATAGAATTTTTAAAAAGGTACCGAATGTTTCCAAGAAGGATAGGGATGAAGCAATTATACCCTTGAGAATAATTTTGGTAAGAGCACCAATAGTTGCATTTAGGAACTTCTAAATTTAAACAGGATCACGAGGAAGAATGGGGCAAGTTACCCTTTCGTGAAACCTGTATTAAAGATATTATTGAAAGGTTTGGTAGACAATAACCAATTCTTGTGCTAGCAAGAAAAGAAATAGATTAATAAGCAGTTTCTAACTGCTGATATTGAAACAGATTGAATAAATGATACGTGGAGAAAATTGGGAGGGCGCCTATAGTTTGGCGAGGCCTCGTTGCAAAATACATACATTTAAAGATTAACCAAATTTGTTAGTAAAGAGGGGTTGAGGAAGAGGAAATAGGAACTTTGTAGAGAAAGTTTTTGGCCTATTTTATTTATTTCGGACGAGCGCGACGCGGATGAGAAATCGAACGAGCACTGTTTCACTATAGTCTATTGACGTTGCTGAAAAGTTCACTATTGTAGCAAAGAAAGTTTATAGCAAGGAAAGTTATTGCGATGGTGAAAAATAACTAGTTGCACTAGGTTTGCGGGAGTCTATTGAGTTGAAAAACGTGTAGGTTATAGTTGAATGCAGCAGAAAAGTTCCAACGGAGGAAGAAAAAATTGGGTGTTGATTAGCAGTTCATAAGGAAGATTCCTTAATTTGAAAAAGTATTCCCATATGTGAGTGGAAAATACTAGAAGGTTTGACTTATAGATGAATTGTTTAGCATGGAAAGTTCCAGACCAATCATGACGGTTGAAATGGAAATAAAAGTCCAGCGGTGGAACGAGCTAAGCTTTCTACAGACAGTGGGTAATTTAATGATGTCCCACGTTGTGAGAAATTATCTCAGTTAATAAGCATAAGAAATGCTGCTTCATATTAAGATTAACTTGGATAGACAAAGCCCAACCTCGAAAATCCCGCGAAGATGGCTATTGCCCACATTTAGATATATCACACTGTGTTGGACTTGGACTCAAAATGTCAACAGAACAGTGAAGTGAATTCAAATATCCTATGTATTTATTCTTTGTAAATAGACAGGGCATTTTGCCAAATCCCTGTGGGCATCAGTTATGAAAATGGCTAAAGCAGAAGCATGGTGTACTGTATTTAAAGTGAAAGAATAAATTATGTTTTGTAAGTGGAAAGAATAAGACGGGTAGTCCTATTTCAGTTCCTAAAATAGTGGTGACCCCGACGTGATTAATAACGCAGATATTGGTAAGTCTCGATCTGGTTATATTCATAAATTTTAACAATGGAAGTGCTTGTAAAGAGACGAAAACCTGTGAGAACGAGGTTCACTAAGAATTATGATGACCTGTTGCAAGTATTAAATGATGAAGAAAATTGTAAAGAAGAAAATGTAAGAAGCAAATTAACAACTCTGGAACGGTTAACTACCGACTTGCATAACCTCAATGAACAGGTGGCGGCATTAATGTTAGAAAACAGTGATCAATCTGAAGGTGAATTTGAACGAGAATACGAGAGTGTAGAGAAGTTCAATGAGGACATGGATTGTGCACGTGTGAAAGTAGAACAATTTATTGTGAGGCAACATACCGGTGTCCAAATCACAAACAATGGGCAGTCGGTCATTTCTTTCCCAAACTCCAGCAGACGAAAACTTAGGTTACCCAAAATTGAATTAAAGAAGTTCAGTGGGGATATAAAAGACTATCTTGGCTTTTGGAGCCAATTTAGGCGAATTCACGAGGACGGGGATTTGGAAAATGAGGACAAATTCCAGTACCTGATTCAGGCTACCACAGAAGGCTCAAGAGCTCGGGAGATTGTCGATAGCTTCCCTTCCACTGCGGAGAACTATAATAAGGCTATAGAGATCCTGAAGAATAGATTTGGAAAAGAAGAGTTGCTTATCGAATATTATGTAAGAGAACTCCTGTCACTAGTGATAAAGAATGCCACTGAAGACAGAGGAAAGCGTGACACAGCTCGCCTCTATGATAATCTAGAATCTCACCTGCGTGCTTTAGAGTCAATTGGTATGACTTCAGACAAATATGCTGCCATGCTCTCAGGGCCGTGGAGAGCGGCGACGGGCCCTGGGGCTGGAATCTCCCGGGCCCCCCTCTTAAACCAAATTCTGTAAAATCATCGCAAATTTGCACAAACTGATGTTGCACATTTTTTATTTGCACTAAATGTTCATCATGAAATCAATTACAAGAACATAAAGAGCCAGCAAGCAAGCAAGCAATAGTAAAAATAATAGTAATAATAATAATAATAATTGTAGCATGCTGAACTGCAATGCCCAAGATTGCGGGTTTAAACCCGGCCGAAGTCGTCGGATTGTTGAGAGCGTTAAAATCCTTCAGTATGCCTTTATTCGGAGGGGAAGTAAAGCCGGCGGGCCCATGTCATAGATTTATGGCATATAAAAGAACCTACCACTACAATTGGTAGTGTGTAGCCAAAATGTGCAGGTTATTTGGTTAGAAATGCTCTATCAAGTTTCAACGTTACGCGCTGGGTCTCAGTGACAGTGGCGTCTGGTAGCCAAAGTTGGAACTACTTGAAATTGAACTTGTAGGGAGCCCTCGGGCGTTCAATTGAAATGTCCTGATATGACCATTGGCTGCAATTCATATATGATAATAATATTTCAATGAATATTCCACTAAATCCAGGCTATATTTATTATCACAAGCAGAGCGTGAATTACTATCCATATACAGTACATAAGTTAATGCTGGTATGTAAAATTTACAACATTGCAAGTGGAGGAATGCATCCAAAATTATTTGCAAATTCAATGTTTATACCTCACAAGCGCGTACTAATGCATTATTTTCAATTAACAAAAATTAATATCAGATTAAAGCCATTGAAAACTAGGTACCGTAATAATTTTCATTTGTATGTCTACCCCTTATTATTCCCGTTTACCAACGGGGTCGGGGATGAGATGCGTTGGAAGACCTTGTGGCGATGGTTTTTACGGCCGGATGCCCTTCCTGACGCCAACCTCAGGAGAGGAGTTAATGAGAGATGAAATGAATGATGGTGAATGAAACTGGGCAAGGATGAGGAAGGAAGCGGCCGTGGCCTGTCAGAAGGCACCGTCCCAGCATTTGCCTGGTGTTGAAAATGGGAAACCACGGAAAACCATTTCAAGGACGACCGACGGTGGGGCTCGAACCCACGCGTCTACCGAGTCAGCAGAGAGCTTGGCCCCATGGCCTAATGCTGCGCTTTAGCCAGCGTAGCCACTACTGTCGGTACCGTAATAATTTTTCATTAAATTCACTATATTGTTTTGGCATTTGACAAATCTAAATTTGTCTCGATGAGGTAACACTGTAAGCATGCACAGTGTTCAGATTTAAAGTTCCGCAGATCCTCTTACATATCAAAAATTTTAGAACTTCAGTGATACTTCTAAAATCAATATGCTCGTTTGACGAACACAAATTTGAAAAAGTTGCATTTACCGGACCAGTAATTGCATCGCTTTTACAGTATTTAACTTTGGAAAAATACTCACATTGAAAAAAGCAGTTGTCCATGAACTCGGAAACAGGTGGGTTAGAATTCCACCGTCGGTGATTCTATGCTTATTTTCCATGATTCATCGTTTTAACCCGTACTTTCATTTCCTCCTCAATTCCATCCCTACGTCATAAGACCCATTAATCAACAGGAAGTTCATCTCACTGAACTGCATGTTAAAAGAGGTGGAAAGGGTATACTGTACACCGTGCGGTACTACGACCTCTGTGACATATGACGTAATCTCTTTTCATAATGAAAACAGGATTTTTATAAAAAGTCAAGACGTATTTTAAAATACATTTTACATATAGTGTTTTTATGTTGACATTCTTAAAATTTGCTGCCCTTGAAGAGTCACGCCCTTGGGTCTAAGCCTAAACACTGATAAGTGTTTTGGTTGAACGGCGATCACACATCTTTGTACATTAAACAAAGCAAAATATATTTTCATAATTAACCACAGGTATACAGTACTCATACTTAAGTTATTATGTGCTATCAGTAGATTGCAGCTGATCAGTGATTGTTTTCAGAAAAGAAGAAAATGTGAATTTGAACTATATTTTGTAATTGGCAGTAAGTGGATTTCTTATAATTTAATAATGCTTTGCAGTAAGCAAAACTAGAGCCAGGTTTTCGTAAACATCCTCTATCCTATCTATGACTGGTGACCATCATGGGAGGATTTAAGCCAAGATTATGGGGGAGTGGACACACCGGAGATCTTGGGGTATGGAATATCACCAAGTTCAGAGTGGGGTCCGGGGGCCCTCCTCCGGGAAAGTTTGCAAAAATTAGGTCCAAATTATTGAGTTATAAGATAGTCATAATTTTTGGGATATTTTGGAGTAAAAAATTTGATGACCATTGCCATTTAGGGGCTATAGAAAAAAACTCTCCGCTATTCAAGTAAAAGCTCTCACATCTTCGAGTAATAACCCGCGGTGTAGCTCACCAATGACCGTGATGGGGGCCTACAGCAATTCTACAGATCGGAGGTTCGAATCCGGGTGCTGATAGCGGCAATCCTGAGTTTGGTGTTTCACACGCCCTCCAGACCAATGCCGTGGCAGTACCTTATTTCAAGTCCAGATACACCTACCCTACTCTTAACCCTAATAATTACAGTAATAGTCGCGACGGCCAACGCATTCCCAGTCGGCAACTAAGAATACGACATGCGATTTATCATGTCAGAGAGGCCATAGCACAGGACATTGTATATCCCGCTTTTCGTCCAGCAGTTGATGGTTTTAAGAGGGTCTAAGTTTTTACTCTCCAAGACAAATAGTTACAACAATGTTGCGACTAGCTTCCACACAATTCGCACATATTTTGGTTTTCTATTTTGTTCGCTTCACTAATATTTGTGAAAACTACTGCATTACAGTCAACTTCATTCAATAACGTGGAGTCCTTCAGAAACAAACCGTAAAACTAACGCATCAGCAAATACTGAATTATATCTACAGTACTATTTGATGCAAACCAACCCCAACCTAGTGCCAATGGTTCATTGCCCGCCAGTGATACTAAACCAACTAGCTACCAAGTACACGGGTTGAATGTTGCAAGCCTCTAAATGAATTAACATCTGTAACGACAAACAGGCCTTTTTATTAACTGTTAAGTAAGACTGCGAATAACACTGCAGTCGGGAAGCCAAATCCTGCATTCCTGCTGCAGCTTCGTCAGGGCCCGGAGTCATTTCTAAGTCGTAGATAAAGAGAGCAATTAATTTTATGTTTAACGGTAGTGACAAGTTAAAGCGTATCACAAAAGGGCTTCATTCGCAAGGGAAAATATCTCTTCGCGTCCTGAAATATAAGTGCTTTGCACATCCTCCTAGGACGCCGGGCCCCCCTGGGAGGGTCGGGCCCCTGGGCACCAGCCCTGCCTGTCCCCCCCTCTCGTCGGGCCTGCATGCTCTTTCCGCTCGTGGAGTACTGCATCCCTGAAGATATTTTTAGGGTGTGGCTGAGAAATCCAATGACAATTGATAATGAAGAGGGCGGAAGCAAAATCTATGGAGACCGGTTGAAGCACTTAATGCTATTCCTCAGGAAGGAAGTTGAAGGCGAAGAAAGAATTTCTTTGGCGAAAGCGGGCTTCAGACTGAGTGAGGTTAGTCCACAAAGATATAAGAAGAAGCAGCAACCTGATAAAATTGTACCTACTGCAACAGACTTGTTCTCCGGTGAGCAGAAGAAGTATAAATTGACGTGTGTGTTCTGCGGAAAACCACACGAGAGTAAGGAGTGTTTTCAAGCACAGAGGTTGTCTCTAAGTGAGAAGGAGGACATGTTAAAGAGAAATAAGGGATGTTTCGTCTGTCTGAAGCCAGGACATCGTGCTAAAGATTGTAAAGGTAAAGTGAGCTGAATTGTCTGTTCTAAGAAGCATTGCACCATCATGTGTCCACAGCTGGAAGTCAAGCAAAAGGACCAAAAATGCGAGGAAAAGACAGAACAAAACCAGAACACCTCGCTTTTAAGTCAGTGCTCCTCGGATGTAGTTCTTCTGACCCTGCTAGTGAATCTTGAGGCCTATGGGAGGAGACGGACCGTAAGAGCACTCATCGATACCGGTTCACAGCGGTCATACATATTGAAAAGTACTGCGCGGGAAATGGGTTATCAACCAGCCAAATCAGAAGTCGTGGTACATGCCTTATTTGGAGGGGGTTCATCCAAGAAAATGGAGCACCAATGTTATGATGTTCTCTTGAAGAGTTTGGTAGATAACTATTCGTGCATAATTCAAGTTTTAGACCAACCAATAATATGTGGGTCAATCTCACGGCCATATTTAAGTGCATAGAAAGAGTCAAGGCAACTTTCATGAAAAAAGTCCTGTGTATCTCAAAGTATAGCCCATCGCGACTGTGTTATGAAATGTCAAGAGAGACCTTCTACATCGACGATTTAAGGTGTCAACTATTGCTCCCATCTACCGCCCAGTACGAGGACCTTCTAAAAGAGCTCAAAACGAAGAGGATGCAAATATGGAGTGACTTTTATTTAACAGCCGCAATGACGTCCGATGAGTGGAAGGGTCCATGTTACGACCTGAGACATACAATCACTCGTTTCGCAATACATGGATTCCATTTCAAGTTATGCAAAATGGAAGGGTATCATGAGCCTAGTATGAAATGCATTTGCAAATTGTGTGGAAGTGTCTGTGAAAGGTATCATGCCATGACATGCGGACGGAGGGTTGAGTCACTTAATAGCTTTTGTTGTCAATGACAGTTGAATGTGATCTTGAATATTTTGGGTTTTTATTATTATTATTTTTATATTGCCTCATGGCCATTGGCTGCAATAAATACCTTTATATTTAAGTACTTGCATGGGAGAATTGAGGAGGAAGGGGATTCACCTCACAGCTGTCGGAGCTGGACAGCCACCAATTGAAATCCTGATAGGATCGGATGCACTAGGAAAGCTGTACACTGGAACTGTAAAAGAATTAGAGTGTGGACTCACTGCTGTGCAAACTAAATTAGGCTGGGTCGTAATGGGCAAAGTGATGGACAAGTCTGGCACAAATACCCATGCTGCCATGATAACTACCCTTTTGACTCACACTAGTCATCTACCGGACCTATGGAAGTTGGATGCCCTGGGAATTTTGGATCCATGTGAAAGCCAAACAATTGAGGAAATCGAGATCACTTCAAGAGAACTGTGAAGAGGGATCCTGAGGGAAGGTATGAGGTTAGTTTTCCCTGGTTGGATGGTCGGGAAGAGCTACCTGATAACAGAGTGGTAGCTGAGAAGAGATTAATAGTTACAACCACGAAACTTGAAGAGGCAGAGAAGTTTGATGACTATGATGCAGTATTGAAAAACTGGTTGAATGAGGGCGTGGTAGAAGTGGTTCAAGATGACGAGCAACAGAAACGTGGGCACTATCTTCCGCATCGGGGAGTCTTCAAAGACAATTCAACGACAAGTGTGAGGCCAGTCTTTGATGCGTCCTGCAAGCAGAAAGGGGGCTGCTCTTTAAATGACTGTTTGGCAAAAGGACCGAACTTGCTGGATTTAATCCCCAAGATTTTGCTCAAGTTTCGACAAGGGAAAATTGGTGTCATTTCCGATATCAAGCAGGCCTTCCTACAAATCTCTGTGGACGAACAAGACCGTGACTGTCTGCGATTTCTCTGGTGGGAAAATATCAAAGAGAAGAAGGTAAAAATATTGAGACATCGTAGAGTTGTTTTTGGAGTAAACTGCAGCCCATTCCTCCTGGGAGCAGTTATCCAGCATCACTTGAGTCAGTATGAACCGCCATTAAAAGGAGTGGCTGAAACACTGAAGGACTCGTTTTATGTTGACAATTGTGTCACGTCTGCCAATTCAGAAGAGGAGCTGCATACATTTGTTGGACAAGCTACTGAAATAATGGCTGAAGGGAAGTTTGACCTGCGAGGTTGGGAGCATACAGCCTTATGCACCGAAGGTACTGCCAAACCGTCACCAGTCCTTGGACTACTGTGGATAAGGTAGAAGATAAGTTGTACTGCGATGTCAGTGGGATAAGCTACCTCAAAGAGCAATTACAAGAAGAAATATCTTATCCACAGCGCAGAGAGTCTTCGATCCAATAGGCTTCACCTCTCCTGTTACTCTTTGCCCTAAAATACTTCTCCAAGAAAGCTGGATCGCAAATTAGGCTGGGACGCTGAACTTCCAGAAGAGATGTCCCACAAATTTAAGAGATGGGTTGAGGACCTTCCAATTTTATCGGATGTAAGAATCCCAAGATTGACTTCAATGAAGGAGACAGACTCGTGTGAGCTACATGTCTTTTGCGACGCATCAAAGTCATCCTATGCAGCCGTGGTGTTCTTGAGATGTGAAGACAGCAGGAGAGTGTCGGTTCAGTTGTTGCAAGCTAAATCTAGGATTTCACCTTTGAAAAAGATCACAATTCCAAGGTTAGAACTGCTCGCTTGATGTATTGGGACTCGTTTAGCTACACATGTGAGGAAAGGTCTTGACACGGAGGACTTAAAGGAATATCACTGGACTGACTCTGCCACCGCATTACACTGGATTACCCAAGATGGACAGTGGGGAACATTTGTTAGAAATAGGGTGAAGGAAATTTGTAGTAGTTCCAATGTTCAAGACTGGAGGCACATTCCTGGCCATGAAAACACTGCTGATCTACTATCAAGAGGCTGTAGTGCGAAAAAACTGTTAGAATCCCGATGGTGGGAGGGACCGAGCTGGCTTAAGCTCTCCGTAGAGAACTGGCCCAAGTCTGAATCAATGGCGAAGGACGACGACATAGATCAGGAAAGGAAGAGAGTTGCGATATCGTTAACTGTTGCCACACAAGAGGAGGCATGGTATTTGAATTATTTCTCGTCTTATACGAAGATTGTACGAATGATGGCCTGGATGCTACGGTTCATTCATAATGTTCGAGTTAAAAAGGATAAGCATCTCGATTCTGAACTGTCCACCCACGAAGTAATGCATGCAGAAAGACGCCTTTTGAAGTTTGTACAAAATGACATGTTTATGAAGAAAGAGAAGATGGACTTCAAATCCTTGTGTACTCTAGAAGATGAGGACGGACTGCTGAGAATCAAGACAAAGATTGTGAGAAGAAAAGATGATGCAGATTTCAGATTCCCCATTCTGTTGCCATCAGTTCATAAAGTAACACATCTGTTGGTTATGGAAGAAAATATGAAAGCCTCTCATGCAGGAGTGCAAATTCTGCTATCTATCATAAGAGAACGATTCTGGATTGTCAAAGGGCGGAAGACTCTGCGCAGCATTCTTTCCAAATGTGTGAGATGTAAACGGTTTGAAGCAAAACGTATTGAATCAGTACCTGTGGAACTTCCTGAAAATCGGGTGAGAGAAGCCAGTGCATTTGAAGTAGTAGGAATCGATCTAGCGGGTCCATTGCACTTGAAGAATAGTGCCAAGTCTTGGATAGTGATCTTCACCTGTGCAGTCTTCAGAGCGGTTCATTTTGAACTGGTTACTTCTCTTTCGGTATCCAGCTTCATTTTGGCACTGAGAAGATTTATTTCCAGACGGGGTAGACCACATGTCGTCTATAGTGACATCGGGACAAATTTTCATGGAACGGAGAACTTACTCAAAGCACTTGACTGGGATAAGGTAGTAAAGGAAACTGCCATTTCAAGAATTGAATGGAGATTCAATCCACCCACAGCAGCTTGGTGGGGTGGGTGGTGGTAGCGATTGATTCAAACACTTAAGATGTTGGTGCGACTCGTACTTGGGCGTGCATGTGTGGAATATGATGAAATGTTGACCATTTTGATTGACTGTGAAGCTGTTGTTAATTCACGACCACTAACTTATCTGTCTGAAGATCAGAATGACTTGGTGCCTTTGACGCCTGCAATATTTTGAATAAAGCACATTATAGCTATTATGTTTTGGATAACGGATATTATAACTCTTTAATATGCACACACATCTGAATCTACATCTTAACACAATGAACAACTTACAACTAACATTGTCACAGAGTAAAAGCATATATACACTCCGACCAAGTTCCATAGAGGACATAAACTAGATACATAATAGTCTCCCCCACTTATATAAAAACAAATAAAAGGAACTATTCATATTCATTTGGGCACATAGTCTTGCAGATACTGAGGAGGTCGCCTGTCTCTGGCTGATCTTCTTAAATAATTATCAGCAGGTGGTGGAAGGCTGTTTCGATCAGGGCGTTCATCTGGTTGCACGATGGTCTGCCTTGTATCATCTGAAGTGTGGGTTGCAGGAGGAATATCCTCATTTTCTAGTCTTGACTGGGTTGGTGTTGGTATGTTTGGAACACCACGCACAGGAGGATTTGTTGGAGCAAAAGTGACATGCTTATCTTTCTTTGGCACGAGAGTCGATAATAACTGGTCAACATGCCGCTTTAAAATTCGTCCCGAATCCAATTTCACATCATAGTGACGCTGGCCGAGTTTAGTTTGTATAACACCAAACTGCCAAATATCACGGTTTTTCTGGTGAATCCGGACTTGCACTCTCTCTCCCACTTTGAAAGAGCGAACAGGGGGTGAGAAACTGGATGTAGTCAAGCTCTTTTGGTTTGGACGTAGAGCATCCAACCGGATACGTAGCCGACGTTTCAAATATAGTTCAGCTGGAGACTGTCCACATGCCAATGGCGTTGCTCTGTATTGAAACAAGATGTTCTGTAACTTAGTCGATAATGGTGCCGGGTCATTTACAGCAGCACGAAGTCGCCTCTTCAAAGTTTGGATGTTTCTCTCAGCTAGCCCATTGGTTGCTGGGTGCCCTGGTGCAATATATTTCTGAAAAATCCCTCTCTCCTTGCAATAGGATCTGAATACATCACTCGTGAAGATAGTGGCATTATCTGACACAAGGACATTCGGGTACCCATGTACGGTGAAGATATTGTCAAGCAGACTGATAGTAGTTGCAGTGGATGGAGCGTCTTTCACCATTCGTACTTCGACCCACTTGGATTTCGCGTCAACACACATCAAGAAATGGTGGTTATCAAATGGCCCCGCATAGTCAATGTGTATGCGTTCCCAATTTTCTTCTGGTTCATCCCAGGGGTGTATTGGAGCTTTTGGTGGATTTGAACGAGTCTGTGCGCACTCTTCACAAGATTTGATAAGCTTCTCAATGTCTTTGTCTAATTGCGGCCAGTAGACATATCGTCTTGCTAACTGTTTTGTTTTCACAATGCCGAGGTGTGTTAAATGTAACTCTTCCAATATTTTTCTTTGTAGTTTCTTTGGGATAACAATTCGATCTTGACGGAATAGAATACCATTTTCAACTGTATATGGTTCATCCAAGGATTGAGTTTGAAGACGTTGCAGGGTGGCACTAAGTTCTGGGTCTAACATAGTCTCATCACGGATAGTTTCGTACGTAATGGCTTCACTTGACACTTGAAGAATCGTTTCAGCACAGAGTTGTGAAACTTCTGCATTTATTGATGTTTCAATGTTTGGCGAGGTAGATGCAACAGGGGCTCGGGATAGGCAGTCAACATTTTCGTTATCTTTCCCTTTTTTCACTCTTACCGTGTAGTCAAACCCGGAGAGAAACGATGCATATCTTAGGAGCCTTGCGGATGTCATTTGTGGCAGGCCCTTGTTCTGATGAAAAATACGAGACAGAGGTTCATTGTCTGTCACAAGAATGAAATTTCTTGCAAAAATATAGTTGTAGAAGTGTGTTGTGGCGAAAATTATTGCCAGCGCTTCCCGGTCAAGCTGACTGTAATTACATTCTGCTGGTGTTAGGGCACGAGATGCATAGGCGATGGGTCTTTCTTGGCCATCCATCTCATGACTTAATACTGCTCCAACACCAGTAGGACTGGCATCGGTTGACAAGATGATAGGCAGTGATGGGTTGAATGGGGTAAGGACACGTTCACTACATAACTCGGACTTGAGATTCAAGAAAGCTGCTTCACAGGCTGCAGACCAGAAAAACCGTTCACCTTTCCGCAATAACTGCCGTAATGGGTGGGACTTCGTTGAAAAATTAGGAATGAACTTTGCATAATAAGTCACCATACCAAGGAAGCGTCTCACTTCTTCATTGTTTTTAGGGCGTGGCATTTGTGACACAGCTTGAACTTTCTCTGGTGACTTGCGGATCTCATTATATGATACAATATGCCCTAGGTAGTCTATGTTTTCCTTGAAAAATGAGCATTTGCTTTTGTTCAAATGCAGATTATTTTTCGAAAGCCGTTCTAGACAGGCTATTAAGTTCTTGGTGCACTCCTCCTTCGTTGTACCATGTATTATGATGTCGTCAAAATAAGCTTCAGCTTTTGGAAGACCATGAAGGATCTGTGATAATATCCTATTAAATTCTGAGGGGGCAGTTTTGATGCCAAAACTCAGTCGGTGCATCCTGAAGGTTCCTTTGTGAGTGGATATAGTTTGAATCATACTACCTTCTTCATCAACCTTCAGATGTAGATATGCCTTGTATAAGTCTAACTTGCAGAAAAATTTTGAGTTTCTAAGACTATGTAGAACATCATTAACTGGTCTTATGGGATGGTTTGCAGAAATCAACCTTGAATTTACTCCACATTTGTAGTCAACACATAACCTAACTCCCCCATCTGGTTTTGGGATAACAACAAGAGGCGATCCCCAATCACTTAAAGCTGTGGGAGAAATAACTCCTTCTGATTCCAATGAAGCGAGTTCCTTTTCAACGCGTTCCCGAAGAGCAAAAGGGACATCACGTTCACGATTGAAGACAGGTTTCACCCCCTCTCTGAGTTGCAGTTTTACTTCAATATTGGGAACGCATCCAATTTTTTCTTCAAAGATTGTACTATACTGATGTAAAATATCCTGAATTGACTGCACTGAGTTGACAGATTCAGTGTGAAGTGATTGATTTGTGTCCTTGTCAATTTCCTTCAGATCAAGGCCGAGGCCCCTGATCCAAACACGACCAAGCAATGCGGCATGACCTTGCGGAACTACAAAAAGATCTGCAACAATTTCTTTCCCTTTGTATGATACTGTGACAACAATTTTTCCTCTGGGTTTGATAACATGATCAGAATATGATCGAAAACAGACATTTGTTGGCTGCAATGGCAAACCAAGACCCAAGGTTGAACATTCGTTCTCTGAGATGAGTGAATATTTTGCTCCCGTGTCGACTTCAAATCTTTGTGATTTATTGTTGAGTTTAACACTGATAAAATATTTATCTGATTCTTGTCCTACTTCAAAGAGATCTTCGATGCATTCCAGTTGTCCTATCCCGAAATTGGTTTCAGGGTGGTCATGCAAGTTGTCATCTATGTTCTCAGTTGCAATGTTGTGTGTATTTGACTGTTGAAGAAGTGTAGTGATACAAACTTTTGCAACATGTCCCACTTTCCTACATGACCTACATTTAAGAGAGTTTCTGTTTGTGCGACAATCTCTTGACCTGTGGTTTGAATTTCCACAATTCAGGCATAATCCATCAATACCTAGTGCTCTATAATTGACAGAACTACGGCGGCCCCTGGACTGTGAACGTGAGTGAGAGCCTGGGCTAGGCTGTTGAACAAAACGTGACTGAGTATCACTGCTATATTGATTCCTACTTCGGTCATTATATGAACTTGTGGCTTTTGTTACTTTGTTTGTGTCCTCTATAGTGTCTGACGGTGCAGTGAGCTGTTTTGACAGCTGATTACTCTCATACCGCGATGCTTCCAAGGCTATAGCCTTCTTCAGGAGATCATCAAATTTCGTGTCATTAGACTGGAGAAGTTTCTCTCTGATCCAATTATCTCGCAAGCCACGTATAAATTGTGCACGAAGAAAAACATCCGCGATTGAAATTCTGGCGTCACATGTACACTGAATATAAAAGTCACAGTCTAGTAAGTGGCTTCTAAGAGTGGCAACAAATCCTGCAATATTTTGACTTTCTCTTTGATTGACGTTCAAAAAATAGTGTTGGGAAACTACGGTTGAGACTTGGGGTGACAGTATTTGCTTGAAATGCTTTACTAGGTCATTATAACCAAGAGACTTGATTGGTTTATCAGGGCCTAAAAATGCAGAGAGATTGTTATAATGAATTGCCCCTATTGATGTACACAAGAGCTGAGCTTTCTTTGTTGGATCGGTGGCATTGTTGAAGTTTGCGTAATTTTCAAATCGTTCTAAATACGACACGAATTTTTCCTTTTCAGAATCAAATTTTTCAAAAGGTGTGATGTTAGTGGCTTGTGGGGTTGTGACGGGCTGGTGAGCTTGATACCTTTCAAGTAACTTCTCTTGAGAATCAGTAAAAATGTTCAGTAATTGTTGAAACTGATTTGCGTCCATCTTGACGGAACTTAGAAATAATTTTAAAAGTCACAGTTCAAATATAATAAAATGTTTCAAGATAACAGATTTAAAACACACTGGGTAGTGATCGATGACCGAATATTGTCCTGGGCTTGAGAGAAAAAAAAACAACATTGCATAACCTCCAAGTTCGAACTGCGATAAATATTATTTTGAATATGTGGCATGCAGGCACACGTAGCTGAATATACGATGAGTTGCTTAGGATTGTTTACAAGTACTCTGTGTACATTTCATGTCGATTTGCCTGATTCTTGATTTTACTCACGTGGCCGTTGAAACAGACGACGTAAATACCGTACTTCATTGATGTAGGCTATATCTGTACCGGAGAATCAAGTCCCAATTCCTCGTCGCCAACTATTATGTTTGAATAAAGCACATTATAGCTATTATGTTTTGGATAACGGATATTATAACTCTTTAATATGCACACACATCTGAATCTACATCTTAACACAATGAACAACTTACAACTAACATTGTCACAGAGTAAAAGCATATATACACTCCGACCAAGTTCCATAGAGGACATAAACTAGATACATAATAGTGGGAGTACCTGATCTTGTTCACATCGATAGTGTTAATCTGTCAAAGAGGTATAGGTACCAACAACGACTAAAGGAAGACCTAAGAAAGAGGTTCAGAATGGAATATCTTGGTCAGCTCATCCAAAGAAAGAACGAGCTGAAGAAGATGACGCGATACCTTCAAGTAGGTGAAGTCGTGCTTATTGGTGGTGACGACAGGAAGAAGATGGACTGGCCGATGGGGAGAGTCGCAGCTGTATACCCTGGGAAGGACAACAAAATACGAGTGGTGAAGGTGAAAACTGCTACTGGTATGTTGATCCGACCAGTTCAACGCATCTATCCTTTGGAGATTTGTTCCAAGACAACTAATGTACCGATGGATGAGCCTGAGCCCGCCGTTACCTTGAGAGATGAGAAAGTGTACGTTACAAGGTCCGGTAGAAGAGTAAACATTCCATCAAGCTTTCTTCAGTGATTTAATTGTGTATCGTGTCATTCCTTTTTCTTATCACTTTTTATTGTGAAATTGTTTACTATTTTAGTGGTTTTGATTCAACGTTGTTAATCAAAAGGTGGGAGTATGTTGGACTTGGACTCAAAATGTCAACAGAACAGTGAAGTGAATTCAAATATCCTAAGTATTTATTCTTTGTAAATAGACAGGGCATTTTGCCAAATCCCTGTGGGCATCAGTTATGAAAATGGTTAAAGCAGAAGTATGGTGTACTGTATTAAAAGTGAAAGAGTAAATTATGCTTTGTAAGAGGAAAGAATAAGACGGGAAGTCCTATTTCAGTTCCTAAAACACTGTCTGTAAATAATAGATAAAAAGCATGTAGTTATTTAAAATCATGTAAAATTAGTTGAAGAACGTTGAAGTAGTACTTAGCTCATTTCTGATGAACGGCGATTCCTTGGTGACCGTTAGTCAGGAATTCACAACATGGCGAAGATTTGAAAGTTTGTCTCTCGAGGAGAGGAGACGAGCTCTAGTTAAGCTCCGACTGAGAGTCTAGACGACTGAAGCACAAGTGAGGCCAGCTCAACGAAGCGCGGAGAGACCAGGGAAGGGAAAAGAGTTCGGGTGGGAGACAAAAGTAATACACATAAGAATAACCAACATTACAGCAATAAATTCTCTTGATGAAATGGTCTTCACAGAGTTGATAACAGGCGTCACTAGCGAAGCCGGGTGGGTGAAAAAGTAGACGAAATCCTCTTGATCACGGAGATGATAGCTGGCGATAGCGACGAGATCTGGTGGCCAGATTGGTAAGAAAGTCCCCTTGTACAGGGAAAAATTGAGGAACTTCAGAGATTCGCTGCTAGATGACGCTAGGTGGATCATGGAAGATATATATCTAGAACAGACTCACAGATAGCATGAGCAAAGTACACCAACTAGGAGAAACCAGGAGATCACTGTTGGTGTTTGTGAAAAAGGGGGGAATGAAATAAAGCAAAGAGAAGCAAAAGCTTACTCTGTCTTACCGTGTATTCCAAAGAATACACCAACATCAACAAAGTTCAAGAGACGCATCACAAGTTGCTGCCATACGTGAAGATTAAAAGGAAGAAAAAGTGATAATGTTAATTAGCTTCAACAATAATTGAGTAATTACAAAATGTTATAAGGTACAAAGAGGGCGGCCGTGGCTAAACATATTAAAGCTATGCCACTGAGTTGCTATGCACCAAACACAGTAGTTGCTATTGGTCTCAGACCAAGTTTAAACTCAAATATAATGTGTATAGACTTGCAATTATTGCGTAGACTAGATTAAATGAGGGAGTATATCACATAATAGAGTGCCGTAACAACACAATAAGAAATTACTACAGTTACGTTAGACAAATCTAAGTTGATCCTAGCAACTTGGGAACAGCAGTGATTGCTGCAAAAACTTCAACTGCCATTTGAAAATGGAAGAGCCATACAAGAGGGCCTTTATGGCAAGAGTATAATAAGCTAACAAGCAGGCGCGGATCTAGAGTTTGGTTTTGGAGGGGGTCAGAGAATCGATCTAGAGTTTGGCTTGGGGGGGGGGGGGGGAGGGGCGGTGGAGGGGGGGGGGGGGGTGTCAGAGAATCGAAATTGTTAAGAAAAATGGTATCACTAAAAACGCAATCACAAAATAACCAAACGCACAAAACCAGACCAATTTTTTTGCAAGCTTCATGGATAGAAATTTGATGTGTTTAGCGCACCAACAATATTCGTACAAATTGCAACGGCGAGTTTTGCGACTTTTACATCGAGCTTCGAGAAAAGGATCAAGGTACGTAACAGTTTCAGCAAGTCGAGTTGGTACCGACAAAGGGAGAAAGTCACAGCTTAAATTGCCAACCAAGCTTGCAGTTTGGACGTCGGCAAAAATTTTTGGTGCGAAAAAAGCCCCAGTTTCCTATCCGTGCATTACTGCACATTCATCGTGACATCACTATAAACATCGATTAGGTAATCACAAGGTTTGCTAAACAAAATAGACGAGTTGATTTTGTTGTATAACTAATAGTTTTTATACAAGAGGTTAGAAGTTGTAAATATGTACAGTTGTAACAGAACATAATAATTCCAATAAAGATAATTCAGTATTGAATAAAATGAAGAAAAAAACTGTTTTTTAGTTAAAATTCGTTAAGTTTTATTTGTCTGGTAATTGTGTTTTCGTTTTTTGAGTTTGCAAAAAAAGTTGGTCTCCGTTTGGGGGGGGGGGGGGGGGGGGTCATGACCCCCGTGACCCCCCCCCCCCCTTGAATCCGCGCCTGCTAACAAGCCTTACACGTTATGACAATTTTGAAGCGCTTTGGATTCGAGAAAGTTCCAACTTATGTGTCGGTTGGACACAGGAAAGTTATCGACAATGCCAATTACTTTTTACAGAATTATAAATAGAGCTACATTCAAAATGGGGAGCACGTCCGTGGTCCAAACAGCAGATTTACAAATATTGCTACATTCAAAATGGGGAGCACGTCCGTGGTCCAAACCTCAGAATTACAAATATTGCTACATTCAAAATGTGGGGCACGTCCATGGTCCAAACCTCGGAATTACAAATATTGCTACATTCAAAATGTGGGGCTCGTCCATGGTCCAAACAGCAGATTTACAAATATTGCTACATTCAAAATGGGGAGCACGTCCGTGGTCCAAACCCCAGAATTATAAATAGTGCTACATACAAAATGAGAGGCACGTCCGTGGTCCAAACCTCAGAATTACAAATATTGCTACATTCAAAATGTGGGGCACGTCCGTGGTCCAAACCCCAGAATTACAAATATTGCTACATACAAAATGTGGAGCACGTCCGTGGTCCAAACCTCAGAATAACAAATATTGCTACATTCAAAATGTGGGGCACGTCCGTGGTCCAAACCCCAGAATTACAAATATTGCTACATTCAAAATGAGAGGCACGTCCGTGGTCCAAACCTCAGAATAACAAATATTGCTACATTCAAAATGTGGGGCACGTCCGTGGTCCAAACCCCAGAATTACAAATATTGCTACATTCAAAATGGGGAGCACGTCCATGGTCCAAACAGCAGATTTACAAATATTGCTACATTCAAAATGGGGAGCACGTCCATGGTCCAAACAGCAGATTTACAAATATTGCTACATTCAAAATGGGGAGCACGTCCATGGTCCAAACCTCGGAATTACAAATATTGCTACATTCAAAATGGGGAGCACGTCCGTGGTCCAAACCTCAGAATTATAAATAGTGCTACATTCAAAATGTGGAGCACGTCCGTGGTCCAAACCTCAGAATTATAAATAGTGCTACATACAAAATGTGGAGCACGTCCGTGGTCCAAACCTCAGAATTATAAATAGTGGTACATTCAAAATGTGGAGCACGTCCGTGGTCCAAACCTCAGAATTATAAATAGTGCTACATTCAAAATGTGGAGCACGTCCGTGGTCCAAACCTCAGAATTATAAATAGTGGTACATTCAAAATGTGGAGCACGTCCGTGGTCCAAACCTCAGAATTATAAATAGTGCTACATTCAAAATGGGGGGCACGTCCATGGTCCAAACCTCAGAATTACAAATATTGCTACATTCAAAATGTGGAGCACGTCCGTGGTCCAAACCTCAGAATTACAAATATTGCTACATTCAAAATGTGGAGCACGTCCGTGGTCCAAACCTCAGAATTATAAATAGTGGTACATTCAAAATGAGAGGCACGTCCGTGGTCCAAACCCCAGAATTATAAATAGTGCTACATTCAAAATGAGAGGCACGTCCGTGGTCCAAACCTCAGAATTATAAATAGTGCTACATTCAAAATGAGAGGCACGTCCGTGGTCCAAACCTCAAAATTATAAATAGTGCTACATTCAAAATGTGGGGCACGTCCGTGGTCCAAACCCCCGAATTATAAATAGTGCTACATTCAAAATGAGAGGCACGTCCGTGGTCCAAACCCCAGAATTATAAATATTGCTACATTCAAAATGTGGAGCACGTCCGTGGTCCAAACCCCAGAATTATAAATATTGCTACATTCAAAATGAGAGGCACGTCCGTGGTCCAAACCCCAGAATTATAAATATTGCTACATTCAAAATGTGGAGCACGTCCGTGGTCCAAACCTCAGAATTATAAATAGTGCTACATTCAAAATGAGAGGCACGTCCGTGGTCCAAACCTCAGAATTATAAATAGTGCTACATTCAAAATGTGGGGCACGTCCGTGGTCCAAACCCCCGAATTATAAATAGTGCTACATTCAAAATGTGGAGCACGTCCGTGGTCCAAACCTCAGAATTATAAATAGTGCTACATTCAAAATGTGGGGCACGTCCGTGGTCCAAACCTCAGAATTATAAATAGTGCTACATTCAAAATGTGGGGCACGTCCGTGGTCCAAACCCCCGAATTATAAATAGTGCTACATTCAAAATGGGGGGCACGTCCGTGGTCCAAACCCCCGAATTATAAATAGTGCTACATTCAAAATGTGGGGCACGTCCGTGGTCCAAACCTCAGAATTATAAATAGTGCTACATTCAAAATGTGGAGCACGTCCGTGGTCCAAACCTCAGAATTATAAATAGTGCTACATTCAAAATGTGGGGCACGTCCGTGGTCCAAACCCCCGAATTATAAATAGTGCTACATTCAAAATGGGGGGCACGTCCGTGGTCCAAACCCCAGAATAACAAATAGTGCTACATTCAATATGGGGAGCACGTCCGTGGTCCAAACCTCAGAATTATAAATAGTGCTACATTCAAAATGTGGGGCACGTCCGTGGTCCAAACCCCCGAATTATAAATAGTGCTACATTCAAAATGGGGGGCACGTGCGTGGTCCAAACCCCAGAATTACAAATATTGCTACATTCAAAATGTGGGGCACGTCCGTGGTCCAAACCCCAGAATTATAAATAGTGCTACATTCAAAATGTGGAGCACGTCCGTGGTCCAAACCTCAGAATTATAAATAGTGCTACATTAAAATGGGGGGCACGTCCGTGGTCCAAACCTCAGAATTATAAATAGTGCTACATTCAAAATGGGGGGCACGTCCGTGGTCCAAACCTCAGAATTATAAATAGTGCTACATTCAAAATGTGGAGCACGTCCGTGGTCCAAACCTCAGAATTATAAATAGTGCTACATTCAAAATGTGGGGCACGTCCGTGGTTCAAACCTCAGAATTACAAATAGTGGTACATACAAAATGTGGAGCACGTCCGTGGTCCAAACCTCAGAATTATAAATAGTGCTACATTCAAAATGTGGGGCACGTCCGTGGTCCAAACCTCAGAATTATAAATAGTGCTACATTCAAAATGTGGAGCACGTCCGTGGTCCAAACCTCAGAATTACAAATAGTGGTACATACAAAATGGGGGGCACGTCCGTGGTCCAAACCTCAGAATTACAAATATTGCTACATTCAAAATGGGGGGCACGTCCGTGGTCCAAACCTCAGAATTATAAATAGTGCTACATTCAAAATGTGGGGCACGTCCATGGTCCAAACCTCAGAATTACAAATAGTGGTACATTCAAAATGTGAGGCACGTCCGTGGTCCAAACCCCAGAATTATAAATAGTGCTACATTCAAAATGTGGAGCACGTCCGTGGTCCAAACCTCAGAATTATAAATAGTGGTACATACAAAATGGGGGGCACGTCCGTGGTCCAAACCTCAGAATTATAAATAGTGCTACATTCAAAATGGGGGGCACGTCCGTGGTCCAAACCTCAGAATTATAAATAGTGCTACATTCAAAATGGGGGGCACGTCCGTGGTCCAAACCTCAGAATTATAAATAGTGGTACATACAAAATGAGAGGCACGTCCATGGTCCAAACCTCAGAATTATAAATAGTGCTACATTCAAAATGTGGGGCACGTCCGTGGTCCAAACCACAGAATTACAAATAGTGGTACATACAAAATGGGGGGCACGTCCGTGGTCCAAACCACAGAATTACAAATAGTGCTACATACAAAATGGGGGGCACGTCCGTGGTCCAAACCCCAGAATTACAAATAGTGGTACATACAAAATGGGGGGCACGTCCGTGGTCCAAACCCCAGAATTACAAATAGTGGTACATACAAAATGGGGGGCACGTCCGTGGTCCAAACCCCAGAATTACAAATAGTGGTACATACAAAATGGGGGGCTCGTCCGTGGTCCAAACCCCAGAAATACAAATAGTGGTACATACAAAATGTGGGGCACGTCCGTGGTCCAAACCACAGAATTACAAATAGTGGTACATACAAAATGGGGGGCACGTCCGTGGTCCAAACCCCAGAATTATAAATAGTGGTACATTCAAAATGGGGGGCTCGTCCGTGGTCCAAACCACAGAATTACAAATAGTGCTACATACAAAATGTGGAGCACGCCCGTGGTCCAAACCTCAGAATTATAAATATTGGTACATACAAAATGGGGGGCTCGTCCGTGGTCCAAACCCCAGAATTACAAATATTGGTACATACAAAATGGGGGGCTCGTCCGTGGTCCAAACCCCAGAATTACAAATAGTGGTACATACAAAATGGGGGGCACGTCCGTGGTCCAAACCCCAGAATTACAAATAGTGGTACATACAAAATGGGGGGCTCGTCCGTGGTCCAAACCCCAGAATTACAAATATTGGTACATACAAAATGGGGGGCTCGTCCGTGGTCCAAACCCCAGAATTACAAATAGTGGTACATACAAAATGGGGGGCACGTCCGTGGTCCAAACCCCAGAATTACAAATAGTGGTACATACAAAATGGGGGGCTCGTCCGTGGTCCAAACCCCAGAATTACAAATAGTGGTACATACAAAATGTGGGGCACGTCCGTGGTCCAAACCACAGAATTAAAAATAGTGGTACATACAAAATGGGGGGCACGTCCGTGGTCCAAACCCCAGAATTACAAATAGTGGTACATACAAAATGGGGGGCACGTCCGTGGTCCAAACCCCAGAATTACAAATAGTGGTACATACAAAATGGGGGGCTCGTCCGTGGTCCAAACCCCAGAATTACAAATAGTGGTACATACAAAATGTGGGGCACGTCCGTGGTCCAAACCACATAATTACAAATAGTGGTACATACAAAATGTGGGGCACGTCCGTGGTCCAAACCACAGAATTACAAATAGTGGTACATACAAAATGGGGGGCACGTCCGTGGTCCAAACCACAGAATTACAAATATTGGTACATACAAAATGGGGGGCTCGTCCGTGGTCCAAACCCCAGAATTACAAATATTGGTACATACAAAATGGGGGGCTCGTCCGTGGTCCAAACCCCAGAATTACAAATATTGGTACATACAAAATGGGGGGCTCGTCCGTGGTCCAAACCCCAGAATTACAAATAGTGGTACATACAAAATGGGGGGCACGTCCGTGGTCCAAACCCCAGAATTACAAATAGTGGTACATACAAAATGGGGGGCTCGTCCGTGGTCCAAACCCCAGAATTACAAATAGTGGTACATACAAAATGTGGGGCACGTCCGTGGTCCAAACCACAGAATTACAAATAGTGGTACATACAAAATGGGGGGCACGTCCGTGGTCCAAACCCCAGAATTACAAATAGTGGTACATACAAAATGGGGGGCACGTCCGTGGTCCAAACCCCAGAATTACAAATAGTGGTACATACAAAATGGGGGGCTCGTCCGTGGTCCAAACCCCAGAATTACAAATAGTGGTACATACAAAATGTGGGGCACGTCCGTGGTCCAAACCACAGAATTACAAATAGTGGTACATACAAAATGGGGGGCACGTCCGTGGTCCAAACCACATAATTACAAATAGTGGTACATACAAAATGTGGGGCACGTCCGTGGTCCAAACCACAGAATTACAAATAGTGGTACATACAAAATGGGGGGCACGTCCGTGGTCCAAACCACAGAATTACAAATAGTGCTACATACAAAATGGGGAGCACGTCCGTGGTCCAAACCCCCGAATTATAAATAGTGGTACATTCAAAATGGGGGGCACGTCCGTGGTCCAAACCACAGAATTACAAATAGTGCTACATTCAAAATGGGGGGCACGTCCGTGGTCCAAACCCCAGAATTATAAATAGTGGTACATACAAAATGGGGGGCACGTCCGTGGTCCAAACCCCAGAATTATAAATAGTGGTACATTCAAAATGTGGGGCACGTCCGTGGTTCAAACCTCAGAATTACAAATAGTGCTTTGCCTTTTTGTTTTCTGAGGTGCGCTATGTGATTAACGATATTGTGGTGGATAGCACTCGAAATGTGGGTATTTCCAGTGTCATGAAACTGCACCCCTATCAAAGTTCCAACGTTCACCACTAGGTATCATTGATATCTGGTGGCGAAAGTTGGAACTACTTGAAATTGAACGGAACTTGTAGCTCAACCTTTAGGTTGTCCGCTGGAAGCAGCTACAAACTCAGGCGAGCCGAACATGTCCTCGGACTCTCCCGGAACTAAAAGCCATACGATAAATAAATAAGTGTGGAGGAAGGTAAAACACTTTGCTTAGCAGGTTGGCCCCCTGACTCCACCAATTACTTGATGATACACACCGATGACACCTTTACTGGATTCTTGCCTCTTAAACTCATATTAGGCTTTGTTGAAGATCACCAGTATATTGTGGTAAACGCAAAGCTTTATCTGGTTAGAGACAGGAGCGATAACAATGCTCTCAAAGGAGCCGATGATGGCCCGTTAGATTCAAAAATTCAACTACAACGGATTCTATGGAAAGTACCCCACGTGACCCTTTCCGATAGCAAAAAACTGGAGATGCTCAAGATTGTGGGAAACGATATGCCCTTACCCATGGAATTTAGAAGCTGGGCGCTCCATGAGTACCCCTATTGCCAACCACCAACACACACAGTGGGTCTGTGAAAACGGCTCGCTATACAGAGAGACCTCTCTACATTATAGTGGGTATTCAAACCAATAGCAAGTATCAATAAATCAAAGATGTCACTCAATTTGATCACCTACAATTATTGAGAAATAGTCGTCTTTTCCTCAATGCAGCTGTTTTTCTCTATGAAGGACTGGATTTGGATTTTTCAAAAAATAAGTTTGGCCCCTCTACGACTTGTTTTCTAAATTTAGATGGTCATATTATAAAAAATGAAATTGTCCCATGTTGTCACCTCAAGAGTTTAAGGCAAGGGCGCCACTGATTGTCTTTGACTGTTCCTACTTGGAAGAGTCTGTCGAGCAATCCAATATTGACATCCGACTAGATTTTGAAGCTCTTGGCAATGTCCCGCCAAACACTATTATCCACTGTCAAACCAAGTGACGGGTGTGTAAATAACAGGGCAACCCACGTCAAGCCGCTCATTTATGAATTGCTTTGAAGCCACAAGAGGTGACACACCCATGAATTTAAACTCTGAGGCACAACGATTCAAGACCTTTTATGAACCCTCAAGCCTTGGTGGCCACTGGCTTCTATTATTTGAAAACAAGAGACGAAGTGAAATGTGTGTTTTGTTCCATCACCATAGACCAATGGGAAGAAAGTGATGAACCCATGCAGGAACATCAGCGCTGGTCACCAGCCTGCTCCTACCTCTGTAAAATGGATGTGGGTAATATACCCTGTCATTCAGGTTACCCCTCACTAGTACCTCTAAGTGATGAAAAAAGTTATGATATGTATGGACCTTATGGTGTCAACGGTGCTTCGGTGAGCAGGTCAGTCAATTACATCCAATTTAGAGACATTGGGACATCATCGGTGTCATGGACGCTATAAACACAAAATACTGTATTGTTGGTGTGAGTTGGTACTGTCCCTATCCTAGAATGACAAAATAATGTAAAACGAGTAATGATTTTTATGCCAAAAAAATTATGTAATAAAAATAGGTTATTGTTATTTCTAATGTCACCTGTCATACCTTAACCTCAATAGTGACTAGTCAGTGATTATTATTTTCTACTAGAATGGGATGTCATTGGTATACCTTAGTGGACGATAGTCAGTCTGTGGTCAGTTGAACTTGGTCCAGGCAAGCGTCAACATGTTGCGCACGCTGATTGTGGATTTCAAGGGTTATATACATATATCGTATGGTTGTACAAGTACACAAAAGTTTACAATTATTTAAATTGAAACGTCCAAATTTGATAACCATTCCAGAGCACTTGGTGTCACTTGGCGAAGAGTCTTCAGACCACCATCAAATGCACGGAGTGGGCACTCCTGAACAATGTGTTTTATAGTTTGATCCTCCACTCCACAGTCACAGGCAGCAGATTTACGGAAACCCCATTTCTTCAAAGTGTGACCACATCTTCCTTGACCTGTTCTAATGCGGTTCAGCTTCGACCAGGTTTGGCGTGGAAGTTGGAATCCCTCAACCTTCTTTGTAGGATCTTTAACCAGGTGAGCATTGTTGGGTGGATGCTCGTTCCAACGTTGTTGCCACTTGGAGGTCATGTTGAAAGAATTGATACCTTCTAAATCAACCCAATCAACTCCAATACTACCCAGTGAAGTAAGAGCAGCCATTCGACAAACGAAAACCGAAAAATGCCCAGGTGAAGATGGAATTTACAATGAATTTCTAAAATGGGGTGAAGAAGACCTAATCCCAGTCATCACAACATTATTTAATTCCATACTCACATCAGAAGACATACCAATGCAGTGGAAACAAAGCATTATCATACTTCTACACAAAAAGGGAGCCAAGGACGACATAAACAACTACAGACCGATCAACCTAATTGTAAACCTCTACAAGCTATTTATGAAGATCCTAACCAATAGAATGACAAAGGCACTGGACGAACAGCAACCGATAGAGCAAGCAGGATTCAGAAAGAGTTTCAGTACATCAGACCACTTGCAAACAATAAATCAACTCATGGAGAAAGTTCAGGAATTTAATCTAGAGGTGTATATCGCATTTGCGGATTACAACAAAGCATTTGACTCCGTAGAACAGGGAAGCGTCTTAGAAGCACTGGAAAAACAAGGCATCCCAAACAAATTCGTTAGACTCCTTGGCAAACTCTACGACGGTAACCAAGCCAGAATAAAGACAGAAAGAGAAGGATGTAACATCATGATAGAAAGGGGAGTAAAACAGGGAGACCCCCTCTCACCAAAATTATTCACCTGTTTGCTGGAAAATCAGTTTAGAAAACTAGACTGGGAAGAAAAATATGGCATCAGAATCGATGGGACAAGACTAACCCATTTACGGTTCGCAGACGACATTGTTTTGGTGGCTGAATCAGCGAAAGAGCTGGAACAAATGATAAAAGAATTAGACAAAACAAGTAAAGAAGTGGGCCTTACAATGAACCCGAAGAAAACGAAGCTGATGACCAATGCGTTAGAAGCCCCAATTAATGTGAACGGAGAAACACTGGAATATGTTGAAGAATATGTATATCTCGGTCAGAACATGTCATTTTCAAGTCGTTCAGAGAAAGAGGTCAAACGAAGAATAGGACAAGCATGGAAGTGCTTTTGGTCCCTAAAGTTTATACTGGCTGACAAGACCCAAAAACACACTTTAAAGGCTGAAGTTCTGGAAAAATGCGTTATACCGGTGTTACTATACGGTTGCCAAACTTGGGCATTTACACCTTTGAGGGAAATACACCAGAACCACAAAAACCCAAGGATAACAACAGAATTAATTCAACTAATAAAACAAAGGGACCTACTACATGCTAAACTTAAAACTAGCATTCACAGAAACAATAACCTCTTAAAGGAAGAGCACATAATATGTAGGATCAAAGTGACAGCTTTAAAACGGAAACTGAAATCCTCATACTATGAACACAAATTAACATTGAATGCCAATAGCATAAAAGATACTTGGAAAGTAATCAATGAAATGTTCTACAACCGCACAACTGAAAACAAAGATGGTCCCAGTGAGATAATAATTGACGGTAAATCTTTCACAGGAAAAGAAAATATTTGCAATGCTCTAAACACACACTTTATAAACATATCACACAAATTAGCCATAAACATCCCCCCAGGGAAGAACGTAAATGAAATTAATGTCAACATAGATTCCATATTTATGACCCCGACTAATGAGATGGAAATTCGCAATATTATATTAAGCCTTAAAATGAAAAGTAGCCAAGACAAAGATGGTATGTCAGTGAAATTGTTAAAAAACTCCATTGACATGCTAAGTAGCCCACTAACTACTTTAATAAATGTATCGTTAGAGACTGGTCTGGTGCCTGATGATCTAAAAATAGCACGAGTCATACCAGTCTATAAAGGAGGTGACAAAAGCAATCCGGACAATTACAGACCCATTTCCATCCTCCCACCCATATCCAAGGTACTCGAAACAGTAGTAAAAAACAGAATTGTTAATTTCTTAAATAAAAATGATTACTTCTACAAAGGGCAATATGGATTCCAAGAAAACTCAAGCACAGAAATAGCCACAATTGATATTATCTCTAACTTGCAGGATGTCTTAGACAATAAGATGACAGCGAGTGGCCTTTTCATGGACCTGAGAAAGGCGTTTGATACTGTTGACCATGAAATTCTTTTAGGGAAACTTGATAAAGCAGGTATCCGAGGAGTAGCTTGGACATGGTTTAAAAATTACCTATCTAATCGTAAGCAGTATATTGAAATAAATGGCTACAGAAGTGAGGAAGTTAATATTACCCACGGTGTGCCCCAAGGATCAATACTGGGTCCTTCCCTCTTCTTAGTATATATTAATGACATAGCAACACTCCGTTTTCATGGTAATATAACGTTGTTTGCAGATGACTTAAGCATCTTTTACAATGCGTACACCACCAACACGCTGATTACACACATGCAGGAGGACATGAATACCATACTTGGCTGGACCCAGTCAAATAAATTAACAATAAATGAAGATAAAACAAATTATTTAATAATATCAAAGCGTAGAACAAAGTTAGACATCACTCAGAATATAATGCTGAATGGAAAAGCAGTTAAAAGGGTCTCATCTGTCAAATACCTAGGCTTAATAATAGATGAAAATCTCTCCTGGCAAAAGCACATTGATGCATTAGTAAAAAAAATATCACCTGCCGCTGGGATGATAAAAAAATTGAGCTACTATATCCCAAAATATCTACTCAGGAAAGTGTATTTTTCCTTAATCCATAGCCACTTACAATATTTGAATACAATTTGGATAAAATGCTCAAATTACCTAAAAAAGGAAATTGAGGTAATTCAGAATAGAGCCATAAGAAATATTTATAACTACCCTTTTTTAACACCAACCAAACACCTTTATATTACGAGTAAAATTCAACCAGTAGCCCTAAATGCAGAAATCAAATCAAATGTCCTAATATACCAAATCCTACACAACAGAATACACACAAATTTAAACTTCACTAAACAATCTGATTTACACGCTTACAAAACTAGACATGCAGATGACATAACACTTTTCCATATCAATTCCAAACAATATGGCAGTAATAGCATTAAGTATAGTGCCTTTGTAAAATTCAATGGACTACCAGAAAATATAAAAATTGCACCTAGCCTACCAATCTTTAAAAGGAGGCTAAAACAGTTTATGTGGATTGATTATAAAATGTCAGTTTGAAGAAATTTCATAATCTGAGAAGACAAAAGAAGAACAAATTGTGTACAAAAACTTATGAAAGCTACAAAATGTTGTATATATTTTCATACTGAAAACTTTGTAAACTAAACATTGTATTGTAATTTGTCGCCAACAAGATAAAACTGTACAATTCCTTTGTATATGAGTCCTTGACTCGTTAAGGGATTAATAAAATGCATTATTATAAAGACAAATGATCCAGAGATGTCAACGGAAAATGGAAAGGAAGATACTTCATGTCTCATTGAGAGATAGAATACGGAACGAAGATTTAAGAAGGAGAACCGGCATGAAAGACGCTATGACATCAGCAGACCAGCTCAAATGGAGATGGGGTGGACATGTAGCGAGATTAGATCCTAACCGATGGACGTACAAAATGACGATGTGGGACCCAAGAACAGGAAGACGAAACGTTGGGAGACAAAGAATCAGATGGGCAGACTGGTTCTTAAAATGGGGAGGAAAACAATGGACAAGAACAGCGAAGATGAGGCAGGAGTGGAAAGACCTAGGGAGACTCGCATGCAGTGACCAATAAAACAATGCATCAACTAGAAAGACACCGTTCAGTGGGCATGCAGCAAAGCGGTACATATCTCTGGTGTGCAATAAAGGCTTCTCACAGAGCGGTGACCTCAAGAAGCACAATGTTGTTCATACTGGAGTGAAGTAATACACTTGTAGCACATGTGAGATGTCATTTGCATGGCGGACAGAACTAATGGAACATTGTCTCGCGCTCTAATTTGAGGAAACATCATCGTGTTCACTAGGGAAAATAACCTTACTGCATCACAAGGAATTCAAAAGGTTCAACTATCTTGCGAAACACTTGTTAATTCGTTCCGGGACCACATGTGCACAACATAGTGAATGATTTGTGGGATGTTAAAGAACGTGTATAGGTATCTGCATCCAAACTAGATGTTAAAACTCCACCGGTAAGGTTTTGTATTGCATTTTAAAAAGACCTATTTGAAACGGTTCAATATACGTAGATTTTACTGAAGAGTGAAGACTTGGCAGTTTCTGTCATTGTTCAAGTGCTTAGACAGGGTAAGCTTTGTGCTTAGTGGCAATGGGAAGCTCCCAGATATTGGTTGATGGCTATTATGATTTCCGTAATACTAATGGATATTTGAGGCCTTGATATCGCCAGACTCAGAAATGAAGATTGTTGTAGCGAATGTTATGCCATCGTAATATAATTTACTTAATCTTTAATCAGCTGCACATCTATATAGAAGGCCCAATCAGAAAGAATAACCCCGAATGCTCCTCAGGACTTGCTCACCTGATGAGTTAAAACTGAGCAATTCCCTGCAAAGCAGGAGGCCATAGCCCTTATGGGATTTGTAAGGCTATTTATTTATTTATTTATTTATTTATTTATTTATTTATTTATTTATTTATTTAAATCAACCCAGGGTGGCTTGCGTGATTTATTTCAAGGGTTTAAAATTGGTGATAACAAATTTTTATTTATATTTATATTTAAACAAGTGGTCATGATCGATTGTACCACGTTTTGGATATCGCAAGCTACGCATTTGGTATTTAAACCGCCCCATGCTTTTGATTTGTTGTGTGAAAAAGACCGTAAACAAACCCAATGGATTGAAAAACATTTACAACTGCAATGGAATAAGAGAACCGTTTCTTATAAATATTTAGAGATGGTGATGAAAGCGCATTTGTCCTCATGCAATGTGGTATTTGTGAAAGGTAATGTAAAGCGCCAATGGATACAAGAGTTTTTAGCCTTACTGTCATAGTATTGATCTTATGGACTTAGGATGTCCCTCGCTGCAAACACTGATGGACCGCTGCCCCTGTGGCAACAATAGCCATAAAGCTCTGGCGCATGCATGGCAATTGTTTCATTGGTTAACCACTAATGCCTGCTGGAAGTTGAAAAATAGTGAGCAGTGAGATTCCTACAAGCGACGTGTAAACATCTACATTATAGGATGCAGAGAGGGGATGTTCCCGATAAAGCCATTGGAAAATTCTTTGTGTGCAAAATGAAACTAGACAGTTTTACCAAAGAAGAATTATTGGCTCTTCCAAAATCGTTCATTTATTATGTGACAGCAAATGCATTTAAAGAAATCTGGCAACAGGACTTAAGATCCTGTGCTAAGTGAATTGCAACCATGTACGGATTACGATCACCATAAGCAAGTGGCCATGGCAAAAATACCATCTGTGCGACAGTGTGTTACTTGCCAGCTGGTCAAACTCTGTCACGGTCATGAAAGTCAGTTTAAAGACATTGTTTCCTCATTCCACGGGTGTGAAGGCGACAAAAAAGCAACAACAACAACATCGTCCTCAGAGGAGGAGGAGGAGGAGGAGGAGGAGGAAAATCAAACCTTTTCACAATCGATGGAAAAGGATATGTCAAACTTGTACTGGTCATGGCGTCATTGACAAAGTTATTCAATACTTACCTTTTGAAATCCACTTACCTGGGTATCGATATTGTGGTCCTGGAACAAAGCTGAATCAACGTTTGCAGCGAGGTGATGTACCTATTAATCCTTTCTTATCGCCATAGTCATCCTGCATTAAGACGTGTGGCTGTTTGACATCCTGTGATTGTGAAAAGTTAATGATGAGTGGACATGAACATAAAAAAAAAGGATTGAGGATTTTTCTTTTGTAAAGCCCTATTTCTTGTGAAATAAAAAAGTTTTCCAGTGCTCAATGTATTTTAATTTAAAAAATGGTGATAACCATTTCTTCAATTTTCTATTTTTCACACATAGATTTTTACATTTTTTACTTTACATTCTTATAATAACCGACAGTAGTGGCTACGCTGGCTAAAGCTCAGCATTAGGTCATGGGGCCAAGCTCTCTGCTGACTCGGTAGACGCGTGGGTTCGAGCCCCACCGTCGGCCGTCCTTGAAATGGTTATCCGTGGTTTCCCATTTTCAACACCAGGCAAATGCTAGGACGGTACCTTCTGACAGGCCACGGCCGCTTCCTTCCACATCCTTGCCCAGTTTCATTCACCATCATTCATTTCATCTCTCATTAACTCCTCTCATGAGGTTGGCGTCAGGAAGGGCATCCGGCCGTAAAAATCATCGCCACAATGACTTCCATCGCATCTCATCCCTGACCCCGTTGGAAAACGGGAATAATAAGGGGTAGACATACATACTTTACATTCTTATAATGGCACATTTTATTTACATTCCCCTTGTTCAGTTTTCACATTCTCTACATTTTCAATCATTTTTATCCATAATATAAAAAGCAAAATTTTACAGTAAAATGTATTACTTATCTTCTTTTTACTAAACTACAGTAGCCTAACCTTCTACATTATACTTACAGTTTTTACAATATATAACACACTAAAAATAATACAATATAGTGAACATCAGACTTAAGTAAAGTAATAGTAGTCAATGCCACTGTTTTCCCAAGCAAAAGTATCAAATGAGTTGAGTATAATGAATCGTTTATTGTCATCATTACTTAAAGCAACTTTGTTCAGCAAATTAGTATGTAGCTGATGATTTTTATTTCTAAATGCACACATTTGCTTTATAATATAGGTGAGTTACTAACTATACAGTTCTTATAATCACTTATATGTAACTCTTTACTAACAACATTCTTTTTTACTCTTTTTAATTTTTTATTACTATATTATCAATTGTCATATGGCTGTATGATTTAGATTTTGTGCCTACAAAGGTGTCTATAACAACACCAGCACATTCATCCTTAAATTTTCCAAGAATCTTATTGTTTACTATCCTTGGGATAGTCACTTGTATCAAACCTATTTAGCTCAGTCTTGATATCATCATAAAAATTATCAGTTTTAAACTCATAAATAAAAGAATCTGTGTCTGTGTAGAGTAATTTAGCATTATCATGATAGTTTTTCTTCACATAATTATAGTGAAATTCATACATAAGTGTTTTTGACAATTATAAAATGGCGTAACCCACATATATGGGTTTGTTGTAGGTTACTTTAAGGCGATTCATTTGTATTACAACTAAATCCTCAGGAATAATTTAACGGCTATGCTTATTAAGTTGTTCGCACCATACCTTTTACCACCATTCCCCCACTTTGTTATCAGCTTTACATCAACTCGCTTATCAATATTCTACATAGTCTTTTCAATAACACTATTATTCATAAGTTTATAAAAATCTTTTCAAAATAATTTGTTGATAGTGTTCTTAAATTATTGTTCAGATCAATATATGGCTTGAGCCATGCTGATTGATGAAATTGTAATACACGATGAATTTTAGTTAGTTTCAATCCATGTTGTAGACACTGTTTCAAGTTTTGATAATGTATTACATATTTACATTTATCATTCACATAAGCAATTCACATTTTTGTTCGTGATATGATGTACGGAGATTTCATATACTCAGGACAAAATGGTAAATCATTACGTTCATCATGTAACTCTTTAGGGTACTCAAGATTTACCTCTAAAATATAACCTTTTCACCGTTATCATTTTAAGTGCTAACATGTAAGACATCAATTTCAGGTTGTGTCAGCCTGCGAAAATCTTTTAGTGATAGATATTGACTCATAGCCCAAACATATTGGTTATTTGCATCGAGGTAGACAATATACTTTGACTCTTCACAAGAGTTGTAGCTAGGCATGTATTTATTATTTGCTTTAGAATATCGCCCACTGCATTGGCTTAATCCACATCGAATTGATGATTCTATAAAATTAATCATGTCTATATCAGTCATCAATTCTATATTAACTTTTGTCATTTTCAACATTGTACTAAAACTTAACCCAGGAGCAGTAAAATACTGACAATAATCAAGGTCGTAAGTTTTCATACAAACATTCCGAAAATTTTCCAAAACATCTGCTAATAATAACACATCTGTCTTCAAGTATATGTCTGAAAATTCACATAAAGTTTGAATGTAAAACTGTGTCCATGAATGTTGTACATGTAAATATTCCTGATCACTGATATGACTTATGTTTAAAGAACTGTAAAATGCATCTTTTTGTGGTAAAGAACACTCCTCAATACGATCTAGACAGTTAATATATTTATAAGGGAATATACCCTTTTGACGAATCAAATTAAAATCATCTTCTTTTGGAAAGACGCGTTGAATTTCACAAAACTGATTTGATTCTAAATTACTAGCATGATTTTCAAGACTACTCGGCATAAAGCGGAATGAATCTAAAAATCACAGTTTGATAGTTTTTTCATTGTCAGTTTTGATATATTTTGTGAACGATATGTATTGTTCCTTATTATTTGGAATTACATCAATTTTCTCATCTAAAACTCCAAATTCTTTTACGATAAAGTGGTTATCGTATTTGCTACCGTTATGTAGAATGACTGGAATGAATTAAGTACTCTATATTTTATATTACAATCTTGGTGAGCAGCACCACGATATTTTCCTGTTAAATGGTCACGATCGCGAACCCTGTCTGTATAAAAACATACATCACATAAGTTATAAAACAAGTAGTTTCAGTTTCAAAACGCATTTGCTGTGATGATGTTAGTGGCTCCATTGGAATAATAGTATTTAAAATACAGGATATACGGATAGCATCTTTTTCAAGTCCTTCCATAAAAACTTAAGGTGCATCAGGTCCTCTATAGAGCTCGAACTTATTTAACGAGTCATCATAGCGACATTTAATGAAATGAAAATCCACAACCTGCTTCCAGTCTCCGACCGGGTCAGGAATGGAATGAATGAAGCCCCCATCTAGCGGCGAGGATATGGACTGTGCCGGCTGCCGAGGCCTGACGCACTCCTCTGGGGCAATGATTAAATGAATGACAGATGAAATGAAATGATAGTGGAGAGTGTTGCTGGAATTAAATGTTGACAAGGAAAACCGGAGTACCCGGAGAAAAACCTGTCTGCCTCCGTTTTGTCCTGCACAGTTCTCACATGGAGTGACCGGGATTTGAACCACGGACCCAGCGGTGAGAGGCCGGCGTGCTGCCGCCTAAGCCACGGAGGCTTCCAGCGACATTTAATATAATATGCAAATATAAAAGGTTCGAGAATGTGAGTAGTGTTGGTAAAAGGTTTGGCTGAATTCGATGAACAGCTTTAGCGAAGCTTCAAAGTCAGCATATATAACAAATGGTACTCGAAGCTGCTTTTCAAAGTCCTTAAATTTCAGAATGTTATTTCCAGAAGTAGGTAATACCGTACAAACATGATTACAACCCCATTTTTTATGTTTCCAGGGTCGCGGGGGTAATTGGTTTCGTATAAACACACCTCGAAAATGAGAAAGCTTTAGTTGTTTAGCATAGCTTTCCACTTGTTGATGCGTCAGGGCATGTCTTGCTGTGGCTGAGTTTTTTTTAATATTTCGAAATGGTGAAATCCCAAATCCTTGTTGATAAAAAGCTGGCTTTAAATTGGCATTTCTAGCCCCCATTGCAATCGCTTCCATCGTTTCATTATGTCGCTGACTTTCTTTTAGTTGTTGCTGCGCGGCTCGAATGGTTTTCGCCACTGCACTGGCACCGCCCAAAAGTGAACCCAGAGCAGCCAGACCGGCAAATAAAGCAGGTAAAAATCCCGCTCGTTTGGGGACGGGAATCACCCTGTCGCCGACGTTTTGGAATAACATGTCTCTGTGCTGCTCGAAGGGCTTTCCTTATGGTCAATACATTATTTTTTCTTTTTATCTTTCGCAAGGGCTTGTCCATGAATGTCGTAAGTCCAGGCTTTGCCAAGGACAGGGTCCTATTCTTAGTCTTAGGCAGACAGGTTTTTCTCCGGGTACTCCGGTTTTCCCTGTCAACATTTAATTCCAGCAACACTCTCCACTATCATTTCATTTCATCTGTCATTCATTTAATCACTGCCCCAGAGGAGTGCGTCAGGCCTCGGCAGCCGGCACAGTTCATATCCTCGCCGCTAGATAGGGGCTTCATTCATTCCATTCCTGACCCGGTCGGAGACTGGAAGCTGGCTGTGGATTTTCATTTTCATATAAGACTCAGCATATTCAAAAACGTCAAAAGTATGTCGGCAGAAAGTAAAACGTTTACACAGCATGAACGTGGACCCGAAGTCAGCCTAGACTTTTACCCGCCTATCGAATTGAGTGAAAGACCTTATGGTTTGGGACTTGTTTCTCTTGAAACGTACAATCGAATATACAACATACGTGAACATGTGAACAACAAGTTTTACTATGATGATTCTGTGCTCACCCTGAACTCTGGTGGATACACGATCGATGATATTTATGAACACATTTATGTGGTGTTGATCAATGAATATGGTTTAAAGTAATTTCTCGATGGATCACGCAAGTTTGAACTTGTAGGAAATACCAACACTCATCGCTGCAGTATTTTCTCCACATTCAAAATTGACTTAAAAACACGCTCCGATTCCATTGGCCCATTACTAGGATTTAAACCACGCGTGTTGGAGCCCAACAAAAAACATGAATCAGACCATGAAGTGAAATTCATTGAGGACCATCATGTGTCGGTGACGTGTAATATTATTAGCCAAGTGTACACCAATCAAGAACCATCGCATTCGCTTTATGACATTATAGTGACATCGCCAATGGCTATATTATTCGTGAAAACCCTCCAGTGGTGCTTTTTCATTCTGTGGCTGTCGATGGTATTAGTAACATAACATTAAGACTGATCAATAGAGATCAACAACTCATTGATCTAGATTCTACCACACCAGTGACTTACAAGTTGGTGCTAAAGCCACTATGAAGTTTGTTTATAAAGCAACAACACCGTCTAGGAATGGGGTTAGTTGTTTGCCATGTGAATACACGATAACATCTCAAGACAAGCAGATTTTACAGCATTTGGGTTACCACGTCAACCCCCATGATGAATTCTATCCTAGAGATAGCGAACCACATCGAGGAGCAACCAGGGGTGGTAAGAATTGATATCCATTCCTATCAAGCTCAAATACCTGGACTCAACAACAATGATGAAATTCAATTTGTTATCAACAACCAAGATATTTACACCCTACCGCATGAAAGTGTCATTCAGATCGAAGGTCGGCTCACCAAAGCCGATGGCTCTACACCCACCACATCGAAGTTGGCCAACCACGGTTTGGCATTTCTGTTTTCTGAGGTGCGTTACGTGATTAACGATATCGTGGTGGATAGCACTCGAAATGTGGGTATTTCCAGTGTCATGAAACTATACCCCTCTTATAGTGAGGGAGGAGGTAAAACACTTTGAATGGCAGGTTGGTGCCCTGACTCGACCAATGACTGGATGGTACACACCGATGGGACCTTTACTGGATATTTACCTCTTAAACTGATTTTAGGCATTGCCGAAGACCACCAGCGCATTGTGGTCAACGCAGGGCAAGTGCTTTATCTGGTGAGAGACAGGAGTGATAATAATGCACTCAAGGGAGCCAACAATGCTCCCATAGATTCAAAATTTCAACTACAACGCTTGCTATGGAAAGTGCCCCATGTGACCCTTGACGATAGCAAAAAACTGGACATACTCAAGATGGTAAAGAGAGATATGCCTCTACCCATTGAATTTAGAAGCTGGGCACTCCATGAGTACCCGCTATTGCCCACTACCAACACACACAGTTGGTCGGTAAAAATAGCTCGCTATACAGACAGACCTCTCTACATGATCGTGGGTTTTCAAACAAATCGCAAGTATCAACAAACCAATGATGCCACGCAATTTGATCACCTGCAATTGAGAAATGCACGTCTTTTCCTCAACGAAGCTGTGTTTCCCTATGAAGGACTGGATTTAGATTTTTCAAAAAATAAGTTTGGCCCCCTGTACGACTTGTTTTCTAAATTTCTATGGTCGTATTATCAAAAAGAGAACGGTCCCATGCTGCTACCCCAAGCGTTTAAGGCAAGGGCACCACTGATTGTCTTTGACTGTTCTTACCTGGAAGAGTCTGTCAAGCCATCCAATATTGACATTCGACTACTGTTTGATTATTCATCACAAACAAGTCGACTATTATCCACTGTCCAACCAAGTGACGAGTGTATAAATAACAGGTCAACCCACGTCAAGCCGCTCAGTCATGTCTTGCTTTAAAGCATCAAGAGACGTCACACCTATGATTTTAAACTCTGAGGAACAACGTTTCAAGACTTTTGCGACGTGGCCTGTGCCTTTCATAAACCCTTAAGCCTTGGCGGACGCTGGCTTCTATTATTTAAAAACAAGAGATGAAGTGAAATGTGCCTTTTGTCCCATCACCATAGACCAATGGCAAGAGAGCGATGAACCCATGCAGGAACATCAGCGCTGGTCACCCGCCTGCCCCTACCTGTGCAGAATGGAGGTGGGAAATATACCCTGTCAATCAAGCTATCCCTCACTCGTGCCTCTGAGTAATGAAAAAACAAGTTATGATACGTGTGGACTGTATGGTGTCAACGGTGCTTCGGTGAGCAGCTCACCGTCGAAAACGCCTATAGAAACATTGGAACATCATCGGTGTTATGGACGTTATAAACACAAAAGACTGTATTGTTGTATAAGTTGGTATCGTCCCTATCCCAAATTGACTAAAGCCTGTGAGACGTGTTATGACAATAAAATGATGTAATAAAAACTTAGGTGGTTGTTATTGTTATTCTTATTATTGTTTTACATGTCCCCCTGTCCTACCCTAACCTCAACTTTTTTTAAACTAGCATGGCAGGTTGTATGGCACATACTTTAGTGGTCGATCGTCAGTCAGTCGTCAGTTGAACTTGGTCCAGACAAGCGTCAGCATGTTGCGCACACTCATTGTGGATTGCCAAGGGTTTAAAATTGGTGACAACAAATTTATATTTATATTTATATTTAAACAAGTGGTCATGATCGATTGTACCACGTTTTGGATATCGCAAGCTACGCATTTGGTATTTAAACCGCCCCATGCTTTTGATTTGTTGTGTGAAAAAGACCGTAAACAAACCCAGTGGATTGAAAAACATAGGGAACTAGACTGGAATCAAGGAACCTTTTCCTATAAATATTTGAAAGTGGTCATTAAAGCTCACTTGTCCTCGGCCAATGTGGTATTTGTGAAAGGTAATGAAAAACGCGAATGGTTGCAACCATTTTTGGCGCCTTACTGTCAATGTATCGACCTCGTGGATTTGGGTTGCCCCTCATTGCAAACGCTCATGGATACTTGTCCCTGTGGCAGCATTACCCATACAGCCCTAATACATGTGTGGCATCTCTTTCATTGGTTCACCACTAATGCCTGCTGGGAGTTGTTAAATAAAATTAAAACTCAAAATTTACCTGTGAATGACGCCAGTGAGATTTCTACAAGCGACGTGTAAACATCTAGAGCATGTAATACCATGGAGAAAGGGAATGCTACAGACAAAGCCATCGGCAAATTCTTTGTGTGTAAAAGGAAACTAGACAGTTTTACCAAAGAGGAATTATTGGCGCTCCCCAAGTCGTTCATTTATTATGTGGCCGCCAACGCTGTTAAAGAAATCTGGCAACATGTACTAAAATCATGGACTCAAGACCCTGTGTTGAGTGAATTGCAACACTGTACGGATTACAATCACCATAAGCAAGTGGACATGGCAAAAATACCCTCTATCTGGCTTAACTCTCGGAGCATCAGTCCAGAAATTATTTCATATAGAAGGTGTCAAATAAGTATTACGGCGGTCTTGTGAGGTGCTATTGGATCACTGAAGTGAAGGTGATCTGTGAAAGTGTTAGTGAAGTGAGCTTGAGTGTAGTACGATATTTATAGTCATATTGGAAATTGTAAATCGTCACTTTGAGGTTAGTCATGCGGGAAACAAAGACCAAAGAAACGCAACTCGCTCTTCAAATGTCAGTGTACAAGGAAAGATTCCAGCCAAGCGCGCAGCTAGCTCGTCAGTTGTTTCCGGTGAGGTCTCATCCCCTCAACAGGGAATTAGCAGCCAGCGCTCTCCCTTAGCGACCAACGGTACTACACACAGCCCCTCTGACAAAGCAGCTAATGACATCTTATCACATGATAACATCGGACACTTGGTGCAAGGTATCGTAAAGAACTTATTTCAAAACAATGACTTCCTTCAGCCCCTTGCGACAGTTCTCGCTCAAAAGGTATGCGTGGAACTAAGGGAATCACTGGTTTTCAGCAATGAGCTGATTGCAGAATTAAAACATGAACTCAAAGCTCGCGAAAATGAAATTCTTGAACTGAAGTCCTCACTTCACAACAAAATTGAGGAAACAGAACAATATTTAAGGAGGAACAATCTAAGAATCTTTGGTGTGCCTGAAGAGAGAAGGGAAAGTATAGACCAATTAGTGCTCAATGTTGCTGCGAAGCTGAACGTCCCGTTGACCGTGGATGACATTGACCGTTCGCATAGGGTTGGAGCCCCGGGGGGTGGAAAGCCTAGAGCTATCCTGTGCAAGTTTGTTTCGTATGGGAAACGGTCGGCGATTTTTCGCGCAAAGAGGGCGTTGCGTGGAACCAAGGTGACAATTCGAGAGGATCTCACCTCCACTAGACACCATCTACTGAAGCAAGCGGTCTCCATCTTCACGGAGAAGCAAGTGTGGACGTCAGATGGTACGTTAATTGTACTGCGAGGTGACATCAAACACCGTGTGAGAAACGCAGCCGAGCTTAAAAAGCTCACCCCCTGCTAAGTTTCAGGTACAATGAAGATAACTAGCGTACTCATATTACTCGCTCTTTTTCCTCCTTTTAGTTTTTAAAATTTTATTTTTAATTTACTTCACATATTTAAATAATTATGCAACATTTCTTTTTAGGACCATCTTTTAATATTTAATATTTCTGGAAACTCTGTGTCTGTAGTTAGAAGGCATACAGCTCAATTCCACTCCCCTCCTTCCAGACATACTTTCCGCTATCAGCCTGAAAAACACCAACTGCCTAAAAATTGCTCATATCAATGCTCAATCATTAGTTGACTCCTCTCACTATTCTGAATTTTGTCACGTCTTTGGTGGTTCGTCTTTTGACATAATCGCAGTAAGTGAGTCCTTTTGCAAGCCCTCAATTCCAGATACTGCTGTCTCTCTCACTGGCTATAAAGTCATTAGAAATGACAGATTAACCGTCGGTGGAGGTGGTGTTGCAGTTTACTTTAGGGATAACATAAAGTATAGCGTGCTAAGTCAGTCTCCTGGTGAATATAATAAGAGGCCTGAATACATTATACTTGACATCTCTCTTACCGAAACTAAAATTCTCTTTGCTTGTGTGTACCGTCCACCGAAAGCTGGCTACCTAGATATTTTTCTGAATGGCATGTACAGGTTCATTCTTGATTATAAATATGTTTTTATTGTTGGGGACGTTAATGCTCGGTTTGGTAGTGGAGCTTTTGAAACTGAATAGGTATGTGATGTGCCCTGTTCCTGTAATGTTGAATGTTTACCATTCGATACTACATTTCACACAGCTACTTGTGACAGCTCTCTCGATATTATCTCTTCAAACTGTAATAACCTCGTTGTTGACTACGGACAAGAACCAGCTGCTGGATTCTCAGCCCATGATCTTCTGTACGCAGTGTTTTCTCTATCTACCCCGAAACTTCGACCAAAATCAATCTTTGTACGTGCCTTCAGTAAATTTAATTTAAATGATTTTGAAACGAATGCAGAATTACTCCCATGGCAGAATTTCTACCAATCCACTGACATAGATGAGACAGTGACTCTATTTAATGATTGTGTAAATGAACTCTATGATATGCATGCACCGCAAAAGAAAGTGGATATAAAACATAACTCTGCTCCGTGGATCAGTAAAGAAATCAAAACGCTTTTAAAGAAACGTGATAAAGCACGTAGAACATTTATTAAATCTAAACTTACCATTGACTATGAAGAGTACAGAATTCTGCGTAATAAGACAAAACAAACAATCAGGAACACAAAAGTGAAATATATGTACATCTTCAGTGACTGTAAAACCACCTCCGCCAGATGGCGTGCTGCAAAATCATTGGGAGTTGGTGCCAGTTCAGTCACTGATGTTGAGATGCCTGTCTCTGCATCACCAATAAATGAACATTACTCAAATGTTGCCTCAATTGGTGATGTATTAAGAGTATCAGAGACCGTCACGAAATACACATCCATCCCTCCCCCTGCCCATGAAAATTTTTTCTTTATGTATGTTTACCCACACCAGATTGTGAAAGCCATCAAATCAATTCGTACAAAAGCAAGAGGCCCTGATAGCATCCCAATTTCTCTTATTTCTAACTGTCTTGAAGTATTTCTACCCCCAATTATCCATCTATTTAATTTCTCTCTACAAAGTGGAGTATACCCGTCTCCTTGGAAGTGTGCTAACATACGTCCAGTGCCAAAAAATAAAAACCCCACTAGCTGTAGTGACTTTAGACCAATAAATATCCTTTGTGCCCTTAGTAAAGCGCTTGAGAAAATAGTTCATGAACAAGTATGTGAATACCTAACTAAATTTAATATCTTCAATTCTTACCAATCTGGGTTTAAAAAGGGTCATAGTACCACCACTGCATTGTTAAAGGTCAGCGATGATATACGCTCAGCTATGGACAAGCGTCAGCTTACAATCCTATGTCTTTTCGATTTCAGTAAGGCTTTTGACTGTGTGAACCACAATATACTTCTTGCAAAGCTGAAATCTTTTGGCTTCTCTCAGAGTGCTCTTTCCTGGTTCAAATCCTACCTTTCCATGCGTACACAGAGAGTGGTCCTCGCGGATGGCTCCTCCTCAGACTGGAAATCGGTAGAAAGTGGAGTAACTCAGGGATCTGTCTTAGGTCCACTATGCTTCTCGCTATATACAGATAAACGATGTTTCTAATGAATTCCGAAATAGTTCTGTTCATATATACGCTGATGACCTCCAAGCCTATTTTCACCTCACGCCTAACACTGCATGTGATCGTATAAATCTGTTTAATGAAGACATTGACAGGCTTTGTGAATGGGCCCAAAATCATAATCTTAACTTGAACATATCTAAAACACAACTTATATCCATTGGATATACAAAACTTCTAAATTCAGTAGATTTTAATTCACTACCACCCATCAAGATACTAGATAATAATATTAAATATAGCAACACTGTCAATAATCTCGGAGTGATATTTGATAGAACACTGTCGTGGGCAGAGAATACGTCTAATGTGGTAAGGAAGGTTGTATCAACTATGCATCTCCTGAAAAGAACTGTTTCTTACACCCCACCTAACATACGTAAGCTCTTCGTCCAAACTCTCATCTTTCCAATCATTGATTATGGCTCTGCTGTATACAATGATTTACCAGAAACACAGAACATCAAATTACAAAGAGTCCAGAATGCATGTGTTCGGTACATTCTGGATGTAAGGCGAGATGGACATATCACACCTTACTACGTGCAGCTGAAATGGCTGAAACTCCACGAGCGCAGGCAGTTATCAGTTGCCATTCTGACACATAAAATATTACATACCAAGACCCCGTTATATCTCTACAATGCCTTTACACCAATGCATTCTGTTCATAATCGAGAAAATAGATACACAAAATTAACACTCCAGATTCCTATACACCGAACCATGAAGTTCAATAAATCTTTTGTTTGCACCGCCTCACGCCTCTTCAACAACTTCGATTTATATAAGTTCGTCAACATTGCAAGCACTGCAGCTTTCAAAAGACATCTTTCATCCCGCTTCTTGGAGCAGTATACCTCTCACATTTGATTGCTGTATTATGTTAAAATACTTTTTTTAAGTTCAATTATAACACAAGGACAATAGCTGACAACCTGTCTACTTCAATAGCTCTTCTTGTACAGTATATGGTGTTTGTTTTTCGGGCTGATAGTCTGTATGCACTCTCACTCTTTTGTATATAATTTTTCCATTATCATTAGTAATATTTTTATTATTGTATTGTTACTATATTTTTGTTACTATGATTGTTAGACTATGATTATTTATATTGTGAATGTGGGTGAAATGTTTTATTTTTATAAGCCCTAACCTTATTTTTTGTAGGGTGCTACTGTAAAGGAGCTCTTAAGCTCTAAGTGTAGCAGTGAAAATAAATCAAATCAAATCAAATATGCGTCAGTGCGCGACTTGCCAGCTGGTGAAACTGTATCATGGACATAACAGTCAATGTAAGACTTTGTTAAATCATGTCGAGAAAAAGTAACATCAACAACAAACACAAACATCGTCCACAGAGGAGGAGGAAGATCAAACCTTTTCACCATCCATGGAAAAGGATATACCAGACCTGTACTGGCAATGGTGCCATTGACAAAGTGATTCAATACTTACCTTTCAATATCCATCTTCCAGGTTATCGTTTTTGTGGCCCTGGAACTCGTCTCGAAAAACGTTTACAGCGTGGTGCCCATTAATCTTTTGGATCAAGCATGTATAGAACACGATCTTTCCTACCGCCATAGTTATCCTGGTTTAAGACATGTGGCAGATAAATTGTTATTGAAAAAATCTAAACAACGTTTCACATCCTGTGATGCCTCAGTGGGTGAGATGATGGCAGCCCTGATTGTCATGAGTGCTATGAAAGGAAAGTCAATGATGCATGGACATGAACATTGAGGAATTGAGGATTGAGGAATTGGGATTTGTTTTGTATTGTATTTTCTTTTGTCGATCCACTATGGCTATGAAATAAAAACAAGGTTTACCAGAGCACGATGTTTTTTTTAAATTTTATTTTTAAAAATCATGATGTTGATGGGCTGATTTTTATTTTTATATTTCACACAAGACCAATTCACACATTGCCATTTGCCATTTTCAATTTACAGTATTTTAAAAATGTCCGCTTGAAGCTTTTAAGTTTTTGATGATAAGGATTTTTCATTTTGTTGATTACATTTTTTTTAAATTGTCCGTTCGAAGTTTTTTGAATTTTCATATTTCACACATGGCCATTTCGAGTTTTTAAAATGATACTTTTATCTTTTTGAATTTTGCTGATATCAGAACATGGATTTTCCATTTTGTTGTTTTCACATTTTTTTCCATTTGGTGTATGCCGAAAGATCACTTTTGTCAATGATGGTGATGCGAGTGCTTGACCATTATGATAATGCAGTGAGTTTATGGGCTGGCGGAAACGTAGAGGACTACGACTACTGCAGGTAAGACTGTTTTACAAAAATAATGTCTATTGACCGCTACATTTGAAAGAAAACAAAACTATTCAGAACAAAACAACAATGATTATTGACCATTTATATATAAGTGACAATTTCCTCAACCCCACCCACCCTACCTCACCGTGTTTGCTCTGGTTATACATACTGCGCCCGTTAACGCATATTTGCATTGGTAATTGATCATCAAGATCCATGCTGAAGAGTAACTGAACATACCCTGCAAGAGGCTGGAAGAATATGGAGCAATATTAGTTATAATAATACTTTTACACATCTTGGACACTCCATAAATCATCAAAGATTTCATTAATGTAATTCTGCATATTTAAATTACGGTCTACATCGCAGAAACGCAAAACCGTGAATTTGCGCGGTTAACTCATGTCTTGAGTGAACGCCATGCATGAAGAAGACGGTACCTAGTTGTCGTACGTCCAGGCAGGACCGATGTGTGAGTGACGCATCAGGATAAAACACGTTCCGAGTATTGGAAAACCTTTGTGGAATGGAGAGATCCATTTATATTAGAGACACGGATAACCATCAGTGCGAAATATGCAAGCAGAGTAATAGTGGATAATTATTTATTCCTAAATAGTGCTATAGTTTTGACCAAGGATTAACAAACTGTGGAAGTATGGAATGCAAGCCACGAGGCTGCATGGTCACATGCAGAAGTGTATCATAAACTGTTAATGGCATAAACACTGTGATACAGGAATTACTTTATGTTTCGCCAAAGTGCAGATATTTTCATTTATTTAATTATTGTAAATATTTTTGTGCAATGTTTGTGAGTGAGCGTCGCAGAAGCGATGATAACGCCAGTGGCCGTGTGTAAATGGGCAATTTTATTTTACCGCATTTTTGAGTCAGTGAGTGTTACGACCTCGATGTAATTTTCTTTAACATGAGTGATAATATAATCAACAACTACATAATGGAACCAATCTTTGTCTACATTTGAAGTACAACGACGACCACGTTATGGAGAGGAATCACTAAACCATGCGTGGGGAATTAATAACGGAATGTGACGAGATGATCTAAGACCACTGAGGAGACCGCTATAACACCTCATAGCGGGTCTCGAACTGGTGTCGCTGCAATCTGTAAGTCAGATCATGTTTAAGTAGCTTCATGTAATGGGTTGGAACGGTAGATTAGTTATAAATGTATTCATAATGTTGAATTTTGGGCTTATGCCGTGTTTTATTATATTAAAATTCGACGCGTTTCGAAAGAAACCATGTCTTTCATCGTCAGGAATAATCTGGAATACGACAATGTTGCTAAGAGAAAGCAACGAAGAGCATATAGAAGGTGCCCAAAGATGGACTCCATTATAGCCCCATGTTAGGGACAACGGAAAACAGCAGTGAATTACTTTCTCAGGGTTCTGATAATAGGTAGCCAGGATTCACTGAGATTGTAGCCGGTGTCGCGGTTGAAATTATCTGGGTGTTTACGTATTTCAACCGCCTCCCTGATGATTCTGGGACGATATTGCTTTATACGGGCAAGAACATCCACTCCTTGGAACATGACATCATGGCCAGGTGTTAAAGCATGATCGGCAACAGCTGATTTATCAGGTTGAATGAGCCTGATACATCTATTATGTTCCTTAATGCGAGTGCATATTGTTCTCGAAGTCTGCCCGATGTAAACCTTGCCACAAGTACAGAGAACTCTGTAGATACCCGGTTGTTTCAATTTAGGCAAACTGTCCTTAGTTGGTCGCAGGAGTTGCCTAATCTTAACAGAAGTTCCAAATACAGTCCGTATGTTGTACCGACGTAGGATTTTAGCAATACGATCCGTTGTGTTATGTATGTACGGAAGGTAAGCAGTTCCTCTTACATCTCTTTCCTCAACTGACGTCCTATTATTATTTGTTGGTTTCAGAACCGTAGAAATCAAAGCCTTGCTATAACCGTTGCTCTCAAAGGTGGTTCGCAGGGTGTTAATTTCTTCTTGTAAAGAAGACACTTCACAAATCCTCCTAGCCCTGGTAGTTAGAGTTGTAAGGATACCATGTTTCTGGGCAGGGTGTTGGTGAGAACTTGCGTGGAGATATCTATTGGTGTGTGTTGGCTTACGAAAAACGCTGTGTCCTAAAGATCCATCCTCTTTCTTGGTGACGAGAACATCTAAAAAGGTATTTTGCCGTCAGATTCCTTTTCCATGGTGAAACAAATAGAAGGGTGCTGGAGATTAAGGTGATCCAGGAAATGGCTAAGATTTTCCTCACCTTCCGTCCAAACAACGAACGTGTCATCCACATAACGCCACCAGATCTTCGGTTTGAAAGGAGCCGACGACAAAGCTTTCTCTTCAAAATTTCCAAGAAGAAATTAGCCACAACAGGAGAGAGAGGACTACCCATGGCCACACCATCAGTCTGCTCATAAAAATTCCCATTCCATAGAAAGTAGGAGGAGGTCATGCAGTGATAAAAAAAAAGTCTTGTGATGTCTTCAGGAAAAAAAGCCATTAATGAGAGACATAACACCATCAATAGGTACTCTCGTAAACAGAGACACCACGTCGAGACTCACTAGAATATCACCCGACTGACGTGTTATAGCTTTTAACTTTTCCACGAAGTGTGTGGAATCCTTAATGTACGAAGGCGTGTTACCCAGAAGCGGCTGAAGTAGTCTACCTAAGTATTTGGAAAGGGCACATGTAGGAGAACCAATCGTACTAACAATAGGTCTAAGAGGGACATCTTCCTTATGTATTTTAGGAAGCCCATAGAGTCACGGAGGAATAGCATCCCCAGGAAGGAGAGTCTTCGCTGTATCCGCTGGAATAGATGATTGCTTGATCAATTTGACGGTGACATTTGAGTAGCGAGTAGTAGGATCACGACTATTAATCCTATATACAGGATCTGATAACAAAGACGAGATCTTGGAATCATAATCACCCTTATCCAATACCACTGTCGCGGTACCCTTGTCAGCGGGGAGAACGATAATATGAGAATTGTCCCTTAGATCTTTAAGTGCCCGGCTTTCGCCTTGTTTTAAGTTGGTGTTAGGTGGCTTAACGGTCTTGAGAACTCGGGAACATTCTTGCCTGGCTTCCTCGGCCTCTTCAGGTGTGAATTGATGTACCGAGGAATCTACGGATGTAATAAGTTCTTCAATAGGAATTCTTCTAGGCGCTACAGCAAAATTGAGACCTTTAGGGAGAACTGCCTGTTGGGTATCACTTAGGGGCTTGCTGGACAAATTTACGACAACCTTGTTAGCATCAAGTCTAATGGCTTGAGATTTCTGCAACTGACGTAACCTATCATATTTGGAAATATGTCTGTCCCTCACCTGATCTAGAACGCTGTTAGCTTACACTGAAGAAATACGATCAAAGATCTTCCATAATTCCTCACTTACGAAGTTTGAGAGGCGTAGATGTAGCTGTAGTAACTCCCTCGAAATAAAATCCAACTGCTTACGAGTATGCTGTAACCTCTCTATCAATAACGCCTTGCTTGCACGACGATAGATTCTCGTTGCCTTAGGTGTTCTTCAGTGCAAGCTAACAGCGTTCTAGATCAGGTGAGGGACAGACATATTTCCAAATATGATAGGTTATGTCAGTTGCAGAAATCTCAAGCCATTAGACTTGATGCTAACAAGGTTGTCGTAAATTTGTCCAGCAACCCCCTAAGTGATACCCAACAGGCAGTTCTCGCTAAAGGTCTCAATTTTACTGTAGCGCCTAGAAGAATTCCTATTGAAGAACTTATTACATCCGTAGAATCCTCGGTACATCACCTCACACCTGAAGAGGCCGAGGAAGCAAGGCAAGAATGTTCCCGAGTTCTCAAGACCGCTAAGCCACCTAACTCCAACTTAAAACAAGGCGAAAGCCGGGCACTTAAAGATCTAAGAGACAATTCTCATATTATCGTTCTCCCCGCTGACAAGGGTAACGCGACAGTGGTATTGGATAAGGTTGATTATTATTCCAAGATCTCGTCTTTGTTATTAGATCCTGTATATAGGATTAATAGTCGTGATCCTACTACTCGCTACTCAAATGTCACCGTCAAATTGATCAAGCAATTATCTATTCCAGCGGATACAGCGAAGACTCTCCTTCCAGGGGATGCTATTCCTCCGAGACTCTATGGTCTTCCTAAAATACATAAGGAAGATGCCCCTCTTAGACCTATAGTTAGTACGATTGGTTCTCCTACATATGCCCTTTCCAAATACTTAGGTAGACTACTTCAGCCGCTTCTGGGTAACACGCCTTCGTACATTAAGGATTCCACACACTTCGTGGAAAAGTTAAAAGCTATAACACTTCAGCCGGGTGATATTCTAGTGAGTCTCGACGTGGTGTCTCTGTTTACGAGAATACCTATTGATGGTGTTATGTCTCTCATTAATGGCTTTTTTCCTGAAGACATCACAAGACTTTTTTTTTATCACTGCATGACCTCCTCCTACTTTCTATGGAATGGGAATTTTTATGAGCAGACTGATGGTGTGGCCATGGGTAGTCCTCTCTCTCCTGTTGTGGCTAATTTCTTCTTGGAGAACTTTGAAGAGAAAGCTTTGTCGTCGGCTCCTTTCAAACCGAAGATCTGGTGGCGTTATGTGGATGACACGTTCGTTGTTTGGACGGAAGGTGAGGAAAATCTTAGCCATTTCCTGGATCACCTTAATCTCCAGCACCCTTCTATTTGTTTCACCATGGAAAAGGAATCTGACGGCAAAATACCTTTTTAGATGTTCTCGTCACCAAGAAAGAGGATGGATCTTTAGGACACAGCGTTTTTCGTAAGCCAACACACACCAATAGATATCTCCACGCAAGTTCTCACCAACACCCTGCCCAGAAACATGGTATCCTTACAACTCTAACTACCAGGGCTAGGAGGATTTGTGAAGTGTCTTCTTTACAAGAAGAAATTAACACCCTGCGAACCACCTTTGAGAGCAACGGTTATAGCAAGGCTTTGATTTCTACGGTTCTGAAACCAACAAATAATAATAGGACGTCAGTTGAGGAAAGAGATGTAAGAGGAACTGCTTACCTTCCGTACATACATAACACAACGGATCGTATTGCTAAACTCCTACGTCGGTACAACATACGGACTGTATTTGGAACTTCTGTTAAGATTAGGCAACTCCTGCGACCAACTAAGGACAGTTTGCCTAAATTGAAACAACCGGGTATCTACAGAGTTCTCTGTACTTGTGGCAAGGTTTACATCGGGCAGACTTCGAGAACAATATGCACTCGCATTAAGGAACATAATAGATGTATCAGGCTCATTCAACCTGATAAATCAGCTGTTGCCGATCATGCTTTAACACCTGGCCATGATGTCATGTTCCAAGGAGTGGATGTTCTTGCCCGTATAAAGCAATATCGTCCCAGAATCATCAGGGAGGCGGTTGAAATACGTAAACACCCAGATAATTTCAACCGCGACACCGGCTACAATCTCAGTGAATCCTGGCTACCTATTATCAGAACCCTGAGAAAGTAATTCACTGCTGTTTTCCGTTGTCCCTAACATGGGGCTATAATGGCGTCCATCTTTGGGCACCTTCTATATGTTCTTCGTTGCTTTCTCTTATCAACATTGTCGTATTCCAGATTATTCCTGACGATGAAAGGTTTCTTTCGAAACGCGTCGAATTTTAGTATAATAAAAGCCCAAAATTCAACATTATGAATAGTAACACGGGCCGTGAAAGTCTAAATGACAATATTAGTTATAAATGGTTTCATTTAAAGTGCACAACGCAGGTAGTTAACATAAGCTCACGTGTGGAAAGTTTTAGTTTTGTTATACATTTATTAACGCCAAGAAGGCAAAGTTATAATGTCCATTTCGTATCATTTCAAAACAGTTACAGACAATTTTATTTTGTCAGCTCATGACAAAAGATACTAGTTCTTGCCAGATGGTAAATTGAATCCAAGGTCGCATGTGTATGTGCGAAATAGCTACACAGCACGTTGAATCTCAGGCAGTGCATTAAGTAATCGAGTAGGCTGTGACATTCCGAGCATTGCATAATCTGAATGCAGAATCCGTTATTCACGTATTTGGCAAATGAGCATCTGAAAACAAGTTTACGTTATTACGACAGCCAGATAGGCAGTGGAAATAAACAGTATTTTGTAACCAGTGATCGTAGGTTCGAGTTTATTCAAGGAAGAGGCAATTTGATAAATACACAATCTCACACGCTAGTTTGTATCAGAATACTTTATGCCAATGAAGAGCATTTTCAAAATGTGTTTTCTACACACTTAATCTTTGTGATCGATATTTGAAAGTGTATAATTCAGGGATCCACACTAATTGTAACTAACGATATTATAGTATTATCGAAGTAAGTCGTAGAAGGTGGATTAATACCTCCAACGTGTTATTGTGATTAGGGTAATTTATGCCGGTGGTAACGAGCTATTGCAGTCGTACCAAGCCGATGGAGTAAGGATTGAGGAATCCATAGTCTGAAAGAGAGACAGAGGGTGTCTAATAATGAGAGTACTGGTGAGGACACAGGGTGTCTATTATTATGTTGATGTGTTCCTAAGTGGAATGTGATGAATTATTGAGCATTATTTGGATACACACGATACCTGATTACACCAAATACAATTAAAAGGTCCATAAACTGAACAACTACACTGTGACGAATAAATAATTGTGTTAAAACCTTAATAATCAAAGTCAGGATTTTGTAAAATTAAACAAATCTCATGATTCCCCCTGAGCCTAAATAAAATTGAATAAATACTAAAAATTAAATATTTTAAGGACCAAATGTTCGACATTTATTTATTGTTAATACATCTTAGATACATTTTGTTACATTTTCACATTATTAGTCAACAACCAATTGATGGTGTGACAACTGGAGCACACACATCAGATTGGCAGCAATATGAGTCGATGTAATTGTTTAATTACCATCGCATTTGCAGGCCTTCCTGTTTTTCTAACTTTCCTTTACACTTAGAAACTATGACCATTTGTTGCAAACAGTAACACATCGTGTAAGCAGATAGTGCGAATTTCACAACCATAGGAGTGCTGAGTTGTTGTATGCATTTGTGTTGCATTAGATTAATATTTTTTTATTCAGCAACTGTTTGCACAAATTTTGATTTTTCCTTGTAATAAACGCGTCTCGTTTATTAATTAATGATAGCTAGGACTAGATAAACACGTAAATTTAAAGATAAATGTTGGAGATGGCACCATCCTAGCTTAGGTCAAATTCACCCTTTGCTATTAAATGTAAATATTCCTAGTACTTGTAAACAAGTAAATGTCTTGCTTTGCAGTAAATTCTTTTAAAGTTTGATCCTCCCGTAGTCATTTTCGATGTAATTGCTTAGGGCTGACAGGTTACCAAGCAACCAACTAGGTCACCGCACAACCGACGAGGTCACCGTGCAACCTACCAAGTCACCGTGCAACCTACCAAGCCACCACGCAACCAACCAAGTCACCGCACAACCGACCAAGTCACCGTGCAACCTACCAAGCCACCACGCAACCAACTAGGTCACCGTGCAACCAACGAGGTCACCGCACAACCGATCAAGTCACCGTGCAACCAACTAGGTCACCGCACAACCAACCAAGTCAACGCACAACCGACCAAGTCACCAAGCAACCAACGAGGTCACCGCACAACCGATCAAGTCACCGTGCAACCTACCAAGTCACCGCACAACCGACCAAGTCACCACGCAACCAACGAGGTCACCGCACAACCGACCAAGTCACCGCACAACCGACGAGGTCACCGCACAACCGATCAAGTCACCGTGCAACCTACCAAGTCACCGCACAACCGACCAAGTCACCACGCAACCAACGAGGTCACCGCACAACCGACAAAGTCACCGCACAACCGACGAGGTCACCGCACAACCGACCAAGTCACCGTGCAAACTACCAAGTCAACGCACAACCGACCAAGTCACCGTGCAAACTACCAAGCCACCACGCAACCAACCAGGTCACCGCACAACCAACGAGGTCACCGCACAACCGACCAAGTCACCGTGCAACTTACCAAGTCACCGCACAACCGACCAAGTCACCACGCAACCTACCAAGTCACCACGCAACCAACTAGGTCTAGGCACAACCGACGAGGTCAACGCACAACCGACCAGGTCACCGCACAACAGACCAAGTCACCACGCAACCAACCAAGTCACCGCACGACCAACTAGGTCACCGCACAACCGACCAAGTCACCGCACAACCGACGAGGTCACCGCACAACCGACCAGGTCACCGCACAACCGACCAAGTCACCACGCAACCAACGAGGTCACCGCACAACCAACCAAGTCACCGTGCAACCTACGAGGTCACCGCACAACCAACTAGGTCACCGCACAAACGACCCGGTCACCGCACAACCCACCAAGTCACCACGCAACCAACCAGGTCACCGCACAACCAACCAGGCCACCGCACAACCGACAAAGTTACCGCACAACCGACGAGGTCACCACGCAACCAACCAGGTCACCGCACAACCGACGAGGTCACCACGCAACCAACCAGGTCACCACACAACCAACGAGGTCGCCGCACAACCGACGAGGTCACCGCACAACCGACGAGGTCACCACGCAACCAACCAGGTCACCGCTCAACCGACGAGGTCACCACGCAACCAACCAGGTCACCGCACAACCCAACAAGTCACCATGCAACCAATGAGGTCACCGCACAACCGACCAAGTCACCGTGCAACCTACGAGGTCACCGCACAACCAACAAGGTCACCGCACAACCGACCAGGTCACCGCACAACCGACCAAGTCACCGCACAACTGACCAAGTCACCACGCAACCAACTAGGTCACCACACAACTAACTAGGTCACCGCACAACCAACTAGATCACCGCACAAAAGACGAGGTCACCGCACAACCGACCAAGTCACCAGGCAACCAACCAGGTCACCGCTCAACCGACGAGGTCACCACGCAACCAACCAGGACACCGCACAACCGACCAAGTCACCACGCAACCAACTAGATCACCGCACAACCGACGAGGTCACCGCACAACCGACGAGGTCACCGCACAACCGACCAAGTCACCGCACAACGAACTATGTCTCCACGCAAACAACCAGGTCACCGCACAACCGACTAGGTCACCGCACAACCGACCAAGTCACCGCGCAACCGACCAAGTCACCACGCAACCAACTAGGTCACCGCACAACCAACGAGGTACCGCACAACCGACGAGGTCACCGCACAACCAACTAGGTCACCACGCAACCAACCAGGTCACCGCACAACCGACTAGGTCACCGCACAACCGACCAAGTCACCGCGCAACCGACCAAGTCACCACGCAACCAAATAGGTCACTGCACAACCAACGAGGTCACCGCACAACCGACGAGGTCACCGCACAACCAACTAGTTCCCCACGCAACCAACCAGGTCACCGCACAACCGACTAGGTCACCGCACAACCGACCAAGTCACCGCGCAATCGCCCAAGTCACCACGCAACCAACTAGGTCACCGCACAACCAACTAGGTCACCGCACAACCGACCAAGTCACCGCACAACCGACGAGGTCACCACGCAAAAAACGAGGTCACCGCACAACCAACTACGTCACCACGCAACCAACGAGGTCACCGCACAACCAACGAGGTCACCGCACAACCAACGAGGTCACCGCACAACCGACGAGGTCACCGCACAACCGACCAAGTCACCACGCAACCAACTAGGTCACCGCACAACCGACCAAGTCACAGCGCAACCGACCAAGTCACCACGCAACCAACAAGGTCACCGCACAACCAACTAGGTCACCACGCAACCAACGAGGTCAACGCACAACCAACGAGGTCACCGCACAACCGACGAGGTCACCGCACAACCGACCAAGTCACCACGCAACCAACGAGGTCACCGCACAACCAACTAGGTCACCACGCAACCAACGAGGTCACCGCACGACCAATGAGAGCACCGCACAACCAACGAGGTCACCGCACAATCAACGAGGTCACCGCACAACCGACGAGGTCACCGCACAACCGACGAGGTCACCACGCAAACAACCAGGTCACCGCACAGCCGACCAAGTCACCACGCAACCGACTAGGTCACCGCACAACCGACCAAGTCACCACGCAACCAACTAGGTCACCAAGTAACCAACCAGGTCACCGCACAACCGAATAGGTCACCGCACAACCGACCAAGTCACCGCGCAACCGACCAAGTCACCGCACAACCGAGCAAGTCACCGCGCAACCGACCATGTCACCACGCAACCGACCAAGTCACCACGCAACCAACGAGGTCACCGCACAACCAACTAGGTAACCACGCAACCAACGAGGTCACCTCACAACCAACGAGGTCACCGCACAACCAACGAGGTCACCGCACAACCAACGAGGTCACCGCACAACCGACGAGGTCACCGCACAACCAACGAGGACACCGCGCAACCGACGAGGTCACCGCACAACCGACGAGGTCACCGCACTACCGACCAGGTCACCGCACAACCGACCAAGTCACCACGCAACCAACCAGGTTACCGCACAACCGACTAAGTCACCACGCAACCGACTAGGTCACCGCACAACTGACCAAGTCACCACGCAACCAACTAGGTCACCACGCAACCAACCAGGTCACCGCACAACCGATTAGGTCACCGCACAACCGACCAAGTCACCGCGCAACCGACCAAGTCACCACGCAACCAACTAGGTCACCGCACAACCAACTAGGTCACCGCACAACCGACTAGGTCACCGCACAACCAATGAGGTCACCGCACAACCAACGAGGTCACCGCGCAACCGAAGAGGTCACTGCACAACCGACGAGGTCACCGCACAACCGACCAGGTCACCGCACAACCGACCAAGTCACCACGCAACAAACCAGATCACTGCACAACCTACGAGGTCACCGCACAACCGACGAGGTCACCGCACAACCGACGAGGTCACCGCACAACCGACCAAGTCACCACGCAACCAACCAGGTCACCGAACAACCGACTAGGTCACCGCACAACCAACGAGGTCACCGCACAACCAACGAGCTCACCGCACAACCGACGATGTCCCCGCACAACCGACGAGGTCACCGCACAACCGACCAGGTCACCGCACAACCGACCAAGTCACCACGCAACCAACGAGGTCCCCGCACAACCTACGAGGTCACCGCAAAACCGACGAGGTCACCGCACAACCGACCAGGTCACCGCACAACCGACCAAGGCACCACGCAACCAACCAGGTCACCGCACAACCAACCAGGTCACCGCACAACCGACCAAGTCACCGCACAACCGACCAAGTCACTGCACAACCGAGGAGGTCACCGCACAACCATCTAGGTCACCGACAACCGACCAGGTCACCGCACAACCGACCAAGTCACCACGCAACCAACCAGGTCACTGCACAACCAACTAGGTCACCGCACAACCGACCAAGTCACCACGCAACCTACTAGGTCACCGCACAAACGACCAAGTCACCAAGCAACCAACCAGGTCACCGCACAACCGACCAGGTAACCGCACAAACGACCAAGTCACCAAGCAACCAACCAGGTCACCGCACAACCAAATAGGGCACCGCACAACCGACCAACTCACCGTGCAACCTACGAGGTCACCGCACAACCAACTAGGTCACCGCACAACCGACCAGGTCACCGCACAACCGACCAAGTCACCTTGCAACCAACCAGGTCACCACACAACCAACGAGGTCACCGCACAACCAACGAGGTCACCGCACAACCAACGAGGTCACCGCACAACCGACGAGGCCACCGCACAACCAACTAGGTCACCGCACAACCTACCAAGTCACCGATCAACCAACGAGGTCACCACACAACCGACGAGGTCAACGCACAACCAACGAGGTCACCACGCAACCAACTATGTCACCGCACATCCGACGAGGTCACCGCACAATTAACGAGGTCACCGCTCAACCGACGAGGTCACCGCACAACCAACAAGGTCACCGCTCAACCGACTAGGTCACCGCACGACCAATGAGGTCACCGCACAACCAACGAGGTCACCGCACAACCGACGAGGTCAACGCACAACCAACGAGGTCACCACGCAACCAACTAGGTCACCGCACAACCGACTAGGTCACCGCACAAACAACGAGGTCACCACGCAACCAACCAGGTCACCGCTCAACCTACGAGGTCACCGCACATCCATCGAGGTCACAGCTCAACCGACGAGGTCACGACGCATCCAACCAGGTCACCGCTCAATCGACGAGGTCACCGCACAATCGACGAGGTCACGACGCATCCAACCAGGTCACCGCTCAATCGACGAGGTCACCACGCAACCAACGACGTCACCGCACAGCCAACTAGGTCACCGCACAACCGACGAGGTCACCGCACAACCGACCATGTCACCGCACAACCGACGAGGTCACCACGCAACCAACGAGGTCACCGCACAACCAATGAGGTCACCGCACAACCGACGAGGTCACCGCACAACCAACGAGGTCACCGCACAACCGACGAGGTCACCGCACAACCGACGAGGTCACCGCACAACCAACTAGGTCACCGCACAACCGACGAGGTCACCGCACAACCGACTAGGTCACCGCACAACCAACGAGGACACCGCACAACTGACCAAGTCACCGCGCAACCGACGACGTCACCACGTTACCAACGAGGTCACCGCACAACCGACGAGGTCACCGCACAACCGACGAGGTCACCGCACAACCAACTAGGTCACCGCACAACCAACGAGGTCACCGCACAACCAACTAGGTCACCGCACAACCGACGAGGTCACCGCACAACCGACGAGGTCACCGCACAACAAACGAGGTCACCGCCCAACCGACGAGGTCACCGCACAACCGACGAAGTCACCGCACAACCAACTAGGTCACCGCACAACCGACGAGGTCACCGCACAACCGACCATGTCACCGCACAACCGACGAGGTCACCACGCAACCAACGAGGTCACCGCACAACCAACGAGGTCACCGCACAACCGACGAGGTCACCGCACAACCAACGAGGTCACCGCACAACCGACGAGGTCACCGCACAACCGACGAGGTCACCGCACAACCAACTAAGTCAGCGCACAACCGACGAGGTCACCGCACAACCGACTAGGTCACCGCACAACCAACGAGGTCACCGCACAAGCGACCAAGTCACCGCGCAACCGACGACGTCACCACGCAACCAACGAGATCACCGCACAACCGACGAGGTCACCGCACAACCAACTAGGTCACCGCACAACCGACGAAGTCACCGCTCAACCAACGAGGTCACCGCACAACCAACGAGGTCACCGCACAACCGACGAGGTCACCGCACAACCAACGAGGTCACCGCACAAACGACGATGTCACCGCACAAACGACGAGGTCACCACGCATCCGACGAGGTCACCGCACAGCCGACGAGGTCACCACAAAACTAACTAGGTCACCACGCAACCAACGAGGTCACCGCACAACCAACCAAGTCACCGCACAACCGACGAGGTCACCGCACAACCGACGAGGTCACCGCACAACCGACGAGGTCACCACACAACCGAAGAGGTCACCGCACAACCGACGAGGTCACCGCACAACCGACGAGGTCACCGCACAACCGAATATGTCACCACGCAACGAACTAGGTCACCGCACAAGCAACTAGGTCACCGCACAACCGACTAGGTCACCGCACAACCAACGAGGTCACCGCACAACAAACGAGGTCACCGCCCAACCGACGAGGTCACCGCCCAACCGACGAGGTCATCGCACAACCGACCAGGTCACCGCACAACCGACCAAGTCACCACGCAACCAACCAGATCACCGCACATCCTACGAGGTCACCGCACAACCGACGAGGTCACCGCACAACCGACGAGGTCACCGCACAACCGACCAAGTCACCACGCAACCAACCAAGTCACCGCACAACCGACAAGGTCACCGCACAACCAAAGAGGTCACCGCACAACCAACGAGCTCACCGCACAACCGACGATGTCCCCGCACAACCGACGAGGTCACCGCACAACCGACCAGGTCACCGCACAACCGACCAAGTCACCACGCAATCAACGAGTTCACCGCGCAACCTACGAGGTCACCGCACAACTGACGAGGTCACCGCACAACCGACCAGGTCACCGCACAACCGACCAAGGCGCCACGCAACCAACCAGGTCACCGCACCACCAACTAGGTCACCGCACAACCGACCAAGTCACCGTGCAACCTACGAGGTCACCGCACAACCAACTAGGTCACCGCACAACCAACCAAGTCTCCGTGCAACCTACGAGATCACCGCACAACCAACTAGGTCACCGCACAACAAAACAGGCCACCGCACAACCGACCAAGTCACCGCACAACCGACGAGGTCACCACGCAACCAACTAGGTCTCCGCACAACCGACCAAGTCACCGCACAACCAACTATGTCACCGACAACCGACCAGGTCACCGCACAACCGATCGAGTCACCACGCAACCAACCAGGTCACCGCACAACCAACTAGGTCACCGCACAACCGACCAAGTCACCACCAAACCTACGAGGTCACCGCACGACCAACTAGGTCACCGCACACCGACCAAGTCACCACGCAACCAACCAGGTCACCGCACAACCAACTTGGTCACCGCACAACCGACTAAGTCACCACGCAACCTACGAGGTCACCGCACAACCAATTAGGTCACCGCACAACCAACCAAGTCACCACGCAACCAACCAGGTCACCGCACAACCAACTAGGTCTCCGCACACCGACCAAGTCACCACGCAACCAACCAGGTCACCGCACAACCAACTAGGTCACCGCACAACCGACCAAGTCACCACGCAACCTACGAGGTCACCGCACAACCAACTAGGTCACCGCACAACCAACCAAGTCACCACGCAACCAACCAGGTCACCGCACAACCAACTAGGTCACCGCACAAGCGACCAAGTCACCACGCAAGTAACCAGGTCACCGCACAACCAACTAGGTCACCGCACACCGACCAAGTCACCGTGCAACCTACGAGGTCACCGCACAACCGACCAGGTAACCGCACAAACGACCAAGTCACCACGTAACCAACGAGGTCACCGCACAACCAACTAGGTCACCACGCAACCAACGAGGTCACCGCACGGCCAATGAGGTCACCGCACAACCAACGAGGTCACCGCACAACCAACGAGGTCACCGCACAATCGACGAGGTCACCGCACAACCGACGAGGTCACCACGCAACCAACCAGGTCACCGCACAGCCGACCAAGTCACCACGCAACCGACTAGGTCACCGCACAACCGACCAAGTCACCACGCAACCAACTAGGTCACCACGCAACCAACCAGGTCACCGCACAACCGACTAGGTCACCGCACAACCGACCAAGTCACCGCGCAACCGACCAAGTCAACGCGCAACCGACCAAGTCACCACGCAACCAACTAGGTCACCGCACAACCAACTAGGTCACCGCACAACCGACTAGGTCACCGCACAAGAAACGAAGTCACCGCACAACCAACGAGGTCACCGCGCAACCGACGAGGTCACCGCACAACCGACGAAGTCTCCACGCAACCAACCAGGTTACCGCACGATCGACCAAGTCACCACGCAACCCACTAGGTCACCGCACAACTGACCAAGTCACCACGCAACCAACTTGGTCACCACGCAACCAACCAGGTCACCGCACAACCGACTAGGTCACCGCACAACCGACCAAGTCACCGCGCAACCGACCAAGTCAACGCGCAACCGACCAAGTCACCACGCAACCAACTAGGTCACCGCACAACCAACTAGGTCACCGCACAACCGACTAGGTCACCGCACAAGAAACGAGGTCACCGCACAACCAACGAGGTCACCGCGCAACCGACGAGGTCACCGCACAACCGACGAGGTCACCGCACAACCGACCAGGTCACCGCACAACCGACCTAGTCACCACGCAAACAACCAGATCACCGCACAACCTACGAGGTCATCGCACAACCGACGAGGTCACCGCACGAACGACGAGGTCACCGCACAACCGACAAAGTCACCGCACAACCGACGAGGTCACCGCACAACCGACCAAGTCACCGTGCAAACTACCAAGTCAACGCACAACCGACCAAGTCACCGTGCAAACTACCAAGCCACCACGCAACCAACCAGGTCACCGCACAACCAACGAGGTCACCGCACAACCGACCAAGTCACCGTGCAACTTACCAAGTCACCGCACAACCGACCAAGTCACCACGCAACCTACCAAGTCACCACGCAACCAACTAGGTCTAAGCACAATCGACGAGGTCAACGCACAACCGACCAGGTCACCGCACAACAGACCAAGTCACCACGCAACCAACCAAGTCACCGCACAACCAACTAGGTCACCGCACAACCGACCAAGTCACCGCACAACCGACGAGGTCACCGCTCAACCGATCAGGTCACCGCACAACCGACCAAGTCACCACGCAAACAACGAGGTCACCGCACAACCAACCAAGTCACCGTGCAACCTACGAGGTCACCGCACAACCATCTAGGTCACCGCACAAACGACCCGGTCACCGCACAACCCACCAAGTCACCACGCAACCAACCAGGTCACCGCACAACCAACCAGGCCACCGCACAACCGACAAAGTTACCGCACAACCGACGAGGTCACCCCGCAACCAACCAGGTCACCGCACAACCGACGAGGTCACCACGCAACCAACCAGGTCACCGCACAACCAACGAGGTCGCCGCACAACCGACGAGGTCACCGCACAACCGACGAGGTCACCACGCAACCAACCAGGTCACCGCTCAACCGACGAGGTCACCACGCAACCAACCAGGTCACCGCACAACCCAACAAGTCACCATATAACCAACGAGGTCACCGCACAACCGACCAAGTCACCGTGCAACCTACGAGGTCACCGCACAACCAACAAGGTCACCGCACATCCGACCAGGTCACCGCACAACCGACCAAGTCACCGCACAACTGACCAAGTCACCACGCAACCAACTAGGTCACCACACAACTAACTAGGTCACCGCACAACCAACTAGATCACCGCACAAAAGACGAGGTCACCGCACAACCGACCAAGTCACCAGGCAACCAACCAGGTCACCGCTCAACCGACGAGGTCACCACGCAACCAACCAGGTCACCGCACAACCGACCAAGTCACCACGCAACCAACTAGATCACCGCACAACCGACGAGGTCACCGCACAACCGACGAGGTCACCGTACAACCGACCAAGTCACCGCACAACGAACTATGTCTCCACGCAAATAACCAGGTCACCGCACAACCGACTAGGTCACCGCACAACCGACCAAGTCACCGCGCAACCGACCAAGTCACCACGCAACCAACTAGGTCACCGCACAACCAACGAGGTACCGCACAACCGACGAGGTCACCGCACAACCAACTAGGTCACCATGCAACCAACCAGGTCACCGCACAACCGACTAGGTCACCGCACAACCGACCAAGTCACCGCGCAACTCACCAAGTCACCACGCAACCAAATAGGTCACCGCACAACCAACGAGGTCACCGCACAACCGACGAGGTCACCGCACAACCAACTAGGTCCCCACGCAACCAACCAGGTCACCGCACAACCGACTAGGTCACCGCACAACCGACCAAGTCACCGCGCAATCGCCCAAGTCACCACGCAACCAACTAGGTCACCACACAACCAACTAGGTCACCGCACAACCGACCAAATCACCGCACAACCGACGAGGTCACCACGCAAACAACGAGGTCACCGCACAACCAAGTACGTCACCACGCAACCAACGAGGTCACCGCACAACCAACGAGGTCACCGCACAACCAACGAGGTCACCGCACAACCGACGAGGTCACCGCACAACCGACCAAGTCACCACGCAACCAACTAGGTCACCGCACAACCAACTAGGTCACCGCACAACTGACCAAGTCACAGCGCAACCGACCAAGTCACCACGCAACCAACAAGGTCACCGCACAACCAACTAGGTCACCACGCAACCAACGAGGTCACCGCACAACCGACGAGGTCACCGCACAACCGACCAAGTCACCACGCAACCAACGAGGTCACCGCACAACCAACTAGGTCACCACGCAACCAACGAGATCACCGCACGACCAATGAGGTCACCGCACAACCAACGAGGTCACCGCACAACCAACGAGGTCAACGCACAATCGACGAGGTCACCGCACAACCGACGAGGTCACCACGCAACCAACCAGGTCACCGCACAGCCGACCAAGTCACCACGCAACCGACTAGGTCACCGCACAACCGACCAAGTCACCACGCAACCAACTAGGTCACCACGTAACCAACCAGGTCACCGCACAACCGAATAGGTCACCGCACAACCGATCAAGTCACCGCGCAACCGACCAAGTCACCGCACAACCGAGCAAGTCACCGCGCAACCGACCAAGTCACCACGCAACCAACGAGGTCACCGCACAACCAACTAGGTAACCACGCAACCAACGAGGTCACCTCACAACCAACGAGGTCACCGCACAACCAACGAGGTCACCGCACAACCAACGAGGTCACCGCACAACCGACGAGGTCACCGCACAACCAACGAGGTCACCGCGCAACCGACGAGGTCACCGCACAACCGACGAGGTCACCGCACTACCGACCAGGTCACCGCACAACCGACCAAGTCACCACGCAACCAACCAGGTTACCGCACAACCGACTAAGTCACCACGCAACCGACTAGGTCACCGCACAACTGACCAAGTCACCACGCAACCAACTAGGTCACCACGCAACCAACCAGGTCACCGCACAACCGATTAGGTCACCGCACAACCGACCAAGTCACCGCGCAACCGACCAAGTCACCACGCAACCAACTAGGTCACCGCACAACCAACTAGGTCACCGCACAACCGACTAGGTCACCACACAACCAATGAGGTCACCGCACAACCAACGAGGTCACTGCGCAACCGATGAGGTCACCGCACAACCGACGAGGTCACCGCACAACCTACCAGGTCACCGCACAACCGACCAAGTCACCACGCAACAAACCAGATCACCGCACAACCTACGAGGTCACCGCACAACCGACGAGGTCACCGCACAACCGACGAGGTCACCGCACAACCGACCAAGTCACCACGCAACCAACCAGGTCACCGAACAACCGACTAGGTCACCGCACAACCAACGAGGTCACCGCACAACCAACGAGCTCACCGCACAACCGACGATGTCCCCGCACAACCGACGAGGTCACCGCACAACCGACCAGGTCACCGCACAACCGACCAAGTCACCACGCAACCAACGAGGTCCCCGCACAACCTACGAGGTCACCGCAAATCCGAAGAGGTCACCGCACAACCGACCAGGTCACCGCACAACCGACCAAGGCACCACGCAACCAACCAGGTCACCGCACAACCAACCAGGCCACCGCACAACCGACCAAGTCACCGCACAACCGACGAGGTCACAACGCCACCAACTAGGTCACCGCACAACCTACCAAGTCACTGCACAACCGAGGAGGTCACCGCACAACCATCTAGGTCACCGACAACCGACCAGGTCACCGCACAACCGACCAAGTCACCACGCAACCAACCAGGTCACCGCACAACCAACTAGGTCACCGCACAACCGACCAAGTCACCACGCAACCTACTAGGTCACCGCACACCGACCAAGTCACCATGCAACCTACGAGGTCACCGCACAACCGACCAGGTAACCGCACAAACGACCAAGTCACCAAGCAACCAACCAGGTCACCGCACAACCAAATAGGGCACCGCACAACCGACCAACTCACCGTGCAACCTACGAGGTCACCGCACAACCAACTAGGTCACCGCACAACCGACCAGGTCACCGCACAACCGACCAAGTCACCTTGCAACCAACCAGGTCACCACACAACCAACGAGGTCACCGCACAACCAACGAGGTCACCGCACAACCAACGAGGTCACCGCACAACCGACGACGTCACCGCACAACCAACTAGGTCACCGGAAAACCGACGAGGTCACCGCACAACCAACGAGGTCACCGCACAACCGACGAGGCCACCGCACAACCAACTAGGTCACCGCACAACCTACCAAGTCACCGATCAACCAACGAGGTCACCGCACAACCGACGAGGTCAACGCACAACCAACGAGGTCACCACGCAACCAACTAGGTCACCGCACATCCGACGAGGTCACCGCACAACTAACGAGGTCACCGCTCAACCGACGAAGTCACCGCACAACCAACCAGGTCACCGCTCAACCGACTAGGTCACCGCACAACCTACCAAGTCACCGATCAACCAACGAGTTCACCGCACAACCGACGAGGTCAACGCACAACCAACGAGGTCACCACGCAACCAACTAGGTCACCGCACAACCGACTAGGTCACCGCACAAACAACGAGGTCACCACGCAACCAACCAGGTCACCGCTCAACCTACGAGGTCACCGCACATCCATCGAAGTCACAGCTCAACCGACGAGGTCACGACGCATCCAACCAGGTCACCGCTCAATCGTCGAGGTCACCGCACAATCGACGAGGTCACGACGCATCCAACCAGGTCACCGCTCAATCGACGAGGTCACCACGCAACCAACGAGGTCACCGTACAGCCAACTAGGTCACCGCACAACCGACGAGGTCACCGCACAACCGACCATGTCACCGCACAACCGACGAGGTCACCACGCAACCAACGAGGTCACCGCCAACCAACGAGGTCACCGCACAACCGACGAGGTCACCGCACAACCAACGAGGTCACCGCACAACCGACGAGGTCACCGCACAACCGACGAGGTCACCGCACAACCAACTAGGTCACCGCACAACCGACGAGGTCACCGCACAACCGACTAGGTCACCGCACAACCAACGAGGACACCGCACAAGCGACCAAGTCACCGCGCAACCGACGACGTCACCACGCAACCAACTAGGTCACCGCACAACCGACGAGGTCACCGCACAACCGACGAGGTCACCGCACAACCAACTAGGTCACCGCACAACCGACGAGGTCACCGCACAACCAACTAGGTCACCGCACAACCGACGAGGTCACCGCACAACCGACGAGGTCACCGCACAACAAACGAGGTCACCGCCCAACCGACGAGGTCACCGCACAACCGACGAGGTCACCGCACAACCAACTAGGCCACCGCACAACCGACGAGGTCACCGCACAACCGACCATGTCACCGCACAACCGACGAGGTCACCACGCAACCAACGAGGTCACCGCACAACCAACGAGGTCACCGCACAACCGACGAGGTCACCGCACGACCAACGAGGTCACCGCACAACCGACGAGGTCACCGCACAACCGACGAGGTCACCGCACAACCAACTAGGTCACCGCACAACCGACGAGGTCACCGCACAACCGACTAGGTCACCGCACAACAAACGAGGTCACCGCACAAGCGACCAAGTCACCGCGCAACCGACGACGTCACCACGCAACGAACGAGGTCACCGCACAACCGACGAGGTCACCGCACAACCGACGAGGTCACCGCACAACCAACTAGGTCACCGCACAACTGACGAGGTCACCGCACAACCAACGAGGTCACCGCACAACCAACGAGGTCACCGCACAACCGACGAGGTCACCGCACAACCAACGAGGTCACCGCACAAAAGACGATGTCAGCGCACAAACGACGAGGTCACCACGCATCCGACGAGGTCACCGCACAGCCGACGAGGTCACCACAAAACTAACTAGGTCACCACGCAACCAACGAGGTCACCGCACAACCAACCAAGTCACCGCACAACCGACGAGGTCACCGCACAACCGACGAGGTCACCGCACAACCGACGAGGTCACCACACAACCGAAGAGGTCACCGCACAACCGACGAGGTCACCGCACAACCGACGAGGTCACCGCACAACCAACCAAGTCACCGCACAACCTACGAGGTCACCGCACAACCGACGAGGTCACCGCACAACCGAATATGTCACCACGCAACGAACTAGGTCACCGCACAAGCAACTAGGTCACCGCACAACCGACTAGGTCACCGCACAACCAACGAGGTCACCGCACAACAAACGAGGTCACCGCCCAACCGACGAGGTCACCGCCCAACCGACGAGGTCATCGCACAACCGACCAGGTCACCGCACAACCGACCAAGTCACCACGCAACCAACCAGATCACCGCACATCCTACGAGGTCACCGCACAACCGACGAGGTCACCGCACAACCGAAGAGGTCACCGCACAACCGACCAAGTCACCACGCAACCAACCAAGTCACCGCACAACCGACTAGGTCACCGCAAAACCAAAGAGGTCACCGCAAAACCAAAGAGCTCACCGCACATCCGACGATGTCCCCGCACAACCGACGAGGTCACCGCACAACCGATCAGGTCACCGCACATACGACCAAGTCACCACGCAACCAACGAGTTCACCGCGCAACCTACGAGGTCACCGCACAACTGACGAGGTCACCGCACAACCGACCAGGTCACCGCACAACCGACCAAGGCGCCACGCAACCAACCAGGTCACCGCACCACCAACTAGGTCACCGCACAACCGACCAAGTCACCGTGCAACCTACGAGGTCACCGCACAACCAACTAGGTCACCGCACAACCAACCAAGTCTCCGTGCAACCTAGAGATCACCGCACAACCAACTAGGTCACCGCACAACCAAACAGGCCACCGCACAACCGACCAAGTCACCGCACAACCGACGAGGTCACCACGCAACCAACTAGGTCACCGCACAACCGACCAAGTCACCGCACAACCAACTATGTCACCGACAACCGACCAGGTCACCGCACAACCGATCAAGTCACCACGCAACCAACCAGGTCACCGCACAACCAACTAGGTCACCGCACAACCGACCAAGTCACCACCCAACCGACGAGGTCACCGCACGACCAACTAGGTCACCGCACACCGACCAAGTCACCACGCAACCAACCAGGTCACCGCACAACCAACATGGTCACCGCACAACCGACTAAGTCACCACGCAACCTACGAGGTCACCGCACAACCAATTAGGTCACCGCACAACCAACCAAGTCACCACGCAACCAACCAGGTCACCGCACAACCAACTAGGTCACCGCACACCGACCAAGTCACCACGCAACAAACCAGTTCACCGCACAACCAACTAGGTCACCGCACAACCGACCAAGTCACCACGCAACCTACGAGGTCACCGCACAACCAACTAGGTCACCGCACAACCAACCAAGTCACCACGCAACCTACCAGGTCACCGCACAACCAACTAGGTCACCGCACAAGCGACCAAGTCACCACGCAAGTAACCAGGTCACCGCACAACCAACTAGGTCACCGCACACCGACCAAGTCACCGTGCAACCTACGAGGTCACCGCACAACCGACCAGGTAACCGCACAAACGACCAAGTCACCACGCAACCAACGAGGTCACCGCACAACCAACTAGGTCACCACACAACCAACGAGGTCACCGCACGACCAATGAGGTCACCGCACAACCAACGAGGTCACCGCACAACCAACGAGGTCACCGCACAATCGACGAGGTCACCGCACAACCGACGAGGTCACCACGCAACCAACCAGGTCACCGCACAGCCGACCAAGTCACCACGCAACCGACTAGGTCACCGCACAACCGACCAAGTCACCACGCAACCAACTAGGTCACCACGCAACCAAACAGGTCACCGCCCAACCGACTAGGTCACCGCACAACCGACCAAGTCACCGCGCAACCGAGCAAGTCACCTCGCAACCGACCAAGTCACCGCACAACCGAGCAAGTCACCGCGCAACCGACCAAGTCACCGCACAACCGACCAAGTCACCACGCAACCAACGAGGTCACCGCACAACCAACTAGGTAACCACGCAACCAACGAGGTCACCGCACAACGAACGAGGTCACCGCACAACCAACGAGGTCACCGCACAACCGACGAGATCACCGCACAACCGACGAAGTCTCCACGCAACCAACCAGGTTACCGCACGATCGACCAAGTCACCACGCAACCGACTAGGTCACCGCACATCTGACCAAGTCACCACGCAACCAACTTGGTCACAACAAAACCAACCAGGTCACCGCACAACCGACTAGGTCACCGCACAACCGACCAAGTCACCGCGCAACCGACCAAGTCACCGCGCAACCGACCAAGTCACCACGCAACCAACTAGGTCACCGCACAACCAACTAGGTCACCGCACAACCGACTAGGTCACCGCACAAGAAACGAGGTCACCGCCAACCAACGAGGTCACCGCGCAACCGACGAGGTCACCGCACAACCGACGAGGTCACCGCACAACCGACCAGGTCACCGCACAACCGACCAAGTCACCACGCAACCAACCAGATCACCGCACAACCTACGAGGTCATCGCACAACCGACGAGGTCACCGCACGAACGACGAGGTCACCGCACAACCGACGATGTCACCGCACAACTGACGAGGTCACCGCACAACCGACCAGGTCACCGCACAACCGACCAAGTCACCGTGCAAACTACGAAGTCACCGCACAACCAACTAGGTCACCGCACAACCGACCTGGTCACCGCACAACCGACCAAGCCACCACGCAACCAACCAGGTCACCGCACAACCAACCAGGCCACCGCACAACCGACCAAGTCACCGCACAACCGAAGAGGTCACCCCGCAACCAACTAGGTCACCGCACAACCGACCAAGTCACCGCACAACCGAGGAGGTCACCGCACAACCAACTAGGTCACCGACAACCGACCAGGTCACCGCACATCCGACCAAGTCACCACGCAACCAACCAGGTCACCGCACAACCAACTAGGTCATCGCACAACCGACCAAGTCACCACGCAACCTACTAGGTCACCGCACACCGACCAAGTCACCGTGCAACCTACGAGGTCACCGCACAACCGACCAGGTAACCGCACAAACGACCAAGTCACCAAGCAACCAACCAGGTCACCGCACAATCAAAAAGGTAACCGCACAACCGACCCACTCACCGTGCAACCTACGAGGTCACCGCACAACCAACGAGGTCACCGCTCAACCGACGAGGTCACCGCACAACCAACCAGGTCACCGCTCAACCGACGAGGTCACCACGCAACCAACTAGGTCACCGCACAACCGACGAGGTCACCGCACAACCAACTAGGTCACCGCACAACCGAAGAGGTCACCGCACAAGCCACGAGGTCACCGGACTACCAACGAGGTCACCGCACAACCAACTAGGTCACCGCACAACCTACCAAGTCACCGTTCAATCAACGAGGTCACCGCACATCCGACGAGGTCAACGCTCAAAAACGAGGTCACCACGCAACCAACAAGTCACCGCACAACCGACGAGGTCACCGCACAACCAACGAGGTCACCGCTCAACCAACGAGGTCACCGCACAACCAATCAGGTCACCGCTCAACCGACGAGGTCACCACGCAACCAACTAGGTCACCGCACAACCGACGAGGTCACCGCACAATCAACGAGGTCACCACGCAACCAACCAGGTCACCGCTCAACCTACGAGGTCACCGCACAACCAACGAGGTCACCGCTCAACCGACGAGGTCACCGCACAACCAACCAGGTCACTGCTCAACCTACGAGGTCACCGCACAACCAACGAGGTCACCGCACAACCGACGAGGTCACCACGCAACCAACCAGGTCACCGCTCAATCGACGAGGTCCCCACGCAACCAACTAGGTTACCGCACAACCAACGAGGTCACCGCACAACCGACGAGGTCACCACGCAACCGACGAGGTCACCGCACAACCAACGAGGTCACCGCACAACCGACGAGGTCACCGCACAACCAACTAGGTCACCGCACAACCAACGAGGTCACCGCACAACCGACGAGGTCACCGCACAACCGACGAGGTCACCGCACAACCGACCAAGTCACCACACAACCGACGAGGTCACCACGCAATTAACGAGGTCACCGCACAACCAACTAGGTCACCGCTCAACCGACGAGGTCACCGCACAACCAACCAGGTCACCGCTCAACCGACGAGGTCACCACGCAACCAACTAGGTCACCGCACAACCGACGAGGTCACCGCACAACCAACTAGGTCACCGCACAACCGACGAGGTCACCGCACAACCGATGGGGTCACCGCACAACCGACGAGGTCACCGCACAACTGACGAGATCACCGCACAACCAACTAGGTCACCGCACAACCTACGAGGTCACCGCACAACCGACGAGGTCACCGCACAACCGACCAAGTCACAGCGCAACCGACGAGGTCACCGCACAACCCACGAGGTCACCGCACAACCAACGAGGTCACCGCACAAACGACGAGGTCACCGCACAACCGACGAGGTCACCACGCAACGGACGAAGTCACCGCACAACCGACGAGGTCACCGCACAACCAACGAGGTCATCGCACAACCGACGAGGTCACCGCACAACCGACGAGGTCACCGCACAACCAACGAGGTCATCGCACAACCAACGAGGTCACCGCACAACCGACCAAGTCACCGCGCAACCGACCAAGTCAACGCGCAACCGACCAAGTCACCACGCAACCAACTAGGTCACCGCACAACCAACTAGGTCACCGCACAACCGACTAGGTCACCGCACAAGAAACGAAGTCACCGCACAACCAACGAGGTCACCGCGCAACCGACGAGGTCACCGCACAACCGACGAAGTCTCCACGCAACCAACCAGGTTACCGCACGATCGACCAAGTCACCACGCAACCCACTAGGTCACCGCACAACTGACCAAGTCACCACGCAACCAACTTGGTCACCACGCAACCAACCAGGTCACCGCACAACCGACTAGGTCACCGCACAACCGACCAAGTCACCGCGCAACCGACCAAGTCAACGCGCAACCGACCAAGTCACCACGCAACCAACTAGGTCACCGCACAACCAACTAGGTCACCGCACAACCGACTAGGTCACCGCACAAGAAACGAGGTCACCGCACAACCAACGAGGTCACCGCGCAACCGACGAGGTCACCGCACAACCGACGAGGTCACCGCACAACCGACCAGGTCACCGCACAACCGACCAAGTCACCACGCAAACAACCAGATCACCGCACAACCTACGAGGTCATCGCACAACCGACGAGGTCACCGCACGAACGACGAGGTCACCGCACAACCGACAAAGTCACCGCACAACCGACGAGGTCACCGCACAACCGACCAAGTCACCGTGCAAACTACCAAGTCAACGCACAACCGACCAAGTCACCGTGCAAACTACCAAGCCACCACGCAACCAACCAGGTCACCGCACAACCAACGAGGTCACCGCACAACCGACCAAGTCACCGTGCAACTTACCAAGTCACCGCACAACCGACCAAGTCACCACGCAACCTACCAAGTCACCACGCAACCAACTAGGTCTAGGCACAACCGACGAGGTCAACGCACAACCGACCAGGTCACCGCACAACAGACCAAGTCACCACGCAACCAACCAAGTCACCGCACAACCAACTAGGTCACCGCACAACCGACCAAGTCACCGCACAACCGACGAGGTCACCGCTCAACCGATCAGGTCACCGCACAACCGACCAAGTCACCACGCAAACAACGAGGTCACCGCACAACCAACCAAGTCACCGTGCAACCTACGAGGTCACCGCACAACCATCTAGGTCACCGCACAAACGACCCGGTCACCGCACAACCCACCAAGTCACCACGCAACCAACCAGGTCACCGCACAACCAAACAGGCCACCGCACAACCGACAAAGTTACCGCACAACCGACGAGGTCACCCCGCAACCAACCAGGTCACCGCACAACCGACGAGGTCACCACGCAACCAACCAGGTCACCGCACAACCAACGAGGTCGCCGCACAACCGACGAGGTCACCGCACAACCGACGAGGTCACCACGCAACCAACCAGGTCACCGCTCAACCGACGAGGTCACCACGCAACCAACCAGGTCACCGCACAACCCAACAAGTCACCATGCAACCAACGAGGTCACCGCACAACCGACCAAGTCACCGTGCAACCTACGAGGTCACCGCACAACCAACAAGGTCACCGCACATCCGACCAGGTCACCGCACAACCGACCAAGTCACCGCACAACTGACCAAGTCACCACGCAACCAACTAGGTCACCACACAACTAACTAGGTCACCGCACAACCAACTAGATCACCGCACAAAAGACGAGGTCACCGCACAACCGACCAAGTCACCAGGCAACCAACCAGGTCACCGCTCAACCGACGAGGTCACCACGCAACCAACCAGGTCACCGCACAACCGACCAAGTCACCACGCAACCAACTAGATCACCGCACAACCGACAAGGTCACCGCACAACCGACGAGGTCACCGTACAACCGACCAAGTCACCGCACAACGAACTATGTCTCCACGCAAATAACCAGGTCACCGCACAACCGACTAGGTCACCGCACAACCGACCAAGTCACCGCGCAACCGACCAAGTCACCACGCAACCAACTAGGTCACCGCACAACCAACGAGGTACCGCACAACCGACGAGGTCACCGCACAACCAACTAGGTCACCATGCAACCAACCAGGTCACCGCACAACCGACTAGGTCACCGCACAACCGACCAAGTCACCGCGCAACTCACCAAGTCACCACGCAACCAAATAGGTCACCGCACAACCAACGAGGTCACCGCACAACCGACGAGGTCACCGCACAACCAACTAGGTCCCCACGCAACCAACCAGGTCACCGCACAACCGACTAGGTCACCGCACAACCGACCAAGTCACCGCGCAATCGCCCAAGTCACCACGCAACCAACTAGGTCACCACACAACCAACTAGGTCACCGCACAACCGACCAAATCACCGCACAACCGACGAGGTCACCACGCAAACAACGAGGTCACCGCACAACCAAGTACGTCACCACGCAACCAACGAGGTCACCGCACAACCAACGAGGTCACCGCACAACCAACGAGGTCACCGCACAACCGACGAGGTCACCGCACAACCGACCAAGTCACCACGCAACCAACTAGGTCACCGCACAACCAACTAGGTCACCGCACAACTGACCAAGTCACAGCGCAACCGACCAAGTCACCACGCAACCAACAAGGTCACCGCACAACCAACTAGGTCACCACGCAACCAACGAGGTCACCGCACAACCGACGAGGTCACCGCACAACCGACCAAGTCACCACGCAACCAACGAGGTCACCGCACAACCAACTAGGTCACCACGCAACCAACGAGATCACCGCACGACCAATGAGGTCACCGCACAACCAACGAGGTCACCGCACAAACAACGAGGTCAACGCACAATCGACGAGGTCACCGCACAACCGACGAGGTCACCACGCAACCAACCAGGTCACCGCACAGCCGACCAAGTCACCACGCAACCGACTAGGTCACCGCACAACCGTCCAAGTCACCACGCAACCAACTAGGTCACCACGTAACCAACCAGGTCACCGCACAACCGAATAGGTCACCGCACAACCGATCAAGTCACCGCGCAACCGACCAAGTCACCGCACAACCGAGCAAGTCACCGCGCAACCGACCAAGTCACCACGCAACCAACGAGGTCACCGCACAACCAACTAGGTAACCACGCAACCAACGAGGTCACCTCACAACCAACGAGGTCACCGCACAACCAACGAGGTCACCGCACAACCAACGAGGTCACCGCACAACCGACGAGGTCACCGCACAACCAACGAGGTCACCGCGCAACCGACGAGGTCACCGCACAACCGACGAGGTCACCGCACTACCGACCAGGTCACCGCACAACCGACCAAGTCACCACGCAACCAACCAGGTTACCGCACAACCGACTAAGTCACCACGCAACCGACTAGGTCACCGCACAACTGACCAAGTCACCACGCAACCAACTAGGTCACCACGCAACCAACCAGGTCACCGCACAACCGATTAGGTCACCGCACAACCGACCAAGTCACCGCGCAACCGACCAAGTCACCACGCAACCAACTAGGTCACCGCACAACCAACTAGGTCACCGCACAACCGACTAGGTCACCACACAACCAATGAGGTCACCGCACAACCAACGAGGTCACTGCGCAACCGAAGAGGTCACCGCACAACCGACGAGGTCACCGCACAACCTACCAGGTCACCGCACAACCGACCAAGTCACCACGCAACAAACCAGATCACCGCACAACCTACGAGGTCACCGCACAACCGACGAGGTCACCGCACAACCGACGAGGTCACCGCACAACCGACCAAGTCACCACGCAACCAACCAGGTCACCGAACAACCGACTAGGTCACCGCACAACCAACGAGGTCACCGCACAACCAACGAGCTCACCGCACAACCGACGATGTCCCCGCACAACCGACGAGGTCACCGCACAACCGACCAGGTCACCGCACAACCGACCAAGTCACCACGCAACCAACGAGGTCCCCGCACAACCTACGAGGTCACCGCAAAACCGACGAGGTCACCGCACAACCGACCAGGTCACCGCACAACCGACCAAGGCACCACGCAACCAACCAGGTCACCGCACAACCAACCAGGCCACCGCACAACCGACCAAGTCACCGCACAACCGACGAGGTCACAAGGCCACCAACTAGGTCACCGCACAACCTACCAAGTCACTGCACAACCGAGGAGGTCACCGCACAACCATCTAGGTCACCGACAACCGACCAGGTCACCGCACAACCGACCAAGTCACCACGCAACCAACCAGGTCACCGCACAACCAACTAGGTCACCGCACAACCGACCAAGTCACCACGCAACCTACTAGGTCACCGCACACCGACCAAGTCACCATGCAACCTACGAGGTCACCGCACAACCGACCAGGTAACCGCACAAACGACCAAGTCACCAAGCAACCAACCAGGTCACCGCACAACCAAATAGGGCACCGCACAACCGACCAACTCACCGTGCAACCTACGAGGTCACCGCACAACCAACTAGGTCACCGCACAACCGACCAGGTCACCGCACAACCGACCAAGTCACCTTGCAACCAACCAGGTCACCACACAACCAACGAGGTCACCGCACAACCAACGAGGTCACCGCACAACCAACGAGGTCACCGCACAACCGACGACGTCACCGCACAACCAACTAGGTCACCGGAAAACCGACGAGGTCACCGCACAACCAACGAGGTCACCGCACAACCGACGAGGCCACCGCACAACCAACTAGGTCACCGCACAACCTACCAAGTCACCGATCAACCAACGAGGTCACCGCACAACCGACGAGGTCAACGCACAACCAACGAGGTCACCACGCAACCAACTAGGTCACCGCACATCCGACGAGGTCACCGCTCAACTAACGAGGTCACCGCTCAACCGACGAGGTCACCGCACAACCAACCAGGTCACCGCTCAACCGACTAGGTCACCGCACAACCTACCAAGTCACCGATCAACCAACGAGTTCACCGCACAACCGACGAGGTCAACGCACAACCAAGGAGGTCACCACGCAACCAACTAGGTCACCGCACAACCGACTAGGTCACCGCACAAACAACGAGGTCACCACGCAACCAACCAGGTCACCGCTCAACCTACGAGGTCACCGCACATCCATCGAGGTCACAGCTCAACCGACGAGGTCACGACGCATCCAACCAGGTCACCGCTCAATCGGCGAGGTCACCGCACAATCGACGAGGTCACGACGCATCCAACCAGGTCACCGCTCAATCGACGAGGTCACCACGCAACCAACGAGGTCACCGTACAGCCAACTAGGTCACCGAACAACCGACGAGGTCACCGCACAACCGACCATGTCACCGCACAACCGACGAGGTCACCACGCAACCAACGAGGTCACCGCCAACCAACGAGGTCACCGCACAACCGACGAGGTCACCGCACAACCAACGAGGTCACCGCACAACCGACGAGGTCACCGCACAACCGACGAGGTCACCGCACAACCAACTAGGTCACCGCACAACCGACGAGGTCACCGCACAACCGACTAGGTCACCGCACAACCAACGAGGACACCGCACAAGCGACCAAGTCACCGCGCAACCGACGATGTCACCACGCAACCAACGAGGTCACCGCACAACCGACGAGGTCACCGCACAACCGACGAGGTCACCGCACAACCAACTAGGTCACCGCACAACCGACGAGGTCACCGCACAACCAACTAGGTCACCGCACAACCGACGAGGTCACCGCACAACCGACGAGGTCACCGCACAACAAACGAGGTCACCGCCCAACCGACGAGGTCACCGCACAACCGACGAGGTCACCGCACAACCAACTAGGTCACCGCACAACCGACGAGGTCACCGCACAACCGACCATGTCACCGCACAACCGACGAGGTCACCACGCAACCAACGAGGTCACCGCACAACCAACGAGGTCACCGCACAACCGACGAGGTCACCGCACAACCAACGAGGTCACCGCACAACCGACGAGGTCACCGCACAACCGACGAGGTCACCGCACAACCAACTAGGTCACCGCACAACCGACGAGGTCACCGCACAACCGACTAGGTCACCGCACAACAAACGAGGTCACCGCACAAGCGACCAAGTCACCGCGCAACCGACGACGTCACCACGCAACGAACGAGGTCACCGCACAACCGACGAGGTCACCGCACAACCGACGAGGTCACCGCACAACCAACTAGGTCACCGCACAACTGACGAGGTCACCGCACAACCAACGAGGTCACCGCACAACCAACGAGGTCACCGCACAACCGACGAGGTCACCGCACAACCAACGAGGTCACCGCACAAAAGACGATGTCAGCGCACAAACGACGAGGTCACCACGCATCCGACGAGGTCACCGCACAGCCGACGAGGTCACCACAAAACTAACTAGGTCACCACGCAACCAACGAGGTCACCGCACAACCAACCAAGTCACCGCACAACCGACGAGGTCATCGCACAACCGACGAGGTCACCGCACAACCGACGAGGTCACCACACAACCGAAGAGGTCACCGCACAACCGACGAGGTCACCGCACAACCGACGAGGTCACCGCACAACCAACCAAGTCACCGCACAACCTACGAGGTCACCGCACAACCGACGAGGTCACCGCACAACCGAATATGTCACCACGCAACGAACTAGGTCACCGCACAAGCAACTAGGTCACCGCACAACCGACTAGGTCACCGCACAACCAACGAGGTCACCGCACAACAAACGAGGTCACCGCCCAACCGACGAGGTCACCGCCCAACCGACGAGGTCATCGCACAACCGACCAGGTCACCGCACAACCGACCAAGTCACCACGCAACCAACCAGATCACCGCACATCCTACGAGGTCACCGCACAACCGACGAGGTCACCGCACAACCGAAGAGGTCACCGCACAACCGACCAAGTCACCACGCAACCAACCAAGTCACCGCACAACCGACTAGGTCACCGCAAAACCAAAGAGGTCACCGCAAAACCAAAGAGCTCACCGCACATCCGACGATGTCCCCGCACAACCGACGAGGTCACCGCACAACCGATCAGGTCACCGCACATACGACCAAGTCACCACGCAACCAACGAGTTCACCGCGCAACCTACGAGGTCACCGCACAACTGACGAGGTCACCGCACAACCGACCAGGTCACCGCACAACCGACCAAGGCGCCACGCAACCAACCAGGTCACCGCACCACCAACTAGGTCACCGCACAACCGACCAAGTCACCGTGCAACCTACGAGGTCACCGCACAACCAACTAGGTCACCGCACAACCAACCAAGTCTCCGTGCAACCTACGAGATCACCGCACAACCAACTAGGTCACCGCACAACCAAACAGGCCACCGCACAACCGACCAAGTCACCGCACAACCGACGAGGTCACCACGCAACCAACTAGGTCACCGCACAACCGACCAAGTCACCGCACAACCAACTATGTCACCGACAACCGACCAGGTCACCGCACAACCGATCAAGTCACCACGCAACCAACCAGGTCACCGCACAACCAACTAGGTCACCGCACAACCGACCAAGTCACCACCCAACCGACGAGGTCACCGCACGACCAACTAGGTCACCGCACACCGACCAAGTCACCACGCAACCAACCAGGTCACCGCACAACCAACATGGTCACCGCACAACCGACTAAGTCACCACGCAACCTACGAGGTCACCGCACAACCAATTAGGTCACCGCACAACCAACCAAGTCACCACGCAACCTACGAGGTCACCGCACAACCGACCAGGTAACCGCACAAACGACCAAGTCACCAAGCAACCAACCAGGTCACCGCACAATCAAATAGGTAACCGCACAACCGACCCACTCACCGTGCAACCTACGAGGTCACCGCACAACCAACGAGGTCACCGCTCAACCGACGAGGTCACCGCACAACCAACCAGGTCACCGCTCAACCGACGAGGTCACCACGCAACCAACTACTTCACCGCACAACCGACGAGGTCACCGCACAACCAACTAGGTCACCGCACAACCGAAGAGGTCACCGCACAAGCCACGAGGTCACCGGACTACCAACGAGGTCACCGCACAACCAACTAGGTCACCGCACAACCTACCAAGTCACCGTTCAATCAACGAGGTCACCGCACATCCGACGAGGTCAACGCTCAAAAACGAGGTCACCACGCAACCAACAAGTCACCGCACAACCGACGAGGTCACCGCACAACCAACGAGGTCACCGCTCAACCAACGAGGTCACCGCACAACCAATCAGGTCACCGCTCAACCGACGAGGTCACCACGCAACCAACTAGGTCACCGCACAACCGACGAGGTCACCGCACAATCAACGAGGTCACCACGCAACCAACCAGGTCACCGCTCAACCTACGAGGTCACCGCACAACCAACGAGGTCACCGCTCAACCGACGAGGTCACCGCACAACCAACCAGGTCACCGCTCAACCTACGAGGTCACCGCACAACCAACGAGGTCACCGCACAACCGACGAGGTCACCACGCAACCAACCAGGTCACCGCTCAATCGACGAGGTCACCACGCAACCAACTAGGTTACCGCAAAACCAACGAGGTCACCGCACAACCGACGAGGTCACCACGCAACCGACGAGGTCACCGCACAACCAACGAGGTCACCGCACAACCGACGAGGTCACCGCACAACCAACTAGGTCACCGCACAACCAACGAGGTCACCGCACAACCGACGAGGTCACCGCACAACCGACGAGGTCACCGCACAACCGACCAAGTCACCACACAACCGACGAGGTCACCACGCAATTAACGAGGTCACCGCACAACCAACTAGGTCACCGCTCAACCGACGAGGTCACCGCACAACCAACCAGGTCACCGCTCAACCGACGAGGTCACCACGCAACCAACTAGGTCACCGCACAACCGACGAGGTCACCGCACAACCAAATAGGTCACCGCACAACCGACGAGGTCACCGCACAACCGATGAGGTCACCGCACAACCGACGAGGTCACCGCACATCCGACGAGATCACCGCACTACCAACTATGTCACCGCACAACCGACGAGGTCACCGCACAACTGACGAGGTCACCGGACAATCAAATAGGTAACCGCACAACCGACCAACTCACCGTGCAACCTACGAGGTCACCGCACAACCAACTAGGTCACCGCTCAACCGACGAGGTCACCGCACAACCAACCAGGTCACCGCTCAACCGACGAGGTCACCACGCAACCAACTAGGTCACCGCACAACCGACGAGGTCACCGCACAACCAACTAGGTCACCGCACAACCGACGAGGTCACCGCACAACCGATGGGGTCACCGCACAACCGACGAGGTCACCGCACAACTGACGAGATCACCGCACAACCAACTAGGTCACCGCACAACCTACGAGGTCACCGCACAACCGACGAGGTCACCGCACAACCGACCAAGTCACAGCGCAACCGACGAGGTCACCGCACAACCCACGAGGTCACCGCACAACCAACGAGGTCACCGCACAAACGACGAGGTCACCGCACAACCGACGAGGTCACCACGCAACGGACGAAGTCACCGCACAACCGACGAGGTCACCGCACAACCAACGAGGTCATCGCACAACCGACGAGGTCACCGCACAACCGACGAGGTCACCGCACAACCAACGAGGTCATCGCACAACCAACGAGGTCATCGCACAACCAACGAAGTCACCGCACAACCGACGAGGTCACCGCACAACCAACGAGGTCACCGCATAACCGACGAGGTTACCGCACAACCAACGAAGTCACCGCACAACCGACGAGGTCACCGCACAACCGACCAAGTCACCGCGCAACCGACCAAGTCACCACGCAACCAACTAGGTCACCGCACAACCAACTAGGTCACCGCACAACCGACGAGGTCACCGCACAACCAACTAGGTCACCGCACAACCGACGAGGTCACCACGCAACCGACGAGGTCACCGCACAACCAACGAGGTCACCGCACAACCAACGAGGTCACCGCACAACCGACGAGGTTACCGCACAACCAACGAGGTCACCGCGCAACCAACGAGGTTACCGCACAACAAACGAGGTCACCGCACAACAAACGAGGTAACCGCACAACCTACCAAGTCACCGTTCAACCAACGAGGTCACCGCACAACAAACGAGGTCACCGCACAACCACCGAAGTCACCGCACAACAAACGAGGTCACCGCACAACAAACGAGTTCACCGCACAACAAACGAGGTCACCGCACAACAAACGAGGTCACCGCACAACCAACGAGGTCACCGCACAACAAACGAGGTCACCGCACAACAAACGAGGTCACCGTTCAACCAACGAGGTCACCGCACAACAAACGAGGTCACCGCGCAACCATCGAGGTCACCGCACAACAAACGAGGTCACCGCACAACCAACGAGGTCACCGCACAACAAACGAGGTCACCGCACAACAAACGAGGTCACCGCACAACCAACGAGGTCACCGCACTACAAACGAGGTCACCGCACAACAAACGAGGTCACCGCACAACAAACGAGGTAACCGCACAACCGACCAACTCACCGTGCAACCTACGAGGTCAACGCTCAACCAACGAGGTCACCGCTCCACCGACGAGGTCAACGCACAACCAACCAGGTCACCGCTCAACCGACGAGGTCACCACGCAACCAACTAGGTCACCGCACAACCGACGAGGTCACCGCACAACCAACTAGGTCACCGCACAACCGACGAGGTCACCGCACCACCAACGAGGTCACCGGACAACCAACGAGGTCACCGCACAACCAACTAGGTCACCGCACAACCTACCAAGTCACCGTTCAACCAACGAGGTCACCGCACATCCTACGAGGTCAACGCACAAAAACGAGGTCACCACGCAACCAACAAGTCACCTCACAACAAACGAGGTCACCGCACAACCAACGAGGTCACCGCACAACAAACGAGGTCACCGCACAACAAACGAGGTCACCGCACAACCAACGAGGTCACCGCACAACAAACGAGGTCACCGCACAACCAACTAGGTCACCGCACAACCGACGAGGTCACCGCACAACCGACTAGGTCACCGCACAACCAACGAGGTCACCGCACAAGCGACCAAGCCACCGCGCAACCGACGACGTCACCACGCAACCAACGAGGTCACCGCACAACCGACGAGGGCACCGCACAACCGACGAGGTCACCGCACAACCGACGAGGTCACCGCACAACCGACCAAGTCACCACGCAACCAACCAGGTCACCGAACAACCAACTAGGTCACCGCACAACCGACGAGGTCACCGCACAACCGACTAGGTCACCGCACAACCAACGAGGTCACCGCACAAGCGAACAAATCACCGCGCAACCGACGACGTCACCACGCAACCAACGAGGTCACCGCACAACCGACGAGGTCACCGCACAACCGACGAGGTCACCGCACAACCGACCAAGTCACCACGCAACCAACCAGGTCACCGAACAACCGACTAGGTCACCGCGCAACCGACGACGTCACCACGCAACCAACGAGATCACCGCACAACCGACGAGGTCACCGCACAACCGACGAGGTCACCGCACAACCAACTAGGTCACCGCACAACCGACGAAGTCACCGCACAACCAACGAGGTCACCGCACAACCAACGAGGTCACCGCACAACCGACGAGGTCACCACACAACCGACGAGGTCACCGCACAACCGACGAGGTCACCGCCCAACCGAATATGTCACCGCGCAACGAACTAGGTCACCGCACAAGCAACTAGGTCACCGCACAACCGACTAGGTCACCGCACAACCAACCAGGTCACCGCACAACAAACGAGGTCCCCGCCCAACCGACGAGGTCACCGCCCAACCGACGAGGTCATCGCACAACCGACCAGGTCACCGCACAACCGACCAAGTCACCACGCAACCAACCAGATCACCGCACATCCTACGAGGTCACCGCACAACCGACGAGGTCACCGCACAACCGACGAGGTCACCGCACAACCGACCAAGTCACCACGCAACCAACCAAGTCACCGCACAACCGACAAGGTCACCGCACAACCAACGAGGTCACCGCACAACAAACGAGGTCACCGCCCAACCGACGAGGTCACCGCCCAACCGACGAGGTCATCGCACAACCGACCAGGTCACCGCACAACCGACCAAGTCACCACGCAACCAACCAGATCACCGCACATCCTACGAGGTCACCGCACAACCGACGAGGTCACCGCACCACCAACTAGGTCACCGCACAACCGACCAAGTCACCGTGCAACCTACGAGGTCACCGCACAACCAACTAGGTCACCGCACAACCAACCAAGTCTCCGTGCAACCTACGAGATCACCGCACAACCAACTAGGTCACCGCACAACAAAACAGGCCACCGCACAACCGACCAAGTCACCGCACAACCGACGAGGTCACCACGCAACCAACTAGGTCACCGCACAACCGACCAAGTCACCGCACAACCAACTATGTCACCGACAACCGACCAGGTCACCGCACAACCGATCGAGTCACCACGCAACCAACCAGGTCACCGCACAACCAACTAGGTCACCGCACAACCGACCAAGTCACCACCCAACCTACGAGGTCACCGCACGACCAACTAGGTCACCGCACACCGACCAAGTCACCACGCAACCAACCAGGTCACCGCACAACCAACTTGGTCACCGCACAACCGACTAAGTCACCATGCAACCTACGAGGTCACCGCACAACCAATTAGGTCACCGCACAACCAACCAAGTCACCACGCAACCAACCAGGTCACCGCACAACCAACTAGGTCTCCGCACACCGGCCAAGTCACCACGCAACCAACCAGGTCACCGCACAACCAACTAGGTCACCGCACAACCGACCAAGTCACCACGCAACCTACGAGGTCACCGCACAACCAACTAGGTCACCGCACAACCAACCAAGTCACCACGCAACCAAGAAGGTCACCGCACAACCAACTAGGTCACCGCACAAGCGACCAAGTCACCACGCAAGTAACCAGGTCACCGCACAACCAACTAGGTCACCGCACACCGACCAAGTCACCGTGCAACCTACGAGGTCACCGCACAACCGACCAGGTAACCGCACAAACGACCAAGTCACCACGCAACCAACGAGGTCACCGCACAACCAACTAGGTCACCACGCAACCAACGAGGTCACCGCACGACCAATGAGGTCACCGCACAACCAACGAGGTCACCGCACAACCAACGAGGTCACCGCACAATCGACGAGGTCACCGCACAACCGACGAGGTCACCACGCAACCAACCAGGTCACCGCACAGCCGACCAAGTCACCACGCAACCGACTAGGTCACCGCACAACCGACCAAGTCACCACGCAACCAACTAGGTCACCACGCAACCAACCAGGTCACCGCACAACCGACTAGGTCACCGCACAACCGACCAAGTCACCGCGCAACCGAGCAAGTCATCTCGCAACCGACCAAGTCACCGCACAACCGAGCAAGTCACCGCGCAACCGACCAAGTCACCGCACAACCGACCAAGTCACCACGCAACCAACGAGGTCACCGCACAACCAACTAGGTAACCACGCAACCATCGAGGTCACCGCACAACCAACGAGGTCACCGCAACACCAACGAGGTCACCGCACAACCGACGAGGTCACCGCACAACCGACGAAGTCTCCACGCAACCAACCAGGTTACCGCACGATCGACCAAGTCACCACGCAACCGACTAGGTCACCGCACAACTGACCAAGTCACCCCGCAACCAACTTGGTCACCACGCAACCAACCAGGTCACCGCACAACCGACTAGGTCACCGCACAACCGACCAAGTCACCGCGCAACCGACCAAGTCAATGCGCAACCGACCAAGTCACCACGCAACCAACTATGTCACCGCACAACCAACTAGGTCACCGCACAACCGACTAGGTCACCGCAAAAGAAACGAGGTCACCGCACAACCAACGAGGTCACCGCGCAACCGACGACGTCACCACACAACCGACGAGGTCACCGCACAAACGACCAGGTCACCGCACAACCGACCAAGTCACCACGCAACCAACCAGATCACCGCACAACCTACGAGGTCATCGCACAACCGACGAGGTCACCGCACGAACGAAGAGGTCACCGCACAACCGACGATGTCACCGCACAACTGACGAGGTCACCACGCAACCAACCAGATCACCGCACAACCTACGAGGTCATCGCACAACCGACGAGGTCACCGCACGAACGACGAGGTCACCGCACAACCGACAAAGTCACCGCACAACTGACGAGGTCACCGCACAACCGACCAAGTCACCGTGCAAACTGCCAAGTCAACGCACAACCGACCAAGTCACCGTGCAAACTACCAAGCCACCACGCAACCAACCAGGTCACCGCACAACCAACGAGGTCACCGCACAACCGACCAAGTCACCGTGCAACTTACCAAGTCACCGCACAACCGACCAAGTCACCACGCAACCTACCAAGTCACCACGCAACCAACTAGGTCTAGGCACAACCGACGAGGTCAACGCACAACCGACCAGGTCACCGCACAACAGACCAAGTCACCACGCAACCAACCAAATCACCGCACAACCAACTAGGTCACCGCACAACCGACCAAGTCACCGCACAACCGACGAGGTCACCGCACAACCGACCAGGTCACCGCACAACCGACCAAGTCACCACGCAACCAACGAGGTCACCGCACAACCAACCAAGTCACCGTGCAACCTACGAGGTCACCGCACAACCAACTAGGTCACCGCACAAACGACCCGGTCACCGCACAACCCACCAAGTCACCACGCAACCAACCAGGTCACCGCACAACCAACCAGGCCACCGCACAACCGACAAAGTTACCGCACAACCGACGAGGTCACCACGAAACCAACCAGGTCACCGCACAACCGACGAGGTCACCACGCAACCAACCAGGTCACCGCACAACCAACGAGGTCGCCGCACAACCGACGAGGTCACCGCACAACCGACGAGGTCACCACGCAACCAACAAGGTCACCGCTCAACCGACGAGGTCACCACGCAACCAACCAGGTCACCGCACAACCCAACAAGTCACCATGCAACCAACGAGGTCACCGCACAACCGACCAAGTCACCGTGCAACCTACGAGGTCACCGCACAACCAACAAGGTCACCGCACATCCGACCAGGTCACCGCACAACCGACCAAGTCACCGCACAACTGACCAAGTCACCACGCAACCAACTAGGTCACCACACAACTAACTAGGTCACCGCACAACCAACTAGATCACCGCACAAAAGACGAGGTCACCGCACAACCGACCAAGTCACCAGGCAACCAACCAGGTCACCGCTCAACCGACGAGGTCACCACGCAACCAACCAGGTCACCGCACAACCGACCAAGTCACCACGCAACCAACTAGATCACCGCACAACCGACGAGGTCACCGCACAACCGACGAGGTCACCGCACAACCGACCAAGTCACCGCACAACGAACTATGTCTCCACGCAAACAACCAGGTCACCGCACAACCGACTAGGTCACCGCACAACCGACCAAGTCACCGCGCAACCGACCAAGTCACCACGCAACCAACTAGGTCACCGCACAACCAACGAGGTACCGCACAACCGACGAGGTCACCGCACAACCGACTAGGTCACCGCACAACCGACCAAGTCACCGCGCAACCGACCAAGTCACCACGCAACCAAATAGGTCACCGCACAACCAACGAGGTCACCGCACAACCGACGAGGTCACCGCACAACCAACTAGGTCCCCACGCAACCAACCAGGTCACCGCACAACCGACTAGGTCACCGCACAACCGACCAAGTCACCGCGCAATCGCCCAAGTCACCACGCAACCAACAAGGTCACCGCACAACCAACTAGGTCACCACACAACCGACCAAGTCACCGCACAACCGACGAGGTCACCACGCAAACAACGAGGTCACCGCACAACCAACTACGTCACCACGCAACCAACGAGGTCACCGCACAACCAACGAGGTCACCGCACAACCAACGAGGTCACCGCACAACCGACGAGGTCACCGCACAACCGACCAAGTCACCACGCAACCAACTAGGTCACCGCACAACCAACTAGGTCACCGCACAACCGACCAAGTCACAGCGCAACCGACCAAGTCACCACGCAACCAACAAGGTCACCGCACAACCAACTAGGTCACCACGCAACCAACGAGGTCACCGCACAACCGACGAGGTCACCGCACAACCGACCAAGTCACCACGCAACCAACGAGGTCACCGCCCAACCAACTAGGTCACCACGCAACCAACGAGATCACCGCACGACCAATGAGGTCACCGCACAACCAACGAGGTCACCGCACAACCAACGAGGTCACCGCACAATCGACGAGGTCACCGCACAACCGACGAGGTCACCACGCAACCAACCAGGTCACCGCACAGCCGACCAAGTCACCACGCAACCGACTAGGTCACCGCACAACCGACCAAGTCACCACGCAACCAACTAGGTCACCACGTAACCAACCAGGTCACCGCACAACCGAATAGGTCACCGCACAACCGATCAAGTCACCGCGCAACCGACCAAGTCACCGCACAACCGAGCAAGTCACCGCGCAACCGACCCAGTCACCACGCAACCGACCAAGTCACCACGCAACCAACGAGATCACCGCACAACCAACTAGGTAACCACGCAACCAACGAGGTCACCTCACAACCAACGAGGTCACCGCACAACCAACGAGGTCACCGCACAACCAACGAGGTCACCGCACAACCGACGAGGTCACCGCACAACCAACGAGGTCACCGCGCAACCGGCGAGGTCACCGCACAACCGACGAGGTCACCGCACTACCGACCAGGTCACCGCACAACCGACCAAGTCACCACGCAACCAACCAGGTTACCGCACAACCGACTAAGTCACCACGCAACCGACTAGGTTACCGCACAACTGACCAAGTCACCACGCAACCAACTAGGTCACCACGCAACCAACCAGGTCACCACACAACCGATTAGGTCACCGCACAACCGAGCAAGTCACCGCGCAACCGACCAAGTCACCACGCAACCAACTAGGTCACCGCACAACCAACTAGGTCACCGCACAACCGACTAGGTCACCACACAACCAATGAGGTCACCGCACAACCAACGAGGTCACCGCGCAACCGAAGAGGTCACCGCACAACCGACGAGGTCACCGCACAACCTACCAGGTCACCGCACAACCGACCAAGTCACCACGCAACAAACCAGATCACCGCACAACCTACGAGGTCACCGCACAACCGACGAGGTCACCGCACAACCGACGAGGTCACCGCACAACCGACCAAGTCACCACGCAACCTACGAGGTCACCGCACAACCAACTAGGTCACCGCACAACCAACCAAGTCACCACGCAACCAACCAGGTCACCGCACAACCAACTAGGTCACCGCACAAGCGACCAAGTCACCACGCAAGTAACCAGGTCACCGCACAACCAACTAGGTCACCGCACACCGACCAAGTCACCGTGCAACCTACGAGGTCACCGCACAACCGACCAGGTAACCGCACAAACGACCAAGTCACCACGCAACCAACGAGGTCACCGCACAACCAACTAGGTCACCACGCAACCAACGAGGTCACCGCACGGCCAATGAGGTCACCGCACAACCAACGAGGTCACCGCACAACCAACGAGGTCACCGCACAATCGACGAGGTCACCGCACAACCGACGAGGTCACCACGCAACCAACCAGGTCACCGCACAGCCGACCAAGTCACCACGCAACCGACTAGGTCACCGCACAACCGACCAAGTCACCACGCAACCAACTAGGTCACCACGCAACCAACCAGGTCACCGCACAACCGACTAGGTCACCGCACAACCGACCAAGTCACCGCGCAACCGAGCAAGTCACCTCGCAACCGACCAAGTCACCGCACAACCGAGCAAGTCACCGCGCAACCGACCAAGTCACCGCAAAACCGACCAAGTCACCACGCAACCAACGAGGTCACCGCACAACCAACTAGGTAACCACGCAACCAACGAGGTCACCGCACAACCAACGAGGTCACCGCACAACCAACGAGGTCACCGCACAACCGACGAGGTCACCGCACAACCGACGAAGTCTCCACGCAACCAACCAGGTTACCGCACGATCGACCAAGTCACCACGCAACCGACTAGGTCACCGCACAACTGACCAAGTCACCACGCAACCAACTTGGTCACCACGCAACCAACCAGGTCACCGCACAACCGACTAGGTCGCCGCACAACCGACCAAGTCACCGCGCAACCGACCAAGTCAACGCGTAACCGACCATGTCACCACGCAACCAACTAGGTCACCGCACAACCAACTAGGTCACCGCACAACCGACTAGGTCACCGCACAAGAAACGAGGTCACCGCACAACCGACTAGGTCACCGCACAAGAAACGAGGTCACCGCACAACCGACGAGGTCACCGCACAACCGACCAGGTCACCGCACAACCGACCAAGTCACCACGCAACCAACCAGATCACCGCACAACCTACGAGGTCATCGCACAACCAACGAGGTCACCGCACGAACGACGAGGTCACCGCACAACCGACAAAGTCACCGCACAACCGACGAGGTCACCGCACAACCGACCAAGTCACCGTGCAGACTACCAAGTCAACGCACAACCGACCAAGTCACCGTGCAAACTACCAAGCCACCACGCAACCAACCAGGTCACCGCACAACCAACGAGGTCACCGCACAACCGACCAAGTCACCGTGCAACTTACCAAGTCACCGCACAACCGACCTAGTCACCACGCAACCTACCAAGTCACCACGCAACCAACTAGGTCTAGGCACAACCGACGAGGTCAACGCACAACCGACCAGGTCACCGCACAACAGACCAAGTCACCACGCAACCAACCAAGTCACCGCACAACCAACTAGGTCACCGCACAACCGACCAAGTCACCGCACAACCGACGAGGTCACCGCACAACCGACCAGGTCACCGCACAACCGACCAAGTCACCACGCAACCAACGAGGTCACCGCACAACCAACCAAGTCACCGTGCAACCTACGAGGTCACCGCACAACCATCTAGGTCACCGCACAAACGACCCGGTCACCGCACAACCCACCAAGTCACCACGCAACCAACCAGGTCACCGCACAACCAACCAGGCCACCGCACAACCGACAAAGTTACCGCACAACCGACGAGGTCACCACGCAACCAACCAGGTCACCGCACAACCGACGAGGTCACCACGCAACCAACCAGGTCACCGCACAACCAACGAGGTCGCCGCACAACCGACGAGGTCACCGCACAACCGACGAGGTCACCACGCAACCAACCAGGTCACCGCTCAACCGACGAGGTCACCACGCAACCAACCAGGTCACCGCACAACCCAACAAGTCACCATGCAACCAACGAGGTCACCGCACAACCGACCAAGTCACCGTGCAACCTACGAGGTCACCGCACAACCAACAAGGTCACCGCACATCCGACCAGGTCACCGCACAACCGACCAAGTCACCGCACAACTGACCAAGTCACCACGCAACCAACTAGGTCACCACACAACTAACTAGGTCACCGCACAACCAACTAGATCACCGCACAAAAGACGAGGTCACCGCACAACCGACCAAGTCACCAGGCAACCAACCAGGTCACCGCTCAACCGACGAGGTCACCACGCAACCAACCAGGTCACCGCACAACCGACCAAGTCACCACGCAACCAACTAGATCACCGCACAACCGACGAGGTCACCGCACAACCGACGAGGTCACCGCACAACCGACCAAGTCACCCCACAACGAACTATGTCTCCACGCAAACAACCAGGTCACCGCACAACCGACTAGGTCACCGCACAACCGACCAAGTCACCGCGCAACCGACCAAGTCACCACGCAACCAACTAGGTCACCGCACAACCAATGAGGTACCGCACAACCGACGAGGTCACCGCACAACCAACTAGGTCACCATGCAACCAACCAGGTCACCGCACAACCGACTAGGTCACCGCACAACCGACCAAGTCACCGCGCAACTCACCAAGTCACCACGCAACCAAATAAGTCACCGCACAACCAACGAGGTCACCGCACAACCGACGAGGTCACCGCACAACCAACTAGGTCCCCACGCAACCAACCAGGTCACCGCACAACCGACTAGGTCACCGCACAACCGACCAAGTCACCGCGCAATCGCCCAAGTCACCACGCAACCAACTAGGTCACCGCACAACCAACTAGGTCACCGCACAACCGACCAAGTCACCGCACAACCGACGAGGTCACCACGCAAACAACGAGGTCACCGCACAACCAACTACGTCACCACGCAACCAACGAGGTCACCGCACAACCAACGAGGTCACCGCACAACCAACGAGGTCACCGCACAACCGACGAGGTCACCGCACAACCGACCAAGTCACCACGCAACCAACTAGGTCACCGCACAACCAACTAGGTCACCGCACAACCGACCAAGTCACAGCGCAACCGACCAAGTCACCACGCAACCAACAAGGTCACCGCACAACCAACTAGGTCACCACGCAACCAACGAGGTCACCGCACAACCGACGAGGTCACCGCACAACCGACCAAGTCACCACGCAACCAACGAGGTCACCGCACAACCAACTAGGTCACCACGCAACCAACGAGATCACCGCACGACCAATGAGGTCACCGCACAACCAACGAGGTCACCGCACAACCAACGAGGTCACCGCACAATCGACGAGGTCACCGCACAACCGACGAGGTCACCACGCAACCAACCAGGTCACCGCACAGCCGACCAAGTCACCACGCAACCGACTAGGTCACCGCACAACCGACCAAGTCACCACGCAACCAACTAGGTCACCACGTAACCAACCAGGTCACCGCACAACCGAATAGGTCACCGCACAACCGATCAAGTCACCGCGCAACCGACCAAGTCACCGCACAACCGAGCAAGTCACCGCGCAACCGACCAAGTCACCACGCAACCGACCAAGTCACCACGCAACCAACGAGGTCACCGCACAACCAAATAGGTAACCACGCAACCAACGAGGTCACCTCACAACCAACGAGGTCACCGCACAACCAACGAGGTCACCGCACAACCAACAAGGTCACCGCACAACCGACGAGGTCACCGCACAACCAACGAGGTCACCGCGCAACCGACGAGGTCACCGCACAACCGACGAGGTCACCGCACTACCGACCAGGTCACCGCACAACCGACCAAGTCACCACGCAACCAACCAGGTTACCGCACAACCGACTAAGTCACCACGCAACCGACTAGGTCACCGCACAACTGACCAAGTCACCACGCAACCAACTAGGTCACCACGCAACCAACCAGGTCACCGCACAACCGATTAGGTCACCGCACAACCGACCAAGTCACCGCGCAACCGACCAAGTCACCACGCAACCAACTAGGTCACCGCACAACCAACTAGGTCACCGCACAACCGACTAGGTCACCACACAACCAATGAGATCACCGCACAACCAACGAGGTCACCGCGCAACCGAAGAGGTCACCGCACAACCGACGGGGTCACCGCACAACCTACCAGGTCACCGCACAACCGACCAAGTCACCACGCAACAAACCAGATCACCGCACAACCTACGAGGTCACCGCACAACCGACGAGGTCACCGCACAACCGACGAGGTCACCGCACAACCGACCAAGTCACCACGCAACCAACCAGGTCACCGAACAACCGACTAGGTCACCGCACAACCAACGAGGTCACCGCACAACCAACGAGCTCACCGCACAACCGACGATGTCCCCGCACAACCGACGAGGTCACCGCACAACCGACCAGGTCACCGCACAACCGACCAAGTCACCACGCAACCAACGAGGTCCCCGCACAACCTACGAGGTCACCGCAAAACCGACGAGGTCACCGCACAACCGACCAGGTCACCGCACAACCGACCAAGGCACCACGCAACCAACCAGGTCACCGCACAACCAACCAGGCCACCGCACAACCGACCAAGTCACCGCACAACCGACGAGGTCACAACGCCACCAACTAGGTCACCGCACAACCTACCAAGTCACTGCACAACCGAGGAGGTCACCGCACAACCATCTAGGTCACCGAAAACCGACCAGGTCACCGCACAACCGACCAAGTCACCACGCAACCAACCAGGTCACCGCACAACCAACTAGGTCACCGCACAACCGACCAAGTCACCACGCAACCTACTAGGTCACCGCACACCGACCAAGTCACCATGCAACCTACGAGGTCACCGCACAACCGACCAGGTAACCGCACAAACGACCAAGTCACCAAGCAACCAACCAGGTCGGCGCACAACCAAATAGGGCACCGCACAACCGACCAACTCACCGTGCAACCTACGAGGTCACCGCACAACCAACTAGGTCACCGCACAACCGACCAGGTCACCGCACAACCGACCAAGTCACCTTGCAACCAACCAGGTCACCACACAACCAACGAGGTCACCGCACAACCAACGAGGTCACCGCACAACCAACTAGGTCACCGCAAAACCGACGACGTCACCGCACAACCAACTAGGTCACCGGAAAACCGACGAGGTCACCGCACAACCAACGAGGTCACCGCACAACCGACGAGGCCACCGCACAACCAACTAGGTCACCGCACAACCTAACAAGTCACCGATCAACCAACGAGGTCACCGCACAACCGACGAGGTCAACGCACAACCAACGAGGTCACCACGCAACCAACTAGGTCACCGCACATCCGACGAGGTCACCGCACAACTAACGAGGTCACCGCTCAACCGACGAGGTCACCGCACAACCAACCAGGTCACCGCTCAACCGACTAGGTCACCGCACAACCTACCAAGTCACCGATCAACCAACGAGTTCACCGCACAACCGACGAGGTCAACGCACAACCAACGAGGTCACCACGCAACCAACTAGGTCACCGCACAACCGACTAGGTCACCGCACAAACAACGAGGTCACCACGCAACCAACCAGGTCACCGCTCAACCTACGAGGTCACTGCACATCCATCGAGGTCACAGCTCAACCGACGAGGTCACGACGCATCCAACCAGGTCACCGCTCAATCGAAGAGGTCACCGCACAATCGACGAGGTCACGACGCATCCAACCAGGTCACCGCTCAATCGACGAGGTCACCACGCAACCAACGAGGTCACCGTACAGCCAACTAGGTCACCGCACAACCGACGAGGTCACCGCACAACCGACCATGTCACCGCACAACCGACGAGGTCACCACGCAACCAACGAGGTCACCGCCAACCAACGAGGTCACCGCACAACCGACGAGGTCACCTCACAACCAACGAGGTCACCGCACAACCGACGAGGTCACCGCACAACCGACGAGGTCACCGCGCAACCGACGACGTCACCACGCAACCAACGAGGTCACCGCACAACCGACGAGGTCACCGCACAACCGACGAGGTCACCGCACAACCAACTAGGTCACCGCACAACCGACGAGGTCACCGCACAACCAACTAGGTCACCGCACAACCGACGAGGTCACCGCACAACCGACGAGGTCACCGCACAACAAACGAGGTCACCGCCCAACCGACGAGGTCACCGCACAACCGACGAGGTCACCGCACAACCAACTAGGTCACCGCACAACCGACGAGGTCACCGCACAACCGACCATGTCACCGCACAACCGACGAGGTCACCACGCAACCAACGAGGTCATCGCACAACCAACGAGGTCACCGCACAACCGACGAGGTCACCGCACAACCAACGAGGTCACCGCACAACCGACGAGGTCACCGCACAACCGACGAGGTCACCGCACAACCAACTAGGACACCGCACAACCGACGAGGTTACCGCACAACCGACTAGGTCACCGCACAACAAACGAGGTCACCGCACAAGCGACCAAGTCACCGCGCAACCGACGACGTCACCACGCAACGAACGAGGTCACCGCACAACCGACGAGGTCACCGCACAACCGACGAGGTCACCGCACAACCAACTAGGTCACCGCACAACTGACGAGGTCACCGCACAACTAACGAGGTCACCGCACAACCAACGAGGTCACCGCACAACCGACGAGGTCACCGCACAACCAACGAGGTCACCGCACAAACGACGATGTCAGTGCACAAACGACGAGGTCACCACGCATCCGACGAGGTCACCGCACAGCCGACGAGGTCACCACAAAACTAACTAGGTCACCACGCAACCAACGAGGTCACCGCACAACCAACCAAGTCACCGCACAACCGACGAGGTCACCGCACAACCGACGAGGTCACCGCACAACCGACGAGGTCACCACACAACCGAAGAGGTCACCGCACAACCGACGAGGTCACCGCACAACCAACCAAGTCACCGCACAACCGAAGAGGTCACCGCACAACCGACGAGGTCACCGCACAACCGACGAGGTCACCGCACAACCGAATATGTCACCACGCAACGAACTAGGTCACCGCACAAGCAACTAGGTCACCGCACAACCGACTAGGTCACCGCACAACCAACGAGGTCACCGCACAACAAACGAGGTCACCGCCCAACCGACGAGGTCACCGCCCAACCGACGAGGTCATCGCACAACCGACCAGGTCACCGCACAACCGACCAAGTCACCACGCAACCAACCAGATCACCGCACATCCTACGAGGTCACCGCACAACCGACGAGGTCACCGCACAACCGAAGAGGTCACCGCACAACCGACCAAGTCACCACGCAACCAACCAAGTCACCGCACAACCGACTAGGACACCGCAAAACCAAAGAGGTCACCGCACAACCAACGAGCTCACCGCACAACCGACGATGTCCCCGCACAACCGACGAGGTCACCGCACAACCGATCAGGTCACCGCACATACGACCAAGTCACCACGCAACCAACGAGTTCACCGCGCAACCTACGAGGTCACCGCACAACTGACGAGGTCACCGCACAACCGACCAGGTCACCGCACAACCGACCAAGGCGCCACGCAACCAACCAGGTCACCGCACCACCAACTAGGTCACCGCACAACCGACTAAGTCACCGTGCAACCTACGAGGTCACCGCACAACCAACTAGGTCACCGCACAACCAACCAAGTCTCCGTGCAACCTACGAGATCACCGCACAACCAACTAGGTCACCGCACAACCAAACAGGCCACCGCACAACCGACCAAGTCACCGCACAACCGACGAGGTCACCACGCAACCAACTAGGTCACCGCACAACCGACCAAGTCACCGCACAACCAACTATGTCAACGACAACCGACCAGGTCACCGCACAACCGATCATGTCACCACGCAACCAACCAGGTCACCGCACAACCAACTAGGTCACCGCACAACCGACCAAGTCACCACCCAACCTACGAGGTCACCGCACGACCAACTAGGTCACCGCACACCGACCAAGTCACCACGCAACCAACCAGGTCACCGCACAACCAACATGGTCACCGCACAACCGACTAAGTCACCACGCAACCTACGAGGTCACCGCACAACCAATTAGGTCACCGCACAACCAACCAAGTCACCACGCAACCAACCAGGTCACCGCACAACCAACTAGGTCACCGCACACCGACCAAGTCACCACGCAACCAACCAGGTCACCGCACAACCAACTAGGTCACCGCACAACCGACCAAGTCACCACGCAACCTACGAGGTCACCGCACAACCAACTAGGTCACCGCACAACCAACCAAGTCACCACGCAACCTACCAGGTCACCGCACAACCAACTAGGTCACCGCACAAGCGACCAAGTCACCACGCAAGTAACCAGGTCACCGCACAACCAACTAGGTCACCGCACACCGACCAAGTAACCGTGCAACCTACGAGGTCACCGCACAACCGACCAGGTAACCGCACAAACGACCAAGTCACCACGCAACCAACGAGGTCACCGCACAACCAACTAGGTCACCACACAACCAACGAGGTCACCGCACGACCAATGAGGTCACCGCACAACCAACGAGGTCACCGCACAACCAACGAGGTCACTGCACAACCGACGAGGTCACCGCACAACCAACTAGGTCACCGCACAACCGACGAAGTCACCGCTCAACCAACGAGGTCACCGCACAACCAACGAGGTCTCCGCACAACCGACGAGGTCACCGCACGACCAACGAGGTCACCGCACAAACGACGAGGTCATCGCACAACCGACCAGGTCACCGCGCAACCGACCAAGTCACCGCACAACCGACCAAGTCACCACGCAACCAACTAGGTCACCACGCAACCAACCAGGTCACCGCACAACCGACTAGGTCACCGCACAACCGACCAAGTCACCGCGCAACCGAGCAAGTCACCTCGCAACCGACCAAGTCACCGCACAACCGAGCAAGTCACCGCGCAACCGACCAAGTCACCGCACAACCGACCAAGTCACCACGCAACCAACGAGGTCACCGCACAACCAACTAGGTAACCACGCAACCAACGAGGTCACCGCACAACCAACGAGGTCACCGCACAACCAACGAGGTCACCGCACAACCGACGAGGTCACCGCACAACCGACGAAGTCTCCACGCAACCAACCAGGTTACCGCACGATCGACCAAGTCCCCGTGCAACTTACCAAGTCACCGCACAACCGAGCAAGTCACCTCGCAACCGACCAAGTCACCGCACAACCGAGCAAGTCACCGCGCAACCGACCAAGTCACCGCACAACCGACCAAGTCACCACGCAACCAACGAGGTCACCGCACAACCGACGAGGTCACTGCACAACCGACGAGGTCACCGCACAACCAACTAGGTCACCGCACAACCGACGAAGTCACCGCTCAACCAACGAGGTCACCGCACAACCAACGAGGTCACCGCACAACCGACGAGGTCACCGCACAACCAACGAGGTCACCGCACAAACGACGATGTCACCGCACAAACGACGAGGTCACCACGCATCCGACGAGGTCACCGCACAGCCGACGAGGTCACCACAAAACTAACTAGGTCACCACGCAACCAACGAGGTCACCGCACAACCAACCAAGTCACCGCACAACCGACGAGGTCACCGCACAACCGACGAGGTCACCACACAACCGAAGAGGTCACCGCACAACCGACGAGGTCACCGCACAACCGACGAGGTCACCGCACAACCAACCAAGTCACCGCACAACCTACGAGGTCACCGCACAACCGACGAGGTCACCGCACAACCGACGAGGTCACCGCACAACCGAATATGTCACCACGCAACGAACTAGGTCACCGCACAAGCAACTAGGTCACCGCACAACCGACTAGGTCACCGCACAACCAACGAGGTCACCGCACAACAAACGAGGTCACCGCCCAACCGACGAGGTCACCGCCCAACCGACGAGGTCATCGCACAACCGACCAGGTCACCGCGCAACCGACCAAGTCACCGCACAACCGACCAAGTCACCACGCAACCAACGAGGTCACCGCACAACCAACTAGGTAACCACGCAACCAACGAGGTCACCGCACAACCAACGAGGTCACCGCACAACCAACGAGGTCACCGCACAACCGACGAGGTCGGCGCACAACCGACGAAGTCTCCACGCAACCAATCAGGTTACCGCACGATCGACCAAGTCACCACGCAACCGACTAGGTCACCGCACAACTGACCAAGTCACCACGCAACCAACTTGGTCACCACGCAACCAACCAGGTCACCGCACAACCGACTAGGTCACCGCACAACCGACCAAGTCAACGCGCAACCGACCAAGTCAACGCGCAACCGACCAAGTCACCACGCAACCAACTAGGTCACCGCACAACCAACTAGGTCACCGCACAACCGACTAGGTCACCGCACAAGAAACGAGGTCACCGCACAACCAACGAGGTCACCGCGCAACCGACGAGGTCACCGCACAACCGACGAGGTCACCGCACAACCGACCAGGTCACCGCACAACCGACCAAGTCACCACGCAACCAACCAGATCACCGCACAACCTACGAGGTCATCGCACAACCGACGAGGTCACCGCACGAACGACGAGGTCACCGCACAACCGACAAAGTCACCGCACAACCGACGAGGTCACCGCACAACCGACCAAGTCACCGTGCAAACTACCAAGTCAACGCACAACCGACCAAGTCACCGTGCAAACTACCAAGCCACCACGCAACTAACCAGGTCACCGCACAACCAACGAGGTCACCGCACAACCGACCAAGTCACCGTGCAACTTACCAAGTCACCGCACAACCGACCAAGTCACCACGCAACCTACCAAGTCACCACGCAACCAACTAGGTCTAGGCACAACCGACGAGGTCAACGCACAACCGACCAGGTCACCGCACAACAGACCAAGTCACCACGCAACCAACCAAGTCACCGCACAACCAACTAGGTCACCGCACAACCGACCAAGTCACCGCACAACCGACGAGGTCACCGCACAACCGACCAGGTCACCGCACAACCGACCAAGTCACCACGCAACCAACGAGGTCACCGCACAACCAACCAAGTCACCGTGCAACCTACAAGGTCACCGCACAACCATCTAGGTCACCGCACAAACGACCCGGTCACCGCACAACCCACCAAGTCACCACGCAACCAACCAGGTCACCGCACAACCAACCAGGCCACCGCACAACCGACAAAGTTACCGCACAACCGACGAGGTCACCACGCAACCAACCAGGTCACCGCACAACCGACGAGGTCACCACGCAACCAACCAGGTCACCGCACAACCAACGAGGTCTCCGCACAACCGACGAGGTCACCGCACAACCGACGAGGTCACCACGCAACCAACCAGGTCACCGCTCAACCGACGAGGTCACCACGCAACCAACCAGGTCACCGCACAACCCAACAAGTCACCATACAACCAACGAGGTCACCGCACAACCGACCAAGTCACCGTGCAACCTACGAGGTCACCGCACAACCAACAAGGTCACCGCACATCCGACCAGGTCACCGCACAACCGACCAAGTCACCGCACAACTGACCAAGTCACCACGCAACCAACTAGGTCACCACCCAACTAACTAGGTCACCGCACAACCAACTAGATCACCGCACAAAAGACGAGGTCACCGCACAACCGACCAAGTCACCAGGCAACCAACCAGGTCACCGCTCAACCGACGAGGTCACCACGCAACCAACCAGGTCACCGCACAACCGACCAAGTCACCACGCAACCAACTAGATCACCGCACAACCGACGAGGTCACCGCACAACCGACGAGGTCACCGCACAACCGACCAAGTCACCGCACAACGAACTATGTCCACGCAAACAACCAGGTCACCGCACAACCGACTAGGTCACCGCACAACCGACCAAGTCACCGCGCAACCGACCAAGTCCTCACGCAACCAACTAGGTCACCGCACAACCAACGAGGTACCGCACAACCGACGAGGTCACCGCACAACCAACTAGGTCACCATGCAACCAACCAGGTCACCGCACAACCGACTAGGTCACCGCACAACCGACCAAGTCACCGCGCAACTCACCAAGTCACCACGCAACCAAATAGGTCACCGCACAACCAACGAGGTCACCGCACAACCGACGAGGTCACCGCACAACCAACTAGGTCCCCACGCAACCAACCAGGTCACCGCACAACCGACTAGGACACCGCACAACCGACCAAGTCGCCGCGCAATCGCCCAAGTCACCACGCAACCAACTAGGTCACCGCACAACCAACTAGGTCACCGCACAACCGACCAAGTCACCGCACAAACGACGAGGTCACCACGCAAACAACGAGGTCACCGCACAACCAACTACGTCACCACGCAACCAACGAGGTCACCGCACAACCAACGAGGTCACCGCACAACCAACGAGGTCACCGCACAACCGACGAGGTCACCGCACAACCGACCAAGTCACCACGCAACCAACTAGGTCACCGCACAACCAACTAGGTCACCGCACAACCGACCAAGTCACCACGCAACCAACCAGGTCACCGAACAACCGACTAGGTCACCGCACAACCAACGAGGTCACCGCACAACCAACGAGCTCACCGCACAACCGACGATGTCCCCGCACAACCGACGAGGTCACCGCACAACCGACCAGGTCACCGCACAACCGACCAAGTCACCACGCAACCAACGAGGTCCCCGCACAACCTACGAGGTCACCGCAAAACCGACGAGGTCACCGCACAACCGACCAGGTCACCGCACAACCGACCAAGGCACCACGCAACCAACCAGGTCACCGCACAACCAACCAGGCCACCGCACAACCGACCAAGTCACCGCACAACCGACGAGGTCACAACGCCACCAACTAGGTCACCGCACAACCTACCAAGTCACTGCACAACCGAGGAGGTCACCGCACAACCATATAGGTCACCGACAACCGACCAGGTCACCGCACAACCGACCAAGTCACCACGCAACCAACCAGGTCACCGCACAACCAACTAGGTCACCGCACAACCGACCAAGTCACCACGCAACCTACTAGGTCACCGCACACCGACCAAGTCACCATGCAACCAACGAGCTCACCGCACAACCGACGATGTCCCCGCACAACCGACGAGGTCACCGCACAACCGACCAGGTCACCGCACAACCGACCAAGTCACCACGCAACCAACGAGGTCCCCGCACAACCTACGAGGTCACCGCAAAACCGACGAGGTCACCGCACAACCGACCAGGTCACCGCACAACCGACCAAGTCACCAAGCAACCAACCAGGTCACCGCACAACCAAATAGGGCACCGCACAACCGACCAACTCACCGTGCAACCTACGAGGTAACCGCACAACCAACTAGGTCACCGCACAACCGACCAGGTCACCGCACAACCGACCAAGTCACCTTGCAACCAACCAGGTCACCACACAACCAACGAGGTCACCGCACAACCAACGAGGTCACCGCACAACCAACGAGGTCACCGCACAACCGACGACGTCACCGCACAACCAACTAGGTCACCGGAAAACCGACGAGGTCACCGCACAACCAACGAGGTCACCGCACAACCGACGAGGCCACCGCACAACCAACTAGGTCACCGCACAACCTACCAAGTCACCGATCAACCAACGAGGTCACCGCACAACCGACGAGGTCAACGCACAACCAACGAGGTCACCACGCAACCAACTAGGTCACCGCACATCCGACGAGGTCACCGCACAACTAACGAGGTCACCGCTCAACCGACGAGGTCACCGAACAACCAACCAGGTCACCGCTCAACCAACTAGGTCACCGCACAACCTACCAAGTCACCGATCAACCAACGAGTTCACCGCACAACCGACGAGGTCAACGCACAACCAACGAGGTCACCACGCAACCAACTAGGTCACCGCACAACCGACTAGTTCACCGCACAAACAACGAGGTCACCACGCAACCAACCAGGTCACCGCTCAACCTACGAGGTCACCGCACATCCATCGAGGTCACAGCTCAACCGACGAGGTCACGACGCATCCAACCAGGTCACCGCTCAATCGACGAGGTCACCGCACAATCGACGAGGTCACGACGCATCCAACCAGGTCACCGCTCAATCGACGAGGTCACCACGCAACCAACGGGGTCACCGTACAGCCAACTAGGTCACCGCACAACCGACGAGGTCACCGCACAACCGACCATGTCACCGCACAACCGACGAGGTCACCACGCAACCAACGAGGTCACCGCCAACCAACGAGGTCACCGCACAACCGACGAGGTCACCGCACAACCAACGAGGTCACTGCACAACCGACGAGGTCACCGCACAACTGACGAGGTCACCGCACAACCAACTAGGTCACCGCACAACCGACGAGGTCACCGCACAACCGACTAGGTCACCGCACAACCAACGAGGACACCGCACAAGCGACCAAGTCACCGCGCAACCGACGACGTCACAACGCAACCAACGAGGTCACCGCACAACCGAAGAGGTCACCGCACAACCGACGAGGTCACCGCACAACCAACTAGGTCACCGCACAACCGACGAGGTCACCGCACAACCAACTAGGTCACCGCACAACCGACGAGGTCACCGCACAACCGACGAGGTCACCGCACAACAAACGAGGTCACCGCCCAACCGACGAGGTCACCGCACAACCGACGAGGTCACCGCACAACCAACTAGGTCACCGCACAACCGACGAGGTCACCGCACAACCGACCATGTCACCGCACAACCGACGAGGTCACCACGCAACCAACGAGGTCACCGCACAACCAACGAGGTCACCGCACAACCGACGAGGTCACCGCACAACCAACGAGGTCACCGCACAACCGACGAGGTCACCGCACAACCAACTAGGTCACCGCACAACCGACGAGGTCACCGCACAACCGACTAGGTCACCGCACAACAAACGAGGTCACCGCACAAGCGACCAAGTCACCGCGCAACCGACGACGTCACCACGCAACGAACGAGGTCACCGCACAACCGACGAGGTCACCGCACAACCGACGAGGTCACCGCACAACCAACTAGGTCACCGCACAACTGACGAGGTCACCGCACAACCAACGAGGTCACCGCACAACCAACGAGGTCACCGCACAACCGACGAGGTCACCGCACAACCAACGAGGTCACCGCACAAACGACGATGTCAGCGCACAAACGACGAGGTCACCACGCATCCGACGAGGTCACCGCACAGCCGACGAGGTCACCACAAAACTAACTAGGTCACCACGCAACCAACGAGGTCACCGCACAACCAACCAAGTCACCGCACAACCGACGAGGTCACCGCACAACCGACGAGGTCACCGCACAACCGACGAGGTCACCACACAACCGAAGAGGTCACCGCACAACCGACGAGGTCACCGCACAACCGACGAGGTCACCGCACAACCAACCAAGTCACCGCACAACCTACGAGGTCACCGCACAACCGACGAGGTCACCGCACAACCGACGAGGTCACCGCACAACCGAATATGTCACCACGCAACGAACTAGGTCACCGCACAAGCAACTAGGTCACCGCACAACCGACTAGGTCACCGCACAACCAACGAGGTCACCGCACAACAAACGAGGTCACCGCCCAACCGACGAGGTCACCGCCCAACCGACGAGGTCATCGCACAACCGACCAGGTCACCGCACAACCGACCAAGTCACCACGCAACCAACCAGATCACCGCACATCCTACGAGGTCACCGCACAACCGACGAGGTCACCGCACAACCGAAGAGGTCACCGCACAACCGACCAAGTCACCACGCAACCAACCAAGTCACCGCACAACCGACTAGGTCACCGCAAAACCAACGAGCTCACCGCACAACCGACGATGTCCCCGCACAACCGACGAGGTCACCGCACAACCGATCAGGTCACCGCACATACGACCAAGTCACCACGCAACCAACGAGTTCACCGCGCAACCTACGAGGTCACCGCACAACTGACGAGGTCACCGCACAACCGACCAGGTCACCGCACAACCGACCAAGGCGCCACGCAACCAACCAGGTCACCGCACCACCAACTAGGTCACCGCACAACCGACCAAGTCACCGTGCAACCTACGAGGTCACCGCACAACCAACTAGGTCACCGCAGAACCAACCAAGTCTCCGTGCAACCTACGAGATCACCGCACAACCAACTAGGTCACCGCACAACCAAGCAGGCCACCGCACAACCGACCAAGTCACCGCACAACCGACGAGGTCACCACGCAACCAACTAGGTCACCGCACAACCGACCAAGTCACCGCACAACCAACTATGTTACCGACAACCGACCAGGTCACCGCACAACCGATCAAGTCACCACGCAACCAACCAGGTCACCGCACAACCAACTAGGTCACCGCACAACCGACCAAGTCACCACCCAACCTACGAGGTCACCGCACGACCAACTAGGTCACCGCACACCGACCAAGTCACCACGCAACCAACCAGATCACCGCACAACCAACATGGTCACCGCACAACCGACTAAGTCACCACGCAACCTACGAGGTCACCGCACAACCAATTAGGTCACCGCACAACCAACCAAGTCACCACGCAACCAACCAGGTCACCGCACAACCAACTAGGTCACCGCACACCGACCAAGTCACCACGCAACCAACCAGGTCACCGCACAACCAACTAGGTCACCGCACAACCGACCAAGTCACCACGCAACCTACGAGGTCACCGCACAACCAACTAGGTCACCGCACAACCAACCAAGTCACCACGCAACCTACCAGGTCACCGCACAACCAACTAGGTCACCGCACAAGCGACCAAGTCACCACGCAAGTAACCAGGTCACCGCACAACCAACTAGGTCACCGCACACCGACCAAGTCACCGTGCAACCTACGAGGTCACCGCACAACCGACCAGGTAACCGCACAAACGACCAAGTCACCACGCAACCAACGAGGTCACCGCACAACCAACTAGGTCACCACACAACCAACGATGTCACCGCACGACCAATGAGGTCACCGCACAACCAACGAGGTCACCGCACAACCAACGAGGTCACCGCACAATCGACGAGGTCACCGCACAACTGACGAGGTCACCACGCAACCAACCAGGTCACCGCACAGCCGACCAAGTCACCACGCAACCGACTAGGTCACCGCACAACCGACCAAGTCACCACGCAACCAACTAGGTCACCACGCAACCAAACAGGTCACCGCCCAACCGACTAGGTCACCGCACAACCGACCAAGTCACCGCGCAACCGAGCAAGTCACCTCGCAACCGACCAAGTCACCGCACAACCGAGCAAGTCACCGCGCAACCGACCAAGTCACCGCACAACCGACCAAGTCACCACGCAACCAACGAGGTCACCGCACAACCAACTAGGTAACCACGCAACCAACGAGGTCACCGCACAACGAACGAGGTCACCGCACAACCCACGAGGTCACCGCACAACCGACGAGATCACCGCACAACCGACGAAGTCTCCACGCTACCAACCAGGTTACCGCACGATCGACCAAGTCACCACGCAACCGACTAGGTCACCGCACAACTGACCAAGTCACCACGCAACCAACTTGGTCACCACGCAACCAACCAGGTCACCGCACAACCGACTAGGTCACCGCACAACCGACCAAGTCACCGCGCAACCGACCAAGTCACCGCGCAACCGACCAAGTCACCACGCAACCAACTAGGTCACCGCACAACCAACTAGGTCACCGCACAACCGACTAGGTCACCGCACAAGAAACGAGGTCACCGCACAACCAACGAGGTCACCGCGCAACCGACGAGGTCACCGCACAACCGACGAGGTCACCGCACAACCGACCAGGTCACCGCACAACCGACCAAGTCACCACGCAACCAACCAGATCACCGCACAACCTACGAGGTCATCGCACAACCGACGAGGTCACCGCACGAACGACGAGGTCACCGCACAACCGACGATGTCACCGCACAACTGACGAGGTCACCGAACAACCGACCAGGTCACCGCACAACCGACCAAGTCACCGTGCAAACTACGAAGTCACCGCACAACCAACTAGGTCACCGCACAACCGACCTGGTCACCGCACAACCGACCAAGCCACCACGCAACCAACCAGGTCACCGCACAACCAACCAGGCCACCGCACAAAAGACCAAGTCACCGCACAACCGAAGAGGTCACCCCGCAACCAACTAGGTCACCGCACAACCGACCAAGTCACCGCACAACCGAGGAGGTCACCGCACAACCAACTAGGTCACCGACAACCGACCAGGTCACCGCACAACCGACCAAGTCACCACGCAACCAACCAGGTCACCGCACAACCAACTAGGTCATCGCACAACCGACCAAGTCACCACGCAACCTACTAGGTCACCGCACACCGACCAAGTCACCGTGCAACCTACGAGTTCACCGCACAACCGACCAGGTAACCGCACAAACGACCAAGTCACCAAGCAACCAACCAGGTCACCGCACAATCAAATAGGTAACCGCACAACCGACCCACTCACCGTGCAACCTACGAGGTCACCGCACAACCAACGAGGTCACCGCTCAACCGACGAGGTCACCGCACAACCAACCAGGTCACCGCTCAACCGACGAGGTCACCACGCAACCAACTAGGTCACCGCACAACCGACGAGGTCACCGCACAACCAACTAGGTCACCGCACAACCGAAGAGGTCACCGCACAAGCCACGAGGTCACCGGACTACCAACGAGGTCACCGCACAACCAACTAGGTCACCGCACAACCTACCAAGTCACCGTTCAATCAACGAGGTCACCGCACATCCGACGAGGTCAACGCTCAAAAACGAGGTCACCACGCAACCAACAAGTCACCGCACAACCGACGAGGTCACCGCACAACCAACGAGGTCACCGCTCAACCAACGAGGTCACCGCACAACCAATCAGGTCACCGCTCAACCGACGAGGTCACCACGCAACCAACTAGGTCACCGCACAACCGACGAGGTCACCGCACAATCAACGAGGTCACCACGCAACCAACCAGGTCACCGCTCAACCTACGAGGTCACCGCACAACCAACGAGGTCACCGCTCAACCGACGAGGTCACCGCACTACCAACCAGGTCACCGCTCAACCTACGAGGTCACCGCACAACCGACGAGGTCACCACGCAACCAACCAGGTCACCGCTCAATCGACGAGGTCACCACGCAACCAACTAGGTTACCGCACAACCAACGAGGTCACCGCACAACCGACGAGGTCACCACGCAACAGACGAGGTCACCGCACAACCAACGAGGTCACCGCACAACCAACGAGGTCACCGCACAACCAACTAGGTCACCGCACAACCAACGAGGTCACCGCACAACCAACGAGGTCACCGCACAACCGACGAGGTCACCGCACAACCGACCAAGTCACCACACAACCGACGAGGTCACCACGCAATTAACGAGGTCACCGCACAACCAACTAGGTCACCGCTCAACCGACGAGGTCACCGCACAACCAACCAGGTCACCGCTCAACCGACGAGGTCACCACGCAACCAACTAGGTCACCGCACAACCGACGAGGTCACCGCACAACCAAATAGGTCACCGCACAACCGACGAGGTCACCGCACAACCGATGAGGTCACCGAACAACCGACGAGATCACCGCACAACCAACTATGTCACCGCAGAACCGACGAGGTCACCGCACAACCGACGAGGTCACCGCACAATCAAATAGGTAACCGCACAACCGACCAACTCACCGTGCAACCTACGAGGTCACCGCACAACCAACTAGGTCACCGCTCAACCGACGAGGTCACCGCACAACCAACCAGGTCACCGCTCAACCGACGAGGTCACCACGCAACCAACTAGGTCACCGCACAACCGACGAGGTCACCGCACAACCAACTAGGTCACCGCACAACCGACGAGGTCACCGCACAACCGATGGTGTCACCGCACAAACGACGAGGTCACCGCACAACTGACGAGATCACCGCACAACCAACTAGGTCACCGCACAACCGACGAGGTCACCGCACAACCGACGAGGTCACCGCACAACCGACCAAGTCACAGCGCAACCGACGAGGTCACCGCACAACCCACGAGGTCACCGCACAACCAACGAGGTCACCGCACAAACGACGAGGTCACCGCACAACCGACGAGGTCACCACGCAACGGACGAAGTCACCGCACAACCGACGAGGTCACCGCACAACCAACGAGGTCATCGCACAACCGACGAGGTCACCGCACAACCGACGAGGTCACCGCACAACCAACGAGGTCATCGCTCAACCAACGAGGTCATCGCACAACCAACGAGGTCACCGCACAACCGACGAGGTCACCGCACAACCAACGAGGTCACCGCATAACCGACGAGGTTACCGCACAACCAACGAAGTCACCGCACAACCGACGAGGTCACCGCACAACCGACCAAGTCACCGCGCAACCGACCAAGTCACCACGCAACCAACTAGGTCACCGCACAACCAACTAGGTCACCGCACAACCGACAAGGTCACCGCACAACCAACTAGGTCACCGCACAACCGACGAGGTCACCACGCAACCGACGAGGTCACCGTACAACCAACGAGGTCACCGCACAACCAACGAGGTCACCGCACAACCGACGAGGTTACCGCACAACCAACGAGGTCACCGCGCAACCAACGAGGTTACCGCACAACAAACGAGGTCACCGCACAACAAACGAGGTAACCGCACAACCTACCAAGTCACCGTTCAACCAACGAGGTCACCGCACAACAAACGAGGTCACCGCACAACCACCGAGGTCACCGCACAACAAACGAGGTCACGGCACAACAAACGAGGTCACCGCACAACAAACGAGTTCACCGCACAACAAACGAGGTCACCGCACAACAAACGAGGTCACCGCACAACCAACGAGGTCACCGCACAACAAACGAGGTCACCGCACAACAAACGAGGTCACCGTTCAACCAACGAGGTCACCGCACAACAAACGAGGTCACCGCGCAACCAGCGAGGTCACCGCACAACAAACGAGGTCACCGCACAACCAACAAGGTCACCGCACAACAAACGAGGTCACCGCACAACAAACGAGGTCACCGCACAACCAACGAGGTCACCGCACAACAAACGAGGTCACCGCACAACAAACGAGGTCACCGCACAACAAACGAGGGAACCGCACAACCGACCAACTCACCGTGCAACCTACGAGGTCAACGCACAACCAACGAGGTCACCGCTCCACCGACGAGGTCAACGCACAACCAACCAGGTCACCGCTCAACCGACGAGGTCACCACGCAACCAACTAGGTCACCGCACAACCGACGAGGTCACCGCACAACCAACTAGGTCACCGCACAACCGACGAGGTCACCGCACAACCAACGAGGTCACCGGACAACCAACGAGGTCACCGCACAACCAACTAGGTCACCGCACAACCTACCAAGTCACCGTTCAACCAACGAGGTCACCGCACATCCTACGAGGTCAACGCACAAAAACGAGGTCACCACGCAACCAACAAGTCACCGCACAACAAACGAGGTCACCGCACAACCAACGAGGTCACCGCACAACAAACGAGGTCACCGCACAACAAACGAGGTCACCGCACAACCAACGAGGTCACCGCACAACAAACGAGGTCACCGCACAACCAACTAGGTCACCGCACAACCGACGAGGTCACCGCACAACCGACTAGGTCACCGCACAACCAACGAGGTCACCGCAAAAGCGACCAAGCCACCGCGCAACCGACGACGTCACCACGCAACCAACGAGGTCACCGCACAACCGACGAGGTCACCGCACAACCGACGAGGTCACCGCACAACCGACGAGGTCACCGCACAACCGACCAAGTCACCACGCAACCAACCAGGTCACCGAACAACCAACTAGGTCACCGCACAACCGACGAGGTCACCGCACAACCGACTAGGTCACCGCACAACCAACGAGGTCACCGCACAAGCGACCAAGTCACCGCGCAACCGACGACGTCACCACGCAACCAACGAGGTCACCGCACAACCGACGAGGTCACCGCACAACCGACGAGGTACCCGCACAACCGACCAAGTCACCACGCAACCAACCAGGTCACCGAACAACCGACTAGGTCACCGCGCAAGCGACGACGTCACCACGCAACCAACGAGATCACCGCACAACCGACGAGGTCACCGCACAACCGACGAGGTCACCGCACAACCAACTAGGTCACCGCACAACCGACGAAGTCACCGCACAACCAACGAGGTCACCGCACAACCAACGAGGTCACCGCACAACCGACGAGGTCACCGCACAACCAACGAGGTCACCGCACAAACGACGATGTCACCGCACAAACGACGAGGTCACAACGCATCCGACGAGGTCACCGCACAGCCGACGAGGTCACCACAAAACTAACTAGGTCACCACGCAACCAACGAGGTCACCGCACAACCAACCAAGTCACCGCACAACCGACGAGGTCACCGCACAACCGACGAGGTCACCGCACAACCGACGAGGTCACCACACAACCGAAGAGGTCACCGCACAACCGACGAGGTCACCGCACAACCGACGAGGTCACCGCACAACCAACCAAGTCACCGCACAACCTACGAGGTCACCGCACAACCGACGAGGTCACCGCACAACCGACGAGGTCACCGCCCAACCGAATATGTCACCACGCAACGAACTAGGTCACCGCACAAGCAACTAGGTCACCGCACAACCGACTAGGTCACCGCACAACCAACGAGGTCACCGCACAACAAACGAGGTCACCGCCCAACCGACGAGGTCACCGCCCAACCGACGAGGTCATCGCACAACCGACCAGGTCACCGCACAACCGACCAAATCACCACGCAACCAACCAGATCACCGCACATCCTACGAGGTCACCGCACAACCGACGAGGTCACCGCACAACCGACGAGGTCACCGCACAACCAACCAAGTCACCGCACAACCGACAAGGTCACCGCACAACCAACGAGGTCACCGCACAACAAACGAGGTCACCGCCCAACCGACGAGGTCACCGCCCAACCGACGAGGTCATCGCACAACCGACCAGGTCACCGCACAACCGACCAAGTCACCACGCAACCAACCAGATCACCGCACATCCTACGAGGTCACGGCACAACCGACGAGGTCACCGCACCACCAACTAGGTCACCGCACAACCGACCAAGTCACCGTGCAACCTACGAGGTCACCGCACAACCAACTAGGTCACCGCACAACCAACCAAGTCTCCGTGCAACCTACGAGATCACCGCACAACCAACTAGGTCACCGCACAACAAAACAGGCCACCGCACAACCGACCAAGTCACCGCACAACCGACGAGGTCACCACGCAACCAACTAGGTCACCGCACAACCGACCATGTCACCGCACAACCAACTATGTCACCGACAACCGACCAGGTCACCGCACAACCGATCGAGTCACCACGCAACCAACCAGGTCACCGCACAACCAACTAGGTCACCGCACAACCGACCAAGTCACCACCCAACCTACGAGGTCACCGCACGACCAACTAGGTCACCGCACACCGACCAAGTCACCACGCAACCAACCAGGTCACCGCACAACCAACTTGGTCACCGCACAACCGACTAAGTCACCACGCAACCTACGAGGTCACCGCACAACCAATTAGGTCACCGCACAACCAACCAAGTCACCACGCAACCAACCAGGTCACCGCACAACCAACTAGGTCTCCGCACACCGGCCAAGTCACCACGCAACCAACCAGGTCACCGCACAACCAACTAGGTCACCGCACAACCGACCAAGTCACCACGCAACCTACGAGGTCACCGCACAACCAACTAGGTCACCGCACAACCAACCAAGTCACCACGCAACCAAGAAGGTCACCGCACAACCAACTAGGTCACCGCACAAGCGACCAAGTCACCACGCAAGTAACCAGGTCACCGCACAACCAACTAGGTCACCGCACACCGACCAAGTCACCGTGCAACCTACGAGGTCACCGCACAACCGACCAGGTAACCGCACAAACGACCAAGTCACCACGCAACCAACGAGGTCACCGCACAACCAACTAGGTCACCACGCAACCAACGAGGTCACCGCACGACCAATGAGGTCACCGCACAACCAACGAGGTCAACGCACAACCAACGAGGTCACCGCACAATCGACGAGGTCACCGCACAACCGACGAGGTCACCACGCAACCAACCAGGTCACCGCACAGCCGACCAAGTCACCACGCAACCGACTAGGTCACCGCACAACCGACCAAGTCACCACGCAACCAACTAGGTCACCACGCAACCAACCAGGTCACCGCACAACCGACTAGGTCACCGCATAACCGACCAAGTCACCGCGCAACCGAGCAAGTCACCTCGCAACCGACCAAGTCACCGCACAACCGAGCAAGTCACCGCGCAACCGACCAAGTCACCGCACAACCGACCAAGTCACCACGCAACCAACGAGGTCACCGCACAACCAACTAGGTAACCACGCAACCAACGAGGTCACCGCACAACCAACGAGGTCACCGCAACACCAACGAGGTCACCGCACAACCGACGAGGTCACCGCACAACCGACGAAGTCTCCACGCAACCAACCAGGTTACCGCACGATCGACCAAGTCAACACGCAACCGACTAGGTCACCGCACAACTGACCAAGTCACCCCGCAACCAACTTGGTCACCACGCAACCAACCAGGTCACCGCACAACCGACTAGGTCACCGCACAACCGACCAAGTCACCGCGCAACCGACCAAGTCAATGCGCAACCGACCAAGTCACCACGCAACCAACTATGTCACCGCACAACCAACTAGGTCACCGCACAACCGACTAGGTCACCGCACAAGAAACGAGGTCACCGCACAACCAACGAGGTCACCGCGCAACCGACGACGTCACCACACAACCGACGAGGTCACCGCACAAACGACCAGGTCACCGCACAACCGACCAAGTCACCACGCAACCAACCAGATCACCGCACAACCTACGAGGTCATCGCACAACCGACGAGGTCACCGCACGAACGACGAGGTCACCGCACAACCGACGATGTCACCGCACAACTGACGAGGTCACCACGCAACCAACCAGATCACCGCACAACCTACGAGGTCATCGCACAACCGACGAGGTCACCGCACGAACGACGAGGTCACCGCACAACCGACAAAGTCACCGCACAACCGACGAGGTCACCGCACAACCGACCAAGTCACCGTGCAAACTACCAAGTCAACGCACAACCGACCAAGTCACCGTGCAAACTACCAAGCCACCACGCAACCAACCAGGTCACCGCACAACCAACGAGGTCACCGCACAACCGACCAAGTCACCGTGCAACTTACCAAGTCACCGCACAACCGACCAAGTCACCACGCAACCTACCAAGTCACCACGCAACCAACTAGGTCTAGGCACAACCGACGAGGTCAACGCACAACCGACCAGGTCACCGCACAACAGACCAAGTCACCACGCAACCAACCAAGTCACCGCACAACCAACTAGGTCACCGCACAACCGACCAAGTCACCGCACAACCGACGAGGTCACCGCACAACCGACCAGGTCACCGCACAACCGACCAAGTCACCACGCAACCAACGAGGTCACCGCACAACCAACAAAGTCACCGTGCAACCTACGAGGTCACCGCACAACCAACTAGGTCACCGCACAAACGACCCGGTCACCGCACAACCCACCAAGTCACCACGCAACCAACCAGGTCACCGCACAACTAACCAGGCCACCGCACAACCGACAAAGTTACCGCACAACCGACGAGGTCACCACGAAACCAACCAGGTCACCGCACAACCGACGAGGTCACCACGCAACCAACCAGGTCACCGCACAACCAACGAGGTCGCCGCACAACCGACGAGGTCACCGCACAACCGACGAGGTCACCACGCAACCAACAAGGTCACCGCTCAACCGACGAGGTCACCACGCAACCTACGAGGTCACCGCACAACCAACAAGGTCACCGCACATCCGACCAGGTCACCGCACAACCGACCAAGTCACCGCACAACTGACCAAGTCACCACGCAACCAACTAGGTCACCACACAACTAACTAGGTCACCGCACAACCAACTAGATCACCGCACAAAAGACGAGGTCACCGCACAACCGACCAAGTCACCAGGCAACCAACCAGGTCACCGCTCAACCGACGAGGTCACCACGCAACCAACCAGGTCACCGCACAACCGACCAAGTCACCACGCAACCAACTAGATCACCGCACAACCGACGAGGTCACCACACAACCGACGAGGTCACCGCACAACCGACCAAGTCACCGCACAACGAACTATGTCTCCACGCAAACAACCAGGTCACCGCACAACCGACTAGGTCACCGCACAACCGACCAAGTCACCGCGCAACCGACCAAGTCACCACGCAACCAACTAGGTCACCGCACAACCAACGAGGTACCGCACAACCGACGAGGTCACCGCACAACCAACTAGGTCACCACGCAACCAACCAGGTCACCGCACAACCGACTAGGTCACCGCACAACCGACCAAGTCACCGCGCAACCGACCAAGTCACCACGCAACCAAATAGGTCACCGCACAACCAACGAGGTCACCGCACAACCGACGAGGTCACCGCACAACCAACTAGGTCCCCACGCAACCAACCAGGTCACCGCACAACCGACTAGGTCACCGCACAACCGACCAAGTCACCGCGCAATCGCCCAAGTCACCACGCAACCAACTAGGTCACCGCACAACCAACTAGGTCACCGCACAACCAACCAAGTCACCGCACAACCGACGAGGTCACCACGCAAACAACGAGGTCACCGCACAACCAACTACGTCACCACGCAACCAACGAGGTCACCGCACAACCAACAAGGTCACCGCACAACCAACGAGGTCACCGCACGACCGACGAGGTCACCGCACAACCAACGAGGTCACCGCGCAACCGACGAGGTCACCGCACAACCGACGAGGTCACCGCACTACCGACCAGGTCACCGCACAACCGACCAAGTCACCACGCAACCAACCAGGTTACCGCACAACCGACTAAGTCACCACGCAACCGACTAGGTTACCGCACAACTGACCAAGTCACCACGCAACCAACTAGGTCACCACGCAACCAACAAGGTCACCACACAACCGATTAGGTCACCGCACAACCGAGCAAGTCACCGCGCAACCGACCAAGTCACCACGCAACCAACTAGGTCACCGCACAACCAACTAGGTCACCGCACAACCGACTAGGTCACCACACAACCAATGAGGTCACCGCACAACCAACGAGGTCACCGCGCAACCGAAGAGGTCACCGCACAACCGACGAGGTCACCGCACAACCTACCAGGTCACCGCACAACCGACCAAGTCACCACGCAACAAACCAGATCACCGCACAACCTACGAGGTCACCGCACAACCGACGAGGTCACCGCACAACCGACGAGGTCACCGCACAACCGACCAAGTCACCACGCAACCTACGAGGTCACCGCACAACCAACTAGGTCACCGCACAACCAACCAAGTCACCACGCAACCAACCAGGTCACCGCACAACCAACTAGGTCACCGCACAAGCGACCAAGTCACCACGCAAGTAACCAGGTCACCGCACAACCAACTAGGTCACCGCACACCGACCAAGTCACCGTGCAACCTACGAGGTCACCGCACAACCGACCAGGTAACCGCACAAACGACCAAGTCACCACGCAACCAACGAGGTCACCGCACAACCAACTAGGTCACCACGCAACCAACGAGGTCACCGCACGGCCAATGAGGTCACCGCACAACCAACGAGGTCACCGCACAACCAACGAGGTCACCGCACAATCGACGAGGTCACCGCACAACCGACGAGGTCACCACGCAACCAACCAGGTCACCGCACAGCCGACCAAGTCACCACGCAACCGACTAGGTCACCGCACAACCGACCAAGTCACCACGCAACCAACTAGGTCACCACGCAACCAACCAGGTCACCGCACAACCGACTAGGTCACCGCACAACCGACCAAGTCACCGCGCAACCGACCAAGTCACCGCACAACCGACCAAGTCACCACGCAACCAACAAGGTCACCGCACAACCAACTAGGTAACCACGCAACCAACGAGGTCACCGCACAACCAACGAGGTCACCGCACAACCAACGAGGTCACCGCACAACCGACGAGGTCACCGCACAACCGACGAAGTCTCCACGCAACCAACCAGGTTACCGCACGATCGACCAAGTCACCACGCAACCGACTAGGTCACCGCACAACTGACCAAGTCACCACGCAACCAACTTGGTCACCACGCAACCAACCAGGTCACCGCACAACCGACAAGGTCACCGCACAACCGACCATGTCACCGCGCAACCGACCAAGTCAACGCGCAACCGACCAAGTCACCACGCAACCAACTAGGTCACCGCACAAGAAACGAGGTCACCGCACAACCAACGAGGTCACCGCGCAACCGACGAGGTCACCGCACAACCGACGAGGTCACCGCACAACCGACCAGGTCACCGCACAACCGACCAAGTCACCACGCAACCAACCTGATCACCGCACAACCTACGAGGTCATCGCACAACCGACGAGGTCACCGCACGAACGACGAGGTCACCGCACAACCGACAAAGTCACCGCACAACCGACGAGGTCACCGCACAACCGACCAAGTCACCGTGCAAACTACCAAGTCATCGCACAACCGACCAAGTCACCGTGCAAACTACCAAGCCACCACGCAACCAACCAGGTCACCGCACAACCAACGAGGTCACCGCACAACCGACCAAGTCACCGTGCAACTTACCAAGTCACCGCACAACCGACCAAGTCACCACGCAACCTACCAAGTCACCACGCAACCAACTAGGTCTAGGCACAACCGACGAGGTCAACGCACAACCGACCAGGTCACCGCACAACAGACCAAGTCACCACGCAACCAACCAAGTCACCGCACAACCAACTAGGTTACCGCACAACCGACCAAGTCACCGCACAACCGACGAGGTCACCGCACAACCGACCAGGTCACCGCACAACCGACCAAGTCACCACGCAACCAACGAGGTCACCGCACAACCAACCATGTCACCGTGCAACCTACGAGGTCACCGCACAACCATCTAGGTCACCGCACAAACGACCCGGTCACCGCACAACCCACCAAGTCACCACGCAACCAACCAGGTCACCGCACAACCAACCAGGCCACCGCACAACCGACAAAGTTACCGCACAACCGACGAGGTCACCACGCAACCAACCAGGTCACCGCACAACCGACGAGGTCACCACGCAACCAACCAGGTCACCGCACAACCAACGAGGTCGCCGCACAACCGACGAGGTCACCGCACAACCGACGAGGTCACCACGCAACCAACCAGGTCACCGCTCAACCGACGAGGTCACCACGCAACCAACCAGGTCACCGCACAACCCAACAAGTCACCATGCAACCAACGAGGTCACCGCACAACCGACCAAGTCACCGTGCAACCTACGAGGTCACCGCACAACCAACAAGGTCACCGCACATCCGACCAGGTCACCGCACAACCGACCAAGTCACCGCACAACTGACCAAGTCACCACGCAACCAACTAGGTCACCACACAACTAACTAGGTCACCGCACAACCAACTAGATCACCGCACAAAAGACGAGGTCACCGCACAACCGACCAAGTCACCAGGCAACCAACCAGGTCACCGCTCAACCGACGAGGTCACCACGCAACCAACCAGGTCACCGCACAACCGACCAAGTCACCACGCAACCAACTAGATCACCGCACAACCGACGAGGTCACCGCACAACCGACGAGGTCACCGCACAACCGACCAAGTCACCGCACAACGAACTATGTCTCCACGCAAACAACCAGGTCACCGCACAACCGACTAGGTCACCGCACAACCGACCAAGTCACCGCGCAACCGACCAAGTCACCACGCAACCAACTAGGTCACCGCACAACCAACGAGGTACCGCACAACCGACGAGGTCACCGCACAACCAACTAGGTCACCATGCAACCAACCAGGTCACCGCACAACCGACTAGGTCACCGCACAACCGACCAAGTCACCGCGCAACTCACCAAGTCACCACGCAACCAAATAGGTCACCGCACAACCAACGAGGTCACCGCACAACCGACGAGGTCACCGCACAACCAACTAGGTCCCCACGCAACCAACCAGGTCACCGCACAACCGACTAGGTCACCGCACAACCGACCAAGTCACCGCGCAATCGCCCAAGTCACCACGCAACCAACTAGGTCACCGCACAACCAACTAGATCACCGCACAACCGACCAAGTCACCGCACAACCGACGAGGTCACCACGCAAACAACGAGGTCACCGCACAACCAACTACGTCACCACGCAACCAACGAGGTCACCGCACAACCAACGAGGTCACCGCACAACCAACGAGGTCACCGCACAACCGACGAGGTCACCGCACAACCGACCAAGTCACCACGCAACCAACTAGGTCACTGCACAACCAACTAGGTCACCGCACAACCGACCAAGTCACCACGCAACCAACAAGGTCACCGCACAACCAACTAGGTCACCACGCAACCAACGAGGTCACCGCACAACCGACGAGGTCACCGCACAACCGACCAAGTCACCACGCAACCAACGAGGTCACCGCACAACCAACTAGGTCACCACGCAACCAACGAGATCACCGCACGACCAATGAGGTCACCGCACAACCAACGAGGTCACCGCACAACCAACGAGGTCACCGCACAATCGACGAGGTCACCGCACAACCGACGAGGTCACCACGCAACCAACCAGGTCACCGCACAGCCGACCAAGTCACCACGCAACCGACTAGGTCACCGCACAACCGAACAAGTCACCACGCAACCAACTAGGTCACCACGTAACCAACCAGGTCACCGCACAACCGAATAAGTCACCGCACAACCGATCAAGTCACCGCGCAACCGACCAAGTCACCGCACAACCGAGCAAGTCACCGCGCAACCGACCAAGTCACCACGCAACCGACCAAGTCACCACGCAACCAACGAGGTCACCGCACAACCAACTAGGTAACCACGCAACCAACGAGGTCACCTCACAACCAACGAGGTCACCGCACAACCAACGAGGTCACCGCACAACCAACGAGGTCACCGCACAACCGACGAGGTCACCGCACAACCAACGAGGTCACCGCGCAACCAACGAGGTCACCGCACAACCGACGAGGTCACCGCACTACCGACCAGGTCACCGCACAACCGACCAAGTCACCACGCAACCAACCAGGTTACCGCACAACCGACTAAGTCACCACGCAACCGACTAGGTCACCGCACAACTGACCAAGTCACCACGCAACCAACTAGGTCACCACGCAACCAACCAGGTCACCGCACAACCGATTAGGTCACCGCACAACCGACCAAGTCACCGCGCAACCGACCAAGTCACCACGCAACCAACTAGGTCACCGCACAACCAACTAGGTCACCGCACAACCGACTAGGTCACCACACAACCAATGAGGTCACCGCACAACCAACGAGGTCACCGCGCAACCGAAGAGGTCACCGCACAACCAACGAGGTCACCGCACAACCTACCAGGTCACCGCACAACCGACCAAGTCACCACGCAACAAACCAGATCACCGCACAACCTACGAGGTCACCGCACAACCGACGAGGTCACCGCACAACCGGCCAAGTCACCACGCAACCAACCAGGTCACCGAACAACCGACTAGGTCACCGCACAACCAACGAGGTCACCGCACAACCAACGAGCTCACCGCACAACCGACGATGTCCCCGCACAACCGACGAGGTCACCGCACAACCGACCAGGTCACCGCACAACCGACCAAGTCACCACGCAACCAACGAGGTCCCCGCACAACCTACGAGGTCACCGCAAAACCGACGAGGTCACCACACAACCGACCAGGTCACCGCACAACGGACCAAGGCACCACGCAACCAACCAGGTCACCGCACAACCAACCAGGCCACCGCACAACCGACCAAGTCACCGCACAACCGACGAGGTCACAACGCCACCAACTAGGTCACCGCACAACCTACCAAGTCACTGCACAACCGAGGAGGTCACCGCACAACCATCTAGGTCACCGACAACCGACCAGGTCACCGCACAACCGACCAAGTCACCACGCAACCAACCAGGTCACCGCACAACCAACTAGGTCACCGCACAACCGACCAAGTCACCACGCAACCTACTAGGTCACCGCACACCGACCAAGTCACCATGCAACCTACGAGGTCACCGCACAACCGACCAGGTAACCGCACAAACGACCAAGTCACCAAGCAACCAACCAGGTCACCGCACAACCAAATAGGGCACCGCACAACCGACCAACTCACCGTGCAACCTACGAGGTCACCGCACAACCAACTAGGTCACCGCACAACCGACCAGGTCACCGCACAACCGACCAAGTCACCTTGCAACCAACCAGGTCACCACACAACCAACGAGGTCACCGCACAACCAACGAGGTCACCGCACAACCAACGAGGTCACCGTACAACCGACGACGTCACCGCACAACCAACTAGGTCACCGGAAAACCGACGAGGTCACCGCACAACCATCGAGGTCACCGCACAACCGACGAGGCCACCGCACAACCAACTAGGTCACCGCACAACCTACCAAGTCACCGATCAACCAACGAGGTCACCGCACAACCGACGAGGTCAACGCACAACCAACGAGGTCACCACGCAACCAACAAGGTCACCGCACATCCGACGAGGTCACCGCACAACTAACGAGGTCACCGTTCAACCGACGAGGTCACCGCACAACCAACCAGGTCACCGCTCAACCGACTAGGTCACCGCACAACCTACCAAGTCACCGATCAACCAACGAGTTCACCGCACAACCGACGAGGTCAACGCACAACCAACGAGGTCACCACGCAACCAACTAGGTCACCGAACAACCGACTAGGTCACCGCACAAACAACGAGGTCACCACGCAACCAACCAGGTCACCGCTCAACCTACGAGGTCACCGCACAGCCATCGAGGTCACAGCTCAACCGACGAGGTCACGACGCATCCAACCAGGTCACCGCTCAATCGACGAGGTCACCGCACAATCGACGAGGTCACGACGCATCCAACCAGGTCACCGCTCAATCAACGAGGTCACCACGCAACCAACGAGGTCACCGTACAGCCAACTAGGTCACCGCACAACCGACGAGGTCATCGCACAACCGACCATGTCACCGCACAACCGACGAGGTCACCACGCAACCAACGAGGTCACCGCCAACCAACGAGGTCACCGCACAACCGACGAGGTCACCGCACAACCAACGAGGTCACCGCACAACCGACGAGGTCACCGCACAACCGACGAGGTCACCGCACAACCAACTAGGTCACCGCACAACCGACGAGGTCACCGCACAACCGACTAGGTCACCGCACAACCAACGAGGACACCGCACAAGCGACCAAGTCACCGCGCAACCGAAGACGTCACCACGCAACAAACGAGGTCACCGCACAACCGACGAGGTCACCGCACAACCGACGAGGTCACCGCACAACCAACTAGGTCACCGCACAACCGACGAGGTCACCGCACAACCAACTAGGTCACCGCACAACCGACGAGGTCACCGCACAACCGACGAGGTCACCGCACAACAAACGAGGTCACCGCTCAACCGACGAGGTCACCGCACAACCGACGAGGTCACCGCACAACCAACTAGGTCACCGCACAACCGACGAGGTCACCGCACAACCGACCATGTCACCGGACAACCGACGAGGTCGCCACGCAACCAACGAGGTCACCGCACAACCAACGAGGTCACCGCACAACCGACGAGGTCACCGCACAACCAACGAGGTCACCGCACAACCGACGAGGTCACCGCACAACCGACGAGGTCACCGCACAACCAACTAGGTCACCGCACAACCGACGAGGTCACCGCACAACCGACTAGGTCACCGCACAACAAACGAGGTCACCGCACAAGTGACCAAGTCACCGCGCAACCGACGACGTCACCACGCAACGAACGAGGTCACCGCACAACCGACGAGGTCACCGCACAACCGACGAGGTCACCGCACAACCAACTAGGTCACCGCACAACTGACGAGGTCACCGCACAACCAACGAGGTCACCGCACAACCAACGAGGTCACCGCACAACCGACGAGGTCACCGCACAACCAACGAGGTCACCGCACAAACGACGATGTCAGCGCACAAACGACGAGGTCACCACGCATCCGACGAGGTCACCGCACAGCCGACGAGGTCACCACAAAACTAACTAGGTCACCACGCAACCAACGAGGTCACCGCACAACCAACCAAGTCACCGCACAACCGACGAGGTCACCGCACAAACGACGAGGTCACCGCACAACCGACGAGGTCACCACACAACCGAAGAGGTCACCGCACAACCGACGAGGTCACCGCACAACCGACGAGGTCACCGCACAACCAACCAAGTCACCGCACAACCTACGAGGTCACCGCACTACCGACGAGGTCACCGCACAACCGACGAGGTCACCGCACAACCGAATATGTCACCACGCAACGAACTAGGTCACCGCACAAGCAACTAGGTCACCGCACAACCGACTAGGTCACCGCACAACCAACGAGGTCACCGCACAACAAACGAGGTCACCGCCCAACCGACGAGGTCACCGCCCAACCGACGAGGTCATCGCACAACCGACCAGGTCACCGCACAACCGACCAAGTCACCACGCAACCAACCAGATCACCGCACATCCTACGAGGTCACCGCACAACCGACGAGGTCACCGCCCAACCGAAGAGGTCACCGCACAACCGACCAAGTCACCACGCAACCAACCAAGTCACCGCACAACCGACTAGGTCACCGCAAAACCAAAGGGGTCACCGCACAACCAACGAGCTCACCGCACAACCGACGATGTCCCCGCACAACCGACGAGGTCACCGCACAACCGATCAGGTCACCGCACATACGACCAAGTCACCACGCAACCAACGAGTTCACCGCGCAACCTACGAGGTCACCGCACAACTGACGAGGTCACCGCACAACCGACCAGGTCACCGCACAACCGACCAAGGCGCCACGCAACCAACCAGGTCACCGCACCACCAACTAGGTCACCGCACAACCGACCAAGTCACCGTGCAACCTACGAGGTCACCGCACAACCAACTAGGTCACCGCACAACCATCAAGTCTCCGTGCAACCTACGAGATCACCGCACAACCAACTAGGTCACCGCACAACCAAACAGGCCACCGCACAACCGACCAAGTCACCGCACAACCGACGAGGTCACCACGCAACCAACTAGGTCACCGCACAACCGACCAAGTCACCGCACAACCAACTATGTCACCGACAACCGACCAGGTCACCGCACAACCGATCAAGTCACCACGCAACCAACCAGGTCACCGCACAACCAACTAGGTCACCGCACAACCGACCAAGTCACCACCCAACCTACGAGGTCACCGCACGACCAACTAGGTCACCGCACACCGACCAAGTCACCACGCAACCAACCAGGTCACCGCACAACCAACATGGTCACCGCACAACCGACTAAGTCACCACGCAACCTACGAGGTCACCGCACAACCAATTAGGTCACCGCACAACCAACCAAGTCACCACGCAACCAACCAGGTCACCGCACAACCAACTAGGTCACCGCACACCGACCAAGTCACCACGCAACCAACCAGGTCACCGCACAACCAACTAGGTCACCGCACAACCGACCAAGTCACCACGCAACCTACGAGGTCACCGCACAACCAACTAGGTCACCGCACAACCAACCAAGTCACCACGCAACCTACCAGGTCACCGCACAACCAACTAGGTCACCGCACAAGCGACCAAGTCACCACGCAAGTAACCAGGTCACCGCACAACCAACTAGGTCACCGCACACCGACCAAGTCACCGTGCAACCTACGAGGTCACCGCACAACCGACCAGGTAACCGCACAAACGACCAAGTCACCACGCAACCAACGAGGTCACCGCACAACCAACTAGGTCACCACACAACCAACGAGGTCACCGCACGACCAATGAGGTCACCGCACAACCAACGAGGTCACCGCACAACCAACGAGGTCACCGCACAATCGACGAGGTCACCGCACAACCGACGAGGTCACCACGCAACCAACCAGGTCACCGCACAGCCGACCAAGTCACCACGCAACCGACTAGGTCACCGCACAACCGACCAAGTCACCACGCAACCAACTAGGTCACCACGCAACCAAACAGGTCACCGCCCAACCGACTAGGTCACCGCACAACCGACCAAGTCACCGCGCAACCGAGCAAGACACCTCGCAACCGACCAAGTCACCGCACAACCGAGCAAGTCACCGCGCAACCGACCAAGTCACCGCACAACCGACCAAGTCACCACGCAACCAACGAGGTCACCGCACAACCAACTAGGTAACCACGCAACCAACGAGGTCACCGCACAACGAACGAGGTCACCGCACAACCAACGAGGTCACCGCACAACCGACGAGATCACCGCACAACCGACGAAGTCTCCACGCAACCAACCAGGTTACCGCACGATCGACCAAGTCACCTCGCAACCGACTAGGTCACCGCACAACTGACCAAGTCACCACGCAACCAACTTGGTCACCACGCAACCAACCAGGTCACCGCACAACCGACTAGGTCACCGCACAACCGACCAAGTCACCGCGCAACCGACAAAGTCACCGCGCAACCGACCAAGTCACCACGCAACCAACTAGGTCACCGCACAACCAACTAGGTCACCGCACAACCGACTAGGTCACCGCACAAGAAACGAGGTCACCGCACAACCAACGAGGTCACCGCGCAACCGACGAGGTCACCGCACAACCGACGAGGTCACCGCACAACCGACCAGGTCACCGCACAACCGACCAAGTCACCACGCAACCAACCAGATCACCGCACAACCTACGAGGTCATCACACAACCGACGAGGTCACCGCACGAACGACGAGGTCACCGCACAACCGACGATGTCACCGCACAACTGACGAGGTCACCGCACAACCGACCAGGTCACCGCACAACCGACCAAGTCACCGTGCAAACTACGAAGTCACCGCACAACCAACTAGGTCACCGCACAACCGACCTGGTCACCGCACAACCGACCAAGCCACCACGCAACCAACCAGGTCACCGCACAACCAACCAGGCCACCGCACAACCGACCAAGTCACCGCACAACCGAGGAGGTCACCGCACAACCAACTAGGTCACCGACAACCGACCAGGTCACCGCACAACCGACCAAGTCACCACGCAACCAACCAGGTCACCGCACAACCAACTAGGTCATCGCACAACCGACCAAGTCACCACGCAACCTACTAGGTCACCGCACACCGACCAAGTCACCGTGCAACCTACGAGGTCACCGCACAACCGACCAGGTAACCGCACAAACGACCAAGTCACCAAGCAACCAACCAGGTCACCGCACAATCAAATAGGTAACCGCACAACCGACCCACTCACCGTGCAACCTACGAGGTCACCGCACAACCAACGAGGTCACCGCTCAACCGACGAGGTCACCGCACAACCAACCAGGTCACCGCTCAACCGACGAGGTCACCACGCAACCAACTAGGTCACCGCACAACCGACGAGGTCACCGCACAACCAACTATGTCACCGCACAACCGAAGAGGTCACCGCACAAGCCACGAGGTCACCGGACTACCAACGAGGTCACCGCACAACCAACTAGGTCACCGCACAACCTACCAAGTCACCGTTCAATCAACGAGGTCACCGCACATCCGACGAGGTCAACGCTCAAAAACGAGGTCACCACGCAACCAACAAGTCACCGCACAACCGACGAGGTCACCGCACAACCAACGAGGTCACCGCTCAACCAACGAGGTCACCGCACAACCAATCAGGTCACCGCTCAACCGACGAGGTCACCACGCAACCAACTAGGTCACCGCACAACCGACGAGGTCACCGCACAATCAACGAGGTCACCACGCAACCAACCAGGTCACCGCTCAACCTACGAGGTCACCGCACAACCAACGAGGTCACCGCTCAACCGACGAGGTCACCGCACAACCAACCAGGTCACCGCTCAACCTACGAGGTCACCGCACAACCAACGAGGTCACCGCACAACCGACGAGGTCACCACGCAACCAACCAGGTCACCGCTCAATCGACGAGGTCACCACGCAACCAACTAGGTTACCGCACAACCAACGAGGTCACCGCACAACCGACGAGGTCACCACGCAACCGACGAGGTCACCGCACAACCAACGAGGTCACCGCACAACCGACGAGGACACCGCACAACCAACTAGGTCACCGCACAACCAACGAGGTCACCGCACAACCAACGAGGTCACCGCACAACCGACGAGGTCACCGCACAACCGACGAGGTCACCACGCAATTAACGAGGTCACCGCACAACCAACTAGGTCACCGCTTAACCGACGAGGTCACCGCACAACCAACCAGGTCACCGCTCAACCGACGAGGTCACCACGCAACCAACTAGGTCACCGCACAACCGACGAGGTCACCGCACAACCAAATAGGTCACCGCACAACCGACGAGGTCACCGCACAACCGATGAGGTCACCGCACAACCGACGAGGTCACCGCACAACCGACGAGATCACCGCACAACCAACTATGTCACCGCACAACCGACGAGGTCACCGCACAACCGACGAGGTCACCGCACAATCAAATAGGTAACCGCACTACCGACCAACTCACCGTGCAACCTACGAGGTCACCGCACAACCAACTAGGTCACCGCTCAACCGACGAGGTCACCGCACAACCAACCAGGTCACCGCTCAACCGACGAGGTCACCACGCAACCAACTAGGTCACCGCACAACCGACGAGGTCACCGCACAACCAACTAGGTCACCGCACAACCGACGAGGTCACCGCACAACCGACGGGGTCACCGCGCAACTGACGAGATCACCGCACAACCAACTAGGTCACCGCACAACCGACGAGGTCACCGCACAACCGACGAGGTCACCGCACAACCGACCAAGTCACAGCGCAACCGACGAGGTCACCGCACAACCCACGAGGTCACCGCACAACAAACGAGGTCACCGCACAAACGACGAGGTCACCGCACAACCGACGAGGTCACCACGCAACGGACGAAGTCACCGCACAACCGACGAGGTCACCGCACAACCAACGAGGTCATCGCACAACCGACGAGGTCACCGCACAACCGACGAGGTCACCGCACAACCAACGAGGTCATCGCACAACCAACGAGGTCATCGCACAACCAACGAGGTCACCGCACAACCGACGAGGTCACCGCACAACCAACGAGGTCACCGAATAACCGACGAGGTTACCGCACAACCAACGAAGTCACCGCACAACCGACGAGGTCACCGCACAACCGACCAAGTCACCGCGCAACCGACCAAGTCACCACGCAACCAACTAGGTCACCGCACAACCAACTAGGTCACCGCACAACCGACGAGGTCACCGCACAACCAACTAGGTCACCGCACAACCGACGAGGTCACCACGCAACCGACGAGGTCACCGCACAACCAACGAGGTCACCGCACAACAAACGAGGTAACCGCACAACCTACCAAGTCACCGTTCAACCAACGAGGTCACCGCACAACAAACGAGGTCACCGCACAACCACCGAGGTCACCGCACAACAAACGAGGTCACCGCACAACAAACGAGGTCACCGCTCAACAAACGAGTTCACCGCACAACAAACGAGGTCACCGCACAACAAACGAGGTCACCGCACAACCAACGAGGTCACCGCACAACAAACGAGGTCACCGCACAACCGACCAAGTCACCACCCAACCTACGAGGTCACTGCACGACCAACTAGGTCACCGCACACCGACCAAGTCACCACGCAACCAACCAGGTCACCGCACAACCAACATGGTCACCGCACAACCGACTAAGTCACCACGCAACCTACGAGGTCACCGCACAACCAATTAGGTCACCGCACAACCACCCAAGTCACCACGCAACCAACCAGGTCACCGCACAACCAACTAGGTCACCGCACACCGACCAAGTCACCACGCAACCAACCAGGTCACCGCACAACCAACTAGGTCACCGCACAACCGACCAAGTCACCACGCAACCTACGAGGTCACCGCACAACCAACTAGGTCACCACACAACCAACCAAGTCACCACGCAACCTACCAGGTCACCGCACAACCAACTAGGTCACCGCACAAGCGACCAAGTCACCACGCAAGTAACCAGGTCACCGCACAACCAACTAGGTCACCGCACACCGACCAAGTCACCGTGCAACCTACGAGGTCACCGCACAACCGACCAGGTAACCGCACAAACGACCAAGTCACCACGCAACCAACGAGGTCACCGCACAACCAACTAGGTCACCACACAACCAACGAGGTCACCGCACGACCAATGAGGTCACCGCACAACCAACGAGGTCACCGCACAACCAACGAGGTCACCGCACAATCGACGAGGTCACCGCACAACCGACGAGGTCACCACGCAACCAACCAGGTCACCGCACAGCCGACCAAGTCACCACGCAACCGACTAGGTCACCGCACAACCGACCAAGTCACCACGCAACCAACTAGGTCACCACGCAACCAACCAGGTCACCGCCCAACCGACTAGGTCACCGCACAACCGACCAAGTCACCGCGCAACCGAGCAAGTCACCTCGCAACCGACCAAGTCACCGCACAACCGAGGAAGTCACCGCGCAACCGACCAAGTCACCGCACAACCGACCAAGTCACCACGCAACCAACGAGGTCACCGCACAACCAACTAGGTAACCACGCAACCAACGAGGTCACCGCACAACGAACGAGGTCACCGCACAACCAACGAGGTCACCGCACAACCGACGAGATCACCGCACAACCGACGAAGTCTCCACGCAACCGACCAGGTTACCGCACGATCGACCAAGTCACCACGAAACCGACTAGGTCACCGCACAACTGACCAAGTCACCACGCAACCAACTTGGTCACCACGCAACCAACCAGGTCACCGCACAACCGACTAGGTCACCGCACAACCGACCAAGTCACCGCGCAACCGACCAAGTCACCGCGCAACCGACCAAGTCACCACGCAACCAACTAGGTCACCGCACAACCAACTAGGTCACCGCACAACCGACTAGGTCACCGCACAAGAAACGAGGTCACCGCACAACCAACGAGGTCACCGCGCAACCGACGAGGTCACCGCACAACCGACGAGGTCACCGCACAACCGACCAGGTCACCGCACAACCGACCAAGTCACCACGCAACCAACCAGATCACCGCACAACCTACGAGGTCATCGCACAACCAACGAGGTCACCGCACGAACGACGAGGTCACCGCACAACCGACGATGTCACCGCACAACTGACGAGGTCACCGCACAACCGACCAGGTCACCGCACAACCGACCAAGTCACCGTGCAAACTACGAAGTCACCGCACAACCAACTAGGTCACCGCACAACCGACCTGGTCACCGCACAACCGACCAAGCCACCACGCAACCAACCAGGTCACCGCACAACCAACCAGGCCACCGCACAACCGACCAAGTCACCGCACAACCGAAGAGGTCACCCCGCAACCAACTAGGTCACCGCACAACCGACCAAGTCACCGCACAACCGAGGAGGTCACCGCACAACCAACTAGGTCACCGACAACCGACCAGGTCACCGCACAACCGACCAAGTCACCACGCAACCAACCAGGTCACCGCACAACCAACTAGGTTATCGCACAACCGACCAAGTCACCACGCAACCTACTAGGTCACCGCACACCGACCAAGTCACCGTGCAACCTACGAGGTCACCTCACAACCGACCAGGTAACCGCACAAACGACCAAGTCACCAAGCAACCAACCAGGTCACCGCACAATCAAATAGGTAACCGCACAACCGACCCACTCACCGTGCAACCTACGAGGTCACCGCACAACCAACGAGGTCACCGCTCAACCGACGAGGTCACCGCACAACCAACCAGGTCACCGCTCAACCGACGAGGTCACCAATCAACCAACTAGGTCACCGCACTACCGACGAGGTCACCGCACAACCAACTAGGTCACCGCACAACCGAAGAGGTCACCGCACAAGCCACGAGGTCACCGGACTACCAACGAGGTCACCGCACAACCAACTAGGTCACCGCACAACCTACCAAGTCACCGTTCAATCAACGAGGTCACCGCACATCCGACGAGGTCAACGCTCAAAAACGAGGTCACCACGCAACCAACAAGTCACCGCACAACCGACGAGGTCACCGCACAACCAACGAGGTCACCGCTCAACCAACGAGGTCACCGCACAACCAATCAGGTCACCGCTCAACCGACGAGGTCACCACGCAACCAACTAGGTCACCGCACAACCGACGAGGTCACCGCACAATCAACGAGGTCACCACGCAACCAACCAGGTCACCGCTCAACCTACGAGGTCACCGCACAACCAACGAGGTCACCGCTCAACCGACGAGGTCACCGCACAACCAACCAGGTCACCGCTCAACCTACGAGGTCACCGCACAACCAACGAGGTCACCGCACAACCGACGAGGTCACCACGCAACCAACCAGGTCACCGCTCAATCGACGAGGTCACCACGCCACCAACTAGGTTACCGCACAACCAACGAGGTCACCGCACAACCGACGAGGTCACCACGCAACCGACGAGGTCACCGCACAACCAACGAGGTCACCGCACAACCGACGAGGTCACCGCACAACCAACTAGGTCACCGCACAACCAACGAGGTCACCGCACAACCAACGAGGTCACCGCACAACCGACGAGGTCACCGCACAACCGACCAAGTCACCACACAACCAACGAGGTCACCACGCAATTAACGAGGTCACCGCACAACCAACTAGGTCACCGCTCAACCGACGAGGTCACCGCACAACCAACCAGGTCACCGCTCAACCGACGAGGTCACCACGCAACCAACTAGGTCACCGCACAACCGACGAGGTCACCGCACAACCAAATAGGTCACCGCACAACCGACGAGGTCACCGCACAACCGATGAGGTCACCGCACAACCGACGAGGTCACCGCACAACCGACGAGATCACCGCACAACCAACTATGTCACCGCACAACCGACGAGGTCACCGCACAACCGACGAGGTCACCGCACAATCAAATAGGTAACCGCACAACCGACCAACTCACCGTGCAACCTACGAGGTCACCGCACAACCAACTAGGTCACCGCTCAACCGACGAGGTCACCGCACAACCAACCAGGTCACCGCTCAACCGACGAGGTCACCACGCAACCAACTAGGTCACCGCACAACCGACGAGGTCACCGCACAACCAACTAGGTCACCGCACAACCGACGAGGTCACCGCACAACCGATGGGGTCACCGCACAACCGACGAGGTCACCGCACAACTGACGAGATCACCGCACAACCAACTAGGTCACCGCACAACCGACGAGGTCACCGCACAACCGACGAGGTCACCGCACAACCGACCAAGTCACAGCGCAACCGACGAGGTCACCGCACAACCCACGAGGTCACCGCACAACCAACGAGGTCACCGCACAAACGACGAGGTCACCGCACAACCGACGAGGTCACCACGCAACGGACGAAGTCACCGCACAACCGACGAGGTCACCGCACAACCAACGAGGTCATCGCACAACCGACGAGGTCACCGCACAACCGACGAGGTCACCGCACAACCAACGAGGTCATCGCACAACCAACGAGGTCATCGCACAACCAACGAGGTCACCGCACAACCGACGAGGTCACCGCACAACCAACGAGGTCACCGCATAACCGACGAGGTTACCGCACAACCAACGAAGTCACCGCACAACCGACGAGGTCACCGCACAACCGACCAAGTCACCGCGCAACCGACCAAGTCACCACGCAACCAACTAGGTCACCGCACAACCAACTAGGTCACCGCACAACCGACTAGGTCACCGCACAAGAAACGAGGTCACCGCACAACCAACGAGGTCACCGCGCAACCGACGAGGTCACCGCACAACCGGCGAGGTCACCGCACAACCGACCAGGTCACCGCACAACCGACCAAGTCACCACGCAACCAACCAGATCACCGCACAACCTACGAGGTCATCACACAACCGACGAGGTCACCGCACGAACGACGAGGTCACCGCACAACCGACGATGTCACCGCACAACTGACGAGGTCACCGCACAACCGACCAGGTCACCGCACAACCGACCAAGTCACCGTGCAAACTACGAAGTCACCGCACAACCAACTAGGTCACCGCACAACCGACCTGGTCACCGCACAACCGACCAAGCCACCACGCAACCAACCAGGTCACCGCACAACCAACCAGGCCACCGCACAACCGACCAAGTCACCGCACAACCGAAGAGGTCACCCCGCAACCAACTAGGTCACCGACAACCGACACGGTCACCGCACAACCGACCAAGTCACCACGCAACCAACCAGGTCACCGCACAACCAACTAGGTCATCGCACAACCGACCAAGTCACCACGCAACCTACTAGGTCACCGCACACCGACCAAGTCACCGTGCAACCTACGAGGTCACCGCACAACCGACCAGGTAACCGCACAAACGACCAAGTCACCAAGCAACCAACCAGGTCACCGCACAATCAAATAGGTAACCGCACAACCGACCCACTCACCGTGCAACCTACGAGGTCACCGCACAACCAACGAGGTCACCGCTCAACCGACGAGGTCACCGCACAACCAACCAGGTCACCGCTCAACCGACGAGGTCACCACGCAACCAACTAGGTCACCGCACAACCGACGAGGTCACCGCACAACCAACTATGTCACCGCACAACCGAAGAGGTCACCGCACAAGCCACGAGGTCACCGGACTACCAACGAGGTCACCGCACAACCAACTAGGTCACCGCACAACCTACCAAGTCACCGTTCAATCAACGAGGTCACCGCACATCCGACGAGGTCAACGCTCAAAAACGAGGTCACCACGCAACCAACAAGTCACCGCACAACCGACGAGGTCACCGCACAACCAACGAGGTCACCGCTCAACCAACGAGGTCACCGCACAACCAATCAGGTCACCGCTCAACCGACGAGGTCACCACGCAACCAACTAGGTCACCGCACAACCGACGAGGTCACCGCACAATCAACGAGGTCACCACGCAACCAACCAGGTCACCGCTCAACCTACGAGGTCACCGCACAACCAACGAGGTCACCGCTCAACCGACGAGGTCACCGCACAACCAACCAGGTCACCGCTCAACCTACGAGGTCACCGCACAACCAACGAGGTCACCGCACAACCGACGAGGTCACCACGCAACCAACCAGGTCACCGCTCAATCGACGAGGTCACCACGCAACCAACTAGGTTACCGCACAACCAACGAGGTCACCGCACAACCGACGAGGTCACCACGCAACCGACGAGGTCACCGCACAACCAACGAGGTCACCGCACAACCGACGAGGACACCGCACAACCAACTAGGTCACCGCACAATCAACGAGGTCACCGCACAACCAACGAGGTCACCGCACAACCGACGAGGTCACCGCACAACCGACCAAGTCACCACACAACCGACGAGGTCACCACGCAATTAACGAGGTCACCGCACAACCAACTAGGTCACCGCTCAACCGACGAGGTCACCGCACAACCAACCAGGTCACCGCTCAACCGACGAGGTCACCACGCAACCAACTAGGTCACCGCACAACCGACGAGGTCACCGCACAACCAAATAGGTCACCGCACAACCGACGAGGTCACCGCACAACCGATGAGGTCACCGCACAACCGACGAGGTCACCGCACAACCGACGAGATCACCGCACAACCAACTATGTCACCGCACAACCGACGAGGTCACCGCACAACCGACGAGGTCACCGCACAATCAAATAGGTAACCGCACAACCGACCAACTCACCGTGCAACCTACGAGGTCACCGCACAACCAACTAGGTCACCGCTCAACCGACGAGGTCACCGCACAACCAACCAGGTCACCGCTCAACCGACGAGGTCACCACGCAACCAACTAGGTCACCGCACAACCGACGAGGTCACCGCACAACCAACTAGGTCACCGCACAACCGACGAGGTCACCGCACAACCGATGGGGTCACCGCACAACCGACGAGGTCACCGCACAACTGACGAGATCACCGCACAACCAACTAGGTCACCGCACAACCGACGAGGTCACCGCACAACCGACGAGGTCACCGCACAACCGACCAAGTCACAGCGCAACCGACGAGGTCACCGCACAACCCACGAGGTCACCGCACAACCAACGAGGTCACCTCACAAACGACGAGGTCACCGCACAACCGACGAGGTCACCACGCAACGGACGAAGTCACCGCACAACCGACGAGGTCACCGCACAACCAACGAGGTCATCGCACAACCGACGAGGTCACCGCACAACCGACGAGGTCACCGCACAACCAACGAGGTCATCGCACAACCAACGAGGTCATCGCACAACCAACGAGGTCACCGCACAACCGACGAGGTCACCGCACAACCAACGAGGTCACCGAATAACCGACGAGGTTACCGCACAACCAACGAAGTCACCGCACAACCGACGAGGTCACCGCACAACCGACCAAGTCACCGCGCAACCGACCAAGTCACCACGCAACCAACTAGGTCACCGCACAACCAACTAGGTCACCGCACAACCGACGAGGTCACCGCACAACCAACTAGGTCACCGCACAACCGACGAGGTCACCACGCAACCGACGAGGTCACCGCACAACCAACGAGGTCACCGCACAACAAACGAGGTAACCGCACAACCTACCAAGTCACCGTTCAACCAACGAGGTCACCGCACAACAAACGAGGTCACCGCACAACCACCGAGGTCACCGCACAACAAACGAGGTCACCGCACAACAAACGAGGTCACCGCTCAACAAACGAGTTCACCGCACAACAAACGAGGTCACCGCACAACAAACGAGGTCACCGCACAACCAACGAGGTCACCGCACAACAAACGAGGTCACCGCACATCCGACCAAGTCACCACCCAACCTACGAGGTCACTGCACGACCAACTAGGTCACCGCACACCGACCAAGTCACCACGCAACCAACCAGGTCACCGCACAACCAACATGGTCACCGCACAACCGACTAAGTCACCACGCAACCTACGAGGTCACCGCACAACCAATTAGGTCACCGCACAACCACCCAAGTCACCACGCAACCAACCAGGTCACCGCACAACCAACTAGGTCACCGCACACCGACCAAGTCACCACGCAACCAACCAGGTCACCGCACAACCAACTAGGTCACCGCACAACCGACCAAGTCACCACGCAACCTACGAGGTCACCGCACAACCAACTAGGTCACCACACAACCAACCAAGTCACCACGCAACCTACCAGGTCACCGCACAACCAACTAGGTCACCGCACAAGCGACCAAGTCACCACGCAAGTAACCAGGTCACCGCACAACCAACTAGGTCACCGCACACCGACCAAGTCACCGTGCAACCTACGAGGTCAACGCACAACCGACCAGGTAACCGCACAAACGACCAAGTCACCACGCAACCAACGAGGTCACCGCACAACCAACTAGGTCACCACACAACCAACGAGGTCACCGCACAACCAATGAGGTCACCGCACAACCAACGAGGTCACCGCACAACCAACGAGGTCACCGCACAATCGACGAGGTCACCGCACAACCGACGAGGTCACCACGCAACCAACCAGGTCACCGCACAGCCGACCAAGTCACCCCGCAACCGACTAGGTCACCGCACAACCGACCAAGTCACCACGCAACCAACTAGGTCACCACGCAACCAACCAGGTCACCGCCCAACCGACTAGGTCACCGCACAACCGACCAAGTCACCGCGCAACCGAGCAAGTCACCTCGCAACCGACCAAGTCACCGCACAACCGAGCAAGTCACCGCGCAACCGACCAAGTCACCGCACAACCGACCAAGTCACCACGCAACCAACGAGGTCACCGCACAACCAACTAGGTAACCACGCAACCAACGAGGTCACCGCACATCGAACGAGGTCACCGCACAACCAACGAGGTCACCGCACAACCGACGAGATCACCGCACAACCGACGAAGTCTCCACGCAACCAACCAGGTTACCGCACGATCGACCAAGTCACCACGCAACCGACTAGGTCACCGCACAACTGACCAAGTCACCACGCAACCAACTTGGTCACCACGCAACCAACCAGGTCACCGCACAACCGACTAGGTCACCGCACAACCGACCAAGTCACCGCGCAACCGACCAAGTCACCGCGCAACCGACCAAGTCACCACGCAACCAACTAGGTCACCGCACAACCAACTAGGTCACCGCACAACCGACTAGGTCACCGCACAAGAAACGAGGTCACCGCACAACCAACGAGGTCACCGCGCAACCGACGAGGTCATCGCACAACCGACGAGGTCACCGCACGAACGACGAGGTCACCGCACAACCGACGATGTCACCGCACAACTGACGAGGTCACCGCACAACCGACCAGGTCACCGCACAACCGACCAAGTCACCGTGCAAACTACGAAGTCACCGCACAACCAACTAGGTCACCGCACAACCGACCTGGTCACCGCACAACCGACCAAGCCACCACGCAACCAACCAGGTCACCGCACAACCAACCAGGCCACCGCACAACCGACCAAGTCACCGCACAACCGAAGAGGTCACCCCGCAACCAACTAGGTCACCGCACAACCGACCAAGTCACCGCACAACCGAGGAGGTCACCGCACAACCAACTAGGTCACCGACAACCGACGAGGTCACCGCACAACCGACCAAGTCACCACGCAACCAACCAGGTCACCGCACAACCAACTAGGTTATCGCACAACCGACCAAGTCACCACGCAACCTACTAGGTCACCGCACACCGACCAAGTCACCGTGCAACCTACGAGGTCACCTCACAACCGACCAGGTAACCGCACAAACGACCAAGTCACCAAGCAACCAACCAGGTCACCGCACAATCAAATAGGTAACCGCACAACCGACCCACTCACCGTGCAACCTACGAGGTCACCGCACAACCAACGAGGTCACCGCTCAACCGACGAGGTCACCGCACAACCAACCAGGTCACCGCTCAACCGACGAGGTCACCAATCAACCAACTAGGTCACCGCACTACCGACGAGGTCACCGCACAACCAACTAGGTCACCGCACAACCGAAGAGGTCACCGCACAAGCCACGAGGTCACCGGACTACCAACGAGGTCACCGCACAACCAACTAGGTCACCGCACAACCTACCAAGTCACCGTTCAATCAACGAGGTCACCGCACATCCGACGAGGTCAACGCTCAAAAACGAGGTCACCACGCAACCAACAAGTCACCGCACAACCGACGAGGTCACCGCACAACCAACGAGGTCACCGCTCAACCAACAAGGTCACCGCACAACCAATCAGGTCACCGCTCAACCGACGAGGTCACCACGCAACCAACTAGGTCACCGCACAACCGACGAGGTCACCGCACAATCAACGAGGTCACCACGCAACCAACCAGGTCACCGCTCAACCTACGAGGTCACCGCACAACCAACGAGGTCACCGCTCAACCGACGAGGTCACCGCACAACCAACCAGGTCACCGCTCAACCTACGAGGTCACCGCACAACCAACGAGGTCACCGCACAACCGACGAGGTCACCACGCAACCAACCAGGTCACCGCTCAATCGACGAGGTCACCACGCCACCAACTAGGTTACCGCACAACCAACGAGGTCACCGCACAACCGACGAGGTCACCACGCAACCGACGAGGTCACCGCACAACCAACGAGGTCACCGCACAACCGACGAGGTCACCGCACAACCAACTAGGTCACCGCACAACCAACGAGGTCACCGCACAACCAACGAGGTCACCGCACAACCGACGAGGTCACCGCACAACCGACCAAGTCACCACACAACCAACGAGGTCACCACGCAATTAACGAGGTCACCGCACAACCAACTAGGTCACCGCTCAACCGACGAGGTCACCGCACAACCAACCAGGTCACCGCTCAACCGACGAGGTCACCACGCAACCAACTAGGTCACCGCACAACCGACGAGGTCACCGCACAACCAAATAGGTCACCGCACAACCGACGAGGTCACCGCACAACCGATGAGGTCACCGCACAACCGACGAGGTCACCGCACAACCGACGAGATCACCGCACAACCAACTATGTCACCGCACAACCGACGAGGTCACCGCACAACCGACGAGGTCACCGCACAATCAAATAGGTAACCGCACAACCGACCAACTCACCGTGCAACCTACGAGGTCACCGCACAACCAACTAGGTCACCGCTCAACCGACGAGGTCACCGCACAACCAACCAGGTCACCGCTCAACCGACGAGGTCACCACGCAACCAACTAGGTCACCGCACAACCGACGAGGTCACCGCACAACCAACTAGGTCACCGCACAACCGACGAGGTCACCGCACAACCGATGGGGTCACCGCACAACCGACGAGGTCACCGCACAACTGACGAGATCACCGCACAACCAACTAGGTCACCGCACAACCGACGAGGTCACCGCACAACCGACGAGGTCACCGCACAACCGACCAAGTCACAGCGCAACCGACGAGGTCACCGCACAACCCACGAGGTCACCGCACAACCAACGAGGTCACCGCACAAACGACGAGGTCACCGCACAACCGACGAGGTCACCACGCAACGGACGAAGTCACCGCACAACCAACGAGGTCACCGCACAACCAACGAGGTCATCGCACAACCGACGAGGTCACCGCACAACCGACGAGGTCACCGCACAACCAACGAGGTCATCGCTCAACCAACGAGGTCATCGCACAACCAACGAGGTCACCGCACAACCGACGAGGTCACCGCACAACCAACGAGGTCACCGCATAACCGACGAGGTTACCGCACAACCAACGAAGTCACCGCACAACCGACGAGGTCACCGCACAACCGACCAAGTCACCGCGCAACCGACCAAGTCACCACGCAACCAACTAGGTCACCGCACAACCAACTAGGTCACCGCATAACCGACGAGGTCACCGCACAACCAACTAGGTCACCGCACAACCGACGAGGTCACCACGCAACCGACGAGGTCACCGTACAACCAACGAGGTCACCGCACAACCAACGAGGTCACCGCACAACCGACGAGGTTACCGCACAACCAACGAGGTCACCGCGCAACCAACGAGGTTACCGCACAACAAACGAGGTCACCGCACAACAAACGAGGTAACCGCACAACAAACGAGTTCACCGCACAACAAACGAGGTCACCGTTCAACCAACGAGGTCACCGCACAACAAACGAGGTCACCGCACAACAAACGAGGTCACCGCACAACAAACGAGTTCACCGCACAACAAACGAGGTCACCGCACAACAAACGAGGTCACCGCACAACCAACGAGGTCACCGCACAACAAACGAGGTCACCGCACAACAAACGAGGTCACCGTTCAACCAACGAGGTCACCGCACAACAAACGAGGTCACCGCGCAACCAACGAGGTCACCGCACAACAAACGAGGTCACCGCACAACCAACGAGGTCACCGCACAACAAACGAGGTCACCGCACAACAAACGAGGTCACCGCACAACCAACGAGGTCACCGCACAACAAACGAGGTCACCGCACAACAAACGAGGTAACCGCACAACCGACCAACTCACCGTGCAACCTACGAGGTCAACGCACAACCAACGAGGTCACCGCTCCACCGACGAGGTCAACGCACAACCAACCAGGTCACCGCTCAACCGACGAGGTCACCACGCAACCAACTAGGTCACCGCACAACCGACGAGGTCACCGCACAACCAACTAGGTCACCGCACAACCGACGAGGTCACCGCACAACCAACGAGGTCACCGGACAACCAACGAGGTCACCGCACAACCAACTAGGTCACCGCACAACCTACCAAGTCACCGTTCAACCAACGAGGTCACCGCACATCCTACGAGGTCAACGCACAAAAACGAGGTCACCACGCAACCAACAAGTCACCGCACAACAAACGAGGTCACCGCACAACCAACGAGGTCACCGCACAACAAACGAGGTCACCGCACAACAAACGAGGTCACCGCACAACCAACGAGGTCACCGCACAACCGACGAGGTCACCGCACAACCGACTAGGTCACCGCACAACCAACGAGGTCACCGCACAAGCGACCAAGCCACCGCGCAACCGACGACGTCACCACGCAACCAACGAGGTCACCGCACAACCGACGAGGTCACCGCACAACCGACGAGGTCACCGCACAACCGACGAGGTCACCGCACAACCGACCAAGTCACCACGCAACCAACCAGGTCACCGAACAACCAACTAGGTCACCGCACAACCGACGAGGTCACCGCACAACCGACTAGGTCACCGCACAACCAACGAGGTCACCGCACAAGCGTCCAAGTCACCGCGCAACCGACGACGTCACCACGCAACCAACGAGGTCACCGCACAACCGACGAGGTCACCGCACAACCGACGAGGTCACCGCACAACCGACCAAGTCACCACGCAACCAACCAGGTCACCGAACAACCGACTAGGTCACCGCGCAACCGACGACGTCACCATGCAACCAACGAGATCACCGCACAACCGACGAGGTCACCGCACAACCGACGAGGTCACCGCACAACCAACTAGGTCACCGCACAACCGACGAAGTCACCGCACAACCAACGAGGTCACCGCACAACCAACGAGGTCACCGCACAACCGACGAGGTCACCGCACAACCAACGAGGTCACCGCACAAACGACGATGTCACCGCACAAACGACGAGGTCACCACGCATCCGACGAGGTCACCGCACAGCCGACGAGGTCACCACAAAACTAACTAGGTCACCACGCAACCAACGAGGTCACCGCACAACCAACCAAGTCACCGCACAACCGACGAGGTCACCGCACAACCGACGAGGTCACCGCACAACCGACGAGGTCACCACACAACCGAAGAGGTCACCGCACAACCGACGAGGTCACCGCACAACCAACCAAGTCACCGCACAACCTACGAGGTCACCGCACAACCGACGAGGTCACCGCACAACCGACGAGGTCACCGCCCAACCGAATATGTCACCACGCAACGAACTAGGTCACCGCACAAGCAACTAGGTCACCGCACAACCGACTAGGTCACCGCACAACCAACGAGGTCACCGCACAACAAACGAGGTCACCGCCCAACCGACGAGGTCACCACCCAACCGACGAGGTCATCGCACAACCGACCAGGTCACCGCACAACCGACCAAATCACCACGCAACCAACCAGATCACCGCACATCCTACGAGGTCACCGCACAACCGACGAGGTCACCGCACAACCGACGAGGTCACCGCACAACCGACCAAGTCACCACGCAACCAACCAAGTCACCGCACAACCGACAAGGTCACCGCACAACCAACGAGGTCACCGCACAACAAACGAGGTCACCGCCCAACCGACGAGGTCACCGCCCAACCGACGAGGTCATCGCACAACCGACCAGGTCACCGCACAACCGACCAAGTCACCACGCAACCAACCAGATCACCGCACATCCTACGAGGTCACCGCACAACCGACGAGGTCACCGCACCACCAACTAGGTCACCGCACAACCGACCAAGTCACCGTGCAACCTACGAGGTCACCGCACAACCAACTAGGTCACCGCACAACCAACCAAGTCTCCGTGCAACCTACGAGATCACCGCACAACCAACTAGGTCACCGCACAACAAAACAGGCCACCGCACAACCGACCAAGTCACCGCACAACCGACGAGGTCACCACGCAACCAACTAGGTCACCGCACAACCGACCAAGTCACCGCACAACCAACTATGTCACCGACAACCGACCAGGTCACCGCACAACCGATCGAGTCACCACGCAACCAACCAGGTCACCGCACAACCAACTAGGTCACCGCACAACCGACCAAGTCACCACCCAACCTACGAGGTCACCGCACGACCAACTAGGTCACCGCACACCGACCAAGTCACCACGCAACCAACCAGGTCACCGCACAACCAACTTGGTCACCGCACAACCGAATAAGTCACCACGCAACCTACGAGGTCACCGCACAACCAATTAGGTCACCGCACAACCAACCAAGTCACCACGCAACCAACCAGGTCACCGCACAACCAACTAGGTCTCCGCACACCGGCCAAGTCACCACGCAACCAACCAGGTCACCGCACAACCAACTAGGTCACCGCACAACCGACCAAGTCACCACGCAAACTACGAGGTCACCGCACAACCAACTAGGTCACCGCACAACCAACCAAGTCACCACGCAACCAAGAAGGTCACCGCACAACCAACTAGGTCACCGCACAAGCGACCAAGCCACCACGCAAGTAACCAGGTCACCGCACAACCAACTAGGTCACCGCACACCGACCAAGTCACCGTGCAACCTACGAGGTCACCGCACAACCGACCAGGTAACCGCACAAACGACCAAGTCACCACGCAACCAACGAGGTCACCGCACAACCAACTAGGTCACCACGCAACCAACGAGGTCACCGCACGACCAATGAGGTCACCGCACAACCAACGAGGTCACCGCACAACCAACGAGGTCACCGCACAATCGACGAGGTCACCGCACAACCGACGAGGTCACCACGCAACCAACCAGGTCACCGCACAGCCGACCAAGTCACCACGCAACCGACTAGGTCACCGCACAACCGACCAAGTCACCACGCAACCAACTAGGTCACCACGCAACCAACCAGGTCACCGCACAACCGACTAGGTCACCGCACAACCGACCAAGTCACCGCGCAACCGAGCAAGTCACCTCGCAACCGACCAAGTCACCGCACAACCGAGCAAGTCACCGCGCAACCGACCAAGTCACCGCACAACCGACCAAGTCACCACGCAACCAACGAGGTCACCGCACAACCAACTAGGTAACCACGCAACCAACGAGGTCACCGCACAACCAACGAGGTCACCGCAACACCAACGAGGTCACCGCACAACCGACGAGGTCACCGCACAACCGACGAAGTCTCCACGCAACCAACCAGGTTACCGCACGATCGACCAAGTCACCACGCAACCGACTAGGTCACCGCACAACTGACCAAGTCACCCCGCAACCAACTTGGTCACCACGCAACCAACCAGGTCACCGCACAACCGACTAGGTCACCGCACAACCGACCAAGTCACCGCGCAACCGACCAAGTCAATGCGCAACCGACCAAGTCACCACGCAACCAACTATGTCACCGCACAACCAACTAGGTCACCGCACAACCGACTAGGTCACCGCACAAGAAACGAGGTCACCGCACAACCAACGAGGTCACCGCGCAACCGACGACGTCACCACACAACCGACGAGGTCACCGCACAAACGACCAGGTCACCGCACAACCGACCAAGTCACCACGCAACCAACCAGATCACCGCACAACCTACGAGGTCATCGCACAACCGACGAGGACACCGCACGAACGACGAGGTCACCGCACAACCGACGATGTCACCGCACAACTGACGAGGTCACCACGCAACCAACCAGATCACCGCACAACCTACGAGGTCATCGCACAACCGACGAGGTCACCGCACGAACGACGAGGTCACCGCACAACCGACAAAGTCACCGCACAACCGACGAGGTCACCGCACAACCGACCAAGTCACCGTGCAAACTAACAAGTCAACGCACAACCGACCAAGTCACCGTGCAAACTACCAAGCCACCACGCAACCAACCAGGTCACCGCACAACCAACGAGGTCACCGCACAACCGACCAAGTCACCGTGCAACTTACCAAGTCACCGCACAACCGACCAAGTCACCACGCAACCTACCAAGTCACCACGCAACCAACTAGGTCTAGGCACAACCGACGAGGTCAACGCACAACCGACCAGGTCACCGCACAACAGACCAAGTCACCACGCAACCAACCAAGTCACCGCACAACCAACTAGGTCACCGCACAACCGACCAAGTCACCGCACAACCGACGAGGTCACCGCCCAACCGACCAGGTCACCGCACAACCGACCAAGTCACCACGCAACCAACGAGGTCACCGCACAACCAACAAAGTCACCGTGCAACCTACGAGGTCACCGCACAACCAACTAGGTCACCGCACAAACGACCCGGTCACCGCACAACCCACCAAGTCACCACGCAACCAACCAGGTCACCGCACAACTAACCAGGCCACCGCACAACCGACAAAGTTACCGCACAACCGACGAGGTCACCACGAAACCAACCAGGTCACCGCACAACCGACGAGGTCACCACGCAACCAACCAGGTCACCGCACAACCAACGAGGTCGCCACACAACCGACGAGGTCACCGCACAACCGACGAGGTCACCACGCAACCAACAAGGTCACCGCTCAACCGACGAGGTCACCACGCAACCTACGAGGTCACCGCACAACCAACAAGGTCACCGCACATCCGACCAGGTCACCGCACAACCGACCAAGTCACCGCACAACTGACCAAGTCACCACGCAACCAACTAGGTCACCACACAACTAACTAGGTCACCGCACAACCAACTAGATAACCGCACAAAAGACGAGGTCACCGCACAACCGACCAAGTCACCAGGCAACCAACCAGGTCACCGCTCAACCGACGAGGTCACCACGCAACCAACCAGGTCACCGCACAACCGACCAAGTCACCACGCAACCAACTAGATCACCGCACAACCGACGAGGTCACCGCACAACCGACGAGGTCACCGCACAACCGACCAAGTCACCGCACAACGAACTATGTCTCCACGCAAACAACCAGGTCACCGCACAACCGACTAGGTCACCGCACAACCGACCAAGTCACCGCGCAACCGACCAAGTCACCACGCAACCAACTAGGTCACCGCACAACCAACGAGGTACCGCACAACCGACGAGGTCACCGCACAACCAACTAGGTCACCACGCAACCAACCAGGTCACCGCACAACCGACTAGGTCACCGCACAACCGACCAAGTCACCGCGCAACCGACCAAGTCACCACGCAACCAAATAGGTCACCGCACAACCAACGAGGTCACCGCACAACCGACGAGGTCACCGCACAACCAACTAGGTCCCCACGCAACCAACCAGGTCACCGCACAACCGACTAGGTCACCGCACAACCGACCAAGTCACCGCGCAATCGCCCAAGTCACCACGCAACCAACTAGGTCACCGCACAACCAACTAGGTCACCGCACAACCGACCAAGTCACCGCACAACCGACGAGGTCACCACGCAAACAACGAGGTCACCGCACAACCAACTACGTCACCACGCAACCAACGAGGTCACCGCACAACCAACAAGGTCACCGCACAACCAACGAGGTCACCGCACAACCGACGAGGTCACCGCACAACCAACGAGGTCACCGCGCAACCGACCAGGTCACCGCACAACCGACGAGGTCACCGCACTACCGACCAGGTCACCGCACAACCGACCAAGTCACCACGCAACCAACCAGGTTACCGCACAACCGACTAAGTCACCACGCAACCGACTAGGTTACCGCACAACTGACCAAGTCACCACGCAACCAACTAGGTCACCACGCAACCAACCAGGTCACCACACAACCGATTAGGTCACCGCACAACCGAGCAAGTCACCGCGCAACCGACCAAGTCACCACGCAACCAACTAGGTCACCGCACAACCAACTAGGTCACCGCACAACCGACTAGGTCACCACACAACCAATGAGGTCACCGCACAACCAACGAGGTCACCGCGCAACCGAAGAGGTCACCGCACAACCGACGAGGTCACCGCACAACCTACCAGGTCACCGCACAACCGACCAAGTCACCACGCAACAAACCAGATCACCGCAAAACCTACGAGGTCACCGCACAACCGACGAGGTCACCGCACAACCGACGAGGTCACCGCACAACCGACCAAGTCACCACGCAACCTACGAGGTCACCGCACAACCAACTAGGTCACCGCACAACCAACCAAGTCACCACGCAACCAACCAGGTCACCGCACAACCAACTAGGTCACCGCACAAGCGACCAAGTCACCACGCAAGTAACCAGGTCACCGCACAACCAACTAGGTCACCGCACACCGACCAAGTCACCGTGCAACCTACGAGGTCACCGCACAACCGACCAGGTAACCGCACAAACGACCAAGTCACCACGCAACCAACGAGGTCACCGCACAACCAACTAGGTCACCACGCAACCAACGAGGTCACCGCACGGCCAATGAGGTCACCGCACAACCAACGAGGTCACCGCACAACCAACGAGGTCACCGCACAATCGACGAGGTCACCGCACAACCGACGAGGTCACCACGCAACCAACCAGGTCACCGCACAGCCGACCAAGTCACCACGCAACCGACTAGGTCACCGCACAACCGACCAAGTCACCACGCAACCAACTAGGTCACCACGCAACCAACCAGGTCACCGCACAACCGACTAGGTCACCGCACAACCGACCAAGTCACCGCGCAACCGACCAAGTCACCGCACAACCGACCAAGTCACCACGCAACCAACGAGGTCACCGCACAACCAACTAGGTAACCACGCAACCAACGAGGTCACCGCACAACCAACGAGGTCACCGCACAACCAACGAGGTCACGGCACAACCGACGAGGTCACCGCACAACCGACGAAGTCTCCACGCAACCAACCAGGTTACCGCACGATCGACCAAGTCACCACGCAACCGACTAGGTCACCGCACAACTGACCAAGTCACCACGCAACCAACTTGGTCACCACGCAACCAACCAGGTCACCGCACAACCGACTAGGTCACCGCACAACCGACCAAGTCACCGCGCAACCGACCAAGTCAACGCGCAACCGACCAAGTCACCACGCAACCAACTAGGTCACCGCACAACCAACTAGGTCACCGCACAACCGACTAGGTCACCGCACAAGAAACGAGGTCACCGCAAACCAACGAGGTCACCGCGCAACCGACGAGGTCACCGCACAACCGACGAGGTCACCGCACAACCGACCAGGTCACCGCACAACCGACCAAGTCACCACGCAACCAACCTGATCACCGCACAACCTACGAGGTCATCGCACAACCGACGAGGTCACCGCACGAACGACGAGGTCACCGCACAACCGACAAAGTCACCGCACAACCGACGAGGTCACCGCACAACCGACCAAGTCACCGTGCAAACTACCAAGTCATCGCACAACCGACCAAGTCACCGTGCAAACTACCAAGCCACCACGCAACCAACCAGGTCACCGCACAACCAACGAGGTCACCGCACAACCGACCAAGTCACCGTGCAACTTACCAAGTCACCGCACAACCGACCAAGTCACCACGCAACCTACCAAGTCACCACGCAACCAACTAGGTCTAGGCACAACCGACGAGGTCAACGCACAACCGACCAGGTCACCGCACAACAGACCAAGTCACCACGCAACCAACCAAGTCACCGCACAACCAACTAGGTCACCGCACAACCGACCAAGTCACCGCACAACCATCTAGGTCACCGCACAAACGACCCGGTCACCGCACAACCCACCAAGTCACCACGCAACCAACCAGGTCACCGCACAACCAACCAGGCCACCGCACAACCGACAAAGTTACCGCACAACCGACGAGGTCACCACGCAACCAACCAGGTCACCGCACAACCGACGAGGTCACCACGCAACCAACCAGGTCACCGCACAACCAACGAGGTCGCCGCACAACCGACGAGGTCACCGCACAACCGACGAGGTCACCACGCAACCAACCAGGTCACCGCTCAACCGACGAGGTCACCACGCAACCAACCAGGTCACCGCACAACCCAACAAGTCACCATGCAACCAACGAGGTCACCGCACAACCGACCAAGTCACCGTGCAACCTACGAGGTCACCGCACAACCAACAAGGTCACCGCACATCCGACCAGGTCACCGCACAACCGACCAAGTCACCGCACAACTGACCAAGTCACCACGCAACCAACTAGGTCACCACACAACTAACTAGGTCACCGCACAACCAACTAGATCACCGCACAAAAGACGAGGTCACCGCACAACCGACCAAGTCACCAGGCAACCAACCAGGTCACCGCTCAACCGACGAGGTCACCACGCAACCAACCAGGTCACCGCACAACCGACCAAGTCACCACGCAACCAACTAGATCACCGCACAACCGACGAGGTCACCGCACAACCGACGAGGTCACCGCACAACCGACCAAGTCACCGCACAACGAACTATGTCTCCACGCAAACAACCAGGTCACCGCACAACCGACTAGGTCACCGCACAACCGACCAAGTCACCGCGCAACCGACCAAGTCACCACGCAACCAACTAGGTCGCCGCACAACCAACGAGGTACCGCACAACCGACGAGGTCACCGCACAACCAACTAGGTCACCATGCAACCAACCAGGTCACCGCACAACCGACTAGGTCACCGCACAACCGACCAAGTCACCGCGCAACTCACCAAGTCACCACGCAACCAAATAGGTCACCGCACAACCAACGAGGTCACCGCACAACCGACGAGGTCACCGCACAACCAACTAGGTCCCCACGCAACCAACCAGGTCACCGCACAACCGACTAGGTCACCGCACAACCGACCAAGTCACCGCGCAATCGCCCAAGTCACCACGCAACCAACTAGGTCACCGCACAACCAACTAGATCACCGCACAACGGACCAAGTCACCGCACAACCGACGAGGTCACCACGCAAACAACGAGGTCACCGCACAACCAACTACGTCACCACGCAACCAACGAGGTCACCGCACAACCAACGAGGTCACCGCACAACCAACGAGGTCACCGCACAACCGACGAGGTCACCGCACAACCGACCAAGTCACCACGCAACCAACTAGGTCACCGCACAACCAACTAGGTCACCGCACAACCGACCAAGTCACAGCGCAACCGACCAAGTCACCACGCAACCAACAAGGTCACCGCACAACCAACTAGGTCACCACGCAACCAACGAGGTCACCGCACAACCGACGAGGTCACCGCACAACCGACAAAGTCACCACGCAACCAACGAGGTCACCGCACAACCAACTAGGTCACCACGCAACCAACGAGATCACCGCACGACCAATGAGGTCACCGCACAACCAACGAGGTCACCGCACAACCAACGAGGTCACCGCACAATCGACGAGGTCACCGCACAACCGACGAGGTCACCGCACTACCGACCAGGTCACCGCACAACCGACCAAGTCACCACGCAACCAACCAGGTTACCGCACAACCGACTAAGTCACCACGCAACCGACTAGGTCACCGCACAACCGACCAAGTCACCACGCAACCAACTAGGTCACCACGTAACCAACCAGGTCACCGCACAACCGAATAGGTCACCGCACAACCGATCAAGTCACCGCGCAACCGACCAAGTCACCGCACAACCGAGCAAGTCACCGCGCAACCGACCAAGTCACCACGCAACCGACCAAGTCACCACGCAACCAACGAGGTCACCGCACAACCAACTAGGTAACCACGCAACCAACGAGGTCACCGCACAACCAACGAGGTCACCGCACAACCAACGAGGTCACCGCACAACCGACGAGGTCACCGCACAACCAACGAGGTCACCGCGCAACCGACGAGGTCACCGCACAACCGACGAGGTCACCGCACTACCGACCAGGTCACCGCACAACCGACCAAGTCACCACGCAACCAACCAGGTTACCGCACAACCGACTAAGTCACCACGCAACCGACTAGGTCACCGCACAACTGACCAAGTCACCACGCAACCAACTAGGTCACCACGCAACCAACCAGGTCACCGCACAACCGATTAGGTCACCGCACAACCGACCAAGTCACCGCGCAACCGACCAAGTCACCACGCAACCAACTAGGTCACCGCACAACCAACTAGGTCACCGCACAACCGACTAGGTCACCACACAACCAATGAGGTCACCGCACAACCAACGATGTCACCGCGCAACCGAAGAGGTCACCGCACAACCGACGAGGTCACCGCACATCCTACCAGGTCACCGCACAACCGACCAAGTCACCACGCAACAAACCAGATCACCGTACAACCTACGAGGTCACCGCACAACCGACGAGGTCACCGCACAACCGACGAGGTCACCGCACAACCGACCAAGTCACCACGCAACCAACCAGGTCACCGAACAACCGACTAGGTCACCGCACAACCAACGAGGTCACCGCACAACCAACGAGCTCACCGCACAACCGACGATGTCCCCGCACAACCGACGAGGTCACCGCACAACCGACCAGGTCACCGCACAACCGACCAAGTCACCACGCAACCAACGAGGTCCCCGCACAACCTACGAGGTCACCGCAAAACCGACGAGGTCACCGCACAACCGACCAGGTCACCGCACAACGGACCAAGGCACCACGCAACCAACCAGGTCACCGCACAACCAACCAGGCCACCGCACAACCGACCAAGTCACCGCACAACCGACGAGGTCACAACGCCACCAACTAGGTCACCGCACAACCTACCAAGTCACTGCACAACCGAGGAGGTCACCGCACAACCATCTAGGTCACCGACAACCGACCAGGTCACCGCACAACCGACCAAGTCACCACGCAACCAACCAGGTCACCGCACAACCAACTAGGTCACCGCACAACCGACCAAGTCACCACGCAACCTACTAGGTCACCGCACACCGACCAAGTCACCATGCAACCTACGAGGTCACCGCACAATCGACCAGGTAACCGCACAAACGACCAAGTCACCAAGCAACCAACCAGGTCACCGCACAACCAAATAGGGCACCGCACAACCGACCAACTCACCGTGCAACCTACGAGGTCACCGCACAACCAACTAGGTCACCGCACAACCGACCAGGTCACCGCACAACCGACCAAGTCACCTTGCAACCAACCAGGTCACCACACAACCAACGAGGTCACCGCACAACCAACGAGGTCACCGCACAACCAACGAGGTCACCGCACAACCGACGACGTCACCGCACAACCAACTAGGTCACCGGAAAACCGACGAGGACACCGCACAACCAACGAGGTCACCGCACAACCGACGAGGCCACCGCACAACCAACTAGGTCACCGCACAACCTACCAAGTCACCGATCAACCAACGAGGTCACCGCACAACCGACGAGGTCAACGCACAACCAACGAGGTCACCACGCAACCAACAAGGTCACCGCACATCCGACGAGGTCACCGCACAACTAACGAGGTCACCGCTCAACCGACGAGGTCACCGCACAACCAACCAGGTCACCGCTCAACCGACTAGGTCACCGCACAACCTACCAAGTCACCGATCAACCAACGAGTTCACCGCACAACCGACGAGGTCAACGCACAACCAACGAGGTCACCACGCAACCAACTAGGTCACCGAACAACCGACTAGGTCACCGCACAAACAACGAGGTCACCACGCAACCAACCAGGTCACCGCTCAACCTACGAGGTCACCGCACATCCATCGAGGTCACAGCTCAACCGACGAGGTCACGACGCATCCAACCAGGTCACCGCTCAATCGACGATGTCACCGCACAATCGACGAGGTCACGACGCATCCAACCAGGTCACCGCTCAATCAACGAGGTCACCACGCAACCAACGAGGTCACCGTACAGCCAACTAGGTCACCGCACAACCGACGAGGTCATCGCACAACCGACCATGTCACCGCACAACCGACGAGGTCACCACGCAACCAACGAGGTCACCGCCAACCAACGAGGTCACCGCACAACCGACGAGGTCACCGCACAACCAACGAGGTCACCGCACAACCGACGAGGTCACCGCACAACCGACGAGGTCACCGCACAACCAACTAGGTCACCGCACAACCGACGAGGTCACCGCACAACCGACTAGGTCACCGCACAACCAACGAGGACACCGCACAAGCGACCAAGTCACCGCGCAACCGACGACGTCACCACGCAACCAACGAGGTCACCGCACAACCGACGAGGTCACCGCACAACCGACGAGGTCACCGCACAACCAACTAGGTCACCGCACAACCGACGAGGTCACCGCACAACCAACTAGGTCACCGCACAACCGACGAGGTCACCGCACAACCGACGAGGTCACCGCACAACAAACGAGGTCACCGCCCAACCGACGAGGTCACCGCACAACCGACGAGGTCACCGCACAACCAACTAGGTCACCGCACAACCGACGAGGTCACCGCACAACCGACCATGTCACCGCACAACCGACGAGGTCACCACGCAACCAACGAGGTCACCGCACAACCAACGAGGTCACCGCACAACCGACGAGGTCACCGCACAACCAACGAGGTCACCGCACAACCGACGAGGTCACCGCACAACCGACGAGGTCACCGCACAACCAACTAGGTCACCGCACAACCGACGAGGTCACCGCACAACCGACTAGGTCACCGCACAACAAACGAGGTCACCGCACAAGCGACCAAGTCACCGCGCAACCGACGACGTCACCACGCAACGAACGAGGTCACCGCACAACCGACGAGGTCACCGCACAACCGACGAGGTCACCGCACAACCAACTAGGTCACCGCACAACTGACGAGGTCACTGCACAACCAACGAGGTCACCGCACAACCAACGAGGTCACCGCACAACCGACGAGGTCACCGCACAACCAACGAGGTCACCGCACAAACGACGATGTCAGCGCACAAACGACGAGGTCACCACGCATCCGACGAGGTCACCGCACAGCCGACGAGGTCACCACAAAACTAACTAGGTCACCACGCAACCAACGAGGTCACCGCACAACCAACCAAGTCACCGCACAACCGACGAGGTCACCGCACAAACGACGAGGTCACAGCACAACCGACGAGGTCACCACACAACCGAAGAGGTCACCGCACAACCGACGAGGTCACCGCACAACCGACGAGGTCACCGCACAACCAACCAAGTCACCGCACAACCTACGAGGTCACCGCACTACCGACGAGGTCACCGCACAACCGACGAGGTCACCGCACAACCGAATATGTCACCACGCAACGAACTAGGTCACCGCACAAGCAACTAGGTCACCGCACAACCGACTAGGTCACCGCACAACCAACGAGGTCACCGCACAACAAACGAGGTCACCGCCCAACCGACGAGGTCACCGCCCAACCGACGAGGTCATCGCACAACCGACCAGGTCACCGCACAACCGACCAAGTCACCACGCAACCAACCAGATCACCGCACATCCTACGAGGTCACCGCACAACCGACGAGGTCACCGCACAACCGAAGAGGTCACCGCACAACCGACCAAGTCACCACGCAACCAACCAAGTCACCGCACAACCGACTAGGTCACCGCAAAACCAAAGGGGCCACCGCACAACCAACGAGCTCACCGCACAACCGACGATGTCCCCGCACAACCGACGAGGTCACCGCACAACCGATCAGGTCACCGCACATACGACCAAGTCACCACGCAACCAACGAGTTCACCGCGCAACCTACGAGGTCACCGCACAACTGACGAGGTCACCGCACAACCGACCAGGTCACCGCACAACCGACCAAGGCGCCACGCAACCAACCAGGTCACCGCACCACCAACTAGGTCACCGCACAACCGACCAAGTCACCGTGCAACCTACGAGGTCACCGCACAACCAACTAGGTCACCGCACAACCATCAAGTCTCCGTGCAACCTACGAGATCACCGCACAACCAACTAGGTCACCGCACAACCAAACAGGCCACCGCACAACAGACCAAGTCACCGCACAACCGACGAGGTCACCACGCAACCAACTAGGTCACCGCACAACCGACCAAGTCACCGCACAACCAACTATGTCACCGACAACCGACCAGGTCACCGCACAACCGATCAAGTCACCACGCAACCAACCAGGTCACCGCACAACCAACTAGGTCACCGCACAACCGACCAAGTCACCACCCAACCTACGAGGTCACCGCACGACCAACTAGGTCACCGCACACCGACCAAGTCACCACGCAACCAACCAGGTCACCGCACAACCAACATGGTCACCGCACAACCGACTAAGTCACCACGCAACCTACGAGGTCACTGCACAACCAATTAGGTCACCGCACAACCAACCAAGTCACCACGCAACCAACCAGGTCACCGCACAACCAACTAAGTCACCGCACACCGACCAAGTCACCACGCAACCAACCAGGTCACCGCACAACCAACTAGGTCACCGCACTACCGACCAAGTCACCACGCAACCTACGAGGTCACCGCACAACCAACTAGGTCACCGCACAACCAACCAAGTCACCACGCAACCTACCAGGTCACCGCACAACCAACTAGGTCACCGCACAAGCGACCAAGTCACCACGCAAGTAACCAGGTCACCGCACAACCAACTAGGTCACCGCACACCGACCAAGTCACCGTGCAACCTACGAAGTCACCGCACAACCGACCAGGTAACCGCACAAACGACCAAGTCACCACGCAACCAACGAGGTCACCGCACAACCAACTAGGTCACCACACAACCAACGAGGTCACCGCACGACCAATGAGGTCACCGCACAACCAACGAGGTCACCGCACAACCAACGAGGTCACCGCACAATCGACGAGGTCACCGCACAACCGACGAGGTCACCACGCAACCAACCAGGTCACCGCACAGCCGACCAAGTCACCACGCAACCGACTAGGTCACCGCACAACCGACCAAGTCACCACGCAACCAACTAGGTCACCACGCAACCAAACAGGTCACCGCCCAACCGACTAGGTCACCGCACAACCGACCAAGTCACCGCGCAACCGAGCAAGACACCTCGCAACCGACCAAGTCACCGCACAACCGAGCAAGTCACCGCGCAACCGACCAAGTCACCGCACAACCGACCAAGTCACCACGCAACCAACGAGGTCACCGCACAACCAACTAGGTAACCACGCAACCAACGAGGTCACCGCACAACGAACGAGGTCACCGCACAACCAACGAGGTCACCGCACAACCGACGAGATCACCGCACAACCGACGAAGTCTCCACGCAACCAACCAGGTTACCGCACGATCGACCAAGTCACCACGCAACCGACTAGGTCACCGCACAACTGACCAAGTCACCACGCAACCAACTTGGTCACCACGCAACCAACCAGGTCACCGCACAACCGACTAGGTCACCGCACAACCGACCAAGTCACCGCGCAACCGACCAAGTCACCGCGCAACCGACCAAGTCACCACGAAACCATCTAGGTCACCGCACAACCAACTAGGTCACCGCACAACCGACTAGGTCACCGCACAAGAAACGAGGTCACCGCACAACCAACGAGGTCACCGCGCAACCGACGAGGTCACCGCACAACCGACGAGGTCACCGCACAACCGACCAGGCCACCGCACAACCGACCAAGTCACCACGCAACCAACCAGATCACCGCACAACCTACGAGGTCATCACACAACCGACGAGGTCACCGCACGAACGACGAGGTCACCGCACAACCGACGATGTCACCGCACAACTGACGAGGTCACCGCACAACCGACCAGGTCACCGCGCAACCGACCAAGTCACCGTGCAAACTACGAAGTCACCGCACAACCAACTAGGTCACCGCACAACCGACCTGGTCACCGCACAACCGACCAAGCCACCACGCAACCAACCAGGTCACCGCACAACCAACCAGGCCACCGCACAACCGACCAAGTCACCGCACAACCGAAGAGGTCACCCCGCAACCAACTAGGTCACCGCACAACCGACCAAGTCACCGCACAACCGAGGAGGTCACCGCACAACCAACTAGGTCACCGACAACTGACCAGGTCACCGCACAACCGACCAAGTCACCACGCAACCAACCAGGTCACCGCACAACCAACTAGGTCATCGCACAACCGACCAAGTCACCACGCAACCTACTAGGTCACCGCACACCGACCAAGTCACCGTGCAACCTACGAGGTCACCGCACAACCGACCAGGTAACCGCACAAACGACCAAGTCACCAAGCAACCAACCAGGTCACCGCACAATCAAATAGGTAACCGCACAACCGACCCACTCACCGTGCAACCTACGAGGTCACCGCACAACCAACGAGGTCACCGCTCAACCGACGAGGTCACCGCACAACCAACCAGGTCACCGCTCAACCGACGAGGTCACCACGCAACCAACTAGGTCACCGCACAACCGACGAGGTCACCGCACAACCAACTATGTCACCGCACAACCGAAGAGGTCACCGCACAAGCCACGAGGTCACCGGACTACCAACGAGGTCACCGCACAACCAACTAGGTCACCGCACAACCTACCAAGTCACCGTTCAATCAACGAGGTCACCGCACATCCGACGAGGTCAACGCTCAAAAACGAGGTCACCACGCAACCAACAAGTCACTGCACAACCGACGAGGTCACCGCACAACCAACGAGGTCACCGCTCAACCAACGAGGTCACCGCACAACCAATCAGGTCACCGCTCAACCGACGAGGTCACCACGCAACCAACTAGGTCACCGCACAACCGACGAGGTCACCGCACAATCAACGAGGTCACCACGCAACCAACCAGGTCACCGCTCAACCTACGAGGTCACCGCACAACCAACGAGGTCACCGCTCAACCGACGAGGTCACCGCACAACCAACCAGGTCACCGCTCAACCTACGAGGTCACCGCACAACCAACGAGGTCACCGCACAACCGACGAGGTCACCACGCAACCAACCAGGTCACCGCTCAATCGACGAGGTCACCACGCAACCAACTAGGTTACCGCACAACCAACGAGGTCACCGCACAACCGACGAGGTCACGACGCAACCGACGAGGTCACCGCACAACCAACGAGGTCACCGCACAACCGACGAGGACACCGCACAACCAACTAGGTCACCGCACAACCAACGAGGTCACCGCACAACCAACGAGGTCACCGCACAACCGACGAGGTCACCGCACAACCGACCAAGTCACCACACAACCGACGAGGTCACCACGCAATTAACGAGGTCACCGCACAACCAACTAGGTCACCGCTCAACCGACGAGGTCACCGCACAACCAACCAGGTCACCGCTCAACCGACGAGGTCACCACGCAACCAACTAGGTCTCCGCACAACCGACGAGGTCACCGCACAACCAAATAGGTCACCGCACAACCGACGAGGTCACCGCACAACCGACGAGGTCACCGCACAATCAAATAGGTAACCGCACAACCGACCAACTCACCGTGCAACCTACGAGGTCACCGCACAACCAACTAGGTCACCGCTCAACCGACGAGGTCACCGCACAACCAACCAGGTCACCGCTCAACCGACGAGGTCACCACGCAACCAACTAGGTCACCGCACAACCGACGAGGTCACCGCACAACCAACTAGGTCACCGCACAACCGACGAGGTCACCGCACAACCGATGGGGTCACCGCACAACCGACGAGGTCACCGCACAACTGACGAGATCACCGCACAACCAACTAGGTCACCGCACAACCGACGAGGTCACCGCACAACCGACGAGGTCACCGCACAACCGACCAAGTCACAGCGCAACCGACGAGGTCACCGCACAACCCACGAGGTCACCGCACAACCAACGAGGTCACCGCACAAACGACGAGGTCACCGCACAACCGACGAGGTCACCACGCAACGGACGAAGTCACCGCACAACCGACGAGGTCACCGCACAACCAACGAGGTCATCGCACAACCGACGAGGTCACCGCACAACCGACGAGGTCACCGCACAACCAACGAGGTCATCGCACAACCAACGAGGTCATCGCACAACCAACGAGGTCACCGCACAACCGACGAGGTCACCGCACAACCAACGAGGTCACCGAATAACCGACGAGGTTACCGCACAACCAACGAAGTCACCGCACAACCGACGAGGTCACCGCACAACCGACCAAGTCACCGCGCAACCGACCAAGTCACCACGCAACCAACTAGGTCACCGCACAACCAACTAGGTCACCGCACAACCGACGAGGTCACCGCACAACCAACTAGGTCACCGCACAACCGACGAGGTCACCACGCAACCGACGAGGTCACCGCACAACCAACGAGGTCACCGCACAACAAACGAGGTAACCGCACAACCTACCAAGTCACCGTTCAACCAACGAGGTCACCGCACAACAAACGAGGTCACCGCACAACCACCGAGGTCACCGCACAACAAACGAGGTCACCGCACAACAAACGAGGTCACCGCTCAACAAACGAGTTCACCGCACAACAAACGAGGTCACCGCACAACAAACGAGGTCACCGCACAACCAACGAGGTCACCGCACAACAAACGAGGTCAACGCACAACCGACCAAGTCACCATCCAACCTACGAGGTCACTGCACGACCAACTAGGTCACCGCACACCGACCAAGTCACCACGCAACCAACCAGGTCACCGCACAACCAACATGGTCACCGCACAACCGACTAAGTCACCACGCAACCTACGAGGTCACCGCACAACCAATTAGGTCACCGCACAACCAACCAAGTCACCACGCAACCAACCAGGTCACCGCACAACCAACTAGGTCACCGCACACCGACCAAGTCACCACGCAACCAACCAGGTCACCGCACAACCAACTAGGTCACCGCACAACCGACCAAGTCACCACGCAACCTACGAGGTCACCGCACAACCAACTAGGTCACCACACAACCAACCAAGTCACCACGCAACCTACCTGGTCACCGCACAACCAACTGGGTCACCGCACAAGCGACCAAGTCACCACGCAAGTAACCAGGTCACCGCACAACCAACTAGGTCACCGCACACCGACCAAGTCACCGTGCAACCTACGAGGTCACCGCACAACCGACCAGGTAACCGCACAAACGACCAAGTCACCACGCAACCAACGAGGTCACCGCACAACCAACTAGGTCACCACACAACCAACGAGGTCACCGCACGACCAATGAGGTCACCGCACAACCAACGAGGTCACCGCACAACCAACGAGGTCACCGCACAATCGACGAGGTCACCGCACAACCGACGAGGTCACCACGCAACCAACCAGGTCACCGCACAGCCGACCAAGTCACCACGCAACCGACTAGGTCACCGCACAACCGACCAAGTCACCACGCAACCAACTAGGTCACCACGCAACCAACCAGGTCACCGCCCAACCGACTAGGTCACCGCACAACCGACCAAGTCACCGCGCAACCGAGCAAGTCACCTCGCAACCGACCAAGTCACCGCACAACCGAGCAAGTCACCGCGCAACCGACCAAGTCACCGCACAACCGACCAAGTCACCACGCAACCAACGAGGTCACCGCACAACCAACTAGGTAACCACGCAACCAACGAGGTCACCGCACAACGAACGAGGTCACCGCACAACCAACGAGGTCACCGCACAACCGACGAGATCACCGCACAACCGACGAAGTCTCCACGCAACCAACCAGGTTACCGCACGATCGACCAAGTCACCACGCAACCGACTAGGTCACCGCACAACTGACCAAGTCACCACGCAACCAACTTGGTCACCACGCAACCAACCAGGTCACCGCACAACCGACTAGGTCACCGCACAACCGACCAAGTCACCGCGCAACCGACCAAGTCACCGCGCAACCGACCAAGTCACCACGCAACCAACTAGGTCACCGCACAACCAACTAGGTCACCGCACAACCGACTAGGTCACCGCACAAGAAACGAGGTCACCGCACAACCAACGAGGTCACCGCGCAACCGACGAGGTCACCGCACAACCGACGAGGTCACCGCACAACCGACCAGGTCACCGCACAACCGACCAAGTCACCACGCAACCAACCAGATCACCGCACAACCTACGAGGTCATCGCACAACCGACGAGGTCACCGCACGAACGACGAGGTCACCGCACAACCGACGATGTCACCGCACAACTGACGAGGTCACCGCACAACCGACCAGGTCACCGCACAACCGACCAAGTCACCGTGCAAACTACGAAGTCACCGCACAACCAACTAGGTCACCGCACAACCGACATGGTCACCGCACAACCGACCAAGCCACCACGCAACCAACCAGGTCACCGCACAACCAACCAGGCCACCGCACAACCGACCAAGTCACCGCACAACCGAAGAGGTCACCCCGCAACCAACTAGGTCACCGCACAACCGACCAAGTCACCGCACAACCGAGGAGGTCACCGCACAACCAACTAGGTCACCGACAACCGACCAGGTCACCGCACAACCGACCAAGTCACCACGCAACCAACCAGGTCACCGCACAACCAACTAGGTCATCGCACAACCGACCAAGTCACCACGCAACCTACTAGGTCACCGCACACCGACCAAGTCACCGTGCAACCTACGAGGTCACCTCACAACCGACCAGGTAACCGCACAAACGACCAAGTCACCAAGCAACCAACCAGGTCACCGCACAATCAAATAGGTAACCGCACAACCGACCCACTCACCGTGCAACCTACGAGGTCACCGCACAACCAACGAGGTCACCGCTCAACCGACGAGGTCACCGCACAACCAACCAGGTCACCGCTCAACCGACGAGGTCACCCATCAACCAACTAGGTCACCGCACTACCGACGAGGTCACCGCACAACCAACTAGGTCACCGCACAACCGAAGAGGTCACCGCACAAGCCACGAGGTCACCGGACTACCAACGAGGTCACCGCACAACCAACTAGGTCACCGCACAACCTACCAAGTCACCGTTCAATCAACGAGGTCACCGCACATCCGACGAGGTCAACGCTCAAAAACGAGGTCACCACGCAACCAACAAGTCACCGCACAACCGACGAGGTCACCGCACAACCAACGAGGTCACCGCTCAACCAACGAGGTTACCGCACAACCAATCAGGTCACCGCTCAACCGACGAGGTCACCACGCAACCAACTAGGTCACCGCACAACCGACGAGGTCACCGCACAATCAACGAGGTCACCACGCAACCAACCAAGTCACCGCTCAACCTACGAGGTCACCGCACAACCAACGAGGTCACCGCTCAACCGACGAGGTCACCGCACAACCAACCAGGTCACCGCTCAACCTACGAGGTCACCGCACAACCAACGAGGTCACCGCACAACCGACGAGGTCACCACGCAACCAACCAGGTCACCGCTCAATCGACGAGGTCACCACGCAACCAACTAGGTTACCGCACAACCAACGAGGTCACCGCACAACCGACGAGGTCACCACGCAACCGACGAGGTCACCGCACAACCAACCAGGTTACCGCACGATCGACCAAGTCACCACGCAACCGACTAGGTCACCGCACAACTGACCAAGTCACCCCGCAACCAACTTGGTCACCACGCAACCAACCAGGTCACCGCACAACCGACTAGGTCACCGCACAACCGACCAAGTCACCGCGCAACCGACCAAGTCAATGCGCAACCGACCAAGTCACCACGCAACCAACTATGTCACCGCACAACCAACTAGGTCACCGCACAACCGACTAGGTCACCGCACAAGAAACGAAGTCACCGCACAACCAACGAGGTCACCGCGCAACCGACGACGTCACCACACAACCGACGAGGTCACCTCACAAACGACCAGGTCACCGCACAACCGACCAAGTCACCACGCAACCAACCAGATCACCGCACAACCTACGAGGTCATCGCACAACCGACGAGGTCACCGCACGAACGACGAGGTCACCGCACAACCGACGATGTCACCGCACAACTGACGAGGTCACCACGCAACCAACCAGATCACCGCACAACCTACGAGGTCATCGCACAACCGACGAGGTCACCGCACGAACGACGAGGTCACCGCACAACCGACAAAGTCACCGCACAACCGACGAGGTCACCGCACAACCGACCAAGTCACCGTGCAAACTACCAAGTCAACGCACAACCGACCAAGTCACCGTGCAAACTACCAAGCCACCACGCAACCAACCAGGTCACCGCACAACCAACGAGGTCACCGCACAACCGACCAAGTCACCGTGCAACTTACCAAATCACCGCACAACCGACCAAGTCACCACGCAACCTACCAAGTCACCACGCAACCAACTAGGTCTAGGCACAACCGACGAGGTCAACGCACAACCGACCAGGTCACCGCACAACAGACCAAGTCGACACGCAACCAACCAAGTCACCGCACAACCAACTAGGTCACCGCACAACCGACCAAGTCACCGCACAACCGACGAGGTCACCGCACAACCGACCAGGTCACCGCACAACCGACCAAGTCACCACGCAACCAACGAGGTCACCGCACAACCAACCAAGTCACCGTGCAACCTACGAGGTCACCGCACAACCAACTAGGTCACCGCACAAACGACCCGGTCACCGCACAACCCACCAAGTCACCACGCAACCAACCAGGTCACCGCACAACCAACCAGGCCACCGCACAACCGACAAAGTTACCGCACAACCGACGAGGTCACCACGAAACCAACCAGGTCACCGCACAACCGACGAGGTCACCACGCAACCAACCAGGTCACCGCACAACCAACAAGGTCACCGCTCAACCGACGAGGTCACCGCACAACCGACGAGGTCACCGCACAACCCAACAAGTAACCATGCAACCAACGAGGTCACCGCACAACCGACCAAGTCACCGTGCAACCTACGAGGTCACCGCACAACCAACAAGGTCACCGCACATCCGACCAGGTCACCGCACAACCGACCAAGTCACCGCACAACTGACCAAGTCACCACGCAACCAACTAGGTCACCACACAACTAACTAGGTCACCGCACAACCAACTACATCACCGCACAAAAGACGAGGTCACCGCACAACCGACCAAGTCACCAGGCAACCAACCAGGTCACCGCTCAACCGACGAGGTCACCACGCAACCAACCAGGTCACCGCACAACCGACCAAGTCACCACGCAACCAACTAGATCACCGCACAACCGACGAGGTCACCGCACAACCGACGAGGTCACCGCACAACCGACCAAGTCACCGCACAACGAACTATGTCTCCACGCAAACAACCAGGTCACCACACAACCGACTAGGTCACCGCACAACCGACCAAGTCACCGCGCAACCGACCAAGTCACCACGCAACCAACTAGGTCACCGCACAAACAACGAGGTACCGCACAACCGACGAGGTCACCGCACAACCAACTAGGTCACCACGCAACCAACCAGGTCACCGCACAACCGACTAGGTCACCGCACAACCGACCAAGTCACCGCGCAACCGACCAAGTCACCACGCAACCAAATAGGTCACCGCACAACCAACGAGGTCACCGCACAACCGACGAGGTCACCGCACAACCAACTAGGTCCCCACGCAACCAACCAGGTCACCGCACAACCGACTAGGTCACCGCACAACCGACCAAGTCACCGCGCAATCGCCCAAGTCACCACGCAACCAACTAGGTCACCGCACAACCAACTAGGTCACCGCACAACCGACCATGTCACCGCACAACCGACGAGGTCACCACGCAAACAACGAGGTCACCGCACAACCAACTACGTCACCACGCAACCAACGAGGTCACCGCACAACCAACGAGGTCACCGCACAACCAACGAGGTCACCGCACAACCGACGAGGTCACCGCACAACCGACCAAGTCACCACGCAACCAACTAGGTCACCGCACAACCAACTAGGTCACCGCACAACCGACCAAGTCACAGCGCAACCGACCAAGTCACCACGCAACCAACAAGGTCACCGCACAACCAACTAGGTCACCACGCAACCAACGAGGTCACCGCACAACCGACGAGGTCACCGCACAACCGACCAAGTCACCACGCAACCAACGAGGTCACCGCCCAACCAACTAGGTCACCACGCAACCAACGAGATCACCGCACGACCAATGAGGTCACCGCACAACCAACGAGGTCACCGCACAACCAACGAGGTCACCGCACAATCGACGAGGTCACCGCACAACCGACGAGGTCACCACGCAACCAACCAGGTCACCGCACAGCCGACCAAGTCACCACGCAACCGACTAGGTCACCGCACAACCGACCAAGTCACCACGCAACCAACTAGGTCACCACGTAACCAACCAGGTCACCGCACAACCGAATAGGTCACCGAACAACCGATCAAGTCACCGCGCAACCGACCAAGTCACCGCACAACCGAGCAAGTCACCGCGCAACCGACCCAGTCATCACGCAACCGACCATGTCACCACGCAACCAACGAGATCACCGCACAACCAACTAGGTAACCACGCAACCAACGAGGTCACCTCACAACCAACGAGGTCACCGCACAACCAACGAGGTCACCGCACAACCAACGAGGTCACCGCACAACCGACGAGGTCACCGCACAACCAACGAGGTCACCGCGCAACCGACGAGGTCACCGCACAACCGACGAGGTCACCGCACTACCGACCAGGTGACCGCACAACCGACCAAGTCACCACGCAACCAACCAGGTTACCGCACAACCGACTAAGTCACCACGCAACCGACTAGGTTACCGCACAACTGACCAAGTCACCACGCAACCAACTAGGTCACCACGCAACCAACCAGGTCACCACACAACCGATTAGGTCACCGCACAACCGAGCAAGTCACCGCGCAACCGACCAAGTCACCACGCAACCAACTAGGTCACCGCACAACCAACTAGGTCACCGCACAACCGACTAGGTCACCACACAACCAATGAGGTCACCGCACAACCAACGAGGTCACCGCGCAACCGAAGAGGTCACCGCACAACCGACGAGGTCACCGCACAACCTACCAGGTCACCGCACAACCGACCAAGTCACCACGCAACAAACCAGATCACCGCACAACCTACGAGGTCACCGCACAACCGACGAGGTCACCGCACAACCGACCAAGTCACCACGCAACCTACGAGGTCACCGCACAACCAACTAGGTCACCGCACAACCAACCAAGTCACCACGCAACCAACCAGGTCACCGCACAACCAACTAGGTCACCGCACAAGCGACCAAGTCACCACGCAAGTAACCAGGTCACCGCACAACCAACTAGGTCACCGCACACCGACCAAGTCACCGTGCAACCTACGAGGTCACCGCACAACCGACCAGGTAACCGCACAAACGACCAAGTCACCACGCAACCAACGAGGTCACCGCACAACCAACTAGGTCACCACGCAACCAACGAGGTCACCGCACGGCCAATGAGGTCACCGCACAACCAACGAGGTCACCGCACAACCAACGAGGTCACCGCACAATCGACGAGGTCACCGCACAACCGACGAGGTCACCACGCAACCAACCAGGTCACCGCACAGCCGACCAAGTCACCACGCAACCGACTAGGTCACCGCACAACCGACCAAGTCACCACGCAACCAACTAGGTCACCACGCAACCAACCAGGTCACCGCACAACCGACTAGGTCACCGCACAACCGACCAAGTCACCGCGCAACCGAGCAAGTCACCTCGCAACCGACCAAGTCACCGCACAACCGAGCAAGTCACCGCGCAACCGACCAAGTCACCGCACAACCGACCAAGTCACCACGCAACCAACGAGGTCACCGCACAACCAACTAGGTAACCACGCAACCAACGAGGTCACCGCACAACCAACGAGGTCACCGCACAACCAACGAGGTGACCGCACAACCGACGAGGTCACCGCACAACCGACGAAGTCTCCACGCAACCAACCAGGTTACCGCACGATCGACCAAGTCACCACGCAACCGACTAGGTCACCGCACAACTGACCAAGTCACCACGCAACCAACTTGGTCACCACGCAACCAACCAGGTCACCGCACAACCGACTAGGTCACCGCACAACCGACCAAGTCACCGCGCAACCGACCAAGTCAACGCGCAACCGACCAAGTCACCACGCAACCAACTAGTTCACCGCACAACCAACTAGGTCACCGCACAACCGACTAGGTCACCGCACAAGAAACGAGGTCACCGCACAACCAACGAGGTCACCGCGCAACCGACGAGGTCACCGCACAACCGACGAGGTCACCGCACAACCGACCAGGTCACCGCACAACCGACCAAGTCACCACGCAACCAACCAGATCACCGCACAACCTACGAGGTCATCGCACAACCGACGAGGTCACCGCACGAACGACGAGGTCACCGCACAACCGACAAAGTCACCGCACAACCGACGAGGTCACCGCACAACCGACCAAGTCACCGTGCAAACTACCAAGTCAACGCACAACCGACCAAGTCACCGTGCAAACTACCAAGCCACCACGCAACCAACCAGGTCACCGCACAACCAACGAGGTCACCGCACAACCGACCAAGTCACCGTGCAACTTACCAAGTCACCGCACAACCGACCAAGTCACCACGCAACCTACCAAGTCACCACGCAACCAACTAGGTCTAGGCACAACCGACGAGGTCAACGCACAACCGACCAGGTCACCGCACAACAGACCAAGTCACCACGCAACCAACCAAGTCACCGCACAACCAACTAGGTCACCGCACAACCGACCAAGTCACCGCACAGCCGACGAGGTCACCGCACAACCGACCAGGTCACCGCACAACCGACCAAGTCACCACGCAACCAACGAGGTCACCGCACAACCAACCAAGTCACCGTGCAACCTACGAGGTCACCGCACAACCACCTAGGTCACCGCACAAACGACCCGGTCACCGCACAACCCACCAAGTCACCACGCAACCAACCAGGTCACCGCACAACCAACCAGGCCACCGCACAACCGACAAAGTTACCGCACAACCGACGAGGTCACCACGCAACCAACCAGGTCACCGCACAACCGACGAGGTCACCACGCAACCAACCAGGTCACCGCACAACCAACGAGGTCGCCGCACAACCGACGAGGTCACCGCACAACCGACGAGGTCACCACGCAACCAACCAGGTCACCGCTCAACCGACGAGGTCACCACGCAACCAACCAGGTCACCGCACAACCCAACAAGTCACCATGCAACCTACGAGGTCACCGCACAACCGGCCAAGTCACCGTGCAACCTACGAGGTCACCGCACAACCAACAAGGTCACCGCACATCCGACCAGGTCACCGCACAACCGACCAAGTCACCGCACAACTGACCAAGTCACCACGCAACCAACTAGGTCACCACACAACTAACTAGGTCACCGCACAACCAACTAGATCACCGCACAAAAGACGAGGTCACCGCACAACCGACCAAGTCACCAGGCAACCAACCAGGTCACCGCTCAACCGACGAGGTCACCACGCAACCAACCAGGTCACCGCACAACCGACCAAGTCACCGCGCAACCGAGCAAGTCACCTCGCAACCGACCAAGTCACCGCACAACCGAGCAAGTCACCGCGCAACCGACCAAGTCACCGCACAACCGACCAAGTCACCACGCAACCAACGAGGTCACCGCACAACCAACTAGGTAACCACGCAACCAACGAGGTCACCGCACAACCAACGAGGTCACCGCACAACCAACGAGGTCACCGCACAACCGCCGAGGTCACCGCACAACCGACGAAGTCTCCACGCAACCAACCAGGTTACCGCACGATCGACCAAGTCACCACGCAACCGACTAGGTCACCGCACAACTGACCAAGTCACCACGCAACCAACTTGGTCACCACGCAACCAACCAGGTCACCGCACAACCGACTAGGTCACCGCACAACCGACCAAGTCACCGCGCAACCGACCAAGTCAACGCGCAACCGACCAAGTCACCACGCAACCAACTAGGTCACCGCACAACCAACTAGGTCACCGCACAACCGACTAGGTCACCGCACAAGAAACGAGGTCACCGCACAACCAACGAGGTCACCGCGCAACCGACGAGGTCACCGCACAACCGACGAGGTCACCGCACAACCGACCAGGTCACCGCACAACCGACCAAGTCACCACGCAACCAACCAGATCACCGCACAACCTACGAGGTCATCGCACAACCGACGAGGTCACCGCACGAACGACGAGGTCACCGCACAACCGACAAAGTCACCGCACAACCGACGAGGTCACCGCACAACCGACCAAGTCACCGTGCAAACTACCAAGTCAACGCACAACCGACCAAGTCACCGTGCAAACTACCAAGCCACCACGCAACCAACCAGGTCACCGCACAACCAACGAGGTCACCGCACAACCGACCAAGTCACCGTGCAACTTACCAAGTCACCGCACAACCGACCAAGTCACCACGCAACCTACCAAGTCACCACGCAACCAACTAGGTCTAGGCACAACCGACGAGGTCAACGCACAACCGACCAGGTCACCGCACAACAGACCAAGTCACCACGCAACCAACCAAGTCACCGCACAACCAACTAGGTCACCGCACAACCGACCAAGTCACCGCACAGCCGACGAGGTCACCGCACAACCGACCAGGTCACCGCACAACCGACCAAGTCACCACGCAACCAACGAGGTCACCGCACAACCAACCAAGTCACCGTGCAACCTACGAAGTCACCGCACAACCACCTAGGTCACCGCACAAACGACCCGGTCACCGCACAACCCACCAAGTCACCACGCAACCAACCAGGTCACCGCACAACCAACCAGGCCACCGCACAACCGACAAAGTTACCGCACAACCGACGAGGTCACCACGCAACCAACCAGGTCACCGCACAACCGACGAGGTCACCACGCAACCAACCAGGTCACCGCACAACCAACGAGGTCGCCGCACAACCGACGAGGTCACCGCACAACCGACGAGGTCACCACGCAACCAACCAGGTCACCGCTCAACCGACGAGGTCACCACGCAACCAACCAGGTCACCGCACAACCCAACAAGTCACCATGCAACCAACGAGGTCACCGCACAACCGACCAAGTCACCGTGCAACCTACGAGGTCACCGCACAACCAACAAGGTCACCGCACATCCGACCAGGTCACCGCACAACCGACCAAGTCACCGCACAACTGACCAAGTCACCACGCAACCAACTAGGTCACCACACAACTAACTAGGTCACCGCACAACCAACTAGATCACCGCACAAAAGACGAGGTCACCGCACAACCGACCAAGTCACCAGGCAACCAACCAGGTCACCGCTCAACCGACGAGGTCACCACGCAACCAACCAGGTCACCGCACAACCGACCAAGTCACCACGCAACCAACTAGATCACCGCACAACCGACGAGGTCACCGCACAACCGACGAGGTCACCGCACAACCGACCAAGTCACCGCACAACGAACTATGTCTCCACGCAAACAACCAGGTCACCACACAACCGACTAGGTCACCGCACAACCGACCAAGTCACCGCGCAACCGACCAAGTCACCACGCAACCAACTAGGTCACCGCACAACCAACGAGGTACCGCACAACCGACGAGGTCACCGCACAACCAACTAGGTCACCATGCAACCAACCAGGTCACCGCACAACCGACTAGGTCACCGCACAACCGACCAAGTCACCGCGCAACTCACCAAGTCACCACGCAACCAAATAGGTCACCGCACAACCAACGAGGTCACCGCACAACCGACGAGGTCACCGCACAACCAACTAGGTCCCCACGCAACCAACCAGGTCACCGCACAACCGACTAGTTCACCGCACAACCGAACAAGTCACCGCACAATCGCCCAAGTCACCACGCAACCAACTAGGTCACCGCACAACCAACTAGGTCACCGCACAACCGACCAAGTCACCGCACAACCGACGAGGTCACCACGCAAACAACGAGGTCACCGCACAACCAACTACGTCACCACGCAACCAACGAGGTCACCGCACAACCAACGAGGTCACCGCACAACCAACGAGGTCACCGCACAACCGACGAGGTCACCGCACAACCGACCAAGTCACCACGCAACCAACTAGGTCACCGCACAACCAACTAGGTCACCGCACAACCGACCAAGTCACAGCGCAACCGACCAAGTCACCACTCAACCAACAAGGTCACCGCACAACCAACTAGGTCACCACGCAACCAACGAGGTCACCGCACAACCGACGAGGTCGCCGCACAACCGACCAAGTCACCACGCAACCAACGAGGTCACCGCACAACCAACTAGGTCACCACGCAACCAACGAGATCACCGCACGACCAATGAGGTCACCGCACAACCAACGAGGTCACCGCACAACCAACGAGGTCACCGCACAATCGACGAGGTCACCGCACAACCGACGAGGTCACCACGCAACCAACCAGGTCACCGCACAGCCGACCAAGTCACCACGCAACCGACTAGGTCACCGCACAACCGACCAAGTCACCACGCAACCAACTAGGTCACCACGTAACCAACCAGGTCACCGCACAACCGAATAGGTCACCGCACAACCGATCAAGTCACCGCGCAACCGACCAAGTCACCGCACAACCGAGCAAGTCACCGCGCAACCGACCAAGTCACCACGCAACCGACCAAGTCACCACGCAACCAACGAGGTCACCGCACAACCAACTAGGTAACCACGCAACCAACGAGGTCACCTCACAACCAACGAGGTCACCGCACAACCAAAGAGGTCACCGCACAACCAACGAGGTCACCGCACAACCGACGAGGTCACCGCACAACCAACGAGGTCACCGCGCAACCGACGAGGTCAACGCACAACCGACGAGGTCACCGCACTACCGACCAGGTCACCGCACAACCGACCAAGTCACCACGCAACCAACCAGGTTACCGCACAACCGACTAAGTCACCACGCAACCGACTAGGTCACCGCACAACTGACCAAGTCACCACGCAACCAACTAGGTCACCACGCAACCAACCAGGTCACCGCACAACCGATTAGGTCACCGCACAACCGACCAAGTCACCGCGCAACCGACCAAGTCACCACGCAACCAACTAGGTCACCGCACAACCAACTAGGTCACCGCACAACCGACTAGGTCACCACACAACCAATGAGGTCACCGCACAACCAACGAGGTCACCGCGCAACCGAAGAGGTCACCGCACAACCGACGAGGTCACCGCACAACCTACCAGGTCACCGCACAACCGACCAAGTCACCACGCAACAAACCAGATCACCGCACAACCTACGAGGTCACCGCACAACCAACAAGGTCACCGCACATCCGACCAGGTCACCGCACAACCGACCAAGTCACCGCACAACTGACCAAGTCACCACGCAACCAACTAGGTCACCACACAACTAACTAGGTCACCGCACAACCAACTAGATCACCGCACAAAAGACGAGGTCACCGCACAACCGACCAAGTCACCAGGCAACCAACCAGGTCACCGCTCAACCGACGAGGTCACCACGCAACCAACCAGGTCACCGCACAACCGACCAAGTCACCACGCAACCAACTAGATCACCGCACAACCGACGAGGTCACCGCACAACCGACGAGGTCACCGCACAACCGACCAAGTCACCGCACAACGAACTATGTCTCCACGCAAACAACCAGGTCACCGCACAACCGACTAGGTCACCGCACAACCGACCAAGTCACCGCGCAACCGACCAAGTCACCACGCAACCAACTAGGTCACGGCACAACCAACGAGGTACCGCACAACCGACGAGGTCACCGCACAACCAACTAGGTCACCACGCAACCAACCAGGTCACCGCACAACCGACTAGGTCACCGCACAACCGACCAAGTCACCGCGCAACCGACCAAGTCACCACGCAACCAAATAGGTCACCGCACAACCAACGAGGTCACCGCACAACCGACGAGGTCACCGCACAACCAACTAGGTCCCCACGCAACCAACCAGGTCACCGCACAACCGACTAGGTCACCGCACAACCGACCAAGTCACCGCGCAATCGCCCAAGTCACCACGCAACCAACTAGGTCACCGCACAACCAACTAGGTCACCGCACAACCGACCAAGTCACCGCACAACCGACGAGGTCACCACGCAAACAACGAGGTCACCGCACAACCAACTACGTCACCACGCAACCAACGAGGTCACCGCACAACCAACGAGGTCACCGCACAACCAACGAGGTCACCGCACAACCGACGAGGTCACCGCACAACCGACCAAGTCACCACGCAACCAACTAGGTCACCGCACAACCAACTAGGTCACCGCACAACCGACCAAGTCACAGCGCAACCGACCAAGTCACCACGCAACCAACAAGGTCACCGCACAACCAACTAGGTCACCACGCAACCAACGAGGTCACCGCACAACCGACGAGGTCACCGCACAACCAACCAAGTCACCACGCAACCAACGAGGTCACCGCCCAACCAACTAGGTCACCACGCAACCAACGAGATCACCGCACGACCAATGAGGTCACCGCACAACCAACGAGGTCACCGCACAACCAACGAGGTCACCGCACAATCGACGAGGTCACCGCACAACCGACGAGGTCACCACGCAACCAACCAGGTCACCGCACAGCCGACCAAGTCACCACGCAACCGACTAGGTCACCGCACAACCGACCAAGTCACCACGCAACCAACTAGGTCACCACGTAACCAACCAGGTCACCGCACAACCGAATAGGTCACCGCACAACCGATCAAGTCACCGCGCAACCGACCAAGTCACCGCACAACCGAGCAAGTCACCGCGCAACCGACCCAGTCACCACGCAACCGACCAAGTCACCACGCAACCAACGAGATCACCGCACAACCAACTAGGTAACCACGCAACCAACGAGGTCACCTCACAACCAACGAGGTCACCGCACAACCAACGAGGTCACCGCACAACCAACGAGGTCACCGCACAACCGACGAGGTCACCGCACAACCAACGAGGTCACCGCGCAACCGACGAGGTCACCGCACAACCGACGAGGTCACCGCACTACCGACCAGGTCACCGCACAACCGACCAAGTCACCACGCAACCAACCAGGTTACCGCACAACCGACTAAGTCACCACGCAACCGACTAGGTTACCGCACAACTGACCAAGTCACCACGCAACCAACTAGGTCACCACGCAACCAACCAGGTCACCACACAACCGATTGGGTCACCGCACAACCGAGCAAGTCACCGCGCAACCGACCAAGTCACCACGCAACCAACTAGGTCACCGCACAACCAGCTAGGTCACCGCACAACCGATTAGGTCACCACACAACCAATGAGGTCACCGCACAACCAACGAGGTCACCGCGCAACCGAAGAGGTCACCGCACAACCGACGAGGTCACCGCACAACCTACCAGGTCACCGCACAACCGACCAAGTCACCACGCAACAAACCAGATCACCGCACAACCTACGAGGTCACCGCACAACCGACGAGGTCACCGCACAACCGACCATGTCACCACGCAACCTACGAGGTCACCGCACAACCAACTAGGTCACCGCACAACCAACCAAGTCACCACGCAACCAACCAGGTCACCGCACAACCAACTAGGTCACCGCACAAGCGACCAAGTCACCACGCAAGTAACCAGGTCACCGCACAACCAACTAGGTCACCGCACACCGACCAAGTCACCGTGCAACCTACGAGGTCACCGCACAACCGACCAGGTAACCGCACAAACGACCAAGTCACCACGCAACCAACGAGGTCACCGCACAACCAACTAGGTCACCACGCAACCAACGAGGTCACCGCACGGCCAATGAGGTCACCGCACAACCAACGAGGTCACCGCACAACCAACGAGGTCACCGCACAATCGACGAGGTCACCGCACAACCGACGAGGTCACCACGCAACCAACCAGGTCACCCCACAGCCGACCAAGTCACCACGCAACCGACTAGGTCACCGCACAACCGACCAAGTCACCACGCAACCAACTAGGTCACCACGCAACCAACCAGGTCACCGCACAACCGACTAGGTCACCGCACAACCGACCAAGTCACCGCGCAACCGAGCAAGTCACCTCGCAACCGACCAAGTCACCGCACAACCGAGCAAGTCACCGCGCAACCGACCAAGTCACCGCACAACCGACCAAGTCACCACGCAACCAACGAGGTCACCGCACAACCAACTAGGTAACCACGCAACCAACGAGGTCACCGCACAACCAACGAGGTCACCGCACAACCAACGAGGTCACCGCACAACCGACGAGGTCACCGCACAACCGACGAAGTCTCCACGCAACCAACCAGGTTACCGCACGATCGACCAAGTCACCACGCAACCGACTAGGTCACCGCACAACTGACCAAGTCACAACGCAACCAACTTGGTCACCACGCAACCAACCAGGTCACCGCACAACCGACTAGGTCACCGCACAACCGACCAAGTCACCACGCAACCGACCAAGTCAACGCGCAACCGACCAAGTCACCACGCAACCAACTAGGTCACCGCACAACCAACTAGGTCACCGCACAACCGACTAGGTCACCGCACAAGAAACGAGGTCACCGCACAACCAACGAGGTCACCGCGCAACCGACGAGGTCACCGCACAACCGACGAGGTCACCGCACAACCGACCAGGTCACCGCACAACCGACCAAGTCACCACGCAACCAACCAGATCACCGCACAACCTACGAGGTCATCGCACAACCGACGAGGTCACCGCACGAACGACGAGGTCACCGCACAACCGACAAAGTCACCGCACAACCGACGAGGTCACCGCACAACCGACCAAGTCACCGTGCAAACTACCAAGTCAACGCACAACCGACCAAGTCACCGAGCAAACTACCAAGCCACCACGCAACCAACCAGGTCACCGCACAACCAACGAGGTCACCGCACAACCGACCAAGTCACCGTGCAACTTACCAAGTCACCGCACAACCGACCAAGTCACCACGCAACCTACCAAGTCACCACGCAACCAACTAGGTCTAGGCACAACCGACGAGGTCAACGCACAACCGACCAGGTCACCGCACAACAGACCAAGTCACCACGCAACCAACCAAGTCACCGCACAACCAACTAGGTCACCGCACAACCGACCAAGTCACCGCACAGCCGACGAGGTCACCGCACAACCGACCAGGTCACCGCACAACCGACCAAGTCACCACGCAACCAACGAGGTCACCGCACAACCAACCAAGTCACCGTGCAACCTACGAGGTCACCGCACAACCATCTAGGTCACCGCACAAACGACCCGGTCACCGCACAACCCACCAAGTCACCACGCAACCAACCAGGTCACCGCACAACCAACCAGGCCACCGCACAACCGACAAAGTTACCGCACAACCGACGAGGTCACCACGCAACCAACCAGGTCACCGCACAACCGACGAGGTCATCACGCAACCAACCAGGTCACCGCACAACCAACGAGGTCGCCGCACAACCGACGAGGTCACCGCACAACCGACGAGGTCACCACGCAACCAACCAGGTCACCGCTCAACCGACGAGGTCACCACGCAACCAACCAGGTCACCGCACAACCCAACAAGTCACCATGCAACCAACGAGGTCACCGCACAACCGACCAAGTCACCGTGCAACCTACGAGGTCACCGCACAACCAACAAGGTCACCGCACATCCGACCAGGTCACCGCACAACCGACCAAGTCACCGCACAACTGACCAAGTCACCACGCAACCAACTAGGTCACCACACAACTAACTAGGTCACCGCACAACCAACTAGATCACCGCACAAAAGACGAGGTCACCGCACAACCGAACAAGTCACCAGGCAACCAACCAGGTCACCGCTCAACCGACGAGGTCACCACGCAACCAACCAGGTCACCGCACAACCGACCAAGTCACCACGCAACCAACTAGATCACCGCACTACCGACGAGGTCACCGCACAACCGACGAGGTCACCGCACAACCGACCAAGTCACCGCACAACGAACTATGTCTCCACGCAAACAACCAGGTCACCGCACAACCGACTAGGTCACCGCACAACCGACCAAGTCACCGCGCAACCGACCAAGTCACCACGCAACCAACTAGGTCACCGCACAACCAACGAGGTACCGCACAACCGACGAGGTCACCGCACAACCAACTAGGTCACCATGCAACCAACCAGGTCACCGCACAACCGACTAGGTCACCCCACAACCGACCAAGTCACCGCGCAACTCACCAAGTCACCACGCAACCAAATAGGTCACCGCACAACCAACGAGGTCACCGCACAACCGACGAGGTCACCGCACAACCAACTAGGTCCCCACGCAACCAACCAGGTCACCGCACAACCGACTAGGTCACCGCACAACCGACCAAGTCACCGCACAATCGCCCAAGTCACCACGCAACCAACTAGGTCACCGCACAACCAACTAGGTCACCGCACAACCGACCAAGTCACCGCACAACCGACGAGGTCACCACGCAAACAACGAGGTCACCGCACAACCAACTACGTCACCACGCAACAAACGAGGTCACCGCACAACCAACGAGGTCACCGCACAACCAACGAGGTCACCGCACAACCGACGAGGTCACCGCACAACCGACCAAGTCACCACGCAACCAACTAGGTCACCGCACAACCAACTAGGTCACCGCACAACCGACCAAGTCACAGCGCAACCGACCAAGTCACCACGCAACCAACAAGGTCACCGCACAACCAACTAGGTCACCACGCAACCAACGAGGTCACCGCACAACCGACGAGGTCACCGCACAACCGACCAAGTCTCCACGCAACCAACGAGGTCACCGCACAACCAACTAGGTCACCACGCAACCAACGAGATCACCGCACGACCAATGAGGTCACCGCACAACCAACGAGGTCACCGCACAACCAACGAGGTCACCGCACAATCGACGAGGTCACCGCACAACCGACGAGGTCACCACGCAACCAACCAGATCACCGCAGAGCCGACCAAGTCACCACGCAACCGACTAGGTCACCGCACAACCGACCAAGTCACCACGCAACCAACTAGGTCACCACGTAACCAACCAGGTCACCGCACAACCGAATAGGTCACCGCACAACCGATCACGTCACCGCGCAACCGACCAAGTCACCGCACAACCGAGCAAGTCACCGCGCAACCGACCAAGTCACCACGCAACCGACCAAGTCACCACGCAACCAACGAGGTCACCGCACAACCAACTAGGTAACCACGCAACCAACGAGGTCACCTCACAACCAACGAGGTCACCGCACAACCAACGAGGTCACCGCACAACCAACGAGGTCACCGCACAACCGACGAGGTCACCGCACAACCAACGAGGTCACCGCGCAACCGACGAGGTCACCGCACGACCGACGAGGTCACCGCACAACCGACCAAGTCACCACGCAACCAACGAGGTCCCCGCACAACCTACGAGGTCACCGCAAAACCGACGAGGTCACCGCACAACCGACCAGGTCACCGCACAACCGACCAAGTCACCTCGCAACCGACCAAGTATCGGCACAACCGAGCAAGTCACCACGCAACCGACTAGGTCACCGCACAACTGACCAAGTCACCACGCAACCAACTAGGTCACCACGCAACCAACCAGGTCACCGCACAACCGATTAGGTCACCGCACAACCGACCAAGTCACCGCGCAACCGACCAAGTCACCACGCAACCAACTAGGTCACCGCACAACCAACTAGGTCACCGCACTACCGACTAGGTCACCACACAACCAATGAGGTCACCGCACAACCAACGAGGTCACCGCGCAACCGAAGAGGTCACCGCACAACCGACGAGGTCACCGCACAACCTACCAGGTCACCGCACAACCGACCAAGTCACCACGCAATAAACCAGATCACCGCACAACCTACGAGGTCACCGCACAACCGACGAGGTCACCGCACAACCGACGAGGTCACCGCACAACCGACCAAGTCACCACGCAACCAACCAGGTCACCGAACAACCGACTAGGTCACCGCACAACCAACGAGGTCACCGCACAATCAACGAGCTCACCGCACAACCGACGATGTCCCCGCACAACCGACGAGGTCACCGCACAACCGACCAGGTCACCGCACAACCGACCAAGTCACCACGCAACCAACGAGGTCCCCGCACAACCTACGAGGTCACCGCAAAACCGACGAGGTCACCGCACAACCGACCAGGTCACCGCACAACCGACCAAGGCACCACGCAACCAACCAGGTCACCGCACAACCAACCAGGCCACCGCACAACCGACCAAGTCACCGCACAACCGACGAGGTCACAACGCCACCAACTAGGTCACCGCACAACCTACCAAGTCACTGCACAACCGAGGAGGTCACCGCACAACCATCTAGGTCACCGACAACCGACCAGGTCACCGCACAACCGACCAAGTCACCACGCAACCAACCAGGTCACCGCACAACCAACTAGGTCACCGCACAACCGACCAAGTCACCACGCAACCTACTAGGTCACCGCACACCGACCAAGTCACCATGCAACTTACGAGGTCACCGCACAACCGACCAGGTAACCGCACAAACGACCAAGTCACCAAGCAACCAACCAGGTCACCGCACAACCAAATAGGGCACCGCACAACCGACCAACTCACCGTGCAACCTACGAGGTCACCGCACAACCGATTAGGTCACCGCACAACCGACCAAGTCACCGCGCAACCGACCAAGTCACCACGCAACCAACTAGGTCACCGAACAACCAACTAGGTCACCGCACAACCAACTAGGTCATCGCACAACCAACGAGGTCACCGCACAACCGACGAGGTCACCGCACAACCGACCAAGTCACCACGCAACCAACTAGGTCACCGCACAACCAACTAGGTCACCGCACAACCGACCAAGTCACAGCGCAACCGACCAAGTCACCACGCAACCAACAAGGTCACCGCACAACCAACTAGGTCACCACGCAACCAACGAGGTCACCGCACAACCGACGAGGTCACCGCACAACCGACCAAGTCACCACGCAACCAACGAGGTCACCGCCCAACCAACTAGGTCACCACGCAACCAACGAGATCACCGCACGACCAATGAGGTCACCGCACAACCAACGAGGTCACCGCACAACCAACGAGGTCACCGCACAAACGACGAGGTCACCGCACAACCGACGAGGTCACCACGCAACGGACGAAGTCACCGCACAACCGACGAGGTCACCGCACAACCAACGAGGTCACCGCACAACCGACGAGGTCACCGCACAACCAACGAGGTCATCGCACAACCAACGAGGTCATCGCACAACCAACGAGGTCACCGCACAACCGACGAGGTCACCGCACAACCAACGAGGTCACCGCATAACCGACGAGGTTACCGCACAACCAACGAAGTCACCGCACAACCGACGAGGTCACCGCACAACCGACCAAGTCACCGCGCAACCGACCAAGTCACCACGCAACCAACTAGGTCACCGCACAACCAACTAGGTCACCGCACAACCGACGAGGTCACCGCACAACCAACTAGGTCACCGCACAACCGACGAGGTCACCACGCAACCGACGAGGTCACCGCACAACCAACGAGGTCACCGCACAACCAACGAGGTCACCGCACAACCGACGAGGTTACCGCACAACCAACGAGGTCACCGCGCAACCAACGAGGTTACCGCACAACAAACGAGGTCACCGCACAACAAACGAGGTAACCGCACAACCTACCAAGTCACCGTTCAACCAACGAGGTCACCGCACAACAAACGAGGTCACCGCACAACCACCGAGGTCACCGCACAACAAACGAGGTCACCGCACAACAAACGAGGTCACCGCACAACAAACGAGTTCACCGCACAACAAACGAGGTCACCGCACAACAAACGAGGTCACCGCACAACCAACGAGGTCACCGCACAACAAACGAGGTCACCGCACAACAAACGAGGTCACCGTTCAACCAACGAGGTCACCGCACACAAACGAGGTCACCGCGCAACCAACGAGTTCACCGCACAACAAACGAGGTCACCGCACAACCAACGAGGTCACCGCACAACAAACGAGGTCACCGCACAACAAACGAGGTCACCGCACAACCAACGAGGTCACCGCACAACAAACGAGGTCACCGCACAACAAACGAGGTCACCGCCCAACCGAATATGTCACCACGCAACGAACTAGGTCACCGCACAAGCAACTAGGTCACCGCACAACCGACTAGGTCACCGCACAACCAACGAGGTCACCGCACAACAAACGAGGTCACCGCCCAACCGACGAGGTCACCGCCCAACCGACGAGGTCATCGCACAACCGACCAGGTCACCGCACAACCGACCAACTCACCGTGCAACCTACGAGGTCAACGCACAACCAACGAGGTCACCGCTCCACCGACGAGGTCAGCGCACAACCAACCAGGTCACCGCTCAACCGACGAGGTCACCACGCAACCAACTAGGTCACCGCACAACCGACGAGGTCACCGCACAACCAACTAGGTCACCGCACAACCGACGAGGTCACCGCACAACCAACGAGGTCACCGGACAACCAACGAGGTCACCGCACAACCAACTAGGTCACCGCACAACCTACCAAGTCACCGTTCAACCAACGAGGTCACCGCACATCCTACGAGGTCAACGCACAAAAACGAGGTCACCACGCAACCAACAAGTCACCGCACAACAAACGAGGTCACCGCACAACCAACGAGGTCACCGCACAACAAACGAGGTCACCGCACAACAAACGAGGTCACCGCACAACCAACGAGGTCACCGCACAACAAACGAGGTCACCGCACAACCAACTAGGTCACCGCACAACCGACGAGGTCACCGCACAACCGACTAGGTCACCGCACAACCAACGAGGTCACCGCACAAGCGACCAAGCCACCGCGCAACCGACGACGTCACCACGCAACCAACGAGGTCACCGCACAACCGACGAGGTCACCGCACAACCGACGAGGTCACTGCACAACCGACGAGGTCACCGCACAACCGACCAAGTCACCACGCAACCAACCAGGTCACCGAACAACAAACTAGGTCACCGCACAACCGACGAGGTCACCGCACAACCGACTAGGTCACCGCACAACCAACGAGGTCACCGCACAAGCGACCAAGTCACCGCGCAACCGACGACGTCACCACGCAACCAACGAGGTCACCGCACAACCGACGAGGTCACCGCACAACCGACGAGGTCACCGCACAACCGACCAAGTCACCACGCAACCAACCAGGTCACCGAACAACCGACTAGGTCACCGCGCAACCGACGACGTCACCACGCAACCAACGAGATCACCGCACAACCGACGAGGTCACCGCACAACCGACGAGGTCACCGCACAACCAACTAGGTCACCGCACAACCGACGAAGTCACCGCACAACCAACGAGGTCACCGCACAACCAACGAGGTCACCGCACAACCGACGAGGTCACCGCACAACCAACGAGGTCACCGCACAAACGACGATGTCACCGCACAAACGACGAGGTCACCACGCATCCGACGAGGTCACCGCACAGCCGACGAGGTCACCACAAAACTAACTAGGTCACCACGCAACCAACGAGGTCACCGCACAACCAACCAAGTCACCGCACAACCGACGAGGTCACCGCACAACCGACGAGGTCACCACACAACCGAAGAGGTCACCGCACAACCGACGAGGTCACCGCACAACCGACGAGGTCACCGCACAACCAACCAAGTCACCGCACAACCTACGAGGTCACCGCACAACCGACGAGGTCACCGCACAACCGACGAGGTCACCGCCCAACCGAATATGTCACCACGCAACGAACTAGGTCACCGCACAAGCAACTAGGTCACCGCACAACCGACTAGGTCACCGCAGAACCAACGAGGTCACCGCACAACAAACGAGGTCACCGCCCAACCGACGAGGTCACCGCCCAACCGACGAGGTCATCGCACAACCGACCAGGTCACCGCACAACCGACCAAGTCACCACGCAACCAACCAGATCACCGCACATCCTACGAGGTCACCGCACAACCGACGAGGTCACCGCACAACCGACGAGGTCACCGCACAACCGACCAAGTCACAACGCAACCAACCAAGTCACCGCACAACCGACAAGGTCACCGCACAACCAACGAGGTCACCGCACAACAAACGAGGTCACCGCCCAACCGACGAGGTCACCGCCCAACCGACGAGGTCATCGCACAACCGACCAGGTCACCGCACAACCGACCAAGTCACCACGCAACCAACCAGATCACCGCACATCCTACGAGGTCACCGCACAACCGACGAGGTCACCGCACCACCAACTAGGTCACCGCACAACCGACCAAGTCACCGTGCAACCTACGAGGTCACCGCACAACCAACTAGGTCACCGCACAACCAACCAAGTCTCCGTGCAACCTACGAGATCACCGCACAACCAACTAGGTCACCGCACAACAAAACAGGCCACCGCACAACCGACCAAGTCACCGCACAACCGACGAGGTCACCACGCAACCAACTAGGTCACCGCACAACCGACCAAGTCACCGCACAACCAACTATGTCACCGACAACCGACCAGGTCACCGCACAACCGATCGAGTCACCACGCAACCAACCAGGTCACCGCACAACCAACTAGGTCACCGCACAACCGACCAAGTCACCACCCAACCTACGAGGTCACCGCACGACCAACTAGGTCACCGCACACCGACCAAGTCACCACGCAACCGACTAGGTCACCGCACAACTGACCAAGTCACCCCGCAACCAACTTGGTCACCACGCAACCAACCAGGTCACCGCACAACCAACTTGGTCACCGCACAACCGACTAAGTCACCACGCAACCTACGAGGTCACCGCACAACCAATTAGGTCACCGCACAACCAACCAAGTCACCACGCAACCAACCAGGTCACCGCACAACCAACTAGGTCTCCGCACACCGGCCAAGTCACCACGCAACCAACCAGGTCACCGCACAACCAACTAGGTCACCGCACAACCGACCAAGTCACCACGCAACCTACGAGGTCACCGCACAACCAACTAGGTCACCGCACAACCAACCAAGTCACCACGCAACCAAGAAGGTCACCGCACAACCAACTAGGTCACCGCACAAGCGACCAAGTCACCACGCAAGTAACCAGGTCACCGCACAACCAACTAGGTCACCGCACACCGACCAAGTCACCGTGCAACCTACGAGGTCACCGCACAACCGACCAGGTAACCGCACAAACGACCAAGTCACCACGCAACCAACGAGGTCACCGCACAACCAACTAGGTCACCACGCAACCAACGAGGTCACCGCACGACCAATGAGGTCACCGCACAACCAACGAGGTCACCGCACAACCAACGAGGTCACCGCACAACCAACGAGGTCACCGCACAATCGACGAGGTCACCGCACAACCGACGAGGTCACCACGCAACCAATCAGGTCACCGCACAGCCGACCAAGTCACCACGCAACCGACTAGGTCACCGCACAACCGACCAAGTCACCACGCAACCAACTAGGTCACCACGCAACCAACCAGGTCACCGCACAACCGACTAGGTCACCGCACAACCGACCAAGTCACCGCGCAACCGAGCAAGTCACCTCGCAACCGACCAAGTCACCGCACAACCGAGCAAGTCACCGCGCAACCGACCAAGTCACCGCACAACCGACCAAGTCACCACGCAACCAACGAGGTCACCGCACAACCAATTAGGTCACCGCACAACCAACCAAGTCACCACGCAACCAACCAGGTCACCGCACAACCAACTAGGTAACCACGCAACCAACGAGGTCACCGCACAACCAACGAGGTCACCGCAACACCAACGAGGTCACCGCACAACCGACGAGGTCACCGCACAACCGACGAAGTCTCCACGCAACCAACCAGGTTACCGCACGATCGACCAAGTCACCACGCAACCGACTAGGTCACCGCACAACTGACCAAGTCACCCCGCAACCAACTTGGTCACCACGCAACCAACCAGGTCACCGCACAACCGACTAGGTCACCGCACAACCGACCAAGTCACCGCGCAACCGACCAAGTCAATGCGCAACCGACCAAGTCACCACGCAACCAACTATGTCACCGCACAACCAACTAGGTCACCGCACAGCCGACTAGGTCACCGCACAAGAAACGAGGTCACCACACAACCAACGAGGTCACCGCGCAACCGACGACGTCACCACACAACCGACGAGGTCACCGCACAAACGACCAGGTCACCGACCAAGTCACCACGCAACCAACCAGATCACCGCACAACCTACGAGGTCATCGCACAACCGACGAGGTCACCGCACGAACGACGAGGTCACCGCACAACCGACGATGTCACCGCACAACTGACGAGGTCACCACGCAACCAACCAGATCACCGCACAACCTACGAGGTCATCGCACAACCGACGAGGTCACCGCACGAACGACGAGGTCACCGCACAACCGACAAAGTCACCGCACAACCGACGAGGTCACCGCACAACCGACCAAGTCACCGTGCAAACTACCAAGTCAACGCACAACCGACCAAGTCACCGTGCAAACTACCAAGCCACCACGCAACCAACCAGGTCACCGCACAACCAACGAGGTCACCGCACAACCGACCAAGTCACCGTGCAACTTACCAAGTCACCGCACAACCGACCAAGTCACCACGCAACCTACCAAGTCACCACGCAACCAACTAGGTCTAGGCACAACCGACGAGGTCAACGCACAACCGACCAGGTCACCGCACAACAGACCAAGTCACCACGCAACCAACCAAGTCACCGCACAACCAACTAGGTCACCGCACAACCGACCAAGTCACCGCACAACCGACGAGGTCACCGCACAACCGACCAGGTCACCGCACAACCGACCAAGTCACCACGCAACCAACGAGGTCACCGCACAACCAACCAAGTCACCGTGCAACCTACGAGGTCTCCGCACAACCAACTAGGTCACCGCACAAACGACCGGTCACCGCACAACCCACCAAGTCACCACGCAACCAACCAGGTCACCGCACAACCAACCAGGCCACCGCACATCCGACAAAGTTACCGCACAACCGACGAGGTCACCACGAAACCAACCAGGTCACCGCACAACCGACGAGGTCACCACGCAACCAACCAGGTCACCGCACAACCAACGAGGTCGCCGCACAACCGACGAGGTCACCGCACAACCGACGAGGTCACCACGCAACCAACAAGGTCACCGCTCAACCGACGACGTCACCACGCAACCAACCAGGTCACCGCACAACCCAACAAGTCACCATGCAACCAACGAGGTCACCGCACAACCGACCAAGTCACCGTGCAACCTACGAGGTCACCGCACAACCAACAAGGTCACCGCACATCCGACCAGGTCACCGCACAACCGACCAAGTCACCGCACAACTGACCAAGTCACCACGCAACCAACTAGGTCACCACACAACTAACTAGGTCACCGCACAACCAACTAGATCACCGCACAAAAGACGAGGTCACCGCACAACCGACCAAGTCACCAGGCAACCAACCAGGTCACCGCTCAACCGACGAGGTCACCACGCAACCAACCAGGTCACCGCACAACCGACCAAGTCACCACGCAACCAACTAGATCACCGCACAACCGACGAGGTCACCGCACAACCGACGAGGTCACCGCACAAACGACCAAGTCACCGCACAACGAACTATGTCTCCACGCAAACAACCAGGTCACCGCACAACCGACTAGGTCACCGCACAACCGACCAAGTCACCGCGCAACCGACCAAGTCACCACGCAACCAACTAGGTCACCGCACAACCAACGAGGTACCGCACAACCGACGAGGTCACCGCACAACCAACTAGGTCACCACGCAACCAACCAGGTCACCGCACAACCGACTAGGTCACCGCACAACCGACCAAGTCACCGCGCAACCGACCAAGTCACCACGCAACCAAATAGGTCACCGCACAACCAACGAGGTCACCGCACAACCGACGAGGTCACCGCACAACCAACTAGGTCCCCACGCAACCAACCAGGTCACCGCACAACCGACTAGGTCACCGCACAACCGACCAAGTCACCGCGCAATCGCCCAAGTCACCACGCAACCAACTAGGTCACCGCACAAACAAATAGGTCACCGCACAACCGACCAAGTCACCGCACAACCGACGAGGTCACCACGCAAACAACGAGGTCACCGCACAACCAACTACGTCACCACGCAACCAACGAGGTCACCGCACAACCGACGAGGTCACCGCACAACCGACCAAGTCACCACGCAACCAACTAGGTCACCGCACAACCAACTAGGTCACCGCACAACCGACCAAGTCACAGCGCAACCGACCAAGTCACCACGCAACCTACAAGGTCACCGCACAACCAACTAGGTCACCACGCAACCAACGAGGTCACCGCACAACCGACGAGGTAACCGCACAACCGACCAAGTCACCACGCAACCAACGAGGTCACCGCCCAACCAACTAGGTCACCACGCAACCAACGAGATCACCGCACGACCAATGAGGTCACCGCACAACCAACGAGGTCACCGCACAACCAACGAGGTCACCGCACAACGAACGAGGTCACCGGACAACCGACGAGGTCACCACGCAACCAACCAGGTCACCGCACAGCCGACCAAGTCACCACGCAACCGACTAGGTCACCGCACAACCGACCAAGTCACCACCCAACCAACTAGGTCACCACGTAACCAACCAGGTCACCGCACAACCGAATAGGTCACCGCACAACCGATCAAGTCACCGCGCAACCGACCAAGTCACCGCACAACCGAGCAAGTCACCGCGCAACCGACCCAGTCACCACGCAACCGACCAAGTCACCACGCAACCAACGAGATCACCGCACAACCAACTAGGTAACCACGCAACCAACGAGGTCACCTCACAACCAACGAGGTCACCGCACAACCAACGAGGTCACCGCACAACCAACGAGGTCACCGAACAACCGACGAGGTCACCGCACAACCAACGAGGTCACCGCGCAACCGACGAGGTCACCGCACAACCGACGAGGTCACCGCACTACCGACCAGGTCACCGCACAACCGACCAAGTCACCACGCAACCAACCAGGTTACCGCACAACCGACTAAGTCACAACGCAACCGACTAGGTTACCGCACAACTGACCAAGTCACCACGCAACCAACTAGGTCACCACGCAACCAACCAGGTCACCACACAACCGATTAGGTCACCGCACAACCGAGCAAGTCACCGCGCAACCGACCAAGTCACCACGCAACCAACTAGGTCACCGCACAACCAACTAGGTCACCGCACAACCGACTAGGTCACCACACAACCAATGAGGTCACCGCACAACCAACGAGGTCACTGCGCAACCGAAGAGGTCACCGCACAACCGACGAGGTCACCGCACAACCTACCAGGTCACCGCACAACCGACCAAGTCACCACGCAACAAACCAGATCACCGCACAACCTACGAGGTCACCGCACAACCGACGAGGTCACCGCACAACCGACGAGGTCACCGCACAACCGACCAAGTCACCACGCAACCAACCAGGTCACCGAACAACCGACTAGGTCACCGCACAACCAACGAGGTCACCGCACAACCAACGAGCTCACCGCACAACCGACGATGTCCCCGCACAACCGACGAGGTCACCGCACAACCGACCAGGTCACCGCACAACCGACCAAGTCACCACGCAACCAACGAGGTCCCCGCACAACCTACGAGGTCACCGCAAAAACGACGAGGTCACCGCACAACCGACCAGGTCACCGCACAACCGACCAAGGCACCACGCAACCAACCAGGTCACCGCACAACCAACCAGGCCACCGCACAACCGACCAAGTCACCGCACAACCGACGAGGTCACCACGCAACCAACTAGGTCACCGCACAACCGACCAAGTCACTGCACAACCGAGGAGGTCACCGCACAACCATCTAGGTCACCGACAACCGACCAGGTCAACTCACAACCGACCAAGTCACCACGCAACCAACCAGGTCACCGCACAAACAACTAGGTCACCGCACAACCGACCAAGTCACCACGCAACCTACTAGGTCACCGCACACCGACCAAGTCACCATGCAACCTACGAGGTCACCGCACACCGACCAGGTAACCGCACAAACGACCAAGTCACCAAGCAACCAACCAGGTCACCGCACAACCAAATAGGGCACCGCACAACCGACCAACTCACCGTGCAACCTACGAGGTCACCGCGCAACCAACTAGGTCACCGCACAACCGACCAGGTCACCGCACAACCGACCAAGTCACCTTGCAACCAACCAGGTCACCACACAACCAACGAGGTCACCGCACAACCAACGAGGTCACCGCACAACCAACGAGGTCACCGCACAACCGACGACGTCACCGCACAACCAACTAGGTCACCGGAAAACCGACGAGGTCACCGGAAAACCGACGAGGTCACCGCACAACCAACGAGGTCACCGCACAACCGACGAGGCCACCGCACAACCAACTAGGTCACCGCACAACCTACCAAGTCACCGATCAACCAACGAGGTCACCGCACAACCGACGAGGTCAACGCACAACCAACGAGGTCACCACGCAACCAACTAGGTCACCGCACATCCGACGAGGTCACCGCACAACTAACGAGGTTACCGCTCAACCGACGAGGTCACCGCACAACCAACCAGGTCACCGCTCAACCGACTAGGTCACCGCACAACCTACCAAGTCACCGATCAACCAACGAGGTCACCGCACAACCGACGAGGTCAACGCACAACCAACGAGGTCACCACGCAACCAACTAGGTCACCGCACAACCGACTAGGTACCCGCACAAACAACGAGGTCACCACGCAACCAACCAGGTCACCGCTCAACCTACGAGGTCACCGCACATCCATCGAGGTCACAGCTCAACCGACGAGGTCACGACGCATCCAACCAGGTCACCGCTCAATCGACGAGGTCACCGCACAATCGACGAGGTCACGACGCATCCAACCAGGTCACCGCTCAATCGACGAGGTCACCACGCAACCAACGAGGTCACCGTACAGCCAACTAGGTCACCGCACAACCGACGAGGTCACCGCACAACCGACCATGTCACCGCACAACCGACGAGGTCACCACGCAACCAACGAGGTCACCGCACAACCAACGAGGTCACCGCACAACCGACGAGGTCACCGCACAACCAACGAGGTCACCGCACAACCGACGAGGTCACCGCACAACCGACGAGGTCACCGCACAACCAACTAGGACACCGCACAACCGACGAGGTCACCGCACAACCGACTAGGTCACCGCACAACCAACGAGGACACCGCACAAGCGACCAAGTCACCGCGCAACGGACGACGTCACCACGCAACCAACGAGGTCACCGCACAACCGACGAGGTCACCGCACAACCGACGAGGTCACCGCACAACCAACTAGGTCACCGCACAACCGACGAGGTCACCGCACAACCAACTAGGTCACCGCACAACCGACGAGGTCACCGCACAACCGATGAGGTCACCGCACTACAAACGAGGTCACTGCCCAACCGACGAGGTCACCGCACAACCGACGAGGTCACCGCACAACCAACTAGGTCACCGCACAACCGACGAGGTCACCGCCTAACCGACCATGTCACCGCACAACCGACGAGGTCACCACGCAACCAACGAGGTCACCGCACAACCAACGAGGTCACCGCACAACCGACGAGGTCACCGCACAACCAACGAGGTCACCGCACAACCGACGAGGTCACCGCACAACCGACGAGGTCACCGCACAACCAACTAGGACACCGCACAACCGACTAGGTCACCGCACAACCAACGAGGTCACCGCACAAGCGACCAAGTCACCGCGCAACCGACGACGTCACCACGCAACCAACGAGGTCACCGCACAACCGACGAGGTCACCGCACAACCGACGAGGTCACCGCACAACCAACTAGGTCACCGCACAACCGACGAGGTCACCGCACAACCAACGAGGTCACCGCACAACCAACGAGGTCACCGCACAACCGACGAGGTCACCGCACAACCAACGAGGTCACCGCACAAACGACGATGTCACCGCACAAACGACGAGGTCACCACGCATCCGACGAGGTCACCGCACAGCCGACGAGGTCACCACAAAACTAACTAGGTCACCACGCAACCAACGAGGTCACCGCACAACCAACCAAGTCACCGCACAACCGACGAGGTCACCGCACAACCGACGAGGTCACCACACAACCGAAGAGGTCACCGCACAACCGACGAGGTCACCGCACAACCGACGAGGTCACAGCACAACCAACCAAGTCACCGCACAACCTACGAGGTCACCGCACAACCGACGAGGTCACCGCACAACCGACGAGGTCACCGCACAACCGAATATGTCACCACGCAACGAACTAAGTCACCGCACAAGCAACTAGGTCACCGCACAACCGACTAGGTCACCGCACAACCAACGAGGTCACCGCACAACAAACGAGGTCACCGCCCAACCGACGAGGTCACCGCCCAAACGACGAGGTCATCGCACAACCGACCAGGTCACCGCACAACCGACCAAGTCACCACGCAACCAACCAGATCACCGCACATCCTACGAGGTCACCGCACAACCGACGAGGTCACCGCACAACCGAAGAGGTCACCGCACAACCGACAATGTCACCACGCAACCAACCAAGTCACCGCACAACCGACTAGGTCACCGCAAAACCAAAGAGGTCACCGCACAACCAACGAGCTCACCGCACAACCGACGATGTCCCCGCACAACCGACGAGGTCACCGCACAACCGATCAGGTCACCGCACAACCGACCAAGTCACCACGCAACCAACGAGTTCACCGCGCAACCTACGAGGTCACCGCACAACTGACGAGGTCACCGCACAACCGACCAGGTCACCGCACAACCGACCAAGGCGCCACGCAACCAACCAGGTCACCGCACCACCAACTAGGTCACCGCACAACCGACCAAGTCACCGTGAAACCTACGAGGTCACCGCACAACCAACTAGGTCACCGCACAACCAACCAAGTCTCCGTGCAACCTACGAGATCACCGCACAACCAACTAGGTCACCGCACAACCAAACAGGCCACCGCACAACCGACCAAGTCACCGCACAACCGACGAGGTCACCACGCAACCAACTAGGTCACCGCACAACCGACCAAGTCACCGCACAACCAACCATGTCACCGACAACCGACCAGGTCACCGCACAACCGATCAAGTCACCACGCAACCAACCAGGTCACCGCACAACCAACTAGGTCACCGCACAACCGACCAAGTCACCACGGAACCTACGAGGTCACCGCACGACCAACTAGGTCACCGCACACCGACCAAGTCACCACGCAACCAACCAGGTCACCGCACAACCAACTTGGTCACCGCACAACCGACTAAGTCACCACGCAACCTACGAGGTCACCGCACAACCAATTAGGTCACCGCACAACCAACGAAGTCACCACGCAACCAACCAGGTCACCGCACAACCAACTAGGTCACCGCACACCGACCAAGTCACCACGCAACCAACCAGGTCACCGCACAACCAACTAGGTCACCGCACAACCGACCAAGTCACCACGCAACCTACGAGGTCACCGCACAACCAACTAGGTCACCGCACAACCAACCAAGTCACCACGCAACCAACCAGGTCACCTCACAACCAACTAGGTCACCGCACAAGCGACCAAGTCACCACGCAAGTAACCAGGTCACCGCACAACCAACTAGGTCACCGCACACCGACCAAGTCACCGTGCAACCTACGAGGTCACCGCACAACCGACCAGGTAACCGCACAAACGACCAAGTCACCACGCAACCAACGAGGTCACCGCACAACCAACTAGGTCACCACGCAACCAACGAGGTCACCGCACGACCAATGAGGTCACCGCACAACCAACGAGGTCACCGCACAACCAACGAGGTCACCGCACAATCGACGAGGTCACCGCACAATCGACGAGGTCACCACGCAACCAACCAGGTCACCGCACAGCCGACCAAGTCACCACGCAACCGACTAGGTCACCGCACAACCGACCAAGTCACCACGCAACCAACTAGGTCACCACGCAACCAACCAGGTCACCGCCCAACCGACTAGGTCACCGCAAAACCGACCAAGTCACCGCGCAACCGAGCAAGTCACCTCGCAACCGACCAAGTCACCGCACAACCGAGCAAGTCACCGCGCAACCGACCAAGTCACCGCACAACCGACCAAGTCACCACGCAACCAACTAGGTCACCACGCAACCAACTAGGTCACCGCCCAACCGACTAGGTCACCGCAAAACCGACCAAGTCACCGCGCAACCGAGCAAGTCACCTCGCAACCGACCAAGTCACCGCACAACCGACCAGGTAACCGCACAAACGACCAAGTCACCACGCAACCAACGAGGTCACCGCACAACCAACTAGGTCACCACGCAACCAACGAGGTCACCGCACGACCAATGAGGTCACCGCACAACCAACGAGGTCACCGCACAACCAACGAGGTCACCGCACAATCGACGAGGTCACCGCACAACCGACGAGGTCACCACGCAACCAACCAGGTCACCGCACAGCCGACCAAGTCACCACGCAACCGACTAGGTCACCGCACAACCGACCAAGTCACCACGCAACCAACTAGGTCACCACGCAACCAACGAGGTCACCGCACAACCAACTAGGTAACCACGCAACCAACGAGGTCACCGCACAACCAACGAGGTCACCGCACAACCAACGAGGTCACCGCACAACCGACGAGATCACCGCACAACCGACGAAGTCTCCACGCAACCAACCAGGTTACCGCACGATCGACCAAGTCACCACGCAACCGACTAGGTCACCGCACAACTGACCAAGTCACCACGCAACCAACTTGGTCACCACGCAACCAACCAGGTCACCGCACAACCGACTAGGTCACCGCACAACCGACCAAGTCACCGCGCAACCGACCAAGTCACCGCGCAACCGACCAAGTCACCACGCAACCAACTAGGTCACCGCACAACCAACTAGGTCACCGCACAACCGACTAGGTCACCGCACAAGAAACGAGGTCACCGCACAACCAACGAGGTCACCGCGCAACCGACGAGGTCACCGCACAACCGACGAGGTCACCGCACAACCGACCAGGTCACCGCACAACCGACCAAGTCACCACGCAACCAACCAGATCACCGCACAACCTACGAGGTCATCGCACAACCGACGAGGTCACCGCACGAACGACGAGGTCACCGCACAACCGACGATGTCACCGCACAACTGACGAGGTCACCGCACAACCGACCAGGTCACCGCACAACCGACCAAGTCACCACGCAACCTACGAGGTCACCGCACAACCTACGAGGTCACCGCACAACCGACGAGGTCACCGCACAACAGACCAGGTCACCGCACAACCGACCAAGGCACCACGCAACCAACCAGGTCACCGCACAACCAACTAGGTCACCGCACAACCGACCAAGTCACCGTGCAAACTACGAAGTCACCGCACAACCAGCTAGGTCACCTCACAACCGACCTGGTCACCGCACAACCGACCAAGCCACCACGCAACCAACCAGGTCACCGCACAACCAACCAGGCCACCGCACAACCGACCAAGTCACCGCACAACCGAAGAGGTCACCCCGCAACCAACTAGGTCACCGCACAACCGACCAAGTCACCGCACTACCGAGGAGGTCACCGCACAACCAACTAGGTCACCGACAACCGACCAGGTCACCGCACAACCGACCAAGTCACCACGCAACCAACCAGGTCACCGCACAACCAACTAGGTCATCGCACAACCGACCAAGTCACCACGCAACCTACTAGGTCACCGCACACCGACCAAGTCACCGTGCAACCTACGAGGTCACCGCACAACCGACCAGGTAACCGCACAAACGACCAAGTCACCAAGCAACCAACCAGGTCACCGCACAATCAAATAGGTAACCGCACAACCGACCAACTCACCGTGCAACCTACGAGGTCACCGCACAACCAACGAGGTCACCGCTCAACCGACGAGGTCACCGCACAACCAACCAGGTCACCGCTCAACCGACGAGGTCACCACGCAACCAACTAGGTCATCGCACAACCGACGAGGTCACCGCACAACCAACTAGGTCACCGCACAACCGAAGAGGTCACCGCACAAGCCACGAGGTCACCGGACAACCAACGAGGTCACCGCACAACCTACTAGGTCACCGCACAACCTACCAAGTCACCGTTCAATCAACGAGGTCACCGCACATCCGACGAGGTCAACGCACAAAAACGAGGTCACCACGCAACCAACAAGTCACCGCACAACCGACGAGGTCACCGCACAACCAACGAGGTCACCGCTCAACCAACGAGGTCACCGCACAACCAATCAGGTCACCGCTCAACCGACGAGGTCACCACGCAACCAACTAGGTCACCGCACAATCGACGAGGTCACCGCACAATCAACGAGGTCACCACGCAACCAACCAGGTCACCGCTCAACCTACGAGGTCACCGCACAACCAACGAGGTCACCGCTCAACCGACGAGGTCACCGCACAACCAACCAGGTCACCGCTCAACCTACGAGGTCACCGAACAACCAACGAGGTCACCGCACAACCGACGAGGTCACCACGCAACCAACCAGGTCACCGCTCAATCGACGAGGTCACCACGCAACCAACTAGGTTACCGCACAACCAACGAGGTCACCGCACAACCGACGAGGTCACCACGCAACCGACGAGGTCACCGCACAACCAACGAGGTCACCGCACAACCGACGAGGTCACCGCACAACCAACTAGGTCACCGCACACCCAACGAGGTCACCGCACAACCAACGAGGTCACCGCACAACCGACGAGGTCACCGCACAACCGACCAAGTCACCACACAACCGACGAGGTCACCACGCAATTAACGAGGTCACCGCACAACCAACTAGGTCACCGCTCAACCGACGAGGTCACCACACAACCAACCAGGTCACCGCTCAACCGACGAGGTCACCACGCAACCAACTAAGTCACCGCACAACCGACGAGGTCACCGCACAACCAACTAGGTCACCGCACAACCGACGAGGTCACCGCACAACCGATGAGGTCACCGCACAACCGACGAGGTCACCGCACAACCGACGAGATCACCGCACAACCAACTAGGTCACCGCACAACCGACGAGGTCACCGCACAACCGACGAGGTCACCACACATTCAAATAGGTAACCGCACAACCGACCAACTCACCGTGCAACCTACGAGGTCACCGCACAACCAACTAGGTCACCGCTCAACCGACGAGGTCACCGCACAACCAACCAGGTCACCGCTCCACCGACTAGGTCACCACGCAACCAACTAGGTCACCGCACAACCGTTGAGGTCACCGCACAACCAACTAGGTCACCGCACAACCGACAAGGTCACCGCACAACCGATGGGGTCACCGCACAACCGACGAGGTCACCGCACAACCTACGAGATCACCGCACAACCAACTAGGTCACCGCACAACCGACGAGGTCACCGCACAACCGACGAGGTCATCGCACAACCGACCAAGTCACAGCGCAACCGACGAGGTCACCGCACAACCCACGAGGTCACCGCACAACCAACGAGGTCACCGCACAAACGACGAGGTCACCGCACAACCGACGAGGTCACAACGCAACGGACGAAGTCACCGCACAACCGACGAGGTCACCGCACAACCAACGAGGTCATCGCACAACCGACGAGGTCACCGCACAACCGACGAGGTCACCGCACAACCAACGAGGTCATCGCACAACCAACGAGGTCATCGCACAACCAACGAGGTCACCGCACAACCGACGAGGTCACCGCACAACCAACGAGGTCACCGCATAACCGACGAGGTTACCGCACAACCAACGAAGTCTCCGCACAACCGACGAGGTCACCGCACAACCGACCAAGTCACCGCGCAACCGACCAAGTCACCACGCAACCAACTAGGTCACCGCACAACCAACTAGGTCACCGCACAACCGACGAGGTCACCGCACAACCAACTAGGTCACCGCACAACCGACGAGGTCACCACGCAACCGACGAGGTCACCGCACAACCAACGAGGTCACCGCGCAACCAACGAGGTTACCGCACAACAAACGAGGTCACCGCACAACAAACGAGGTCACCGCACAACAAACGAGGTAACCGCACAACCTACCAAGTCACAGTTCAACCAACGAGGTCACCGCACAACAAACGAGGTCACCGCACAACCACCGAGGTCACCGCACAACAAAGGAGGTCACCGCACAACAAACGAGGTCACCGCACAACAAACGAGGTCACCGCACAACAAACGAGGTCACCGCACATCCAACAAGGTCACCGCACAACAAACGAGGTCACCGCACAACAAACGAGGTCACCGTTCAACCAACGAGGTCACCGCACAACAAACGAGGTCACCGCGCAACCAACGAGGTCACCGCACAACAAACGAGGTCACCGCACAACCAACGAGGTCACCGCACAACAAACGAGGTCACCGCACAACAAACGAGGTCACCGCACAACCAACGAGGTCACCACACAACAAACGAGGTCACCGCACAACAAACGAGGTCACCGCACAACAAACGAGGTCACCGCACAACAAACGAGGTAACCGCACAACCGACCAACTCACCGTGCAACCTACGAGGTCACCGCACAACCAACGAGGTCACCGCTCAACCGACGAGGTCACCGCACAACCAACCAGGTCACCCCTCAACCGACGAGGTCACCACGCAACCAACTAGGTCACCGCACAACCGACGAGGTCACCGCACAACCAACTAGGTCACCGCACAACCGACGAGGTCACCGCACAACCAACGAGGTCACCGGACAACCAACGAGGTCACCGCACAACCAACTAGGTCACCGCACAACCTACCAAGTCACCGTTCAACCAACGAGGTCACCGCACATCCTACGAGGTCAACGCACAAAAACGAGGTCACCACGCAACCAACAAGTCACCGCACAACAAACGAGGTCACCGCACAACCAACGAGGTCACCGCACAACAAACGAGGTCACCGCACAACAAACGAGGTCACCGCACAACGAACGAGGTCACCGCACAACAAACGAGGTCACCGCACAACAAACGAGGTCACCGCACAACAAACGAGGTAACCGCACAACCGACCAACTCACCGTGCAACCTACGAGGTCACCGCACAACCAACGAGGTCACCGCTCAACCGACGAGGTCACCGCACAACCAACCAGGTCACCGCTCAACCGACGAGGTCACCACGCAACCAACTAGGTCACCGCACAACCGACAAGGTCACCGCACAACCAACTAGGTCACCGCACAACCGACGAGGTCACCGCACAACCAACGAGGTCACCGGACAACCAACGAGGTCACCGCACAACCAACTAGGTCACCGCACAACCTACCAAGTCACCGTTCAACCAACGAGGTCACCGCACATCCTACGAGGTCAACGCACAAAAACGAGGTCACCACGCAACCAACAAGTCACCGCACAACCGACGAGGTCACCGCACAACCAACGAGGTCACCGCTCAACCGACGAGGTCACCACGCAACCAACTAGGTCACCTCACAACCGACGAGGTCACCGCACAATCAACGAGGTCACCACGCAACCAACCAGGTCACCGCTCAACCTACGAGGTCACCGCACAACCAACGAGGTCACCGCTCAACCGACGAGGTCACCGCACAACCAACGAGGTCACCGAACATCCGACGAGGTCAACGCACAAAAACGAGGTCACCACGCAACCAACAAGTCACCGCACAACCGACGAGGTCACCGCACAACCAACCAGGTCACCGCTCAACCGACGAGGTCACCGCGCAACCAACTAGGTCACCGCACAACCGACGAGATCACCGCACAATCAACGAGGTCACCACGCAACCAACCAGGTCACCGCTCAACCTACGAGGTCACCGCACAACCAACGAGGTCACCGCTCAACCGACGAAGTCACCGCACAACCAACCAGGTCACCGCTCAACCAACGAGGTCACCGCACAACCAACGAGGTCACCGCACAACCGACGAGGTCACCACGCAACCAACCAGGTCACCGCTCAATCGACGAGGTCACCACGCAACCAACTAGGTCACCGCACAACCAACGAGGTCACCGCACAACCGACGAGGTCACCACGCAACCGACGAGGTCACCGCACAACCAACGAGGTCACCGCACAACCAACCAGGTCACCGCACAACCAACGAGGTCACCGCACGACCAACCACGTCACCGCTCAACCGACGAGGTCACCGCACAACCAACGAGGTCACCGCGCAACCGACGAGGTCACCGCACAACCAACGAGGTCACCGCACAACCGACGAAGTCACCGCACAACCAACTAGGTCACCGCACAACCGACGAGGTCACCGCACAACCGACCAAGTCACCACACAACCGACGAGGTCACCACGCAATCAACGAGGTCACCGCACAACCAACGAGGTCACCGCACAACCGACGAGGTCACCGCACAACCAACTAGGTCACCGCACAACCGACGAGGTCACCGCACAACCGATGAGGTCACCGCACAACCGACGAGGTCACCGCACATCCGACGAGATCACCGCACAACCAACTAGGTCACCGCACAACCGACGAGGTCACCGCACAACCGACGAGGTCACCGCACAACCGACCAAGTCACCGCGCAACCGACGACGTCACCACGCAACCAACGAGGTCACCGCACAACCGACGAGGTCACCGCACAACCGACGAGGTCATCGCACAACCAACTAGGTCACCGCACAACCGACGAGGCCACCGTACAACCGACGAGGTCACCGCCCAACCAACGAGGTCACCGCACAACCAACGAGGTCACCGCACAACCGACGAGGTCACCGCACAACCAACGAGGTCACCGCACAAACGACGAGGTCACCGCACAAACGACGAGGTCACCACGCAACGGACGAAGTCACTGCACAACAACGAGGTCACCGCACAACCAACTAGGTCACCACGCAACCATCGAGGTCACCGCACAACCAACCAAGTCACCGCACAACCGACGAGGTCACCGCACAACCGACGAGGTCACCACACAACCGAAAGGTCACCGCACAACCGACGAGGTCACCGCCCAACCAACCAAGTCACCGCACAACCGACGAGGTCACCGCACAACCCACGAGGTCACCGCACAACCGACGAGGTCACCGCACAACCCACGAGGTCACCGCACAACCGACCAAGTCACCGCACAACCGACGAGGTCACCGCACAACCGACGAGGTCACCGCACAACCAACGAGGTCACCGCACAACCGACCAAGTCACCGCACGACCGACGAGGTCACCGCACAACCGACTAGGTCACCGCACAACCGACGAGGTCAATGCACAACCGACGAGGTCACCACGCAACTGACGAGGTCACCGCACAACCAACGAGGTCACCACGCAACCAAATAGGTCACCGCACAACCGACGATGTCTCCACGCAACCAACTAGGTCACCGCACAACCGAACAAGTCACCGAACAACCAACGAGGTCACCGCAAAACCGACGAGGTCACCGCACAACCAACGAGGTCACCGCTCAACCGACGAGGTCACCACGCAACCAACTAGGTCACCGCACAACCGACGAGGTCACCGCACAACCAACTAGGTCACCGCACAACCGACGAGGTCACCGCACAACCAACGAGGTCACCGCACAACCGACGAGGTCACCGCACAACCAACTAGGTCACCGCACAACCTACCAAGTCACCGATCAACCAACGAGGTCACCGCACATCCGACGAAGTCAACGCACAAAAACGAGGTCACCACGCAACCAACTAGGTCACCGCACAACCGACGAGGTCACCGCACAACCAACGAGGTCACCGCACAACCGACGAGGTCACCGCACAACCAACCAGGTCACCGCTCAACCGACGAGGTCACCACGCAACCAACTAGGTCACCGCACAACCGACGAGGTCACCGCACAACCAACTAGGTCACCGCACAACCGACGAGGTCACCGCACAACCAACGAGGTCACCGCACAACCGACGAGGTCACCGCACAACCAACTAGGTCACCGCACAACCTACCAAGTCACCGATCAACCAACGAGGTCACCGCACATCCGACGAAGTCAACGCACAAAAACGAGGTCACCACGCAACCAACTAGGTCACCGCACAACCGACGAGGTCACCGCACAACCAACGAGGTCACCACTCAACCGACGAGGTCACCGCACAATCAACCACGTCACCGCTCAACCGATGAGGTCACCACGCAACCAACTAGGTCACCGCACAACCGACGAGGTCACCGCACAATCAACTAGGTCACCGCACAACCAACTAGGTCACCGCACAACCGACTAGGTCACCGCACAACCAACGAGGTCACCGCACAACCGACGAGGTCACCGCACAACCAACTAGGTCACCGCACAACCTACCAATTCACCGATCAACAACGAGGTCACCGCATATCCGACGAGGTCAACGCACAAAAACGAGGTCACCACGCAACCAACTAGGTCACCGCACAACCGACGAGGTCACCGCACAACCAACGAGGTCACCGCTCAACCGACGAGGTCACCGCACAACCAACTAAGTCACCGCACAACCTACCAAGTCACCGATCAACCAACGAGGTCACCGCACATCCGACGAGGTCAACGCACAAAAACGAGGTCACCACGCAACCAACTAGGTCACCGCACAACCGACGAGGTCACCGCACAACCAACGAGGTCACCGCTCAACCGACGAGGTCACCGCACAACCAACCAAGTCACCGCTCAACCGACGAGGTCACCACGCAACCAACTAGGTCACCGCACAACCGACGAGGTCACCGCACAATCAACGAGGTCACCACGCAACCAACCAGGTCACCGCTCAACCTACGAGGTCACCGCACATCCAACGAGGTCACCGCTCAACCGACGAGGTCACCGCACAACCAACCAGGTCACCGCTCAACCTACGAGGTCACCGCACAACCAACGAGGTCACCGCACCACCGACGAGGTCACCGCACAACCTACGAGGTCACCGCACAACCGATTAGGTCACCGCACAACCGACCAAGTCACCGCGCAACCGACCAAGTCACCACGCAACCAACTAGGTCACCGAACAACCAACTAGGTCACCGCACAACCGACTAGGTCACCGCACAACCAACGAGGTCACCGCACAACCAACCAGGTCACCGCACAACTGACGAGGTCACCGCACAACCAACCATGTCACCGCACAACATACTAGGTCACCGCACAACCGACCAAGTCACCGTGCAACCTACGAGGTCACCGCACAACCAACTAGGTCACCGCACAACCGACCAAGTCACCGTGCAACCTACGAGGTCACCGCACAACCAACTAGGTCACCGCACAACCAAACAGGCCACCGCACAACCGACCAAATCACCGCACAACCGACGAGGTCACCACGCAACCAACTAGGTCACCGCACAACCGACTAAGTCACCGCACAACCAACTAGGTCAGCGACAACCGACCAGGTCACCGGACAACCGATCAAGTCACCACGCAACCAACCAGGTCACCGCACAACCAACTAGGTCACCGCACTACCGACCAAGTCACCACGCAACCTACGAGGTCACCGCACAACCAACTAGGTCACCGCACACCGACCAAGTCACCACGCAACCAACCAGGTCACCGCACAACCAACTAGGTCACCGCACAACCGACCAAGTCACCACGCAACCTACGAGGTCACCGCACAACCAACTAGGTCACCGCACAACCAACCAAGTCACCACGCAACCAACCAGGTCACCGCACAACCAACTAGGTCGACGCACAAACGACCAAGTCACCACGCAACCAACCAGGTCACCGCACAACCAACTAGGTCACCGCACACCGACCAAGTCACCGTGCAACCTACGAGGTCACCGCACAACCGACCAGGTAACCGCACAAACGACCAAGTCACCACGCAACCAACGAGGTCACCGCACAACCAACTAGGTCACCACGCAACCAACGAGGTCACCGCACGACCAATGAGGTCACCGCACAACCAACGAGGTCTCCGCACAACCAACGAGGTCACCGCACAACCGACGAGGTCACCGCACAACCGACGAGGTTACCACGCAACCAACCAGGTCACCGCACAGCCGATCCAGTCACCACGCAACCAACTAGGTCACCACGCAACCAACCAGGTCACCGCACAACCGATTATGTCACCGCACAACCGAGCAAGTCACCGCGCAACCGACCAAGTCACCACGCAACCAACCAGGTCACCGCTCAACCTACGAGGTCACCGCACAACCAACGAGGTCACCGCTCAACCAACGAGGTCACCGCAAAACCAACCAGGTCACAGCTCAACCTACGAGGTCACCGCACAACCAACGAGGTCACCGCACAACCGATGGTGCATTCTTGGAATACACGGTACGAGAGATTAAAATTTTGAATGCTTTTGCATGTTCTTTCCTTCCTCTTTGTCAAACACCGACAGTGATCTATTTTCTCTTAGGTGTTCCGGTTGCTTATATCTTTTATGAGTCTGTTCCAGATATATATTCAATGACCCACCTAGCGTCATATAGCAGCGAATATCTGAAGCTCCTCAATTCTTCCTGGTGCCAGAGGAATTCCTTCTCCATCTGGCTACCAGATTTTACTGCCATCGCCAGCTATTATCTCCATGAGCAAGAGAACTACGTCTACTCTTTTACTCACCATGCTGTGCTAGTATCATCGGTTATCAACTCTTTGAAGACCGGCTCAGCAAGAGAAGATCAATTTTTTGTTTTAAAGTTGGCAATGTTTATATGTTCTCCTTTTGTCTCCTACCACCCACTCTTTTTCCCTACCTTGGACCCTCCGTGCTCCGTTGAGCAGGTCTCACTTCTCAGTTGGCAGTTGACTCGGTCAGTTAAAGCTCCTCTCGAGCTAGCCTCCTCAAACCAAGAGTCACACTCTCTTCTACGCCATGTTGGCAAGGTAGTTGTCATCAAAGGAAACTTCGCCTTCAACATGAAATCAAGATAAGTACCATTTTAAAGGTTTTAACCTCAGCTTCATCAATTTTATCTACATGCTTTTATTGATTATTTTATAGACAGCGTGAGATTACTTGTGGGGCGGTAATCATTCTTCGCGGGATTTTCCATGTGGGGCTTTTGTCTAATCAAGCCAATCTTGGTGAAAAGCAGCATTTCTTATACTTGCAAAATGAGAAATCCTCTCACTACGTGGGATATTATCTAATACCCGCTGTCTATAAATTATAAAGCTAGTTCCTCCGCTGGTTTAACTTTGACTCCATTCTTCTATAAAGATCGTTCTGGAACTTTCCAGATCTGGTACTCTATCTGCGAGGCTTGCCGTCAGGTATTTTTCACTCACTTGTGAAAATACTAGTTAAAATGAGGAATCTTCCTTAAATTACTGCAATAGCTAACTTTCGTCCACCGTTGGGATGTTCTATGGCGCATTTAACTGTAATCCACCATTTTCTCCAGCAATAGACTCTCGCCTACCTAGTGCAACCAGTTCTTTCCAGCATTGTAAAAACTTTCTTTCTCATGAACTTTCGAGTTTCTACAGTGAACTTTGCATAAATCTTTACAGACTATAGTGATAATCAGTGCTTGTTCCACTTTTCTACCGCGTCGCGATCGTCCGTTTATATTAAATACGGTCATGAACATTTTTTCCTCCATCCCTATTTCTCTTTCCTAAACCTCTTACTAACAATCTGTAATAAACTTTTAAATTTAGGTCTGTTTCAATAAGGTGTCACTCACGAAGTGCCCTTCCAACTTTGCTAGTTTAACATTAATTAAATTCTGTATAATTACGTGTGTGACACACGATTCAAATTCACATTGTTCCTTTCCTATAATCAGGGAAAACAATTCCTTAAACTCTTGAGCGAGTCATGTTCAGGTTTCACGAAATGGAAACTGTCCCATTTGGCTAGTGATTCCTGCTCAAACTTGGGAAGTCTAGAACCTTCCTTTTAACTTTCTTCAGGTTTCACAGTAAGTGACCTGCCCTCTTTCGTATAATTCCCATATAGTAATTCTGTATAAATATAAGAAGTTGTAGGAACTTCTATCTTATTTTTCATGTTTTTATTATTGTTATTTTCGAAGTTGTCACTTTCTCTAGAACATTCTCTCAAGAATTTCTTAAGGTACACTCTTTGTACACCAATTCACGTTCAAACTTTAATTACTTCATTGTTTATTTGTTTAAATCTTATAAAGATTTTAGAAACATTTAAGGTTTGAAACCTTGTAAATTGTCAATTGCCTGGAGCAAACGTTTAATGTTGAGAGGTCTGCGACCCCATTTGTTAAAAAGTTCAAATGAACTATGTTTGTCAAAATTATATTACATGCTTGTTAATTTCCTCAAATTTCTTTGCATTGTTTAATAAATTAAATATTTGGTTTTGGATTCATCATTTCTCTGATACTACAGTTAGGCAAGATCCTGGCTTTCCTAGCTCTTCCTAGGTTTATGCCCTCGTTCATACTCAATAAAGCTTTTACTATTTGTCTTGCCATTCTATCACCCTTCCCTATAGTAGTCTTATTCGTGCTTGGGAGGAAATACACTAAAGCCTTTCTCTGGCAAACTGCCCAAGTCTTAGCTGCGGTTCCCGTCAGCTTCGACCAAGTTCGTACCTACTTTAGGTATCAAAGAGTTAATTTTCAGTGGCAACTGCATCTAAAGGTATTTAAAGCTAAACTTATTAATTTTGTGGGACTCTCCTCCTATTTTATATCCTTTTTTTTTCAATCCAAAACCTACTTCCTTTTTTTTAATCATCTTCCCTTGGTGGGTGGGTTATTCCTCAGCCAATAAACTACCCAACCGACGAGGTCACCACGCAACCAACCAGATCACCGCTCAATCGACGAGGTCACCACGCAACCAACTAGGCCACCGCACAACCAACGAGGTCACCGCACAACCGACGAGGTCACCACGCAACCGACGAGGTCACCGCACAACCAAAGAGGTCACCGCACAACCAACCAGGTCACCGCACAACCAACGAGGTCACCGCACAACCAACCACGTCACCGCTCAACCGACGAGGTCACCGCACAACCAACGAGGTCACCGCACAACCGACGAGGTCACCGCACAACCAACTAGTTCACCGCACAACCGACGAAGTCACCGCACAAACAACTAGGTCACCGCACAACCGACGAGGTCACCGCACAACCGACCAAGTCACCGCACAACCGACGAGGTCACCACGCAATCAACGAGGTCACCGCACAACCAACGAGGTCACCGCACAACCGACGAGGTCACCGAACAACCAACGAGGTCACCGCACAACCGACGAGGTCACCGCACAACCGACGAGGTCACCGCACAACCGATGAGGTCACCGCACAACCGACGAGGTCACCGCACAACCGACGAGGTCACCGCACAACCAACTAGGTCACCGCACAACCGACGAGGTCACCGCACAACCGACGAGGTCACCAAACAACCGACGATGTCACCACGCAACCAACGAGGTCACCGCACAACCGACGAGGTCACCGCACAACCGACGTGGTCATCGCACAACCAACTAGGTCACCGCACAACCGACGAGGTCACCGAACAACCGACGTGGTCACCGCCCAACCAATGAGGTCACCACACAACAAACGAGGTCACCGGACAACCGACGAGGTCACCGCACAACCAACGAGGTCACCGCACAAACGACGAGGTCACCGCACAAACGACGAGGTCACCGCACAAACGACGAGGTCACCACGCAACGGACGAGGTCACCGCACAACCGACGAGGTCACCGCACAACCAACTAGGTCACCACGCAACCAACGAGGTCACCGCACAACCAACCAAGTCACCGCACAACCGACGAGGTCACCGCACTACCGACGGGGTCACCGCACAACCGACGAGGTCACCGCACAACCAACCAAGTCACCGCACAACCGACGAGGTCACCGCACAACCCACGAGGTCACCACACAACCGACGAGGTCACCGCACAACCCACGAGGTCACCGCCCAACCGACCAAGTCAGCGCACAACCGACGAGGTCACCGCACAACCGACAAGGTCACCGCACAACCTACGAGGTCACCGCAAAACCGACCAAGTCACCGCACGACCGACGAGGTCACCGCACAACCGACGAGGTCACCGCACAACCGACCAAGTCACCGGACAACCAACGAGGTCACCGCACAACCGACAAGGTCACCGCACAACCAACGAGGTCACCGCAAAACCGACCAAGTCACCGCACGACCGACGAGGTCACCGCACAACCGACGAGGTCACCGCACAACCGACCAAGTCACCGCACAACCAACGAGGTCACCGCACAACCGACGAGGTCACCACACAACCGACGAGGTCACCGCACAACCGACGAGGTCACGGCACAACCAACGAGGTCACCGCACAAACGACGAGGTCACCGCACAAACGACGAGGTCACCACGCAACGGACGAGGTCACCGCACAACCGACGAGGTCACCGCACAACCAACTAGTTCACCACGCAACCAACGAGGTCACCGCACAACCAACCAAGTCACCGCACAACCGACGAGGTCACCGCACAACCGACGAGGTCACCGCACAACCGACGAGGTCACCACACAACCGACGAGGGCACCGCACAACCGACGAGGTCACCGCACAACCAACCAAGTCACCGCACAACCGACGAGGTCACCGCACAACCCACGAGGTCACCGCACAACCGACGAGGTCACCGCACAACCCACGAGGTCACCGCACAACCGTCCAAGTCAGCGCACAACCGACGAGGTCATGGCACAACCGACAAGGTCACCGCACAACCAACGAGGTCACCGCAAAACCGACCAAGTCACCGCACGACCGACGAGGTCACCGCACAACCGACGAGGTCACCGCACAACCGACCAAGTCAGCGCACAACCGACGAGGTCACCGCACAACCGACAAGGTCACCGCACAACCAACGTGGTCACCGCAAAACCGACCAAGTCACCGCACGACCGACGAGGTCACCGCACAACCGACGAGGTCACCGCACAACCGACCAAGTCAGCGCACAACCGACGAGGTCACCGCACAACCGACAAGGTCACCGCACAACCAACGAGGTCACCGCAAAACCGACCAAGTCACCGCACGACAGACGAGGTCACCGCACAACCGACGAGGTCACCGCACAACCAACCAAGTCACCGCACAACCAACGAGGTCACCGCACAACCAACGAGGTCACCGCAGATCCTACCAAGTCACCGCACGACCGATGAGGTCACCGCACAACCGACGAGGTCAATGCACAACCGACGAGGTCTCCACGCAACTGACGAGGACACCGCACAACCGACGAGGTCACCACGCAACCGACGAGGTCACCGCACAACCGACCAGGTAACCGCCCAACCAACGAGGTCACCGCACAACCAACGAGGTCACCGCACAACCGACGAGGTCACCGCACAACCAACGAGGTCACCGCACAAACGACGAGGTCACCGCACAAACGACGAGGTCACCACGCAACGGACGAAGTCACCGCACAACCGACGAGGTCACCGCACAACCAACTAGGTCACCACGCAACCATCGAGGTCACCGAACAACCAACCAAGTCACCGCACAACCGACGAAGTCACCGCACAACCGACGAGGTCACCGCACAACCGACGAGGTCACCACACAACCGACGAGGTCACCGCACAACCGACGAGGTCACCGCCCAACCAACCAAGTCAACGCACAACCGACGAGGTCACCGAACAACCCACGAGGTCACCGCACAACCGACGAGGTCACCGCACAACCCACGAGGTCACCGCACAACCGACCAAGTCACCGCACAACCGACGAGGTCACCGCACAACCGACGAGGTCACAGCACAACCAACGAGGTCACCGCACAACCGACCAAGTCACCGCACGACCGACGAGGTCACCGCACAACCGACGAGGTCACCGCACAACCGACGAGGTCACCGCACAACCAACTAGGTCACCGCACAACCGACGAGGTCACCGCACAACCGACGAGGTCACCAAACAACCGACGATGTCACCACGCAACCAACGAGGTCACCGCACAACCGACGAGGTCACCGCACAACCGACGTGGTCATCGCACAACCAACTAGGTCACCGCACAACCGACGAGGTCACCGAACAACCGACGTGGTCACGGCCCAACCAATGAGGTCACCACACAACAAACGAGGTCACCGGACAACCGACGAGGTCACCGCACAACCAACGAGGTCACCGCACAAACGACGAGGTCACCGCACAAACGACGAGGTCACCGCACAAACGACGAGGTCACCACGCAACGGACGAGGTCACCGCACAACCGACGAGGTCACCGCACAACCAACTAGGTCACCACGCAACCAACGAGGTCACCGCACAACCAACCAAGTCACCGCACAACCGACGAGGTCACCGCACTACCGACGGGGTCACCGCACAACCGACGAGGTCACCGCACAACCAACCAAGTCACCGCACAACCGACGAGGTCACCGCACAACCCACGAGGTCACCACACAACCGACGAGGTCACCGCACAACCCACGAGGTCACCGCCCAACCGACCAAGTCAGCGCACAACCGACGAGGTCACCGCACAACCGACAAGGTCACCGCACAACCTACGAGGTCACCGCAAAACCGACCAAGTCACCGCACGACCGACGAGGTCACCGCACAACCGACGAGGTCACCGCACAACCGACCAAGTCACCGGACAACCAACGAGGTCACCGCACAACCGACAAGGTCACCGCACAACCAACGAGGTCACCGCAAAACCGACCAAGTCACCGCACGACCGACGAGGTCACCGCACAACCGACGAGGTCACCGCACAACCGACCAAGTCACCGCACAACCAACGAGGTCACCGCACAACCGACGAGGTCACCACACAACCGACGAGGTCACCGCACAACCGACGAGGTCACGGCACAACCAACGAGGTCACCGCACAAACGACGAGGTCACCGCACAAACGACGAGGTCACCACGCAACGGACGAGGTCACCGCACAACCGACGAGGTCACCGCACAACCAACTAGTTCACCACGCAACCAACGAGGTCACCGCACAACCAACCAAGTCACCGCACAACCGACGAGGTCACCGCACAACCGACGAGGTCACCGCACAACCGACGAGGTCACCACACAACCGACGAGGGCACCGCACAACCGACGAGGTCACCGCACAACCAACCAAGTCACCGCACAACCGACGAGGTCACCGCACAACCCACGAGGTCACCGCACAACCGACGAGGTCACCGCACAACCCACGAGGTCACCGCACAACCGTCCAAGTCAGCGCACAACCGACGAGGTCATGGCACAACCGACAAGGTCACCGCACAACCAACGAGGTCACCGCAAAACCGACCAAGTCACCGCACGACCGACGAGGTCACCGCACAACCGACGAGGTCACCGCACAACCGACCAAGTCAGCGCACAACCGACGAGGTCACCGCACAACCGACAAGGTCACCGCACAACCAACGTGGTCACCGCAAAACCGACCAAGTCACCGCACGACCGACGAGGTCACCGCACAACCGACGAGGTCACCGCACAACCGACCAAGTCAGCGCACAACCGACGAGGTCACCGCACAACCGACAAGGTCACCGCACAACCAACGAGGTCACCGCAAAACCGACCAAGTCACCGCACGACAGACGAGGTCACCGCACAACCGACGAGGTCACCGCACAACCAACCAAGTCACCGCACAACCAACGAGGTCACCGCACAACCAACGAGGTCACCGCAGATCCTACCAAGTCACCGCACGACCGATGAGGTCACCGCACAACCGACGAGGTCAATGCACAACCGACGAGGTCTCCACGCAACTGACGAGGACACCGCACAACCGACGAGGTCACCACGCAACCGACGAGGTCACCGCACAACCGACCAGGTAACCGCCCAACCAACGAGGTCACCGCACAACCAACGAGGTCACCGCACAACCGACGAGGTCACCGCACAACCAACGAGGTCACCGCACAAACGACGAGGTCACCGCACAAACGACGAGGTCACCACGCAACGGACGAAGTCACCGCACAACCGACGAGGTCACCGCACAACCAACTAGGTCACCACGCAACCATCGAGGTCACCGAACAACCAACCAAGTCACCGCACAACCGACGAAGTCACCGCACAACCGACAAGGTCACCGCACAACCGACGAGGTCACCACACAACCGACGAGGTCACCGCACAACCGACGAGGTCACCGCCCAACCAACCAAGTCAACGCACAACCGACGAGGTCACCGAACAACCCACGAGGTCACCGCACAACCGACGAGGTCACCGCACAACCCACGAGGTCACCGCACAACCGACCAAGTCACCGCACAACCGACGAGGTCACCGCACAACCGACGAGGTCACCGCACAACCAACGAGGTCATCGCACAACCGACCAAGTCACCGCACGACCGACGAGGTCACCGCACAACCGACGAGGTCACCGCACAACCGACCAAGTCACCACGCAACCAACGAGTTCACCGCGCAACCTACGAGGTCACCGCACAACTGACGAGGTCACCGCACAACCGACCAGGTCACCGCACAACCGACCAAGGCGCCACGCAACCAACCAGGTCACCGCACCACCAACTAGGTCACCGCACAACCGACCAAGTCACCGTGCAACCTACGAGGTCACCGCACAACCAACTAGGTCACCGCACAACCAACCAAGTCTCCGTGCAACCTACGAGATCACCGCACAACCAACTAGGTCACCGCACAACCAAACAGGCCACCGCACAACCGACCAAGTCACCGCACAACCGACGAGGTCACCACGCAACCAACTAGGTCACCGCACAACCGACCAAGTCACCGCACAACCAACTATGTCACCGACAACCGACCAGGTCACCGCACAACCGATCAAGTCACCACCAAACCAACCAGGTCACCGCACAACCAACTAGGTCACCGCACAACCGACCAAGTCACCACCCAACCTACGAGGTCACCGCACGACCAACTAGGTCACCGCACACCGACCAAGTCACCACGCAACCAACCAGGTCACCGCACAACCAACTTGGTCACCGCACAACCGACTAAGTCACCACGCAACCTACGAGGTCACCGCACAACCAATTAGGTCACCGCACAACCAACCAAGTCACCACGCAACCAACCAGGTCACCGCACAAGCAACTAGGTCACCGCACACCGACCAAGTCACCACGCAACCAACCAGGTCACCGCACAACCAACTAGGTCACCGCACAACCGACCAAGTCACCACGCAACCTACGAGGTCACCGCACAACCAACTAGGTCACCGCACAACCAACCAAGTCACCACGCAACCAACCAGGTCACCGCACAACCAACTAGGTCACCGCACAAGCGACCAAGTCACCACGCAAGTAACTAGGTCACTGCACAACCAACTAGGTCACCGCACACCGATCAAGTCACCGTGCAACCTACGAGGTCACCGCACAACCGACCAGGTAACCGCACAAACGACCAAGTCACCACGCAACCAACGAGGTCACCGCACAACCAACTAGGTCACCACGCAACCAACGAGGTCACCGCACGACCAATGAGGTCACCGCACAACCAACGAGGTCATCGCACAACCAACGAGGTCACCGCACAATCGACGAGGTCACCGCACAACCGACGAGGTCACCACGCAACCAACCAGGTCACCGCACAGCCGACCAAGTCACCACGCAACCGACTAGGTCACCGCACTACCGACCAAGTCACCACGCAACCAACTAGGTCACCACGCAACCAACCAGGTCACCGCCCAACCGACTAGGTCACCGCACAACCGACCAAGTCACCGCGCAACCGAGCAAGTCACCTCGCAACCGACCAAGTCACCGCACAACCGAGCAAGTCACCGCGCAACCGACCAAGTCCCGCACAACCGACCAAGTCACCACGCAACCAACGAGGTCACCGCACAACCAACTAGGTAACCACGCAACCAACGAGGTCACCGCACAACCAACGAGGTCACCGCACAACCAACGAGGTCACCGCACAACCGACGAGATCACCGCACAACCGACGAAGTCTCCACGCAACCAACCAGGTTACCGCACGATCGACCAAGTCACCACGCAACCGACTAGGTCACCGCACAACTGACCAAGTCATCACGCAACCAACTTGGTCACCACGCAACCAACCAGGTCACCGCACAACCGACTAGGTCACCGCACAACCGACCAAGTCACCGCGCAACCGACCAAGTCACCGCGCAACCGACCAAGTCACCACGCAACCAACTAGGTCACCGCACAACCAACTAGGTCACCGCACAACCGACTAGGTCACCGCACAAGAAACGAGGTCACCGCACAACCAACGAGGTCACCGCGCAACCGACGAGGTCACCGCACAACCGATGAGGTCACCGCACAACCGACCAGGTCACCGCACAACCGACCAAGTCACCACGCAACCAACCAGATCACCGCACAACCTACGAGGTCATCGCACAACCGACGAGGTCACCGCACGAACGACGAGGTCACCGCACAACCGACGATGTCACCGCACAACTGACGAGGTCACCGCACAACCGACCAGGTCACCGCACAACCGACCAAGTCACCACGCAACCTACGAGGTCACCGCACAACCTACGAGGTCACCGCACAACCGACGAGGTCACCGCACAACAGACCAGTTCACCGCACAACCGACCAAGGCACCACGCAACCAACCAGGTCACCGCACAACCAACTAGGTCACCGCACAACCGACCAAGTCACCGTGCAAACTACGAAGTCACCGCACAACCAACTAGGTCACCTCACAACCGACCTGTTCACCGCACAACCGACCAAGCCACCACGCAACCAACCAGGTCACCGCACAACCAACCAGGCCACCGCACAACCGACCAAGTCACCGCACAACCGAAGAGGTCACCCCGCAACCAACTAGGTCACCGCACAACCGACCAATTCACCGCACAACCGAGGAGGTCACCGCACAACCAACTAGGTCACCGACAACCGACCAGGTCACCGCACAACCGACCAAGTCACCACGCAACCAACCAGGTCACCGCACAACCAACTAGGTCATCGCACAACCGACCAAGTCACCACGCAACCTACTAGGTCACCGCACACCGACCAAGTCACCGTGCAACCTACGAGGTCACCGCACAAGCGACCAGGTAACCGCACAAACGACCAAGTCACCAAGCAACCAACCAGGTCACCGCACAATCAAATAGGTAACCGCACAACCGACCAACTCACCGTGCAACCTACGAGGTCACCGCACAACCAACCAGGTCACCGCTCAACCGACGAGGTCACCACGCAACCAACTAGGTCATCGCACAACCGACGAGGTCACCGCACAACCAACTAGGTCACCGCACAACCGAAGAGGTCACCGCACAAGCCACGAGGTCACCGGACAACCAACGAGGTCACCGCACAACCAACTAGGTCACCGCACAACCTACCAAGTCACCGTTCAATCAACGAGGTCACCGCACATCCGACGAGGTCAACGCACAAAAACGAGGTCACCCCGCAACCAACAAGTCACCGCACAACCGACGAGGTCACCGCACAACCAACGAGGTCACCGCTCAACCAACGAGGTCACCGCACAACCAATCAGGTCACCGCTCAACCGACGAGGTCACCACGCAACCAACTAGGTCACCGCACAACCGACGAGGTCACCGCACAACCAACGAGGTCACCGCTCAACCAACGAGGTCACCGCACAACCAATCAGGTCACCGCTCAACCGACGAGGTCACCACGCAACCAACTAGGTCACCGCACAACCGACGAGGTCACCGCACAATCAACGAGGTCACCACGCAACCAACCAGGTCACCGCTCAACCTACGAGCTCACCGCACAACCAACGAGGTCATCGCTCAACCGACGAGGTCACCGCACAACCAACCAGGTCACCGCTCAACCTACGAGGTCACCGCACAACCAACGAGGTCACCGCACAACCGACGAGGTCACCACGCAACCAACCAGGTCACCGCTCAATCGACGAGGTCACCACGCAACCAACTAGGTTACCGCACAACCAACGAGGTCACCGCACAACCGACGAGGTCACCACGCAACATACGAGGTCACCGCACAACCAACGAGGTCACCGCACAACCGACGAGGTCACCGCACAACCAACTAGGTCACCGCACAACCAACGAGGTCACCGCACAACCTACGAGGTCACCGCACAACCGACGAGGTCACCGCACAACCGACCAAGTCACCACACAACCGACGAGGTCACCACGCAATTAACGAGGTCACCGCACAACCAACTAGGTCACCGCTCAACCGACGAGGTCACCGCACAACCAACCAGGTCACCGCTCAACCGACGAGGTCACCACGCAACCAACTAGGTCACCGCACAACCGACGAGGTCACCGCACAACCAACTAGGTCACCGCACAACCGACGAGGTCACCGCACAACCGATGAGGTCACCGCACAACCGACGAGGTCACCGCACAACCGACGAGATCACCGCACAACCAACTAGGTCACCGCACAACCGACGAGGTCACCGCACAACCGACGAGGTCACCACACAATCAAATAGGTAACCGCACAACCGACCAACTCACCGTGCAACCTACGAGGTCACCGCACAACCAACTAGGTCACCGCTCAACCGACGAGGTCACCGCACAACCAACCAGGTCACCGCTCAACCGACGAGGTCACCACGCAACCAACTAGGTCACCTCACAACCGACGAGGTCACCGCACAACCAACTAGGTCACCGCACATCCGACGAGGTCACCGCACAAACGACGAGGTCACCGCACAACCGACGAGGTCACCGCACAACCAACGAGGTCATCGCACAACCGACGAGGTCACCGCACAACCGACGAGGTCACCGCACAACCAACGAGGTCATCGCACAACCAACGAGGTCATCGCACAACCAACGAGGTCACCGCACAACCGACGAGGTCACCGCACAACCAACGAGGTCACCGCATAACCGACGAGGTTACCGCACAACCAACGAAGTCACCGCACAACCGACGAGGTCACCGCACAACCGACCAAGTCACCGCGCAACCGACCAAGTCACCACGCAACCAACTAGGTCACCGCACAACCAACTAGGTCACCGCACAACCAACTAGGTCACCGCACAACCGACGAGGTCACCGCACAACCAACTAGATCACCGCACAACCGACGAGGTCACCACGCAACCGACGAGGTCACCGCACAACCAACGAGGTCACCGCACAACCAACGAGGTCACCGCACAACCGACGAGGTTACCGCACAACCAACGAGGTCACCGCGCAACCAACGAGGTTACCGCACAACAAACGAGGTCACCGCACAACAAACGAGGTCACCGCACAACAAACGAGGTAACCGCACAACCTACCAAGTCACCGTTCAACCAACGAGGTCACCGCACAACAAACGAGGTCACCGCACAACCACCGAGGTCACCGCACAACAAACGAGGTCACCGCACAACAAACGAGGTCACCGCACAACAAACGAGGTCACCGCACAACCAACGAGGTCACCGCACAACAAACGAGGTCACCGCACAACAAACGAGGTCACCGTTCAACCAACGAGGTCACCGCACAACAAACGAGGTCACCGCGCAACCAACGAGGTCACCGCACAACAAACGAGGTCACCGCACAACCAACGAGGTCACCGCACAACAAACGAGGTCACCGCACAACAAACGAGGTCACCGCACAACCAACGAGGTCACCGCACAACAAACGAGGTCACCGCACAACAAACGAGGTCACCGCACAACAAACGAAGTCACCGCACAACAAACGAGGTAACCGCACAACCGACCAACTCACCATGCAACCTACGAGGTCACCGCTCAACCAACGAGGTCACCGCTCAACCGACGAGGTCACCGCACAACCAACCAGGTCACCGCTCAACCGACGAGGTCACCACGCAACCAACTAGGTCACCGCACAACCGACGAGGTCACCGCACAACCAACTAGGTCACCGTACAACCGACGAGGTCACCGCACAACCAACGAGGTCACCGGACAACCAACGAGGTCACCGCACAACCAACTAGGTCACCGCACAACCTACCAAGTCACCGTTCAACCAACGAGGTCACCGCACATCCTACGAGGTCAACGCACAAAAACGAGGTCACCACGCAACCAACAAGTCACCGCACAACAAACGAGGTCACCGCACAACCAACGAGGTCACCGCACAACAAACGAGGTCACCGCACAACAAACGAGGTCACCGCACAACAAACGAGGTCACCGCACAACAAACGAGGTCACCGCACAACAAACGAGGTAACCGCACAACCGACCAACTCACCGTGCAACATACGAGGTCACCGCACAACCAACGAGGTCACCGCTCAACCGACGAGGTCACCGCACAAACAACCAGGTCACCGCTCAACCGACGAGGTCACCACGCAACCAACTAGGTCACCGCACAACCGACGAGGTCACCGCACAACCAACTAGGTCACCGCACAAACGACGAGGTCACCGCACAACCAACGAGTTCACCGGACAACCAACGAGGTCACCGCACAACCAACTAGGTCATCGCACAACCTACCAAGTCACCGTTCAACCAACGAGGTCACCGCACATCCTACGAGGTCAACGCACAAAAACGAGGTCACCACGCAACCAACAAGTCACCGCACAACCGACGAGGTCACCGCACAACCAACGAGGTCACCGCTCAACCGACGAGGTCAACACGCAACCAACTAGGTCACTGCACAACCGACGAGGTCACCGCACAATCAACGAGGTCACCACGCAACCAACCAGGTCACCGCTCAACCTACGAGGTCACCGCACAACCAACGAGGTCACCGCTCAACCGACGAGGTCACCGCACAACCAACGAGGTCACCGCACATCCGACGAGGTCAACGCACAAAAACAAGGTCACCACGCAACCAACAAGTCACCGCACAACCGACGAGGTCACCGCACAACCAACCAGGTCACCGCTCAACCGACGAGATCACCACGCAACCAACTAGGTCACCGCACAACCGACGAAGTCACCGCACAACCAACTAGGTCACCGCACAACCGACGAGGTCACCGCACAACCGACCAAGTCACCACACAACCGACGAGGTCACCACGCAATCAACGAGGTCACCGCACAACCAACGAGGTCACCGCACAACCGACGAGGTCACCGCACAACCAACTAGGTCACCGCACAACCGACGAGGTCACCGCACAACCGATGAGGTCACCGCACAACCGACGAGGTCACCGCACATCCGACGAGATCACCGCACAACCAACTAGGTCACCGTACAACCGACGAGGTCACCGCACAACCGACGAGGTCACCGCACAACCGACCAAGTCACCGCGCAACCGACGACGTCACCACGCAACCAACGAGGTCACCGCACAACCGACGAGGTCACCGCACAACCGACGAGGTCATCGCACAACCAACTAGGTCACCGCACAACCGACGAGGTCACCGTACAACCGACGAGGTCACCGCCTAACCAACGAGGTCACCGCACAACCAACGAGGTCACCGCACAACCGACGAGGTCACCGCACAACCAACGAGGTCACCGCACAAACGACGAGGTCACCGCACAAACGACGAGGTCACCACGCAACGGACGAAGTCACCGCACAACCGACGAGGTCACCGCACAACCAACTATGTCACCACGCAACCATCGAGGTCACCGCACAAGCAACCAAGTCACCGCACAACCGACGAGGTCACCGCACAACCGACGAGGTCACCGCACAACCGACGAGGTCACCACACAACCGACGAGGTCACCGCACAACCGACGAGGTCACCGCCGAACCAACCAAGTCACCGCACAACCGACGAGGTCACCGCACAACCCACGAGGTCACCGCACAACCGACGAAGTCACCGCACAACCCACGAGGTCACCGCACAACCGACCAAGTCACCGCACAACCGACGAGGTCACCGCACAACCGACGAGGTCACCGCACAACCAACGAGGTCACCGCACAACCGACCAAGTCACCGCACGACCGACGAGGTCACCGCACAACCGACGAGGTCACCGCACAACCGATGAGGTCAATGCACAACCGACGAGGTCACCACGCAACTGACGAGGTCACCGCACAACCGACGAGGTCACCACGCAACCGAGTAGGTCACCCTACAACCGACGATGTCTCCACGCAACCAACTAGGTCACCGCACAACCGACCAAGTCACCGAACAACCAACGAGGTCACCGCAAAACCGACGAGGTCACCGCACAACCAACGAGGTCACCGCACAACCGACGAGGTAACCGCACAACCAACCAGGTCACCGCTCAACCGACGAGGTCACCACGCAACCAACTAGGTCACCGCACAACCGACGAGGTCACCGCACAACCAACTAGGTCACCGCACAACCGACGAGGTCACCGCACAACCAACGAGGTCACCGCACAACTGACGAGGTCACCGCACAACCAACTAGGTCACCGCACAACCTACCAAGTCACCGATCAACCAACGAGGTCACCGCACATCCGACGAAGTCAACGCACAAAAACGAGGTCACCACGCAACCAACTAGGTCACCGCACAACCGACGAGGTCACCGCACAACCAACGAGGTCACCACTCAACCGACGAGGTCACCGCACAACCAACCACGTCACCGCTCAACCGATGAGGTCACCACGCAACCAACTAGGTCACCGCACAACCGACGAGGTCACCGCACAATCAACTAGGTCACCGCACAACCAACTAGGTCACCGCACAACCGACTAGGTCACCGCACAACCAACGAGGTCACCGCACAACCGACGAGGTCACCGCACAACCAACTAGGTCACCGCACAACCTACCAAGTCACCGATCAACAAACGAGGTCACCGCATATCCGACGAGGTCAACGCACAAAAACGAGGTCACCACGCAACCAACTAGGTCACCGCACAACCGACGAGGTCACCGCACAACCAACGAGGTCACCGCTCAACCGACGAGGTCACCGCACAACCAACTAAGTCACCGCACAACCTACCAAGTCACCGATCAACCAACGAGGTCACCGCACATCCGACGAGGTCAACGCACAAAAACGAGGTCACCACGCAACCAACTAGGTCACCGCACAACCGACGAGGTCACCGCACAACCAACGAGGTCACCGCTCAACCGACGAGGTCACCGCACAACCAACCAGGTCACCGCTCAACCGACGAGGTCACCACGCAACCAACTAGGTCACCGCACAACCGACGAGGTCACCGCACAATCAACGAGGTCACCACGCAACCAACCAGGTCACCGCTCAACCGACGAGGTCACCGCACAACCAACCAGGTCACCGCTCAACCTACGAGGTCACCGCACAACCAACGAGGTCACCGCACCACCGACGAGGTCACCGCACAACCAACCAGGTGACCGCTCAACCTACGAGGTCACCGCACAACCGATTAGGTCACCGCACAACCGGCCAAGTCACCGCGCAACCGACCAAGTCACCACGCAACCAACTAGGTCACCGAACAACCAACTAGGTCACCGCACAACCGACTAGGTCACCGCACAACCAACGAGGTCACCGCACAACCAACGAGGTCACCGCACAACTGACGAGGCCACCGCACAACCGACCAAATCACCGCACAACCGACGAGGTCACCACGCAACCAACTAGGTCACCGCACAACCGACTAAGTCACCGCACAACCAACTAGGTCAGCGACAACCGACCAGGTCACCGGACAACCGATCAAGTCACCACGCAACCAACCAGGTCACCGCACAACCAACTAGGTCACCGCACAACCGACCAAGTCACCACGCAACCTACGAGGTCACCGCACAACCAACTAGGTCACCGCACACCGACCAAGTCACCACGCAACCAACCAGGTCACCGCACAACCAACTAGGTCACCGCACAACCGACTAAGTTACCACGCAACCTACGAGGTCACCGCACAACCAACTAGGTCACCGCACAACCAACCAAGTAATCACGCAACCAACCAGGTCACCGCACAACCAACTAGGTCACCGCACACCGACCAAGTCACCACGCAACCAACCAGGTCACCGCACAACCAACTAGGTCACCGCACAACCGACCAAGTCACCACGCAACCTACGAGGTCACCGCACAACCAACTAGGTCACCGCACAACCAACCAAGTCACCACGCAACCAACCAGGTCACCGCACAACCAACTAGGTCGACGCACAAACGACCAAGTCACCACGCAACCAACCAGGTCACCGCACAACCAACTAGGTCACCGCACACCGACCAAGTCACCGTGCAACCTACGAGGTCACCGCACAACCGGCCAGGTAACCGCACAAACGACCAAGTCACCACGCAACCAACGAGGTCACCGCACAACCAACTAGGTCACCACGCAACCAACGAGGTCACCGCACGACCAATGAGGTCACCGCACAACCAACGAGGTCTCCGCACAACCAACGAGGTCACCGCACAACCGACGAGGTCACCGCACAACCGACGAGGTTACCACGCAACCAACCAGGTCACCGCACAGCCGATCCAGTCACCACGCAACCAACTAGGTCACCACGCAACCAACCAGGTCACCGCACAACCGATTAGGTCTCCGCACAACCGAGCAAGTCACCGCGCAACCGACCAAGTCACCACGCAACCAACCAGGTCACCGCTCAACCTACGAGGTCACCGCACAACCAACGAGGTCACCGCTCAACCGACGAGGTCACCGCACAACCAACCAGGTCACAGCTCAACCTACGAGGTCACCGCACAACCAACGAGGTCACCGCACAACCGATGGTGCATTCTTGGAATACACGGTACGAGAGATTAAAATTTTGAATGCTTTTGCATGTTCTTTCCTTCCTCTTTGTCAAACACCGACAGTGATCTATTTTCTCTTAGGTGTTCCGGTTGCTTATATCTTTTATGAGTCTGTTCCAGATATATATTCAATGACCCACCTAGCGTCATATAGCAGCGAATATCTGAAGCTCCTCAATTCTTCCTGGTGCAAGAGGAATTCCTTCTCCATCTGGCTACCAGATTTTACTGCCATCGCCAGCTATTATCTCCATGAGCAAGAGAACTACGTCTACTCTTTTACTCACCATGCTGTGCTAGTATCATCTGTTATCAACTCTTTGAAGACCGGCTCAGCAAGAGATCAATTTTTTGTTATAACATTGGCAATGTTTATATGTTCTCCTTTTGTTTCCTACCCCCCACTCTTTTCCCTTCCTTGGACCCTCCGTGCTCCGTTGAGCAGGTCTCACTTCTCAGTTGGCAGTTGACTCGATCAGTTAAAGCTCCTCTCGAGCTAGCCTCCTCAAACCAAGAGTCACACTCTCTTCTACGCCATGTTGGCAAGGTAGTTGTCATCAAAGGAAACTTCGCCTTCAACATGAAATCAAGATAAGTACCATTTTAAAGGTTTTAAACTCAGCTTCATCAATTTTATCTACATGCTTTTATTGATTATTTTATAGACAGCGTGAGATTACTTGTGGGGCGGTAATCATTCTTCGCGGGATTTTCCATGTGGGGCTTTTGTCTAATCAAGCCAATCTTGGTGAAAAGCTGCATTTCTTATACTTGCAAAATGAGAAATCCTCTCACTACGTGGGATATTATCTAATACCCGCTGTCTATAAATTATAAAGCTAGTTCCTCCGCTGGTTTAACTTTGACTCCATTCTTCTATAAAGATCGTTCTGGAACTTTCCAGATCTGGTACTCTATCTGCGAGGCTTGCCGTCAGGTATTTTTCACTCATTTGTGAAAATACTAGTTAAAATGAGGAATCTTCCTTAAATTACTGCAATAGCTAACTTTCGTCCACCGTTGGGATGTTCTATGGCGCATTTAACTGTAATCCACCATTTTCTCCAGCAATAGACTCTCGCCTACCTAGTGCAACCAGTTCTTTCCAGCATTGTAAAAACTTTCTTTCTCATGAACTTTCGAGTTTCTACAGTGAACTTTGCATACATCTTTACAGACTATAGTGATAATCAGTGCTTGTTCCACTTTTCTACCGCGTCGCGATCGTCCGTTTATATTAAATACGGTCATGAACATTTTTTCCTCCATCCCTATTTCTCTTTCCTAAACCTCTTACTAACAATCTGTAATAAACTTTTAAATTTAGGTCTGTTTCAATAAGGTGTCACTCACGAAGTGCCCTTCCAACTTTGCTAGTTTAACATTAATTAAATTCTGTATAATTACGTGTGTGACACACGATTCAAATTCACATTGTTCCTTTCCTATAATCAGGGAAAACAATTCCTTAAACTCTTGAGCGAGTCATGTTCAGGTTTCACGAAATGGAAACTGTCCCATTTGGCTAGTGATTCCTACTCAAACTTGGGAAGTCTAGAACCTTCCTTTTAACTTTCTTCAGGTTTCACAGTAAGTGACCTGCCCTCTTTCGTATAATTCCCATATAGTAATTCTGTATAAATATAAGAAGTTGTAGGAACTTTTATCTTATTTTTCATGTTTTTATTATTGTTATTTTCGAAGTTGTCACTTTCTCTAGAACATTCTCTCAAGAATTTCTTAAGGTACACTCTTTGTACACCAATTCACGTTCAAACTTTAATTACTTCATTGTTTATTTGTTTAAATCTTATAAAGATTTTAGAAACATTTAAGGTTTGAAACCTTGTAAATTGTCAATTGCCTGGAGCAAACGTTTAATGTTGAGAGGTCTGCGACCCCATTTGTTAAAAAGTTCAAATGAACTAAGTTTGTCAAAATTATATTACATGCTTGTTAATTTCCTCAAACTTCTTTGCATTGTTTAATAAATTAAATATTTGGTTTTGGATTCATCATTTCTCTGATACTACAGTTAGGCAAGATCCTGGCTTTCCTAGCTCTTCCTAGGTTTATGCCCTCGTTCATACTCAATAAAGCTTTTACTATTTGTCTTGCCATTCTATCACCCTTCCCTATAGTAGTCTTATTCGTGCTTGGGAGGAAATACACTAAAGCCTTTCTCTGGCAAACTGCCCAAGTCTTAGCTGCGGTTCCCGTCAGCTTCGACCAAGTTCGTACCTACTTTAGGTATCAAAGAGTTAATTTTCAGTGGCAACTGCATCTAAAGGTATTTAAAGCTAAACTTATTAATTTTGTGGGACTCTCCTCCTATTTTATATCCTTTTTTTTCAATCCAAAACCTACTTCCTTTTTTTTTAATCATCTTCCCTTGGTGGGTGGGTTATTCCTCAGCCAATAAACTACCCAACCGACGAGGTCACCACGCAACCAACCAGATCACCGCTCAATCGACGAGGTCACCACGCAACCAACTAGGTCACCGCACAACCAACGAGGTCACCGCACAACCGACGAGGTCACCACGCAACCGACGAGGTCACCGCACAACCAAAGAGGTCACCGCACAACCAACCAGGTCACCGCACAACCAACGAGGTCACCGCACAACCAACCACGTCACCGCTCAACCGACGAGGTCACCGCACAACCAACGAGGTCACCGCACAACCGACGAGGTCACCGCACAACCAACTAGTTCACCGCACAACCGACGAAGTCACCGCACAAACAACTAGGTCACCGCACAACCGACGAGGTCACCGCACAACCGACCAAGTCACCGCACAACCGACGAGGTCACCACGCAATCAACGAGGTCACCGCACAACCAACGAGGTCACCGCACAACCGACCAGGTCACCGAACAACCAACTAGGTCACCGCACAACCGACGAGGTCACCGCACAACCGACGAGGTCACCGCACAACCGATGAGGTCACCGCACAACCGACGAGGTCACCGCACAACCGACGAGGTCACCGCACAACCGACGAGGTCACCGCACAACCAACTAGGTCACCGCACAACCGACGAGGTCACCGCACAACCGACGAGGTCACCAAACAACCGACGATGTCACCACGCAACCAACGAGGTCACCGCACAACCGACGAGGTCACCGCACAACCGACGAGGTCATCGCACAACCAACTAGGTCACCGCACAACCGACGAGGTCACCGAACAACCGACGAGGTCACCGCCCAACCAACGAGGTCACCGCACAACAAACGAGGTCACCGGACAACCGACGAGGTCACCGCACAACCAACGAGGTCACCGCACAAACGACGAGGTCACCGCACAAACGACGAGGTCACCACGCAACGGACGAGGTCACCGCACAACCGACGAGGTCACCGCACAACCAACTAGGTCACCACGCAACCAACGAGGTCACCGCACAACCAACCAAGTCACCGCACAACCGACGAGGTCACCGCACAACCGACGAGGTCACCGCACAACCGACGAGGTCACCGCACAACCAACCAAGTCACCGCACAACCGACGAGGTCACCGCACAACCCACGTGGTCACCACACAACCGACGAGGTCACCGCACAACTCACGAGGTCACCGCACAACCGACCAAGTCAGCGCACAACCGACGAGGTCACCGCACAACCGACAAGGTCACCGCACAACCAACGAGGTCACCGCAAAACCGACCAAGTCACCGCACGACCGACGAGGTCACCGCACAACCGACGAGGTCACCGCACAACCGACCAAGTCACCGCACAACCAACGAGGTCACCGCACAACCGACAAGGTCACCGCACAACCAACGAGGTCACCGAAAAACCGACCAAGTCACCGCACGACCGACGAGGTCACCGCACAACCGACGAGGTCACCGCACAACCGACCAAGTCACCGCACAACCAACGAGGTCACCGCAAAACCGACGAGGTCACCACACAACCGACGAGGTCACCGCACAACCGACGAGGTCACCGCACAACCAACGAGGTCACCGCACAAACGACGAGGTCACCGCACAAACGACGAGGTCACCACGCAACGGACGAGGTCACCGCACAACCGACGAGGTCACCGCACAACCAACTAGTTCACCACGCAACCAACGAGGTCACCGCACAACCAACCAAGTCACCGCACAACCGACGAGGTCACCGCACAACCGACGAGGTCACCGCACAACCGACGAGGTCACCACGCAACCGACGAGGTCACCGCACAACCCACGAGGTCACCGCACATCCGACGAGGTCACCGCACAACCCACGAGGTCACCGCACAACCGTCCAAGTCAGCGCACAACCGACGAGGTCACCGCACAACCGACAAGGTCACCGCACAACCAACGAGGTCACCGCAAAACCGACCAAGTCACCGCACGACCGACGAGGTCACCGCACAACCGACGAGGTCACCGCACAACCGACCAAGTCAGCGCACAACCGACGAGGTCACCGCACAACCGACAAGGTCACCGCACAACCAACGTGGTCACCGCAAAACCGACCAAGTCACCGCACGACCGACGAGGTCACCGCACAACCGACGAGGTCACCGCACAACCGACCAAGTCAGCGCACAACCGACGAGGTCACCGCACAACCGACAAGGTCACCGCACAACCAACGAGGTCACCGCAAAACCGACCAAGTCACCGCACGACCGACGAGGTCACCGCACAACCGACGAGGTCACCGCACAACCAACCAAGTCACCGCACAACCAACGAGGTCACCGCACAACCAATGAGGTCACCGCAGAACCTACCAAGTCACCGCACGACCGAAGAGGTCACCGCACAACCGACGAGGTCAATGCACAACCGACGAGGTCTCCACGCAACTGACGAGGACACCGCACAACCGACGAGGTCACCACGCAACCGACGAGGTCACCGCACAACCGACCAAGTCACCGCACAACCGACGAGGTCACCGCACAACCGACGAGGTCTCCGCACAACCGACGAGGTCACCGCACAACCGACCAAGTCACCGCACAACCAACGAGGTCACCGCACAACCGACGAGGTCACCGCACAACCGACGAGGTCACCGCACAACCAACGAGGTCACCGCACAACCAACGAGGTCACCGCACAACCGACGAGGTCACCGCTCAACCTACCAAGTCACCCCACAACCAACGATTTCACCGCACAACCGACGAGGTCACCACGCAACTACGAGGTCACCGCACAACCAACGATATCACCGCTCAACCGACGAGGTCACCACGCAACCGACGAAGTCACCGCACAACCGACGAGGTCACCACGCAACCAACGAGGTCACCGATCAACCGACGAGGTCACCACGCAAACAACGAGGTCACCGCTCAACCGACGAGGTCACCACGCAACCAACGAGGTCACCGCACAACCTTCCAAGTCACCGCACAACCAACGAGGTTACCGCACAACCGACGAGGTCACCACGCAACCAACGTGGTCACCGCACAACCTACCAAGTCCTTGCACAACCGACGAGGTCACCGCACAACTGACGAGGTCACCACCCAACCAACTAGGTCACCGCACAACCGACGAGGTCACCGCACAACCAACGAGGTCACCGCAAAACTGACGAGGGCACCGCACACCCGACGAGGTCACCAAGCAACCAACGAGGTCACCGCACAACCGACGATGTCTCCGCACAACCGACGAGGTCACCGCACAACCAACGAGGTCACCGCACAACCGACGAGGTCACCACGCAACCGACGAGGTCACCACGCAACCAACGATGTCACCGCACAACCGACGAGGTCACCACGCAACCAACGAGGTCACCACGCAACCAACGAGGTCACCGCACAACCGACGAGGTCACCGCACAAGCGACGAGGTCACCGCCCAACCAACGAGGTCACCGCATAACCAACGAGGTCACAGCACAACCGACGAGGTCACCGCACAACCAACGAGGTCACCGCACAGACGACGAGGTCACCGCACAAACGACGAGGTCACCACGCAACGGACGAAGTCACCGCACAACCGACGAGGTCACCGCACAACCAACTAGGTCACCACGCAACCGACGAGGACACCGCACAACCAACTAGGTCACCACGCAACCAACGAGGTCACCGCACAACCAACCAAGTCACCGCACAACCGACGAGGTCACCGCACAACCGACGAGGTCACCGCACAACCGACGAGGACACCACACAACCGACGTGGTCACCGCACAACCGGCGAGGTCACCGCACAACCAACCAAGTCACCGCACAACCGACGAGGTCACCGCACAACCCACGGGGTCACCGCACAACCGACCAAATCACCGCACAACCGACGAGGTCACCGCAAAACCAACGAGGTCACCGCACAACCGACGAGGTCACCGCACAACCAACTAGTTCACCGCACAACCGACGAAGTCACCGCACAAACAACTAGGTCACCGCACAACCGACGAGGTCACCGCACAACCGACCAAGTCACCGCACAACCGACGAGGTCACCACGCAATCAACGAGGTCACCGGACAACCAACGAGGTCACCGCACAACCGACCAGGTCACCGAACAACCAACTAGGTCACCGCACAACCGACGAGGTCACCGCACAACCGACGAGGTCACCGCACAACCGATGAGGTCACCGCACAACCGACGAGGTCACCGCACAACCGACGAGGTCACCGCACAACCGACGAGGTCACCGCACAACCAACTAGGTCACCGCACAACCGACGAGGTCACCGCACAACCGACGAGGTCACCAAACAACCGACGATGTCACCACGCAACCAACGAGGTCACCGCACAACCGACGAGGTCACCGCACAACCGACGAGGTCATCGCACAACCAACTAGGTCACCGCACAACCGACGAGGTCACCGAACAACCGACGAGGTCACCGCCCAACCAACGAGGTCACCGCACAACAAACGAGGTCACCGGACAACCGACGAGGTCACCGCACAACCAACGAGGTCACCGCACAAACGACGAGGTCACCGCACAAACGACGAGGTCACCACGCAACGGACGAGGTCACCGCACAACCGACGAGGTCACCGCACAACCAACTAGGTCACCACGCAACCAACGAGGTCACCGCACAACCAACCAAGTCACCGCACAACCGACGAGGTCACCGCACAACCGACGAGGTCACCGCACAACCAACCAAGTCACCGCACAACCGACGAGGTCACCGCACAACCCACGTGGTCACCACACAACCGACGAGGTCACCGCACAACTCACGAGGTCACCGCACAACCGACCAAGTCAGCGCACAACCGACGAGGTCACCGCACAACCGACAAGGTCACCGCACAACCAACGAGGTCACCGCAAAACCGACCAAGTCACCGCACGACCGACGAGGTCACCGCACAACCGACGAGGTCACCGCACAACCGACCAAGTCACCGCACAACCAACGAGGTCACCGCACAACCGACAAGGTCACCGCACAACCAACGAGGTCACCGCAAAACCGACCAAGTCACCGCACGACCGACGAGGTCACCGCACAACCGACGAGGTCACCGCACAACCGACCAAGTCACCGCACAACCAACGAGGTCACCGCACAACCGACGAGGTCACCACACAACCGACGAGGTCACCGCACAACCGACGAGGTCACCGCACAACCAACGAGGTCACCGCACAAACGACGAGGTCACCGCACAAACGACGAGGTCACCACGCAACGGACGAGGTCACCGCACAACCGACGAGGTCACCGCACAACCAACTAGTTCACCACGCAACCAACGAGGTCACCGCACAACCAACCAAGTCACCGCACAACCGACGAGGTCACCGCACAACCGACGAGGTCACCGCACAACCGACGAGGTCACCGCACAACCCACGAGGTCACCGCACAACCGACGAGGTCACCGCACAACCCACGAGGTCACCGCACAACCGTCCAAGTCAGCGCACAACCGACGAGGTCACCGCACAACCGACAAGGTCACCGCACAACCAACGAAGTCACCGCAAAACCGACCAAGTCACCGCACGACCGACGAGGTCACCGCACAACCGACGAGGTCACCGCACAACCGACCAAGTCAGCGCACAACCGACGAGGTCACCGCACAACCGACAAGGTCACCGCACAACCAACGTGGTCACCGCAAAACCGACCAAGTCACCGCACGACCGACGAGGTCACCGCACAACCGACGAGGTCACCGCACAACCGACCAAGTCAGCGCACAACCGACGAGGTCACCGCACAACCGACAAGGTCACCGCACAACCAACGAGGTCACCGCAAAACCGACCAAGTCACCGCACGACCGACGAGGTCACCGCACAACCGACGAGGTCACCGCACAACCAACCAAGTCACCGCACAACCAACGAGGTCACCGCACAACCAACGAGGTCACCGCAGAACCTACCAAGTCACCGCACGACCGAAGAGGTCACCGCACAACCGACGAGGTCAATGCACAACCGACGAGGTCTCCACGCAACTGACGAGGACACCGCACAACCAACGAGGTCACCACGCAACCGACGAGGTCACCGCACAACCGACCAAGTCACCGCACAACCGACGAGGTCACCGCACAACCGACGAGGTCACCGCACAACCGACGAGGTCACCGCACAACCAACGAGGTCACCGCACAACCAACGAGGTCACCGCACAACCGACGAGGTCACCGCTCAACCTACCAAGTCACCGCACAACCAACGAGGTCACCGCACAACCGACGAGGTCACCACGCAACTACCAGGTCACCGCACAACCAACGATATCACCGCTCAACCGACGAGGTCACCACGCAACCGACGAAGTCACCGCACAACCGACGAGGTCACCACGCAACCAACGAGGTCACCGATCAACCGACGAGGTCACCACGCAAACAACGAGGTCACCGCTCAACCGACGAGGTCACCACGCAACCAACGAGGTCACCGCACAACCTTCCAAGTCACCGCACAACCAACGAGGTTACCGCACAACCGACGAGGTCACCACGCAACCAACGTGGTCACCGCACAACCTACCAAGTCACTGCACAACCGACGAGGTCACCGCACAACTGACGAGGTCACCACCCAACCAACTAGGTCACCGCACAACCGACGAGGTCACCGCACAACCAACGAGGTCACCGCAAAACTGACGAGGGCACCGCACACCCGACGAGGTCACCAAGCAACCAACGAGGTCACCGCACAACCGACGATGTCTCCGCACAACCGACGAGGTCACCGCACAATCAACGAGGTCACCGCACAACCGACGAGGTCACCACGCAACCGACGAGGTCACCACGCAACCAACGATGTCACCGCACAACCGACGAGGTCACCACGCAACCAACGAGGTCACCACGCAACCAACGAGGTCACCGCACAACCGACGAGGTCAACGCACAAGCGACGAGGTCACCGCCCAACCAACGAGGTCACCGCACAACCAACGAGGTCACAGCACAACCGACGAGGTCACCACACAACCAACGAGGTCACCGCACAGACGACGAGGTCACCGCACAAACGACGAGGTAACCACGCAACGGACGAAGTCACCGCACAACCGACGAGGTCACCGCACAACCAACTAGGTCACCACGCAACCGACGAGGACACCGCACAACCAACTAGGTCACCACGCAACCAACGAGGTCACCGCACAACCAACCAAGTCACCGCACAACCGACGAGGTCACCGCACAACCGACGAGGTCACCGCACAACCGACGAGGACACCACACAACCGACGTGGTCACCGCACAACCGGCGAGGTCACCGCAAAACCAACCAAGTCACCGCACAACCGACGAGGTCACCGCACAACCCACGGGGTCACCGCACAACCGACCAAGTCACCGCACAACCGACGAGGTCACCGCACAACCGACGAGGTCACCGCACAACCAACGAGGTCACCGCACAACCGACCAAGTTACCGCACGACCGACGTGGTCACCGCACAACCGACGAGGTCACCGCACAACCAACCAAGTCACCGCACAACCAACGAGGTCACCGCACAACCAACGAGGTCACCGCACAAACTACCAAGTCACCGCGCGACCGACGAGGTCACCACGCAACTGACGAGGTCACCGCACAACCGACGAGGTCACCACGCAACCGACGAGGTCACCGCACAACCGACCAAGTCACCGCACAACCGACGAGGTCTCCGCACAACCGACGAGGTCACCGCACAACCGACCAAGTCACCGCACAACCAACGAGGTCACCGCACAACCGACGAGGTCACCGCACAACCGACGAGGTCACCGCACAACCAACGAGGTCACCGCACAACCGACGAGGTCACCACGCAACCGACGAGGTCACCGCACAACCGACCAAGTCACCGCACAACCGACGAGGTCTCCGCACAACCGACGAGGTCACCGCACAACCGACCAAGTCACCGCACAACCAACGAGGTCACCGCACAACCGACGAGGTCACCGCACAACCGACGAGGTCACCGCACAACCAACGAGGTCACCGCACAACCGACGAGGTCACCACGCAACCGACGAGGTCACCGGTCAACCTACCAAGTCACCGCACAACCAACGAGGTCACCGCACAACCGACGAGGTCACCACGCAACCAACGAGGTCACCGATCAACCGACGAGGTCACCACGCAAACAACGAGGTCATCGCTCAACCGATGAGGTCACCACGCAACCAACGAGGTCACCGCACAACCTACCAAGTCACCGCACAACCAACGAGGTCACCGCACAACCGACGAGGTCACCACGCAACCAACGTGGTCAACGCACAACCTACCAAGTCACCGCACAACCGACGAGGTCACCGCACAACTGACGAGGTCACCACCCAACCAACTAGGTCACCGCACAACCGACGAGGTCACCGCACAACCAACGAGGTCACCGCAAAACCGACGAGGTCACCGCACAACCGACGAGGTCACCACGCAACCTACGTGGTCACCGCACAACCGACGAGGTCTCCGCACAACCGACGAGGTCACCGCACAACCAACGAGGTCACCGCACAACCCTCGAGGTCACCACGCAACCGACGAGGTCACCACGCAACCAACGAGGTCACCGCACAACCGACGAGGTCACCACGCAACCAACGAGGTCACCGCACAACCGACGAGGTCACCACGCAACCAACGAAGTCACCGCACAACCGACGAAGTCACCACGCATCCAACGAGGTCACCGCACAACCTACCAAGTCACCGCACAACCGACGAGGTCACCGCACATCCGACGAGGTCACCGCACAACCGACGAGGTCACCACCCAACTAACTAGGTCACCGCACAACCGACGAGGTCACCGCACAACCGACGAGGTCACCGCACAAACGACGAGGTCACCGCACAACCTACCAAGTCACCGCACAACCAACGAGGTCACCGCACAACCGACGAGGTCACCGCACAACCTACCAAGTCAACGCACAATCAACGAGGTCACCGCACAACCGACGAGGTCAGCACCCAACCAACTAGGTCACCGCACAACCGACGAGGTCACCACGCAACCAACTAGGTCACCGCACAACCAACGAAGTCACTGCACAACCGACGAGGTCAACACGCAACCGACGAGGTCACCGCACAACCAACGAGGTCACCGCACAACCAACCAGGTCACCGCACAACCAACGAGGTCACTGCACAACCAACCACGTCACCGCTCACCCGACGAGGTCACCGCACAACCAACGAAGTCACCGCACAACCGACGAGGTCACCGCACAACCAACTAGGTCACCGCACAACCGACGAAGTCACCGCACAACCAAATAGGTCACCGCACAACCGACGAGGTCACCGCACAACCGACGAGGTCACCGTACAACCAATGAGGTCACCGCACAACCGACGAGGTCACCGCACAGCCGACGAGGTCACCGCACAACCAACTAGGTCACCGCACAACCGACGAGGTCACCGCACAACCAACTAGGTCACCGCCCAACCGACGAGGTCACCGCGCAACCGACCAAGTCACTGCACAACCGACGAGGTCACCACGCAAACAACGAGGTCACCGCTCAACCGACGAGGTCGTCACGCAACCAACGAGGTCACCGCACAACCTTCCAAGTCACCACACAACCAACGAGGTTACCGCACAACCGACGAGGTCACCACGCAACCAACGTGGTCACCGCACAACCTACCAAGTCACCGCACAACCGACGAGGTCACCGCACAACTGACGAGGTCACCACCCAACCAACTAGGTCACCGCACAACCGACGAGGTCACCGCACAACCAACGAGGTCACCGCAAAACAGACGAGGGCACCGCACACCCGACGAGGTCACCAAGCAACCAACGAGGTCACCGCACAACCGACGATGTCTCCGCACAACCAACTAGGTCACCGTACAACCTACCAAGTCACCGCACAACCGACGAGGTCTCCGCACAACCGACGAGGTCACCGCACAACCGACCAAGTCACCGCACAACCAACGAGGTCACCGCACAACCGACGAGGTCACCGCACAACCGACGAGGTCACCGCACAACCAACGAGGTCACCGCACAACCAACGAGGTCACCGTACAACCGATGAGGTCACCGCACAACCGACGAGGTCACCGCACAGCCGACGAGGTCACCGCACAACCAACTAGGTCACCGCACAACCGACGAGGTCTCCACGCAACCAACTAGGTCACCGTACAACCTACCAAGTCACCGCACAACCAACGAGGTCACCGCACAACCGACGAGGTCACCGCACAACCAACGAAGTCACCACGCAACAAAATAGGTCACCGCACAACCGACGAGGTCACCGCACAATCAACGAGGTCACCACGCAACCAACCAAGTCACCGCTCAACCTACGAGGTCACCGCACAACCAACGAGGTCACTGCTAAACCGACGAGGTCACCGCACAACCAACTAGGTCACCGCTCAACCTACGAGGTCACCGCACAACCAACGAGGTCACCGCTCAACAGACGAGGTCACCGCACAACCAACCAGGTCCCCGCTCAACCGACGAGGTCACCACGCAACCAACTAGGTCTCCGCACAACCGACGAGGTCACCGCACAACCAACTAGGTCACCGCACAACCAACGAGGTCACCGCACAACCAACGAGGTCACCACGCAACCAACGAGGTCACCGCACAACCGACGAGGTCACCGCACAACCAACGAGGTCACCGCTCAACCGACGAGGTCACCGCACAACCAACCAGGTCACCGCACAACCAACCAGGTCACCGCTCAACCGACGAGGTCACCACGCAACCAACTAGGTCACCGCACAACCGACGAGGTCACCGCACAACCAACTAGGTAACCGCACAAACGACCAAGTTACCACGCAACCAACCAGGTCACCGCACAACCAACTAGGACACCGCACAACCGACCAACTCACCGCACAACCGACGAGGTCACCGCACAACCAACGAAGTCACCACGCAACAAAATAGGTCACCGCACAACCGACGAGGTCACCACGCAACCAACCAGGTCACCGCTCAATCGAAGAGGTCACCACTCAACCAACTAGGTCACCGCACAACCAACGAGGTCACCGCACAACCAACGAGGTCACCACACAACCAACTAGGTCACCGCACTACCGACGAGGTCACCGCACAACCAACGAGGTCACCGCTCAACCGACGAGGTCACCGCACAACCAACCAAGTAACCGCTCAACCGACGAGGTCACCACGCAACCAACTAGGTCACCGCACAACCGACGAGGTCACCGCACAACCAACTAGGTCACCGCACAACCGACGAGGTCACCGCACAACCAACGAGGTCACCGGACAACCGACGAGGTCACCGCACAACCAACTAGGTCACCGCACAACCTAACAAGTCACCGATCAACCAACGAGGTCACCACGCAACCAACGAGGTCACCGCGCAACCTACGAGGTCACCGTACAACTGACGAGGTCACCGCACAACCGACCAGGTCACCGCACTACCGACCAAGGCACCACGCAACCAACCAGGTCACCGCACAACCAACTAGGTCACCGCACAACCGACCAAGTCACCGTGCAACCTACGAGGTCACCGCACAACCAACTAGGTCACCGCACAACCGACCAAGTCACCGTGCAACCTACGAGGTCACCGCACAACCAACTAGGTCACCGCACAACCAAACAGGCCACCGCACAACCGACCAAGTCACCGCACAACCGACGAGGTCACCACGCAACCAACTAGGTCACCGCACAACCGACCAAGTCACCGCACAACCAACTAGGTCACCGACAACCGACCAGGTCACCGCACAACCGATCAAGTCACTACGCAACCAACCAGGTCACCGCACAACCAACTAGGTCACCGCACAACCGACCAAGTCACCACGCAACCTACGAGGTCACCGCACAACCAACTAGGTCACCGTACACCGACCAAGTCACCACGCAACCAACCAGGTCACCGCACAACCAACTAGGTCACCGCACAACCGACTAAGTCACCACGCAACCTACGAGGTCACCGCACAACCAACTAGGTCACCGCACAACCAGCGAGGTCACCGCACAACCAACGAGCTCACCGCACAACCGACGATGTCCCCGCACAACCGACGAGGTCACCGCACAACCGACCAGGTCACCGCACAACCGACCAAGTCACCACGCAACGAACGAGGTCACCGCACAACCTACGAGGTCACCACACAACCGACGAGGTCACCGACCAACCGGCCAGGTCACCGCACAACCGACCAAGGCACCACGCAACCTACCAGGTCACCGCACAACCAACTAGGTCACCGCACAACCGACCTAGTCACCGTGCAACCTACGAAGTCACCGCACAACCAACTAGGTCACCGCACAACCGTCTAGGTCACCGCACAACCGACCAAGTCACCACGCAACCAACCAGGTCACCGCACAACCAACCAGGCCACCGCACAACCGACCAAGTCACCGCACAACCGACGAGGTCACCACGCAACCAACTAGGTCACCGCACAACCGACCAAGTCACCGCACAACCGAGGAGGTCACCGCACAACCAACTAGGTCACCGACAACCGACCAGGTCACCGCACAACCGACCAAGTCACCACGCAACCAACCAGGTCACCGCACAACCAACTAGGTCACCGCACAACCGACCAAGTCACCACGCAACCTACTAGGTCACCGCACACCGACCAAGTCACCGTCCAACCTACGAGGTCACCGCACAACCGACCAAGTAACCGCACAAGCGAACAAGTCACCAAGCAACCAACCAGGTCACCGCACAACCAAATAGGTCACCGCACAACCGACCAACTCACCATGCAACCTACGAGGTCACCGCACAACCAACTAGGTCACCGCACAACCGACCAGGTCACCGCACAACCGACCAAGTCACCACGCAACCAACCAGGTCACCACACAACCAACGAGGTCACCACGCAACCAACTAGTCACCGCACAACCATCGAGGTCACCGCTCAACCAACGAGGTCACCGCACAACCGACGAGGTCACCGCACAACCAACTAGGTCACCGCACAAACTACCAAGTCACCAATCAACCAACGAGGTCACCGCACAACCGACGAGGTCAACGCACAACCAACGAGGTCACCACGCAACCAACTAGGTCACCGCACAACCGACGAGGTCACTGCACAACCATTGAGGTCACCGCTCAACCGACGAGGTCACCGCACAACCAACCAGGCCACCGCACAACCGACCAAGTCACCGCACAACCGACGAGGTCACCACGCAACCAACTAGGTCACCGCACAACCGACCAAGTCACCGCACAACCGAGGAGGTCACCGCACAACCAACTAGGTCACCGACAACCGACCAGGTCACCGCTCAACCGACGAGGTCACCACGCAACCAACTAGGTCACCGCACAACCGACGAGGTCACCGCACAAACAACGAGGTCACCACGCAACCAACCAGGTCACCGCTCAACCTACGAGGTCACCGAACAACCATCGAGGTCACCGCTCAACCGACGAGGTCACCGCAAAACCAACCAGGTCACCGCTCTACCTACGAGGTCACCGCACAACCAACGAGGTCACCCCGCAATCGACGAGGTCACCACGCAACCAACCAGGTCACCGCTCAATCGACGAAGTCACCACGCAACCAACTAAATCACCGCACATCCAACGAGGTCACCGCACAACCGAAGAGGTCACCACGCAACCGACGAGGTCACCGCACAACCAACGAGGTCACCGCACAACCAACCAGGTCACCGCACAACCAACGAGGTCACCGCACAACCAACCAGGTCACCGCTCAACCGACGAGGTCACCGCACAACCAACGAGGTCACCGCACAACCGACGAGGTCACCGCACAACCAACTAGGTCACCGCACAACCGACGAGGTCACCACACAACCAACTAGGTCACCGCACAACCGACGAGGTCACCGCACAACCAACTAGTTCACCGCACAACCGACGAGGTCACCGCACAACCAACTAGGTCACCGCACAACCGACGAGGTCACCGAACAACCGACGAGGTCACCGCACAACCGACCATCTCACCGCACAACCGACGAGGTCACCACGCAACCAACGAGGTCACCGCACAATCAACGAGGTCACCGCACAACCTACGAGGTCACCGCACAACCAACCAGGTCACCGCACAACCAACGAGGTCACCGCACAACCAACCAGGTCACCGCTCAACCGACGAGGTCACCGCACAACCAACTAGGTAACGGCACAACCGACGATGTCACCGCACAACCAACTAGGTCACCGCACAACCGACGAGGTCACCGCACAACCAACTAGGTCACCGCACAACCGGCGAGGTCACCGCACAACACACTAGGTCACCGCACAACCGACGAGGTCACCGCACAACCGACGAGGTCACCGCACAACCGACCATGTCACCGCACAACCGACGAGGTCACCACGCAACCAACGAGGTCACCGTACAATCAACGAGGTCACCGCACAACCGACGAGGTCACCGAACAACCAACTAGGTCACCGCACAACCGACGAGGTCACCACACAACCGACGAGGTCACCGCACAACCGACGAGGTCACCGCACAACAAACTAGGTCACCGCACAACCGACGAGGTCACCGCACAACCGACGAGGTCACCGCACAACCGACGAGGACACCGCACAACCGACCAAGTCACCGCGCAACCGACGACGTCACCACGCAACCAACGAGGTCACCGCACAACCGACGAGGTCACCGCACAATTGACGAGGTCACCGAACAACCAAACAGGCCACCGCACAACCGACCAAATCACCGCACAACCGACCAAGTCACCACGCAACCTACGAGGTCACCGCACAACCAACTAGGTCACCGCACAACCAACCAAGTCACCACGCAACCAACCAGGTCACCGCACAACCAACTAGGTCACCGCACCATCGACCAAGTCACCACGCAACCAACCAGGTCACCGCACACCGACCAAGTCCCCGTGCAACCTACGAGGTCACCGCACAACCGACCAGGTAACCGCACAAACGACCAAGTTACCACGCAACCAACCAGGTCACCGCACAACCAACTAGGACACCGACCAACTCACCGTGCAACCTACGAGGTCACCGCATAACCAACTAGGTCACCGCACAACCGACCAGGTCACCGCACAACCGACCATGTCACCACGCAACCAACCAGGTCACCGCACAACCAACGAGGTCACCGCACAAACTACGAGGTCACCGCACAACCAAGGAGGTCACCGCACAACCGACGAGGTCTCCACGCAACCAACTAGGTCACCGTACAACCTACCAAGTCACCGCACAACCAACGAGGTCACCGCACAACCGACGAGGTCACCGCACAACCAACGAGGTCACCACGCATCCAAATAGGTCACCGCACAACCGACGAGGTCACCCCACAATCAATGAGGTCACCACGCAACCAACCAGGTCACCGCTCAACCTACGAGGTCACCGCACAACCAACTAGGTCAAAGCTCAACCTACGAGGTCACCGCACAACCAACGAGGTCACCGCACAACCGACGAGGTCACCACGCAACCAACCAGGTCACCGCTCAACCTACGAGGTCACCGCACAACCTACGAGGTCACCGCACAACCAACGAGGTCACTGCTCAACCGACGAGGTCACCGCACAACCAACCAGGTCACCGTTCAACCGACGAGGTCACCACGCAACCAACTAGGTCACCGCACAACCGACGAGGTCACCGCTCAACCAACTAAGTCACCGCACAACCGACGAGGTCACCGCACAACCAACGAGGTCACCGGACAACCGACGAGGTCACCGCACAACCAACTAGGTCACCGCACAACCTACCAAGTCACCGATCAACCAACGAGGTCACCACGCTACCAACGAGGTCACCGCGCAACCTACGAGGTCACCGCACAACTGACGAGGTCACCGCACAACCGACCAGGTCACCGCACTACCGACCAAGGCACCACGCAACCAACCAGGTCACCGCACAACCAACTAGGTCACCGCACAACCGACCAAGTCACCGTGCAACCTACGAGGTCACCGCACAACCAACTAGGTCACCGCACAACCGACCAAGTCACCGTGCAACCTACGAGGTCTCCGCACAACCAACTAGGTCACCGCACATCCGACCAAGTCACCGTGCAACCTATGAGGTCACCGCACAACCAACTAAGTCACCGAACAACCGACCAAGTCACCGCACAACCGAAGAGGTCACCACGCAACCAACTAGGTCACCGCACAACCGACCAAGTCACCGCACAACCAACTAGGTCACCGACAACCGACCCGGTCACCGCACAACCGGTCAAGTCACCACGCAACCAACCAGGTCACCGCACAACCAACTAGGTCACCGCACAACCGACCAAGTCACCACGCAACCTACGAGGTCACCGCACAACCAACTAGGTCACCGCACACCGACCAAGTCACCAAGAAACCAACCAGGTCACCGCACAACCAACTAGGTCACCGCACAACCGACTTAGTCACATGGCAACCTACGAGGTCACCCCACAACCAACTAGGTCACCGCACAACCAACCAAGTCACCACGCAACCAACCAGGTCACCGCACAGCCAACTAGGTCACCGCACACCGACCAAGTCACCGCTCAACCTACGAGGTCACCACGCAACCAACCAGGTCACCGCTCAACCTACGAGGTCACCGCACAACCGACGAGGTCACCGCACAACCAACCAAGTCACCACGCAACCAACGAGGTCACCGCACAACCAACGAGGTCACCGCACAACCGACCAAGTCACCGCTCAACCGACGAGGTCGACGCACAACCGACGAGGTCACCGCACAACCGACGAGGTCACCGCACAACCGACCAAGTCACCGCACGACCGACGAGGTCACCGCACAACCGACGAGGTCACCGCACAACCGACCAAGTCACTGCACGACCGACGAGGTCACCGCACAACCGACGAGGTCACCGCGCAACCGACCAAGTCACCGCACAACCAACGAGGTCACCGCACAACCAACGAGGTTACCGCACGACCTACCAAGTCACCGCACAACCGACGAGGTCACCGCACAACCGACGAGGTCACCGCACAACCGACGAGGTCACCACGCAACTGACGAGGTCACCGCACACCGACGAGGTCACCACGCAACCGACGAGGTCATCGCACAACCGACCAAGTCACCACGCAACCAACCATGTCACCGCACAACCAACTAGGTCACCGCACAACCGACCAAGTCACCGTGCAACCTACGAAGTCACCGCACAACCAACTAGGTCACCGCACAACCAACGAGGTCACCGCACAACCAACGAGCTCACCGCACAACCGACGATGTCCCCGCACAACCGACGAGGTCACCGCACAACCGACCAGGTCACCGCACAACCGACCAAGTCACCACGCAACCAACGAGGTCACCGCTCAACCGACGAGGTCACCGCACAACCAACCAGGTCACCGCTCAACCGACGAGGTCACCACGCAACCAACTAGGTCACCGCACAACCGACGAGGTCACCGCACAACCAACTAGGTCACCGCACAACCGACGAGGTCACCGCACAACCAACGAGGTCACCGGACAACCGACGAGGTCACCGCACAACCAACTGGGTCACCGCACAACCAACTATGTCACCGCACAACCACCTAAGTCACTGCGCAAACGACGACGTCACCACGCAACCAACGAGGTCACCGCACAACCGACGAGGTCACCGCACAATCGACGAGGTCACCGCACAACCCAACAGGCCACCGCACAACCGACCAAGTCACCGCACAACCGACCAAATCACCACGCAACCTACGAGGTCACCGCACAACCAACTAGGTCACCGCACAACCAACCAAGTCACCACGCAACCAACCAGGTCACCGCACAACCAACTAGGTCACCGCACAAACGACCAAGTCACCACGCAACCAACCAGGTCACCGCACAACCAACTAGGTCACCGCACACCGACCAAGTCACCGTGCAACCTACGAGGTCACCGCACAACCGACCAGGTAACCGCACAAACGACCAAGTTACCACGCAACCAACCAGGTCACCGCACAACCAACTAGGACAGCGCACAACCGACCAACTCACCGTGCAACCTACGAGGTCACCGCATAACCAACTAGGTCACCGCACAACCGACCAGGGCACCACACAACCGACCAAGTCACCACGCAACCAACCAGGTCACCGCACAACCAACGAGGTCACCGCACAAACTACGAGGTCACCGCACAACCAAAGAGGTCACCGCACAACCGACGAGGTCTCCACGCAACCAACTAGGTCACCGTACAACCTACCAAGTCACCGCACAACCAACGAGGTCACCGCACAACCGACGAGGTCACCGCACAACCAACGAAGTCACCACGCAACAAAATAGGTCACCGCACAGCCGACGAGGTCACCGCACAATCAACGAGGTCACCACGCAACCAACCAGGTCACCGCTCAACCTACGAGGTCACCGCACAACCAACGAGGTCACTGCTGAACCGACGAGGTCACCGCACAACCAACTAGGTCACCGCTCAACCTACGAGGTCACCGCACAACCAACGAGGTCACCGCACAACCGACGAGGTCACCACGCAACCAACCAGGTCACCGCTCAATCGACGAGGTCACCACGCAACCAACTAGGTCACCGCACAACCAACGAGGTCACCGCACAACCAACGAGGTCACCACGCAACCAACTAGGTCACCGCACTACCGACGAGGTCACCGCACAACCAACGAGGTCACCGCTCAACCGACGAGGTCACCGCACAACCAACCAGGTCATCGCCAACCGACGAGGTCACCGCACAACCAACTAGGTCACCGCTCAACCTACGAGGTCACCGCACAACCAACGAGGTCACCGGACAACCGACGAGGTCACCGCACAACCAACTAGGTCACCGCACAACCTACCAAGTCACCGATCAACCAACGAGGTCACCACGCAACCAACGAGGTCACCGCGCAACCTACGAGGTCACCGTACAACTGACGAGGTCACCGCACAACCGACCAGGTCACCGCACTACCGACCAAGGCACCACGCAACCAACCAGGTCACCGCACAACCAACTAGGTCACCGCACAACCGACCAAGTCACCGTGCAACCTACGAGGTCACCGCACAATTAACTAGGTCACCGCACAACCGACCAAGTCACCGTGCAACCTACGAGGTCACCGCACAACCAACTAGGTCACCGCACAACCAAACAGGCCACCGCACAACCGACCAAGTCACCGCACAACCGACGAGGTCACCACGCAACCAACTAGGTCACCGCACAACCGACCAAGTCACCGCACAACCAACTAGGTCACCGACAACCGACCAGGTCACCGCACAACCGATCAAGTCACTACGCAACCAACCAGGTCACCGCACAACCAACTAGGTCACCGCACAACCGACCAAGTCACCACGCAACCTACGAGGTCACCGCACAACCAACTAGGTCACCGTACACCGACCAAGTCACCACGCAACCAACCAGGTCACCGCACAACCAACTAGGTCACCGCACAACCGACTAAGTCAGCACGCAACCTACGAGGTCACCGCACAACCAACTAGGTCACCGCACAACCAACCAAGTCACCACGCAACCAACCAGGTCACCGCACAACCAACTAGGTCACCGCACACCGACCAAGTCACCACGCAACCAGCCAGGTCACCGCACAACCAACTAGGTCACCGCCCAACCGACCAAGTCACCGCACAACCAACGAGGTCACCGCACAACCAACGAAGTCACCGCACAACCGACGAGGTCACCGCACAACCAACGAGGTCACCGCACAAACGACGAGGTCACCGCACAAACGACGAGGTCACCACGCAACCGACGAGGTCACCGCACAACCGACGAGGTCACCGCACAACCAACTAGGTCACCACGCAACCAACGAGGTCACCGCACAACCAACCAAGTCACCGCACAACCGACGAGGTCACCGCACAACCGACAAGGTCACCGCACAACTGAGGAGGTCACCACAAAACCGACGAGTTCACCGCACAACCGACGAGGTCACCGCACAACCAACCAAGTCACTGCACAACCGACGAGGTCACCGCACAACCCACGAGGTCACCGCACAACCGACGAGGTAACCGCACAACCCACGAGGTCACCGCACAACCGACCAAGTCACCGCTCAACCGACGAGGTCGCCGCACAACCGACGAGGTCACCGCACAACCGACGAGGTCACCGCAGAACCGACCAAGTCACCGCACGACCGACGAGGTCACCGCACAACCGACGAGGTCACCGCACAACCGACCATGTCACCGCACAACCAGCGAGGTCACCGCACAACCAACGAGGTCACCGCACAACCTACCAGGTTACCGCACGACCGACGAGGTCACCGCACAACCGACGAGGTCACCGCACAACCGACGAGGTCACCACGCAACTGACGAGGTCACCGCACACCGACGAGGTCACCACGCAACCGACGAGATCATCGCACAACCGACCAAGTCACCACGCAACCAACCAGGTCACCGCACAACCGACTAGGTCACCGCACAACCGACGAGGTCACCGACCAACCGACCAGGTCACCGCACAACCGACCAAGGCACCACGCAACCAACCAGGTCACCGCACAACCAACTAGGTCACCGCACAACCGACCAAGTCACCGCTCTACCTACGAGGTCACCGCACAACCAACGAGGTCACCCCGCAATCGACGAGGTCACCACGCAACCAACCAGGTCACCGCTCAATCGACGAAGTCACCACGCAACCAACTAAATCACCGCACATCCAACGAGGTCACCGCACAACCGACGAGGTCACCACGCAACGGACGAGGTCACCGCACAACCAACGAGGTCACCGCACAACCAACCAGGTCACCGCACAACCAACGAGGTCACCGCACAACCAACCAGGTCACCGCTCAACCGACGAGGTCACCGCACAACCAACGAGGTCACCGCACAACCGACGAGGTCACCGCACAACCAACTAGGTCACCGCACAACCGACGAGGTCACCGCACAACCAACTAGGTCACCGCACAACCGACGAGGTCACCGCACAACCAACTAGTTCACCGCACAACCGACGAGGTCACCGCACAACCAACTAGGTCACCGCACAACCGACGAGGTCACCGAACAACCGACGAGGTCACCGCACAACCGACCATCTCACCGCACAACCGACGAGGTCACCACGCAACCAACGAGGTCACCGCACAATCAACGAGGTCACCGCACAACCGACGAGGTCACCGCACAACCAACCAGGTCACCGCACAACCAACGAGGTCACCGCACAACCAACCAGGTCACCGCTCAACCGACGAGGTCACCGCACAACCAACTAGGTCACGGCACAACCGACGAGGTCACCGCACAACCAACTAGGTCACCGCACAACCGACGAGGTCACCGCACAACCAACTAGGTCACCGCACAACCGGCGAGGTCACCGCACAACACACTAGGTCACCGCACAACCGACGAGGTCACCGCACAACCGACGAGGTCACCGCACAACCGACCATGTCACCGCACAACCGACGAGGTCACCACGCAACCAACGAGGTCACCGTACAATCAACGAGGTCACCGCACAACCGACGAGGTCACCGCACAACCAACTAGGTCACCGCACAACCGACGAGGTCACCGCACAACCGACGAGGTCACCGCACAACCGACGAGGTCACCGCACAACAAACTAGGTCACCGCACAACCGACGAGGTCACCGCACAACCGACGAGGTCACCGCACAACCGACGAGGACACCGCACAACCGACCAAGTCACCGCGCAACCGACGACGTCACCACGCAACCAACGAGGTCACCGCACAACCGACGAGGTCACCGCACAATTGACGAGGTCACCGCACAACCAAACAGGCCACCGCACAACCGACCAAGTCACCGCACAACCGACCAAGTCACCACGCAACCTACGAGGTCACCGCACAACCAACTAGGTCACCGCACAACCAACCAAGTCACCACGCAACCAACCAGGTCACCGCACAACCAACTAGGTCACCGCACCATCGACCAAGTCACCACGCAACCAACCAGGTCACCGCACACCGACCAAGTCCCCGTGCAACCTACGAGGTCACCGCACAACCGACCAGGTAACCGCACAAACGACCAAGTTACCACGCAACCAACCAGGTAACCGCACAACCAACTAGGACACCGACCAACTCACCGTGCAACCTACGAGGTCACCGCATAACCAACTAATTCACCGCACAACCGACCAGGTCACCGCACAACCGACCATGTCACCACGCAACCAACCAGGTCACCGCACAACCAACGAGGTCACCGCACAAACTACGAGGTCACCGCACAACCAAGGAGGTCACCGCACAACCGACGAGGTCTCCACGCAACCAACTAGGTCACCGTACAACCTACCAAGTCACCGCACAACCAACGAGGTCACCGCACAACCGACGAGGTCACCGCACAACCAACGAGGTCACCACGCATCCAAATAGGTCACCGCACTACCGACGAGGTCACCGCACAATCAATGAGGTCACCACGCAACCAACCAGGTCACCGCTCAACCTACGAGGTCACCGCACAACCTACGAGGTCACCGCACAACCAACGAGGTCACTGCTCAACCGACGAGGTCACCGCACAACCAACTAGGTCACCGCTCAACCTACGAGGTCACCGCACAACCAACGAGGTCACCGCACAACCGACGAGGTCACCACGCAACCAACCAGGTCACCGCTCAACGTACGAGGTCACCGCACAACCTACGAGGTCACCGCACAACCAACGAGGTCACTGCTCAACCGACGAGGTCACCGCACAACCGACGAGGTCACCACGCAACCAACTAGGTCACCGCACAACCGACGAGGTCACCGTACAACCAACTAGGTCACCGCACAACCGACGAGGTCACCGCACAACCAACGAGGTCACCGGACAACCGACGAGGTCACCGCACAACCAACTAGGTCACCGCACAACCTACCAAGTCACCGATCAACCAACGAGGTCACCACGCTACCAACGAGGTCACCGCGCAACCTACGAGGTCACCGCACAACTGACGAGGTCACCGCACAACCGACCAGGTCACCGCACTACCGACCAAGGCACCACGCAAACAACCAGGTCACCGCACAACCAACTAGGTCACCGGACAACCTACCAAGTCACCGTGCAACCTACGAGGTCACCGCACAACCAACTAGGTCACCGCACAACCGACCAAGTCACCGTGCAACCTACGAGGTCTCCGCACAACCAACTAGGTCACCGCACAACCGACCAAGTCACCGTGCAACCTACGAGGTCACCGCACAACCAACTAGGTCACCGAACAACCGACCAAGTCACCGCACAACCGACGAGGTCACCACGCAACCAACTAGGTCACCGCACAACCGACCAAGTCACCGCACAACCGACCAAGTCACCGTGCAACCTACGAGGTCACCGCACAACCAACTAGGTCACCGAACAACCGACCAAGTCACCGCACAACCTACGAGGTCACCGCACAACCAACTAGGTCACCGCACACCGACCAAGTCACCAAGAAACCAACCAGGTCACCGCACAACCAACTAGGTCACCGCACAACCGACTTAGTCACCAGGCAACCTACGAGGTCACCCCACAACCAACTAGGTCACCGCACAACCAACCAAGTCACCACGCAACCAACCAGGTCACCGCACAGCCAACTAGGTCACCGCACACCGACCAAGTCACCGCTCAACCTACGAGGTCACCACGCAACCAACCAGGTCACCGCTCAACCTACGAGGTCACCGCACAACCGACGAGGTCACCGCACAACCAACCAAGTCACCACGCAACCAACGAGGTCACCGCACAACCAACGAGGTCACCGCACAACCGACCAAGTCACCGCTCAACCGACGAGGTCGACGCACAACCGACGAGGTCACCGCACAACCGACGAGGTCACCGCACAACCGACCAAGTCATCGCACGACCGACGAGGTCACCGCACAACCGAAGAGGTCACCGCACAACCGACCAAGTCACCGCACGACCGACGAGGTCACCGCACAACCGACGAGGTCACCGCACAACCGACCAAGTCACCGCACAACCAACAGATCACCGCACAACCAACGAGGTTACCGCACAACCTACCAAGTCACCGCACAACCGACGAGGTCACCGCACAACCGACGAGGTCACCACGCAACTGACGAGGTCACCGCACACCGACGAGGTCACCACGCAACCGACGAGGTCATCGCACAACCGACCAAGTCACCACGCAACCAACCATGTCACCGCACAACCAACTAGGTCACCGCACAACCGAACAAGTCACCGTGCAACCTACGAAGTCGCCGCACAACCAACTAGGTCACCGCACAACCAACGAGGTCACCGCACAACCAACGAGCTCACCGCACAACCGACGATGTCCCCGCACAACCGACGAGGTCACCGCACAACCGACCAGGTCACCGCACAACCGACCAAGTCACCACGCAACCAACGAGGTCACCGCTCAACCGACGAGGTCACCGCACAACCAACCAGGTCACCGCTCAACCGACGAGGTCACCACGCAACCAACTAGGTCACCGCACAACCGACGAGGTCACCGCACAACCAACTAGGTCACCGCACAACCGACGAGGTCACCGCACAACCAACGAGGTCACCGGACAACCGACGAGGTCACCGCACAACCAACTGGGTCACCGCACAACCAACTATGTCACCGCACAACCACCTAAGTCACTGCGCAAACGACGACGTCACCATGCAACCAACGAGGTCACCGCACAACCGACGAGGTCACCGCACAATCGACGAGGTCACCGCACAACCAAACAGGCCACCGCACAACCGACCAAGTCACCGCACAACCGACCAAATCACCACGCAACCTACGAGGTCACCGCACAACCAACTAGGTCACCGCACAACCAACCAAGTCACCACGCAACCAACAAGGTCACCGCACAACCAACTAGGTCACCGCACAAACGACCAAGTCACCACGCAACCAACCAGGTCACCGCACAACCAACTAGGTCACCGCACACCGACCAAGTCACCGTGCAACCTACGAGGTCACCGCACAACCGACCAGGTAACCGCACAAACGACCAAGTTACCACGCAACCATCCAGGTCACCGCACAACCAACTAGGACACCGCACAACCGACCAACTCACCGTGCAACCTACGAGGTCACCGCATAACCAACTAGGTCACCGCACAACCGACCAGGGCACCACACAACCGACCAAGTCACCACGCAACCAACCAGGTCACCGCACAACCAACGAGGTCACCGCACAAACTACGAGGTCACCGCACAACCAAAGAGGTCACCGCACAACCGACGAGGTCTCCACGCAACCAACTAGGTCACCGTACAACCTACCAAGTCACCGCACAACCAACGAGGTCACCGCACAACCGACGAGGTCACCGCACAACCAACGAAGTCACCACGCAACAAAATAGGTCACCGCACAACCGACGAGGTCACCGCACAATCAACGAGGTCACCACGCAACCAACCAGGTCACCGCTCAACCTACGAGGTCACCGCACAACCAACGAGGTCACTGCTCAACCGACGAGGTCACCGCACAACCAACAAGGTCACCGCTCAACCTACGAGGTCACCGCACAACCAACGAGGTCACCGCACAACCGACGAGGTCACCACGCAACCAACCAGGTCACCGCTCAATCGACCAGGTCACCACGCAACCAACTAGGTCACCGCACAACCAACGAGGTCACCGCACAACCAACGAGGTCACCACGCAACCAACTAGGTCACCGCACTACCGACGAGGTCACCGCAAACCAACGAGGTCACCGCTCAACCGACGAGGTCACCGCACAACCAACCAGGTCATCGCTCAACCGACGAGGTCACCACGCAACCAACTAGGTCACCGCACAACCGACGAGGTCACCGCACAACCAACTAGGTCACCGCACAACCGACGAGGTCACCGCACAACAAACGAGGTCACCGGACAACCGACGAGGTCACCGCACAACCAACTAGGTCACCGCACAACCTACCAAGTCACCGATCAACCAACGAGGTCACCACGCAACCAACGAGGTCACCGCGCAACCTACGATGTCACCGTACAACTGACGAGGTCACCGCACAACCGACCAGGTCACCGCACTACCGACCAAGGCACCACGCAACCAACCAGGTCACCGCACAACCAACTAGGTCACCGCACAACCGACCAAGTCACCGTGCAACCTACGAGGTCACCGCACAACCAACTAGGTCACCGCACAACCGACCAAGTCACCGTGCAACCTACGAGGTCACCGCACAACCAACTAGGTCACCGCACAACCAAACAGGCCACCGCACAACCGACCAAGTCACCGCACAACCGACGAGGTCACCACGCAACCAACTAGGTCACCGCACAACCGACCAAGTCACCGCACAACCAACTAGGTCACCGACAACCGACCAGGTCACCGCACAACCGATCAAGTCACTACGCAACCAACCAGGTCACCGCACAACCAACTAGGTCACCGCACAAACGACCAAGTCACCACGCAACCTACGAGGTCACCGCACAACCAACTAGGTCACCGTACACCGACCAAGTCACCACGCAACCAACCAGGTCACCGCACAACCAACTAGGTCACCGCACAACCGACTAAGTCACCACGCAACCTACGAGGTCACCGCACAACCAACTAGGTCACCGCACAACCAACCAAGTCACCACGCAACCAACCAGGTCACCGCACAACCAACTAGGTCACCGCACACCGACCAAGTCACCACGCAACCAACCAGGTCACCGCACAACCAACTAGGTCACCGCCCAACCGACCAAGTCACCGTACAACCAACGAGGTCACCGCACAACCAACGAAGTCACCGCACAACCGACGAGGTCACCGCACAACCAACGAGGTCACCGCACAAACGACGAGGTCACCGCACAAACGACGAGGTCACCACGCAACCGACGAGGTCACCGCACAACCGACGAGGTCACCGCACAACCAACTAGGTCACCACGCAACCAACGAGGTCACCGCACAACCAACCAAGTCACCGCACAACCGACGAGGTCACCGCACAACCGACAAGGTCACCGCACAACTGAGGAGGTCACCACAAAACGACGAGTTCACCGCACAACCGACGAGGTCACCGCACAACCAACCAAGTCACTGCACAACCGACGAGGTCCCCGCACAACCAACGAGGTCACCGCACAACCGACGAGGTCACCGCACAACCAACTTGGTCACCGCACAACCGACGAGGTCACCGCACAACCAACGAGGTCACCGCACAACCGACGAGGTCACCGCACAACCAACTAGGTCACCGCACAACCGACGAGGTCACCGCACAACCAACTAGGTCACCGCACAACCGACGAGGTCACCGCACAACCAACTAGGTCACCGCACAACCGGCGAGGTCACCGCACATCCAACGAGGTCACCGGACAACCGACGAGGTCACCGCACAACCAACTAGGTCACCGCACAACCTACCAAGTCACCGATCAACCAACGAGGTCACCACGCAACCAACGAGGTCACCGCGCAACCTACGAGGTCACCGTACAACTGACGAGGTCACCGCACAACCGACCAGGTCACCGCACTACCGACCAAGGCACCACGCAACCAACCAGGTCACCGCACAACCAACTAGGTCACCGCACAACCGACCAAGTCACCGTGCAACCTACGAGGTCACCGCACAACCAACTAGGTCACCGCACAACCGACCAAGTCACCGTGCAACCTACGAGGTCACCGCACAACCAACTAGGTCACCGCACAACCAAACAGGCCACCGCACAACCGACCAAGTCACCGCACAACCGACGAGGTCACCACGCAACCAACTAGGTCACCGCACAACCGACCAAGTCACCGCACAACCTACTAGGTCACCGACAACCGACCAGGTCACCGCACAACCGATCAAGTCACTACGCAACCAACCAGGTCACCGCACAACCAACTAGGTCACCGCACAACCGACCAAGTCACCACGCAACCTACGAGGTCACCGCACAACCAACTAGGTCACCGTACACCGACCAAGTCACCACGCAACCAACCAGGTCACCGCACAACCAACTAGGTCACCGCACAACCGACTAAGTCACCACGCAACCTACGAGGTCACCGCACAACCAACTAGGTCACCGCACAACCAACCAAGTCACCACGCAACCAACCAGGTCACCGCACAACCAACTAGGTCACCGCACACCGACCAAGTCACCACGCAACCAACCAGGTCACCGCACAACCAACTAGGTCACCGCCCAACCGACCAAGTCACCGTACAACCAACGAGGTCACCGCACAACCAACGAAGTCACCGCACAACCGACGAGGTCACCGCACAACCAACGAGGTCACCGCACAAACGACGAGGTCACCGCACAAACGACGAGGTCACCACGCAACCGACGAGGTCACCGCACAACCGACGAGGTCACCGCACAACCAACTAGGTCACCACGCAACCAACGAGGTCACCGCACAACCAACCAAGTCACCGCACAACCGACGAGGTCACCGCACAACCGACAAGGTCACCGCACAACTGAGGAGGTCACCACAAAACCGACGAGTTCACCGCACAACCGACGAGGTCACCCCACAACCAACCAAGTCACTGCACAACCGACGAGGTCACCGCACAGCCCAAGAGGTCACCGCACAACCGACGAGGTAACCGCACAACCCACGAGGTCACCGCACAACCGACCAAGTCACCGCTCAACCGACGAGGTCGCCGCACAACCGACGATGTCACCGCACAACCGACGAGGTCACCGCAGAACCGACCAAGTCACCGCACGACCGACGAGGTCACCGCACAACCGACGAGGTCACCGAACAACCGACCATGTCACCGCACAACCAGCGAGGTCACCGCACAACCAACGAGGTCACCGCACAACCTACCAAGTTACCGCACGACCGACGAAGTCACCGCACAACCGACGAGGTCACCGCACAACCGACGAGGTCACCACGCAACTGACGAGGTCACCGCACACCGACGAGGTCACCACGCAACCGACGAGGTCATCGCACAACCGACCAAGTCACCACGCAACCAACCAGGTCACCGCACAACCGACTAGGTCACCGCACAACCGACGAGGTCACCGACCAACCGACCAGGTCACCGCACAACCGACCAAGGCACCACGCAACCAACCAGGTCACCGCACAACCAACTAGGTCACCGCACAACCGACCAAGTCACCGTGCAACCTACGAAGTCACCGCACAACCAACTAGGTCACCGCACAACCAGCGAGGTCACCGCACAACCAACGAGCTCACCGCACAACCGACGATGTCCCCGCACAACCGACGAGGTCACCGCACAACCGACCAGGTCACCGCACAACCGACCAAGTCACCACGCAACCAACGAGGTCACCGCACAACCTACGAGGTCACCACACAACCGACGAGGTCACCGACCAACCGACCAGGTCACCGCACAACCGACCAAGGCACCACGCAAACTACCAGGTCACCGCAAAACCAACTAGGTCACCGCACAACCGACCAAGTCACCGTGCAACCTACGAAGTCACCGCACAACCAACTAGGTCACCGCACAACCGACCAGGTCACCGCACAACCGACCAAGTCACCACGCAACCAACCAGGTCACCGCACAACCAACCAGGCCACCGCACAACCGACCAAGTCACCGCACAACCGACGAGGTCACCACGCAACCAACTAGATCACCGCACAACCGACCAAGTCACCGCACAACCGAGGAGGTCACCGCACAACCAACTAGGTCACCGACAACCGACCAGGTCACCGCACAACCGACCAAGTCACCACGCAACCAACCAGGTCACCGCACAACCAACTAGGTCACCGCACAACCGACCAAGTCACCACGCAACCTACTAGGTCACCGCACACTGACCAAGTCACCGTCCAACCTACGAGGTCACCGCACAACCGACCAAGTAACCGCACAAACGAACAAGTCACCAAGCAACCAACCAGGTCACCGCACAACCAAATAGGTCACCGCACAACCGACCAACTCACCGTGCAACCTACGAGGTCACCGCCAACCAACTAGGTCACCGCACAACCGACCAGGTCACCGCACAACCGACCAAGTCACCACGCAACCAACCAGGTCACCACACAACCAACGAGGTCACCACGCAACCAACTAGTCACCGCACTACCGACGAGGTCACCGCACAAACAACGAGGTCACCACGCAACCAACCAGGTCACCGCTCAACCTACGAGGTCACCGCACAACCATCGAGGTCACCGCTCAACCAACGAGGTCACCGCACAACCGACGAGGTCACCGCACAACCAACTAGGTCACCGCACAAACTACCAAGTCACCGATCAACCAACGAGGTCACCGCACAACCGACGAGGTCAACGCCCAACCAACGAGGTCACCACGCAACCAACTAGGTCACCGCACAACCGACGAGGTCACTGCACAACCATTGAGGTCACCGCTCAACCGACGAGGTCACCGCACAACCAACCAGGTCACCGCTCAACCGACGAGGTCACCACGCAACCAACTAGGTCACCGCACAACCGACGAGGTCACCGCACAAACAACGAGGTCACCACGCAAGCAACCAGGTCACCGCTCAACCTACGTGGTCACCGAACAACCATCGAGGTCACCGCTCAACCGACGAGGTCACCGCAAAACCAACCAGGTCACCGCTCTACCTACGAGGTCACCGCACAACCAACGAGGTCACCGCGCAATCGACGAGGTCACCACGCAACCAACCAGGTCACCGCTCAATCGACGAAGTCACCACGCAACCGACGAGGTCACCGCACAACCAACGAGGTCACCGCTCAACCAACGAGGTCACCGCACATCCAACGAGGTCACCGCACAACCGACGAGGTCACCACGCAACCGACGAGGTCACCGCACAACCAACGAGGTCACCGCACAACCAACCAGGTCACCGCACTACCAACGAGGTCACCGCACAACCAACCAGGTCACCGCTCAACCGACGAGGTCACCGCACAACCAACGAGGTCACCGCACAACCGACGAGGTCACCGCACAACCAACTAGGTCACCGCACAACCGACGAGGTCACCGCACAACCAACTAGGTCACCGCACAACCGACGAAGTCACCGCACAACCAACTAGGTCACCGCACAACCGACGAGGTCACCGCACAACCAACTAGGTCACCGCACAACCGACGAGGTCACCGCACAACCGACGAGGTCACCGCACAACCGACCATCTCACCGCACAACCGACGACGTCACCACGCAACCAACGAGGTCACCGCACAATCAACGAGGTCACCGCACAACCGACGAGGTCACCGCACAACCAACCAGGTCACCGCACAACCAACGAGGTCACCGCACAACCAACCAGGTCACCGCTCAACCGACGAGGTCACCGCACAACCAACGAGGTCACCGCACAACCGACGAGGTCACCGCACAACCAACTAGGTCACCGCACAACCGACGAGGTCACCGCACAACCAACTAGGTCACCGCACAACCGACGAGGTCACCGCACAACCAACTAGGTCACCGCACAACCGGCGAAGTCACCGCACAACACACTAGGTCACCGCTCAACCGACGAGGTCGCCGCACAACCGACGAGGTCACCGCACAACCGACCATGTCACCGCACAACCGACGAGGTCACCACGCAACCAACGAGGTCACCGTACAATCAACGAGGTCACCGCACAACCGACGAGGTCACCGCACAACCAACTAGGTCACCGCACAACCGACGAGGTCACCGCACAACCGACGAGGTCACCGCACAACCGACGAGGTCACCGCACAACAAACTAGGTCACCGCACAACCGACGAGGTCACCGCACAACCGACGAGGTCACCGCACAACCGACGAGGACACCGCACAACCGACCAAGTCACCGCGCAACCGACGACGTCACCACGCAACCAACGAGGTCACCGCACAACCGACGAGGTCACCGCACAATCGACGAGGTCACCGCACAACCAAACAGGCCACCGCACAACCGACCAAGTCACCGCACAACCGACCAAGTCACCACGCAACCTACGAGGTCACCGCACAACCAACTAGGTCACCGCACAACCAACCAAGTCACCACGCAACCAACCAGGTCACCGCACAACCAACTAGGTCACCGCACCATCGACCAAGTCACCACGCAACCAACCAGGTCACCGCACAACCAACTAGGTCACCGCACACCGACCAAGTCCCCGTGCAACCTACGAGGTCACCGCACAACCGACCAGGTAACCGCACAAACGACCAAGTTACCACGCAACCAACCAGGTCACCGCACAACCAACTAGGACACCGACCAACTCACCGTGCAACCTACGAGGTCACCGCATAACCAACTAGGTCACCGCACAACCGACCAGGTCACCGCACAACCGACCATGTCACCACGCAACCAACCAGGTCACCGCACAACCAACGAGGTCACAGCACAAACTACGAGGTCACCGCACAACCAAGGAGGTCACCGCACAACCGACGAGGTCTCCACGCAACCAACTAGATCACCGTACAACCTACCAAGTCACCGCACAACCAACGAGGTCACCGCACAACCGACGAGGTCACCGCACAACCAACGAGGTCACCACGCATCCAAATAGGTCACCGCACATCCGACGAGGTCACCGCACAATCAATGAGGTCACCACGCAACCAACCAGGTCACCGCTCAACCTACGAGGTCACCGCACAACCTACGAGGTCACCGCACAACCAACGAGGTCACTGCTCAACCGACGAGGTCACCGCACAACCAACCAGGTCACCGCTCAACCGACGAGGTCACCACGCAACCAACTAGGTCACCGCACAACCGACGAGGTCACCGCACAACCAACTAGGTCACCGCACAACCGACGAGGTCACCGCACAACCAACGAGGTCACCGGACAACCGACGAGGTCACCGCACAACCAACTAGGTCACCGCACAACCTACCAAGTCACCGATCAACCAACGAGGTCACCACGCTACCAACGAGGTCACCGCGCAACCTACGAGGTCACCGCACAACTGACGAGGTCACCGCACAACCGACCAGGTCACCGCACTACCGACCAAGGCACCACGCAACCAACCAGGTCACCGCACAACCAACTAGGTCACCGCACAACCGACCAAGTCACCGTGCAACCTACGAGGTCACCGCACAACCAACTAGGTCACCGCACAACCGACCAAGTCACCGTGCAACCTACGAGGTCTCCGCACAACCAACTAGGTCACCGCACAACCGACCAAGTCACCGTGCAACCTACGAGGTCACCGCACAACCAACTAGGTCACCGAACAACCGACCAAGTCACCGCACAACCGACGAGGTCACCACGCAACCAACTAGGTCACCGCACAACCGACCAAGTCACCGCACAACCAACTAGGTCACCGACAACCGACCCGGTCACCGCACAACCGGTCAAGTCACCACGCAACCAACCAGGTCACCGCACAACCAACTAGGTCACCGCACAACCGACCAAGTCACCACGCAACCTACGAGGTCACCGCACAACCAACTAGGTCGCCGCACACCGACCAAGTCACCAAGAAACCAACCAGGTCACCGCACAACCAACTAGGTCACCGAGCAACCGACTAAGTCACCAGGCAACCTACGAGGTCACCCCACAACCAACTAGGTCACCGCACAACCAACCAAGTCACCACGCAACGAACCAGGTCACCGCACAGCCAACTAGGTCACCGCACACCGACCAAGTCACCGCTCAACCTACGAGTTCACCACGCAACCAACCAGGTCACCGCTCAACCTACGAGGTCACCGCACAACCGACGAGGTCACCGCACAACCAACCAAGTCACCACGCAACCAACGAGGTCACCGCACAACCAACGAGGTCACCGCACAACCGACCAAGTCACCGCTCAACCGACGAGGTCGACGCACAACCGACGAGGTCACCGCACAACCGACGAGGTCACCGCACAACCGACCAAGTCACCGCACGACCGACGAGGTCACCGCACAACCGACGAGGTCACCGCACAACCGACCAAGTCACCGCACGACCGACGAGGTCACCGCACAACCGACCAAGTCACCGCACAACCAACGAGGTCTCCGCACAACCAACGAGGTTACCGCACAACCTACCAAGTCACCGCACGACCGACGAGGTCACCGCACAACCGACGAGGTCACCGCACAACCGACGAGGTCACCACGCAACTGACGAGGTCACCGCACACCGACGAGGTCACCACGCAACCGACGAGGTCATCGCACAACCGACCAAGTCACCACGCAACCAACTATGTCACCGCACAACCGACTAGGTCACCGCACAACCTACGAGGTCACCGACCAACCGACCAGGTCACTGCACAACCGACCAAGGCACCACGCAACCAACCAGGTCACCGCACAACCAACTAGGTCACCGCACAACCGACCAAGTCACCGTGCAACCTACGAAGTCACCGCACAACCAACTAGGTCACCGCACAACCAACGAGGTCACCGCACAACCAACGAGCTCACCGCACAACCGACGATGTCCCCGCACAACCGACGAGGTCACCGCACAACCGACCAGGTCACCACACAACCGACCAAGTCACCACGCAACCAACGAGGTCACCGCTCAACCGACGAGGTCACCGCACAACCAACCAGGTCACCGCTCAACCGACGAGGTCACCACGCAACCAACTAGGTCACCGCACAACCGACGAGGTCACCGCACAACCAACTAGGTCACCGCACAACCGACGAGGTCACCGCACAACCAACGAGGTCACCGGACAACCGACGAGGTCACCGCATTACCAACTAGGTCACCGCACAACCAACTATGTCACCGCTCAACCGACCAAGTCACCGCGCAAACGACGACGTCACCACGCAACCAACGAGGTCACCGCACAACCGACGAGGTCACCGCACAATCGACGAGGTCACCGCACAACCAAACAGGCCACCGCACAACCGACCAAGTCACCGCACAACCGACCAAATCACCACGCAACCTACGAGGTCACCGCACAACCAACTAGGTCACCGCACAACCAACCAAGTCACCACGCAACCAACCAGGTCACCGCACAACCAACTAGGTCACCGCACAAACGACCAAGTCACCACGCAACCAACCAGGTCACCGCACAACCAACTAGGTCACCGCACACCGACCAAGTCACCGTGCAACCTACGAGGTCACCGCACAACCGACCAGGTAACCGCACAAACGACCAAGTTACCACGCAACCAACCAGGTCACCGCACAACCAACTAGGACACCGCACAACCCACCAACTCACCGTGCAACCTACGAGGTCACCGCATAACCAACTAGGTCACCGCACAACCGACGAGGTCTCCACGCAACCAACTAGGTCACCGTACAACCTACCAAGTCACCGCACAACCAACGAGGTCACCGCACAACCGACGAGGTCACCGCACAACCAACTAGGTCACCGCTTAACCTACGAGGTCACCGCACAACCAACGAGGTCACCGCACAACCGACGAGGTCACCACGCAACCAACCAGGTCACCGCTCAATCGACGAGGTCACCACGCAACCAACTAGGTCACCGCACAACCAACGAGGTCACCGCACAACCAACGAGGTCACCACGCAACCAACTAGGTCACCGCACTACCGACGAGGTCACCGCACAACCAACGAGGTCACCGCTCAACCGACGAGGTCACCGCACAACCAACCAGGTCACCGCTCAACCGACGAGGTCACCACGCAACCAACTAGGTCACCGCACAACCGACGAGGTCACCGCACATCCAACTAGGTCACCGCACAACCGACGAGGTCACCGCACAACCAACGAGGTCACCGGACAACCGACGAGGTCACCGCACAACCAACTAGGTCACCGCACAACCTACCAAGTCACCGATCAACCAACGAGGTCACCACGCAACCAACGAGTTCACCGCGCAACCTACGAGGTCACCGTACAACTGACGAGGTCACCGCACAACCGACTAGGTCACCGCACTACCGACCAAGGCACCACGCAACCAACCAGGTCACCGCACAACCAACTAGGTCCCCGCACAACCGACCAAGTCACCGTGCAACCTACGAGGTCACCGCACAACCAACTAGGTCACGCACAACCGACCAAGTCACCGTGCAACCTACGCGGTCACCGCACAACCAACTAGGTCACCGCACAACCAAACAGGCCACCGCACAACCGACCAAGTCACCGCACAACCGACGAGGTCACCACGCAACCAACTAGGTCACCGCACAACCGACCAAGTCACCGCACAACCAACTAGGTCACCGACAACCGACCAGGTCACCGCACAACCGATCAAGTCACTACGCAACCAACCAGGTCACCGCACAACCAACTAGGTCACCGCACAACCGACCAAGTCACCACGCAACCTACGAGGTCACCGCACAACCAACTAGGTCACCGCACAACCTACCAAGTCACCACGCAACCAACCAGGTCACCGCACAACCAACTAAGTCACCGCACACCGACCAAGTCACCACGCAACCAACCAGGTCACCGCACAACCAACTAGGTCACCGCCCAACCGACCAAGTCACCACGCAACCGACGAGGTCACCGCACAACCAACGAGGTCACCGCACAACCAACGAAGTCACCGCACAACCGACGAGGTCACCGCACAACCAACGAGGTCACCGCACAAACGACGAGGTCACCGCACAAACGACGAGGTCACCGCACAACCGACGAGGTCACCGCACAACCAACTAGGTCACCACGCAACCAACGAGGTCACCGCACAACCAACCAAGTCACCGCACAACCGACGAGGTCACCGCACAACCGAAAAGGTCACCGCACAACTGAGGAGGTCACCACAAAACCGACGAGTTCACCGCACAACCAACGAGGTCACCACACAACCAACCAAGTCACCGCACAACCGACGAGGTCACCGCACAACCCACGAGGTCACCGCACAACCAACGAGGTAACCGCACAACCCACGAGGTCACCGCACAACCGACCAAGTCACCGCTCAACCGACGAGGTCGCCGCACAACCGACGAGGTCACCGCACAACCGACGAGGTCACCGCAGAACCGACCAAGTCACCGCACGACCGACGAGGTCACCGCACAACCGACGAGGTCACCGCACAACCGACCATGTCACCGCACAACCAGCGAGGTCACCGCACAACCAACGAGGTCACCGCACAACCTACCAAGTTACCGCACGACCGACGAGGTCACCGCACAACCGACGAGGTCACCGCACAACCGACGAGGTCACCACGCAACTGACGAGGTCACCGCACACCGACGAAGTCACCACGCAACCGACGAGGTCATCGCACAACCGACCAAGTCACCACGCAACCAACCAGGTCACCGCACAACCGACTAGGTCACCGCACAACCGACGAGGTCACCGACCAACCGACCAGGTCACCGACCAACCGACCAGGTCACCGCACAACCGACCAAGGCACCACGCAACCAACCAGGTCACCGCACAACCAACTAGGTCACCGCACAACCGACCAAGTCACCGTGCAACCTACGAAGTCACCGCACAACCAACTAGGTCACCGCACAACCAACGAGGTCACCGCACAACCAACGAGCTCACCGCACAACCGACGATGTCCCCACACAACCGACGAGGTCACCGCACAACCGACCAGGTCACCGCACAACCGACCAAGTCACCACGCAACCAACGAGGTCACCGCACAACCTACGAGGTCACCGCACAACCGACGAGGTCACCGACCAACCGACCAGGTCACCGCACAACCGACCAAGGCACCACGCAACCTACCAGGTCACCGCACAACCAACTAGGTCACCGCACAACCGACCAAGTCACCGTGCAACCTACAAAGTCACCGCACAACCAACTAGGACACCGCACAACCGACCAGGTCACCGCACAACCGACCAAGTCACCACGCAAACAACCAGGTCACCGCACAACCAACCAGGCCACCGCACAACCGACCAAGTCACCGCACAACCGACGAGGTCACCACGCAACCAACTAGGTCACCGCACAACCGACCAAGTCACCGCACAACCGAGGAGGTCACCGCACAACCGACGAGGTCACCGCACACCCGACCAAGTCACCGCACGACCGACGAGGTCACCGCACAACCGACGAGGTCACCGCACAACCGACCAAGTCACCGCACAACCAACGAGGTCTCCGCACAACCAACGAGGTTACCGCACAACCTACCAAGTCACCGCACGACCGACGAGGTCACCGCACAACCGACGAGGTCACCGCACAACCGACGAGGTCACCACGCAGCTGACGAGGTCACCGCACACCGACGAGGTCACCACGCAAACGACGAGGTCATCGCACAACCGACCAAGTCACCACGCAACCAACCATGTCACCGCACAACCGACTAGGTCACCGCACAACCTACGAGGTCACCGATCAACCGACCAGGTCACCGCACAACCGACCAAGGCACCACGCAACCAACCAGGTCACCGCACAACCAACTAGGTCACCGCACAACCGACCAAGTCACCGTGCAACCTACGAAGTCACCGCACAACCAACTAGGTCACCGCACAACCAACGAGGTCACCGCACAACCAACGAGCTCACCGCACAACCGACGATGTCCCCGCACAACCGACGAGGTCACCGCACAACCGACCAGGTCACCGCACAACCGACCAAGTCACCACGCAACCAACGAGGTCACCGCTCAACCGACGAGGTCACCGCACAACCAACCAGGTCACCGCTCAACCGACGAGGTCACCACGCAACCAACTAGGTCACCGCACAACCGACGAGGTCACCGCACAACCAACTAGGTCACCGCACAACCGACGAGGTCACCGCACAACCAACGAGGTCACCGGACAACCGACGAGGTCACCGCACAACCAACTAGGTCACCGCACAACCGACCAAGTCACCGCGCAAACGACGACGTCACCACGCAACCAACGAGGTCACCGCACAACCGACGAGGTCACCGCACAATCGACGAGGTCACCGCACAACCAAACAGGCCACCGCACAACCGACCAAGTCACCGCACAACCGACCAAATCACCACGCAACCTACGAGGTCACCGCACAACCAACTAGGTCACCGCACAACCAACCAAGTCACCACGCAACTAACCAGGTCACCGCACAACCAACTAGGTCACCGCACAAACGACCAAGTCACCACGCAACCAACCAGGTCACCGCACAACCAACTAGGTCACCGCACACCGACCAAGTCACCGTGCAACCTACGAGGTCACCGCACAACCGACCAGGTAACCGCACAAGCGACCAAGTTACCACGCAACCAACCAGGTCACCGCACAACCAACTAGGACACCGCACAACCCACCAACTCACCGTGCAACCTACGAGGTCACCGCATAACCAACTAGGTCACCGCACAACCGACGAGGTCTCCACGCAACCAACTAGGTCACCGTACAAACTACCAAGTCACCGCACAACCAACGAGGTCACCGCACAACCGACGAGGTCACCGCACAACCAACGAAGTCACCACGCAACAAAATAGTTCACCGCACAACCGACGAGGTCACCGCACAATCAACGAGGTCACCACGCAACCAACCAGGTCACCGCTCAACCTACGAGGTCACCGCACAACCAACGAGGTCAATGCTCAACCGACGAGGTCACCGCACAACCAACTAGGTCACCGCTCAACCTACGAGGTCACCGCACAACCAACGAGGTCACCGCACAACCGACGAGGTCACCACGCAACCAACCAGGTCACCGCTCAATCGACGAGGTCACCACGCAACCAACTAGGTCACCGCACAACCAACGAGGTCACCGCACAACCTACGAGGTCACCACGCAACCAACTAGGTCACCGCACTACCGACGAGGTCACCGCACAACCAACGAGGTCACCGCTCAACCGACGAGGTCACCGCACAACCAACCAGGTCACCGCTCAACCGACGAGGTCACCACGCAACCAACTAGGTCACCGCACAACCGACGAGGTCACCGCACAACCAACTAGGTCACCGCACAACCGACGAGGTCACCGCACAACCAACGAGGTCACCGGACAACCGACGAGGTCACCGCACAACCAACTAGGTCACCGCACAACCTACCAAGTCACCGATCAACCAACGAGGTCACCACGCAACCAATGAGTTCACCGCGCAACCTACGAGGTCACCGTACAACTGACGAGGTCACCGCACAACCGAGTAGGTCACCGCACTACCGACCAAGGCACCACGCAACCAACCAGGTCACCGCACAACCAACTAGGTCACCGCACAACCGACCAAGTCACCGTGCAACCTACGAGGTCACCGCACAACCAACTAGGTCACCGCACAACCGACCAAGTCACCGTGCAACCTACGAGGTCACCGCACAACCAACTAGGTCACCGCACAACCAAACAGGCCACCGCACAACCGACCAAGTCACCGCACAACCGACGAGGTCACCACGCAACCAACTAGGTCACCGCACAACCGACCAAGTCACCGCACAAACAACTAGGTCACCGACAACCGACCAGGTCACCGCACAACCGATCAAGTCACTACGCAACCAACCAGGTCACCGCACAACCAACTAGGTCACCGCACAACCGACCAAGTCACCACGCAACCTACGAGGTCACCGCACAACCAACTAGGTCACCGTACACCGACCAAGTCACCACGCAACCAACCAGGTCACCGCACAACCAACTAGGTCACCGCACAACCGACTAAGTCACCACGCAAACTACGAGGTCACCGCACAACCAACTAGGTCACCGCACAACCAACCAAGTCACCACGCAACCAACCAGGTCACCGCACAACCAACTAGGTCACCGCACACCGACCAAGTCACCACGCAACCAACCAGGTCACCGCACAACCAACTAGGTCACCGCCCAACCGACCAAGTCACCACGCAACCGACGAGGTCACCGCACAACCAACGAGGTCACCGCACAACCAACGAAGTCACCGCACAACCGACGAGGTCACCGCACAACCAACGAGGTCACCGCACAAACGACGAGGTCACCGCGCAAACGACGAGGTCACCGCACAACCGACGAGGTCACCGCCCAACCAACTAGGTCACCACGCAACCAACGAGGTCACCGCACAACCAACCAAGTCACCGCACAACCGACGAGGTCACCGCACAACCGACAAGGTCACCGCACAACTGAGGAGGTCACCACAAAACCGACGAGTTCACCGCACAACCGACGAGGTCACCGCACAACCAACCAAGTCACCGCACAACCGACGAGGTCACCGCACAACCCACGAGGTCACCGCACAACCGACGAGGTAACCGCACAACCCACGAGGTCACCGCACAACCGACCAAGTCAGCGCTCAACCGACGAGGTCGCCGCATAACCGACGAGGTCACCGCACAACCGACGAGGTCACCGCAGAACCGACCAAGTCACCGCACGACCGACGAGGTCACCGCACAACCGACGAGGTCACCGCACAACCGACCATGTCACCGCACAACCAGCGAGGTCACCGCACATCCAACGAGGTCACCGCACAACCTACCAAGTTACCGCACGACCGACGAGGTCACCGCACAACCGACGAGGTCACCGCACAACCGACGAGGTCACCACGCAACTGACGAGGTCACCGCACACCGACGAAGTCAACACGCAACCGACGAAGTCATCGCACAACCGACCAAGTCACCACGCAACCAACCAGGTCACCGCACAACCGACTAGGTCACCGCACAACCGACGAGGTCACCGACCAACCGACCAGGTCACCGACCAACCGACCAGGTCACCGCACAACCGACCAAGGCACCACGCAACCAACCAGGTCACCGCACAACCAACTAGGTCACCGCACAACCGACCAAGTCACCGTGCAACCTACGAAGTCACCGCACAACCAACTAGGTCACCGCACAACCAACGAGGTCACCGCACAACCAACGAGCTCACCGCACAACCGACGATGTCCCCGCACAACCGACGAGGTCACCGCACAACCGACCAGGTCACCGCACAACCGACCAAGTCACCACGCAACCAACGAGGTCACCGCACAACCTACGAGGTCACCGCACAACCGACGAGGTCACCGACCAACCGACCAGGTCACCGCACAACCGACCATGGCACCACGCAACCTACCAGGTCACCGCACAACCAACTAGGTCACCGCACAACCGACCAAGTCACCGTGCAACCTACAAAGTCACCGCACAACCAACTAGGACACCGCACAACCGATCAGGTCACCGCACAACCGACCAAGTCACCACGTAACCAACCAGGTCACCGCACAACCAACCAGGCCACCGCACAACCGACCAAGTCACCGCACAACCGACGAGGTCACCACGCAACCAACTAGGTCACCGCACAACCGACCAAGTCACCGCACAACCGAGGAGGTCACCGCACAACCAACTAGGTCACCGACAACCGACCAGGTCACCGCACAACCGACCAAGTCACCACGCAACCAACCAGGTCACCGCACAACCAACTAGGTCACCGCACAACCGACCAAGTCACCACGCAACCTACTAGGTCACCGCACACCGACCAAGTCACCGTCCAGCCTACGAGGTCACCGCACAACCGACCAAGTAACCGCACAAACGAACAAGTCACCAAGCAACCAACCAGGTCACCGCACAACCAAATAGGTCACCGCACAACCGACGAGGTCACCACGCAACCAACTAGGACACCGCACAACCGACCAGGTCACCGCACAACCGACCAAGTCACCACGCAACCAACCAGGTCACCGCACAACCAACCAGGCCACCGCACAACCGACCAAGTCACCGCACAACCGACGAGGTCACCACGCAACCAACTAGGTCACCGCACAACCGACCAAGTCACCGCACAACCGACGAGGTCACCGCACAACCAACCAGGTCACCGCTCAACCGACGAGGTCACCACGCAACCAACTAGGTCACTGCACAACCGACGAGGTCACCGCACAACCAACTAGGTCACCGCACAACCGACCAGGTCACCGCACAACCGACCAAGTCACCACGCAACCAACCAGGTCACCACACAACCAACGAGGTCACCACGCAACCAACTAGTCACCGCACTCCCGACGAGGTCACCGCACAAACAACGAGGTCACCACGCAACCAACCAGGTCACCGCTCAACCTACGAGGTCACCGCACAACCATCGAGGTCACCGCTCAACCAACGAGGTCACCGCACAACCGACGATGTCACCGCACAACCAACTAGGTCACCGCACAACCTACCAAGTCACCGATCAACCAAGGAGGTCACCGCACAACCGACGAGGTCAACGCACAACCAACGAGGTCACCACGCAACCAACTAGGTCACCGCACAACCGACGAGGTCACTGCACAACCATTGAGGTCACCGCTCAACCGACGAAGTCACCGCACAACCAACCAGGTCACCGCTCAACCGACGAGGTCACCACGCAACCAACTAGGTCACCGCACAACCGACGAGGTCACCGCACAAACAACGGGGTCACCACGCAACCAACCAGTTCACCGCTCAACCTACGAGGTCACCGAACAACCATCGAGGTCACCGCTCAACCGACGAGGTCACCGCAAAACCAACCAGGTCACCGCTCTACCTACGAGGTCACCGCACAACCAACGAAGTCACCGCGCATTCGACGAGGTCACCACGCAACCAACCAGGTCACCGCTCAATCGACGAAGTCACCACGCAACCAACTAGGTCACCGCACATCCAACGAGGTCACCGCACAACCGACGAGGTCACCACGCAACCGACGAGGTCACCGCACAACCAACGAGGTCACCGCACAACCAACCAGGTCACCGCTCAACCGAGGAGGTCACCGCACAACCAACGAGGTCACCGCACAACCGACGAGGTCACCGCACAACCAACTAGGTCACCGCACAACTGACGAGGTCACCGCACAACCAACTAGGTCACCGCACAACCGACGAGGTCACCGCACATCCGACGAGGTCACCGCACAACCGACGAGGTCACCGCACAACCGACCAAGTCACCGCACAACCGACGAGGTCACCACGCAACCAACGAGGTCACCGCACAATCAACGAGGTCACCGCACAACCGATGAGGTCACCGCACAACCAACCAGGTCACCGCACAACCAACGAGGTCACCGCACAACCAATCAGGTCACCGCTCAACCGACGAGGTCACCGCACAACCAACGAGGTCACCGCACAACCGACGAGGTCACCGCACAACCAACTAGGTCACCGCACAACCGACGAGGTCACCGCACAACCAACTAGGTCACCGAACAACCGACGAGGTCACCGCACAACCAACTAGGTCACCGCACAACCGGCGAGGTCACCGCACAACCAACTAGGTCACCGCACAACCGACGAGGTCACCGCACAACCGACGAGGTCACCGCAAAACCGACCATGTCACCGCACAACCGACGAGGTCACCACGCAACCAACGAGGTCACCGTACAATCAACGAGGTCACCGCACAACCGACGAGGTCACCGCACAACCAACTAGGTTACCGCACAACCGACGAGGTCACCGCACAACCGACGAGGTCACCGCACAACAAACTAGGACACCGAACAACCGACGAGGTCAACGCACAACCGACGAGGTCACCGCACAACCGACGAGGACACCGCACAACCGACCAAGTCACCGCGCAACCGACGACGTCACCACGCAACCAACGAGGTCACCGCACAACCGACGAGGTCACCGCACAATCGACGAGGTCACCGCACAACCAAACAGGCCACCGCACAACCGACCAAGTCACCGCACAACCGACCAAGTCACCACGAAACCTACGAAGTCACCGCACAACCAACTAGGTCACCGCACAACCAACCAAGTCACCACGCAACCAACCAGGTCACCGCACCACCAACTAGGTCACCGCACAAACGACCAAGTCACCACGCAACCAACCAGGTCACCGCACAACCAACTAGGTCACCGCACACCGACCAAGTCACCGTGCAACCTACGAGGTCACCGCACAACCGACCAGGTAACCGCACAAACGACCAAGTTAACACGCAACCAACCAGGTCACCGCACAACCAACTAGGACACCGCACAACCGACCAACTCACCGTGCAACCTACGAGGTCACCGCATAACCAACTTGGTCACCGCACAACCGACCAGGTCACCGCACAACCGACCAAGTCACCACGCAACCAACCAGGTCACCGCACAACCAACGAGGTCACCGCACAAACTACGAGGTCACCGCACAACCAAGGAAGTCACCGCACAACCGACGAGGTCTCCACGCAACCAACTAGGTCTCCGTACAACCTACCAAGTCACCGCACAACCAACGAGGTCACCGCACAACCGACGAGGTCACCGCACAACCAACGAGGTCACCACGCAACCAAATAAGTCACCGCACAACCGACGAGGTCACCGCACAATCAACGAGGTCACCACGCAACCAACCAGGTCACCGCTCAACCTACGAGGTCACCGCACAACCTACGAGGTCACCGCACAACCAACGAGGTCACTGCTCAACCGACGAGGTCACCGCACAACCAACCAGGTCACCGCTCAACCTACGAGGTCACCGCACAACCAACGAGGTCACCGCACAACCGACGAGGTCACCACGCAACCAACCAGGTCACCGCTCAATCGACGAGGTCACCACGCAACCAACTAGGTCACCGCACAACCAACGAGGTCACCGCACAACCAACGAGGTCACCACGCAACCAACTAGGTCACCGCACTACCGCCGAGGTCACCGCACAACCAACGAGGTCACCGCTCAACCGACGAGGTCACCGCACAACCAACCAGGTCACCGCTCAACCGACGAGGTCACCACGCAACCAACTAGGTCACCGCACAACCGACGAGGTCACCGCACAACCAACTAGGTCACCGCACAACCGACGAGGTCACCGCACAACCAACGAGGTCACCGGACAACCGACGAGGTCACCGCACAACCAACTAGGTCACCGCACAACCTACCAAGTCACCGATCAAACAACGAGGTCACCACGCAACCAACGAGGTCACCGCGCAACATACGAGGTCACCGCACAACTGACGAGGTCACCGCACAACCGACCAGGTCACCGCACTACCGACCAAGGCACCACGCAACCAACCAGGTCACCGCACAACCAACTAGGTCACCGCACAACCGACAAAGTCACCGTGCAACCTACGAGGTCACCGCACAACCAACTAGGTCACCGCACAACCGACCAAGTCACCGTGCAACCTACGAGGTCACCGCACAACCAACTAGGTCACCGCACAACCAAACAGGCCACCGCACAACCGACCAAGTCACCGCACAACCGACGAGGTCACCACGCAACCAACTAGGTCACCGCACAACCGACCAAGTCACAGCACAACCAACTAGGTCACCGACAACCGACCAGGTCACGGTACAACCGATCAAGTCACCACGCAACCAACCAGGTCACCGCACAACCAACTAGGTCACCGCACAACCGACCAAATCACCACGCAACCTACGAGGTCACCGCACAACCAACTAGGTCACCGCACACCGACCAAGTCACCACGCAACCAACCAGGTCACCGCACAACCAACTAGGTTACCGCACAACCGACTAAGTCACCACGCAACCTACGAGGTCACCGCACAACCAACTAGGTCACCGCACAACCAACCAAGTCACCACGCAACCAACCAGGTCACCGCACAACCAACTAGGTCACCGCACACCGACCAAGTCACCACGCAACCAACCAGGTCACCGCACAACCAACTAGGTCACCGCCCAACCGACCAAGTCACCACGCAACCGACGAGGTCACCGCAAAACCAACGAGGTCACCGCACAACCGACCAAGTCACCGCACGACCGACGAGGTCACCGCACAACCGACCAAGTAACCGCACAACCAACGAGGTCACCGCACAACCAACGAGGTTACCGCACAACCTACCTAGTCACCGCACGACCGACGAGGTCACCGCACAACCGACTAGGTCACCGCACAACCTACGAGGTCACCGACCAACCGACCAGGTCACCGCACAACCGACCAAGGCACCACGCAACCAACCAGGTCACCGCACAACCAACTAGGTCACTGCACAACCGACCAAGTCACCGTGCAACCTACGAAGTCACCGCACAACCAACTAGGTCACCGCACAACCAACGAGGTCACCGCACAACCAACGAGCTCACCGCACAACCGACGATGTCCCCGCACAACCGACGAGGTCACCGCACAACCGACCAGGTCACCGCACAACCGACCAAGTCACCACGCAACCAACGAGGTCACCACTCAACCGACGAGGTCACCGCACAACCAACCAGGACACCGCTCAACCGACGAGGTCACCACGCAACCAACTAGGTCACCGCACAACCGACGAGGTCACCGCACAACCAACTAGGTCACCGCACAACCGACGAGGTCACCGCTTAACCAACGAGGTCACCGGACAACCGACGAGGTCACCGCACAACCAACTAGGTCACCGCACAACCAACTATGTCACCGCACAACCGACCAAGTCACCGCGCAAACGACGACGTCACCACGCAACCAACGAGGTCACCGCACAACCGACGAGGTCACCGCACAATCGACGAGGTCACCGCACAACCAAACAGGCCACCGCACAACCGACCAAGTCACCGCACAACCGACCAAGTCACCACGCAACCTACGAGGTCACCGCACAACCAACTAGGTCACCGCACAACCAACCAAGTCACCACGCAACCAACCATGTCACCGCACAACCAACTAGGTCACCGCACACCGACCAAGTCACCGTGCAACCTACGAGGTCACCGCACAACCGACCAGGTAACCGCACAAACGACCAAGTTACCACGCAACCAACCAGGTCACCACACAACCAACTAGGACACCGCACAACCGACCAACTCACCGTGCAACCTACGAGGTCACCGCATAACCAACTAGGTCACCGCACAACCGACCAGGGCACCACACAACCGACCAAGTCACCACGCAACCAACCAGGTCACCGCACAACCAACGAGGTCACCGCACAAACTACGAGGTAACCGCACAACCAAGGAGGTCACCGCACAACCGACGAGGTCTCCACGCAACCAACTAGGTCACCGTACAACCTACCAAGTCACCGCACAACCAACGAGGTCACCGCACAACCGACGAGGTCACCGCACAACCAACGAAGTCACCACGCAACAAAATAGGTCACCGCACAACCGACGAGGTCACCGCACAATCAACGAGGTCACCACGCAACCAACCAGGTCACCGCTCAACCTACGAGGTCACCGCACAATCAACGAGGTCACTGCTCAACCGACGAGGTCACCGCACAACCAACCAAGTCACCGCTCAACCTACGAGGTCACCGCACAACCAACGAGGTCACCGCACAACCGACGAGATCACCACGCAACCAACCAGGTCACCGCTCAATCGACGAGGTCACCACGCAACCAACTAGGTCACCGCACAACCAACGAGGTCACCGCACAACCAACGAGGTCACCACGCAACCAACTAGGTCACCGCACTACCGACGAGGTCACCGCACAACCAACGAGGTCACCGCTCAACCGACGAGGTCACCGCACAACCAACCAGGTCACCGCTCAACCGACGAGGTCACCACGCAACCAACTAGGTCACCGCACAACCGACGAGTTCACCGCACAACCAACTAGGTCACCGCACAACCAACTAGGTCACCGCACAACCTACCAAATCACCGATCAACCAACGAGGTCACCACGCAACCAACGAGGTCACCGCGCAACCTACGAGGTCACCGCACAACTGACGAGGTCACCGCACAACCGACCAGGTCACCGCACTACCGACCAAGGCACCACGCAACCAACCAGGTCACCGCACAACCAACTAGGTCACCGCACAACCGACCAAGTCACCGTGCAACCTACGAGGTCACCGCACAACCAACTAGGTCACCGCACAACCGACCAAGTCACCGTGCAACCTACGAGGTCACCGCACAACCAACTAGGTCACCGCACAACCAAACAGGCCACCGCACAACCGACCAAGTCACCGCACAACCGACGAGGTCACCACGCAACCAACTAGGTCACCGCACAACCGACCAAGTCACCGCACAACCAACTAGGTCACCGCACACCGACCAAGTCACCACGCAACCAACCAGGTCACCGCACAACCAATTAGGTCACCGCACAACCGACCAAGTCACCACGCAACCGACGAGGTCACCGCACAACCAACGAGGTCACCGCACAACCGACGAGGTCACCGCACAACCAACGATGTCACCGCACAAACGACGAGGTCACCGCACAAACGACGAGGTCACCACGCAACCGACGAGGTCACCGCACAACCGACAAGGTCACCGCAGAACCAACTAGGTCACCACGCAACCAACGAGGTCACCCTACAACCAACCAAATCACCGCACAACCGACGAGGTCACCGCACAACCAACAAGGTCACCGCACAACCGAGGAGGTCACCACACAACCGACGAGTTCACCGCACAACCGACGAGGTCAGCGCACAACCAACCAAGTCACCGCACAACCGACGAGGTCACCGCACAACCCACGAGGTCACCGCACAACCGACGAGGTCACCGCACAACCCACGAGGTCACCAAACAACCGACCAAGTCACCGCTTAACCGACGAGGTCGCCGCGCAACCGACGAGGTCACCGCCCAACCGACGAGGTCACCGCAGAACCGACCAAGTCACCGCACGACCGACGAGGTCACCGCACAACCGACGAGGTCACCGCACAACCGACCAAGTCACCGCACAACCAGCGAGGTCACCGCACAACCAACGAGGTCACCGCACAACCTACCAAGTTACCGCACGACCGACGAGGTCACCGCACAACCGACGAGGTCACCGCACAACCGACGAGGTCACCACGCAACTGACGAGGTCACCGCACACCGACGAGGTCACCACGCAACCGACGAGGTCATCGCACAACCGACCAAGTCACCACGCAACCAACCAGGTCACCGCACAACCGACTAGGTCACCGCACAACCGACGAGGTCACCGACCAACCGACCAGGTCACCGCACAACCGACCAAGGCACCACGCAACCAACCAGGTCACCGCACAACCAACTATGTCACCGCACAACCGACCAAGTCACCGTGCAACCTACGAAGTCACCGCACAACCAACTAGGTCACCGCACAACCAACGAGGTCACCGCACAACCAACGAGCTCACCGCACAACCGACGATGTCCCCGCACAACCGACGAGGTCACCGCACATCCGATCAGGTCACCGCACAACCGACCAAGTCACCACGCAACCAACGAGGTCACCGCACAACCTACGAGGTCACCGCACAACCGACGAGGTCACCGACCAACCGACCAAGTCACCGCACAACCGACCAAGGCACCACGCAACCTACCAGGTCACCGCACAACCAACTAGGTCACCGCACAACCGACCAAGTCACCGTGCAACCTACGAAGTCACCGCACAACCAACTAGGTCACCGCACAACCGACCAGGTCACCGCACAACCGACCAAGTCACCACGCAACCAACAGGTCACCGCACAACCAACCAGGCCACCGCACAACCGACCAAGTCACCGCACAACCGACGAGGTCACCACGCAACCAACTAGGTCACCGCACAACCGACCAAGTCACCGCACAACCGAGGAGGTCACCGCACAACCAACTAGGTCACCGACAACCGACCAGGTAACCGCACAACCGACCAAGTCACCACGCAACCAACCAGGTCACCGCACAACCAACCAGGCCACTGCACAACCGACCAAGTCACCGCACTACGACCAAGTCACCGTCCAACCTACGAGGTCACCGCACAACCGAACAAGTAACCGCACAAACGAACAAGTCACCAAGCAAACAACCAGGTAACCGCACAACCAAATAGGTCACCGCACAACCGACCAACTCACCGTGCAACCTACGAGGTCACCGCACAACCAACTTGGTCACCGCACAACCGACCAGGTCACCGCACAACCGACCAAGTCACCACGCAACCAACCAGGTCACCACACAACCAACGAGGTCACCACGCAACCAACTAGTCACCGCACTACCGACGAGGTCACCGCACAAACAACGAGGTCACCACGCAACCAACCAGGTCACCGCTCAACCTACGAGGTCACCGCACAACCATGGAGGTCACCGCTCAACCAACGAGGTCACCGCACAACCGACGAGGTCACCGCACAACCAACTAGGTCACCGCACAACCTACCAAGTCACCGATCAACCAACGAGGTCACCGCACAACCGACGAGGTCAACGCACAACCAACGAGGTCACCACGCAACCAACTAGGTCACCGCACAACCGACGAGGTCACTGCACAACCATTGAGGTCACCGCACAACCGACGAGGTCACCGCACAACCAACCAGGTCACCGCTCAACCGACGAGGTCACCACGCAACCAACTATGTCACCGCACAACCTACGAGGTCACCGCACAAACAACGAGGTCACCACGCAACCAACCAGGTCACCGCTCAACCTACGAGGTCACCGAACAACCATCGAGGTCACCGCTCAACCGACGAGGTCACCGCAAAACCAACCAGGTCACCGCTCTAACTACGAGGTCACCGCACAACCAACGAGGTCACCGCGCAATCGACGAGGTCACCACGCAACCAACCAGGTCACCGCTCAATCGACGAAGTCACCACGCAACCAACTAGGTCACCGCACATCCAACGAGGTTACCGCACAACCGACGAGGTCACCACGCAACCGACGAGGTCACCGCACAACCAACGAGGTCACCGCACAACCAACCAGGTCACCGCACAACCAACGAGGTCACCGCATAACCAGCCAGGTCACCGCTCAACCGACGAGGTAACCGCACAACCAACGAGGTCACCGCACAACCGACGAGGTCACCGCACAACCATCTAGGTCACCGCACAACCGACGATGTCACCGCACAACCAACTAGGTCACCGCACAACCGACGAGGTCACCGCACAACCAATTAGGTCACCGCACAACCGACGAGGTCACCGCACAACCAACTAGGTCACCGCACAACCGACGAGGTCACCGCACAACCGACGAGGTCACCGCACAACCGACCATGTCACCGCACAACCGACGAGGTCACCACGCAACCAACGAGGTCACCGCACAATCAACGAGGTCACCGCACAACCGACGAGGTCACCGCACAACCAACCAGGTCACCGCACAACCAACGAGGTCACCGCACAACCAACCAGGTCACCGCTCAACCGACGAGGTCACCGCACAACCAACGAGGTCACCGCACAACCGACGAGGTCACCGCACAACCAACTTGGTCACCGCTCAACCGGCGAGGTCACCGCACAACCAACTAGGTCACCGCACAACCGACGAGGTCACCGCACAACCGACGAGGTCACCGCAAAACCGACCATGTCACCGCACAACCGACGAGGTCACCACGCAACCAACGAGGTCACCGTACAATCAACGAGGTCACCGCACAACCGACGAGGTCACCGCACAACCAACTAGGTCACCGCACAACCGACGAGGTCACCGCACAATCGACGAGGTCACCGCACAACCGACGAGGTCACCGCACAACAAACTAGGACACCGCACAACCGACGAGGTCACCGCACAACCGACGAGGTCACCGCTCAACCGACGAGGACACCGCACAACCGACCAAGTCACCGCGCAACCGACGACGTCACCACGCAACCAACGAGGTCACCGCACAACCGACCAAGTCACCGCACGACCGACGAGGTCACCGCACAACCGACGAGGTCACCGCACAACCGACCAAGTCACCGCACAACCAGCGAGGTCACCGCACAACCAACGAGGTCACCGCACAACCTACCAAGTTACCGCACGACCGACGAGGTCACCGCACAACCGACGAGGTCACCACGCAACTGACGAGGTCACCGCACACCGACGAGGTCACCACGCAACCGACGAGGTCATCGCACAACCGACCAAGTCACCACGCAACCAACCAGGTCACCGCACAACCGACTAGGTCACCGCACAACCGACGAGGTCACCGACCAACCGACCAGGTCACCGCACAACCGACCAAGGCACCACGCAACCAACCAGGTCACCGCACAACCAACTATGTCACCGCACAACCGACCAAGTCACCGTGCAACCTACGAAGTCACCGCACAACCAACTAGGTCACCGCACAACCAACGAGGTCACCGCACAACCAACGAGCTCACCGCACAACCGACGATGTCCCCGCACAACCGACGAGGTCACCGCACATCCGATCAGGTCACCGCACAACCGACCAAGTCACCACGCAACCAACGAGGTCACCGCACAACCTACGAGGTCACCGCACAACCGACGAGGTCACCGACCAACCGACCAAGTCACCGCACAACCGACCAAGGCACCACGCAACCTACCAGGTCACCGCACAACCAACTAGGTCACCTCACAACCGACCAAGTCACCGTGCAACCTACGAAGTCACCGCACAACCAACTAGGTCACCGCACAACCGACCAGGTCACCGCACAACCGACCAAGTCACCACGCAACCAACAGGTCACCGCACAACCAACCAGGCCACCGCACAACCGACCAAGTCACCGCACAACCGACGAGGTCACCACGCAACCAACTAGGTCACCGCACAACCGACCAAGTCACCGCACAACCGAGGAGGTCACCGCACAACCAACTAGGTCACCGACAACCGACCAGGTAACCGCACAACCGACCAAGTCACCACGCAACCAACCAGGTCACCGCACAACCAACCAGGCCACTGCACAACCGACCAAGTCACCGCACTACGACCAAGTCACCGTCCAACCTACGAGGTCACCGCACAACCGAACAAGTAACCGCACAAACGAACAAGTCACCAAGCAAACAACCAGGTCACCGCACAACCAAATAGGTCACCGCACAACCGACCAACTCACCGTGCAACCTACGAGGTCACCGCACAACCAACTTGGTCACCGCACAACCGACCAGGTCACCGCACAACCGACCAAGTCACCACGCAACCAACCAGGTCACCACACAACCAACGAGGTCACCACGCAACCAACTAGTCACCGCACTACCGACGAGGTCACCGCACAAACAACGAGGTCACCACGCAACCAACCAGGTCACCGCTCAACCTACGAGGTCACCGCACAACCATGGAGGTCACCGCTCAACCAACGAGGTCACCGCACAACCGACGAGGTCACCGCACAACCAACTAGGTCACCGCACAACCTACCAAGTCACCGATCAACCAACGAGGTCACCGCACAACCGACGAGGTCAACGCACAACCAACGAGGTCACCACGCAACCAACTAGGTCACCGCACAACCGACGAGGTCACTGCACAACCATTGAGGTCACCGCACAACCGACGAGGTCACCGCACAACCAACCAGGTCACCGCTCAACCGACGAGGTCACCACGCAACCAACTATGTCACCGCACAACCTACGAGGTCACCGCACAAACAACGAGGTCACCACGCAACCAACCAGGTCACCGCTCAACCTACGAGGTCACCGAACAACCATCGAGGTCACCGCTCAACCGACGAGGTCACCGCAAAACCAACCAGGTCACCGCTCTAACTACGAGGTCACCGCACAACCAACGAGGTCACCGCGCAATCGACGAGGTCACCACGCAACCAACCAGGTCACCGCTCAATCGACGAAGTCACCACGCAACCAACTAGGTCACCGCACATCCAACGAGGTTACCGCACAACCGACGAGGTCACCACGCAACCGACGAGGTCACCGCACAACCAACGAGGTCACCGCACAACCAACCAGGTCACCGCACAACCAACGAGGTCACCGCATAACCAGCCAGGTCACCGCTCAACCGACGAGGTAACCGCACAACCAACGAGGTCACCGCACAACCGACGAGGTCACCGCACAACCATCTAGGTCACCGCACAACCGACGAGGTCACCGCACAACCAACTAGGTCACCGCACAACCGACGAGGTCACCGCACAACCAATTAGGTCACCGCACAACCGACGAGGTCACCGCACAACCAACTAGGTCACCGCACAACCGACGAGGTCACCGCACAACCGACGAGGTCACCGCACAACCGACCATGTCACCGCACAACCGACGAGGTCACCACGCAACCAACGAGGTCACCCCACAATCAACGAGGTCACCGCACAACCGACGAGGTCACCGCACAACCAACCAGGTCACCGCACAACCAACGAGGTCACCGCACAACCAACCAGGTCACCGCTCAACCGACGAGGTCACCGCACAACCAACGAGGTCACCGCACAACCGACGAGGTCACCGCACAACCAACTTGGTCACCGCTCAACCGGCGAGGTCACCGCACAACCAACTAGGTCACCGCACAACCGACGAGGTCACCGCACAACCGACGAGGTCACCGCAAAACCGACCATGTCACCGCACAACCGACGAGGTCACCACGCAACCAACGAGGTCACCGTACAATCAACGAGGTCACCGCACAACCGACGAGGTCACCGCACAACCAACTAGGTCACCGCACAACCGACGAGGTCACCGCACAATCGACGAGGTCACCGCACAACCGACGAGGTCACCGCACAACAAACTAGGACACCGCACAACCGACGAGGTCACCGCACAACCGACGAGGTCACCGCTCAACCGACGAGGACACCGCACAACCGACCAAGTCACCGCGCAACCGACGACGTCACCACGCAACCAACGAGGTCACCGCACAACCGACGAGGTCACCGCACAACCAACCAAGTCACCACGCAACCAACCAGGTCACCGCACAACCAACTAGGTCACCGCACAAACGACCAAGTCACCACGCAACCAACCAGGTCACCGCACAACCAACTAGGTCACCGCACACCGACCAAGTCACCGTGCAACCTACGAGGTCACCGCACAACCGACCAGGTAACCGCACAAACGACCAAGTTACCACGCAACCAACCAGGTCACCGCACAACCAACTAGGACACCGCACAACCGACCAAGTCACCACGCAACCAACCAGGTCACCGCACAACCAACTAGGTCACCGCACACCGACCAAGTCACCGTGCAACCTACGAGGTCACCGCACAACCGACCAGGTAACCGCACAAACGACCAGGTTACCACGCAACCAACCAGGTCACCGCACAACCAAACAGGCCACCGCACAACCGACCAAGTCACCGCGCAAACGACCAACTCACCGTGCAACCTACGAGGTCACCGCATAACCAACTAGGTCACCGCACAACCGACCAGGTCACCGCACAACCGACCAAGTCACCAAGCAACCAACCAGGTCACCGCACAACCAACGAGGTCACCGCACAAACTACGAGGTCACCGCACAACCAAGGAGGTCACCGCACAAACGACGAGGTCTCCACGCAACCAACTAGGTCATCGTACAACCTACCAAGTCACCGCACAACCAACGAGGTCACCGCACAACCGACGAGGTCACCTCACAACCAACGAGGTCACCACGCAACCAAATAAGTCACCGCACAACCGACGAGGTCACCGCACAATCAACGAGGTCACCACGCAACCAACCAGGTCACCGCTCAACCTACGAGGTCACCGCACAACCTACGAGGTCACCGCACAACCAACGCGGTCACTGCTCAACCGACGAGGTCACCGCACAACCAACCAGGTCACCGCTCAACCTACGAGGTCACCGCACAACCAACGAGGTCACCGCACAACCGACGAGGTCACCACGCAACCAACCAGGTCACCGCTCAATCGACGAGGTCACCACGCAACCAACTAGGTCACCGCACAACCAACGAGGTCACCGCACAACCAACGAGGTCACCACGCAAACAACTAGGTCACCTCACTACCGACGAGGTCACCGCACAACCAACGAGGTCACCGCTCAACCGACGAGGTCACCGCACAACCAACCAGGTCACCGCTCAACCTACGAGGTCACCACGCAACCAACTAGGTCACCGCACAACCGACGAGGTCACCGCACAACCAACTAGGTCACCGCACAACCGACGAGGTCACCGCACAACCAACGAGGTCACCGGACAACCGACGAGGTCACCGCACAACCAACTAGGTCACCGCACAACCTACCAAGTCACCGATCAACCAACGAGGTCACCACGCAACCAACGAGGTCACCGCGCAACATACGAGGTCACCGCACAACTGACGAAGTCACCGCACAACCGACCAGGTCACCGCACTACCGACCAAGGCACCACGCAACCAACCAGGTCACCGCACAACCAACTAGGTCACCGCACAACCGACAAAGTCACCGTGCAACCTACCAGGTCACCGCACAACCAACTAGGTCACCGCACAACCGACCAAGTCACCGTGCAACCTACGAGGTCACCGCACAACCAACTAGGTCACCGCACAACCAAACAGGCCACCGCACAACCGACCAAGTCACCGCACAACCGACGAGGTCACCACGCAACCAACTAGGTCACCGCACAACCGACCAAGTCACCGTACAACCACCTAGGTCACCGACAACCGACCAGGTCACCGCACAACCGATCAAGTCACCACGCAACCAACCAGGTCACCGCACAACCAACTAGGTCACCGCACAACCGACCAAGTCACCACGCAACCTACGAGGTCACCGCACAACCAACTAGGTCACCGCACACCGACCAAGTCACCACGCAACCAACCAGGTCACCGCACAACCAACTAGGTCACCGCACAACCGACTGTCACCACGCAACCTACGAGGTCACCGCACAACCAACTAGGTCACCGCACAACCAACCAAGTCACCACGCAACCAACCAGGTCACCGCACAACCAACTAGGTCACCGCACAACCGACCAAGTCACCGCTCAACCGACGAGGTCACCGCACAACCGACGAGGTCACCGCACAACCCAAGAGGTCACCGCACAATCGACGAGGTCACCGCACAACCGACCAAGTCACCGCACGACCGACGAGGTCGCCGCACAACCGACGAGGTCATCGCACAACCGACCAAGTCACCACGCACCCAACCAGGTCACCGCACAACCGACCAAGTCACCGCACAACCAACGAGGTCACCGCACAACCTACCAAGTCACCGCACGACCGACGAGGTCACCGCACAACCGACGAGGTCACCGCACAACCGACGAGGTCACCACGCAACTGACGAGGTCACCGCACACCGACGAGGTCACCACGCAACCGACGAGGTCATCGCACAACCGACGATGTCCCCGCACAACCGACGAGGTCACCGCACAACCGACCAGGTCACCGCACAACCGACCAAGTCACCACGCAACCAACGAGGTCACCGCACAACCTACGAGGTCACCGCACAACCGACGAGGTCATTGAACAACCGACCAGGTCAACGCACAACCGACCAAGGCACCACGCAACCAACCAGGTCACCGCACTACCAAATATGTCACCGCACAACCGACCAACTCACCGTGCAACCTACGAGGTCACCGCACAACCAACTAGGTCACCGCACAACCGACCAGGTCACCGCACAACCGACCAAGTCACCACGCAACCAACCAGGTCACCACACAACCAACGAGGTCACCGCACAACCAACGAGGTCACCGCACAACCAACGAGGTCACCGCACAAACGACGAGGTCACCGCACAACCAACTAGGTCACCGCACAACCGACGAGGTCACCGCACAACCAACGAGGTCACCGCACAACCAACGAGGTCACCGCACAACCGACGAGGTCACCACGCAACCAACCAGGTCACCGCTCAATCGACGAGGTCACCACGCAACCAACTAGGTCACCGCACAACCAACGAGGTCACCGCACAACCAACGAGGTCACCACGCAACAAAATAGTTCACCGCACAACCGACGAGGTCACCGCACAATCAACGAGGTCACCACGCAACCAACCAGGTCACCGCTCAACCTACGAAGTCACCGCACAACCAACGAGGTCAATGCTCAACCGACGAGGTCACCGCACAACCAACTAGGTCACCGCTCAACCTACGAGGTCACCGCACAACCAACGAGGTCACCGCACAACCAACGAGGTCACCGCTCAACCGACGAGGTCACCGCACAACCAACCAGGTCACCGCTCAACCGACGAGGTCACCACGCAACCAACTAGGTCACCGCACAACCGACGAGGTCACCGCACAACCAACTAGGTCACCGCACAACCGACGAGGTCACCGCACAACCAACGAGGTCACCGACAACCGACCAGGTCACCGCACAACCGATCAAGTCACTACGCAACCAACCAGGTCACCGCACAACCAACTAGGTCACCGCACAACCGACCAAGTCACCGTGCAACCTACGAGGTCACCGCACAACCAACTAGGTCACCGCACAACCGACCAAGTCACCGTGCAACCTACGAGGTCACCGCACAACCAACTAGGTCACCGCACAACCAAACAGGCCACCGCACAACCGACCAAGTCACCGCACAACCGACGAGGTCACCACGCAACCAACTAGGTCACCGCACAACCGACCAAGTCACCGCACAAACAACTAGGTCACCGACAACCGACCAGGTCACCGCACAACCGATCAAGTCACTACGCAACCAACCAGGTCACCGCACAACCAACTAGGTCACCGCACAACCTACCAAGTCACCACGCAACCTACGAGGTCACCGCACAACCAACTAGGTCACCGTACACCGACCAAGTCACCACGCAACCAACCAGGTCACCGCACAACCAACTAGGTCACCGCACAACCGACTAAGTCACCACGCAAACTACGAGGTCACCGCACAACCAACTAGGTCACCGCACAACCAACCAAGTCACCACGCAACCAACCAGGTCACCGCACAACCAACTAGGTCACCGCACACCGACCAAGTCACCACGCAACCAACCAGGTCACCGCACAACCAACTAGGTCACCGCCCAACCGACCAAGTCACCACGCAACCGACGAGGTCACCGCACAACCAACGAGGTCACCGCACAACCAACGAAGTCACCGCACAACCGACGAGGTCACCGCACAACCAACGAGGTCACCGCACAAACGACGAGGTCACCGCGCAAACGACGAGGTCACCGCACAACCGACGAGGTCACCGCACAACCAACTAGGTCACCACGCAACCAACGAGGTCACCGCACAACCAACCAAGTCACCGCACAACCGACGAGGTCACCGCACAACCGACAAGGTCACCGCACAACTGAGGAGGTCACCACAAAACCGACGAGTTCACCGCACAACCGACGAGGTCACCGCACAACCAACCAAGTCACCGCACAACCGACGAGGTCACCGCACAACCCACGAGGTCACCGCACAACCGACGAGGTAACCGCACAACCCACGAGGTCACCGCACAACCGACCAAGTCAGCGCTCAACCGACGAGGTCGCCGCATAACCGACGAGGTCACCGCACAACCGACGAGGTCACCGCAGAACCGACCAAGTCACCGCACGACCGACGAGGTCACCGCACAACCGACGAGGTCACCGCACAACCGACCATGTCACCGCACAACCAGCGAGGTCACCGCACATCCAACGAGGTCACCGCACAACCTACCAAGTTACCGCACGACCGACGAGGTCACCGCACAACCGACGAGGTCACCGCACAACCGACGTGGTCACCACGCAACTGACGAGGTCACCGCACACCGACGAAGTCACCACGCAACCGACGAAGTCATCGCACAACCGACCAAGTCACCACGCAACCAACCAGGTCACCGCACAACCGACTAGGTCACCGCACAACCGACGAGGTCACCGACCAACCGACCAGGTCACCGACCAACCGACCAGGTCACCGCACAACCGACCAAGGCACCACGCAACCAACCAGGTCACCGCACAACCAACTAGGTCACCGCACAACCGACCAAGTCACCGTGCAACCTACGAAGTCACCGCACAACCAACTAGGTCACCGCACAACCAACGAGGTCACCGCACAACCAACGAGCTCACCGCACAACCGACGATGTCCCCGCACAACCGACGAGGTCACCGCACAACCGACCAGGTCACCGCACAACCGACCAAGTCACCACGCAACCAACGAGGTCACCGCACAACCTACGAGGTCACCGCACAACCGACGAGGTCACCGACCAACCGACCAGGTCACCGCACAACCGACCATGGCACCACGCAACCTACCAGGTCACCGCACAACCAACTAGGTCACCGCACAACCGACCAAGTCACCGTGCAACCTACAAAGTCACCGCACAACCAACTAGGACACCGCACAACCGATCAGGTCACCGCACAACCGACCAAGTCACCACGTAACCAACCAGGTCACCGCACAACCAACCAGGCCACCGCACAACCGACCAAGTCACCGCACAACCGATGAGGTCACCACGCAACCAACTAGGTCACCGCACAACCGACCAAGTAACCGCACAACCGAGGAGGTCACCGCACAACCAACTAGGTCACCGACAACCGACCAGGTCACCGCACAACCGACCAAGTCACCACGCAACCAACCAGGTCACCGCACAACCAACTAGGTCACCGCACAACCGACCAAGTCACCACGCAACCTACTAGGTCACCGCACACCGACCAAGTCACCGTCCAGCCTACGAGGTCACCGCACAACCGACCAAGTAACCGCACAAACGAACAAGTCACCAAGCAACCAACCAGGTCACCGCACAACCAAATAGGTCACCGCACAACCGACGAGGTCACCACGCAACCAACTAGGACACCGCACAACCGACCAGGTCACCGCACAACCGACCAAGTCACCTCGCAACCAACCAGGTCACCGCACAACCAACCAGGCCACCGCACAACCGACCAAGTCACCGCACAACCGACGAGGTCACCACGCAACCAACTAGGTCACCGCACAACCGACCAAGTCACCGCACAACCGACGAGGTCACCGCACAACCAACCAGGTCACCGCTCAACCGACGAGGTCACCACGCAACCAACTAGGTCACCGCACAACCGACGAGGTCACCGCACAACCAACTAGGTCACCGCACAACCGACCAGGTCACCGCACAACCGACCAAGTCACCACGCAACCAACCAGGTCACCACACAACCAACGAGGTCACCACGCAACCAACTAGTCACCGCACTCCCGACGAGGTCACCGCACAAACAACGAGGTCACCACGCAACCAACCAGGTCACCGCTCAACCTACGAGGTCACCGCACAACCATCGAGGTCACCGCTCAACCAACGAGGTCACCGCACAACCGACGATGTCACCGCACAACCAACTAGGTCACCGCACAACCTACCAAGTCACCGATCAACCAAGGAGGTCACCGCACAACCGACGAGGTCAACGCACAACCAACGAGGTCACCACGCAACCAACTAGGTCACCGCACAACCGACGAGGTCACTGCACAACCATTGAGGTCACCGCTCAACCGACGAAGTCACCGCACAACCAACCAGGTCACCGCTCAACCGACGAGGTCACCACGCAACCAACTAGGTCACCGCACAACCGACGAGGTCACCGCACAAACAACGGGGTCACCACGCAACCAACCAGTTCACCGCTCAACCTACGAGGTCACCGAACAACCATCGAGGTCACCGCTCAACCGACGAGGTCACCGCAAAACCAACCAGGTCACCGCTCTACCTACGAGGTCACCGCACAACCAACGAAGTCACCGCGCATTCGACGAGGTCACCACGCAACCAACCAGGTCACCGCTCAATCGACGAAGTCACCACGCAACCAACTAGGTCACCGCACATCCAACGAGGTCACCGCACAACCGACGAGGTCACCACGCAACCGACGAGGTCACCGCACAACCAACGAGGTCACCGCACAACCAACCAGGTCACCGCTCAACCGACGAGGTCACCGCACAACCAACGAGGTCACCGCACAACCGACGAGGTCACCGCACAACCAACTAGGTCACCGCACAACTGACGAGGTCACCGCACAACCAACTAGATCACCGCACAACCGACGAGGTCACCGCACAACCAACTAGGTCACCGCACATCCGACGAGGTCACCGCACAACCGACGAGGTCACCGCACAACCGACCAAGTCACCGCACAACCGACGAGGTCACCACGCAACCAACGAGGTCACCGCACAATCAACGAGGTCACCGCACAACCGATGAGGTCACCGCACAACCAACCAGGTCACCGCACAACCAACGAGGTCACCGCACAACCAATCAGGTCACCGCTCAACCGACGAGGTCACCGCACAACCAACGAGGTCACCGCACAACCGACGAGGTCACCGCACAACCAACTAGGTCACCGCACAACCGACGAGGTCACCGCACAACCAACTAGGTCACCGAACAACCGACGAGGTCACCGCACAACCAACTAGGTCACCGCACAACCGGCGAGGTCACCGCACAACCAACTAGGTCACCGCACAACCGACGAGGTCACCGCACAACCGACGAGGTCACCGCAAAACCGACCATGTCACCGCACAACCGACGAGGTCACCACGCAACCAACGAGGTCACCGTACAATCAACGAGGTCACCGCACAACCGACGAGGTCACCGCACAACCAACTAGGTTACCGCACAACCGACGAGGTCACCGCACAACCGACGAGGTCACCGCACAACAAACTAGGACACCGAACAACCGACGAGGTCAACGCACAACCGACGAGGTCACCGCACAACCGACGAGGACACCGCACAACCGACCAAGTCACCGCGCAACCGACGACGTCACCACGCAACCAACGAGGTCACCGCACAACCGACGAGGTCACCGCACAATCGACGAGGTCACCGCACAACCAAACAGGCCACCGCACAACCGACCAAGTCACCGCACAACCGACCAAGTCACCACGAAACCTACGAAGTCACCGCACAACCAACTAGGTCACCGCACAACCAACCAAGTCACCACGCAACCAACCAGGTCACCGCACCACCAACTAGGTCACCGCACAAACGACCAAGTCACCACGCAACCAACCAGGTCACCGCACAACCAACTAGGTCACCGCACACCGACCAAGTCACCGTGCAACCTACGAGGTCACCGCACAACCGACCAGGTAACCGCACAAACGACCAAGTTACCACGCAACCAACCAGGTCACCGCACAACCAACTAGGACACCGCACAACCGACCAACTCACCGTGCAACCTACGAGGTCACCGCATAACCAACTTGGTCACCGCACAACCGACCAGGTCACCGCACAACCGACCAAGTCACCACGCAACCAACCAGGTCACCGCACAACCAACGAGGTCACCGCACAAACTACGAGGTCACCGCACAACCAAGGAAGTCACCGCACAACCGACGAGGTCTCCACGCAACCAACTAGGTCTCCGTACAACCTACCAAGTCACCGCACAACCAACGAGGTCACCGCACAACCGACGAGGTCACCGCACAACCAACGAGGTCACCACGCAACCAAATAAGTCACCGCACAACCGACGAGGTCACCGCACAATCAACGAGGTCACCACGCAACCAACCAGGTCACCGCTCAACCTACGAGGTCACCGCACAACCTACGAGGTCACCGCACAACCAACGAGGTCACTGCTCAACCGACGAGGTCACCGCACAACCAACCAGGTCACCGCTCAACCTACGAGGTCACCGCACAACCAACGAGGTCACCGCACAACCGACGAGGTCACCACGCAACCAACCAGGTCACCGCTCAATCGACGAGGTCACCACGCAACCAACTAGGTCACCGCACAACCAACGAGGTCACCGCACAACCAACGAGGTCACCACGCAACCAACTAGGTCACCGCACTACCGCCGAGGTCACCGCACAACCAACGAGGTCACCGCTCAACCGACGAGGTCACCGCACAACCAACCAGGTCACCGCTCAACCGACGAGGTCACCACGCAACCAACTAGGTCACCGCACAACCGACGAGGTCACCGCACAACCAACTAGGTCACCGCACAACCGACGAGGTCACCGCACAACCAACGAGGTCACCGGACAACCGACGAGGTCACCGCACAACCAACTAGGTCACCGCACAACCTACCAAGTCACCGATCAAACAACGAGGTCACCACGCAACCAACGAGGTCACCGCGCAACATACGAGGTCACCGCACAACTGACGAGGTCACCGCACAACCGACCAGGTCACCGCACTACCGACCAAGGCACCACGCAACCAACCAGGTCACCGCACAACCAACTAGGTCACCGCACAACCGACAAAGTCACCGTGCAACCTACGAGGTCACCGCACAACCAACTAGGTCACCGCACAACCGACCAAGTCACCGTGCAACCTACGAGGTCACCGCACAACCAACTAGGTCACCGCACAACCAAACAGGCCACCGCACAACCGACCAAGTCACCGCACAACCGACGAGGTCACCACGCAACCAACTAGGTCACCGCACAACCGACCAAGTCACCGCACAACCAACTAGGTCACCGACAACCGACCAGGTCACGGTACAACCGATCAAGTCACCACGCAACCAACCAGGTCACCGCACAACCATCTAGGTCACCGCACAACCGACCAAATCACCACGCAACCTACGAGGTCACCGCACAACCAACTAGGTCACCGCACACCGACCAAGTCACCACGCAACCAACCAGGTCACCGCACAACCAACTAGGTTACCGCACAACCGACTAAGTCACCACGCAACCTACGAGGTCACCGCACAACCAACTAGGTCACCGCACAACCAACCAAGTCACCACGCAACCAACCAGGTCACCGCACAACCAACTAGGTCACCGCACACCGACCAAGTCACCACGCAACCAACCAGGTCACCGCACAACCAACTAGGTCACCGCCCAACCGACCAAGTCACCACGCAACCGACGAGGTCACCGCAAAACCAACGAGGTCACCGCACAACCGACCAAGTCACCGCACGACCGACGAGGTCACCGCACAACCGACCAAGTAACCGCACAACCAACGAGGTCACCGCACAACCAACGAGGTTACCGCACAACCTACCTAGTCACCGCACGACCGACGAGGTCACCGCACAACCGACTAGGTCACCGCACAACCTACGAGGTCACCGACCAACCGACCAGGTCACCGCACAACCGACCAAGGCACCACGCAACCAACCAGGTCACCGCACAACCAACTAGGTCACTGCACAACCGACCAAGTCACCGTGCAACCTACGAAGTCACCGCACAACCAACTAGGTCACCGCACAACCAACGAGGTCACCGCACAACCAACGAGCTCACCGCACAACCGACGATGTCCCCGCACAACCGACGAGGTCACCGCACAACCGACCAGGTCACCGCACAACCGACCAAGTCACCACGCAACCAACGAGGTCACCACTCAACCGACGAGGTCACCGCACAACCAACCAGGACACCGCTCAACCGACGAGGTCACCACGCAACCAACTAGGTCACCGCACAACCGACGAGGTCACCGCACAACCAACTAGGTCACCGCACAACCGACGAGGTCACCGCTTAACCAACGAGGTCACCGGACAACCGACGAGGTCACCGCACAACCAACTAGGTCACCGCACAACCAACTATGTCACCGCACAACCGACCAAGTCACCGCGCAAACGACGACGTCACCACGCAACCAACGAGGTCACCGCACAACCGACGAGGTCACCACACAATCGACGAGGTCACCGCACAACCAAACAGGCCACCGCACAACCGACCAAGTCACCGCACAACCGACCAAGTCACCACGCAACCTACGAGGTCACCGCACAACCAACTAGGTCACCGCACAACCAACCAAGTCACCACGCAACCAACCATGTCACCGCACAACCAACTAGGTCACCGCACACCGACCAAGTCACCGTGCAACCTACGAGGTCACCGCACAACCGACCAGGTAACCGCACAAACGACCAAGTTACCACGCAACCAACCAGGTCACCACACAACCAACTAGGACACCGCACAACCGACCAACTCACCGTGCAACCTACGAGGTCACCGCATAACCAACTAGGTCACCGCACAACCGACCAGGGCACCACACAACCGACCAAGTCACCACGCAACCAACCAGGTCACCGCACAACCAACGAGGTCACCGCACAAACTACGAGGTAACCGCACAACCAAGGAGGTCACCGCACAACCGACGAGGTCTCCACGCAACCAACTAGGTCACCGTACAACCTACCAAGTCACCGCACAACCAACGAGGTCACCGCACAACCGACGAGGTCACCGCACAACCAACGAAGTCACCACGCAACAAAATAGGTCACCGCACAACCGACGAGGTCACCGCACAATCAACGAGGTCACCACGCAACCAACCAGGTCACCGCTCAACCTACGAGGTCACCGCACAATCAACGAGGTCACTGCTCAACCGACGAGGTCACCGCACAACCAACCAAGTCACCGCTCAACCTACGAGGTCACCGCACAACCAACGAGGTCACCGCACAACCGACGAGATCACCACGCAACCAACCAGGTCACCGCTCAATCGACGAGGTCACCACGCAACCAACTAGGTCACCGCACAACCAACGAGGTCACCGCACAACCAACGAGGTCACCACGCAACCAACTAGGTCACCGCACTACCGACGAGGTCACCGCACAACCAACGAGGTCACCGCTCAACCGACGAGGTCACCGCACAACCAACCAGGTCACCGCTCAACCGACGAGGTCACCACGCAACCAACTAGGTCACCGCACAACCGACGAGTTCACCGCACAACCAACTAGGTCACCGCACAACCAACTAGGTCACCGCACAACCTACCAAATCACCGATCAACCAACGAGGTCACCACGCAACCAACGAGGTCACCGCGCAACCTACGAGGTCACCGCACAACTGACGAGGTCACCGCACAACCGACCAGGTCACCGCACTACCGACCAAGGCACCACGCAACCAACCAGGTCACCGCACAACCAACTAGGTCACCGCACAACCGACCAAGTCACCGTGCAACCTACGAGGTCACCGCACAACCAACTAGGTCACCGCACAACCGACCAAGTCACCGTGCAACCTACGAGGTCACCGCACAACCAACTAGGTCACCGCACAACCAAACAGGCCACCGCACAACCGACCAAGTCACCGCACAACCGACGAGGTCACCACGCAACCAACTAGGTCACCGCACAACCGACCAAGTCACCGCACAACCAACTAGGTCACCGCACACCGACCAAGTCACCACGCAACCAACCAGGTCACCGCACAACCAATTAGGTCACCGCACAACCGACCAAGTCACCACGCAACCGACGAGGTCACCGCACAACCAACGAGGTCACCGCACAACCAACGAAGTCACCGCACAACCGACGAGGTCACCGCACAACCAACGATGTCACCGCACAAACGACGAGGTCACCGCACAAACGACGAGGTCACCACGCAACCGACGAGGTCACCGCACAACCGACAAGGTCACCGCAGAACCAACTAGGTCACCACGCAACCAACGAGGTCACCGCACAACCAACCAAATCACCGCACAACCGACGAGGTCACCGCACAACCAACAAGGTCACCGCACAACCGAGGAGGTCACCACACAACCGACGAGTTCACCGCACAACCGACGAGGTCAGCGCACAACCAACCAAGTCACCGCACAACCGACGAGGTCACCGCACAACCCACGAGGTCACCGCACAACCGACGAGGTCACCGCACAACCCACGAGGTCACCAAACAACCGACCAAGTCACCGCTTAACCGACGAGGTCGCCGCGCAACCGACGAGGTCACCGCCCAACCGACGAGGTCACCGCAGAACCGACCAAGTCACCGCACGACCGACGAGGTCACCGCACAACCGACGAGGTCACCGCACAACCGACCAAGTCACCGCACAACCAGCGAGGTCACCGCACAACCAACGAGGTCACCGCACAACCTACCAAGTTACCGCACGACCGACGAGGTCACCGCACAACCGACGAGGTCACCGCACAACCGACGAGGTCACCACGCAACTGACGAGGTCACCGCACACCGACGAGGTCACCACGCAACCGACGAGGTCATCGCACAACCGACCAAGTCACCACGCAACCAACCAGGTCACCGCACAACCGACTAGGTCACCGCACAACCGACGAGGTCACCGACCAACCGACCAGGTCACCGCACAACCGACCAAGGCACCACGCAACCAACCAGGTCACCGCACAACCAACTATGTCACCGCACAACCGACCAAGTCACCGTGCAACCTACGAAGTCACCGCACAACCAACTAGGTCACCGCACAACCAACGAGGTCACCGCACAACCAACGAGCTCACCGCACAACCGACGATGTCCCCGCACAACCGACGAGGTCACCGCACATCCGATCAGGTCACCGCACAACCGACCAAGTCACCACGCAACCAACGAGGTCACCGCACAACCTACGAGGTCACCGCACAACCGACGAGGTCACCGACCAACCGACCAAGTCACCGCACAACCGACCAAGGCACCACGCAACCTACCAGGTCACCGCACAACCAACTAGGTCACCGCACAACCGACCAAGTCACCGTGCAACCTACGAAGTCACCGCACAACCAACTAGGTCACCGCACAACCGACCAGGTCACCGCACAACCGACCAAGTCACCACGCAACCAACAGGTCACCGCACAACCAACCAGGCCACCGCACAACCGACCAAGTCACCGCACAACCGACGAGGTCACCACGCAACCAACTAGGTCACCGCACAACCGACCAGTCACCGCACAACCGAGGACGTCACCGCACAACCAACTAGGTCACCGACAACCGACCAGGTAACCGCACAACCGACCAAGTCACCACGCAACCAACCAGGTCACCGCACAACCAACCAGGCCACTGCACAACCGACCAAGTCACCGCACTACGACCAAGTCACCGTCCAACCTACGAGGTCAACGAACAACCGAACAAGTAACCGCACAAACGAACAAGTCACCAAGCAAACAACCAGGTCACCGCACAACCAAATAGGTCACCGCACAACCGACCAACTCACCGTGCAACCTACGAGGTCACCGCACAACCAACTTGGTCACCGCACAACCGACCAGGTCACCGCACAACCGACCAAGTCACCACGCAACCAACCAGGTCACCACACAACCAACGAGGTCACCACGCAACCAACTAGTCACCGCACTACCGACGAGGTCACCGCACAAACAACGAGGTCACCACGCAACCAACCAGGTCACCGCTCAACCTACGAGGTCACTGCACAACCATGGAGGTCACCGCTCAACCAACGAGGTCACCGCACAACCGACGAGGTCACCGCACAACCAACTAGGTCACCGCACAACCTACCAAGTCACCGATCAACCAACGAGGTCACCGCACAACCGACGAGGTCAACGCACAACCAACGAGGTCACCACGCAACCAACTAGGTCACCGCACAACCGACGAGGTCACTGCACAACCATTGAGGTCACCGCACAACCGACGAGGTCACCGCACAACCAACCAGGTCACCGCTCTAACTACGAGGTCACCGCACAACCAACGAGGTCACCGCGCAATCGACGAGGTCACCACGCAACCAACCAGGTCACCGCTCAATCGACGAAGTCACCACGCAACCAACTAGGTCACCGCACATCCAACGAGGTCACCGCACAACCGACGAGGTCACCACGCAACCGACGAGGTCACCGCACAACCAACGAGGTCACCGCACAACCAACCAGGTCACCGCACAACCAACTAGGTCACCGCACAAACAACGAGGTCACCACGCAACCAACCAGGTCACCGCTCAACCTACGAGGTCACCGAACAACCATCGAGGTCACCGCTCAACCGACGAGGTCACCGCAAAACCAACCAGGTCACCGCTCTAACTACGAGGTCACCGCACAACCAACGAGGTCACCGCGCAATCGACGAGGTCACCACGCAACCAACCAGGTCACCGCTCAATCGACGAAGTCACCACGCAACCAACTAGGTCACCGCACATCCAACGAGGTCACCGCACAACCGACGAGGTCACCACGCAACCGACGAGGTCACCGCACAACCAACGAGGTCACCGCACAACCAACCAGGTCACCGCACAACCAACGAGGTCACCGCATAACCAGCCAGGTCACCGCTCAACCGACGAGGTAACCGCACAACCAACGAGATCACCGCACAACCGACGAGGTCACCGCACAACCATCTAGGTCACCGCACAACCGACGAGGTCACCGCACAACCAACTAGGTCACCGCACAACCGACGAGGTCACCGCACAACCAATTAGGTCACCGCACAACCGACGAGGTCACCGCACAACCAACTAGGTCACCGCACAACCGACGAGGTCACCGCACAACCGACGAGGTCACCGCACAACCGACCATGTCACCGCACAACCGACGAGGTCACCACGCAACCAACGAGGTCACCGCACAATCAACGAGGTCACCGCACAACCGACGAGGTCACCGCACAACCAACCAGGTCACCGCACAACCAACGAGGTCACCGCACAACCAACCAGGTCACCGCTCAACCGACGAGGTCACCGCACAACCAACGAGGTCACCGCACAACCGACGAGGTCACCGCACAACCAACTTGGTCACCGCTCAACCGGCGAGGTCACCGCACAACCAACTAGGTCACCGCACAACCGACGAGGTCACCGCACAACCGACGAGGTCACCGCAAAACCGACCATGTCACCGCACAACCGACGAGGTCACCACGCAACCAACGAGGTCACCGTACAATCAACGAGGTCACCGCACAACCGACGAGGTCACCGCACAACCAACTAGGTCACCGCACAACCGACGAGGTCACCGCACAATCGACGAGGTCACCGCACAACCGACGAGGTCACCGCACAACAAACTAGGACACCGCACAACCGACGAGGTCACCGCACAACCGACGAGGTCACCGCACAACCGACGAGGACACCGCACAACCGACCAAGTCACCGCGCAACCGACGACGTCACCACGCAACCAACGAGGTCACCGCACAACCGACGAGGTCACCGCACAACCAACCAAGTCACCACGCAACCAACCAGGTCACCGCACAACCAACTAGGTCACCGCACAAACGACCAAGTCACCACGCAACCAACCAGGTCACCGCACAACCAACTAGGTCACCGCACACCGACCAAGTCACCGTGCAACCTACGAGGTCACCGCACAACCGACCAGGTAACCGCACAAACGACCAAGTTACCACGCAACCAACCAGGTCACCGCACAACCAACTAGGACACCGCACAACCGACCAAGTCACCACGCAACCAACCAGGTCACCGCACAACCAACTAGGTCACCGCACACCGACCAAGTCACCGTGCAACCTACGAGGTCACCGCACAACCGACCAGGTAACCGCACAAACGACCAGGTTACCACGCAACCAACCAGGTCACCGCACAACCAAACAGGCCACCGCACAACCGACCAAGTCACCGCGCAAACGACCAACTCACCGTGCAACCTACGAGGTCACCGCATAACCAACTAGGTCACCGCACAACCGACCAGGTCACCGCACAACCGACCAAGTCACCAAGCAACCAACCAGGTCACCGCACAACCAACGAGGTCACCGCACAAACTACGAGGTCACCGCACAACCAAGGAGGTCACCGCACAAACGACGAGGTCTCCACGCAACCAACTAGGTCATCGTACAACCTACCAAGTCACCGCACAACCAACGAGGTCACCTCATAACCGACGAGGTCACCTCACAACCAACGAGGTCACCACGCAACCAAATAAGTCACCGCACAACCGACGAGGTCACCGCACAATCAACGAGGTCACCACGCAACCAACCAGGTCACCGCTCAACCTACGAGGTCACCGCACAACCTACGAGGTCACCGCACAACCAACGCGGTCACTGCTCAACCGACGAGGTCACCGCACAACCAACCAGGTCACCGCTCAACCTACGAGGTCACCGCACAACCAACGAGGTCACCGCACAACCGACGAGGTCACCACGCAACCAACCAGGTCACCGCTCAATCGACGAGGTCACCACGCAACCAACTAGGTCACCGCACAACCAACGAGGTCACCGCACAACCAACGAGGTCACCACGCAAACAACTAGGTCACCTCACTACCGACGAGGTCACCGCACAACCAACGAGGTCACCGCTCAACCGACGAGGTCACCGCACAACCAACCAGGTCACCGCTCAACCTACGAGGTCACCACGCAACCAACTAGGTCACCGCACAACCGACGAGGTCACCGCACAACCAACTAGGTCACCGCACAACCGACGAGGTCACCGCACAACCAACGAGGTCACCGGACAACCGACGAGGTCACCGCACAACCAACTAGGTCACCGCACAACCTACCAAGTCACCGATCAACCAACGAGGTCACCACGCAACCAACGAGGTCACCGCGCAACATACGAGGTCACCGCACAACTGACGAAGTCACCGCACAACCGACCAGGTCACCGCACTACCGACCAAGGCACCACGCAACCAGCCAGGTCACCGCACAACCAACTAGGTCACCGCACAACCGACAAAGTCACCGTGCAACCTACCAGGTCACCGCACAACCAACTAGGTCACCGCACAACCGACCAAGTCACCGTGCAACCTACGAGGTCACCGCACAACCAACTAGGTCACCGCACAACCAAACAGGCCACCGCACAACCGACCAAGTCACCGCACAACCGACGAGGTCACCACGCAACCAACTAGGTCACCGCACAACCGACCAAGTCACCGTACAACCACCTAGGTCACCGACAACCGACCAGGTCACCGCACAACCGATCAAGTCACCACGCAACCAACCAGGTCACCGCACAACCAACTAGGTCACCGCACAACCGACCAAGTCACCACGCAACCTACGAGGTCACCGCACAACCAACTAGGTCACCGCACACCGACCAAGTCACCACGCAACCAACCAGGTCACCGCACAACCAACTAGGTCACCGCACAACCGACTGTCACCACGCAACCTACGAGGTCACCGCACAACCAACTAGGTCACCGCACAACCAACCAAGTCACCACGCAACCAACCAGGTCACCGCACAACCAACTAGGTCACCGCACAACCGACCAAGTCACCGCTCAACCGACGAGGTCACCGCACAACCGACGAGGTCACCGCACAACCCAAGAGGTCACCGCACAATCGACGAGGTCACCGCACAACCGACCAAGTCACCGCACGACCGACGAGGTCGCCGCACAACCGACGAGGTCATCGCACAACCGACCAAGTCACCACGCACCCAACCAGGTCACCGCACAACCGACCAAGTCACCGCACAACCAACGAGGTCACCGCACAACCAACGAGGTCACCGCACAACCTACCAAGTCACCGCACGACCGACGAGGTCACCGCACAACCGACGAGGTCACCGCTCAACCGACGAGGTCACCACGCAACTGACGAGGTCACCGCACACCGACGAGGTCACCACGCAACCGACGAGGTCATCGCACAACCGACGATGTCCCCGCACAACCGACGAGGTCACCGCACAACCGACCAGGTCACCGCACAACCGACCAAGTCACCACGCAACCAACGAGGTCACCGCACAACCTACGAGGTCACCGCACAACCGACGAGGTCATTGAACAACCGACCAGGTCAACGCACAACCGACCAAGGCACCACGCAACCAACCAGGTCACCGCACAACCAACTAGGTCACCGCACAATCGACCAAGTCACCGTGCAACCTACGAAGTCACCGCACAACCAACTAGGTCACCGCACAACCGATCAGGTCACCGCACAACCGACCAAGTCACCACACAACCAACCAGGTCACCGCACAACCAACCAGGCCACCGCACAACCGACCAAGTCACCGCACAACCGACGAGGTCACCACGCAAACAACTAGGTCACCGCACAACCGACCAAGTCACCGCACAACCGAGGAGGTCACCGCACAACCAACTAGGTCACCGACAACCGACCAGGTCACCGAACAACCGACCAAGTCACCACGCAACCAACCAGGTCACCGCACAACAAACTAGGTCACCGCACAACCGACCAATTCACCACGCAACCTACTAGGTCACCGCACACCGACCAAGTCACCGTGCAACCTACGAGGTCACCGCACAACCGACCAAGTAACCGCACAAACGAACAAGTCACCAAGCAACCAACCAGGTCACCGCACTACCAAATATGTCACCGCACAACCGACCAACTCACCGTGCAACCTACGAGGTCACCGCACAACCAACTAGGTCACCGCACAACCGACCAGGTCACCGCACAACCGACCAAGTCACCACGCAACCAACCAGGTCACCACACAACCAACGAGGTCACCGCACAACCAACGAGGTCACCGCACAACCAACGAGGTCACCGCACAAACGACGAGGTCACCGCACAACCAACTAGGTCACCGCACAACCGACGAGGTCACCGCACAACCAACGAGGTCACCGCACAACCGACGAGGTCACCGCACAACCAACTATGTCACCGCACAACCTACCAAGTCACCGATCAACCAACGAGGTCACCGCACAACCGACGAGGTCAACGCACAACCAACGAGGTCACCACGCAACCAATTAGGTCACCGCACAACCGTCGAGGTCACTGCACAACCAATGAGGTCACCGCTCAACCGACGAGGTCACCACACATCCAACCAGGTCACCGCTCAACCGACGAGGTCACCACGCAACCAACTAGGTCACCGCACAACCGACGAGGTCACCGCACAAACAACGAGGTCACCACGCAACCAACCAGGTCACCGATCAACCTATGAGGTCACCGCACAACCATCGAAGTCACCGCTCAACCGACGAGGTCACCGCAAAACCAACCAGGTCACCGCTCTACCTATGAGGTCACCGTACAACCAACGAGGTCACCGCACAATCGACGAGGTCACCACGCAACCAACCAGGTCACCGTTCAATCGACGAGGTCACCACGCAACCAACTAGGTCACCGCACATCCAACGAGGTCACCGCACAACCGACGAGGTCACCACGCAACCGACGAGGTCACCGCACAACCAACGAGGTCACCGCACAACCAACCAGGTCTCTGCACAACCAACGAGGTCATCGCACAACCAACCAGGTCACCGCTCAACCGACGAGGTCACCGCACAACCAACGAGGTCACCGCACAACCGACGAGGTCACCGCACAACCAACTAGGTCACCGCACAGCCGACGAGGTCACCGCACAACAAACTAGGTCACCGCACAACCGACGAGGTCACCGCACAACCAACTAGGTCACCGCACAACCGACGAGGTCACCGCACAACCAACTAGGTCACCGCACAGCCGACGAGGTCACCGCACAACAAACTAGGTCACCGCACAACCGACGAGGTCACCGCACAACCAACTAGGTCACCGCACAACCGACGAGGTCACCGCACAACCAACTAGGTCACCGCACAGCCGACGAGGTCACCGCACAACCAACTAGGTCACCGCACAACCGACGAGGTCACCGCACAACCAACTAGGTCACCGCACAACCGACGAGGTCACCGCACAACCGACCATGTCACCGCACAACCGACGAGGTCACCACGCAACCAACGAGGTCACCGCACAATCGACGAAGTCACCGCACAACCGACGAGGTCACCGCACAACCAACCAGGTTATCGCACAACCAACGAGGTCACCGCACAACCAACCAGGTCACCGCTCAACCGACGAGGTCACCGCACAACCAACGAGGTCACCGCACAACCGACGAGGTCACCGCACAACCAACTAGGTCACCGCACAACCGACGAGGTCACCGCACAACCAACTAGGTCACCGCACAACCGACAAGGTCACGGCACATCCAACGAGGCCACCGCACAACCGACGAGGTCACCGCACAACCAACTAGGTCACCGCACAACCGACGAGGTCACCGCACAACCGACGAGGTCACCGCACAACCGACCATGTCACCGCACAACCGACGAGGTCACCACGCAACCAACGAGTTCACCGCACAATCAACGAGGTCACCGCACAACCAACTAGGCCACCGCACAACCGACCAAGTCACCGCACAACCGACCAAGTCACCACGCAACCTACGAGGTCACCGCACACCCAACTAGGTCACCGCACACCGACCAAGTCACCGTGCAACCTACGAGGTCACCGCACAACCGACCAGGTAACCGCACAAACGACCAAGTTACCACGCAACCAACCAGGTCACCGCACAACCAACTAGGACACCGCACAACCGACCAACTCACCGTGCAACCTACGAGGTCACCGCATTACCAACTAGGTCACCGCACAACCGACCAGGTCACCGCACAACCGACCAAGTCACCACGCAACCAACCAGGTCACTGCACAACCAACGAGGTCACCGCACAAACTACGAGGTCACCGCACAACCAAGGAGGTCACCGCACAACCGACGAGGTCTCCACGCAATCAACTAGGTCACCGTACAACCTACCAAGTCACCGCACAATCAATGAGGTCACCGCACAACCGACGTAGTCACCGCACAACCAACGAGGTCACCACGCAACCAACTAGGTCACCGCATAACCGACGAGGTCACCGCACAATCAACGAGGTCACCACGCAACCAACCAGGTCACCGCTCAACCTACGAGGTCACTGCACAACCAACGAGGCACCGCACAACCGACGAGGTCACCACGCAACCAACCAGGTCACCGCTCAATCGACGAGGTCTACACGCAACCAACTAGGTCACCGCACAACCAACGAGGTCACCGCACAACCAACGAGGTCACCACGCAACCAACTAGGGCACCGCACTACCGACGAGGTCACCGCACAACCAACGAGGTCACCGCTCAACCGACGAGGTCACCGCACAACCAACCAGGTCACCGCTCAACCGACGAGGTCACCACGCAACCAACTAGGTCACCGCACAACCGACGAGGTCACCGCACAACCAACTAGGTCACCGCACAACCGACGAGGTCACCGCACAACCAACGAGGTCACCGGACAACCGTCGAGGTCACCGCACAACCAACTAGGTCACCGCACAACCTACCAAGTCACCGATCAACCAACGAGGTCACCACGCAACCAACGAGGTCACCGCGCAACCTACGAGGTCACCGCACAACTGACGAGGTCACCGCACAACCGACCAGCTCACCGCACTACCGACCAAGGCACCACGCAACCAACCAGGTCACCACACAACCAACTAGGTCACCACACAACCGACCAAGTCACAGTGCAACCTACGAGGTCACCGCACAACCAACTAGGTCACCGCACAACAGACCAAGTCACCGTGCAACCTACGAGGTCACCGCACAACCAACTAGGTCACCGCACAACCGACCAAGTCACCGCACAACCGACGAGGTCACCACGCAACCAACTAGGTCACCGCACAACCGACCAAGTCACCGCACAACCAACTAGGTCACCGACAACCTACCAGGTCACCGCACAACCGATCAAGTCACCACGCAACCAACCAGGTCACCGCACAACCAACTAGGTCACCGCACAACCGACCAAGTCACCACGCAACCTACGAGGTCACCGCACAACCAACTAGGTCACCGCACACCGACCAAGTCACCACGCAACCAACCAGGTCACCGCACAACCAACTAGGTCACCGCACAACCGACTAAGTCACCACGCAACCTACGAGGTCACCGCACAACCAACTAGGTCACCGCACAATCAACCAAGTCACCACGCATCCAACCAGGTCACCGCACAACCAACTAGGTCACCGCACACCGACCAGGTCACCACGCAACCAACCAGGTCATCGCACAACCAACTAGGTCACCGCACAACCGACCAAGTCACCACGCAACCGACGAGGTCACCGCACAACCAACGAGGTCACCGCACAACCAACGTGGTCACCGCACAACCAACGAAGTCACCGCACAACCCACGAGGTCACCGCACACACGACGAGGTCACCGCACAAACGACGAGGTCACCACGCAACCGACGAGCTCACCGCACAACCGACGAGGTCACCGCACAACCAACTAGGTCACCACGCAACCAACGAGGTCACCGCACAACCAACCAAGTCACCGCACAACCGACGATGTCACCGCACAACCGACGAGGTCACCGCACAACCGACGAGGTCACCACACAACCGACGAGGTCACCGCACAACCGACGAGGTCACCGCACAACCAACCAAGTCACCGCACAACCGACGAGGGCACCGCACAACCCACGAGGTCACCGCACAACCGACGAGGTCACCGCACAACCCACGAGGTCACCGCACAACCGAGCAAGTCACCGCTCAACCGACGAGGTCGCCGCACAACCGACGAGGTCACCGCACAACCGACCAAGTCACCGCACGACCGACGAGGTCACCGCACAACCGACGAGGTCACCGCACAACCGACCAAGTCACCGCACAACCAACGAGGTCACCGCACAACCAACGAGGTCACCGCACAACCTACCAAGTCACCGCACGACCGACGAGGTCACCGCACAACCGACGAGGTCACCGCACAACCGACGAGGTCACCACGCAACCAACGAGGTCACCGCACAACCAAAGATGTCACCGCTCAACCGACGAGGTCACCACGCAACCGACGAAGTCACCGCACAACCGACGAGGTTACCACGCAACCAACGAGGTCACCGATCAACCGACGAGGTCACCACGCAAACAACGAGGTCACCGCTCAACCGACGAGGTCACCGCACAACCTACCAAGTCACCGCACAACCAACGAGGTCACCGCACAACCGACGAGTTCACCGCACAACCTACCAAGTCACCGCACAACCGACGAGGACACCGCACAACCTATCAAGTCACCGCACAACCAAAGAGGTCACCGCACAACCTACCAAGTCACCGCACAACCGACGAGGTCACCGCACTACCTACCAAGTCACCGCATAACCGACGAGGTCACCGCACAACCTACCAAGCCACCGCACAACCAACGAGGTCACCACGAAACCGACGAGGTCACCGCACATCCTACCAATTAGCCGCACAACCGACGAGGTCAACGCACAACCTACCAAGTCACCGCACAACCAACGATGTCACCACGCAACCGACGAGGTCACCGCACAACCTACCAATTCACCGCACAACCAACGAGGTCACCGCACAACCAACGAGGTCACCGCACAACCTACCAATTAGCCGCACAACCGACGAGGTCAACGCACTACCTACCAAGTCACCGCATAACCGACGAGGTCACCGCACAACCTACCAAGTCACCGCACAACCGACGAGGTCACCGCACAACCAACGAGGTCACCACGCAACCGACGAGGTCACCGCACAGCCTACCAATTCGCCGCACAACCGACGAGGTCACCGCACAACCTACCAAGTCACCGCACAAACAGCGAGGTCACCACGCAACCGACGAGGTCACCGCACAACCAAGGAGGTCACCGCACAACCAACGAGGTCACCGCACAACCGACGAGGTCACCGCACAACCGACGAGGTCACCGCACCACCAACGAGGTCACCGGACAACCAACGAGGTCACCGCACAACCAACGAGGTCACCGCACAACCGACGAGGTCACCGCACAACCGACGAGGTCACCGCAAGACCAACGAGGTCACCACGCAACCGACGAGGTCACCGCACAACCAAGGAGGTCACCGCACAACCGAAGAAGTCACCGCACAACCGACGAGGTCACCGCACAACCAAGGAGGTCACCGCACAACCGACGAAGTCACCGCACCACCAACCAGTTCACCGCACAACCAACGAGGTCACTGCACAACCAACGAGGTCACCGCACAACTGACGAGGTCACCGCACAACCGACGAGGTCACCGCACAACCAACGAGGTCACCGCACAACCAAAGAGGTCACCGCACAACCAACGAGGTCACCGCACAACCAACGAGGTCACCGGACAACCAACGAGGTCACCGCACAACCAACGAGGTCACCGCACACCCAACGAGGTCACCGCACAACCGACGAGGTCACCGCACAACCAACGAGGTCACCGCACAACTGACGAGGTCACCGCACAACCGACGAGGTTACCACGCAACCGACGAGGTCACCGCACATCCAACGAGGTCACCGGACAACCAACGAGGTCACCGCACAACCAACGGGGTCACCGCACAACCGACGAGGTCACCGCACAACCAACGAGGTCACCGCACAACCGACGAGGTCACCGCACAACCAAGGTCACCGCACAACCAACTAGGTCACCGCACAACCGACGAGGTCACCGCACAACCAACGAGGTCACCGCACAACCGACGAGGTCACCGCACAACCAACGAGGTCACCGCACCACCAACGAGGTCACCGCACAACCGACGAGGTCACATCACAACCGACGAGGTCACCGCACAACCGACGAGGTTACCGCACAACCCACGAGGTCACCGCACAACCGACGAGGTCACCGCACAACCTCCGAGGTCACCGCACAACCGACGAGGTCACCGCACAACCAACGAGGTCACCGCACAACCGACGAGGTCACCGCACAACCGACGAAGTCACCGCACAACCGACGAGGTCACCGCACAACCAACGAGGTCACCGCACAACCAAGGAGGTGACCGCACAACCGACGAAGTCACCGCACAACCAACCAGGTCACCGCACAACCAACGAGGTCACCGCACAACCAACGAGGTCCCCGCACAACCAACGAGGTCACCGCACAACCAACGAGGTCACCACACAACCAACAAGGTCACCGCACAACCAACGAGGTCACCGCATAACCAACGAGGTCACCGCACTACTGTCGAGGTCACCGCACAACCGATGAGGTCACCGCACAACCAACGAGGTCACCGCACAACCAACGAGAACACCGCACAACCAACGAGGTCACCGCACAACCAAGGAGGTCACCACGCAACCAACGAGGTCACCGCACAACCGACCATGTCACCGCACAACCGACGAGGTCACCGCACAACCAACGAGGTCACCACGCAACCAACGAGGTCACCGCACAACCGACGAGGTCACCGCACAACCCACGAGGTCACCGCACAACCGACGAGGTCACCGCACAACCGATGAGGTCACCACACAACCGACCAAGTCACCGCACAAACGACGAGGTCACCGCACAACCAACGAGGTCACTGCACAACTGACGAGGTCACCACGCAACCGACGAGGTCACCGCACAACCTACCAAGTCACCGCACAGCCGACGAGGTCACCGCACAACCGACGAGGTCACCGCACAACCAACGAAGTCACTGCACAACCGACGAGGTCACCACGCAACCGACGAGGTCACCGCACAACCTACCAAGTCAACGCACAACCGACGAGGTCACCGCACAACCTACCAAGTCACCGCACAAACGACGAGGTCACTGCACAACCGACGAGGTCACCACGCAACCAACGAGGTCACCGCACAACCTACCAAGTCACCGCACAACCGACGAAGTCACCGTACAACCTACGAGGTCACCGCACAACCGACGAGGTCACCACACAACCAACGAGGTCACAGCACAACCGACGAGGTCACCGCACAACCGACGAAGTCACCGCATAACCGACGAGGTCACCGCACAACCGACGAGGTCACCGCACAACCGACGAGGTCACCCCGCCACCAACGAGGACACCACGCAACCGACGAGGTCACCGCACAACCTACCAAGTCACCGCACAACCGACGAGGTCACCGCACAACCGTCGAAGTCACCGCACAACTTATGAGGTCACCGTACAACCTACCAAGTCACCGCACAACCAACGAGGTCACCGCACAACCTACCAAGTCACCGCACAACCGACGAGGTCACCGCACAACCAACGAGATCACCGCACAACCGACGAGGTCACCGCACAACCGACGAGGTCACCGCACAACCTACCAAGTCCACGCACAACCGACGAGGTCACCACGCAACCAACGAGGTCACCGCACAACCGACGAGGTCACCGGACAACCCACGAGGTCACCGCACAACCGACGAGGTCACCGCACTACAAACGAAGTCACCGCACAACCAACGAGGTCTCCACGCAACCGACGAGGTCACCGCACAACCGACGAGGTCACCGCACAACCGACAAATTCAACGCGCAACCGACGAGGTCACCGCACAACCGACGAGGTCACCGCACAACCGACAAGGTCATCGCACAACCAACGAGGTCACCGCACAACCGACCAAGTCACCGCACAAACCGACGAGGTCACCGCACAACCAACGAGGTCAACGCACAACCAACGAGGTCACCGCAATACCGACGAGGTCACCGCACAACCCACGAGGTCACCGCACAACCGACGAGGTCACCGCACAACCAACGAGGTCAACGCACAACCAACGAGGTCACCGCACAACCGACGAGGTCACCGCACAACCAACGTGGTCACCGCACAACCGACGAGGTCACCGCACAACCAACGAGGTCACCGCACAACCGACGAGGTCACCGAACAACCAACGAGCTCACCGCACAACCGGCCAAGTCACCGCACAACCGACGAGGTCACCGCACAACCAACGAGGTCACCACGCAGCCAACGAGGTCACCGCACAACCGACGAGGTCACCGCACAACCCACGAGGTCACCGCACACCCCACGAGGTCACCGCACAACCGACGAGGTCACCGCACAACCGACGAGGTCACCGCACAACCCACGAGGTCACCACACAACCGACGAGGTCACCGCACATCCCACGAGGTCACCGCACAACCAACGATGTAACCGCACAACCGACGAGGTCACCGCACTACCGACGAGGTCACCGTATAACCGACGAGGTCACCGCACAACCAACGAGGTCACCACGCAACCAACGAGGTCACCGCACAACCGACGAGGTAACCGCACAACCAACGAAGTCACCACGCAACCGACGAGGTCACCGCACAACCAACGAGGTCACCGCACAACAAGCGAAGTCGACGCACAACCGACGAGGTCACCGCGTAACCGACCAAGTCACCGCGCAACCGACGATGTCACCGCACAACCGACGAGGTCACCGCACAACCAAGGATGTCACCGCATAACCAACGAGGTCACCGCACAACCAACGAGGTCACCGCACAACCGACGAGGTCACCCCGCAACCGACGAGGTCACCGCACAACCGACCACGTCACCGCACAACCAACGAGGTCACCGCACAACCTACCAAGTCACCGCACAACCGACGAGGTCACCACGCAACCGACGAGGTCACCGCACAACCAATGAGGTCACCGCACAACCGACGAGGTCTCCGCACAACCAACGAGGTCACCGCACAACCAACGAGGTCACCGCACAACCGACGAGGTCACCGCAAAACCGACGAGGTCACCGCACAACCAACGAGGTCACCGCACAACCAACGAGGTCACCGCACAACCGACGAGGTCACCACGCTACCGACGAGCTCACCGCACAACCAAGGAGGTCACCGCACAACCAAGGAGGTCACCGCACAACCAAGGAGGTCACCGCACAACCGACGAGGTCACCGCACAACCTACCAAGTCACCGCACAACCAACGAGGTCACCGCACAACCAAGGAAGTCACCCCACAACCAACGAGGTCACCGCACAACCAAGGAGGTCACCGCACAACCAACGAGGTCACCGCACAACCCACGAGGTCACCGCACAACCAACGAGGTCACCGCACAACCAACGAGGTCACCGCACAACCAAGGAAGTCTCCGCACAACCAACGAGGTCACCGCACAACCAACGAGGTCACCGCACAACCAACGAGGTTGGTGCATTCTTGGAATACACGGTACGAGTGATTATATTTTTCAATGCTTTTGCATGTTCTTTCCTTCCTCTTTGTCAAACACCAACAGTGATCTTCTATTTTCTCTTAGGTGTTCCGGTTGCTTATATCTTTTATGAGTCTGTTCCAGATATATATTCCATTACCCACCTAACGTCATATAGCAGCGAATATCTGAAGCTCTTCAACTCTTCCTCGCGCAAGAGGAATTCCTTCTCCATCTGGCCACCAGATTTTGCTGCCATCGCCAGCTGTTATCTCCATGAGCAAGAGAACTACGTCTACTCTTTTACTCACCATGCTGGGCTAGTATCATCTGTTATCAACTCTTTGAAGACCGGCTCAGCAAGAGAAGATCAATTTTTTGTTTTAAAGTTGGCAATGTTTATATGTTCTCCTTTTGTCTCCTACCCCCCACTCTTTTTCCCTACCTTGGACCCTCCGTGCTCCGTTGAGCAGGTCTCACTTCGCAATCGGTAGTTGACTCGGTCAGTTAAAGCTCCTCTCGAGCTAGTCTCCTCAAACCAAGAGGCACACTCTCTTCTACGCCATGTTGGCAAGGTAGTTGTCATCTAAGGAACTTCGCCTTCAACATGAAATCAAGATAAGTACCATCTTAAAAGTTTTAACCTCATCTTCATGGTTTTAACTTCCACGAGCTTTTAATGATACTTTTATAGACAGTGTGAAATTATTTATTTTGGGGCAAAAATCATTCTACGTGGGATTTGCCATGTTGAGCTTTTGCTCGTATAAGCTAATCTTACTAAAAAGAGCTTTTCTTAAGCTATTCAAATGAGAAATCCTCTCACTACGTGGGATATTACCTAATACCCGCTGTCTATAATTCACCAAGCTAGTTCCTCCGTTGGATTTTCTCAATCCCGTTTTTCTACTAAGGTCGTTCTGGAACCTTCTAGATTCGGTATTTCATCTACAAGTCCTGCCGTTGAAATTTTCACTCACTTGTGAGTATGCTATTTAAAATTGAAGAATCTCATTCCTGAATTAAAAGCTCAATAGCTAACTTTCTTCCACCGCTGGAACCGCTGGAATGTTCTATGGCACATTTAATTGTAACTCACAACTTTCTCAAGAAATAGACTCTCACCTATATAGTGCAATCAGTTATTTCCATAATTGCAATAATTTTCTTTCTCATAAACTTTAGTGTTTCTATAGTGAACTTTGCATCCATCTTTATAGACTACAGTGATAACCAGTGCTTGCTCCACGTTTCTACCGCGTCGCGATCGTCCGTTTACATTAAATACGGCCATAAACATTGATCCTATATCCCAATGATCTTTCCTCAACCTTCTACTAACAACCCATATTAATAAAATTGTAACTTTTCTATAAGGTGTCACTCACGAAGTGCCCTTCCAACTTTGCTAGTTTAACATTAATTAAATTCTGTATAATTACGTGTGTGACACACGATTCAAATTCACATTGTTCCTTTCCTATAATCAGGGAAAACAATTCTTTAAACTCTTGAGCGAGTCATGTTCAGGTTTCACGAAATGGAAACTGTCCCATTTGGCTAGTGATTCCTACTCAAACTTGGGAAGTCTAGAACCTTCCTTTTAACTTTCTTCAGGTTTCACAGTAAGTGACCTGCCCTTATTTGCATAATAACCAACGTTAATTCTGTATAAATATAAGAAGTTGTAGAAACTTCCATCTTATTCTTCATGTTTTTCTTATTGTTATTTTCGAAGTTGTCACTTTCTCTAGAACATTCTCTCAAGAATTTCTTAAAGTACACTCTTTGTACTAAATTTAAATGTTTAAACTTTAATTACTACACATGTCTTTTTATTTTCTTATAAAGATTTTAGAAACTTGTAAGGTTTCAAACCTCATAAATTGTCAATTGCCTGGAGCAATCGTTTAATGTGAGGAGGTCTGCGACCCCATTTCTTAAAAAAGTTTAAATGAACTATGTTTGTCAAAATTATATTACATAATTGTTAATTTCCTCAAACTTCTTTGAATTGTTAAATAAATGAAGCGTTACTTTTCGCTTTTTCATTTTCTAATACAAAGTTTAGGTAAAATCCTGTCTTCCTTGGCTATCCCTACTCAATGCCATTCAAATCATTAATAGGGCTTTTACAATTTGTTGCATTTGAGCAAGAACTCTTAATTTTCACCTCACTAAAGTTCCTATTAGCTTTAATAGCTAATTCTAATTGGCCAGTAAAGCAAGTAAAGCTCGCTAAGCCAGCTACCTGCTTGTGGAGACCCTCTCCGAAAACTTATGGTCAGTTTTCTAAAAGATAAGTGTTTCTTTTTGTCTAAACTTTTAGCCGGCTCCTCGCTGAGTAAAAGCTTAGCCATTTTCCAATGCAACCATTGGTTCATTTACCAAAATTACTCCATAAGGTATAATCTTTTATCATTTTCCCTCTTAAAGACACTTGGTCGCCTTTACCGGAACTCCATAATTTTGGAAATTGAAAAAACCAAACCCGAGTTAAATTATTGGGATTCTTCGAATTATTTTGCAAAAACGAATTTCTTTGAGCAGACATACAGTAAATTTGTTACTCTCAGTCTTGCCAGACCATCACCCTTCCCCATAGTAGTTTTATATATGCTTGAGAGGGATTATACGAAAGCCACTCTCTTGCAAACCGCCCAAGTTCTATCTGTGTTTCTCGTCAGCTTAGACCAAGTCCTTACTCATTTTAGGTATCCGAGAGCGGATTTTCGGTGGCAACCACCTTTAAGTGTGTTTAAAGAAAAACTTATTAATTTTGTGGGACTCTCCACCTATTTTTCTATCCTTTTTCTCCAATCCAAAATCTACTTCCTCTTCTTAATCATCTTCCCTTGGTGGGTGGGTTATTCCTCAGCCAATAAACTACCCAGAGGTCACCGCACAACCAACGAGGTCACCGCACAACCGACGAGGTCACCGCACAACCAACGAGGTCACCGCACAACCAACGAGGTAACCGCACAACCAACGAGGTCACCGCACAACCGACGAGGTCACCGCACAACCGACGAGGTCACCGAACAACCAACGAGGTCACCGCACAACCAACGAGGTCACCGAACAACCGACGAGATCACCGCACAACCGACGAGGTCACCGCACAATCAACGAGGTCACCACGCAACCGTCGAGGTCACCGCACAACCGAGGAGTTCACCGCACAACCTACGAGGTCACCGCACAACCTACCAAGTCACCGCACAACCAACGAGGTCACCGCACAACCAACGAGGTCACCGCACAATCTACCAAGTCACCGCACAACCAACGAGGTCACCGCACAACCAACGAGGTCACCGCACAACCAACGAGGTCACCGCACAACCTACCAAGTCACCGCACAACCAACGAGGTCACCGCACAACCAACGAGGTCACCGCACAACCAACGAGGTCACCGCACAACCGACGAGGTCACCGCACAACCAAGGAGGTCACCGCACAACCAAGGAGGTCACCGCACAACCAAGGAAGTCACCGCACAACCAACGAGGTCACCGCACAACCAAGGAGGTCACCGCACAACCAAGGAGGTCACCGCACAACCAAGGAGGTCACCGCACAACCAAGGTGGTCACCGCTCAACCAACGAGGTCACCGAACAACCAAGGAGGTCACCGCACAACCAACGAGGTCACCGCACAACCAAGGAGGTCACCGCACAACCACCGAGGTCACCGCACAACCAACGAGGTCACCACGCAACCGACGAGGTCACCGCACAACCGACGAGGTCTCCGCATAACCGACGAGGTCACCGCACAACCACCGAGGTCACCGCACAACCAACGAGGTCACCACGCGGTCGACGAGGTCACCGCACAACCGACGAGGTCACCACACAACCAACGAGGTCACCGCACAACCAACGAGGTCACCACGCAACCAACGAGGTCACCGCACTACCTACCAAGTCGCCGCACAACCAACGAGGTCGTCGCACAACCGACGAGGTCACCGCACTACCTACCAAATCTCCGCACAACCAACGAGGTCACCGCACAACCGACGAGGTCACCGCACAACCAACGAGGTCACCGCACAACCAAGGAGGTCACCGCACAACCGACGAGGTCACCGCGCATCCGACGAGGTCACCACACAACCGACGAGGTCACCACACAACCGACGAGGTCATCGCACAACCACCGAGGTCACCGCACAACCAACGAGGTCACCACGCAACCGACGAGGTCACCGCACAACCGACGAGGTCTCCGCATAACCGACGAGGTCACCGCACAACCACCGAGGTCACCGCACAACCAACGAGGTCACCACGCAACCAACGAGGTCACCGCACAACCAACGAGGTCACTGCACAACCGACGAGGTCACCGCACAACCAACGAGGTCACCGCACAACCACCGAGGTCACCGCACAACCAACGAGGTCACCACGCAACCAACGAGGTCACCGCACTAACTACCAAGTCTCCGCACAACCGACGAGGTCTCCGCATAACCGACGAGGTCACCGCACAACCACCGAGGTCACCGCACAACCAACGAGGTCACCACGCGGTCGACGAGGTCACCGCACAACCGACGAGGTCACCACACAACCAACGAGGTCACCGCACAACCAACGAGGTCACCACGCAACCAACGAGGTCACCGCACAACCGACGAGGTCACCGCACAACCAACGAGGTCACCGCACAACCAACGAGGTCACCGCACAACCGACGAGGTCAATGCACAACCACCGAGGTCACCGCACAACCTACCAAGTCACCGCACAACCAACGAGGTCACCGCACAACCACCGAGGTCACCGCACAACCAACGAGGTCACCACGCAACCAACGAGGTCACCGCACTACCTACCAAGTCTCCGCACAACCGACGAGGTCTCCGCATAACCGACGAGGTCACCGCACAACCACCGATGTCACCGCACAACCAACGAGGTCACCGCACAACCAACGAGGTCACCGCACAACCGACGAGGTCACCGCACAACCAAAGAGGTCACCGCACAACCAACGTGGTCACCGCACAACCAACGAGGTCACCGCACAACCGACGAGGTCACCGCACAACCCACGAGGTCACCGCACAACCGACGAGGTCACCGCACAACCGACGAGGTCACCGCACAACCGACGAGGTTACCGCACAACCCACGAGGTCACCGCACAACAGACGAGGTCACCGCACAACCACCGAGGTCACCGCACAACCGACGAGGTCACCGCACAACCAACGAGGTCACCGCACAACCGACGAGGTCACCGCACAACCGACGAAGTCACCGCACAACCGACGAGGTCACCGCACAACCAAGGAGGTCACCGCACAACCAAGGAGGTGACCGCACAACCGACGAAGTCACCGCACAACCAACCAGGTCACTGCACAACCAACGAGGTCACCGCACAACCAACGAGGTCCCCGCACAACCAACGAGGTCACCGCACAACCAACGAGGTCACCGCACAACCAACAAGGTCACCGCACAACCAACGAGGTCACCGCACAACCAACGAGGTCACCGCACTACTCTCGAGGTCACCGCACAACCGATGAGGTCACCGCACAACCAACGTGGTCACCGCACAACCAACGAGATCACCGCACAACCAACGAGGTCACCGCACAACCAACGAGGTCACCGCACAACCGACGAGGTCGCCGAACAACCAACGAGCTCACCGCACAACCGACCAAGTCACCGCACAACCGACGAGGTCACCGCACAACCAACGAGGTCACCACGCAACCAACGAGGTCACCGCACAACCGACGAGGTCACCGCACAACCCACGAGGTCACCGCACAACCGACGAGGTCACCGCACAACTGATGAGGTCACCGCACAACCGACCAAGTCACCGCATAAACGACGAGGTCACCGCACAACCAACGAGGTCACTGCACAACCGACGAGGTCACCACGCAACCGACGAGGTCACCGCACAACCTACCAAGTCACCGCACAGCCGACGAGGTCACCGCACAACCGAAGAGGTCACCGCAAAACCAACGAGGTCACTGCACAACCGACGAGGTCACCACGCAACCGACGAGGTCACCGCACAACCTACCAAGTCACCGCACAACCGACGAGGTCACCGCACAACCGTCGAAGTCACCGCACAACTGACGAGGTCACCGTACAACCTACCAAGTCACCGCACAACCAACGAGGTCACCGCACAACCTACCAAGTCACCGCACAACCGACGAGGTCACCGCACAACCGACGAGATCACCGCACAACCGACGAGGTCACCGCACAACCGACGAGGTCACCGCACAACCTACCAAGTCCACGCACAACCGACGAGGTCACCACGCAACCAACGAGGTCACCGCACAACCGACGAGGTCACCGGACAACCCACGAGGTCACCGCACAACCGACGAGGTCACCGCACTACAAACGAAGTCACCGCACAACCAACGAGGTCACCACGCAACCGACGAGGTCACCGCACAACCGACGAGGTCACCGCACAACCGACAAATTCAACGCGACACCGACGAGGTCACCGCACAACCGACGAGGTCATCGCACAACCAACGAGGTCACCGCACAACCGACCAAGTCACCGCACAAACCGACGAGGTCACCGCACAACCAACGAGGTCAACGCACAACCAACGAGGTCACCGCACAACCGACCAGGTCACCGCACAACCCACGAGGTCACCGCACAACCGACGAGGTCACCGCACAACCAACGAGGTCAACGCACAACCAACGAGGTCACCGCACAACCGACGAGGTCACCGCACAACCAACGTGGTCACCGCACAACCGACGAGGTCACCGCACAACGAACGCGGTCACCGCACAACCGACGAGGTCACCGAACAACCAACGAGCTCACCGCACAACCGACCAAGTCACCGCACAACCGACGAGGTCACCGCACAACCAACGAGGTCATCACGCAGCCAACGAGGTCACCGCACAACCGACGAGGTCACCGCACAACCCACGAGGTCACCGCACACCCCACGAGGTCACCGCACAACCGACGAGGTCACCGCACAACCGACGAGGTCACCGCACAACCCACGAAGTCACCACACAACCGACGAGGTCACCGCACAACCCACGAGGTCACCGCACAACCAACGATGTAACCGCACAACCGACGAGGTCACCGCACTACCGACGAGGTCACCGTATAACCGACGAGGTCACCGCACAACCAACGAGGTCACCACGCAACCAACGAGATCACCGCACAACCGACGAGGTCACCGCACAACCAACGAAGTCACCACGCAACCGACGAGGTCACCGCACAACCAACGAGGTCACCGCACAACCAACGAAGTCACCGCACAACCAACGAGGTCACCGCGTAACCGACCAAGTCACCGCGCAACCGACGATGTCACCGCACAACCGACGAGGTCACCGCACAACCAAGGATGTCACCGCATAACCAACGAGGTCACCGCACAACCAACGAGGTCACCGCACAACCGACGAGGTCACCCCGCAACCGACGAGGTCACCGCACAACCGACCAGGTCACCGCACAACCAACGAGGTCACCGCACAACCTACCAAGTCACCGCACAACCGACGAGGTCACCACGCAACCGACGAGGTCACCGCACAACCAATGAGGTCACCGCACAACCGACGAGGTCTCCGCACAACCAACGAGGTCACCGCACAACCAACGAGGTCACCGCACAACCGACGAGGTCACCGCAAAACCGACGAGGTCACCGCACAACCAACGAGGTCACCGCACAACCAACGAGGTCACCGCACAACCGACGAGGTCACCACGCTACCGACGAGCTCACCGCACAACCAAGGAGGTCACCGCACAACCAAGGAGGTCACCGCACAACCAAGTAGGTCACCGCACAACCGACGAGGTCACCGCACAACCTACCAAGTCACCGCACAACCAACGAGGTCACCGCACAACCAAGGAAGTCACCTCACAACCAACGAGGTCACCGCACAACCAAGGAGGTCACCGCACAACCAACGAGATCACCGCACAACCGACGAGGTCACCGCACAACCAACGAGGTCACCGCACAACCGACGAGGTCACCGCACAACCAACGAGGTCACCGCACAACCAACGAGGTCACCGCACAACCAAGGAAGTCTCCGTACAACCAACGAGGTCACCGCACAACCAACGAGGTTGGTGCATTCTTGGAATACACGGTACGAGAGATTATATTTTTCAATGCTTTTGCATGTTCTTTCCTTCCTCTTTGTCAAACACCAACAGTGATCTTCTATTTTCTCTTAGGTGTTCCGGTTGCTTATATCTTTTATGAGTCTGTTCCAGATATATATTCCATTACCCACCTAACGTCATATAGCAGCGAATATCTGAAGCTCTTCAACTCTTCCTCGCGCAAGAGGAATTCCTTCTCCATCTGGCCACCAGATTTTGCTGCCATCGCCAGCTATTATCTCCATGAGCAAGAGAACTACGTCTACTCTTTTACTCACCATGCTGTGCTAGTATCATCTGTTATCAACTCTTTGAAGACCGGCTCAGCAAGAGAAGATCAATTTTTTGTTTTAAAGTTGGCAATGTTTATATGTTCTCCTTTTGTCTCCTACCCCCCACTCTTTTTCCCTACCTTGGACCCTCTGTGCTCCGTTGAGCAGGTCTCACTTCGCAATCGGTAGTTGACTCGGTCAGTTAAAGCTCCTCTCGAGCTAGTCTCCTCAAACCAAGAGGCACACTCTCTTCTACGCCATGTTGGCCAGGTAGTTTTCATCTAAGGAACTTCGCCTTCAACATGAAATCAAGATAAGTACCATCTTAAAAGTTTTAACCTCATCTTCATGGTTTTAACTTCCACGAGCTTTTAATGATACTTTTATAGACAGTGTAAAATTATTTATTTTGGGGCAAAAATCATTCTTCGTGGGATTTGCCATGTTGAGCTTTTGCTCGTATAAGCTAATCTTACTAAAAAGAGCTTTTCTTAAGCTATTCAAATGAGAAATCCTCTCACTACGTGGGATATTACCTAATACCCGCTGTCTATAATTCACCAAGCTAGTTCCTCCGTTGGATTTTCTCAATCCCGTTTTTCTACTAAGGTCGTTCTGGAACCTTCTAGATTCGGTATTTCATCTACAAGTCCTGCCGTTGAAATTTTCACTCACTTGTGAGTATGCTATTTAAAATTGAAGAATCTCATTCCTGAATTAAAAGCTCAATAGCTAACTTTCTTCCACCGCTGGAACCGCTGGAATGTTCTATGGCACATTTAATTGTAACTCACAACTTTCTCAAGAAATAGACTCTCACCTATATAGTGCAATCAGTTATTTCCATAATTGCAATAATTTTCTTTCTCATAAACTTTAGTGTTTCTATAGTGAACTTTGCATCCATCTTTATAGACTACAGTGATAACCAGTGCTTGCTCCACGTTTCTACCGCGTCGTGATCGTCCGTTTACATTAAATACGGCCATAAACATTGATCCTATATCCCAATGATCTTTCCTCAACCTTCTACTAACAATCCATATTAATAAAATTGTAACTTTTCTATAAGGTGTCACTCACGAAGTGCCCTTCCAACTTTGCTAGTTTAACATTAATTAAATTCTGTATAATTACGTGTGTGACACACGATTCAAATTCACATTGTTCCTTTCCTATAATCAGGGAAAACAATTCTTTAAACTCTTGAGCGAGTCATGTTCAGGTTTCACGAAATGGAAACTGTCCCATTTGGCTAGTGATTCCTACTCAAACTTGGGAAGTCTAGAACCTTCCTTTTAACTTTCTTCAGGTTTCACAGTAAGTGACCTGCCCTTATTTGCATAATAACCAACGTTAATTCTGTATAAATATAAGAAGTTGTAGAAACTTCCATCTTATTCTTCATGTTTTTCTTATTGTTATTTTCGAAGTTGTCACTTTCTCTAGAACATTCTCTCAAGAATTTCTTAAAGTACACTCTTTGTACTAAATTTAAATGTTTAAACTTTAATTACTACACATGTCTTTTTATTTTCTTATAAAGATTTTAGAAACATGTAAGGTTTCAAACCTCATAAATTGTCAATTGCCTGGAGCAATCGTTTAATGTGAGGAGGTCTGCGACCCCATTTCTTAAAAAAGTTTAAATGAACTATGTTTGTCAAAATTATATTACATAATTGTTAATTTCCTCAAACTTCTTTGAATTGTTAAATAAATGAAGCGTTTCTTTTCGCTTTTTCATTTTCTAATACAAAGTTTAGGCAAAATCCTGTCTTCCTTGGCTATCCCTACTCAATGCCATTCAAATCATTAATAGGGCTTTTACAATTTCTTGCATTTGAGCAAGAACTCTTAATTTTCACCTCACTAAAGTTCCTATTAGCTTTAATAGCTAATTCTAATTGGCCAGTAAGGCAAGTAAAGCTCGCTAAGCCAGCTACCTGCTTGTGGAGACCCTCTCCGAAAACTTATGGTCAGTTTTCTAAAAGATAAGTGTTTCTTTTTGTCTAAACTTTTAGCCGGCTCCTCGCTGAGTAAAAGCTTAGCCATTTTCCAATGCAACCATTGGTTCATTTACCAAAATTACTCCATAAGGTATAATCTTTTATCATTTTCCCTCTTAAAGACACTTGGTCGCCTTTACCGGAACTCCATAATTTTGGAAATTGAAAAAACCAAACCCGAGTTAAATTATTGGGATTCTTCGAATTATTTTGCAAAAACGAATTTCTTTGAGCAGACATACAGTAAATTTGTTACTCTCAGTCTTGCCAGACCATCACCCTTCCCCTTAGTAGTTTTATATATGCTTGAGAGGGATTATACGAAAGCCACTCTCTTGCAAACCGCCCAAGTTCTATCTGTGTTTCTCGTCAGCTTAGACCAAGTCCTTACTCATTTTAGGTATCCGAGAGCGGATTTTCGGTGGCAACCACCTTTAAGTGTGTTTAAAGAAAAACTTATTAATTTTCTGGGACTCTCCTCCTATTTTTCTATCCTTTTTCTCCAATCCAAAATCTACTTCCTCTTCTTAATCATCTTCCCTTGGTGGGTGGGTTATTCCTCAGCCAAAAAACTACCCAGAGGTCACCGCACAACCAACGAGGTCACCGCACAACCGACGAGGTCACCGCACAACCAACGAGGTAACCGCACAACCAACGAGGTCACCGCACAACCGACGAGGTCACCGCACAACCGACGAGGTCACCGAACAACCAACGAGGTCACCGCACAACCAACGAGGTCACCGAACAACCGACGAGATCACCGCACAACCGACGAGGTCACCGCATAATCAACGAGGTCACCACGCAACCGACGAGGTCACCGCACAACCGAGGAGTTCACCGCACAACCTACGAGGTCACCGCACAACCTACCAAGTCACCGCACAACCAACGAGGTCACCGCACAACCAACGAGGTCACCGCACAATCTACCAAGTCACCGCACAACCAACGAGGTCACCGCACAACCAACGAGGTCACCGCACAACCAACGAGGTCACCGCACAACCTACCAAGTCACCGCACAACCAACGAGGTCACCGCACAACCAACGAGGTCACCGCACAACCAACGAGGTCACCGCACAACCGACGAGGTCACCGCACAACCAAGGAGGTCACCGCACAACCAAGGAGGTCACCGCACAACCAAGGAAGTCACCGCACAACCAACGAGGTCACCGCACAACCAAGGAGGTAACCGCACAACCAAGGAGGTCACCGCACAACCAACGAGGTCACCGCACAACCAACGAGGTCACCGCACAACCAACGAGGTCACCGCACATCCGACGAGGTCACCGCACAACCAAGGAGGTCACCGCACAACCAAGGAGGTCACCGCACAACCAAGGAGGTCACCGCACAACCAACGAGGTCACCGAACAACCAAGGAGGTCACCGCACAACCAACGAGGTCACCGCACAACCAAGGAGGTCACCGCACAACCAACGAGGTCACCGCACAACCAAGGAGGTCACCGCACAACCAAGGAGGTCACCGCACAACCAAGGAAGTCACCGCGCAACCAACGAGGTCACCGCACAACCAAGGAGGTCACCGCACAACCAACGAGGTCACCGCACAACCAACGAGGTCACCGCACATCCGACGAGGTCACCGCACAACAAACGAGGTCACCACGCAACCGACGAGGTCACCGCACAATCAAGGAGGTCACCGCACAACCAAGGAGGTCACCGCACAACCGACGAGGTCACCGCACAACCTACCAAGTCACCGCACAACCAACGAGGTCACCGCACAACCAAGAAAGTCACCGCACAACCAATGAGGTCACCGCACTACCAACGAGGTCACCGCACAACCTACCAAGTCACCGCACAACCAACGAGGTCACCGCACAACCTACCAAGTCACCGCACAACCAACGAGGTCACCGCACAACCAAGGAGGTCACCGCACAACCAACGAGGTCATCGCACAACCGACAAGGTCACCGCACAACCAACGAGGTCATCGCACAACCGACGAGGTCACCGCACAACCAACGAGGTCACCGCACAACCAACGAGGTCACCGCACAACCAACGAGGTCACCGCACAACCGACGAGGTCACCGCACAACCAACCAGGTCACCGCACAACCAACGAGGTCACCGCACAACCAAGGAGGTCACCGCACAACCGACGAAGTCACCGCACAACCAACCAGGTCACCGCACAACCAACGAGGTCACCGCACAACCGACGAGGTCACCGCACAACCCACGAGGTCACCGCACAACCGACGAGGTCACCGCACAACCAACGAGGTCACAGCACAACCGACGAGGTCACCGCACAACCGACGAGGTCACCGCACAACCGACGAAGTCACCGCACAACCGACGAGGTCACCGCACAACCAAGGAGGTCACCGCACAACCAAGAAGGTCACCGCACAACCGACGAAGTCACCGCACAACCAACCAAGTCACCGCACAACCAACGAGGTCACCGCACAACCAACGAGGTCACCGCACAACTGACGAGGTCACCGCACAACCAACGAGGTCACCGCACAACCAAAGAGGTCACCGCACAACCAAAGAGGTCACCGCACAACCAACGAGGTCACCGCACAACCAACGAGGTCACCGCACAACCATCGAGGTCACCGCACAACTGACGAGGACACCGCACAACCGACGAGGTCACCGCACAACCAACGAGGTCACCGCACAACCAACAAGGTCACCGCACAACCAACGAGGTCACCGCACAACCAACGTGGTCACCGCACAACCGACGTGGTCACCGCACAACCGACCAAGTCATCGTGCAACCGACCAAGTCACCACGCAACCGACGAGGTCACCGGACAACCGACCAAGTCACCGTGCAACCGTCCATGCCACCACGCAACCAACTAGGTCACCGCGCAAACGACGAGGTCACCGCACAACCGACGAGGTCACCGCGCAACCGACCAAGTCATCGTGCAACCGACCAAGTCACCACGCAACCAATTAGGTCACCGCGCAACCGACGAGGTCACCGCACAACCGACCAAGTCATCGTGCAACCGACCAAGCCACCACGCAACCGACGAGGTCACCGCACAACCGACCAAGTCACCGTCCATGCCACCACGCAACCAACTAGGTCACCGCGCAACCGACGAGGTCACCGCACAACCGACGAGGTCACCGCGCAACCGACGAGGTCACCGCACAACCGACGAGGTCACCGCACAACCGACGAGGTCACCGCACAACCAACGGGGTCACCGCACAACCGACCAAGTCACCGCACAAACCGACGAGGTCACCGCACAACCAACGAGGTCAACGCACAACCAACGAGGTCACCGCACAACCGACGAGGTCACTGCACAACCCACGAGGTCACCGCACAACCGACGAGGTCACCGCACAACCAACGAGGTCAACGCACAACCAACGAGGTCACCGCACAACCGACGAGGTCACCGCACAACCAACGTGGTCACCGCACAACCGACGAGGTCACCGCACAACCAACGAGGTCACCGCACAACCGACGAGGTCACCGAACAACCAACGAGTTCACCGCACAACCGACCAAGTCACCGCACAACCGACGAGGTCACCGCACAACCAACGAGGTCACCACGCTGCCAACGAGGTCACCGCACAACCGACGAGGTCACCGCACAACCCACGAGGTCAACGCACACCCCACGAGGTCACCGCACAACCGACGAGGTCACCGCACAACCCACGAAGTCACCACAGAACCGACGAGGTCACCGCACAACCCACGAGGTCACCGCACAACCAACGAGTTCACCGCACAACCGACGAGGTCACCATACAACCTACGAGGTCACCGCTCAACCGACGAGGTCACCGTATAACCGACGAGGTCACCGCACAACCAACGAGGTCACCACGCAACCAACGAGGTCACCGCACAACCGACGAGGTCACCGCACAACCAACGAAGTCACCACGCACCCGACGAGGTCACCGCACAACCAACGAGGTCACCGCACAACCAACGAAGTCACCGCACAACCGACGAGGTCACCGCGTAACCGACCAAGTCACCGCGCAACCGACGATGTCACCGCACAACCAAGGATGTCACCGCATAACCAACGAGGTCACCGCACAACCAACGAGGTCACCGCACAACCGACGAGGTCACCACGCAACCGACGAGGTCACCGCACAAACGACCAGGTCACCGCACAACCAACGAGGTCACCGCACAACCTACCAAGTCACCGCACAACCGACGAGGTCACCACGCAACCGATGAGGTCACCGCACAACCAACGAGGTCACCGCACAACCGACGAGGTCACCGCACAACCAACGAGGTCACCGCACAACCGACGAGGTCACCGCACAACCGACGAGGTCACAGCACAACCAACGAGGTCACCGCACAACCAACGAGGTCACCGCACAACCGACGAGATCACCGCACAACCGACGAGGTCACCGCACAACCGACGAGGTCACCGCACAACCAACGAGGTCACCACGCAACCGAGAAGGTCACCGCACAAACGAGGAGGTCACCGCACAACCTACGAGGTCACCGCACAAACTACCAAGTCACCGCACAACCAAAGAGGTCACCGCACAACCAACGAGGTCACCGCACAACCTACCAAGTCACCGCACAACCAACGAGGTCACCGCACAACCAACGAGGTCACGGCACAACCTACCAAGTCACCGCACAACCAACGAGGTCACCGCACAACCAACGAGGTCACCGCACAACCAACGAGGTCACCGCACAACCAACGATGTCACCGCACAACCGACGAGGTAACCGCACAACCAAGGAGGTCACCGCACAACCAAGGATGTCACCGCACAAACAAGGAAGTCACCGCACAACCAACGAGGTCACCGCACAACCAAGGAGGTCACCGCACAACCAAAGAGGTCACCGCACAACCGAAGAAGTCACCGCACATCCAATGAGGTCACCGCACAACCAAGGAGGTCACCGCACAACCAAGGAGGTCACCGCACAACCAACGAGGTCACCGCACAACCAACGAGGGCACCGCACAACCGACGAAGTCACCGCACAACCAACGAGGTCACCACGCAACCGACGAGGTCACCGCACAATCAAGGAGGTCACCACACAACCAAGGTCACCGCACAACCGACGAGGTCACCGCACAACCTACCAAGTCACCGCACAACCAACGAGGTCACCGCACAACCAAGGAAGTCACCGCACAACCAATGAGGTCACCGCACTACCAACGAGGTCACCGCACAACCTACCAAGTCACCGCACAACCAACGAGGTCACCGCACAACCTACCAAGTCACCGCACAACCAACGAAGTCACCGCACAACCAAGGAGGTCACCGCACAACCATCCAAGTCACCGCACAACCGACGAGGGCACCGCACAACCTACCAAGTCACCGCACAACCGACGAGGTCACCGCACAACCAACGAGGTCACCGCACAACCAACGAGGTCACCACGCAACCGACGAAGTCACCGCACAATCAAGGAGGTCACCGCACAACCAAGGAGGTCACCGCACAACCGACGAGGTCACCGCACAACCTACTAAGTCACCGCACAACCAACGAGGTCACCGCACAACCAACGAGGTCACCGCACAAACGACGAAGTCACCGCACAACCAACCAGGTCACCGCACAACCGACGAGGTCACCGCACAACCCTCGAGGTCACCGCACAACCGACGAGGTCACCGCACAACCAACGACGTCACCGCACAACCGACGAGGTCACCGCACAGCCGACGAGGTCACCGCACAACCGACGAGGTCACCGCACAACCGACGAAGTCACCGCACAACCGACGAGGTCACCGCACAACCAAGGAGGTCACCGCACAACCAAGGAGGTCACCGCACAACCGACGAAGTCACCGCACAACCAACCAGGTCACCGCACAACCAACGAGGTCACCGCACAACCAACGAGGTCACCGCACAACTGACGAGGTCACCGCACAACCGACGAGGTCACCGCACAACCAACGAGGTCACCGCACAACCAACGAGGTCACCGCACAACCAACGAGGTCACCGCACAACTGACGAGGTCACCGCACAACCGACGAGGTCACCGAAAAACCAACGAGGTCACCGCACAACCAACGAGGTCACCGCACAACCAACGAGGTCACCGCACAACCAATGAGGTCACCGCACAACCGACGAGGTCACCACGCAACCAACCAGGTCACCGCAAACCAACGAGGTCACCGCACTACCAACGAGGTCACCGCACAAATGGCGAGGTCACCGCACAACCAACCAGGTCACCGCACAACCAACGAGGTCACCGCACAACCAATGAGGTCACCGCACAACCAACGAGGTCACCGCACAACCAACGAGGTCACCGCACAACTGACGAGGTCACCGCACAACCGACGAGGTCACAGCACAACTAACCAGGTCACCGCTCAACCAACGAGGTCACCGCACAACCAATCAGGTCACCGCACAACCAACGAGGTCACCGCATAACTGACGAGGTCACCGCACAACCGACGAGGTCACCGCACATCCAACGAGGTCACCGCACAACCGACGAGGTCACCGCACAACCTACGAGGTCACCACGCAACCGACGAGGTCAACGCACAACCTACCAATTCTCCGCACAACCAACGAGGTCACCGCACAACATACTAAGTCACCGCACAACCGACGAGGTCACCGCACAACCTACCAAGATACCGCACAACCGACGAGGTCACCGCACAACCTACCAAGTCATCGCACAACCAACGAGGTCACCGCACAACCGACGAGGTCACCGCACCACCTACCAAGCCACCGCACAACCAACGAGGTCACCGCACAACCTACCAAGTCACCGCACAACCAACGAGGTCACCGCACAACCGACGAGGTCACCGCACAAAATACCATGTCACCGCACAACCGACGAGGTCACCACACAACCAACCAAGTCACCGCTCAACCAAAGAGGTCACCGCACAACCTACCAAGTAACCGCACAACCGACGAGGGCACCTCACAACCTACCAAGTCACCGCACAACCGACGAGGTCACCGCACAACCTACCAAGCCACCGCACAACCAACGAGGTCACCACGCAACCGACGAGGTCACCGCACAACCTACCAATTCGCCGCACAACCGACGATGTCACCGCACAACCTACCAAGTCACCGCACAACCAACGATGTCACCACGCAACCGACGAGGTCACCGCACAACCTACCAATTCACCGCACAACCAACGAGGTCACCGCACAACTGACGAGGTCACCGCACAACCGACGAGGTCACCGCACAACCAACCAGGTCACCGCTCAACCAACGAGGTCATCGCACAACCAACGAGGTCACCGCACAACCAAGGAGGTCACCGCACAACCAAGGAGGTCACCGCACAACCAACGAGGTCACCGAACAACCAACGAGGTCACCGAACAACCAAGGAGGTCACCGCACAACCAACGAGGTCACCGCACAACCAAGGAGGTCACCGCACAACCAACGAGGTCACCGCACAACCAAGGAGGTCACCGCACAACCAAGGAGGTCACCGCACAACCAAGGAAGTCACCGCACAACCAACGAGGTCACCGCACAACCAAGGAGGTCACCGCACAACCAACGAGGTCACCGCACAACCAACGAGGTCACCGCACAACCAACGAGGTCACCGCACATCCGACGAGGTCACCGCACAACAAACGAGGTCACCACGCAACCGACGAGGTCACCGCACAATCAAGGAGGTCACCGCACAACCAAGGAGGTCACCGCACAACCGACGAGGTCACCGCACAACCTACCAAGTCACCGCACAACCAACGAGGTCACCGCACAACCAAGAAAGTCACCGCACAACCAATGAGGTCACCGCACTACCAACGAGGTCACCGCACAACCTACCAAGTCACCGCACAACCAACGAGGTCACCGCACAACCTACCAAGTCACCGCACAACCAACGAGGTCACCGCACAACCAAGGAGGTCACCGCACAACCAACGAGGTCACCGCACAACCGACAAGGTCACCGCACAACCAACGAGGTCATCGCACAACCGACGAGGTCACCGCACATCCAACGAGGTCACCGCACAACCAACGAGGTCACCGCACAAGCAACGAGGTCACCGCACAACCGACGAGGTCACCGCACAACCAACCAGGTCACCGCACAACCAACGAGGTCACCGCACAACCAAGGAGGTCACCGCACAACCGACGAAGTCACCGCACAACCTACCAGGTCACCGCACAACCAACGAGGTCACCGCACAACCGACGAGGTCACCGCACAACCCACGAGGTCACCGCACAACCGACGAGGTCACCGCACAACCAACGAGGTCACAGCACAACCGACGAGGTCACCGCACAACCAACGAGGTCACCGCACAACCGACGAGGTCACCGCACAACCGACGATGTCACCGCACAACCGACGAGGTCACCGCACAACCAAGGAGGTCACCGCACAACCAAGGAGGTCACCGCACAACCGACGAAGTCACCGCACAACCAACCAAGTCACCGCACAACCAACGAGGTCACCGCACAACCAACGAGGTCACCGCACAACTGACGAGGTCACCGCACAACCGACGAGGTCACCGCACAACCAACGAGGTCACCGCACAACCAAAGTGGTCACCGCACAACCAACGAGGTCACCGCACAACCAACGAGGTCACCGCACAACTGACGAGGACACCGCACAACCGACGAGGTCACCGCACAACCAACGAGGTCACCGCACAACCAACGAGGTCACCGCACAACCAACGAGGTCACCGCACAACCAACGTGGTCACCGCACAACCGACGAGGTCACCGCACAACCGACGAGGTCACCGCACAACCGACCAAGTCATCGTGCATCCGACTAAGTCACCACGCAACCGACGAGGTCACCGGACAACCGACCAAGTCACCGTGCAACCGTCCATGCCACCACGCAACCAACTAGGTCACCGCGCAAACGACGAGGTCACCGCACAACCGACGAGGTCACCGCGCAACCGACCAAGTCATCATGCAACCGACCAAGTCACCACGCAACCAATTAGGTCACCGCGCAACCGACGAGGTCACCGCACAACCGACCAAGTCATCGTGCAACCGACCAAGTCACCACGCAACCGACGAGGTCACCGCACAACCGACCAAGTCACCGTCCATGCCACCACGCAACCAACTAGGTCACCGCGCAACCGACGAGGTCACCGCACAACCGACGAGGTCACCGCGCAACCGACGAGGTCACCGCACAACCGACGAGGTCACCGCACAACCGACGAGGTCACCGCACAACCAACGGGGTCACCGCACAACCGACCAAGTCACCGCACAAACCGACGAGGTCACCGCACAACCAACGAGGTCAACGCACAACCAACGAGGTCACCGCACAACCGACGAGGTCACTGCACAACCCACGAGGTCACCGCACAACCGACGAGGTCACCGCACAACCAACGAGGTCAACGCACAACCAACGAGGTCACCGCACAACCGACGAGGTCACCGCACAACCAACGTGGTCACCGCACAACCGACGAGGTCACCGCACAACCAACGAGGTCACCGCACAACCGACGAGGTCACCGAACAACCAACGAGTTCACCGCACAACCGACCAAGTCACCGCACAACCGACGAGGTCACCGCACAACCAACGAGGTCACCACGCTGCCAACGAGGTCACCGCACAACCGACGAGGTCACCGCACAACCCACGAGGTCAACGCACACCCCACGAGGTCACCGCACAACCGACGAGGTCACCGCACAACCGACGAGGTCACCGCACAACCCACGAAGTCACCACAGAACCGACGAGGTCACCGCACAACCCACGAAGTCACCGCACAACCAACGAGGTCACCGCACAACCGACGAGGTCACCATACAACCTACGAGGTCACCGCTCAACCGACGAGGTCACCGTATAACCGACGAGGTCACCGCACAACCAACGAGGTCACCACGCAACCAACGAGGTCACCGCACAACCGACGAAGTCACCGCACAACCGACGAGGTCACCGCGTAACCGACCAAGTCACCGCGCAACCGACGATGTCACCGCACAACCAAGGATGTCACCGCATAACCAACGAGGTCACCGCACAACCAACGAGGTCACCGCACAACCGACGAGGTCACCACGCAACCGACGAGGTCACCGCACAAACGACCAGGTCACCGCACAACCAACGAGGTCACCGCACAACCTACCAAGTCACCGCACAACCGACGAGGTCACCACGCAACCGATGAGGTCACCGCACAACCAACGAGGTCACCGCACAACCGACGAGGTCACCGCACAACCAACGAGGTCACCGCACAACCGACGAGGTCACCGCACAACCGACGAGGTCACAGCACAACCAACGAGGTCACCGCACAACCAACGAGGTCACCGCACAACCGACGAGATCACCGCACAACCGACGAGGTCACCGCACAACCGACGAGGTCACCGCACAACCAACGAGGTCACCACGCAACCGAGAAGGTCACCGCACAAACGAGGAGGTCACCGCACAACCTACGAGGTCACCGCACAAACTACCAAGTCACCGCACAACCAAAGAGGTCACCGCACAACCAACGAGGTCACCGCACAACCTACCAAGTCACCGCACAACCAACGAGGTCACCGCACAACCAACGAGGTCACGGCACAACCTACCAAGTCACCGCACAACCAACGAGGTCACCGCACAACCAACGAGGTCACCGCACAACCAACGATGTCACCGCACAACCGACGAGGTAACCGCACAACCAAGGAGGTCACCGCACAACCAAGGATGTCACCGCACAAACAAGGAAGTCACCGCACAACCAACGAGGTCACCGCACAACCAAGGAGGTCACCGCACAACCAAAGAGGTCACCGCACAACCGAAGAAGTCACCGCACATCCAATGAGGTCACCGCACAACCAAGGAGGTCACCGCACAACCAAGGAGGTCACCGCACAACCAACGAGGTCACCGCACAACCAACGAGGGCACCGCACAACCGACGAAGTCACCGCACAACCAACGAGGTCACCACGCAACCGACGAGGTCACCGCACAATCAAGGAGGTCACCACACAACCAAGGTCACCGCACAACCGACGAGGTCACCGCACAACCAAGGAGGTCACCGCACAACCAAAGAGGTCACCGCACAACCAACGATGTCACCGCACAACCGACGAGGTAACCGCACAACCAAGGAGGTCACCGCACAACCAAGGATGTCACCGCACAAACAAGGAAGTCACCGCACAACCAACGAGGTCACCGCACAACCAAGGAGGTCACCGCACAACCAAAGAGGTCACCGCACAACCGAAGAAGTCACCACACATCCAATGAGGTCACCGCACAACCAAGGAGGTCACCGCACAACCAAGGAGGTCACCGCACAACCAACGAGGTCACCGCACAACCAACGAGGTCACCGCACAACCAACGAGGTCACCGCACAACCAACGATGTCACCGCACAACCGACGAGGTAACCGCACAACCAAGGAGGTCACCGCACAACCAAGGATGTCACCGCACAAACAAGGAAGTCACCGCACAACCGACGAGGTCACCGCACAACCTACCAAGTCACCGCACAACCAACGAGGTCACCGCACAACCAAGGAAGTCACCGCACAACCAATGAGGTCACCGCACTACCAACGAGGTCACCGCACAACCTACCAAGTCACCGCACAACCAACGAGGTCACCGCACAACCTACCAAGTCACCGCACAACCAACGAAGTCACCGCACAACCAAGGAGGTCACCGCACAACCATCCAAGTCACCGCACAACCGACGAGGGCACCGCACAACCTACCAAGTCACCGCACAACCGACGAGGTCACCGCACAACCAACGAGGTCACCGCACAACCAACGAGGTCACCACGCAACCGACGAAGTCACCGCACAATCAAGGAGGTCACCGCACAACCAAGGAGGTCACCGCACAACCGACGAGGTCACCGCACAACCTACTAAGTCACCGCACAACCAACGAGGTCACCGCACAACCAACGAGGTCACCGCACAAACGACGAAGTCACCGCACAACCAACCAGGTCACCGCACAACCGACGAGGTCACCGCACAACCCTCGAGGTCACCGCACAACCGACGAGGTCACCGCACAACCAACGACGTCACCGCACAACCGACGAGGTCACCGCACAGCCGACGAGGTCACCGCACAACCGACGAGGTCACCGCACAACCGACGAAGTCACCGCACAAACGACGAGGTCACCGCACAACCAAGGAGGTCACCGCACAACCAAGGAGGTCACCGCACAACCGACGAAGTCACCGCACAACCAACCAGGTCACCGCACAACCAACGAGGTCACCGCACAACCAACGAGGTCACCGCACAACTGACGAGGTCACCGCACAACCGACGAGGTCACCGCACAACCAACGAGGTCACCGCACAACCAACGAGGTCACCGCACAACCAACGAGGTCACCGCACAACTGACGAGGTCACCGCACAACCGACGAGGTCACCGAAAAACCAACGAGGTCACCGCACAACCAACGAGGTCACCGCACAACCAACGAGGTCACCGCACAACCAATGAGGTCACCGCACAACCGACGAGGTCACCACGCAACCAACCAGGTCACCGCAAACCAACGAGGTCACCGCACTACCAACGAGGTCACCGCACAAATGGCGAGGTCACCGCACAACCAACCAGGTCACCGCACAACCAACGAGGTCACCGCACAACCAATGAGGTCACCGCACAACCAACGAGGTCACCGCACAACCAACGAGGTCACCGCACAACTGACGAGGTCACCGCACAACCGACGAGGTCACAGCACAACCAACCAGGTCACCGCTCAACCAACGAGGTCACCGCACAACCAATCAGGTCACCGCACAACCAACGAGGTCACCGCATAACTGACGAGGTCACCGCACAACCGACGAGGTCACCGCACATCCAACGAGGTCACCGCACAACCGACGAGGTCACCGCACAACCTACGAGGTCACCACGCAACCGACGAGGTCAACGCACAACCTACCAATTCTCCGCACAACCAACGAGGTCACCGCACAACATACTAAGTCACCGCACAACCGACGAGGTCACCGCACAACCTACCAAGATACCGCACAACCGACGAGGTCACCGCACAACCTACCAAGTCATCGCACAACCAACGAGGTCACCGCACAACCGACGAGGTCACCGCACCACCTACCAAGCCACCGCACAACCAACGAGGTCACCGCACAACCTACCAAGTCACCGCACAACCAACGAGGTCACCGCACAACCGACGAGGTCACCGCACAAAATACCATGTCACCGCACAACCGACGAGGTCACCGCACAACCAACCAAGTCACCGCTCAACCAAAGAGGTCACCGCACAACCTACCAAGTCACCGCACAACCGACGAGGGCACCTCACAACCTACCAAGTCACCGCACAACCGACGAGGTCACCGCACAACCTACCAAGCCACCGCACAACCAACGAGGTCACCACGCAACCGACGAGGTCACCGCACAACCTACCAATTCGCCGCACAACCGACGATGTCACCGCACAACCTACCAAGTCACCGCACAACCAACGATGTCACCACGCAACCGACGAGGTCACCGCACAACCTACCAATTCACCGCACAACCAACGAGGTCACCGCACAACTGACGAGGTCACCGCACAACCGACGAGGTCACCGCACAACCAACCAGGTCACCGCTCAACCAACGAGGTCATCGCACAACCAACGAGGTCACCGCACAACCAAGGAGGTCACCGCACAACCAAGGAGGTCACCGCACAACCAACGAGGTCACCGAACAACCAACGAGGTCACCGAACAACCAAGGAGGTCACCGCACAACCAACGAGGTCACCGCACAACCAAGGAGGTCACCGCACAACCAACGAGGTCACCGCACAACCAAGGAGGTCACCGCACAACCAAGGAGGTCACCGCACAACCAAGGAAGTCACCGCACAACCAACGAGGTCACCGCACAACCAAGGAGGTCACCGCACAACCAACGAGGTCACCGCACAACCAACGAGGTCACCGCACAACCAACGAGGTCACCGCACATCCGACGAGGTCACCGCACAACAAACGAGGTCACCACGCAACCGACGAGGTCACCGCACAATCAAGGAGGTCACCGCACAACCAAGGAGGTCACCGCACAACCGACGAGGTCACCGCACAACCTACCAAGTCACCGCACAACCAACGAGGTCACCGCACAACCAAGAAAGTCACCGCACAACCAATGAGGTCACCGCACTACCAACGAGGTCACCGCACAACCTACCAAGTCACCGCACAACCAACGAGGTCACCGCACAACCTACCAAGTCACCGCACAACCAACGAGGTCACCGCACAACCAAGGAGGTCACCGCACAACCAACGAGGTCACCGCACAACCGACAAGGTCACCGCACAACCAACGAGGTCATCGCACAACCGACGAGGTCACCGCACATCCAACGAGGTCACCGCACAACCAACGAGGTCACCGCACAACCAACGAGGTCACCGCACAACCGACGAGGTCACCGCACAACCAACCAGGTCACCGCACAACCAACTAGGTCACCGCACAACCAAGGAGGTCACCGCACAACCGACGAAGTCACCGCACAACCTACCAGGTCACCGCACAACCAACGAGGTCACCGCACAACCGACGAGGTCACCGCACAACCCACGAGGTCACCGCACAACCGACGAGGTCACCGCACAACCAACGAGGTCACAGCACAACCGACGAGGTCACCGCACAACCAACGAGGTCACCGCACAACCGACGAGGTCACCGCACAACCGACGATGTCACCGCACAACCGACGAGGTCACCGCACAACCAAGGAGGTCACCGCACAACCAAGGAGGTCACCGCACAACCGACGAAGTCACCGCACAACCAACCAAGTCACCGCACAACCAACGAGGTCACCGCACAACCAACGAGGTCACCGCACAACTGACGAGGTCACCGCACAACCGACGAGGTCACCGCACAACCAACGAGGTCACCGCACAACCAAAGTGGTCACCGCACAACCAACGAGGTCACCGCACAACCAACGAGGTCACCGCACAACTGACGAGGACACCGCACAACCGACGAGGTCACCGCACAACCAACGAGGTCACCGCACAACCAACGAGGTCACCGCACAACCAACGAGGTCACCGCACAACCAACGTGGTCACCGCACAACCGACGAGGTCACCGCACAACCGACGAGGTCACCGCACAACCGACCAAGTCATCGTGCATCCGACTAAGTCACCACGCAACCGACGAGGTCACCGGACAACCGACCAAGTCACCGTGCAACCGTCCATGCCACCACGCAACCAACTAGGTCACCGCGCAAACGACGAGGTCACCGCACAACCGACGAGGTCACCGCGCAACCGACCAAGTCATCGTGCAACCGACCAAGTCACCACGCAACCAATTAGGTCACCGCGCAACCGACGAGGTCACCGCACAACCGACCAAGTCATCGTGCAACCGACCAAGTCACCACGCAACCGACGAGGTCACCGCACAACCGACCAAGTCACCGTCCATGCCACCACGCAACCAACTAGGTCACCGCGCAACCGACGAGGTCACCGCAAAACCGACGAGGTCACCGCGCAACCGACGAGGTCACCGCACAACCGACGAGGTCACCGCACAACCGACGAGGTCACCGCACAACCAACGGGGTCACCGCACAACCGACCAAGTCACCGCACAAACCGACGAGGTCACCGCACAACCAACGAGGTCAACGCACAACCAACGAGGTCACCGCACAACCGACGAGGTCACTGCACAACCCACGAGGTCACCGCACAACCGACGAGGTCACCGCACAACCAACGAGGTCAACGCACAACCAACGAGGTCACCGCACAACCGACGATGTCACCGCACAACCAACGTGGTAACCGCACAACCGACGAGGTCACCGCACAACCAACGAGGTCACCGCACAACCGACGAGGTCACCGAACAACCAACGAGCTCACCGCACAACCGACCAAGTCACCGCACAACCGACGAGGTCACCGCATAACCAACGAGGTCACCACGCTGCCAACGAGGTCACCGCACAACCGACGAGGTCACCGCACAACCCACGAGGTCAACGCACACCCCACGAGGTCACCGCACAACCCACGAAGTCACCACAGAACCGACGCGGTCACCGCACAACCCACGAGGTCACCGCACAACCAACGAGGTCACCGCACAACCGACGAGGTCACCATACAACCTACGAGGTCACCGCTCAACCGACGAGGTCACCGTATAACCGACGAGGTCACCGCACAACCAACGAGGTCACCACGCAACCAACGAGGTCACCGCACAACCGACGAGGTCACCGCACAACCAACGAAGTCACCACGCACCCGACGAGGTCACCGCACAACCAACGAGGTCACCGCACAACCAACGAAGTCACCGCACAACCGACGAGGTCACCGCGTAACCGACCAAGTCACCGCGCAACCGACGATGTCACCGCACAACCAAGGATGTCACCGCATAACCAACGAGGTCACCGCACAACCAACGAGGTCACCGCACAACCGACGAGGTCACCACGCAACCGACGAGGTCACCGCACAAACGACCAGGTCACCGCACAACCAACGAGGTCACCGCACAACCTACCAAGTCACCGCACAACCGACGAGGTCACCACGCAACCGACGAGGTCACCGCACAACCAACGAGGTCACCGCACAACCGACGAGGTCACCGCACAACCAACGAGGTCACCGCACAACCAACGAGGTCACCGCACAACCGACGAGGTCACCGCACAACCGACGAGGTCACCGCACAACCAACTAGGTCACCGCACAACCAAGGAGGTCACCGCACAACCGACGAAGTCACCGCACAACCTACCAGGTCACCGCACAACCAACGAGGTCACCGCACAACCGACGAGGTCACCGCACAACCCACGAGGTCACCGCACAACCGACGAGGTCACCGCACAACCAAGGAGGTCACCGCACAACCAACGAGGTCACCGCACAACCGACAAGGTCACCGCACAACCAACGAGGTCATCGCACAACCGACGAGGTCACCGCACATCCAACGAGGTCACCGCACAACCAACGAGGTCACCGCACAACCAACGAGGTCACCGCACAACCGACGAGGTCACCGCACAACCAACCAGGTCACCGCACAACCAACTAGGTCACCGCACAACCAAGGAGGTCACCGCACAACCGACGAAGTCACCGCACAACCTACCAGGTCACCGCACAACCAACGAGGTCACCGCACAACCGACGAGGTCACCGCACAACCCACGAGGTCACCGCACAACCGACGAGGTCACCGCACAACCAACGAGGTCACAGCACAACCGACGAGGTCACCGCACAACCAACGAGGTCACCGCACAACCGACGAGGTCACCGCACAACCGACGATGTCACCGCACAACCGACGAGGTCACCGCACAACCAAGGAGGTCACCGCACAACCAAGGAGGTCACCGCACAACCGACGAAGTCACCGCACAACCAACCAAGTCACCGCACAACCAACGAGGTCACCGCACAACCAACGAGGTCACCGCACAACTGACGAGGTCACCGCACAACCGACGAGGTCACCGCACAACCAACGAGGTCACCGCACAACCAAAGTGGTCACCGCACAACCAACGAGGTCACCGCACAACCAACGAGGTCACCGCACAACTGACGAGGACACCGCACAACCGACGAGGTCACCGCACAACCAACGAGGTCACCGCACAACCAACGAGGTCACCGCACAACCAACGAGGTCACCGCACAACCAACGTGGTCACCGCACAACCGACGAGGTCACCGCACAACCGACGAGGTCACCGCACAACCGACCAAGTCATCGTGCATCCGACTAAGTCACCACGCAACCGACGAGGTCACCGGACAACCGACCAAGTCACCGTGCAACCGTCCATGCCACCACGCAACCAACTAGGTCACCGCGCAAACGACGAGGTCACCGCACAACCGACGAGGTCACCGCGCAACCGACCAAGTCATCGTGCAACCGACCAAGTCACCACGCAACCAATTAGGTCACCGCGCAACCGACGAGGTCACCGCACAACCGACCAAGTCATCGTGCAACCGACCAAGTCACCACGCAACCGACGAGGTCACCGCACAACCGACCAAGTCACCGTCCATGCCACCACGCAACCAACTAGGTCACCGCGCAACCGACGAGGTCACCGCACAACCGACGAGGTCACCGCGCAACCGACGAGGTCACCGCACAACCGACGAGGTCACCGCACAACCGACGAGGTCACCGCACAACCAACGGGGTCACCGCACAACCGACCAAGTCACCGCACAAACCGACGAGGTCACCGCACAACCAACGAGGTCAACGCACAACCAACGAGGTCACCGCACAACCGACGAGGTCACTGCACAACCCACGAGGTCACCGCACAACCGACGAGGTCACCGCACAACCAACGAGGTCAACGCACAACCAACGAGGTCACCGCACAACCGACGATGTCACCGCACAACCAACGTGGTAACCGCACAACCGACGAGGTCACCGCACAACCAACGAGGTCACCGCACAACCGACGAGGTCACCGAACAACCAACGAGCTCACCGCACAACCGACCAAGTCACCGCACAACCGACGAGGTCACCGCATAACCAACGAGGTCACCACGCTGCCAACGAGGTCACCGCACAACCGACGAGGTCACCGCACAACCCACGAGGTCAACGCACACCCCACGAGGTCACCGCACAACCCACGAAGTCACCACAGAACCGACGCGGTCACCGCACAACCCACGAGGTCACCGCACAACCAACGAGGTCACCGCACAACCGACGAGGTCACCATACAACCTACGAGGTCACCGCTCAACCGACGAGGTCACCGTATAACCGACGAGGTCACCGCACAACCAACGAGGTCACCACGCAACCAACGAGGTCACCGCACAACCGACGAGGTCACCGCACAACCAACGAAGTCACCACGCACCCGACGAGGTCACCGCACAACCAACGAGGTCACCGCACAACCAACGAAGTCACCGCACAACCGACGAGGTCACCGCGTAACCGACCAAGTCAGCGCGCAACCGACGATGTCACCGCACAACCAAGGATGTCACCGCATAACCAACGAGGTCACCGCACAACCAACGAGGTCACCGCACAACCGACGAGGTCACCACGCAACCGACGAGGTCACCGCACAAACGACCAGGTCACCGCACAACCAACGAGGTCACCGCACAACCTACCAAGTCACCGCACAACCGACGAGGTCACCACGCAACCGACGAGGTCACCGCACAACCAACGAGGTCACCGCACAACCGACGAGGTCACCGCACAACCAACGAGGTCACCGCACAACCAACGAGGTCACCGCACAACCGACGAGGTCACCGCACAACCGACGAGGTCACCGCACAACCAACGAGGTCACCGCACAACCAACGAGGTCACCGCACAACCGTCGAGGTCACCGCGCAACCAACGAGGTCACCACGCTACCGACGAGGTCACCGCACAACCAAGGAGGTCACCGCACAACCAAGGAGGTCACCGCACAACCGACGAAGTCACCGCACAACCTACCAAGTCACCGCACAACCAACGAGGTCACTGCACAACCAAGGAAGTCACCTCACAACCAACGAGGTCACCGCACAACCAAGGAGGTCACCGCACAACCAACGAGGTCACCGCACAACCGACGAGGTCACCGCACAACCAACGAGGTCACCGCACAACCGACGAGGTCACCGCACAACCAACGAGGTCACCGCACAACCAACGAGGTCACCGCACAACCAAGGAGGTCACCTCACAACCAAGGAAGTCACCGCACAACCAACGAGGTCACCGCACAACCAACGAGGTTGGTGCATTCTTGGAATACACGGTACGAGAGATTATATTTTTCAATGCTTTTGCATGTTCTTTCCTTCCTCTTTGTCAAACACCAACAGTGATCTTCTATTTTCTCTTAGGTGTTCCGGTTGCTTATATCTTTTATGAGTCTGTTCCAGATATATATTCCATTACCCACCTAACGTCATATAGCAGCGAATATCTGAAGCTCTTCAACTCTTCCTCGCGCAAGAGGAATTCCTTCTCCATCTGGCCACCAGATTTTGCTGCCATCGCCAGCTATTATCTCCATGAGCAAGAGAACTACGTCTACTCTTTTACTCACCATGCTGTGCTAGTATCATCTGTTATCAACTCTTTGAAGACCGGCTCAGCAAGAGGAGAAGATCAATTTTTTGTTTTAAAGTTGGCAATGTTTATATGTTCTCCTTTTGTCTCCTACCCCCCACTCTTTTTCCCTACCTTGGACCCTCTGTGCTCCGTTGAGCAGATCTCACTTCGCAATCGGTAGTTGACTCGGTCAGTTAAAGCTCCTCTCGAGCTAGTCTCCTCAAACCAAGAGGCACACTCTCTTCTACGCCATGTTGGCCAGGTAGTTTTCATCTAAGGAACTTCGCCTTCAACATGAAATCAAGATAAGTACCATCTTAAAAGTTTTAACCTCATCTTCATGGTTTTAACTTCCACGTGCTATTAATGATACTTTTATAGACAGTGTGAAATTATTTATTTTGGGGCAAAAATCATTCTTCGTGGGATTTGCCATGTTGAGCTTTTGCTCGTATAAGCTAATCTTACTAAAAAGAGCTTTTCTTAAGCTATTCAAATGAGAAATCCTCTCACTACGTGGGATATTACCTAATACCCGCTGTCTATAATTCACCAAGCTAGTTCCTCCGTTGGATTTTCTCAATCCCGTTTTTCTACTAAGGTCGTTCTGGAACCTTCTAGATTCGGTATTTCATCTACAAGTCCTGCCGTTGAAATTTTCACTCACTTGTGAGTATGCTATTTAAAATTGAAGAATCTCATTCCTGAATTAAAAGCTCAATAGCTAACTTTCTTCCTCCGCTGGAACCGCTGGAATGTTCTATGGCACATTTAATTGTAACTCACAACTTTCTCAAGAAATAGACTCTCACCTATATAGTGCAATCAGTTATTTCCATAATTGCAATAATTTTCTTTCTCATAAACTTTAGTGTTTCTATAGTGAACTTTGCATCCATCTTTATAGACTACAGTTATAACCAGTGCTCGCTCCACGTTTCTACCGCGTCGCGATCGTCCGTTTACATTAAATACGGCCATAAACATTGATCCTATATCCCAATGATCTTTCCTCAACCTTCTACTAACAACCCATATTAATAAAATTGTAACTTTTCTATAAGGTGTCACTCACGAAGTGCCCTTCCAACTTTGCTAGTTTAACATTAATTAAATTCTGTATAATTACGTGTGTGACACACGATTCAAATTCACATTGTTCCTTTCCTATAATCAGGGAAAACAATTCTTTAAACTCTTGAGCGAGTCATGTTCAGGTTTCACGAAATGGAAACTGTCCCATTTGGCTAGTGATTCCTACTCAAACTTGGGAAGTCTAGAACCTTCCTTTTAACTTTCTTCAGGTTTCACAGTAAGTGACCTGCCCTTATTTGCATAATAACCAACGTTAATTCTGTATAAATATAAGAAGTTGTAGAAACGTCCATCTTATTCTTCATGTTTTTCTTATTGTTATTTTCGAAGTTGTCACTTTCTCTAGAACATTCTCTCAAGAATTTCTTAAAGTACACTCTTTGTACTAAATTTAAATGTTTAAACTTTAATTACTACACATGTCTTTTTATTTTCTTATAAAGATTTTAGAAACATGTAAGGTTTCATACCTCATAAATTGTCAATTGCCTGGAGCAATCGTTTAATGTGAGGAGGTCTGCGACCCCATTTCTTAAAAAAGTTTAAATGAACTATGTTTGTCAAAATTATATTACATAATTGTTAATTTCCTCAAACTTCTTTGAATTGTTAAATAAATGATGCGTTTCTTTTCGCTTTTTCATTTTCTAATACAAAGTTTAGGCAAAATCCTGTCTTCCTTGGCTATCCCTACTCAATGCCATTCAAATCATTAATAGGGCTTTTACCATTTGTTGCGTTTGAGCAAGAACTCTTAATTTTCACCTCACTAAAGTTCCTATTAGCTTTAATAGCTAATTCTAATTGGCCAGTAAGGCATGTAAAGCTCGCTAAGCCAGCTACCTGCTTGTGGAGACCCTCTCCGAAAACTTATGGTCAGTTTTCTAAAAGACAAGTGTTTCTTTTTGTCTAAACTTTTAGCCGGCTCCTCGCTGAGTAAAAGCTTAGCCATTTTCCAATGCAACCATTGGTTCATTTACCAAAACTACTCCATAAGGTATAATCATTTATCTTTTTCCTTCTTAGAGACACTTGGTCGCCTTTACCGGAACTCCATAATTTTGGAAATTGAAAATACCAAACCCGAGTTAAATTATTGGGATTCTTCGAATTATTTTGCAAAAACGAATTTCTTTGAGCAGACATACAGTAAATTTGTTACTCTCAGTCTTGCCAGACCATCACCCTTCCCCTTAGTAGTTTTATATATGCTTGAGAGGGATTATACGAAAGCCACTCACTTGCAAACCGCCCAAGTTCTATCTGTGTTTCTCGTCAGCTTAGACCAAGTCCTTACTCATTTTAGGTATCCGAGAGCGGATTTTCGGTGGCAACCACCTTTAAGTGTGTTTAAAGTAAAACTTATTAATTTTGTGGGACTCTCCTCCTATTTTTCTATCCTTTTTCTCCAATCCAAAATCTACTTCCTCTACTTTATCATCTTCCCTTGGTGGGTGGGTTATTCCTCAGCAAATAAACTAACCAGAGGTCACCGCACAACCAACGAGGTCACCGCACAACCGACGAGGTCACCGCACAACCAACGAGGTCACCGCACAACCAACGAGGTCACCGCACAACCGACGAGGTCACCGCACAACCGACGAGGTCACCGCACAACCAACGAGGTCAACGCACAACCAACGAGGTCACCGCACAACCGACGAGATCACCGCACAACCGACGAGGTCACCGCACAACCGACGAGGTCACCGCACAACCAACGAGGTCACCACGCAACCGAGAAGGTCACCGCACAAACGAGGAGGTCACCGCACAACCTACGAGGTCACCGCACAAACTACCAAGTCACCGCACAACCAACGAGGTCACCGCACAACCAACGAGGTCACCGCACAACCTACCAAGTCACCGCACAACCAACGAGGTCACCGCACAACCAACGAGGTCACGGCACAACCTACCAAGTCACCGCACAACCAACGAGGTCACCGCACAACCAACGAGGTCACCGCACAACCAACGATGTCACCGCACAACCGACGAGGTAACCGCACAACCAAGGAGGTCACCGCACAACCAAGGAGGTCACCGCACAAACAAGGAAGTCACCGCACAACCAACGAGGTCACCGCACAACCAAGGAGGTCACCGCACAACCAAAGAGGTCACCGCACAACCGAAGAAGTCACCGCACATCCAATGAGGTCACCGCACAACCAAGGAGGTCACCGCACAACCAAGGAGGTCACCGCACAACCAACGAGGTCACCGCACAACCAACGAGGGCACCGCACAACCGACGAAGTCACCGCACAACCAACGAGGTCACCACGCAACCGACGAGGTCACCGCACAATCAAGGAGGTCACCACACAACCAAGGTCACCGCACAACCGACGAGGTCACCGCACAACCTACCAAGTCACCGCACAACCAACGAGGTCACCGCACAACCAAGGAAGTCACCGCACAACGAATGAGGTCACCGCACTACCAACGAGGTCACCGCACAACCTACCAAGTCACCGCACAACCAACGAGGTCACCGCACAACCTACCAAGTCACCGCACAACCAACGAGGTCACCGCACAACCAAGGAGGTCACCGCACAACCAACCAAGTCACCGCACAACCGACGAGGGCACCGCACAACCTACCAAGTCACCGCACAACCGACGAGGTCACCGCACAACCAACGAGGTCACCGCACAACCAACGAGGTCACCGCACAACCAACGAGGTCACCACGCAACCGACGAAGTCACCGCACAATCAAGGAGGTCACCGCACAACCAAGGAGGTCACCGCACAACCGACGAGGTCACCGCACAACCTACTAAGTCACCGCACAACCAACGAGGTCACCGCACAACCAACGAGGTCACCGCACAAACGACGAAGTCACCGCACAACCAACCAGGTCACCGCACAACCAACGAGGTCACCGCACAACCGACGAGGTCACCGCACAACCCACGAGGTCACCGCACAACCGACGAGGTCACCGCACAACCAACGACGTCACCGCACAACCGACAAGGTCACCGCACAGCCGACGAGGTCACCGCACAACCGACGAGGTCACCGCACAACCGACGAAGTCACCGCACAACCGACGAGGTCACCGCACAACCAAGGAGGTCACCGCACAACCAAGGAGGTCACCGCACAACCGACGAAGTCACCGCACAACCAACCAGGTCACCGCACAACCAACGAGGTCACCGCACAACTGACGAGGTCACCGCACAACCGACGAGGTCACCGCACAACCAACGAGGTCACCGCACAACCTACCAAGTCACCGCACAACCAACGAGGTCACCGCACAACCAAGAAAGTCACCGCACAACCAATGAGGTCACCGCACTACCAACGAGGTCACCGCACAACCTACCAAGTCACCGCACAACCAACGAGGTCACCGCACAACCTACCAAGTCACCGCACAACCAACGAGGTCACCGCACAACCAACGAGGTCACCGCACAACCTACCAAGTCACCGCACAACCAACGAGGTCACCGCACAACCGACGAGGTCACCGCACAACCAACCAGGTCACCGCACAACCAACTAGGTCACCGCACAACCAAGGAGGTCACCGCACAACCGACGAAGTCACCGCACAACCTACCAGGTCACCGCACAACCAACGAGGTCACCGCACAACCGACGAGGTCACCGCACAACCCACGAGGTCACCGCACAACCGACGAGGTCACCGCACAACCAACGAGGTCACAGCACAACCGACGAGGTCACCGCACAACCAACGAGGTCACCGCACAACCGACGAGGTCACCGCACAACCGACGATGTCACCGCACAACCGACGAGGTCACCGCACAACCAAGGAGGTCACCGCACAACCAAGGAGGTCACCGCACAACCGACGAAGTCACCGCACAACCAACGAGGTCACCGCACAACCAACGAGGTCACCGCACAACTGACGAGGACACCGCACAACCGACGAGGTCACCGCACAACCAACGAGGTCACCGCACAACCAACGAGGTCACCGCACAACCAACGAGGTCACCGCACAACCAACGTGGTCACCGCACAACCGACGAGGTCACCGCACAACCGACGAGGTCACCGCACAACCGACCAAGTCATCGTGCATCCGACTAAGTCACCACGCAACCGACGAGGTCACCGGACAACCGACCAAGTCACCGTGCAACCGTCCATGCCACCACGCAACCAACTAGGTCACCGCGCAAACGACGAGGTCACCGCACAACCGACGAGGTCACCGCGCAACCGACCAAGTCATCGTGCAACCGACCAAGTCACCACGCAACCAATTAGGTCACCGCGCAACCGACGAGGTCACCGCACAACCGACCAAGTCATCGTGCAACCGACCAAGTCACCACGCAACCGACGAGGTCACCGCACAACCGACCAAGTCACCGTCCATGCCACCACGCAACCAACTAGGTCACCGCGCAACCGACGAGGTCACCGCACAACCGACGAGGTCACCGCGCAACCGACGAGGTCACCGCACAACCGACGAGGTCACCGCACAACCGACGAGGTCACCGCACAACCAACGGGGTCACCGCACAACCGACCAAGTCACCGCACAAACCGACGAGGTCACCGCACAACCAACGAGGTCAACGCACAACCAACGAGGTCACCGCACAACCGACGAGGTCACTGCACAACCCACGAGGTCACCGCACAACCGACGAGGTCACCGCACAACCAACGAGGTCAACGCACAACCAACGAGGTCACCGCACAACCGACGATGTCACCGCACAACCAACGTGGTAACCGCACAACCGACGAGGTCACCGCACAACCAACGAGGTCACCGCACAACCGACGAGGTCACCGAACAACCAACGAGCTCACCGCACAACCGACCAAGTCACCGCACAACCGACGAGGTCACCGCATAACCAACGAGGTCACCACGCTGCCAACGAGGTCACCGCACAACCGACGAGGTCACCGCACAACCCACGAGGTCAACGCACACCCCACGAGGTCACCGCACAACCCACGAAGTCACCACAGAACCGACGCGGTCACCGCACAACCCACGAGGTCACCGCACAACCAACGAGGTCACCGCACAACCGACGAGGTCACCATACAACCTACGAGGTCACCGCTCAACCGACGAGGTCACCGTATAACCGACGAGGTCACCGCACAACCAACGAGGTCACCACGCAACCAACGAGGTCACCGCACAACCGACGAGGTCACCGCACAACCAACGAAGTCACCACGCACCCGACGAGGTCACCGCACAACCAACGAGGTCACCGCACAACCAACGAAGTCACCGCACAACCGACGAGGTCACCGCGTAACCGACCAAGTCACCGCGCAACCGACGATGTCACCGCACAACCAAGGATGTCACCGCATAACCAACGAGGTCACCGCACAACCAACGAGGTCACCGCACAACCGACGAGGTCACCACGCAACCGACGAGGTCACCGCACAAACGACCAGGTCACCGCACAACCAACGAGGTCACCGCACAACCTACCAAGTCACCGCACAACCGACGAGGTCACCACGCAACCGACGAGGTCACCGCACAACCAACGAGGTCACCGCACAACCGACGAGGTCACCGCACAACCAACGAGGTCACCGCACAACCAACGAGGTCACCGCACAACCGACGAGGTCACCGCACAACCGACGAGGTCACCGCACAACCAACTAGGTCACCGCACAACCAAGGAGGTCACCGCACAACCGACGAAGTCACCGCACAACCTACCAGGTCACCGCACAACCAACGAGGTCACCGCACAACCGACGAGGTCACCGCACAACCCACGAGGTCACCGCACAACCGACGAGGTCACCGCACAACCAAGGAGGTCACCGCACAACCGACAAGGTCACCGCACAACCAACGAGGTCATCGCACAACCGACGAGGTCACCGCACATCCAACGAGGTCACCGCACAACCAACGAGGTCACCGCACAACCAACGAGGTCACCGCACAACCGACGAGGTCACCGCACAACCAACCAGGTCACCGCACAACCAACTAGGTCACCGCACAACCAAGGAGGTCACCGCACAACCGACGAAGTCACCGCACAACCTACCAGGTCACCGCACAACCAACGAGGTCACCGCACAACCGACGAGGTCACCGCACAACCCACGAGGTCACCGCACAACCGACGAGGTCACCGCACAACCAACGAGGTCACAGCACAACCGACGAGGTCACCGCACAACCAACGAGGTCACCGCACAACCGACGAGGTCACCGCACAACCGACGATGTCACCGCACAACCGACGAGGTCACCGCACAACCAAGGAGGTCACCGCACAACCAAGGAGGTCACCGCACAACCGACGAAGTCACCGCACAACCAACCAAGTCACCGCACAACCAACGAGGTCACCGCACAACCAACGAGGTCACCGCACAACTGACGAGGTCACCGCACAACCGACGAGGTCACCGCACAACCAACGAGGTCACCGCACAACCAAAGTGGTCACCGCACAACCAACGAGGTACCGCACAACCAACGAGGTCACCGCACAACTGACGAGGACACCGCACAACCGACGAGGTCACCGCACAACCAACGAGGTCACCGCACAACCAACGAGGTCACCGCACAACCAACGAGGTCACCGCACAACCAACGTGGTCACCGCACAACCGACGAGGTCACCGCACAACCGACGAGGTCACCGCACAACCGACCAAGTCATCGTGCATCCGACTAAGTCACCACGCAACCGACGAGGTCACCGGACAACCGACCAAGTCACCGTGCAACCGTCCATGCCACCACGCAACCAACTAGGTCACCGCGCAAACGACGAGGTCACCGCACAACCGACGAGGTCACCGCGCAACCGACCAAGTCATCGTGCAACCGACCAAGTCACCACGCAACCAATTAGGTCACCGCGCAACCGACGAGGTCACCGCACAACCGACCAAGTCATCGTGCAACCGACCAAGTCACCACGCAACCGACGAGGTCACCGCACAACCGACCAAGTCACCGTCCATGCCACCACGCAACCAACTAGGTCACCGCGCAACCGACGAGGTCACCGCACAACCGACGAGGTCACCGCGCAACCGACGAGGTCACCGCACAACCGACGAGGTCACCGCACAACCGACGAGGTCACCGCACAACCAACGGGGTCACCGCACAACCGACCAAGTCACCGCACAAACCGACGAGGTCACCGCACAACCAACGAGGTCAACGCACAACCAACGAGGTCACCGCACAACCGACGAGGTCACTGCACAACCCACGAGGTCACCGCACAACCGACGAGGTCACCGCACAACCAACGAGGTCAACGCACAACCAACGAGGTCACCGCACAACCGACGATGTCACCGCACAACCAACGTGGTAACCGCACAACCGACGAGGTCACCGCACAACCAACGAGGTCACCGCACAACCGACGAGGTCACCGAACAACCAACGAGCTCACCGCACAACCGACCAAGTCACCGCACAACCGACGAGGTCACCGCATAACCAACGAGGTCACCACGCTGCCAACGAGGTCACCGCACAACCGACGAGGTCACCGCACAACCCACGAGGTCAACGCACACCCCACGAGGTCACCGCACAACCCACGAAGTCACCACAGAACCGACGCGGTCACCGCACAACCCACGAGGTCACCGCACAACCAACGAGGTCACCGCACAACCGACGAGGTCACCATACAACCTACGAGGTCACCGCTCAACCGACGAGGTCACCGTATAACCGACGAGGTCACCGCACAACCAACGAGGTCACCACGCAACCAACGAGGTCACCGCACAACCGACGAGGTCACCGCACAACCAACGAAGTCACCACGCACCCGACGAGGTCACCGCACAACCAACGAGGTCACCGCACAACCAACGAAGTCACCGCACAACCGACGAGGTCACCGCGTAACCGACCAAGTCACCGCGCAACCGACGATGTCACCGCACAACCAAGGATGTCACCGCATAACCAACGAGGTCACCGCACAACCAACGAGGTCACCGCACAACCGACGAGGTCACCACGCAACCGACGAGGTCACCGCACAAACGACCAGGTCACCGCACAACCAACGAGGTCACCGCACAACCTACCAAGTCACCGCACAACCGACGAGGTCACCACGCAACCGACGAGGTCACCGCACAACCAACGAGGTCACCGCACAACCGACGAGGTCACCGCACAACCAACGAGGTCACCGCACAACCAACGAGGTCACCGCACAACCGACGAGGTCACCGCACAACCGACGAGGTCACCGCACAACCAACGAGGTCACCGCACAACCAACGAGGTCACCGCACAACAGTCGAGGTCACCGCGCAACCAACGAGGTCACCACGCTACCGACGAGGTCACCGCACAACCAAGGAGGTCACCGCACAACCAAGGAGGTCACCGCACAACCGACGAAGTCACCGCACAACCTACCAAGTCACCGCACAACCAACGAGGTCACTGCACAACCAAGGAAGTCACCTCACAACCAACGAGGTCACCGCACAACCAAGGAGGTCACCGCACAACCAACGAGGTCACCGCACAACCGACGAGGTCACCGCACAACCAACGAGGTCACCGCACAACCGACGAGGTCACCGCACAACCAACGAGGTCACCGCACAACCAAGGAGGTCACCTCACAACCAAGGAAGTCACCGCACAACCAACGAGGTCACCGCACAACCAACGAGGTTGGTGCATTCTTGGAATACACGGTACGAGAGATTATATTTTTCAATGCTTTTGCATGTTCTTTCCTTCCTCTTTGTCAAACACCAACAGTGATCTTCTATTTTCTCTTAGGTGTTCCGGTTGCTTATATCTTTTATGAGTCTGTTCCAGATATATATTCCATTACCCACCTAACGTCATATAGCAGCGAATATCTGAAGCTCTTCAACTCTTCCTCGCGCAAGAGGAATTCCTTCTCCATCTGGCCACCAGATTTTGCTGCCATCGCCAGCTATTATCTCCATGAGCAAGAGAACTACGTCTACTCTTTTACTCACCATGCTGTGCTAGTATCATCTGTTATCAACTCTTTGAAGACCGGCTCAGCAAGAGGAGAAGATCAATTTTTTGTTTTAAAGTTGGCAATGTTTATATGTTCTCCTTTTGTCTCCTACCCCCCACTCTTTTTCCCTACCTTGGACCCTCTGTGCTCCGTTGAGCAGATCTCACTTCGCAATCGGTAGTTGACTCGGTCAGTTAAAGCTCCTCTCGAGCTAGTCTCCTCAAACCAAGAGGCACACTCTCTTCTACGCCATGTTGGCCAGGTAGTTTTCATCTAAGGAACTTCGCCTTCAACATGAAATCAAGATAAGTACCATCTTAAAAGTTTTAACCTCATCTTCATGGTTTTAACTTCCACGTGCTATTAATGATACTTTTATAGACAGTGTGAAATTATTTATTTTGGGGCAAAAATCATTCTTCGTGGGATTTGCCATGTTGAGCTTTTGCTCGTATAAGCTAATCTTACTAAAAAGAGCTTTTCTTAAGCTATTCAAATGAGAAATCCTCTCACTACGTGGGATATTACCTAATACCCGCTGTCTATAATTCACCAAGCTAGTTCCTCCGTTGGATTTTCTCAATCCCGTTTTTCTACTAAGGTCGTTCTGGAACCTTCTAGATTCGGTATTTCATCTACAAGTCCTGCCGTTGAAATTTTCACTCACTTGTGAGTATGCTATTTAAAATTGAAGAATCTCATTCCTGAATTAAAAGCTCAATAGCTAACTTTCTTCCTCCGCTGGAACCGCTGGAATGTTCTATGGCACATTTAATTGTAACTCACAACTTTCTCAAGAAATAGACTCTCACCTATATAGTGCAATCAGTTATTTCCATAATTGCAATAATTTTCTTTCTCATAAACTTTAGTGTTTCTATAGTGAACTTTGCATCCATCTTTATAGACTACAGTTATAACCAGTGCTCGCTCCACGTTTCTACCGCGTCGCGATCGTCCGTTTACATTAAATACGGCCATAAACATTGATCCTATATCCCAATGATCTTTCCTCAACCTTCTACTAACAACCCATATTAATAAAATTGTAACTTTTCTATAAGGTGTCACTCACGAAGTGCCCTTCCAACTTTGCTAGTTTAACATTAATTAAATTCTGTATAATTACGTGTGTGACACACGATTCAAATTCACATTGTTCCTTTCCTATAATCAGGGAAAACAATTCTTTAAACTCTTGAGCGAGTCATGTTCAGGTTTCACGAAATGGAAACTGTCCCATTTGGCTAGTGATTCCTACTCAAACTTGGGAAGTCTAGAACCTTCCTTTTAACTTTCTTCAGGTTTCACAGTAAGTGACCTGCCCTTATTTGCATAATAACCAACGTTAATTCTGTATAAATATAAGAAGTTGTAGAAACGTCCATCTTATTCTTCATGTTTTTCTTATTGTTATTTTCGAAGTTGTCACTTTCTCTAGAACATTCTCTCAAGAATTTCTTAAAGTACACTCTTTGTACTAAATTTAAATGTTTAAACTTTAATTACTACACATGTCTTTTTATTTTCTTATAAAGATTTTAGAAACATGTAAGGTTTCATACCTCATAAATTGTCAATTGCCTGGAGCAATCGTTTAATGTGAGGAGGTCTGCGACCCCATTTCTTAAAAAAGTTTAAATGAACTATGTTTGTCAAAATTATATTACATAATTGTTAATTTCCTCAAACTTCTTTGAATTGTTAAATAAATGATGCGTTTCTTTTCGCTTTTTCATTTTCTAATACAAAGTTTAGGCAAAATCCTGTCTTCCTTGGCTATCCCTACTCAATGCCATTCAAATCATTAATAGGGCTTTTACCATTTGTTGCGTTTGAGCAAGAACTCTTAATTTTCACCTCACTAAAGTTCCTATTAGCTTTAATAGCTAATTCTAATTGGCCAGTAAGGCATGTAAAGCTCGCTAAGCCAGCTACCTGCTTGTGGAGACCCTCTCCGAAAACTTATGGTCAGTTTTCTAAAAGACAAGTGTTTCTTTTTGTCTAAACTTTTAGCCGGCTCCTCGCTGAGTAAAAGCTTAGCCATTTTCCAATGCAACCATTGGTTCATTTACCAAAACTACTCCATAAGGTATAATCATTTATCTTTTTCCTTCTTAGAGACACTTGGTCGCCTTTACCGGAACTCCATAATTTTGGAAATTGAAAATACCAAACCCGAGTTAAATTATTGGGATTCTTCGAATTATTTTGCAAAAACGAATTTCTTTGAGCAGACATACAGTAAATTTGTTACTCTCAGTCTTGCCAGACCATCACCCTTCCCCTTAGTAGTTTTATATATGCTTGAGAGGGATTATACGAAAGCCACTCACTTGCAAACCGCCCAAGTTCTATCTGTGTTTCTCGTCAGCTTAGACCAAGTCCTTACTCATTTTAGGTATCCGAGAGCGGATTTTCGGTGGCAACCACCTTTAAGTGTGTTTAAAGTAAAACTTATTAATTTTGTGGGACTCTCCTCCTATTTTTCTATCCTTTTTCTCCAATCCAAAATCTACTTCCTCTACTTTATCATCTTCCCTTGGTGGGTGGGTTATTCCTCAGCAAATAAACTAACCAGAGGTCACCGCACAACCAACGAGGTCACCGCACAACCGACGAGGTCACCGCACAACCAACGAGGTCACCGCACAACCAACGAGGTCACCGCACAACCGACGAGGTCACCGCACAACCGACGAGGTCACCGCACAACCAACGAGGTCAACGCACAACCAACGAGGTCACCGCACAACCGACGAGATCACCGCACAACCGACGAGGTCACCGCACAACCGACGAGGTCACCGCACAACCAACGAGGTCACCACGCAACCGAGAAGGTCACCGCACAAACGAGGAGGTCACCGCACAACCTACGAGGTCACCGCACAAACTACCAAGTCACCGCACAACCAACGAGGTCACCGCACAACCAACGAGGTCACCGCACAACCTACCAAGTCACCGCACAACCAACGAGGTCACCGCACAACCAACGAGGTCACGGCACAACCTACCAAGTCACCGCACAACCAACGAGGTCACCGCACAACCAACGAGGTCACCGCACAACCAACGATGTCACCGCACAACCGACGAGGTAACCGCACAACCAAGGAGGTCACCGCACAACCAAGGAGGTCACCGCACAAACAAGGAAGTCACCGCACAACCAACGAGGTCACCGCACAACCAAGGAGGTCACCGCACAACCAAAGAGGTCACCGCACAACCGAAGAAGTCACCGCACATCCAATGAGGTCACCGCACAACCAAGGAGGTCACCGCACAACCAAGGAGGTCACCGCACAACCAACGAGGTCACCGCACAACCAACGAGGGCACCGCACAACCGACGAAGTCACCGCACAACCAACGAGGTCACCACGCAACCGACGAGGTCACCGCACAATCAAGGAGGTCACCACACAACCAAGGTCACCGCACAACCGACGAGGTCACCGCACAACCTACCAAGTCACCGCACAACCAACGAGGTCACCGCACAACCAAGGAAGTCACCGCACAACGAATGAGGTCACCGCACTACCAACGAGGTCACCGCACAACCTACCAAGTCACCGCACAACCAACGAGGTCACCGCACAACCTACCAAGTCACCGCACAACCAACGAGGTCACCGCACAACCAAGGAGGTCACCGCACAACCAACCAAGTCACCGCACAACCGACGAGGGCACCGCACAACCTACCAAGTCACCGCACAACCGACGAGGTCACCGCACAACCAACGAGGTCACCGCACAACCAACGAGGTCACCGCACAACCAACGAGGTCACCACGCAACCGACGAAGTCACCGCACAATCAAGGAGGTCACCGCACAACCAAGGAGGTCACCGCACAACCGACGAGGTCACCGCACAACCTACTAAGTCACCGCACAACCAACGAGGTCACCGCACAACCAACGAGGTCACCGCACAAACGACGAAGTCACCGCACAACCAACCAGGTCACCGCACAACCAACGAGGTCACCGCACAACCGACGAGGTCACCGCACAACCCACGAGGTCACCGCACAACCGACGAGGTCACCGCACAACCAACGACGTCACCGCACAACCGACAAGGTCACCGCACAGCCGACGAGGTCACCGCACAACCGACGAGGTCACCGCACAACCGACGAAGTCACCGCACAACCGACGAGGTCACCGCACAACCAAGGAGGTCACCGCACAACCAAGGAGGTCACCGCACAACCGACGAAGTCACCGCACAACCAACCAGGTCACCGCACAACCAACGAGGTCACCGCACAACTGACGAGGTCACCGCACAACCGACGAGGTCACCGCACAACCAACGAGGTCACCGCACAACCTACCAAGTCACCGCACAACCAACGAGGTCACCGCACAACCAAGAAAGTCACCGCACAACCAATGAGGTCACCGCACTACCAACGAGGTCACCGCACAACCTACCAAGTCACCGCACAACCAACGAGGTCACCGCACAACCTACCAAGTCACCGCACAACCAACGAGGTCACCGCACAACCAAGGAGGTCACCGCACAACCAACGAGGTCACCGCACAACCGACAAGGTCACCGCACAACCAACGAGGTCATCGCACAACCGACGAGGTCACCGCACATCCAACGAGGTCACCGCACAACCAACGAGGTCACCGCACAACCAACGAGGTCACCGCACAACCGACGAGGTCACCGCACAACCAACCAGGTCACCGCACAACCAACTAGGTCACCGCACAACCAAGGAGGTCACCGCACAACCGACGAAGTCACCGCACAACCTACCAGGTCACCGCACAACCAACGAGGTCACCGCACAACCGACGAGGTCACCGCACAACCCACGAGGTCACCGCACAACCGACGAGGTCACCGCACAACCAACGAGGTCACAGCACAACCGACGAGGTCACCGCACAACCAACGAGGTCACCGCACAACCGACGAGGTCACCGCACAACCGACGATGTCACCGCACAACCGACGAGGTCACCGCACAACCAAGGAGGTCACCGCACAACCAAGGAGGTCACCGCACAACCGACGAAGTCACCGCACAACCAACCAAGTCACCGCACAACCAACGAGGTCACCGCACAACCAACGAGGTCACCGCACAACTGACGAGGTCACCGCACAACCGACGAGGTCACCGCACAACCAACGAGGTCACCGCACAACCAAAGTGGTCACCGCACAACCAACGAGGTCACCGCACAACCAACGAGGTCACCGCACAACTGACGAGGACACCGCACAACCGACGAGGTCACCGCACAACCAACGAGGTCACCGCACAACCAACGAGGTCACCGCACAACCAACGAGGTCACCGCACAACCAACGTGGTCACCGCACAACCGACGAGGTCACCGCACAACCGACGAGGTCACCGCACAACCGACCAAGTCATCGTGCATCCGACTAAGTCACCACGCAACCGACGAGGTCACCGGACAACCGACCAAGTCACCGTGCAACCGTCCATGCCACCACGCAACCAACTAGGTCACCGCGCAAACGACGAGGTCACCGCACAACCGACGAGGTCACCGCGCAACCGACCAAGTCATCGTGCAACCGACCAAGTCACCACGCAACCAATTAGGTCACCGCGCAACCGACGAGGTCACCGCACAACCGACCAAGTCATCGTGCAACCGACCAAGTCACCACGCAACCGACGAGGTCACCGCACAACCGACCAAGTCACCGTCCATGCCACCACGCAACCAACTAGGTCACCGCGCAACCGACGAGGTCACCGCACAACCGACGAGGTCACCGCGCAACCGACGAGGTCACCGCACAACCGACGAGGTCACCGCACAACCGACGAGGTCACCGCACAACCAACGGGGTCACCGCACAACCGACCAAGTCACCGCACAAACCGACGAGGTCACCGCACAACCAACGAGGTCAACGCACAACCAACGAGGTCACCGCACAACCGACGAGGTCACTGCACAACCCACGAGGTCACCGCACAACCGACGAGGTCACCGCACAACCAACGAGGTCAACGCACAACCAACGAGGTCACCGCACAACCGACGATGTCACCGCACAACCAACGTGGTAACCGCACAACCGACGAGGTCACCGCACAACCAACGAGGTCACCGCACAACCGACGAGGTCACCGAACAACCAACGAGCTCACCGCACAACCGACCAAGTCACCGCACAACCGACGAGGTCACCGCATAACCAACGAGGTCACCACGCTGCCAACGAGGTCACCGCACAACCGACGAGGTCACCGCACAACCCACGAGGTCAACGCACACCCCACGAGGTCACCGCACAACCCACGAAGTCACCACAGAACCGACGCGGTCACCGCACAACCCACGAGGTCACCGCACAACCAACGAGGTCACCGCACAACCGACGAGGTCACCATACAACCTACGAGGTCACCGCTCAACCGACGAGGTCACCGTATAACCGACGAGGTCACCGCACAACCAACGAGGTCACCACGCAACCAACGAGGTCACCGCACAACCGACGAGGTCACCGCACAACCAACGAAGTCACCACGCACCCGACGAGGTCACCGCACAACCAACGAGGTCACCGCACAACCAACGAAGTCACCGCACAACCGACGAGGTCACCGCGTAACCGACCAAGTCACCGCGCAACCGACGATGTCACCGCACAACCAAGGATGTCACCGCATAACCAACGAGGTCACCGCACAACCAACGAGGTCACCGCACAACCGACGAGGTCACCACGCAACCGACGAGGTCACCGCACAAACGACCAGGTCACCGCACAACCAACGAGGTCACCGCACAACCTACCAAGTCACCGCACAACCGACGAGGTCACCACGCAACCGACGAGGTCACCGCACAACCAACGAGGTCACCGCACAACCGACGAGGTCACCGCACAACCAACGAGGTCACCGCACAACCAACGAGGTCACCGCACAACCGACGAGGTCACCGCACAACCGACGAGGTCACCGCACAACCAACGAGGTCACCGCACAACCAACGAGGTCACCGCACAACCGTCGAGGTCACCGCGCAACCAACGAGGTCACCACGCTACCGACGAGGTCACCGCACAACCAAGGAGGTCACCGCACAACCAAGGAGGTCACCGCACAACCGACGAAGTCACCGCACAACCTACCAAGTCACCGCACAACCAACGAGGTCACTGCACAACCAAGGAAGTCACCTCACAACCAACGAGGTCACCGCACAACCAAGGAGGTCACCGCACAACCAACGAGGTCACCGCACAACCGACGAGGTCACCGCACAACCAACGAGGTCACCGCACAACCGACGAGGTCACCGCACAACCAACGAGGTCACCGCACAACCAACGAGGTCACCGCACAACCAAGGAGGTCACCTCACAACCAAGGAAGTCACCGCACAACCAACGAGGTCACCGCACAACCAACGAGGTTGGTGCATTCTTGGAATACACGGTACGAGAGATTATATTTTTCAATGCTTTTGCATGTTCTTTCCTTCCTCTTTGTCAAACACCAACAGTGATCTTCTATTTTCTCTTAGGTGTTCCGGTTGCTTATATCTTTTATGAGTCTGTTCCAGATATATATTCCATTACCCACCTAACGTCATATAGCAGCGAATATCTGAAGCTCTTCAACTCTTCCTCGCGCAAGAGGAATTCCTTCTCCATCTGGCCACCAGATTTTGCTGCCATCGCCAGCTATTATCTCCATGAGCAAGAGAACTACGTCTACTCTTTTACTCACCATGCTGTGCTAGTATCATCTGTTATCAACTCTTTGAAGACCGGCTCAGCAAGAGGAGAAGATCAATTTTTTGTTTTAAAGTTGGCAATGTTTATATGTTCTCCTTTTGTCTCCTACCCCCCACTCTTTTTCCCTACCTTGGACCCTCTGTGCTCCGTTGAGCAGATCTCACTTCGCAATCGGTAGTTGACTCGGTCAGTTAAAGCTCCTCTCGAGCTAGTCTCCTCAAACCAAGAGGCACACTCTCTTCTACGCCATGTTGGCCAGGTAGTTTTCATCTAAGGAACTTCGCCTTCAACATGAAATCAAGATAAGTACCATCTTAAAAGTTTTAACCTCATCTTCATGGTTTTAACTTCCACGTGCTATTAATGATACTTTTATAGACAGTGTGAAATTATTTATTTTGGGGCAAAAATCATTCTTCGTGGGATTTGCCATGTTGAGCTTTTGCTCGTATAAGCTAATCTTACTAAAAAGAGCTTTTCTTAAGCTATTCAAATGAGAAATCCTCTCACTACGTGGGATATTACCTAATACCCGCTGTCTATAATTCACCAAGCTAGTTCCTCCGTTGGATTTTCTCAATCCCGTTTTTCTACTAAGGTCGTTCTGGAACCTTCTAGATTCGGTATTTCATCTACAAGTCCTGCCGTTGAAATTTTCACTCACTTGTGAGTATGCTATTTAAAATTGAAGAATCTCATTCCTGAATTAAAAGCTCAATAGCTAACTTTCTTCCACCGCTGGAACCGCTGGAATGTTCTATGGCACATTTAATTGTAACTCACAACTTTCTCAAGAAATAGACTCTCACCTATATAGTGCAATCAGTTATTTCCATAATTGCAATAATTTTCTTTCTCATAAACTTTAGTGTTTCTATAGTGAACTTTGCATCCATCTTTATAGACTACAGTTATAACCAGTGCTCGCTCCACGTTTCTACCGCGTCGCGATCGTCCGTTTACATTAAATACGGCCATAAACATTGATCCTATATCCCAATGATCTTTCCTCAACCTTCTACTAACAACCCATATTAATAAAATTGTAACTTTTCTATAAGGTGTCACTCACGAAGTGCCCTTCCAACTTTGCTAGTTTAACATTAATTAAATTCTGTATAATTACGTGTGTGACACACGATTCAAATTCACATTGTTCCTTTCCTATAATCAGGGAAAACAATTCTTTAAACTCTTGAGCGAGTCATGTTCAGGTTTCACGAAATGGAAACTGTCCCATTTGGCTAGTGATTCCTACTCAAACTTGGGAAGTCTAGAACCTTCCTTTTAACTTTCTTCAGGTTTCACAGTAAGTGACCTGCCCTTATTTGCATAATAACCAACGTTAATTCTGTATAAATATAAGAAGTTGTAGAAACGTCCATCTTATTCTTCATGTTTTTCTTATTGTTATTTTCGAAGTTGTCACTTTCTCTAGAACATTCTCTCAAGAATTTCTTAAAGTACACTCTTTGTACTAAATTTAAATGTTTAAACTTTAATTACTACACATGTCTTTTTATTTTCTTATAAAGATTTTAGAAACATGTAAGGTTTCATACCTCATAAATTGTCAATTGCCTGGAGCAATCGTTTAATGTGAGGAGGTCTGCGACCCCATTTCTTAAAAAAGTTTAAATGAACTATGTTTGTCAAAATTATATTACATAATTGTTAATTTCCTCAAACTTCTTTGAATTGTTAAATAAATGATGCGTTTCTTTTCGCTTTTTCATTTTCTAATACAAAGTTTAGGCAAAATCCTGTCTTCCTTGGCTATCCCTACTCAATGCCATTCAAATCATTAATAGGGCTTTTACCATTTGTTGCGTTTGAGCAAGAACTCTTAATTTTCACCTCACTAAAGTTCCTATTAGCTTTAATAGCTAATTCTAATTGGCCAGTAAGGCATGTAAAGCTCGCTAAGCCAGCTACCTGCTTGTGGAGACCCTCTCCGAAAACTTATGGTCAGTTTTCTAAAAGACAAGTGTTTCTTTTTGTCTAAACTTTTAGCCGGCTCCTCGCTGAGTAAAAGCTTAGCCATTTTCCAATGCAACCATTGGTTCATTTACCAAAACTACTCCATAAGGTATAATCATTTATCTTTTTCCTTCTTAGAGACACTTGGTCGCCTTTACCGGAACTCCATAATTTTGGAAATTGAAAATACCAAACCCGAGTTAAATTATTGGGATTCTTCGAATTATTTTGCAAAAACGAATTTCTTTGAGCAGACATACAGTAAATTTGTTACTCTCAGTCTTGCCAGACCATCACCCTTCCCCTTAGTAGTTTTATATATGCTTGAGAGGGATTATACGAAAGCCACTCACTTGCAAACCGCCCAAGTTCTATCTGTGTTTCTCGTCAGCTTAGACCAAGTCCTTACTCATTTTAGGTATCCGAGAGCGGATTTTCGGTGGCAACCACCTTTAAGTGTGTTTAAAGTAAAACTTATTAATTTTGTGGGACTCTCCTCCTATTTTTCTATCCTTTTTCTCCAATCCAAAATCTACTTCCTCTACTTTATCATCTTCCCTTGGTGGGTGGGTTATTCCTCAGCAAATAAACTAACCAGAGGTCACCGCACAACCAACGAGGTCACCGCACAACCGACGAGGTCACCGCACAACCAACGAGGTCACCGCACAACCAACGAGGTCACCGCACAACCGACGAGGTCACCGCACAACCGACGAGGTCACCGCACAACCAACGAGGTCAACGCACAACCAACGAGGTCACCGCACAACCGACGAGATCACCGCACAACCGACGAGGTCACCGCACAACCGACGAGGTCACCGCACAACCAACGAGGTCACCACGCAACCGAGAAGGTCACCGCACAAACGAGGAGGTCACCGCACAACCTACGAGGTCACCGCACAAACTACCAAGTCACCGCACAACCAACGAGGTCACCGCACAACCAACGAGGTCACCGCACAACCTACCAAGTCACCGCACAACCAACGAGGTCACCGCACAACCAACGATGTCACGGCACAACCTACCAAGTCACCGCACAACCAACGAGGTCACCGCACAACCAACGAGGTCACCGCACAACCAACGATGTCACCGCACAACCGACGAGGTAACCGCACAACCAAGGAGGTCACCGCACAACCAAGGAGGTCACCGCACAAACAAGGAAGTCACCGCACAACCAACGAGGTCACCGCACAACCAAGGAGGTCACCGCACAACCAAAGAGGTCACCGCACAACCGAAGAAGTCACCGCACATCCAATGAGGTCACCGCACAACCAAGGAGGTCACCGCACAACCAAGGAGGTCACCGCACAACCAACGAGGTCACCGCACAACCAACGAGGGCACCGCACAACCGACGAAGTCACCGCACAACCAACGAGGTCACCACGCAACCGACGAGGTCACCGCACAATCAAGGAGGTCACCACACAACCAAGGTCACCGCACAACCGACGAGGTCACCGCACAACCTACCAAGTCACCGCACAACCAACGAGGTCACCGCACAACCAAGGAAGTCACCGCACAACGAATGAGGTCACCGCACTACCAACGAGGTCACCGCACAACCTACCAAGTCACCGCACAACCAACGAGGTCACCGCACAACCTACCAAGTCACCGCACAACCAACGAGGTCACCGCACAACCAAGGAGGTCACCGCACAACCAACCAAGTCACCGCACAACCGACGAGGGCACCGCACAACCTACCAAGTCACCGCACAACCGACGAGGTCACCGCACAACCAACGAGGTCACCGCACAACCAACGAGGTCACCGCACAACCAACGAGGTCACCACGCAACCGACGAAGTCACCGCACAATCAAGGAGGTCACCGCACAACCAAGGAGGTCACCGCACAACCGACGAGGTCACCGCACAACCTACTAAGTCACCGCACAACCAACGAGGTCACCGCACAACCAACGAGGTCACCGCACAAACGACGAAGTCACCGCACAACCAACCAGGTCACCGCACAACCAACGAGGTCACCGCACCACCGACGAGGTCACCGCACAACCCACGAGGTCACCGCACAACCGACGAGGTCACCGCACAACCAACGACGTCACCGCACAACCGACAAGGTCACCGCACAGCCGACGAGGTCACCGCACAACCGACGAGGTCACCGCACAACCGACGAAGTCACCGCACAACCGACGAGGTCACCGCACAACCAAGGAGGTCACCGCACAACCAAGGAGGTCACCGCACAACCGACGAAGTCACCGCACAACCAACCAGGTCACCGCACAACCAACGAGGTCACCGCACAACTGACGAGGTCACCGCACAACCGACGAGGTCACCGCACAACCAACGAGGTCACCGCACAACCAACGAGGTCACCGCACAACCAACGAGGTCACCGCACAACTGACGAGGTCACCGCACAACCGACGAGGTCACCGCAAAACCAACGAGGTCACCGCACAACCAACGAGGTCACCGCACAACCAACGAGGTCACCGCACAACCAATGAGGTCACCGCACAACCGACGAGGTCACCACGCAACCAACCAGGTCACCGCAAACCAACGAGGTCACCGCACTACCAACGAGGTCACCGCTTAAATGGCGAGGTCACCGCACAACCAACCAGGTCACCGCACAACCAACGAGGTCACCGCACAACCAATGAGGTCACCGCACAACCAACGAGGTCACCGCACAACCAACGAGGTCACCGCACAACTGACGAGGTCACCGCACAACCGACGAGGTCACAGCACAACCAACCAGGTCACCGCTCAACCAACGAGGTCACCGCACAACCAATCAGGTCACCGCACAACCAACGAGGTCACCGCACAACTGACGAGGTCACCGCACAACCGACGAGGTCACCGCACATCCAACGAGGTCACCGCACAACCGACGAGGTCACCGCACAACCTACGAGGTCACCACGCAACCGACGAGGTCAACGCACAACCTACCAATTCTCCGCACAACCAACGAGGTCACCGCACAACATACTAAGTCACCGCACAACCGACGAGGTCACCGCACAACCTACCAAGATACCGCACAACCGACGAGGTCACCGCACAACCTACCAAGTCATCGCACAACCAACGAGGTCACCGCACAACCGACGAGGTCACCGCACAACCGACGAGGTCACCGCACAACCTACCAAGTCACCGCACAACCAACGAGGTCACCGCACAACCTACCAAGTCACCGCACAACCAACGAGGTCACCGCACAACCGACGAGGTCACCGCACAAAATACCATGTCACCGCACAACCGACGAGGTCACCGCACAACCTACCAAGTCACCGCTCAACCAAAGAGGTCACCGCACAACCTACCAAGTCACCGCACAACCGACGAGGGCACCTCACAACCTACCAAGTCACCGCACAACCGACGAGGTCACCGCACAACCTACCAAGCCACCGCACAACCAACGAGGTCACCACGCAACCGACGAGGTCACCGCACAACCTACCAATTCGCCGCACAACCGACGATGTCACCGCACAACCTACCAAGTCACCGCACAACCAACGATGTCACCACGCAACCGACGAGGTCACCGCACAACCTACCAATTCACCGCACAACCAACGAGGTCACCGCACAACTGACGAGGTCACCGCACAACCGACGAGGTCACCGCACAACCAACCAGGTCACCGCTCAACCAACGAGGTCATCGCACAACCAACGAGGTCACCGCACAACCAACGAGGTCACCGCAAAACCAACCAGGTCACCGCTCAACCGACTAGGTCACCGCACAAACAACGAGGTCACCGCACAACCAACGAGGTCACCGCACAACTGACGAGGTCACCGCACAACCGACGAGGTCACCGCACATCCAACGAGGTCACCGCACAACCAAGGAAGTCACCGCACAACCAAGGAAGTCACCGCACAACCAAGGAGGTCACCGCACAACCGACCAGGCCACCGCACAAGCAACCAAGTCACCACGCAACCAACCAAGTCACCGCACAACCAACGAGGTCACCGCACAACCAACTAGGTCACCGCACAACCGACGAGGTCACAGCACAACCAACGAGGTCACCGCACAACCAACCAAGTCACCGCACAACCAAGGAGGTCACCGCACAACCAAGGAGGTCACCGCACAACCGACGAGGTCACCGCGCATCCGACGAGGTCACCATACAACCGACGAGGTCACCGCACAACCGACGAGGTCACCGCACAACCAACGAGGTCACCGCACAGCCAAGGATATCACCGCACAATCAACGAGGTCACCACGCAACCGACGAGGTCACCGCACAACCGAGGCGGTCACCGCACAACCTACGAGATCACCGCACAACCTACCAAGTCACCGCACAACCAACGAGGTCACTGCACAACCAACGAGGTCACCGCACAACCAACGAGGTCACCGCACAACCGACGAGGTCACCGCACAACCGACGAGGTCACCGCACAACCGACGAGGTCACCGCACAACCAACGAGGTCACCGCACAACCAACGAGGTCACCGCACAACCAACGAGGTCACCGCACAACCGACGAGGTCACCGCACAACCGACGAGGTCACCGCACAACCAACGAGGTCACCACGCAACCGACGAGGTCCCCGCACAAACATGGAGGTCACCGCACACCCAAGGAGGTCACCGCATAACCGACGAGGTCACCGCACAACCAACGAGGTCACCACCAACCGACGAGGTCCCCGAACAAACAAGGAGGTCACCGCACAACCAAGGAGGTCACCGCACAACCGACGAGATCACCGCACAACCGATGAGGTCACCGCACAACCAACGAGGTCACCACGCAACCGACGAGGTCCCCGCACAAACAAGGAGGTCACCGCACAACCAACGAGGTCACCGCACAACCAACGATGTCACCGCACAACTGACGAGGTCACCGCACAACCAACGAGGTCACCGCACAACCAACGAGGTCACCGCACAACCAACGAGGTCACCACGCGGTCGACGAGGTCACCGCACAACCGACGAGGTCACCGCACAACCGACGAAGTCCCCGCACAACCACCGAGGTCACCGCACAACCAACGAGGTCACCACGCAACCAACTAGGTCACCGCACAACCAACGAGGTCACCGCACAACCAACGAGGTCACCGCACAACCAACGAGGACACCGCAGAACCAACGAGGTCACCGCACAACCGACGAGGTCACCACACAACCAACGAGGTCACCGCACAACCAACGAGGTCACCGCACAACCAACGAGGACACCGCACAGCCAACGAGGTCACCGCACAACCGACCAAGTCACCTTACAACCGACCAAGTCACCGCACAACCAACGAGGTCACCACGCAACCGACGAGGTCACCGCACAACCAACTAGGTCACCGTGCAACCAACTAGGTCACCGCACAACCAACCAAGTCACCACGCAAACAACCAAGTCACCGCACAGCCAACGAGGTCACCGTTCAACCAACGAGGTCACCGCAGAACCAACGAGGTCACCGCACAACCTACCAGGCCACCGCACAACCAACCAAGTCACCACGCAACCAACCAAGTCACCGCACAACCAACGAGGTCACCGCACAACCAATGAGGTCACCGCACAACCAACGAGGTCACCGCTCAACCGACGAGGTCACCGCACAACCAACGAGGTCACCGCACAACCAACCAAGTCACCACGCAACCAACGAGGTCACCGCACAACCAACGAGGTCACCGCACAACCAACTAGGTCACCGCTCAACCAACGAGGTCACCGCACAACCAACGAGGTCACCGCACACCCAACGAGGTCACCGCACAACCGACCAGGCCACCGCACAACCAACCATGCCACCGCACATCCAACGAGGTCACCGCACAACCAACAAGGTCACCGCACAACCAACGAAGTCACCGTGCAACCAACGAGGTCACCGCACAACCAACGAGGTCACCGCACAACCAACGAGGTCACAGCACAACCGACCAAGTCACCACGCAACCATCGAGGTCACCGCACATCCGACGAGGCCACCGCACAACCGACCAAGTCACCACGCAACCAACGATGTCACCGCACATCCTACCAAGCCACCGCACAACCAACGAGGTGACCGCACACCCAACGAGGTCACCGTGCAACCAACGAGGCCACCGCACAACCAACCAAGCCACCGCACAACCAACGACCTGCACACCCAACGAGGTCACCGTGCAACCAACGAGGCCACCGCACAACCAACGAGGTCACCGCACAACCAATGAGGTCACCGCACAACCAACGAGATCACCGTGCATCCACCGACGTCACCGCACAACCAACGAAGTCACCGCACACCCAACGAGGTCACCGCACAACCGACCAAGCCACCACGCAACCAATTAGGTCACCGCGCAACCGACGAGGTCACCGCACAACCGACCAAGTCATCGTGCAACCGACCAAGTCACCACGCAACCGACGCGGTCACCGCACAACCGACCAGGTCACCGCACAACCAACCAAGTCACCGCACAACCAACGAGGTCACCGCACAACCAACGAGGTCACCGCACAACCGACGAGGTCACCGCACAACCAACGAGGTCACCGCACAACCAACTAGTTCACCGCACAACCGACCAGGTCACCGCACAACCAACCAAGACACCACGCAACCAACCAAGTCACCGCACAACCAACGAGGTCACCGCACAACCAACGAGGTCTCCGCACAACCAACAAGGTCACCGCACAACCAACGAAGTCACCGTGCAACCAACGAGGTCACCGCACAACCAACGAGGTCACCGCACAACCGACCAAGTCACCACGCAACCAACGAAGTCACCTCACATCCGACGAGGCCACCGCACAACCGACCAAGTCACCACACAACCAAAGAGGTCACCGCACAACCTACCAAGCCACCGCACAACCAACGAGGTCACCGCACACCCAATGAGGTCACCGTGCAACCAACGAGGCCACCGCACAACCACCCAAGCCACCGCACAACCAACGACCCGCACACCCAACGAGTTCACCGTGCAACCAACGAGGCCACCGCACAACCAACGAGGTCACCGCACAACCAATGAGTTCACCGCACAACCAACAAAGTCTCCGTGCAACCACCGAGGTCACCGCACAACCAACGAGGTCACCGCACACCCAACGAGGTCACCGCACAACCGACCAAGCCACCACGCAACCAATTAGGTCACCGCGCAACCGACGAGGTCACCGCACAACCGACCAGGTCACCGCACAACCAACCAAGTCACCGCACAACCAACGAGGTCACCGCACAACCAACGAGGTCACCGCACAACCAACGAGGTCACCGCACAACCGACGAGGTCACCGCACAACCAACTAGGTCACCGCACAACCGACCAGGTCACCGCACAACCAACCAAGTCACCACGCAACCAACCAAGTCACCGCACAACCAACGAGGTCACCGCACAACCAACGAGGTCACCGCACAACCAACGAGGTCACCGTGCAACCAACGAGGTCACCGCACAACCAACGAGGTCACCGCACACCCAACGAGGTCACCACACAACCGACCAGGCCACCGCACAACCAACCAAGCCACCACGCAACCAATTAGGTCACCGCGCAACCGACGAGGTCACCGCACAACCGACCAAGTCATCGTGCAACCGACCAAGTCACCACGCAACCGACGAGGTCACCGCACATCCGACCAGGTCACCGCACAACCGACGAGGTCACCGCACAACCGACCAAGTCATCGTGCAACCGACCAAGTCACCACGCAACCGACGAAGTCACCGCACAACCGACGAGGTCACCGCGCAATCGACCAAGTCATCGTGCAACCGACCAAGTCACCACGCAACCAACTAGGTCACCGCGCAACCGACGAGGTCACCGCACAACCGACCAAGTCATCGTGCAACCGACCAAGTCACCACGCAACCGACGAGGTCACCGCACAACCGACCAAGTCACCGTCCATGCCACCACGCAACCAACTAGGTCACCGCGCAACCGACGAGGTCACCGCACAACCGACGAAGTCACCGCGCAACCGACCAGGTCACCGCGCAACCGACCATGCCACCATGCAACCAACTAGGTCACCGCGCAACCGACGAGGTCACCGCACAACCGACGAGGTCACCGCGCAACCGACCAAGTCACCGTGCAACCGACCAAGCCACCACGCAACCAACTAGGTCACCGCGCAACCAACGAGGTCACCGCACAACCGACCAAGTCATCGTGCAACCGACCAAGTCACCGTGCAACCGACCATGCCACCACGCAACCAACTAGGTCACCGCGCAACCAACGAGGTCACCGCGCAACCGACGAGATCATCGCACAACGGACCAAGTCATCGTGCAACCGACGAGGTCACCACGCAACCAACTAGGTCACCGCGCAACCAACGAGGTCACTGCTCAACCGACGAGGTACCGTGCAACCGACCAGGTCACCGTGCAACCGACCAAGCCACCACGCAACCAACCAGGTCACCGTGCAACCGACGAGGTACCGCGCAACCGACCAAGCCACCGCGCAACCGACCAAGCCACCGAACAACCGATCAAGCCACCGCACACCCAACGAGGTCACCGCACAACCGACCAAGCCACCACGCAACCAATTAGGTCACCGCGCAACCGACGAGGTCACCGCACAACCGACCAAGTCATCGTGCAACCGACCAAGTCACCACGCAACCGACGCGGTCACCGCACAACCGACCAGGTCACCGCACAACCGACGAGGTCACCGCACAACCAACGAGGTCACCGCACAACCGACGAGGTCACCGCACAACCAACGAGGTCACCGCACAACCGACGAGGTCACCGCACAACCAACTAGTTCACCGCACAACCGACCAGGTCACCGCAAAACCAACCAAGACACCACGCAACCAACCAAGTCACCGCACAACCAACGAGGTCACCGCACAAACAACGAGGTCTCCGCACAACCAACAAGGTCACCGCACAACCAACGAAGTCACCTAGCAACCAACGAGGTCACCGCACAACCAACGAGGTCACCGCACAACCGACCAAGCCACCACGCAACCAATTAGGTCACCGCGCAACCGACGAGGTCACCGCACAACCGACCAAGTCATCGTGCAACCGACCAAGTCACCACGCAACCGACGAGGTCACCGCACATCCGACCAGGTCACCGCACAACCGACGAGGTCACCGCACAACCGACCAAGTCATCGTGCAACCGACCAAGTCACCACGCAACCGACGAGGTCACCGCACAACCGACGAGGTCACCGCGCAATCGACCAAGTCATCGTGCAACCGACCAAGTCACCACGCAACCAACTAGGTCACCGCGCAACCGACGAGGTCACCGCACAACCGACCAAGTCATCGTGCAACCGACCAAGTCACCACGCAACCGACGAGGTCACCGCACAACCGACCAAGTCACCGTCCATGCCACCACGCAACCAACTAGGTCACCGCGCAACCGACGAAGTCACCGCGCAACCGACCAGGTCACCGCGCAACCGACCATGCCACCACGCAACCAACTAGGTCACCGCGCAACCGACGAGGTCACCGCACAACCGACGAGGTCACCGCGCAACCGACCAAGTCACCGTGCAACCGACCAAGCCACCACGCAACCAACTAGGTCACCGCGCAACCAACGAGGTCACCGCACAACCGACCAAGTCATCGTGCAACCGACCAAGTCACCGTGCAACCGACCATGCCACCACGCAACCAACTAGGTCACCGCGCAACCAACGAGGTCACCGCGCAACCGACGAGATCATCGCACAACGGACCAAGTCATCGTGCAACCGACGAGGTCACCACGCAACCAACTAGGTCACCGCGCAACCAACGAGGTCACTGCTCAACCGACGAGGTACCGTGCAACCGACCAGGTCACCGTGCAACCGACCAAGCCACCACGCAACCAACCAGGTCACCGTGCAACCGACGAGGTACCGCGCAACCGACCAAGCCACCGCGCAACCGACCAAGCCACCGAACAACCGATCAAGCCACCGCACACCCAACGAGGTCACCGCACAACCGACCAAGCCACCACGCAACCAATTAGGTCACCGCGCAACCGACGAGGTCACCGCACAACCGACCAAGTCATCGTGCAACCGACCAAGTCACCACGCAACCGACGCGGTCACCGCACAACCGACCAGGTCACCGCACAACCGACGAGGTCACCGCACAACCAACGAGGTCACCGCACAACCGACGAGGTCACCGCACAACCAACGAGGTCACCGCACAACCGACGAGGTCACTGCACAACCAACTAGTTCACCGCACAACCGACCAGGTCACCGCAAAACCAACCAAGACACCACGCAACCAACCAAGTCACCGCACAACCAACGAGGTCACCGCACAACCAACGAGGTCTCCGCACAACCAACAAGGTCACCGCACAACCAACGAAGTCACCTAGCAACCAACGAGGTCACCGCACAACCAACGAGGTCACCGCACAACCGACCAAGCCACCACGCAACCAATTAGGTCACCGCGCAACCGACGAGGTCACCGCACAACCGACCAAGTCATCGTGCAACCGACCAAGTCACCACGCAACCGACGAGGTCACCGCACATCCGACCAGGTCACCGCACAACCGACGAGATCACCGCACAACCGACCAAGTCATCGTGCAACCGACCAAGTCACCACGCAACCGACGAGGTCACCGCACAACCGACGAGGTCACCGCGCAATCGACCAAGTCATCGTGCAACCGACCAAGTCACCACGCAACCAACTAGGTCACCGCGCAACCGACCAAGTCACCACGCAACCAACGAAGTCACCGCACATCCGACGAGGCCACCGCACAACCGACCAAGTCACCACGCAACCAAAGAGGTCACCGCACACCCTACCAAGCCACCGCACAACCAACGAGGTCACCGCACACCCAATGAGGTCACCGTGCAACCAACGAGGCCACCGCACAACCACCCAAGCCACCGCACAACCAACGACCCGCACACCCAACGAGTTCACCGTGCAACCAACGAGGCCACCGCACAACCAGCGAGGTCACCGCACAACCAATGAGGTCACCGCACAACCAACGAAGTCTCCGTGCAACCACCGAGGTCACCGCACAACCAACGAGGTCACCGCACACCCAACGAGGTCACCGCACAACCGACCAAGCCACCACGCAACCAATTAGGTCACCGCGCAACCGACGAGGTCACCGCACAACCGACCAGGTCACCGCACAACCAACCAAGTCACCGCACAACCAACGAGGTCACCGCACAACCAACGAGGTCACCGCACAACCAACGAGGTCACCGCACAACCGACGAGGTCACCGCACAACCAACTAGGTCACCGCACAACCAACCAAGTCACCACGCAACCAACCAAGTCACCGCACAACCAACGAGGTCACCGCACAACCAACGAGGTCACCGCACAACCAACGAGGTCACCGTGCAACCAACGAGGTCACCGCACAACCAACGAGGTCACCGCACACCCAACGAGGTCACCACACAACCGACCAGGCCACCGCACAACCAACCAAGCCACCACGCAACCAATTAGGTCACCGCGCAACCGACGAGGTCACCGCACAACCGACCAAGTCATCGTGCAACCGACCAAGTCACCACGCAACCGACGAGGTCACCGCACATCCGACCAGGTCACCGCACAACCGACGAGGTCACCGCACAACCGACCAAGTCATCGTGCAACCGACCAAGTCACCACGCAACCGACGAGGTCACCGCACAACCGACGAGGTCACCGCGCAATCGACCAAGTCATCGTGCAACCGACCAAGTCACCACGCAACCAACTAGGTCACCGCGCAACCGACGAGGTCACCGCACAACCGACCAAGTCATCGTGCAACCGACCAAGTCACCACGCAACCGACGAGGTCACCGCACAACCGACCAAGTCACCGTCCATGCCACCACGCAACCAACTAGGTCACCGCGCAACCGACGAGGTCACCGCACAACCGACGAAGTCACCGCGCAACCGACCAGGTCACCGCGCAACCGACCATGCCACCATGCAACCAACTAGGTCACCGCGCAACCGACGAGGTCACCGCACAACCGACGAGGTCACCGCGCAACCGACCAAGTCACCGTGCAACCGACCAAGCCACCACGCAACCAACTAGGTCACCGCGCAACCAACGAGGTCACCGCACAACCGACCAAGTCATCGTGCAACCGACCAAGTCACCGTGCAACCGACCATGCCACCACGCAACCAACTAGGTCACCGCGCAACCAACGAGGTCACCGCGCAACCGACGAGATCATCGCACAACGGACCAAGTCATCGTGCAACCGACGAGGTCACCACGCAACCAACTAGGTCACCGCGCAACCAACGAGGTCACTGCTCAACCGACGAGGTACCGTGCAACCGACCAGGTCACCGTGCAACCGACCAAGCCACCACGCAACCAACCAGGTCACCGTGCAACCGACGAGGTACCGCGCAACCGACCAAGCCACCGCGCAACCGACCAAGCCACCGAACAACCGATCTAGCCACCGCACACCCAACGAGGTCACCGCACAACCGACCAAGCCACCACGCAACCAATTAGGTCACCGCGCAACCGACGAGGTCACCGCACAACCGACCAAGTCATCGTGCAACCGACCAAGTCACCACGCAACCGACGCGGTCACCGCACAACCGACCAGGTCACCGCACAACCGACGAGGTCACCGCACAACCAACGAGGTCACCGCACAACCGACGAGGTCACCGAACAACCAACGAGGTCACCGCACAACCGACGAGGTCACCGCACAACCAACTAGTTCACCGCACAACCGACCAGGTCACCGCAAAACCAACCAAGACACCACGCAACCAACCAAGTCACCGCACAACCAACGAGGTCACCGCACAAACAACGAGGTCTCCGCACAACCAACAAGGTCACCGCACAACCAACGAAGTCACCTAGCAACCAACGAGGTCACCGCACAACCAACGAGGTCACCGCACAACCGACCAAGCCACCACGCAACCAATTAGGTCACCGCGCAACCGACGAGGTCACCGCACAACCGACCAAGTCATCGTGCAACCGACCAAGTCACCACGCAACCGACGAGGTCACCGCACATCCAACCAGGTCACCGCACAACCGACGAGGTCACCGCACAACCGACCAAGTCATCGTGCAACCGACCAAGTCACCACGCAACCGACGAGGTCACCGCACAACCGACGAGGTCACCGCGCAATCGACCAAGTCATCGTGCAACCGACCAAGTCACCACGCAACCAACTAGGTCACCGCGCAACCGACGAGGTCACCGCACAACCGACCAAGTCATCGTGCAACCGACCAAATCACCACGCAACCGACGAGGTCACCGCACAACCGACCAAGTCACCGTCCATGCCACCACGCAACCAACTAGGTCACCGCGCAACCGACGAAGTCACCGCGCAACCGACCAGGTCACCGCGCAACCGACCATGCCACCACGCAACCAACTAGGTCACCGCGCAACCGGCGAGGTCACCGCACAACCGACGAGGTCACCGCGCAACCGACCAAGTCACCGTGCAACCGACCAAGCCACCACGCAACCAACTAGGTCACCGCGCAACCAACGAGGTCACCGCACAACCGACCAAGTCATCGTGCAACCGACCAAGTCACCGTGCAACCGACCATGCCACCACGCAACCAACTAGGTCACCGCGCAACCAACGAGGTCACCGCGCAACCGACGAGATCATCGCACAACGGACCAAGTCATCGTGCAACCGACGAGGTCACCACGCAACCAACTAGGTCACCGCGCAACCAACGAGGTCACTGCTCAACCGACGAGGTACCGTGCAACCGACCAGGTCACCGTGCAACCGACCAAGCCACCACGCAACCAACCAGGTCACCGTGCAACCGACGAGGTACCGCGCAACCGACCAAGCCACCGCGCAACCGACCAAGCCACCGAACAACCGATCAAGCCACCGCACACCCAACGAGGTCACCGCACAACCGACCAAGCCACCACGCAACCAATTAGGTCACCGCGCAACCGACGAGGTCACCGCACAACCGACCAAGTCATCGTGCAACCGACCAAGTCACCACGCAACCGACGCGGTCACCGCACAACCGACCAGGTCACCGCACAACCGACGAGGTCACCGCACAACCAACGAGGTCACCGCACAACCGACGAGGTCACCGCACAACCAACGAGGTCACCGCACAACCGACGAGGTCACTGCACAACCAACTAGTTCACCGCACAACCGACCAGGTCACCGCAAAACCAACCAAGACACAACGCAACCAACCAAGTCACCGCACAACCAACGAGGTCACCGCACAACCAACGAGGTCTCCGCACAACCAACAAGGTCACCGCACAACCAACGAAGTCACCTAGCAACCAACGAGGTCACCGCACAACCAACGAGGTCACCGCACAACCGACCAAGCCACCACGCAACCAATTAGGTCACCGCGCAACCGACGAGGTCACCGCACAACCGACCAAGTCATCGTGCAACCGACCAAGTCACCACGCAACCGACGAGGTCACCGCACATCCGACCAGGTCACCGCACAACCGACGAGATCACCGCACAACCGACCAAGTCATCGTGCAACCGACCAAGTCACCACGCAACCGACGAGGTCACCGCACAACCGACGAGGTCACCGCGCAATCGACCAAGTCATCGTGCAACCGACCAAGTCACCACGCAACCAACTAGGTCACCGCGCAACCGACCAAGTCACCACGCAACCAACGAAGTCACCGCACATCCGACGAGGCCACCGCACAACCGACCAAGTCACCACGCAACCAAAGAGGTCACCGCACACCCTACCAAGCCACCGCACAACCAACGAGGTCACCGCACACCCAATGAGGTCACCGTGCAACCAACGAGGCCACCGCACAACCACCCAAGCCACCGCACAACCAACGACCCGCACACCCAACGAGTTCACCGTGCAACCAACGAGGCCACTGCACAACCAACGAGGTCACCGCACAACCAATGAGGTCACCGCACAACCAACGATGTCTCCGTGCAACCACCGAGGTCACCGCACAACCAACGAGGTCACCGCACACCCAACGAGGTCACCGCACAACCGACCAAGCCACCACGCAACCAATTAGGTCACCGCGCAACCGACGAGGTCACCGCACAACCGACCAGGTCAGCGCACAACCAACCAAGTCACCGCACAACCAACGAGGTCACCGCACAACCAACGAGGTCACCGCACAACCGAAGAGGTCACCGCACAACCAACTAGGTCACCGCACAACCGACCAGGTCACCGCACAACCAACCAAGTCTCCACGCAACCAACCAAGTCACCGCACAACCAACGAGGTCACCGCACAACCAACGAGGTCACCGCACAACCAACGAGGTCACCGCACACCCAACGAGGTCACCGCACAACCGACCAGGCCACCGCACAACCAACCAAGCCACCACGCAACCAATTAGGTCACCACGCAACCGACGAGGTCACCGCACAACCGACCAAGTCATCGTGCAACCGATCAAGTCACCACGCAACCGACGAGGTCACCGCACATCCGACCAGGTCAACGCACAACCGACGAGGTCACCGCACAACCGACCAAGTCATCGTGCAACCGACCAAGTCACCACGCAACCGACGAGGTCACCGGACAACCGACCAAGTCACCGTGCAACCGTCCATGCCACCACGCAACCAACTAGGTCACCGCGCAAACGACGAGGTCACCGCACAACCGACGAGGTCACCGCGCAACCGACCAAGTCATCGTGCAACCGACCAAGTCACCACGCAACCAATTAGGTCACCGCGCAACCGACGAGGTCACCGCACAACCGACCAAGTCATCGTGCAACCGACCAAGTCACCACGCAACCGACGAGGTCACCGCACAACCGACCAAGTCACCGTCCATGCCACCACGCAACCAACTAGGTCACCGCGCAACCGACGAGGTCACCGCACAACCGACGAGGTCACCGCGCAACCGACGAGGTCACCGCACAACCGACGAGGTCACCGCACAACCGACGAGGTCACCGCACAACCAACGGGGTCACCGCACAACCGACCAAGTCACCGCACAAACCGACGAGGTCACCGCACAACCAACGAGGTCAACGCACAACCAACGAGGTCACCGCACAACCGACGAGGTCACCGCACAACCCACGAGGTCACCGCACAACCAAAGTGGTCACCGCACAACCGACCAAGTCACCACGCAACCAACGAAGTCACCGCACATCCGACGAGGCCACCGCACAACCGACCAAGTCACCACGCAACAAACGAGGTCACCGCACACCCTACCAAGCCACCGCACAACCAACGAGGTCACCGCACACGCAACGAGGTCACCGTGCAACCAACGAGGCCACCGCACAACCAACCAAGCCACCGCACAACCAACGACCCGCACACCCAACGAGTTCACCGTGCAACCAACGAGGCCACCGCACAACCAGCGAGGTCACCGCACAACCAATCAGGTCACCGCACAACCAACGAGGTCACCGTGCAACCACCGAGGACACCACACAACCAACGAGGTCACCGCACACCCAACGAGGTCACCGCAAAACCGACCAAGCCACCACGCAACCAAATAGGTCACCGCGCAACCGACGAGGTCACCGCACAACCGACCAGGTCACCGCACAACCAACGAGGTCACCGCACAACCGACGAGGTCACCGCACAACCAACGAGGTCACCGCACAACCGACGAGGTCACCGCACAACCAACTAGGTCACCGCACAACCGACCAGGTCACCGCACAACCAACCAAGTCATCACGCAACCAACCAAGTCACCGCACAACCAACAAGGTCACCGCACAACCAACGAGGTCACCGCACAACCAACGAGGTCACCGTGCAACCAACGAGGTCACCGCACAACCAACGAGGTCACCGCACACCCAACGAGGTCATCGCACAACCGACCAGGCCACCGCACAACCAACCAAGCCACCACGCAACCAATTAGGTCACCGCGCAACCGACGAGGTCACCGCACAACCGACCAAGTCATCGTGCAACCGATCAAGTCACCACGCAACCGACGAGGTCACCGCACATCCGACCAGGTCACCGCACAACCGACGAGGTCACCGCACAACCGACCAAGTCATCGTGCAACCGACCAAGTCACCACGCAACCGACGAGGTCACCGGACAACCGACCAAGTCACCGTGCAACCGTCCATGCCACCACGCAACCAACTAGGTCACCGCGCAAACGACGAGGTCACCGCACAACCGACGAGGTCACCGCGCAACCGACCAAGTCATCGTGCAACCGACCAAGTCACCACGCAACCAATTAGGTCACCGCGCAACCGACGAGGTCACCGCACAACCGACCAAGTCATCGTGCAACCGACCAAGTCACCACGCAACCGACGAGGTCACCGCACAAACGACCAAGTCACCGTCCATGCCACCACGCAACCAACTAGGTCACCGCGCAACCGACGAGGTCAACGCACAACCGACGAGGTCACCGGGCAACCGACGAGGTCACCGCACAACCGACGAGGTCACCGCACAACCGACGAGGTCACCGCACAACGGACGGGGTCACCGCACAACCGACCAAGTCACCGCACAAACCGACGAGGTCACCGCACAACCAACGAGGTCAACGCACAACCAACGAGGTCACCGCACAACCGACGAGGTCACCGCACAACCCACGAGGTCAAAGCACAACCGACGAGGTCACCGCACAACCAACGAGGTCAACGCACAACCAACGAGGTCACCGCACAACCGACGAGGTCACCGCACAACCAACGTGGTCACCGCACAACCGACGAGGTCACCGCACAACCAACGAGGTCACCGCACAACCGAAGAGGTCACCGAACAACCAACGAGCTCACCGCACAACCGACCAAGTCACCGCACAACCGTCGAGGTCACCGCGCAACCAACGAGGTCACCACGCAGCCAACGAGGTCACCGCACAACCGACGAGGTCACCGCACAACCCACGAGGTCAACGCACACCCCACGAGGTCACCGCACAACCGACGAGGTCACCGCACAACCGACGAGGTCACCGCACAACCCACGAAGTCACCACAGAACCGACGAGGTCACCGCACAACCCACGAGGTCACCGCACAACCAACGATGTCACCGCACAACCGACGAGGTCACCATACAACCTACGAGGTCACCGCTCAACCGACGAGGTCACCGTATAACCGACGAGGTCACCGCACAACCAACGAGGTCACCACGCAACCAACGAGGTCACCGCACAACCGACGAGGTCACCGCACAACCAACGAAGTCACCACGCACCCGACGAGGTCACCGCACAACCAACGAAGTCACCGCACAACCAACGAAGTCACCGCACAACCGACGAGGTCACCGCGTAACCGACCAAGTCACCGCGCAACCGACGATGTCACCGCACAACCAAGGATGTCACCGCATAACCAACGAGGTCACCGCACAACCAACGAGGTCACCGCACAACCGACGAGGTCACCACGCAACCGACGAGGTCACCGCACAAACGACCAGGTCACCGCACAACCAACGAGGTCACCGCTCAACGTACCAAGTCACCGCACAACCGACGAAGTCACCACGCAACCGACGAGGTCACCGCACAACCAACTAGGTCACCGCACAACCGACCAGGTCACCGCACAACCAACCAAGTCACCACGCAACCAACCAAGTCACCGCACAACCAACGAGGTCACCGCACAACCAACGAGGTCACCGCACAACCAACGAGGTCACCGCACAACCAACGAGGTCACCGTGCAACCAACGAGGTCACCGCACAACCAACGAGGTCACCGCACACCCAACGAGGTCACCACACAACCGACCAGGCCACCGCACAACCAACCAAGCCACCACGCAACCAATTAGGTCACCGCGCAACCGACGAGGTCACCGCACAACCGACCAAGTCATCGTGCAACCGACCAAGTCACCACGCAACCGACGAGGTCACCGCACATCCGACCAGGTCACCGCACAACCGACGAGGTCACGGCACAACCGACCAAGTCATCGTGCAACCGACCAAGTCACCACGCAACCGACGAGGTCACCGGACAACCGACCAAGTCACCGTGCAACCGTCCATGCCTCCACGCAACCAACTAGGTCACCGCGCAACCGACGAGGTCACCGCACAACCGACGAGGTCACCGCGCAATCGACCAAGTCATCGTGCAACCGACCAAGTCACCACGCAACCAACTAGGTCACCGCGCAACCGACGAGGTCACCGCACAACCGACCAAGTCATCGTGCAACCGACCAAGTCACCACGCAACCGACGAGGTCACCGCACAACCGACCAAGTCACCGTCCATGCCACCACGCAACCAACTAGGTCACCGCGCAACCGACGAGGTCACCGCACAACCGACGAAGTCACCGCGCAACCGACCAGGTCACCGCGCAACCGACCATGCCTTCACGCAACCAACTAGGTCACCGCGCAACTAACGAGGTCACCGCACAACCGACCAAGTCATCGTGCAACCGACCAAGTCACCGTGCAACCGACCATGCCACCACGCAACCAACTAGGTCACCGCGCAACCAACGAGGTCACCGCGCAACCGACGAGATCATCGCACAACGGACCAAGTCATCTTGCAACCGACGAGGTCACCACGCAACCAACTAGGTCACCGCGCAACCAACGAGGTCACTGCTCAACCGACGAGGTACCGTGCAACCGACCAGGTCACCGTGCAACCTAACAAGCCACCACGCAACCAACCAGGTCACCGTGCAACCGACGAGGTACCGCGCAACCGACCAAGCCACCGCGCAACCGACCAAGCCACCGAACAACCGATCAAGCCACCGCACACCCAACGAGGTCACCGCACAACCGACCAAGCCACCACGCAACCAATTAGGTCACCACGCAACCGACGCGGTCACCGCACAACCGACCAGGTCACCGCACAACCAACCAAGTCACCGCACAACCAACGAGGTCACCGCACAACCAACGAGGTCACCGCACAACCGACGAGGTCACCGCACAACCAACGTGGTCACCGCACAACCGACGAGGTCACCGCACAACCAACTAGTTCACCGCACAACCGACCAGGTCACCGCAAAACCAACCAAGACACCACGCAACCAACCAAGTCACCGCACAACCAACGAGGTCACCGCACAACAAACGAGGTCTCCGCACAACCAACAAGGTCACCGCACAACCAACGAAGTCACCGTGCAACCAACGAGGTCACCGCACAACCAACGAGGTCACCGCACAACCGACCAAGTCACCACGCAACCAACGAAGTCACCGCACATCCGACGAGGCCACCGCACAACCGACCAAGTCACCACGCAACCAAAGAGGTCACCGCACACCCTACCAAGCCACCGCACAACCAACGAGGTCACCGCACACCCAATGAGGTCACCGTGCAACCAACGAGGCCACCGCACAACCACCCAAGCCACCGCACAACCAACGACCCGCACACCCAACGAGTTCACCGTGCAACCAACGAGGCCACCGCACAACCAACGAGGTCACCGCACAACCAATGAGGTCACCGCACAACCAACGAGGTCTCCGTGCAACCACCGAGGTCACCGCACAACCAATGAGGTCACCGCTCACCCAACGAGGTCACCGCACAACCGACCAAGCCACCACGCAACCAATTAGGTCACCGCGCAACCGACGAGGTCACCGCACAACCGACCAGGTCACCGCACAACCAACCAAGTCACCGCACAACCAACGAGGTCACCGCACAACCAACGAGGTCACCGCACAACCGACGAGGTCACCGCACAACCAACTAGGTCACCGCACAACCGACCAGGTCACCGCACAACCAACCAAGACACCACGCAACCAACCAAGTCACCGCACAACCAACGAGGTCACCGCACAACCAACGAGGTCACCGCACAACCAACGAGGTCACCGCACAACCAACGAGGTCACCGTGCAACCAACGAGGTCACCGCACAACCAACGTGGTCACCGCACACCCAACGAGGTCACCGCACAACCGACCAGGCCACCGCACAACCAACCAAGCCACCACGCAACCAATTAGGTCACCGCGCAACCGACGAGGTCACCGCACAACCGACCAAGTTATCGTGCAACCGATCAAGTCACCACGCAACCGACGAGGTCACCGCACATCCGACCAGGTCACCGCACAACCGACGAGGTCACCGCACAACCGACCAAGTCATCGTGCAACCGACCAAGTCACCACGCAACCGACGAGGTCACCGGACAACCGACCAAGTCACCGTGCAACCGTCCATGCCACCACGCAACCAACTAGGTCACCGCGCAAACGACGAGGTCACCGCACTACCGACGAGGTCACCGCGCAACCGACCAAGTCATCGTGCAACCGACCAAGTCACCACGCAACCAATTAGGTCACCGCGCAACCGACGAGGTCACCGCACAACCGACCAAGTCATCGTGCTACCGACCAAGTCACCACGCAACCGACGAGGTCACCGCACAACCGACCAAGTCACCGTCCATGCCACCACGCAACCAACTAGGTCACCGCGCAACCGACGAGGTAACCGCACAACCGACGAGGTCACCGCGCAACCGACGAGGTCACCGCACAACCGACGAGGTCATCGCACAACCGACGAGGTCACCGCACAACCAACGGGGTCACCGCACAACCGACCAAGTCACCGCACAAACCGACGAGGTCACCGCACAACCAACGAGGTCAACGCACAACCAACGAGGTCACCGCACAACCGACGAGGTCACCGCACAACCCACGAGGTCACCGCACAACCAACGTGGTCACCGCACAACCGACCAAGTCACCACGCAACCAACGAAGTCACCGCACATCCGACGAGGCCACCGCACAACCGACCAAGTCACCACGCAACAAACGAGGTCACCGCACACCCTACCAAGCCACCGCACAACCAACGAGGTCACCGCACACACAACGAGGTCACCTTGCAACCAACGAGGCCACCGCACAACCAACCAAGCCACCGCACAACCAACGACCCGCACACCCAACGAGTTCACCGTGCAACAAACGAGGCCACCGCACAACCAGCGAGGTCACCGCACAACCAATCAGGTCACCGCACAACCAACGAGGTCACCGTGCAACCACCGAGGACACCACACAACCAACGAGGTCACCGCACACCCAACGAGGTCACGGCACAACCGACCAAGCCACCACGCAACCGACGAGGTCACCGCACAACCGACCAAGTCATCGTGCACCCAACCAAGTCACCACGCAACCGACGAGGTCACCGCACAACCGACCAGGTCACCGCACTACCAACGAGGTCACCGCACAACCGACGAGGTCACCGCACAACCAACGAGGTCACCGCACAACCGACGAGGTCACCGCACAACCAACTAGGTCACCGCACAACCGACCAGGTCACCGCACAACCAACCAAGTCATCACGCAACCAACCAAGTCACCGCACAACCAACGAGGTCACCGCACAACCAACGAGGTCACCGCACAACCAACGAGGTCACCGGGCAACCAACGAGGTCACCGCACAACCAACGAGGTCACCGCACACCCAACGAGGTCACCGCACAACCGACCAGGCCACCGCACAACCAACCAAGCCACCACGCAACCAATTAGGTCACCGCGCAACCGACGAGGTCACCGCACAACCGACCAAGTCATCGTGCAACCGATCAAGTCACCACGCAACCGACGAGGTCACCGCACATCCGACCAGGTCACCGCACAACCGACGAGGTCACCGCACAACCGACCAAGTCATCGTGCAACCGACCAAGTCACCACGCAACCGACGAGGTCACCGGACAACCGACCAAGTCACCGTGCAACCGTCCATGCCACCACGCAACCAACTCGGTCACCGCGCAAACGACGAGGTCACCGCACAACCGACGAGGTCACCGCGCAACCGACAAGTCATCGTGAAACCGACCAAGTCACCACGCAACCAATTAGGTCACCGCGCAACCGACGAGGTCACCGCACAACCGACCAAGTCATCGTGCAACCGACCAAGTCACCACGCAACCGACGAGGTCACCGCACAACCGACCAAGTCACCGTCCATGCCACCACGCAACCAACTAGGTCACCGCGCAACCGACGAGGTCACCGCACAACCGACGAGGTCACCGCGCAACCGACGAGGTCACCGCACAACCGACGAGGTCACCGCACAACCGACGAGGTCACCGCACAACCAACGGGGTCACCGCACAACCGACCAAGTCACCGCACAAACCGACGAGGTCACCGCACAACCAACGAGGTCAACGCACAACCAACGAGGTCACCGCACAACCGACGAGGTCACCGCACAACCCACGAGGTCACCGCACAACCGACGAGGTCACCGCACAACCAACGAGGTCAACGCACAACCAACGAAGTCACCGCACAACCGACGAGGTCACCGCACAACCAACGTGGTCACCGCACAACCGACGAGGTCACCGCACAACCAACGAGGTCACCGCACAACCGACGAGGTCACCGAACAACCAACGAGCTCACCGCACAACCGACCAAGTCACCGCACAACCGACGAGGTCACCGCACAACCAACGAGGTCACCACGCAGCCAACGAGGTCACCGCACAACCGACGAGGTCACCGCACAACCCACGAGGTCAACGCACACCCCTCGAGGTCACCGCACAACCGACGAGGTCACCGCACAACCGACGAGGTCACCGCACAACCCACGAAGTCACCACAGAACCGACGAGGTCACCGCACAACCCACGAGGTCACCGCACAACCAACGAGGTCACCGCACAACCGACGAGGTCACCATACAACCTACGAGGTCACCGCTCAACCGACGAGGTCACCGTATAACCGACGAGGTCATCGCACAACCAACGAGGTCACCACGCAACCAACGAGGTCACCGCACAACCGACGAGGTCACCGCACAACCAACGAAGTCACCACGCACCCGACGAGGTCACCGCACAACCAACGAGGTCACCGCACAACCTACGTAGTCACCGCACAACCGACGAGGTCACCGCACAACCCACGAAGTCACCACAGAACCGACGAGGTCACCGCACAACCCACGAGGTCACCGCACAACCAACGAGGTCACCGCACAACCGACGAGGTCACCTTACAACCTACGAGGTCACCGCTCAACCGACGAGGTCACCGTATAACCGACGAGGTCACCGCACAACCAACGAGGTCACCACGCAACCAACGAGGTCACCGCACAACCGACGAGGTCACCGCACAACCAACGAAGTCACCACGCACCCGACGAGGTCACCGCACAACCAACGAGGTCACCGCACAACCAACGAAGTCACCGCACAACCGACGAGGTCACCGCGTAACCGACCAAGTCACCGCGCAACCGACGATGTCACCGCACAACCAAGGATGTCACCGCATAACCAACGAGGTCACCGCACAACCAACGAGGTCACCGCACAACCGACGAGGTCACCACGCAACCGACGAGGTCACCGCACAAACGATCAGGTCACCGCACAACCAACGAGGTCACCGCACAACCTACCAAGTCACCGCACAACCGACGAGGTCACCACGCAACCGACGAGGTCACCGCACAACCAACGAGGTCACCGCACAACCGACGAGGTCACCGCACAACCAACGAGGTCACCGCACAACCAACGAGGTCACCGCACAACCGACGAGGTCACCGCACAACCGACGAGGTCACCGCACAACCAACGAGGTCACCGCACAACCAACGAGGTCACCGCACAACCGACGAGGTCACCGCGCAACCAACGAGGTCACCACGCTACCGACGAGGTCACCGCACAACCAAGGAGGTCACCGCACAACCAAGGAGGTCACCGCACAACCGACGAAGTCTCCGCACAACCTACCAAGTCACCGCACAACCAACGAGGTCACTGCACAACCAAGGAAGTCACCTCACAACCAACGAGGTCACCGCACAACCAAGGAGGTCACCGCACAACCAACGAGGTCACCGCACAACCGACGAGGTCACCGCACAACCAACGAGGTCACCGCACAACCGACGAGGTCACCGCACAACCAACGAGGTCACCGCACAACCAACGAGGTCACCGCACAACCAAGGAGGTCACCTCACAACCAAGGAAGTCACCGCACAACCAACGAGGTCACCGCACAACCAACGAGGTCACCGCACAACCAACGAGGTTGGTGCATTCTTGGAATACACGGTACGAGAGATTATATTTTTCAATGCTTTTGCATGTTCTTTCCTTCCTCTTTGTCAAACACCAACAGTGATCTTCTATTTTCTCTTAGGTGTTCCGGTTGCTTATATCTTTTATGAGTCTGTTCCAGATATATATTCCATTACCCACCTAACGTCATATAGCAGCGAATATCTGAAGCTCTTCAACTCTTCCTCGCGCAAGAGGAATTCCTTCTCCATCTGGCCACCAGATTTTGCTGCCATCGCCAGCTATTATCTCCATGAGCAAGAGAACTATGTCTACTCTTTTACTCACCATGCTGTGCTAGTATCATCTGTTATCAACTCTTTGAAGACCGGCTCAGCAAGAGAAGATCAATTTTTTGTTTTAAAGTTGGCAATGTTTATATGTTCTCCTTTTGTCTCCTACCCCCCACTCTTTTTCCCTACCTTGGACCCTCTGTGCTCCGTTGAGCAGGTCTCACTTCGCAATCGGTAGTTGACTCGGTCAGTTAAAGCTCCTCTCGAGCTAGTCTCCTCAAACCAAGAGGCACACTCTCTTCTACGCCATGTTGGCCAGGTAGTTTTCATCTAAGGAACTTCGCCTTCAACATGAAATCAAGATAAGTACCATCTTAAAAGTTTTAACCTCATCTTCATGGTTTTAACTTCCACGTGCTTTTAATGATACTTTTATAGACAGTGTGAAATTATTTATTTTGGGGCAAAAATCATTCTTCGTGGGATTTGCCATGTTGAGCTTTTGCTCGTATAAGCTAATCTTACTAAAAAGAGCTTTTCTTAAGCTATTCAAATGAGAAATCCTCTCACTACGTGGGATATTACCTAATACCCGCTGTCTATAATTCACCAAGCTAGTTCCTCCGTTGGATTTTCTCAATCCCGTTTTTCTACTAAGGTCGTTCTGGAACCTTCTAGATTCGGTATTTCATCTACAAGTCCTGCCGTTGAAATTTTCACTCACTTGTGAGTATGCTATTTAAAATTGAAGAATCTCATTCCTGAATTAAAAGCTCAATAGCTAACTTTCTTCCACCGCTGGAACCGCTGGAATGTTCTATGGCACATTTAATTGTAACTCACAACTTTCTCAAGAAATAGACTCTCACCTATATAGTGCAATCAGTTATTTCCATAATTGCAATAATTTTCTTTCTCATAAACTTTAGTGTTTCTATAGTGAACTTTGCATCCATCTTTATAGACTACAGTGATAACCAGTGCTTGCTCCACGTTTCTACCGCGTCGCGATCGTCCGTTTACATTAAATACGGCCATAAACATTGATCCTATATCCCAATGATCTTTCCTCAACCTTCTACTAACAACCCATATTAATAAAATTGTAACTTTTCTATAAGGTGTCACTCACGAAGTGCCCTTCCAACTTTGCTAGTTTAACATTAATTAAATTCTGTATAATTACGTGTGTGACACACGATTCAAATTCACATTGTTCCTTTCCTATAATCAGGGAAAACAATTCTTTAAACTCTTGAGCGAGTCATGTTCAGGTTTCACGAAATGGAAACTGTCCCATTTGGCTAGTGATTCCTACTCAAACTTGGGAAGTCTAGAACCTTCCTTTTAACTTTCTTCAGGTTTCACAGTAAGTGACCTGCCCTTATTTGCATAATAACCAACGTTAATTCTGTATAAATATAAGAAGTTGTAGAAACATCCATCTTATTCTTCATGTTTTTCTTATTGTTATTTTCGAAGTTGTCACTTTCTCTAGAACATTCTCTCAAGAATTTCTTAAAGTACACTCTTTGTACTAAATTTAAATGTTTAAACTTTAATTACTACACATGTCTTTTTATTTTCTTATAAAGATTTTAGAAACATGTAAGGTTTCAAACCTCATAAATTGTCAATTGCCTGGAGCAATCGTTTAATGTGAGGAGGTCTGCGACCCCATTTCTTAAAAAAGTTTAAATGAACTATGTTTGTCAAAATTATATTACATAATTGTTAATTTCCTCAAACTTCTTTGAATTGTTAAATAAATGAAGCGTTTCTTTTCGCTTTTTCATTTTCTAATACAAAGTTTAGGCAAAATCCTGTCTTCCTTGGCTATCCCTACTCAATGCCATTCAAATCATTAATAGGGCTTTTACCATTTGTTGCATTTGAGCAAGAACTCTTAATTTTCACCTCACTAAAGTTCCTATTAGCTTTAATAGCTAATTCTAATTGGCCAGTAAGGCATGTAAAGCTCGCTAAGCCAGCTACCTGCTTGTGGAGACCCTCTCCGAAAACTTATGGTCAGTTTTCTAAAAGACAAGTGTTTCTTTTTGTCTAAACTTTTAGCCGGCTCCTCGCTGAGTAAAAGCTTAGCCATTTTCCAATGCAACCATTGGTTCATTTACCAAAATTACTCCATAAGGTATAATCTTTTATCATTTTCCTTCTTAGAGACACTTGGTCGCCTTTACCGGAACTCCATAATTTTGGAAATTGAAAATACCAAACCCGAGTTAAATTATTGGGATTCTTCGAATTATTTTGCAAAAACGAATTTCTTTGAGCAGAGATACAGTAAATGTGTTACTCTCAGTCTTGCCAGACCATCACTCTTCCCCATAGTAGTTTTATATATGCTTGAGAGGGATTATACGAAAGCCACTCACTTGCAAACCGCCCAAGTTCTATCTGTGTTTCTCGTCAGCTTAGACCAAGTCCTTACTCATTTTAGGTATCCGAGAGCGGATTTTCGGTGGCAACCACCTTTAAGTGTGTTTAAAGTAAAACTTATTAATTTTGTGGGACTCTCCTCCTATTTTTCTATCCTTTTTCTCCAATCCAAAATCTACTTCCTCTTCTTAATCATCTTCCCTTGGTGGGTGGGTTATTCCTCAGCAAATAAACTAACCAGAGGTCACCGCACTACCAACGAGGTCACCGCACAACCGACGAGGTCACCGCACAACCAACGAGGTCACCGCACAACCAACGAGGTCACCGCACAACCGACGAGGTCACCGCACAACCGACGAGGTCACCGCACAACCAACGAGGTCACCGCACAACCAACGAGGTCACCGCACAACCGACGAGATCACCGCACAACCGACGAGGTCACCGCACAACCGACGAGGTCACCGCACAACCAACGAGGTCACCACGCAACCGAGAAGGTCACCGCACAAACGAGGTCACCGCACAACCTACGAGGTCACCGCACAAACTACCAAGTCACCGCACAACCAACGAGGTCACCGCACAACCAACGAGGTCACCGCACAACCTACCAAGTCACCGCACAACCAACGAGGTCACCGCACAACCAACGAGGTCACGGCACAACCTACCAAGTCACCGCACAACCAACGAGGTCACCGCACAACCAACGAGGTCACCGCACAACCAACGATGTCACCGCACAACCGACGAGGTAACCGCACAACCAAGGAGGTCACCGCACAACCAAGGAGGTCACCGCACAAACAAGGAAGTCACCGCACAACCAACGAGGTCACCGCACAACCAAGGAGGTCACCGCACAACCAAACAGGTCACCGCACAACCGAAGAAGTCACCGCACATCCAATGAGGTCACCGCACAACCAAGGAGGTCACCGCACAACCAAGGAGGTCACCGCACAACCAACGAGGTCACCGCACAACCGACGAATTCACCGCACAACCAACGAGGTCACCACGCAACCGACGAGGTCGCCGCACAATCAAGGAGGTCACCGCACAACCAAGGTCACCGCACAACCGACGAGGTCACCGCACAACCTACCAAGTCACCGCACAACCAACGAGGTCACCGCACAACCAAGGAAGTCACCGCACAACCAATGAGGTCACCGCACTACCAACGAGGTCACCGCACAACCTACCAAGTCACCGCACAACCAACGAGGTCACCGCACAACCTACCAAGTCACCGCACAACCAACGAGGTCACCGCACAACCAAGGAGGTCACCGCACAACCAAGGTCACCGCACAACCGACGAGGTCACCGCACAACCTACCAAGTCACCGCACAACCGACGAGGTCACCGCACAACCGACGAGGTCACCGCACAACCAACGAGGTCACCGCACAACCAACGAGGACACCGCACAGCCAACGAGGTCACCGCACAACCGACCAAGTCACCTTACAACCGACCAAGTCACCGCACAACCAACGAGGTCACCACGCAACCGACGAGGTCACCGTACAACCAACTAGGTCACCGTGCAACCAACTAGGTCACCGCTCAACCAACGAGGTCACCGCACAACCAACGAGGTCACCGCACACCCAACGAGGTCACCGCACAACCGACCAGGCCACCGCACAACCAACCATGCCACCGCACATCCAACGAGGTCACCGCACAACCAACAAGGTCACCGCACAACCAACGAAGTCACCGTGCAACCAACGAGGTCACCGCACAACCAACCAAGTCACCACGCAAACAACCAAGTCACCGCACAACCAACGAGGTCACCGTACAACCAACTAGGTCACCGCAGAACCAACGAGGTCACCGCACAACCTACCAGGCCACCGCACAACCAACCAAGTCACCACGCAACCAACCAAGTCACCGCACAACCAACGAGGTCATCGCACAACCATCGAGGTCACCGCACAACCAACGAGGTCACCGCACAACCAACCAAGTCACCACGCAACCAACGAGGTCACCGCACAACCAACGAGGTCACCGCACAACCAACTAGGTCACCGCTCAACCAACGAGGTCACCGCACAACCAACGAGGTCACCGCACACCCAACGAGGTCACCGCACAACCGACCAGGCCACCGCACAACCAACCATGCCACCGCACATCCAACGAGGTCACCGCACAACCAACAAGGTCACCGCACAACCAACGAAGTCACCGTGCAACCAACGAGGTCACCGCACAACCAACGAGGTCACCGCACAACCAACGAGGTCACAGCACAACCGACCAAGTCACCACGCAACCATCGAGGTCACCGCACATCCGACGAGGCCACCGCACAACCGACCAAGTCACCACGCAACCAACGAGGTCACCGCACATCCTACCAAGCCACCGCACAACCAACGAGGTCACCGCACACCCAACGAGGTCACCGTGCAACCAACGAGGCCACCGCACAACCAACCAAGCCACTGCACAACCAACGACCTGCACACCCAACGAGGTCACCGTGCAACCAACGAGGCCACCGCACAACCAACGAGGTCACCGCACAACCAATGAGGTCACCGCACAACCAACGAGGTCACCGTGCATCCACCGAAGTCACCGCACAACCAACGAAGTCACCGCACACCCAACGAGGTCACCGCACAACCGACCAAGCCACCACGCAACCAATTAGGTCACCGCGCAACCGACGAGGTCACCGCACAACCGACCAAGGCATCGTGCAACCGACCAAGTCACCACGCAACCGACGCGGTCACCGCACAACCGACCAGGTCACCGCACAACCAACCAAGTCACCGCACAACCAACGAGGTCACCGCACAACCAACGAGGTCACCGCACAACCGACGAGGTCACCGCACAACCAACGAGGTCACCGCACAACCGACGAGGTCACCGCACAACCAACTAGTCACCGCACAACCGACCAGGTCACCGCACAACCAACCAAGACACCACGCAACCAACCAAGTCACCGCACAACCAACGAGGTCACCGCACAACCAACGAGGTCTCCGCACAACCAACAAGGTCACCGCACAACCAACGAAGTCACCGTGCAACCAACGAGGTCACCGCACAACCAACGAGGTCACCACACAACCGACCAAGTCACCACGCAACCAACGAAGTCACCGCACATCCGACGAGGCCACCGCACAACCGACCAAGTCACCACGCACCAAAGAGGTCACCGCACACCCTACCAAGCCACCGCACAACCAACGAGGTCACCGCACACCCAATGAGGTCACCGTGCAACCAACGAGGCCACCGCACAACCACCCAAGCCACCGCACAACCAACGACCCGCACACCCAACGAGTTCACCGTGCAACCAACGAGGCCACCGCACAACCAACGAGGTCACCGCACAACCAATGAGGTCACCGCACAACCAACGAGGTCTCCGTGCAACCACCGAGGTCACCGCACAACCAACGAGGTCACCGCACACCCAACGAGGTCACCGCACAACCGACCAAGCCACCACGCAACCAATTAAGTCACCGCGCAACCGACGAGGTCACCGCACAACCGACCAGGTCACCGCACAACCAACCAAGTCACCGCACAACCAACGAGGTCACCGCACAACCAACGAGGTCACCGCACAACCAACGAGGTCACCGCACAACCGACGAGGTCACCGCACAACCAACTAGGTCACCGCACAACCGACCAGGTCACCGCACAACCAACCAAGTCACCACGCAACCAACCAAGTCACCGCACAACCAACGAGGTCACCGCACAACCAACGAGGTCACCGCACAACCAACGAGGTCACCGCACAACCAACGAGGTCACCGTGCAACCAACGAGGTCACCGCACAACCAACGAGGTCACCGCACACCCAACGAGGTCACCACACAACCGACCAGGCCACCGCACAACCAACCAAGCCACCACGCAACCAATTAGGTCACCGCGCAACCGACGAGGTCACCGCACAACCGACCAAGTCATCGTGCAACCGACCAAGTCACCACGCAACCGACGAGGTCACCGCACATCCGACCAGGTCACCGCACAACCGACGAGGTCACCGCACAACCGACCAAGTCATCGTGCAACCGACCAAGTCACCACGCAACCGACGAGGTCACCGGACAACCGACCAAGTCACCGTGCAACCGTCCATGCCTCCACGCAACCAACTAGGTCACCGCGCAACCGACGAGGTCACCGCACAACCGACGAGGTCACCGCGCAATCGACCGTCATCGTGCAACCGACCAAGTCACCACGCAACCAACTAGGTCACCGCGCAACCGACGAGGTCACCGCACAACCGACCAAGTCATCGTGCAACCGACCAAGTCACCACGCAACCGACGAGGTCACCGCACAACCGACCAAGTCACCGTCCATGCCACCACGCAACCAACTAGGTCACCGCGCAACCGACGAGGTCACCGCACAACCGACGAAGTCACCGCGCAACCGACCATGCCACCACGCAACCAACTAGGTCACCGCGCAACCGACGAGGTCACCGCACAACCGACGAGGTCACCGCGCAACCGACCAAGTCACCGTGCAACTGACCAAGCCACCACGCAACCAACTAGGTCACCGCGCAACCAACGAGGTCACCGCACAACCGACCAAGTCATCGTGCAACCGACCAAGTCACCGTGCAACCGACCATGCCACCACGCAACCAACTAGGTCACCGCGCAACCAACGAGGTCACCGCGCAACCGACGAGATCATCGCACAACGGACCAAGTCATCGTGCAACCGACGAGGTCACCACGCAACCAACTAGGTCACCGCGCAACCAACGAGGTCACTGCTCAACCGACGAGGTACCGTGCAACCGACCAGGTCACCGTGCAACCGACCAAGCCACCACGCAACCAACCAGGTCACCGTGCAACCGACGAGGTACCGCGCAACCGACCAAGCCACCGCGCAACCGACCAAGCCACCGAGCAAGCCACCGAGCAACCAAGCCTGAGACAAGTTCGCTTCACGACACCAGCAACAGTCCAAAAACCACCAGCCACACCAGCTACTCCTGTAAACAGGACATCACCTATTTCCCAGACCTTTTTTATTCCCCGCAGGAGTACTCGCCAGCACTGGCCACCATTTAGATTCTCTCCTGATTAAGTTTCCTAAATCATCCATTTAAAAGAGGGAGGAAATGTAGTGTATTTACTTGAGTTAACATGAACATTCTAGTCACTATGCCCAGAACATTCCAATCTGGAACTTTCCAGTTACTATGCATATATGCACCCGCAGACTGTAGACCTGAGATCCGCGCATATTCTTTAGTTCCGCGCCAGTTCCGTTCAAGTTAGTCCACCTTGTGTATCGTTGTGTATCAACTAGTGTTTAATAAACCGTTTATTATTCTCGAGTCAGAAAACATCAAATAAACACAGATACAAATACTATGACTACAAATATTACATAGTATTTGACCAAAGCTTGGCCACTTCCACTGCATTCTGTGATGCTTCAAAAAGTTCATCTTCTGTGCAGGAAGTCGGGCACAGTCTACACTGAACCATATGTTTCAACTTTTTAAATCCCCTGTTCAAGTTACAACCCAGGCTAAGGAGCGCTCAGCCGCACCGGTACCTGGTCCACACACCGCTGGACCGCCTATGTCATCTTCCTTAATGTAGCCCCACTTTGCAAGATTGTTCTTAGATCTGCCCAATCCTGATCTTAATCTATTCAAGGATTTCCATGTTACCCAATCTTGATCATGACCAGGAGGTAAAGTTTCGGCTATACTTTTCCAGCACAGGAGAGGAGATTTCTTAGCTTTCCATAATTCTAGCCTGGCTTTTTCACATGTAGTCTTCAATTCTTTGGATGTTCTTAGGAAACTCTTCCTAGACTTCAGCCTCAGAGCATGTAGTTCCTGCCCATGTAGAGGATGGGTTGCTTACTGAACAACTTTCTTCCTTTCAATAAACCGTTGTTTTATATTAACAAGTGTATGTTATTTATCTTGTATTTCCCACGATATAACACATACGTATATATTATGTGCAGTAAGCTTAGATACAGATATCAAATTGTTGATTTTAACTTGAGTCCAGGCGTGGATTGAGCGAATAAAAACTCCAATTGACAATTATGGTTGTTTATTGTCAGACGTATATCAAAAAGGTACCTGTCAATAATCAATGAGAATTAGTACAATGTTCATACAAACGTTTTAACTTAAAGGTTCAGTTTGTTCTCCATACAACTTTGAATCAGTTTATTTAATAACCTTTGCCGGTCCCAAGCCCGGGGCCTCATATCGCAAGCGATGAGGAAGGAGGAGGGGGAGGAGTAACACCTGGGTCCATCTGGCCCCGGATGGTAGCACCCTGCCTAGGGTTACTAGGTGAAACGGTCCTGATAGCGGAAGAGCCTGGTGGTCTCACCACCAACACAACATTCCAAATCCAAAAGCGTTTGTTCCCAGATTGGATGGCCTTTGGTCAGCGGCTGTTTCCCAGGTTAGGGGCGGATGAGAATAACCTCCAGGGCTCACAACCTTGGTTGTAAATTCGTGGCTCTAGAAGTCAATGAAGGAAATTGGAGAAAAATTTAAAGTGGGAGTGAAGATTCAAGGAGAAATAATTTCCACTCTGAGATTTGCTGATGACATCGTCATCTTGGCCGAAACGCCTGAAGATTTGAAGGAGTTTTTGAATGGTATGGACTCCGTCTTACGGAATGAATACAAGATGAAAATTAATAAATGTAAAACAAAAATACTGGAATGCAGCCGAAAAAAATCAGAAACCTCTATGGACATCAAATTGGCAGGTGAAAAGCTGAAGGAAGTAGGAGACTTCTGTTACGTAGGAAGCAAAATAACCAGTGATGGACGAAGCAAAGAGGATATAAAAAGTAGGTTGGCTCAGGCAAGGAAAGCCTTTCTACAAAAAAGGAATCTGTTGACATCGAATATAGATTTAGGTATTAGGAAGTCATTTTTGAAAGCTTTTGTCTGAAGCGTGGCGCTCTATGGAAGTGAAACTTGGACTATTGGTGCAGCAGAAAAGAGGAGAATTAAAGCATTTGAAATGTGGTGTTACAGGAGAATGATGAAGATCAGATGGCTAGATAGGGTGACAAACGAAAAGGTATTGAGACGAGTGGGAGAGGAGAGATGTTTCTGGCGACTGCTAATGAAGAGAAGAGACAGGTTGTTAGGACACACACTAACACAGCCAGGAATAGCAAGCTTAGTTATGGAAGGAAGGGTTGAGGACAAGAACTGTAGGGGTAGACCAAGGTTAGAATATGTTGAACAGATTGCTTCGGATGTAGGGTGTGGTAGCTATGTAGGGATGAAACGATTAGCTCAAGACAGGGTGGCATGGAGGGCTGCATCAAACCAGTCAAAAGACTGAAGACTCAAAAAGCAACAAGAAGTCACCTCCAAGAAATTATCAATCATGGAAGATTGTGAAGAGTGTGATGTAAGTACCTCAGGTGCACAGGAGTGCACAAGCAGACTTTCGGATTCTGGGGAGTCTGCAGCATTGGTAGGGCCCGGATTTATATGCACTAAAAACCTGAAAATATGCATGCAAATATGCACTAAAAAGTTAGTATATATGCACGGAAAATAATGAAATATGCACTTAAAACATGCAATTTTATTCACTTACTTATTTACAGGTATCATTTGTTGCAAAAAGAAGCATCACAATAGGTAACTAGTAGTCTTTCAATGTTTTCTGGAGACAAACTATGTCTATTGTCCGTCAAAATGAGTTTATTGGCTGAGAATGATCGTTCTACATCAACTGACGTGATTGGACAGTACTTATACACGGCCAAGGATACCCTAGTTCCACTCAAGTATTGACTAATTAACATAATCTTCTTCAGTCCTGGGTTCGAATTAAACACCTTTTCTAACTTGCATTTAATATTCTCTCCATTTTCGCCTGGAGCGGAATTCAATGAAGATGCAGCTTTCTCAACAAGATCAAGTGATTCATGGAGGGGAGTACCAGAAGATTCTAAGCTCTCAATGGCTTTTGGAAGTTTAGAAAAATGTGCGTGAATGAAATTCACATCTTGATAAACAGTAGCGGTTTCAAACAACTTTTGCATCACGGACACACGCAATATGCTCATCTTCAAGTTTTGTAACCACTTCTTTCACTTCATTAAAATTCTCCTGATAAAATGATACTGCAGATAGCCATGTCTCCCACCTAGTCAGGACAGGTTCAGGTGGCAAAGGAACTTCAGGTAGACAATCTTTGTAGAACTGGACACGAGCTGGTGCTTTCAAAAACAGCTTCTTCCCACATCCAATTAAATTGTTAACAGCTGGAAACTGGGTGCGTATTTCTTCTGCAATGCGGTGTAATCCGTGCGCTAAACAGGTTACGTGTATGAGTTTCGGATAAAATACTTGCAGGGCCTTTGCTGCTTTCAACATATACGAAGCTGCATCTGTGAGCAGTACAAGCACTTAACAACAATTATCCTCAATTTCAGATGGCCACAATATTCGCAGAGAATCATTTACAAATATTGCTATAGTGCTATGGTTGGTTTTCTCTAGTACTTTACAAGCAAGAAGATGCGGCTTACCGGGTTCGTCTGGATGTAATTTACCAACCACGAAATTTTCTATGTAACGGCCACATGAATCCGTTGTCTCATCCACCGATATCCAGACATAGTTCCTTCCGATATCAGAACGGATCAATTCCACGGTAGATTCATATAGCGGAGGTAGGTAATTTTTCCTAAGAGTTGATTCATCTGGTATTTTTTGATTTACACAATATTTCTCAAGAAATGATCGCAAAACTGGATTGTTTAATTTATTCCATGGAATGTTGCTGCATACGAAAGCCCTACAAAGATCATTTGAAAATGTATCAAGAATACCGGACTTAGGCTTTACCTGCGTAAGAAGTAGTTGTTGTGGTGTGCTGTTCTTCTCCTCCTTTGCTTTAATATGTGCAGTTGTTTTTGAATGCTGTTCAAGCTGAAATTTCTTTTCACATTTTACTTCCTTTGAGCAAACTTGACAGTACACGATGACACCATCTGTTGAATAGTCCCTATTACCCGACACCCACTGATTTAGTAAATCTCTTCTCCTGCTCGTTTCCTTAGGCATTTTTAGAAACTAACACTTGAGATGCCAGGCATTAAACTGGAACGTAACTAGTGAACTGAAGGTACTTCTGTCCTGACCAATTGCCCAACCCCCTGAGATTATTATCTACTGTGGTAGAGAAAGGAATTCCGGGAAGTCCAGCCAGCCTGCCTACCCATACCTAAGCTATCTGTTGTCATTGTCAGTTGTGAAAGTAAAGTGCCGTTACACAGAGAGTCGAAAAAAACAGTTAGTGAGGGATGCAAATAATATAGGCAACTAGCTAGGAATGCACAAAACAGATTTATTTTAGTAGTTCTTGTAATTGTCCTTAAATTCAGACATATATACCGGAATATGCTGTTACGTCTAGAATATGCACTAAACCTCAAAATATGTCAAAATATGCATATGCGCATATGCATTTAAAAAAATCCGGGCCCTAAGCATTACACAGAGACGAGTCGGAGCGTCTTGGAACCTCAAACAAGATGAAGTATAGAAGACCTAATTACATGGCTGCATTAAATGTTAATTCTCTTTTTGTTTGCTTGAGTCTTCAGTCTTTTGACTGGTTTGATGCAGCCCTCCATGCCTCCCTGTCCTGAGCTAATCGTTTCATCTCTACATAGCTCCGACACCCTACATCCGAGGCAATCTGTTTAACATATTCTAAACTTGGTCTACCCCTACAGTTTTTGTCCTCGACCCTTCCTTCCATAACTAAGCTTGCTATTCCCGGGTGTCTTAGTATGTGTCTACCAACCTATCTCTTCTCTTCATTAGCAGTCGCCAGAAACATCTCTCCTCTCCCACTCGTCTTAATACCTCTTTGTTTGTAACCCTATCTACCCATCTGATCTTCATCATTCTCCTGTAACACCACATTTCAAATGCTTCAATTCTCCTCTTTTCTGCTGCACCAATAGTCCAAGTTTCACTTCCATAGAGCGCCACGCTCCAGACAAAGGCTTTCAAAAATGACTTCCTAATACCTAAATCTATATTCGATGTCAGCAGATTCCTTTTTTGTAGAAATGCTTTCTTTGCCTAAGCCAACCTACTTTTAATATCCTCTTTGCTTCGTCCATCACTGGTTATTCTGCTTCCTAAGTAACAGAAGTCTCCTACTTCCTTCAGCTTTTCACCTGCCAATTTGATCTCCATAGAGGTTTCTGATTTATTTCGGCTGCATTCCAGTATTTTTGTTTTACATTTATTTATTTATTTATTTATTTTCATCATGAATTCTTTCCGTAAGACGGAGTCCATACCATTCAAAAACTCATTCAAATACTCAGGCTTGTCGGCCAAGATGACGATGTCATCAGCAAATCTCAGAGTTGAAATTATTTCTCCTTGAATCTTCACTCCCACTTTAAATTTTTCTCTAATTTCCTTCATTGCTTGTTCAATGTAAAGATTGAAAAGTATGGGTGATAAGTTGCAGCCTTGCCTTACACCTTTCTGAATACCAGCTTCTCTCTCATGTCCTTCAACTCGAATGACTGCTGTCTGGTTTCTGTACAGATTGTATATCACCCTCCTATCCCTGTACTTTATTCCAATCGATTTCAAAATGTCAAACAATTTAGTCCAATCAACGTTATCAAAAGCCTTTTCTAAGTCTACAAAAGCCATGAACGTTCTCTTATCTTTCCTTATTCTACCTTCCAAAATAAGCCTAAGACTTAGTACAGCTTCCCTTGTTCCTACATTTCTCCTGAAACCAAACTGGTCTTCACCCAACTCCGTTTCTATCTGGCTTTCAATCCTCTTGTAAATTATTCTAGACAGGATCTTTGAAGCATGAGTAATCAAGCTGATTGTACGGTAATCTTCACATCTGTCAGCTCCCACTTTCTTTGGTATAGGGATGATTACATTCTTCTTGAAATCAGGGGGTACCTCACCTGTCTCATAAATCCTACACACCAAGTGAAATAACCTGATCAGACCTTCATCTCCTATGCAGCGTAGCAACTCAATCGGTATATCATCTATGCCTGGTGCTTTGTTCCTGCTTAAGTCTTCCAAAGCTCTATCAAATTCTGATCTCAATATTAAATCTCCTTTCGCATCCTCATCAATTTCCTCCTCCCTTTCCATTACATGATTCTCAATCTCCTTTCCCTTATACAAACTCCCTATGTAAGCTTTCCATCTCTCAACCTTTTCTTCCCTATCTGTTAGAGGCTTTCCATTTGTGTCCTTAATATTACAGCACTTAGTCTTCTTTTCCCCAAAAGTATTCTTAATCCTTCGATAAGCTGTGTCTACTTTTCCTAATTTCAGACAACTTTCTATACCTGCACATTTCTCTTTCAACCATTCTTCTTTCGCTTCCTTGCACTTCTTGTTAACCTCATTTCTCAGACGTCTGTATTCTGCTTTCCCCTTTTCATCTCTTACATTCTTGTGTTTCCGCCTTACATCCATCAATTCTAGTATATCCTGAGTGATCCACGGTTTTCTACCTATTCTTTCTTTCCTACCAATGTTTTCTTCTGCGGATTTTGTTATTTCATTCTTCAAAAGTGCCCATTCGTCTGTAATTGAAGTTTGTTTAGGGTTTTTCATTAGTCCTTCCTTTATACTCTTCTTGAATCTTTCGTATACATCCTTCTCTTTCAGTCTGTCTATTGCCCACCTTTTTGGCTTTTGACTTTTCTTCAGTTTCTTCAACTTTAATCTGCATTTCATTACAACCAGATTGTGGTCAGAGTTTATGTCAGCACCAGGATATGTTTTACAATCCAAAATCTGGTTTCGAAACCTCTGCTTGACCATAATGAAGTCGATTTGGTAACGCCCTGTATCTCCTGGTCTCATCCATGTGTATATTCTTCTATTGTGGTTATTGTGGTTTTACAAACAGGAAAATTAAAACATCTTACTGACACTCTCAAAATCCACAATGTTATCATAACGGCTCTCCATGAAACAATATTCTTGGACGAAAACTGTTTTGATTCTGAAAGATTCAGAATTTAAAAAAGTTGGCAAAAGAATAATGAAGAACACACCACACCTTGGAACTGGCTTCATAATATCCAAAAACATTTTGGAATCTATTATTAGCTTTGCATCACAATCTGAAAGATTTTCAACTCTTACTTTTAAATCTGCATTCCGTTGTAAATGCACATGCCCCCATAAACGAAGACAATAAAAAGAACAAAGAAAAGGTGGAAATCTTTTGGGACCAATTAGATGATATCCAAAAAAATCCGGAAAAAATAATGTCATACTTTAATGCCCAAATAGGGAAATAAAAGAAGTACAAAAGCATTGTCGGGAAGTATCTAGCACATAATAGGACGAACCTAAATGGTGTTAGATTAATAGAACGTTGCCAAGCACATGACATGATCTTAAAATCCAGAGCTTTTAAGAAATTACCAAGGAAACAGAAAACATGGATGTCATCCAACCCACTCTTAGGAGAATTTCAATTAGAGCATGTGCGGTTAAAAGGAAATTTAATAAAGAAATACAAAATGTTAAAGTACTAACTTAAATTCTGATCATTATCTTTCTAAAATAAAACTCAGAATCATCCCCAATAGGAAAATCCGCTCTAACAGACTAAAACATAGGAAATACGATCCTGAAAAGATAAAGAACTCAAAACAGTTTTCAATCGCCACTGCAGATTTACAAAATCAAGGCTGGGATCAAATAAAAGAAAGTATAATAATTAAAGCAGAACTTGCTCCACTAACTAAAATCAAAAAACATGCGTGGTGGACGGAAGAGTGTGATAGTCTCATTGAACTAAGAAGGAAAGCATGGCACCAGTGGCAATCACAGAAAAACGACCATAACAGACAAAATTTCTTAAATGTTTGAAAATTAGTGACTAAAAATCTTAAGAGAATAAAAAAAACTCGAGATGATCACATACTTATGCAAATTAATGAAGACTTTCACTGAAACAATGTACGAAACTTTTATAGGAATTTTAAGCAGAAATTGACTAAGTACAGCCCCCAACTCTACAACTCCAGGATAAAAAGGAAATGTTGCTCATAACAACAAAGACAACTGCAAAATATTAGCAGAATATTTCGAAAATCTCCTTAACGGTGAGGAACCCATAGAACAGATGGACTTTCATATATCCCCTTCAACCAATCCTGACTCAGAACTTCCAACCATTGAAGAACTCCATTCAATAATATCGAATCTTAAGAATTATAAAGCTTCGGGAGAATATCAAATCACAGCTGAACTTTGGAAGAATGTTAATGAAAATGCTATACAGTCTCTCAGAAATATCTTTGCAGAAATTTGGATACATGAAAGAATCCCTGATGACTGGAAAACAGTCTTTATACATCCACTTCATAAGAAAGGATCCAAAAACAGACCCTAACAACTACAGAGGGATATCTCTCCTTGACGTAACATACAAGAAATTCTCCACAGTCCTACTACACAGGGAAGAACCTCAACTAGACCATCAACTTGGGGAATACTAGGCAGGTTTCAGGAAAGGGAGATCCTGTCCGGAACAAATTATCAACCTCAAACACATCATGAACTACCAAAAATCACGGGCTAAATCGTATGTTATCACTTTCATTGACTTCCAAAAGGCATACGACTCTATAAATAGGGAATCCTTATTCTCGGTCCTGAAAGGACTAGATCTCGATAATAAAACTACAAACCTAATCAGAGAAACACTAATACATTCTCCAAAGTTAAATTCATGGGGGGAACTCTCCACCCGTTTTGAGATTAAAACAGGTGTACGGCAAGGAAATGGACTTTCTCCACTGCTATTTAATTGTGCCCTCGAAAAAGTAGTCAGAGAGTGGAATGTGAAGACCCACAGTGGAATCAGAATAGGAACTAAAAAAAAGGCATTAAGGTCAATTGTTTAGCTTTTTCTGATGACATGGCCTTATTAGCTGAGACATGGGAAGAAGCCAAGGAACAGATATTCGAACTCCAGAGGCAAGCGTTAAAAATGGGTCTCAAAATCTCAGTTGAAAAGACCAAAATAATATCGAACATTAAAAAAAACACCAAAAAAGCTTCAAGTGGGCAAACAATACATAGACATCGCCAAAGAATTTAAATATCTTGGGGAATGGATCGGCTGGAATGCGCTAGAGAAAAAGGCAATGGAATCTAGGAGAAATAAAGTTGAATTGGCCTTCCAATTTACGAAGGACACTTATAACAAGAAGTCTCTCTCCTGGAATATCAAGATAAAATATTATAACACGGTAATTAAACCAGACGCCTTATATGCAGCCGAAACATTGTCTCTCACCACCCAGGGATCGCTTGAAAGGCTGGAGGTCAAGGAAAGAAAGATAATACGCAAAATCTTAGGCCCCAAATTTCATAACATCAAATTAATCAATGTCAGGAACGAAACTTTTTACCAAAAACCCTGAAAAACTCTAGGACACAATAAGAAAACGGAGAATTGATTTTTATGGGCACATCCTCCGGATGAATTCAAATAGATTAACCAGAAATATCTTCGACCACTTCCGTAATAAAAAAAAACCTCTTTGGTTTAAGGAAACTGAGAAAGACCTTGTGGAACTCCAAATTTCAGACACCATGCTCATGGACAAAACAGCCAAAACCGTCAGCAAGGATAAGAAGCGACGGTTCCAAGTGAAACTCAAACAAAAGCGTACGATCCACATCTCTGCCGAAGAAAGATCTCAAAGGATGAGGCAATACTGGGCCACAAGGAAATCTCAAAACAATAAAAAGTGATTGATATCATGTATCCCAAAGTTGGGTGAAACAAATAAAGAAGAATGTGTCATAAAATAATTAGCAAAAAAGGTTTACTAAATACAGTCCTAAACTCCAAATTGATGGGAGAAGAAACAAACACCGACATCCATTGATCACAACCGGAAACAGACAGTTATATTCAAAAAGTACATGTGACTTGTGTGGTATACGAAAACAAAAGAACACTGAGAAATACAAAAACAAAAGAAACACACTATGAGAATTTGTGAATGCAAACTCACACTTCCCCCCATTCACAAATTGCAAAAATAAATTTAAAACAAAAAAAATACATAACTAGCCTTACACTAACAACAAACATTTGTACATCAATCCTTGTATGGTAACAATCCCAATTGAGGGTAGATTTTACGTAATGTTATCCTTGGTAACACCTTGGTAAATATATCAGCAAGGTTTGATTCTGTGTTGTCATATTCAAATGCTATCTCACCCTCTTGCACACACTCTCGTAAGTAGTATAAATCTAACAGAAGTTGTTTAGTTTTCTCTGACACTATTGGGTTTTTAGATAGTGAAATGGCTCCTTGGTTGTCAGCAAAAACAACACAGGGCTTGTCGACAAAAGTTGACTGTCCTATCTCTTTCAACAAATTGCACATCCATTTCACCTCATCTACCACATCCGCCATTGATACGTATTCAGCTGCCACAGTTGATCGTACAATGCGTCTTTGGAGTGTGGTTTTCCAACTAATGGCACCCTTGGCCAGCACAAAAACATACCCCTCATATGACCTTCCACTTACATCATTTCCATAAGCAGCATCAACAAACACCTTCAGTTTTTCTCCTGATTTTTCATAACACAATGACAAATCTTGGGTCTCCTTGAGGTAATGAAGGAGGTGTTGAGCTTCCTTCCAATTTTGCATTTTAGGATTTGAATTAGCCTGGCTAACCTTACATTACTGGGAAACTTAAATCTGGTCTAGTTGTACTGGATAAGTATAGGATCTTACCTACAATTTTTCTATAACGTTTTTTTTTAACTCCTCTGTGACATTGTTTGGTACAGTTGAAGGTAAAGGGGTACCACAACCTTTTGGGTAGGGTTCTTCTAGTGATTTAAGAACATTTGTCCCTATGCACATGTTTTGACTTAAACATACATTTTTCTTAGACCCTTGAGTGACTTTAATCGACAAAAAATCTGAGATATTTCCCAAATTACGCACTTCAAACTTTGACTTCAATCTTTTTACAAACCAACCTATTTTAGCTTGTAATCCCCACACACCTAGATCATCAACATAAAGGGCAACATACAGGTCATGTCTGTCTGTTAGGTAGTCAGCCCGAAGGCTGGTTGGATCCTCAAAAAGCACCGCCGTTAGGTTATGTGGGTATATACCCACAAAAACCCAAGGCAGCGCTATATTGAGGCGTACTAGGCAAGATGAGGAGTGAGGTAGTTTGCCATTGCTTTCCTCACTGAGTCAGAACAGCAGTACTAACCCTATGAGTAGAACCTTTCACAGCATCCACAGGCACTGACTGTGCCCTGGATGTCATTACTAAGCACCACCCATACCTCAGTAGCTTCCATATAATCACAGCCATGAGTGAGACTGAGACCTCGGTGCAAAGCCACATTTTACTCTAGCCTGTGTCAACAGACAAATGCAAAGGTACTGCATTCATCAAGAGATGGCAAACAGGTCATGATCTGGGCTAAAATACAGACATAGATCACATTTGCTTTGATTTAAGCCAAGCTTGACAAGTTGTGCAGTGATACAATTGTGCCAATCTTTACCAGCTTGACATAAACCGTAAATACTCTTGTTGAGTTTTAGCACATATTCTGGGTATTCTACACTGCGAAAACCTTCTGGTTGACTTATAAATACAGTTTCCTTAATTTTGCTATTAAGGTATGCCGATACAATGTCCAAATGACGATTATCCCATTCACGCTCTACTCCTATGGCTATAAGGGTCCTAATAGTTTTCCTTTTTACCACAGGACTGTAGGATTCAAGGAAATCTGTACCCTTTATCTGACTGAAACCTCGAGCTACTAAACGTGCTCTATACCTAAGTACTTCACCTTCTTGGTTTTGTTTAGTTTTATACACCCATTTGGTGCCTATGACAGTCTTGCCACCTGAATCTTATGCAAGTATCCACACATTATGTTTTTCCAAGAGGGCAATCTCTTGGTTCATTGCCTCAAACCATTTATCTTTGTCATCTCGTGAGGTGGCTTCTTGAAAAGACACCGGATCGTTATATTCTGACCTCAACATGACAATGCGACATTTGACCTTGACTTCATTACAACACACACACTTACTGGGAAGTTTTCTCTCTCTACTCGACCTGTGTAATACTGTGTTTTCAGGCTGTAATGGAGTGTCTATTACGACATCAGAATCTGTCAAAGAGGCATCACTATCACTTGTTACAGAATTTTCATTTCCTGATTCGGCTACTTTGTGTTCAAACACGTCCTCCTCGCACCAAGATGGCGTCACAGTGAAAGTGTAGTGAAATAGCAGCTAGTGTAAATATTTGATAAAAGTGGAAAAATATTATAACAGAGGTTTAAAATCTATAAAGTTACTTTCCTTAGATCAAGTGTAATACGGAATATTGATAGTATTTAGAAATTCTTATTGATAATTTAATAAACTTAAACTAAGTTGTGGGAACGTGTATCCAAAGATTCAGTGACTTCTTAAATCACTGTTTGAACCAAGTAGAGCAGTGGTGCTTTTATGAGACTTCACCCGATTGGAAGATATACGTATTTCACATTCTTCTTTATTGGTAGGAAATTAGATTAATTCTATTAGGTAGTAATAATTAAAATAAATTTAGTGTAATTTGGTGTAAACATCAAGGCTAACTTAGATCTCTAGTATGACGACAGTAAACAGTGTTAGTGTCTCGTCAGGTAGTGTAACCGTTACGGATTTATGCTCGTCGTGCAAAATAAAGGTAAAAAATGCAAATAAAATCACTACAAGATCTCAGGTAAAATTGAATGAGGAGAACAGTGAAACCAATTGTCGTAATGTAGGCCTACCGCTACCGTCATGCGAATGTCATAACCTGAGAAACGAACTGTCCTCAAAAGACAAAATTATAAAGCTGCTAAAGGAAGATATTGCTAAGTTAATGGAAGAGATGAATAAATTAAAAGGAAACAGAGAGGAAAGCAAGGAAACTTGGTCGACAGTGATTGCTGGTAAGGTAAGATTGAATAAGCCTAGGCCTATAAATGGAGTACCGGTACATGTAACTGAAATTCCCGTCTCAAATTCATTTGGAGCGCTCGTCGAAGAAAATGATGACTTTCTTCAAGAAGAAAAGAAGAAAGTGATAAAGAGAAAATCCAGGAAAATGCGGATATTTGCGGATAGTCACGGGCGAGATGTAGCAGCAAGCGTATTGGAGATAAGCGGAGAAATGGAGGTCACTTCGGCAGTAAAGCCAGGAGCACCAATTGCAGCGGTCACGAACGGGATGGTAGGAGAGTGTGCGTCCCTTACTTCAAAGGACTGTGCAGTAATCATCGCTGGAGCAAACGACGTCTATAGAAATGAGAGTAAAAAGGTAATCAAAGATTTAAAGGGTACATTGCCATCCATGCAAAAAACAAATGTCATTATTGTAAACATTCCGCAGAGATACGATTTAATTCCCAAATCATGTGTAAATGTAGAAATAGAGGTTACAAATGGAAAAATTCATAAAATTTGTAAGAGTTTTCCAAATGTCCAAATTGTAGATGTAAGTAAATTAGACAGGAAGTTCCACACTCGGCGTGGCCTACACTTAAACAGATTAGGAAAAGAGTATCTTAGTGATGAAATCTGTAAAATTGTAAATTCAAATGGTAAGAATAGTTCAACAGTAATATCATTAGAGTGGAAGCAAAGAAACTGGTAAAAGAAGCCAAACGTGAGGTTTGGCATTCAGATCTTTCGATGTCAAATTTAACGGAGTGTAACAATGGTATTTCGGATTTGTCTAGCAACAATAATAATAACAATTATGATAGTAATAATGTAAATAAATCACCAACACAAGCTTGCAAAAGTAACAAATTTAAAATTTACCACAAGAATGTTCAGTCTCTCTATAATAAAATGATTACATAAATCTAATGCTTAAAAATGAACTTAAAGGCATCTCAGCACTATGTATTACAGAACATTGGCTGAAAGAGGAACAACTCGAATTAATTCAATTCCCAGGGTTTATACAAGCTAGTAAATACTCTAGATCTAATATTAGCCATGGTGGAATGCATCTTCTTAAGAAATAATTTAGATCATGAACAGATAACAGCTTATGATTATCTAATTATGGAACAGGATTTTGAATTCTCTGCCGTAAAAATACAGCAGTTTAAGTTAATAATTGTATGCGTATACCGTTCTCCGTCAGGAAATTTTCCTTTATTAATAGATAAATTAGAATTGTTACTCAATAACATGAGCCATGTAAATTTCGATATAATAATTTGTGGGGAAGTAAATGTAGATTTCTTAAAATTTGATAGAAATTGTGAATTATTAACACAGTTACTAATTTCCTATGGACTGAAACCTAGAGTAAATACCCCAACAAGAATAACAAAAATTTAGTAAAACCACTCCTGATCAAATTTTTATAAATACAGATAAATATCACCATTCAATAGAAGTCTATTGTCCGGGTTTTAGTGACCACCATGGACAAATACTGAGTTTTGAAGTATCCGAAACAATGAATAATAATGATAATGGAGTAAAATCAAAGTTCATATTTCAATGACTTATTAAATAAGGAAACATGGTCAGAAATTTATGAACTAGAAAATGTAAATGATAAATTTAATGCATTTAACAGTACCCTAAAACACTATTTTGAAATAGTATTCCCCTTTAAACGAAGAACTGTTCAAAATAACAAAATTAGCAATTCGAAAACAACAGGGATTATAAATTCATGTCAAAGAAAGAAATTTCTACACAAAATATATAAACAATACCACACAACACCTGAATTCAATTTATACTACAAAAATACACTAGCATATTAAATAAGGTAATAAGACTAGCAAAGAAAATGCATAATGATAATTTTATTTCCCAATCATCTAATAAAAACAGGGCTATGTGGTCCGTGATAAAGAAAGAAACTGGAAAATCTGCTAAAATACAACTGAACATTACACTGACCAGAAATAATAAAGTGATTAATAATCCAGAGGAAATAGCAACACTTTTAATGACTATTTTCTGGAAATTCCACAAAAATCATTAAATAAATCACAGGTAAATACACTAAATCTAATAATAAAATAAATATATGCAGTGATTCTTTATTTATAAATCATGTCACAAGTGAAGAGGTAAGAATAGTTATAAAAGAGCTAAAAAATAAATTCTGTGCTGGCATTGATGGCATCCCTGATGCAATTTTAAAGAAATGTGCAGAAAATATAATAAATCCACTTACGCACTTAATAAACAGTTCAATTCTCTCAGGAACTTACCCGGATATTTTGAAGTTACAAAAGTAATTCCAGTGCACAAAAACGGTTCAAAAGATGAATTAGATAACTATCTTCCTATTACCTTACCAACTGGTATTGCAAAAATTGTGGGAAAAAATATGTATAAGAGACTGATAAGTTTCATAGAAAAAAATTAAATATTATCAAACACACAACATGGATTCAGAACGGAAAAATCTACACAGACAGCAATTTACGAATGTAGTAATTGTATACTGAAATTAATTGACAATAAGGAACATGTAACTGGCCTATTCTTGGATTTATCGAAAGCATTTGATGTTGTTGACCATAAAATCCTCCTTACCAAACTAAATCAATATGGTATTAGAGGTCTAGCTAATAAATGGATTAAGTCTTACTTAAAAAGGCGTAAACAAATAGTAAGCTTGAGACACAAGGATGATGGAACCAAATTACTTAATGAAATGAGGGAATTATTGAATTTGGAGTACCCCAGGGATCGGTTTTGGGCCCACTACTCTTTCTTCTATATATCAATGATATAACACAGAACGTTCATTCACATAAGGAAATTTTGTTTGCGGACGATACAACACTCGTAATAAAAGGTGAAACTAAACAGGTCATACAGCAGTCTGTTGACTCCGTTACAGGAGAGTTAACCAATTGGTCACAAGATAATCGCCTCATAATAAACTATAAAAAACAGTATGTCTAAATTTCCACACTATCCAGAATAGGAATCCTGCGAAGCCCAATATAACATTGAATGGTCATCAAATAGAAAATAAATCAGGAACAAAGTTTTTAGGACTATGGATACAACAAGACTTGAAATGGAACAAACATATACAATATCTGAATACTAAACCGAACTCGATGTGCTTTGCGTTACGTATTTTTAAAACCTGCACTAGCATGCACACATTAAGAAATACTTATTTTGCTTATATCCATTCATACTTAAGATATGGGATAATATTTTGGGGTATGTCACCAGATGTACTAAGCACGTTTAGGATACAAAAGAGGGCGATTAGAATTATGGCAAATGTAAACTCTAGAGAATCATGTAGACCTCTGTTTAAAGATTTAAACATTCTACCACTGCCCTGCATATATATCTTTGAAAGTATCATGTTTTAGAAAGAATTTAATGAATAAAGATGTTTTTCTTAAAACAAACAATGATGTTCATAGGCAAAACACAAGACAAAATCAAAACATTCATATTTCACACACACACACAAGCATATATCAAAAAGGAACTTTTCACACAGGAGTTAAATTATACAATAAACTACCCCAGTATATAAAACTGGCCGGCCCCCGTGGTGTTGGGGTAGCGCGCCTGCCTCTCACCCGGAGGCCCCGGGTTCGATCCCCGGCTCCGTCAGGGATTTTAAAACTGACGTGAGGGTTGGAACGGGGTGCACTCAGCCTCGTGAGGACTATTGAGTAGCTGTCTGACAGTGAGACAGCGCCCCGATCACGAATACCAAGATTAACGGCCGAGGGGACCCGACGCGCTGATCACGCGCCACCCCAATATCTGCAGGCCAAATGGCTGGGCAGCGGTCGCTTGGTCGGCCTTAGCCCGTCATGGGCTGGATAGTGCCAGGGGTTGTTTGAGTATATAAAACTGGCCACAAAAATAAAAACCTTTGATAGAATGTTGAAAGCTTATCTGCATTGCCGTTGTTTTCACTCTGTAGTTGAATATCTTAGCGTATAGGAGCGATGAAATCTATAATTATATTTTACTTTTTAATTTAATTGCAATACCTAGCTGTATGTTGTTGTATTTATAGAATTAAGTTTTCATATTATGATAATAGAGTGAGGTGTAAATAGTTGTGCAATAAGATTGTATCTATTAAGATTTGCTATTATAATAAGTTAAATAGTTATAATATTAGTAATATATACCTGTTAGTTCTTTTATTTTATAGATGTAAATTCTGACGTGTCCTATATCAAAAATGTATTGAATGCATGTATTTGATCTATCTGTCTATCGTCACCTCCACAATCTTTCTGCTCGACGAACACTTCTCCAACTGTTCTAGGTTCACAATCTATCTGAGTTACAGTTTTTTCCTGGGCTTTTACAGAAAACGGAAATACATCTTCAACAAATTCTACATTCCTGGATTTAATGACACATTTCTTTTCGATGTCCCATACACGGTAGCCCCTCGAGTCATCGGGGTACCCTAGCATTGCACCAACATTTGCCCTTGGCACAAACTTTTCCACATTACGTTTATGGATCCAAACTTTACAACCAAATGATTTTAACATAAGCAATTCCTGATCTGACAACTTTCTACTCGTCCACAGTTCAAATGGGATGTTCTTTACAGTTGATGACACACACCTATTCTTTATATAGCAGGCTGTGCTGATGGCTTCCCCCCAAAATTGAACTGGCATGCCTGACTGAATGAGCATGCACCTACTAGTGGTGAGAAGTTGCTGGTTGAGGCGTTCAGCAACGCCATTCTGTTGGGGAGAGTAAGCCATTGTTAACCTACGAACAATACCTTCCTTTTCAAGATAGTTACAAAACTCTGTACTTAAATACTCTCCACCGTTGTCTGAATGGAAAGATTTCAACTTGGTCCCTTGTGCTGTCTCCATTAGGGCATTAACCTCTAGAAACTCATTAAATGCATCACTCTTATGCTTAAGAAACCTTAATATGAGAATCTGGTACAATCATAAGTAAATGTAATAAAATATTTGCTACCTCCAATCGATGGGTGCTCTAGGTGGCATACATCAGAGAACACAACATCTAATGGCTTCTGAGATACAAGATCTCTTTCATTAAATTTAAGTCTTTTCATTTTACCTTGTTTACAAGTATCACAATCAAGATTCTTTTCTTTGGGTATAAAATCACGATCTGGAATGTTCAGAGCATGGCCAAAACGCTGATGCCATATTCCGCTAGTTACAGCTTTGTTGCTCTTAGCATACACAACCTCCACCTCGTCATTACAAGCAAATTATTTCCCATGTTCTACCATAAAATAATCACAATTTACCTCATACATATTTCCAACGGCCTCACCCGTAAGGAATATACCCTCATGATCTGACAATACAACTTTGCTATCTTTAATGGTTACGACTGCACCTTTCCTGTCAAATTGACCTACAGATATTAAATTGTCTTGAAGACCTGGGACATACAACACTCTTTTCAGTTTCAGAAAAGAACCTCCACACTTGTCAGATAGCTTCATAAGCACACCTCCCATACCACATACACTAACTACGGATCCATCAGCTGTGTCTACACTACCAGAAACCTTTGGGGTGTAATCATACAGAATATCCTTATAAGGTGTCAGGTGCTCAGTGGCTCCTGAATCTACATACCACCTGCGTACACAATCAGATGCATCATCCTTGCTTTCAGTTGCCACATAAGCCTTTACCTTAATACTACTAGCATTAACCTGAACACATTCGTTTGCCGCCTCATCGTCCTTTACCGTGGCAATAACCTCACGATTCTTAACCTTAACATTTTCCTTGCGTCCATTACTACAATTCCGGGAAGTATGACCTATCTTGGCACAATTAAAACACAAAACTGAACCTTTCTTTCTTGCTTCATGAACTAAATCACAGAACTTCGCAATATGCCTCTGTTCTTGGCACTTGTAGCACATGAATCCACCACTACCTGTTGGCTTGTTGACACTTTTGCTGCTGTTGACGACCCCCTTGGAATTTAAGCGCATGGCTGCCACCATTGCCTTCACGCTTTCACCCTCAGATTCTTCCTTCTTCTGCCTCGCATAAGTCTCCTGTTCTCGCTCCATCTTTAGTTTGTCCAACTTGTTCTTTCTCACCTCCAACAATAGTTTGGCTCGCACTACCTTTACACTTAAGTTTCCTTCATTGCTTTCCAATGAACGTATCAAATTTTCGTACTCCCGCTTTTCCAGTCCTCTGAGAATAAAAGCAGCTTTGGCCTTATCCGTAAATTTTATACCTACATCGTCCAACCGTGCACACCAAGTGAGCACTTTATCAGCAAATGTACGCATGCTAATGTCACTAGTTTTCTTAAAAAGACACAATTCTTCTAACATCGTCACAATTTGAAGGACTCCGGTATCGCAACATGAAGCCAGGAGATTCTGCTATGCTTCCTTAGCTGTCTCCGCTTCTTTGATATCACCTAGGAAAGGGTCGGTGACCAAACCTATGAGCAAGTTTTTCGCGTCTTGATCTTTGCCCAGTTGGGCCTCGGAGTACTCTTCAACGGATGTATATTCTACCTGTCCTGTATCGGTCTTTCGTGGGAAACCTTGAACCGCGTCCCACAGACGCCTTGTTTGAAGCAATGCCTTTGTTCGGGTGCTCCACGCTTCCCAATTGTCGTCCTGTAACCTCACTATTGCAACTACCCGCTCGCTGCTTCCCGTAGCTGCATCCATGTTAGTATGTATACTTAAAATAAAACGTACAAATAGTCCTCAAAATAGAAAATCGTCCACAAAATTCACCAAAACTATCTTGAATGCACACTTAACTGCCGTCCACATGTGCGCCGCACATATCAACACCTTTTAACGACCGACATTCTCCCATCACAAAGTCCACACATTAACAGCAATAAGCGTTTAACTGGGCTCATAACCTGTCATAAAATAATTAGTAAAAAAGGTTTACTAAATACAGTCCTAAACTCCAAATTGATGGGAGAAGAAACAAACACCGTCATCCATTGGTCACAACCGGAAACAGACAGTTATATTCAAAAAGTACATTTGACTTGTGTGGTATACAAAATCAAAAGAACACTGAGAAATACAAAAACAAAAGAAACACACTATGAGAATTTGTGAATGCAAACTCACAGAATGTAAATAGCAAAGATGAATGTTCGCTGACAACGTGTACTTGACCATACAAACAATATATTAGATATACATGTTTCTGAGTATACCTTTTGATTTGCTCAACTAAACTTTCAATTTACAATGCGCAGATTGTTGATAATAACTTGCTAATATTCGGATACAAATTGGAGCACAAATTCTGCATCCGCCATGTCAGACATTCTTTCTAGGAAAGAAAGTTTGATCAAGTGACTTGTCGACCCAAGAAAATAAACTATGAGATTTTGCCAACTCATTTCGGCATTCCCGCCGCCTCGGTCTCGGACTCGGTCTGGTGCCATCTCCTTCTCTCTTCAGTATGCCTTCCTTCGGAGGGGAAGTGAAGCTGGCAGTCCCATGTCATAGATTTATGACATGTAAAAGATCCTTCCACATACTAAACTTGTGTGGATCTAAATTTCTAGGTTAGATTTCGTTGTAACACTCTATCAAAGTTCCAACGTTCACCGCTAGGTATTATTGATATCTGGTAGCGAAAGTTGTAACTACTTGAAATTGAATGGAACTTGTTGCTCACCGTAGGGGTGTCCACTTGAAGCAGCTACAGCTTCTGGCGAGCCAAACATGTCCTCGGGCACTTCCGGCACTAAAAGCCATATGATAAATAAATAAATTCATCAAGCATTCAGCTCTTCACCAATCTTGTACTTAGGTTTTCTTCTATGAATACATTACGGATGAACACCTGGTACACTTTTGCAGGCAAACCAGCGAGGAATAAATTTGCCAACAATTCATCAGTAGACTCGATTCCTCCTTTCTCTACCTTCTTGTTCAGTCATTGTATATTAGCTGTGTACTCCTGCATTGTCATATCTTCCGTCTTGGAGACATTGACCATTTCCTTGAGAGATTGCAATGCATGAACTTTTGTTGAGGTGGTATGCATTTTCTCTGGTATCCTCCAACCAGTCTTCTTCTAGCACACAGTCTTCAATATCTAGTAGGAAGTCGTCACCCACACTCCGATACAGTATCGAGAATGCCTTTCTATTAATTCTTTGCTGATTGGCATTTAACGGTTCTTTATATCCTGGATCAATCGCATTCCAACAGTTATTTACAATCATAAATGCCTGAACTCGCATATGGCATGCGAAATAATTTCCATTCTCCAGTTTCAGAATATGCAATGTCGAATCTGATGCTACGGCTGCCATCCTTCCACCAGTTGTTTTCGGAACAATTAAACAGTCACAATCTTCGTTCACGTAATTCCACTCGCACTGGGCCCATAATCTGTTAGGTTTGTTGATAGGGCAGTGGAATTATACATTTAGTGTTGATACTTACAGTTTATTAAACCATATGTGAATACAACTGTTATAGGTGTATTTCCAGAGTTGGAATCTTACAGTTCGGCGGAGAACTGTTGAACTAAAGGCAGCGTTGCCACGTATGCCAGCCACCACGTGCGTAATTCCACCCTCCCACTCTTTTCATCATGCTCATAATATCATTAGCACCCACCGTTATTACATTTATTTAATTTTTACTCAGATGGATTTCAAAAATATTAAACAAAGCAATGCTTAAAACTGTTCGGTGCACACTGTAAAATAAAATAATAGCCCGTCAAATTGAGGAGAGGCCTAAAATACTGTAATGAATAGCAATATTACGAATAGCCTACTCTCATAAAGCAAAAATGTTCAAAGCGAAACGACAGAACGTGATTGTTTCCGTGTTATTTAGCATATCTCCTGTAGAATAAGTTTCAAGGTGCAAGAAACATATAAATGTATTACAAAATATGCGTTCATTGTATAGGCTATTAACTCACCCTTTAGAACTTTAGAAGTCAGAAGCTAATCATTGGGAAAAGGCTCTATCCCATCCATATCATCATCATCATCCCAGTCCGCTCCATCACTGGATCCCGCACTGGTGGGTGAGAGGAATCGCCGAGGGAAATTATGAGGTCGTCCACAGCTGTGTCAATAAGGTCTACGCACACCGGTGCGGGATGCGGGAACGGGAGCGGGAGCGGGACTGTCGCGAACTTAAGCGCACATGGCGGGATATGCATCCACTCAGACAGCTGCGTCACAATCCCGCACAGATGGCGGGATTGCTGCGTTACTACAGGAGTACGCAGCTTGCAGCGTTTTCTCGCGTCCCGCATTCGTTTTAGCAATGGCGACGGAACTGCTAATAGAGTGTGTCAGGAAACATCCTATCTTATATGACATGAGTAACGCAGATTATAGAAATATAAGGAAGAAAGATAAGCTCTGGGATGAAATAGGACAGGAACTGCAAGTGCCTGGTAAGCATATAATTTTAAATAATATCACTATTTGTTTCTGTATACACGTCTCACGTGGTTATTAACAAAGAAAACCTAACTGAACTACCCTAAATATAAACTGCACAATCGTTCTACATTACATCATACGTTACACAACACAGGGATTATTAATCTTTGCCTATTGCGTTGTAAGAGGATGCGTGCTGAAGAACTCCACAAATTTTTCTCGATCAGCGAAAGCAGCTGTAGGCGCCCGTCGTGCATCAATGATAGCATTCCCAAAAGCTCCTAGGTTTGGTTCCGGTGGATCTAAATGTTCGAAATAGTCTGTATTTCCTCTTAGAAAGTTATGGAGAATGCACGTTGTCCTAATGATAAGTTTAGCAGTGTCCGTATTAACTTCTATAGGCCTGTAGTATATTCTCCATTTCTGTGCCAATATGCCAAAAGCATTTTCCACGACCCTTCGCGCTCTGCAGAGTCGATAATTGTAGGTTTCTTTGCGCCTGTCACCTCTTGATTGCCTGTATGGAAATGGCTTCATTAAATAACTTTTCAAAGGAAAAGCTTCGTCACCGATTATGACGTGAGGTGCAGGCTCGTTCTGTCCAGGAAGGTTTTTCTCTGAAGGGACACCGAGAGTACCGGCTTCTAGTCGCTGTCCCATTAACGAATGCTGAAGAATACCACCGTCACTGTTTTTTCCATACCCACCGATATCCGCACACAGGAACTTGTAATCTGGCCCAACAATTGTCAACAACACGATAGAAAACTTATGCAAATAACAAAAGTAGTTGGATCCACTTTTATTGGGGCACTTGATAGTGACGTGCTTCCCATCGATACTGCCAATGCAGTTCGGAAATTGCCACATTTTGTTAAAACCGTCAGCTGATTCATTCCATGTTGCGGTAGATGGTTCCGGCATATATATGACTTGCATTGTATCGCAGATAGCTTGGCAAACCTCTCTCACGATAGCTCCAACAGTTGTGAATCCAACACGAAAACTGTGACCAATTCTCGTGTACGAATCCCCAGTAGCCAAAAATCTGAAAATAGAACAGAACACATACATAAACATGCAGTAAGTTATATCAGATAAACCTGGGTAATAATTTCGCGATAGTTTTTTAAAAATTGCATCACGAAATCATTAGTACTCCTAGAAGTAGAGCTTGCAAATGTTAATATATACAGTATTTCATGGACTTTTTAATATTATCAGGCAATTACCAAAGTTCACCCTACTGTAGCCTATACTTGGTTATAATATAGCATATAGCTATAGCATATTCAATCTCTATTTCCAGGAGATCAATTGAAGAAAAAATGGAGAAATCTTAGGGATACCTACTTTAAATTTCTGAAAACCTCTAAATGTACAACAGGCACGAGTGCAAAGAAAAACTACAAAAAATGGCAGTGGGCAAAATATATGGACTTTTTGAAGCCTTTTCTTGCTTACGCCAAAACAGACACAAACCTGGAAACTTTACAAATATGTCAGGAAAGAGACGCAGAATGTGATCTAGACTGCAATGAAGAATTGGGCGCAGTGACTGCTAATGAAGACGAGAGTACAGAAAAGGCTTTTGAAAGCAGTCAGTTACCTTCAAGTAATGAATCCATCCGTACAATTGAACGAAGGTCAAGAAAAAGGAAACTACCGGTATGCGATGAAACTTCTAATGTGGATAAAGTTCTTCAGTACCTGGATAATAAACGTAGAACCCCAGACATGAATGCTAACGAACTGCTTTTTCTCAGTTATGCAAAGACTCTACAAACATTCACACCACAAAGGCAGGCGATAACAAAAATGAAAATAGCCCAGATTTTCATGGAACAGGAAACTGAACAAGCAGAAGAAGAAGCAGCTGCACAAGAATATCAAGCAACAGCTTCAGCATCTTCATCTGTGGCATCGAGTTTCCGGAGTTTTCGGAGTCCTGTATCAACAATCACCCTCTCCCCGAGCCCAATAATGCTGAATACCTGGGAAGAAGCCAACATCCCTCATCCACCGTCACCGTCACAAAATACAGCATGTGAAAACATCACAGCAAAATCTCTGTTTTCCACATTCACACCTTTGTAAAGAACAACTCCAGAGTGAAATATAAACAATAATAAAATTAAAAAATAGAATTATTTACCTGATAGCAATAGCAAGACGTTCTTCTGGTGAGATGGCTTCCCGATTATTGGTATCCATTTTCCTTATGTTGTATTCAATCAAATTTAAAATTTCGTCAAACTTGTCTGTAGTCATTCGAAAATAAATATAAAATCTTCTTTCGTCTCTTCTTAGCTGTTCCATTAACGTATGGTATTCTCCAAAAGAATGACGCTGAAGATTGATGTCATGCACCCATTTCTTTTTTTTCTTCCTGCAGTTAAAATTGTAAGCTTTTAGTCCATTCGTTGCATACAGTATACTTCCGGTTCCAACTATGTAGCCAGAGGTGGGGGGGGGGGGGGGATGTTTGATATCAAGATGTTTATGATTTTTGAAAATTTTTAAGAACGCTGCTTTATTTCTATTGAATTCAGCAGAATACATGTAATGCTAGGGTTATGGCATTTAACAGGTCTGGAAAAACAATTTTATCAGTTTAAGTAAAACAACTGTGAGGGAGTGCTTGTAGGAACCCCGTAAGATATCCCCCCCCCTTACCACCGAAGTTATATTCTGGCTACGCCACTGGTCCCAATTATGTTTATTGTAAGTGTTATGAATGATGTTATGATGCATTAATAGCAAGAGGATTAATAATACTACGAACCTGCGATCATTATCATCTTCAGCAACAGCTAAAAGCAGAAGCACTTCTTCATCAGACGAATCCATTTCGGATCTGTTTCCCGCGCTGGTCAGATGACAAACACGATTTCGCAACGACCGCGGGTATCGTGTCAATCCCGCTCCCGCTCCCGTTCCCGCATCCCGCGCCGGTGTGCGTAGACCTTAACACCTTCACGTTCCCGCACTTCGCTTAATACTCTTTCCACATGCGACACCAACTTCGCCCAGTTTTCAGCTGTCAACACCCTCATCCTAATCGCAACCTATGCTGCCAAGACCTGTACCATGGAAAAAGTTGTCCAACCCCTCTCGTCACCACTCGCAAACAAAAAAAAAGCTACCGGTAACCTTAATCTAATTCACACGAACCTAAGCTTAAATTTACACTAACACTATATAAATAAATAAATAACGGACACTAATGAATTATAAATATAAGGATAAAGTATAAATAAGTATAAATCCTGCACGAGAAAGTTAGTTGGTTGGTTCTTAAGTTTAGGGGCTGGGACAACGCGGCCAAGTAGCCCCATGTACTTTGGGTGTGTGTAGAATCTGTCTGATAACCGGTGTTAAATGTGATGACTGTATTAGTGTGTGTTATCTGTTTTCTAATTTAAGTACTGCAACTTAGAATTTTTCAAATAGTTCCTACTTTTGCCGCCGAGCGCCACCGTCAACGATTACTAGGCCAAGTTCAGAACTTAGCTACTAGACACCACCGCAGTCGGCTCTTGGCAACGAACATAGAAACCTAAGAGCGTTGTTTACATTCTTAGCCTATCCAATTTAGCTTCACACAGGTGCAATTAGTGGAAGTTTCTTTAACATGCCCTAAATCTATGACATGAGACCGCCAGCTTTACTTCCCCTCCGAAGGAAGGCATACTGAGGGATTTTAACGCTCTTAAAAAATCCGACGGCTTCGGCCGGGTTTGAATCCGCTATCTTGGGCATAGAAGCTCAGCATGCTACCGACTACGCCACCAAAGCCGCCGTATGAGAAAGTAATTAACTAATTAATTCAATACAATTATAACGCAGCAAGGTCAGTGTGCACTCTGGAGGCAAGCGACAAGCACGTGGCCAAATTGGCAGCGCTGTATGGTTTCCATGGCAACAAGCCTTGCGTGCGATCTAGTGGTCAACTGTTTTTGACCTGTGGCGCCGAATTGTCAGATTCCAACTCTGGCCAGTACAACTGTAGGCTTCCATTACCGTCCACCACATAACACCAGCTTGCGGCAAGATAGCGTCACAGTGAAAGTGTTGTGAAATAGCAGCTAGTGTAAATACTGTATTTGATAGTGGTAAAATATTATAACAGAGGTTTAAAATCTATAAAGTTACTGTCCTTAGGTCAAGTGAAATATGGAATAATGATAGTATTTAGAAATTCTTATTGATAATTTAATAAACTTAAACTAAGTTGCGGGAACGTGTATCCAAAGATTCGGTGACTTCTTCAATCCCTGTTTGAACCAAGTAGAGAAGTGGTGCTTTTACGAGTTTTCACCCGATTGGAAGATATACGTATTTCACATTCTTCTTTATTGGTAGGTAATTAGATTAATTCATTTAGGTAGTAATAATTAAAATAAATTTCGTGTAATTTGGTGTAAACATCTAGGCTAACTTAGATCTCTAGTATGACGACAGTAAACAGTGTTAGTGTCTCGTCAGGTAGTGTAACCGTTACGGATATATGCTCGTCGTGCAAAATAAAAGTAAAAAATGCAAATAAAATCATCACAAGATCTCAGGTAAAATTGAGTGAGGAGGAAAGTGAAACCGATTGTCGTAATGTAGGCCTACCGGTACCGTAATGCGAATGTCATAACCTGAGAAACGAACTGTCCTCAAAAGATGAAATTATAAAGCTGCTAAAGGAAGATATTACTAAGTTAATGGAAGAGTTGAATAAATTAAAAGGAAACAGAGAGGAAAGCAAGGAAACTTGGTCGACAGTGGTTGCTGGTAAGGTAAGATTGAATATGTCTAGGCCTATAAATGGAGTACCGGTACATGTAACTGAAATTCCCGTCTCAAATTCATTTGGAGCGCTCGTCGAAGAAAATGATGACTTTCTTCAAGAAGAAAAGAAGAAAGTGATAAAGAGAAAATCCAGGAAGATGCGGATATTTGCGGATAGTCACGGGCGAGATGTAGCAGCAAGCGTATTGGAGATAAGCGGAGAAATGGAGGTCACTTCGACAGTAAAGCCAGGAGCACCAATTGCAGCGGTCACGAAAGGGATGGTAGGAGAGTGTGCGTCCCTTACTTCAAAGGACTGTGCAGTAATCATCGCTGGAGCAAACGACGTCTATAGAAATGAGAGTAAAAAGGTAATCAAAGATTTAAAGGGTACATTGCCATCCATGCATAACACAAATATCATCATTGTAAACATTCCACAGAGATACGACGTAATTCCCAAATCATGTGTAAATGAAGCAATAGAGGTTACGAATGGAAAAATTAATAAAATTTGTAAGAGTTTTCCAAATATCCAAATTATAGATGTAAGTAAATTATACAGGAAGTTCCACACTCGGGATGGCCTACACTTAAATAGATTAGGAAAAGAGTATCTTAGTGATGAAATCTGAAAAATTGTAAATTCAAATGGTAAGAATAGTTCAACAGTAATATCTTTAGAGTGGAAGCAAGGAAACTGGTAAAAGAAGCCAAACGTGAGGTTTGGCATTCAGATCTTTCGATGTAAAATTTAACGGAGTGTAACAATGGTATTTCGGATTTATCTAGCAACAATAATAATAACAATTATGATAGTAATAATGTAAATAAATCACCAACACAAGCTTGCAAAAGTAACAAATTTAAAATTTACCACCAGAATGTTCAGTCTCTCTATAATAAAATTGATTACATAAATTTAATGCTTAAAAATGAACTTAAAGGCATCTCAGCACTATGTATTTCAGAACACTGGCTGAAAGAGGAACAACTCAAATTAATTCAATTCCCAGGGTTTATTCAAACTAGTAAATACTCTAGATCTAATATTAGCCATGGTGGTACTTGTATCTTCTTAAGAAATAATTTAGATCATGAACAGTTAACAGCTTATGATTATCTAATTACGGAACAGGATTTTGAATTCTCTGCCGTAAAAATACAGCAGTTTAAGTTAATAATTGTATGCGTATACCGTTCTCCGTCAGGAAAGTTTCCTTTATTTATAGATAAATTAGAATTGTTACTCAATAACATGAGACATGTAAATTTCGATATAATAATTTGTGGGGAAGTAAATCTGGATTTCTTAAAATTTGTTAGAAAATGTGAAGTATTAACACAGTTACTAATTTCCTATGGACTGAAAACTACAGTAAATACCCCAACAAGAATAACAAAATTTAGTAAAACCACTCCTGATCAATTTTTTTTATACAGATAAATATCACTATTCAATAGAAGTCTATTGTCCGGGTTTTAGTGACCACAATGGACAAATACTGAGTTTTGAAGTACCCGAAACAATCAATAATAATGATGATGGAGTAAAATCAAAGTGCAGGTCATTCACTGAAACAAATGTTACATATTTCAATGACTTATTAAATAAGGAAACATGGTCAGAAATGTATAAACTAGAAAATGTTAATTACAAATTTAATGCATTTAACAGCACCCAAAAACACTATTTTGAAACAGCATTCCTCTTTAGACAAAGAACTGTTCAAAATAACAAAACTAGCAATTGGATAACAACAGGGATTATACATTCATGTCAAAGAAAGAAATTTCTACACAAAATATATAAACAATACCACACAACACCTGAATTCAATTTATACTACAAAAATACACTGGCATATTAAATAAGGTAATAAGACTAGCAAAGAAAATGCATAATGATAATTTTATTTCCCAATCATCTAATAAAAACAGGGCTATGTGGTCCGTGATAAAGAAAGAAACTGGAAAATCTGCTAAAATAGAAAGGAACATTACACTGACCAGAAATAATAAAGTGATTAATAATCCAGAGGAAATAGCAAACAGTTTTAATGACTATTTTCTGGAAATTCCACAAAAATGATTAAATAAATCTCAGGTAAATACACTAAACTCTAATAATAAAATAAATATATGTAGTGATTCTTTATTTATAAATCATGTCACAAATGAAGAGGTAAGAATAGTTATAAAAGGGCTAAAATTAAATTCTGTGCTGGCATTGATGGCATCCCTGATGCAATTTTAAAGAAATGTGCAGAAAATATAATAAATCCACATACACACTTCTTGGATTTAACGAAAGCATTTGATTTTGTTGCCCATAAAATCCTCCTTACAAAACTAAATCAATATGGTATTAGAGGTTATAGCTAATAAATGGATCGAGTCTTACTTAACAAGGCGTAAACAAATCGTTTGTTTGCGGACGATACAACACTCGTAATAAAAGGTGAAACTAAACAGGTCATGCAGCAGTCTGCTGACTCCGTTGCAGGACAGTTAACCAAATGGGCACAAGATAATCGCCTCATAATAATCTATAAAAAAAACAGTATGTCTAAATTTCCACACTATGCAGAATAGGAATCCTGCGAAGCCCAATATAACATTAAATGGTCATCAAATAGAAAATAAATCAGAAACAAAGTTTTTAGGACTATGGATACAACATGACTTGAAATGGAATTAACATATACAATATCTGAATACTAAACTGAACTCAATGAACTTTGCGTTAGGTATTTTGAAAACCTGCACTAGCATGCACACATTAAGAAATACTTATTTTGCTTATTTCCATTCATACTTAAGATATGGGGTCATATTTTGGGGTGTGTCCAGGGACGGATTTACATATCTGCCGCCCCCTCCCACGTTGGTCGTCCAGGGGTGGGGGTGGCACCTGAGAGTGTTCCTTAACTCACGCACGCACACAAATGCCGCCGACCGGCTAATGAATCATCTAATTCATCGGCCGGTTGGCTTTATTTGTGTCCGAGTAAGGGTAAGCCCGGCTGGACTGCTGAGTATAGGATAAATCTTGCACGTCATTTTAATTTTAGATATTATTGATTGTATATAAAGCAGATTGATTATAAAAAAACTTAATCTAAATTGTGGGGTTGATGTTAATAAAAACTAAAAGTTATTGATCTAAGATTGATTTAATTACATAAGAATTAAGAATATTCTTACAAACTGGCATATTTCCAATAGGCTAAATTTACTGAATAGAAAAGTTTCCTTTTCACTTTGATAAAGTTTTAAAGTGATTGTTAAGTCGTTGTATCAGCTACAATAAATGATACATAAAGTCTATTAAGGAATTTACAATTTTTAAAAACATAATTCAATGTTCATAATTAAGAACAAAATTAGATGTTAAAAACTAGCAAATCAATACACTTATCTTATGCATCAATACAGTACATCTGCACCAGCGGCGTTTTTATTTACATAGATTTTCTCCTGGATTTCATAATTGAGAACTCCCGTATTAGATCTTCAACTTTCATCTTGTCACTGTTCAAAAGTTCAGCCTCGATGTGTAGAATAGCCAACGATTTTAATTTGTCTTCATTCATCCTTGATCTAAGACAATACTTTATTCTTTTTAAGAGAGAAAATGAACGTTCCGCTGAGCAGTTGGAAACAGCTGTGCACAAATACATACGAAGAGCTATATCAATGTTGGGGAATGTTGATTGGAGTTGTTCTTCTCTAATGTATTTCATCATGACGAGTGGGTTGTTTCTAATTCCACTACTCTTCAACAGACAAGAAAAATGTACACATTCATTTGAAAATGACTTTTCTAGATCATTGGCATACAATGACTGAAGTTTGTTTGCACGCTCTATTATTGTTTCAGTTGAGGAGGACAGATCGTTAAAAACTGAAAACTTGTCTGCTATTTCACCATATGCGTTCTTCCGCTTCTGCAACTCAGTTTTTAGATGGTCGAGAACTACATAAAATGTCTCAACTCTAAATTTGTCACGTCCTTCAAGAAGTATTTCAGTTTCTTTGTTTTCTTCAGCCTGGAATTTTCTGTTTTTTTGACGCTTGTAGCAAGTCTCATAGTCCAAATCACATAGTCTTTTAGCCTCTTCTTCATATACGGCAAACATGTCTCGGAGAGAATCAATAAAAAGGACTAAAGAATCATACAGTCTCACAACTCTTTCTATGGACGTTTCTATTTTCTGAAGAGTTTGGCTAACTTGTTCAAACCTGTCCAATATATCACTCCAAAGTTCCATCATGAATACCGTTTCCAGCCTATTCAATGATCTCAAAAGTCCCGTGGCTTCACTTCTTACCAACGGCTTCTCATTAGTGTTCTCTTCATAGTCCTTTAAAGCCAGCATAACACCGTCTAAGTTTTCACAGAGCCCTTTACATGCACTTTCACGAGCACTCCACCTTGTTTCAGACAAACCCTTAAGAGTTTTACTTTCAGGTTGACTAAAGGTAACTAGAATTTCCCATCTCTTAGTAGATGCAACAAAAAAGTTGTAAACGTTTTGTATAAGGTTAAAGAAAGCACATGCTTCTGGACAACAGCTTGCAGCACACGTACCTACAAGGTTAAGTGAATGTGCCGAACAAGGGATTTTCATCCTTTATTCTAGCTTGTAAGCCACTATACACGCCTGACATGTTGCTAGCATTATCGTATGATTGCCCTCTACAGTCGGATAGATCGATGGCATTTGATCTTAAAACAGCCATAACAGCATTGGCTAAGTCTTCGGATTTGTGCCCAGTATTCGACAAAAACATGAGAAAGCGTTCAACAGGATTGCCATTTTCTTGTACAAACCTCAAAACAAATGAAAGCTGACCAGTGTGACTTATGTCAGGCGTTGAATCCACTATTATGGAGTAATACTTCGCTTGTTTCACTTCACTGATTATAATATCTCTAACTTTAGAGGCTAACAGTACAATTACCCCATTGCAAATAAATGAAGACAGATAGGACGTTTTCCCTGAACCTGGATTACCAAATTTACGTATGTGTTCAGCGAGAAAAGGATCGAATTCCCCTACTAATTCCAGTGACATAATGTACTCCCCATTGTGTAGAGACCCAAATGTTTCATCAGCTCCTCGAAACGGACGTCCTCGGCTTGCCAGCTTTTTCACCACAGCAAACACTCTTTCCAAAACGTGTTTCCAATACTTCCTTTCAGTTTCGACGATGGAATCGTATTGACTGTCTAGCGTTCCAATTCTTCTCTTGCAGGTTAAAAGTGCCGGTTCAGAATTGATGTGTTCTTGTGAGCTTTCATGTGCAGACAAAATCGCTCCAATATTTTTCCAATCCGAAACACCTTCACTGGCTAGTTTAGAACACGTCTTCTGAAAGCCAAATAATCTGCAGGAAGCGCAAAATACCGAACCTGTACCTTTTGAATACACCAAGTAATCTCTTGAAATGAGTTCTCCATTTTGTAATTTCCTACTAAAGATTTGTTTATTTAAATATCTGTTTTTATTGCCAAAATCCCTTTTAGAGTTTTTAAAATCACAATCTTTATACTGATTGATTCCTCTGTGTAATAATACTTCGATCGTGGTGTCATTTATTTTCCACTCAATGGGGTCGTCACTAACAGTAAAATTTAAATCAGTTTGTTGTGAAACGGAATCATTTGAACTTTTACTTATTTGTGTACTGTCGGAACTACGTTCGTTATCACCACTCAATATAAAATTATCCGTTTCAGGGACACTTGTTGCTTGATCATTATTTTCATTGTTTGAACCACTTTCGTTGAAATTGTACTGTTCCCAAGATGAGCAGCCTTCTCCACTCAGTCCACTCTCGTTGGATTTTTCAAGAGGTTTAAAAAAAACTGTCAACCGTCTTAATATTTTTCAAAAAGTTAGTTTCTTTTTCACGTTTTTCAATTGCGATTTTGCGGTAACCTGAACCACTAAGCTTCCGACGTTTTTCACTCATTTGTACTTTTTAGTTCAACATTATAAAAAAATAAAATTATAACACACTTAATTTATCTAAGCAATGTGGCAATGTGAACGACTTGGTAAGAATAACAACTGAACGTGAAGACGTTAAGCGAACGACTATAATCTGATTTACAAAAGATGCTCGGTGAAAGCTGTCATACGCTTGATGTGTGTGGTGTGGGAGGAGTGGAGACGAGAGGGGTAACGGTCTCCATGGCGCCAACAGTAAGCAATGTTGCAATGTATGCTGACACAGCAATAAGCACATGGTTTGACTCAGTGTGTCTTCACTCGTCACGGTCATTAGACCGCCAGGCAGGGTGGCTAACTTCCACAGTATTAGTGTCTTCCTGCAAACCTCTTGGAATGTTATGCGTCATGATCTGCCTCAGTGGCAAACGCAGCATTTCCCCACGTGCTAGCTTTGACAGCTGTCAGCGAGCTTTATTGGTAATTCAGACTTATAATACACTAGCTTTGACAGTCTGCTGTATCCCCACTGACTGGCAGTGTTGCCAGTCTGTTGACTACCGGCATAAATTATACCCATATTAAATAAAACAAAACTTCACACTTGACTTGTAAAAGAGATTTTTTTTAGTTTATGAATTGTATTTAGATTTCAAATTTACGTGAGAAAATGCAAAGTAAGCTCCCTTTGACTGCCGTTCTCGGTCACTGCGCCTGGCGCTTGGCACGGCAATTCACCCGATGCCGCGGCGCCCGTCGGACGTCAGGCTGTGCCGCCCCCCAGGCCATGCCGCCCCTAGGCACGTGCCTAGTGTGCCTAGTGGGAAATACGTCCCTGGGTATGTCGCCTGATGTACTAAGAACGTTAGGATACAAAAGAGGGCGATTAGAATTATGGCAAATGTAAACTCTAGAGAATCATGTAGACCTCTATTTAAACATTTAAACATTCTCCCACTGCCCTGCATATATATCTTTGAAAGTATTATGTATTTTAAAAAGAATTTAATGAATAAGGATGTTTTTCTTAAAACAAACAATGATGTCCATAGGCATAACACAAGACAAAATCAAAACATTCATATTTCACACACACAAGCATATATCAAAAAGGAACTTTTCACACAGGAGTTATATTATACAATAAACTACCGCAGTAAGTAAAACTTGCCCCAAAAATAAAAACCTTTGATAGAATGTTGAAAGCTTATCTGCATTGCCGTTGTTTTTACTCTGTAGTTGAATATCTTAGTGTATAGGAGCGATGAAATCCATAATTATATTTTACTTTTCTATTTTAATTCCAATACCTATCTGTAAGTTGTTGTACTTATAGAATTAAGTTTTCATATTATGATAATAGAGTAAGGTGTAAATAGTTGTCCAATAAGATTGTATCTCTTACGATCTGTTATTATAAGAAGTTTAAAAGTAGTTATAGTATTAGTATTATATACCTATTACTACTTTTATTTTATAGATGTAAATTCTGACGTGTCCTATATCAAAAATGTATTGTATACATGTATTAGATCAAATGGAATTAATAAGATCTATATATCTATCTATTATTCTATCTGCACTCACGACTACAGGGCAATATAGCTCTCAGCTCACGACTGACTGACGACATTCGCAACAGCCGCCGACACAAGAGAAATCAAAATGCACAGCACTGAACACGCTCCCTAGAACGCGCCACCAAACAAGGATACAACCAACCCCTGGCGGGCAATTCAAATCAAATCCACATCTGTTCGAGATAGTGGCAATACATATACCAACATATGTAGGGCATGTATGTGTATGTAAATTGTAGTAGGAGCCAATAACTTTGTATTGTACAATTCCTATATAAGAGACTTTGTCTCGTTGGCATTAATTGTTCAATACATGATGATAAAGATGATGAAAATGAAACCCTCCACACAATGTTTCCTACAAAACATTGTTTTAAAATTATCTTCTAACATTTCGGAATGGTCATTTTGATTCAAAAACTATACAATTGATCATGGACATGGTACGGTATGGGAAAGCTTGGAGTTGCTCAGTGGCATACAAAAGGTGGGGGTAATGCATCGTTGTTTACCTTGAAGGATGTAAATAAATGGCTCTCCGTTAGGGTAGGTGAGATAAGGCTAACTTTGCATGTGTCATAATCTTTAACATTCCTAACCATCTTCTTCAATATATATTCTGCAACATATGCCATAGACTTGCGATATCGAACTCCTTCTTCAAGAAAAGTCAAGGAAAAAAGTGGACTTGGCGTTCCCCAGAATGAAGAACGAAAAACGAGGTCGACTTCATCCTCACAGACAAAATAGAGTATGTGGAAGACGTACAGGTTATCAGCAGCTTGAAATTCGACTCGGATCACAGGATGGTTCGTTCGAAGGTAGGCATCGAGAAAAGGAGTAGGAATAAATGCAAAACCCAGCACCAGAGAATCGGTAATTTAAATGTTACATCCTACAAAGAAGAATTACGGAGGAGACCCGCGGAGAGACCAGAACGAGTGAGCATGGAGATTCAAGAAGTGTATGATACTTTGGAAAATGCAATTAAGGAAACAGCCATGGCATCAGTTCCTCACGACAGAATGTCTACGAGGAGAAGTAAACTGAGTGAAAACACTATAAGACTCTTGGATGAAAGAGCGAAACTGTTGCAATCAAGAGACGAATCCCGCCTGAAGAGAATACAATATGCAGAGTTCAATAAATTAACTAAAAGAGAAATCAGAAATGATTTGAGGCGCTACAAGCGGAACCTTATAGAGGACGTTATCGACTCAACAAAATCAGCGAAAAGAGCTAGAAACGAACTGTGTGAAGGGAGAAATGGGACACCAAGTGTGCAAAATAAGAGAGGAGAAAAAGTGACAAAAAGAGATGATTTGGTGGAATGTGCAACTGATTTCTACAGATCCTTATATTCCACGCCAACAAAAGAGTTACAAGAACTTGCAGAAAGTCATCTGAATCATACGGATACCGAAACATACGAAGTGTTGCCCATTCTTCCGAGCGAAGTGAGAGCTGCGATCTCGGACTTGAAACTTGGAAAGAGGAATAGAGGAACTTATTTCACCAGTAACTGAAATATTTAATAACATTTTATCCAGGGAAGAAATCCCAGAGCAGTGGACAGCGAACACCATCATATTATTACATAAGAAAGGCAACAGAGATAGCCTAGACAACTACAGACCGGTGAGTCTTATGTCCAATCTATACAAGCTATTCTCAAACATAATACTTCGCCGAATTACGAGAACTCTGGATGAAAATCAATCTACAGAGCAAGCTGGATTCCGAGCAGGACACTCGACAGCAGATCACCTGCAAACCATGACGCAAATAATAGAGAAGGCCGAAGAGTATAATCTGAAGTTGTACATAGCATTCGTAGATTACGCGAAAGTCTTCGACTTGGTGGACCAACCAAGCGTCGTGAAAGCACTACACAACCAAGGGATCCCCACGAAGTACTTGCGGGTCCTTTCAAAACTGTATTTAAACAGCTGGGCAAAAGTCCGAATGGAAAAAGAAGGCGATAAATTCTATGTACAGCGAGGCGCAAGACAAGGCGATCCATTATCACCTAAACTGTTCACGAGTATTTTAGAGGACGTATTTCGGAAGTTAAAATGGGGGCACAAATACGGAATCACAATCAATGGAAATAGACTGACGAACTTAAGATTCGCCGATGATGTGATCCTGATTGCAAAATCGAGTTCGAGGTTGGAAGAAATGTTAAAAGATCTGCATGTGGAGAGCAAAAAAGTGGGCTTGAGCCTCAATCCCAGCAAGACAAAAGTTATGACAAATCATGAAGCAAAGAAACTCATGGTGAAAGGAAAAGAAGTAGAATATGTGTCAAACTTTGTCTATCTGGGCCAGTCACTATCTCTTAGGCAAAATATGGGTAAGGAAATCAACGGGCGGATATCGTCAGCCTGTCCTTCATATTGAACAGTAGAGAGCATTGCTTGAAGACAAAAAGGCGAGTGATGGACTCATGTGTACTTCCCGGTCTCCTCTATGGAGCACAAACGTGGTCAATAACTAAGAAGCAAGCTTCGAGGAAAATGGCGAGAAAACTTCTAAACATTGCATTAAGGAACAAAATTAGAAATGAGAAAATCAGGAAGAGGACAAGACTAGAGGATGTTATAACGAGGGCCAAGAAACTGAAATGGACATGGGCAGGCCATGTACTGAGAATGGATCACACCAGGTGGGCCTACTCAACTACAGTGTGGGAGCCCAGAGATGGAAGAAGAAACCCCGGCCGTCCGAAGACCAGATGGTCAGACGAGTTCCAGTCGACGATCGGGGAGCAGTGGATGAGAGCGGCAGGTCAACGGAATTCGTGGAGGACTATCGTCGAAACAGATTGTTTGAAACATCCCTAGACTCATCGTCAGCTTAGATAAATCTCCAGGATAATATGAACATAATACGATCATTTGTGAGGAAGGTGAATAAGAGTGTAAATAGTCAGGACTATTAGTTTTAAGTTACTATCAAGGTAAATGTTCATCAGCCTAGCTCATCTGATGAAATATCTCAGAGCTACCCTGCTAGCAGGAGGCCTTTGCCCTTCATGGGATTTACCAATGCCTAATAATAATAATAATAATAATAATAATAATAATATGCCATGGGATTTACCAATGCCTAATAATAATAATAATAATAATAATAATAATAATAATAATAATAATAATAATAATAATAATAACAATAATAATAATAATAATAATATGCCGTAGCCTGGTCACCACCTTCCGATGGCGGAGATAGGAGCTCGAAACATATAAAAAATGTATTGTATACATGTATTTGATCAAATGGAATTAATAAAAATCTATCTAGTTTTGATGAACAGTGTCACTTTGCAATTTAAATATAAACGCACATACAATTCCTCATCAATAAATGAATTGCACTTCACACTGTCATGAACTGGATTAGATTTCTACATACATTAAATTGCTAGCAAGACCATCCTCCTATCGCCGCCATGTTGGTAATAATTTTAAACAAGCCAGCGGTGACCAGCGGATAATAATTCGTGTTCCACTTTCACCACTGTCACTGAGTTTACGAATCAGCTGTTCGTTAACGCCACGGGGGGCCATTTTTAGAATTTTGGGAGATAGATACACACCCTAATATAACGTGTCATAATTTGTGGTGAACCTTGTTTACTAATATTCGGTAAAACGGATGTCCGAGTATGTACCTTTTGACTGCCAACCAATAATACGGTTTTCCGTATTCATAACAAGAAAACTATGTACTGTGTTTTATAAACTTGTGAGCTCTATATGTCGTTTTATGTGCAGAAAACAAATACAACGTAATAAATCTATGCCGGAAACAGTTGTGTGTATGCTATGAAATATTAAGCGTCTTGTGAGTTATTTAAATGCTGAAACGTGAGACATTTTCTAGTGGCTAACAATGGTCATACCAATATACGGTAGCCTATATCAATCGATGTGTCGGTGTTGTTAAGACTATTGTTAAGTAACGAATGTTATAATGAACTCGTTCACTAGCGAATAAGTTAACTGCATAGCAAATTACAAATCTCAAGGAAATAGTGTGTTCAGTGTTATGATGTATGCTTATCTGTAGAAAATAATGGACGTGAATATTACAGGTTCGCATTCATAATAGTAGCCTATTCCTAACTCTTCTCTACGTAGCAAATTATCAAGGAATAAACTTTTTCAAAGGGCTTACATCCACAGTATGTCACAATCAAGAGATTTGATCAGATGTTTGCCCATTGGTGAATAACAGCAAATTAATTATCAAGAATAAACCTTTTCAGAGTGTTTACATCCGCAGTATTCCACAGTCAAGAGATTTGATCAGATCAAAAAGACCAACTACAATCCTCAGACCTTAATGTAGAAAAAACATGGCGGCGACGGTTGCCATACCAATAGCTAAGATCATGTCATCGGGCTTGTCACAGTTCGTGTAAATTATTATTTTTACTCACCTAATATCATAAAAGATATCACAAGACGAGACTAGGTTCCGAAGAAATATGCATCAATAATTTAGACTTACCTGAATTAATTTATCTACTGTATATAGTGCTGGCCTCGAATTATAGTTTTCTTCGTCTTCACCCAAGGGGCAGCTACACTAGTCTCACTGTTTCTGAGGTTGAATAAGACGCTTTTTGGCGAGTTATCACGATTTGTATTTAAGTTCAGTAATTATAGATTAATATTATTAGCAAAAAATCAAACAGATTCTGAAGTAGGAGAGAAGAAAGTACCTGGTTACTGAAGTGTTGTCCCAGCACATGCAGAGTATTTGTGTACACAATCGGAATGAGAATAGTTGCCTGAAATCATCGAACCAACGCCATAGAGATACAATTCAATTAAGATCTCTCGTAGAATTGTCTAAAATCTCGGGTAAAACATCACACCGAATTAGTTGATTAAAATATGCAAAGAAGTCGTCGTGTGGATATCTGAACATAATTATGGAGATTACCACACACAAGGGATACGATAATATGTTACCATCTAACCTATTAAACATTCGCCCTTACCGTTTGGAATAGTTGTACACTGGAAATAGTTGATTTAGTAAAGTACTATATGTTGGAAAGCACCATCTCCCTCTTACGGAATTATCGCGGCACACCATCTCGCAATATAAGAACATAATTGGCAAGGTAATCACAACACTTTATTACACATAACTTGCAAGTTGTAAGAATCACAAAAGTATGAATAATGACGGAACACAATGAGCTCACTGTTTGGCACAGGGGGAACATCTTCCTTAACCAACAGAAAAAGTTCACTGTATTATTTGGCGTGTATACAAGGCAGTGTAGAACATCTGCCAGACTGTAAGGATTTACGGAGGCACATAATGCTGAGCGTTCAAGATAACGTCAATGGTTTGGTCTAGCCGTAGATGCTCATTGCGTTTTTCTTGTACGTACTAAAGTTCGGCACTGATGAAGTGCACTAAGCTATTATTATATTGCCACTAACTAGCGCATCATTGCGGTGTATATTCTTGAGTCACTTCTATTATGCTTTAGTCTTAGGTACTTCAACATCCGAAGTAAATGACACAATGCCATCGGTTGACTGGACAATCATCACACAAACGAACCAGTCCATATTAAGCGTATTATCACATATTTACATACGATTGCAGTACATTAACGCGAACTGGACTTTACAGACATACAGAAGACACTAAAAATTACAGATGAGTGACAGTTTATCGCAACTTTCTTCAAACGAAGCTAATCAAAGCTAAATAGTGTATCCCAGCAACGAATGTAAACAAACAATATGCCGGGGCTTCAGCATACGCCATTTTCACACTTTCGAGACCTGCATTAAGGTCTGAGTATTGTAGTTAGTCTTGATCAGATGCACTGCCGGCTGGATCACACACCTCCTGGTTGCTTTAAACTGCCTGCCCATTCGACACTCACAGGCGTACAAGATATATGCATTAATTCACCGCTAGGTGCAGCACCAACGCACTGGGATTGCCGCGGCTTTTTAAAGAAGAAGATACCTGAAACGAAGGATTGTTATGTTTGGAGGCTTAATATCGAGATTGACGGACGTGAAAACATTACACTAAGTTAGTTCTTTTGTTATTCAATCATCTAAAAGTATTCAGACACATACTTACGGGCAAATTTTCAGTATAAAGGAAAGCAAAAATACATGTGGTGGAGGCGATTGTTTTAAAGGGCGAAATGTCAACTCATTTTCCCGTAATTATGCAGATGATAATAAAAATACAACTACTTCTGAGTTAAATCTAACTTATATACTTGGCGAGATGAAAAGAAAAGAACAAGGACAATAAAAGACAGGGAAAAGAAATGCCTCCGGCCCCCGAAAAATGGGATGTTGATTTATTTAGGAGCTTTGCGACATCGTGGTCATGCAGCCCCATGTACTTGGGTGTGAGTTGAATTTGTCTGATAACCCGTCTTATTGTGATGGCTGTATTATACATTTTTACAGATTTGTTGGATAGATTGTTTATTTATTTACTTATTTATTTACATAATTATTTATTTAAATTATGTATTTAATTATTTATTTTCTTGTTTACTTATTTACTTATTTATTCACTTATATATTTATTTGCTCATTTAAGTTACTTACATATGTATTTATTTAATTATTTATTTACTTATTTATTTACTTATTCTTTTATTTACTTATTTATTTTCTTATTTATTTGCTTATTTACTTACATATTTATTTACTTATTTACTTACACATTTATTTAATTACTTATTTTATTATTTATTTGTTTACTTATTTATTTGCTTATTTATTCACTTTTTTATTTACTTATTTACTTACATATTTATTTAATTATTTATTTACTTATTTATTTACTTACATATTTATAACAAACGTTTGGTGCTTTTCAGTCGGTCAACACGAATGTACCCAAAAAGAGCTGGGTTATGCCCTAATCCTGAAATAAATTACATTAAATTTATTAATCTCATGTAATTTATTTCAGGATTAGGTCTTAACCCAGCTCTTCTTGGGTACATTCGTGTTGACCGACTGAAAAGCACCAACTTTTGTTTACTTAGGCAACACTGAAAAATGGCTTCAAACCCCACAATGTTACATATATATTTACTTATTTATTTACTTACTTATTTACTTACAAATTTATTGACTCACGCATTTACTCACTTAATCATACATTCATGTACGTATTTTTTATTTTTCTATTTATTTGCTACCTCCTCGTCACCTTCTCTGGAAATTGCACGTAACCACATCCCACGCAGTGAATTGTCCTATGGTATGTATGTATGTTTACCCCTTATTATTCCCGTTTTTCCAACGGGGTCGGGGATGAGATGCGATGGAAGTATTTGTGGCGATGGTTTTTACGGCCGGATGCCCTTCCTGATGCTGAAATTGTTTTTTGCTTTGCTCCACGTTGAGCGTACAAATGAAACGTTTTGACTGGTCCTTACTGTTGGGTGACAAATGTAACTGTTTACCTTTGCCTAAGCTATGTTGTTTTAATGGGCGCCAAGACCTCAACGCTATGTTGAAATCTAAATTTATATTTTACAACACCTAGCTCTGGTAAAACACCTTCAAGAATCTATTCACTCAGATCGTGGTATGATTTGATCATTAACCCAACAAACAATTGTATCAGGAGAAGGAATTGGTCTATATCTAATGCTACCTACTGAAAGCAAAGATTTCATGGTTAAAAGAAATGAATTTATTATATCAAACAAGTATGCAAAATTAATAATAATAATAATGAATTTAAATTTAAGTTGGAGCGTTGCGATTTGAATATTACCGCTAGAAAATTACGTGAAAACGGAGTCGGATGAATTACTGATTTTACTCTTATTCCCAAGCTATGAAGTTACTGAAATCCTGAATACAAAAAAAAGAGAAACGAGAGATTGCGTAGTTATGAGTCATTCGCGCTTACCACTGGAAATTGCCGAAGCATTTCCCTCGTACTGGATGTTGAAGTGAGCTTTCCACAGCCTCCTGGATGTCGTCATCTTCTTCGTTAGTTGATGATATATTTGTAGATATGAAGATTTATGGTCCGAACATCGGAACCAACACGTACAACCACAACGGTTAAGTTTCACAAAGATAGTCCTCTGCCTCTACGGAACATCGGAGCCACTCACTCGTGCAACCATACTGGTTAAATTTTCCAAAGTTATTCCTCGTTTCCACGGTGCGCAAACACTATATGCACCCGCCGCATCCCCACTCTGCAGCCGACTTCTTCACGCTCGCTCACCACTGATTGGCTGACCCCTCACGCGCTACTCCCCTCCTCTGGCTCATTACACTCGGCGGGAGGAAGATGTCGTTTGCCGGTCCAGTCCAATTCGCCTTTTCCTGACGCTGCAACCCAGGATTGCGTCACGCTTCACGACAAGATTAAGCCTGTATCCGAATTCCCAATGAGTCATCTCTCTCATAATAGCCTAACTGACAAAACTCCGTAAAATTCCGTAATCATATAATTTTCTATGATAATGTTGTTCGTAATAATTTGCTTGATAGTGTTTTCTATGATATAGAAAACCTATCAGTATGTTTATAATTTTATAAAAATGCTGCAAAGAACTACCTTAATAATAATAATAAGTTAATAATAATAATAAATTAACATGAAAAATTATCTTGGCTGAACAATTTGCCGCGTAAATAAATATAGAATGGCTTCCTACTGACTTATGCCAGTTGCATAAAAAAAACCTCGAAAAACACGTTACATATTCGCCTCGGATCATCGGATGATTTACCGTGACAACGGTCCATTATCCGATTATCCCAGACACGTTAATAAACCCCATCCAAAATACATATTACATAAATGAAATCACCCTAAATTACATATATATACACTCATAATTTTTCTTTACGCACTTTGCGTCAAAGTTTGTTGTCACTATAGATTGCACTTTGCAACCAGTCCAATGTTTTTCATATAGAACAATGTTCCACGGATAGTTCCGCCTCTCAAATTTCTCTATGTAGGAAAAATTGACATAAATAATGTGTGAGCACTGTGTATTTATGATGTCATATCACACGCATTGAAGGTGTTCTGATATATTTATCACCACAGAACTTCCTAATTTCACTGGATGTCCCTTCCTTATGGTGAAATTTAATCTCACTTATCACTGAGCACACGATCACACTATTGTGGCAGCGCATCGTGACCATAATACTTAATCTCTCTTTATAACAGACGAAATTAATATTGACTTCTGAAAAAAAAAAACAGTAAATGCGCATTACATATAACACCAAATATTTCTGTGCCGTAATCGCCTGTCTTCTTAAGTTCCCGTAGACCATATTCTACTTACTACTAGTTCTCAACACAGACCAGTTCTCCTCACACAAATAATACCAATGTACCAATTACCTTAAATTACACACTTATAAATCTTACATGGCGAGGCCGTAAACAGAAATCACGTGTGCTGATATGTATGAGTTTCATGAAGGACTGTCTCGCCTTCTGATGGCCCATCTTTTATCTCGTGGACGCCTTAAGCTAACAAGCCCTATACAAGCGCTCCCCCATCTCTTGGATATAAATGGGAATCCATCAGCGCTGCCAAAATGGCCTTGGTGCATCGAGACAATTTAGTGCTCAACAGCATCCTCCACTCCCTTCATCTTTCCCTGTGCCTTAAAAACTCTCAATTACTTACATACTACCTCCCTGTGTGACTTCTGATACGCCTGCCTGGAAGACCATATCCTCCCATGCACCAAATACCACACTTACTCATTTGATAGGCTGGCTCGCCAGCTAAACACACTTACTTTATGACACATACTTTCGTAGACTATGTATATTATACCTCCCATATAATCTGTTTCCATCACTATTCTCCAGCACATATGCTGTTTTGCCAATACGTTTGGAAACCATAAATGTTACTGCGTCACCTGCTTCCAACCTTGTCAGTGGCTCCCTTAAATGAACGTCATCACGTTGTTCCACTAACATATTTCTCAGTGTCTGTAACGATGCCCTGTTGCTACTGTCCACACCTGCTAACCCTACTTTCCTCTGGTGTCACACCTCTACTCGACACTCTATGACCTAAAAATGTCACTTCTGACTGACAGAATGACGACTTAGACAGCTTCAAAGTGAACCCTGCCTGATCTAACTTCTGAAAAACTATATCTAAATGGCGTAGATGCTCCTCAAAACTGCGTGAACTAATTATCATATCATCAATGTAAATGGTTACAAACTCTCCTGTGTCATCCCCTAATGCGATGTTTAAAGCCCTAATTAAAGCTGCTGAACTACTCTTTAACCCATAAGGTACCCTGCAAAACTGATAAAGGTTATATTTATGACTAAAAGCTGTAAATGATCTATCTTCGTACATAAGTGGTACTTGCCAAAAGCTGGAACTCAAATCTATACAAGTGAAATACTTCTTCCCCTCAAATGTTTGCATTAATTCCTCTATTGACATAGATTTCAGCTGATCTGAACTAATTCTACTGTTAACCAAACGAGCGTCTAAACAAATACGAACCGTGCCGTCGGCCTTGGGTACCGTGATCAAAGAATTAACATTTGGACTGTTAGAGTGCTCAATAATCCCATCTTCAAGCATCTGGTTAATTTGTGCCTCAACTGCACTCTGGTAAGCGAAAGGTACAGGATATATATGTCATGTGAATACTGACTTATCAATAACGTTCAATGAATGTGTATAGCAATTGGCCATACCAATGCGATCCTCAAAAACTCTCCTATTACACAATAACACATCATAGAGCCGAACACATTGTTCATCCTCTATATTTCCCTGAAATGCAGCATCACGTAACGAGTCCTCTAGACTACCGTTCGTAATCACACTGCCCACAAAACATGGAGAACCCCGCTCTACGGCTGGCGATATCTCATTTAAAGTACAAATCACACCTACAACACTATTTCTCTGAATATGGTCATTGAACGCTACTTCTACTTCAGAATCTCCCCATTTAAATTTCAAACTCCCTACATCATAACATAAGTTACCAGACACTCTACATAGCCACTCTGAACCCAAGATAACACTGAATACTAAATTTGGAATTACAAGACAAATCTGCTTCTCTACATGATTATTAATTTTAATGTCTACTAAAACTTGTTTAGAAATTACTTTAGACCTCTTCCCAACAGCTGTGATAACAAAAGTGCTTTTAATTGGCATCTCCTCAAAATTTACTCCAGTTCCTTTCATTTTATCATAAAATGCACTACTTATGCAACTCTTCATACAACCACTATCAATTAAAACATCTGTGTACGCCTCGGACACGTTAAATTTAACTATGGGGCTCTTACTGACCACCTCCTGAATAATACCTTCATCATCTAGTTCACGTAATAATTCATTTCTTACATTTAGGTCATAGGGTTCCTGTATAATTGTATGGACAGGGCATGCTACAGACTGAGATTCTGACCTTACTTCGCAGCCTGGTTCGCGTTTAAAGAACCGCTACAGCTGGCTGTAGTACTACTAACTACTGCACTGGTCTGGTTGTTTTGGGCTGTGTTGTCATTATTTGGCTGTATATTACTACCACTAGGCTGTCCTCTTCCTTGACCCCTATTCTGGTTGTAATTATTGTCATTATAATTTCTCCCTTGATTTCCCCTGAAATCATTATTTCTCCCTTGATTTCCCCTGAAATAATTGTTCCTCCCTTGATACTGATTACCATAGCCATTTCCTCTGTTCTGATTTTCCTGATTATTATTATTATTATTTCTATTTTGAGCGTTGGCCCCTTCGCCACCGTTCCCTTGAACTTCCTGATGCCTGGCTTCATTAGGCCTATTATTATTATTACCCTGGTTCCTATTGAAATTGTCCTCATAACGCCCTCTCCCTAGTGCATCAAATGTGCTTAACAAATTTTCTACTTGTGATATTGTCTTTACATTCTGGATACAAGCAGCCTCCTTGAACCTATAGGGAAAGTGCCTAAGTAGCAACCTCACCACATCACTTTCCTCCTTCAAGCCATCAAGATATTTACACACTAATACCTGCCCTAAAAAGTATTCGGTCATGGTGGAGCTTCCTTTAGGGTTATATTTACCACACACTACTCCCTCACGATGCTGCGACTGAATAACCTCATTCCAGAACTTTTCACAGAATTTCATTTTAAAATCATTAATATCAGTAAACTTGTCTCTGTAGACAGCAAACCAATTCCTCGTTTCCCCCACAAACACTTGTTCTAAAATTTCAACTACCTGGCACCACTCAATACTACCATTTTCCAACCTCTCCCCGAATTTATTTTCTATAGTTTTCATGAACTCCATTGGGCACCCCTGTCGATTGCTGAACTTACCCAGTTCTACCTCCCTGTGTGTGCTATTCACAAAAACTGGCCTATTCTGACTATTTTCTTGCCTGATCCTAGCTTTTAATTTTAATTCTAATTCTGCGATTTTCTCCTCAGCCTTCCTCTCAATACTGTTTACTGTTAATTTAATGTTTCCTTCTGATTCTTGTACTTTATCATATAGCTTTGCTTGTTTCTCCTCAATCTTGCTAATGCTCTCTCTATTATTCTCTCTTAAATCATTTACTTCTGCAACTATTTGCGAGTGGACTTTCTCAATTCTTCCCCCCAGCTGTTCTTTAACCTCTTTAGTTGCTACCTGAATTTTGTCAATTTCTCCCCCCAATTGCTTTTTGACCTGCTGTGTTTCCAGTTGCACTAGTTCTTTTAAATTTTCAGCCTGTGTACTGATTCTAATTTCTAACTCCTCCCGTACTTTTCCTAATTTTCTGTCTACATCTGCAATGATCTCTTTAGCCTTCTCTTCCATTACCCCTATAATTTCACCTCTAATCAGTTTGAATTTATCACTAATTTCCCTACTGTTTTGTTCTAATTTAGCATTTAAAGTTTCAGTACTCTCTCTATTTTCCCTACTATTTTGTTCTAATCTGGCATTATTTTGTTCCAGTTTAGCGTTGTTTTGTTCCAGTTTAGCATTTAAAGCGTCTGTACTTTCTTTATTTTCCCTACTGTTTTGTTCTAATATGGCGTTTAAGGCATCTGTACTTTCTTTATTTTCCCTACTGTTTTGTTCTAGTTTCGCATTATTTTGCTCGAGTTTAGCGTTGTTTTGTTCTAATTTTTTATTTAAGGCATCACTACTAACTTTGTTCTGAAACATGAACTCGAGAAGTAAAGTTTTTAATTCTGGTTGGCCGCCTACAGTCCCTGTTTCAGTATCGGGATTTACCTCCGCTACCCCGGTACTACCATCACTCGACATACTGCTCGTATCATCACTCTCCAGTTGATGACCACTACGTAACCTCATCTGTCTTTCTTTCTCATCCCCCATAATGATATACACTGATAAAGACAAATAACCCCCAAAATACAGGCACAGAAATATATACCCTTCTGCTTCCACAAATGTTATTAGGTTTTCAGCCCCAAGTTGGTAGCGACAAATGAAACGGTTTCGCTTTGCTCCACGTTGAGCGTACAAATGAAACGTTTTGACTGGTCCTTACTGTTGGGTGACAAATGTAACTGTTTACCTTTGCCTAAGCTATGTTTTTTTAATGGGCGCTAAGACCTCAACGCTATGTTGAAATCTAAATTTATATTTTACAACACCTAGCTCTGGTAAAACACCTTCAAGAATCTATTCACTCAAATCGTGGTATGATTTGATCATTAACCCAACAAACAATTGTATCAGGAGAAGGAATTGGTCTATATCTAATGCTACCTACTGAAAGCAAAGATTGCATGGTTAAAAGAAATGAATTTATTATATCAAACAAGTGTGCAAAATTAATAATAATAATAATGAATTTAAATTTAAGTTGGAGCGTTGCGATTTGAATATTACCGCTAGAAAATTACGTGAAAATGGAGTCGGATGAATTACTGATTTTACTCTTATTCCCAAGCTATGAAGTTACTGAAATCCTGAATACAAAAAAAGAGAAACGAGAGATTGCGTAGTTATGAGTCATTCGCGCTTACCACTGGAAATTGCCGAAGCATTTCCCTCGTACTGGATGTTGAAGTGAGCTTTCCACAGCCTCCTGGATGTCGTCATCTTCTTCGTTAGTTGATGATATATTTGTAGATATGAAGATTTATGGTCAGAACATCGGAACCAACACGTACAACCACAACGGTTAAGTTTCACAAAGATAGTCCTCTGCCTCTACGGAACATCGGAGCCACTCAATCGTGCAACCATACTGGTTAAATTTTCCAAAGATAGTCCTCGTTTCCACGGCGCGCAAACACTATATGCACCCGCCGCATCCCCACTCTGCAGCCGACTTCTTCACGCTCGCTCACCACTGATTGGCTGACCCCTCACGCGCTACTCCCCTCCTCTGGCTCATTACACTCGGCGGGAGGAAGATGTCGTTTGCCGATCCAGTCCAATTCGCCTTTTCCTGACGCTGCAACCCAGGATTGCGTCACGCTTCACGACAAGATTAAGCCTGTATCCGAATTCCCAATGAGTCATCTCTCTCATAATAGCCTAACTGACAAAACTCCGTAAAATTCCGTAATCATATAATTTTCTATGATAATGTTGTTCGTAATAATTTGCTTGATAGTGTTTTCTATGATATAGAAAACCTATCAGTATGTTTATAATTTTATAAAAATGCTCCAAAAAACTACCTTAATAATAATAATAATAATAATAATTATAATAAGTTAATAATAATAATAATAAATTAACATGAAAAATTCTCTTGGCTGAACAATTTGCCGCGTAAATAAATATAGAATGGCTTCCTACTGACTTATGCCAGTTGCATAAAAACCCCTCGAAAAACACGTTACAACGCTAACCTCATGAGAGGAGTTAATGAGAGATGAAATGAATGATGGCGAATGAAACTGGGCAAGGATGGGGAAGGAAGCGGCCGTGGCCTCTCAGAAGGTACCGTCCCAGCATTTGTCTGGTGTTGAAAATGGGAAACCACGGAAAACCATTTCAAGGAGGGCCGACGGTGGAGCTCGAACCCACGCGTCTACCGAGTCAGCAGAGAGCTTGGCCCCATGACCGAATGCTGCGCGTTAGCCTATCCTATGGTATCTCATGAAATGAGATTCCCCGATATTCTAACTTGCCCTGTTCTGATTTACAAAAGGACACGTAGCTTTACAGCATTATAAAATCGTTCAGAATAAATTCCAAACACAACTTCGCCATTAACATCAATATAAAACTTATGTCTGCCACAGTCACTTGGTGCTGCTTCCTAGCGCCTTTATTTAGAAACGTGGTTGTACGCTGAAACCAATGCTGTAATCATTGAATGGGCAGGCAGTTTAAAGCAGCCAGGAGGGGTGCTATCTAGCCGGCAGTGTCAGATGGCTCCCGTAGAGAAAGCAGAATCGAATACGGATAACATGGCCGCCAATAGTAAGTTGGCAACTTAGAGCATAAATACAATAGAGGGCGCATTGCCACACTGCGCCTATACTGTGACGTGAAACCAACATCTCGATCAGCTGACTGAAGGGTAATAGTTAATGGCGTATGCTAAGCAACGTCAAGGAATACAAAAGGAGCTTCATATTGGATAATGCTACCATAACTATCCGCAGTTCCCTTCAGTCAGCTGATCGAGATGTTGGTTTCAACAATGTGACGTCATCAGCCATCTATTGGATTTATGGCCTAAGGTTGACATCATCACATAACCCTTCATCAGGTAGAGAAGAATCATGCGGAACATGCAAAAAGGTCTTTGACAGGGATTGTGACGCAATTGAATGCGAGGGACCATGTAACTCCTGGTATCACAAAATCTGCTCGAAACTGCTTGCCACGGTGGGTGAGTGGTTATAGTGTCGGACTACCAACCCCAAGATTGCAGGTTCGCCCCTGGCCATGGTAAGTGATTTTTGAAGGCGACAAAAATCACGACACTCATGTCATACGTTGTTGGCATATTAAAGAACCCACTTGAATTCAGTAGGCCGTGTTCAATGGCAAAATTAATCTCGGGATTTTCCGCCAACACAAAGTTCCTCCATTCTCTACTTGAAAGCGCTGTAGTGTCAAGGAGTTTAGATATCTAACCTCCTTGACTTTCATAGCGATCAAAGGAACGACGAAATTCGACGTGCAAGCTACCCTCTGGGTGTCAATTAACAGAGCTTGCACCAGGCACCCGAGGCCATGCGATATTATTATTATTTATTGCTCGAAACGAACAAACGGAGAATTCGACATAATGAAGAGATCCAAATATAGACTCTTTTGGTTTTGCGACTCATGTAGTCCAAAAGTCCTAAAGCCAAAAGAGAGAAATGACCAGAAGGATTTGAACAAAAAAGTGTAAAACATTATCAATTTTATGGAAAACGACATGAATAACATGATCACTAAAACAGTTGAGAAGGTGCTCCTACTCAAGGCAAAGCCGACAGCGAACAAAGAAGACAATAAAAGGATAGATCATCCTGTGCCCAGACAGACACAAACTTTTGAAACAATACAACAAGGAAAATCACAAGAATTAAATATCCAAGAAATACCTACATCTCGCCAAGAGCAAAAACCCGAGCCAGAAAGGGGACTCGGGACCTATGCAGGTGCAGCCAGAAGCCCACGAAAGAGAACCCCAGAAAATAATCGGAATTCAGGACCCAGTTGAAGGAGAACTTCAAGCAGGTCCTCGATATGCATGGCTGCACATTGGGAAACTACACCGTGATGCCACATAAGAAAAAATCAAAAGGCATTTACAGAATCTAGGCGTTAATGAGGTGATAGAGTGCGTGTAGCTATCAACATTTGGTTACTTAAAGGCCTTCCGCGTAGCCATACCAATGGAAGATCTAGAAAAAACAACCGACGAAAATTTCTGGCCAAGAGGAGTTACAGGCAGACGTTTCTGTTTTCGTCGGAACACAGGAACAAGATTTGACTAGGAAGATCCCAAACCCAACGAACCAAAAGAACAAAAATTCACTAAAACTACTTCTATGGAACGTTGAGGGACTAAAGAACATAAGAACAGCAACCCCACCAACTTTGGGAAAAATTTTGACTGAAACTTTCCTCTTAGAACCAATCAATGGTCCTCTCTTCTGCAGTACACATGCACTAGCAAAATCAAAAGAACGTGGTAGACCAGAAGGAGGTGTAACCGTCATGTATAACAACACCATAGGAAAACTCAAATTAAAACACACAGAAGAAAACAGTCATACCATAATGAAAACGGTTAGACTCTCTAACATAAGACTCTACACAAGCCCAGCTCAATCAGTTGAAGATACAGTTGAACAAATAATTAATGCAATTTCAATAACAAGGGAAGAAGAAATTGTGATCTTGGGAGGAGACCTAAAATGCAGACTGGACAACTTGACTTACTTGACGTAGTTCATATTGTCCCTCTGGAACATATGGCATCAATGAAGCATCCCCATCTGGTCCTGTTTGCTGACAACCTCTTCACCTCACTCCAGGTCTTTCCCTCCTCTATAGCCTCAAAGTGGACAGAACTGCACCACGTTTGCTTGGGTCTCTCCCTCCTCCTTGTACCCTGTGGATTCCAATCTAGTGCCTCTCTCTCAATGGCTTCATTTCCCTTCCTCAGGGTATGTCCGATCCATTTCCATTTCCGTCGCTTAATTTGTATGGCCATCTCCGTGTCACCCGTCCTTCTCCAAAGTTCTTGGTTGGAGATTACTTCCGGCCAGTAGATGTTTAAGATCTTTCTTAAGCAGCGGTTGACAAAGGTCTGCAGCCTGGAGGTGATTTCCTTAGTTACCTTCCAAGTCCCAGACCCATGTAACAGAACGGACCTGACATTACTCCGGAAGATGCGAAGTTTGGTCTTCATGGATATTTTGCTGTTCTTCCACACCGGATAGAGCCTCACAAAGGCGCCGTTTGGTATTTGGATACGTTGGGAGACTTCCTTTGCCGCTCCTCCATCTTTGGTCACCACACTGCCCAAGTAAGTAAAGCTATCGACATCCTCTATAGGTTCATCCTCGAAGGCAAATGGGTCAATTTTGTTGGTGTTAGTTCCTAGGGCCTTGGTCTTTTTTGAGTTTATCGTAAGCCCCACCTTTTTCCCTTCTACAACCAGGTCTTCAAGCTTTGCTTGCATTTCACCGTGTGCCTCAGACAGGAGACACAAATCGTCAGCAAAATCCAGATCTTCCAGTCTACTGGTGAATCCCCATTGGATACCACGTTTCGCATTTCTAGTCACATTTCGCATTACCTCATCAATCACAATCAAGTACATGTTTGGCGACAGGATACAACCTTGGCGTACTCCTGAACATACAGATATAGGCTCGGATACACGGCCCTCATGAATGACTCTGCATGTGTACTCCCGGTATGTTTCTTGAATGAGACTAATAATCTGTGATGGCACTCCATAGCGCTTCACTTCCTTCCACATGGCTTCTCTATTGATCGAATCGAAGGCTTTCTCAAAGTCAACAAACACTGCATAGAGGCGAGATGACCATTCCGCACACTGCTCCAGACTTATCCTCAAGGTGTTTATTTGGTCGACACACGAACGATTTTGACGAAAACCTGCCTGTTTTCGTCGGAGCCTTCGGTCAACATATTCTTTGATTCTGTTTAGCAAAACCCTCGTAAAGACTTTCCTAGGTATACAGAGAAGACGTGTAATGCCTCTCCAGTTTTTACAGTTTGACGTATCTCCTTTCTTTGGCAACTTCACCAGCAACCCACACCTCCAGTCCGCCGGCATTTCTCCATTTGTCCAAACCGTCTCAAATAGCGGCTGCAACATATTTGCTGTGGTGTCCATATCAACCTTCATGACTTCTGCTGGAATATTGTCAAATCCTGCTGCCTTACCAATATGCAACTCTCTCAATGATCATTTGATTTCCTCCACTGTGGGTATGCAGGTTTTAATCCTTGGATCATGCTGGATCTCTTCTTCATCTCCTCCTTCTCCCTCTTCTATAGGTAGTTGATCTTCCAGGGAGCAGTTTAAAACTGCACAAAAATGTTCCTGCCATCGCTTCAGTTGATCGTCAAGGTTTATTAAAAGGGTACCATCTTTGTTCCTGACTGGCCGGTTTCTCTGCATCTGCTTTCTTGCCAGTACTCGGGTGATTGTATATAGTTCTTTAAGATTTCCCTTCTTGGCTGCCTCTTCTGCCTATTTAGATAGGTCATCTATCCAGTTTCTCTGATCTCTTCTTGCACTTCTTTTAACTTCCTTGTACTTTGCAGCATATTTTGCTTGTAATTCTGCCTTTTATGCTCGTGTCCTACATGTGTTCATTTCCTCCTTTATCTGTTTCCTTTCTCTGAGGATATCCCATGTCTGTCCAGTCATCCACTCTTTTTTCCGCTTATCTTTGAAACCCAGGATGTTTTCACTTTCTTTGGTAAAGACAGATCTAATCTTCAACCAATTTTCCTCCACAGTTTCATCCTCCGCTTGAGCAAGTGCTTGGAATCGATTCTTTAACTCTATCCTAAAGGCCTCCTTCACCTTTATGTCATCCAGCTTTCCCACATCATACCGGTTCCTTTTCTGGTCCATCCTCCTTTTCTGTGCCTGAATCTTCATTCTGAAGGTAGCTACAACAAGGTGCTGATCACTACCTATGTCCGCACCTCTCTTATTTCTCACATCCAACAATGAACGTCGCCATCTCCTTTCAATCGCTACATGATCTATCTGGTTTTCTGTCTTATGATCTGGTGATACCCATGTCACTTTATGGCAGTCTTTATGCGGAAATTCAGTACCACCAATAATCAAATCAGGATTGGCACAGAAGTCCACAAAGAGTTGTCCATTTTCATTTCGATCTCCTAAACCATGCCTTCCCATAATATGCTCAAGTCCTTCATTTTCCTGGCCCACTTTTGCATTCAAGTCTCCTCCAACTATAATGATATCCTTCCTCTTCTGTTTCTTAATTCAACTGTACCCGAAAATCCGGAAAGGATCCTGTTGGAATATCCATTGCCCCAGCTGGATTGCCTATTTCTAACAGCACTGGCAAATTACTACATTAGAAATCGCTCCCAACATGGCCCTTAGGGATTTACATACAGCAGTTACAAGAATATTGTGGATCAACAACCAACTACACGGGGCACACCTACCTTTACATACCTTCTCGGGGACTGGAAATTCAGCTTCGCCTACAATACATCCACAATACTTTGCTCTTTATATTTAAAATGAATCACACGCCAACAACAACAAATAACGAACTGAATAAAATTTATTAACAATGGTGTAAACTAACCTAGTATAAACAGAATAACAATAAACTAATTTAACAAAAGAAAAATGAAACACCCAATCATACACACTTCCTTTCTACTCTACATATTATTACAATGCTGTGTAAAAAATTATGAGCATAAGATTCTTGGCTTGTTTTGGCCTACACAGCGTAAAAAGAAAACGTTTAATGAAGGCTCTTACATTCGTGGCTTTCCTAACACATGGTTTCATTCACAAGCCCGCGTTTGTAGAACGCACGTGCGCTAGCTTGTTTCATCAATGAAACACCAGCACCACGCTGCACTCGCAACTAGTTTTACAATTTATACAAGGCGGTGAGTCTACACCTGTTCATATTATAACATCGCTCTCCTACTCTAACGGTGAATCATTCTAGCCAGCCCACATCGAAACTGCTTTGTGAGTGCGTTTATAAAACACGTAAAATTAACATTCAGATCTTACAAAAATGCACATAACTTCTATGTTTCTTAAACAATCACACTGAAAAATTTTATACACTCTTTCATTCGCACCCCGTAATTGTTCATGACCAATTCGGTTCGACAATTACTCTTAACAGTGAACAATCATTCATACCAAAAACATCCGCTCATAAAACACACGCTATTCCAAAACAATTGATTAATAAATCCTCCTAAATTATTTAACTAATTAAATCATTTCAAAAAATATTTACATGTAATATGTTTATAATAATATACATTAATTTAGTGTTGCAAACACCTTACTTTCGAGATTCTGGCTTCTCGGTTACAATACAATTCTCAACTAATTTTATACACTGGTTTTCCACATAACCATTCTCTAACGTTCCGTAGTTTTGATATTCTGCTTACACATCGTCTTATATAGGTTTCAATACATTGTAGGTATAATACAGTCGACTAATTAAAGTTAACTGTACGTAATTACATAACTTCGGGCTTAATAAAATGTAATAATTGTATTATGGACATGAGTAGACAATCGTTTTCTAGTTGTATTACCGCTAAAACCTTCCTGTCAACACAGCTAAATCGTTACCTCACATGAACTGGACTACTTGTATACAAAAACTCTTATCATGATCCATGCCTTCTTATCAAAGAACAATAATACTTTGACTTCCCTTAAAATGCGTAACTCTCCCCGCACGAGCCTTCTATAGCTTTACAAATCCTCATATAACAGTATATATGGCATAAACAATTATCATCCACTATGTTAAACAATAACCAAAAGCGGATTAAATAATGGCATGACCCTCAGTATCATTCCACATGACTACTGGACTACAATTATACATGCTTAAGTTCTTCAAACGAAACTTCCAATTGTAATAAACGATATTAGACAGTCGTGATTAACCTCCTAAAGTTTACTCCACAACAAGATGATAGCAAACACTCGTCTCGAGTAGGTTGGCCTTCCAATGCTGAATGACTCTTCATCGATGAGTCCGGAGGTGACTAAAAGCCCAATCCGGGAGAGACACAGTTTCCCGCAGTGATGACAGGTAGTATCAGGTCCAGGTGAGACATCCGCATTCATTCCCTGTCTTCTAATGTACACTCTGTTCTTTCTGCGTTGCCTCCGATCTTCTATGATACGTCGGCGGTTTTCTTCAAAAAGTATTGCACCACGATGAACAATTGATCTCCAGGATGAGCGATCAAGAGCTAAGGTCTCCCAGTTGTTGATATCAATATGGCACATTTGCATATTAGCATTTAGTACGTCTTTGAATCGCTTCCTCGGACCTCCCACACAGCGCTTGTCCTCAGTTAGTTCAGAGCAAAACACTTGCTTGGGAAAGCGATTATTGGGCATGCGGATTACGTGTCCTGTCCATCGCAGCTGACGTTTTAAAAGCATGGCTTCAACACTGGTAGTCTGTGCTTCTTCGAGAATGCTAGTGTTTGTGCGTTTGTCTTGCCATGTGACACGAAGAATTCTCCTCAAACAACGCTGGTGATATTGCTCCAGCTTTTTAAAATGACGTCTGCAGCATGTCCAGGATTCAGATCCGTAAAGTAAGGTGGGAACTACAACCGAGTTGTACACAATGATCTTCGTTGCAGCATTGATATCATGGTTGTCAAAAACTCTAGAACTCAATCTTGCAAAGGATGCCCCAGCACGGTTAATCCTGTGTTGGATTTCGGAATCTATATTTGCACTTGATGACAGGGTGCTGCCAAGATAAGAAAAGGTGTTAACTTCTTGAAGCTTCGCTCCGTCGATGGTGACATTGATGTTTCTTTGTCCTTGTCCAGGGGCTGTTTGGTAGAGGACTTGGGTTTTACTGGTGTTGAGTTTCAGCCCAATCTTTTTGTATGCTAAGTTCGTCCTCTGATTGAGCTACTACTGCATTATCATCAGCGTACTGTAACTCAACCAATGCAGCAGGAGATGTTCGAGTTCTTGCCTTTAGACGGCTCAAATTAAAGATCTTCCCATCCATCCTGTAAGTTATCTGTATGACTGTAGGAAGATCGTCTTTGACTAACTGCATGACAGTGGCAACGTACAGAGAAAACAATGTAGGGGCAATCACACAGCCTTGTTTAACGCCGGTATTTATATGAAATGGTTCTCCAATAGAGTCGTTACCAATGACATTTGCCTTCATATCAGTGTGGAGTAGTCTTATGATGGTAATAAATTTCAGTGGAAAACCATACAATGCTAAAATCTTCCACAAGGCTTCACGGTTTACCGAGTCAAATGCCTTACTGAGGTCTATAAAGGCAATATAAAGAGGTCTATTTTGCTCTCTACATTTCTCCTGAAGCTGACGAACAGTGAATATCATATCTGCAGTTCCTCTAGAAGGCCTGAAACCACATTGGCTCTCTGGGAGTATTTTCTCCACCAGGGATAGAATACGATTCGCCAAAATACGAGCAATAAGCTTTCCAAGGCATGATAACAAAGATATACCACGATAGTTGTTGCAGTCTGCACAATCACCTTTCTTAAATATGGGAACTATCAGACTATCTCTGAAATCAGCAGGCATTTTTTCAGTTCTCCAAATTTTAATGATAAGATCATGTATGTGGCTTATGAGTTCCTCACCTCCTTCTTTGAGAGCTTCCGCTGGTATTCCATCACATCCAGTGGCTTTGTGTCGCTTTGCTTGATTAATAGCACACTGAACCTCATCTAGTGTTGGCAGGGTATCGAGTTCTTCCTTGACGGGTGCTTGTTTTAAAATATCATACACCTGCTCATCAATAACTGAGTCCTGGTTCAAGAGGTCTTCAAAATGCTCCTTCCACCTATTCATGATGGAGTATTGATCTTTTAGAAGTGTACTTTTGTCACTGGACCAAAGTGGATTTCTACCAAATGTGGAGGGGCCATAAATCGCTTTTGTGGCTTGGAAGAACTGTCGCGAATCTTTGTCTGCTAGATATTGCAGCTCTTTAGCTTTGGATGTCCACCATGCATTTTTGAGCGCACGAGTTCCTCTTTGGACATTTGCCTTCGCAAGACAAAATGCTTCTTTCTTAGCACGGGAGTTCATATCTCTTCTCCAAGTTTGCAAGGCTTTTCTCTTTTCTGAGATTAATGCTTCAATTTCTTCATCATTTTCATCAAACCAGTCTTGATGTTTCCTGGTCTTATATCCCAGCGTTTCCTTGCAAGCATTCTGAATAGCGGTCTTCAGACTCTCCCAGTGCAGTGTTACATCTGGATGGTATTCCTGTGGCAGTGTCTGACTAAGCAACTCTTTATATTGGGAGATATTCTCTGACTTACCAAACTTCTCGGTATCAAAAATATGCCTACAGCTCTTCTGTTGCTTCTTCCTCTGTGTGGATAATGGTATACGCACAACTGATCTGATAAGCCGGTGATCTGTCCAACAGTCATCGGCTCCTGTCATTGCTTTGGTGATAAGAACATCTCGTAAATCTTTCTTGCGTACAATCACATAGTCACTAAGATGCCAGTGCTTCGATCTAGGGTGCTGCCATGATGTTTTAAAGCGATTCTTTTGGCGAAAGATAGTATTGGTGATTACCAATTCATGTTCAGTGCATTTGGAGAGCAGTCTGATACCATTGGAGTTTTCGCTCCCTACTCCCTCCTTACCAATGACACCATTCCAAACATTGTAGTCCCTGCCCACTCTAGCGTTAAAATCTCCGAGTAAGATGATCCTATCCTCACGGTTGATGTTCGATAGGACGGTATCCAGATCTGAATAGAACCTTTCCTTAATGTCATCATCAGCATCTAGTGTGGGGGCGTATACGCTGATCACCGTGGCATGCTGGTTGTTATATAACCGAAGTCTTAGTGTCATGAGGCGTTCATTATACCCAGTTGGAAGCTCTGACAGATCCTTGAGAAGCTTGCTCTTAATGGCAAAGCCAACTCCATGTATTCTGTGTTCGTCCTCACGTTTACCCTTCCAAAAGAAGCTGTACCCTGCACCTTGCTCATTCAACTAACCTTCCTCAGCAAGACGGGTCTCCTGAAGTGCTGCTATGTCAATGTCATATTTCCGTAGCTCTCTACCCACAATAGCTGTTCTCCTTTCAGGTCTCTCATTTGCGGGGTCATTAGTGAGTGTTCTTACATTCCAGGTTGCAAAATAAAATTTGTTACTTATACATTTTCGACCGCATGGAGGTGACACCTTTGGACGCGGCTATCCAATCGGTAGTATAAGTGGCTGACTATGTTTAGGGCACATTTTCTAGCCCCTTCCCCATGTGGGGTGAGCAGAGAGGACCCTAAATAGGACTGCTCCGTCGTAGTTGCAGCGGCCGAATTGCTCTACAGCCACAACCCTAAGCAAGACGACAACAAGATAATTAACTGTTAACTCGTCTGTCGCAAATACATGTAATAAAAATAATACTCCTGTCTCACCTCACTTGTCAAGCTTTAAATTGTTTATCGTTGTAATATCAGGTCCACAAATGATGTGATGTTACACAAATAATGTAAAATAACACACATGTTATTTAGGGTGTCAAATAGAATTCAATCTTGACCGGGATAAACTAGCTTTGAATTCCTAGCCAAAGATTTGAATAATCTTCTATCAAAAGGTATTTCCTCTAACATATTAAATGAACAAAGTTTTACAAATAATAAAAAAGTTTGTCAACGTCGTAATGTTTTTGCACTCTACACAAAGAATGTTTATAGGAATTAAGACTTCGGTCTTATAAAACGACTAGTATTTCTTAGATCGTCGACAGTTTATGTACAATAATGATATAACAATATCATTCGATGTTTCTTCTGTTCTTGAAGTTAGATGTTGTTACATTAAAGTGCTCAAATTAAATTTAATAAGAATTTAATTTGTAGCTATGACACAATGTCAGAATACTTGGTTTAAATCAAATGAGGCAATATGATTCCTCAAACAAAATTTTTAATGTCAGTTCCACAACTGATCCGTAGAATAAAATTGAAAAATAGATGAAAGGCAATCATCTCCTAAATAATCTTGAAGCATAAACATCTTAACACACATCTGAAGTGTAAAATACATGAAAGCACTGAAATACATGAAATGTGAAAATATGGAAATATGAAAATATGGCTCAGGATGCCACTAATCAAGCTCTATACTATAAATGAGATACACTGCTACCTTATTTGGACGAAAACTTGAAGATCTATGTAAGTATTCCCACAATACTTTAGATGTTTCCTCAGTTCAAGGTACTGAGATGGATCTGCATTCGAACCTCGGATCTGCGACCTCAGAGATAGGAAACGTCCCTCTCTGAAATTCACCAACATTCGCTTGGGCTCGAACGACTTCCTTCTGGCAAATTCTTCTGTGTTGCTGGGCTACCCCTAGCATCCTGACAAATCTCTTCTGTAGAATCTTCATTCTCCGTCGCAAATGTGTATTAGCCTCATCATTAGAAAATAATTTATAGAAATATTCATATGGATGGTGAATGAAATATTTCTATTGCTAATTGATGTTACATTAGTGTTCGTAGACTGACGAAAATGTACAAGATGGACCGTACACTACGTCTGTATTCAAGAATACGTCGTCTAACGAAGTTCCATCGATGTATCTTAACTTCTGTTATCGAATAGGTCTCTGGCGCATGACTATTTAGTTCATCATATCAACAATATTAATTACGTTGAATGAAAACACTTGAAGTCTAATAATAGTCATTCTGTTAATGTTTATATACTGTGCCAATGTTACAAGTCCTTCGCTACTGTTCACTTGAACTGCGTTCGCCAACTTCACGTTGCAATTTAAAATGATATTCAGCTTTATTTCCAACACATTTGAAAATCTGACTTAACAGGCTTATATTGTCGAAACGGTAAGTTTTAGAACGCTCAGTTTTCGCAGAATGTAGTATTCAACCTGTTCTTTATATGTATTCGCTTATTTAAATTCAGATCTCAATTATATAAGAGATATAATTAATTCAATGTTCCTCACAACTTCACGTAAAATGGAAGTGCGGTGATCTCTAACGCTCCACCTAGCTATCCTCGCATCTTCACAAGTCGACAATCGTCGCACTCGGACTAAGCTTTGGGATCCCCGTTAACCCAGTAAAAACACTTCCTCACTCTTCAAAGACTGCTGGAATAAGAACCTCGATCCTTGGATCTCCCCCTCCAAGTCAAAATTTTGGCGGCCATATCAAACTCCCACCATAATTTTAGCGCGTAGATTACTAATGCTTATTACTGCGTAGATTAACCGATCTGCGGTTTTTAAAGTATCTGACATAATTTCTTTTAATATTCTCTTCATTACCAAATAAGAAAATCTTCTTCTAAGGGCCTAAATGCATAATTTCATCAAATTGTGTAATTGAAGTAGATCCCGTCTTCAATAAGACCTCTTCTCATTGGCTCTGGGCTGGGATCCAATAGCATAATTTATAACAATATTTATAATATTAATGTCCAAACTCGCTGTTGCTATAGCCAATTATAGCCTTCTAGAAGCGTCTATTGTGCAATACATCACGTGATCGGGCTCTCCCACAGCCCCGAGCTTGTAACACTACCCTCCTGTGTCACACTTCCAGAAATTATATTTGCTGGTTAAATTTTATCATGGGGACGGAAAATACTCTCATTTTGTCCCAAAATAATTCAATTTACGGGGGCAGTACTATTTAGATGTCCATAAAACGCCTGCTTATCTTCTTCCTTGCGCTGCCTCCGTGAATGCATAGCAAACAATCATCACAATGCTCCTAATATTGGACTTAAAACGTGCCACAATTATCCTTCCCGACACTGGATACCACTCTATAAGGCTCCTTTTGGCTTCCTTATCCTTCATTATACCTACACCTTTGGGCCTTCCAGAGTATATAAATGTAACTCCATCATGAGTGACCATCTCCCCAAAATCTCTCCATCTTACTTCATTCAGACCCAGGATGTTCAGACCGTAATTCTTCATACACGCCACTGCTTGCCGTAGTCTTCCGCTTTCCCGCAGAGTTCTCACATTCCATAATCCAATTTTCGTCAACCTTTTCAAGCCAAAAGTCGCCGTCTTAGGATCAGTCCGGTTTCTCTTCATTGATGTTTCTTTAATAAGTTGTTTTAAGGTGTGCGAGTTATTAGCCCACAGCACCCGATCTTGGTGGTGGGGCTGCCACCTGCGCCTCCAAGCTTGCGGTTTTCTGTTGGGGGTTACTCCCTTAGCCTTTGAAGATCCCTCTTCACCACAAGGCAGTGGTTTTCCTCCTTGTTTACCCCAAGAGGGAGAGTTGCCTTCTCCGCCAACTTCGCCGTACCAAAGGTCTCCTTCTCCACCTCCGTTGTCGTTAAGTACTTCACCAGAGTCCGTTAGCCATTACTTTTCAGGGTTCCTGTAAGGCCTTCACAGTTACCGTAGCGGTCCTGGAGGCACAAGGTCCCCACTGTACTTCACCCTTACAGGCTATCCCCTACTTCATAATGTTGCCCATCCCCCACGACGTGGACGAGGGGTTGGACTTCTAGGGGACAGACTGGACAAGCCTGACAAAAAAAACAGCTCGAGTTTTAGAGATTTTACAGGAAGAAGGGTTCATCCTAGTCAATAAAAAGGAATAAAAGACTTACCTTGCACCTAACGGATCCAGTACAATAGACCTGATCTTCTACAGAGGAAAACCCATTAAAATAAAATCACAAGTAATGTTGGATCGATCAACAGTCGCCCCACTGAAAAAACACCTTCCAGTCCACACCATATTTGCCTTATCAGGAGACTCCGTATCGACGAAAACCTGTCACTCTCACTTGATCTCAAGGAAGCTGAACAATGACACATTAAAAAAGGGAGAAGAACTTCTAGGAAATATTCCTAGTCTAATAGAAGAAGGTCTGCTCCAACCTGCACTGGACTCCATGCTGTTGTATATCATAATGCACAATAATTACCAAAGAAAACACGAACTGCTCAGCCATGGTTTGACGAAGAATGCTATCGTACGAGAAAAGAAGCCCTTCATCTCCTTCATAAGGCGAAACATACAAATACACCTGACGATCTGAAAGCATATGCACAAAAGAGGAAAGAATACAAGAAGCTAAATATGCTCAAAAAAATCACAGACAGTCTGAAAGACTAGACGTTGTATCATTTCAAATGACGCATGCTACAAATGCTACACATGTTAGACAGGCTCAGGAGGGCTTCTCGCTTTGCTCGAAGCCCCAGGACTCTTTCAACAGACTGCATTACCCATTAACTTAGGCTTCCCGCGCGGGCACCTCTTTACGGGTCACGGGAAGAAATGTGTTTCTTGTACTTGTATTAGAGATGTGTTTGGTTGAATAAAGCGTAAATAGTGTACTTTTAGATAGCGGTTTTGTGGCCCATCATCCCAGGCAAGCCGGCGGAAACCTTTGCCTCCCTGTCAGAAGGATCATTTGGCCGTAAATTTGAATTAGTGTAAGGATGTAGTATGAGTGTCCAGATTTAGACAATAGCCTACTCCATGTAGGGGTCATGACTATGCCTTATATGTTTGTTTAATGAATAGTGTATCTGAAATAAGGGAAGAATACTGATTTACAGATTTGTGGAGTGAGTTTCTGATTTTTAAATAGAGTTTATGAAATTTATGGTAAAGGTGAAGGAGAGGTGAACATGATTAGACAATAGCCTACTCCATGAAGGAGTCATGACTATGCCTTCTGTGTCTCTTTAAAGTATAGAGTAACTGAAATGAGGGACGTTTACTAAATTTGGTGTTTGTAGAATGGAATTTTCGATTTTTATTTGGGTTTTCGTGAAGCTTGTTGCGGAGTTGTTATTTCTCTGAAAAGGAGTGTTTTTTCCCCAGGCAGGCCAGTGTTCGATCTGGCTAGACTAGTGTAACGGTAGAGAGTTGGGAGATGAGTTGTAGAACCTGGGAGCGAGCAGTGGCGGGGTGAACATTAGGGGGGGGGGGCTATTTTGAGTGAGAGTAGGGATGGAATATTGGGACTGGTTCGATGCTTTGCTCTGACATCCTGCACACCTCTTGGTGAGGCACCCTGTATTCTTATTCTTATATGGCATCTTGTATATCTCTTTAGAAGTCCCTGTATTCTTGTGTTCGCTTCGCCTGTATTTTGCTCTGACATCCTGCACACCTCTTTAGGAGGCACCCTGTATTCTTATATGGCATCTTGTGTATCTCTTTAGAAGTCACCCTGTATTCTTGTGTTCGCTTCGCTCAAAGCTCCAGGTCGCTCGACGCCAGGCCTCTTTCAACAGACTCCAATAACCATTAGCTTCTGGAAGCCCCAGGACTCTGCATAAAAGTTAGGAAATGTCTGAAAATGCATACCTTGATTCATAATACTTTACCTTGTTTCATAAGAAGACTATTTCAGGAAAGGCTGGAGCTGACTGCTTTGAGCGGAGCGCAGAAAGGCAGGGACTCTGCATAAGCTAGGAAATACTTACATTGTTTGAAATGTTACATTCAAATTTTCAGTTGTATCATTTAGTATGATAAAAGCAGGAGAAATTAATTTAAAAAAAATTAATAAAAATAAAAGATCTCAATATGAAGTTAATGTAAGAAATGTTTAATTTAACAAAATTTACAAGTTTTTTTTAATACTTCGTACATCTTTACTGTAACCAGGTTTCGTATCATCATATTCATCGATATCAGTAACAGTACAAGTACTAGAAGGTTTTAAACAATTTGACAAGATCGGACGATGATAAGAAAAGTAAGAAACGTAATTGAAACACGGCATGTCTAGTGAAAACTAGATCGATAGTAGTTTGGTTTCGAGTCGTAGGTTCGTCTGGATTACTTTGAAGGTCTAAATGAAACATCTCTGTCATAAACGTCAGAAACTTCTTATTTTCAGGTTTAGAAATGTCAATGTTAAAATCACCAGCGAAAATAATTGGTAACGTAGAATAATGCGACAAATCTCTATCGGCAAGTTTATTAAATTTATCTAATAATGTAGCCATATCAGGAGTGTACATGACAAGATTTGTAAAGATAAATTCTTGCGCGTCCTGCAAAGACGCATTAGGCGAAATGTAGGTAGATACTACAAGTAATTTCTGATCGTGTACGGTAGTTTCAACTGCACAAATATCTACTTTTTACGCGCCTTATATTCCTTATGTCGTTGAGCAGCAGTATTATCAGTTAATTTAATGTTTTCTAACGTTTTACGTTCCTTATATTCCTTATCTCGTTGAGCAGCAGTATTATCAGTTAATTTAATGTTTTCTAACTTTTTACGTTCCTTATATTCCTTATCTCGTTGAGCAGCAGTATTATCAGTTAATTTAATGTTTTCTAACTTTTTACGTTCCTTATATTCCTTATGTCGTTGAGCAGCAGTATTATCAGTTAATTTAATGTTTTCTAACTTTTTACGTTCCTTATATTCCTTATGTCGTTGAGCAGCAGTATTATCAGTTAATTTAATGTTTTCTAACTTTTTACGTGCCTTATATTCCTTATTTCGTTGAGCAGCAGTTGAACGCTTCATGATCGACAAGTTGCAAGTCATGCATTATCACTGAGCGCGGGGAACAACGGGTAGTGGGAGGTGCAAGAATCACGTGAACGCTTCATGCGCTAGTCTGAAATGACATGTTATGAGCCAGGTCTGCCTGACGTCACTTCCCGCGCGGCTGCATGACGTCACGTCCGTCACCGTGTCCGTGTCCGTAATGCATAACGATGGACCCCAACCATAACGACGAAGATCATTTGAAATGATAAAAAGCAAACTACACGGAAGCAGATGCTCAAAGACAAGCGGAAGAAGCCCTAAGTGACCCCTTTATTGCAATCAAGAAGCGATCCAGAGCAGGAGTGACAGGAATCCCAATGGATGTTTGGGAGCAACACTTCACCCAGGTTTACAACAAGAACAATTTAGAACACGCTTACGAAAAAGAAGAGACATCAAACTTAGAATTTGAACCAATAACCGAGGACGAAGTAAGATGCACAATCCTTGAAAGTAAAAAAGGAAAAGCTACAGGACCAGACGAGGTGTACAACGAAAACCTCCAAATCACCCTTGAAAAACTCGCCTAGCTGTGGACGAAGATGTTTAACAAATGCCTTACGGTACGTCCGAAAAAATACCAGAGGACTTGAAAATGTCGAACATCATTTTGTTGTACAAAGGAAAGGGAGTCATAGAGGACCTCAACGCATACAGAGGAATCGCACTCGAGAACAACATCTTTAAGATATTCTCCAAACTCCTGACGAAAAGACTCTACTCACTCACAGACGCCTTCATACCGGAAACACAGTTTGGTTTCAGGAAGGGAAGAGGAACCCTTCATGCGGTTGGCAACTTCCTAGAAGATATTCAAAACGCTCTAAGACACCCTTCTAGGAAATTCTACGCAGTTTTCGTAGATTTTACAAAAGCCTTTGATCTACTGAGCTGACAGATACCGGTACTCATGAAGAAACTTGAAAATATGACAGTAAAGGATAACCCAACAACAGCTGCTATCAAAACCCTGCTAACTTACAATGAAATTATAATCAAAGATGACGTATCGACCTCAGGAAACATTATACAGACCAACGGTGTTTTACAAGGAGACCCGATTAGTCCTACCTTATTCAACATCATCATGTCTGACGTCACTGACATATTACAAAAGAATTCAGTGAAAATATACCTCTATGCAGATGACATTGTACTAGGCTCGCATGATAGGAAGGCCCTGCAAGACACTCTAGATAGGTTTCAGGAATGGGTCGAGAATAACCAACTCCAGCTGAATACCCACAAGACAGTGCAAATAATTTTCAGAAGAGGAGGAAGATCATCTGTAAGATACAAAATATACTACAGAGCGGAAGAGCTAAAGATTGTAAATTCCTTCAGGTATCTGGGAATCACTCTACAACCATCAGGTTCATCGTACAGAATTCACATACAGGAGAGGACAGCAGCTGCCATCAAAGCCATCTACGACATTAAGAATCCGACAAGACTAGCACTAGACACTGCAATAACACTTTTCTACGCAAAGATAATGCCTGTCTTGACCTATGGCATTGAGCTAATATGGAACAGCCTGACAAACAGAGACCTACTGACCCTCGAATGTGTTAACGTAAGATACCCGAAGAAAATTTTAGGCATATCAAAATACACTCCTTCAAGACTGGCTTATGAGATTGCAAAAACGTGCTTCCTCATGGAAGACTTGAGGTTCCGACAACAGCTACCAGCGACCAAACAAGAGTCAGACCTACTTCGGGACAGACAAAGCAAGAGATCGGACAACAGATAGGAACTGGACGGGAGTAAACAAGCGCCGTAACTAGGCTCTCAGTGCCAGGGGCGGATCCAAGGGGGGGCGATGGGGGGCGATCGCCCCCCCCCCTAAGAGAAAAGAAAAGAGGGAAAAAGAGAAAGGAAAAAGAGGGAAGCGAAGGAGAGGAGAGAAGAGGGAGGAGAGAATCGAAGGAGGAGACGCACCAAACGAACTATAAACAACGATTTTAACCTAACTAGCATTCAGTTAATAATCGTGCAATATACAGTATATTAAATTATCTAGCCGAGACGCTCCCTTCTCGCTACCCCGCTCGCTTATTTTCAAGCACTGTTGCTATTGTTGTGACGAGCCGAGCTGAATGAGCACAGCTCAGCCGCCGCGACCGCGCTTGTCCGAACGGAGCCGAGTACAAACGTACAATCCCCTTCGGCCCGCTCCACCCGCGCCTGAGATATGTCTATCGAGGTAAATTGTATGAAGACTTCACAAGCTTTATAAATCTCCGAGAAACAGTGCACAACCGTTTAAAGGGAAAAGACGTAATTAAAGGGAAAGTAAAAGGAAGAAAAGAAATCCCAGTATCCGAACAGGAAAATATTGCCCGAAACGAAGGGAATGTCGATAGAGAAATAAAATTAATACTGAAGGGCTAGCGCAAGAATCGCCAAATCCGAAAACTGGAGAAGAGATGCTAAATGATGACAATATTGAAAAAGCAAACAGCGTGACGGAAACAGAAACCGAGCGAGAGCTACAGGAAGGAAAAGAACCAAAGAAAGCAGAAACCGAAAAAGAAATCCACAAGCAAGAGATAAAGATGGAGAAGAAACTAAGGAGGATTCGAAGAGAAAATTTAAAGCCAAAAATAAAGCTAAGGAACAAGTTGCAGAGCCTACTATCAAGAAAAAGGAGAAAAATGTAGCAGAACCAGAGGATGAAGATGAATACGACCAACAAACAAGAGATGAAGATGCAGATGCAAGAACTATAGAGGAGAAAAAGAAAACGCAAACCAAAGAGAGAACCAACAAGAAACCAAAGGAGTCCCAGAGCCTACCGTAACCGGCAGAGACGTGGGTGAAACTGTGTTGAGTATTCTCAAGCATCACAGTCTTGTCCTATGTCGGTGTGTTGGCGTTGGTACTGACGGGTGCGCTATCATGGCGTCAGTAGCTTGTGGTGCTGTCGCCGAGGTGCAAACCGAAGCAGAGCATGCCGTTAGGTGCCCTTGTTATAATCACGCTCTGAATTTGTCTATTTCGAAGTCCTCGAAAGTCGTCGCCGTGCGAAATGCTATAGGAGTTATGAAAGCCACTATTACGTCCATTGATTCGTCCTCAAAACACTCCTATGTATTTAAAGCAACTCTAGGTGAACTTTTATGTGGACTTTGTGAGACGCGGTGGATCGAACGGCACGGCGGTTTTGTACAATTTCGCTCTTTACTCCCGAACATAGTCGAGAGTTTAGACTCGATTACTTTATGGAAAGACTCAAAAAGTGCTTCTAAGGCAAAAACGCTCATAGCTGCTCTTTGTGAGAGTGATTTTATAGTTACCGTCATTTGCTTGTCAAAAATCCTTGGAGACACTAAAACACTCGGCATTTTGTTTCAAAAAAGGGCAAATAGACTTGAAGGAAGCCCAGGATGCGCTAGACGACACTACTAATGTGTTGAGCAAGAGGCGCGAAGAGTGCGAAACACAATTTGCTGAGCTCTTCCAAGAATCAGAAGCTCTGGCAAAACAACTTGGAACCGAACGTCTGCCCCCACGCATCGCACAACGGCAAAAGCACAGCGAAAATCATCCAGCGTCAACCGTAGAAGACTACTATCGCCGGGCCACTTTCATACCCATTTTACTCTACGTCCTAGAAGACCTAAACACTCGCTTCCCTAAAGCAACGCAAGAGTTACACAGCCTATCAGCAATGATGCCAATATCATCATCGACGTCAGCGGATGTGGACACAATCGCTGCAAAGTAATTCAAACTTCTCAATCAACATTCTGCCGCGTCGGTGGCAAGGCTTCTACAGGCTGAACTTCGTATGTGGAAGGTAAAGTGGTCCCGGGAGCTTGAATCGGGATCAACCATCCCAAAGAAAGCTATGGAACTTTAATTGCCTGCGATAAAGAGTTGTACCCCAGTATTCATCGATGTCTCAAGATTTATGCTACTTTACCCGTCAGCGCCGCTTCATCGGAAAGGTCATATACATATTCTTCTTTGAGAAGGCTGAAGACGTGGTTGCGGTCAACTATGTCCGATGAACGATTAAACGGACTTGCTTTGTTGCACATCCACTACGATGTTTATGTTGACCCATCTCGCGTAATTGATCGGTACGCGAAAAAAACAAACCGGCGACTAGAGTTTGTTGTTTAGCTTAAAATTGTTTTTATGAACAAAATTGCTGTATTTGTAATATTTACGTACAATTAGCAATACACATGTACCTGTCATAATTTCGGGTAGCCTTGTTCTTATTTCGCTCAATCTATACCCCTAAAATAAAGGTTAAATATAGTTTTAAACTCTCGTAAATCTGATTAAATCGTGTCTTTAACGATCTTTTTCTCGTCGATTGATTAAAATTCCTCGGGCCTCGAGCCGGGTTTTTATTTAATCTTGAAGCTATTGTCTAAGCTATATAATTATTTTTTTACGGTCGTCAGTCATCAGACTATATAACTCTGGTTTTACTCTCCTACCCTTTAGTTACATTTATACAGTAACTATAAACTATGAACCCGGTATGATAGCGTTTTGGATAAAATTAAAAGGCTATCTTTACGAAAGCGCTCCAGCGATATTATTGGCATGGCAAATGATAATATAGAGAGCAGTGTCGGACTAGCCATTTGGGAAGAACGGGAGTTCCCATCGAGGCCTCGGGCCAGGAGACTATGAGTGCCGAGGCCTGCCCTTAGGCCCTTGCGCAAATAGGCCTGTGACCCCAGTTATTAGCTAGCTAAGATATTCTGCGTCTTTGTTTACAACTTAAGAGAGGGAGGGCTACTCGCAAAGGGGACAAAGTCAATCATTACCTATGAGGAGGTCCGGGGGTCTTTTGACCCCCCTCGGACCATTCAAGGCATCAAGGGGCCTCGGGGTCTTAAAATTAAAGACCTCGGCCCTTGAGCGACTAGGCCTCTAACATCAGCTTATTATTTTGTATCTAAAAATGGGGAAAGGGGGGAAGGGTAAGTTCCGAAGGGGGTTCATTACGATCACAGTATTTCAATGCGTGCAATCCCCGTGTCGTTCAACTCCGCATAAAAATATTTTTCAGCGTAAAAAATGGAGCAAGTCACTAGGGAGGGGGGATGGTAAGGCCCCTACTCTCCAGCTCCCGTCGAGGGCTCTTAGGGCCAGTCCGATACTGATAGAGTAAGTAAGTATAGGTAAGTATGAGCAAACAAAATATTGTTTAGTGACCACACAGAAAGTAGGAAAGTAACGAAAAATTTCACATTTCGAAGAAAATGACATTTTGGAAAAGTATGTGCAAATAATTCGATGTTTATTGTTAACTTTTAAATTTGCATTATGGTATATTACCCCCCCCCCCTCCATTTTGAGGACAGATATCATGACCGCCCCCTCCAAGATCAGTGTCTGGATCCGCCCCTGCTCAGTGCACGGTTTCCATCACAAAATATGCACGATCCCTCACCAGTGTGTGTATGCATCCTCTGCGGGAAGGCTTGTGAGCGCTACCATTTCACTGTGTGCCAAAAGCACACAAAATCACTGAAGGAATACAGCTAAGAATAATGATATTTACATGCACATGTAATCTAAACTGTTATACTCTATGGTCGTTCGACTGCAATAACGTTTTATTAATAACTAGCTGTTACCCGCGGCTTCACCCGCAATAACATTTGGAATCCCGTTATAACATTAGTTATATACATATTTTCCTGTAGTGAAAGATAAGGACGGCAACATGGGGCGTTGAAATTGGAAATCGGGTGCAATATACGACGGGGAGCTTTGATTTAAGGCAGGTCCCCTAGCCTACTGCCATGTCTATCGAGAGTATTTTTAACGCCTAAGCACTTCTCGTTAAACTACATTTCTGGTCTTTCTCTCAGGCTGCAGAATAACTAAGCCACCAGAAGAACTGACTCTGGAGCATGCCACGTACAGTTGACCATGTGTGAAACAGTCACTTCTCAGATCCACGCCAGCTACTTTTAAACGCTGCCCCTGAGCCTTGTTAATTGTCATGGCGTAGCAGACTTTCAAAGGAAACTCCAGAGATGTTACAAAGGGCAGATGCAGCGTGACTGAGGTTAAGAGGGAGCTTGAAGGCAGAATGCGCTGTTCTTCCACCATCCAGTAGGGTTGCTGCAATACCCGAGGAGACGACTGCGATGGCAATGTTCTGTCGACTTCTAAATGTACTGAGCAGGAGATTAATCACGAAGGTTTTGCCAGTTCCGCCTGGTGCATCCAGAAAAATGAGCTGACCACATTCTGAAAAAACACTTCGAACTATTTCGTCATAGGCCAATCTCTGCTCGTTGTTCAATTTTGGAACATTATCAGCAACCAATTTGGACAACTTCATTGTGTCGTAAGATATTCACTGACATATTCTCGGTTAACAACGACGGAGTCTTGTTCTCGAGAAGGTGATGGTAGTCCAAAGTGTTCCAGTTGTTGACCAGACATTTTTAGTACTAAATCCTCAAGAAGCACCAGACACCTCTTGTAGATAACACCCATGACCAGGCTGACATCAGTACACTGCCTCTGAACCTGTCTCACCACATCTTCCGCGAGGCTGTCTTTGTGTTTTTTTCAGAGCATGATGGGATCACTCACTTGACAAAACACCAGTAAGATGGCAAACAGCTCGCGTATCTTGTGGGGAGAGTTGGTGGAGGACGCTTCCTCTAGTGTGCGGTCCCAGTGCGCATCATCCTGTAGCAAGCCAAGTGCTTTACATGCCGCTTGAAATGTTGGTTGAACCATCCCTGACACGGGTTTGAGGTCAGTAAAAGATTGAGGGCCAGGGATTTTATGTAAAAGGAGGGGGAGTTAGTAGCACTCGGCATTACCAGGGTGAACGGTGTAAACTCTGCCAAGGTCTGATCTTTTTTCACAACAGGATGGCCTGGGACTGGCTTTCCTTGTTTCCTTCTACAGAACTTCTTACCTTTCCAAACGAAATTGGATGGAACTTCACAATATGAAAGTGTTGAAGCAAATTTATCGGATCGGCATAGTTCGAAGAAAGCAAGAAGAGTTGTGTTTGGAGGGCTGTTAATCTGGTCACGAACGTCGTCTTCATAAACCCTCTGTCCGTTCTCGAGGTGGACGGCAAGTTGCATGACCGAAGGAAAGCGTTCATGTATGAGGAAGCAGAATATGCGCCAAACCCAGGGGCGGTTCGACCTTGTACATCTAGGGGGGGGGGGGGGGGGAGCATTTAAAAAATGCCGACTGGCTGTTTAACATTGTCGACTATTCGCTTGAAAACTGAGCAACGGGAGGGAGAGGGCGGGGAGGGGAGGGCATTTTTTTTTGTCGTGTGGCCTCCTCGGAGGCCGAGTGCAGGTCTTCTTTCTATTCGACGCCCGAGGGCGACCTGCGCGTCGGGATGAGACATGGAATGGATGAATGAAACTGGCAAGGATGTGGAAGGAAGCGGCCGTGGCCTATCAGAAGGTACCGTCCCAGCATTTGCCTGGTGTTGAAAATGGGAAACCACGGAAAACCATTTCAAGGACAGCCGACGGTGGGGCTCGAACCCACGCGTCTATATAGTCAGCTGAGAGCTTGGCCCCATAACCTAACGCTGCGCTTTAGCCAGCGTAGCCACTGCTATCGGGGGGTGGCAGTGGCGGAAAACAATACACAAAGCAAATATACTTAATTAACGGTTTTCATTTAAAATGTATTTTATTAGTTCCAGAATTTTGAATCGCAGGAAAATTTGATAAATGAACAAAATAAGTGTTAAAATATTACAAGAATAAAAAAATCTAGTTATTCTTTTAAATCCCTACTCTACGATGTTTTAACAAGGACCACTTCTCCATTATCTCCGTAATTTCAATGTCATCGACCTTATCTTTCGTTGAAAACAACATCATGAGGGAGCCTAAGCGGCCGTCACCCATCGATGTCCGCAAATGATTGAAAATGAGCTTCAACTTGCTGAAGGACCGTTCGGAAGAAGCAGAACACACTGGGGATGTTAAAATCAGTCGAACTACTTGATAACCACACGGGATAATCCTCTTTAATTTAACAGCAACTTTTGCGATCTATTTAGGAGATGAGCACTGTTTACTGGCATTAAGCAGGATTTCAAGCTCAGCCAGCACAAGTTCTTCATCTTGAAGGATGATGTTCGGGTGTGATTGCTTTATAGATCGGACGCGCTCGATGGTGCAGTTCTTTCTGTCAGCGGGTATCTTGAAAATTATGTGGAATGACTCTAGCAAAGAAATTAGTTTTGCGAGATTGTCTTGCACACTTGTAGTAAATACATCCACAAGTATTCGGAACTCATTTCTGTAGAATGTACGGAAATAAATTTCTGCTGTCGTTTCAGCGTGCACGTCATGCTTCTTTGCAAGTCGCCGGGTCTTGCGGTGCTTTAAGAAGTCTTCCTCCACATTTACTTGCATACTTTTCGCAAATGACGATGCACTCTTTATCAAAGCGTTCATCTTGCCATCGTCGTTGATATCTTCAAAAGACTTCAAAGTGCTCTGAATCAGCTGCATCGCGTCTACAACATTCAGCTCCTCCGCTTCTAAAAGCTCGGTTACAATTATTTATATAATCCGGGCCGTGATAGCCCTAATATACACTTTAAACATGATGTTTTTGGTAAAGTATATGCCGCAGATAAAATCAAAGTCTAGAAGCTTTTTGTGCAAGCCTGACGCAAAAGTTCGGGTTTTACTGTCAAATTCAGAATCGAATGAGGTTTTCATTGTTTCCAATGATGTGACTATCTCTTCACAAGCTGTTTAGCTCTCACCGATTCGGCGCGTGCAGTCCACCTTGTTTTGATAAATTCTTAAGTTGAAGTGAATTTTCAATTTTATCCAGCTCTTTCTGCAAGCTTAAATGTCGTTTCGTGCTACCCGAAATAAAAAGTACAATGCTTCAAGAGTGTCAAAAACTCTCGGATAAGCGCGCTAGCATTACGAGCTGTCTCTACGAAAATGTTTAACCTGTGAACTTGGCTTGGAACGTACGGAATACCTATTTTGCACTCCTCTGATGGCGTTTTTGAGTGCCGTTATATATACCAGACATGTTACTAGCAAAGTCGTACGATTGAAACGCTAGTTTATCGAGTGGAAGTAAGTTCTTCTGAATTAAAACTATTTTTTCAGCCAACTCCTCTCCAGTCTTTTTTGTTAAAACAGCGTCTATTTTTAAAAGACGCTCCACAGGAACTAGCTCTTAATCTTTTTTGACGACGTATCGGATATTCAACGAGAGGCGGTCTTTATGTGACATATCGGGAGTAGTATCTGCTATAACGGAGAACATACCAGCGTTCTTGATCTCTTCTGCAATTATTTCATGAGTTTTCTCTCCAAGTCGATGGATGAAATCATTTTGAGAGTCCTTGCTCATATAAGTAACGTTGTGCTTCCGCGTATTCACTTCTTCCAACCACCTATTCATGACCGGACTATGCCGTGAAAGTAACTTCACAATTTGCGTGAAGTTACCATTATATTGAGGGATTCCATCCCCGTGACCTCGAAAAGTCAAACCTTGCCGACAAAGGGATCTTGCTGTGTTAATAAGTATATGGATAACTTTATTGTGGAGCTCCTTTTCTAGTTCTTCCTCAATTCTGATCGCCCGTAAAAGGTTATCAAGGAGAACAAACGTCTTCGTGGCCTTTTCCATTAACAAAGTGCCACAAATCTGCCATCGCTGCTTGATGAGCTTCTGAAGTGAAGTGTTCTTGTAATTTGCCCTTTTTCTTCTTTCCGCGACTTTTCAGTTTGTGCCACTGACGTACTCCAGCGTGCGCTCATTCTTCACTTTTTTCTTGTTAACACCATTAAACATAAATATGGCTGAAAATACGCATGTATCTCTTGCATTATTATTCCTTACGTTTGATGGGTACGCGATGCTCCGTGAAGATGTTCCATGTCGGCGAAAACTCACGTCCCACTGCCACTGTATTTGCACCTAGTAATCACTGTAAAAGTTGCTGGTTCAGGAACGACTGCTTTCTCTCATTCTTTTTGACCACTGCACTGGCCTAAGTGAGCACCCCACCCATTGAGGAACCTTGGAACCACAAACCTGTCAATTTTGCCACAATAATAGCGCGGATATCTGAGGACGCGCCGAGACAAGCGGTAGCAGGTCATAACATTCTTCCGACAACATCTCAATGAGTTGGCTTGACCTGAATTTATCAATGCGCTCACCAACACCTTTTGTCTAGCCACATGGCACAGATGCTGGGCTCGCTTCGCTGTGTAGCTGAGTCGCTCTGCATAATGAACGCGGGACGTTACACCCACCCAGGAACGTGCCGATGAGTTCATCCCTTGTCTTTGGTCCCATATTGCTCATCTGTCATTCTTTCTTCAGTTTCCATACAAAGAAACGAAATGGCAACTGGCAGCCTGTGCACCGAGGACTGGAAGTGAAACTTTTAAAATGGTTATTTTGCCGACTCTTTCCCTTGCCGCACTGGGCTATTGCCTGGCTGTATGGAATTATTGCAGCGTCCGTTTGTGCTGACTGTCGGTAAAATGCCGACTGTCAGTATAATATGTTTTATTAATTTTTAATCGGACCAAATCGAATATGGCCATGCCCCGTTTTGCCTTTTAAATGCTGTTTTGGGAAATGATACGGATTCTTCAGGATTTGCCGACTGCCGACTGATGTCGTATTTGCCGACTGAGAAAATACATGAGGAGGATGAGACACCCCCCCCCCCCCCACTCGAACCGCCCCTGGCCAAGCCACCTCTGAGCTGCTGATGTAGCGTCCTGATTCATATCTCGCAACTTCGTCAAACTCTCCGATGCTAAAAGTAGCTTGGTTGGAACCTTTGTTAACATACTTGCAAATGTATTGTATTGACTTTACAGAGTTGCAGTATTCAACATTGATATGAGCTGAGAAGGTGCGAGATAGGACGGGGTTACAAGGTACCACCCAGCTATTGTCAATTTCCACTCCCTTTTCAATTATATAGACCCCACCCTCCGAAGTGGGCAGCATGCGATATTTGGGATACCCATCTTCCCCGGTTTGGGTTTCCTTGATGAGTGGTCTGGGGTACTTCTTGGTGCATACTCCTTCCACCATGGATCGTGGATCATGGTTGCCTTGACAATCTCATGGAGAACAGGGTCAAGATTTGGGTCAGGAATCTCAGCACTGATCACCTTGTCGATGTCTTCAGGCCTTAGCTTTTCTTCCAGCCACAGAAGGATGTGAAAGTGAGGTGATCCTCGCTTTTGCCATTCAATGGAATACCGGTACTTGTGACACCTTGAAGGACCAAATATACAACCCTTAGTAAGTAGTCTTATCGTGCTTGACTTTCAAAAGGAATACCCGCGCTACCAAATCATGCTTATCTTGAGGTTGTTGATCTTGTTTCAGGTGCTCAACTACTTCGGACCATTTTGGATTACAGGTGAATGTTATAAAAAGATCAGGACGTCCTAAATGGCGCACGTAAGTCATAGCATCCTGAGTGCGTTCATGCATATAGCGCGGGTCTCCAGTGAAAGTCGACGGCAACACGACCATTTTACCAAAATCTGACAAACGGCTGACAGCCTTACTCATTGTGTCCTTCAGGTGCACATATACCTCACTTCTCAACTTTTTCTGATTGTTGCGAATCCAAAGTAGTCTCTCTGTCTCAATCTTTGCATACATATCAACCAGAGTCTGATTGAGAAGATTGCGAAATAACAAAAGATAAGAATTATCACCCTCAAGCTCAAATATTCTGAAGCTGTAAAACTTAGCCGCAGACACGGTCTTCTTCAAAGGTGCTTGAGTGCTGTTGTGACGTTGAGGGATATTAATGCAGTAGCCATCTTCTCCTAACGTAATAAAACAAATCTCTACTTAAAAAACCTGATAAATGGAATAGACCTAGTCTAACTTAACAAAATTAACGTTGGTTACCAAAGTCTACTTTTTATTATAACTAACTATGTCTTCTTCTTCTTCTTCTCCTTCATTTCCCCTTTTCCAGCTGACACTGGGTGGGTGCAAATATGGTTGGTTGGTTCTTAAGTTTAGGGGCTGCGACAACGCGGTCATGTAGCCCCGTGTACTTTGGGTGTGTGTAGAATCTGTCTGATAATCGGTGTTAATTTTGATGACTGTATTCCTCTCCACTTTGTTCTGTCGTTCCACCATTCCTCTTTTGACACGGTGTTCCAATCCAGGTTCCGTTTTCTAATGCTATTCTCCACCGAGTCCATCCAACGCATTCTTGGTCTTCCTCGTCCTCTCTTCCCTGTCATCCGTCGTTCCAGTGCTCGTCTTGGTAGCCTTACTTCATTCATCCGTTTGACATGTCCAAACCATCTCAATCTGTTTTGTTCCAGTTTGTCATTTAGTATCAGTACTCCCAGTTCTTCATGTATATCTTCATTTCTCACTCTGTCTCTTTAACTAAAGGCTAATATAAAATGCAATATGATGTTTATGAAGTGATTGTGAAAGTATAAAGTACAAACAGAAATTACATAGAAGTACTGTTTGAACAGAGAGAGTGGGTAAAGGTCGGGAGCGCAGACAACAATGACGTGCACGTTATGACAGTAAGCCATCTGCCTGCCAAGACTGGTAGGGGCGACGTGCTGCAGCCCGCATTACTTCATATAATCGTGGTTTTCGCGGTTTGACCCAGGCGCGGATTCAAGGGGAGGGTCACGGGGGTCATGACCCCCCCCCCCAAACGGAGACCAATTTTTTTTGCAAACACATAAAAAGAAAACACAATAACCAGACAAATAAAACTTAACGAATTTTAACTGAAAAACATGTTGGTTTTTATCATTTTATTCAATACTGAAAATATCTTTATTGGACTGCAATTGTTATGTTCTGTTACAACTGTATATGTTTACAACTTCATACCTGTTATATAAAAACGAATATTTTGGTGCGCTAAACGCATCACATTTCTATCCATGTAGCTTGCAAAATAAATTGGTCTGGTTTTGTACGTTCGGTTATTTTGTGATTGCGTTTTTAGTGATACCATTGTTCTTAACAATTTCGATTCTCTGACCCCCTCCAAAGCCAAACTCTAGATCCGCGCCTGGTTTGACCATGATCCCGAGCTGCATACCAAATTTAATTCCAAGCCGTTCGGTGGTTTCTGAGATTTCGTGATGAATGAATGAGTGAGAGAGTGGTATTTGACAAATTAAGATACAGAAGCGATCGGGTGAAGATATTTTCTGTACCCAGAAAAATAATCAATGAAGAAAGTAGAAGAAGAAGAGTTTCGTGTCTCTTATATTAGATGCTCCTTGCAACCGCCTATATCGAACGAAGTGATATTTTTCTGCCGACTTACAGTTTTCGGGAGCGCTTTAAGTTCATGTCACTTTGTTAGGTATATGCCATTTACGAACCGTTATAGTTCAGCCGAATTCTTTGAGCCAGCTCGTATTTGGTTCACACTTTGGGTGATAAGTGACTTGTTATTTGTGTCCCAGCATGTATTATAATGGGATACAGGTAAGTAAGATAAGTTATTCTGTAACTACAACATTTGGTTTTTTGATGTTCATCGAAGATAGGAAAAGCAGAATCAAACTTCTTTTTGGTGTGTATTGTAACTTGTCTGTTAGGTTGTCAGTCCGAAATCTCGGCAGTTTGTGTGTTACGACACACAAACTTCTTGTAAAAACACATTTTTTCTTTCAGAATGATGAAGATTGCAAGCCATTGGACTGTTTGAAAATACCTCATGTAAAGGATGGAGCTGTAGTACATGTGCCAGCATTGGTGAGTTCTGTTTCGTTAGGCATGTTGTCACTTGCGAGATTATGACAGATGAATGTCATTTCTTCGTACCAGCAAAGAACTTATCTTCCTTTTACAGCATGTTGGATGGGTGCAGACACGGTGTTACTTATTCTACACCCCACCTCCACAGCAGGAACATGATGGCTCATTTACCTTGGGTGCCAAAGAGAATTGGCTGGACACCATGGAGTTCTTCTGTCAAGACTTGGAATGGCTCTTACGTTTGGAACATTATCGGTGAGATTATCTCCACTCTGTTGAAGCTCCATTTCATTGAACATTTAGTTTTGACAGGTGATCTCAACTTTTTTTGAGACCTTGATGCGAACCCAGTTCCTGAGCACTTACAGTAAAACTGGTCCCTCTATATAGCCTACCGGAAACCTGGACAAACGGAAAACAACATTCGGAACTGAGGTATTTCCTTTGTAAAATGACACTGTAAACCGGGAAACTGCCTAACGTGGAAACGGAAAGAAATTCTGGAACTGTGGGCATAAATAACCTAAGACGGATTAGGCTATCTTATCCATAATACAAAGCTATGTACTATGCAGAGTAGTGCAATGTCCCTTTTCGTATCTTTTGACAAAGTAGATTATTGAAAATATATCATGATTTACATACCTTTCTGGGAGCCCTTAAGAGTTGATTTGAATTTGAATTCCCACTGCCTGCACATGAAATAATTGCTTTTTATGTAAATAAAGCATTTTTGGTCGTGTTCATTTCATGAGGTCCGCCATTTTACATTGATGTTGGACACTACGTCATACCCCATGTGATATGTTGCCAACATGCCGATACAAAATTAACTAGACGACATGTGAATAATGAAATAAGAGGCAAAACCATTGTTCTGCCGGATGCAATATAGTACCGAATGCGTGGGGTTGGCATTATTGACTCCCTCACAAAGATGGCTTCAGAGCTGCAATTTCAACTAAAGTCGTGATCCTATATGGGTGGGTTGGCGGGTCTATGGCAGCGGAGGAGTGAACATCTCATACTAAATCTTCTCCGGATATTCTCCCAACTAGTAATTCAGCTAATTTCAGTACTTGCAAATTTTTATAGGCACATTGCATTTATTTATGTAGCCTACTGTGATTCAGTGACAATGAGACACGCACACTAGAGAAGAAAATTAAAGTTATTGAAGAACACGAGAAAAACAATCGCCCGGCTAAACAATTAACTGTGTTGTTTTAACTGGGAAAACTCAAATTATTTCCCAGTATCCCGATTGGTCTACACGAATTGTGCCCCATTACATTAGGCGGGAGACACGTATTTACATAACCTACAAACTAACGCGCTCCTTGTGCACAAATACCTACTCAATTGGATAACATGTGTTAATCCTCAGATAGGCTTAATTAGTGTACGATGCTCATGAATCACAATTAAACACATCACATCCAAGGGAATCAACTGGGATGAAGTCTTGAAGGAGCAGTGGTACATGAATCGACTAAAATGGAGAGCGCTCGTAAACCACACCCAGGAAACTGGAGTGGAAACTTGATGTTTACATACGTTTGTCAAACCTTGTGCAACGTGTCAACTATTTACGGACAGTATGGACTCTTACACTTGTTATTAATGTGGATTAAGAGTGTCTATTGAATTGATATCATGAATAATCTTATTATTGAAATTATCTATTATTGTCGTAAATCAACCATTCCTGTTTAAACTAATGGTATTGCCATGTCTTGTGTGGTGGATACACAAATGCACTGGAAGTAATGGAGTGATGTCAACTTATCTGGTTTTTGGAGCTGATTCTTGTGGTCCGGTTCCGCTTCGTTCCTCCAGCGGACTGACCGCTCCGTGTACACCCTATGTTAATCGTGTCGCCTGTGGTGCACTCGTGCTGCGCTCTGTTAGTTGTTCTGAATACTAGTCATTAATGTTCAATCCACCCGTTACCAGCGCTATCTGATGTAGTAAAACATTACTTGTTTTTTATGTAGAATTGTTACGTAGTCAGCAATGATCTCTAAGCTGCATGACTGTATGCTAATTGTGAAGAATGATCACAACTATTAAGGTAACCGTACCGGTTTTCATCACTGAGCCAATAGTCAACGGGTCTCTCTCAACGCACGAAGTCTTACGAGATTCGTCATACCTTCGTTGCCGATAAGGAGCAACTTTGCAAAATAATGCGTGCGATGTAATAGGTGATTCCCAGCGTCAAACATCTCGTGTGAGCTGAGCTGTCTTGACGCGGCGTATTGCTTCCCGCATGTGCTAAGCAGGCAGGCGAGTTAATTATGTGCATACGTGTTATGTTCCGACATTTTAAAATGTTACAAGTGTGTGATATAGTTGGTAATTCTTTCTGTAACATATGCTATTTGCTATTTCGTGCTCACGTTCCTAATTTGGTTAGAAATGCTGGTGACGGACACTGGATTTAAAAACACCCACTTGACCGATGCTCGTCATTTGTGACGAAAACTGGCACATTGTCATTTCTCCTTGTAAGACCTAACTAACAGCGGCAATATACTTATAATGTAGTTCTGAAGCACCCTGCATTAATTAAATTGTCGTTTGATCATCGTATCCAATAGTTGTCATAGCTCAAGAATACTAGTCCATGATAATGTTAAAGTTTGCGTTAACGTTTCACAACCAATAAACATTTACAGTATGCTGTTATTATGTAGATCTGTCTCTTTGACAGCTGTAGGTCTACGCAGGCTGCGTGGCTCAGCGGCAACGTTCTCACCTGCTGTTGCAGGTTCGAATCCTGGCGCAGTCATCTGGAATTCGAGAGTGGGCAAATGCGAGGGAGTCGTGTCAGTAGATTTACTGGCACGTTATAGATCCCCTTCGGGGCAAAATTCCGGCACCCCGGTCTCAAAAAGCCACAGTAGTTAAAAGGGACGTAAAACAAATAACATTATTGTTATCAATAGGTCTAGGCCTAGGGATTTTAGGTGAGCTAAAGAGGATTCTTTTTAAGTCGAGATGAAAAATATATTCTAAGACTAAATGTTTGCTTTCAAGTACTATGTCGAAATGCACATTTCTCAATTAACCAATGATATTCAGAAATTAGAAGCTGCTATTAAGGTCATTGAGGAGGACGGCATGAGTATTACAACGACCGCGGAGAGGAATGGTGTTCCGAGAAACGCCCTCTCGGACAAAATTAAAGGAAAAACTAAAGAGAGGAAAATGGGGCCAAGTTCCTTTTTAATAAAGGGTGTTAGTTCAATGGGTTATCTCACTAGGAAAAGCGGGGTTCCCGGTAACAAAGGACGATTTGCAAAATAGCGTCCAGTGTCTCACAAAAGAATTGAAGAGGGACTCTCCTTTCAAAGATGGGCAGCCAGGGAGGAAATGGTGTGAATCTTTCCTAAAAAGCAATCCAAGCCTGCCTTTACGAATCCCTCTAAATTTGAAAGTAAACCGTGCTGCAATATTAGAGATTACAAATTAAAACCTACAGTTATTTGGTGGAAAACGACTTAGTCTATCTTGTCAGACCCTCAGCGATTGTTCAACGCAGAAGTTATGTTATGACATGGTCTGGTCACTCGTTTTATGTGACTATGCCTCCCTTCCCCCGTCAATTAAAAAAAGATCACGTCATAACAGCCAGGAAAAAGACGATTCGCTCTTGAAGACCGGTTGGGTCGGGGAAGCCTACATCAATACACGTTCTAGTGGTTATTTTATTATTATTGTATTTCTAATGCACTTGAAGAAATACAAAGATAACTTACAATAAATGTGTTTAGATTAGAATTGTCTCCCATAAGTCCAATCCCTCGTCCACGTCGTGGGAGACGGGCAACGGCACAAAGTAGGGGATCGCCTGTAGGGGCGAAGTACAGTGGGGACTTCGTGTGCCCCGGGACCGTTACGGTAGCTGTGAAGGTCCTACAGGAACCCTGAAAAGTGACTGCTAACGGGGCTCTGGTGAAGCTACGATAGGCCCAGCAAGCCAGTAGTGGATGAAACCAAATGCTTTCAAGAATGCATACCTGCCAACTCTCCCGATTTAGGCGGGAGACTCCCGATTTCAGACCATTTCTCCCGCCCTCCCGCTTAACGTATTAAATCTCCCGATTTTTCAAAATTTCCACGCGTAATTTCGGATTGAATGTGCGAGATGACACTCCAATCGTCTATCGAACGGATCGATTTTACGTGTTTTGAAGTTATATCTCGATACCACAGTTTTGCTCTGTATCGATAATCGACAACTCCCGAGTCCCGCGTCGCGTCCTGCTGTTATAAAAAGTTAGCTTCGAATACGTCTTTGTTTGAAATAGTCGATGGTTAATTCAGCGCTTGTTCCTAGATGTTTTGCATAACGACCTGTGGGTGAAAGGTAGTTTGTTGTACGCTGCGGAATATTGTATCTCTTTCACACGTGACATTATATGATTTGTGTATAACTTTGTTAGATGTTGTTGGCGATAATATGCCGGTAGGCTATTGCATACCTGCCAACTTTTACGGTTTATCCGTAAAATTTACGGAAATTGCAGCATTTTACGGTTTTACGGATGAACGGTGTCATTTTACGATTTCGCGGACAAAAATTTGAAACGATAATTAACATTCGATAATCCCTCCCACTTCCGTACAATCGATTGTTTGCGTGGGTCGAAGGCAAGTCCGCGATAGTCGATAACTCGTTCTTTGAGTTGATTCGTACTTTTGACCGTGTCATGTTTGTGTCGTCATTGTAATTGAATTTGAAGCCGGGATAACCGTTCTTCCATGTGAATCTTAGGTGTCAACACGCTCTGCTTCGCAAATTCTTTGTTCCCCTACGTTCGCTCGTTGCGATTTAAACGATATTCTTTGACCACGTGAGTTGTTTATTGTTCGCGAAGTTGGCGTTCTTTGAATGTTTTCGTATTTTAAGGTTATGGCATATATTAATGAAGTGTTCGAGTTTTTGTGCTATATCTTCGTGCTTCGCAGTTTCCTGTATTCCTTGGACTAATTACATTCGTTCCACGTGTGTGTTTTTTTCTCTCTACCATGTGCATATTCTTTCTTTACGAGGTTGGCGTCGTGTTCATTTGACTTGTGTGCTTTGACTTGTTTTAATGAAGTGTGGGCTGTGTTTTATGCGATTTATGTTATAATTTTATGTGACGTTTAGTGATCCAGGTTCCTTTCGATGTTTTAGTAGATATCGAGAATGAACAAATACAACAAGAAACAGTACTTCCAGACATTTAAAGAATCATACTCGGTTGATTTTCCGTGCATACTAAAATCAAGAAAGGGAGAAAAATTTGCCTTTTGCACGGTATGTGCGTGTGATATTAATATTGCTCATGGTGGAAAAAACGATTTAAGTAATCATGTGAAGTGCGGTAAACACATAAGTTATGTTAAATCGAAGGAAGATAGCAAGAAAATCAACACCTTTTTTGCCAAGGCTGGTAACGTTGACAGTGACGTAATTAGGGCCGAGTGTCTGTTTACTTCCTTTTTGGTGGAACACAATGTGCCCTTAAGTGCGGCTGATCATGCTGGCGCTTTATTTAAGAAGATGTTTCCCACATCAGAAGTTGCAAAGAAATATAGTTGTGGTCGCACGAAAACGACGTGCATTGTAAATAAAATGGCAAAAAATGCATCATCTGAAGTTGTTAAGTGCCTTCAGAACGGACCATTTTCTTTGGCAACGGATGGAAGCAATGATACGAATGCCAAGTTGTATCCTATTGTTGTTACATTCTATGATGTTCGGCAGGAAAAAGTAGTGAGCACTGTGCTATCCATACCAGCGTTGGACGGGGACTCAACAGGGCGAAACATAGGTAACCTGATGTTATCACAGCTGAGTTCTCATAATATACCAATTGAAAACTGTGTGGCTTTCTGCTCCGACAATGCTCCTGTTATGATAGGACACAAAAATGGGGTTTCAGCAGTTCTGAAGGAAGTTCAACCAGGTATTGCCATCATAGGGTGCATTTGCCACCTGATTAATCTAGCAGCTGAAAAAGGTGCTGGAAGATTACCAGTTAAAGTGGATGAGATCCTTGTAGATATATTTTATTTCTTAGAGAAGAGTGTAAAGAGAAAAGAACGCCTTCAGAAATTTCAGAACTTGCACAATAAGGAAGCAAAGAAAATTCTGAAGCATGTATGTACTAGGTGGTTATCTTTAGGCAGATGTTTGGATAGACTACTGGACCAGTGGGATCCTCTTCTTTCTTTCTTTCTTCAAGGAGGAAGTAATATTATGTACCCAAAACATTTCCACAAGCTTGACATCTTTCAGAATACCTAAAGTTGAACAAAGTGGATCCAAAGAGTATCAGAAGAAGAGAATTCTTGATTCTGCTACTACACATGCCCCTAAAAGAATAGCATATTCTTCCAAATGTGACAAACCCATCCTAAAAAGTAAGACTTCTGCTACAACTCGTGAGGAAAAATTGTTTATGTTCCTGTCCTCAAACTTGAACAAGGCCTTTTGCACTTTTCTTCATGTGACTATTCCTGTATTTGACAAATTGAATGTTGCCCTTCAGACTTCTTCCCCACAAGTTCACTTGTTATTAGAACTTCTAATGGATTTGCTAAAGCAGCTGTTCACCAAGTTTGTTAAGCCCAAAATTGTCAAAAGCTCCTCATTGCTTGAAGTTGAGTACAACTTGATTCAAAATCAAAGAAGTGATGATGAGTTAGTTATTGGCATTCAAACTTCGAACATAGTGAATGATCTCCAGGATACAGATAAATCCCTTTTCTTTTCATCAGTGAGAAACTACTTTTGTACTGCCTGTGACTACATCATCAACAAGTTTCCACTCAAGGATGACGTGCTAAAGAATGCTCAAGTTGCTAGGTTAGACAAAATTGAAGATGCACAGTTTTCTTCCGTTCGTTTTTTCTTGGAAAAGTTTCCTATCATGTTATGCAAGGAAGAGAATGAAACTACCGATGAGGTGGTGAATGAGCTTCAGAGGCAGTTTACAGCTCTTCAGGTAGATGACACTTTGGCTGCACATCAAGATGCTGCAAGTGATTCCAGTTGGGCACAAATATCAAGAATTCGTGGAGCCGATGGACTTCTTAAGTATAACCGAATTTCTAGAGTAATGCTCTCTATTCTCACCATACCCCATAGCAATGCAGAATGTGAACGTGTTTTCAGCCTTGTGAAGAAAAATAGAACACAGTTCAGGTCATCCATGTCCAATGAATCTCTGGAGTCTATTTCTATTTTGAAGACCAGGAGTTCTGGTCCCTGTTATGACAAAGCATTTTCTCAAGACTTTTTGCTGGAAGCTAAAAAGGCCACAACCATGACTTTAAAGTCGAACTAGCATGTGATTTGCAGTGTGTATTATATTATTTCTTGCCTGTGTTACGTTAAACAAGTTTTATTGTGTAAAACCTTTTTCAAATATCGTATATCGGCTTAATTTATCAAGGAAGTCCTGTTATGTATGCTCCAAACCAATATTCACCACGCCTGCTGCTGATTAACATGGATTTCTTCTTGATTGTTATGTTCATCTACAAATCATGTAAGTAGATATGATTTCATTGAAATATCCTGTTTAAAGCATGAATTATTGTATTTTGTAGCCCAGAAGTATTATTATTTTCGTCAAGCCGGGGTATGTCGAAAATCGTTAAATTTTTTGTCGCGCGTGAGTTTTACTGATAGCCCTTTTCAAAAGTTGGCAGGTATGCTATTGTGATTTTTCGATCTGAGTGATTGCGTCTGTTCCTCGGTAATATGGCGAAGAAATATGATGTGACATTTAAAAGTGTGCACAAAGATAACTTTCCGCACCCAACTGAGTCAAGAAGAGGCGCAATATTTGCATTTTGTAGTGTCTGTAGGTGTGATTTCAGCATCTCGCATGGTGGAAAGGGGGACATTTCAAAACATGTGCGCTCAAAGAAACATAAAGACAATGTACAATGTGTTGGGAAAAAACAAGAAACTTGATAATTTCAAGTGTAAGGAGGAAGACACTGACAGTATAACACGTGCAGAAGTATTGTTCACATCGTTTATTATTGAACATAACCTCCCTGTCAATTGTTTCGATCATGCTGGTCCTTTATTTAGGAAGATGCTCCCAGACTCAAAATTTGCCGGGAGATATGGCTCAGCCAGAACTGAAACATCGGCCATCCTTGCAGAAATGTGCATTCCCAATTCTGTAACTTCCAACTTGAAGATGTAACATCTATTGAGGAAGAAGAGAGAATTGATGTGAAGTGGGCACTGGTAGGCCAAATGAAATGTAGTGGTGGGGTACTCAAGTATGACAAATTGTCTAAAGTTATGCTTTCCATTCTGACCATTCCGCAAAGTAATGCCGAGTGTGAGAGGATGTTCAGTCTTGTCAGAAAAAAAAGAACGCAGTTCAGGTCATCTCTCTCCGACAAGACTTTGGACAAACTTATAACTCTGAAGTCTCTTCAGAAAGGGAAGTGTTTTGAGCAAGAATATAGCAAGACCTTTTTGTAGAGGGCAAAATCAGCCACAGTCACCTGCAACAACGACCAATAATATGATCTTCGATACGTCACTAGTTTTGTATGCCTGAGTGTGGTCGAAAGAAAGGTATGTATGCTTGCTTGATAGACTAGTTAGAATTTAAAATTACTCAAGTACATTTGTAAACTGGGATGTCATATCATATTAGTCATGTACAGTTTAATAGTGTAACTTATATATTTGCTGTAATGTCTTAGCTTGTGTATGTATTATGTTGCACCCCCCCCCCCCCCCCGCTCTTCCCCCTCCGCCGCCGCGTCGAATCTCCCGATTTTTCATTTTGAGAGGTTGGCAGGTATGAGAATGGAACGAGCCTCGGACATGATGGATATAATAGACGACGACACGGCTGTACACACGGGCTAAGATTTGGAACATTAAACATAAGAACGCTGACGGGGAAGGGGGAGGAGATAGTGGATATGATGGAAAGAAGGAAGTTGGATTTATTGGGATTGGCAGAAACAAAGTGGAAAGGGGAAGGAAGGAGAGAACTGAGAAAAGGCTATAGACTGTACTGGAGTGGGAATAAAGAGGGAAAGAGGAATGGAGTGGTAGTAGTAGTACGAGATGGTTTAAAAGAAGAAGTGAGGAGAATAAGTGATAGGATGATGAAAGTAAAAGTAGCACTGAGGGGAGAGAACGTAGAAATAGTGCAAGTGTATGCTCCACAAGTAGGCTGCGCCTCTGAAGAGAAGGAGGAGTTTGAAGAGGAATTGCAGAAGCAGCTGGTAGGAAGAAATATGATTGCTATGGGGGTTCTGAATGCCCATGTAGGAAGAGAAAGACAAGGTTATGAGAGTGTTCTAGGACCAGAAGGTTGGGGCGGAAGAAATAGGGAAGGAAAGTGACTGTTGGACTTCTGCCAGAGGAACAGCCTGCTAGTTGGGAACTCCTGGTTCAAGAAAAGAGAGAGCCACACAATCACATAGTACAGTGATGACTTGACCAGGAAGTCGGTGGTCGACTATAGGCTATACTGTATGAGAAAGAACTAAATAAGAACATCACGGACATCAAGGTTATACCATCGGAGAACCTGGATACCGACCATCGATTGCTGGTAATGAACCTGAGAAGGAGAAGAAAGGGACTAAGAACCAGGAAAGACGTATAGGGATATGGAAACTGAAAGAACGGGATAGAAGGGTCGAGTACCTCAAAATAGTAGAGGAAGGAATTCCAACAGATGAAGAAAGAGGGGTGGAAGAGGAATGGGCTAGATTTAAGAAGACACTAGTGGGTGCAGCAGAAGCAGTATTTGGGAGGACAAGTAGTAAGAAGAGGTGGAAGGAAACACCATGGAGGTATGAGAAGACAAAAGTTATAGTAAGGGTAAAGAATAGAGCTTTTAGGAGGTGGTATCAAAATAGAACGGTAGAGACAAGGGAAGAGTACCAGGAAAGAAAGGAGGCGAAGAGAGTAGTGGCTGAGGAGAGAAGAAAGTGGATGGAAGAGTGGACAAAGTTGATGAAGGAGGATAGTGAAGGTACAAAAAAGGTCATGTATGGGATGGTAAAAAATAAGAGGCGGAAGGATCCGACGCATTATGTTAGAATGGTGAACAAAAGGGGACAAGAGATAGAAAGTAGGGAAGAACTGAAGAAAATGTGGAAAGAATATTTTGAAGAACTTCTGAACCCAAATGGAAACCACGGTGAGGAGGAAGAAATCGGGGAAGAGGAAGATGGACTTAACATGGAAAGAAGTGGAAGATGCAGTGAGGAAGATGAAAGGAGGGAAGGCACCGGGTGTGGATGAGTTGAGTGTGGAGATGGTGAGAGCAGCAGGAGAGGTGGGGATACAATGATTGTACCGAGTGATGAGGACAGCATGAAAGGAAAGGAAAACCCCAGAGGACTGGAAAAAAGGAACAATTGTCCCGATCTTCAAGAAAGGTAGTTGAACAGAATGCAGAAACTACCTGGGAATAACACTGATGAGTCATTGTGCAAAGATCTTTGAGAAAGTTTTGGAAAGGAGGATTAGGACAAGGATAGAAGGAGGGATGAGGGAAGAGCAACATGGCTTCAGAGCAGGAAGGTCCACCGTGGATTTGATTTTTGCTGTAAGGCAGTTACAAGAACAGCACTATGAGTATGGAACAGATCTACTGATGGCCTTCCTGGACATTGAGAAATATTGAGGTCTTTAGTTAAATCACCAGATAACACTTGGAATACTCTAAATAAGAAGTTGTTTATGAACAAACTGCAATATAGCCTAAATTAGGTAGCCATTACTAACGGACACTATTTTGAACTCCAAAGGCACACGAGTAACGCAGAACACCAACATTGTAGCATGAAATGTTACAGAAGAAGAAAGTTATTGGATAACATCAACACACTCCCTTATTCAATAACTTGCGGACCCCCATGCTGTCACACAATTCTTGGAGTCGAGTTGCAAACAATGGTTTCGTAAGCATGTCTGCGAGCTGCTTCTCTGCGAGCTGCTTCTCTGTATCCACTTTTGAAACAGTAATTTCACCAGCGGTTACCAGTTCACGAACGAAGAAATATCTCACACGGATGTGTTTGGTTCTTCAGTGTTCTTCGGTGAAACTCGGGGTTCTGAGCAAGTCGAATTGCAGCTTCATTATCAACCTGCAGATCAGGCGTTGCATTCAACTGGCCAAATTCAGTCAAAATAGTCTTGACCCAGATGATTTCTCGTGCTGCCTCACTGGCTGCTACAACCTCAGCTTCTGTAGTCGATATTGCAACTGAAGGTTGTCGTTGACTAATCCATGAAATAGGTGCATCAGAATAGAGACAAAGTACACCTGAAGTCGATCGTCCTGAACCGAGGTCACCCCCATGATCTGCATCGCTGTAACATTCTAGGACACCTTTATTTAAATCATTCTTGTAGATGATTCCATGATCTGAAGTGCCTCTCAGGTAACGGAAGATCCTTTTCACCTTGATCACATCACGTTCTGTTGGATTTTCAAGACTCCTTGACACCACTCCAACAGCATAGGCAATGTCTGGTAGAGTTCCACACCTTAGAAACATCGAAGCTCCAACTGCTTGTCTGTATGGAAACTCAGTGTTAGGTGAACTCTCCTCCGTATCATTGTCCTTGATAATAGGAGTCGCCACAGCCCTGCAATTGCTCATGCCGAATCGTTCCAGCAACTTCTGAATGTAGTGACTCTGATTAACTTGGATAGAACCATGTTTGTCTTTGTTAATTTCTAGTCCCAAGAAAAACGATGCTGGCTTTGAAGTAATTTTGAACTCCTTCTTGAGATCATTGATAAACTGCTGAAGTTCATGCTCATTGTCAGCTGCTATCAAGCCATCATCAACATAGAGGACGAAGAAAATTTTGCTGCAACCTCTCTGCCTAACGAAGAGACAAGGATCAGCTTCACTCCTTCGAAATCCTAATTTGATTATGTAGTCACTGAACGTTTTGTTCCAACAGCGAGGGGATTGTTTCAGCCCATACAAGCTCTTCTTCAGACGACATACTCTACTGGAACCATCATTGTACCCTTCAGGCTGCTTCATGAATATGGTCTCCTCTAAATTACCATAGAGAAATGCTGTTGACACATCTACTTGAGCTAGCATCATGTTTTCATTGGCAGCAACAGCGAGTAGTGTTCGAATAGTAGATGTTCTTGCCACAGGACTGAACGTCTGGTCATAATCGACACCTTTCTGTTGTGAAAAACCCTTTATCACCAACCTGGCTTTAAATTTATCCACCGAGCGATCTGCATTTGTTTTTACTTTATAAACTCATTTGCAGGGAATGGATCTTTTTCCAGGCGGTAAATCCCCCATGACCCAAGTTGCATTTGCTTGATGTGCTCTCATTTCTCGATCCATGGCTTCTTTCCAGTCATCCCGTTCATCCGATTTCAAAGCTTCAGCATAGCCATCTGGTTGTTTAAAAGTTGTTGAAACGGATGCTAAATAGTCTTGAAGAATATTTGGACGTTTAAGTGTAGACCGATATCGCAACTGTCGTCCAGTCATCTCATTGTTTCGGTGGTCATCTTCATCTGGGAAAAGGTCGTCGAAACCCAAGAAATCCTCTTCTTCATCACTCTGAGGTTTAACATCAGGCTGGTCCTCTGTCTGAGTACCTGATTCTAGAAATACTTGGTTAAGTAGCTCGACATTTATTGGAATATCCATTCTTTTCCTCTCGATAAAAGTCTTCTCCTCAAAAATTACATCTCGTGATCTGATTAGCCTGTTTTCTTCTTTGCACCAAATTCGATACCCTTCATCGTGATCATAGCCAATCGAAATCCCTTTCACAGCTTTACGATCCATTTTCTTTCGTCGTTGTTTTGGAATATGAACATAGCAAGTGGATCCTAATATTCGCAAATGCTTTGTTCCAGGTTTCTTGCCATACCACATCTCATATGGAGATACCCCAGAAACATTGGAAGGTCCTGTCCAATTCAGGATGTACGAAGCTGAATTTATCATTTCAGCCCAAAGTCTTTGTGGAATATTTCCATGAGCATGCATAATGGCTCTTGCTATTTCCATGACTGTTCGATTTTCTCTCTCACTACATCCATTCTGCTCAGGAGTGTACGGCATTGTTAGACACTGTGTGATTCCTTCCTTTTGATGAATTTTCTTGACTTCTTCATTGTCAAACTCTCTTCCATTGTCACTCAGAAGTTCTTTAATAACATGTCCAGCTGTCTTTGCTTCAGCTATAAACTGACTCAATTTTTTCACAACCTCACTTTTTTCTTTGATGAAGTAGATTGTCCTAAATTTTGTGTAGTCATCTTTGAAAAGAACAAAATATCGATATCCCGACACTGATTTTTGGAATGGTCCACACACATCTGTGTGGATAAGCTCTCCTGGTTCCGTTGTCTTCTTTCTGGTGCCAAACGGTAGACGATGAGCCTTGCCATAAATACAGCCTTCACACAGTTGAAACACTCTCACCTCCTCGCTGGAGTTGATTTAACTAAGTAACCCCATTACCACAAACCTACAGAATTTACTGCCTTTAAATACAGGCCACAAGTGATTTTAACATAACTTCCCGACTTTGAATGGGCGCCAAGGTTAACCATATGGGTCTTCCTGAATAAAATAGAATAAAATACGGTACATAACTGTTGCCCCGACTATGAACACCTTATCCCAGGCGTAGGGCATTTGGCATGCGTTTGCTGATGCTACCAGGTTCATGCTACTGCAGAAACTTCGAGAACTAAATTTTAATAGTGTGTCACTCCGGTTCTTTTCCTCTTATCTCGAAAATCGCCGGCAACGTGTGATAGTGGGAAATGCGAGTTCGGGATGGCAAAGTAAGACCCTCGGTGTCCCTCAGGGTTCAGTTCTTGGGCCACTGTTATTTATCATCCAAATAAATGACATATCAAAAGCCCTTAATTTCTGCAAATTGCAAGTGTATGCAGATGTACAGATCTACTATCATTCAAAACCGAGTGATATCAATAATGCAATTATTAAAATAAATTCTGACCTACAACAGCTTAGTGACTATGCTTATAAAAACAGTTTATTAATATACCCAAATAAAACTCAAGTGATTATTATCGGTACCAGTAAAAACTTATATTATCTCAAGCAACGTGACATCTCGCCAATAATTTTAAACAATAAAATCATACCCTACTCTACTTCAGTGACAAACTTAGGAATTATTATGACTGAGACCTTAAATTGGACTAAACAGGTGATAAGCACATGTAATAAAGTACATAAATGCTTATATCCTCTGAAACGGTTCGGTAATGTATTCTCTGTTCGACTTAAAGTACAACTAATTCGCTCTCTGATACTACCTATATTTGACTACTGTGACACTGTGTTGACTGAAATAACCTGCGACAGTAACAAGAAACTGGACCGGTGCCTCAACAACTGTGTAAGATATATCTTTGGCCTGCGATATGATGTTCATATATCACCCTATTATAAGGAGCTGTCGTGGCTTCGAGTGCACCAGCGTCGTGAACTCCACATGTTATCACTACTGCACAAAATACTTTCCACTAATACCCCTAACTATCTTGTTTTACCGTTTTCTTACCTCTCGTCCTATCATGACCACAATACGAGATCTGGCTCCTCTCTTGCCATACCTATAAACCGTACTGCTGTTTACAACCGCTCGTTCATAATCTCTGCGTCCAGGTCATGGAATTTGCTACCTGCGAACATTAGAGACAATCCCTCTCATCGCAAGTTTAAAGTGGCTTGCTGCGAGTATTTGCTGGGTGGAGCCCGCTGACTTCCTGGATAAATGTTGAATGAACGAATGAATGAATGAGATGAATGATCGGATTACTGTAGTTACGTCATTTAAGGGTACCGTACTTTACTTTGTGTATTTTTGAAATCAATGATTCTACCATTATTCATATTATCACTATTCTTATTGCTATTAATATTATTTGTGCTATTTGTATTTGTAATTATAAGTCATGTAGATGTTTACTCTTCTAGTGGTTAAGTGTAAGAGAGGGCCTTGAGCCCTAACTTCGCCACCAATAAAGGCATTATCTATCTATCTATCTATAAACACACCTGAATTTTAAAGAGGTAATCTATTGGCTGTACTATACATATATATACATAATATACAACACAAAATACCCTTCATACACTCGTGATTTATACAGTACCTTGCCACTGAATTTAGGCTCTGAGAGCAGCAAACACTTATGGCCATATCAGACCTAGGCCTACCAGCCTCCTATACACATTTCACTTGTACACAAATCTACACTCGTCAGACTTTCACGCATCATTTGCCTATTCTTCACTTTGCACAGTTTGAGCACGAGACTTGTTGACTTCAACGCCATGACTTCCACAACAGATGATGAAGTGAGGTTATGAACGTCTTTTTAGGGTGTGATATGATCAGCTACCCATGGTCTACGAACTTAACCATGTCGAAAATATGTAGTCATTCAATAGCACAATGCTCAGTGAATGTCTAGTTACTGTCTCTGCTGTTCGATTATCGGACCATGCCAGATAAATCGACCCTGGACGCAAGAAGACGTGGACTCTAGCCTAAAAGCAAGAAGAACCGATCTCTAACTGTTCGTTACGGAAACCATGTCACGTAAAACGACCCTGGGCGCTAGTAGATCAGTGTTCTGCCAATAAAGCAATAAGACGACCTCGGAACGCCAGACACGCCATTATATGCACAGGCGAAGGGATCCATAACCCCAATGTTTCTGCCGGAACTATTTCGTGCGTGGCCCGCTCCTAGCGGAACATCCGTGTCAACACATGAACATCAGACAGTCGAAATTCACACTGACGTCACACAGTAGTTTTCCACTTGAAGTTCATCCGAGTTCACACTATTAATAGCCTAGGTATTTCCCTGAACTTCGAATTACTGCCTGTCTTTTCCGGGTATGTAACATATCCAGCACTCGAAAATACCAATTCATTGTACCTTTATAGTACAGCCACGAATCTAACATTTAACATTTCTAGGTCAAAATAAAGCCATTAACCCCAAACCAAAATGAAATAATGCTTCTACTTAATACAGTCATATATATCCTATTTCCCAAAACGTAATAAATCGCAAAACCCTGTATTTTATAATATCCAATGTCCAAAAACCGATAATTAATAAACAATGATCCTAGTTGGTCCGGACCATCCAAAGATGAATCCGTCCACAAAAACACACACAGGCACAATAAAAATCACCTTCTGCAACCCCACGTTAACCCAATATAATAAGATGCGAATAAAATACCCCAAACTAACTGCACAAGGCACAAAACCCGAGGGTGAGCTACTGTAACTGAATAAATTCGGTTACACAGTTCACTGTCCATTTCCACTTTGATGTTTAGGTCCTTGCTGAGAATCGACTTCACATGGCGCTTGTTTTGATGTCCATATCTTTCATGATATAGCTGTAGCAGGTTATCTTTGCCTGTGACATTAACTTCATTGTGAGAAATGGGTCTTATATTCCTCACTGCCAATTTAAAAAGTCCTCCAAATCGATCACGTATGCCTACCAGTTTGACATCTTGGTTAACTTTGAAGTTACAAATTTCTGCAGTTGATATGAATTCACTTTTTGGATGCTTATCTTGTGCTGCTAGAACAGAGAATAGATTCTTCTGAATCTTTGGTACATACCAAACATCTACCAGAGTAATTGCATGCCACTTTCCTCCAACTGCTGCTTCAATGTCTACTGAACCTTTTCCGATCGCTTCAATCTTGTCACCACTAGCTGTAGTCACTGAATGTTTTGTTGAAAATGGCTGAAAATTCTTTAATGAATTTCTGTCGTTCGTAATGTGACTTGTCGCACCATTATCTACGTACCAGTCATTAGGCCTACATTCAGCATTCATTACTGCCGAGGTAACAGCAACAAGTGTCATGTTCGTATCCTTAGTATCTGCGCAACTTGGTTTCGGAGGTTTTCCATTGGCTGCCCATTTTCTACACATTTTAACAGTATGATTGGGTTTCTTGCAGTAGTGGCATATTATCTTCTTTTTCATCTTCGGCTTGGTTGAACATACTGGCTGGGATAGCTGCTTTGACGATTCCGTGAATAGAGTTTCCTGAGTAATAAATTCATCCTCCTTGGTCCTCGAAGCCTTTTCATATGCACACAATTGATTGGTCAGATTATCAATTGTCCTGTCACTTTTAGACACTAACATCCAGCTAGATTTAAACGAAAAATAATCTTCAGGCAATGTACCTAAGGTTTTACATATCACAAATAAATCTGGCAATTCGGAATTATCTTTAACACCTTTAGTCATTTCTTGCTTAAATTCACTCCGCAAATTTTTCAGTTTCGAAATATGTGTCACGATATCATCTTCAGGATGCTTTTTAAAACTAAAGAACTGTAAGCAGAGGTTATAAACCTTGTCTTCAGAAACGCCGTCAAACAATTTGTGTAGTTCCGACCATACTTCCCGAGACGTATTAAGACGCATTATTTTCTGCAGTGTTTCTTCAGTCATGTTTGTAGTTAAAATAATTAAAGCATTACTGTCCGTTTTATTAAATGCTTCTAATGCACTATTATACGCCGCCCTTTCATCAGCAGTCGCACTCGCAGAGGAAGCGTGCTGGGCCCATAACCTATTGATGTCTTTAGTTAAATCACCAGATAACACTTGGAATACTCTGAATAAGAAGTTGTTTATGAACAAACTGCAATATAGCCTACATTAGGTAGCCATTACTAACGGACACTATTTTGAACACCAAAGGCACACGAGTAACACAGAACACCAACATTGTAACATGAAATGTTACAGAAGAAGAAAGTTATTGGATAACATCAACAAGAAAGCATATGACAGTGTATGCAGAAACAAAGTATGGAAGTCCCTGGAGGATAGAGGAGTAGAGAAATGGACTATAAAGAGGATAAAGGAGATGTACAAGGGAAGCGTGAGCTGTGTGAAAGTGGGAGGAGAGAGAACGGACTGGTTAGAACAGAGAAATGGCCGGAAACAAGGAAGTGCACTGTCACCGTTACTTTTCATTGTGGTGATGGATGACATAATGTCCCGAGTGGCACAAGTAATTGGGGAAGGAAAGATGGAAGCAATGGTGTTTGCAGATGATTTGATGATTTGGGGAAACAAGGAGGAGGAGGTACAGGAACAGTTGGACGTGTGGGAAGGAATAATACAAGGATATGGGATGAAATTTAGCATAAATAAGAGTGAGATGGTGATCACAACAAGGAAGAAGGAAAGAACCACAACGGGAATAACAATTGGTGGGGAACTGCTGAAGAAAGTGGAGAGTTTCAAGTATCTGGGAAGTCTGATACAAGATAATGGAAGAAACGATAGGGAAATAAATGAGCGGGGGAGACAGGCAGAAGCATTCCGGAGGAGTGTGAGAAGCATGTTATGGAGCAAGGATGTCCCTCAGAACAGCAAAAAGATCATATATCGGACGTACTATGTCCCTATCCTGACGTATGGCTCGGAGACCTGGGTTATGAAAGGAAGGGAGAAGAGCAAAATACAGGCCAGTGAGATGAGGTTCTTGAGAATCAGTATTGGAGCTACAAAGATGGACAGAATAAGAAATGAGAGGACCAGAGAATTAATGAAAGAGGAACCATTACAGGATGGTATAGAGAAATCTAGACTTAGATGGTATGGACATGTAAAACGAATGGAGGAGAAGAGGATACCCAGGAGGTACATGAGACGAAGTGGGAAGGAAAGAGACCAAGAGGAAGACCGAGAGACAGGTGGCTGAAGGGGGTGGAAGAAAGCGTGAAGAAGAGAGGAGAAGACTGGACAAGGGTGGAGGCTAAGAGATGGTGGGAAGACAGAAGACGTTGGAGAGGCTTGTGTTCCAAACATACCCGGCCAGTGGCTGGAAACTGTGCAAGATGATGATGAGATTAGTATTACGATCTTTTCATGCCCGTATGTCTACCCGTCATTCCCGATTGCCGATGCCAATTTTTTTTTGATATTTCATTTTTAATAATAAAAAAACATAATTACTGGTACTGTTTTATTCGTAAATGTTAGCCTCGAAGTCGATAAATCGGTGTCTTACGCAACAATTGACAGAAATCATACTAATATATAAAAATGAGATGGTGTGTGTCTGTCTTTCTGTCTGTCTGTCTGTGTGTTACTCAATAACGCTAGAACCACTGGTCCGATTTAAATGAAATTTTGCATGGATGTAGCTGATTTACCAGGTTTACATATAGGATACTTTTGATTTCGAAATTTTGCACTATTAAGAAATGGCGACCACTTTAGTGACGTTACTAGACCCTTTGGTTTCAAAATTTCATATTTCCATATCAAATAAAAAGAGAACGGTAGGAAATAGCAAACTTTTGATGGCACATACGAGCTTTGAAATTTAATTTCCTATCCGAAAGGTCCTTATCACTTTTCGTGTATCTCAAACAGTTAGCGAGTAAAACCGACATTTGTGACGTCACTACACCCTTTGGTTTCAAAATTTCATATGTCCTTTTCAAATAAAGAGAGAACGCTAAGAAATAGCAAACTTTTGATGGTATACATGAGCTTTAACATTTAATTTTCTATCCGAAAGGTCCTTATGACTTTTCGTATATCTCCAACGGTTAGCGAGTATAACCAAAATCTGTGCAATAAAACACGGTCAACACCGAGCGGTGCAGTATATCGCTCTCTATATAACAATGAAAATGTGTGTGTTTTTCTCTGAATTTCTATGGAAATTTGAGTTATTTACGCCTTTCAGACTGTTTTATGATGGATGCGCGCGAAAATATTTTTGTCTGTCTGTTTGTTTGTTTGTCTGTGGACAAATTTGTTCCCTTATAACTCGAGAACGGCTGGGTGTATCGACGTAAAATTTGGTACAGATATCCATCAGAGGCACGACACTAATCATTGATGTAACTCTTCTCCGTACCTCTCATAAAAGGGGACCTACCCCCTTAAAATACATGCTGAAATAGGCGTAGAAGGACGAGAAAAACTCATTTTCAGCCCCTCAATGTGAGAGACAAAACTCGGGTCCCCGAAAACCACATTTTAAGGACCGAAGACCAACCGTTTTTGAGATATTCCCAGAAAACTAATTTAATTTAATAAACTAATTAACGAATGCAAGCCAGTAACCATGCCAACGGATTCTCAGAAGTCCATCTATTGCTGTAAGACGCAATGCAATTCCATTAATTACATTAGTGTGAAAGTTTGCAAACGGCTAGAAGCTTATCACGGAACCAAATTAAGCCGTAAAATTCATCAATACGTATACTGCGCTTAAGGGGATCAAGGGGTACTCTAGAATTTTTTCACGCGATTTACACCTGCGGGTGTGGTACGGCAGGTCTATTATATTCCTATCCCCATATTATTCATTCATTCATTTCGTATGGACCGCGTCATTCCAACCGTCTCCTACTGGCTTTGATGTTTGCCCTGTACGCCCGCATTCGTTCTCGGTGGACTTCCTTCCGTTCCTGGATCCAAATCTTTCCCGTTTTCAGCTTCGGTTTTTCTTGGTAACCTTTACAAGCTTGAAGTTTTCTTTTGAGTGGGGCGTGCTCCTGAATGTCTGTTGGTGTAATCCCCTCTTCTTTCAGATCTTTATCCAGTTCAATGAACCAGGCCCATTTTGTTTTCCTCTCCTGAAAGTAAGTTATGTTGCGGTTGGTCAGTCTCGCTGGGCTCATTCATTTCACATGCCCAAAAAATGGTAACCTTCTCTTCCGGATGACGTTGCTTATCTTCTCCACATGAGTATATAGGTCATGGTTATGCCGTCTTCTGTATTCCCCATTGTCTTTGATGGAACCCAATATCTTTCTCAAAATTTTCCTTTCTTTAGCCTCCAGTTTCTCGACCAAGCCGTTTTTGTTCATCGTGAGGCATTCAGAAGCATGCAAGACCTCCGGACGGATGACACTGCAGTAATGTTTTAGTTTTGCGTTGAAGGATATTGACCTTTTCTTATAGATGTCCTTAGTTAAATGGTAGGCCATTTCCATTTTGCTCATGCGTGATGTGAATGCTTCTTTCTCTGATAATATCCCTTCCCTGACCCGTCCTGAAAAGAAAAGTACATGGCCATTGGCTGAAAAAAAAAAAAAAAAAAAATTAGGTGTTATAATTTCTCCCTATATTATATTATTATTTGTATTATATTATGGCGTACAGCGACGAGACAAATCCCCTCGGTGCCAGCAACAAAACTCGGGGGCCCTAAAGGGTCCTCGAAAACTACATTATAAGGCTCTAAATCCAACAGTTTCTGAAATATTCCCAGAAAACTAATTTAATTTAATTTAATTTAACAAACTAATGAAGGAATGCAAATCGGTAACCATGAGAACATTATCTCAAGAGGTGGCATACAACTTTCCTTCTATTTCTGTAAGAAGCAATGTCACTCCATTTATTACATTTCTTTGAAAGTTTGCAAATGGCTATAAGGTTATCACGGAACTAACGTAGACCGTATAATTCATCAATGCAATTAAGGGGGTGAAGGGGTAACCTAGAATTTTTTCATGCAATTTTCACGTTCGACATATGGTACAGAAGGTCTATTATATCTCCAAACAGCAACATTATTTTCAAAAATTCCTGAATTGAACCAGCATTTTTGCGGCTTTTAGGAATATGGGCAATTTGAGGCTAAAGAACCTGAATGTTCATGCACCACAAGCCTTTATAATTTATGAAAGGGGTCTTCATGTGTATGGGCACCCAGCACAACGTAGAGGGTCAGTTTTTATGTGACGTGTATTGCGTTTCGTCTACAAGGCTTTCAATTGTATTTCACGTCAGGAAGTACACGTTAGGTGAATTTAGTCTGAGAGCACATTTTAACTATTTTTTTTGTCGACATACGGGTTCATCGTAAGGATCATTTTATTTGATACTGTGTGGTAGATATACCCATATTTGGATATCTGGGTAATATGTTGTAGACAATAGAATTCTCTGTCTGTCTTTCTGTGTATCTTTATGTACGCCTATACCTCGTGTTCGGATGCTTGGTGCATCGTAAAATTAGGTATGGTAACCATGAGAGTCAATACACCAATCATTTATAAAACTCTTCACCGTACTTTTCATACAGTAGAAGGGTAGATATGGAGAAAAACTTCTCAATATATGGTAAAATAGGCGAAATATAAAAATCATCCTAGAAGGACGACCAAAGCATATGTTGCGCTTCTCAATGTGAGACACAAAATTCGGGAATCTATAAAGGGTCTCCGAAAACTACATTTTAAGGGCCTTAAATTAACAGTGTGTATGATATTCCCAGTAAACTAACTTCGTTCTGTTAAACTTGAAGGAATGACAAACCGCTAACCATCGCAACAGTAGCTCAATTGATAATGTCTGGTGTTAACAACGAACACCGTTCGAAGAACGGGTACTTCTGCTAGTGCATTATAAGCAGCAGACAAGGAAAACTAACAATGTGACGGCAATTGGTGCATACGGGTGACGAATATAGGAAAAATCCAAAGACATCGTGCCGAGGACTAACACACTTAAAAATACGTACTTTTCCTAAAACGAATATTTTCGATATTGAGAGTTTCCTGGTGTTTGAGTAGAGTTTGAGGTTAGGTACAGTGCTTTTGTTGATAAAATTTACCAAAATGTATAAGGTGTATATATTTTCTTGACTAAATCTGTCTTAACATGACGACCATTGGTGCATTTACCTTAACGACCAATCTCTCCCCGCCCCGCATAAACTAAAAAGTCATAAGAGTGCTGCAGGACTTGACGGGGGTTCTTGAACTCGTTAACGCTGCCTGGGTTTATTGAGATCACGGCACAAAGTGCATTATTCACGCTGTTGCCCCCCACTAACTTACTAATTCATTGCCTGGCTTATTTAGTTACTTAGTTCTTGTTGTCCCTCGTGGAACATTGGGCATCAATGAAGCGTCTCCATCTGGTCCTGTTTGCTGACAACCTCTTCACCTCGCTCCTCTATAGCCTCCAAGTGGACAGATCTGCGTCACGCCCTCTCCTCCTTGTACCCTGTGGGTTCCAATCAGTGCTTCTCTCTCAATGGCTTCATTTCCTTTCCTCAGGGTATGTCCGATCCATTTCCATTTCCGTCGCTTAATTTGTATGGCCATCTCCGTTTCACCCGTCCTTCTCCAAAGTTCTTGGTTGGAGATTACTTCCGGCCAGTAGATGTTTAAGATCTTTCTTAAGCATGGGTTGACAAAGGTCTGCAGCCTGCAGGTGATATCCTTAGTTGCCTTCCAAGTCTCAGACCTATATATCAGAACGGACCTGACATTACTCCGGAAGATACGAAGTTTGGTCTTCATGGATATTTTGCTGTTCTTCCACACTGGATAGAGCTGCACAAAGGCACCGTTTGCTTTTTGAATACGTTGGGAGACATCTTTGGTCACCACACTGCCCAGGTAAGTAAAGCTATCGACATCCTCTATAGATTCATCCTCTAAGACAAATGGGTCAATTTTGTTGGTGTTAGTTCTTAGGGCCTTGGTCTTTTTTGAGTTTATCGTTAGTCCCAACCTTTTCCCTTCTACATCTAGGTCTTCAAGCTTTGCTTGCATTTCACAGTGTGCCTCAGACAGGAGACACAAATCGGCAGCAAAATCCAGATCTTCCAGTCTATTGGTGAATCCCCATTGGATACCACGTTTCACATTTCTAGTCACATTTCGCATCACCTCATCAATCACAATCAAGAACATGGTTGGCGACAGGATACAACCTTGACGTACTCCTGAACATACAGATATAGGCTCGGATACACGGCCCTCAAGATTGACTCAGCATGTGTATTTCCGGTATGTTTCTTGAATGAGACTAATGATCTGTGATGGCACTCCATAGCGCTTCACTTCCTTCCACGTGGCTTCTCTATTGATCGAATCGAAGGCTTTCTCAGAGTCAACAAACACTGCATAGAGGCGAGATGACCATTCCGCACACTGCTCCAGAATTATCCTCAAGGGGTTTATTTGGTCGACACATGAACGATTTTGACGAAAACCTGTCTGTTCTCGTCGGAGCCTTCGGTCAACATATTCTTGGATTCTGTTCAGCAAAACCCTCGTAAAGACTTTGCTAGGGATAGGGAGAAGTGTAATGCCTCTCCAGTTATTACAGTTTGACATATCTCCCTTCTTTGGCAACTTCACCCGCAACCCACATCTCCAGTCCGCCGGCCATACCTTCTCAAATAGCGGCTGCTGTGGTGTCCATATCAACCTTCACGACTTCTGCTGGAATATTGTCAACTCTCTCAATGCTCGTTTGATTTCCTCCACTGTGGGTTTGCAGGTTTTAATCCTTGGATCATCTCCCTCTCCTAGTTGATCTTCCAGGGAGCGGTTTAAAACTGCACAAAACTGTTCCTGCCATCGCTTCAGTTGATCCTCAGAGTTTGTTAAAAGGGTACCATCTTTGTTCCTGACTGGCCGGTTTCTCTGCATCTGCTTTCTTGCCAGTACTCGGGTGATTGTATATAGTTCTTTAAGATTTCCCTTCTTGGCTGCCTCTTCTGCCTATTTAGATAGGCCATCTATCCAATTTCTTTGATCTCTTCTTGCACTTCTCTTAACTTCCTTGTCCTTTGCAGCATATTTTGCTTGTAATTCTGCCTTTTTTCTCGTGTCCTACATGTGTTCATTTCCTCCTTTATCTGTTTCCTTTCTCTGATGATATCCCATGTCTGTCCAGTCATCCAATCTTTTCTCCACCTATCTTTGAAACCCAGGATTTTTCACTTGCTTTGCTAAAGACAGATTTAATCTCTATCCAATTTTCCTCAACAGTTTCATCCTTCACCTGAGCAAGTGCTTGGAATCGATTCTTTAACTCTATCCTAAAGGCCTCCTTCACCTTTATGTCATCCTTTAGCTCTCCCACATCATACCGGTTCCTTTTCTGGTCCATCCTCCTTTTCTGTGCCTGAATCTTCATTCTGAAGGTAGCTACAACAAGGTGGTGATCACTGCCGATGTCCGCACCTCTCTTATTTCTCACATCCAACGAAGAACGTCTCCATCTCGTTTCAATTGCTACATGATCTATCTGGTTTTCTGTCTTATGATCTGGTGATACCCAGGTCACTTTATGGCAATCTTTATGCAGAAATACAGTACCACCAATAATCAAATCATGGTTGGCACAGACGTCCACAAAGCAGGGCTGGCATGCGAAACGAAATGTTCAATGGAATAACATTTCGCTCCTGGCGCGAAATGATATTCGTTGCAGTCTTTTAATTTCGCTCCTGGCGCGAAATTATATTCATTACGAACTTTTAATTTAGCTCCCGGCGCGAAATGAAATTCGTTACAAACTTTTAATTTCGCTCCTGGCGCGAAATGAAATTCGTTACAGACTTTTAATTTCGCTCCTGGTGCGACTTTAAATTCATTACAGACTTTTAATTTTGCTCCTGGCGCGAAATAAAATTCTTTACAAACTTTTAATTTCGCTCCTGGCGTGAAATAAAATTTGTTAACGACCGTCAATTTCGTTCCCGGTATTTTATCCCCTCCCCCCCCCCCCCCCCGGCCTGAAATTAAAATGCATGGAACATTTCATTTTGTGTCTGAAATGAAATCTTGTTTCTTTTCTTCCCCGAAAGCCTTATTTGCTCCCGCGTCCTACACCTAGCCACCATCTACATTCATCCCTACCACCCCATCCCCAAAGACTTCATTACCCACGTGTCTGAAATCTTCCCCCATTTCATTCTAATGGCCGACCTCAACCTACATTCCCGTTCGGCCCTAGAACTTCATAACCTAGACATCTACCTACGTCACATCGACGCCACCCTCGTCCTTTTCCCAGAATCTACCCGTCCTTCCTCCACTACCACCCCGACGTAGTCATTGCTCATAACTCCCTCCTCCATCTGTTTGATGTGTCTGTCTTGCCCCTCAAAGGAGGTGATCATACCCCCCATTATACCTTATTTTATTTTGTTTTATTTTATTTTGTCGCCTCCGTAGCGTAGCGGTCAGCATGGTTAGCTGCCGCCCCGGAGGTCCTGGGTTCGATTCCCGGCTCTGCCACGAAATTTGAAAAGTGGTATGAGGACTGGAACGGGGTCTACTCAGCCTCGGGTGGTCCAAATGAGTAGAGGGGGTTCGATTCCCACCTCAGCCATCCTCGAAGTGGTTTTCCGTGGTTTCCCACATCGTCTTCGGGCAAATGCCGGGATGGTACTGTCCCCGTTTACCCGGATACTTCCCCAAAGAAGACTGCTGATGGATCCATTTCACCAACTTGAAGATGAGCTCCATCCTCCAAACAGGAAACAGCACCCTCGGAGAATCGAACTGCTTCCTCCTCCGGAAATTGCACTGCTCCGTGTAGACGAAAGACATCCTTCCGGCAAAACTCTTCTTTGTGAGTCGGGACTACCCTGACCTCTCTTGAAAAATCCCTGAAGTTCCAGTAGAAAATCGCCATGAAGTTTTTGTAGTAATTTCCGAAGAAATATTCATATTCAGTGAGTATGAAATCGTTTCCATTGCTGTTTGATAGTATTCAGCGTTGAACCACGAAACATGGGTGTAGATGGTTATTCACCACATGTTCGCTTGTGTGGAATGGCAATTAGCGAAGTTCCATGCTGCTATCTTACTCCAACGATATATGTCCCAATTGCATTAAAGTCCTTTAGCCTTCCATCTTCTCTTCGGTTATAGTAATAGTAGAACAAACTGCCATATTAAACTGCTCCATAATACTGTAGCGTTGGGTCACAATACAATCCTAAGTCTCCCTGTTGCACTAGCAGTGTCAGCCGTGGCGTAGAATCTGACGATACAAAGTGCTTCTCAGGTGGCGAGAAAATCACTTTTGTCAGTCGTCTAAAATTGCCAATATCTTCCAAAATAACTCCGCGAAATTGTTCAACTTTTCTACACTCCTTAATGTAGCACTGCACAATAGAATTAGCTTATAGGCGACCGCTAACTGTTCATAGCTAATCTTGTAGACGCGTTATAATGTGCGTTTTAACTTCACCTAGTTTTACTCACTGTAAACTTGCACTGCTTGTCTGCTCGATAGTTCACTGCGGTGGCTTCACCACGCGTTATAATGACGACTCTTTCTACTAATTGCACTCGACGTCTCACCGAAATGACTATATAAGAACTGATACTGAAGATCTGAGCTTAGGTTCTGACGATTTGAGATCTGACGATTTGAGAGCTGAGATATGAGACTCCTCTCTTCTGCGCAAGGCCTTTTATAAACTTCATAAGGGGCGTATCCATCCCTTCCATAGCGTGTTACTGCGTCATCGCTAGAAGTTCCAACTTCGTCAATACATGACGGATTTTCAAAATTCAAAAACTGAAAATAAACTTCACCAAAATTCCAGAACAATGCCTCTACTGCAAATGGAATTCCACAATTCTGCATTCCAAAACGTAATAAAAATATCATAGTTTCAGCAATCTCCGTCTTCCTTCAAACTATCGTTCATTGGTTTGAGCCTCCCCTCCAATAGCATAATTTCTTCCTCAGCAGAATTCCACGTTTCCTGCGACTGCGTCGTAAATCTCGGATCTTTCTCGAATAAATGCTGACGTCACTGAGAATCTCAGTTCAAGTAGCCTGCTAGCATAATGTCTGCGTCATCCGTGCTTACGTCATGACCATCCACGCCATAACTATGACAGCCATAACTTTCTTCATAATTTTCCAATATAGCCACCGTGGTCTCTATATAATTCAATTTACGGGGGCAGTACCTACTGTAAGACCACGGCCGCCTTCTTCCCTCTTCCTAGCCTCTCCATCCCAACCTTCCATCCCCTCCCTCATGAGGCCCCTGTTTGCTTTGCAGGTGAGGCCGCCTGGGCGAAGTGCTGATCACACCTCCCCAGTTGTATCCATCCCGTCCAGATGTTCCAAGCTCCAGGACACTGCCCACAGAGGCGGTAGTGGTGAGTTCCCTCTCTGAGTCCGTGGGAACCACCAACCTAGAGGGTAAATTGACTAAATTTAAAAAAATATTTTATTTTGCTTTATTTTGTTTTGTTAATTTCATTTTGTTTTACTTTATTTAGTTTTATTTTGTTTCAAATTGTCTTGTTTTTTTGGTTTTGTTTTATTTTGTTTTGTTTATTTTGTTTTATTTTAATTTCCCAGAAAACAAATACAAAACCAAAAACACAAAACACGAAGCAAAATGAAAAATTCAAACACATAAGTAAAAGCAGAATAAAAAAGAAACGCAAAGCAAAAAGCAACATTCAAAAACAGCAAAAGCAGAAAACAAACACAAAACCAAAACAAAAAAACGAAGCAAAAAGCAAAAGCAGAACACAAGAAACAAAAGCAAAAGCAGAAGACAAGGAACATAAAGCAAAACGCAAAATTCAAAAAAGCAAAAGCAGAAAACTAACATAAAACAAAAACGAAAAAGACGAAGCAAAAGCAGAAAACAAATAACATAAAGCAAAATTTTAAAAATCAAGAGCAGAAAACGTACTCAAAACCAAGAAAGAAAAGCAAAAAGTCAAATTCAAAAGCAAAAGCACAAAGCAAACACGAAACCAAAAACACAAACCAAAAGTAGAAAACAACAAACACAAAAGATATGTGAGACAAAGTCCAGAGAAACGTTTCTCATGAAAGTGATCCTTATTCACAAGTGGATTAAACGAGTTTTGTAACTTGACGACTCATTTGCATTTGACTGTTGGCACAGGCTAGAGTATCACCTATGTCTCAGTCTCACTCATGACTGTGATTATATGGAAGCTACTGAGGAATGGGTGTGCTTAGTAATGACATTCAGGGCACAGTCAGTGTCTGTTGGCACAGGCTAGAGTATCACCGCTGTCTCAGTCTCACACATGGCTGTGATTATATGGAAGCTACTGAGGTATGGGTGTGCTTAGTAATGACATTCAGGGCACAGTCAGTGCCTGTGAATGCTGTGAAAGGTTCTACTCATAGGGTTAGGACTACTGTTCTGACTCAGTGAGGAAAGCAATAGCAAACTACCTCAGTCCTCATCTTGCCTAGTACGCCTCACTATAGCGCTGCCTTGGGTTTTTGTGGGTATCTACCCACATAACCTACCGCGGTAGTTTGAGGATCCAACCAGCCTTCGGGTTGAATACCTGCCAGACAGACGTCAGGACTTTGAACATCGTACAGAACATTATTTAACTCTCGAAACAAATATACTGTTTTTTAATTTCAACAACGAAATTAAATGTTTCATGCATTTTAAATACACGTCAGAGAGCGAAACTTAATAACGTTTGGGAATTTTATTTCGCCTCGGGAGTGAAATTAAAAGGCTGTAACGAATTTTATTTCGCGCCGGGAGCGAAATTATAAGTCCGGAACTAAATTATTTTCGTGCCGGGAGCGAAATTAAAAGTGTGGAACGAAATTAATTTCGCGCCGGGAGTGAAATTAATTGTCTGGAACGAAATTAATTTCGCGCCGGGAGTGAAATTAAAAGTGTGGAACGAAATTAATTTCGCGCCGGGAGCGAAATTATAAGTCTGGAACTAAATTAATTTCGCGCCAGGAGCGAAATTAAAAGCCTGGAACGAAATTAATTTCGCTTAGAATTAAGTTTCGCTTTGATTTAATTACGCGCCGACAATCATTATAATTTCGCTCCCGAATATCGCGCTCACGGCGAAATTAAATTATTTTCGCCCCCACAGCCATGAATTTAATTTCGCATGCCAGCCCTGCCACAAAGAGTTGTCCATTTTCATTTTGATCTCCTAAACCATGCCTTTCCATAATATGCTCAAGTCCTTCATTTTCCTGGCCCACTTTTGCATTCAAGTCTCCTCCAACTATAATGATATCCTTCCTCTTTTGTTTCTTAATTGTACTACAGTAAAACCCCGTTTTAACGTGCCCGCTTTTAACGAATTCCCGCTTTTAACGAAGATTTTCGTAAGTCCCAGCCAAATCGCCATAAGCACAGTGTTATTTAAACCCCCTTCTAACGAACCCCGATATAAGGAAAAGTCCGCTTCTAAGGAATATATTTCACATAAATTACGTTCGCGCATCCCGTTGTAACGAATATGTCGATAAGATAGTTTTTTCTAAACTTGTTTTGAATGTAAATTAACTTCCGTTTTGACGTAATCTCAGTCCGAAGTTGACGCGCTAAACGAAATCGCTCCTTTAGCGATGTATAGAACCGTGATAAATTGGCGCGGCCGCTGGAAATCACTGTTACCGGCAAGCAGCAGTCACTATCACGCTAGACGCTGTTGGTTAGTTATGCCCATTGAACTGTAGGTAGTAGGCTACTGGAATGACGGCTGTATGGGAACGAAGTGCGGTTTACCTTGAGACTAGCTATACAGCCTAGAGGCATGACTGACGTAGGGCCTACGCGTAAATGCCGCGAGACTCTGGTAACTTCACGAAATATAAATATTTAGGCCAAAGGTCTCTTGCAAACTTCACGTGATTTAGGTGAAAGATTATAAGCAATAGGAAACTGAAAATGTTAATGGATATTCTACAAAATGAAAATGTATTCTAGAAAAAATTACGGAATAAGTAGAAAGTCGTGCCTTCCATGGCTTACGCTGCCTGAACCGTCATTGATAGACCCCAAGTATATGCGTACGAAATGTAGAGCTGCTCAAGCTCTACAAAAAAGTCCGTGAACGCATACACTTATCTCCAACCGTTAGGGAGTTAGGACAGTTTTAGTCGGGTAATGTCTACAGTGACGTCGGCTGCCTTAACCTATAGCTAAGCACTTCTGTCCCGCTGCTCCAATCGCTGCTTAGGAATCACGCGGACGCGAGGGGTGCGGACTGAAGGCTCATTCTCTGTTTTTGTTCCTGTGTTGTTGGAAGTTGTGCTACGAGATTTTTGTGTCTGTGATAAGAGTTGTACTGCGAGTTACGGCGGACCACATTCATTATGGCTGCAAAACGTAAGAAGCTGCCTCTTCAGAAAAAGATAGACATCATCAGGGATGTTGAAAGGGATAGCCAAGTACCTTTGTCACAGATGGCTAAAAAATATGACTTGGCACCCTCTACGCTGTTTGGCATCATGAAACAGAAGGAAGCTATTCTGAACGCGGAAGTTGAGTGCGGTTCTGGGGCAAAAATACGGAAGAATATTCGTTCTTCGCCGTACGAGGAACTTGAAAACATTTTAATGAAATGGTTCGAGGGAAAAAGGAGTGAGAACACTCCAATTGACGGGAACATACTTAAACAAAAAGCTCAAGAAATCGCACTTAAGCTGGGTTTGGTCGATTTCCATGCTTCTAATGGCTGGTTTGATCGCTTCATAAAACGGCACAATCTTTCGTTCCAAAACATGTGCGGCGAGAGTGCGGAAGTTAATGACGATAATACAGTTGTATACTGGAAAGAGAAAACGTTGCCTCGACTTCTTGAAGGATATGATGCTAAGGATATTTTTAACGCCGATGAAACGGGAGTGTTTTACAACTTGCTCCCGTCCAAAACATACGCTGTTCGCGGAGAAAAATGCCACGGAGGCAAAAAAAAAAGTAAAGAAAGACTGACAGTGTTGTTATGTGTTAACAGCAACGGGAGTGAAAAATTACCCCCACTAATAATTGGAAAATTTAAGAATCCAAGCTGTTTCAAGAACACCCGTACACTCCCATGTAAATATGATAACAAAATGCATGGATGACATCGGAGATATTTCGAAAATTTTTACAAAGCTTGGATGCCAAGATGAGATCGGCAGGAAGGAAAATAGTGCTGGTGATAGACAGATGTCCAGCTCATCCTTCAGATACGTCTTTCCTGCGGAATATCAAAGTTGTTTTCTTTCCTCCTAACTGCACCTTTGGACCTTGGCATTATTCATTCTGTGAAAGAGAAGTACAGGAAGGCCCTGGTTCAAAGAGCTGTTTCTTTCCTCGAAAGAAATGAGGTAATGAAATTGAACATACTCCAAGCCATGTATATGTTTGTAGCAGCATGGCAACTAGTCACAACGACCACTATTCAAAACTGCTTTGGCCATGCAGGTTTTGTTGCTATTTCAGAAGTTTTTAATGATGAAGACTCTACTGATGACATTGGGAAAGATTGGGGGGTTGTATCAAAGGATTCTACTGTCACAACATTTGAAGAATTTGTTACTTGTGATGATGATATCCTAACCTCACCACTGAAAGCACTGAAATACATGAAATGTGAAAATATGGAAATATGAAAATATGGCTCAGGATGCCACTAATCAAGCTCTATACTATAAATGAGATACACTGCTACCTTATTTGGACGAAAACTTGAAGATCTATGTAAGTATTCCCACAATACTTTAGATGTTTCCTCAGTTCAAGGTACTGAGATGGATCTGCGACCTCAGAGATAGGAAACGTCCCTCTCTGGAATTCACCAACATTCGCCTGGGCTCGAACGACATCCTTCTGGCAAATTCTTCTGTGTTGCTGGGCTACCCCTAGCATCCTGACAAATCTCTTCTGTAGAATCTTCATTCTCCGTCGCAAATGTGTATTAGCCTCATCATTAGAAAATAATTTATATAAATATTCATATGGATGGTGAATGAAATATTTCTATTGCTAATTGATGTTACATTAGTGTTCGTAGACTGACGAAAATGTACAAGATGGACCGTACACTACGTCTGTATTCAAAAATACGTCGTCTAACGAAGTTCCATCGACGTATCTTAACTTCTGTTATCGAATAGGTCTCTGGCGCATGACTATTTAGTTCATCATATCAACAATATTAATTACGTTGAATGAAAACACTTGAAGTCTAATAATAGTCATTCTGTTAATGTTTATATACTGTGCCAATGTTACAAGTCCTTCGCTACTGTTCACTTGAACTGCGTTCGCCAACTTCACGTTGCAATTTAAAATGATATTCAGCTTTATTTCCAACACATTTGAAAATCTGACTTAAAAGGCTTATATTGTCGAAACGGTAAGTTTTAGAACGCTCGGTTTTCGCAGAATGTAGTATTCAACCTGTTCTTTATATGTATTCGCTTATTTAAATTCAGATCTCAATTATATAAGAGATATAATTAATTCAATGTTCCTCACAACTTCACGTAAAATGGAAGTGCGGTGATCTCTAACGCTCCACCTAGCTATCCTCGCATCTTCACAAGTCGACAATCGTCGCACTCGGACTAAGCTTTGGGATCCCCGTTAACCCAGTAAAAACACTTCCTCACTCTTCAAAGACTGCTGGAATAAGAACCTCGATCCTTGGATCTCCCCCTCCAAGTCAAAATTTTGGCGGCCATATCAAACTCCCACCATAATTTTAGCGCGTAGATTACTAATGCTTATTACTGCGTAGATTAACCGATCTGCGGTTTTTAAAGTATCTGACATAATTTCTTTTAATATTCTCTTCATTACCAAATAAGAAAATCTTCTTCTAAGGGCCTAAATGCATAATTTCATCAAATTGTGTAATTGAAGTAGATCCCGTCTTCAATAAGACCTCTTCTCATTGGCTCTGGGCTGGGATCCAATAGCATAATTTATAACAATATTTATAATATTAATGTCCAAACTCGCTGTTGCTATAGCCAATTATAGCCTTCTAGAAGCGTCTATTGTGCAATACATCACGTGATCGGGCTCTCCCACAGCCCCGAGCTTGTAACACTACCCTCCTGTGTCACACTTCCAGAAATTATATTTGCTGGTTAAATTTTATCATGGGGACGGAAAATACTCTCATTTTGTCCCAAAATAATTCAATTTACGGGGGCAGTACTATTTAGATGTCCATAAAACGCCTGCTTATCTTCTTCCTTGCGCTGCCTCCGTGAATGCATAGCAAACAATCATCACAATGCTCCTAATATTGGACTTAAAACATGCCACAATTATCCTTCCCGACACTGGATACCACTCTATAAGGCTCCTTTTGGCTTCCTTATCCTTCATTATACCTACACCTTTGGGCCTTCCAGAGTATATAAATGTAACTCCATCATGGGTGACCATCTCCCCAAAATCTCTCCATCTTACTTCATTCAGACCCAGGATGTTCAGACCGTAATTCTTCATACACGCCACTGCTTGCCGTAGTCTTCCGCTTTCCCGCAGAGTTCTCACATTCCATAATCCAATTTTCGTCAACCTTTTCAAGCCAAAAGTCGCCGTCTTAGGATCAGTCCGGTTTCTCTTCATTGATGTTTCTTTAATAAGTTGTTTTAAGGTGTGCGAGTTATTAGCCCACAGCACCCGATCTTGGTGGTGGGGCTGCCACCTGCGCCTCCAAGCTTGCGGTTTTCTGTTGGGGTTTTTCTCCCTTAGCCTTTGAAGATCCCTCTTCACCACAAGGCAGTGGTTTTCCTCAACGGCAGTCCTCAACGGTACCTGCAGTGGAAGAGGTGAACTCTGGCACAGTGTGGTTGGCGGAAGGTGCAGCCTATTGCTCAGGTTTAATATGGCAAACTATTGTCCATAGTTATGATGGGCACATTTTGGCCCAACGGCAAAATGAGTGGAGGAGGAGCCAATCACTCTCATGGCTCCCAACGGTCATAGAGGCGGAAGAGGTCAGGCCAGACGGACTGGCTGTAAAGGCACACCTCAGTAGTACTTGAGTATGTGGCAGTTCGTTGCAGTCTCTGTGTTCGGTCCTGCATGTCTCATTCTTCGTGAGCCGCAGGATAAGGCTCAGAGATCATAGTGTGTGGGTCTCGTCCTGGCAAGCTGAGATCCACCCTAAACAAATTCACGCCAGTGGCACTTCTTCCGAACGTCACTTGCTTTGAAAGTCCAACGGCGATGGGATATGGACGGTGAGGGCAGGTTATGGGTGTAACTGGAAGCCCCTAGTTCGGACCTGCACGTTGGCAGCAGATGTGTGATGGTCGTCTTCCGGAGACTCTGTGACTACTCAGGAATTCGGTCCTGCATCTGTGTTTGGGCAGGCCTATTTAGGATCACCGCTGCCCACCCCACATGGGGAAGGTCCTAGAAAAGGTGGGCTAAACATCGGAAGTCTCAATCTTGGTCAGACTGGGCAACCGCACTCAGCAGGTCACCCCTCATGCGGTCGAAACTCAAAAACAGTAAAGAATCACAAATTGATTATTGGATCATGGAACATCAGAACTTTGCTTGATTTGGACAATAACGTTAGACCTGAGAGAAGATCTCGGTGTGCCACTGCCATGCTTGACAGACGTGCGTGAGCTCGGCTCCTCAGTTTAGGTGAATTAGAAGGTGTTATTGTGTAGTAGGTACATCCAAAATAAGTGGTTCACGTGTGTATAGTAAGTGAGCATAACCTGTGTTACGTTATTTCGAGTGATAACCCTTACATACATAACAAAATCATAATTAAACCAGGATGACGAGAAGCAAGAATAAGCGTGCCTCAAGAGACGCCAGCGATAGTGCCAACTTAATTGAAGAGACCGTAGCTAAGGTACTCGACGAGACTCTCAGTTCGGGTAAGTTTCTTGAAACTATTATATCCGCTATCTCTGTGAGAGTGACTGAAATTGTTATCAAAGAACTGGAGAAGTCTCTTCAGTTCAATATGGACCTGGTATCTGATCTCACTAAAAAACTTGAGAGTCGTGACTTTGAAATCCAAGCACTGAGAAATGAGCTTGAAGAAAAGTACGACTCCTTAGAACAATATAGCAGGAGAGCCAATATCAGGATTTTCGGTGTGCATGAAAGTACTCAAGAAAATACAGATGAACTTGCTCTAAACGTATTTAAAGATATTGGTGCTAGTGTTAACCTCCTTGATATTGACCGTAGCCATCGTGTTGGACCCAAATCCCCTGGAAAAACTAGACCCATCATTGTGAAATTCACTTCATTCCGTACGAGGCAGGAGGTGTTCCTTAAAAAAAGATTGCTCAAGGGAAGCAATGTGACCATCCGTGAGGATCTCACCTCCACCCGACTGGCGATTCTGAAGGCTGCAATTTCTCGATTCTTAGTCAGAAATTGCTGGAGTTCTCAGGGCGATATCCTTATCAAGAAACCGGATGGTACCAAAATCAGGATTAACCGTATGAGTGACTTACCTAACTAATCAGTATCTACAGTGTAAAAACTATTCACCTAGCTGACTGCGGCCAATATATGCCATCTTAGTTCTAATTATTATTATCTGTTTACTATTATATTATATTAGTCTTAGTTTACCATAGTACATTTCTGTTAGTTCAGTTATATTAGCCTTAGTACATTTCGGTTAGTTCAGTTTTCATTTCTTAAGTTGGCAAACCTGATCGACAAGAATGTTACCTCTGACAGCAGCACTCTCGCAGCCACCCCCTGCAGTGAAAGGAATTTCTCCCGCACTCCCTCACCCCTCCCCTCCCCTACCGAACAGTTTCCATTCACTTCAAATAACAGGCTACAATTAGCTCCCGCAAACAATGACCTTATCTCGACTCGAGATCGACTGTTTGAAAATGTGTCACTTCACCCAACCGGAATCCATATAGCCCACGTGAATGTACAATCCTTATCGGCACATTTTCATGAACTTGAACTCATCATACCTGATTTGTTCCATATTTGTTTGATGAGCGAGACGTGGCTATCACCGCTAAATCAATCTAAATCATTCCACTTTCCCGGCTACACTCTAATACGTAATGACCGTGTTGGGAAGAGAGGAGGTGGGGTAGGAGCTTTCGTTAAGTCAAACCTTAATCCTAAAGTCTTAGCATGTTCTGATAGCCAGTATAATAGGAGGCCTGAATTTATGCTATTTGAAATTGATGCCGCCCATCAAAAGTGCGCTGTCTGTGTTGTTTACAAAGCACCTTCACTGGGTCACTTGGAGGACGTGGAGAATGCGTTACTAAGAATCCTACCACTTTACCAACATGTAATAGTCATGGGCGATTTCAATACTAATATAGGCGACAACACCAAGTCTGAAACTCGGCAACTGCTGAATATGCTTTCGTCACGAGACATGAAAATATTAGAACTATTACCAACACATCACACGCGTACTTCACACACGACAATTGACTTGATATCAGTAAAGAACACTGACAGGGTGCTTCAGTTTGGTCAGACATCTGTACCCGGAATTTCAGCCCATCCAACCCCTCGTCCACATCGTGGGAGACGGGCAACGGCACAAAGTAGGGGATTGCCTGTAGGGGCGAAGTACAGTGGGGACTTCGTGTGCCCCGGGACCGTTACGGTAGCTGTGAAGGTCCTACAGGAACCCTGAAAAGTGACGGCTAACGGGGCTCTGGTGAAGCTACGATAGGCCCAGCAAGCCAGTAGTGGATAAAACCAAATGCTTTCAAAAATGGAACGAGCCTCGGACAGGATGGATTTAATAGACGACGACACGGCTGTACACACGGACTAAGATTTGGAACTTTAAACCTAAGAACGCTGACGGGGAAGGTGGAGGAGATAGTGGATATGATGGAAAGAAGGAAGTTGGATTTATTGGGATTGGCAGAAACAAAGTGGAAAGGGGAAGGAAGGAGAGTACTGAGAAAAGGCTATAGACTGTACTGGAGTGGGAACGAAGAGGGAAAGAGGAATGGAGTGGGAGTAGTAGTACGAGATGGTTTAAAAGAAGAAGTGAGGAGAATAAGTGATAGGATGATGAAAGTGAAAGTAGCACTGAGGGGAGAGACTGTAGAAATAGTGCAAGTGTATGCTCCACAAGTAGGCTGCGCTTCTGAAGAGAAGGAGGAGTTTGAAGAGGAATTGCAGAAGCAGCTGGTAGGAAGAAATATGATTGTTATGGGGGACCTCAATGCCCATGTAGGAAGAGAAAGACAAGGTTATGAGAGTGTTCTAGGACCAGAGGGTTGGGGTGGAAGAAATGAGGAAGGAAAGAGACTGTTGGACTTCTGTCAGAGGAACAGCCTGCTAGTTGGGAACTCCTGGTTTAAGAAAAGAGAGAGCCACACAATCACATGGTACAGTGATGACTTGACCAGGAAGTCGGTGGTCGACTATATACTGTATGAGAAAGAACTAAATAAGAACATCACGGACATCAAGGTTATACCATCGGAGAACCTGGATAGCGACCATCGATTACTGGTAATGAACCTGAGAGGGAGTAAGGAGAAGAAAGGGACTGAGAACCAGGAAAGACGTATAAGGATATGGAAACTGAAAGAAGGGGATAGAAGGGTCGAGTACCTCAAAATGGTAAAGGAAGGAATTCCAACAGATGAAGAAAGAGGGGTGGAAGAGGAATGGGCTAGATTTAAGAAGACACTAGTGGGTGCAGCAGAAGCAGTATGAGGGAGGACAAGTAGTAAGAAGAGGTGGAAGGAAACACCATGGTGGAATGAGAAGACAAAAGATATAGTAAGGGAAAAGAATAGAGCCTTTAGGAGGTGGTATCAAAATAGGACAGTAGAGACAAGGGAAGAGTACCAGGAAAGAAAGAAGGAGGCGAAGAGAGTGGTGGCTGAGGAGAGAAGGAAGTGGATGGAAGAGTGGACAAAGATGATGGAGGAGGATAGTGAAGGTACAAAAAAGGTCCTGTATGGGATGGTAAAAAATAAGAGGCGGAAGGATCCTACGGATTATGTTAGAATGGTGAACAAAAGGGGACAAGAGATAGAAAATAGGGAAGAACTGAAGAAATTGTGGAAAGAATATTTTGAAGAACTTCTGAACCCAAATGGAAAAGATGGTGAGGAGGAAGAAATCGGGGAAGAGGAAGATGAACTGCAAACAGAAAAGGACTTAACATGGAAAGAAGTGGAGGATGCAGTGAACAAGATGAAAGGAGGGAAGGCACTGGGTGTGGATGAGTTGAGTGTGGAGATGGTGAGAGCAGCAGGAGAGGTGGGGATACAGTGGCTGTACCGAGTGATGAGGACAGCATGGAAGGAAAGGAAGACCCCAGAGGACTGGAAAAAAGGAATCATTGTCCCGATCTTCAAGAAAGGTAGTAGAACAGATTGCAGAAACTATCGGGGAATAACACTGATGAGTCATTGTGCAAAGATCTTCGAGAAAGTTTTGGAAAAGAGAATTAGGACAAGGATAGAAGGAGGGATGAGGGAAGAACAACATGGCTTCAGAGCAGGAAGGTCCACAGTGGATTTGATTTTTGCTGTAAGGCAGTTACAAGAACAGCACTATGAGTATGGAACAGATCTACTGATGGCCTTCCTGGACATTGAGAAAGCATATGACAGTGTATGCAGAAACAAAGTATGGAAGTCCATGGAGGATAGAGGAGTAGAGAAATGGACTATAAAGAGGATAAAGGAGATGTACAAGGGAAGCGTGAGCTGTGTGAAAGTGGGAGGAGAGAGATCTGACTGGTTGGAACAAAGAAACGGCCTGAAACAAGGAAGTGCACTGTCACCGTTACTTTTCATTGTGGTGATGGATGACATAATGACCCGAGTGGCACAAGTAATTGGGGACGGAAAGATGAAAGCAATGGTGTTTGCAGATGATTTGATGATTTGGGGAAACAAGGAGGAGGAGGTACAGGAACAGTTGGACGTGTGGGAAGGAATAATACAAGGATATGGGATGAAATTTAGCATAAATAAGAGTGAGATGGTGATCACAACAAGGAAGAAGGAAAGAACCACAACGGGAATAACAATTGGTGGGGAACAGCTGAAGAAAGTGGAGAGTTTTAAGTATCTGGGAAGCCTGATACAAGATAATGGAAGAAACGATAGAGAAATAAATGAGCGGGGGAGGCAGGCAGAAGCATTTCGGAGGAGTGTGAGAAGCATGTTATGGAGCAAGGATGTCCCTCAGAACAGCAAAAAGATCATATATCGGACGTACTATGTCCCTATCCTGACGTATGCCTCGGAGACCTGGGTTATGAAAGGAAGGGAGAAGAGCAAAATACAGGCCGGTGAGATGAGGTTCTTGAGAATCAGTATTGGAGCTACAAAGATGGACAGAATAAGAAATGAGAGGACCAGAGAATTAATGAAGGAGGAACCATTACAGGATGGTATAGAGAAATCTAGACTTAGATGGTATGGACATGTAAAACGAATGGAGGAGAAGAGGATACCCAGGAGAGTACATGAGACGAAGTGGGGAGGAAAGAGACCGAGGGGAAGACCGAGAGACAGGTGGCTGAAGGGGGTGGAAGAAAGCGTGAAGAAGAGAGGAGAAGGCTGGACAAGGGTGGAGGCTGAGAGATGGTGGGAAGACAGAAGACGTTGGAGAGGCTTGTGTTCCAAACAGACCCGGCCAGTGGCTGGAAACTGTGCAAGATGATGATGATGATTTAATCTATATCTCCTACTCATTAATATGTCCCAAGACCAAACCAAGGACCATCATGTACAGAGACCTCTCTAAAATTGATATGAACTCCTTGACAGAAGATGCTCTATGTATCCCATGGCACGATATACTGACTATTCACAACATAGATGATAAGGTACACACAATGACCGAATACTTGACAGAACTTTATGACAGACATGCTCCAGTAAAATCTGTTCGAGCAACGCGACCTCCCGCACCTTGGCTCAGCCCGGAACTTAAAGTACTGATGGCTAAGCGCGATGTGGCACACAGAAAGTTTAAGAGATTACCAACTCAACAGAATTATGATGATTACAAAAAAACTTCGAAACAAAACTTCCCAAACGGTACGTAATGCTCGAATAAGACATGCTCATAACCTGCTAGGAGGTAATATTAAACCCTCTGCGGCGTGGAAGGAAGTAAGAAATATGGGAATAGGTAGAGAGAAAATTGACAACCCCATTAATCTACCTCTTGACACACTCAACGAACATTTTACAACTATCGGACACTCAGTTGACCCTGACATGAAACACAGAACTTTGATCAATAACTACAGCATCCCCACCCCTAACAGAGAAACATTCCATTTCTCGCATGTTACCCCCTCACAAGCCAGACGTGCTATTCTTCGAATAAAATCGAAATCTAAAGGGATTGACAATATAGAAATCGAATTATTCAAACGTATCATTGATATTATACTTCCCACAATAACACACATATTCAATCACTCGTTAATGACAGGTATGTACCCATCGCTTTGGAAAGCGGCCTTCGTCATCCCAATCCCAAACAAGATGTTCAGTAAAGAACATATAGCCTACTTTCTCCTAAATGCATGGGTATTGTTATAACTCTTTGTCCTTTTCAAGGAGTATGGTTGAATGTTGGTTGTAGTAGCTTGTTGAAATACAACGTGCTATAGGGATATTAAACATGAATATGAGGTGCCCTTTGCTAGTGCTACCTCTGTATCAAATTTCGTTCAATTCGGTTTCGCCGTGTTTGAATTGATAGGGGGAATCGATTTGCACACATACTTGGCCACCATCTGCAAACTATTGGGCTGATGTTCTTGCAGTTTGGTCAGAATATGTTTCCCACATAAAGATATGGTGTTGCAAAATTTGGTAGAGACTAGATTATTAGGTTGGTCGTAATTACATTTTAGCTTTTAACATTTGGGTGGCCGCGATTACGTTTCCGTCAAGATAGCGGTGATATAATACATGACACTGAGGTGCCTCTTGCTAGTGCTACCTCTGTACCAAATTTCGTTCATTCGGTTCCACCGTGTTCGAATTAATAGGGGGAATCAATTTTGACATAAAGATGGCCGCCATCCGCAAACTATTAGGCTAATGACCTATTAGATTGGTCAAAGGATGCTCCCTCCATAAAGGTATGTTGTTGCAAAGTTTGGTAGAGATCGAATGGTTATGTTAGTCGTAATTTGATTTAAGCTTTAAACATTTGTGTGGCCGCTATTACGTTTCTGTCAATATGGCGGCGATATTAATCATGACACTGAGATGCCCTTTGCTAGTGCTATCTCTGTACCAAATTTCGTTCCATTCTGTTTCACCGTGTTTGAATTAATAGGGGGAATCGATTCTGACACAAAGATGGCCGCCATCCGCAAACTATTAGGCGAATGACCTATTAGATTCGTCAAAGGATGCTCCCTCCATAAAGGTATGTAGTTGCAAAATTTGGTTGAGATCGGATGATTAGGTTAATCGTAATTTGATTTAAGCTTTGAACATTCGTGTGGCCGCCATTACGTTTCAGTCAAGACGGCGGCGATATAAAACATGACACTGAGGTGCCCTTTGCTAGTGCTACCTCTGTACCAAATTTCGTTCCATTAGGTTCCTCCGTGTTCGAATTAATAGGGGGAATCAATTTTGACATAAAGATGGCCGCCATCCGCAAACTATTAGGCTAATAACCTATTAGATTGGTCAAAGGATGCTCCCTCCAAAAAGGTATGTTGTTGCAAAGTTTGGTAGAGATCGGATGGTTATGTTAGTCGTAATTTAACTTAAGCTTTGAACATTTGTGTGGCCACCATTACGTTTCTGTCAATATGGCGGCGATATAAAACATGACACTGAGATGCCCTTTGCTAGTGCTACCTCTGTACCAAATTTCGTTCCATTCGGTTTCACCGTGTTTGAATTAATAGGGGGAATTGATTTTCACACAAAGATGGCCGCCATTCGCAAACTATTAGGCTAATGACCTATTCATTTGGTCAAAGGATGCTTCCTCTATAAGGGTATGTTGTTGCAAAATTTGGTAGAGATCGGATGATTAGGTTAATCGTAATTTGATTTAAGCTTTGAACATTTGTGTGGCCGCCATTACGTTTCCGTCAAGATGGCGGCGATATAAAACATGACACTGAGGTGCCTTTTGTTAGTATTACCTCTGTACCAAATTTCGTTCCATTCGGTTGCACCGTGTTCGAATTAATAGGGGGAATCGATTTTCACACAAAGATGGCCGCGATCCGCAAACTATTACTCTGATGACCTATTAGTTTGGTCAAAGGATGCTCCCCCCATAAAGGTATGTTGTTGCAAAATTTGGTAGAGATCGGATGATTAGGTTAGTCGTAATTTGATTTAAGCTTTGAACATTTGTGTGGCCGCCATTACGTTTCCGTCAAGATGGCGGCGATATAAAACATGACACTGAGGTGCCTTTCGTTAGTACTACTTCCGTACCAAATTTCGTTCCATTCGGTTGCACCGTGTTCGAATTAATAGGGGGAATCGATTTTCACTCAAAGATGGCCGCCATCCGTAAACTATTACGCTGATGACCTATTGGTTTGGTCAAAGGATGCTCCCCCCCATAAAGGTATGTTGTTGCAAAATTTGGTAGAGATCGGATGATTAGGTTAGTCGTAATTTGATTTAAGCTTTGAACATTTGTGAGGCCGCCATTACGTTTCCGTCAAGATGGCGGCGATATAAAACATGACACTGAGGTGTCCTTTGCTAGTGCTACCTTTGTACCAAATTTCGTTCAATTCGCATTCACCGTGTTCGAATTGATAGGGGGGGACAGACATTCAGAGTACACACACTCACACACACACAGACACACACACAGACTCACACACACACATACACACACACAGACAGACACACTTTTTTCTCCCTGTGTTGATCTCATAAGTCTACTTTCATTTTTTGCAAAAATCGAAAGTAGGCTACAAATACACAGGCTAAACATGTAAGCGATTATCGCCCAGTCAGTATACTATCATCCCTCTCCAAATCACTGGAATTTATCGTCCACGAACAACTCTCCTCCTATTTGCTAGAGCACAATATCCTTGATGAACACCAATCCGGCTTCCGCAAAAATCATAGTACTAGTACTGCACTACTCAAGGTCACGGATGACATAAGAAAGGCTATGGACAGTGGGCTAGTAACAATCCTAACACTGCTTGATTTCAGTAAAGCCTTCGATTCTGTTGACCATGACATATTACTCTCTTGTCTATTTAAAATTCATCTCTCCAAGAACAGTATCCAATGGATGGACTCTTATCTACGTGGACGTCAACAATGTGTTAAAATTAACTTAAATCAAATGTCTTCATGGCGTCCAGTTGAGAGAGGAGTCCCTCAGGGGTCAGTCCTTGGACCGCTCCTGTTTTCAATATATATAAACGACATTCCGTCATCAATCACTAAATGCAAACACCACCTATATGCTGATGATGTACAAATCTACCTGCATTCAGCACCAGAAAAACTATCGGAAGCAATCGGCACCTTTCATGAAGACTTAACTGAAATCTGTAACTGGACTCGCTTACATGGACTACGACTCAATGAGGCTAAAACCCAAGCAATCATAATCTTCCACCCGAAAATCCTCCTAAAACTAAAAAATGAACCCACATTACCAAAATTACGCTTGTGCGATTCCCCAATCGAATTCCGTGAGTCAGTTAAAGATCTAGGCGTTATTATAGATAAACATCTTTCCTGGACGCAGCACGTCTGCAATGTTTCCAGAAAAGTATTTTCCGCATTGAATTCACTTAGAAGATTCTGGAATATTTTCTCTCGTGTATTAAAGGAACGACTTGTTTCCTGCCTAATATTGCCTCCTTTTGATTACTGCGATGTGGTATACAAAGATCTCACTGTTACTCATAAAAACAAACTCCAACATGCACAAAATGCCTGTGTACGCTACATATTTAATTTACGGTACTATGACCATGTCACCCCCGCTTATGAGCAACTTAACTGGTTACGTCTAAATCAACGCCGCGACCTCCATTCTTTATGTATTCTTCAACAAATACTCTCAACTTCAACTCCAGCTTACCTGCACTCTCAGCTTCACCGCCTCTCGTACGAGCATACTCTTGGAACACGGTCAAAAAACGACACACTCTTGCTGATACCCATACACCGCACAGTACGCTATACCAACTCCTTCGTTGTTGCTACTGCACGACTGTGGAACAATCTGCCTCGCTCTGTCAGAGGAGCAACCCCGTCCAGCTTCAAGCAGCGTTGCCAGCAGTACATACTCACTAAGTAAATGAAAGTTGAACTCAACATTTATGCTTATATTCTTACGTCGTATTACATATATTCAAACTTTCCAATTCTCACTTTCTCATTTACTCTCTATTTAGATATCTAAATAACCTCCTTCAGTAACGACTAATTATCTTCATCATCATCTTCATCACCATCATTAGTCTACTTGTTTTCAGTAGCCTATTTCCTTTACCTTACTGTAATTTTAAACTTACTCCTAAGTATCTTAGTTATTCACCCTAACAATGCAACAATTTACAGCCTACACCACCAAGCTAATCCAGTTTATATGTATTTTATATTGTATAAATATTGTAAAATTGTTAGATTTAAGTTGTATTTGTAAGCCTCCGTGGCTTACGCGGCAGCACGCCGGCCTCTCACCGCTGGGTCCGTGGTTCAAATCCTGGTCACTCCATGTGAGATCTGTGCTGGACAAAACGGAGGCAGACAGGTTTTTCTCCGGGTACTCCGGTTTTCCCTGTCAAAATTTCATTCCAGCAACACTCTCCACTATCATTTCATTTCATCTGTCATTCATTTAATCATTGCCCCAGAGGAGTGCGTCAGGCCTCGGCAGCCGGCACAGTTCATATCCTCGCCGCTAGATGGGGGCTTCATTCATTCCATTCCTGACCCAGTCGGAGACTGGAAGCAGGCTGTGGATTTTCATTTTTTTCAAGTTGTATTTGTATTGTATATTATCAAGCTAATCCATTTCATATGTATTTTATATTATATCAACATTGTAATATTGTTAGATTTAAGTTGTATTTGTATTGTTCATCATTTATTATTTGTATAATCTGGTTAGATGGAAGAGAGGGCCCAATGGCCCTGATCTTGCCAGTCAAAATAAATCTATCTATCTAAGGTCAGCTCTCGTAACCCATGAGTTATCAAGACTCAACGTTGACATTGCTGCTCTCAGTGAAACTAGGCTGTCTTCTGAAGGCAAGATTACTGAATCTGGAACAGGATATACCATCTTCTGGAAAGGAAAGGAGGAGGGTGAATGTCGTATTCATGGTGTGGGCTTCGCTGTGAAGACCAAACTGGTAAATTATCACCAACTTACGCCCATTGCAATCAGCGAAAGGCTCATGACTCTCCGCATACCACTCTCAGGAGGTTCCTTTATGACACTCATCTCTGCCTATGCTCCTACCTTAGATTCTGATGATGAAGTAAAGGCTCAATTCTATGATCAGCTAAGTGAAATCATCTCCAAGGTACCATCTGCAGATAAACTCTTGCTCCTCGGTGACTTCAATGCCAGAGTTGGGAATGATCACAGGCTATGGAATAATGTGATGGGCAAACAGGGACTTGGATAATGTAATCCCAATGGACTGTTGCTTCTTGGTCTTTGTGCAGAACACGAACTTTTCATTACCAACACGCAGTTCCGGTTACCTAACCGCTTCAAAACCACGTGGATGCATCCTCGTTCCAAACATTGGCACATTGTTGATTATATCATTACCCGGCAATGTGATAAGGACACTCTTATTACCAGAACAGCAAGGAATATAGACGATTGCTGGACAGATCATAAACTTCTTATATGTAAGCTCAGGATATCCATCAGATCTAAACCATCTAGGAACATCAAAAATTTGCCAAGAAAGAAGTTTAATACATCCAAACTTCAGGATGAATCCATGTATAAACATTTTGGAAACAGGATCATCACCCAGTTATCAGAAAACCCAGTAACAAATGACATTCAGCAAGAATGGGCCACACTACAGAAGATTATCACACAGTCAGCTGAGGAAACCATTGGTTTTATAGTGCGGAAAAGACAAGACTGGTTTGATGACAACAATGAGGAAATTCTGTCTCTCTTCACTGCCAAAAGGAATCCCTATCTTGCCCATCTTCGAGACCCAACTTCCAACACAAAGAGAGATAAACTACTGGAACTCAAGGGTAAATGCCAGACGCAGATAAGGCAGATTAAAAATACTTGGTGGCAACAGAAGGCTCAGGAACTGCAGAGACTATCGGATGCTCGAGACTTGAGAAACTTCTATGCAGTACTCAAGGAAATATATGGACCATCTTGCTCATCATCAGGTACACTGAAAAGCGCTGATAATTCTACTACCTTTACTGATAGTCAAGAAATCTTGGAACGCTGGAAGGAGCACTTCTCCAATCTTCTAAATCGTCCATCAGCAGCTGCTGAAGACTTCCTTTGTGATGTGCCGCAACAACCTGAACAACTGTGGTTGGCAGTACCTCCTACTTATCATGATTTCAGTGCAGCTCTCACCCAATTGAAACCCAGAAAAGCACCTGGCCCAGATAACATCCCTCTGGAACTAATTCAAGCCGGAGGTCGTTCCCTCAAAACAAGGATTTTCACTCTTATCCTCAGAATATGGGAATCAAGAAAGGTACCTGGAGACCTAAAGAATGCCACTATCGTCACTATCTTTAAAAAGGGTGATCGCAGTGTTTGTGGCAACTACCGTGGTATATCACTGCTATCAATTGTGGGGAAGATTCTTGCAAGAATTCTACTTAACCGCCTCAAGGTTATATCTGAGAAGATCCTCCCAGAGTCACAATGTGGATTTAGAGCTTCCAGAAGCACAATTGACTTGATTTTCTGTGTGAGACAGCTACAAGAAAAATGTAGAGAATAACAGAATCCACTCTTCTTAGTCTTTTATGACTTGGAAAAGGCATTTGATTCGGTTCCAAGACCAGCCATGTGGGCGGAGCTGAAGCGGTTTGGTTGCCCTCAGCGTTTTGTAGATCTAATCAAGGCTCTCCATGATGGCATGACAGGTCAGGTTTGCCATCAGAATAAGATGTCCGATGAATTTCCTATTACTAGAGGTGTTAGAAAGTGTTGTTATTTTTTTGAAGATTTGTTGATTTAAAATTCAAAAGGTGGTGTTTTGTGTTTTTATTATTTTTTCGGGGGATGACATGTTAAAATTTGGAAAGCGATAAGGTTTGTACAATAAGTGCATTTAAAAATATAAACAATTAATAAAACAAAGTAAAAAACAAAACAGCAGGGTAAAACGTTAAACATGGCTATGGAAGAATGAGATAATACTTATATGGAAGTCACATTTTTATTTTACATTCACCATCTCGAAACACATTTCAGTGAATACCTTTTTCAGTTTTATCCAAATACTGCGGTGAAATCACTGGAAGTAGATCATGGTTAAAGTCTCAGCATTTGCAGCTGTCAATTTTCGCCTCCTATCACTTACTATGAGACTGTATTTCGAAAATGACCTTTCAGAATCCACATTTGAACAAGGGTACCACACACACTTTAATGCAGCTGTTGCATAGTCTCGGTGAGCAGGCCTTAATCCCATGAGGATCTCTGGAACATTCACATTATCTTCATGACGCAGTTGGTTCTTGATTGCAGTCAGGTAAATGCTGTGAGCCTCTAAAAACTGTTGAGACTCCATCTTCGTAAGAAATGGGGCATTCTTCTTAAATTGGAGCAGTTCTGTGGGAGATACGTTCTTAGGTGCATTCCGAGGATCAACCAATGACCCGATGGCTTCTACAGTCTTCCTGGCTGGATCCGTGGTCCTTAAAGTCCTGACTTTCACTAGAGCTGACTGGGCAACACACGTAAGCTTGGACTTAACCTTTATCTGCATGTTTTGAGGAAGCTGTTCCAAGTTCTGGAGGATCGCATGATTGAACATTCCACCATCGCCTAATAGCTTGAGCTTTACCTCAAGGTCATCTAGCTTCCCAGCCAGTAAGTGAATTGTTGGCTACTTAGATCCCTCCAAGAAATTAAGCAAGTCCATAAGAGAGGCACCAACAACAGAAACATACAATGCTTGTAATTGTATAAATTGTATTGTTGAAGTCGATGCTTGTTGGAAAAATTTGACCCCAGAATATGAATCTTCCAATGTTTTGAAAAATTCTACCAGATCTTCCACATGCGTGGCCATACACATTGCAGCCTTAAACCATGAATTCCATCTTGTACATACTGGCATTATGAAAGCTAGAATTTCATTCTCTTTTTCTGCGTTTTCATATTTCTCCCTTAGAAATGCAACGTAATTTCTTTGTCTTTACTATAGACATGTTCAATTCGTCCAGCTCGTTTTCAAATACGCAGCCGATAAGATTGACTTTATGAGCCCAGCACACGACATGGCTTAATTCTTCAATCAATCCTTGAAGAGTAGTTACACATTTTGTCATGTAGCGTGCTGAGTCCGTAACTACTGCCACTACACGCTCCCGTTCAATTTCATAGGAATTCAAGGTGTCTAATATCGCATTGGAGCAATTTACGCTATTGGCAGAATCTAGAACAACAGAGGCAGCCAGATGGGTGTTCATTTCAGTTGATGGTACTGATGGACGAAAAAGAATGTTGAAAACACACCTACCATTCTTGTCAGTTGTTTCGTCACATAGCAGAATCACGTCTTTGTTTTTTATATCTTCCCTAATTTCTTCCCTCCTTCTTTCGCCAATCATGGGGATGTATTTCTGACGAATCTGATTTGCTGATGGTAAATCTCCACTTCCGCGAACGTACTTATTAAACCAAGTACGGATAGCAGGATTGTCTAGTTTCTCTACTGGTATATTAGCTTTCACAAACGCAGTAGTAGTGTCCAAAATAAACTCTTCCTTCACACGACTAGCATTTGATAATGTTTCTTTCAAGGTGGCCACTCTAGGAACACTAACTTCAAGACGCGAATTTTCTCGGCGTTTTGAATGCTTCTCCGATTTGCAATGTTTGTCTAATGCATCTTTCCTGCGATAATCTAACCGACAATCACAATATTTGCACATAAGAATGCCACAAGAAATTATAAATCCTTCATTCTTATATTCTTTAAGTCTGTCTGTGGCAGAAACAGCTACCTTCGGCATTTTTAAACTTAACTGAGCGATGCCCAGTAACAAATACTGTTATCACACGGTTGACTGTAGTCACACGCCAGTATAAATTCGTAACCACACGCAAAATTTATTTCTGAATTCGTGTCATAATATTTAAATTACGTCGCGTCTCATCTTCCTGTACTGCTAAGTTCGGAACTAATACGACGAACACGTGGTCGCCAACTGATTCACGCAAATAACACACTAGCTTCGATGATAACTCACAATTTGCGCACTTTTTTATTAAATTATATAGAATTCTCTACTATAATTTACACTCGCTACCGATGTAACAGGAGGCAAACGTAGTTTACATTATGAACAACTATCACATAACCTTTTGGAGGTAGTCGGCCAAACTATTCACGCCGCGATATAACAGCTGTTTACCACAGCGCTAAAATCCAACGAGTAACGAGAATATCGACAGTATATCGTAATATGACGTATATCGTAGTATTACCCCTCGCGAAACTATACAATCGATCATTCTCTCGAATTGAACACCAACCAAATTCGATTATCGGCTTGTGGACAAAAATGTTCGGATTGGTGTGGGGAAAAAATATGAAAATTTGTTTTTATTTCGCAGATTGCGGTATTTGTGGTGTTATTCACAAAATTCGCGTTATTTCGCGATTTAATTTCACTCCTGGGCGGCACGAAACATGTAAATACGTGAAAATAAAACATCCTAACCTCTAAATATGACTTTTCGTTTTATCGCGAATTAACAAAAACTAACACCTCTACCTATTACCCATGGATTGAAATAAGGATGTGTACTGGCTCCAACGCTTTTCCCTCTGTACTTGGCTGCAATGCTTTATGATTCACCCACAAACATCCCAGGTGTGGAGGTCAAGTATCGTTTTGATGGAGGGCTTTTCAACCTAACTCGTTTCCGCTCCTTGAGGAAAACTCAGGTTACTAAGGTTACTAACATGTTGTATGCAGATGATGCTGCGTCACCAACTCTCACACCAGAAGAGCTGCAAGAGTCAGTTAACTGTTACAAAAGTGCATGTGATCGCTTTGGTCTTACCATAAATGTCAATAAGACAAGTCTTGGCACAACCTTCACCAGGCACACCTCTTCCTCAGTTCAATATCTTCATCTCAAATTTGCTATTAGAACAGGTAGACCACTTCTCGTACCTGGGCAGTACCATTTCTGTGATTAGAGCACCGGGTCTTCATGAATAAAGATCTGTCCATGAGTACAAAGCTTATGGTGTACAAAGCAGTAGTCATTTCTACATTGTTGTATGGCTGTGAAACGTGGACCCTTTACCGACGTGATCTTAGGAAGCTTGAGCGTTTCCACCTACAAAAACTTCGATCAATCCTGAGGATTAAATGGGAAGACCGCATTACCAATATTGCTGTTCTGGAAAAGGCTCAAATCAACAGCATAGAATCATCCATAATAGGTCACCAATTTAGATGGATTGGTCATGTCCATTGGATGGATGATGTGAGATTACCTCATCAAATGCTATATGGTGAGTTATGCTATGGCACCAGACCTCATGGTGGTCCTAAGAGGCTCTACAAGGACCAATTTAAGCAGACCCTGAAATTCACAAACCTGGGACATGCTGGCTGAAGACCGCTCAACTTGGCGCCGTACCATCTCGGATACTGTAAAGACGTTTGAAAGGGATTGACGCACACATGAAGAGGCCAAGCGTCAAGCCCAACCACGTCCTCCTCCAGCAATACTATGTGACTTGTGTGGACGCTTGTTCCATGCCAGGATTGGACTCTTTAGTCACCGTACACACATCCACAAATTGGACTGAAGGAAGAAGATTTATACTCGGATTCGAGTTAAAGCCGATGATGATGATGACCCCAAGAGGGAGAGTACCAAAGGTCTCCTTCTCCGCCTTTGTTGCCGGAAAGGACTTCACCAGAGCCCGTTAGTCATTACTTTTCAGGGTTCCTGTAAGGCCTTCACAGTTACCATAGCGGTCCGGGAGGCACAAGGTCCCCACTGTACTTCACCCTTACAGGCTATCCCCTACTTCATAATGTTGCCCATCCCCCACGACGTGGACGAGGGCTTGGACTTCTAGGTGACCCGGGCTTAATGTTCTTACCTTATTGTTGACGGGATTCCTGCCTATACTAAAGCCATCATTACTTCGCAACATCGCAAACGAAACTCGATTTGTCATGATTTATCAATTTAAATGGCGATCTGTGATTGGCTAGTTAAAGTTAAAGTGCAGATAACTCTAGGGTGAAGGTGAATGTGTGCTCTGTTTCTGTGTTTGTGAAGCACACAAGCTGTTGGCCTCTCACCAAGGTGGTCAATGCCAGGTCCCGTGGCTCACGGTCACGTAAAACTAAAAGCTTCCATCCTTTTTTATTAAAACTCAATTTACTATTCCTAGAGCACATCAAAGTTCATTTCAATAAGGAATTCATGCAACGTTCCCTCCATTTACAGCACGTTTCCTCGGTTCCTATAATTTTCCTATGTTTTCAATGCAATCTGGTCACCGCTTCTGTTGTTTGAGTCTTCTGTCTTTTGACTGGTTTGATACAGCTTTCCATGCCTCCCTGTCCTGAGCTAATAGTTTCATCTGTACATAGCTACCACACCCTGCATTCGAGGCAATCTGTTTAACATATTCTAACCTTGGTCCACCTCTACAGTTCTTGTCCTCGACCCTTCCTTCCATTACTAAGCCTGCTATTCCTGGGTGTCTTAGTAAGTGTCCCACCAACCTATCTCTTCTCTTCATTAGCAGTCGCCAGAAACATCTCTCCTCTCCCACTCGTCTTGATACCTCTTCGTTTGTAACCCTATATACCCATCTGATCTTCAACATTCTCCTGTAACACCACATTTCAAACGCTTCAATTCTCCTCTTTTCTGCTGCACCAATAGTCCAAGTTTCACTTCCATAGAGCACCACGCTCCAGACATGGCCTTCAAAAATGACTTCCTAATACCTAAATCTATATTCGATGTACTTTATTCCAATCGTTTTCAAAATGTCAAACAATTTAGTCCAATCAACATTATCAAAAGCCTTTTCTAAGTCTACAAAAGCCATGAACGTTCTCTTATCTTTCCTTATTCTACCTTCCAAAACCAGCCTAAGACTTAGTACAGCTTCTCTTGTTCCTACATTTCTCCTGAAGCCAAACTGGTCTTCACCCAACTCCATTTCTATCTGCTTTCCATCCTCTTGTAAATTATTCTAGACAGGATCTTTGAAGCATGAGTAATCAAGCTGATTGTACGGTAATCTTCACATCTGTCAGCTCCTACTTTCTTCGGTATAGGGATGATAACATTCTTCTTGAAATAAGAAAGAAGGTGCCTCACCTGTCTCATAATTCCTACACACCAAGTGAAATAACCTGATCAGACCTTCATCTCCTATGCAGCGTAGCAACTCAATCGGTATATCATCTATGCCGGATGCTTTCTTCCTGCTTAAGTCTTCCAAGTCAAATTCTGATCTCAGTCAAATTCTGATCTCAATATTAAATCTCCTTTTGCATCCTCATCAATTTCCTCCTCCCTTTCCGTTACATGATTCTTATACAAACACTCTATGTAACCTTTCCATCTCTCAACCTTTTCTTCCGTATCTGTTAGAAGCTTTCCATTTGTGTCCTTAATATTACAGCCCTTAGTCTTCTTTTCCCAAAAGTATTCTTAATCCTTCGATAAGCTGTGTCTACTTTTCCTAAGTTCAGACAATTTTCTACACCTGCACATTTCTCTTTCAACCATTCTTCTTTTGCTTCCTTGCACTTCTTGTTAACCTCATTTCTCAGATGTCTGTTTTCTGCTTTCCCCTTTTCATCTCTTACATTCTTGTGTTTCCGCCTTTCATCCATCAATTCTAGTATATCCTGAGTGATCCACGGTTTTCTACCTATTCTTTCTTTCCTACCAATGTTTTCTTCTGCGGATTTTGTTATTTCATTCTTCAAAGTGCCCATTCGTCTGCAATTGAAGTTTGTTGAGGGTTTTGCGTTTGTCCTTCCTTTATACTCTTCTTGAATCTTTCGTTTACATCCTTCTCTTTCAGTCTGCTATTGCCCACCTTTTTGGCTTTTGACTTTTCTTCAGTTTCTTCAACTTTAATCTGCATTTTATAACAACCAGGTTGTGGTCAGAGTTTATGTCAGCACCGGGATATGTTTTACAATCCAAAATCTGGTTTCGAATCCCCTGCGTGACCGTAATGAAATCGATTTGGTAACGTCCTGTATCTGGTCTCATCCATGTGTATATTCTTCTATTGTGGTTATTGAATAAGGTGTTAGCTATGACCAACTCATGCTCGGTGCAGAATTCCATCAGGCTGCTTCCTAGATCATTCCTTTCACCTAATCTGAAATCTCCTACTATCTTCCCTTCTCTGCCTTTTCCTACCACAGCATTCCTAGCTCCCATTACTATAACATTTTCATCACCCTTGATATACCTCAGAATTTCATCTATTTCTTCGTAGAACTTTTCAACATCTTCATCAGCTTGACTGGTAGGCATATAGACTTACAAGTGGTGCACGTAGGTTTTGTATTGATTTTTGCTACAATAATCCGTTCACTATATTGCTCATAATATTCCACCCGCTGTCCACGTTTCCTACTCAATATGAGACCAACCCCTGCTTGGCCATTGTTTGATTTGGTGCTAATGACCCTATAGTCTCCTGACCAAAAGACTTGTTCTTCCTGCCAGCGCATTTCACTAATCCCGACCAAATCTAACCTCAACCTATACATTTCCTTTTCTAAGTTTTCTAACATTCCACGCTCCGATCTGTAGAATGTCAGATTTCCTCTTTGTCACTTCTGTGATGTTAACCTCCTCTTGAGTAGTCCCCACCCGGAGATCCGAACGGGGGAACTAGTTTAACTCCGGATCGGAATTATACAAGGGAGGAGGCCATCATCACATGTAATTATGCATAGAGAGGTTCATATCCTCGGGAAGAGCAATACGGCTGTAGTTTCCCATTGCTTTTAGCCGTGCAGCAGAACGCAGTGTAGCCATTAACTTAGTTGGCTTATATTATCAACTAGCACAAGTAGCCATTCTTTGAACGGTCTTAGGTATTAATAACCAGACGTTATCAATTGAGCCGACCGTGGTTGAGTGGCACATCCCCCCACCCCCTCCACTTCCCAGCAAGCCTCATTTCCTTCATTAAATGAAATTAGTTTTCTGGGAATATCTAAGAAACTGTTGGTTTTAGAGACTTAAAATGTTGTTTTCGAGGACCCTTTACGGCTCTTTAGGGGCCCCGAGTTTTGTTTCTGACACCAATGAGCTTTGTCTCGTCCTTGTAGGCCATAATATAATAATAATCATAATAATAATTTAATAATATAGGAATAGGGATATAATAGACCTTCAGTACCACACCCGCACGTGTAAATCGCGTGAAAAATTTCAAGAGTATCACTTGACCCCCTTAAGTGCATTATATATGTATTGATGAATTTTACAGCTTAAGTTGGTTCCGTGATAACCTTATAGCCGTTTGCGAACGTTCACAGTAATGTAATAAATGGAATGGTATTGCGTCTTACTGAAATAGATGGACTCCTGAGACTGTGTTGCCACGGTTACCGGCTTGCATTCTTTCATTAATTTATTTGGCTCAGCGGTCTAGCTGTATGCCTCTCACCAAGGTGGACCGGGTTCGATTCCCGGTCAATGCATGTGAGATTTTCGATGTGAAATGCCATGTCCTGTGGTTCGGATTCCACGTAAAACGGAGGTCCCGTGGCTTATGATCGCGAGATTAACGGTCACGTTAAACTACAAGCTTCCTTTTTCCTTTCATTAATTTATTAAGTGAAATTAGTTTTCTGGGAATATCTCAAAAACTGTTGGTTTTAGGGACTTAAAACAACTTTGTTTCTCACATTGAGGGGTTGAAAATGAGCTTCTTCTCACCCTTCTATGCCTATTTCAGCATGTATTTTAAGGGGGTAGGCCCCCTTTTATGAGAGGTACGGAGAAGAGTTACATCAATGATTAGTGTCGTGCCTCTGATGGATATCTGTATAAAATTGTACGTTGATCCACGCAGCCGTTCTCGAGTTATATGGACACAAAAAATTGTCCTCGAGTTATATGGACACAAAAAATTGTCGACAGACGGACAGACAGACAAAAAAATATTTTTTCGCGCATCCGTCATAAAACTGTCTGAAACGCGCAAATATCGCACATTTCCGTGGAAATTCAGAAAAAACATACCAAAATAAGTAATAAGTAATAGAGCAATTCTACTAACAGAAATACTAACCTCTACTAACAATTAAATACCAAAATTCTACTAACGAAAAAACACTTAAGTTCCACCAACAACAAAATACTACCACTAAAACAGTCTGTCACCAGGCACACTCACGTGGACCCTCACACATCACAGTCTAATAAAACAGTGAACTATATCTAAGAAACAAACACACCCATATTCTAGAAGAGGAAATGGGAAACAGAAATAAGAGTAAGGGAAACAAAAGATAGGGGGAAAGGAACAAGAATTGAAGGACCCGGAAGCGAGGAGAGCCAGGAAAGGTAAAGAGGAGAGGAACCGCCCCAAAGGCAATGGAAGAAGGAGAAAGACTGGACCCTCGGTGTCTCCAACTCTGTGCTCGCTATATTATAGGATCAGCGCCCTCTCTCGAATGATTTCCGTAGTAAGACATAGGTAAAGTGGTCGACACAGATGATAAAACTTAAGTTTAAAAAAATATCACCCTCTCTACCCACCATACAGACTTAGCACCTACCTGTGCAGCGACCAACATGCCCTTCTTCCCGGTTACATCCTACTGCGCGCCGATTGTGGTTGGGTGGCACATCCCCCCACCCCCTCCACTTCCCAGCAAGCCTCATTTCCACGGTCTACTTTCCATCCCGAGTTCTCCACCTAGCCACGACAACATCCTCTTCCTAATGTGGCCACAACTTTCCCCTACAGTACTTCATCATTATGGCAGATTTAAATGTACATGACCGCACGGCACAGAAACTCCTCCCTGGTTCCTCTCCCGAAGCCTACTCGCCCTCCCAAACCACCCATAGAGCATAACTTCTCCTGGCATTTTAGACCGTGATAACTCTTGGTCCCCACCCCTCACACAGGAGAGGAAGGACAAGTTATTGGCTGGAGAACAAAGAAAGTGCTCCTCAGTGGGCTTAAATCACTAATAATAATAATGTAATGGCACATAAATACTTGTTTTCCCGCCCAATTTGTGTTGACCGCCTGGAAGGAGCACATGAAACCTGCTGTAATAGGCTATAACATTTTGAAGGTTCAGCGCAAGTTTCTTGAAGCAATAAAACAGTTTCACCACACTGCAAATACCCCTGCGTAACGGAAAAAGGAATGAAGACGTAATGAATGAAAAGATTGAGCAATGGGGATTGAAGATAAATGTGTAAAGAGTAAAACAGTGGTGGTGAGTAGAGCTAAGAAAGAAGGAAAAGGAGTAATCAAAGTAGGAGATAAGGAATTTGAAGTGGTGAAACACTTCAAATGCTTGGGAAGTGAACTGACTGAAGATGGAAGACTAGATTTGGAAATTAACAGAAGAATACAACTCGGGAGTGCTTTCTACCAACAGGTACGGGGACTAGTATGGAACTAGGCTAAAGAAGTTATGTACAAAGCATGTTATGTTCCTATAATGACATATGCAGCGGAAACTTCGACAATGACTAAGAGGGATGAGAGCAGAGTACAAGCAGCTGAGATGAGATTACTGAGAAGTATGGTCCAGAAAACGACGAGACAGAGTGAGAAATGAAGGAGCTGGGAGTACAGAAACTAAATGACAAACTGGAGCAAAACAGATTGTGATGGTTTGAACATGTCAAACGGATGAATGAAGTAAGGCTACCAAGACGAGCACTGGAACGACGGTTGACAGGGAAGAGAGGACGAGGAAGACCAAGAATGTGTTGGATGGACTCGGTGAAGAATAGCATTAGAAAACGGAACCCGGATTGGAACACCGTGTCGGAAGAGGAATGGTGGAACGACAGAACAAAGTGGAGAGGAGCCATATTTGCCCCCACCCAGTGTCAGCTGGGAAAGGGGAAATGATGATGATGAGTATTTTGTAGCAAACTGGACTAAAAAGGTCTACATTTGAATGTCATGACTGTATTATGAAAGTTCCAATTATACATTTTAGCAAATGGAATGTATGCATGGTACCATTCTTATAGACTCAGAAAGGAGACCTGCAGGTCCTCACACCCCTGGACAAGATACTCCCAGAGGTAGTAAAACGTTGTTGCTCACAGAAGCTGGCTCTCATTCAGATTAGGCCTGTTGACTTGATGTGCTGTCTCCGCGTCGAAGATTGGCGATCATCATTGCAATCCTTTCTCTCTAGGTTGCCTTTCGAAACAGAGATGCTGAGTCAAGGTGGGCCATCTCCATACTTTGTTCAGTGATGCAATAAAATGTTACCACTCGCTTACTCTCCTGGTCGAATCTTTCATACAAACACTGTCCATGCTTTTACATTAATGAAATTTTAAATTTCCCGCAATTTACACCTAGTAGACAGTGAACAAAGATAATAATTACTTGATATAACAAAGCGAAGAAAATGCCCATGAGGCGACCGTAAATGTCGCCAGGCCTTGCCAAGTGGCTTATGGCTACCCCAACGGAAACTAATTGTACGGCGTATTGAATGCAGGTGCGGGACGAAGCCATGTGATATTCTTCATCATGTGACGCAATAAATTTTATCGCTAAAGGGTGTTATTACATTTTTCAGCAATGCCAACATTATTGTATGGCACTGGTTTTGCCGCTTAGTTCGAGCGGGCTTTCACCCCAGACCCCCTTACTTGTATTACAAGCAGTAATTTTCATCCAGACAGTCACCTAGTCATGTTTCGTCGTCTATCCTAGAGTTGTATTTTCCAGAGATGTGTTCTGACAGTTCGGCGGAGAAGCATTGAACTGAAGACAGAATTGCCACGAATGTTGCTGGCTGCTAACGTCCACCACACTTCCGATCATCTCTACATGATCGTAATATTAATAACATTATTATTTAAGTGTTACTCAAATGGTTTCTAAAAAATCAAAGTGCTTAAAATTTTCTGTGCACATCTCTTCATGTGCGATCCTTAAACCAAACAGGCCGGCTTGCACAATTACTCCGTGAATTCGATCTGTAAAAACTAGAAATATTGGGCCTTTGTGAAGTTCATTGGACAGGTAGCGATCAAATAGTTAGCAAAGGTAAAACAATCCTCTACTCAGGAAATAATGATCAACATGTGCGTGGTGTTGGACTAGTGAGTGCTTAATCAAAATGCTGCTAAGGCTCTTGTGGGATGGAATCCAGTGAATGATCGAATCATCTCTGCATGCTTTCATTCTACCCATACTAAAACAACTATCCTACAGATCTATGCACCAACAGAAGATTCAGATGATGAAGACAAGGATGCTTTTTATGAGCAGTTGCATGATGTACTTGATAAAATACCCAATCATGATCTTACTCTTCTTATGGGTGTTATGAATGTGCTACATAGCAATGACCGTAATGGATTTCAGCATGTTGTTGGACCCTTTGCATCAGCAGAACGCATGGATGATAATGGTGAACGTTTCAGATTATTCTGTAGTCTCCATCGACTCGGTATAGGCGACAGTTTCTTTCAGCATAAAACAATATTTAAGAAGAACTGGCGTTCGCCTGATGGGAATACTTTAAATGAAATTGATTACATTTGTATAAATAGTCGATGGAAGTCATCTTTGCGAGATACAAGAAGCTATCGTGCTGCGGATGTTGGGTCGGATCATTTCTTGGTCCAAGCGGATTTGAAAGTTAATATTTAAATCGCAACCTAAGCGACCGTTCGATGTGGCAAAGCTAAAAAGCAAGGAAGGAGAAAATTCATTCGTAATCAGTCTTAAGAATAGATTCCAGGAACTTCAAAATCTACCTGATGATGTTGAAACACAATGATTTACATTCAAGGATTCTGTGAGTACATGTGCTGAAGAGACTGTTGGACGACGGAGAGGAACACAGAAAGAGCGATGGATTCAAGATCGAACTTGGCATCTGATAGATGAAAGAAAGATGGTAAAGCAACTGCGTGAACAAGCTAAAGATCAAGAAGAGCTACCAGTAGCTAGACGAAAATATGCTGAGTTAGACCGCCGAGTAAAAGCCGTTGTAGAGCCGACAAAAAAAGTCGAGAAAAACCTGCCGTCGATGAGCCTTTTAAGATTACATTTCTACTTGAAGTGCCTCGTCCTCCAAGAACATTGGCGATCAGTAGCATGATCTGCTGTTTGTCCATAGCTATGTATTCTAAACAGTGACACTGTATTAAGTCCAAAGCACTGGCTTATGTTCAGCCAGGATATTCGTCTGCGTTCTGGACCCGTAATCTATCCTTGGATAATTAATTGCAAGAGGTGGTATTTGTTGTTGCGCAAGAAATGACCAAAGTATTCTAGTTTTCTCCTTTTGATGATACTGAGAATTTCCGAGTCTTTGTTCGTTCGCCGGAGTACTTCCACATTTATGACTTTAGCTGTCCATGATATCCTTAAAATCCTGCAATACGTCCACATTTCAAATGCTATCAGTTTCTTACTTAAAACCTCTGTAAGTGTCCATGATTCAACTCCATAGAGCAGGACACTAAAAACGTAGCATCGAAGCAGTCGGGCGCGTAATGACAGACTTAAATCACGGCTGGTCAAAACGTTTCCTATTTTCTTGAAAGAACTTCTGGCCTGCCCAATTCTACAGCAAATTTCTTGAATTAAGTCCTAGTCATCATTGATTTGACTTCCTAAATATTTATATGACGAAACCCTTTCAATTCTTTCATTACCAAGTGTAAGAATGCCCTGAATTTCATCTTTGTTTCTACTAACAACCATTCACTTTTTTTTTTTTTTTTGACATTTAAATGTATTCCCATGGCATTACTCTCTTCAGAAATAGAATCCAGTAGTGTTTGTAGATCATCCATACTTGTTGCAAGGATGACAGTGTCATCAGTATATCGGATGTTATTAATGATAGATCCATTTACCACTACTCCTTGAGACTTTCCATCAAGAGCATCTTGGAAAATCTTTGCAGAATAGATGTTGAAGAGGGGTGGAGAAAGAATGCAACCTTGGCGAACTCCCTTCATAATCGATACTTCATCAGACAGCTGACCATCAACACGTACAGCAGTACGTTGATTCCAGTACAGATTTCCAATTAATCGGATGTGACGTCCATCTAGTCCCAGGTCACATAAAATGTTCATCAGTTTATCATGTTGAACAGTGTCAAAGGCTTTTACATAATCACTGAAACTCGTCTACACATCGACACGAAAATCATGACATCGTTGAATCAACACCTGAAGATTGAGCAATGCCTCCCAAGTTCCGAAACCTCTCCTGAATCCAAATTGTGTGCCACCAATGTTCTCAAATTTATGATATAAGCTTAAGTGCAGGATTTAAAGGAATAGCTTCAGGGCATGACTCATTAAACTGATCATTTTATATTCATTGCAGCACTTTGCATTGGTCTTTTTGGGAATCGGTATAAAAGTTCGCTTGAACCAATCGTGTGGTATGTATGCACTTAGATAGATATTATTGAACAAACCAACCGGCAAGGAAAGTGATCGTTCATCCTTGAGAAGCTTTATGCCCGAGTGCACCAACCTCGGTAAAGAGAATAACCGCGGTAAACTTCCTAGTTTACCGCGGTAAAGTCGTATTTCTGTTGCACCAAGCTCGGTTTCGAGTTTTACCGCGGTAAAATGTTTACCGCCCGTGAGGGAGCGGTTATCTAAGGAAACCGTGGTAAAGTTTTATTTATTTGTATTCTGTGGTAAAGATTCCAAAATGGATCTTAACAACTACAGGTTATATCTCCAGTATCTTAATCGATTTGAAAGGAATGAAGGGAGGGTTATAGAAGAGAGGCGAGATTTATTCGAAGAACTAAGCGATAGCTCATTTCAGAGAAGATTTCGATTACGGAAGGAGACAGTAAGTTATATTTTGGACATAATTGGTGAACAATTGGAATTCCCTACTGCGAGGAACTATCCGATATCGCCTAGAAATCGTCTTCTTATAGCACTGCGGTTCTATGCAACTGGGACATTTCAGGGAGTGATCGTTGACGTGTGTGATGTTGACAGAACAACAGCATGCCGCATAATACACAATGTTTCTAATGTAGTTGCCTCGTTATCGTCACAGTTTATTAAACTACCACTTACCCAATGGGAACAAAGAGAGGTTATGGAAGGCTTCCACAGAATAGCTGGGTTCCCTGGTGTATTGGGTGCGCTGGACTGCACTCATGTGAGAATACAGTCTCCCGGAGGTGAAAATGGGGAGGTATTTAGAAACAGGAAAGGCTATTTCTCTCTAAACGTGCAAACTGTGAGCGATTCGAACCTCATGATAAGAGATATTGTAACAAGATGGCCAGGTTCGACTCACGATAGCACCATATTTCACGAATCTCGGCTGAGAGCACGTCTTGAAACGAGAGAAATAGCTAATGGTTATCTTTTGGGTGATGGAGGTTACCCATTTAAATCCTTCCTCCTTACACCTATTCAAAATCCCACCTCCCCAGAAGAACAACAGTATAACAGAGCTCATATTGCCACAAGAAATGTTGTCGAGAGGCAATATGGTGTATGGAAAAGAAGGTTCCCTTCCATGTCTTTAGGACTTCGATGCAACATACAACACATGTCAAACATTATTGTTGCCACAGCTGTGCTTCACAATATTGCCATTGCAGCTCAAGAAATAGAGCCTCCTGATGACCCTGAAATTAATCATGAATTACTCCAAGAAGAGGAAGAAGAAGGCAATTTACAAATACCTGCTGTGCATCTGGATCTCAGGAATGATGATAATCCAGGACAAGTTACCAGGCGTGCTGTAATTAACAGACATTTTACTTAAGATAAGGTGAGGATTTTATTGAACATAACTTATTTACATTTGTTCAGCATTTTTTGATTTCCAGTATTTTAGTTTCTCTGCTAATACTTCTTTTTTTAATTTTAAAACTTCTAATTTTTTCTCATGTTCCTCTCTCTTCAGTGCCATGTCCAACATAAGTGTATCTCGCTGCACTTCTGCGGCATTTGACATGGATTCTGTTGCTGTCAGCTTCCTTTTCTTCAAGCCTCCAGGTGTCATCCTCGATTGGTGCTGCAAGGAAAAAAATACACCCATTATTATAGTGAAGAAAGAATAAATTCAGTGAAAAGTAAATTGAAACAGAATATTCAAATGGTTTGGCCTAGGTGTTATAAATATTTGTGATTTTTAAATTTATTTTCACTTTATCTAAGAGCTTTTTCTAAAACTGAATTAAAACAGAAAATACTTCACCTTTAGGCCTACACCACTTGGCCTTTTTGGTGTTAGTGGTGAAGTTACTTTGTCTTGAGGACACTGGACTAATAAATTATCATCATCATTATCATCATCAAGATCACCATCATCATTTTCAACATTAAATTCCCCCTGAAACAGAACATTTTTTAAAGGTAAACAAAGTCTGTACTTAAAAGTGTGTAGTTCTGTGGTCTGCAGTTACATGTGTGTAGTTTTATGCATTGTGATATGATGAATGTATTAACATACTCACATTAGCAATGTCTCTCAGTGTGTCCAGAGGGCTGGAAGTTCTTCTCAGATTGTCAGCAGGTTCTGGAAGTTATATTACAGTATATTATTTGTAAGTTATCTACTATATGCTATTGTTAAATTAAATGTACAAACAAGATTATATATATATGTATAACTATAAAAGTTTACTACTGTTTATGTAGTTACCTTTTTTCTCTGCATAACCCGCATCTGAGTCCTGAGTGCTTGGAATACAAACACTGCTCTCTGCAATTATCCCAAGCACCCTTTTATCTACATCGTGTAGCTTTGATGTGGTTGGTTTTGATCCACCGCCAGTCTTGTACGTTTCCACCTTGTCATCAGCAGAGGCTCTTCTGGCCCTTCTTTTCAGGTTTTCGTACACTGACTTTAAATTTGTGTGCGACCTAGCTGTGGCACCTGAATAAAGCGTACAGAGAATTATAATCAAACATGTTGCAGAAGGATAATCCAGAGGCAAAGTACACTATGCCCAGGTTTGTACAGTCGTTAAAAAAAGGAATGAGTGCATGGTACTGTATAAGTTCCTCGTAGGCACATTCTCAGAAACAAATGAACCTATAGATAAAATGTTTGTTAAGGGTATCATCAGTATTTGTATCTACATATGTTAACAACAATTAAAATTATCTAATATAATATTACTTGCAGCGAATATACAATACCATGCGTTCATTCTCTTCCTGAATGACGACCAACATATACGATGCTAACCTACACATTCTGCTCTTTCTAGTGGTAAGTAGCTTTATGCCCAAAAATGCTCCATGGTGCCCACATAACCTGCATCGTTGATAGCTCATTGAGCAGCTTGCAATACTGGTAATGTGCCAGCTGACAACACTATTTATTAGTATGCAGAGTCTTTTCAGACTGTTGAGCAATTTGCTGCAGTGTTCTAAAGTGGCAAGTTATTGAATTCTTTGGAGAAACATAAACTGTAGTGATGAGGTCATGCTTTCCAGAGGAAAAATGCTATTACAGCTAGCTAAGGATATTGGTGAGGATAGAAATCATAGGCCTACCACTTGTCAAGGTAAGCAATAAGGCTAAACTGGGCATAAGGTCAATTCAATCTTACCATTGTGAAATCTATAAGAATTTACAATCAGTTTCCCCATTTCTGTGACAAGCACATCCCCATAGGGTTTGTGAATTTATTTGAATAGCAAAACAAGTATGTCATAATTTGTACTTAGAGAGCTTACTAATTTTTGGAGTTACACAGACATCATCCGTGACCACATCTGATCATACATACAAAGCAAGGTTACTTCAGTAGTGTATAACACTAACCAACCTCATACACCAGAGTAGACTGCAACATCACAACACCCTTTGTGTTCCACATTTGAGAACTATAGTTATAGAGAGCAAGATATTGAATGAATATTTACTATTAAGCTGCAGTGACTGACTCTAAAAATGATAAAAATTATGAGAGCCTTTTCTTTACGGGGAGTTCCAAAACTGAGTCTGATACCGGTACTGGTTCCCCCCAGAGCAATCGCACTGCTGATAATATTTTGGATAATCATGTTATGGTTGTGAATAGTGTAATAGGCAATGAAGTCACAACTCGAAACGTTCTAACCACAAGAGCAATCAGTCAGCAAGGAAGGAAACATGTCCTGAATGCAAGTCAGTGGGTAGGTTACAATCCCTATGCAAGCTATGCAGCAGCAAAATCTTACATAGGTAAAAAGGTTTATTAGAATGTAAAGGGCAGAATAATGAAACTGCCATGATTCTGCAGGATGTATTACCATGAAAAAATAATAGAACAGAAAGGATGGAAATTTCGTTTGAATTACTGGGATGCACTACAGAAAAAAGTAAAGATATTGAGCATTGTATTTATTCACACAGAAGTTGTACGATCTAGGAGCAGATAGGATAAATCGAGAGCCAGTTCTTCGACACGTAAACTTCCAGTGAGTAAGAGAGTAGCAAGGGTAGGCCTATATAAAGTCATGTGTCTCACTACACTTGTTGGTAATTTCACAGATATAATTAATAAGTCCCATTCATACGAGGTTTATTTCAATGCCCACATATGCATGTTGTTATTATTACCATCATCATCGCAGTTAGGCTGATAAAGGGACAGCTGTCAAAATAAGGACGACCGAGCTAAGAGATACGTTAGTAAGTAAAGGCTTTATTTCGGAGGTAAAACTCATCAAGTCACTTTTAAGTTATTCTTCTGAGGTATAGAACATCACAAATCCACTTCCGCCTATTTGCAAGAACTAAAAACGATATTATGTCATTAAATGTTCACACTGGCGCGTGTACACTATCCTAGTTAACCACAAAATAATACACAATTGCAATAGAACTTCCATGCGACAGTGCAGCTACCAAAGAAACTCTCCCCATAAATATTTCTCTTGTGACATAAGTATACTTTGTCTCCGGGGTACAGGTATAGACTATTAAATTGATTTCAAATATTTACTTACCTGGCACACAGCTAAATTCTTGGCTGATTTTTAACCATGTTTTCTCTTTTTCTTTTATTGTCACGCCATCCGTCTTTTTATTTTCTATAATCGATTTATATTTTTCAGCCAAATCCAGCTACACGAAATTTTCATGAGGGCTAAAATTGGGAGCTCTAGGACGTTTCATCATTTTATTTTCCATTTTCTTGCACAGCTGATTACTCGCGTTGAGACAAAATGTAAACAGTATGGCAGACAAGTGACTGTCGAAACGACCCCTGCCATCTGCTGGCCGTCTGGATAAACTGAAGACAAGTGACTATCGAAATTAACAAATTTCTTCCGAGGGGAATAATCGCGAGAAAAGCAAGCGTCAAGAAACCGCGGTAACGAAACCGAGCGATAGTAATGGTGCACTGCTTTTACGACAATACCACGGTAAAAGTTTTACCACGGTTTCGTAAACACTGATGAATACCGAGGTTGGTGCACTCGGCCATTAGTATTTCATCTGGACCTGGAGCCTTTCCACTCTTCGATATTGTTATGGCATGTTCAATTTCAGCTCTTGTAATATCTATGCCATTGCCCGTTCGAATACCATGATCAACACTTCTGTTGTCTTCGAATAGAGTTTTAATGTAGTCCTTCCATTCTGTCAACTTCTCTTCAGTACTAGGGAGAATGATGCCATATCTATTTTTGAGAATCCCAATCCCTCTGCTCTTATAAATCCCAGCCCAGCCCTTTTGATGCCACGCTATTAATGGGTGGATATGCTAAGAATGTCAAGTTAAGTGAAATTACAATTAAAAGTTATCTCCTATCAATAATTACCAAGATAGAATGTTGATTTTTTTTCTGTAGCAGGTAAACATATTTTTAATGTAATGGATGCTAATAAATTGATGTTTCACTTAATTTTGTTCATTAAAAAAATAATTAATTTCGAAATTTTAATAAAATGTTGACATCCTCCACAATCTAAATACTATCTTTTGTTATATACATGTTATTACTCATGGAATGCTACATAAATGTTCCAAATTTGGAGTAGTTCTATCAAATAGTTTTCGAGTATGATCAGTTTCTACAAGTTTCTTGACAAGAGAATGTGGCATTAGGTGGATTGTCAGTGTCACATGTAACCTCTTCCCAATCACTGGTTGAGGTGTCACTTGATTTATTACCGGAATCTGTACCTGGTGAATCACTGTCGATATTATCAGGCGTAAATCCTGTGGCAGAGGTATTCGTGTCTCGGCCTTGGCGTTGCTCTCGCGCGGTTTGTTGACTCGGCGGAATACAATTGTCACTGTCGTCATCAGAATAAATATAGTAGTCATCAGTCAAAAATTCACACACTTCACTCAGCATTAAAACATTAGTTATTTGCTCTTCGTTCAAAGAGCTAACCGTATTTATCACCAAGTAACTTAATTAGCTCCAAGCAAGAACATAAACAATCACGACTTCAAAAGATAAAACACACGCCAAGCCAGCTGACTACAGCATGCTCGAGGAGTGCTTATTTTTAATTCAATTGTTCACGGAACTCAAACATATCCCTATATACAGAGTGAGAATGATTCCCGCGGTGTATTGGTTACAACAGCAAAATCTCTGCGTTACTGGAAACATCGCTAAAATGTTTAGAAAAACATATATATAACACTATAAGGGTTAACTTTTTTTATACATCTTGAACGAGTCATGCTTTGCACACAGTTCTTCTATTTCGCTACATTCCTGTGAAAGGTGTTGTTCATTGACAGTACGGATTTCCTTCCGTATTAATTTCTGCAGTTCTCTGTACTTTATTTTGTTATTATTCTTGAAAGGTCTTCTGCAATCGATCAATTGTAGAATTTTATCTGTCATCCAAGGTTTGCTTTTCCTACTCTCCGTAGCCCGTAGTTTTTCTCGACACACTTCATTCACTGCAGATTTGAATTGGTTCCACGTGTCTTCAATATTATTTGTATCCTTGGTCGACTGGATATAATCTAGTTTTGTACTCAATGCTGTTTGGACATCATTTCTCAATACAGGGTCATGGAGCTTATGGATCGCAAAATGGTTGCTGTGCCGCACTGGGTGATATTTTTTAAAATTCATTGTGGCTAACAAAACATTATGATCGGAGTTAATATCAGCCCCAGGATATGTCTTCACACTTTTTACTGAATTTCTGAATCGCTTATTGACGAGGATATAGTCAATTTGATCCCTGATATTATTGACGTTTGAGGTCCATGTGTAAAGACGACGTGGAGGAAGCTGAAAATGAGTGTTTGCTAAGATTAACTCCTCCTCTTGGCATAGCTGGACCAATCAATAACCTTGATCATTGCCACTCCCTAGTCCGAAATTACCCACTATATCAGCGCGTCGACCGTGACCTACCTTGGCATTGAAATCACCCACCACAAAGGTCATCACCTGCGTTTTGGTGAAAGAGAAGGCTGTTTTGACTTGGGTGTAGAACGCTTCGATGTCTTCATCTGATGCATAACAAGTTGGAGCATACACCTGAATAATATTCAGTAATATTGGTTTTGCATTGAATTGTAGGAAAATTACCCTATCGGACACAGGTACAAAGGTCTTCACTGCTGCAGTAATATCTGGGTGCAATATGAACCCGACAGCATTATAATGGTGGGGATTGTCATTACCTGCATAATATACCTGGTAACCATTGACGTTACACTTTCCAGAATTAGGCCAGCACATCTTGCTGATTCCAGGGATGCCATCTTTTAGTCTTCCCATTTCTCTGATGGCATTGTGAGTCTTTCCACTTTGAAATAAACTGCGGACATTCCAAGTGGCCATCCTTTTCATGACTGGCCCGGAGATTCTTAGCACGCCCTGCCCACTTAAGGGCTGCCGGGGATTAGGGGCCTTGGCTTTAGATTGTCCAGTCATGCTAAAGATTATCGTGGTGAAGATAATGTGGTGGTTTCCCGTTGCCTTCCACACTCCCATGCCGTTGACCAATTGTTATTGGTTCCTCCACCTTTAACGACAATTTCTTATCCTAAGAGAGTGTCCTGCTTCATCATGAAGATGAATTTGGAAGCTTATCCCAGCCTCCGTTCGGTCTCTGACACCTGCCCCAGCCTTGGAACAGATACCTTTACTCCATTAATCCCGCGCATTGGGCTGCCACTTCCGCCAGTTACACTGTACCAAAGTCCAACTTCTCCACTGTAGCTGCCGTTGTGGTCTTGACCGTAACCCCGGCAAGGGACTACCAGCCGCGTCAGCTGGCCCAAGGTGTTACTCCTCTATCACTCGCCCTTTGTCCTTACTTGTGACAGGTAGAGCCTGACTTCATGAACATTGGGCCCAGGCTTACACTGGGTAAACCATGAGTGTAAGAATTGTTCAGCATGAAAAGTTCTACAAAAAAGAGCATGGATTCGTCCACTATAAGTGCTTTTACGTTTTCATTTCTTCCGACAATCTACATTCAGTGGGAATTTAAATTACTAGCTTCGGAGCGACTTTAAGAGCTAGTGAGCGGGCCTATCACCCTAGCTTCGGCCAGCATCAAACTGTCGAGACGTGTCGAGTTAAAACTTCAGAGAAGAATATATGTGTTTGGAGTTTCGCTGTTCTGAATTGTGTCTGGGACCTGCTGTCCGTGCGCCTTTTAAGCTTACACTGGGTAAACCGTTAGATACTGGGCGCTGCTAGTTCTAAAATAAAATAATAGTTTAACAAAACTTCAAAAAGAAGTTTAAAAAAATGGCCCGGCTAACTCAACATTTGACCAGCGTACCATTGGGCTCATCAGTAGGTATGGTACACCTCACTGACAAGGCCACTGCGATGCCACGAGCAGACAAGCTCCCTTTTACAAAAATAAAACCTTACCTTGGCAATCCAACATGGAAGTAACTGTTCCCGAAGGATACAGGATGTTTATTTTCCGAATGAGATAATTGTACTTGAACAAAACTGTAATAATTATAATAGACAAACGCACAAACACCAGCATTCTCGAAGAAGCACAGACTACCAGTGTTGAAGCCATGCTTTTAAAACGTCAGCTGCGATGGACAGGACACGTAATCTGCATGCCCAATAGTCGCATTCCCAAGCAAGTGTTTTCCTCTGAACTAACTGAGGGCAAGCGCTGTGTGGGAGGTCCGAGGAAGCGATTCAAAGACGTACTAAAGGCTAATATGCAAATGTGCCATATTGATATCAACAACTGGGAGACCTTAGCTCTTGATCGCTCATCCTGGAGATCAATTGTTCATCGTGGTGTGATACTTTTTGAAGAAAACCGCCGACGTATGATAGAAGATCGGAGGCAGCGCAGAAAGAACAGAGTGTTCATTAGAAGACAGGGAATGAATGCGGATGTCTCACCTGGACCTGATACTACCTGTCATCACTGCGGGAAACTGTGTCTCTCCCGCATTGGGCTTTTTAGTCACCTCCGGACTCATCGATGAAGAGTCATTCAGCATTGCAAGGCCAACCTACTCGAGACGAGTGTTTGCTATCATCATCATCAATAATTATAATAATGCTTGCCACCTCAGGTTCGTGGGGCAAGATACTTGCTAATATGATATCAGATCACAAATAACAGGACACCAGCTTCATTTTTTAAAAAATATATCCTATTTATTAATAAAAATTCTTCCTCATCTATAGCAATAATAACTCTTCTTTTCTGTTCGTTCTCCAGCAATCTAAACTATTAATACTTGTTTGTCAACATGTACTATAACAACACCACCATTCTCCAGACCAGAGAGACCAATTCCCACATCACATTTCATAAACACAGCTACCATTCTGCCTGGCATCAATCAACAAGAGTAATTCATTCCCATAAACATCTCCTCAATAACTTTTATTGCAACAAACTTTTTCAGAACACCTCCATTTTTGTATGCCATATTACCTCTTTCCAATCAACAGCATCACCATGATTACCTGACCATGTCAAGGAATCTTGCCCTCACACACACAGGTCAAAGCCACCTGCCACCCACCACTAAAGGATTCTAGACCAGAGAGCATACAAGACTCTCCATGGCGGCCTATCCACAAGTGGTCATGGATGGCAACCCGATAAAAAAACAACAACAAATACTACGAACTGCACAATGCAAAAAACCTAAAGGTGAGCCATTGTACAGTTACAAAACTTCAAGACCTCCCAAGAAAGAGTCCATTAAATTCACTCAGTCAGTCCTTTCCTAGACAACGATGGATTGATTAAGGTTGGAGGAAGGAGTTAGCATCGGAACAGGGACATCCCATATCATCACCACATCAGCAGGATAATCATGGAAGGGGAACATGCAGAATTGGATTGCCAAGGTTTATGTGAAAGGGAGTTTGACTCCCGTAGCACATTGGCATTGCTCGTGATGTCAATACAGCATGTGTTTTGTGTCTTGTAACGGCCTTCTCAGTATGTGCTAGCCACCTGTGTACCATACCACTTGACGAGCCCAATGGTACGCTGGGCAATTATAATTTGAGCTAACCGGACCATTTATCATATTGTTTGAAGCTTTCTTAGCTGCACTGCAATTTTTACAGCTAGACGAGGTTTATGCAACCAGCTCTTTTCTGATAATGGAAAGAATTTTATTGGAGCATCCAATGCGCTACAAGATATCCAGTCCTTTTTAGAAAAAGAATCAACAGGCATTGCCTCCTCACTTGCTCAGGAACAAATCAATTGGAAGTTCATCCCTCCCCGATCGCTGCATTTTGAGGAAATTGTGGGAGGCAGCTGTCAAAATTATGAAGACACATTTACTATTTGATAAGCAGGGACGTATACTAACCTTTGAAGAGTATTCTTTGTGAAACTCAGCAATTCTTCTAGGTTTGTGCCGTGTCTAGGACACCAACCTGGCTCATCAGCGGGCTCTTGGTGTCCCTGCCGTGATAGCCATTGTGACATTGAAGCTGTATTGAACTCATGCCCTCTCACTCCATTAGCAAATGATCCCAGTGATTTGCAATTTGTAACACCTGCACATTTCATCTTGAGTGACTTGCTTATGCAACCTTTACAGATGGTTGTGACGAGGGAACCTGATAACCGCTTGTCCCATTGGCAAAACATGCAGAAAGTCCGACAGCGGCTCAGGCAGACATGGCAGCAAGAATACTTGCAGGAGTTGCAAAGACGTGTCAAGTGGCACAGTACTGATCGGCGTTTTAAATTTACTCTTTAGTACTGTTGATCGAAGACAACAGTGCCCAAGAGGTAGGATAATTAAAGTTCATCCCGGACAAGATGGCGAGGTGAGAGTTGTCACCATTCAGACACCTGGTAGAACCTTCACTCGAAGTATCAAGAGGATGAAGAAAAGGATACTTACTTGGAAATAGAAGATTGTGTTAATTAATTGGAAGAATTCCTTTCTAGGTGGGGTGCAGTGTCAATGAGTAGACTTAATCCCTTCGATATTGAATGGAATGAATTTATTACGTATCGATCAGTTAGGTTTCTTGCGATCCGCATTCGTGGGAGCTTTGAATCAATTGTCTTGAATTGTGAAAGCTTACGAGAAAATGTAAGCACACAATAATAGTACATTATGCAACGAGCCTATAATGGCTATAATTAAGACACGAGTATTTTTTATAAAACGAGCGTATGCGAGTTTTATAATTTCGATACGAGTGTCTTAATTACCATTATAGGCGAGTTGCATACGACTGTTTATGTTCGACTATAATTATTATAACTATTTTATGTTCGAAGATAAATATTCATAAATATCTGTTGAGATTTCGCCAGTTTTATGTACTGAACAGAGCGCATGAGACGCAGGGAATGCCTTGTATTTACCATGGCCACCTCGATTACTCTACTATGACACTAGGCAAGGCAGTGTGATTTACATTAGAAGGCCGTGGTACTCAGCGCATATAATTATCTAATTGGTCAAACGACTGTTTCTTGAGCTCTGATTGGTGGTAGAAACTGTATCATAATGAAAAATAATGTTATAATGAGTCTCATTATGATACAGTTTTCAGATACATAATAGTCAGGGTCGAACATAAAGGTTTTTAGCAAACAGTGAACGCAACAATCAATTTTGAAATTTAATTCATTTACATCCATGTTTTTGGAAGCCAAAATAGCTCGTTCACTCGACCAAATATGATTTCTGTAATTTTAAACAACGTTTGAAAGAGTTCGTTTTTTGAATAAGCAAACTGACAAAAATGGTCAGGAAATGTTATGCAGCCAGTGAAAACGTCTGAAGGGAATTTGCCATTTCCAATGTCAATGAATTGTTTTTAAACTATTTCTCCAGATGGATCATTTTGCAACTCGACACGCATATTTAGTATCTTGATGCATGGAGTTCATCAGCTGGTGTTGACAGTGGAATCACTGCCAATGTATCTCCTGCTAACAAAATCATCGCACTACCAAATCGTGTTTGATTTTTCCGCAGATCTTGCATGGTTCGGTCTAGCCGTCGTGCATTCATCCCACACTATCAATTTATATTGCTGCAAAACCTTTGCCATTGCAGAGTCTTCGAAATGTTGCCGGTCGGAGTTTCGTTGCTTTGCATATTCAGTGCTGAATGGGCTGTTCGACCCGACTGCCTTCCAACAATGTAGCTGCAATGCCTGACGAAGCAAGTGCGAGTGCACCAGTTTCATAAGAGTATCAAATACACTGACCGGCAAAAAAAGTGGAACAGTTCAAAAAAAGTAATATAAATAGTATAAAATTAGCCATGAAAAAGATGTAATCACATTTTAAAAGCTTGTCACGCTTTAGAACAATCATCTGAAACATCCGTGAATAGAAATTGATAATATGACATTTCTTAGGGTGGTTTATTACCACCAATTACCCCCGATCTTCGATGAGCCTATCTTAATGGTTTTATGGCGGGAAGCGCACTGTAAGCGTTTACGGTTTTTGAGTGTTGCCGCTCGCTTATTGTTGTTCTAGGGATAACAACTGGCATTTGTTGAACACGTGTGAACCATTGTCATACATTTTAGCAAGTTATCCATGTGCAGTTCACACTAAAACGTGCCTCTTAGCCTTGAAGGAGCTGCACACGCAGTTGCATTGGTGAGGGATGGCTGCAGCTTCCGTTATGTTGCTGAGGTCATTGGATCATCTCTCGGTAGCATTCACAGTGCAGTGCAACGTTACAGAGAACTCCAAACTTACGACAGGAGACGAGGGTCAGGCCATAGAAGATGCACAAGTGCCAGGGATGACAGATTTCTCACCCTGCAAGTTCTGCGTGATCGCCATACCACAGCAGTCCAGGCACGAAATCAACTGAAAAATGTCAGAAATGAGAGAGTGAGTGAGCGAACAGTAAGAAGAAGGCTTGATGAAGCTCATCTTTCGTCCAGGAGACCTGCACGTGGACCCGCACTCGAACGACATTACAGAGAGGCGCGTCTTCGCTTCGCAAGGCAGCATCTGGGATGGACCCATGAGCAGTGGTCCTCTGTTCTCTTCACTGACGAGAGTCGCTTTAACCTTAGATCTCCTGATGGAAGAGAATGAGTGTGGAGAAGGCGCGGGGTGAGGTACAGCCATGTTGCTTTCTCCTCCAGGACTCCATTTGGAGGTGGCTCGGTTATGGTGTGGGGTGGCATCAACGTTATGGCCCGCACTGAGTTGATGTGCATCGATCACGCGATGCTCAATTCCCAAAGGTACATCGAAGAGATCCTGATGAACCATGTGATGCCCTTTGCGCCTTTCATTGGTCAGAATTTCATGCTGATGCAGGATAATGCCCGCCTTCATACTGCTCGCTGTGTTGTACAATATCTGCAGGAAGTGGAGATTCAAACCCTGGACTGGCCAGCTCGTAGTCCTGACTTGAACCCCATCGAACATGTATGGGATATGCTTGGAAGGAACGTCAGACAGCATGACCACACCACCTTGGCACAACTGAGATCATCGCTGCTGGAGGAATGGGATCGCATCCCGGCAGATGCCATTCGACGAGTTGTGAACAGTATGCCTGAGCGTTTACAAGCTGTCATAGACGCTAAAGGTGGAAACACTCTTTTTTAGTGACCAGTGTTCTCGTGCAGTGCAAACATTAATACTGTTTTGTTTGGCAATACGCTTGATAAAAACCAGCCCAAAAGAACATTACTAAAAAATAGAAAATTGTAGGATTTGCAAAATGTAACGAAATTTGTGAGTTAAAGCGTGTTGTAAAACATGATTCGGTATTTTCTGTTGCCAACCATGAATAATGCAAATATTGGAAATCCAATACATTGTAGTGGAATAAATTAAGAAATTACATAAAAAATTAAAGTGTTCCACTTTTTTTGCCGGTCAGTGTATATACTTTTGTTGTTCAACAGTGGAAGATTTTTTCGAACTGATTCTCTTAAAGCATTGAGATGTACATTGTTTCGCGTTGCAACTCTTGATTAAAAGTGTTTTGCGTTGGGTGATTGGGTGCGGTCTTGCCTAATTGAGATAATCAAGCACAAGTACTCATTTCTTCACTGATTTATAAATCTGGACTTCCTGTTGTAATGTGCATATTGTCACATCTATCATCCATAAATCAATTGGTTTTGATGGGAAGCATGTTGAGAAACCAATGTTCGTATTTGATGAGGGTGTGAAGAATTGAGAGTTTGAACCCAATGAGTGTTATTTTCTAACAGTTGCAAACGTCGACAATTCACCATTAACAATTGGTCCTCAAACATTCACTTTGGCTGCGATGAGTCTTAAAATGAATATATATGGAAACACACACAAAATAAAACTATCAGCCAAAGATAAATCGATGCAGTTGTCTGTCGGTTGAGAAGTGAAACAAAAAAACGTTATGAGCCTTACAGTAGTCGCATATGATGTGTAACATCTGACATAGAAGAAACCTTACGTGAAATTGTTGATACTCCGGTATTTTATAATATTATTGGCACAAATATTAATCTATTGTAAAAGGGAGTGTTTTACAGATATTGTAATTTATAATATGGAACTCATTTTATTAGATGATTTGTAGCTTCCACCAGAATACGATATGGATCAACTAGATTAATAAACGCGACACCGCTCATAACCTTAAATTCCCTATAAATAGGCCAACTTGCAAGTAAATGCCTTGTGCACAGCAGTAGATCATGAAAGACTTTCCCAGTTCCCGGACCCCTTCATTCACAGACCAACATGTAATTTCATATGAATTCTGTTAAAATGAGTCATATTGATATGATAAATATCGTTTAAAACGATAATCTGGTAGCAAAAATATCTAACCCTTCCTGGATTCGAACCCGAGATCTCTAGATTCACAGTCAATGACGCTATCCCCACGGCTATTTCGACCACACGAATATTAGGTACAAGATGGTGACTTATTTTCACGTACCAATAATTCTGCATCACGGAATTAAGTTTCATTTATATTTTGCTTGTTTCATTAATGTTCCTGCATGAAATTGAGTTTAAAATGCCTTATGAATAGGCCCTCTTGTGAGTAAAGAGGATGTATTTAGCAATAGTTCATGAAGGCTTGCTCAATTCTCGTATAAACACAATGATTATATTATATTGATGACTGCATTACTGTTATGTGGGTTAATATTTGAATAGCCATTGTGCAGAAACATAATACCGGCAATGCCGACTACAGTGCTTACAATATTTGATATTAAAGCATTTTATCATTTAATTACTGATACGAAGACTTCGAACATGTGCCATGTGCCATGTGCTTTGTTTCAAACACTTGACACCAGAGTTCGCATGAGCTTTTACCGTCAGAATGAAAGTGTTCAGCAATGCGATCCAGCTGGCAGTGCGTCTTACACACTTTCGTTCGATCCACCACTGCCAGCTGGATCGTCCGATCCACTTCCATCCCATTTTTCAAAATCACTCCCACAAATATCCAGCAACCGAGCGGAATGATGTTGCACATCAATAAGAACATGAGCCTCATAGGTGAAACATACAGAGAATTTAGTTTGTATGTAACGGAGACCCTCTCTTGCGCGCCTGTCTCCCGCCAGGCACTTTGCCGTTATGCGGCGCTCGCGCGGCAGTGAGTCATTGAGTATAGGAATTTGTACTTAAATTTGTACTTCAATGTGCTCCTTGACCAATTTTTTGACGAACTGACTTACGGAGAGCGATTGTCAAATTACTTTCAACAAGATTCTGCCACTGCTCACACTGCCGAAGCATCCATGAAAGAATTGCGTCGCATTTTTGGTACGAGGATTATAAGTTGTAACGTGTGGCCCCCGCGAAGCCCAGACTTATCACCATGTGACTTTTATTTGTGGGGGACGCTTAAAAATAGTGTGTATGCGAGAAACCCTCCACTATAAATGAGCTTAAAGACTATATTACAGCTGAAATACAGTCAATCGGTGCTGAGGAACTTCAGAGAGTAAATGCCAGTTTCAAAAAAAGGTGCCAGCGATGTGTAGCAGTGAATGGCAAACATTTTCAGCACCAGCTGTGAACTAGGTAAGTACAAATTCCTATACTCAATGACTCAGTGCAGTGCGGGCGCCGCATAATGGCAAAGTGCGTGGCGGGAGACAGGCTCGCGCCACGGGCAAACGAGGTCTCCGTTACATACAAACTAAACTCTCTGTATATGCGGCCCCAGCAATAGCACCAAGGAGGAGTTGTTATTATTTTATTGGACAGTTGGGAGAGGTACATTATTTAAGAAAAAGAAAGGGTTTAAGAAAGATTGTTTTATCTCCCTCTGGGGTGGATTAGACGAGGGAGAGATGATTAAAGAGAAAACACTAACTGGCACACTACTTTCTCAACTTGAAGTGTGTTTTGTCCTTCTTGTGAATTCATCTACATAATGACCATATTTCGACCAGCTCGTGGTGTAGCTTTGTCAGGGATCTTACAAACATTAAGACAGTGAGGTTGCTGAAGGGACAACTAGATGAATGTGTATAAGTAATCATGTTTGCAGTCGCCAAACCATACAACAATACTACTGGACTTGGTTAACGTAAGGTATTGACTTCTTACTCCATTGTTAATAAATATGGACCAAAAGAAAGATTCATTGTTGTTGCAGTCTTATTAATTAGTGTGTTACATTTGATGATGTTCTGTTGCCAGGTTCTGGTCGCAGATGGTGTTTGATCAAGATGCAATGGATATGGTTATGTCCTTCCTACAGGAGGGATATCCCTTCTATATGGTCAGTGAATTCCCTGGTGATGAAGAGATGTGGGGCATGTACCAGAGGATTCACAAGCTCATCTTTCTGGTTATCAACAGGCTTGCTACTCACACGGAGTCCAAGGTAACAGCTGTTATATACTATTACACTCTTTTGGAGGGAAACATAAGCTCTGTTTGTGTAAAATGAAAGCAAGCCATAGCGAGCCTAGCTCTAGAATACAGTATCCATGGAATTGGGTGCCAAGGATTGTTTAAGTTGACAGCAATAACTTCACGGTTGCAATGACTCCCTGGTCCGTAGGTTGTATCAGCGCACTAGCATTTGGGGGTAGAAACTTTGCAAAGATTTTCCCCACTTGCAGCTGGGGGTCAAAGTGCGTTGTCGATTAACAAAACAGCCTTTTTTGACAGATCTTTTGATGCAAGGTGTTAATGTACTTCAGGCACAAAAATCTTTTCAACCATTCTTGAAAAATCTGCTAGTTCATCCAAACTTTTTGGTTGAAATAATCAACAGGTACATTTTCTGCTCTTGTTCCCCTAAAATACCTCGATTTCTTAGATTTCCTGATTACAAGAAGCCTAAATTCATCTGACGAAGGAAGGTTGAGCTTTGTAATTCAATTCTATTTTTGGTGGCACTCGTCGTGGATCATCGGTGCTTTACTTGTCATAGTGATCAGAGATGATGTCATCATCATCAACCGATACTAGTTTCTTCCCTGCACTCCTAAGCTCTCGTGCCCACACGGTGGAGATGCCGCTGATGACTCAACAAACCGATCCTTGCATAGAACATGCGATTGCATACGTCACTTCTGATGGTAGGGGGTGGACGTGGAAGTGTTTGGCGGAGTTTTCTTCTCTATAAATCGCACTCGTTCCAGGTTCCGTTTTGACCATGTTTACAAGAAGTATAACACAATTTTCATTCGCCAAATCAATACTTTACTTTACTAAAAATACTATAGGTAGGCTACATGTTTTGGAAACTTGATATGTTTCCTTCTTCAGCCCATATGTTGGTGTGAAACATCATATGACATCGAAATCCTAACCAAAATAAAAATACAGTTCGTACTTTTTCTCTTGTTCTTCATTTGTTGAGCCTGTGTCATTAGACATATTAATGTCAACCATGGAATAAGCACTTATTATTTGAAGTGATGAATGAGTTATGTGGAAACGTTAAATATTTATTCCTTGTAAGGATGATTTGGTGTAACACAGTAACCAATATCCTCAAGAAACACAATATGAACATCGCCTTTAAAACAAATAATTCAAACTTCAACAAATTTTTCAATACAAATAAAATTAACAGTATTGACAAACATTCAAAATCGGGAATTTATGAGCTCAGATGTAATTTTTGCAAATCAAACTACGCGGGACAAACAGGTAGGAGCATATGCACTCGTTATGCTGAGCATGTTTAAGCCATAAAGCACAGGAAGTTCTCAGCCATGGCGGTACATATGGAAGAAACAGGACATAAGTTCACGGACATAAATAATGATGTCAAAATTTTATATTACGCATCGAAAGGCAGCTATATGAATGTTTTGGAAAATATTCATATCAACACTTATCAGAGATCTAATGAATGCAATAATCTGAACGAGATTAACTTTGAGACTAACGTATTATTTGATACATTAGCAGATCATTTAAATAACAAAAAAAGAAAACTGCCTCCTCAACCTCCGCCGTAATAGATTAATTCCTACATATATCCTGACTTGATCAAAATTTCTTGACGCCACACCCAATCATCCTTACAAGGAATAAATATTTAACGTTTCCACACAACTCATTCATCACTTCAAATAATAAGTGCTTATTCCACGGTTGACATTAATATGTCTAATGGCACAGGCTCAACAAAAGAAGAACAAGAGAAAAAGTACGAACTGTATTTTTATTTTGGTTAGGATTTCGATGTCATATGATGTTTCACACCAACATATGGGCTGAAGAAGGAAACATATCAAGTTTCCGAAACATGTACCTATAGTATTTTTAGTAAAGTAAAGTATTGATTTGGCGAATGAAAATTGTGTTATACTTCTTGTTTTCTTCTCTGACGAGCTTCCGTATCCTGTCTTTGACGATTTTGTTCAAAAAGTAGAACAGCGTCGAAGGTGGTTTTGCGCCAATGCGAACGGTCCTCCGCAAGGGTACACCATGTATCTGGATTGATAGATACATTTTTGAAGGTTTCTTTGAGCTGATCTTTAAAACGTTTCAAAGGTGCACCTGTTGGTCTCTTGCCCGTGCTGAGTTCACTGTACAAGAACTGCTGGGGGAGTCTGTCATCACTCATACGCTGGACATGGCCAGACCATCTAAGCTGATGGCCGATAATGATGGACTCAATACTCTTCATTTTTGCTCTCTCGAGTACCGTGACATTAGGTATGTAGTCATCCCACTTAATGTGCATAATGGAGCGGATTTTTTGCTGGTGGAAGCGTTCCAATATATTAATGTCCCGGCGGTATAGAGTCCAGGTTTCACATCCGTAGAGCAGCGTAGAGATGACAACAGCTTGGTATGTTCCCATCCTTAGGTCTTTGTTCTGCAATACACGATGTAAGAGGCATCCAAAAGCAACATGCACAGAGTGAATTCTGTTATCCACATCTTTTCCGACAGTACATTGGGACGACAGAATGCTCCCAAGGTATAAGAAGTGATCAACTCTTTCCAAGGAAGTGCCAGCGATGGTGATATCAAAGTCAGGGGTTGAAGTTCCAGGGACAGGTTGAACCAGCACTTTGGTCCTCCGGATGTTTATGGTCAGGCCAAAGCGTGCGTATGCTCTCTCGAAGCAATTAACAGATCGTTGCACTCTTCAGCTGAGAGGGCTGGTGAAGCATTGTCGTCGGCGTATTGCAATTTTGTAACCAAGATGGTAGAGGTTAATCTTTTGGAGCGGAGCCTGGTTCGGTTGAATAGTCCTCCATCATGCCGATATCTAATCTCCACGCCAGGGATGTTCGCAGACGATGTCTCATATAGCATGGCCGCCAGGTACAGAGCAAAAAGTGTAGGTGCAAGAACACAGCCTTGCTTGAGCCCATTGCTAATGGAGAATTCAGAGGAGATGTCATTCTGATAAAGTACCTGTCCAACCATACCATCGTGGAGAGCTTGAATCAGTCCAACAAAATGTTCAGGACATTCAAAGTGCCTTAAAACCATTTACATGGCATTTCTGGGAACAGTATCGAAGGCTTTCTCTAGATCGTAAAAGACTAAGAACAGAGGTTTCATTTGCTCCCTGCAGTTCTCCTGCAGCTGTCTTACACAGAAGATCATGTCAATGGTTCCCCGGGAAGCACGGAATCCACACTGGGATTCAGGGAGTATTCTTACTGAGATGGTGTGTAGTCGATTCAAAAGGATTCTAGCAAAGATTTTTCCGACTATAGAGAGCAGGGAGATACCGCAGTAGTTTCCACAGATACTTCGGTCGCCTTTCTTTAAGATGGAAGCAATGGTGGCATTTTTTTCAATCAGCAGGTACTTTTCGTGTTTCCCAGATCAGAAGGATCAGGTGAAAAAGTCTGGTTTTCAGGGGTAAGCCCCTGCCACAGATTACCTACTACTACAGATAGCCGACAGCCATGCTAATTCTTGGCACGTAAGACTTCAGCGCTGTATGGTGTTTGACTGCAGTACTAGTTGACGTGTAGCACAGCCGTGCGGATAGCCTACCCCCACCCCTTCCCCTCGTTCCGCTAAATATTGTCGTCCTAAATGCTCTGCCCACTTAAATGTTCCGAAAATCACAATCTTCCCATTACTTATAGCACGTTTTAAGTGTGGAGATAATCATATGATCTACTAGAAATAAATCACATTCAAAATACCAATAACAGTTTTTTTTAAATAATACCAAAGTGGGAAATTGTGAATTCCAGAACTCTGAAATGAACAATCACAGCATTTAGGACATGTTAGCCTTGGAGGCTGGATTTAGACAGCTCCTTAACCCGGTCCATGAGTCAATCCTAATTGGCTACATGGATAATTCTTGCCAGGCGCGTCCACGTCGCGGGGGTGGGCAACGGTACTTTAATATACCATGTGTACCCGATACCTAGTTGAGGCTATCGGCTACGCCAGCAGACATTAAGCCGTAGTTGAGATTTTGGGAAGAGTTAAGAAAAGATAGCGCTCAGATCGAGTCAAGAGGAATGTCAAGATGACGTAGGAGGTCTAGGATTAAGAAGGCACTGACAACTGTAAGCAGATGGAATTATGGATGGAAATATGAAGCTTTATTAAGATCTATATGGAACATGGTATTTAAACATCTCAGAAGAGGAGATATAACATGCATTATATGTGGTAATAATTTTAAGGAAGTCAGATAACCCTTAAGTTATTTTATAACTTAATAGCCGAGATGATCGGGGTTCGAGATTATATTTGTGACGCAAGAGCACAGAGGTGGGGAGAACGTCACGTGACTGCGCCAGGGAGGTACAGGTCATTGCAGTCCAGAGACAGTCAGTCGAGCTCAGTGAGCCAAGCAGTTGAACTCTCTAAGCAGAGGAGTCCAGTACAGCGAGCAACGCAGTCGAATTCAGGGAGCGAGTAGGACATATGCCGAGCGCATGGTAAAGGTCGTGCAGCGAACAGCTTTTGTCACGGAAAGTGAAAGCGACAGTTTCAACTTCACTAAGCAGCGAACGAAAAGTAGGTCAGTGAGCCGGGCGGACATCCGCGGTAGGCAGCGTGAGGACCGGTTACATAACCAGCTGTACAGCCGAGCAAGCATAGAAGGCCGGGGTTTTAGAACAGCATTGCGATAGTGGTTGGAGAACTTATTCCAAGCTGCATTTTAACGCAAAACAGCATAGTAGAGCGACATGGCGAGGCCAGCTTTATGTGGAGATTGTTCTAGAGCATAGCAGTAGGGGCGAGCGGGTTATTACCAATCTTATACGCAAGCATTACGACAGAAGCTGAACTTCATTATAACATCGAATTGGAACATTTATTCTGTAACCAAATTGTACAAGCAGATAGTAACGAGATACTGCAACTGTGAACTTCGAATGAACATAGTTTTTCAATGACATTACGACTATGCATTTCATAACGCATTCCAAGTAACATTAACGAGTTTAAGCAAATAAAATGTTTCAGGCATATGCACTTATGAACATTAGCTCGTGCATTAATGCAATTCTTTCTTATGAAGTGTTATGAATTACCGAGTATGAACACAGCTACAGGGTGTTTCATAAACTTGACACTCTCATATAAAATTTTATTTTATGAAAGTGAGACTTAGCAGTTATTGGAGATTGAACTTTCAACACTCAAACTGAACATTGTATGGAACAGTGGCGTAACGTAGAAGAGGAAAAGGAGGTCCGCTGTTTCTATGAACTTTTTCGTGAGGATTTGGACAGTATCCGCTATGGATAACCAGCAGTTCATCATGTCGGAGTAAACGCAGACAGAGACGCGATGGCACCACAGAGCGATGGATTCGATTCCTGACGAGAAGGAGGTCCACCAGCTGATTCACTTGGGATTCGAAGGCAATCGTCATTGCGTGGGTGGAATGATATTCACGCCGATCTTTCGAGAAATTCATTACATAAGGAAAATCGACGATCTTTGAAATTTAATAACAGCTGATTATGAGAAGGTACTGTAAGAGTTATAACTTCCTGATATGATTATTTCATGAATACTGGTCACACATGTATATTTTTTTTAATAGGAGTGATACGATTGTTTAGACATGGTTTGACTTTATATGCTTCGAATTTTTGCTAGAATATGGAGTGACCATATGATATGGCAGGCATCATTATACGAAATTCTCACCATTGGTTGGCTTTATTAAGCAGATGTTTGGTCTTTTAGACATTTTTCCAGCAAGGATATTTTTCATGAATAGTGATTTTTTTGTGTGACGAGTATTTCGAACTCGTGATCTGCAATTGATTATCTAAATTACTTCGTCAGTTCATTGCATACTAGCGAGTGTGTATTATTCATCAGTAGGGATTTTTTTCCATTGGATTGTTTGGAGATATTACGATGTTATTCACTTCAGTGAATGAATATCGCTTTTATATGACAACTAGAGACTTGTTGATTCCTATCTGGTACATTCACTCATTTAGTCAACGAGATGGGGTCTTTCGTATTTATACTATTGTTTGGTGGTTACTCATCTTACCCATCGCTCAGGGCACTATCATGTTAGTCGACGGGGCAAGGTCTTTCGTATTTATACGATTGTACGGTGGTTACTCATCTTACTTGCCATTGAGGGACTCATTTTTATCATCCGAGTGTACATGAGATTGTAAGAGAATCAAACAAGGAACTACTAGTCACATATCAGTCGAAATTTTGTTAAATAAAGTACAGATAAATGTCAGCAGGATTACATTTGTAATTGTTGTTTGCCAATCCAATATTTTGTTGCTATACTCTTTTGAGAGTCATTTCAGTTTAACAGCTGGTACAGCTGATGCTTTTGATGATTTTTATAATTGTGTTTGATACCTTTGAGAAGGATTTAAAGTAATTGAATCTTGTAAGATGAATCATTAATGGTCAGATTTATTTTAAGGCAGATCAGTATTACAGATTTTGATATGAGAGATTATAGCACATTGGTGTTTTTCTGTGATGTGAATTATGAGAATTGTAAGAGAATTTATGCTATTTGAAAGCAGATCTTGAATTACTAAGGTAATATTTTTTCCAATTGTTTAAGAAGTTGTCTAGATGTGATCAGATTAATTACAGTTATTGGAGATTGTGTGCGTTGATAATTTGAAGCCAGTTATATATTTTTTGTAGATCATGCAACATGGTTAAGTAAAGTTTGTGATAGGCATTTTGTGGAAGTTGCCAAGTGATAGTTGCAATGTTGCTAATGTATTTTGAGGCAGACATGAGGTTGTCGAACCCAGTCTAGCGTAATTGTTGAGATTCAGGCTGTATATGCTGAATATTTATGGAGTTTTGTGGAATAATTGTGGTATTCAAATGTGATATTTGAAGAAATAAGGATGTATAATGTCGTGGATAGTCAGATCCAACGTGATGTCGTGAAGGCAATAATATTTTTTGGCATGATAATTAAATACGAAATATAACTTGGAAGTGATAAAACTGTAAGACAACGTTCTATAACCCATATTAAACAATTTGTTAGGAAATTAAACAAATAAATAAAGTTGATAATACAAGATTTTCTGATAATAATATTTAATGAAATAATAATCTGAAATTTAAGCATATTAATGATCTGACCTAATGAAATAAAAATCAGAATGACTAGATGAAATAATGAAAATCTAAATAACCAGAAGAATAAAATTTAAATAAGTTGATAAATTAAATTTTGGAATAAATCGATGAATTAAATAAGTGGATGAATTAAAGATTGGATAAATAAACTGATTTAAATAAATTAACAGATGATTGGATAGATGATGAATAACTGAATTAGAAGGTGATAATTAACTAAAGAAGCTGATGATTAATGAATTTATATGGAATTAAATAAATTTAATTGAGATATAATTTGAGGAATTGCAACTTGAGTTGAGGAATTAAACAATTTGTATTGATGATTTAAGATGATTTAATCTGAAGTAGATGATAAAATAAGAGTGTGTGAATAATTAGAAAGTATAATGAAGTAATGATAATAATTTTCATTTAAATGATTTAATGGTGATGAGTTAATGATTCTGACAGGAATATGTTGAATTTTGAGATGAGAATTAATGAAAGAAATATTTAACTTTGATGATGATGATGATGATGATGACCAATGATCAGTGGATTTTCTGTAATTCACAAACAAGTAATTACTAATGACAATGTAAATAGTGTAAATTAATTATTCGATGTTTAGGAGCATTTTACTAACGTATTTAACATTTGAATTATGCCATGCAAGCCATAAATTGCGTGATATTTAAAATATGTGATTATAATATGTGTATGTTTAGACAGATTAATAACTTTTTCAAATCCACATTTATGATGTTAAATTAAAGAGAAATTAGGTCTCAGGTATCACAAATGTCAGTGACGAAAGACATAGTGCTACAGTGATCCTGAGAACCCAAGAGAAGTTTAGAGATTTTTCACGTTTTATGTGGATGAAATATTTTTGATTAGAAAAGAGATGGTTCGATTTTTGGACAATGACAATTTAACGTTGGCATTCGACCATACTCTCAGGTAGGATGAATATTTAAAATGTCTGTCTGACTATCAAAGTGAAATAAATTTGTTTTTATCTTAGTTGTGATCTGATGATGGTGTGATTTTCCTTTTCTTTCCTTGTCTTGATTAAGGCTTAACCGGAAAGGATGTGGTTTGCTAGGAATTCAGTTGATGGCGCCCATTTATATTTGCATTATTTTTATTAAACTTAAGCCCGTAACGACCCTAGAGATACTTTGTCTGGTGTTACCCACTGCTTTTTCGATAACTCAGCTGAATTTCCGACACATTCCTTATTTGACTAGAGGTTCATTTAACTCTGCTCTGTCCTGGAACTCCAGGAATGCGATGTAATAGCAGATGGGTCATCGCATCCCCAGGACGAACGGGTACAGAGAGAGAGGGAGAATTGGCTTTACCCACCTGTGGGGCTTCGATTTTGTTTATTCTATGGAATCACATCAGATTTAGATTACTGAGAGATTGATCTCAAGTTCATTTAATTGTGTTACAAAATTTATTAAACTTAGTCAGACAATATACTTGTGTGCCCATTCCAGTGTTCATGTTAATCGTATTAGTATTATATCATGTTAGTTATAAGTCATTTTTCCTATACCCAAGTGAATGCAGGAATTGAGACATTGTGATGTGTTGTTGTCTAACGTCTCTGAATAAAACGTCTATTGAAAATATAATTATGATGCCGGAAGATTTAGCTAAGGTGTTAGGAGAGTTACAGAGTGGTATGTCTGGTATTGCAGAAACTATTTCTAAAATGGAAACGGAAGTTAAAGAACAGATAAATAGTTCAGAAGCTAGGTTAGAAGCAAGATGTAAAGAAAATGTGCAAGCATTACAAACTAGTAATGAAGATAATTTAAAGTCATTAGAGACTAGATTACAGACTAGTAATGAAGAAAATTTAAAATTATTACAGTCAAATAGTGAAGAAAATTTAAAGTCATTAGAGACCAGATTACAGTCCAGTAGTAAGGACGAGTTGAAATCATTACAGATTAGTAACGAAGCTAATATAAAATTATTACAGTCAACTAGTGAGGATAATTTTAAATCATTAGAAGAAAGATTACAGTCAACTAGTGAGGATAATTTTAAATCATTGGAAGAGAAATTACAAGCTCGTAGTGAAGAAACTAACACAGAGTTAGAAAACAAGTTAACTAGGTTAGAGAATAGATTAACTTTAAAGAATAATGAAATGCTTAAGACTTTACAATTAGATATAATTGCAGTAAATATGAAAGGAGAGGAAAATGTTCAAATATTAAAAGAGAATATTATTGAATTAGAAAGTAGAGGAGAAGAAAACATTCTTACTTTAAGAACAGACGTTATGTCTATACAGAAAGACATTAAATCGGATGTATCGAAGTTGAGATTCGACATCGGTGGTTTAGTGGCAGATGTAGGCAAAATTCAAGAGTGGTCTACCGAAGTATCTTTCGAAACTAAAATCAAAGGTCTAGAGATGAATCTAGGTAACGAGATCAAAGATTTAAAGTCAGTAATTGGGACCATTAAAGAGGAAGTCTTAGGAGAGGTTAATTCTAATTTAAAATCATTAGAGAATCAATTGCAGAAAGATATTAGGAAAATGAATGACGATATAGAGCAAAAGGTTAATGAAAACTTAGCTTTATTCAAAAATAGTCGGTGCAATCGTGGAAGAACGGTATAGTGAGGTCGATGCCGAAGCAAAAGAAAAACGTGCAGGGTTAGATGAGAAATTAATCGCAGGTATGGCGAACTTAGAAGCGAGATTTACGGAGAACAAGGAAGCGATGAAGATAGATTCAACTCTATTTAGGACAGACGTTGATCTGTTAAAGGAACAAGTCGCGTCAGTAAAGAATACATGCGAAGACAGGATAGACAAGTTGAAAAACGATTTAGACGAGAGTAACAAAACGCAGAATGTTACGTTGTTAGATGAGTTGAAGACTCAGGTCAAGACCGTAGAGAAATTGGCAGAAGATAGGATGACTAAACTAGAATCTATGATTAATAGTTTCACCAGTCAAAATATTACATCAGGGGAAACATCGATAAATCAGACACCGATAGACCGCAGTATGGGTAATCAAGAAGTTAGCATGGGAGAAGACCGTCAAACGCAACAGAATGTGACATTCGAAAGGGCGAGTTCAACCCCTCAGGATAATCCGAGTTCGAATAGGAGTACGTTGGGTACAAGTGAACGATACTCAGGTCCAGTTACCATTATCAGAAATCTGGATGACAAGCCGAGGAAGTTTTCGGGAAACACAGGAGTCACACCAGTCGAATTTCTGCGAGATATTCGAGACTACATGGCGGAAAATAGGGTAGCCAAGGAAAGAGAACTAAGGATAGTCGAACGCGCCTTAGACGGGTCTGCGTTAACTTGGTTTAGAGCATTCAGAAGCAATTTTGCGAATATGGAGCAATTTGCAATAGCATTCTTAAGGAGATTTTGGAGTGCAGAGGATCAGCTGAACGTAAGAGCAGAAATGTACTCGAAGCGTTATTCTACGTCACATCCGACGCATTATGCCAATTATTTTACGTCACAGTTGGCTAAATTACAGTTTCTGATTCCTCCATTGCCAGAAGAAGAGCTTTTGCAAGCTATAGCGAGACAGTTACCGATTGAGGTACAGCGATCACTCATAGCGTCGGGAGCAAACACACTTGAGCACTATGACGACATTTTACGGCGATTAGACTATACAAGCGCTCAAGTTACGCCTAGAAATGCAAGAAACGACAATCGAAACACGCAAGAGGTGAATGCGGTAGTCGTTGATAACGCAGCTCAGACGGACAGAAGAGATTCCTGGGAAAACAGAAGGAACGAAGGAAATCGAGGAAACATTCGTAACGTTCGTGGAAATGATCGATATAGAGGACCATATGAGAGGCCATACGATCAGGAAGCAAGAGACAGCCGATATAGAAATTATAATCAGAATTCCAGATATCAAGATAGGAATCGATACAACAATAGATATCGTGGTAGAAACAACTGGAGCCAAGGTCAACAGTATAATCGGAACGACAGGCAGGATGGCCGAAGAAACGATCCAAATGAAGGACGAGATAATCGTGAATATGAGAGATCGAGGCAAGAATGTAGACAGCCTAGTGCACCACCCGAGGAGACAGTCAGAGATGTCAATCGAGCAAGCACGAGTGGCGAAGGAAAAAAAAAACCGTCAAATTAACTTTAGAGCAAGATGCTAATCATTGGGAATCGATCATCATTGTGGAAACGTATCAGGTCAAGGACGAGGATTTAATCGAGGAGGAAGACATAGTACATCGAGGAAATAGACATGAATTGCCAGTTATCAGTGTGGAAGTCATGGGAAAGGAAATAAAGACACTTGTAGACACGGGGGCTATGGTGAGCTTGATATCCATAGGTTGCCTGGATGAGTTGAAATTATCAGGAGAAATTACAATGTTGCCAACTGTTGTTAGCAAGATTCAAGGGGTAATCCCAGACAGAAGTATGAAATGTAAAAGTCAGGTACTTTTAGATGTTGGGATTGGAACCAGAAGTTTTGAACAGATGTTCCTAGTAGTGGGTCAACTACATTTTGACATGATCCTAGGAGTGGATTTCTTAAGTGAGAGTGGCCTGATCATAGATATGCAGAGTAGGCGCATGTACTTTCAAGAAGGGGTCATGGAAAATCAGGAATCGGAAATGACATTCTTTAGAGAGAATATATTGGATGAGATAGTATGCAGCATTGAGAGGTCTATAGAAGACAGAACTGGCATGACAAGCAAAATAAATCCAGAAATTAAGGAGCAGTTTGATCAAGCAATTTCAGAATATGAGGATATATTCAATGACAAACCAGGTCTCATAGAAAATTTTACCTACAGCATCAAGTTGATGGATGACAAACCATACCATAAGAATTTATATCCTATTCCGGATAAATGGAAGGAGGAAGTTAGTATAATGATAAGCGATATGGAGAAAGATGGAATAGTCAAGAAGATGCCAACTGCTTATTTGAATCCTTTAGCTGTTGTCAAAAAACCTAATGGTAAGCTGAGGATATGCCTAGATGCTAGAGCCCTTAATGAAAGAGTTCTTCCTGAACACGACAGGCCACCTGTTACTCGTGAATTATTGCGCAGATTCAGAGGAAAGAGTTTCTTTTCGACAATCGATCTGACTAGTTCTTATTATCATGTAGAGCTAGCAGAAGACTGCAAACAATACACAGGGTTCTTGTTTGACCATAAAACATATGTATTCAATAGGTTACCTTTTGGAGTGAAAAATAGTGGTCCGGTGATGATCCGAGCACTAGATGAAAATTTGTCACATGCAGTTAAGGAGCACGTGGTGAGCTATATTGATGACCTGATTATAGCGTCTGAGACAGCGGAAGAACATATCAGGCACCTTCGAATGCTTTTTGAAGATCTTAGGAGGACGAACTTCAAGGTGAATTTCAATAAATGTCAGTTATTTCATGAAGAAATTGAATTTCTTGGACATAGAATCGATGGAGATGGTTATAGGCCCAATCCAAAGAAGATTATGGCTATTTCAGAGTTTCCAACCCCACGAAAGATTAAAGAGGTACGGCAGTTTTTAGGCATGTGTCAGTTCTTTTCAACACATTGTCCTGAATATACTGAAACGATGGCACCTCTGCAGGATTTACTAAGAAAGGGAAATCGATAGAAATGGGACGATAGATGTAATCAAGCGTTTTTAGCGGCTAAGAACATGTTGATCCAAAATATCAAGCTTGAGTACCCAGATTTTGCAAGAAGATTTTTTGTGGAGACAGACGCATCCAAAATAGGTATTAGTGGGATCCTATATCAGTTGTTGGTTGGTTCCTTAGTTTAGGGGCTGCGACAACGCGGTCATGTAGCCCCGTGTACTTTGGGTGAGTGTAGAATCTGTCTGATAACCGGTGTTAATTGTGATGACTGTATTAGTGTGTGTATCTGTTTTTTTAATTCAAGTAGGGACTGCAACTTTGAATTTTCAAATAGTTCCTACTTTTGCCGCCAAACGCCACCGTCAACGACTACTAGGCCTAGTTCAGAACTAGCTACTAGACGCCTCCGCAGTCGGCTCTTGGCAACGAACGTAGCAACCAAAGAGCGTTGTTTACATTCTTAACCTATCCAATTTAGTTTCACACAGGTGTAATTAGTGGAAAGATCTTTAACATGTCATAAATCTATGACATGGGACCGCCGGCTTTACTTCCCCTCCGAAGGAAGGCATACTGAGGGATTTTTAACGCTCTTAAAAAATCCGACGGCTTCGGCCGGGTTTGAACCCGCTATCTTGGGCATAGAAGCTCAGCATGCTACCGACTACGCCACCGAAGCCGCTCCTATATCAGTTGGACGATGACAAGAAACATAGGTATTTAGCTTTCACCAGTCGCAAGCTCAGGAATTGTGAGAAGAATTACTATGCAACTGAGTTAGAGGCGTTAGCAGTAGTCCATGCTCTTAAGACGTGGAAGAAGGTGTTGTTTGGACATGACATAACAGTGATCACAGATCATAAAGCCCTCCAATTTATTATGAAGACAGACTTAGCGAGTGACCGCATCACCAGATGGGCTCTGTTCTTACAACAATTCAACCCAACTGTTGTACATAGACCGGGGAAATTAAATCTGTTAGCAGATGTGTTGAGCAGAAACCCTTGTGAGGAAGTAATTATCAACCATATAAATTTGATTCAAGAGGATAATGGTACTCTAGAAAAGTTGAAGATGTTAACGCAAACTCAGAAGAGATATGCGCCTTTGCGAAGAATTTACCGTTTTTTTTTTTGACACGCAGGATGGACAACGCTGATCCAGATTTTCAAAGAACTGAGATAGAGGCTAGAAAATATCATATTATGGGAGGTGTTATATGCCAATATATTGATCAGGATCATACTAAACTTGAGTAGTGATCCCACCCAAGCTTGTCAAACCAGTTATTTGGATGATACACCGAACTGCAGCTCATGTAGGTGTAGACAAGACTTTGGCTCTCGCTCAAGAAACCTTCGTTTGGAGACAAATGGGACAAACGATTCGCGACGTCATAAAGACCTGTGACAGTTGTCAGCGAAGTAAATATTCATCTAAGCTAATGAAAGAAGTTCCTAGATCAATATTTCCCAGCAAGCCAAGAGAACTTTTCGCTACGGACATTTTCGGTCCGATTCCTCGTTCGACGAAAGGAAATCAGTTTGTTTTGGTAACAGTGGACGTATTTTCTAAATACGTATCTCTATGCCCTATCCAGAAAGCTACATCCAAGTACGTGATCAACAGATTAGAGAAAACAGTTATTCCAAGTATGGGGAAACCTGAAGTTTTGTTGAGTGACCATGGATCACAATTCACCAGTATGGAATTTTCTACTGCTATGGAACGTTTAGGAATAAGGCATGTGTTTAATTCTCTGCGGTATCCAGAGGGAAATCCAGCCGAAAGAATTATGCCGGAAATCAGTAAAATGTGTCGCTTATGTGTCAAGGCAACACCATAGATGGATGGAAGTGATACCCATCATTAGTCAATGCTTGAATTCCACAGTACATGAAAGCACAGGACAGATTCCGTCCATGCTTCATCATGGATTGAAACCGGATAGACCATGGGACCGAGTCGTGAGGGCACCAGTAGATCCTCAACCCACACAAGAAAGAAGAGTCGAGATGGCAGGAGAGAGACTCCGAAGACAGGCGGAGAAGAGAGCCAGGAGACAAGCAGGAAGGAGGTTCCACGAGCCATTTCAAGAAAATGATGAGGTGCTGATTAGGAAGCCAGTCACTTCGAATCTTCAACTGAAGATCTACCATAAATTTGCGCCATTGTACGCTGGTCCATTCCGTATTGAAGAAACGTATCGAAATAATAGCTACAAGATTGTCAGAATGGATACTGACGAAGTTGTGGGAACTTTCAATGCAGCTAGCATTAGAAAGTACCATCATGCTGAATAAGAGGATTGTAGAGCTATCGTGTACATGTTGTATATAGAATGCCTGAGAGTGTATTTTTTTTTCTCAATCCTGATAAAAAAAAAAGGAGATGTACGGGAGAGATGTACCCGATACCTAGTTGAGGCTATCGGCTACGCCAGCAGACATTAAGCCGTAGTTGAGATTTTGGGAAGAGTTAAGAAAAGATAGCGCTCAGATCGAATCAAGAGGAATGTCAAGATGACGTAGGAGGTCTAGGATTAAGAAGGCACTGACAACTGTAAGCAGATGGAATTATGGATGGAAATATGAAGCTTTATTAAGATCTATATGGAACATGGTATTTAAACATCTCAGAAGAGGAGATATAACATGCATTATATGTGGTAATAATTTTAAGGAAGTCAGATAACCCTTAAGTTATTTTATAACTTAATAGCCGAGATGATCGGGGTTCGAGATTATATTTGTGACGCAAGAGCACAGAGGTGGGGAGAACGTCACGTGACTGCGCCAGGGAGGTACAGGTCATTGCAGTCCAGAGACAGTCAGTCGAGCTCAGTGAGCCAAGCAGTTGAGCTCTCTAAGCAGAGGAGTCCAGTACAGCGAGCAACGCAGTCGAATTCAGGGAGCGAGTAGGACATATGCCGAGCGCATGGTAAAGGTCGTGCAGCGAACAGCTTTTGTCACGGAAAGTGAAAGCGACAGTTTCAACTTCACTAAGCAGCGAACGAAAAGTAGGTCAGTGAGCCGGGCGGACATCCGCGGTAGGCAGCGTGAGGACCGGTTACATAACCAGCTGTACAGCCAAGCAAGCATAGAAGGCCGGGGTTTTAGAACAGCATTGCGATAGTGGTTGGAGAACTTATTCCAAGCTGCATTTTAACGCAAAACAGCATAGTAGAGCGACATGGCGAGGCCAGCTTTATGTGGAGATTGTTCTAGAGCATAGCAGTAGGGGCGAGCGGGTTATTACCAATCTTATACGCAAGCATTATGACAGAAGCTGAACTTCATTATAACATCGAATTGGAACATTTATTCTGTAACCAAATTATACAAGCAGATAGTTACGAGATACTGCAACTGTGAACTTCGAATGAACATAGTTTTTCAATGACATTACGACTATGCATTTCATAACGCATTCCAAGTAACATTAACGAGTTTAAGCAAATAAAATGTTTCAGGCATATGCACTTATGAACATTAGCTCGTGCATTAATGCAATGCTTTCTTATGAAGTGTTATGAATTACCGAGTATGAACACAGCTACAGGGTGTTTCATAAACTTAGACACTCTCATATAAAATTTTATTTTATGAAAGTGAGACTTAGCAGTTATTGGAGATTGAACTTTCAACACTCAAACCGAACATTGTATGGAACAGTGGCGTACCGTAGAAGAGGAAAAGGAGGTCCGCTGTTTCTATGAACTTTTTCGTGAGGATTTGGACAGTATCCGCTATGGATAACCAGCAGTTCATCATGTCGGAGTAAACGCAGACAGAGACGCGATGGCACCACAGAGCGATGGATTCGATTCCTGACGAGAAGGAGGTCCACCAGCTGATTCACTTGGGATTCGAAGGCAATCGTCATTGCGTGGGTGGAATGATATTCACGCCGATCTTTCGAGAAATTCATTACATAAGGAAAATCGACGATCTTTGAAATTTAATAACAGCTGATTATGAGAAGGTACTGTAAGAGTTATAACTTCCTGATATGATTATTTCATGAATACTGGTCACACATGTATATTTTTCTAATAGGAGTGATACGATTGTTTAGACATGGTTTGACTTTATATGCTTCGAATTTTTGCTAGAATATGGCGTGACCATATGATATGGCAAGGCATCATTATACGAAATTCTCACCATTGGTTGGCTTTATTAAGCAGATGTTTGGTCTTTTAGACATTTTTCCAGCAAGGATATTTTTCATGAATAGTTTTTTTTTTTTGTGAGGAGTATTTCGAACTCGTGATCTGCAATTGATTATCTAAATTACTTCGTCAGTTCATTGCATACTAGCGAGTGTGTATTATTCATCAGTAGGGATTTTTTTCCATTGGATTGTTTGGAGACATTAAGATGTTATTCACTTTAGTGAATGAATATCGCTTTTATATGACAACTAGAGACTTGTTGATTCCTATCTGGTACATTCACTCATTTAGTCTACGAGATGGGGTCTTTCGTATTTATACGATTGTATGGTGGTTGCTCATCTTACCCATCGCTCAGGGCACTATCATGTTAGTCGACGGGGCAAGGTCTTTCGTATTTATACGATTGTACGGTGGTTACTCATCTTACTTGCCATTGAGGGACTCATTTTTATCATCCGAGTGTACATGAGATTGTAAGAGAATCAAACAAGGAACTACTAGTCACATATCAGTCGAAATTTTGTTAAATAAAGTACAGATAAATGTCAGCAGGATTACATTTGTAATTCTTGTTTGCCAATCCAATATTTTGTTGCTATACTCTTTTGAGAGTAATTTCAGTTTAACAGCTGGTACAGCTGATGCTTTTGATGATTTTTATAATTGTGTTTGATACCTTTGAGAAGGACTTAAAGTAATTGAATCTTGTAAGATGAATCATTAATGGTCGGATTTATTTTAAGGCAGATCAGTATTACAGATTTTGATATGAGAGATTATAGCACATTGGTGTTTTTCTGTGATGTGAATTATGAGAATTGTAAGAGAATTTATGCTATTTGAAAGCAGATCTTGAATTACTAAGGTAATATTTTTTCCAATTGTTTAAGAAGTTGTCTAGATGTGATCAGATTAATTACAGTTATTGGAGATTGTGTGTGTTGATAATTTGAAGCCAGTTATATATTTTTTGTAGATCATGCAACATGGTTAAGTAAAGTTTGTGATAGGCATTTTGTGGAAGTTGCCAAGAGATAGTTGCAATGTGGCTAATGTATTTTGAGGCAGACATGAGGTTGTCGAACCCAGTCTAGCGTAATTGTTGAGATTCAGGCTGTATATGCTGAATATTTATGGAGTTTTGAGGAATAATTGTGGTATTCAAATGTGATATTTGAAGAAATAAGGATGTATAATGTCGTTGTGGATAGTCAGATCCAACGTGATGTCGTGAAGGCAATAATATTTTTTGGCATGATAATTAAATACGAAATATAACTTGGAAGTGATAAAACTGTAAGACAGCGTTCTATAACCCATATTAAACAATTTGTTAGGAAATTAAACAAATAAATAAAGTTGATAATACAAGATTTTCTGATAATAATATTTAATGAAATAATAATCTGAAATTTAAGCATATTAATGATCTGACCTAATGAAATAAAAATCAGAATGACTAGATGAAATAATGAAAATCTAAATAACCAGAAGAATAAAATTTAAATAAGTTGATAAATTAAATTTTGGAATAAATCGATGAATTAAATAAGTGGATGAATTAAAGATTGGATAAATAAACTGATTTAAATAAATTAACAGATGATTGGATAGATGATGAATAACTGAATTAGAAGGTGATAATTAACTAAAGAAGCTGATGATTAATGAATTTATATGGAATTAAATAAATTTAATTGAGATATAATTTGAGGAATTGCAACTTGAGTTGAGGAATTAAACAATTTGTATTGATGATTTAAGATGGTTTAATCTGAAGTAGATGATAAAATAAGAGTGTGTGAATAATTAGAAAGTATAATGAAGTAATGATAATAATTTTCATTTAAATGATTTAATGGTGATGAGTTAATGATTCTGACCGGAATATGTTGAATTTTGAGATGAGAATTAATGAAAGAAATATTTAACTTTGATGATGATGATAATGACCAATGATCAGTGGATTTTCTGTAATTCACAAACAAGTAATTACTAATGACAATGTAAATAGTGTAAATTAATTATTCGATGTTTAGGAGCATTTTACTAACGTATTTAACATTTGAATTATGCCATGCAAGCCATAAATTGCGTGATATTTAAAATATGTGATTATAATATGTGTATGTTTAGACAGATTAATAACTTTTTCAAATCCACATTTATGATGTTAAATTAAAGAGAAATTAGGTCTCAGGTATCACAAATGTCAGTGACGAAAGACATAGTGCTACAGTGATCCTGAGAACCCAAGAGAACTTAAGAGATTTTTCACGTTTTATGAGGATGAAATATTTTTGATTAGAAAAGAGATGGTTCGATTTTTGGACAATGACAATTTAACGTTGGCATTCGACCATACTCTCAGGTAGGATGAATATTTAAAATGTCTGTCTGACTATCAAAGTGAAATAAATTTGTTTTTATCTTAGTTGTGATCTGATGATGGTGTGATTTTCCTTTTCTTTCCTTGTCTTGATTAAGGCTTAACCGGAAAGGATGTGGTTTGCTAGGAATTCAGTTGATGGCGCCCATTTATATTTGCATTATTTTTATTAAACTTAAGCCCGTAACGACCCTAGAGATACTTTGTCTCGTGTTACCCACTGCTTTTTCGATAACTCGGCTGAATTTCCGACACATTCCTTATTTGACTAGAGGTTCATTTAACTCCGCTCTGTCCTGGAACTCCAGGAATGCGATGTAATAGCAGATGGGTCATCGCATCCCCAGGACGAACGGGTACACATGGAACTACAGTACCGGCTAAGTTCTGCTGAGGACCCAGTCCTATGGGGTATAACATAGGCCCCGTGCACAGGGTTACGTGTGAAGACCTCAACGGAATCTACAGCGGAGAAGATGGACTTCAGAACGGTGGAGATTGCGGAAGAGGCAACCCAGTACTCGGGGAATAGTATGAGTACAGCATCAATTGGCAGCGTCTGTTTCCCATGTTAGGGGCGGCTGCAAGGGCGTCTGTTCTCCATGTTAGGGGCGGCCTGAATAATAGCTGGCAGTAGCTTCATAAAATGCCTTTGGAAGTGGCGACCCCATCGTAATAATAGCCTAAAATGGAAATGGCACTTCCAATGATTCGGAAAAGGTTAGGGCGTACCCTGCAGGCGACGCACAGTTCCTTTGGTACTGGGGGAACTGTGAGAAATGGGTGACCAGTAACCGAAATGAAAGTGGGAATCATGAATGTCATGACCCTGACAGGCAAGGTGGAGGAGGTGGTAGACTTCATGGAGAGGGAGAAGGTTGGAATGATGGGGCTGAGTGAAGTGAAATGGAAAGGTAAAGGAAGGAAGAAATTGAGGAAAGGATATACATTATACTGGAGTGGTGGCCAAGAGGCAAAACATGGCGTGGGACTGATAACCTCGAAACAACTGGAGGAGTATGTTGAAGTGGTAGAGTGTGTGAGTGACAGAATAATGAAAATTAGAATGAAGATGAAGAATGACGTGATGGACTTCATACAAGTGTATGCACCACAGACTGGAAACAGAGAAGAAGATATTGAAGTGTTCCTGGAGGATGTAGAAAGAGTAATCTCAGATGTAGAAGTGGTGATCATGGGAGACATGAATGCACAAGTCGGAATTGAGAGACAAGGAAAGGAAGAAGTCGTTGGACCATATGGATATCGGAAAAAGAACCGGGAAGGAGAGGAACTTGTAAACTTTTGTGAAAGGAATGGACTGATTGTGGGTAATTCATGGTTTCGGAAGAAAAACAGCAGGAAAATTACGAGATATGGGTGGGGTGATAGAAGAACAAAATCAGTAATTGACTACTTCCTGGTGGAAAGGACAAATCGCAGAAAGCTGATAGATGTGACAGCTTTACCAGGAGAAGCATTTGATGGGGACCATAGAGCTGTGGTGGCAAAATTTAGATGGGGAAAATTGGAAAACCTAAAGGAGATCAGAGAAAGTAAAATAAAAGTATGGAAATTGAAAGACAAAGCTGTACAGGAAGATTTTCAGGAGAGATTGAAGCAACAAATCCCAGTTACTGAAGTGGAAAATGTAGAAGAGGAATGGTCCCACTTTAAAAAGGCATTTGCTGGTGCAGCAGAGAGTGCTGTGGTAGGACGTCAACAAGAGTGAAAGAGAAGGAGACACCGTGGTGGAATGAGGAAGTGAGGAAAGCAGTGAAAGAAAAGAAGTCTGCATGGAAAGAATGGAACCAAGATCAAACAGAAGAAAGCAAAAGGAAGTATCACGACAGCAAACGGAGGTGTAAGAAAGTGGTAGGAGAAGAAAAGAAGAAAAGTTGGGAAGAATTTACACGAAGAATGGAAACAGATGTAAGTGGCAGTAAAAGGATGCTGTATGGGCTCCTAAGAAGTAAGAGGAAAGAAAGAGTTACTACAAAGCTGGTGAAAAAGGAAGATGGAGAGTTGTTAACACACCCAGAGGAGATAAAGGGACGATGGAAGGAGTATTTCGATAAGCTATTGAATGTGAGCAATTGTACTGGTGAGATCGAAGTGACACAGCCTGACGAATCTATAACAGAAGATGATATAACAATGCTGGAGGTGGAATTAGCAGTACAGAAAATGAAGATGGGAAAAGCAACAGGGGTGGATGAAGTCAGTGTAGAAATGATAAAGGCTGCTGGACCTGTTGGTATGCAATGGCTGTATCGACTGCTAAAGTGTGTGTGGAAACGGAAATGTGTACCAGAAGACTGGGAGAAAGGGCTAATAATACCAGTGTTTAAGAAAGGGGACAAGAAAGTGTGTGATAACTATAGAGGGATCACCCTCATATCACAGATAGTAGAAATACTGGAAAGGTTATTAGAAAGAAGAATGAGAAGAAAAGTGGAAGGAGAGTTGCAAGAGGAACAGTATGGCTTCAGGAGTGGAAGATCCACAGTGGACCCAATCTTTAGCTTGAGGCAGGTGATGGAAAAGAACTGGGAATATGGAGAGGATTTGATCATGACTTTTATAGATCTAGAAAAGGCATATGATAGTGTCGCCAGAGAGAAGGTATGGGAATCCATGGTTAAGAAGAGACTGGGAAGAGAAATGTTGGAAATGGTGCAAGCAATGTACAACAACTGTGTTAGCAGGGTACTGACCCCAGTTGGAAAGACAGATTGGTTTAGGAACAAGACTGGACTAAGACAGGGGAGTGAGCTGTCACCTCTTTTGTTCATAATGGTGATGGATGAAATTGTAAAGGAAACAAAGGAAGCATATGGACATAAAGAAATGAAGCTACTATTATTTGCAGACGATATTGTGGTCTGGGGAAGGAACACCGAAGAAGTGCAAAAACAACTAGATGCACTGAACGAAAATATTCAGAAGTATGGCCTGAAAATCAGTATAGAGAAAAGCAAGACCATGGTGATGACAAGAGGGGAAAGACAAGGAAAGGGCACTGTGAAAATTGGAAGTCAGAGTTTGGAAATTGTGGACACATTCAAATACCTAGGAAGTCAATTGATGCAAACTGGTAGGTTGGACATGGAGATTGGCAGGAGGGTACAGCAGAGCAATGCATTCTATCAAAGTGTAAGAAAACTTGTTTGGGATAAGGAAGTACCAAGGAAAAGCAAGGAGGTAATGTATAAAATGTACTATGTACCCATATTAACTTATGCAGCTGAGACTTGGACCCTGATGAGCAGGCAAGAGAGTAGAATCCAAGCCAGTGAAATGAAATTCCTAAGAAGTATGATAGGTAAGACAAGGAAAGACAGAGTGAGGAATGAAGATGTTAGGAAGGAAGTTGGGATGGGAAAACTAAATGAGAGAATTGAGAAGAATAAACTAAGGCGGTTTGGACATGTAAAGAGGATGGAGGAAAATAGAATACCAAGACAGATGCTGGAGGCCAAGTGCAAGGGTAAGAGAGCAAGGGGAAGACCTAGAACAAGGTGGAGCGATTCAGTGAAGAACAGCGTAAGAAAAAGAAATCTGGACTGGGACAAGATTGTGGAAGAAGAATGGTGGAAGGAAAGAGGAAAGTGGAGAAGTGCCATAAATACCCCGACCCGGCAGGAGCTGGATAAGGGGAAATGATGATGATGATGATGAGTTAGTTATTGTTGTTTTAAGGGGCGGAACTACGAGCTTATCTGCCCCTATTTTAGGACATGACCTCATCAATAATTTACATGTTTACATTTCTTTCAGTTGCAATTGGAGCATATTGCATTGGTGACAAGAATTTAGGCTACTGAAAGGCCTGCAGCATATTATTACTCACCTTAAAAAATAGTCCCTTCCAATTAACTACAGTAGGCCCAATTAGGCCTATAACCAATTAGTTATTAGAATAAACAACAAAGGAAAAGTACTGGGAAGGGATAATATTCATATCTTAAAATGCTTCATGCTGTTAGCACAATAATAGTAAAATGTTAAGAGAGAATGCTAAGGGAACAGATGATGTAACCAGATCACACTAAAATTGTTAGTGCAATTAGTGCCAAATTCATTAGGAGACTTAAATTTCAGAAAAATAATTGGATATTACAAAATTTCTATACAGTAGTTCATTCATATTCCCTTTAAAATATATCCAGTTCACCAATTTTTGCAGGGTGAAATACAGGAAGTATATCAAAAAAATCATCGCACACTAATACAGTAAATGCTGTGAAGGGGAAGGAGAAATAGGACTTTCAATAAAAAACAAGAAAAACACTCAATACTGCTAGAAATCATCATGTTTTATTTAAAAAGTTGTCAACGAACAAAAATAACAGCGAGAGTCAAGATCACACTTAGGAAAAATACAGTAATCAAATCTGGTCCTCCTAAAAGTACGTGTTGAGGCATGTTCCTTTCTTCTGTCTTGCCAAGGCATAACAGTAGGCTATAGCGCAGGATAATGAACCTCTTCCCTCCTTTATGCCATGGATAACACTGATGAACAGCAAATTCCTACAACACATGCAAGTTTGTATGTTGAAACAGTAAACTTAATAAAAAATGTAATGCTTCAAATGGAGAACTTCAATTTGCTGATATGTGTATGTTTGCATCTACTATAACTACATTTTAAAAGAATATCTTATAGTAGAATCATTGTGTTGTTGATAATAATTCATTTAGGGCTTTTGATAACATTCATTTAGCCCCGTGTATTTGGAAGTGTGTAGGATTTGTATGATAATCTGTGTTATTGTAGTATCTGTAGTAGTGTGTACTGCTCGGGTCTAAGCTGCACGAACCTGAGGGGAATGTGCATCGCAGACTATGAGAAGTGGTGTTGACGAGTGATAAGGTTCCTCGGTCCGTGCATAGTACAGAACCAAATACATTGGTCGGTGACTCACTCAGTCATTCCTAACACCACAGTGGTTTGAGCAACGGCCCTATGTAAGCATTATTGGAATAGAAAGGAATAACAGATATCACGGCGGGCTGTTGACAGACCCTTCTCTTCTCGCCTGACCCTTCCTTGCTCTTTCCCCTCACCCCGCAAGTTCACAGAGCTTGGACCCGAGCAGTATAGCCTACTTTTTGTAATTCAGGCGACAACTGGAAAGGAGACAGCCATAGTCTTAAGTTAGGATCAATCCCAGCATTAGCCTGGAGTGGAAGTGGGGAAACCACGGAAAACCACTTCTTGGATGGCCGAGGTGAGAATCGAACCTACCTCTTCTCATTTCTGGCTCACGAAGCTGGTTGTGAGTCTTTCCAACCCTCAGACCAGAATTAAATTACTTGGAAACTAGCCCAGGACCTCAGGAGTGGCAGCTACCACACCACAAGGTGGTATTATAGTAACACTGAATGAAAGTAGAACGAGTGATAACATTATCTCTAAGGGGCAGATGACCTTGTAGTTCCGCCCCTTGAAACAACAATAACTCACTACCTATAGGTATTTTTTCCAGAGTTGGAATCTGACAGTTCAGCACCACTGGGCCAAAACAGTTGACGACTAGATCGCACGCATGGCTTGTTGCCATGGAAACTATACAACGCTGCCAATTTTAGCGATGCTATTTGATCACATGCTTGTCGCCGATCAGTCGCTTGTTTGGTTGCCTCCAGTGCACACTCACCTTGCTGTGTTTCATAATCTGTTGTTTTTATGAGTTATAATTGTTTGATTTAATTGGTTAATTACTTTTTCGTGTAGGATTTATAACTTACTTATTTATACTTTATACTTATAATTCATTAGAGATAAATTTCATACTGTTAGTTACCATGCCAATAAGAGTTTGTTATCTAGACCTCCTATACGGTTACCTGTCTGTTAGGTAGTCAGCCCGAAGGCTGGTTGGATCCTCAAAAGCACCACCGTTAAGTTATGTGAGTAGATACCCACAAAAACCCAAGGCAGTGCTATATTGAGGCGTTCTAGGCAAGAAGAGGAGTGAGGTAGTTTGCCATTGCTTTCCTCACTGAGTCAGAACTGTAGTCCTAACCCTATGAGTAGAACCTTTCACAGCATTCACAGGCACTGAATGTGCACGGTTACCTAGGCAACATATATTCATCATCATCATCATGTTTCTCAGTGAAGCGAACGAACTTCATCTGTATTATGCCTATTATTTGGAATGTTATTCGAAGAGAAAATTCTGTTTATTAAAAGTGATTGAGACGAGAACCTTCATTTGACCCTCACAACTTGGTTAATACGGATGCGTGACTATCCCACTTTGCGTGACAAAATTCAGGGTTGCATATATGGCTATCACGCTACCTATTAATTATTGTTCCAGGCCAAACCCATTGGTCTAGAGAAAGATTTATTGATGTGTGACTATTCGCACTGTGTGTGACAAGAACTTGGGTTGCATAGGCTGCACTATCTAATTTAGTAGTATTTGGTCGAGGCAAATACTTAAAAGTTGTTGCATCTAGACTGTCATTGGAGTTGCGATGGATGGACTGTGGTGAAATCATTAACATGATAGAGGGATTGGGATTTCTACGTTCAATATCTGCCATTGCTAAACTATTATTTGCTGGCTTATTCTCGTTGTAGTTGTTCGAATAGCCTCAAAAGAAATATATATATTCTGCATAAAGTCTTGACATGTTTATCATTTCATGTAGTTTTATGAATGATTCCTTGCAAAAAGTTTCAATCGAATTAATGCTCTCGTGTCCGAAAGGTTTCATCTGCATCGGAGTTGAAAAATGAAATTGTTCCAACGTTAATTGTATCTTGAGAATCACCTGTTGCTGGTTATATTACTATGTATAACGTGGTTGTGACCATTAGGTTATCTAGTAACTTATCATGTTATGTGTACTACTTACAAATGCACATATTGGTTGTAGCATATGGACATTGTACTGTGATCAGAATGTTGTGAAATTGAATAAGAGTATCTCAAAAATAAAGCACACAAATGTTTTCTAGTTATATCTTAATGCTGCAACCAATATGTGCATTTGTAAGTGCACATATCATACGTTCATAGATACTGGTCTCGCAACCATGTTATACATTGCAATACCACCAGCAATAGGTGATCCAGATACAATTATCGTTGGAACAATTTCATTTTTAAACTCCGATGCAGATGAAACCTGCTGGACACAAGAGAGCATAGCATTAATACGATTAAAACTTTTATGCAAGGAATCGTTCATTAAACTACACAAAATGCTAGGCCTACATATTAAGTTAAGAGCTTTGTGGAGTAAATAAATATTTCTTTTGGAGCTATTTGAACAACTACAAAGAGAATAAGCTGGCAAATAATGGTTTGGCAATGGCAGATATCGAACATAGACATCTCAATTCCTCTATCGATGTTAACAAAATCACCACAGTCCATCGCAACTCCAATGGCACAGTCAAAATGCAACAACTTCTAAGTATTTTACACTCAAATACTATGCTATATCGCTGATCCAGTTTTGAAGAATTTGCTAACACCCAAAATACGAACCAATAAGGAACTTTAAATTAAATTATTTTAAGGATATCAATTTCTCTTAACACTTGGTAACCTAGTTCATAATCCATTTACGCTGATGCTGAGGAAGGTACAGTACCGGTATCAATGTAATGCCAAAACATGTAGCCTACATCGTTTAATAAATATTACATCATAGTATTGACAAGGCGGTGGTTCATCAAATGTATCACCAGCCAATATGGTTAACTATTATCACAATAAAATGGTAAATATATACGCATTCTAATAAATTTGTCCATAATTCACGCGTAGGCTATAATGGTCGACACAGCTGGAATTTTACTATATAAGTCGTGATCTAATAAAGGGTATGGTGGGTTATAGATAGCGGAGGAGTAAACTAAGTTACCGTACATAATTTCCAGATTCAATTTGTATCATTACAGAAGGTAGTTATTTTCGCTAATATCCTCAGCAGTCTATAACCCACCCACCTTTCTCTTTTTTGATCACAACTTATATATATTCCATCTGTGTCAGCCATTATCCACGTGAATTATGCACAAGTACAGTATTGCCAACCCCACGTATATGGTACCAATAATTACTAGATAGCACGGACCGACCTCATGACAGGTGTATTTTGTAGGCTTATCTTACATGTTGGCAACACGAACGTGACGTCAATGTATGCACCTAGGTAACAGTTGAAGATACCTCATGCGCTTGAGGAACATGGCTGCCATCGTTGAATGGGCAAGAAACAAAAGCACAAACTTGTACTATAATGAGCCTCATATTTTCTGACATATAATATTTACATTTCGCCAGGGTCGAACATAAACATATTAACCAATCTTCTTTACACTGTTTTATGACTTGACACCCCTTCAAAACTGATTAGTATTTATTTTAGTAAGACAGAGAAGCTTATTTATTAATGTAATGGACATCTGAGATTGATGCAACCCATAAGATTGCCACTCTCACCTTTCAGTAAATAACTAAAATTTTAAATCTGCGACTAATTCACATGTGAGTCCAGTTGGTACCATCACATCGATCACAAATACCCACAATCCCACCAAATTGCTTGATATTTGGCAAGGGGGTGGAGGTGGCAGGTATCCCTCCCCCAACATAAAAGAATAGATGGAGCCACATATTAGGCCTGTACACATAAAAATTCATTAATTTCATTACCGGTAATTCATGGATTTGGACCAAGAGATCTTACAAAATTTATGATTAGGGAATATTTCTTCCCAATAATTTCTATTACACAACAATTCAAGGTTAACTCCAGCATATCTTCTAGATATGGTGAGTGGTTTTGTTACTGGTTCTGCAGGTATCATTCTTCTGTAAGATGTATCATCATTTCTAATTCTATTCTTACTCTTCTGCCAGAGAGAAACAGTTTTGAAACGCATGAATACAGCTGCTGAATTTTCTAAAAATAATTATGGAATGATGGGAAGAAAAATAAATATAGCCTATTCTAAAATAACAACATACGCACAAAATGAAACCATTCTGATGAACTTAATAATCTTCAAATTAAGAGTACAAATGCGTTCACCATTTGGGGCTTCGTTCATTTGTATATTTTGACCAAAATTTAGACCTCTGAAATAAATTTTAATGTTGGACTTCGCTCCACAGAACAAGAGCACACACCCACCCACAGGACCAGTGTGTGTTAAGATTTTAGAACCTGTAATTACAGTTCTACATCAGTAATGGCATTACTACCTATTCTACCAACTGAATACTTGCCACTGCACCAGTAACTAACATGTGCAAGAACTGATCTTTTTTGAATACGGTACCAATAATAATTTGAAATTCAAGGAAGGGGAAAATATTAAAGCTTCGACACGTTGTCAAGAATCATGACATTTTTAATCTACCGCAATGTAAAATGAATTATTAACACTCCTCAAGAACTTGAGTACACATATGCAATAGGCTCATGGTACTGGACGTATCTCTGCAAGATGTAATCAAGTTGAAAACATTACGGTAACATAGACTCTTACCAGGTCATTTCTAAGGAGAGTAGGCCTAATTGCCACTTTCCTCTGCTATTTCGAGAACAGCAATTTACGATTTGTTTGTTCACAGAATTTGGTAGGCCTACCTGTGGGATAAATAATAGTGAAAGTTAATTAATATGTCAAGTGGAATGTCGCCTGTACACTGCGTCTAATATAAATTCAAAACTAGGCTACGGTATATTTTGCACACGCAGAAACACGTTTTTACTTAAATTCTTAAAATAAGCGTACTTACTTGGCGTAGCAGAAGAAGAACTGTTCACTTCTCATTACCACGAAGACAATTTGATATAAGAAAGATGAGAAAGAACACAACATTAGCTTATTTATATACGGCCAATATTGTTTACAATATGCAACACATATAAACAGAGCGACCATGATCATGATCAATGCCGCCAACCCAGTAGAAATAATGTTAATTTAATGATAAGTGCCGTAATTATCATCTGTGAGCAAGATAATTACAAGGAAATTTCAATTAGGAATTATGTGTACATTTATTGACTAAATATAGTGATATGTTTGTAATTTAATTACAACGTTGTATCATGCATATGTTGGCAACACGATATACAGCGCTCCAAACGACTGACTGACGTACTACACCGATGGTTCCAAATAAATCCTATCTGGTTGACACCCCCTGCCCCCCCCCCGCTTTGAATGAGTTCCAGAGGGATGTTGTCTGGTCCTGGGGCCTTCCTTTGTTTCAGACTGCTCAAGGCTTTGACAAACTCTTGGAAGTGTGAGGGCATCGCCATCCAAGGTTGAGGCGGATGTTGAGGGACAAGGCGCAGAAAGTCTTCAGCTGCAGTGGAGCTACGATTTGAAAGAGTGCTGAAGTGTTCCTTCCATCTATCCAAAACTTCTTGAGTGCTGGTGAGAATGGTGATATCACCAGCACGTTTCAGTGCTCCTGAAGAGGAGTAAAAGGGTCCATATAACTCTTTTAGACCTGCTTATAAGTTGCGTAGATCTCTGCTGTGTGAATATCTCTGGAGCTCCTCAGCCTTTTCGTGCCACCAGTTGTCTTTTATCTTCCAGATTTCAGCTTGACACTTCTGTTTTAGTTCGCGGAGATGGTTTAGTTTCTGTGTGGAAGATGGGTCTCGTGTAAGGGAAAGGTAGGCTCCCCTTTTATCACTGATTAGTTTCAGTATTTCTTCATGATTTTCCTCAAACCAGTCATGTCTCCCCGTTTTCTCAAAACCAATAGGGTCTTCTGCTGATTCTGTGATGATTTTCTGAAGCGTGGTCCATTCACCATCAACCTCCCTGTTGAATGGATGGAGGGTCAGCTGTTCTTGAATAGTTCTTCGGAATCCATCCGCGACAGTTTCATCGTACAGCCTTGAGATGTTGAGCGTCTTCCTGGATGGATTCATGGAGTGGGTGCGTGGTCGATTTTGGATAGAGAACCTGAGTCGACTGATCAGGAGTCGGTGGTCTGTCCAACAGTCATCAACATTTTTTGCAACCTTTGTGATAGGACGTCATTCTTGTCACGTTGTCGGGTGATGATATAATCAATCATGTGCCAGTGTTTGGATCGTGGGTGCATCCATGTGGTCTTGTAGCGGTCGGGTAGTCGGAAATGAGTGTTGGTGATGTAGAGCTCATTCTCGGCACAAATCCCGAGAAGTAATAAGCCATTGCTGTTGCAATTCCCTATACCATGATTTCCCATGACCTTCTCCCACAGATTTCTGTCTTTGCCCACTCTTGCATTAACCCTTAGCTACACGCATCTCTTTCACTAACATTCGTACATGCTAGCGGCATTTTATGCCGCAATATATTTTTTCATTCTTTTTCGTAATTTAGTGTCTTGCTAAACGGCTAAAATTGATTTGTATGGAGAATTATGCAGAACCTATGAGAATACATTGAAAAAATCTTATCATTATGTATGAAATTCTTATTAATAAAATATATTATTCGGAGGGATGGGATAGGGACATGTTTACTATTCATACTTAATGTAATTAAAAATTCTTATAAACATTTATTGGACAATGAAGAAATAATAATAATTTTAGCACACAAAGGAGATATTGAGATTTATTGGATTGAGATTGCCCTTTTTTCAGGCTCATATTACAAGACATTGTACCTGATGCTCAACAAGCTCAAGAAATACACTTGTCAGAATCATGTAGGCCTTTACACTAAGATTCTTGACACTTTCTGCTAATTTACAGTACGAAATAATATACAGTGCCTAAATACACAAAATAACTGTGCACGTGGACTTAAAAATCGATTAGATCGTCTTCATCCAGTGACCCTTCTTGCTCATCAAGTACTTGGAGCAACCTTTCAGCTCCTGTTGTTGACAGCCATGTCGAGACCTATAAACAAAAGTCAAGCGTGCAGACTATGTCCTGACATCGATAATAATGATAGAAGCATAGAAAGAAACAACAAAAGTAAAATAAGTTAAATACTTACATTATTTCACAACGCCAATTCCAGCCAGTTGTTACACGCTAGCGGTATGGAATGCCGCATTCGCGCACCTCGCAACTTTGACAACCTGTCTCAGACTAACTGGGAACCAGACAGGCTCCGAACCTACTCCCTCCCCTGCAGCACATGTCGAACAAAGGATATAGCGGGCGATCTCACAGAACTCTTAAGTGTTTACCACGTCAAACAAAATTTTGCAAAAAAGCGGCACTCAGTGCCGCTTAGCGTGTATCTAAGGGTTAAAATCACCAAGCAGCAGAAGCTTGTCGTTGCGGGGCACCTTGGTGAGGAATGTGCTTAGGTGTTGATAGAAGCAGTTCTTGGAGTCCTCATTGTCCTTAAGAGTGGGGGCATATGAGGAGATAAGTGTGATGAATCTGCCTCTCGAAAGGGGAATACGGAGGGTCATGAGCCTTTCATTTATTGCAGTGGGAGAGAGTCGATGTTCATTCACCAATTTAGTTTTCCCTGCAAAACCAACTCCATGTATACGACTATCCCCTTCCTTCTTTCCCTTCCAAAAGATGGTGTATCCTGTTGTAGTCTCCCCTGCAAGTCTAGTTTCACTCAGGGCGGCAACATCGAGATTGAGTCTGCTCAGCTCGTGGGTGATAAGAGCTGTTCTTCTCTCCGGCCTGTTATCTGTTCAGTCCGATAACATTCTGAAGTTCCAAGCGTGTATAATCATTTTGTTTGAGTTCTTATTTCGACCGCAGGATTGGGTGACCCTCTGGGTGCGGTGACCCAGACAGGATTGAAGAGTGGCATCCGATGTTTAGTCCACCTTTTCTAGGGCCGTCCCCGTTCGGATGGGCAGCGGTGATCCTGAATAGGCCTGCCCAGACACAGATGCAGGACCGAATCCTCGAGCGGCCACATTGTCTCGAGGAGGCGACCATCACACATCCGTTGCCAACGTGCAGGTCCAGACTAGAAGCTTCCAGTTTACCAAACCTGCTTCAGTCGCCCTTATCCCATCGCCGTTGGACTTAATAAGTTTGGCAGGGAAGAGTGCCACAGGCGGGACTTGGTTTAAGGTGGATTTCAACCTGCCAAGGACAAACCCATGCACTATGATTGTGGCACCACCCACTGCGGCTCATATAGAATGAGACGTGCAGTTACAAGTACCAGAACTGCAATGGACTGCCGCGGACTCAAGAACTCGTGAGCCAGTCCATCTGGCATGACCTCATCCGCCGTTGGGTAACCCCTTCCGCCCGCATTGCCGTTGGGCCAAAATATACGTAATGGGTTTCAGTGTCATTTCCTACACCGAGGGGACCATCACCCCACCTAAAGGGGCTCATCCGCCAGAAGCCGTTGGCCCCTGTACTATACACACTGCTATGTACCAGAGTTGTAGCTGAACTGCTGTGCCCAAGATAGCCAGTATGCCTTCCTTTGGAGGAGAAGTAAAGCCGGCGGTCCCATGTCATAGATTTATGGCAAGTAAAATATGCTAACACAGACGTAACTTGTGTGAAGCTAAATTTTTAGGTTGTATTTAGTTGGAACGCTCTATCAAAGTTCCAACGTTCACCACCAGGTATCAGTAACTTCTGGTAGCGAAAGTTGGAACTACTCGAAATTGAACGGAATTTGTAGCTCACCCTATGTGTGCCCGCTTGAAGCAGCTGGGACACTTCCGGCACTAAAGAAACAAGGGCTTGGAGACCTCTAGTCGGAGTGATAGCTTTCAGTGTTGCTGGAATTGAGAAATACCGTATGTGATTTAAATCCCTCCTGTTAGCCCAGCATTCTTAATAGTGATTGCTTTTAAATTACAAAAATACAGCATACAGTTGACACAGCTGCTTTATGTTATCTGCGAGTTTAGTTAAGCATAAAACTGCTAAGTGCCATTTTTGATGAATAGCTTGTTGTTACGTTATTCTTGAACACGTTAGTTATGCGTAAAACAGCTAAGCACCCTTTTGGTCTTTTAGTCCTTTATGCATTTTTAGTTTAATGCCAGTATTGTGGACAATTTGACGCGTATAGCGAGTACCCGTCCTGAATTGCACTTTTATTCTCAATAGCAACACAGACACAGTTGAATACCAGAATCAAACTTAAAGTAATAATTATACTAAATGAACTAATGCTACTTTCTACTTTATGATGTACATGTTTCTCACACAATAGGAAATTGACACAGTCTTAGGTTATAAACTGCACTCGTTCCAGGTTCCGTATTGACCATGTTTACAAGAAGTATAACACAATTTTCACTCGCCAAATCAATAGTATTTTTAGTAAAGTAAAGTATTGATTTGGCGAGTGAAAATTGTGTAATACTTCTTGTACAGTCTTAGGTATCATCTTGTATCAAGAAATAGAGTCCACTACCAAAACTCTCGATGTCATCAAAAGTGGTTCCAGAAAACTTAGACTCCATGATTGACAATTATAATATTATACATACTACATGAAACACTCACATTGTGCCCCTTATACTGTTGTCACATGCTCCAAAGACATTACTATTAACAAAATAGCAGCGTTAAGATGAATAAGGTGCTGTTCATAATGTTATCCTGAGGCATAACACCATAATAACTATGATACATTCTAGCGTTGTGCAGACCAATACTACTGCTAGCCGAGAAAACCCATTGCCCTTGTTCAAAAACAGAGGAACATGTGCTCCCATTTGAAACTAGGTCCAAGTTCCTGGATTCCGTGTACATGAAAGAGTTGACATATTACGTGGGAAACTAGGGAAGAAAAGATGTGTGTGTGTGGAAATATTGCGAATGCAAAAATGAGAATCTACCCAGATGACGAGCAAGGGTCTTACCTCTCATCAAAGACGACGATGTGATTTATTCTGTGTGAAATATAGGCTGTGAGTGGCCAGCGTTGGAGTTATATGTGTACTGCGTGAAGGCCATGTCAAGTAGGTGGGGGGAATGGAGAGGGAACAAAATACCGAGATGAGGAGGGTGGGGGAGAGGGAAAGAAAAATGACTTATGACGATCTTTATCTGCATATAAACCAATATAGTACAATATATTTCCGTCAATCAATACCAAACAAATTATGTTAAACTGTATTAACACTCACATTCGTGGGACATGTTTCGGGGCCATGTTGCTCCCTTCTTCAGCCACTTTATCTCGTCAATGTGATCGTGCGTTCTCAAAGATATCTCATTATAAAAGATGCTCACACAAACAAACATTAAAAACAATAAGAATAATCTTTAAAAAACACTATACTAAAAATACACATACGTATAAACTTATACAACTGTATCGAAACTCAGAATGTCTGTCACCATGTCCATGTAAAATAATAATTCCTCTTCTTCGTTGAAGTTGGTCCAATTGACCGTTTTGGCCTTAGGTACATATTACGGAGTGACCAGTCCTTTAAATTATAGTGCTTCATACGAAAAATGGAACATGGACCATTCAATGCAGACCATGACAGATATCGTAAATTATCTGTCACGTAGATGTCATTGGAAAAGCTGTGTAGAACAGAAGAAAACCCATGTCAACAGCTCTTACGATATGTCCCATCCACTGGAGTCGTCTTCCTCTGACGATCCTACCCACATCAGCTTTCCCAAACCGTTATAAGTCCTCTGTTGGATATCATTTTGGAAATAAATAAAATTGTGTAAACATAAATGAAAGTGTCAGGACAATGAACTTAAGTGAATTATTTTATGAGCTGTCAGAATGGACTCCTAATGAATCTGAACATTTATAAATAACGTGTAAAACTAAGGTCCGGTTAAAAAAAACCATCCAAAATCAAAATTGTTTCCAAAACAATTATTTTATCATGACATTCCTTATGTCTTTCTCTATTTTCCATACTTATTGTCACATTGTTCCACAAGCTTTTGAATGCCTAAGTCGTAGAACTCGGCTGCCTGCGAAGCTAACCAGTCTTTAACAGCTTCTTTCACTTCATCATCTGTGTCGAAACGCTTGCCGCCAAGAAACTCCTTTAGGTAGCGGAACAGGTGGAAATCACTTGGCACTGTACGGTGGGTCGTCCATCTGTTCCCATCCAAATTTCTTGATTAGAGTTTGCGTGTCATTCACAGTATGGGGTCTGGCATTGTCATGCAACAACACTCCAGATGACGAGACCACGTCGCTTATTCTGGATTGCACGTTGAAGTTTAGTCAGGGTAGCGCAGTAGGCGGCTTTATTGATCGTTGTCCCTGAGAGTGAATCGTCGATCTTCACGAATTTTGTCGTCAACCGCATGAACCAACTCGTCTGAAATCACTGATGGTCTGCCAGAGCGGGGTTCATCGTGCACATTTTCCCGTCCTTCATTAAAGGCTCGCACCCACTTGCGCACTTTACTGTCACTCATTATGTTAGGACCGTACACTTCAGTAATCTGCCGTAGAAATGTTTCTTGCAGACAGAAACCGTATCACTGCCCTTACTTCACAATCGGTGGGCTGATTAATTGTCTTAAACATTGTGAACCAACACTATCAACAGCACACAGCAACAGTAACAACGCTACTGGCGGCTTTTGCCGCGCAAGGCATGCCAGGAACCGGCACGCATGCGTGTTTCGCCCTTGGTGCCGCTTTCAAATATTTACGGCGAATCGGACCTTACTTTTGGAATCACCCTCGTATATAATTAAGGGTGAATGACCTCACAAACCTCAGTGCTACCGTGATAATATCTCAGTCAATTTGATATTTTAGATAAGTGTGTGCTTCTCCCTGGGAGACATGAGAAGGACCAATACATTGTAAAACTGATGTGTGGATTTTGAAATCAGCCAACTTATTTTCTCGTGCTGCCGCATGTGTGTTCGTTCGACTCCGGTCAAACAGGCACAGTACTGAACTGATCATCAGATCTATACATCTCCTGGCAATACCATTCAAACTCTAATGGCTCTTCTCAGAGCCCTGTGACAAGAAGAAAAGATTTAAAATTTTGCCAACTAAACATCGAAGGCATCAGTCGGTCAAGAGTTCTTCATGAGAACAATGTTGATTTGGCACTCACACAGGAAACTCATGCCACCAATGAGGAAGAACTCCATGGTTACTCTACGATAGCGTTGTTACTGTACAGGATATAATCATAACACCAACAGTCCCATGGCCCAGCTTTGTACTTTTAGTTTCAAATCATCCAGCTATTTTTGCAGGCGATTTTAATAGCCACCATGAACATTGGAATTATGCTCAGAATGACAACTGCGGCACTGCTCTCGTTGAATGGGCTGAAGAACACAACTTTGATGCCAAGGACAGAGGATCATTCAGATCAGCAGCCTGGCAACGTGAATATAATCCATATCTGTGTTTTGTGACAACAAGGGTCAACCTCTTCCAAATGTAAGATTTTCCTCTCAGTCAGCACAGACAGGTACTTACAGAGATACTCGTAATTTCATTCCCTAGCCCTCGACGGAACTTCAATAAAGCTAATTGGACAAAATTCACTAGTGGACTAGACAAATGCATTAGATGGACTTGTACGAGAAGCATGAGCTACAACAGGTTTGTTAGGTTAGTTACATCAATAGCCAAGAAATATATTCCGAGAGGATATACGAAGGAATACGTTCCGGGTTGGAATGAACAAAGTGATCCTCTTTATAATGAATTTATGAATACAGGTAATCATGTAGTGGCTGAAGAGCTCTTACATAGTTTGGATGCAACATGCAAGCATAAATGGACAGAGACTGTTGACAAGTTCAATTTTCAACACTAGAGCAGAAAAGCCTGGAGTCTGCTAAGGAAGCTTGGAGGAAATTCTATAGGTCAAAAAAACCAACAAATCGAACAACCACGACTGAACCACTAATCACATGGCTGGAAGAGCATGAAGAAAGGAAAGGCAGTGGGCATAGACGAAGTGATTGCGGATATACTGAAAGCGGCGGGAATTCCAGCAATCCAATGGTTATACAGAATGCTCGACAGGATATGGGAGGAAAATACTATTCCAGAGGACTGGAAGATGGGCATCATTGTCCCTCTGTTCAAGAAAGGAAGCCGGCGTAAATGCACTAACTATCGGGGTATTACACTACTGTCTCATGCTCTGAAAATATTGGAAAAAATAAAAAAAGATATGAGCCTTACAGTCGTCGCATATGATGTGTAACATCTGACATGTTATCCTTCTCGTATACTACACAGCTTGGACATTCTTAAAAAGTTAATTTACTCTCCATTTTCATACTGGTACTATGATGAATGTATAGATTGAATTGGAGATTTGCTACTGTCACATTTGTGGCGCAGCGGTCAAGCTGTTAGTCTCTACCCAAGGTAGACCGGGTTTGATTCCCGGTCAATACATGTGAGATTTTTCGAATTGAAATGCCATGTCCTGTGGTTCCCATTCCACATTAAAGGGAGGTACCATGGATCATGATCGTGAGATTAACGGACATGCAAAACTACAAGCTTCCTTCCTTCCTTTTACATTAATAATTCATAATAACAAAGTGACACACAATGTCGACAGTACTCTCAAATACTGTGAGCACATTCCTCAGTAACTATAACATTCATTATTCTCAAGGCTGGCATACAGTTCGTCGTAAACAATCAAAACATGGCTTCCTACAATCATGAAATGACCTAGTCTCACATATGATGAAAATACAGCTTTTATTCCACTCATATAACAACATTCTGTTATGCATTTAATATTTGACTACTCAGCCACAGCTTGACAATAATGCCGCTTACTTAAATGTCATTTGTCGTCTTTGTCCTACCCCATGTGATATTCAACCTTGAACGTGAAGCTTCATAAACTGCTCAATGACAAATGAAAGTTGGTGAAACATTTGCCACTGTGCTCGTCAAACCTGTGCCTGCTAAATGCACTGCCTACTGTATTGCCATAACATTCTCGCGCTACAGAGCACACACTGCCTTGTTTCCAATACACACATTTTCAATTGTACATCCAGCTGGCAGTGCGTCTTCACTTCCGCCCGATTCACTTCCGCCCGATTCACTTCCGCTCGATTCACTTCCGTCCCCAATTTTCAAAATCACTCCCACAAAACTATCCAGCAACCGAGCGGAAAGATGTTACACATCAATAATAGAGATATTGTAGAACCAATGAACAGTATGGTTTCAGACCAGGAAGGCCAACTACAGGATGCTAATGGAAAAACACAGGGAGAAGAACAAACCTTTATTTCTAATATTTTTGGACCTTGAGCAAGCCTATGATAGTGTACCAAGGGAAACACTTTGGCAATGCATGAAAGAACTTCAAGTGAGAGACAGCCTCATAGACAAAGTGAAAATGTTGTAGAAGTTGTATTCAAGTAGGACGTGGTTTGTCGGACTGGTTTGAAACAAAGAGAGAAGTGCAGCTCATTGTCACCACTTCTATTCATCATTGTGATGGATGTGCTAATGAAATCTATTAAAAGGAAAGAACATGGAGATATTAGAGCCTTCACATTTGCAGATGATGATGCGATCTGGAGTGAATCAGGGGAAGAACTGGGCGAGAGGCTGCAAAGCTGGAATGAGGAGTGTAAGAAGTATGGTTTAAACATCAGCGAGACAAAGACGGTGGCGATGATGAAGGAGCAGAAGCAATAGTCATGCTAAATGAAGCCAAATTGGACAGCGTTCCAGTTTTCAAGTACTTGGGTAGTCTTCTATCAAGTGACAGCCTAGCAAAACATGAGGTAAACAATCAAATTAATAAGGCAACACAATTTTACCACCAGGTAAGACACCTGCTGTGGGATGAGCAAATTAATGCCCATGACATTGTAAAAGTCCTATTATACACCGATTCTCACATACAGTCTCGAAACCACAACACTAACCAATAGAGATAACTCTGAACTACAGGCAACCGAAATGAAATTCCTACGTACCATGATTCAGAAAACCAGGAAAGACACGATCAGGAATGAGAAGATTAGAGAAGAAGTAGGAATAGAAGATTCTCTCCTCAATAAGATCCAGATCTCAAGACTGAAGTGGTTTGGTCACATGAAGAGGATGCCACCAAACAGAACTGCACGGAAGGAATTTGAGAGAAAAGTAGAAGGAAGACGAACCGTGGGAAGGCCACGAAAGATACAGTCAAGAACGATGTACTGCAGAGAGGTCATGATTGGGACAAGTTGGTGGAGGAGGAGTGGCACAAGGAGGGGGCTCATATACCGTATACTGGAGTTGGTCCAGGATGATGATGAAAGTGATTGCCAACCACATTGTATCGACTTCTAAGGTTGCATAAGTTAAAGGCCATACACGAATGCTGAAAGAATCTTCAAAAAAATACAAGCATCACTTCCATCAACTTCGTCTTACTCCGAAGTATTCACCCTTGAAGAAGTCGATCTTCATCATCTTTGCATTACCATTTCATGTGGGGTCTGCCTTCCTGCAGTGATTCCTCCACTTCTATCGATCCATAGCGTCCCGAGGGTGGAGTTAAGTGAGCCGAATGTCATCTCTCACCCTATCCAGCCAGCGTGTTTGAGGTCGTCCTCGAGGTCGACGACCCTCCACGTTCAGTTGAAGGGCAGTCTTTGCAACTGAGCTTTCTCTGCTACGGAGCACATGTCCATACCACCGCAGACGTGATTCACATATTTTCTCTGTGATTTGAAGAAGTCAATGTGGCTATAAAAGTATTCAAACATGGGGAAAGCCCCCAGATTTGATGGCATTCATCCTGAGTTTCTTTTAAATCTGGGCCAAAATGCTCGATTTTTCAATGATATTCTCAACACAGGGATCCTCCCAAATCAGTTCAAGAAAACTAAAATTATAGCTGTTTTGAAACCTGGTAAGCCAAAGCTACAGGCCTATAGCATTGCTGAGCTGTTGAAAGACTGATTTATAACAGGACAACATTCCTGTGGAAAAGGCTGGCTTTAAACCTAATCGCAGTTGTTGTGATAAAGTCCTTGCTCTTACATCGCATATTGAGCCTGGGTTTCAACTCCAGCTGAAAACTTCTGGTGTGTTTCTCGATCTCTCTGCCGCTTATGATACAGTGTGGAGAGAGGGGCTACTCAATAAACTGTCTTGAGTAATACCATACGACTTATTGGTAATATGCTCAGTAACAGACTTTTCCAAGTCATTCTAGGAAGAGGAATGAGCAAACAAAGAAAGCTGAACAGCGGGCTCGCACAAGGTTCAGATCTACGAGATTCACAGTCCAGAAAGTTCCGTTATGCTGCTGATATAGCTTTGGCTATACGGCACAAGGACATCAGTGTCGTGGAGAATGTGCTCAATGATGACATAGCTAGGCTTGAAAGATATTTCCACAAATGGAGGCTCCAACCAAGTGCAACAAAAACTGAAGTATCATGTTTCCACTTAAACAACGGAAAGGCTGATAGTGCAGTTCATGTATCGCTTCAAGGTTCAGTGCTGAGAAATAATAAACACCCTAAATATTTAGGTGTCACTCTGGATCACACATTATCTTTCAAGAAACATCTTGAAAATACAGCCTCCAAAATTAGAAGCCGGAATAATATCCTGCAGGAGCTTTGTGGAACTACTTGGGCAGCTTCTGAAGGGTTCTGCATTAGGTGTTGTCTTCTCCGCTCCAGTATGGCTGAACTCAATAACATCTTGAGACTGATAAGTGGCCTTATTAGACCTACGCAGGAAAGCTGTCCTGATCCTTTTCACTGTGACATCACTGATCTGAATAGAAACCGACTGAAATCTAGACATTCACCCATCAATTATGTTAGGGATTTCACAAACAACAATTTTAAGCCGAATATCCAATGCAGAAATGAATGGAGCACCAACATCAACCTTGAAGCTTGGAGTGATTTAATTGGAAACAGCGCTGCACCCGGTTTTGACCTGCCAAGAGGAAGGTGGACTACCCTCAATAGGATCCGAACTAACCACGGAGTCTCCCCAATGTAACTGCGGTGCTCCTTCACAGTCAGTTCACCACTTGTTCATGAATGCTATAGAACACTTCCAGCATTGTCACGTGTATATGTGCTTGCTTTTTGTTTGTATGTCATACAATAAATACTCCTTTTCTATTTCAACCTCTTGCTGGTTATTGCCAGATCTTCTTATTCCCCTTTCATTCTTATAGAAACTATGTATTGTCCCACTTTGTTTAGCAACTGGGACAGTATATTCCAGATATGTTGGTAATACAGGTGTGTGATTGCAGACCGATTACATGACTCCCAAGCTGTTTGGCGAGCTGGTGTACAACAACTACATCTTCACGATCCCCGTGGTCATCGACCTGTGTCTCATATACGGGGAAGAGAACCGGCAGCAGCTCATGCAGGTCATCAACACTGTGTTCGAAATGCAGCCACAGTACCAAAGTGACTTGGTCAAGTCTGTAAGCTACTTCACTCAGGTACTGTGCAATCCCTCTTTTCATCAAGGTGTAACAAATTATTTTATATTATCAGCTGAGGCACTTCATTAAACGAATAAGGGACTCCGCGCCATTTTTGTAGTTTTGTGTAAAGTATGTATTTGTTGTTTGAAAGCGCGCTATTGCGTGAATTTCGTCCAAATTTTATATGAATGGTCCCTACTGCCATATACACATGGTAGTTTACTTGTGTGGTGCTTCAGTGATCACTGAACATAGATATAGACTTATTTTTGTCTATAAAATGGGAAGAAGGGTTTTGTTGTCTCGGAGCCCACTCGTTAACAGCACTGGAGTTCTTATTCCACTGAACATTAATACACACACTGATCTTCGCTGTTTGTTGTTGTTGATTGTTTTAGAGACATTGCGGTCATGTAGCCCCATGTATCTGGGTATGTGTGCCACTGTACCCGGATCGTTCACACATTATTGCGACGTTAGTCTATAGGCACCGTGCAGGCAGCTCGAAATGCTACTACTAGCGCTACGTAGTGGCCCGTTCTGAAACAAGAGGTGAGGCGTCTTGCGTGAGTCTCAGTACAGCATGTGTGACGTTGCGGGTTTAGAGAGATTCAATTCGGGGATCTAAGTGAATCATCATGGAAGAAAGGAAAAAACCTAGTTGCCAGTGGCCACGTGAATGACGTGGAAGAGTTAATTTCGAATGCTTTCGGATATATCACAGGAAAAGTCACCCGGCAAACGTCTGTGACTTTGCCGCCTTTTATATCGTGAAACTTGAGGTAGGCATGGTGTAGTTAGGTCACAATTTATAAAGTTTATTTAGGAAGAATTACTTAATGTATCTCAATACGTAGACTTTCACGACCACTAACTGACATTGTAATATTTAATTTGGGGATATTAGGTCGCCTATAATATATATATATATATATATATATATATATATATATATACAGCTGACGCGTTTGCATGTTTGCTATGTGTTAATAACTTGTAACAATTTTTATTTTGTGTTTAGGTTGACCAGAATTGTAATGTCTCGAGCAGTGAATGTTCCTGTCCTGCAGGCGCCAGAGTAACTTGCAAACACGTAGCTGCAGTAGTGTATTTTGTAAATAATGAAAGTGTTGTCTCGAAAACAGACCATACGCAACAATGGGGAAAACAGTCCGAAAACAGTGTCAAAAGAAAAATATAGGAACGGCAAACGCGTAGCAGCACTGTTCGGCAAAAAGACTTTAGAGACATCCCTTCCTCCCTTTGAATTAAGTGAGGATATTTTAAAACACATCCCTTGCAGTCTTCGTGCAATACTTCGAGCAGAAGGAAGAACTGAAATCGAACAATCGTGCAGGGCCGTAGTCAGCTCGTTGATGGACAGGGTAGTGAATTATGTGGAGAGAGAAGAATGTGAGGAAATTGTGACACAGCTAGTACATTTACAAGTCTCTAACGCCGTGCTCTCACCGGTCAAATACACCTTTCACACTGTGAGTGACGAAATGTTTTTTACCAGCAAAGTTCAGGTTGATACAGATCAGATAATTAAAATCTCCCTGGAAACTGTACCTCAATCACGAAGCCCTCGATGGTTTCAAGAAAGAAAGAAAGAAAGAAAGAAAGAAAGCACATGGGATCAAAACTAGGAGACATAACTTTGATACTTTAGCTCTCGCATTTGTAACTGATTCACCAATTGGGGGAGCTGCTTTGAACAATCTTTCTTACGGAAGTGAAATGGAAAGTGAGGCAATAGAATGTTATGCAAGTTCATTCAGTGTTCGTGTTATTCGGTGTGGGTTAATAATCCACCAAAAACAAACTTGGATTTGTGGCTCTCCAGATGGCATAGTTCTCGAGGGGAATGTAGCTGACAGAGTGTTAGAAGTTAAGTGTCCATCTTCCTGTAAAGATAAATCAATAGTTGATGAGGCAGGGAATGTGAGAGTACGTTATCTTTACGCTGATGGGCAAAAAACATACATTTAAAGACAAGCCATATGTATTACACACAAATACAAATACTAATGTTCATAACTTTCTTAGAAAAATGTGATCTATATGTATATAGCAGAGCACAACAGTTGACAATACCTTATAAGGACAATAAGTATGTCGAGGAATGTCTCACCAAAATTTCAAAGTTCTATTTCAGTAATTACTTGCCAAAAATTAGCGGTATTCCTAATGATAATTAAGTAATCATTTGTGCTTGGTAAACACTGAACAGTTCAATAGAAAATGAAAACAAAGAATATATAAAACAAACTGATGGTAGGAAAAATCTCGAACTATTCTTTAATTATTGAAGTTTGCAAATTTACTAAAACGCAACACATATGCACAATGTCATCTATGTACGGAAACAGTTCTGTTGGCAATTTCTGTAATATATTGTATATTTTGATTCTTTGAATACACATGAATTCTAACACTCGCAATATTGTAAGTACTCTCAACCTCCTCAACTATTAATCTCCCTTCATGTAAGAACGGTGGCGTCACTATTACGACACCGCGGCCAGTTAAGTTAGTTCTGATGCCAGGAAATCCTTTATCAGCCATGACCTCATCGCCAGGTTGAAGTAAAGTTAATAAACCACTGTCAGTTGTTATGAATGAGCCACTAGCTCTTCCACCATAACATTTCGATTTAAAGGCGATCATACCACTAGGCGTGATAGCAATTAAAAGTTTTGCAGTGTAGCAACCCTTGTATTGAGAATAGAAATACACTCTCTGACAGGGGCGCACCCAGACTTTCGGTTTGGAGGGGCCTTTCCTCAATAACATGATTTCAGCTATGGAAAGAGAATGTATCCATTATTAGTCTTGTATGTAAATATGTATATTTGAAATCATATGCATAAAAAGATATTCCATAAGATCAAACATACTGTAGAATGCTCAGTTAAAACCAATACAAAAGATGCTATTGGACTGGAGATTATTTAAACAAAATGTGCATTGGTTTTATACAAATTTTAGTTACAGTATCATTGAGCTAAGGTTATACAAGTAATAAAAAGGAACTGCATGATTTTTATCAAGAATTAACTTTTGATCACGATCAGAGTGATGATGACTGGATTGCTCTGCTCACTATTATCATAACTATATATCCAGCTACCAGAATCGTCAGATTGATGTGTAACATCAATTATCTGCAATCATTTACTAAGTTTTGAGTTGTTTATACCAAGAACTAGTATAGGTTTTAGGAAATTAATAATAACATTTTGATTTTGAATATGTAAATTTAATTGGAACAAAAAATTAGATTTTAAAAATTACGAGATGTAATTGTATAATCTACCATAGTGTTATGGATTGTAACAAATATTTTATGTACTGTACGTGAAAATATATAAGTTATTTTAATTTTCCTTAATACCTAACATTATAATAAAAAATCTTATACATTTCTAGAATTTCAAGTTGAACTTAATTACACAGGCTGAAATCAAGTTTAAACAAATAGTTGAATACAAATCATGTATTAATGAATTAACATTAACGTTGTTTGAATAAAGTGGAAACTCAAATTTCACAGAACAAAATCCAGTCGCACGTATATTGCTGTGGGGTGAGCTTCTTGCATGCACGCTTGAGCCCCTTTAAACTTTGCACTCATGGCAGCCGCCCCATCGTACCCCTGGCCACGTAGGTTATTTATGTCTATATTACTGTCTTCAAGACCTTTAATCAATGTTTTTGCCAATACGCTACCCGTAGTAGAGGTTAGAGGCATGAACTTCAAAAATTGCTCACATATTTCATAACCATTTAAAGTATTTGGCGTTACATAACGTAAACACAAAGAAAACTGTTAAACAGTTGAAATATCAGATCTTTCATCTGAGAGAACACTAAAAAACTTAGCTTTTTTACTTTACTTGCTATTTTTTCAGTTATTATTTGGTTACAAGCATCGACGACTTGATTTCGAAAAATCCAACTTATATAGGTCGCATTTTTGCCACATGACCCAAAGTGATCTTTCAAATTGTTGTCACCTGCTTCAATTCTAGCTCTGCGCAAAGCTCTTAAATTCCCCTCATTTTCAAATGGTTTGCTGTCGATTTGAAACTGACCATAATCTCTATGGCCCCTAAGGGCGATATTTTGCCTGCTACACAAAATAATAGTTTCTATTATTGGAATTATTCTTTTCACATTATTTTGGGCTTGGACGTCTTTTCCTTTATCAAGAGATTTGTCAATCGGTTTCATTCGGCAGTCCATAACTCTTTTAAAGTTAGCTGCGCTTACACATGAGTCTTCATGATACTGCGAGTTTGCATGTTTTTCAAACTTTTCTAGTGCTTTTTTCCAGTTACAAAAACCTTCTTCAACAAGATGTCCAGTATGTTGAGCGTTACTCTTACCTACTTCCTTTAAAAAAAAAAAAAAAAAGCATACAATGGACACAGTATGCAGAGTCTTCAATTCCAGAATACGAAAGCCAGGTATATTTCTTTAGCCATGAAAACGAAAATTTTCGTTGTTGGTTCCCATGCGATCTAAAAGGAAAGTTAAAGTTGCTCTGAGGAACCCATTTGTCATTCAAAACTTTGTACTTTTCATTGTCCGTCAACACTTTGTTTTTAAATAAACCAATGTCCAAATCGTGTTATGTGTACTTACAACGGCCTTAAGCCTGCTCACATTTGCCTCTGAGCCCTCCTCTGACGAACAACTTAGCTGTTTTTCTATGCTTGCAGTCCTTGTTAAAAGTTCCTTACTCGTTGAAGGATTGCCACATTCACTAACACTAACCACATCATATTTATTTATTTTTAACGGTTTAAAGTAGTTTTGCATGTTTGACTTTCTTTTGTCTCCCATTACTACTAGTCCAATTGGACACACTACGAACACCAATAGCCAATAGAAAATACAAAAACAACAACAATCAACGAATCAACTTTTACAAACACCACTACTGACTTGACGCTTGACACAGAGCACAGCACAATACATTGGGGAGAGAAATTTTCACCGCTGTCCCACGCGCATCTTGCTCCGAGCATAGTTACGACAACGGTTTACAATATATTATCATCACTCAAGTGTTGCATAAATATAGGCCTAACATAATTATATTTTAAACCAGTAGAAAATCGCAAAATGTTCCATTCTGGAGCCCGTTATGCAATCAATTTTCTTGAAAGATATCATTCATTAATGTTTTTAAAGTGTTCCCAGGTTTTGGGGGGGGTCTTAAGCCCCCAAAGCCCCCCCCCCCCGGGTGCGCCCCTGGACTCTCTGATCTACTTGGGGAGCCTGTTCAACCCTAAATTCCGTGCAGTCAATAATGGCTCGACAATTATTGTAATTTCTCTTAAATGCTGGAGGCATAGTTTCTCTAACACTTTCCTTACTAGGCCAGAATATGAAATTTTTCGTACGCTGCACGAGTTGCATAAGAACGGTCGTAAAAATATGTAAAATTGTAGTCCTGTGAACACCGAATAGCACTCTCAAAGCAGAATAGGACAGTCCAGTTAAAATTAATAATCTGGTTTCTTTACAAACTTTGGAAACTTTACAGTTTGGTAATAACGCAATCAGTAAGGCGAAGACGTGGAAGTTTACACCTGTTAAATCACGCATTTGTGTATTGTTCCTTATGGAACTGTAACCTTGGAAACCTGGGCTCGTGACGTCTGCATGATCGTCTTCCGTTCCACACATTTGATCATGTTTCGAAATGTTCCTTCCCAGACCGAAATTAAGTGGAATACATGCTTGTGTATTAACGTCGTTTACATTTACAGAACAAGTAAACATGAAGTCTGAACAATGAAAATCAGATGCGTCTGTTCCCACGGATGCATCCTTAGTTATGTTACTTGTGCAAACTGTAGCTGAAACTTTTCTGCCTGGTTCTTCCTTTTTTAATCGTTTGAGTTGTCTGTGAAAGCGCTGTAAGCTAGAACCCGGCGAAACATTCCTCTTCTTGTATTCATCAGGAAATATTGTCGGAACATAGGCTGGACTTAGTGGGTGTCCAGATCTTCTGTTTCCGATGAAATGTGCACTGCATATTCTTGAGTAAGTCGTAGGTTGCCAAAGTGATCCATCAATGCTAAAAATTAACACCAAAATGAAATTAAATCGGGTCAGTTGAATTTTTTGCAAATTTGTGCTGTATGTACGTGTACTTACTTCCTTCGGTTAACTGCTTGTATCCATCGCCTCCTTCGGTCCACTTCTATCGCTCGTTTTGGAAAACAATAAAATTGTATTTCACTTCCCGTATTTGCATAAGTATTGGAACAACCGACAATACAACAATTGCGTTTACTTGATCTTCGTTTCTCTGCCATTATCGTCGGAGTGACTACACGCTCATACCAGAACAGTGACTGCGAGCGTAAGGTAATCTGTGCTGCGAGCCTGGAGTCTGCCTCACCTATAGTTCTTCACCCGGCTAGAGCGACACGCACGGTGCCTATATTAGCAATGGAGCTGCGCTTGGAGACTTCGAGTGTTGAGGGAGGTATAAGACGTAGGGGCGAGTGACGTCAGCGCTGGACTACGTAACAGAATAAAGTTTTCCTCTAGACGATGGAATAGAACTTGGAAAAGTAGCACAGTTTTTTGGCAATTGAATTAGAAGAAAGTAGAGCTATCAAGCAAGAAAATCCGTTCAGCAGGAGCCGAGATACGGAAGTTCTACCGCTGGGAGTATAAAAGGAGCCAGAAATTCCAGGAAGGCATGTACTTCATCAAAGCCACTACTCTAGTGCACATCAACGCTACGTCGTCATTATAATTGTGGACGAGCTGTCCGTGGACTTAGTTTATGTTCAGTGAACGATCACTTATACAATGTTCTCCGCAGTGGGTACGTGCAGCTGTGTCCTTCAAAGAGGGACTTCCCCGTGTCAGCTGTCGATGTGCATCGCGAGCCTGCAGCGTGTATTACAGTCAGCGAGCGTTCGATAGATTATTATTGGAAGAGTGCAACAGAATACAGGCGGTAATGTTTACTACTGAAGAGAGTTGTTTTTTTTTGGTGGAATACGTTTTTCGCGAAGGCGATCGGTTTACAGAAAATGTAAAATTAAGATTTTAGGCGCGGTTTCCTAATTCAAAGTGTCCAAACCGTGATACCAACTCTACATGTATTATTCACTAGCCTAATGTAGTATTTGAGAATTCCTTTTTATACTGTCACAATAAGAAATCAACACCATCATCGTTATGAGAACGTCAGTTATATTTGTCCAGGATGACAAATGGAGCGATATTGAAGTCCGACAATTTATTATTCTATTTTACTACTTTGTCAGGACAACAGTAGGCCTCCGTGGCTTAGGCGGCAGCACGCCGGCCTCTCACCGCTGGGTCCGTGGTTCAAATCCCGGTCACTCCATGTGAGATCTGTGCTGGACAAAACGGAGGCAGACAGGTTTTTCTCCGGGTACTCCGGTTTTCCCTGTCAACATTTCATTCCAGCAACACTCTCCACTATCATTTCATTTCATCTGTCATTCATTTAATCATTGCCCCAGAGGAGTGCGCCAGGCCTCGCCGCTAGTTGGGGGCTTCATTCAGTCCATTCCTGACCCGGTCGGAGACTGGAAGCAGGCTGTGGATTTTCATTTCATTTCAGGACAACAGTAACATTCATGTGTTACAACATGAAATATTTAATTTATTTTCAAAGGATAGCTCTTATTAGCGGCTCGATTATAACTTGGATTATTTAAATATTTTTTTTATTATTATTGAAAAATAATAAATCACTGTGGAATAAATAAACTAATAATAATTAAAAGTAAGAATACACCATTAAATTTATAAATAATTTATTTTGGGAGGTGATAGCACCAAATTTATAAATTAAATTTAATTGTTGATCGTGATAAAAAATTGTTGAATTGATAATCAGAGAGAGAGTTATAAATAATTTGCGATGAGGATTTAAACAATTATTTAATTATTTATGGATGAAATAGAGCGATAATAATCATTTCTGATGCTGTAGAGAAGCAACAATACCTAAATAATATTTTTGCCAGTAATAATAATAATAATTTATAAATAATTTATTTTGGGAGGTGATAGCACCAAATTTATAAATTAAATTTAATTGTTGATCGTGATAAAAAATTGTTGAATTGAAATGTAAATGGTCAGGACATAATCAGACCAATCGGAATGGTATGCGTCTTCTTGAAATCTGCAAGAACCATGACTTATTCTTCAAATCAACATTTTTCAAAAAGAAAACCTCTCAGTCCAAGACGTGGGTGTCACCTAACTCACTGTTAGGAGAATATCAACTGGACCATGTGCTGATCTCCAGAGTAAATACTCTCGAAATAATGAAACTTAAAGTCCTTAAGGGGTTAGCTCTGGATTCTGACCATTACCCTACAAAATTTTCATTAAATATTATTCCAGAGAAAAGGCGATTCTCTCAGAAAATCCCACCCCGTAAATATGATGTTCAAAATATTCAAGGTAATGATAAATTTAAAAACGGGACTCAACAATTGAATCCACAAAACTGGCAACAGCTCCAAGCAGGATTAATAAAAACAGCCGAGAAAATAGCACCACACATGAGAACACGCAAACATCCGTGGTGGACAGCCGAATGTGATGACCTGGTAAGGCTCAGGCAACAGGCATGGCACAATTGGTCTTGCAACAAAACTCCTAAGACTCTGCAAGATCTCAAGGATGTCAGAAGAACAGTCACGATATCAATACGAAGAATTCGCAAGCAGAATGACAACAAAATATTACAAGAAATAGAAGCTGACTTCAAACAACGTAATTCTAGAAACTACTTTAGAACTTTTCGCCAGAAGCTCACTAAATATTCCCCTCCATCACTTCAATTCAAAAATGAACATGGGGATATTGCTCATAGTAACACAGAAAACTGTGAAATCCTTGCAAACTACTTTTCGGTATTGCTCAATTGTGAGAAACCTCAAGAAACATTCACATTTATCCACACACAACAAAACCAAGATTCGCATCCACCCAACGTTCAGGAAATAAGAGAGATTATTAAATCATTGAAAAACAACAAAGCGTCGGGGGAAGACCAAATTGTTGCAGAGTTGTGGAAAAATGCAGGAGAAAATCTCATTGTAAAACTCCAAGAAATTTTAGAAGTTTGGCGAACTGAAAAAATCCCCGCTGACTGGAAGATGGCACTCATACATCCCTTGCACAAAAAAGGAAATCGGACGGATCCCAACAATTATCGTGGAATTTCATTACTATCCATAACATACAAAGTTTTGTCTAAAGCTCTCCTGAATCGTGCAGAAATTCAATTGGATCCAGTAATCGGCGAATACCAAGGTGGCTTCAGGAAAGGCAGGTCGTGTGTGGAACAAATTATCAATTTAAAAAACTCAATGAAATATTTCCGCAATACATCGAACAAACACTATGTCATTACATTTGTTGACTTCCAAAAGGCGTATGATAGCATCGACCGTAAATCCCTTTTCGAAATACTCAAAGAATTTGGATTAGATCAAAAGACAACAAATATTATTAAGGAAACACTCATGGAAAACCAAATCTAAGGTTAAATTTATGGGAGAACTGAGCAGAGAATTCCCCATTGACACAGGAGTCAGACAAGGAGATGGATTGTCCCCGTTGCTTTTCAATTGTGCACTAGAGAAGGTTGTACGAGAATGGCGAAAAGCAGGTGCACCGACGCATAGGATAGGACCCAAACTTAAGGCATAACATTAGACTGTTTGGCATTTGCTGATGACATGGCATTAATTGCCCAAAACATCTCTGATGCGCAATACCAACTTGAACTTCTACAAGAACAAGCAAAGAAAACTGGATTGCAAATCTCATTTGATAAAACAAAATTTATGACAGATATAAAGAATGCCCCATCTGAAATTGAAATTGGTACTGACCATATATCTCGTGTGAAGGAATTTAAATATTTGGGTGAATGGATTACCGACAATTGTAATGAGAAGAGGTCCATTACAACAAGAATTCAAAAAATGGAAACTGCTTTTCAGTTAACGAAAAATACTTGCAACAAAAAGAGTCTTTCCTGGAAATGCAAAATTCAACATTATACAACAGTGATCGGGCCCGAAGCTCTCTACGCTTCAGAAACTCTCACTCTTCAACATAGAACACTTCGAGATCAGTTGGAAGTGAAGGAACGTAAAATAATGAGGAAAATCTTAAGGCCGAGAATCAAAGATGGTGTTCATCTTCCAAAGCCAAATGCTGAAATATATAAAACCATCTCCAAAATTACAGACAAAATGCGTATGCGACGAATCCAATTCTTGGGGCACCTGGAAAGAATGGACCCAAATAGACTAACTCACAAAATTCACACATACTTGAAAAACAAAACAACTAGATCAAATTGGTACAAACAGACTGAAAAAGACTTGCAAGAATTAGGATCGCCAAATCTCCTAGACCGAAATGTCATCAGAACACTTGCACTCACACGGGGTTTCGAGGAGGAAGAAAGACGGCCATACCACCATATCTGGTCTGCACAACGGAAGCAAACCCATTCGTTGCGTATGAAGGAGTACTGGGCTGCAAGAAAGGCTAACCATTGTTGATTCCGTGCGGTCCTAAGAGACCCATTCGCGACGAAGAAGAAGAAGAATTTCATGGAAGGATTTAAATAATTGGAAGAGTTTAATATAATAACTTTTGTTTATTTTTGAAATAGAAGTTTATATTTTAACAGGTTTAAATGAGTTTATGAATGAAGTGGAATAGTAAGAATTTGAGTTTAGTAAAATTTCCAAAAGCACTAAAAATATTAAATGAAGGAAGAATAAAGCGGCAGGTATTAAAAATGTATAAATTTAGGGTGAGATTATGTAAAATGGAGGCAAGGGAAAGTTGACCTGGAATGACAACATCTTTTCATAGGAAAAATTAAATTTGAGAACACAGTAAAAAAAAAAAAAGGAAAGTTTTGTGAGAATAATATTTGAAGTCAAATATGATGATTTTAGTTTGCGATTAGGATTGTCGACACTTGAGTTTGTGTGGAGGCCAAGGGGTCGTCCAAGAGGGCATTTGTTCCTGTAGTTATGAGCACTTGTAGATGTGCGTGTGTTATGTGAAGTGTTTGAGAGGAGCGTGTTGGCTCTCACTTGTAAAGGCAAGTAGACCACCCCATATTCTAGTCAAACTCCAGAATCTGTAGATCTGAATATTAGAATTTCACCTGGATCAATCTAAATTTCCAACACTATGCCTAGATAACTGAATAACATATGAGTTTAGATTTGATGAACCTGACCGAGAAAAATATTAAGAAAATAAATGGTTGCAAATGCAAAAATATTATAAATAACTGAAAATATTTATGTTTTTGTGCTTATAATAATAATAATAATAATAACATTTGAAATGAGCATTAAATATTCATAATATGAGACTGAGAGAAGACCTGTTGTAAATAAATTTATAGGAAATTTTGAAAATAATAATATTAATAATAATAAATTCTGTGATTAACATTTTTATTGTGAGATATTATAAAGATTATCTGAGTGTGAGGAAAGTTATTGTTATAAGTAAAAATGATTTAATCTACTGATAGTAGATCACAACAATTTATATTGTTAACAACAATTTATATTAATGTTTATAACAAATTTTTGAGATGAGTAAATTTAAAAATTTATTTATATGAAACAAATGGAGGTGAGAAAAGAAAAGATTTATTTTTCACATCATTATTAAATTAATTAAAATTTATAAACAAATTTTGTTCTTTGGAACAAAAATTTCAAGACACAACATTATTAACATTCGACTTTATGTTGGCCGAATATTGATAATACGTTGACGTAAAACTTCAATGAATCAAGATAATTTTTCAATAAGTTTTTTTTGGAAAGACATCATCGAATTAACAAAGTGAAAATTTTCAAAATATCAATTCAACGTGTACTTGAACAATCAAAACAAATCTTCGTCAAAGTTAAACTGCAAAAAATGTAAATAGAGGAATCGCCAGAACTCTTAATTGAATCGTGATTACCTAAGTGTAAATATTAGATTATTTTCGTTTTTGTTGATACCAGAATGGACTATTAATTTTCTGGGTATCAATTCGGCAGAGTTTAAGAGTGTTTCTAGGGAATGTTGATTTTTTATGTGTGATTGTGTTTGTGTTTTTGAGATTTTTGTCAATCAATATCAAATTTTAATTGTAAATAAATTGAGATTTTTAATGAGTGTGCTATTTTCAAATAATTACTCTCCTTACCTTACTTGTGAATTACCGATATCAGGGATGCCAGTTTTAGACCGAAAATTCGCCTAGATAGACCCTGAGATAGATTTTCTCGTGCTGAACTGATTTCGGTATTTTACAAAATGTGGTCTTTGGATCTCAGTCCAAACTGGCACAATACGATGTGGGTAGACTTTAACCGTGGCCATAAGTTAGGTACCATGCTAGCATTTTCCTGGAGTAGAAGAGGGAAGTCACGGTAAACCACGTCCAGGATGACTGGGATGGGAATTGAACCTGTCTCTTCTCAATTCAGCCTCCAGATATTGAGTGTACTCTGTTTCAGCCGTCAGACCAGAATTAAATTTCTTGGCAGAGCCGGGAATTGAACTCGGATCTCCACGGTGAGAGCCAAGAATGCTAGCCACTACAGAACGAGGTAGACAAAACACTGCTTGGATGGTTCCTCAGTTTAGGGGCTGCGACAACGCGGTCATGTAGCCCCGTGTACTTTGGGTGTGTGTAGAATCTGTCTGATAACCGGTGTTAATTGTCATGGCTGTATTAGTGTGTGTTATCTGTTTTAATTCAAGTAAGGACTGCAGACGATCAATTTCAAGTAGTTCCTACTTTTGCTACCAAATGATACTGTCAACGATACCTAGCCGCGAACTCGGCAATTAGATGCCACTGCAATCGGCACTTGGCTACGAACGTTGGAACTACAGAGCGTTAATCAACACAACCTACACATTTGTCTTCACACAATTGTAGTTAGTGGAAGGTTCTTTTACATGCCACAAATCTATGATATGAGACCACCGGCTTTATTTCCCCTCCAAATGAGGGCATACTGAGGGAATTTTAACCCTCTTAAAAAATCCAGCGACTTCGGGCGGTTTTGAACCCGCAAGCATAGAAGCTCAGCTTGCTACCCAGTTACTCTTGGGGAACAACTAAAATGTAGCTCTTCTCTTTTCCAGTCCTCTAGTAATAATCCTCTCTTTTGGGTGGGGAGAAACACAATTATATTACTGAGGAAGAGTGAAGGTTGGGCATAGAAGCTCAGCTTGCTACCCAGTTACTCTTGGGGAACAACTAAAATGTAGCTCTCTCTCTTTTCCAGTCCTCTAGTAACAATCCTCTCTTCTGGGTGGGGAGAAACACAATCATATTACTGAGGAGGAGTGAAGGTTGAGCAAGGAAGCTCAGCTTGCTACTAAGTTACTCTTGGGGAACAACTAAAATGTATCTCTCTCCCTTTTCCAGTCCTCTAGTAACAATCCTCTCTTTTGGGTGGGAAGAAACACAATCATATTACTGAGGTAGAGCGAAGGGGATAATATTCCATTGCGATGCCGCCGCGATAAAATTCCCCTAAAACAAAATGGCGTCTACCATGACGTCATCAACGACGTCACTCCTCTAGCAAGCTTACGGGAAAAGCCTGGGTAATAGGGGTTTTTGGGTGGGGAAACACAAAAACCTTCGAATTCGCGATATTTTTTTACGCATCGAAATCTACAATTGAGCTATGTAGCTCAATTGCATATTTCGATGCGTTTAAAAATTTCGCGATTTCAATTGATATTTTCAATTTCCCGCATCGAATTCTACAATTGGACTATATAGATCAATTGTAGATTTCGATATACCTCGTATTTCGTACAATTTCATAATTAAAAAAACGTGCATCGAAATCTACAATTCACCTAAATAGCTCAATTGCTTATTTCGATGCATAGAACAATTGCGCCATTTCAATTGATATTTTCAATTTCCCGCATCGAAATCTACAATTGGACTATATAGATCAATTGTAGATTCCGATATACCTCGTATTTCGTACAATTTCATAATTTAAAAAACGTGCATCGAAATCTATAATTCACCTAAATAGCTCAATAGCATATTTCGATGCGTAGAAAACTTTCGCGATTTCAACTGATATTTTCAATTTTCCGCATCGAAATCCAAACTTGGACTATATAGATCAATTGCAGATTCAGATACACATCGTATTTCTTACAATTTCAAAATTGAAAAAAAAAAATGTGCATCGAAATCTACAATTCACCTAAATAGCTCAATTGCTTATTTTGATGCGTAGAAAAATTTCGCCATTTCAATTGATATTTTCAATTTCCCGCATCGAAATCTACAATTGGACTATATAGATCAATTGTAGATTCCGATATACCTCGTATTTCGTACAATTTCATAATTAAAAAAAACGTGCATCGAAATCTACAATTCACCTAAATAGCTCAATTGCTTATTTCGATGCGTAGAAAACTTTCGCGATTTCAACTGATATTTTCAATTTTCCGCATCGAAATCTACACTTGGACTATATAGATCAATTGCAGATTCAGATACACATCATATTTCTTACAATTTCAAAATTGAAAAAAAAAAAACATGCATCGAAATCTACAATTCACCTAAATAGCTCAATTGCATATTTCGATGCGTAGAAAAATTTCGCGACTTCAATGGATATTTTCAATTTTCCGCAATTTTAGATTCCGATACACATCGCAATTCTTACAATTTCATAATTCGAATCCGAGGTATGTGTATAGCATTATAATTTCTGTATAAAACATTAAAGGTTTAGTCTTTTTATGTTGGCCACTGTATGAAACCTATTTCGCTAATACAAGAAACTGTTATATTATGTCTTTTGCAGGTGTTCTTGTAAATTCCAATTTTGACCAATATGTTACCGATCACTTAACTTACTATGACAAATTTTCAATGAAATGCAACAACAAAAATAAATATAGGAACATAACACAACAGGCATCAAATTCCACTCACCTCGCAATGAATGACTCCCAATGCTGGGCAGGTATTTGTTCCGAACACACACACACACAAAACTCTTTCTTTTCCATGGCTCAGAAATTATATCAAAACCAGATAATGAAAAATTTAGTGGTAGCAGTTCACTTTAGACCATTCTTTGTATAAATATCTTTAAAAACTGAAATTACCTGATTTAATAGTCAGGAGGATATCAGGAGTATTAGATGTTCACTGCTCCGCTGTCATAGACCCACTTACATAGTTGAAATCGAAGTTCTCATCCCCACACTCAAAAGTTAACTAGAAAGAACCGCAGCTTTCACATGTGATGTATGAAATCACTAAGTGAACTCAATTACAGTGTTTATTTATGTATTTATAATGTTTTACATACAAAAAGAGACCTAACCTGGGGCTTACGCCCCAGACCCCCTTGCTTGTGGTACTAACATTAATTTTCGACCTAGTGGCGGACATAAATTCTATCTTATTAATGTTTTACATACAAAAACAACAATCTTTCAGTACTTACCAACAACCATCCAGCACGCCCCTTCCACATACGTCAGCCCGTTATATCCAAATTCTACGTCACACACCACTGCACCAAAATGGAATTCTAACACACGCCATTCACGAATTCAACACTATCATTACAATTCGCCAACACAATTGCGTAGACGACATTACTAATATCACAATCTCGTTATAAACATACGCAAACAGGTGAAAAAAATGGCCGACTGTCACGAGAGAGAACCGCGCGAAACTAATGTATCAATCAGCTGACAAGCTCCCGGCAAGCAATGCGACTGAATACGTCAGTAGTGACGTCACGGTAACGTCACTGATGTAACTAAAATTTCCCCAGACGGGGCCGAATCGTATTGTCGCAATGAACCGAGCGAAGGTTGAGCATAGAAGCTCAGCTTGCTACCTAATACTCTTGGGTAACAACTAAAATGTATCTCTGTCTCTTTTCCAGTCCTCTAGTAACAATCCTCTCTTTTTTTGGTGGGAAGAAACACAATCATATTACTGAGGAAGAGTGAAGGTTGAGCATAGAAGCTCAGCTTGCTACCTAATACTCTTGGGGAACAACTAAATTTAGCTCTCTCTCTTTTCCAGTCCTCTAGTAACAATCCTCTCTTTTGGGTGGGAAGAAACACAATCATATTAATGAGGAAGAGTGAAGGTTGAGCATAGAAGCTCAGCTTGCTACCTAATACTCTTGGAGAACAACTAAAATGTAGCTCTCTCTTTTCCAGTCCTCTAGTAACAATCCTCTCTTTTGGGTGGGAAGAAACACAATGATATTACTGAGGAAGAGTGAAGGTTGAACGTAGAAGGTCAGCTTGCTACTAAGTTACTCTTGGGGAACAACTAAATTTAGCTCTCTCTCTTTTCCAGTCCTCTAGTAACAATCCTCTCTTTTGGGTGGGGAGAAACACAATCATATTACTGAGGAAGAGCAAAGGTTGAGCATAGAAGCTCAGCTTGCTACCTAGTACTCTTGGGGAACAACTAAAATGTAGCTCTCTCTCTTTTCCAGTCCTCTAGTAACAATCCTCTCTTTTGGGTGGGATGAAACACAATGATATTACTGAGGAAGAGTGAAGGTTGAACATAGAAGGTCAGCTTGCTACTAAGTTACTCTTGGGGAACAACTAAATTTAGCTCTCTCTCTTTTCCAGTCCTCTAGTAACAATCCTCTCTTTTGGGTCGGAAGAAACACAATCATATTACTGAGGAAGAGTGAAGGTTGAACATAGAAGGTCAGCTTGCTACTAAGTTACTCTTGGGGAACAACTAAATTTAGCTCTCTCTCTTTTCCAGTCCTCTAGTAACAATCCTCTCTTTTGGGTGGGAAGAAATACAATCATATTACTGAGGAAGAGTGAAGGTTGAGCATAGAAGCTCAGCTTGCTACCTAGTTACTCTTGGGGAACAACTAAAATGTATCTCTCTCTCTCTTTTCCAGTCCTCTAGTAACAATCCTCTCTTTTGGGTGGGAAGAAACACAACCATATTACTGAGGAAGAGTGAAGGTTGAGCATAGAAGCTCTGCTTGCTACCTAATACTCTTGGGGAACAACTAAAATGTAGCTCTCTCTCTTTTCCAGTCCTCTAATAACAATCCTCTCTTTTGGGTGGGAAGAAACACAACCATATTACTGAGGAAGAGTGAAGGTTGAACATAGAAGCTCAGCTTGTTACCTAATACTCTTGGGGAACAACTAAAATGTAGCTCTTCTCTTTTCCAGTCTTCTAGTAGTAATTCTCCCTTTTGGGTGGGAAGAAACACAATCATATTACTGAGGAAGAGTGAAGGTTGAGCATAGACGCTCAGCTTGCTACTAAGTTACTCTTGGGGAACCACTAAAATGTAGATCTGTCTCTTTTCCAGTCCTCTAGTAACAATCCTCTCTTTTGGGTGGGAAGAAACACAACCATATTACTGAGGAAGAGTGAAGGTTGAGCATAGAAGCTCTGCTTGCTACCTAATACTCTTGGGGAACAACTAAAATGTAGCTCTCTCTCTTTTCCAGTCCTCTAGTAACAATCCTCCCTTTTGGGTGGGAAGAAACACACCATATTACTGAGGAGGAGTGAAGGTTGAGCATAGAAGCTCAGCTTGCTACTAAGTTACTCTTGGGGAGCAACTAAATTTAGCTCTCTCTCTTTTCCAGTCCTCTAGTAACAATCCTCTCTTTTGGGTGGGAAGAAACACAATCATATTTCTGAGGAAGAGTGAAGGTTGAGCATAGACGCTCAGCTTGCTACCCAGTTACTCTTGGGGGACAACTAAAATGTAGCTCTCTCTCTTTTCCAGTCCTCTAGTAACAATCCTCTCTTTTGGGTGGGAAGAAACACAACCATATTACTGAGGAAGAGTGAAGGTTGAGCATAGACGCTCAGCTTGCTACCCAGTTACTCTTGGGGGACAACTAAAATGTAGCTCTCTCTCTTTTCCAGTCCTCTAGTAACAATCCTCTCTTTTGGGTGGGAAGAAACACAACCATATTACCGAGGAAGAGTGAAGGTTGAGCATTGAAGCTCAGCTTGCTACCTAATACTCTTGGGGAACAACTAAAATGTAGCTCTCTCTTTTCCAGTCCTCTAGTAACAACCCTCTCTTTTGGGTGGGAAGAAACACAGTCATATTAATGAGATAGAGTGAAGGTTGAGCATAGAAGCTCAGCTTGCTATTAAGTTACTCTTGGGGAACAAGTAAAATGTAGCTCTCTCTCTTTTCCAGTCCTCTAGTAACAATCCTCTCTTTTGGGTGGGAAGAAACACAGTCATATTAATGAGATAGAGTGAAGGATGAGCATAGAAGCTCAGCTTGCTACTAAGTTACTTTTGGGGAACAACTAAAATGTAGCTCTGTCTCTTTTCCAGTCCTCTAGTAGTAATTCTCTCTTTTGGGTGGGAAGAAACACAACCATATTACTGAGGAAGAGTGAAGGTTGAGCATAGAAGCTCAGCTTGCTACCTAATACTCTTGGGGAACAACTAAAATGTAGCTCTGTTTTTTTTTCCAGTCCTCTAGTAACAATCCTCTCTTTTGGGTGGGAAGAAACACAGTCATATTAATGAGATAGAGTGAAGGTTGAGCATAGTAGCTCAGCTTGCTACTAAGTTACTCTTGGGGAACAACTAAAATGTAGCTCTCTCTCTTTTCCAGTCATCTAGTAACAATCCTCTCTTTTGGGTGGGAAGAAACACAGTCATATTAATGAGATAGATTGAAGGTTGAGCATAGAAGCTCAGCTTGCTACCGAGTCACTCTTGGGGAACAACTAAAATGTATCTCTCTCCCTTTTCCAGTCCTCTAGTAACAATCCTCTCTTTTGGGTCGGAAGAAACACAATCATATTACTGAGGAAGAGTGAAGGTTGAGCATAGAAGCTCAGCTTGCAACCTAATACTCTTGGGGAACAACTAAAATGTATCTCTCTCTCTTTTCCAGTCCTCTAGTAACAATCCTCTCTTTTGGGTGGGAAGAAACACAACCATATTACTGAGGAAGAGTGAAGGTTGAGCATAGAAGCTCAGCTTGCTACCTAATACTCTTGGGGAACAACTAAAATGTAGCTCTCTCTCTCTTTTCCAGTCCTCTAGTAACAATCCTCTCTTTTGGGTGGGAAGAAACACAATCATATTACTGAGGAAGAGTGAAGGTTGAGCATAGAAGCTCAGCTTGCTACCTAATACTCTTGGGGAACAACTAAAATGTATCTCTCTCCCTTTTCCAGTCCTCTTGTAACAATCCTCTCTTTTGGGTGGGAAGAAACACAATCATATTACTGAGGAAGAGTGAAGGTTGAGCATAGAAGCTCAGCTTGCTACCTAATACTCTTGGGGAACCACTAAAATGTATCTCTCTCCCTTTTCCAGTCCTCTAGTAACAATCCTCTCTTTTGGGTGGGAAGAAACACAATCATATTACTGAGGAAGAGTGAAGGTTGAGCATAGAAGCTCAGCTTGCTACCTAGTTACTCTTGGGGAACAACTAAAATGTATCTCTCTCCCTTTTCCAGTCCTCTAGTAACAAACCTCTCTTTTGGGTGGGAAGAAACACAACCATATTACTGAGGAAGAGTGAAGGTTGAGCATAGAAGCTCAGCTTGCTACCTAATACTCTTGGGGAACATCTAAAATGTAGCTCTCTCTCTCTTTTCCAGTCCTCTAGTAACAATCCTCTCTTTTGGGTCGGAAGAAACACAATCATATTACTGAGGAAGAGTGAAGGTTGAGCATAGAAGCTCAGCTTGCTACCTAATACTCTTGGGGAACAACTAAAATGTAGCTCTCTCTTTTTTCCAGTCCTCTAGTAACAATCCTCTCTTTTGGGTGGGAAGAAACACAATCATATTACTGTGGAAGAGTGAATGTTGACAAACGGTGAGTCATTTGTACATCATATAGTGAGCTAGGTGGGATTTCAACGGGTTATCACGTTCAAATGACGTCTACCTTCACAGCGTGGCGAAAATGTAACCGATGACAACACCGAATGATGTGAAAAGATACTTATCCACACGTCTACTCACAAACCTTACACGGACTTGGATCTCTAGAAGAACAAGTATTTTGAATATATTCAAACATTCTCCCACAACATTGAGAGTGCTCTCAAAGGTGAGGAGGTGTGCACCCCTTGGCCACCTACATACAGGAATCAGTCGCATTGTTATTCACAGAGGAGACCTGGGTTGCTGACAGTGACATACAGGAATCAGTCGCATTGTTATTCACAGAGGAGACCTGGGTTTCTCGACAAGAGCAGCCCTTAAAGAAGCTAACAGCTCAAAATCTCAGAAAATTCCAGGCGCAGATGTGCTGCAATTTCGCACCAACTGCCGAGAATTGTACATGTGTATCCTATGGCTGAAAAAATCAAAGAGAGATCAACTCTTGCTCACAAGAGACCTGCGCTATTTACTGCCTAGACCCTATAGGAGTCCCTGTAACTCCTAAGTTGGAAGAAGTTAGGATCGTCATTGCCCTGGAAATTCTTTGTAATCAGAAGAATTTGCTTTCTGGCACAATGGCTGACCACATCAAGAGCTGCTACTCCGCACTTCTGAGACTGCCATCCGTCACTTTGCGTTTGAAGCAGTTCGACGGAAAAGAGCCACGGCTCGACGTGCTGTGGTCTGAATTAGTGGCTTCTGTACCTTCCTCTGTTCCTGCCAAAAACGATCCCACAAGCTTCGTTAAAATGATACTGATTTTGTATCACAACAATGCAGATCTTAAACAGATGTTTCTCCCTGAACAACGAGATCATGCTCGTCAATCACAAAGAAGCCAGTCTGTTTGGCATGCATACTCTTCAGGACGCTGTGATGGCAGCTGGTGGAGTAGAAAAGATAACCGTGAGCAAGAGTCCATACTGCACGAAACTCCTGCGCCGTATTCAAGGAAGCAAAACTGGTGCGAAGCGACGGGCTAAGGTGGCAGTCGATAGAAACTCCACGAAAGATCTCCAGGAATTGGAAAAAAAAAAAGATATTGAACGACTCCCGTTCTGAAGCAGAGAAAATTAAAGAGAAGATGAATTCCCTAGTGAAGATTTAAATTAATAAATCCTTGATTATTGTTTGTTTTATCTTATTTTGTGTGACTAAAGTTCCTAACTACAATCTAGTATTAACAAAGTGACTTATTTTATTTTGTGTATGACTGGCTTACAATTCCTATTCAGAAATTAGTACTGTCAAAAGAACTTAATTTTGTGCTGTGTATAACTGAAGTTCCTAGTAACAATCTTGTATTTGTCAGAGTGACTTTTTTAAATTTCGTTTTGCATTATTTTATTTTCTATTATCTACTTTGATAAAATAAATTTAAATTAAAAAGTATTCGCGGCGTGTCGCGTGTGGAATTTTACTGTTTTTAGCCTTTCCATGGTCTTCTTTCGCAGGGTAGAAGCACATACCAAATTGTTTTAAAGTCCGTGCAAACACTCAATGCAAATGCGTCAAACATGCATTCATTTCAAAAACTACAAACAATATCTTACAGGTCTCGATATTTTACTATAAAACACCCGTCACCAACATGTGGCTACAAAATACACCACACAAGTGACAGAATTCTTCTCGTATGGGCAGGCATTGTTTCAGTCGCTTGTTAACCACTGTCTGTGTTGGATTTCCTTTCGTTGTCATTGTTTCGTTACTTTTACTTCCCCGAAGATCGACCCGAGGATTGCACACATCCCGTACAGCATGTACAGAAAGAAACACTGAAGGTGGTCCGGATATCGCGGTGGATGAAATGATTATTAACCTTGGCAATTCATCAAGCTCTGGCGAAGACAATGATGGTGGTGATGATGATTGGGACAGTGAAGGGATGGAGGATGTCAAAAAACCCTTGCCAAGTGGCTGAGTATAATTTATTTATTGGTGTCAGTTTGCTTGCGTCAATTGATAATAGAGCACAGGCTATTGTTTCCCGTCATAGTGTTCAAAATACTGTCTGTCATTCAATAGCCTACAACTTGACAATATAAAACCACGGCAATAATATCGCCACAGAGGGGCTTGTTTCAGTGCTCAGTGCTAAATATGTCTTTACCTTAACTTTACTTTTGTATTATCACGAAAGCTAATATTAACCGTAGAGAGTCGCGATTCAGTGAGTGTGTCAACTACTGTAGTAAGCTGTGAACGACCTCCACTCAGACTCTTGTTTCATGTTAAAGGATAATCATTGCATGGTGAGTGTTTTTATATTCATTAGCAGTAGAGTGTTTGCCCTCCTTGTCGAATTTATTGAATCGAATACCGATGATAAAGGTATCAGCTTCGGTGTGTAATTTATTTATTCATCTAAAAGTATCGTATTTCTCTGTTTGAATGTCCTCGGCGTTGACTCAGGATCGTTTTTAAAATATATTACGTATAAATGTACAGAAATGTCTGAAGTGTAGCGCTGTGTATTATTCGAATCAGTTGAGTTACAAGAACACTAAAAACTTAACACCACAGCTCAGCTGTTCCAAGCTCCCGGCATATCCTTCGCGTTGTTTCCTTCGAAACACAGGGTGTAGGTGAGAAGCATGCTCAGAATTCTTGCCGTGTGGAGGTTGGACATAGGGTCTTGTTATGTGGCGACCGTGGGTTGCGGAGAGGAAAAGCGGGGCAAAGTGACAGGAAGGCCGTCGGTACCGAATGTGCGGGGTTAGCAATACTGTATTTGTCCCATAATTTACACGTGTAATAGCGGACATACCTCCAATTTTACTATAAAAGTCTTGATCTAAAAAGGGATAGTGGGTGGGTAACATCTATTACTACATGACCCCCCAAAATTATTATTCATTATTAAAAAGGGTATTTTTCTATTTTCAGTAGTGTAGGAAATTGTATCGCCTTGTTCCGGGCTCCTATAGACCTTACATTTTCTTTCGATCTTTCATTTGTCATAGGACGTGCCACCGGCGTATGGTTATGCATTACCAGCTTCTGGTTTAGTACCGTAGTCAGGTAATGGAAGCAATGGGAACTGTGTACTACAATTTTCCTTGCATGTAACTAAGCAACTTATTGTTGTTAAGAGAACATCAAATGCACCAAGAATGATATGATCTTCGGCTGTGTGCAGTGAGAATGCTCTGCATGTGTTCATTACTTATGTATTAATGATGCGAAATGTCAGCTAACGTTGTGCCACATACAACACTCGTAGTCTCTAAATGTTGCACATTTTCCCGTAAATTACAGCAGTTTATGTTTGAATTGCTCATAAGATCGTGACAAAGAAAGTGTTCCTCCAATTCGATGATTGTATTTAACTGTATGCACGTCGTATAATCTTGGCGAAGTGTATTTTTTTCACGGAGCAACTTAACACCGTAGTAGGCACGCAGCTTTTTGTATTTAGTTTTCTGGCATTTTGTTTTAAATTATTGACTAACATATTTCTAAATGCAGACAATCCATACCTCCATTAGGATTCGGGTTCCATAATTCATGCAAAATGAGGTTCGTTCGTTTGTGAAATTGAGGTCTTAACCCCCTTACCCTTTCAGTGATTACCGTATGGTACTTTACGTAGACTAGGGTGAAGATGTAAATGAGCATTAAAAAAAATTGTCGCCTGTTGTTTGGTCTATTAGCTTGCGGTAATATCATCCATAGGTACTGAAAACTAGGTACGGTTGGATTTTAAGGTGGAACTGCATGTTCTATCAAATATCGCTTTCTTGCAATACCTGGAATATGTATAATAATAATGATTATTGGTTAAATAAGTGTTAACAGATAGGCTATTATAATTATAAAGATTAAATAAATATTAAAGAAGAAACGGTGCGTTGTTAGTAAATATTAGGCCTACCGGTACGGCGAATAGCCTATAACTCGTAGCATCCGTCACAATTTAGCATTTAAACGGGTCACGTTAATGCATAATATACTAACAACCGGATAGCAAATTATAATAATATTCTCACATATAACATATTTAATTTGCATCAACTTAGTTATTGTAGTCTGATATGTTAGATCACTACCTTTTGAAATGTGCAAATCGCACACTTTGTAGGCAAGCTGTTTGTTATGGTCGTCTCTGATGCGAAGTTTTACTAATTACTCTTTTTGGAGACACTAGTCTTTGGAATATTCATGAAAGGCCAACCCTCTAGTTCTTATTTCATAAGTTGAACGCCTAAAAACAAAACCACAATCCGAAATAATAAGGAAGATAATCACGAACGAACGTTTCACTGCCAAAGAAAATCAAATGGAGATTCGCGGACCGGAAGTTCGCTATGCATAAGCTTCGGTGCCATTTTAACTCGTGGAAGCTCTATACGGTTACGGTGCCATACAATTCACTTCCCATAAACATTTATTATGTGACACTCCTATTCTCTACTCTCTCAACCCTCCTCAGTAAAACAGTCATTTATATCAGCTCTCCTCAGGTGAAGGGAATTTTATTTGTGTTCGTAGCATCTCGTCCCCTCTGCGAGAGAGTTCACTCGCGCTTTGCTCACGCTACGGATTAGGCCTATATCTCGCCATCACCCTGGGCTGCAGAAGTATCTCCAAAAATGCAGTTACACTTACGCCAGAAAATCTTGATTCGCGCTTTAAGATACATTTTTCAGCCATTCGGTATGCGAACTCTAGTCTTAGAGAGTTCTAAAATATACGGGAATTTTGTGGTTTTTCGTACGGGAAATTCGGGAATTATACGGGAATTTGACAAAAGGTCATCGCTCGACACCCTGCATGTACCATGTTGGGGCTTAGTGTCTGTGGACATGCATAAACTGCCTTCTTCATTTCAACTACATCAGGAATATTACTAGTAATAGTCCAGTCAAATTAGGATTTTTTGCTGCATTAAATAATGTAGTTCCAAATGTTTCAGGAATGTGTAGGGGAGGTTCCCTGAACAATGCCTAATAAAGTCCCGCCGAGTTTAGATGCTGCCCCGTTTTTTAGTTGTCGCTGTATAACTTTAAAATGGCGTGTCGCACAGAAAAGTTTATACCTTTAAAACTGAAAGGTAATTCAATGCTCTACAAAATGGTGTATTCATATTTATCTCTGTGTGATTCAGTCTCCGAGATATGAGCCGGTGAATATGGAAAATTTGCAGAAAATGTGCAGCGCCTCACGTTTCTCATCAAACTTGCCCTTCCAATCCGTTTGCCTTCCATTGTACAGGAAACGCGCGTGGAAGAAAGTTGTGGAGCATTAAATTTCCTTCCAGAACATATATACTTATGCTAATTTATCTTCGATCAGTCAAACGTTACAGCGTTATGACGTATTGGGGTCGGTTTCGAGATTTCGCTTGTAAACTGCTCATTATTTTACTTCCGTATTCAACGGCTTTAACTCTCTGTTTCACGTTGCTTATTGATTATGTAAACATAAATGGTATTTATTATCCATATAACTAATAATATATACATAGAAGATCATCACGGATATCATGAGAAGTCATAAAATTCTAATTATGGCCCTTCAGGAAATTAGAAATAGTGATCAAGACCATCTGGAATCACAAGGATATAGACTATATAAAGGAATTCCAGGAAAACGAGTTATGAAAAATTGTCCACAATTTGGTAACGGATTCTTAATAGATCTCAGAATCATTGACTCGATAACAGAATTTAAATCTCAATCCTCCCGACTTACGACCCTAACTTTGAAATCGGCAAATAAAACATATACAATTATTAATGCACATGCTCCTACTAATCAAAAAAACAACACCATTAAGGACAGAGAAGAAGTACAAAAATTCTGGGATCTTTTGGATCAAACTTTAATAAACATCCCTTCATCAAACATCAAAATTCTCCTTGGTGATTTCAATGCACAACTTGGACAAGAAAGAAGATATAGAGATATAATTGGAAAATGGACAGCACATAAACGAACCAATAAAAATGGTCAAAGATTAGTCGAAATTTGTAGAAACCACAAACTAATCTCTAAATCAACATGTTTTAAAAGACAGCCCCATAAATTGAAAACTTGGAAACATCCTGACTTCAGAAGGGGTGAATGGCAGTTGGATCATGTCTGCATGGATAAATTTCACCATCGCGAAATTCACAATGTCAAGGTTCTAAGGGGAGTTGACTCAGGATCAGACCACTATGTGGTAAAGATAAAAATAAAATTAACTCCAATGGCCAAGAAAAAAACTAATAATAACAATAGGAGGAAATTTGATCCATCTACCTTAATAAAAAATATAGAGTACTGTGAAAGAACAGGAGAAGAATCTCTCAACACTAAAATATTGGACGAATTAATCACTAAATTAAAATCAATAGCAGAGGAGTTAGCACCAATAAATCCAAGGAAAAAACATGAATGGTGGAATGTAGATTGTGATCAAGCAATAGAGAAAAGACACCAAGCATGGATAAAACATCAAGCTCGAAAGTCAGAAGAATCAAATTTAGAACTAACTATACAAAAAAAATTAACCCATAAAATCATCAGACAAACGAAACGTAATCATCTTAAAAATACACTGGAAAAGATAGAAGACGATTTCAAGAAAAAGCAATCTCGAGATTATTACAAAACATTTGGTAAATATCTAAAAAAATTTGAAGCTCCAACATTAATGTTGAAAAATCAAACAGGAAAGTTAGCACATTCTAACCAAGAAAATACAGAGATCCTTGCAGAAGCATTCGAGAAACTGTTAAATTGTGATGATCCACTGGAAACCCTGCAAGTAAACACTGATACACCTATTTTAACTTCACCTGATTTAATAAATCCTCCAAACATTAATGAAGTAGAACTCGCAATTAAAGAACAAAAAAATTACAAAACTTGTGGCGAAGACTTAGTCTTTGCTGAAATCTGGAAAAATGCTGGTAAACCTGCGATTATAAATCTTCATCAACATCTAGTTAAAATGTGGATTACTGAAGAAATTCCTGCACACTGGACCACAGGAATAATCCATCCATTATTTAAGAAAGGAGACAAAACGAACCCAGATAACTACAGAGGAATTACCCTTCTGGACTGCACATATAAAATTTTCTCTCGTATAATTTACAACAGGATCAAAAACATTCTGGAACCACAACTTGGAGAATATCAAGGAGGATTTCGCCCTTACAGAAGTTGTCCAGACCAAATCCTTAGCCTGAAATTAATAATGGAATATTACAAAAACAGAAATAAGCAACTCTTTATCTCTTTTATAGATTTCAAGAAAGCCTATGATAGTATCCATAGACTGACACTGCTAAAAATCCTCAGATCATACGGTCTCCATCCTAAATTGATAAAAATCATTCAATTAACATTAACAAACACAAATTCGAAAGTTAAATTTAGGGGAGAAATATCAACAGCTTTCACAGTAAAAACTGGTCTCAGACAAGGTGATGGATTATCCCCTCTGCTTTTCAATGTGGCTCTTGATTATATCATGAAGGTTTGGCAAAAGGAAAACCCTCCTAAGATCAAAATTGGAACAAAACCATCAATAAAAATAAACTGCTTAGGATTTGCAGATGACTTGGCTCTTTTAGCACTAGACAAGGAAGAGGTTTGTACTCAGATCACTAGTCTCCAAGAAATTGCTCAAGGGATAGGATTACAGATATCCTTTGAAAAAACTGAGATCATGCCTATGAAACCCTTAGATATAAATGAAGTCTATATAAATGATCATAAAATTAACCTAGTTCCTCAATTTAAGTATCTTGGAGAAATTATAACACATAACTTAAACGAAAAAGTAACTTGGATAAATAGAACAAATAAAATGAAAAAGGCACAATCTCTAACCTGGTCAACATATAATAAAAAATGCCTATCAATAGCTACTAAGATCCAACATTATAAAACTGTAACTCTCCCTGAAGCCACTTATGCTTGTGAAACACTGTTCCAAATTAAAAATGAACAAAGAACTGATCAGCTCCTCAAAACGGAAAGAAGAATCATTAGAACGTGCATAAATAAAAAGTATCAGGTTGAGGGAGTATGGAGGATTCTCCCAAATGAAACTGTCTATCGTGAGATTGATCCAATCACCAGCACAATGAAGAAGAAAAGAATTTCATATTTTTTTCACATCTTACGGCTTCCAGAAAACAGAATTGTATGCCAACTGGTGATGAGAAATCTAGGAAAGAAAACTGGAGGAAAATGGATCCAAGAAATCCAACAAGATCTCAAAGCAGTTGGACTCAAGATAACAGATGCCGAGGAGAAAAATAAAATTAACACCATTCTTAAAACTCACAAATTTTCTGCAGAAATGACACACAGAAAGCCTATGGAGATTTCAGATGAGTTGAGAAAATCCCGATCTGAAAGAATGAAAAAGTACTGGAAAGAGCGCAAGAACCAAGCAGTACTACCTTCAAAGAAGAAGTGATTGTGGAACGACTCAAGTGGTCCAATGTGATCAATCAAGATTAATAATAATAATAATAATATACATAGAAAGTATAAATATATATATGAACGCAGTGGCGTGGACAGGATTGTTTCGGGGGAGCCCAACATTTTGGACAACAATGTCGTTCTTATGGGAATGAAAACATGATCAAGATCTAATAGTATACAGTCCAGCACATCAGAGTATTGTTCTGAAATGTTCATTATCTTTCGTCGTATATATTATTTAAAAAAAAGTTATAACTCACACCAATTTTTCTAGGTCTGTGCCGTGTCTTCTGTAGGGTTTGGCATAGGACACCAAGCTGGCTTCACCCACGGACATAGCACAAGGACGGTGTCTGGGAGCCAAACACACTTTGCCAGCAGATGGTGACAGGCCCCCGCAAACTTGGCTCTAATTCAGGGTCAAACAAGGGACTTTGACTGTTGGCCCGGTATTTGTCTAGTGATAAAAATGGAAAACCACGAAAACCATTTTCAGGATGTCCGAGGTGGGGTTATTATGCCTACTGTTCAGGATTACATCGTCCCAACTTGAACGTTGGCCATATAATAAGAAAAGGGAAGACCTATTTCACACATCCCTGTGCAAAGGGAAGGCTAGTAAGAGTGGGCTTGTGGCTGGGAACTAACCAACAGATTGTATTGTTTTCCATGCTTAATGTTGGCGAGTAAAGACTACGTTCACAAAAACAGGCTTTTCTCACTTAGGATCTCCTCTTGGAGATTTCACCGGGCAAGGAAGAATGCTTGGAATTCACTAAATTTGCCAATTGTACAGTTCGACATGTTTAGCATGCAACATTTTGCTCATCCCTTGGTGTAAGAGTGGGTCATATCAAATATTCTTTCAGACAAAGATTTTAGGCACAATTTAGAGGGGTATTGGCCATTTGAAACTGTTTTGATATTGTGCCTATTAAGGGAGGTATGATTTCTTTTCTCTCAAAACTCCATTTAGTCAATGGTTGGTGCTATCAAAAACTTTACAAAGATCAGCGTTTGGCCCTTATTTGAAAAATAGTACGGACTTTGAATGGATTCAATTTTTAACATACTAAGAAAGTTATAGCGATATTTCACTTTACCCCCTTGGTCCGATTTTGCCCATTAACGAACTCGACCTAGATTTTGAATGGTTATATTTTATGATATATTACCTTTTGAACTGCCGGTGGTTTGGGGATGTGAAACGGTACTCTTTGCAATAGGTAGCTTTCTAATGAAATCTTAACTAAAATGAACAATCAAAAGTGTACATGAATGCAGAATTGGAATTACAAGTACTAAGAAAATAACAAATCGAACAACAGCTTCATTGTGCATTCGGGAGGGAAAATAGAACAGCAAAATATTGAGCTGTCGAAAATCCGACTCCAAGTGCTACTAGTCTAGATAGATTAACAATGTGATGAGACAGTTATTTTGTATGCTTAGATATGCATCTATTTATATCAAATTTAGATCTTTTTTTAAAGTGTGCACACCCCTAATTTTTCATGACCAGCCGCCGCTGCATCAGCACCACCATGAGGTTAGGAACTGTGTTGTCGACAGCACTATGAAGGTGGTGGTGCGTCCTTGTCATTCTGGCCTTTTTCTTCTTGGCCAGTGATTGTGTTTTAAATCCTCGTGCATTTGTAGCTTGTAATCCTTGTTTTAATTTGTGTCAGGCACTTTTGGGTGTGGGTGTGCGGTTGGATGTACCGATGCAGTCTGCAGCAGAGGTAGCGACTCCACTGAAAACTACAAGGAATAGACTGACTCTGGGGAATTTATCTGATGTGGTAAGCCACGTGTTAGATACTTCGATAAGTATTAGCTCTCTGCTGGATATCTACTCACCGGCCTGCACCACATTCCATCAGCAGCTCTTCGAGTTGAGGTGAGCTTATCATTGCATATTCTCAACATAGCAGATACTGTGCCCGTTTCCCCGATGTCACGTTGGCCCGGCGATTTCAACAACAAACCGAACAAGGGACACAGGCGATAAAATAAAATTAAGTCCTGGAAATATTTGTCCAAAAAAAAATCATAACAACTAGCTCGGGCAGGCAAGAGATCGAATATCTCGGGTCGTTTAAAGGGATAGGCATGCAAGGTTCAGCAGGACAAATACGTCACAAACAAGAAAAAAAAAAAAAAAAAAAGTATCACTGATTCGGGAGAAGTTCAAAACTACAGGAATAATTTGAAATTGTTAAAATCAACATCCTAAATTTATTTTAGAGCAGACGGACAAAAGAAAGATAATTACATTCCTATCACTCAAGGCAAATCATTAGGTTGCGATACAAGTATCCATAATGTCCATCTGTGCCGTTGAGCTGCCCTATTTCACTTAAATGGGAAGTTCTCACAAATAAAAAAATAAAAAAAAAAGACATCAGAGTTCGTTAGTTCGATGTTGAGCTGAATATAAATAAATAAAAAAAAAACACTTCACTATCAGTTTCAGCTTTGTAGAGAAAAAAAATAAAATAAAAAATTGTCATTTAGACTTTCACGGCCCATGTTATTATTCATAATGTTGAATTTTGGGCCTATGTCGTGTTTTATTATATTGCAATTCGACGCGTTTCGAAAGAAACCATGTCTTTCATCGTCAGGAATAATCTGGAATACGACAATGTTGCTAAGAGAAAGCAACGAAGAACATATAGAAGGTGCCCAAAGATGGACGCCATTATAGCCCCATGTTAGGGACAACGGAAAGCAGCAGTGAATTACTTTCTCAGGGTTCTGATAATAGGTAGCCAGGATTCACTGAGATGGTAGCCGGTGTCGCGGTTGAAATTATCTGGGTGTTTACGTATTTCAACCGCCTCCCTGATGATTCTGGGACGATATTGCTTTATACGGGCAAGAACATCCACCCCTTGGAACATGACATCATGGCCAGGTGTTAAAGCATGATCGGCAACAGCTGATTTATCAGGTTGAATGAGCCTGATACATCTATTATGTTCCTTAATGCGAGTGCATATTGTTCTCGAAGTCTGCCCGATGTAAACCTTGCCACAAGTTATATAGTGCAAACACACGCTTTTCGAATGCAATAAAAACGCACATGTGTTCAACCAGTGAGAGCATACACTCGAATGCCTGGCCTCATGTAGTGCCAGAGCACACAGCGCATGGTCACCAGTTCATACAAAGCAGTGCGTGGGGAAACTATCAACCCTCAAGTGTTGCGTCATGGCCGGTCAAAGACTTTGGGACTGCCTTCCCTCTCAAGGCCATATGATAGTTCCTTTTATATCAGCTGGATTAAATATGAAGAATGTTTCTTAGCTCTGGGTCTGTTACAAATGCATGCTGGAATACATTTCAATATGTTGCATACATCAAATACTTTCAAGGTTGCTTTGCGAATCTCGGCAATAAAATTATCCCTAATCGGAGCAGAGCAACCTGGTGAATTTCGGTCACAATACATTCGAAATTAAGTATAATTTATAACATCTTGAACAAAATTGGTTTCTCCTGAATGTTGGACAACTGTTGTAAGCAACTTTGTGAGCAACAGAAGCAGTCTGCCTGGCTATTTCAAGAAGGGATGGGGTGGGACAGCCAGCAGCCCGGGGTTAGTTTCTTCAGTTAATGTGTTACTTTACTGTCTATTGTCAAATATGCCAAAACAACTGCACATATGACGGCAAAGATTGGCTTGTTGTTAAGCGCATAATTGCATCCATATCATCACTTCTAAACCTGTTCCAAACCCACGTTGGCTAACGACCTTTAGTTCGGTAGCGATACCCACCCAGAAGTACGGTGAAGGGGAGAGGGAGAAAAAATGGGAAACAATTTTCAAAAGGCATGGGGTGACACAACAAACAAGGATGGGATGGTACAGGTCAAACAAACCCCTCACCAAACGCGCGAGGCAGAACAAGACATGAGTTTACAATTTTAAAAGAGAAAAACGCGTTCACAAGGGAGCGTCTCAAATTTACAAGCAGGCCAATAACCTAGATGTTAGGCCCCTTAAAACACCAATTATCATCATCATTATCAAATTTAACACAGCGGCAAACAGCCGGAAATTAAACTTTATCAGCGATTAAAACCAACATCCCACAAGATAAATAGAGAAAAAAACAACAAATAAATTGAAGATAACCCGATAATTGAACAAAAGGTCGATAATCCCAAATACAACTAATCGTGGAGGCCCATAAAGAAAGAGCATGGTAGCAACAATGCCATAAAACTAAAGACAAACCGCCCCGCTAAAGGACCGGCCACCACAAACCGAATGAAATCTAGTAAGAAAAGAACAAATAAAATATTGTATAAAATATAAAAAGGGAACCCTATGAAATATTCTGCACTCGAGCAAAACCAGGTAAACGCGTCAACCCCAATTAACCCTCACATCGAGAAACAACATGATCAGGGCCGTCATTTGACCGATATTGATTTGTTGCTTCTAATCCCGCCAAAATATCGGAAAAAGGAGGTCACCTGCACAAAACGCCTCAATATCAAAATAACGCGTTTAAAGTGTTTCCCCGAGCACAGCACATAATGTTACCTTACATAGGAAGGGGCGGATCCTCAAGTCCAACTTTCTTCTCCAACTGACAGACGCGGTAAAAACAGTCACCATTCATTTCGACCAGAAAAACAAAAAGGGGTGACAAGAAAAGAGGGTGGGCACACTTCTACACGAAATCTTATTCCTCTTGATGTGTCAAATCCAGTCCCGAAGTATAGTCTTTGGCTAGTGCAAGTTGGTCATACTGTCGAATGGTCTCGGAATAGCAGTGCGAACCACAGAATCAAGAGCGTGTCGTGATAATCGATATTCCTAGTGTAACCAGTTTTTGAGATTAAGTAGTTCCATATGGCGAATTTAGAGGTTATAAGATATAAATGTCCGAGACAGGGAAATGGTTTTATTTTTGGCGACACAAGAAGTCCTTTGACGGCACAGTTCATTATGTGTTTTCCGAGATGGCAGAATTATGTTATATTTTTAACTCACAAGGTATTAAATTTTATTTTCATCATAAGAGTGCCAGGTCAATTCTTCACATGAGAGAGAGAGAAGGAGGTTTTGAAGATCAACTTTGAACTGGAGAAATAGGGACAGGTAAAACATTTTGGAAAGATAAAACACAGACAGGAGCACAGGATCAGTTAACGGCACACTTGTGCGGTCCCTACTTCTCATCTGTCGTACTCCTCCACCTTGCTACATCATCTTCATCCTTCTTTCTTGTATTAGTCTCAGAAGAACTGTTACGGTCTATACAACAGATTTGCATTTTGACGCCATCTTTTCCTGGGGCGACCTAGAGATCTCTATATATAGCTTCCGAACGGGACACCAGTTGACGACTGTTTTAGGGAACCTGCTTCGAAGAAGAAAAACACATTAAAAAAAAATACTGGTATATCATTATTTGCTTAATTCATAATCCTATGTATTTCACTTTAAACTCCCAAGATCACTGTATAATTTTTGTATTTTATCTTTGCGAATACCACGTGCATGTGTCCCTGTTGCGAGATGTTTGTGGACGTGGCTCTCAAATTTTAAAATTTAATCTGTATGTGCCTTGTGTAAGTTTCTGGCCTGGTTTAAATCAAGCAAGGTGCCTTATGGCACCATGAGAAACAAGAATGGAGATCTGGCAAGGACAACCTATAGTCCACGACTGGCCCAAAATCTCCTTTAGCTTTGGGTTCAAGAAACATCTGAGATGAGTAGTTCAACGGCCCTGGGCTCAATCCGGGGTTTTCACTTAACAAGCTGTCATTCAGCGGAACAGGATTAAACTCGGGACTTTCGCCTGACACGGTTCCCCAATACCATTCACAAGTAGTGGCGACCGCGATCATGTCTGACAATCTGCTAAACAAATGTCGGATTGAAGGGCCACTTCACCCTTACTTGAGCAATGGATCTGCATAAAATTACACAGATTTGCTAAATGGATGGTTCACCTTAAGTTCAATCAGGAACTTACCCCTGTCCTTTGTGAGTTCCGGCGGGCACACAGGTATTTCCGAGTCTTGTGATCGGTAGGTTCCTTATCTTCATTACATATGTGATCAGCAGCAGCTACCAACGTACCAACTGGCCAGATGGAGTGCCGGTTTGTTGGGAAGGCTTACTTGTTGAGGGTCAGCCCAGAGGCGGCTGCTGCGGGAAAGGGGTTTATATTGCATCACAGAAATACAAATAGTAGGAACACGCAGGGAAAGCATGTATTCAAATCTTCTAAATTACAGTCAGTCTGAAAGACTAGGCATGCTACAAACTAGGCCTCCCACAAGGAGCTGTATCAAGCACAACTTTATTCAATGTTTACATCAACGATCTTCCAAAAACAATAAAGAAAGTAGGTAATGTGAATATCAGCATGTTTGCAGACGATGTTATCATTTGGACCACAGCACGTAACAGCCCAAATCAGCAAATACTTCTTGAACACAGAATGAACCAGGCACTTATAAAACTCAAAAACTGGACTGAAAACAATAATTGGAAATCAATACTTCCAAAACAGTATACCACTTTTTCTCCCTGAGACACCACAATCCAACTTTTAGTCTCAAATTTAGTAATCAAGACCTTCCAAAAAGTGAAAGTTCAAAGTACCTAGGTATCATCATGGACAAGAAGCTGAACTGGACCAAACACATAAAACATGTGGAGGATAAGGTAAGCAAACGGATGAAATTACTGAAAAGACTAGCAGAAGCTACTTGGGGGAGCACTCAAGACACACTCAACAAAACCTACAATACTTACATCAAACCTATCATAAAATATGGCAGTGAAGTACCCTCTACAGCACCCCAGTCAAACATTGATCGCCTCGAGAGGTGTCAGAATAATGCCCTACGAATCATAACAGGCGCAATAAAAACCACACCTATAACCGCCTTGCAATTATATACCCACAACTTACCAATAGAAGAAGAGATGAAACATCAAACAGCCAATGCATATCTCAGTATACAAAGATTACCTCAAATGACATGGATCAAAAAACCAGTTGCTAGCCCCAATCTTAAAACACAAAAAGATCCCTTAAGTCTTGCCAAAGAATATATCAATAAGAGCAATCTGCAAATAAAACTTGAACCACTCTGTATGCCAGTCAACCCCATTGAATATATACAAGTGACTACAGATCTTACTTTGCTAGAAGACTCTTCACCACAAGATCTAAAACAACTGGCCCTCTGTACAATAGAAGAAAGATATCCATCTAATCAATGGCTAAAAATATTTACAGATGGCTCACAAGACAAAGAAAATAGAACTGGAGCAGGAATACATTCATCTCTCTTCTCACTCTACTTCTCAGTAGGCCAAAACAAAACAAACTTTGATGCTGAGATAAGAGCAATTTCACATGCACTCCATCAGTTATTAGGCAGAAACATTGATTATCAAAAATGTGTTATCATTACAGATGCAAAAGCAGCCATCCAAGCCATCTCGTCAAATTATAAGCCCCAAAATAAAGAACTGAAAGATTTTTTTGTATGATAAAAACCCTTCAAAGACTCCACAAACATATCTCATTTCAGTGGATCCCTTCTCATGTTGGAATAGCAGGAAATGAAGAGGCAGACAGATTAGCAAAAAAAGGTACCACACTACAACAACCTGTCAGTCAGACTGATTTTATATCAGCAAAAAGGATCTTGAATAATACTATCAAAAACAGATATGAAGAAATGGCAAAGAACACAGCAGAAACTAAATTATGGAAACACATTGATGCTCAATGGGATCAATATAAATTAACACCAAGAAGAGAAGATGTAGCCTTCTTCAGACTTAACACTGGCCACGACTGCCTTGCAGCTCATCTGAAACGAATCAACATCCTGAGATCTGAAGAATGCACACTTTGTCACGAACCTGGAAGTAAAATTGATAAGGGGCACCTGCTACATTGCAACAAACTTGATGTGACTGCTAGAACTTCAGGAAACCTCACACAACTCTATTGGAACGCAAGAAAGCTGATGGATTGGAATCCGGGCTAGCCATAGGAAACAACAACTCAAATGCTATACATGTTAGAAAGGCTCAAGAGGGCTCTTTCAACAGACTCCATTACCCATTAACTTAGGCTTCCCGCGCGACTGCATGACGTCACAGTCTCCGTCTCGCGTAACGTTAGATCCAAAGCATAACGACGAAGTCGACAAGATCATTTAAAATGATAAAACCAAATTCCCTCAAGGGGCACTTTCTTAAATACAACTCAAGTAAAGATAACAGAATAACGAACCACGACCAAGTTACAATTCACACAGTTCCACGTAAGGAACATGACAGCAAACCTCGTGCACCCAAATATCCAACAACAGTAAAGTGATTGAGCTTACAACCACCAAAGGTTCACAAAACCTCAACTCGACAAGTGAAATAAACAGGTGCGAATTACATTTAAATTATACAAACGTCCATGAGAACACAAGCGCGCTGACCAAACCCAAAATCAAGACATGGGCAACCGACAAGTCAAAGAACATATGCCACCCCCACCCTTGATATCTAACCCCCAAAACCAAACAAAGAACAAAATGAAATGATGTGAAATAAAGTGAAATTAAGGGACCCCTTCACAACGCTGCTTTCGAGCGACCCAGAGAAGCGTGTCTGCCTAAAATGAAACCCTCAAGAAGTTAAAACAGAACAAAGCACATGGAGAAGCAGAGGTCGCGGTCACAGCACACGCCAAATATCGGCGTCGCAGCTGTACAACGCAGCCTCAAAAGGCGAAATCAGGTTAACTATTCAAAATGTTGCACAGGACGAGGACGCAGTTCCCATTTCCCACCAGCATTGCGGCCACGAGGAGCCCTATGTAGCTAATCACGAAAACAATTTCAAAAATGATCACGCTTCCCTTATTCCCTGAACACAGCATAAACTAGCTTAACACACCAGCCTCGATACCTCTAACTTAGTTGGGGATCTGAGGCCCCAACCTACCATCTTCTTCAAGCTTGGGTACGCTCAAATATGAAATTTAAACCTGGGTAACAAAAACACAGTGGGGGCAACACACGAACTAGAAAATCTTCCTTCTTTGTCCAAGCTCCATTAGCAGAGCCTTCTTCGCATTGTGCAGGTTGGCTAATCTGTCTTGCAGTCTCGCGACCTTCGCCTGTTCTTCTCGTGAGTCGCGAGAGTTATTGTTGGTGGCATGATTCGATAATCGATACTGGGGATTGAAGTTTTTGAGGTTATCTTGTCCATATGGCTAGATTTTTAGGTTATGGGAATACAAGAGTCTTGAGACAGTGAAATTTTCGCATTTAGGAGATGACAAACTCTCTTTGCGGGTGAGGTCCACAGGAAATTCCGAAATTCTTAATTTATTTTGTTCCACTTGGTCGTGAGAGCGAACTGCTGAATTTGTCAAGTCAATTCAGCTTTAAATGGATCGAACTGGAATCTAGGGACAGGCGAAATACGGTTAACGGATAGGGTCCATACATAAAGCACTGAAAGTGGGACATTGTGCAACAATTCGTAACATTATTGGAAGAGGATGAGCGCTATTACTGGTTCCAGCAAGATGGTGCCACTTGTCGTTCTGCTAACGGGACCATGGCTATGTTGTGATTTGTTTTCGGATATCAAGTAGCCTAATCTCAGGAAATTGTGGCTTTATCGTTTACCACATTTTACCTCTCCAATTTTCTTTCTGTGGGGGTATTTAAAAGAAAGAGTATACAAAGATAATCCTCATTCGTTACAAGAACTCAAAGAAGCGATCTCTAAATAACACTGGAACTATTGTGTGTAATCACTAGATTTGTTTGTTGTTTCAATACAACTTCTTTGATTACCTCATGTCAATACGGACCATAATGAGTAACACATGTGTAATACAATGTCCGTAATATTGAGTCCGGTGACTTTACGAATACCCTGTATTTTAAACTTTCTGGAACATGAAATAGTTCGAAACTGGGGCTGGTTTGCAGGAACTCGCCAATCTATTCTCCGCCATCCCCTGCAATTCATGATATGATTTTGTGTTCGTGTCTGTCAGCATCTGTGTGATGTATGCAAGTAGGCTATAAGTATGTATCTCAATTTTCTTCTTATAAATTGTCCTAATTTTATAATTGCAGTGTGCCCTATAACGTTTCTGTCATTCATCTCTTGTTATTAGTCCATTAATCCCAGGTTCTTTGTGCCTTGTCTCACAGCTTGCATATTCCGTGCCTGGCTTGCTGCATTGCTTTCCACTGCCATGGCTTCATTTGTCATCCCTTCTTTTATAACAGTGAGGTTTGCGTCTTGAAATTTGGTGATATTGATGTTTTTTTTAGGGCAAAGGAATGCGTTTTGAAGATTTGAACATAGTTTTTGTGTCAGGATTGTATCGTTCTACGAGAACACGATCCCGGAGATGTATCGCAGACTGGAGACCCTGGCCAACAAAGAAGGCACCCAGAATACGTACAAGAAATTGAAGGCAAAGCTGGAAATAGCTCGTGTGGAACTGCTGAAGACATTCCGCGATATGTTGTCGTCCAGCATCAACGACATGTTGGTCAACAAGTGAGTACGGATTGTGGCTTCACATATTATTGTCCAATGCATATTCTGTACCTGTAATTCATTTTAGCATAAAGGAAATGTGCAAACAAGTGACAAATACCAGTATGGTTAAAAAGATTGTACATTATTTCTTGACCTTGACCTCGACCTCACTGCAGGCCCCAGATAAAACCTAAGGGTATCTTACCTTCCACAAATCAGCCATTTCTTTCTTATCTCACCACATTACAGCAAAAATGGAAGCAAAAATTCTCCTACAGTACAAAAGGTAGTGACAGAAGAACTCTCACTGAAATGGCTTCACTGAAATGGCTATCACAATATTGTAGCATGATGAGCAGCTGCTAGACGGGATTGCAATGCCTGGTGGCCTTGGACTGTAACTTGGCACAAATAGCCATGACTTATGGTGGCGTAGTCGGTAGGGTTCGAAGCCGGCAGAAGTCGTCGGATTTCTTAAGAGCGTTAAAATCCATCGGTATGCCTTCCATTGGAGGGGAAGCAAAGCCAGTGGTGCCATGTCATAGATTGATGGCATGTAAAAGAACCTGCCACTGCAATTGGTAGTGTGTAGGTTATATTTGGCTAGTTAGAAACGCTCTATCAAGTTCCACTAAGTCTTAGTGACAGTTGGAACTACTGTACTTGAAATTGAATTTCTTGGAAGCCCTCGTCAATCAAGTGCCCAGCTATGGCCATTGGCTGCAATAAGACTGAGTTGAGAATCAGTGGACACTGCACGGGAAGGCGTGCTCTCGGAACTACAAGTCGTACTGAATAACTAGAATAAATAATTATCCTTGTAATTATGGTCCGCCCAGTCAATAATGTAATCAAAGATGACATCTATTTAAAATTACAGTACATGTTTCGGGATCCAATTTATTTTGCCCATATGTTTTCACGCACCATACATTCCATTATCATTTTATCACCCTGTTTGCACAAAGGAGCATTATCTTAATTTGTTGGGCCTGTCTTATAAAAGCTGATGAAGGGATCATGATAAATTGGATCCCGAAATATTGACTGGTCGGACCCATAATTACTTACTTTAGTTATATAATCTCGTCAACATGTCTGATAGTCATACTGTACACAACCATACAAAGCCTACAATAAAATATATAATTGTCCGAACGATTGTAATGTCAAAATGCTGGAAAAGTTCAGCGTTCCTTTTTTTACCTCCATGTCATGGTTGCACAAGGCAACCGTTGTGCCATTGTTGCGCTAGCCTTACAGGGCCGTGTGTTCACCTTCGTCCTTACTTCTCCATGCAGACGAGTTGAAATTCAGGGGATTTAGTGGCCGCAGGGTGGTACGGGAGAATCCTTGTTGAAAGTTCTACGAGCACCCTGCGATGAGACTTGGCGCAAAGTGCAGTCGACAATGTTCCAGTCACTTCATAATGGGGGGGTCTCATCTTGGTCCATTCAATAAAAGTGTTATGTTCGACTATGTCGAAATGTAAACTTTGTGTCAGAAAACTGTATCATAATGAGGCTCATTACAACACTATTTTTCATTATGAAACAGTTTTTCCCACCAATCAGAGCTCAAGAAACAGTTGTGTGACCAATTAGGTAGGGATACCTTCGCCATGCGCTCAAAATCCAACTTATTTCTGTGTTAGCAAGCAAAGTGAATGGTCTCTGCTTTCGGAGTGTCTTGACCCACGTATGCCCTCTGTTCAGTCAGCAAAGCCAGCGCGCCGTGTTCACTAACTTAGAAAGAATACGGTAATCAAATTTCCGCCTTTCAATACTGTTTATTGCTAATTACTTTCAGGGACATGTTTCGAGGGCTAACACTCCCCCTTCATCAGCCTGTCCAACAAAACTTCAAAGGAAAACTTTCCTTGTACAGGGTCTTTCATATAAAATAAGAGCGGCAAACGGCAGTTTTGTTATTCGCTGCTACGGTGGAATTGGCCGAGCTTGTGGGGCACCATGGCCCCCTGCTGTACTATTGCAATGGGTACTGCGCCCGAATTCACCAATCAGTACCTATATCCGCTGCACTGTAAAGGATTGCAGACACGTAGCTACCCGGCTCACAAACATACCATTGTCTGCTAAGTAAAAATTGGGAATTCTAGGAACACACAGGGTAGATCTATTAAAAGAAAATAGTACTACCAGCCTAGGTACAAATTTCTACTAGTATTTACATTTAAGCAAATCGAGAAACTCCTATCTCGAGGGGTGATAAGGTCTGTCTATAGTGAGCACCTGTATCTTGCCTAGCAGTACTATTTTCGGCGATGACAAAATGAAAACGATGTCAGCTAAGATAAAACTTGGCTAATGCGCTAAAAAGCGCCAGCCGTTTATTGTGCTAAGGAAATGCACACATGTCCTGACTGCATATCTATGATTAGTGTCTACTTGACACTGCAAAAATGAAAAAACTCAAAATAAACTAAAAAAAACCTGGCACTTATTCAAAATGTCCTGAAAAATAAAGATTGGAGAATTCGGTACTCCACTGATTCCCTCTTCTCTCATCGGAGAATATGGCATTCCTTTGCCATTACAAAAATTAAACACAAAATTTGTTATAAACGATAAACTCGAGTGGAGTTACTCAGAACCTCCACTGAAATATGAGAAATTATGAAACGGCGTGATTTCAAACATTACCCTATATTATACATTGCGTTTCATATTTGAACGGTATTTCCACATCTAAATATGTAAGATCAAGATTTACTCAGTATTAAATATATATCCATATGTACAATGATTCGTGATTCGCACAAATATTCACTTAACTGCGTTGAAGTGATTTAATTTCCTATACTATAAACGAGTCTTTACAACTCAAACTTCCATAACAAACACCGTAACTCTATCGGTTGAAAATATAAATACTAGTCGGAATCAAGAGAACGTAGGTGACAAACATTTAAGTTCAGCACTGCTCTAACTTTGTCTTCTTCCATTTGATTGTCAAATCTCGAAAAATTCCTGAAATTCTTTGCTCGGCTTACATTTTCTTTGATAAACGTGAATATTCGAAGTGCATGGCATTTGACCTTCATTCCACACTCCCATTCCAAAATTATACAACAATCACATTATTTCTTAAACATCCTGTACAGAACTTGCCTCAAATGCAATTTAACAATGTCACATACGCTGTGATCAAAATTAGGAAATGTGACTCCTCAGTCTCCCTTTGTGAAAACACGTAACTCATTTACGTCTACGATTCCTTTCTTGCACGGTATTCTCAATCAATGCATTTTCTCAATCAATGCAAAGAAAATTAGTAACTTCATTAAATATCCACGACCATTGTGAATATTGTTCAAGAAACAAACATTAACAATCTCCTCTATTCTTATACAAAATTTCATCATGCCTATAACTTCAAATCTTTAATTACTTTCTGTACAGTTACTTTTATATCACCCTGTGATTTAACTTTCTTAACTCCTTTTCACTTATTTAAATTCAGTTATTACATTATTGTAACTTTCAAAGAATTGTCAGCAAGAATTCATATTTAACAAATGATATAAGTGTGTCCTCTTTTCGTGAAAATACACTTAAGTCTTAACTATCTTCGTGAAATATTTTGTTTAACAAATTTTATCTAGGCTTTTTAATGCTCTAAATGTTTTATTGGACACATATATAAAGGTTCTTGAAACACCTTTGTTACTAGGAAATATGGTTTATTACGTTTACAGCATAGTTCTACATAACTATGTGTTTCATTCATCTATATCAAGTATTTGGATTATCTTTTTCCACATTTTGTGTAGTGTAACAATCAATTTTAGTACACAGTTGGTTTAAAATAAGTTTCTGACACTCGAATCAACATCTTGAGTTGTCGAAATATTTGACATTTCGTGACATGGCTTTTTAAATATACGGTACTTAAGTTGTTCAATATACGTTCCATCGCTGCGCATAAAACAGATTTATTTAATTTAACGCAAGTATCTATAATTCTAAACGATTTTATATTGAAATGATTTAACGTTGACAACAGCAATACGCTAATAAAATTTCGTCCAAATGACGGAAATTTTCAATGAAAATGACTCCTAAGAAAATACTGAAATACTGGATTAAAATCTACACAATTTTAAATACAATGACAAAATTATACGATTGGTCAATTAGGATAAACACAGAACATGACTACAATTCTACTAAATATAAATCAATCTCTTCACTACCTTGAACTGGTGACGGTCTTTGATGTAACATGTCTCATCTGGCAAGCCAAATGTGCGTTGGAGCACAACGCCCAGAGCTGTGAGAACCGGTTGTGACGTGGCCTGATGGATAGCCCTGACAGTGGGACAAGGTCGATGACATAACTGGGTTAGCGACCTCTCCGAGTACAGCAAGTCTCTCCCTCACTCCTTCGCTCGACTCCCGCAAGTTGTTCGGATCTTCTGACGTTACCCCTTCACTGCGCCGACATCGCTTCTCAAGGTTGAAATTCGATTGTTCTATAAGTGTCTTTGAGAGTATACTGGATGTATATGAACTCGTGTTAGGAAGTATAGATTTGTTCTGCATCTGTGCATCGCGTAGATGTTCAACTGCGCCGTCCATGTTGTGGAATTCTGGATTCAACTCTTCATTTCTGTAGTTTCTACTTCCCTATAATGTGCATCTTAGCACGAAGTCATAATCAGATTAATGATTAAACCTGTATAACTTCCCCGTTGCCAATTCATAAACTGCATTCTGTATAGTTCCCAAGGATGAGCTGAATTGTAGGAATAATGTAGCTCTTTTCCTGAAGTGAATTGTTTGCATCTATCTGCGTGAGATGTGTAATAGCTTCGTATTGAAATACCTAAGTAACAAGCTGTGTTTCAAATACTCCACAGACTTGCTGTATGAAGCTTCTTTAAAAGTGAGTGTAAATGAACTCAGTCTCGTGTTGCAAAATCACTGGTCTACATGCTGTGCTGGTCTCCGTCAGAGTGTCCCTTGCTTCGCAAGTCACAGCCTTCTGACTTCACACTCCTTCTCTCCTTCACTTTCGTGATGCGTGGCACTGTTCTAGAAATAACTTGTTTCTACACTGGCGGTCTTGTCCCGACCCGATATGAATTTGGAATGACTGCTCGTTCCTGCTCTCCGAGTACGGCAAGTTCCTCGCGTTTCCTCCCCTCTCGCGGTGTGTCGTAGCTCCATAGACTTCCCCTCACTCAGTGTGTCATCAACCTTGATCACTTCTCCTCCTGCACGACGTTTCTCTCACTTCTCGTGGTGTGACGCATTCTTATAATGTAGGCCTCCCTACATTCAGATAATAAATACACAACCATATTTAAATAGTTCCTACTTGCCTTCCTTAATTGTTTAATTATTAATGATGCATAGTATTACACTCTATTTCATCTTAGATTTTCCATATCTCACAAATTTTTAAGGAATAAGAGATTTTAATTCGTTCTTTTATTTTTCCTGGTGAAAATCATTCAGTGCTGGTTTGGACTAAACGGTTGATGGTCCAAAACTTCACACTTGAATTCTTTGTAAAAGTCTATCGTAACGTTGGTGCAGTGTGGTCGTGAATGATTTCCCCCCTTTTTAGAATTGAAGGTATGGTTGCGTGGCAATGCCTCGCCAAAAGGAAGCACTTCAAGATACTGTCCAGACGTACCCACCTCAGTGGCGGCAGAATATTTTGCCGAGGGCATTGGAAAGCTGGTGCAACGATACGACAAATGTTTCAATCGTTTTGGCGATTATGTTGAGACATGCGAATAAAGCAAGCAAACATTTAGTAGTAAAATCAGTGTGGTATGTCAATCTGTTATCTTTATACAGTCCATCGGAACTTAAAAAAAAAAAACACACCTGCCCTCGTATGTAGGCTACTATGTGCGTGCTTTCAATAGTACAGCAGGGGGCCATGGTGTGCCACAAGCTCGGCCACGGTCGCCGTAACAGCGAATAACAAAACTGCCGCTTGCCGTTCTTATTTTATATGAAAGACCCTGTATAAGCACATACAAATCACATGAAGAATAATGAAAATGTTCTCCAATCCATTATTTACAATTCCCGCTCGACGCTCCAAAGAAGATCCTCTTAATGGATTATTAAGGTCTATGCGCACCAAAACTTCTGAATTGGGCCGGTGCTGCGGGCCGCTGCCCCCACTGCATCATCGTGGGACCACTCTAGTCCCCATGTTGCTCATGGCAAACATCAAGGCGGAGAAAACAAGAGAATCCTTGTGGCCGCGTCACGCGCCGCCAAACTGCAGGGCGCTCGGGCGTGAACAAAAGCAAACCGAATGCGCCTTACGAAGACCGTTACAGCTGAGTGTCAGTGACGTGTTTGGGGAAAAAAGGGGTGGCGGCACCGGCCCAATTCAGAAGTTTTGGTGCGCATAGGCCTTAATAATCCATTAAGAGGATCTTCTTTGGAGCGTCGAGCGGGATTTGTAAATAATGGATTGTATGTGCTTATACAAGGACAGTGAAGTTTTGTTGGACAGGCTGATGTAAGTAACTAGCAATAAATAGTATTGAAAGGCACACATTTGATTACCGTATTCTTTCTAAGTTATAGTTACGTCAATACGGACCTGGTGTTCACTAACTGAATCCCACAGATATTTATGAATATTTATGTTAAAACATATAATAAAGTTATAATTATCGTCGAACATAAACAGTCGTATGCAACTCGCCTATAATGGTAATTAAGACACTCGCTTACGCTCGTTTTATAAACATACTCGTGTTTTAATTATTGTCCTTATAGGCTCGTTGCTTAATGTACTAATATTGTGCTGTTTGGAAGGGCACAGGGATAGCACAAATCACACGACAGAGGCATTAAGTGTGGACTTGTTTTTTCAGGGACAACATGAGTCCAGCAGAAGTGAAAGCTGTCGTGGATGACTACGTAAGTGTCCTGTCCGACTGCTTGGGAGATAAACACTTTGTGCGGGATTACCACAAGAAATACCCTTTGGACCACGATCTGGATATGCTGGCACAACTGTGCCCGGAGATGTATCCTTATCCTTAGTGGGTTTAGTAAAGGGTTGTGTTCCTCCAGATGCAATATTACCCCAAAAGTTGTTGTGATGTCTGTATTGTTCCTTAGTGTGCACGTTGTTATTATGCAGCAATTGTAGCAGGTTTATCAATTCACCAAATTGCGAAACAGTGTGTCCATAGGGGGAGTGCAATACACCCTTCACCGTCAGACGACAACGAAAAGTGACGATAATTCCTAGTAAGAGCGCTTAGAATTGGTAAACATGATCGAGAAACAAATATCAGTAAAAAGGAGACTGCGTGATGCCGGCTCAGCAAGGAAGAGACTTTAATGGGCTTGGACACCTCAAGAATGGAAGAAAGTGTTAATCACAGATGTGTTCTACCGCTTCAATTCTGCTCTTTTCTGCTACACCAATAGTCCAAGTTTCACTTCCATAGAGCGCCACGCTCCAGAGAGGCCTAAATCTATATTTGATGTCAACAGATTCCTTTGCCTGTACTTTCCTCTGTGTGTGTTCCACCCTATCAACACCTAAATGGGTATGAGCCAAGACCTCTACCAGATAATCTCAAGGCCATATTTGAAAATAATATCAGTGGTACCAACTACAATTGGTTATCTCCGAAAGAATTCATGGGAACTGTTCCAAAATTGGGACATATATAGACCATAATATTCCAACTTAATTTCCAGGAGCCCAAATATCACAGTGCTGCCAACATGATTCTTCGTTTCCTGATGTTTATAGTTGTATTTTCCAATGATGAAATCTGAAGTTTTGGCGCCACTGGACAAAATCAGTTGACGACTAGATGGCACGCAAGGGGCACTACCAAGTTGAATGTGCTTGCTTGGTCGCTCCAGTTTTCACACTGACCTTGCAGCGTTTCATAATCTCTTGTTATAATTGTTTTGAATTAATTAGTTATTTACTTTTTCATGTAGGATTTATACTTACTAGCGGACCCGTGCAAGAAATCTCGCATTTTCATAAACCACACTTTCCCCAATAGGTTCATAATGAGAAACATAAGGAGAAAGGTGTTATGTTTTAATTTCAACCAAATGATTATAGAACGTTCCCAAACTTACGAAGGCAATCACCGAAAATTTTTCACAGAACTAAAAATATCCGTAAGTCTTGTGCTACATTGCAAATTTATAAGCTCCATTTGAAACTCATGTGGAACCTCAGTTACAGAGATTGAAAATGGCTTGACAAAGAAATCAAAAACAGGCTGAAGTTTTGCAAGTTCTAGAAATCTGGTAGAAAACTCTTTCAGCAAGTCCTCAATAACACTCACGCACTGGTCAAAGTCGGCTTCTTCGCAGACTGATTCCTGGTTTGGAAAATGCACTGCATTCCTAATTTCTATTTGGGCTTTCCACAACTGCAGCTTCATTTTAAAAGCCATAATTTTGTCACAGAAGTCCGTAATCAGGTGATCCCTACTTTGCATTGACACATTTAAATCGTTGAGGTGCCCTGTAATATCGATCAAAAACGTTAGGTCCGCTAACCAATGAGGATCAGAAATTTTCGTCTCTTGCTTACCATTAACACAAAAAGTGATAAAAATGTCCAGCATAACTCAACACATGGCTAGCGTTTCGCCCCAGCGTGCCAATTGGGCTCTTCAGTTGGTAATGGCACACCTACCAAGACGCGTAGCAGGTACACACCGAGAAGGCCATGCAAGACGCCTCGCCACATATGTGGCCACGTCACGAGCATGCTTACCAAGCATGTCAATGAATAGACTGCTTTTCTCTCCTAAAACAAAAACCCGCGCAATACTTCACCTCTGCTGAGCAATCTGACTTCACAATGGTAGGGCACATCACGATATTCGGCATCTACAGATGCTAGAATTCTTTGAATCGTCAATGATTCAGGCCATGCTGCCGAACTAAACTTACAATGTGAACTACCACTTGCATAATGTCACCGAGCTCTGCTGTTTTAGCGCAAAGTGTCTCCTGATGAATAAAGCAGTGTATTGAGTACAACTTAGCTTGAAACCGAGTGATAAAACCTATTTTCGACCCTCGCATGGACGGCGCACCGTCAGTTGTTACAGAAAAAAGCGTTGCCGCTGCAAACCCACAGAGTTAATAGCGTCCTCCACAGCCTGAAAAATATCTTCGCCTGTTGTGTCTTTGAGTGGTATGATGTCCAACAACCCCTCCGTAACTTGAAGTTCACTATCGACGCCCCGCACAAAAACAAAAACGAAAACAGCGGGTTGCGCTTCGTCCGTTATGTCTGTCGATTCATCCAAGACAATTGAAAATGCAATGAACTTGTCACATCTTTCCATTAATTGTCTTTAGACATCCTCAGCAAAGTCGGCAATGCGGAGCGCTACTGTGTGACGCGACAGTAAAATATCATGGAACTGCTGAACTCCCAACGGGCATAGCTGTTCCGCGGCATCAATCAGGCATGCTTTTAGAAAATCCCCTTCTGAAAAAGGCTTGGCGTTTTTAGCTATTCGCAAGGAAATCTTGTAACTTGCTCGTAAGGTCGAATTCGAAATTCCAAGTTCCTGTCAATTAAAAACCATACTGTTAAAGAAAAACACAGGGAGAAGAACAAACCTTTATTTCTAATATTTTTGGACCTTGAGCAAGCCTATGATAGTGTACCAAGGGAAACACTTTGGCAATGCATGAAAGAACTTCAAGTGAGAGACAGCCTCATAGACAAAGTGAAAATGTTGTAGAAGTTGTATTCAAGTAGGACGTGGTTTGTCGGACTGGTTTGAAACAAAGAGAGAAGTGCAGCTCATTGTCACCACTTCTATTCATCATTGTGATGGATGTGCTAATGAAATCTATTAAAAGGAAAGAACATGGAGATATTAGAGCCTTCACATTTGCAGATGATGATGCGATCTGGAGTGAATCAGGGGAAGAACTGGGCGAGAGGCTGCAAAGCTGGAATGAGGAGTGTAAGAAGTATGGTTTAAACATCAGCGAGACAAAGACGGTGGCGATGATGAAGGAGCAGAAGCAATAGTCATGCTAAATGAAGCCAAATTGGACAGCGTTCCAGTTTTCAAGTACTTGGGTAGTCTTCTATCAAGTGACAGCCTAGCAAAACATGAGGTAAACAATCAAATTAATAAGGCAACACAATTTTACCACCAGGTAAGACACCTGCTGTGGGATGAGCAAATTAATGCCCATGACATTGTAAAAGTCCTATTATACACCGATTCTCACATACAGTCTCGAAACCACAACACTAACCAATAGAGATAACTCTGAACTACAGGCAACCGAAATGAAATTCCTACGTACCATGATTCAGAAAACCAGGAAAGACACGATCAGGAATGAGAAGATTAGAGAAGAAGTAGGAATAGAAGATTCTCTCCTCAATAAGATCCAGATCTCAAGACTGAAGTGGTTTGGTCACATGAAGAGGATGCCACCAAACAGAACTGCACGGAAGGAATTTGAGAGAAAAGTAGAAGGAAGACGAACCGTGGGAAGGCCACGAAAGATACAGTCAAGAACGATGTACTGCAGAGATACGAAATCCATTTTATCACAATGTAATTAAAACAACAAACATTTGCAAGAAAACAAGGTACTTATGAGTTCAGTACCTATTTCTAGCGTTGATTTCAACTCATTAAATTTAAGTTGAGCTTTTCGTTTTCGAGAGCCCCAAATTCCTGCTGATGTCTCCGATTGAAATTCCGCTTCAGTGAATACTTTCGCAAGCAAACAACAACACATTGACATATAACACACATCGCGTTTCCGTTGTGCGAGATGAAAAACATCTGTTTCCACTCTTTCTTAAATGAAGTCTCACTCCCATTTCTCCTTTTCTTTTCAGCGCCAGCCATAGTCAAACGTTACTAATCCCTGCGATCAAATAATGTCAACTGAGACTACAGATAGCGATATAAGGTACACCCCATCACGACCATTTGACCTTTGACACAGCAAAGGTAGTACAGGTTGGAGTAAGATGAGAAAGTGAGCGAGAGAGAGAGATAGGCGTTTAGTCTTCCCCCACCATCACTGCAAGCACTCCGGAGTGCAGCTGGTGTGCCAGTGCGCATGGAGTGCTGTTCGGCCACCTCTGCTCTAGACATTTTGAGGCGAATGGTCCACAATATTCATATTTCGGGTTACCGTGCAACAGCTTGCATCAGTCAAAGTAGAGACTCCCTTGGCATATTGTCATTGAAGCCTATAGGAAAACTTGAAGATTAAAGTAGTTACTCTAACATGAATGAGCAAATATCATGTGGTGTCAGTAGAGATGGCAGATGCCAACAGCTCGGCAACATGACACTTAGTCTAATCATCATCATCTTGCACAGTTTCTAGCCACTGGCTGGGCCTGTTAGGAACACAAGCTTCTCCAACGTCTTCTGTCTTCCCACCATCTCTTAGCCTCCAGCCTTGTCCAGTCTTCTCCTCTCTTCTTCACGCTTTCTTCCACCCCCTTCAGCCACCTGTCTCTCGGTCTTCCTCTCGGTCTCTTTCCTTCCCACTTCGTCTCGTGTATCCTCCTGGGTATCCTCTTCTCCTCCATTCGTTTTACATGTCCATACCATCTAAGTCTAGATTTCTCTATACCATCCTGTAATGGTTCCTCCTTCATTAATTCTCTGGTCCTCTCATTTCTTATTCTGTCCATCTTTGTAGCTCCAATACTGCTTCTCAAGAACCTCATCTCACTGGCCTGTATTTTGCTCTTCTCCCTTCCTTTCATAACCCAGGTCTCCGAGGCATACGTCAGGATAGGGACATAGTACGTCCGATATATGATCTTTTTGCTGTTCTGAGGGACATCCTTGCTCCATAACATGCTTCTCACACTCCTCCGGAATGCTTCTGCCTGCCTCCCCCGCTCATTTATTTCTGTATCGTTTCTTCCATTATCTTGTATCAGACTTCCCAGATACTTGAAACTCTCCACTTTCTTCAGCTGTTCCCCACCAATTGTTATTCCCGTTGTGGTTCTTTCCTTCTTCCTTGTTGTGAACACCATCTCACTCTTATTTATGCTAAATTTCATCCCATATCCTTGTATTATTCCTTCCCACACGTCCAACTGTTCCTGTACCCCCTCCTCCTTGTTTCCCCAAATCATCGAATCATCTGCAAACACCATTGCTTTCATCTTTCTGTCCCCAATTACTTGTGCCACTCGGGTCATTATGTCATCCATCACCACAATGAAAAGTAACGGTGACAGTGCACTTCCTTGTTTCAGGCCGTTTCTCTGTTCCAACCAGTCTGATCTCTCTCCTCCCACTTTTCACACAGCTCACGCTTCCCTTGTACATCTCCTTTATCCTCTTTATAGTCCATTTCTCTACTCCTCTATCCTCCAGGGACTTCCATACTTTGTTTCTGCATACACTGTCATATGCTTTCTCAATGTCCAGGAAGGCCATCAGTAGATCTGTTCCATATTCATAGTGCTCTTCTTGTAACTGCCTTACAGCAAAAAACCAAACCACTGTGGACCTTCCTGCTCTGAAGCCATGTTGTTCTTCCCTCATCTCTCCTTCTATCGGCGGCTTCGGTGGCGAAGTCGGTAGCATACTGAGCTTCTATGCCCAAGATAGCGGGTTCAAACCCGGCCGAAGCAATCGGATTTTTTAAGAGCGTTAAAAATCCCTCAATATGCCTTCCTTCGGAGGGGAAGGAAAGCTTGCGGTCCCATGTCATAGATTTATGGCATGTCAAAGAACCTTCCACTAATTACACCTGTGTGAAGCTAAATTGGATAGGATAAGAATGTAAACAACGCTCTTAGGTTTCTACGTTAATTGCCAAGAGCCGACTGTGGTGGCGTCTAGTAGCTAAGTTCTGAACTTGGCCTAGTAGTTGTTGACGGTGGTGCTTGTCGGCAAAAGTAGGAACTATTTGAAAAAATTCTAAGTTGCAGTACTTAAATAAAGAAAAAAAAACAACAGATAACACTCACTATACGGCCATGACAATTAACACCGGTTATCAGACAGATTCTACACACACCCCAAGTACATGGGGCTACATGACTGCGTTGTCGTAGCCCCTAAACTTAAGAACCAACCAACCTCCTTTTATCCTTGTCCTAATTCTCTTTTCCAAAAACATCTTTGCACAATGACTCATCAGTGTTATTCCTTGATAGTTTCTGCATTCTGTTCTACTACCTTTCTTGAAGATGGGGACAATTATTCCTTTTTTCTGGTCCTCTGGGGTCCTCCTTTCCTTCCATGCTGTCCTCATCACTCGGTACAATCATTGTATCCCCACCTCTCCTGCTGCTCTCACCATCTCCACACTCAACTCATCCACACCCGGTGCCTTCCCTCCTTTCATCTTCCTCACTGCATCTTCCACTTCTTTCCATGTTAAGTCCATCTTCCTCTTCCCCGATTTCTTCCTCCTCGCCGTGGTTTCCATTTGGGTTCAGAAGTTCTTCAAAATATTCTTTCCACATTTTCTTCAGTTCTTCCCTATTTTCTATCTCTTGTCCCCTTTTGTTTACCATTCTAACATAATCCATAGGATCCTTCCGCCTCTTATTTTTTACCATTCCATACAGGACCTTTTTTGTACCTTAACTATCTTCCTTCATCATCTTTGTCCACTCTTCCATCCACTTTCTTCTCTCCTCAGCCACTACTCTCTTCGCCTCCTTTCTTTCCTGGTACTCTTCCCTTGTCTCTACCGTCCTATTTTGATACCACCTCCTAAAGGCCCTATTCTTTTCCCTTACTATATCTTTTGTCTTCCTTCCACCTCTTCTTACTACTTGTCCTCCCACATACTGCTTCTGCTGCACCTACTGGTGTCTTCTTAAATCTAGCCCATTCCTCTTCCACCCCTCTTTCTTCATCTGTTGGAATTCCTTCCTTCACCATTTTGAGGTACTCGACCCTTCTATCCCCTTCTTTCAGTTTCCATATCCTTATACGTCTTTCCTGGTTCTCAGTCCCTTTCTTCTCCTTAGTCCCTCTCAGGTTCATTACCAGCAACCGATGGTCGCTATCCAGGTTCTCCGATGATATAACCTTGATGTCCGTGATGTTCTTAATAATTCTCTCTTATACAGGATATAGTCGACCACTGACTTCCTGGTCAAGTCATCACTGTGTACCATGTGATTGTGTGGCTCTTTTCTTGAACCAGGCTGTTCCTTTGGCAGAAGTGCAACAGTCTCTTTCCTTCCTTATTTCTTCCACCCCAACCCTCTGGTCCTAGAACACTTTCATACCCTTGTCTTTCTCTTCCTACATGGGCATTGAGATCCCCCATAACAATCATACTTCTTCCTACCAGCTGCTTCTGCAATTCCTCTTCAAACTCCTCTGTCTCTTCAGAGGCGCAGCCTACTTGTGGAGCATACACTTGCACTATTTCTACGGTCTCTCCCCTCAGTGCTACTTTCACTTTCATCATCCTATCACTTATTCTCCTCACTTCTTCTTTTGAACCATCTCGTACTACTACTCCCACTCCATTCCTCTTCATTCCCACTCCAGTAGAGTCTATAGCCTTTTCTCAGTTCTCTCCTTCCTTCCCCTTTCCACTTTGTTTCTGCCAATCTCAATAAATCCAACTTCCTTCTTTCCATCATATCCACTATCTCCTCCACCTCCCAAAAGTACAACCCCTCGCCCACGTCGTGGGAGACGGGCAACGGCACAAAGTAGAGGATTGCCTGTAGGGGGGACTTGGTGTGCCCCGGGACCGTTACGGTAGCTGTGAAGGTCCTACAGGAACCCTGAAAAGTGACGGCTAACGGGGCTCTGGTGAAGCTACGATAGGCCCAGCAAGCCAGTAGTGGATGAAACCAAATGCTTTCAAGAATGGAACGAGCATCCATTGTTATCAAACTTGTTAAATGCATCTGGGTTTCTAACAAATCACTTAGTGTCATTATTAAGTACCATCTCGTTGATGTCCATTTTTTGGGAATCTTATGAAATAAAAATAAAACGGAGAATAATGGTTTTTTTTGTAATGTTATCTGGTGAATAATAGTGCTCCTTAACTCGGTACCAGGGACAAGTTGAAGAGTGACTATTTGTTGGAGGCTGCCCTGGCCTGCTTCGATATCCCGCCTCTTAGGAGAAAGGCCTCTGTTGGGTCCAGGCCATTGAGTGGATCCATGTCTCCACCTCCCCAGGTAAGTGCCCCCAATATTCCTGAACCACCTGAAAACTCCACGTAAATGGTGAATTCATGAGAAAAGATAAAACACACCAATACAGAATGACCATTCATGAATATGAAAACCCCACAAATTTGTGTTTCTTACCAAAATGTCGAATTGTTTCTTTAAACTAAACATTGTTCACAGACTCCATTCATTACTATTATGTCAATGTTCATAATTTTATACTACTTGTTCAAATTTTGTGAATTTTGGGAAAATGGTTAATTTCCACATGATGCAAGGAGTAATCGTACCATCATAAAACCTGAGAATTAAAAAATCTATAGTTGAAAATTATGCGACATTTTGAATTTTGAGCGTTGTTTGGTCATATTGGATACATGACCCTTTGAGGAATTGATTGCCGAGATGTGTAGGCCTACTTGTGCGAGTAGTCCGTGGTAACATGAGCTCCTGTTTACCAGCTCTTTTGTGTTCAAATATATAATGGCTCAACGGACAATATATAAGCTCCTGTGATGCGCAATGCTGTGAAGAATGCACTCTGTCTTCACTTTGCAGTCACGCTCAGCGGCAATCAAATCATCAATGAGTAATACCAGTCATTCGAAAGAAAAATGTGCCCTTGTGTGATAATATTGATTGTTCCCTTACAACACATATTATTGCAGTCACTGTGTGTTCACTAGAGGAACACTCCCTCTGGGATTAAACTATATCAGTGCTGCTCCCTTACAACACATCTTATTGTAGTAGTGTGTTCACTAGAGGAACACTCCCTCTGGGACTAAATTATATCAGTGCTGCTCCCTTACAACACATCTTATTGTAGTAGTGTGTTCACTAGAGGAACACTCCCTCTGGGACTAAACTATATCAGTGCTGCTCCCTTACAACACATATTATTGTAGTAGTGTGTTCACTAGAGGAACACTCCCTCTGGGACTAAACTATATCAGTGCTGCTCCCTTACAACACATCTTATTGTAGTAGTGTGTTCACTAGAGGAACACTCCCTCTGGGACTAAACCATATCAGTGCTGCTCCCTTACAACACATCTTATTGTAGTAGTGTGTTCACTAGAGGAACACTCCCTCTGGGACTAAACTATATCAGTGCTGCTCCCTTACAACACATCTTATTGTAGTAGTGTGTTTACTAGAGGAACACTCTCTCTGGGACTAAACTATATCAGTGCTACTCCCTTACAACACATCTTATTGTAGTAGTGTGTTCACTAGAGGAACACTCCCTCTGGGACTAAACTATATCAGTGCTACTCCCTTACAACACATCTTATTGTAGTAGTGTGTTTACTAGAGGAACACTCCCTCTGGGACTAAACTATATCAGTGCTGCTCCCTTACAACACATCTTATTGTAGTAGTGTGTTTACTAGAGGAACACTCTCTCTGGGACTAAACTATATCAGTGCTGCTCCCTTACAACACATCTTATTGTAGTAGTGTGTTTACTAGAGGAACACTCTCTCTGGGACTAAACTATATCAGTGCTGCTCCCTTACAACACATCTTATTGTAGTAGTGTGTTTACTAGAGGAACACTCCCTCTGGGACTAAACTATATCAGTGCTGCTCCCTTACAACACATCTTATTGTAGTCACTGTGTTCACTAGAGGAACACTCCCTCTGGGACTAAACTATATCAGTGCTGCTCCCTTACAACACATCTTATTGTAGTAGTGTGTTCACTAGAGGAACACTCTCTCTGGGACTAAACTATATCAGTGCTGCTCCCTTACAACACATCTTATTGTAGTAGTGTGTTCACTAGAGGAACACTCCCTCTGGGACTAAACTATATCAGTGCTACTCCCTTACAACACATCTTATTGTATTAGTGTGTTCACTAGAGGAACACTCCCTCTGGGACTAAACTATATCAGTGCTGCTCCCTTACAACACATCTTATTGTAGTAGTGTGTTTACTAGAGGAACACTCTCTCTGGGACTAAACTATATCAGTGCTGCTCCCTTACAGCACATCTTATTGTAGTAGTGTGTTCACTAGAGGAACACTCCCACTGGGACTAAACTATATCAGTGCTGCTCCCTTACAACACATCTTATTGTAGTAGTGTGTTTACTAGAGGAACACTCTCTCTGGGACTAAACTATATCAGTGCTACTCCCTTACAGCACATCTTATTGTAGTAGTGTGTTCACTAGAGGAACACTCCATCTGGGACTAAACTATATCAGTGCTGCTCCCTTACAACACATCTTATTGTAGTAGTGTGTTCACTAGAGGAACACTCCCTCTGGGACTAAACTATATCAGTGCTGCTCCCTTACAACACATCTTATTGTAGTAGTGTGTTCACTAGAGGAACACTCCCACTGGGACTAAACTATATCAGTGCTGCTCCCTTACAACACATCTTATTGTAGTAGTGTGCTCACTAGAGGAACACTCCCTCTGGGACTAAACTATATCAGTGCTGCTCCCTTACAACACATCTTATTGTAGTAGTGTGTTCACTAGAGGAACACTCCCTCTGGGACTAAACTATATCAGTGCTGCTCCCTTACAACACATCTTATTGTAGTAGTGTGTTCACTAGAGGAACACTCCCTCTGGGACTAAACTATATCAGTGCTGCTCCCTTACAACACATCTTATTGTAGTAGTGTGTTCACTAGAGGAACACTCCCTCTGGGACTAAACTATATCAGTGCTGCTCCCTTACAACACATCTTATTGTAGTAGTGTGTTCACTAGAGGAACACTCCCTCTGGGACTAAACTATATCAGTGCTGCTCCCTTACAACACATCTTATTGTAGTAGTGTGTTCACTAGAGGAACACTCCCTCTGGGACTAAACTATATCAGTGCTGCTCCCATACAACACATCTTATTGTAGTAGTGTGTTCACTAGAGGAACACTCCCTCTGGGACTAAACTATATCAGTGCTGCTCCCTTACAACACATCTTATTGTAGTAGTGTGTTCACTAGAGGAACACTCCCTCTGGGACTAAACTATATCAGTGCTACTCCCTTACAGCACATCTTATTGTAGTAGTGTGTTCACTAGAGGAACACTCCCTCTGGGACTAAACTATATCAGTGCTGCTCCCTTACAACACATCTTATTGTAGTAGTGTGTTCACTAGAGGAACACTCCCTCTGGGACTAAACTATATCAGTGCTGCTCCCTTACAACACATCTTATTGTAGTAGTGTGTTCACTAGAGGAACACTCCCTCTGGGACTAAACTATATCAGTGCTGCTCCCTTACAACACATCTTATTGTATTAGTGTGTTCACTAGAGGAACACTCCCTCTGGGACTAAACTATATCAGTGCTGCTCCCTTACAACACATCTTATTGTAGTAGTGTGTTCACTAGAGGAACACTCCCTCTGGGACTAAACTATATCAGTGCTGCTCCCTTACAACACATCTTATTGTAGTAGTGTGTTCACTAGAGGAACACTCCCTCTGGGACTAAACTATATCAGTGCTACTCCCTTACAACACATCTTATTGTAGTAGTGTGTTCACTAGAGGAACACTCTCTCTGGGACTAAACTATATCAGTGCTGCTCCCTTACAACACATCTTATTGTAGTAGTGTGTTCACTAGAGGAACACTCTCTCTGGGACTAAACTATATCAGTGCTGCTCCCTTACAACACATCTTATTGTAGTCACTGTGTTCACTAGAGGAACACTCCCTCTGGGACTAAACTATATCAGTGCTGCTCCCTTACAACACATCTTATTGTAGTAGTGTGTTTACTAGAGGAACACTCCCTCTGGGACTAAACTATATCAGTGCTGCTCCCTTACAACACATCTTATTGTAGTAGTGTGTTCACTAGAGGAACACTCCCTCTGGGACTAAACTATATCAGTGCTGCTCCCTTACAACACATCTTATTGTAGTAGTGTGTTCACTAGAGGAACACTCTCTCTGGGACTAAACTATATCAGTGCTGCTCCCTTACAACACATCTTATTGTAGTAGTGTGTTCACTAGAGGAACACTCCCTCTGGGACTAAACTATATCAGTGCTGCTCCCATACAACACTTCTTATTGTAGTAGTGTGTTTACAAGAGGAACACTCTCACTGGGACTAAACTATATCAGTGCTGCTCCCTTACAACACATCTTATTGTAGTAGTGTGTTCACTAGAGGAACACTCCCTCTGGGACTAAACTATATCAGTGCTGCTCCCTTACAACACATCTTATTGTAGTCACTGTGTTCACTAGAGGAACACTCTCTCTGGGACTAAACTATATCAGTGCTGCTCCCTTACAACACATCTTATTGTAGTAGTGTGTTCACTAGAGGAACACTCCCTCTGGGACTAAACTATATCAGTGCTGCTCCCTTACAACACATCTTATTGTAGTAGTGTGTTCACTAGAGGAACACTCCCTCTGGGACTAAACTATATCAGTGCTGCTCCCTTACAACACATCTTATTGTAGTAGTGTGTTCACTAGAGGAACACTCTCTCTGGGACTAAACTATATCAGTGCTGCTCCCTTACAACACATCTTATTGTAGTAGTGTGTTCACTAGAGGAACACTCCCTCTGGGACTAAACTATATCAGTGCTGCTCCCTTACAACACATCTTATTGTAGTAGTGTGTTCACTAGAGGAACACTCCCTCTGGGACTAAACTATATCAGTGCTGCTCCCTTACAACACATCTTATTGTAGTAGTGTGTTCACTAGAGGAACACTCCCTCTGGGACTAAACTATATCAGTGCTGCTCCCTTACAACACATCTTATTGTAGTCACTGTGTTCACTAGAGGAACACTCTCTCTGGGACTAAACTATATCAGTGCTGCTCCCTTACAACACATCTTATTGTAGTCACTGTGTTCACTAGAGGAACACTCCCTCTGGGACTAAACTATATCAGTGCTGCTCCCTTACAACACATCTTATTGTAGTAGTGTGTTCACTAGAGGAACACTCCCACTGGGACTAAACTATATCAGTGCTGCTCCCTTACAACACATCTTATTGTAGTAGTGTGTTCACTAGAGGAACACTCCCTCTGGGACTAAACTATATCAGTGCTGCTCCCATACAACACTTCTTATTGTAGTAGTGTGTTTACTAGAGGAACACTCTCACTGGGACTAAACTATATCAGTGCTGCTCCCTTACAACACATCTTATTGTAGTAGTGTGTTCACTAGAGGAACACTCCCTCTGGGACTAAACTATATCAGTGCTGCTCCCATACAACACTTCTTATTGTAGTAGTGTGTTTACTAGAGGAACACTCTCACTGGGACTAAACTATATCAGTGCTGCTCCCTTACAACACATCTTATTGTAGTAGTGTGTTTACTAGAGGAACACTCTCTCTGGGACTAAACTATATAAGTGCTGCTCCCTTACAACACATCTTATTGTAGTAGTGTGTTCACTAGAGGAACACTCCCTCTGGGACTAAACTATATCAGTGCTGCTCCCTTACAACACATCTTATTGTAGTAGTGTGTTCACTAGAGGAACACTCCCTCTGGGACTAAACTATATCAGTGCTGCTCCCTTACAACACATCTTATTGTAGTAGTGTGTTCACTAGAGGAACACTCCCTCTGGGACTAAACTATATCAGTGCTGCTCCCTTACAACACATCTTATTGTAGTAGTGTGTTTACTAGAGGAACACTCCCTCTGGGACTAAACTATATCAGTGCTACTCCCTTACAACACATCTTATTGTAGTCACTGTGTTCACTAGAGGAACACTCTCTCTGGGACTAAACTATATCAGTGCTGCTCCCTTACAACACATCTTATTGTAGTCACTGTGTTCACTAGAGGAACACTCCCTCTGGGACTAAACTATATCAGTGCTGCTCCCTTACAACACATCTTATTGTAGTAGTGTGTTCACTAGAGGAACACTCTCACTGGGACTAAACTATATCAGTGCTGCTCCCTTACAACACATCTTATTGTAGTAGTGTGTTCACTAGAGGAACACTCCCTCTGGGACTAAACTATATCAGTGCTGCTCCCTTACAACACATCTTATTGTAGTAGTGTGTTCACTAGAGGAACACTCCCTCTGGGACTAAACTATATCAGTGCTGCTCCCTTACAACACATCTTATTGTAGTAGTGTGTTTACTAGAGGAACACTCCCTCTGGGACTAAACTATATCAGTGCTGCTCCCTTACAACACATCTTATTGTAGTAGTGTGTTCACTAGAGGAACACTCTCTCTGGGACTAAACTATATCAGTGCTGCTCCCTTACAACACATCTTATTGTAGTAGTGTGTTCACTAGAGGAACACTCCCTCTGGGACTAAACTATATCAGTGCTACTCCCTTACAACACATCTTATTGTAGTAGTGTGTTCACTAGAGGAACACTCTCTCTGGGACTAAACTATATCAGTGCTGCTCCCTTACAACACATCTTATTGTAGTAGTGTGTTTACTAGAGGAACACTCCCTCTGGGACTAAACTATATCAGTGCTGCTCCCTTACAACACATCTTATTGTAGTAGTGTGTTCACTAGAGGAACACTCCCTCTGGGACTAAACTATATCAGTGCTGCTCCCTTACAACACATCTTATTGTAGTAGTGTGTTCACTAGAGGAACACTCCCACTGGGACTAAACTATATCAGTGCTGCTCCCTTACAACACATCTTATTGTAGTAGTGTGTTCACTAGAGGAACACTCCCTCTGGGACTAAACTATATCAGTGCTGCTCCCTTACAACACATCTTATTGTAGTAGTGTGTTCACTAGAGGAACACTCTCTCTGGGACTAAACTATATCAGTGCTGCTCCCTTACAACACATCTTATTGTAGTAGTGTGTTCACTAGAGGAACACTCCCTCTGGGACTAAACTATATAAGTGCTGCTCCCTTACAACACATCTTATTGTAGTAGTGTGTTCACTAGAGGAACACTCTCTCTGGGACTAAACTATATCAGTGCTGCTCCCTTACAACACATCTTATTGTAGTAGTGTGTTCACTAGAGGAACACTCCCTCTGGGACTAAACTATATCAGTGCTGCTCCCTTACAACACATCTTATTGTAGTAGTGTGTTCACTAGAGGAACACTCTCTCTGGGACTAAACTATATCAGTGCTGCTCCCTTACAACACATCTTATTGTAGTAGTGTGTTCACTAGAGGAACACTCTCACTGGGACTAAACTATATCAGTGCTGCTCCCTTACAACACATCTTATTGTAGTAGTGTGTTCACTAGAGGAACACTCTCTCTGGGACTAAACTATATCAGTGCTGCTCCCTTACAACACATCTTATTGTAGTAGTGTGTTCACTAGAGGAACACTCCCTCTGGGACTAAACTATATCAGTGCTGCTCCCTTACAACACATCTTATTGTAGTCACTGTGTTCACTAGAGGAACACTCCCTCTGGGACTAAACTATATCAGTGCTGCTCCCTTACAACACATCTTATTGTAGTAGTGTGTTCACTAGAGGAACACTCCCTCTGGGACTAAACTATATCAGTGCTGCTCCCTTACAACACATCTTATTGTAGTAGTGTGTTCACTAGAGGAACACTCCCTCTGGGACTAAACTATATCAGTGCTGCTCCCTTACAACACATCTTATTGTAGTAGTGTGTTCACTAGAGGAACACTCCCACTGGGACTAAACTATATCAGTGCTGCTCCCTTACAGCACATCTTATTGTAGTAGTGTGTTCACTAGAGGAACACTCCCACTGGGACTAAACTATATCAGTGCTGCTCCCTTACAACACATCTTATTGTAGTAGTGTGTTCACTAGAGGAACACTCCCTCTGGGACTAAACTATATCAGTGCTGCTCCCTTACAACACATCTTATTGTAGTAGTGTGTTCACTAGAGGAACACTCTCTCTGGGACTAAACTATATCAGTGCTGCTCCCTTACAACACATCTTATTGTAGTAGTGTGTTCACTAGAGGAACACTCCCTCTGGGACTAAACTATATCAGTGCTGCTCCCTTACAACACATCTTATTGTAGTAGTGTGTTCACTAGAGGAACACTCTCTCTGGGACTAAACTATATCAGTGCTGCTCCCTTACAGCACATCTTATTGTAGTAGTGTGTTCACTAGAGGAACACTCTCTCTGGGACTAAACTATATCAGTGCTACTCCCTCACAACACATCTTATTGTAGTAGTGTGTTCACTAGAGGAACACTCTCTCTGGGACTAAACTATATCAGTGCTGCTCCCTTACAGCACATCTTATTGTAGTAGTGTGTTCACTAGAGGAACACTCTCTCTGGGACTAAACTATATCAGTGCTGCTCCCTTACAGCACATCTTATTGTAGTAGTGTGTTCACTAGAGGAACACTCTCTCTGGGACTAAACTATATCAGTGCTGCTCCCTTACAACACATCTTATTGTAGTAGTGTGTTCACTAGAGGAACACTCTCTCTGGGACTAAACTATATCAGTGCTGCTCCCTTACAGCACATCTTATTGTAGTAGTGTGTTCACTAGAGGAACACTCTCTCTGGGACTAAACTATATCAGTGCTGCTCCCTTACAACACATCTTATTGTAGTAGTGTGTTCACTAGAGGAACACTCCCTCTGGGACTAAACTATATCAGTGCTGCTCCCTTACAACACATCTTATTGTAGTAGTGTGTTCACTAGAGGAACACTCCCTCTGGGACTAAACTATATCAGTGCTGCTCCCTTAAAACACATCTTATTGTAGTAGTGTGTTTACTAGAGGAACACTCTCTCTGGGACTAAACTATATCAGTGCTGCTCCCTTACAACACATCTTATTGTAGTAGTGTGTTTACTAGAGGAACACTCTCTCTGGGACTAAACTATATCAGTGCTGCTCCCTTACAACACATCTTATTGTAGTAGTGTGTTTACTAGAGGAACACTCCCTCTGGGACTAAACTATATCAGTGCTGCTCCCTTACAACACATCTTATTGTATTAGTGTGTTTACTAGAGGAACACTCTCTCTGGGACTAAACTATATCAGTGCTGCTCCCTTACAACACATCTTATTGTAGTAGTGTGTTCACTAGAGGAACACTCCCTCTGGGACTAAACTATATCAGTGCTGCTCCCTTACAACACATCTTATTGTAGTAGTGTGTTCACTAGAGGAACACTCTCTCTGGGACTAAACTATATCAGTGCTGCTCCCTTACAGCACATCTTATTGTAGTAGTGTGTTCACTAGAGGAACACACCCTCTAGGACTAAACTATATCAGTGCTGCTCCCTTACAACACATCTTATTGTAGTAGTGTGTTCACTAGAGGAACACTCTCTCTGGGACTAAACTATATCAGTGCTGCTCCCTTACAACACATCTTATTGTAGTAGTGTGTTCACTAGAGGAACACTCCCTCTGGGACTAAACTATATCAGTGCTGCTCCCTTACAACACATCTTATTGTAGTAGTGTGTTCACTAGAGGAACACTCCCTCTGGGACTAAACTATATCAGTGCTGCTCCCTTACAACACATCTTATTGTAGTAGTGTGTTCACTAGAGGAACACTCCCTCTGGGACTAAACTATATCAGTGCTGCTCCCTTACAACACATCTTATTGTAGTAGTGTGTTCACTAGAGGAACACTCCCTCTGGGACTAAACTATATCAGTGCTGCTCCCTTACAACACATCTTATTGTAGTAGTGTGTTTACTAGAGGAACACTCTCTCTGGGACTAAACTATATCAGTGCTGCTCCCTTACAACACATCTTATTGTAGTAGTGTGTTTACTAGAGGAACACTCCCACTGGGACTAAACTATATCAGTGCTGCTCCCTTACAACACATCTTATTGTAGTAGTGTGTTCACTAGAGGAACACTCCCTCTGGGACTAAACTATATCAGTGCTGCTCCCTTACAACACATCTTATTGTAGTAGTGTGTTCACTAGAGGAACACTCCCTCTGGGACTAAACTATATCAGTGCTGCTCCCTTACAACACATCTTATTGTAGTAGTGTGTTCACTAGAGGAACACTCCCTCTGGGACTAAACTATATCAGTGCTGCTCCCTTACAACACATCTTATTGTAGTAGTGTGTTCACTAGAGGAACACTCCCTCTGGGACTAAACTATATCAGTGCTACTCCCTTACAACACATCTTATTGTAGTAGTGTGTTCACTAGAGGAACACTCCCTCTGGGACTAAACTATATCAGTGCTGCTCCCTTACAACACATCTTATTGTAGTCACTGTGTTCACTAGAGGAACACTCTCTCTGGGACTAAACTATATCAGTGCTGCTCCCTTACAACACATCTTATTGTAGTAGTGTGTTCACTAGAGGAACACTCCCTCTGGGACTAAACTATATCAGTGCTGCTCCCTTACAACACATCTTATTGTAGTAGTGTGTTCACTAGAGGAACACTCCCTCTGGGACTAAACTATATCAGTGCTGCTCCCTTACAACACATCTTATTGTAGTAGTGTGTTCACTAGAGGAACACTCCCTCTGGGACTAAACTATATCAGTGCTGCTCCCTTACAACACATCTTATTGTAGTAGTGTGTTCACTAGAGGAACACTCCCTCTGGGACTAAACTATATCAGTGCTGCTCCCTTACAACACATCTTATTGTAGTCACTGTGTTCACTAGAGGAACACTCCCTCTGGGACTAAACTATATCAGTGCTGCTCCCTTACAACACATCTTATTGTAGTAGTGTGTTCACTAGAGGAACACTCCCTCTGGGACTAAACTATATCAGTGCTGCTCCCATACAACACATCTTATTGTAGTAGTGTGTTCACTAGAGGAACACTCCCTCTGGGACTAAACTATATCAGTGCTACTCCCTTACAACACATCTTATTGTAGTAGTGTGTTCACTAGAGGAACACTCCCACTGGGACTAAACTATATCAGTGCTGCTCCCTTACAACACATCTTATTGTAGTAGTGTGTTCACTAGAGGAACACTCCCTCTGGGACTAAACTATATCAGTGCTGCTCCCTTACAACACATCTTATTGTAGTCACTGTGTTCACTAGAGGAACACTCCCTCTGGGACTAAACTATATCAGTGCTGCTCCCTTACAACACATCTTATTGTAGTAGTGTGTTCACTAGAGGAACACTCTCTCTGGGACTAAACTATATCAGTGCTGCTCCCTTACAACACATCTTATTGTAGTAGTGTGTTCACTAGAGGAACACTCCCTCTGGGACTAAACTATATCAGTGCTACTCCCTTACAGCACATCTTATTGTAGTAGTGTGTTCACTAGAGGAACACTCCCTCTGGGACTAAACTATATCAGTGCTGCTCCCTTACAACACATCTTATTGTAGTAGTGTGTTCACTAGAGGAACACTCCCACTGGGACTAAACTATATCAGTGCTGCTCCCTTACAACACATCTTATTGTAGTAGTGTGTTCACTAGAGGAACACTCTCTCTGGGACTAAACTATATCAGTGCTGCTCCCTTACAACACATCTTATTGTAGTAGTGTGTTCACTAGAGGAACACTCCCTCTGGGACTAAACTATATCAGTGCTGCTCCCTTACAACACATCTTATTGTAGTAGTGTGTTCACTAGAGGAACACTCCCTCTGGGACTAAACTATATCAGTGCTGCTCCCTTACAACACATCTTATTGTAGTAGTGTGTTCACTAGAGGAACACTCCCTCTGGGACTAAACTATATCAGTGCTACTCCCTTACAACACATCTTATTGTATTAGTGTGTTCACTAGAGGAACACTCCCTCTGGGACTAAACTATATCAGTGCTGCTCCCTTACAACACATCTTATTGTAGTAGTGTGTTCACTAGAGGAACACTCCCTCTGGGACTAAACTATATCAGTGCTGCTCCCTTACAACACATCTTATTGTAGTAGTGTGTTCACTAGAGGAACACTCCCTCTGGGACTAAACTATATCAGTGCTGCTCCCTTACAACACATCTTATTGTAGTAGTGTGTTCACTAGAGGAACACTCCCTCTGGGACTAAACTATATCAGTGCTACTCCCTTACAACACATCTTATTGTATTAGTGTGTTCACTAGAGGAACACTCTCTCTGGGACTAAACTATATCAGTGCTGCTCCCTTACAACACATCTTATTGTAGTAGTGTGTTCACTAGAGGAACACTCCCTCTGGGACTAAACTATATCAGTGCTGCTCCCTTACAACACATCTTATTGTAGTAGTGTGTTCACTAGAGGAACACTCCCTCTGGGACTAAACTATATCAGTGCTGCTCCCTTACAACACATCTTATTGTAGTAGTGTGTTCACTAGAGGAACACTCTCTCTGGGACTAAACTATATCAGTGCTGCTCCCTTACAACACATCTTATTGTAGTAGTGTGTTCACTAGAGGAACACTCCCTCTGGGACTAAACTATATCAGTGCTGCTCCCTTACAACACATCTTATTGTAGTAGTGTGTTCACTAGAGGAACACTCCCTCTGGGACTAAACTATATCAGTGCTGCTCCCTTACAACACATCTTATTGTAGTAGTGTGTTCACTAGAGGAACACTCCCTCTGGGACTAAACTATATCAGTGCTGCTCCCTTACAACACATCTTATTGTAGTAGTGTGTTCACTAGAGGAACACTCCCACTGGGACTAAACTATATCAGTGCTGCTCCCTTACAACACATCTTATTGTATTAGTGTGTTCACTAGAGGAACACTCCCTCTGGGACTAAACTATATCAGTGCTGCTCCCTTACAACACATCTTATTGTATTAGTGTGTTTACTAGAGGAACACTCCCTCTGGGACTAAACTATATCAGTGCTGCTCCCTTACAACACATCTTATTGTAGTAGTGTGTTCACTAGAGGAACACTCCCTCTGGGACTAAACTATATCAGTGCTGCTCCCTTACAACACATCTTATTGTAGTAGTGTGTTCACTAGAGGAACACTCCCTCTGGGACTAAACTATATCAGTGCTGCTCCCTTACAACACATCTTATTGTAGTAGTGTGTTTACTAGAGGAACACTCTCTCTGGGACTAAACTATATCAGTGCTGCTCCCTTACAACACATCTTATTGTAGTAGTGTGTTCACTAGAGGAACACTCTCACTGGGACTAAACTATATCAGTGCTGCTCCCTTACAACACATCTTATTGTAGTAGTGTGTTCACTAGAGGAACACTCCCTCTGGGACTAAACTATATCAGTGCTGCTCCCTTACAACACATCTTATTGTAGTAGTGTGTTCACTAGAGGAACACTCCCTCTGGGACTAAACTATATCAGTGCTGCTCCCTTACAACACATCTTATTGTAGTAGTGTGTTTACTAGAGGAACACTCTCTCTGGGACTAAACTATATCAGTGCTGCTCCCTTACAACACATCTTATTGTAGTAGTGTGTTCACTAGAGGAACACTCCCTCTGGGACTAAACTATATCAGTGCTGCTCCCTTACAACACATCTTATTGTAGTAGTGTGTTCACTAGAGGAACACTCCCTCTGGGACTAAACTATATCAGTGCTGCTCCCTTACAACACATCTTATTGTAGTAGTGTGTTCACTAGAGGAACACTCCCTCTGGGACTAAACTATATCAGTGCTGCTCCCTTACAACACATCTTATTGTAGTAGTGTGTTCACTAGAGGAACACTCCCTCTGGGACTAAACTACACACATCAAAAAACGTTTTGCATCACCTCGGTTCCAAGAGTTCCGGACCCTTTAAAGACAAAGGGAATAGAGATCAACACAAACAACATTTCAGCTCGTTTTATTGCTCATGAGACCCACACATTGCATGTTGTACCATCATACAGCTAGACTTTCAGCATTTGTGGTCCAGATTGCAGTACACACCACTACCTCTAATACCCAGTAGTACGTCCTCTTGCATTGATGCATGCCTGTATTCGCCGTGGCATACTATCCACAAGTTCATCATGACACTGTTGGTCCAAATTGTCCCACTCCTCAACGACAATTCGGCGTAAATCTCTCAGAGTGGTTGGTGGGTCAAGACGTCCATAAAAAGCCCTTTTCAACATATCCCAGGCATGTTCGATAGGGTTCATGTCTGGCGAACATGCTGGCCACTGTAGTCGAGCGATGTTGTTATCTTGAAGGAACGCATTCACAAGATGTGCACGATGAGGTCGAGAATTGTCGTCCATGAAGACAAATGCCTCTCCAATATTCTGCCGATATGATTGCACTATGGGTCGGAGGATGTCATTCAGGTATCGTAAAGCCGTTTCGGAGCCTTCCATGACCACCAGTGGCGTACGTCGGCCCCACATAATGCCACCCCAAAACATCAGGGAACCACCACCTTGCTGCACTCGCTGGACAGTCTGTCTAAGACGTTCAGCCTGACCAGGGTGCCTCCAAACACGTCTCCGACGATTGTCTGGTTGAAGGCATATGCGACACTCATCGGTGAAGAGAACGTGATGCCAATTCCGTGGGGTCCATTCAGCATGTTGTTGGGCCCATCTGTACCGCGCTGCATGGTGTCGGGGTTGCAAAGCTGGACCTCGCCATGGACGTCGGGAGTGAAGTTGCGCATCATGCAGCCTATTGCGCACAGTTTGAGTTGAAACACGACGTCCTGTGGCTGAACGAAACGCATTATTCAACATGGTGGCATTGCTGTCAGGGTTCCTCCGAGCGGCAATCCGTAAGTAGCGGTCATCCACTACAGTAGTAGCCCTTGGGCGGCCTGAGCGAGGCCTGTCATCGACAGTTCCTGTATCTCTGTACCTCCTCCATGTCCGAACAACATCGCTTTGGTTCACTCTGAGACGCCTGGAAACTTCCCTTGTTGAGAGCCCTTCTTGACACAAAGTAACAATGCGGACGCGATCGAACTGCGGTATTGACCTTCTAGGCATGGTAGAACGACAGACAACATGAGCAGCGTACCTTCGTCCTGGTGGAATGACTGGAACTGATCGGCTGTCGTACCCCCTCCGTCTAATAGGCCCTGCTCATGCATGGTTGTTTACATCTTTGAGCAGTTTTAGTGACATCTATGAACAGTCAAAGGGACTGTATCTTGGATACAATATACACAGTCAACGTCTATATGCCGGAGATCTGGGAACCGAGGTGATGCAAAACTTTTTTTGATGTGTGTATATCAGTGCTGCTCCCTTACAACACATCTTATTGTAGTAGTGTGTTCACTAGAGGAACACTCCCTTTGGGACTAAACTATATCAGTGCTGCTCCCTTACAACACATCTTATTGTATTAGTGTGTTCACTAGAGGAACACTCCCTCTGGGACTAAACTATATCAGTGCTGCTCCCTTACAACACATCTTATTGTATTAGTGTGTTCACTAGAGGAACACTCTCTCTGGGACTAAACTATATCAGTGCTGCTCCCTTACAACACATCTTATTGTAGTAGTGTGTTCACTAGAGGAACACTCCCTCTGGGACTAAACTATATCAGTGCTGCTCCCTTACAACACATCTTATTGTAGTCACTGTGTTCACTAGAGGAACACTCCCTCTGGGACTAAACTATATCAGTGCTGCTCCCTTACAACACATCTTATTGTAGTCACTGTGTTCACTAGAGGAACACTCCCTCTGGGACTAAACTATATCAGTGCTGCTCCCTTACAACACATCTTATTGTAGTAGTGTGTTCACTAGAGGAACACTCCCTCTGGGACTAAACTATATCAGTGCTGCTCCCCTACAACACATCTTATTGTAGTCACTGTGTTCACTAGAGGAACACTCTCTCTGGGACTAAACTATATCAGTGCTGCTCCCTTACAACACATCTTATTGTAGTAGTGTGTTCACTAGAGGAACACTCCCTCTGGGACTAAACTATATCAGTGCTGCTCCCTTACAACACATCTTATTGTAGTCACTGTGTGTTCACTAGAGGAACACTCCCACTGGGACTAAACTATATAAGTGCTGCTCCCTTACAACACATCTTATTGTAGTAGTGTGTTCACTAGAGGAACACTCCCTCTGGGACTAAACTATATCAGTGCTGCTCCCTTACAACACATCTTATTGTAGTAGTGTGTTCACTAGAGGAACACTCCCTCTGGGACTAAACTATATCAGTGCTGCTCCCTTACAACACATCTTATTGTAGTAGTGTGTTCACTAGAGGAACACTCCCTCTGGGACTAAACTATATCAGTGCTGCTCCCTTACAACACATCTTATTGTAGTAGTGTGTTTACTAGAGGAACACTCTCTCTGGGACTAAACTATATCAGTGCTGCTCCCTTACAACACATCTTATTGTAGTAGTGTGTTCACTAGAGGAACACTCTCTCTGGGACTAAACTATATCAGTGCTGCTCCCTTACAACACATCTTATTGTAGTAGTGTGTTCACTAGAGGAACACTCTCTCTGGGACTAAACTATATCAGTGCTGCTCCCTTACAACACATCTTATTGTAGTAGTGTGTTCACTAGAGGAACACTCCCTCTGGGACTAAACTATATCAGTGCTGCTCCCTTACAACACATCTTATTGTAGTAGTGTGTTCACTAGAGGAACACTCCCTCTGGGACTAAACTATATCAGTGCTACTCCCTTACAACACATCTTATTGTAGTAGTGTGTTCACTAGAGGAACACTCCCTCTGGGACTAAACTATATCAGTGCTGCTCCCTTACAACACATCTTATTGTAGTCACTGTGTTCACTAGAGGAACACTCCCTCTGGGACTAAACTATATCAGTGCTGCTCCCTTACAACACACATTATTGTAGTAGTGTGTTCACTAGAGGAACACTCCCTCTGGGACTAAACTATATCAGTGCTGCTCCCTTACAACACATCTTATTGTAGTAGTGTGTTCACTAGAGGAACACTCCCTCTGGGACTAAACTATATCAGTGCTGCTCCCTTACAACACATCTTATTGTAGTAGTGTGTTCACTAGAGGAACACTCCCTCTGGGACTAAACTATATCAGTGCTGCTCCCTTACAACACATCTTATTGTAGTAGTGTGTTCACTAGAGGAACACTCCCTCTGGGACTAAACTATATCAGTGCTGCTCCCTTACAACACATCTTATTGTAGTAGTGTGTTCACTAGAGGAACACTCCCTCTGGGACTAAACTATATCAGTGCTGCTCCCTTACAACACATCTTATTGTAGTCACTGTGTGTTCACTAGAGGAACACTCCCTCTGGGACTAAACTATATCAGTGCTGCTCCCTTACAACACATCTTATTGTAGTAGTGTGTTCACTAGAGGATCACTCCCTCTGGGACTAAACTATATCAGTGCTGCTCCCTTACAACACATCTTATTGTAGTAGTGTGTTCACTAGAGGATCACTCCCTCTGGGACTAAACTATATCAGTGCTGCTCCCTTACAACACACGGCACAAACCTAGAAGGATTACTGAGTTTTAATTCACCGGCCGTGAAAGCCATTACACCATCTTTTTGGAAGCCTTCATAGGGAGGTTAAGGCTGCTTGATCTTTTAGTTCTTGCAGTCAAGTGGTGCAGTTGCACCTAATATAAAGGGAGGTGGCGCGCAGTTCATCACTCCTGTGGGGGTCCGGGCGGGTACACCAAGAGCCCGCCGATGAGCCAGCTTGGTGTCCTAGGCGAAACCCCACACAAGACACGGCACAAACCTAGAAGAATTACTGAGTTTCTCCTTAAGTCTCTCATAATAAACCTATTGGGAAAAGTGTGGTTTATGAACATGCACGGGTCCGCTAGTCGAATTTAATGCCAGAAAATACTTGATCTAGAAGTCAACTGAATACGGCGCCACCTGTGGATAATGAAAACCGGACTCTTTTGAATTAATTAAGATTCCAATCGGTGGAAAATGCCTTTAATGGTTTTGATTATTAAGATAGCAGAATCTGAATACGCTAGATAAGGGTCAAGCAAGGTATCAAGGTACAATATCGGGCCAAATTAAACCACGAAAAACATGAATGTAGATGGGGTAATGGTATTTATTCCAACACTAAGTTACCTTTGGTTGAATCAGGCCAAGCATTAAGATACCTTTAAAAGATTTTTAAAATTAATATCAACATGGCTGCTAGCCTCGTAAACGGTCACCTTTCTTCCTCCAAACTAATCGACAAAGGCTCGGCAACATTACTTAGACAAGCCCCACCGACACTGAGCTCAACTCAAGCACTTTCACTATGGTAATGAAGTGAAGTATGTTGTTTCCAAGTTGCAACAGATCAACAGTTATGATATGAGTATACATAACAGCTAACCTACTTCTTGTGGCAGTTGTGGTTAATCGCTGTAAGGTTGGCAATAATTCACATAACTCAATCATTGTTCACTATCCATACACTTAGTGCTGTTGAGTGAGTCGGTCTGCGCAGTGACGGGAATGGTGGGGGATGTGGGGCGGAGGGCGGGATACGAATTACCGGTATTGGTTTTGATATTAATTGATGATTACTGTATGAACAATGCGATTTGAGGGTTTAGTGTCTATGGCGGTTTCTGGTTTATGTCACTTAAAATGTGATCTGCGATCGTGTTGAATAGCATTTATATCGTTTAAATTATAACAAGAGTTTGACCTCTGGTGTGTGTTTATATGAATGGCCTCAAAGATATTCATCAAGTTGCACTTGGGGACATAGTGCAGGGACGTCATTGTCTATGTCAGTAAATTTATGCCCAGTTTCTTCCATGTGAGACGCCATTGCCGAACATTTTCTTCGTTTAATGGCTGATATGGTATATGTTCTGCGTAACGAATACGGAAGCTTCTTCCGGTTTGTCCTACATAATTGACTTTGCATTCGCTGCATTTAAGCTCATATACACTGGATGATGATGATACACCCGATTTTGTGTGTTTACTTGTGGCATTGATTTTACTGGAATTTTTTTTTCTTTCTATAATTTGAATTGTTGTTTTAGAGCCTATGTTTATATCATGTATTTTTTTTAAATACTTGTTACTGTGTTAATGGGGAGCGTGATGGCGCAGTGGCTTCGCTACTCGCCTTTCACCCGGACGGCCGAGGTTCGAATCCCGGTGACAGCGGTGTGGAATTTTCACCTGGAAAATCACGTGGCGTCAGGAAGGGCATCCGGCCTTAAATCCCAGGCCAAAACCAAAATGAGCCTGGTTGGCTCCGGTGACCCCAATTAATTGGGAAAAGCCGAAGAAAGGAAGGACTGTGTTAACACTGCGATCTATATAAGAAAAAGTGGCAAATGTTTTCTTAGTGGTGCTGTCTTTTAGTAATTTGGTGACTGGTTTATTCCTCAATTTATGGATCAAATTGTTGACGTAATTTGACTGTATCCTTTTGACTTGAGCTATTTGATGCATTCAGATGCCGTGGACAGATGAATATAATGTTTTCAACTTTTCAAGGCATTAAGCCAATTGGTCCATTAGAAGTAATGAATGTTCAACCACAATGTTCACAATGCATCATCAGTCACTTTAAAAGAAGTGTTTATTCGACTCAGCATAACATTCACCAAACATTGATTATAACAGAACATGTTATAATAGACAGTGAGCAATCTTCAAGGTCATTTTATGTTAGGTTCAACTTGGAACTATGTGCGTCAAATGACGTTGTTATTCGAAACACAGGACAGAAACGTGGGCAATTAATTTGGACATGAGAATTTGTGACACATTGCATGTTGTTTTTAATAGTTTTTAACCAGTGTTTTAATGTTTTTAATATATTGAGTGTACTTTGTGCTGTTATTGAGAGCGTTGAAGTTACTTATGTTTGAGCGTCCAAAATATAGTATCATGGGCTGATGAAGGGACCAAACAGGCCCAGAAACATGTACCTGTAAGATTGTGGTAAAATTAAAGGTATTGAATAGACGGAAATTAAAAAGTCTTATTCCTCATATCAAACTGTCAGTACGGAACATAAATGAATATCATTTCCAATATTAAAGTTAACTTCGGGATATAATGCTCAAGTGTGGTGCCACAATGCATTATTGGAGTATTTACAATTACAGAGTACAGCCTAAGAAAATATATATTTTGTGAAAGTTTCACCTGCATTCCCCCTTAAAATTGTGTCTGAATCTTTACATAATATTCTGCTTGCTAATACAGGACACAGCGCAGAAGGAGAAAGTGTCAGGAGTACGACTAGACTCCCTCATTTCACAAGTCAAGGACATCCTGCCTCACCTGGGAGATGGTTATGTGGAGGTAAGATGACAGAGGTCAAGGATATCCTGGAAGATGTCCATGTGGAGGCTAATTGTGTCATTTAGGATTTTGATAAAGTTTTTTAATACCCGTGTTTGATTTTGTCATATTTTGCAAATATTTCTTCATTTCATTATCGGAATATATTATCAGTGTGTTGTGTTGTCTCACAATGAAGCTGCTAGTATTGGAATATATTATCAGTGTGTTGTGTTGGCTCACAATGAAGCTGCTAGTATTGGAATATATTAACAGTGTGTTGTGTTGGCTCACAATGAAGCTGCTAGTATTGGAATATATTATCAGTGTGTTGTGTTGGCTCACAATGAAGCTGCTAGTATTGGAATATATTATCAATGTGTTGGCTCACAATGAAGCTGCTAGTATTGGAATATATTATCAGTGTGTTGTGTTGGCTCACAATGAAGCTGCTAGTATTGGAATATATTATCAGTGTGTTGTGTTGGCTCACAATGAAGCTGCTAGTGTTGGAATATATTATCAGTGTGTTGTGTTGTCTCACAATGAAGCTGCTGGTGTTGGAATATATTATCAGTGTGTTGTGTTGGCTCACAATGAAGCTGCTAGTGTTGGAATATATTATCAGTGTGTTGTGTTGGCTCACAATGAAGCTGCTAGTATTGGAATATATTATCAGTGTGTTGGCTCACAATGAAGCTGCTAGTGTTGGAATATATTATCAGTGTGTTGGCTCACAATGAAGCTGCTAGTATTGGAATACATTATCAGTGTGTTGTGTTGGCTCACAATGAAGCTGCTAGTATTGGAATATATTATCAGTGTGTTGTGTTGGCTCACAATGAAGCTGCTAGTGTTGGAATATATTATCAGTGTGTTGTCTCACAATGAAGCTGCTAGTATTGGAATATATTATCAGTGTGCTGTGTTGGCTCACAATGAAGCTGCTAGTATTGGCATATATTATCAGTGTGTTGGCTCACAATGAAGCTGATAGTATTGGAATATATTATCAGTGTGTTGTGTTGGCTCACAATGAAGCTGCTAGTGTTGGAATATATTATCAGTGTGTTGTGTTGGCTCACAATGAAGCTGCTAGTATTGGAATATATTATCAGTGTGTTGTGTTTGCTCACAATGAAGCTGCTAGTGTTGGAATATATTATCAGTGTGTTGGCTCACAATGAAGCTGCTAGTATTAGAATATATTATCAGTGTGTTGGCTCACAATGAAGCTGCTAGTATTGGAATATATTATCAGTGTGTTGTGTTGGCTCACAATGAAGCTGCTAGTGTTGGAATATATTATCAGTGTGTTGTGTTGGCTCACAATGAAGCTGCTAGTGTTGGAATATATTATCAGTGTGTTGTCTCACAATGAAGCTGCTAGTGTTGGAATATATTATCAGTGTGTTGTGTTGGCTCACAATGAAGCTGCTAGTATTGGAATATATTATCAGTGTGTTGTGTTGGCTCACAATGAAGCTGCTAGTGTTGGAATATATTATCAGTGTGTTGTGTTGGCTCACAATGAAGCTGCTAGTGTTGGAATATATTATCAGTGTGTTGGCTCACAATGAAGCTGCTAGTGTTGGAATATATTATCAGTGTGTTGTGTTGGCTCACAATGAAGCTATTAGTGTTGGAATATATTATCAATGTGTTGGCTCACAATGAAGCTGCTGTATTGGAATATATTATCAGTGTGTTGTGTTGGCTCACAATGAAGCTGCTAGTATTGGAATATATTATCAGTGTGTTGTGTTGGCTCACAATGAAGCTGCTAGTATTGGAATATATTATCAATGTGTTGGCTCACAATGAAGATGCTAGTATTGGAATATATTATCAGTGTGTTGTGTTGGCTTCACAATGAAGCTGCTAGTGTTGGAATATATTATCAGTGTGTTGGCTCACAATGAAGATGCTAGTATTGGAATATATTATCAGTGTGTTGTGTTGGCTCACAATGAAGCTGCTAGTGTTGGAATATATTATCAGTGTTTTGGCTCACAATGAAGCTGCTAGTATTGGAATATATTATCAGTGTGTTGTGTTGGCTCACAATGAAGCTGCTAGTGTTGGAATATATTATCAGTGTGTTGGCTCACAATGAAGCTGCTAGTATTGGAATATATTATCAGTGTGTTGTGGTGGCTCACAATGAAGCTGCTAGTGTTGGAATATATTATCAGTGTGTTGTCTCACAATGAAGCTGCTAGTGTTGGAATATATTATCAGTGTGTTGTGTTGGCTCACAATGAAGCTGCTAGTGTTGGAATATATTATCAGTGTGTTGGCTCACAATGAAGCTGCTAGTATTGGAATATATTATCAGTGTGTTGTGTTGGCTCACAATGAAGCTGCTAGTATTGGAATATATTATCAGTGTGTTGTGTTGGCTCACAATGAAGCTGCTAGTATTGGAATATATTATCAATGTGTTGGCTCACAATGAAGCTGCTAGTATTGGAATATATTATCAGTGTGTTGTGTTGGCTCACAATGAAGCTGCTAGTGTTGGAATATATTATCAGTGTGTTGGCTCACAATGAAGCTGCTAGTATTGGAATATATTATCAGTGTGTTGTGTTGGCTCACAATGAAGCTGCTAGTGTTGGAATATATTATCAGTGTGTTGGCTCACAATGAAGCTGCTAGTATTGGAATATATGATCAGTGTGTTGTGTTGGCTCACAATGAAGCTGCTAGTATTGGAATATATTATCAGTGTGTTGTGTTGGCTCACAATGAAGCTGCTAGTATTGGAATATATTATCAGTGTGTTGTGTTGGCTGACAATGAAGCTGCTAGCATTGGAATATATTATCAGTGTGTTGGCTCACAATGAAGCTGCTAGTGTTGGAATATATTATCAGTGTGTTGTGTTGGCTCACAATGAAGCTGCTAGTATTGGAATTTATTATCAGTGTGTTGTCTCACAATGAAGCTGCTAATGTTGGAATATATTATCAGTGTGTTGTGTTGGCTCACAATGAAGCTGCTAGTGTTGGAATATATTATCAGTGTGTTGGCTCACAATGAAGCTGCTAGTATTGGAATATATTATCAGTGTGTTGTGTTGGCTCACAATGAAGCTGCTAGTATTGGAATATATTATCAGTGTGTTGTGTTGGCTCACAATGAAGCTGCTAGTGTTGGAATATATTATCAGTGTGTTGTGTTGGCTCACAATGACGGTGCTAGTATTGGAATATATTATCAGTGTGTTGGCTCACAATGAAGCTGCTAGTATTGGAATATATTATCAGTGTGTTGTGTTGGCTCACAATGAAGCTGCTAGTATTGGAATATATTATCAGTGTGTTGTGTTGGCTCACAATGAAGCTGCTAGTATTGGAATATATTATCAGTGTGTTGGCTCACAATGAAGCTGCTAGTATTGGAATATATTATCAGTGTGTTGTGTTGGCTCACAATGAAGCTGCTAGTGTTGGAATATATTATCAGTGTGTTGTGTTGGCTCCCAATGAAGCTGCTAGTATTGGAATATATTATCAGTGTGTTGTGTTGGCTCACAATGAAGCTGCTAGTATTGGAATATATTATCAGTGTGTTGTGTTGGCTCACAATGAAGCTGCTAGTATTGGAATATATTATCACTGTGTTGGCCAACAATGAAGCTGCTAGTATTGGAATATATTATCAGTGTGTTTTGTTGGCTCACAATGAAGCTGCTAGTATTGGAATATATTATCAGTGTGTTGGCTCACAATGAAGCTGCTAGTATTGGAATATATTATCAGTGTGTTGTGTTGGCTCACAATGAAGCTGCTAGTATTGGAATATATTATCAGCGTGTTGTGTTGGCTCACAATGAAGCTGCTAGTATTGGAATATATTATCAGTGAGTTGTGTTGGCTCACAATGAAGCTGCTAGTATTGGAATATATTATCAGTGTGTTGTGTTGGCTCACAATGAAGCTGCTAGTATTGGAATATATTATCAGTGTGTTGGCTCACAATGAAGCTGCTAGTATTGGAATATATTATCAGTGTGTTGTGTTGGCTCACAATGAAGCTGCTAGTGTTGGAATATATTATCAGTGTGTTGTGTTGGCTCCCAATGAAGCTGCTAGTATTGGAATATATTATCAGTGTGTTGTGTTGGCTCACAATGAAGCTGCTAGTATTGGAATATATTATCAGTGTGTTGTGTTGGCTCACAATGAAGCTGCTAGTATTGGAATATATTATCACTGTGTTGGCTAACAATGAAGCTGCTAGTATTGGAATATATTATCAGTGTGTTTTGTTGGCTCACAATGAAGCTGCTAGTATTGGAATATATTATCAGTGTGTTGGCTCACAATGAAGCTGCTAGTATTGGAATATATTATCAGTGTGTTGTGTTGGCTCACAATGAAGGTGCTAGTATTGGAATATATTATCAGTGTGTTGTGTTGGCTCACAATGAAGCTGCTAGTGTTGGAATATATTATCAGTGTGTTGTGTTGTCTCACAATGAAGCTGCTAGTATTGGAATAAATTATCAGTGTGTTGTGTTGGCTCACAATGAAGCTGCTAGTATTGGAATATATTATCAGTGTGTTGTGTTGGCTCACAATGAAGCTGCTAGTATTGGAATATATTATCAGTGTGTTGTCTCACAATGAAGCTGCTAGTATTGGAATATATTATCAGTGTGTTGTGTTGGCTCACAATGAAGCTGCTAGTGTTGGAATATATTATCAGTGTGTTGTGTTGGCTCACAATGAAGCTGCTAGTGTTGGAATATATTATCAGTGTGTTGTGTTGGCTCACAATGAAGCTGCTAGTATTGGAATATATTATCAGTGTGTTGTGTTGGCTCACAATGAAGCTGCTAGTATTGGAATATATTATCAGTGTGTTGTGTTGGCTCACAATGAAGCTGCTAGTATTGGAATATATTATCAGTGTGTTGTGTTGGCTCACAATGAAGCTGCTAGTGTTGGAATATATTATCAGTGTGTTGTGTTGGCTCACAATGAAGCTGCTAGTGTTGGAATATATTATCAGTGTGTTGGCTCACAATGAAGCTGCTAGTGTTGGAATATATTATCAGTGTGTTGTGTTGTCTCACAACGAAGCTGCTAGTATTGGAATATATTATCAGTTAGTTGTGTTGGCTCACAATGAAGCTGCTAGTATTGGAATATATTATCAGTGTGTTGGCTCACAATGAAGCTGCTAGTATTGAAATATATTATCAGTGTGTTGGCTCACAATGAAGCTGCTAGTGTTGGAATATATTATCAGTGTGTTGTGTTGGCTCACAATGAAGCTGCTAGTATTGGAATATATTATCAGTGTGTTGGCTCACAATGAAGCTGCTAGTATTGGAATATATTATCAGTGTGTTGTGTTGGCTCACAATGCAGCTGCTAGTGTTGGAATATATTATCAGTGTGTTGTGTTGGCTCACAATGAAGCTGCTAGTATTGGAATATATTATCAGTGTGTTGGCTCACAATGAAGCTGCTAGTATTGGAATATATTATCAGTGTGTTGTGTTGGCTCACAATGAAGCTGCTAGTATTGGAATATATTATCAGTGTGTTGGCTCACAATGAAGCTGCTAGTATTGGAATATATTATCAGTGTGTTGTGTTGGCTCACAATGAAGCTGCTAGTATTGGAATATATTATCAGTGTGTTGTGTTGGCTCACAATGAAGCTGCTAGTGTTGGAATATATTATCAGTGTGTTGTGTTGGCTCACAATGAAGCTGCTAGTATTGGAATATATTATCAGTGTGTTGGCTCACAATGAAGCTGCTAGTATTGGAATATATTATCAGTGTGTTGTGTTGGCTCACAATGAAGCTGCTAGTATTGGAATATATTATCATTGTGTTGGCTCACAATGAAGCTGCTAGTATTGGAATATATTATCAGTGTGTTGTGTTGGCTCACAATGAAGCTGCTAGTATTGGAATATATTATCAGTGTGTTGGCTCACAATGAAGCTGCTAGTATTGGAATATATTATCAGTGTGTTGTGTTGGCTCACAATGAAGCTGCTAGTATTGGAATATATTATCAGTGTGTTGTGTTGGCTCACAATGAAGCTGCTAGTGTTGGAATATATTATCAGTGTGTTGTGTTGGCTCACAATGAAGCTGCTAGTATTGGAATATATTATCAGTGTGTTGGCTCACAATGAAGCTGCTAGTATTGGAATATATTATCAGTGTGTTGTGTTGGCTCACAATGAAGCTGCTAGTATTGGAATATATTATCAGTGTGTTGTGTTGGCTCACAATGAAGCTGCTAGTATTGGAATATATTATCAGTGTGTTGGCTCACAATGAAGCTGCTAGTATTGGAATATATTATCAGTGTGTTGTGTTGGCTCACAATGAAGCTGCTAGTATTGGAATATATTATCAGTGTGTTGTGTTGGCTCACAATGAAGCTGCTAGTATTGGAATATATTATCAGTGTGTTGTGTTGGCTCACAATGAAGCTGCTAGTGTTGGAATATATTATCAGTGTGTTGTGTTGTCTCACAATGAAGCTGCTAGTATTGGAATAAATTATCAGTGTGTTGTGTTGGCTCACAATGAAGCTGCTAGTATTGGAATATATTATCAGTGTGTTGTGTTGGCTCACAATGAAGCTGCTAGTATTGGAATATATTATCAGTGTGTTGTCTCACAATGAAGCTGCTAGTATTGGAATATATTATCAGTGTGTTGTGTTGGCTCACAATGAAGCTGCTAGTGTTGGAATATATTATCAGTGTGTTGTGTTGGCTCACAATGAAGCTGCTAGTGTTGGAATATATTATCAGTGTGTTGTGTTGGCTCACAATGAAGCTGCTAGTATTGGAATATATTATCAGTGTGTTGTGTTGGCTCACAATGAAGCTGCTAGTATTGGAATATATTATCAGTGTGTTGGCTCACAATGAAGCTGCTAGTATTGGAATATATTATCAGTGTGTTGTGTTGGCTCACAATGAAGCTGCTAGTGTTGGAATATATTATCAGTGTGTTGGCTCACAATCAAGCTGCTAGTATTGGAATATATGATCAGTGTGTTGTGTTGGCTCACAATGAAGGTGCTAGTATTGGAATATATTATCAGTGTGTTGTGTTGGCTCACAATGAAGCTGCTAGTATTGGAATATATTATCAGTGTGTTGTGTTGGCTGACAATGAAGCTGCTAGTATTGGAATATATTATCAGTGTGTTGGCTCACAATGAAGCTGCTAGTGTTGGAATATATTATCAGTGTGTATTGTTGGCTCACAATGAAGCTGCTAGTATTGGAATTTATTATCAGTGTGTTGTCTCACAATGAAGCTGCTAATGTTGGAATATATTATCAGTGTGTTGTGTTGGCTCACAATGAAGCTGCTAGTGTTGGAATATATTATCAGTGTGTTGGCTCACAATGAAGCTGCTAGTATTGGAATATATTATCAGTGTGTTGTGTTGGCTCACAATGAAGCTGCTAGTATTGGAATATATTATCAGTGTGTTGTGTTGGCTCACAATGAAGCTGCTAGTGTTGGAATATATTATCAGTGTGTTGTGTTGGCTCACAATGACGGTGCTAGTATTGGAATATATTATCAGTGTGTTGGCTCACAATGAAGCTGCTAGTATTGGAATATATTATCAGTGTGTTGTGTTGGCTCACAATGAAGCTGCTAGTATTGGAATATATTATCAGTGTGTTGTGTTGGCTCACAATGAAGCTGCTAGTATTGGAATATATTATCAGTGTGTTGGCTCACAATGAAGCTGCTAGTATTGGAATATATTATCAGTGTGTTGTGTTGGCTCACAATGAAGCTGCTAGTGTTGGAATATATTATCAGTGTGTTGTGTTGGCTCCCAATGAAGCTGCTAGTATTGGAATATATTATCAGTGTGTTGTGTTGGCTCACAATGAAGCTGCTAGTATTGGAATATATTATCAGTGTGTTGTGTTGGCTCACAATGAAGCTGCTAGTATTGGAATATATTATCACTGTGTTGGCCAACAATGAAGCTGCTAGTATTGGAATATATTATCAGTGTGTTTTGTTGGCTCACAATGAAGCTGCTAGTATTGGAATATATTATCAGTGTGTTGGCTCACAATGAAGCTGCTAGTATTGGAATATATTATCAGTGTGTTGTGTTGGCTCACAATGAAGCTGCTAGTGTTGGAATATATTATCAGTGTGTTGTGTTGGCTCCCAATGAAGCTGCTAGTATTGGAATATATTATCAGTGTGTTGTGTTGGCTCACAATGAAGCTGCTAGTATTGGAATATATTATCAGTGTGTTGTGTTGGCTCACAATGAAGCTGCTAGTATTGGAATATATTATCACTGTGTTGGCTAACAATGAAGCTGCTAGTATTGGAATATATTATCAGTGTGTTTTGTTGGCTCACAATGAAGCTGCTAGTATTGGAATATATTATCAGTGTGTTGGCTCACAATGAAGCTGCTAGTATTGGAATATATTATCAGTGTGTTGTGTTGGTTCACAATGAAGGTGCTAGTATTGGAATATATTATCAGTGTGTTGTGTTGGCTCACAATGAAGCTGCTAGTGTTGGAATATATTATCAGTGTGTTGTGTTGTCTCACAATGAAGCTGCTAGTATTGGAATAAATTATCAGTGTGTTGTGTTGGCTCACAATGAAGCTGCTAGTATTGGAATATATTATCAGTGTGTTGTGTTGGCTCACAATGAAGCTGCTAGTATTGGAATATATTATCAGTGTGTTGTCTCACAATGAAGCTGCTAGTATTGGAATATATTATCAGTGTGTTGTGTTGGCTCACAATGAAGCTGCTAGTGTTGGAATATATTATCAGTGTGTTGTGTTGGCTCACAATGAAGCTGCTAGTGTTGGAATATATTATCAGTGTGTTGTGTTGGCTCACAATGAAGCTGCTAGTATTGGAATATATTATCAGTGTGTTGTGTTGGCTCACAATGAAGCTGCTAGTATTGGAATATATTATCAGTGTGTTGTGTTGGCTCACAATGAAGCTGCTAGTATTGGAATATATTATCAGTGTGTTGTGTTGGCTCACAATGAAGCTGCTAGTGTTGGAATATATTATCAGTGTGTTGTGTTGGCTCACAATGAAGCTGCTAGTGTTGGAATATATTATCAGTGTGTTGGCTCACAATGAAGCTGCTAGTGTTGGAATATATTATCAGTGTGTTGTGTTGTCTCACAACGAAGCTGCTAGTATTGGAATATATTATCAGTTAGTTGTGTTGGCTCACAATGAAGCTGCTAGTATTGGAATATATTATCAGTGTGTTTGCTCACAATGAAGCTGCTAGTATTGGAATATATTATCAGTGTGTTGGCTCACAATGAAGCTGCTAGTGTTGGAATATATTATCAGTGTGTTGTGTTGGCTCACAATGAAGCTGCTAGTATTGGAATATATTATCAGTGTGTTGGCTCACAATGAAGCTGCTAATATTGGAATATATTATCAGTGTGTTGTGTTGGCTCACAATGAAGCTGCTAGTGTTGGAATATATTATCAGTGTGTTGTGTTGGCTCACAATGAAGCTGCTAGTATTGGAATATATTATCAGTGAGTTGGCTCACAATGAAGCTGCTAGTATTGGAATATATTATCAGTGTGTTGTGTTGGCTCACAATGAAGCTGCTAGTATTGGAATATATTATCAGTGTGTTGGCTCACAATGAAGCTGCTAGTATTGGAATATATTATCAGTGTGTTGTGTTGGCTCACAATGAAGCTGCTAGTATTGGAATATATTATCAGTGTGTTGTGTTGGCTCACAATGAAGCTGCTAGTGTTGGAATATATTATCAGTGTGTTGTGTTGGCTCACAATGAAGCTGCTAGTATTGGAATATATTATCAGTGTGTTGGCTCACAATGAAGCTGCTAGTATTGGAATATATTATCAGTGTGTTGTGTTGGCTCACAATGAAGCTGCTAGTATTGGAATATATTATCAGTGTGTTGTGTTGGCTCACAATGAAGCTGCTAGTATTGGAATATATTATCAGTGTGTTGGCTCACAATGAAGCTGCTAGTATTGGAATATATTATCAGTGTGTTGTGTTGGCTCACAATGAAGCTGCTAGTATTGGAATATATTATCAGTGTGTTGTGTTGGCTCACAATGAAGCTGCTAGTATTGGAATATATTATCAGTGTGTTGTGTTGGCTCACAATGAAGCTGCTAGTGTTGGAATATATTATCAGTGTGTTGTGTTGTCTCACAATGAAGCTGCTAGTATTGGAATAAATTTTCAGTGTGTTGTGTTGGCTCACAATGAAGCTGCTAGTATTGGAATATATTATCAGTGTGTTGTGTTGGCTCACAATGAAGCTGCTAGTATTGGAATATATTATCAGTGTGTTGTCTCACAATGAAGCTGCTAGTATTGGAATATATTATCAGTGTGTTGTGTTGGCTCACAATGAAGCTGCTAGTGTTGGAATATATTATCAGTGTGTTGTGTTGGCTCACAATGAAGCTGCTAGTGTTGGAATATATTATCAGTGTGTTGTGTTGGCTCACAATGAAGCTGCTAGTATTGGAATATATTATCAGTGTGTTGTGTTGGCTCACAATGAAGCTGCTAGTGTTGGAATATATTATCAGTGTGTTGTGTTGGCTCACAATGAAGCTGCTAGTATTGGAATATATTATCAGTGTGTTGGCTCACAATGAAGCTGCTAGTATTGGAATATATTATCAGTGTGTTGTGTTGGCTCACAATGAAGCTGCTAGTGTTGGAATATATTATCAGTGTGTTGGCTCACAATGAAGCTGCTAGTGTTGGAATATATTATCAGTGTGTTGTGTTGGCTCACAATGAAGCTGCTAGTATTGGAATATATTATCAGTGTGTTGTGTTGGCTCACAATGAAGCTGCTAGTGTTGGAATATATTATCAGTGTGTTGTGTTGGCTCACAATGAAGCTGCTAGTGTTGGAATATATTATCAGTGTGTTGGCTTACAATGAAGCTGCTAGTGTTGGAATATATTATCAGTGTGTTGGCTCACAATGAAGCTGCTAGTATTGGAATATATTATCAGTGTGTTGTGTTGGCTCACAATGAAGCTGCTAGTGTTGGAATATATTATCAGTGTGTTGGCTCACAATGAAGCTGCTAGTATTGGAATATATTATCAGTGTGTTGTGTTGGCTCACAATGAAGCTGCTAGTATTGGAATATATTATCAGTGTGTTGTGTTGGCTCACAATGAAGCTGCTAGTGTTGGAATATATTATCAGTGTGTTGGCTCACAATGAAGCTGCTAGTATTGGAATATATTATCAGTGTGTTGTGTTGGCTCACAATGAAGCTGCTAGTGTTGGAATATATTATCAGTGTGTTGTGTTGGCTCACAATGAAGCTGCTAGTGTTGGAATATATTATCAGTGTGTTGGCTCACAATGAAGCTGCTAGTGTTGGAATATATTATCAGTGTGTTGTGTTGTCTCACAACGAAGCTGCTAGTATTGGAATATATTATCAGTTAGTTGTGTTGGCTCACAATGAAGCTGCTAGTATTGGAATATATTATCAGTGTGTTGGCTCACAATGAAGCTGCTAGTATTGGAATATATTATCAGTGTGTTGGCTCACAATGAAGCTGCTAGTGTTGGAATATATTATCAGTGTGTTGTGTTGGCTCACAATGAAGCTGCTAGTGTTGGAATATACACACATCAAAAAAAGTTTTGCATCACCTCGGTTCCCAGATCTCCGGCATATAGACGTTGACTGTGTATATTGTATCAAAGCTACAGTCCCTTTGACTGTTCATAGATGTCACTAAAACTGCTCAAAGATGTAAACAACCATGCATGAGCAGGGCCTATTAGACGGAGGGGGTACGACAGCCGATCAGTTCCAGTCATTCCACCAGGACGAAGGTACGCTGCTCATGTTGTCTGTAGTTCTACCATGCCTAGAAGGTCAATACCGCAGTTCGATCGCGTCCGCATTGTTACTTTGTGTCAAGAAGGGCTCTCAACAAGGGAAGTTTCCAGGCGTCTCAGAGTGAACCAAAGCGATGTTGTTCGGACATGGAGGAGGTACAGAGGTACAGGAACTGTCGATGACAGGCCTCGCTCAGGCCGCCCAAGGGCTACTACTGTAGTGGATGACCGCTACTTACGGATTGCCGCTCGGAGGAACCATGACAGCAATGCCACCATGTTGAATAATGCGTTTCGTTCAGCCACAGGACGTCGTGTTTCAACTCAAACTGTGCGCAATAGGCTGCATGATGCGCAACTTCACTCCCGACGTCCATGGCGAGGTCCAGCTTTGCAACCCCGACACCATGCAGCGCGGTACAGATGGGCCCAACAACATGCTGAATGGACCCCACAGAATTGGCATCACGTTCTCTTCACCGATGAGTGTCGCATATGCCTTCAACCAGACAATCGTCGGAGACGTGTTTGGAGGCACCCTGGTCAGGCTGAACGTCTTAGACACACTGTCCAGCGAGTGCAGCAAGGTGGTGGTTCCCTGATGTTTTGGGGTGGCATTATGTGGGGCCGACGTACGCCACTGGTGGTCATGGAAGGCTCCGAAACGGCTTTACGATACCTGAATGACATCCTCCGACCCATAGTGCACCCATATCGGCAGAATATTGGAGAGGCATTTGTCTTCATGGACGACAATTCTCGACCTCATCGTGCACATCTTGTGAATGCGTTCCTTCAAGATAACGACATCGCTCGACTACAGTGGCCAGCATGTTCGCCAGACATGAACCCTATCGAACATGCCTGGGATATGTTGAAAAGGGCTGTTTATGGACGTCTTGACCCACCAACCACTCTGAGAGATTTACGCCGAATTGTCGTTGAGGAGTGGGACAATTTGGACCAACAGTGTCTTGATGAACTTGTGGATATTATGCCACGACGAATACAGGCATGCATCAATGCAAGAGGACGAGCTACTGGGTATTAGAGGTAGTTGTGTGTACTGCAATCTGGACCACAAATGCTGAAAGTCTAGCTGTATGATGGTACAACATGCAATGTGTGGGTCTCATGAGCAATAAAACGAGCTGAAATGTTGTTTGTGTTGATCTCTATTCCCTTTGTCTTTAAAGGGTCCGGAACTCTTGGAACCGAGGTGATGCAAAACTTTTTTTGATGTGTGTATTATCAGTGTGTTGTGTTGGCTCACAATGAAGCTGCTAGTGTTGGAATATATTATCAGTGTGTTGTGTTGTCTCACAATGAAGCTGCTAGTATTGGAATATATTATCAGTGTGTTGTGTTGGCTCACAATGAAGCTGCTAGTATTGGAATATATTATCAGTGTGTTGTGTTGGCTCACAATGAAGCTGCTAGTGTTGGGATATATTATCAGTGTGTTGTGTTGGCTCACAATGAAGCTGCTAGTATTGGAATATATTATCAGTGTGTTGTGTTGGTTCACAATGAAGCTGCTAGTATTGGAATATATTATCAGTGTGTTGTGTTGTCTCACAATGAAGCTGCTAGTATTGGAATATATTATCAGTGTGTTGTGTTGGCTCACAATGAAGCTGCTAGTATTGGAATATATTATCAGTGTGTTGTGTTGGCTCACAATGAAGCTGCTAGTGTTGGAATATATTATCAGTGTGTTGGCTCACAATGAAGCTGCTAGTGTTGGAATATATTATCAGTGTGTTGTGTTGTCTCACAATGAAGCTGCTAGTATTGGAATATAGTATCAGTGTGTTGTGTTGGCTCACAATGAAGCTGCTAGTATTGGAATATATTATCAGTGTGTTGTGTTGGCTCACAATGAAGCTGCTAGTGTTGGAATATATTATCAGTGTGTTGTGTTGGCTCACAATGAAGCTGCTAGTGTTGGAATATATTATCAGTGTGTTGTGTTGGCTCACAATGAAGCTGCTAGTATTGGAATATATTATCAGTGTGTTGTGTTGTCTCACAATGAAGCTGCTAGTGTTGGAATAATTATCAGTGTGTTGGCTCACAATGAAGCTGCTAGTATTGGAATATATTATCAGTGTGTTGTGTTGGCTCACAATGAAGCTGCTAGTGTTGGAATATATTATCAGTGTGTTGTGTTGGTTCACAATGAAGCTGCTAGTATTGGAATATATTATCAGTGTGTTGGCTCACAAAGAAGCTGCTAGTATTGGAATATATTATCAGTGTGTTGTTTTGGCTCACAATGAAGCTGCTAGTATTGGAATATATTATCAGTGTGTTGGCTCACAATGAAGCTGCTAGTATTGGAATATATTATCAGTGTGTTGTGTTGGCTCACAATGAAGCTGCTAGTGTTGGAATATATTATCAGTGTGTTGGCTCACAATGAAGCTGCTAGTATTTGAATATATTATCAGTGTGTTGTGTTGGCTCACAATGAAGCTGCTAGTATTGGAATATATTATCAGTGTGTTGTGTTGGCTCACAATGAAGCTGCTAGTATTGGAATATATTATCAGTGTGTTGTGTTGGCTCACAATGAAGCTGCTAGTATTGGAATATATTATCAGTGTGTTGTGTTGGCTCACAATGAAGCTGCTAGTATTGGAATATATTATCAGTGTGTTGGCTCACAATGAAGCTGCTAGTATTGGAATATATTATCAGTGTGTTGTGTTGGCTCACAATGAAGCTGCTAGTATTGGAATATATTATCAGTGTGTTGTGTTGGCTCACAATGAAGCTGCTAGTATTGGAATATATTATCAGTGTGTTGGCTCACAATGAAGCTGCTAGTATTGGAATATATTATCAGTGTGTTGTGTTGGCTCACAATGAAGCTGCTAGTATTGGAATATATTATCAGTGTGTTGTGTTGGCTCACAATGAAGCTGCTAGTATTGGAATATATTATCAGTGTGTTGTGTTGGCTCACAATGAAGCTGCTAGTATTGGAATATATTATCAGTGTGTTGGCTCACAATGAAGCTGCTAGTATTGGAATATATTATCAGTGTGTTGTGTTGGCTCACAATGAAGCTGCTAGTATTGGAATATATTATCAGTGTGTTGTGTTGGCTCACAATGAAGCTGCTAGTATTGGAATATATTATCAGTGTGTTGGCTCACAATGAAGCTGCTAGTATTGGAATATATTATCAGTGTGTTGTGTTGGCTCACAATGAAGCTGCTGGTGTTGGAATATATTATCAGTGTGTTGTGTTGTCTCACAATGAAGCTGCTAGTGTTGGAATATATTATCAGTGTGTTGTGTTGGCTCACAATGAAGCTGCTAGTATTGGAATATATTATCAGTGTGTTGTGTTGTCTCACAATGAAGCTGCTAGTGTTGGAACATATTATCAGTGTGTTGGCTCACAATGAAGCTGCTAGTGTTGGAATATATTATTAGTGTGTTGTGTTGGCTCACAATGAAGCTGCTAGTGTTGGAATATATTATCAGTGTGTTGTGTTGGCTCACAATGAAGCTGCTGGTTTTGGAATATATTATCAGTGTGTTGTGTTGGCTCAAAATGAAGCTGCTAGTATTGGAATATATTATCAGTGTGTTGGCTCACAATGAAGCTGCTAGTGTTGGAATATATTATCAGTGTGTTGTGTTGGCTCACAATGAAGCTGCTAGTGTTGGAATATATTATCAGTGTGTTGTGTTGGCTCACAATGAAGCTGCTGGTGTTGGAATATATTATCAGTGTGTTGTCTCACAATGAAGCTGCTAGTGTTGGAATATATTTTCAGTGTGTTGTGTTGGCTCACAATGAAGCTGCTAGTGTTGGAATATATTATCAGTGTGTTGTGTTGGCTCACAATGAAGCTGCTAGTGTTGGAATATATTATCAGTGTGTTGTGTTGGCTCACAATGAAGCTGCTAGTATTGGAATATATTATCAGTGTGTTGTGTTGGCTCACAATGAAGCTGCTAGTATTGGAATATATTATCAATGTGTTGGCTCACAATGAAGCTGCTAGTATTGGAATATATTATCAGTGTGTTGTGTTGGCTCACAATGAAGCTGCTAGTATTGGAATATATTATCAGTGTGTTGTGTTGGCTCACAATGAAGCTGCTAGTATTGGAATATATTATCAGTGTGTTGTCTCACAATGAAGCTGCTAGTATTGGAATATATTATCAGTGTGTTGTGTTGGCTCACAATGAAGCTGCTAGTGTTGGAATATATTATCAGTGTGTTGTGTTGGCTCACAATGAAGCTGCTAGTATTGGAATATATTATCAGTGTGTTGTGTTGGCTCACAATGAAGCTGCTAGTATTGGAATATATTATCAGTGTGTTGTGTTGGCTCACAATGAAGCTGCTAGTATTGGAATATATTTTCAGTTAGTTGTGTTGTCTCACAATGAAGCTGCTAGTATTGGAATATATTATCAGTGTGTTGGCTCACAATGAAGCTGCTAGTATTGGAATATATTATCAGTGTGTTGGCTCACAATGAAGCTGCTAGTATTGGAATATATTATCAGTGTGTTGTGTTGGCTCACAATGAAGCTGCTAGTATTGGAATATATTATCAGTGTGTTGTCTCACAATGAAGCTGCTAGTGTTGGAATATATTATCAGTGTGTTGTGTTGGCTCACAATGAAGCTGCTAGTGTTGGAATATATTATCAGTGTGTTGTGTTGGCTCACAATGAAGCTGCTAGTATTGGAATATATTATCAGTGTGTTGGCTCACAATGAAGCTGCTAGTATTGGAATATATTATCAGTGTGTTGGCTCACAATGAAGCTGCTAGTATTGGAATATATTATCAGTGTGTTGTGTTGGCTCACAATGATGCTGCTAGTATTGGAATATATTATCAGTGTGTTGTCTCACAATGAAGCTGCTAGTGTTGGAATATATTATCAGTGTGTTGTGTTGGCTCACAATGAAGCTGCTAGTGTTGGAATATATTATCAGTGTGTTGTGTTGGCTCACAATGAAGCTGCTAGTATTGGAATATATTATCAGTGTGTTGGCTCACAATGAAGCTGCTAGTATTGGAATATATTATCAGTGTGTTGGCTCACAATGAAGCTGCTAGTATTGGAATATATTATCAGTGTGTTGTGTTGGCTCACAATGATGCTGCTAGTATTGGAATATATTATCAGTGTGTTGGCTCACAATGAAGCTGCTAGTATTGGAATATATTATCAGTGTGTTGTGTTGGCTCACAATGAAGCTGCTAGTATTGGAATATATTATCAGTGTGTTGGCTCACAATGAAGCTGCTAGTATTGGAATATATTATCAGTGTGTTGTGTTGGCTCACAATGAAGCTGCTAGTATTGGAATATATTATCACTGTGTTGGCTCACAATGAAGCTGCTAGTATTGGAATATATTATCAGTGTGTTGTGTCACAATGAAGCAGCTGTTATTGGAATGCAGTTTTGTGTATCATTTCTGAATAGTTTTAAGGTGAATTGTCTTCCTGCTTTTTCTCTGTGTACAATGGATGAATAATATAGTTTTCTTCTAACCTGTGTTATTTTTGAGTTGTTAACTTACTCCGCGAACAGTGTTGCGCTGACTAATCGAATGTAAATGTTTGTTGCAGCGCTGCCTTGAGTATTATGACTATGTGAGTGATGGCGTGGTGAATGCAGTCTTAGAGGGGCAGCTCCCTCATGAGCTACAAGAATTGGACGACAAACTACCACGAATACCACCTGTAAGTATGTTCATGGTGACTGTGTTGTCACTTATGTTCCCATTGCTTTGGATGTAAGATGTGGGCAGAGGATGAAGATCACTTTACAGAAGACGGCGAATAACCTTTTAACAAAGCTGACTTAGGCGATTCATTTAGGGCTTGCGAGTTCTTGGTCATCTGCCCATGTATTTGAATGTGTGTGGATAACTTGTGCTATTGTAGTGACTACACTGGTATGGATGTAAGATACCGTAGATGGCTGTCTTGACCAGATTAAAAAAAATAGAAAATGAAGGAAAGTACTCTAATTAGTATAAAACAAAGTCCCTGAGTTGGATGTTCCGGGTAATCTCGAGAACCACTGGATGGATTTCGATGTTGTTTTCACCATTCTGTAAAGGATTTCTCGAGGAAGGTTTCTGTAGAATATCATTCTTGACGAAAGGAAGCCGAGCAGTAAACCTTTTGTGAATTGAGTCGAAAACCGTGCATGCCCTTTAAGCTGTCGCTGAGTAAACCGTTAAAAATATCTATACACTATGAGTGTAAGAATTGGTCAGCATGAAAAGTTCTACAAAAATGTCGAGGACAGCATATCGTCAATACATCGCCCAGAGGGTTTTTACATTTTCAATTCTTCCAACAATCTCCGTTCAATTGCTAGTTTCGGAATCAGTTTACGAGCTAGCTAGCGAGCGAGCCTATCACCCCAGTTTCAGCCTTCGTTCCACTGAATGCACATTCAAATCTAGATTGGACGGAATGGGATTTGTGTTTCACACATGTTGCGCCATTCTTTTGATTACGTCTGACAAGAATTCGTTGCATATGCTATCTCCATGATAATATAATTAATAGTCCATTCAGTGATTTATGCCGTGACGGAAAACGGGTATAGGTTGTACTGTACTTTGAAATCTAAAAAAAAAAAAAGTTTTGCCTTTTAAACTTACGCTGGGTAAACCGTTAAATATATGGATCGAAGCAGGGGCTGCTAGTTAAAAAGTTTCTTTTTTTAATATTTCACTTTGTTTATAAACTTTTTTGATATTGATTTTTCCTCGTCTTTGTTTGTGAGACAGTAATTGAAACTCTCCCATGGTTTTTCTTTTTTGCTTGCTCATTGTCATGAAGTTGATCAACCTTATAACTTAATATGAGATAATGGGATTGTCAATAAGAAATACTTATGCGTTACATGTTTGGAGGTGCCAGCATTAACACACAAACCGCAGAATAAAGTCCGTCAAACACTCCTTGGTATTGGAAACTAAACACTTTCTTGTAACACAAAGAATACCGATGAGTGTTCGATGTATGTTATTCTATGGTTTATATGTGTTAATATTCATCATCTATAAGGACAGAAATAAGCATGATTCTCAACTGGAATACAACCAGCTGGTGGATCTAGTCACTCAGCTCCCCCCTCCTTTTCCCCCTCTGGGAGATGTTAATGCACACAACACTATCTGGGGCTCTGCTACCACTAGCGGTAAAGGGAGAGATTTTGAGAGACTGATCAGGCGGCTGGACCTGTGTTTGTTGAACACAGGGGAACCTACGCACTTCTTTGTTGCACACTGCACTTATTCAAGTGTCGATATCACCTTATGCAGTCGTGCGCTGGGTCCCATGCTACAGTGGGGTGAACACGATGACCTTTGTAATAGTGTCCATTTCACGATTATACTTTATGTTCCGAACAAGAGAGCCATCGGGTTACCAAGTTGATAGCTTCTCCGTCTGGCGGATTGGCCAGATTTACAGCACGTGCGGTTTTTGCCGATGATCATACTATTCACATAATGAATGGTATTTTGGCTGCAGCAGAGGAAACAATACCCTTCTCATCCGGGAACTCCCGCCGGAAGCTTGTCCCTTGGTGGACAGCCGAGATTGCGACAGCCATTAAGGAACGTCGACGTGCTTTCAAATGCTATCGGAAGCAAAACACCATGTCCAACCTTGTCACCTTCAAAAGGATGCGTGCTAGAGCCCGATATCTGATTCGGGTGAGTAAGAAAACGACGTGGGAAAAGTATGTGTCGTCTATGAGGACACATACACCGTCATCTCAAGTGTGGACTATGCACCGCTTGTGCTTTTACGTTAAACAAAATAGCAGAGATATGAGGAATACAGTGGAAGTAAAAACAACAAACACTAAACAGGATTACGTAGGGAACGAGGAAGGAATACTTCTTTCGATGCGTGCTGGGCCCAAGATTTCGAATCGAAAGAAAGATGACTTCCACAGAAAGTAAACCAGAACAATGGTTTAATGAAAATGAAAAGGAAAAATTAAACTTAAGTAATAGAGCAAGGGTTCCAGAGACCGTGTTAGTCGTAACTTCGCTACAGTGCGAAGCCAAGACTAAGTTGAATCGAAAGACAAACGAGGAACTCAAATACGAGAAATCATAAGACAGAAGCAAATATTGTACTTACTGAATAAAAATATATTAATAATAAAATAAACACATGTGTACTGATTACAAATTAGAAATGAAAATAAAACACGAGCAACTTAAATATAAAATAAAAGGAATCTAGAAATAAATTCAAATCATAATAGCAACTAATTGGAAACGCGATTCAATAATAAAACTTAATAAAGATGAAGCAAAATTAAAGAAATTAAAGAAATTCGTGGGATAGATTACAAGAGCGACTACTTACAGAGACGACATGATCTGGACTAGAATGTCCAGCGCCAAAAACAGAACTAAGACGCTCATGATGTTGTGAAATCATGGGGAAGGGGGTGAAAGTGGTGGGGATTGGAGGAGTGCGTATGTGGGGAAACGGGGGGGGGGATGACACTGAGTTACGTAATATAACGAAGTCAGAGGAAATAACACAAAATTAACACATAAAACTAAACGAAATGAAAATTACATTAAATTACATGACATTACCGGGACAGGAAATAAAAGAAAAAAAAATCAATCAGCTAAGAAATATGCTTCGTAGGAAGATGTACGCTTACACAGAGGTAGAAATGCCGAATCACAACGACATACGATGAAACAAAGAAAGTAATGCGGCGCATGGACAGTGATTAGCACCATGACCATCGCTCGCATACATTTCAATAAAACAGAGGGAGGATCTGACTGAAGACGTGAGACTCAGCTCCGTAACTTCGCCGATTCCATCCATAAAAACAAGGCTCTGATGCGACAATCCACCGGAGGTCGTCATAAAAGAACGCCGAACCAGGTGGTGACGCAATACATAGCATAATTAAGCCTCGTAGAAAAATAGCAGATATTTCAGACCTGAGAGATTTACGTAAAAATAAAACCGGTTACATGAAAGGGTGGGATGACAAATAAACACAGAGACTTCGCTAAACTAACATAAACAAAGGCGAAGGGACTTGGGTTCATGGATCGAATTCACATCATCATAAGGAAGGGAAATTGTAAGTGAATCAAAGGGGACACAAAATGAAAAAATATGGAGAAATATAAATTTAGAAAGACCTCAAGTTAGATAACTTCAATGACTGAATTGTACTTACATTTAGTTGCTTTCTGGGTGCGGGCAAAAGCCCGACACGTGCACACACGTCCTTCTTACATGACGGCCCAAAAATAGAAGGAAGCCACCTTCCCTTAAGGAACGCAGTAAAGCGCTCGAGAAAAATAAGTCGTAGAACACCCCCTCTCCAGAACATAAAGGGGGCCAATGGGAGAAGCAAAGCTTAGCAACAAGTTATGCTTCAACCAATGGTAAAACTGTGTCAGTAGGGGTGAAAAGTTTCACCATCTGACGAAACATTTACGCAGAATTACAAAGTTTGAACGCAGTAGGTAAGACAGAGAAACATATGTCACAATAATGCGACATGAAGGAAATGATGATAATAATAATAATAATAATATGACAAAAAATAATGAACCTGATAAAAATGGTTCAAAATTCCCCTGCTCTCCCCCCCAAAAAAAAAGGAATTTTCCTGGCCATGGAAATTTCTTTTTTCGTACAAATGGAGAGGCAAAAAAATTGTAAAGGGGGAAAAAATTGAATACTAAAAAAATGGGTACTAAGGACCTCTAGGAGAATACAAAAAAAATGAACAGTTGACTAATCTGACCGTGAAATGAAGGTGGTACCCCCTTCATTGCTCGTCAACACCAGCCACTAACTTCAAAAGTACTGCGTTCAAAAAGAAATACAGTGAGTTCATATATTAAATGGTGATCATTGCTCTTGTTAGTTCATGATGATGCGGATGTCGAAATCTTCAAGATGGACGTTACCCCAAGACTGCAAATCTCCCCAGCCTCTGATGAGAAAAGACAGACAAAGTTAAATCGTGATCACATTTAAAAAAATACAATTGGGACACTCTGTATATAGGACCGTTCGTTGCGTCAACGGGGAATATGCAATAGTGTCATAATGTCTTCGAAAGGGAAAGTACTCTCCTTTTCAGCAGCTGAAAATGAAGCCATGTATAGATCCATTGGGGGGTGACTGGTCCGTTAACGAGTTCCGAGAAGACCCCCAGCTGTGTTAGCCCAGGTACACAAAGGCTGCTTGTTGTTACTGGCTGCCCGTCAGGATGGTTACTAGACAATACACGACTTTCTAAGAACACTTGACAATTTAAAATCAAACAATAACATGACTTCACAATAAACATCAAAATCAAGATGACACAAAGGTGCATGCTATCTCAAAACCATGACACAAAAAGTCAATTACATCAATAAATTTAAAATAAATACAAAGTTCCTACAAGGTCAAACAGGAATTGTTGAAGGGTCCTTGTCTGTCGCCGAACAATAGGAGTTAAGCCGGGGAACAGTACAAAAGAGGAGTAGGGGTGGTTTGCAAACAGTGACCGACCAGGTATACGCTGATGGCCTCAGGCAAAGATATAGCTCGACAGAGATGTCAAGTATTCACGACACACTCGCGTACGAGAAAAAAGGCCACGGGTGTCTCCTGTCTTGTCACAGGAATAAATGAAAAGGAAGCACACGAATTAAGATCAGAATAGGCTCACATGCTAGGTTGGCTATTAAGGAGCTCGGGCATCCAATTAGAATAAAAGGAAAACATAAATACAACATTATAGCGAGGTGAAATTCACAAGATCACTTGACAAATTTTTTCAACTGCGTGACGTGGGCCGAAGTCACTGAATTATCATGATCGTCCACTAACTCAACTGAGACCGGATTTAAAAACCGAACAATAGTCTTGGGAGTTGACCAACGTAAGCACAGCTTACTGGAAATTTGTTTGGTAGCGTCACTCAAAGGATGTAAACGACACAAAACTTTGTCTCCAATTTGGAATTTAACATCATGACGGCCTAAGTTGTAGCGCTTCGCTACTCTGGCTTTTGCCTTCTTGAGGTGACCGGTAGCGATGGCCCATTTTTGAGCAACAGAGGTGGTGCGAGAAGGTTCGGAAAGATATTCAATATTCCATTTGAGCAGCAAGGGGTCGACGAGCGCCCGGCCAAGGAATAATTCAGCTGGAGTAGTTTGAACGGACGAATGGAAAGAGGTATTGAACCCGAGACTGAAATACTGTAGGTTCGTATCCCAGGAGGTTTGATCGGCATTGTGAAAAGCGGACATACAAGCCTTCAAGTTTTTGTGAAAACGCTCTACGTGATTTCCCTGCGGTCAATATGGTGACAAGAAAATATGTTGGATGCCCCAGTTAAATACCATAGTTTCAAAAGCTTTGGAACGGAATACAGAGGCGTTATCTGACACAAGGTACTTGGGAGGACCAAAAACTCCAAATATATATCTAGACAAGAAATGGATAGTAGTCTGAGAAGTGATATTCTTTACTGGGAATAACCAAACAAACTTCGAAAAACCATCAATGACAGTTAAAATGGCTTGATTGCCAGATTTTGATCTCACGACTGGACCAAAGTAATCAATGAAAAGGCGTTCGCCGGGACGAGTGACGATACCAGCTTGGTGGAAGCCTACACGAGTGTTCTGGGCAGGTTTAGAACGCTGGCAGGTTAAACATCTTCTGACATGAGCAAAAGCATCTACTTTAATTGAGGGCCAATAAAATTCACCGGATATCTTACGGAAAGTGCGCTGCATCCCTGCATGAGTTCCCAGTGCAGAATCATGATAATATGTCAAAAGCATATCACGTACTGCTAATGGAGCAAAAATTCTAAATTTAGAAGAGTTAGGAAGAACATAGCCAATAACATCATTTCGAACACAAAAGTTGCTTACTGCCGGATCTTTGTTTGCAATTTTTGCATGGAGGTCAGTGCAAAATGGATCCTCAGACTGGAATTTCCGGATATCCACAAAAGACCAAGGATAATGTTGCAATAGGAAAAGATTTTCTTGAAGTGGTGTACTGATAGAAACGCTCTCGATTGGAGTCCTAGGGGTCTCTTCAAACATGCGTGACAGGCAGTCAGCCACCGGGTTCTCGCTCCCTTTTACGTGGATGATATCAAACTTAAAAGATGACAACCTCAAAATCCACCTGTTGATGCGTCCAAGCTTTTTTACGTGAGAAAGACTCCATTTCAAAGCCTCATTGTCGGTAAAAACGGTAAAGTGACGGTGTTCCAAAAAGGTCCTGAATTTTTCACATCCAAATACCACAGCAAGACTTTCCTTTTCGAAAATTGAGTAACGTCGTTCATGTTGATTTAACATACGACTCGCGAAGGCCACTGGTGCAAATTTTCCATCCACACGCTGGCTCAAAACACTAGAAATGGCCAAATCACTGGCGTCACAATGTAAAAAGAAAGCTGATTCGAAATCAGGCGTGTGCAGTACTGGTGCTGACGTAAGGGCTTCTTTCAAAACATTGAAAGCTTTGTCCTGTTCTGGCCCCCACACAAATTTCACATTCTTCTTTTTGAGAGCATTTAGAGGTGCCGAAATGTCGGAGAAGTTTTTGATAAAACGAGAATAGAACGTGAACATACCCATTACTCTTCTCAAGGCCCTAACTGTGGTGGGTACAGGTAACTGCTGAATGCAATCTGCGCGCTCGGGTATGACACGGATACCATCGGCTGACAGAATGTGACCCAGAAATTTAATTTGAGTACAGCCCAAAGAGGTCTTTTTTGGATTGATAGTGAGGCCGGCCTTCCTGAGGCGGGAGAAAACTTCCCTAAGATGAACGACATGCTCCTCGAAAGATCTGCTGTATACGACTAAATCGTCAAGATAATTAAATACAAAATTGAACTTCAGGTCTCCCAAGATGTCGTCTAGCACGCGACTGAGGACTTGTGCACCAACAGCTACACCCATCGGAAGACGTTTGAAATTATATAACCCGAAAGGGGTGTTAAAAGCAGTGAAGTCGCGACTCTCAGCATCCAAAAGAATCTGATAATAGGCACTATTTAGATCAATCATCGAATACACATTGGCCCCGTGGAAATGTTGAAAAGCACTCTCAATAGTGGGCAGTGGGAAATTATCAAAGACTACCTTCTTGTTCAATTTTCGGTAGTCTACGACTAGCCGGTACTCGCCCTTTTCTTTCTTGGGAATTAAGAAAGCAGGAGACCCATAAGCTGATTTGGAAGGAACCACTACTCCCCGATCTTGCAAATCATTGATATACTTTTTCATGGCCAAGAGCTTGGGCGGATTACAAGGAAATGGAGGACTTCGAACAGGTACATTGTCGCTCAAGTCAATGTGGCATTCGTGATTTACAGCAGAACCTAAATCTTCTGTGAGGACATCAGAAAATTCCTCAACTAAATCGTTCAGAGTATCACGTTGCTCGGACATCAAAGTTAATGGAAGATGTACGGAAAATACAGGAGACACATCAACGTAGTTAGAAGTACATTCTTCAAAGGGGAACATTTTATCTGAGCGAAATTTGAAACAAAATGAATCGTTAATAAAATCTAACTGCATGCCAGTTTTATGCATAAAGTCAATTCCTAGAATACATTGAGTGGAGAGATTGTTAACCACATGAAAAACATGTTTCCAAGAAAATCCGTGAATTTTAATGCGACATAAAATAGTTTCGGCAACGTCGATAACTGACAATCCCGCAGAGAGGAACTGACATTTATTCTGTATGGGGTGTTTTTGCGAAGATCAAATGCTATCTGCCACTGAACGGTGGATGAAACTTCTGGTGGCGCCTGTATCCAAAATAGCAGGTGCCGAGACATTATCGAAATTTACTGAGACTCCTGGTTGTAACACAACATCAAAATTAGATGCATTGTCAAGTTTGGATGGAGGACTGCTCCGGGAGTCGAACTCAGAACACCTCCCTATGAGTTTTCCTGGTTGGAATTACAATTCGGACAGGAACGAGTCGTGACCTCATTCATCCCACAGCCAAAACAGAATTTTTGGCGTTTTAAAGAACACATTTTAAAATGATGTCCAAGTGCATTACAGTTCCAACAAGTTATGCGACCAGAAGAAACATTGCGTGCGATTGTTGTTGGGTTGTGTGTAGTCTTTTCACGGGAAACAGCATAAGCATTACGAGCCACAGAAGGGCTTGGATTAGAATTCTTAGAAAGGGACTCAGCACGGCGAGCAGACGGCTTAAACCGTAAGGTGTCGTCTTTTGTTCGGTCGACAGCTGGGTTAGACAATGTTGTCTGGGGGGAGTAGGCTAACTCGGGGAAAATCGTATTATCGGCTCTTGGAGGTGGAGTATAGTTCGAACAGGCTCGTGCATTTGATTCATACTCACGGCCTTGCAATATGATGTCCTCGATGGAAAAAACAGATGTACGCCGAATGAAGTATTTATAAGTGGGATTTAAATTCCTGTATATAATTTCCAACAGATCCCTGGGATGAAAGGGTTGGGGGAGGTTCGCTGCTAACAGACGGACTGAGGTTACATAATCGTCGATCATCTCCCCAGGAGCCTGAGTGCGGGAGTATATTTCTTGTTTGAGAGCGAAATCGAAATCTTGTGGCGTGAAACGCTCCTTAATACACCCAACAAATTCGTCCCATGACTTATAAAAATTTGGAGAAGTGCGATGCCACATCAGCGCTTTTCCAGACAAAAGAATAGGTAAGCAACGTACAATACTGTCGGGATTAATATCGTGACAATGACACAATTCCTCCACACGTTGGATAAAACAAAAAACTGATGAGGTATTGTTTTCTCCGGAAAAAGTCAAACCCCACCTACTCACTACTGATGCAACATTTACGTTGTGGCGAGCACTATTAACAGTGCCAACAGGGGCGATGGAGCAATCTAAAAGTGGAGGGTCTATCATTAGCAGGTCCTGTGTCGTATCTTGCAATAGTGGCGTGGGCATTGTTAAAGATTCAAAGCCCATAAAATTTAACTCCTTTTTGACGGGTGGGAATTCTGACTTAGACATGACAATAGACAAGGAGAAAAGTAAAACACTTTAACTTAGTAAAATAAAGGTTACAATACCGTAATGTGTCCTATTCCAGCGTTGCGAAGTACTCACTAACTTGTTGCACTCTTCACCTCGGAACTAGATTCTTTGGATGTCTTGTTCACTCGAGAAATGCTTTCACACTCCACACTTTCTTCGGGGATGGGGGAACAATTCAGTACAGGTATCTTAAACTCAGAAAGACAACATTGTAATAATTGAAAAAAAAAATAATATAAGTTTGGTAACCTAAAGGGAACGATTTCGCGTTTAACCACGCTCTGATATACCATTTGCACCGCTTGTGCTTTTACGTTAAACAAAATAGCAGAGATATGAGGAATACAGTGGAAGTAAAAACAACAAACACTAAACAGGATTACGTAGGGAACGAGGAAGGAATACTTCTTTCGATGCGTGCTGGGCCCAAGATTTCGAATCGAAAGAAAGATGACTTCCACAGAAAGTAAACCAGAACAATGGTTTAATGAAAATGAAAAGGAAAAATTAAACTTAAGTAATAGAGCAAGGGTTCCAGAGACCGTGTTAGTCGTAACTTCGCTACAGTGCGAAGCCAAGACTAAGTTGAATCGAAAGACAAACGAGGAACTCAAATACGAGAAATCATAAGACAGAAGCAAATATTGTACTTACTGAATAAAAATATATTAATAATAAAATAAACACATGTGTACTGATTACAAATTAGAAATGAAAATAAAACACGAGCAACTTAAATATAAAATAAAAGGAATCTAGAAATAAATTCAAATCATAATAGCAACTAATTGGAAACGCGATTCAATAATAAAACTTAATAAAGATGAAGCAAAATTAAAGAAATTAAAGAAATTCGTGGGATAGATTACAAGAGCGACTACTTACAGAGACGACATGATCTGGACTAGAATGTCCAGCGCCAAAAACAGAACTAAGACGCTCATGATGTTGTGAAATCATGGGGAAGGGGGTGAAAGTGGTGGGGATTGGAGGAGTGCGTATGTGGGGAAACGGGGGGGGGGATGACACTGAGTTACGTAATATAACGAAGTCAGAGGAAATAACACAAAATTAACACATAAAACTAAACGAAATGAAAATTACATTAAATTACATGACATTACCGGGACAGGAAATAAAAGAAAAAAAAATCAATCAGCTAAGAAATATGCTTCGTAGGAAGATGTAGGCTTACACAGAGGTAGAAATGCCGAATCACAACGACATACGATGAAACAAAGAAAGTAATGCGGCGCATGGACAGTGATTAGCACCATGACCATCGCTCGCATACATTTCAATAAAACAGAGGGAGGATCTGACTGAAGACGTGAGACTCAGCTCCGTAACTTCGCCGATTCCATCCATAAAAACAAGGCTCTGATGCGACAATCCACCGGAGGTCGTCATAAAAGAACGCCGAACCAGGTGGTGACGCAATACATAGCATAATTAAGCCTCGTAGAAAAATAGCAGATATTTCAGACCTGAGAGATTTACGTAAAAATAAAACCGGTTACATGAAAGGGAGGGATGACAAATAAACACAGAGACTTCGCTAAACTAACGTAAACAAAGGCGAAGGGACTTGGGTTCATGGATCGAATTCACATCATCATAAGGAAGGGAAATTGTAAGTGAATCAAAGGGGACACAAAATGAAAAAATGTGGAGGAATAGAAATTTAGAAAGACCTCAAGTTAGATAACTTCAATGACTGAATCGTACTTACATTTAGTTGCTTTCTGGGTGCGGGCAAAAGCCCGACACGTGCACACACGTCCGTCTTACATGACGGCCCAAAAATAGAAGGAAGCCACCTTCCCTTAAGGAACGCAGTAAAGCGCTCGAGAAAAATAAGTCGTAGAACACCCCCTCTCCAGAACATAAAGGGGGTCAATGGGAGAAGCAAAGCTTAGCAACAAGTTATGCTTCAACCAATGGTAAAACTGTGTCAGTAGGGGTGAAAAGTTTCACCATCTGACGAAACATTTACGCAGAATTACAAAGTTTGAACGCAGTAGGTAAGACAGAGAAACATATGTCACAATAATGCGACATGAAGGAAATGATGATAATAATAATAATAATAATAATAATATGACAAAAAAATAATGAACCTGATAAAAACGGTTCAACTATGCTTCGTCAGTTCTCGGGACTCCCGACAGCATTGACAATACCCGGAGTCTCCATCAATGGAGTCATCATCACGGACCATCTTGCCATTTATAACAGTATTTTAACTCACTTCTTTTGTTATAATTATTTTCGGTCTTTTCACGTTTAGGTGTCCATCTCAAAATTTAACGATATATTCCAAATTTGTATAATTTGTGTTAAGAGAGTCACATGACCTCGTAGTTCCGCCCCTACTAACTATATCATGTGACGTGCAAACGGCACAATCTCACGCGCCCAAAGCAGACCACGGAACGTGTAGTATTGGCATATGCGGATGTGACAGACCAGGGTAGAGAAATTCAGTTTATGGATATTTCACAGCAGAAGTGAACGCACAGATCAGTTTTAATTTAATTGGCATTAATGCCACTGAATGGCAGGTAAAAATGTCCAGACGATCCAGAATCATTCACATAGTACCGTAATTTATTTATTTCGTATGGCAAAACAAGGATACATTATAAATACATATATCTTCCAAGAGGACAGAGTACCAGGAAAGGAGAATCAAAGTATGGAAACTCAAGGAAAAGGAAGTCAAGGAAGAATTCCAGAAGATAATAAGGGAAAGGATGCCAACAGACAATCCTAAAACAGGGGAAGAGGAATGGAAGCAATTCAAAAACACAATGGTGGAAGCTGCAGTGGCAGTATGTGGAAGAACAAGCAACAGAAAGTGGTGTAAAGAGACACCATGGTGGAATGAGAGAGTAAAAGAAGCTGTGGGAAGGAAGAACAAGGCTTTCAGAGTGTGGTTCCAGGAAAGAACTGATCTGGCAAGGGAAGATTATAAGATAAAGAAGAAAGAAGCAAACAAGATTGTCGCAGAGGAGAGGAAGAAGTGGATGGTAAAGTGGACAGAGATGATGGAGGAAGACAGCAGAGGAAATAAGAAAGTACTTTATGGGATGGTCAAAAGTAAGAGAAGAGGTCTGCGAGAGGATGTGGTAATGATGGACAAAAACGGAAATGAGGTACACAGCAAAGAGACACTCAAGACAATGTGGAAAGAGTACTTGGAGGATTTGCTGAATCCAAATGGTCATAGGGAGGAAGACAATGTATTGGAAGATGGAGAAGACAACACAGGAATGGAAAAGGATCTGACTTGGAGAGAACTGGAGATGGCTATAGACAAGATGAAAGGAGGAAGGGCACCAGGTGTGGATGAAGTGAGTGTTGAAATGGTGAAGGCAGCAGGGGAGGTTGGGAAACAGTGGCTGTACCGTGTGATGAGGGTGATATGGAAGGAGAAAAAGACCCCAGAAGATTGGAAGAAAGGATTAATTGTCCCAATATTTAAGAAAGGAAGCAGAAAGGAGTGCAGAAATTACAGGGGAGTCACACTCATACCTCACTGTGCCAAGATATATGAAAAGATATTAGAAAGTAGAATACGAGCCAAAGTGGAGAGAAAATTGAGAGAGGAGCAGTATGGATTCAGACCTGGGAGATCAACAGTGGATCTCATATTTTCATTGAGACAGCTCCAGGAACACCACTACGAATTTGGAGAGGATCTGTTGATGGCCTTCCTGGACATCGAAAAGGCCTATGATAGTGTGTGTAGGGAAAAGGTTTGAAAAGCAATGGAAAACATGGGAGTGGAAAAAGGGACTGTAGGCAGAGTGAAGGAGATGTATTGTGGAAGTGTGAGTTGTGTGAAAGTTGGAGGGGAAAGAACAGACTGGTTCAGACAAATGAGTGGCCTGAAACAGGGTAGTGCGCTGACACCCCTTCTCTTTATTGTGGTTATGGACGAGGTAATGACACGGATAGCAGGAAAGATAGGAGAAGATAAGATGAAAGCAATGGTGTTTGCAGATGATCTCATGGTCTGGGGAAACAAGGAGGAGGAAATTCAGGAGCAACTGAAGGCTTGGGAAGAAACAGTGGGAGAGTACGAGTGGAAGTTCAACATCAGTAAATGTGAGATCCTGTTAACGACCAGGAAAAAGGACAGACCAATGAGTGGGATAACACTTGGAGGTGGACAGCTGAAGAAGGTGGAAAGTCTCAAGTACTTGGGAAGTATAGTGGAGGAAAATGGGAGAAATGACAAAGAGATTACGGAACGTGGCAGACAGGCAGAAGCATTTCTGAGAAGCATTAGGAGCTTAGTGTGGAATAAAGATGTCCCACAAAAAAGCAAGGAAGTGTTATACAGAAGCTACTATATCCCGATACTGACCTATGCTTCAGAAACGTGGACAATGAAGAAAAGAGACATAAGCAGAATACAGGCAGGTGAAATGAAGTTCCTGCGAAGTAGGATCGGAGTAACAAGAAGAGACAGGGTGAGGAATGAAAAGGTCAGGGAATGGTGAAAGAGGAGCCCTTGCAAGGTAGGATTGAGACATCAAGACTGAGGTGGTATGGACACTTAAAGAGAATGGATGAGAAGAAGATTCCCAAGAGGATACGTGAGATGCAGATGCAGAAGAAACGACCAAGGGGAAGACCAAGAGATAGATGGCAGAAAGGAGTGGAGGAATGTGTCAAGAAGAGAGGCGAGGACTGGTCCAGAGTGACAGCGGAGAGGTGGTGGGAAGAAAGGACTAAGTGGCGAGGCTTATGTTCCAAACAGACCCAGCCTGGGGCTGGAAACTGTACAAGATGATGATGATGATTTACAGATCAATGATACACATTCAAAACTTAATGTCCAGACTTTTCAGCCAGTCCACTGTTTCCGTAGAGGCCCTATGTAATTCTTGGGCAGATCCATTGAATTTTCTCTTTGGGCAGTCCATAACAATGTGCTGGATGGTCTGAGGCACATTACCACAGTCGCAGAATGGGTCTTCAGATTTTCCCCACTTATGAAGCAAGAATTTTCACCTTCCATGATTAGTCCCGATTCTGTTTAGAGATGTCCATTCCCTTCTCGGTAAGTTGAAACCAGGCGGAGCTCTACAAGGATCATGGATTAAACCCAGATGGTCGGGATTTGAAGAGGACCATTCTTCATGCCAGATCTCATCAGCATCAAAATGTGTTTCCAGGAGCTTCTCACCTAGCTTCCATGATGGGTTTCTGGACTTTAATCTCTTCGGTTTATGAGGGTTGCAGTCCTGATGTAAGGCCTGTTGAGGGTTACTGCGGCATTTTTGCCATTCTCTTACAAGAGCTAGTTCTCTTCGTATGTGAGGGGGTGGATGTTGGATAAGACGGGTAACCATTTTAGAGGTGTCGATTTGATGGTGCCTCGTAATGTCCTCATGGTATCATTCAGTTGGGTATCAACTTTTGAAGTGTGTGCACTGTTAAGCAGCAGTATTCTGCAACTGGGTAGACCAAGGCAAGAGCTGATGTCCGTAGTACTGCCGCGTTTGCTCCCCAGCCTGTTCCACTGAGCTTGTGTAATATGTTGTTCCTTGTTTTTATCTTGGCTGCAGTGTTAGAGAGATGTTGCTTGTATGCAAGTGTCCGGTCCGTTGTGATATCCAGATACTTTGGATAGGGGTTATACTTAAGTTGTTGGCCTTTGAATTCGACTTGAGGTACATAGCTGGCTTTTTGGTTGTCTAGATGGAAGCAGCTTACTTCAGTTTTGTTCAGGTTAGGTTTAAGTCGCCATGCACTGAAATATTTGTTCAGGTTATGGAGATCCTTTGTGAGTGTAGTTTCTGCTGTTTTGAAGTCACTAGATGGGGTAGTGACTGCATATATGCATTCATCTGCATATATGAATTTCATGGAAGTAGTTTCTGGAAGATCTGCAGTATAGATGCTGAACAGTACGGAGCAAGAACTGATCCTTGAGGTAAACCATAGTTTAGTGCTTAAGGCTTACTCTTACTTCCATTTAAATGCACTTCAAACACACTATTGCATAGCATGTGTTGAGCAGTGTAGCAAGAATCTTACAGGGAATGTAGCCCAGGCATTTAAGTCAAAATATCGCCTTAACCTCAAAAAAAATGTTATAAAGCTTTTTTTTTTCAGAATCCATTAATTCGACCCTAGGGAACAATATATCAAAATACTCGGCCGTACATGTGCCGGCTTCCTTGATTTCCAGGCCTGAAAACCTGGAATTCCATGAATTTTTCATAGCTGTCCTGGAACGCCCGTTCAAACCGAACGACTCGGCCTAGGTAGACAAAAGTGGTGTCAAATGAAAGAGAAGCGCATGCAGACTCCATATATAAGGCTTTAGGAAATGTTTTTCTCATTTCGGGGTAGATTGTAACCAAAAAATGTGCAAAATTCAAAATTTTTGTAAGTTTGAATTCATTTGCACGTTTATTAGAGACTAAGGCGACAGCTCATGCAAAAAATGCACCTGAAATAAGAAAGAACATCGTTTTAGCTTTACAGATGTGGTCTTATTTTTGTTTTACGTCTAATAATTCAACAGTTACAGACGAAACAAATTTAACCTAAAGGTAAGTTGGTATTACCGGACGGGATTAAACACCAAACAACTCTGCGTAGGTAAACAAAAGTGGTGTCAAATGAACGATAAAAGCATGCAGATTCCATAAATAGTACTGTAAGATATGTTTTCTCTGCTTTCGGTGTACATTGTAACAAAAAACAAAAGGATAGAATTTGTTTGTACGTTTAGCAGAACAAGACGGCTACTTACGCAAAGCAATATACCTCACATAAGAAATAGCATCCTTTAAGCTTTACAGAGGTGCTCTTGTTTTTTTCCGCGTCTTATAGTTCAAAAGTTTCAGACGAAACAAATTTAACCCGAACGTAAGTTGGTACTACCGGACGAGACTACATTGTTGCGTCGCGCAATGGACTCTCGAGACCTCAAAGTATTTCAAGAGAGGCTTGAAATGCATTCCCCGTTCCTAGCTTCAGAAAATCTCCATTCTTTCGGTACTAGCGTCGGTGCAGATAACAAAGTAAACTGCGACATGGCGCTTGAAATCGGCGAAACAGGAGTTAGCAACATGATTGGCAAGTCTTTCGCTGAAGTAAACATTTCCAGAAAGTCAATGGTTGGCCCCCTATCAGCTATGAACGGTACTGTGACGTTCAGAAATGAAGTAACGTCCGTAAACTCAAGTCAGCTATTTATGAGAATAGGGAGTGCTTTAAAAAACGAAACTGTAAAAGCGGAGTACTTTGATTATGAGCTGGCGCCAACTCCACCCTCACTTTCTGACGGATGTTCAATGCGCAAAACGGACAAGTCAGCGTTTGCGTCTCTCTTTAAGCCCTCAGAAATTGGCGATCAACTTTGTCCAGAGACCACGTGTCATTGATGGAGGCTGTTAGTTGGCCTCGACTGGCAACATACGGAGAAATTTGCGACCTTTACGTCAGACACGTTATGACTCGATACCCATCTGCAGTTGTTTTCGACGGATACAATAGCCAGACAACTACGGAAGAAGCGGAGCAAAGGCGACGCGCTGCAAGAAGGCCCTGTTTTGATGTCAACTTACCGTACATTCGACATCGACAGCATCACAGGCGGACTTTCTGACAAACAGGAGAAACAAATCTCGACTTATTGACATACTTGTTTCAAAATTTGAAGCTGTAAGAGTTCGAGTATACCAGGCAACTGGGGGCACCGATCCTCTCATCGTGCACACTGCTTTGGAGATAGAGAGCTTGGGGAAGTCTCTAGTTGTAGTCGGCAACGATACCGATCTTCTGGCAATGCTGATTGCTAGGCGTCAGACGGGAGATGTCTTCATGCTGCACCCAGGGACTTTCAAGTGCCCCGGAAAACTGTACGATATTGGTGCTATTCAGGATGAAATAGGTGACATGAAGAACTGCGTGCTGTACTCCCATGCTGTCTCAGGTGGTGATAAAACATCTGCAATCTACGGGAAGGGGAGGAATAAAGCTTACAAATTGCTTAAAAGAAGTGTGGATCTTCGGGAAGAAATTGTCAAAACATGCACAAATCTATGTGCGAATCGCGAAGAAGTTTGCACTGTTGGAGAAAACTTCATAAGGGCACTCTATTCTGGAGGAAATGAATTGGAGAATATCGACTATCTTCGACATCGTCTGTAGCAGATGACCATTGCGCGCCAAGCTCTGACTTCTCAGTTTGAACTTGCGACTCTTCCTCCAACAAGGGAAGCTCTACGGCAGCACTCAATACGGACTTACTTGCAGGTAACTTTCATTGTTTCCTTTACAATACACGTATACAATATTTTTGTAGTATTTCTCAGGAGAGTTAAATATGTTGAGTTTGAATTTAGGTTCAAGAATGGCTGGGAAGAAACCTCAATCCAACAGAATGGGGCCATTGACAACTCTCTTTTGCTTTGAAAGAATAATAGATTTTCTGCCTTCAATACTGTTTATTTCTGTTACTTACAGGGACTAGTTTCGGGGGTAAATACTCCCCCTTCCTCAGCCTGTCCAACAAAACTTCACAATGGTAAAACTTTCCATGTACAAGCTCATACAAAACACATGAAGAATAAAGAATAAAGAAATCCCGAAACTAGTCCCTGTAAGTAACAGAAATAAACAGTATTGAAGGCGGAGAATCCATTATTCTTTCAAAGTTATAGTTACGTCAATACGGACCTGAATAATCAACATTTTGAACTCTCATTTGCCCGTTCCAACAACCCTGCCAGCAGCTCCTGACTCTCTCCTCCTCCTAATTGCCAGCGATTGCAAGACGGACTGCGGAATGCGTTGTGGATGTAGAAGTTCCGGCCAAGAGTGCTCAGAAATGTGCTCTCAATGTCACGAACAAAATTGTGTTAACGCAGTTCATCATTATGAAACAGATCAGGATCTAGATACACCCGATGTCACTACCAGTTTCCTGTATTACAACTTTTCATCCAATGCGTTTCTCCTTTTTTTTTTTTTTGAAGGCTTAACTCATACTTAATTATTGTGTGTGTAAATAAAAATTTCATCTCGTGTTGCTTCCGTAGAAAAAAATCATTAGCTCAACCTTTACATTGCAGGTGCTGACCGAATAGGCACAACACAACCCTGCACTGTCAACTGACAGCTAGACGCTCTTTGTTATATCAAACATGATCATTAGCTCAACCTTTACATTGCAGGTGCTGACCGAATAGGCACAACACAACCCTGCACTGTCAACTGACAGCTAGACGCTCTTTGTTATATCACACATGATCATTAGCTCAACCTTTACATTGCAGGTGCTGACCGAATAGGCACAACACAACCCTGCACTGTCAACTGACAGCTAGACGCTCTTTGTTATATCACACATGATCATTAGCTCAACCTTTACATTGCAGGTGCTGACCGAATAGGCACAACACAATCCTGCACTGTCAACTGACAGCTAGACGCTCTTTGTTATACCACACATGACCATTAGCTCAACCTTTACATTGCAGGTGCTGACCGAATAGGCACAACACAACCCTGCACTGTCAACTGACAGCTAGACGCTCTTTGTTATATCACACATGATCATTAGCTCAACCTTTACATTGCAGGTGCTGACCGAATAGGCACAACACAACCCTGCACTGTCAACTGACAGCTAGACGCTCTTTGTTATATCACACATGATCATTAGCTCAACCTTTACATTGCAGGTGCTGACCGAATAGGCACAACACAATCCTGCACTGTCAACTGACAGCTAGACGCTCTTTGTTATATCACACATGATCATTAGCTCAACCTTTACATTGCAGGTGCTGACCGAATAGGCACAACACAACCCTGCACTGTCAACTGACAGCTAGACGCTCTTTGTTATATCACACATGATCATTAGCTCAACCTTTACATTGCAGGTGCTGACCGAATAGGCACAACACAACCCTGCACTGTCAACTGACAGCTAGACGCTCTTTGTTATATCACACATGATCATTAGCTCAACCTTTACATTGCAGGTGCTGACCGAATAGGCACAACACAATCCTGCACTGTCAACTGACAGCTAGACGCTCTTTGTTATATCACACATGATCATTAGCTCAACCTTTACATTGCAGGTGCTGACCGAATAGGCACAACACAACCCTGCACTGTCAACTGACAGCTAGACGCTCTTTGTTATATCACACATGATCATTAGCTCAACCTTTACATTGCAGGTGCTGACCGAATAGGCACAACACAATCCTGCACTGTCAACTGACAGCTAGACGCTCTTTGTTATATCACACATGATCATTAGCTCAACCTTTACATTGCAGGTGCTGACCGAATAGGCACAACACAACCCTGCACTGTCAACTGACAGCTAGACGCTCTTTGTTATATCACACATGATCATTAGCTCAACCTTTACATTGCAGGTGCTGACCGAATAGGCACAACACAACCCTGCACTGTCAACTGACAGCTAGACGCTCTTTGTTATATCACACATGACCATTAGCTCAACCTTTACATTGCAGGTGCTGACCGAATAGGCACAACACAATCCTGCACTGTCAACTGACAGCTAGACGCTCTTTGTTATACCACACATGATCATTAGCTCAACCTTTACATTGCAGGTGCTGACCGAATAGGCACAACACAACCCTGCACTGTCAACTGACAGCTAGACGCTCTTTGTTATATCACACATGATCATTAGCTCAACCTTTACATTGCAGGTGCTGACCGAATAGGCACAACACAACCCTGCACTGTCAACTGACAGCTAGACGCTCTTTGTTATATCACACATGATCATTAGCTCAACCTTTACATTGCAGGTGCTGACCGAATAGGCACAACACAACCCTGCACTGTCAACTGACAGCTAGACGCTCTTTGTTATATCACACATGACCATTAGCTCAACCTTTACATTGCAGGTGCTGACCGAATAGGCACAACACAATCCTGCACTGTCAACTGACAGCTAGACGCTCTTTGTTATATCACACATGATCATTAGCTCAACCTTTACATTGCAGGTGCTGACCGAATAGGCACAACACAACCCTGCACTGTCAACTGACAGCTAGACGCTCTTTGTTATATCACACATGATCATTAGCTCAACCTTTACATTGCAGGTGCTGACCGAATAGGCACAACACAATCCTGCACTGTCAACTGACAGCTAGACGCTCTTTGTTATATCACACATGACCATTAGCTCAACCTTTACATTGCAGGTGCTGACCGAATAGGCACAACACAACCCTGCACTGTCAACTGACAGCTAGACGCTCTTTGTTATATCACACATGACCATTAGCTCAACCTTTACATTGCAGGTGCTGACCGAATAGGCACAACACAATCCTGCACTGTCAACTGACAGCTAGACGCTCTTTGTTATATCACACATGATCATTAGCTCAACCTTTACATTGCAGGTGCTGACCGAATAGGCACAACACAACCCTGCACTGTCAACTGACAGCTAGACGCTCTTTGTTATATCACACATGATCATTAGCTCAACCTTTACATTGCAGGTGCTGACCGAATAGGCACAACACAACCCTGCACTGTCAACTGACAGCTAGACGCTCTTTGTTATATCACACATGACCATTAGCTCAACCTTTACATTGCAGGTGCTGACCGAATAGGCACAACACAATCCTGCACTGTCAACTGACAGCTAGACGCTCTTTGTTATATCACACATGATCATTAGCTCAACCTTTACATTGCAGGTGCTGACCGAATAGGCACAACACAACCCTGCACTGTCAACTGACAGCTAGACGCTCTTTGTTATATCACACATGATCATTAGCTCAACCTTTACATTGCAGGTGCTGACCGAATAGGCACAACACAATCCTGCACTGTCAACTGACAGCTAGACGCTCTTTGTTATACCACACATGATCATTAGCTCAACCTTTACATTGCAGGTGCTGACCGAATAGGCACAACACAATCCTGCACTGTCAACTGACAGCTAGACGCTCTTTGTTATATCACACATGACCATTAGCTCAACCTTTACATTGCAGGTGCTGACCGAATAGGCACAACACAATCCTGCACTGTCAACTGACAGCTAGACGCTCTTTGTTATACCACACATGACCATTAGCTCAACCTTTACATTGCAGGTGCTGACCGAATAGGCACAACACAACCCTGCACTGTCAACTGACAGCTAGACGCTCTTTGTTATATCACACATGATCATTAGCTCAACCTTTACATTGCAGGTGCTGACCGAATAGGCACAACACAATCCTGCACTGTCAACTGACAGCTAGACGCTCTTTGTTATATCACACATGACCATTAGCTCAACCTTTACATTGCAGGTGCTGACCGAATAGGCACAACACAACCCTGCACTGTCAACTGACAGCTAGACGCTCTTTGTTATATCACACATGATCATTAGCTCAACCTTTACATTGCAGGTGCTGACCGAATAGGCACAACACAACCCTGCACTGTCAACTGACAGCTAGACGCTCTTTGTTATATCACACATGATCATTAGCTCAACCTTTACATTGCAGGTGCTGACCGAATAGGCACAACACAATCCTGCACTGTCAACTGACAGCTAGACGCTCTTTGTTATATCACACATGATCATTAGCTCAACCTTTACATTGCAGGTGCTGACCGAATAGGCACAACACAATCCTGCACTGTCAACTGACAGCTAGACGCTCTTTGTTATACCACACATGATCATTAGCTCAACCTTTACATTGCAGGTGCTGACCGAATAGGCACAACACAACCCTGCACTGTCAACTGACAGCTAGACGCTCTTTGTTATATCACACATGATCATTAGCTCAACCTTTACATTGCAGGTGCTGACCGAATAGGCACAACACAACCCTGCACTGTCAACTGACAGCTAGACGCTCTTTGTTATATCACACATGACCATTAGCTCAACCTTTACATTGCAGGTGCTGACCGAATAGGCACAACACAATCCTGCACTGTCAACTGACAGCTAGACGCTCTTTGTTATACCACACATGATCATTAGCTCAACCTTTACATTGCAGGTGCTGACCGAATAGGCACAACACAACCCTGCACTGTCAACTGACAGCTAGACGCTCTTTGTTATATCACACATGATCATTAGCTCAACCTTTACATTGCAGGTGCTGACCGAATAGGCACAACACAACCCTGCACTGTCAACTGACAGCTAGACGCTCTTTGTTATATCACACATGATCATTAGCTCAACCTTTACATTGCAGGTGCTGACCGAATAGGCACAACACAATCCTGCACTGTCAACTGACAGCTAGACGCTCTTTGTTATATCACACATGATCATTAGCTCAACCTTTACATTGCAGGTGCTGACCGAATAGGCACAACACAATCCTGCACTGTCAACTGACAGCTAGACGCTCTTTGTTATACCACACATGATCATTAGCTCAACCTTTACATTGCAGGTGCTGACCGAATAGGCACAACACAACCCTGCACTGTCAACTGACAGCTAGACGCTCTTTGTTATATCACACATGATCATTAGCTCAACCTTTACATTGCAGGTGCTGACCGAATAGGCACAACACAATCCTGCACTGTCAACTGACAGCTAGACGCTCTTTGTTATATCACACATGATCATTAGCTCAACCTTTACATTGCAGGTGCTGACCGAATAGGCACAACACAACCCTGCACTGTCAACTGACAGCTAGACGCTCTTTGTTATATCACACATGATCATTAGCTCAACCTTTACATTGCAGGTGCTGACCGAATAGGCACAACACAATCCTGCACTGTCAACTGACAGCTAGACGCTCTTTGTTATATCACACATGATCATTAGCTCAACCTTTACATTGCAGGTGCTGACCGAATAGGCACAACACAACCCTGCACTGTCAACTGACAGCTAGACGCTCTTTGTTATATCACACATGACCATTAGCTCAACCTTTACATTGCAGGTGCTGACCGAATAGGCACAACACAACCCTGCACTGTCAACTGACAGCTAGACGCTCTTTGTTATATCACACATGACCATTAGCTCAACCTTTACATTGCAGGTGCTGACCGAATAGGCACAACACAACCCTGCACTGTCAACTGACAGCTAGACGCTCTTTGTTATATCACACATGATCATTAGCTCAACCTTTACATTGCAGGTGCTGACCGAATAGGCACAACACAATCCTGCACTGTCAACTGACAGCTAGACGCTCTTTGTTATACCACACATGATCATTAGCTCAACCTTTACATTGCAGGTGCTGACCGAATAGGCACAACACAACCCTGCACTGTCAACTGACAGCTAGACGCTCTTTGTTATATCACACATGATCATTAGCTCAACCTTTACATTGCAGGTGCTGACCGAATAGGCACAACACAATCCTGCACTGTCAACTGACAGCTAGACGCTCTTTGTTATATCACACATGATCATTAGCTCAACCTTTACATTGCAGGTGCTGACCGAATAGGCACAACACAACCCTGCACTGTCAACTGACAGCTAGACGCTCTTTGTTATATCACACATGATCATTAGCTCAACCTTTACATTGCAGGTGCTGACCGAATAGGCACAACACAATCCTGCACTGTCAACTGACAGCTAGACGCTCTTTGTTATACCACACATGATCATTAGCTCAACCTTTACATTGCAGGTGCTGACCGAATAGGCACAACACAATCCTGCACTGTCAACTGACAGCTAGACGCTCTTTGTTATATCACACATGATCATTAGCTCAACCTTTACATTGCAGGTGCTGACCGAATAGGCACAACACAATCCTGCACTGTCAACTGACAGCTAGACGCTCTTTGTTATACCACACATGATCATTAGCTCAACCTTTACATTGCAGGTGCTGACCGAATAGGCACAACACAACCCTGCACTGTCAACTGACAGCTAGACGCTCTTTGTTATATCACACATGATCATTAGCTCAACCTTTACATTGCAGGTGCTGACCGAATAGGCACAACACAACCCTGCACTGTCAACTGACAGCTAGACGCTCTTTGTTATACCACACATGATCATTAGCTCAACCTTTACATTGCAGGTGCTGACCGAATAGGCACAACACAATCCTGCACTGTCAACTGACAGCTAGACGCTCTTTGTTATACCACACATGACCATTAGCTCAACCTTTACATTGCAGGTGCTGACCGAATAGGCACAACACAGTCCTGCACTGTCAACTGACAGCTAGACGCTCTTTGTTATATCACACATGACCATTAGCTCAACCTTTACATTGCAGGTGCTGACCGAATAGGCACAACACAACCCTGCACTGTCAACTGACAGCTAGACGCTCTTTGTTATATCACACATGACCATTAGCTCAACCTTTACATTGCAGGTGCTGACCGAATAGGCACAACACAACCCTGCACTGTCAACTGACAGCTAGACGCTCTTTGTTATATCACACATGACCATTAGCTCAACCTTTACATTGCAGGTGCTGACCGAATAGGCACAACACAACCCTGCACTGTCAACTGACAGCTAGACGCTCTTTGTTATATCACACATGATCATTAGCTCAACCTTTACATTGCAGGTGCTGACCGAATAGGCACAACACAACCCTGCACTGTCAACTGACAGCTAGACGCTCTTTGTTATATCACACATGACCATTAGCTCAACCTTTACATTGCAGGTGCTGACCGAATAGGCACAACACAATCCTGCACTGTCAACTGACAGCTAGACGCTCTTTGTTATATCACACATGACCATTAGCTCAACCTTTACATTGCAGGTGCTGACCGAATAGGCACAACACAACCCTGCACTGTCAACTGACAGCTAGACGCTCTTTGTTATATCACACATGATCATTAGCTCAACCTTTACATTGCAGGTGCTGACCGAATAGGCACAACACAACCCTGCACTGTCAACTGACAGCTAGACGCTCTTTGTTATATCACACATGATCATTAGCTCAACCTTTACATTGCAGGTGCTGACCGAATAGGCACAACACAACCCTGCACTGTCAACTGACAGCTAGACGCTCTTTGTTATATCACACATGATCATTAGCTCAACCTTTACATTGCAGGTGCTGACCGAATAGGCACAACACAACCCTGCACTGTCAACTGACAGCTAGACGCTCTTTGTTATATCACACATGATCATTAGCTCAACCTTTACATTGCAGGTGCTGACCGAATAGGCACAACACAATCCTGCACTGTCAACTGACAGCTAGACGCTCTTTGTTATATCACACATGATCATTAGCTCAACCTTTACATTGCAGGTGCTGACCGAATAGGCACAACACAACCCTGCACTGTCAACTGACAGCTAGACGCTCTTTGTTATATCACACATGATCATTAGCTCAACCTTTACATTGCAGGTGCTGACCGAATAGGCACAACACAACCCTGCACTGTCAACTGACAGCTAGACGCTCTTTGTTATACCACACATGATCATTAGCTCAACCTTTACATTGCAGGTGCTGACCGAATAGGCACAACACAACCCTGCACTGTCAACTGACAGCTAGACGCTCTTTGTTATATCACACATGATCATTAGCTCAACCTTTACATTGCAGGTGCTGACCGAATAGGCACAACACAACCCTGCACTGTCAACTGACAGCTAGACGCTCTTTGTTATATCACACATGATCATTAGCTCAACCTTTACATTGCAGGTGCTGACCGAATAGGCACAACACAACCCTGCACTGTCAACTGACAGCTAGACGCTCTTTGTTATATCACACATGATCATTAGCTCAACCTTTACATTGCAGGTGCTGACCGAATAGGCACAACACAATCCTGCACTGTCAACTGACAGCTAGACGCTCTTTGTTATACCACACATGATCATTAGCTCAACCTTTACATTGCAGGTGCTGACCGAATAGGCACAACACAATCCTGCACTGTCAACTGACAGCTAGACGCTCTTTGTTATATCACACATGATCATTAGCTCAACCTTTACATTGCAGGTGCTGACCGAATAGGCACAACACAATCCTGCACTGTCAACTGACAGCTAGACGCTCTTTGTTATACCACACATGATCATTAGCTCAACCTTTACATTGCAGGTGCTGACCGAATAGGCACAACACAATCCTGCACTGTCAACTGACAGCTAGACGCTCTTTGTTATATCACACATGACCATTAGCTCAACCTTTACATTGCAGGTGCTGACCGAATAGGCACAACACAACCCTGCACTGTCAACTGACAGCTAGACGCTCTTTGTTATATCACACATGATCATTAGCTCAACCTTTACATTGCAGGTGCTGACCGAATAGGCACAACACAATCCTGCACTGTCAACTGACAGCTAGACGCTCTTTGTTATATCACACATGATCATTAGCTCAACCTTTACATTGCAGGTGCTGACCGAATAGGCACAACACAATCCTGCACTGTCAACTGACAGCTAGACGCTCTTTGTTATATCACACATGATCATTAGCTCAACCTTTACATTGCAGGTGCTGACCGAATAGGCACAACACAACCCTGCACTGTCAACTGACAGCTAGACGCTCTTTGTTATACCACACATGATCATTAGCTCAACCTTTACATTGCAGGTGCTGACCGAATAGGCACAACACAACCCTGCACTGTCAACTGACAGCTAGACGCTCTTTGTTATACCACACATGATCATTAGCTCAACCTTTACATTGCAGGTGCTGACCGAATAGGCACAACACAACCCTGCACTGTCAACTGACAGCTAGACGCTCTTTGTTATATCACACATGATCATTAGCTCAACCTTTACATTGCAGGTGCTGACCGAATAGGCACAACACAATCCTGCACTGTCAACTGACAGCTAGACGCTCTTTGTTATATCACACATGATCATTAGCTCAACCTTTACATTGCAGGTGCTGACCGAATAGGCACAACACAATCCTGCACTGTCAACTGACAGCTAGACGCTCTTTGTTATATCACACATGATCATTAGCTCAACCTTTACATTGCAGGTGCTGACCGAATAGGCACAACACAATCCTGCACTGTCAACTGACAGCTAGACGCTCTTTGTTATATCACACATGATCATTAGCTCAACCTTTACATTGCAGGTGCTGACCGAATAGGCACAACACAATCCTGCACTGTCAACTGACAGCTAGACGCTCTTTGTTATATCACACATGATCATTAGCTCAACCTTTACATTGCAGGTGCTGACCGAATAGGCACAACACAATCCCGCACTGTCAACTGACAGCTAGACGCTCTTTGTTATATCACACATGATCATTAGCTCAACCTTTACATTGCAGGTGCTGACCGAATAGGCACAACACAACCCTGCACTGTCAACTGACAGCTAGACGCTCTTTGTTATATCACACATGATCATTAGCTCAACCTTTACATTGCAGGTGCTGACCGAATAGGCACAACACAACCCTGCACTGTCAACTGACAGCTAGACGCTCTTTGTTATATCACACATGACCATTAGCTCAACCTTTACATTGCAGGTGCTGACCGAATAGGCACAACACAACCCTGCACTGTCAACTGACAGCTAGACGCTCTTTGTTATATCACACATGACCATTAGCTCAACCTTTACATTGCAGGTGCTGACCGAATAGGCACAACACAACCCTGCACTGTCAACTGACAGCTAGACGCTCTTTGTTATATCACACATGATCATTAGCTCAACCTTTACATTGCAGGTGCTGACCGAATAGGCACAACACAATCCTGCACTGTCAACTGACAGCTAGACGCTCTTTGTTATATCACACATGATCATTAGCTCAACCTTTACATTGCAGGTGCTGACCGAATAGGCACAACACAACCCTGCACTGTCAACTGACAGCTAGACGCTCTTTGTTATATCACACATGATCATTAGCTCAACCTTTACATTGCAGGTGCTGACCGAATAGGCACAACACAATCCTGCACTGTCAACTGACAGCTAGACGCTCTTTGTTATATCACACATGATCATTAGCTCAACCTTTACATTGCAGGTGCTGACCGAATAGGCACAACACAATCCTGCACTGTCAACTGACAGCTAGACGCTCTTTGTTATATCACACATGATCATTAGCTCAACCTTTACATTGCAGGTGCTGACCGAATAGGCACAACACAATCCTGCACTGTCAACTGACAGCTAGACGCTCTTTGTTATATCACACATGACCATTAGCTCAACCTTTACATTGCAGGTGCTGACCGAATAGGCACAACACAATCCTGCACTGTCAACTGACAGCTAGACGCTCTTTGTTATATCACACATGATCATTAGCTCAACCTTTACATTGCAGGTGCTGACCGAATAGGCACAACACAACCCTGCACTGTCAACTGACAGCTAGACGCTCTTTGTTATATCACACATGATCATTAGCTCAACCTTTACATTGCAGGTGCTGACCGAATAGGCACAACACAACCCTGCACTGTCAACTGACAGCCAGACGCTCTTTGTTATATCACACATGATCATTAGCTCAACCTTTACATTGCAGGTGCTGACCGAATAGGCACAACACAATCCTGCACTGTCAACTGACAGCTAGACGCTCTTTGTTATATCACACATGACCATTAGCTCAACCTTTACATTGCAGGTGCTGACCGAATAGGCACAACACAACCCTGCACTGTCAACTGACAGCTAGACGCTCTTTGTTATACCACACATGATCATTAGCTCAACCTTTACATTGCAGGTGCTGACCGAATAGGCACAACACAATCCTGCACTGTCAACTGACAGCTAGACGCTCTTTGTTATATCACACATGATCATTAGCTCAACCTTTACATTGCAGGTGCTGACCGAATAGGCACAACACAACCCTGCACTGTCAACTGACAGCTAGACGCTCTTTGTTATATCACACATGATCATTAGCTCAACCTTTACATTGCAGGTGCTGACCGAATAGGCACAACACAACCCTGCACTGTCAACTGACAGCTAGACGCTCTTTGTTATATCACACATGATCATTAGCTCAACCTTTACATTGCAGGTGCTGACCGAATAGGCACAACACAACCCTGCACTGTCAACTGACAGCTAGACGCTCTTTGTTATACCACACATGATCATTAGCTCAACCTTTACATTGCAGGTGCTGACCGAATAGGCACAACACAACCCTGCACTGTCAACTGACAGCTAGACGCTCTTTGTTATATCACACATGACCATTAGCTCAACCTTTACATTGCAGGTGCTGACCGAATAGGCACAACACAGTCCTGCACTGTCAACTGACAGCTAGACGCTCTTTGTTATATCACACATGATCATTAGCTCAACCTTTACATTGCAGGTGCTGACCGAATAGGCACAACACAATCCTGCACTGTCAACTGACAGCTAGACGCTCTTTGTTATATCACACATGATCATTAGCTCAACCTTTACATTGCAGGTGCTGACCGAATAGGCACAACACAACCCTGCACTGTCAACTGACAGCTAGACGCTCTTTGTTATATCACACATGATCATTAGCTCAACCTTTACATTGCAGGTGCTGACCGAATAGGCACAACACAACCCTGCACTGTCAACTGACAGCTAGACGCTCTTTGTTATATCACACATGATCATTAGCTCAACCTTTACATTGCAGGTGCTGACCGAATAGGCACAACACAATCCTGCACTGTCAACTGACAGCTAGACGCTCTTTGTTATATCACACATGATCATTAGCTCAACCTTTACATTGCAGGTGCTGACCGAATAGGCACAACACAACCCTGCACTGTCAACTGACAGCTAGACGCTCCTTGTTATATCACACATGATCATTAGCTCAACCTTTACATTGCAGGTGCTGACCGAATAGGCACAACACAATCCTGCACTGTCAACTGACAGCTAGACGCTCTTTGTTATATCACACATGATCATTAGCTCAACCTTTACATTGCAGGTGCTGACCGAATAGGCACAACACAATCCTGCACTGTCAACTGACAGCTAGACGCTCTTTGTTATACCACACATGATCATTAGCTCAACCTTTACATTGCAGGTGCTGACCGAATAGGCACAACACAATCCTGCACTGTCAACTGACAGCTAGACGCTCTTTGTTATATCACACATGATCATTAGCTCAACCTTTACATTGCAGGTGCTGACCGAATAGGCACAACACAATCCTGCACTGTCAACTGACAGCTAGACGCTCTTTGTTATACCACACATGATCATTAGCTCAACCTTTACATTGCAGGTGCTGACCGAATAGGCACAACACAATCCTGCACTGTCAACTGACAGCTAGACGCTCTTTGTTATATCACACATGATCATTAGCTCAACCTTTACATTGCAGGTGCTGACCGAATAGGCACAACACAATCCTGCACTGTCAACTGACAGCTAGACGCTCTTTGTTATATCACACATGACCATTAGCTCAACCTTTACATTGCAGGTGCTGACCGAATAGGCACAACACAATCCTGCACTGTCAACTGACAGCTAGACGCTCTTTGTTATACCACACATGATCATTAGCTCAACCTTTACATTGCAGGTGCTGACCGAATAGGCACAACACAACCCTGCACTGTCAACTGACAGCTAGACGCTCTTTGTTATATCACACATGATCATTAGCTCAACCTTTACATTGCAGGTGCTGACCGAATAGGCACAACACAATCCTGCACTGTCAACTGACAGCTAGACGCTCTTTGTTATATCACACATGATCATTAGCTCAACCTTTACATTGCAGGTGCTGACCGAATAGGCACAACACAACCCTGCACTGTCAACTGACAGCTAGACGCTCTTTGTTATATCACACATGATCATTAGCTCAACCTTTACATTGCAGGTGCTGACCGAATAGGCACAACACAATCCCGCACTGTCAACTGACAGCTAGACGCTCTTTGTTATATCACACATGATCATTAGCTCAACCTTTACATTGCAGGTGCTGACCGAATAGGCACAACACAACCCTGCACTGTCAACTGACAGCTAGACGCTCTTTGTTATATCACACATGACCATTAGCTCAACCTTTACATTGCAGGTGCTGACCGAATAGGCACAACACAATCCTGCACTGTCAACTGACAGCTAGACGCTCTTTGTTATATCACACATGACCATTAGCTCAACCTTTACATTGCAGGTGCTGACCGAATAGGCACAACACAACCCTGCACTGTCAACTGACAGCTAGACGCTCTTTGTTATACCACACATGATCATTAGCTCAACCTTTACATTGCAGGTGCTGACCGAATAGGCACAACACAACCCTGCACTGTCAACTGACAGCTAGACGCTCTTTGTTATATCACACATGATCATTAGCTCAACCTTTACATTGCAGGTGCTGACCGAATAGGCACAACACAATCCTGCACTGTCAACTGACAGCTAGACGCTCTTTGTTATATCACACATGATCATTAGCTCAACCTTTACATTGCAGGTGCTGACCGAATAGGCACAACACAACCCTGCACTGTCAACTGACAGCTAGACGCTCTTTGTTATACCACACATGATCATTAGCTCAACCTTTACATTGCAGGTGCTGACCGAATAGGCACAACACAACCCTGCACTGTCAACTGACAGCTAGACGCTCTTTGTTATATCACACATGACCATTAGCTCAACCTTTACATTGCAGGTGCTGACCGAATAGGCACAACACAACCCTGCACTGTCAACTGACAGCTAGACGCTCTTTGTTATATCACACATGATCATTAGCTCAACCTTTACATTGCAGGTGCTGACCGAATAGGCACAACACAATCCTGCACTGTCAACTGACAGCTAGACGCTCTTTGTTATATCACACATGATCATTAGCTCAACCTTTACATTGCAGGTGCTGACCGAATAGGCACAACACAACCCTGCACTGTCAACTGACAGCTAGACGCTCTTTGTTATATCACACATGATCATTAGCTCAACCTTTACATTGCAGGTGCTGACCGAATAGGCACAACACAACCCTGCACTGTCAACTGACAGCTAGACGCTCTTTGTTATACCACACATGATCATTAGCTCAACCTTTACATTGCAGGTGCTGACCGAATAGGCACAACACAACCCTGCACTGTCAACTGACAGCTAGACGCTCTTTGTTATATCACACATGATCATTAGCTCAACCTTTACATTGCAGGTGCTGACCGAATAGGCACAACACAACCCTGCACTGTCAACTGACAGCCAGACGCTCTTTGTTATATCACACATGATCATTAGCTCAACCTTTACATTGCAGGTGCTGACCGAATAGGCACAACACAATCCTGCACTGTCAACTGACAGCTAGACGCTCTTTGTTATATCACACATGACCATTAGCTCAACCTTTACATTGCAGGTGCTGACCGAATAGGCACAACACAACCCTGCACTGTCAACTGACAGCTAGACGCTCTTTGTTATATCACACATGATCATTAGCTCAACCTTTACATTGCAGGTGCTGACCGAATAGGCACAACACAACCCTGCACTGTCAACTGACAGCTAGACGCTCTTTGTTATATCACACATGATCATTAGCTCAACCTTTACATTGCAGGTGCTGACCGAATAGGCACAACACAATCCTGCACTGTCAACTGACAGCTAGACGCTCTTTGTTATATCACACATGATCATTAGCTCAACCTTTACATTGCAGGTGCTGACCGAATAGGCACAACACAATCCTGCACTGTCAACTGACAGCTAGACGCTCTTTGTTATATCACACATGATCATTAGCTCAACCTTTACATTGCAGGTGCTGACCGAATAGGCACAACACAACCCTGCACTGTCAACTGACAGCCAGACGCTCTTTGTTATATCACACATGACCATTAGCTCAACCTTTACATTGCAGGTGCTGACCGAATAGGCACAACACAATCCTGCACTGTCAACTGACAGCTAGACGCTCTTTGTTATATCACACATGATCATTAGCTCAACCTTTACATTGCAGGTGCTGACCGAATAGGCACAACACAATCCTGCACTGTCAACTGACAGCTAGACGCTCTTTGTTATACCACACATGATCATTAGCTCAACCTTTACATTGCAGGTGCTGACCGAATAGGCACAACACAACCCTGCACTGTCAACTGACAGCTAGACGCTCTTTGTTATATCACACATGACCATTAGCTCAACCTTTACATTGCAGGTGCTGACCGAATAGGCACAACACAATCCTGCACTGTCAACTGACAGCTAGACGCTCTTTGTTATATCACACATGATCATTAGCTCAACCTTTACATTGCAGGTGCTGACCGAATAGGCACAACACAATCCTGCACTGTCAACTGACAGCTAGACGCTCTTTGTTATATCACACATGACCATTAGCTCAACCTTTACATTGCAGGTGCTGACCGAATAGGCACAACACAACCCTGCACTGTCAACTGACAGCTAGACGCTCTTTGTTATATCACACATGATCATTAGCTCAACCTTTACATTGCAGGTGCTGACCGAATAGGCACAACACAATCCTGCACTGTCAACTGACAGCTAGACGCTCTTTGTTATATCACACATGATCATTAGCTCAACCTTTACATTGCAGGTGCTGACCGAATAGGCACAACACAACCCTGCACTGTCAACTGACAGCTAGACGCTCTTTGTTATATCACACATGACCATTAGCTCAACCTTTACATTGCAGGTGCTGACCGAATAGGCACAACACAACCCTGCACTGTCAACTGACAGCTAGACGCTCTTTGTTATATCACACATGATCATTAGCTCAACCTTTACATTGCAGGTGCTGACCGAATAGGCACAACACAATCCTGCACTGTCAACTGACAGCTAGACGCTCTTTGTTATATCACACATGACCATTAGCTCAACCTTTACATTGCAGGTGCTGACCGAATAGGCACAACACAATCCTGCACTGTCAACTGACAGCTAGACGCTCTTTGTTATATCACACATGATCATTAGCTCAACCTTTACATTGCAGGTGCTGACCGAATAGGCACAACACAATCCTGCACTGTCAACTGACAGCTAGACGCTCTTTGTTATATCACACATGACCATTAGCTCAACCTTTACATTGCAGGTGCTGACCGAATAGGCACAACACAACCCTGCACTGTCAACTGACAGCTAGACGCTCTTTGTTATATCACACATGATCATTAGCTCAACCTTTACATTGCAGGTGCTGACCGAATAGGCACAACACAATCCTGCACTGTCAACTGACAGCTAGACGCTCTTTGTTATATCACACATGATCATTAGCTCAACCTTTACATTGCAGGTGCTGACCGAATAGGCACAACACAATCCTGCACTGTCAACTGACAGCTAGACGCTCTTTGTTATATCACACATGACCATTAGCTCAACCTTTACATTGCAGGTGCTGACCGAATAGGCACAACACAATCCTGCACTGTCAACTGACAGCTAGACGCTCTTTGTTATATCACACATGATCATTAGCTCAACCTTTACATTGCAGGTGCTGACCGAATAGGCACAACACAACCCTGCACTGTCAACTGACAGCTAGACGCTCTTTGTTATATCACACATGATCATTAGCTCAACCTTTACATTGCAGGTGCTGACCGAATAGGCACAACACAATCCTGCACTGTCAACTGACAGCTAGACGCTCTTTGTTATATCACACATGATCATTACCTCAACCTTTACATTGCAGGTGCTGACCGAATAGGCACAACACAACCCTGCACTGTCAACTGACAGCTAGACGCTCTTTGTTATATCACACATGATCATTAGCTCAACCTTTACATTGCAGGTGCTGACCGAATAGGCACAACACAACCCTGCACTGTCAACTGACAGCTAGACGCTCTTTGTTATATCACACATGATCATTAGCTCAACCTTTACATTGCAGGTGCTGACCGAATAGGCACAACACAATCCTGCACTGTCAACTGACAGCTAGACGCTCTTTGTTATATCACACATGACCATTAGCTCAACCTTTACATTGCAGGTGCTGACCGAATAGGCACAACACAATCCTGCACTGTCAACTGACAGCTAGACGCTCTTTGTTATATCACACATGATCATTAGCTCAACCTTTACATTGCAGGTGCTGACCGAATAGGCACAACACAACCCTGCACTGTCAACTGACAGCTAGACGCTCTTTGTTATACCACACATGATCATTAGCTCAACCTTTACATTGCAGGTGCTGACCGAATAGGCACAACACAACCCTGCACTGTCAACTGACAGCTAGACGCTCTTTGTTATATCACACATGATCATTAGCTCAACCTTTACATTGCAGGTGCTGACCGAATAGGCACAACACAATCCTGCACTGTCAACTGACAGCTAGACGCTCTTTGTTATATCACACATGATCATTAGCTCAACCTTTACATTGCAGGTGCTGACCGAATAGGCACAACACAACCCTGCACTGTCAACTGACAGCTAGACGCTCTTTGTTATATCACACATGATCATTAGCTCAACCTTTACATTGCAGGTGCTGACCGAATAGGCACAACACAACCCTGCACTGTCAACTGACAGCTAGACGCTCTTTGTTATATCACACATGATCATTAGCTCAACCTTTACATTGCAGGTGCTGACCGAATAGGCACAACACAATCCTGCACTGTCAACTGACAGCTAGACGCTCTTTGTTATATCACACATGATCATTAGCTCAACCTTTACATTGCAGGTGCTGACCGAATAGGCACAACACAACCCTGCACTGTCAACTGACAGCTAGACGCTCTTTGTTATATCACACATGATCATTAGCTCAACCTTTACATTGCAGGTGCTGACCGAATAGGCACAACACAACCCTGCACTGTCAACTGACAGCTAGACGCTCTTTGTTATATCACACATGACCATTAGCTCAACCTTTACATTGCAGGTGCTGACCGAATAGGCACAACACAATCCTGCACTGTCAACTGACAGCTAGACGCTCTTTGTTATATCACACATGATCATTAGCTCAACCTTTACATTGCAGGTGCTGACCGAATAGGCACAACACAATCCTGCACTGTCAACTGACAGCTAGACGCTCTTTGTTATATCACACATGATCATTAGCTCAACCTTTACATTGCAGGTGCTGACCGAATAGGCACAACACAATCCTGCACTGTCAACTGACAGCTAGACGCTCTTTGTTATATCACACATGACCATTAGCTCAACCTTTACATTGCAGGTGCTGACCGAATAGGCACAACACAACCCTGCACTGTCAACTGACAGCTAGACGCTCTTTGTTATATCACACATGATCATTAGCTCAACCTTTACATTGCAGGTGCTGACCGAATAGGCACAACACAATCCTGCACTGTCAACTGACAGCTAGACGCTCTTTGTTATATCACACATGACCATTAGCTCAACCTTTACATTGCAGGTGCTGACCGAATAGGCACAACACAATCCTGCACTGTCAACTGACAGCTAGACGCTCTTTGTTATATCACACATGATCATTAGCTCAACCTTTACATTGCAGGTGCTGACCGAATAGGCACAACACAACCCTGCACTGTCAACTGACAGCTAGACGCTCTTTGTTATATCACACATGATCATTAGCTCAACCTTTACATTGCAGGTGCTGACCGAATAGGCACAACACAATCCTGCACTGTCAACTGACAGCTAGACGCTCTTTGTTATATCACACATGACCATTAGCTCAACCTTTACATTGCAGGTGCTGACCGAATAGGCACAACACAACCCTGCACTGTCAACTGACAGCCAGACGCTCTTTGTTATATCACACATGATCATTAGCTCAACCTTTACATTGCAGGTGCTGACCGAATAGGCACAACACAACCCTGCACTGTCAACTGACAGCTAGACGCTCTTTGTTATATCACACATGACCATTAGCTCAACCTTTACATTGCAGGTGCTGACCGAATAGGCACAACACAACCCTGCACTGTCAACTGACAGCTAGACGCTCTTTGTTATATCACACATGATCATTAGCTCAACCTTTACATTGCAGGTGCTGACCGAATAGGCACAACACAACCCTGCACTGTCAACTGACAGCTAGACGCTCTTTGTTATATCACACATGATCATTAGCTCAACCTTTACATTGCAGGTGCTGACCGAATAGGCACAACACAATCCTGCACTGTCAACTGACAGCTAGACGCTCTTTGTTATATCACACATGATCATTAGCTCAACCTTTACATTGCAGGTGCTGACCGAATAGGCACAACACAACCCTGCACTGTCAACTGACAGCTAGACGCTCTTTGTTATATCACACATGATCATTAGCTCAACCTTTACATTGCAGGTGCTGACCGAATAGGCACAACACAATCCTGCACTGTCAACTGACAGCTAGACGCTCTTTGTTATATCACACATGATCATTAGCTCAACCTTTACATTGCAGGTGCTGACCGAATAGGCACAACACAACCCTGCACTGTCAACTGACAGCTAGACGCTCTTTGTTATATCACACATGATCATTAGCTCAACCTTTACATTGCAGGTGCTGACCGAATAGGCACAACACAACCCTGCACTGTCAACTGACAGCTAGACGCTCTTTGTTATACCACACATGATCATTAGCTCAACCTTTACATTGCAGGTGCTGACCGAATAGGCACAACACAATCCTGCACTGTCAACTGACAGCTAGACGCTCTTTGTTATATCACACATGATCATTAGCTCAACCTTTACATTGCAGGTGCTGACCGAATAGGCACAACACAACCCTGCACTGTCAACTGACAGCTAGACGCTCTTTGTTATATCACACATGACCATTAGCTCAACCTTTACATTGCAGGTGCTGACCGAATAGGCACAACACAATCCTGCACTGTCAACTGACAGCTAGACGCTCTTTGTTATATCACACATGATCATTAGCTCAACCTTTACATTGCAGGTGCTGACCGAATAGGCACAACACAATCCTGCACTGTCAACTGACAGCTAGACGCTCTTTGTTATATCACACATGATCATTAGCTCAACCTTTACATTGCAGGTGCTGACCGAATAGGCACAACACAACCCTGCACTGTCAACTGACAGCTAGACGCTCTTTGTTATATCACACATGACCATTAGCTCAACCTTTACATTGCAGGTGCTGACCGAATAGGCACAACACAACCCTGCACTGTCAACTGACAGCTAGACGCTCTTTGTTATATCACACATGATCATTAGCTCAACCTTTACATTGCAGGTGCTGACCGAATAGGCACAACACAATCCTGCACTGTCAACTGACAGCTAGACGCTCTTTGTTATATCACACATGATCATTAGCTCAACCTTTACATTGCAGGTGCTGACCGAATAGGCACAACACAACCCTGCACTGTCAACTGACAGCTAGACGCTCTTTGTTATATCACACATGATCATTAGCTCAACCTTTACATTGCAGGTGCTGACCGAATAGGCACAACACAACCCTGCACTGTCAACTGACAGCTAGACGCTCTTTGTTATATCACACATGATCATTAGCTCAACCTTTACATTGCAGGTGCTGACCGAATAGGCACAACACAACCCTGCACTGTCAACTGACAGCTAGACGCTCTTTGTTATACCACACATGATCATTAGCTCAACCTTTACATTGCAGGTGCTGACCGAATAGGCACAACACAACCCTGCACTGTCAACTGACAGCTAGACGCTCTTTGTTATATCACACATGATCATTAGCTCAACCTTTACATTGCAGGTGCTGACCGAATAGGCACAACACAACCCTGCACTGTCAACTGACAGCTAGACGCTCTTTGTTATATCACACATGATCATTAGCTCAACCTTTACATTGCAGGTGCTGACCGAATAGGCACAACACAACCCTGCACTGTCAACTGACAGCTAGACGCTCTTTGTTATACCACACATGATCATTAGCTCAACCTTTACATTGCAGGTGCTGACCGAATAGGCACAACACAACCCTGCACTGTCAACTGACAGCTAGACGCTCTTTGTTATATCACACATGACCATTAGCTCAACCTTTACATTGCAGGTGCTGACCGAATAGGCACAACACAATCCTGCACTGTCAACTGACAGCTAGACGCTCTTTGTTATATCACACATGACCATTAGCTCAACCTTTACATTGCAGGTGCTGACCGAATAGGCACAACACAATCCTGCACTGTCAACTGACAGCTAGACGCTCTTTGTTATATCACACATGATCATTAGCTCAACCTTTACATTGCAGGTGCTGACCGAATAGGCACAACACAATCCTGCACTGTCAACTGACAGCTAGACGCTCTTTGTTATATCACACATGATCATTAGCTCAACCTTTACATTGCAGGTGCTGACCGAATAGGCACAACACAGTCCTGCACTGTCAACTGACAGCTAGACGCTCTTTGTTATATCACACATGATCATTAGCTCAACCTTTACATTGCAGGTGCTGACCGAATAGGCACAACACAACCCTGCACTGTCAACTGACAGCTAGACGCTCTTTGTTATATCACACATGATCATTAGCTCAACCTTTACATTGCAGGTGCTGACCGAATAGGCACAACACAATCCTGCACTGTCAACTGACAGCTAGACGCTCTTTGTTATATCACACATGATCATTAGCTCAACCTTTACATTGCAGGTGCTGACCGAATAGGCACAACACAACCCTGCACTGTCAACTGACAGCTAGACGCTCTTTGTTATATCACACATGATCATTAGCTCAACCTTTACATTGCAGGTGCTGACCGAATAGGCACAACACAACCCTGCACTGTCAACTGACAGCTAGACGCTCTTTGTTATATCACACATGACCATTAGCTCAACCTTTACATTGCAGGTGCTGACCGAATAGGCACAACACAACCCTGCACTGTCAACTGACAGCTAGACGCTCTTTGTTATATCACACATGATCATTAGCTCAACCTTTACATTGCAGGTGCTGACCGAATAGGCACAACACAATCCTGCACTGTCAACTGACAGCTAGACGCTCTTTGTTATATCACACATGACCATTAGCTCAACCTTTACATTGCAGGTGCTGACCGAATAGGCACAACACAATCCTGCACTGTCAACTGACAGCTAGACGCTCTTTGTTATATCACACATGACCATTAGCTCAACCTTTACATTGCAGGTGCTGACCGAATAGGCACAACACAACCCTGCACTGTCAACTGACAGCTAGACGCTCTTTGTTATATCACACATGATCATTAGCTCAACCTTTACATTGCAGGTGCTGACCGAATAGGCACAACACAACCCTGCACTGTCAACTGACAGCTAGACGCTCTTTGTTATATCACACATGATCATTAGCTCAACCTTTACATTGCAGGTGCTGACCGAATAGGCACAACACAATCCTGCACTGTCAACTGACAGCTAGACGCTCTTTGTTATATCACACATGATCATTAGCTCAACCTTTACATTGCAGGTGCTGACCGAATAGGCACAACACAACCCTGCACTGTCAACTGACAGCTAGACGCTCTTTGTTATATCACACATGATCATTAGCTCAACCTTTACATTGCAGGTGCTGACCGAATAGGCACAACACAACCCTGCACTGTCAACTGACAGCCAGACGCTCTTTGTTATATCACACATGATCATTAGCTCAACCTTTACATTGCAGGTGCTGACCGAATAGGCACAACACAACCCTGCACTGTCAACTGACAGCTAGACGCTCTTTGTTATATCACACATGACCATTAGCTCAACCTTTACATTGCAGGTGCTGACCGAATAGGCACAACACAATCCTGCACTGTCAACTGACAGCTAGACGCTCTTTGTTATATCACACATGATCATTAGCTCAACCTTTACATTGCAGGTGCTGACCGAATAGGCACAACACAATCCTGCACTGTCAACTGACAGCTAGACGCTCTTTGTTATATCACACATGATCATTAGCTCAACCTTTACATTGCAGGTGCTGACCGAATAGGCACAACACAACCCTGCACTGTCAACTGACAGCTAGACGCTCTTTGTTATATCACACATGATCATTAGCTCAACCTTTACATTGCAGGTGCTGACCGAATAGGCACAACACAATCCTGCACTGTCAACTGACAGCTAGACGCTCTTTGTTATACCACACATGATCATTAGCTCAACCTTTACATTGCAGGTGCTGACCGAATAGGCACAACACAACCCTGCACTGTCAACTGACAGCTAGACGCTCTTTGTTATATCACACATGATCATTAGCTCAACCTTTACATTGCAGGTGCTGACCGAATAGGCACAACACAACCCTGCACTGTCAACTGACAGCTAGACGCTCTTTGTTATATCACACATGATCATTAGCTCAACCTTTACATTGCAGGTGCTGACCGAATAGGCACAACACAATCCTGCACTGTCAACTGACAGCTAGACGCTCTTTGTTATATCACACATGATCATTAGCTCAACCTTTACATTGCAGGTGCTGACCGAATAGGCACAACACAACCCTGCACTGTCAACTGACAGCTAGACGCTCTTTGTTATATCACACATGACCATTAGCTCAACCTTTACATTGCAGGTGCTGACCGAATAGGCACAACACAACCCTGCACTGTCAACTGACAGCTAGACGCTCTTTGTTATATCACACATGACCATTAGCTCAACCTTTACATTGCAGGTGCTGACCGAATAGGCACAACACAATCCTGCACTGTCAACTGACAGCTAGACGCTCTTTGTTATATCACACATGATCATTAGCTCAACCTTTACATTGCAGGTGCTGACCGAATAGGCACAACACAATCCTGCACTGTCAACTGACAGCTAGACGCTCTTTGTTATATCACACATGATCATTAGCTCAACCTTTACATTGCAGGTGCTGACCGAATAGGCACAACACAATCCTGCACTGTCAACTGACAGCTAGACGCTCTTTGTTATATCACACATGATCATTAGCTCAACCTTTACATTGCAGGTGCTGACCGAATAGGCACAACACAATCCTGCACTGTCAACTGACAGCTAGACGCTCTTTGTTATATCACACATGATCATTAGCTCAACCTTTACATTGCAGGTGCTGACCGAATAGGCACAACACAACCCTGCACTGTCAACTGACAGCTAGACGCTCTTTGTTATATCACACATGACCATTAGCTCAACCTTTACATTGCAGGTGCTGACCGAATAGGCACAACACAATCCTGCACTGTCAACTGACAGCTAGACGCTCTTTGTTATATCACACATGATCATTAGCTCAACCTTTACATTGCAGGTGCTGACCGAATAGGCACAACACAATCCTGCACTGTCAACTGACAGCTAGACGCTCTTTGTTATATCACACATGATCATTAGCTCAACCTTTACATTGCAGGTGCTGACCGAATAGGCACAACACAACCCTGCACTGTCAACTGACAGCTAGACGCTCTTTGTTATATCACACATGATCATTAGCTCAACCTTTACATTGCAGGTGCTGACCGAATAGGCACAACACAATCCTGCACTGTCAACTGACAGCTAGACGCTCTTTGTTATATCACACATGATCATTAGCTCAACCTTTACATTGCAGGTGCTGACCGAATAGGCACAACACAACCCTGCACTGTCAACTGACAGCTAGACGCTCTTTGTTATATCACACATGATCATTAGCTCAACCTTTACATTGCAGGTGCTGACCGAATAGGCACAACACAATCCTGCACTGTCAACTGACAGCTAGACGCTCTTTGTTATATCACACATGATCATTAGCTCAACCTTTACATTGCAGGTGCTGACCGAATAGGCACAACACAACCCTGCACTGTCAACTGACAGCTAGACGCTCTTTGTTATATCACACATGATCATTAGCTCAACCTTTACATTGCAGGTGCTGACCGAATAGGCACAACACAATCCTGCACTGTCAACTGACAGCTAGACGCTCTTTGTTATACCACACATGATCATTAGCTCAACCTTTACATTGCAGGTGCTGACCGAATAGGCACAACACAACCCTGCACTGTCAACTGACAGCTAGACGCTCTTTGTTATATCACACATGACCATTAGCTCAACCTTTACATTGCAGGTGCTGACCGAATAGGCACAACACAATCCTGCACTGTCAACTGACAGCTAGACGCTCTTTGTTATACCACACATGATCATTAGCTCAACCTTTACATTGCAGGTGCTGACCGAATAGGCACAACACAACCCTGCACTGTCAACTGACAGCTAGACGCTCTTTGTTATATCACACATGATCATTAGCTCAACCTTTACATTGCAGGTGCTGACCGAATAGGCACAACACAACCCTGCACTGTCAACTGACAGCTAGACGCTCTTTGTTATATCACACATGACCATTAGCTCAACCTTTACATTGCAGGTGCCGACCGAATAGGCACAACACAATCCTGCACTGTCAACTGACAGCTAGACGCTCTTTGTTATATCACACATGATCATTAGCTCAACCTTTACATTGCAGGTGCTGACCGAATAGGCACAACACAATCCTGCACTGTCAACTGACAGCTAGACGCTCTTTGTTATATCACACATGACCATTAGCTCAACCTTTACATTGCAGGTGCTGACCGAATAGGCACAACACAATCCTGCACTGTCAACTGACAGCTAGACGCTCTTTGTTATATCACACATGATCATTAGCTCAACCTTTACATTGCAGGTGCTGACCGAATAGGCACAACACAACCCTGCACTGTCAACTGACAGCTAGACGCTCTTTGTTATATCACACATGATCATTAGCTCAACCTTTACATTGCAGGTGCTGACCGAATAGGCACAACACAATCCTGCACTGTCAACTGACAGCTAGACGCTCTTTGTTATATCACACATGACCATTAGCTCAACCTTTACATTGCAGGTGCTGACCGAATAGGCACAACACAACCCTGCACTGTCAACTGACAGCTAGACGCTCTTTGTTATATCACACATGATCATTAGCTCAACCTTTACATTGCAGGTGCTGACCGAATAGGCACAACACAACCCTGCACTGTCAACTGACAGCTAGACGCTCTTTGTTATATCACACATGACCATTAGCTCAACCTTTACATTGCAGGTGCTGACCGAATAGGCACAACACAATCCTGCACTGTCAACTGACAGCTAGACGCTCTTTGTTATATCACACATGACCATTAGCTCAACCTTTACATTGCAGGTGCTGACCGAATAGGCACAACACAACCCTGCACTGTCAACTGACAGCTAGACGCTCTTTGTTATATCACACATGATCATTAGCTCAACCTTTACATTGCAGGTGCTGACCGAATAGGCACAACACAACCCTGCACTGTCAACTGACAGCTAGACGCTCTTTGTTATACCACACATGACCATTAGCTCAACCTTTACATTGCAGGTGCCGACCGAATAGGCACAACACAACCCTGCACTGTCAACTGACAGCTAGACGCTCTTTGTTATACCACACATGATCATTAGCTCAACCTTTACATTGCAGGTGCTGACCGAATAGGCACAACACAATCCTGCACTGTCAACTGACAGCTAGACGCTCTTTGTTATATCACACATGACCATTAGCTCAACCTTTACATTGCAGGTGCTGACCGAATAGGCACAACACAACCCTGCACTGTCAACTGACAGCTAGACGCTCTTTGTTATATCACACATGACCATTAGCTCAACCTTTACATTGCAGGTGCTGACCGAATAGGCACAACACAACCCTGCACTGTCAACTGACAGCTAGACGCTCTTTGTTATATCACACATGATCATTAGCTCAACCTTTACATTGCAGGTGCTGACCGAATAGGCACAACACAATCCTGCACTGTCAACTGACAGCTAGACGCTCTTTGTTATACCACACATGATCATTAGCTCAACCTTTACATTGCAGGTGCTGACCGAATAGGCACAACACAACCCTGCACTGTCAACTGACAGCTAGACGCTCTTTGTTATATCACACATGATCATTAGCTCAACCTTTACATTGCAGGTGCTGACCGAATAGGCACAACACAATCCTGCACTGTCAACTGACAGCTAGACGCTCTTTGTTATATCACACATGATCATTAGCTCAACCTTTACATTGCAGGTGCTGACCGAATAGGCACAACACAATCCTGCACTGTCAACTGACAGCTAGACGCTCTTTGTTATATCACACATGATCATTAGCTCAACCTTTACATTGCAGGTGCTGACCGAATAGGCACAACACAACCCTGCACTGTCAACTGACAGCTAGACGCTCTTTGTTATATCACACATGATCATTAGCTCAACCTTTACATTGCAGGTGCTGACCGAATAGGCACAACACAACCCTGCACTGTCAACTGACAGCTAGACGCTCTTTGTTATATCACACATGATCATTAGCTCAACCTTTACATTGCAGGTGCTGACCGAATAGGCACAACACAATCCTGCACTGTCAACTGACAGCTAGACGCTCTTTGTTATATCACACATGATCATTAGCTCAACCTTTACATTGCAGGTGCTGACCGAATAGGCACAACACAATCCTGCACTGTCAACTGACAGCTAGACGCTCTTTGTTATATCACACATGATCATTAGCTCAACCTTTACATTGCAGGTGCTGACCGAATAGGCACAACACAACCCTGCACTGTCAACTGACAGCTAGACGCTCTTTGTTATATCACACATGACCATTAGCTCAACCTTTACATTGCAGGTGCTGACCGAATAGGCACAACACAATCCTGCACTGTCAACTGACAGCTAGACGCTCTTTGTTATATCACACATGACCATTAGCTCAACCTTTACATTGCAGGTGCTGACCGAATAGGCACAACACAACCCTGCACTGTCAACTGACAGCTAGACGCTCTTTGTTATATCACACATGATCATTAGCTCAACCTTTACATTGCAGGTGCTGACCGAATAGGCACAACACAAGCCTGCACTGTCAACTGACAGCTAGACGCTCTTTGTTATATCACACATGATCATTAGCTCAACCTTTACATTGCAGGTGCTGACCGAATAGGCACAACACAACCCTGCACTGTCAACTGACAGCTAGACGCTCTTTGTTATATCACACATGATCATTAGCTCAACCTTTACATTGCAGGTGCTGACCGAATAGGCACAACACAACCCTGCACTGTCAACTGACAGCTAGACGCTCTTTGTTATATCACACATGATCATTAGCTCAACCTTTACATTGCAGGTGCTGACCGAATAGGCACAACACAATCCTGCACTGTCAACTGACAGCTAGACGCTCTTTGTTATATCACACATGATCATTAGCTCAACCTTTACATTGCAGGTGCTGACCGAATAGGCACAACACAACCCTGCACTGTCAACTGACAGCTAGACGCTCTTTGTTATATCACACATGACCATTAGCTCAACCTTTACATTGCAGGTGCTGACCGAATAGGCACAACACAATCCTGCACTGTCAACTGACAGCTAGACGCTCTTTGTTATATCACACATGATCATTAGCTCAACCTTTACATTGCAGGTGCTGACCGAATAGGCACAACACAGTCCTGCACTGTCAACTGACAGCTAGACGCTCTTTGTTATATCACACATGATCATTAGCTCAACCTTTACATTGCAGGTGCTGACCGAATAGGCACAACACAACCCTGCACTGTCAACTGACAGCTAGACGCTCTTTGTTATATCACACATGATCATTAGCTCAACCTTTACATTGCAGGTGCTGACCGAATAGGCACAACACAACCCTGCACTGTCAACTGACAGCTAGACGCTCTTTGTTATATCACACATGATCATTAGCTCAACCTTTACATTGCAGGTGCTGACCGAATAGGCACAACACAACCCTGCACTGTCAACTGACAGCTAGACGCTCTTTGTTATATCACACATGATCATTAGCTCAACCTTTACATTGCAGGTGCTGACCGAATAGGCACAACACAATCCCGCACTGTCAACTGACAGCTAGACGCTCTTTGTTATATCACACATGATCATTAGCTCAACCTTTACATTGCAGGTGCTGACCGAATAGGCACAACACAACCCTGCACTGTCAACTGACAGCTAGACGCTCTTTGTTATATCACACATGATCATTAGCTCAACCTTTACATTGCAGGTGCTGACCGAATAGGCACAACACAACCCTGCACTGTCAACTGACAGCTAGACGCTCTTTGTTATATCACACATGACCATTAGCTCAACCTTTACATTGCAGGTGCTGACCGAATAGGCACAACACAATCCTGCACTGTCAACTGACAGCTAGACGCTCTTTGTTATATCACACATGATCATTAGCTCAACCTTTACATTGCAGGTGCTGACCGAATAGGCACAACACAATCCTGCACTGTCAACTGACAGCTAGACGCTCTTTGTTATATCACACATGATCATTAGCTCAACCTTTACATTGCAGGTGCTGACCGAATAGGCACAACACAACCCTGCACTGTCAACTGACAGCTAGACGCTCTTTGTTATATCACACATGATCATTAGCTCAACCTTTACATTGCAGGTGCTGACCGAATAGGCACAACACAATCCTGCACTGTCAACTGACAGCTAGACGCTCTTTGTTATATCACACATGATCATTAGCTCAACCTTTACATTGCAGGTGCTGACCGAATAGGCACAACACAACCCTGCACTGTCAACTGACAGCTAGACGCTCTTTGTTATATCACACATGATCATTAGCTCAACCTTTACATTGCAGGTGCTGACCGAATAGGCACAACACAATCCTGCACTGTCAACTGACAGCTAGACGCTCTTTGTTATATCACACATGATCATTAGCTCAACCTTTACATTGCAGGTGCTGACCGAATAGGCACAACACAACCCTGCACTGTCAACTGACAGCTAGACGCTCTTTGTTATATCACACATGATCATTAGCTCAACCTTTACATTGCAGGTGCTGACCGAATAGGCACAACACAACCCTGCACTGTCAACTGACAGCTAGACGCTCTTTGTTATACCACACATGATCATTAGCTCAACCTTTACATTGCAGGTGCTGACCGAATAGGCACAACACAACCCTGCACTGTCAACTGACAGCTAGACGCTCTTTGTTATATCACACATGACCATTAGCTCAACCTTTACATTGCAGGTGCCGACCGAATAGGCACAACACAATCCTGCACTGTCAACTGACAGCTAGACGCTCTTTGTTATATCACACATGATCATTAGCTCAACCTTTACATTGCAGGTGCTGACCGAATAGGCACAACACAATCCTGCACTGTCAACTGACAGCTAGACGCTCTTTGTTATATCACACATGACCATTAGCTCAACCTTTACATTGCAGGTGCTGACCGAATAGGCACAACACAATCCTGCACTGTCAACTGACAGCTAGACGCTCTTTGTTATATCACACATGATCATTAGCTCAACCTTTACATTGCAGGTGCTGACCGAATAGGCACAACACAACCCTGCACTGTCAACTGACAGCTAGACGCTCTTTGTTATATCACACATGATCATTAGCTCAACCTTTACATTGCAGGTGCTGACCGAATAGGCACAACACAATCCTGCACTGTCAACTGACAGCTAGACGCTCTTTGTTATATCACACATGACCATTAGCTCAACCTTTACATTGCAGGTGCTGACCGAATAGGCACAACACAATCCTGCACTGTCAACTGACAGCTAGACGCTCTTTGTTATATCACACATGACCATTAGCTCAACCTTTACATTGCAGGTGCTGACCGAATAGGCACAACACAACCCTGCACTGTCAACTGACAGCTAGACGCTCTTTGTTATATCACACATGATCATTAGCTCAACCTTTACATTGCAGGTGCTGACCGAATAGGCACAACACAACCCTGCACTGTCAACTGACAGCTAGACGCTCTTTGTTATACCACACATGACCATTAGCTCAACCTTTACATTGCAGGTGCCGACCGAATAGGCACAACACAACCCTGCACTGTCAACTGACAGCTAGACGCTCTTTGTTATACCACACATGATCATTAGCTCAACCTTTACATTGCAGGTGCTGACCGAATAGGCACAACACAATCCTGCACTGTCAACTGACAGCTAGACGCTCTTTGTTATATCACACATGATCATTAGCTCAACCTTTACATTGCAGGTGCTGACCGAATAGGCACAACACAATCCTGCACTGTCAACTGACAGCTAGACGCTCTTTGTTATATCACACATGATCATTAGCTCAACCTTTACATTGCAGGTGCTGACCGAATAGGCACAACACAACCCTGCACTGTCAACTGACAGCTAGACGCTCTTTGTTATATCACACATGATCATTAGCTCAACCTTTACATTGCAGGTGCTGACCGAATAGGCACAACACAATCCTGCACTGTCAACTGACAGCTAGACGCTCTTTGTTATACCACACATGATCATTAGCTCAACCTTTACATTGCAGGTGCTGACCGAATAGGCACAACACAACCCTGCACTGTCAACTGACAGCTAGACGCTCTTTGTTATATCACACATGATCATTAGCTCAACCTTTACATTGCAGGTGCTGACCGAATAGGCACAACACAACCCTGCACTGTCAACTGACAGCTAGACGCTCTTTGTTATATCACACATGACCATTAGCTCAACCTTTACATTGCAGGTGCTGACCGAATAGGCACAACACAACCCTGCACTGTCAACTGACAGCTAGACGCTCTTTGTTATATCACACATGACCATTAGCTCAACCTTTACATTGCAGGTGCTGACCGAATAGGCACAACACAACCCTGCACTGTCAACTGACAGCTAGACGCTCTTTGTTATATCACACATGACCATTAGCTCAACCTTTACATTGCAGGTGCTGACCGAATAGGCACAACACAATCCTGCACTGTCAACTGACAGCTAGACGCTCTTTGTTATACCACACATGATCATTAGCTCAACCTTTACATTGCAGGTGCTGACCGAATAGGCACAACACAACCCTGCACTGTCAACTGACAGCTAGACGCTCTTTGTTATATCACACATGACCATTAGCTCAACCTTTACATTGCAGGTGCTGACCGAATAGGCACAACACAACCCTGCACTGTCAACTGACAGCTAGACGCTCTTTGTTATATCACACATGATCATTAGCTCAACCTTTACATTGCAGGTGCTGACCGAATAGGCACAACACAATCCTGCACTGTCAACTGACAGCTAGACGCTCTTTGTTATATCACACATGATCATTAGCTCAACCTTTACATTGCAGGTGCTGACCGAATAGGCACAACACAACCCTGCACTGTCAACTGACAGCTAGACGCTCTTTGTTATATCACACATGATCATTAGCTCAACCTTTACATTGCAGGTGCTGACCGAATAGGCACAACACAACCCTGCACTGTCAACTGACAGCTAGACGCTCTTTGTTATATCACACATGATCATTAGCTCAACCTTTACATTGCAGGTGCTGACCGAATAGGCACAACACAATCCTGCACTGTCAACTGACAGCTAGACGCTCTTTGTTATATCACACATGATCATTAGCTCAACCTTTACATTGCAGGTGCTGACCGAATAGGCACAACACAATCCTGCACTGTCAACTGACAGCTAGACGCTCTTTGTTATATCACACATGATCATTAGCTCAACCTTTACATTGCAGGTGCTGACCGAATAGGCACAACACAACCCTGCACTGTCAACTGACAGCTAGACGCTCTTTGTTATATCACACATGACCATTAGCTCAACCTTTACATTGCAGGTGCTGACCGAATAGGCACAACACAATCCTGCACTGTCAACTGACAGCTAGACGCTCTTTGTTATATCACACATGATCATTAGCTCAACCTTTACATTGCAGGTGCTGACCGAATAGGCACAACACAACCCTGCACTGTCAACTGACAGCTAGACGCTCTTTGTTATATCACACATGATCATTAGCTCAACCTTTACATTGCAGGTGCTGACCGAATAGGCACAACACAACCCTGCACTGTCAACTGACAGCTAGACGCTCTTTGTTATACCACACATGATCATTAGCTCAACCTTTACATTGCAGGTGCTGACCGAATAGGCACAACACAACCCTGCACTGTCAACTGACAGCTAGACGCTCTTTGTTATATCACACATGACCATTAGCTCAACCTTTACATTGCAGGTGCTGACCGAATAGGCACAACACAACCCTGCACTGTCAACTGACAGCTAGACGCTCTTTGTTATATCACACATGATCATTAGCTCAACCTTTACATTGCAGGTGCTGACCGAATAGGCACAACACAACCCTGCACTGTCAACTGACAGCTAGACGCTCTTTGTTATATCACACATGATCATTAGCTCAACCTTTACATTGCAGGTGCTGACCGAATAGGCACAACACAACCCTGCACTGTCAACTGACAGCTAGACGCTCTTTGTTATATCACACATGATCATTAGCTCAACCTTTACATTGCAGGTGCTGACCGAATAGGCACAACACAACCCTGCACTGTCAACTGACAGCTAGACGCTCTTTGTTATATCACACATGACCATTAGCTCAACCTTTACATTGCAGGTGCTGACCGAATAGGCACAACACAATCCTGCACTGTCAACTGACAGCTAGACGCTCTTTGTTATATCACACATGATCATTAGCTCAACCTTTACATTGCAGGTGCTGACCGAATAGGCACAACACAATCCTGCACTGTCAACTGACAGCTAGACGCTCTTTGTTATATCACACATGACCATTAGCTCAACCTTTACATTGCAGGTGCTGACCGAATAGGCACAACACAGTCCTGCACTGTCAACTGACAGCTAGACGCTCTTTGTTATATCACACATGATCATTAGCTCAACCTTTACATTGCAGGTGCTGACCGAATAGGCACAACACAACCCTGCACTGTCAACTGACAGCTAGACGCTCTTTGTTATATCACACATGATCATTAGCTCAACCTTTACATTGCAGGTGCTGACCGAATAGGCACAACACAATCCTGCACTGTCAACTGACAGCTAGACGCTCTTTGTTATATCACACATGACCATTAGCTCAACCTTTACATTGCAGGTGCTGACCGAATAGGCACAACACAATCCTGCACTGTCAACTGACAGCTAGACGCTCTTTGTTATATCACACATGACCATTAGCTCAACCTTTACATTGCAGGTGCTGACCGAATAGGCACAACACAATCCTGCACTGTCAACTGACAGCTAGACGCTCTTTGTTATATCACACATGACCATTAGCTCAACCTTTACATTGCAGGTGCTGACCGAATAGGCACAACACAACCCTGCACTGTCAACTGACAGCTAGACGCTCTTTGTTATATCACACATGATCATTAGCTCAACCTTTACATTGCAGGTGCTGACCGAATAGGCACAACACAATCCTGCACTGTCAACTGACAGCTAGACGCTCTTTGTTATATCACACATGATCATTAGCTCAACCTTTACATTGCAGGTGCTGACCGAATAGGCACAACACAATCCTGCACTGTCAACTGACAGCTAGACGCTCTTTGTTATATCACACATGATCATTAGCTCAACCTTTACATTGCAGGTGCTGACCGAATAGGCACAACACAATCCTGCACTGTCAACTGACAGCTAGACGCTCTTTGTTATATCACACATGATCATTAGCTCAACCTTTACATTGCAGGTGCTGACCGAATAGGCACAACACAACCCTGCACTGTCAACTGACAGCTAGACGCTCTTTGTTATATCACACATGACCATTAGCTCAACCTTTACATTGCAGGTGCTGACCGAATAGGCACAACACAATCCTGCACTGTCAACTGACAGCTAGACGCTCTTTGTTATATCACACATGATCATTAGCTCAACCTTTACATTGCAGGTGCTGACCGAATAGGCACAACACAACCCTGCACTGTCAACTGACAGCTAGACGCTCTTTGTTATATCACACATGATCATTAGCTCAACCTTTACATTGCAGGTGCTGACCGAATAGGCACAACACAACCCTGCACTGTCAACTGACAGCTAGACGCTCTTTGTTATATCACACATGATCATTAGCTCAACCTTTACATTGCAGGTGCTGACCGAATAGGCACAACACAACCCTGCACTGTCAACTGACAGCTAGACGCTCTTTGTTATATCACACATGATCATTAGCTCAACCTTTACATTGCAGGTGCTGACCGAATAGGCACAACACAACCCTGCACTGTCAACTGACAGCTAGACGCTCTTTGTTATATCACACATGATCATTAGCTCAACCTTTACATTGCAGGTGCTGACCGAATAGGCACAACACAACCCTGCACTGTCAACTGACAGCTAGACGCTCTTTGTTATATCACACATGATCATTAGCTCAACCTTTACATTGCAGGTGCTGACCGAATAGGCACAACACAATCCTGCACTGTCAACTGACAGCTAGACGCTCTTTGTTATATCACACATGATCATTAGCTCAACCTTTACATTGCAGGTGCTGACCGAATAGGCACAACACAATCCTGCACTGTCAACTGACAGCTAGACGCTCTTTGTTATACCACACATGATCATTAGCTCAACCTTTACATTGCAGGTGCTGACCGAATAGGCACAACACAATCCTGCACTGTCAACTGACAGCTAGACGCTCTTTGTTATATCACACATGATCATTAGCTCAACCTTTACATTGCAGGTGCTGACCGAATAGGCACAACACAGCCCTGCACTGTCAACTGACAGCTAGACGCTCTTTGTTATATCACACATGATCATTAGCTCAACCTTTACATTGCAGGTGCTGACCGAATAGGCACAACACAGTCCTGCACTGTCAACTGACAGCTAGACGCTCTTTGTTATATCACACATGATCATTAGCTCAACCTTTACATTGCAGGTGCTGACCGAATAGGCACAACACAACCCTGCACTGTCAACTGACAGCTAGACGCTCTTTGTTATATCACACATGATTTTTTGTTATATACTTCATTTTCAGTCGTTGGTTGTACCTGCAGCAAAAATCAAACCTCAAAAATTTTGAAATTCGCACGTTATTTTGATACAATCTACTCCGAAAGGAGAAAAACACTGCCTAAAGTCTTGTGTATGGAATCTGCATACTTGTTTCTTTCATTTGATACTACTTTTGTCTTCATAGGCCGAGTCGTTCGGTTTTTAGGGGCGTTCCAGGATGGCGATGAAGAATTCCTGGAATTCAAGATTTCCAGGCCTGGAAATCAAGGAAGCCGGCACATGTACGCCCGAGTATTTTGATATGTTGTTCCCTAGGGTCGAATTAATGGGTTCTGAAAAAATTAGCTTTATAGCATTTTTTTAAAACCTAAAAACCTTATTTTCCTGGGCTAATGATCTTCAAGAGTTTCAAAATCATTCCTTGTCGCCACACTGTGTCATAAGCTGATGTCAGGTCCTCAAAAACAGCGATGGTCTTCTTCTTGTCTTGAAATCCGTTCTCAATGTGGCTGGTGAGTGCCAAAACCTGGTCGCAGCAGCTTCGATTAGGTCGGAATCCTGCTTGTTCAGCTGGTATGTGTTGGAAGGCTGTGGCTGAGATTCTGTTGTAAATCATTCTTTCCATTAACTTGTAGCAAATACTTAATAGTGCTATTGGTCGATAATCTTCAGGACTATCTCCACTTTTTCCGAGCTTTAGGATGGCAACTATTTTAAGCAGGGATGGAAGCTTACCACTTCTTAGGATGAACATAACTAACCAGTGTAGAGTTCTAGGTCCACAATGTTTCAGAAACTCTGGATATATTCCATAGTAATAGTAATAACACTGTCTCAGTGATGGCTTCATCTCTCATGCTGGCTGGAAAGGGTCACGGTAGACCCCTAACGGGTCTCCGCCAGCAGTTTACCAGTAAACGCCACGTTCAGAGTATCTTGGACACTGCTACACCGTGTTCCGCGTGACACCACATTCCCAGGAAGCTCCGAGCACAAAGAGGCCAGAGAGACAGGTACAGTTCATGGCCTGCTTTTAACATCTTCAACTGTATATATAAGGGGGTCCCTTTTACAGTTAAATTAACCTTACGTTAAAATGAATTTGTTAACAAATTTGAACAGAAAATGACCAACCCCAAAACTGAATGAAATCAAAGTTACGTTATAACCCTTCAGCTTCACCATCAAGACACCAACTGACACCTATTCTAAGTAACCTTGACATTACAACACACTCCATAGCAAGTTTCACAAAATGTTGGTAAAATCCCATTACACATGAGAAGGAAAGATTAACGATCCGTTCCTTGCAAAACAAGGTGCAACTGGCTTTTCGCAACATTCTGGGGAACCAAATTTTCAGAGATTTATTTTTACAACTTAAGGGGAAAGAATTTACGTATCGGACTGAGGACATGAGTTTCCGTCGTCTAGTCCAGGACGTCCTTCGGCATCTCATGTGCTGGTTTGCACTGCGAGAGGTGGATTCCGAAGATCCTCTTCCGTTCAGGGTCGCTCACCAGCACTAACAGGGCTAACAAAACATAAAACATGGCCGCAACTTGCCTGACACCTGGTTCATGGTAGCTTAGGCAAATGGTTCTGAATATAGATCATGTCACCCACGTCGAGGTTGACGGATTTCCGTCCCTGGTTGTGTCTCTGAGCGAGATGCTCGTGAGAAACTCGAATGGACTTGTGCGCTTCACCGTGTCGGAGGATGGCTGATCAGACAACAAGTGAGATTGGTCAAAGGAGAGTTAGGGACGTAAGCAAACATTGTTATGCGTTTCATGAACAGCATTTTTGGGATTGAAGAATCCCACTTGGTGTTGTTAACCTGTTTGGAAGGGTGATAGTAATCTGTTGGAAGTTGGTGGTCCTCTCTTGGGTGACCAGATACCAAGTTGCCAGCTTGCTCATGGCCGCCCTCAATAATAGGCTACTTACTAGGATAAGTAGAGAGTTTCAAGTATCTGGGAAGCAACATACAAGAAAATGGAAGAAACGACAGAGAAATAAATGAGCGGGGGAGGCGAGCAGTTAGGAGCCTGGTATGGAGTAAGGATGTTCCTCAAAACAGCGAAAGGGTCATATATAGGACGTACTACGTATGGCTCAGAGACCTGGGCTATGAAAGGAAGGGAGCGAAGCAGAATACAGGCAAGTGAGAGTGACAGAGGTGGACAGAGGGAGGGAGCATTACAGGATACAGGTATGGGCATGGGAGGAGGATACCCAGGGCAGAAGGGAGAAGACTGGACCAAGGTGGTCACGGAGAGGCTTATGTTCCAAACAGTGGCTGGAAACTGTTCAAGATGACATGGATAAGTCAATAATTTATGATGATTTTTGGGCGCCATGGTCGCAAATCAATGTTGAAGTTAAAATATACCTTGTGCAGAACACTCTGAGCACTCTTTCTCTCAGGCCGTGGTGAGACTCTGTCTCCAACCAGCCAGGAACTGTTCTCCGCAGTGGCTATGTGCATCAGTCACCAGTTTAGTTGGCAACATAGTGTCGTTGATAGGGTGAGGGCTGTGCGCTATTGGAAGAGTGCAACAGCTGTGGTTTACTGTTTGTTTGCCGGGACATCAAGAAACTGGAACACTTTCAACAACAAAAACTTAGATCAATCATGAACATCAAATGGGATGACTATGTAACTAATATAGCAGTCCTTGAGAAAGCAATGATAAACAATATTGAAGCCTCCATTGTTGGTCATCGGCTTAGATGGGCAGGCCATATCCATCGTATGAGTGACAGCAGACTACCTCGGCAAATCCTGTATAGTGAACTCGACACTGGCAAGAGGCCATGTGGTGCTCCTTTAAAACGATATAAAGGCCAACTCAAGCAGACCATGAGAAGAGTAGAGATAAACCCAAATACTTGGCATACTCTTGCACTGAATCGCCCTCGCTGGCGTGCTACCATCTCAGCTGCAGTTGCACAGTTTGAGCAGGAACGCCGAAGACAGGAAGAGGAAATTCGCCCGAGGAAGAAGATAACGTCAAACACTACCACGTCCTCCACCCTCCATCGGATGCAACATATGTGGTCGCATGTTCTATGCGAGAATTGGCCTGATAAGCCATCAGCGCCATCTTCATCGCCTGGACTAAAGATTATGGAACTGCAGGCGAGAAACATAAACTCGGATACGGGTATCGGCCGACGACGATCGTTTGAAAGGGTCTAGTTATAGAAGCCCTGATTAAGCGAAGTAATGTCTTTGCCTAGAAGGTGATATAATCTTAATATGGATTGTACCAAATGAAAGAATAATGAAACTACTGTTTGATATGTATGACAATCATTAAACTTAACTTGTTGTTTAAGTAAGATGCAAAGAGCTCTTTAAAATACCAAGGTGAGTAAAAATCCAAGGCGGTGAGCGTTGTTAGGAAGTCTTAAGACTAGAGTCTCTTGGCAGGAGGTGGCAGTGGAAGTGGTTGTAGTTCAAGCGACAATCCAGAAGGAAGAGAAGTTCTAGGCTTCTTAGTTGCATAATAGACACAGAGTTGGTGCCCAGGCGATGCCGTTGCAAATGAATGCGTAGCAAACGAACAGTCAGGAAAGACTGCCGCTACGATGAAAGTTCGAAGTTTAGCAGGAGTAGACCAACATGGTCTCAGATACTATGTTTGTTTATAGCATCAGGCGGTTGCAGTGCGTAAGAGCATGACCAATACGGCCGAGGCTGTGCAGGTGATGTGTATCAAGACGGAGTATGTAGAATGCCAATGACGCAGAGTAACCTGAGCCATCTGGTGTTCACCAGCCCAACTAACATTGCTCTGCGCTCTGCAATGTAATTGAGCCGTGAAGATTTCCGTGCCAAATACTAAGGACCATGCTACTAACATGTGATTTATTGGTCCTTGAAAGAACACACATACACGTAATAATAGTTACGCTGCAATAGTAGAAAGTTAAATCAACACAACAAACCATGATTGAAGACTTTGACATGGATAATGTTGTTTGAGGTGCGGCGTGCGGTATCCACGTTGTAGTCGTGGCTGAATGGTCGGTGAGAACAGGTAGAATGGTGCTTCGAATCCAGCCGTAGGCGTACGTGCTCTATTTTAGTGGGGATGTAATATTAAGCCACATTGCCACGTATTCCTGTGAAGAGTAAGTTGATTTTTGCTGATTTATAAAGAGAATACGATCGAATCAGCAGGTGAGCTGTAATGGCAGAATGTTAGAAAATTGGACATGGATATTAACATAATATATCGAAGTGTCGCTCCGGAAGTCCGGGTTCGATTCCCGGCTCTACCAAGAAATGTAATGCTGCTCTGAGGGCTGGAACAGGGTACACTAAACCTTGTGGGGCAAGAGAGAGGAGAGGTGGGTTCGATTCCCACTGGAAGTGGTTTTCTGTGGTTTCCCCACTTCTAACTTAAGGCCACGGCCGCCTCCTTCCAATCCTCACCTTAATTGCTTATACACACATTAATACAGACACCACTATAGCACAGGTTATCAGAGAACGTCTCCAAACACCCAACTGCACAGGGCTAAATGACCGCGTTGTTCTAGCCCCTCAAATGAAACAACATATCGAAGGAGATTTTGATCGCATCGAAGTATACGTATTGCTGAGAATTCCCCTTGGTATTATTTTGTTATTAAATTCTAATAAAAATAAAACAACTTTATTAAGATATTTCATGTAGTACTGGATGCGAACACTGTAACGTTCATGGAATCCAACCTGAAAATGCATCTGCTCGCTAAATTACTAGTGCCCCATCCTCCATAATTACTGTAACCGTGTCCTCTTGTATATTTCTGTCATAAGACATTCGTAAAGACGATAACACGTAATTAAAACCCCATCTCGTTCAATCTGCAGTCCAACGCGTTACCACGGATGCTTACACACTACACAAAATGGACACTTGACTTTCTTTCTAAAACGTTCTTGTCGGTTCGAATACTTTTCTTTAGTTGACAGGCATAAGAAAAAAAAATGTTCATGTTCTTTTCTTTTGTTGTGATGGCTTTGAAATGTGCAGCCACCGCCTGCTCGATCGCATGCCCTAGCTACCTGAGCATCATGGGTAGCGGAAACAACATTATGTCATGGAGTAATGAGAATTATAGTAAAGCCATCATTACTTCCGACTTGGCGTTTCAGTGCTACCCTAGAGTTATCTAGCAATCAGAAGGAAAATCACTTTAACTAGACAATCACAAGCAACCATTCAAATCGATATATCAAGATAAATTGAGTTTCGTCGCGATTTAGCGACAAAACTCTAGCCTAGCACTGAAACGTCAAGCCGGAAGTAATGATGGCTTTACTATAGGAATAGTGTGATATTTTCACGGCATTTCATCTGAAGTAAAAGTGGGATGCTACGGAAAACTACTTCCAGGATGATTTAGGTTGGTCTCGAGTAGATGATAAAGATTTGAAAATCAATTCCACAAGCATGCCAACACACTTTATTTTGTTTGTATAAAAATAATCCTACCTGTAAATTAATTCAGCATGCGGTCAGTTAGTAGCTTTCTTTTCTAATAACGTCAGTTTCTCTCTTAGCATGGGCTATCTTTAGTGAGAAAAGTCTTGTTAACAGTCCAATGAACTTAATACACTACCGTACGGTATTTCTCATAAGTGGATCAATTAATACTTTTTTATATTTGTCAAACGTAAGAATGAGGACTGGCTTACGTTACAGGGTTATGGAGGGCTTTGACTTGACACAGTGTAAGAATGAGGACTGGCTTACGTTACAGGGTTATGGAGGGCTTTGATTTGACACAGTGTAAGAATGAGGACTGGCTTACGTTACATGGTTATGGATGGCTTTGACTTGACACAGTGTAAGAATGAGGACTGGCTTACGTTACAGGGTTATGGAGGGCTTTGACTTGACACAGTGTAAGAATGAGGACTGGCTTACGTTACAGGGTTATGGAGGGCTTTGACTTGACACAGTGTAAGAATGAGGACTGGCTTACGTTACAGGGTTATGGAGGGCTTTGACTTGACACAGTGTAAGAATGAGGACTGGCTTACGTTACAGGGTTATGGAGGGCTTTGACTTGACACAGTGTAAGAATGAGGACTGGCTTACGTTACAGGGTTATGGAGGGCTTTGACTTGACACAGTGTAAGAATGAGGACTGGCTTACGTTACAGGGTTATGGAGGGCTTTGACTTGACACAGTGTAAGAATGAGGACTGGCTTACGTTACAGGGTTATGGAGGGCTTTGACTTGACACAGTGTAAGAATGAGGACTGGCTTACGTTACAGGGTTATGGAGGGCTTTGACTTGACACAGTGTAAGAATGAGGACTGGCTTACGTTACAGGGTTATGGAGGGCTTTGACTTGACACAGTGTAAGAATGAGGACTGGCTTACGTTACAGGGTTATGGAGGGCTTTGACTTGACACAGTGTAAGAATGAGGACTGGCTTACGTTACAGGGTTATGGAGGGCTTTGACTTGACACAGTGTAAGAATGAGGACTGGCTTACGTTACAGGGTTATGGAGGGCTTTGACTTGACACAGTGTAAGAATGAGGACTGGCTTACGTTACAGGGTTATGGAGGGCTTTGACTTGACACAGTGTAAGAATGAGGACTGGCTTACGTTACAGGGTTATGGAGGGCTTTGACTTGACACAGTGTAAGAATGAGGACTGGCTTACATTACAGGGTTATGGAGGGCTTTGACTTGACACAGTGTAAGAATGAGGACTGGCTTACGTTACAGGGTTATGGAGGGCTTTGACTTGACACAGTGTAAGAATGAGGACTGGCTTACGTTACAGGGTTATGGAGGGCTTTGACTTGACACAGTGTAAGAATGAGGACTGGCTTACGTTACAGGGTTATGGAGGGCTTTGACTTGACACAGTGTAAGAATGAGGACTGGCTTACGTTACAGGGTTATGGAGGGCTTTGACTTGACACAGTGTAAGAATGAGGACTGGCTTACGTTACAGGGTTATGGAGGGCTTTGACTTGACACAGTGTAAGAATGAGGACTGGCTTACGTTACAGGGTTATGGAGGGCTTTGACTTGACACAGTGTAAGAATGAGGACTGGCTTACGTTACAGGGTTATGGAGGGCTTTGACTTGACACAGTGTAAGAATGAGGACTGGCTTACGTTACAGGGTTATGGAGGGCTTTGACTTGACACAGTGTAAGAATGAGGACTGGCTTACGTTACAGGGTTATGGAGGGCTTTGACTTGACACAGTGTAAGAATGAGGACTGGCTTACGTTACAGGGTTATGGAGGGCTTTGACTTGACACAGTGTAAGAATGAGGACTGGCTTACGTTACAGGGTTATGGAGGGCTTTGACTTGACACAGTGTAAGAATGAGGACTGTCTTACGTTACAGGGTTATGGAGGGCTTTGACTTGACACAGTGTAAGAATGAGGACTGGCTTACGTTACAGGGTTATGGAGGGCTTTGACTTGACACAGTGTAAGAATGAGGACTGGCTTACGTTACAGGGTTATGGAGGGCTTTGACTTGACACAGTGTAAGAATGAGGACTGGCTTACGTTACAGGGTTATGGAGGGCTTTGACTTGACACAGTGTAAGAATGAGGACTGGCTTACGTTACAGGGTTATGGAGGGCTTTGACTTGACACAGTGTAAGAATGAGGACTGGCTTACGTTACAGGGTTATGGAGGGCTTTGACTTGACACAGTGTAAGAATGAGGACTGGCTTACGTTACAGGGTTATGGAGGGCTTTGACTTGACACAGTGTAAGAATGAGGACTGGCTTACGTTACAGGGTTATGGAGGGCTTTGACTTGACACAGTGTAAGAATGAGGACTGGCTTACATTACAGGGTTATGGAGGGCTTTGACTTGACACAGTGTAAGAATGAGGACTGGCTTACGTTATAGGGTTATGGAGGGCTTTGACTTGACACAGTGTAAGAATGAGGACTGGCTTACGTTACAGGGTTATGGAGGGCTTTGACTTGACACAGTGTAAGAATGAGGACTGGCTTACGTTACAGGGTTATGGAGGGCTTTGACTTGACACAGTGTAAGAATGAGGACTGGCTTACGTTACAGGGTTATGGAGGGCTTTGACTTGACACAGTGTAAGAATGAGGACTGGCTTACGTTACAGGGTTATGGAGGGCTTTGACTTGACACAGTGTAAGAATGAGGACTGGCTTACGTTACAGGGTTATGGAGGGCTTTGACTTGACACAGTGTAAGAATGAGGACTGGCTTACGTTACAGGGTTATGGAGGGCTTTGACTTGACACAGTGTAAGAATGAGGACTGGCTTACGTTACAGGGTTATGGAGGGCTTTGACTTGACACAGTGTAAGAATGAGGACTGGCTTACGTTACAGGGTTATGGAGGGCTTTGACTTGACACAGTGTAAGAATGAGGACTGGCTTACGTTACAGGGTTATGGAGGGCTTTGACTTGACACAGTGTAAGAATGAGGACTGGCTTACGTTACAGGGTTATGGAGGGCTTTGACTTGACACAGTGTAAGAATGAGGACTGGCTTACGTTACAGGGTTATGGAGGGCTTTGACTTGACACAGTGTAAGAGTGAGGACTGGCTTACGTTACAGGGTTATGGAGGGCTTTGATTTGACACAGTGTAAGAATGAGGACTGGCTTACGTTACGTGGTTATGGAGGGCTTTGACTTGACACAGTGTAAGAATGAGGACTGTCTTACGTTACAGGGTTATGGAGGGCTTTGACTTGACACAGTGTAAGAATGAGGACTGGCTTACGTTACAGGGTTATGGAGGGCTTTGACTTGACACAGTGTAAGAATGAGGACTGGCTTACGTTACAGGGTTATGGAGGGCTTTGACTTGACACAGTGTAAGAATGAGGACTGGCTTACGTTACAGGGTTATGGAGGGCTTTGACTTGACACAGTGTAAGAATGAGGACTGGCTTACGTTACAGGGTTATGGAGGGCTTTGACTTGACACAGTGTAAGAATGAGGACTGGCTTACGTTACAGGGTTATGGAGGGCTTTGACTTGACACAGTGTAAGAATGAGGACTGGCTTACGTTACAGGGTTATGGAGGGCTTTGACTTGACACAGTGTAAGAATGAGGACTGGCTTACGTTACAGGGTTATGGAGGGCTTTGACTTGACACAGTGTAAGAATGAGGACTGGCTTACGTTACAGGGTTATGGAGGGCTTTGACTTGACACAGTGTAAGAATGAGGACTGGCTTACGTTACAGGGTTATGGAGGGCTTTGACTTGACACAGTGTAAGAATGAGGACTGGCTTACGTTACAGGGTTATGGAGGGCTTTGACTTGACACAGTGTAAGAATGAGGACTGGCTTACGTTACAGGGTTATGGAGGGCTTTGACTTGACACAGTGTAAGAATGAGGACTGGCTTACGTTACAGGGTTATGGAGGGCTTTGACTTGACACAGTGTAAGAATGAGGACTGGCTTACGTTACAGGGTTATGGAGGGCTTTGACTTGACACAGTGTAAGAATGAGGACTGGCTTACATTACAGGGTTATGGAGGGCTTTGACTTGACACAGTGTAAGAATGAGGACTGGCTTACGTTACAGGGTTATGGAGGGCTTTGACTTGACACAGTGTAAGAATGAGGACTGGCTTACGTTACAGGGTTATGGAGGGCTTTGACTTGACACAGTGTAAGAATGAGGACTGGCTTACGTTACAGGGTTATGGAGGGCTTTGACTTGACACAGTGTAAGTATGAGGACTGGCTTACGTTACAGGGTTATGGTGGGCTTTGACTTGACACAGTGTAAGAATGAGGACTGGCTTACGTTACAGGGTTATGGAGGGCTTTGACTTGACACAGTGTAAGAATGAGGACTGGCTTACGTTACAGGGTTATGGAGGGCTTTGACTTGACACAGTGTAAGAATGAGGACTGGCTTACGTTACAGGGTTATGGAGGGCTTTGACTTGACACAGTGTAAGAATGAGGACTGGCTTACGTTACAGGGTTATGGAGGGCTTTGACTTGACACAGTGTAAGAATGAGGACTGGCTTACGTTACAGGGTTATGGAGGGCTTTGACTTGACACAGTGTAAGAATGAGGACTGGCTTACGTTACAGGGTTATGGAGGGCTTGACTTGACACAGTGTAAGAATGAGGACTGTCTTACGTTACAGGGTTATGGAGGGCTTTGACGTGACGTGCGGTGGCCTGAGTGAGTCTGAGTTTTCCTTTAAACCAAGGTGGTCAACATTTCGAACACTTACTACCCTGAATATACAGAGTACCTTGCTTTCGTTCTAAAGATCATTATGTCGTCGTCCAACCCGGCTATGTACCATGAGATAAAAACGGTCCTTATCACTTGTTGGAACAGGTAAATACATCCACTATTATTATTATTATTATTATTATTATTATTATTATTATTATCTTGATTGGTCACATTGGACCACTTGAGTCGTTCCACAATCACTTCTTCTTTGAAGGTAGTACTGCTTGGTTCTTGCGCTCTTTCCAGTACTTTTTCATTCTTTCAGATCGGGATTTTCTCAACTCATCTGAAATCTCCATAGGCTTTCTATGTGTCATTTCTGCAGAAAATTTGTGAGTTTTAAGAATGGTGTTAATTTTATTTTTCTCCTCGGCATCTGTTATCTTAAGTCCAACTGCTTTGAGATCTTGTTGGATTTCTTGGATCCATTTTCCTCCAGTTTTCTTTCCTAGATTTCTCATCACCAGTTGGCGTACAATTCTGTTTTCTGGAAGCCGTAAGATGTGAAAATAATATGAAATTCTTTTCTTCTTCATTGTGCTGGTGATTGGATCAATCTCACGATAGACAGTTTCATTTGGGAGAATCCTCCAGACTCCCTCAACCTGATACTTTTTATTTATGCACGTTCTAATGATTCTTCTTTCCGTTTTGAGGAGCTGATCAGTTCTTTGTTCATTTTTAATTTGGAACAGTGTTTCACAAGCATAAGTGGCTTCTGGGAGATTTACAGTTTTATAATGTTGGATCTTAGTAGCTATTGATAGGCATTTTTTATTATATGTTGACCAGGTTAGAGATTGTGCCTTTTTCATTTTATTTGTTCTATTTATCCAAGTTACTTTTTCGTTTAAGTTATGTGTTATAATTTCTCCAAGATACTTAAATTGAGGAACTAGGTTAATTTTATGATCATTTATATAGACTTCATTTATATCTAAGGGTTTCATAGGCATGATCTCAGTTTTTTCAAAGGATATCTGTAATCCTATCCCTTGAGCAATTTCTTGGAGACTAGTGATCTGAGTACAAACCTCTTCCTTGTCTAGTGCTAAAAGAGCCAAGTCATCTGCAAATCCTAAGCAGTTTATTTTTATTGATGGTTTTGTTCCAATTTTGATGTTAGGAGGGTTTTCCTTTTGCCAAACCTTCATGATATAATCAAGAGCCACATTGAAAAGCAGAGGGGATAATCCATCACCTTGTCTGAGACCAGTTTTTACTGAGAAAGCTGTTGATATTTCTCCCCTAAATTTAACTTTCGAATTTGTGTTTGTTAATGTTAATTGAATGATTTTTATCAATTTAGGATGGAGACCGTATGATCTGAGGATTTTTAGCAGTGTCAATCTATGAATACTATCATAGGCTTTTTTGAAATATATAAAAGAGATAAAGAGTTGCTTATTTCTGTTTTTGTAATATTCCATTATTAATTTCAGGCTAAGGATTTGGTCTGGACAACTTCTGTAAGGGCGAAATCCTCCTTGATATTCTCCAAGTTGTGGTTCCAGAATGTTTTTGATCCTGTTGTAAATTATGCGAGAGAAAATTTTATATGTGCAGTCCAGAAGGGTAATTCCTCTGTAGTTATCTGGGTTCGTTTTGTCTCCTTTCTTAAATAATGGATGGATTATTCCTGTGGTCCAGTGTGCAGGAATTTCTTCAGTAATCCACATTTTAACTAGATGTTGATGAAGATTTATAATCGCAGGTTTACCAGCATTTTTCTAGATTTCAGCAAAGACTAAGTCTTCGCCACAAGTTTTGTAATTTTTTTGTTCTTTAATTGCGAGTTCTACTTCATTAATGTTTGGAGGATTTATTAAATCAGGTGAAGTTAAAATAGGTGTATCAGTGTTTACTTGCAGGGTTTCCAGTGGATCATCACAATTTAACAGTTTCTCGAATGCTTCTGCAAGGATCTCTGTATTTTCTTGGTTAGAATGTGCTAACTTTCCCGTTTGATTTTTCAACATTAATGTTGGAGCTTCAAATTTTTTAAGATATTTATCAAATGTTTTGTAATAATCTCGAGATTGCTTTTTCTTGAAATTCATCCACTATAAGAGACTTAAAGCAAAACTATATGTACTAACTTGGGGTTCGAACCTGCTACCTAACAGCTTGCCTGACGTTAAACCATGATTTAGCCACTTTAGCTACCGAGAGCCATGGTGTACCAATGGCACGTATTGAAATTAGTCGTAGACTCTTCCTGTCCTGTTATTTGGAGCTGTGATCCTGTCAATCAAACATTGTATTTGAGGTCATTGAAATAACACTGTCGCTATTGATTTTACTACTGTATATTCTCAACGGTAAGGCCGTAAAGGAGCAAGTAGTAATGATATACTCGTTACATGGGTTGCCTTTCTCAAAAAAAAAAAAGGGGCTAGTGAACCACTCTGTATATAGGTCCACGGATCCTTCCGGAACTTGTAGACCACGTGTCAGAATAGAGGACAGCCACTGGTCACTCGAAGGAAGCCACATGACAGACGGTAGCCGGAATCTGGAACACTCTCTAGGTATTGTATATTGATAAAGGTAATACTGTACATACTTAATTTATTTGAAGAAGTATAATAAGTGAATAGTAATGAGATCATCATCTTTCGGAGGTCTTGCGGGAGGGAGACGGTAAAATGGGCCGTCACTCATCATCATCTTGCACAGTTTCCAGCCACTGGCCGGGTCTGTTTGGAACACAAGCCTCTCCAACTTCTTCTGTCTTCCCACCATCTCTCAGCTTCCACCCTTGTCCAGTCTTCTCCTCTCTTCTTCATGCTTCGAAACCTGGCGCAGTCAGCTGGCATTTGAGGGTGCGCAAATGCGAGGGAGCCGTGTTAGTACATTTACTGGCACGTTAAAGATCCCCTTCGGGGCAGAATTCCGGCACCCCGGCGTCTCTAAAAGCCAGGGTAGTTAAAAGGGACATAAAACGAATAACATTATTATATCTTCTTCACTCTTTCTTCCACCCCCCTTCAGCCACCTGTCTCTCGGTCTCTTTCCTTCCCACTTCGTCTCGTGTATCCTCCTGGGTATCCTCTTCTCCTCCATTCGTTTTACATGTCCATACCATCTAAGTCTAGATTTCTCTATACCATCCTGTAATGGTTCCTCCTTCATTAATTCTCTGGTCCTCTCATTTCTTATTCTGTCCATCTTTGTAGCTCCAATACTGCTTCTCAAGAACCTCATCTCACTGGCCTGTATTTTGCTCTTCTCCCTTCCTTTCATAACCCAGGTCTCCGAGGCATACGTCAGGATAGGGACATAGTACGTCCGATATATGATCTTTTTGCTGTTCTGAGGGACATCCTTGCTCCATAACATGCTTCTCACACTCCTCCGGAATGCTTCTGCCTGCCTCCCCCGCTCATTTATTTCTCTATCGTTTCTTCCATTATCTTGTATCAGGCTTCCCAGATACTTGAAACTCTCCACTTTCTTCAGCTGTTCCCCACCAATTGTTATTCCCATTGTGGTTCTTCCCTTCTTCCTTGTTGTGAACACCATCTCACTCTTATTTATGCTAAATTTCATCCCATATCCTTGTATTATTCTTTCCCACATGTCCAACTGTTCCTGTACCCCCTCCTCCTTGTTTCCCCAAATCATCAAATCATCTGCAAACACCATTGCTTTCATCTTTCCTTCCCCAATTACTTGTGCCACCTGGGTCATTATGTCATCCACCATTGCTTTCATCTTTCTGTCCCCAATTACTTGTGCCACTCGGGTCATTATGTCATCCATCACCACAATGAAAAGTAATGGTGACAGTGCACTTCCTTGTTTCAGGCCGTTTCTCTGTTCCAACCAGTCCGATCTCTCTCCTCCCACTTTCACACAGCTCACGCTTCCCTTGTACATCTCCTTTATCCTCTTTATAGTCCATTTCTCTACTCCTCTATCCTCCAGGGACTTCCATACTTTGTTTCTGATTACACTGTCATATGCTTTCTCAATGTCCAGGAAGGCCATCAGTAAATCTGTTCCATACTCATAGTGCTGTTCTTGTAACTGCCTTACAGCTAAAATCAAATCCACTGTGGACCTTCCTTCTCTGAAGCCATGTTGCTCTTCCCTCATCCCTCCTTCTATCCTTGTCCTAATCCTCCTTTCCAAAACTTTCTCGAAGATCTTTGCACAATGACTCATCAGTGTTATTCCCCGATAGTTTCTGCAATCTGTTCTACTACCTTTCTTGAAGATCGGGACAATTATTCCCTTTTTCCAGTCCTCTGGGGTCTTCCTTTCCTTCCATGCTGTCCTCATCACTCGGTACAACCATTGTATCCCCACCTCTCCTTCTGCTCTCACCATCTCCACACTCAACTCATCCACACCCGGTGCCTTCCCTCCTTTCATCTTGTTCACTGCATCTTCCACTTCTTTCCATGTTAAGTCCTTTTCTGTTTGCAGTTCATCTTCCTCTTCCCCGATTTCTTCCTCCTCACCATCTTTTCCATTTGGGTTCAGAAGTTCTTCAAAATATTCTTTCCACATTTTCTTCAGTTCTTCCCTATTTTCTATCTCTTGTCCCCTTTAGTTCACCATTCTAACATAATCCATATTATCCTTCCGCCTCTTATTTTTTACCATCCCATACAGGACCTTTTTTGTACCTTCACTATCCTCCTCCATCATCTTTGTCCACTCTTCCATCCACTTTCTTCTCTCCTCAGCCACTACTCTCTTCGCCTCCTTCTTTCTTTCCTGCTACTCTTCCCTTGTCTCTACCGTCCTATTTTGATACCACCTCCTAAAGGCCCTATTCTTTTCCCTTACTATATCTTTTGTCTTCCTTCCACCTCTTCTTACTACTTGTCCTCCCACATACTGCTTCTGCTGCACCTACTAGTGTCTTCTTAAATCTAGCCCATTCCTCTTCCACCCCTCTTTCTTCATCTGTTGGAATTCCTTCCTTCACCATTTTGAGGTACTCGACCCTTCTATCCCCTTCTTTCAGTTTCCATATCCTTATACGTCTTTCCTGGTTCTCAGTCCCTTTCTTCTCGTTAGTCCCTCTCAGGTTCATTACCAGCAATCGATGGTCGCTATCCAGGTTCTCCGATGGTATAACCTTGATGTCCGTGATGTTCTTATTTCGTTCTTTCTCATACAGCATATAGTCGACCATCGACTTCCTGGTCAAGTCATCACTGTACCATGTGATTGTGTGGCTCTCTCTTTTCTTAAACCAGGAGTTCCCAACTAGCAGGCTGTTCCTCTGGCAGAAGTCCAACAGTCTCTTTCCTTCCTCATTTCTTCCGCCCCAACCCTCTGGTCCAAGGACACTTTCATACCCTTGTCTTTCTCTTCCTACATGGGCATTGAGATCCCCCATAACAATCATATTTCTTCCTACCAGCTGCTTCTGCAATTCCTCTTCAAACTCCTCCTTCTCTTCAGAGGCGCAGCCTACTTGTGGAGCATACACTTGCACTATTTCTACGGTCTCTCCCCTCAGTGCTACTTTCACTTTCATCATCCTATCACTTATTCTCCTCACTTCTTCTTTTAAACCATGTCGTACTACTACTCCCACTCCATTCCTCTTTCCCTCTTCATTCCCACTCCAGTCTATAGCCTTTTCTCAGTTCTCTCCTCCTTCCCCTTTCCACTTTGTTTCTGCCAATCCCAATAAATCCAACTTCCTTCTTTCCATCATATCCACTATCTCCTCCACCTTCCCCGTCAGCGTTCTTATGTTTAAAGTTCCAAATCTTAGCCCGTGTGTACAGCCGTGTCGTCGTCTATTAAATCCGTCATGTCCGAGGCTCGTTCCATTCTTGAAAGCATTTGGTTTCATCCACTACTGGCTTGCTGGGCCTATCGTAGCTTCACCAGAGCCCCGTTAGCCGTCACTTTTCAGGGTTCCTGTAGGACCTTCACAGCTACCGTAACGGTCCCGGGGCACACGAAGTCCCCACTGTACTTCGCCCCTACAGGCGATCCCCTACTTTGTGCCGTTGCCCGTCTTCCACGACGTGGACGAGGGGTTGGACTTATGGGAGACAAAATGGGCCATCACTAAGAGAGGAAATACTTAAAAGTAACCGTGACATATCATGTGATCACCCCGCCTCCCTGGGCGCCCCTCAACACACATTACACAGAATTACGGAAATGAGAAAAACAACAAACGAGAAAACGAAGCTCAATCAAAACAAACAATATCCCACCCTCCCAAATTTACCAAGAAATTACTACCCAAAGGAGAACAGGAAGAAATGTCGCCCTCCAAAAGCCCTGCAGTAAGGGGTTAGGAAATAGCTCTCCGAGAGGCTACCAAAAGGACAAATGCTCATCAACCATTACCCTAGGCTTTGTCATATCAAGACTCCGTCAGCTAAATAAAAGGCCGAAACCCCGGACTAGGAGACACTAGGAAACTCACTGAAACTCGACACTACCACCCCACTCGATGAACAAACGGACCCAAGGCAATAACCCTTATTCCCCAAAACTTAATTTAGACATACAGAGGACCGGAAATACCCCCCCCCCCAAAATAACAAAATAACTACTCAATGGTGGACCGACTATTGTGAAACACTTTTGAAAGTAAAGTGGTACCTCATTAAAACACGCACGTAGCCCAACACCAAACATAACTCTAAAACCAATCAAGTCCAATGCACTACGAGGTGATCAATAACCCACACCAGGAAAAAGTACACATTAAAGTACCCTAACTTTCAAAATCAAGCAGAACCTTGCTCCCCCCTTTACGCTAACGTTTCCCTCATCACTTAAATTTTCAAAGTCCTCAAACATTAAAGTCCAGTTCTTGTTTCTTTTCAAAATTTTGACAGTCACATCAAAGGTCCAAAATCACCTCACGTACCTTCCGACATCTCGAAGTATTGGAGAGGGAATCCAACGGGCCAACTGGCCCTTCCTCTCCGGAGCAACCTCTTTCTTCTAGCGATCCTATCCAAAGACCAATGTTAAGCTTTGCGCGCGTCACACTTCACTTACGCTCGGCAGTTGCACAGTTCTGCCAGCCTAACATTTGGCGGCAAATTTAAATAAATATGTAATTGTTAAGTTTTGTTATGGTTTCCCGCTAGCATGATGAATTTCAAATTAGTGCCTTGTGACGACAGTTAGCACAGCCTATTTCCAGAGTTGTTTCAAACGTGTAATTGTTAGCTTGATGGCAATTGTTGAATCTCGACGGTTTTCATTATGCCAAAGTCCTTAACATCGAAATAATTAAGCAGGGTTTTTCCCCTCATTGTCGCCACTCTGTCTTCAGTGGCATACTTTTCTTGTTGGTTGATGGGGTGCTGGAGATGTGTCTTAATCCATCATTCCAGAACCAAAGCATCTATGCGCAATGTAGCTCCATCCACATTACCACAACCACCTCTCCCATAGCTCAAGCGGTGTACACATTGTTCAAAATGATTAAACTGGTTATTTCCGGTTCTCAAGGTCAGGGGTTGTGGTGGCCATCTCTTGATTCCCTCCTCTTCCCACCTCAAATCTAAGGAGGCCTTAGAACCGCTACAAAATTACTTCACTCCATGATGGATGGCGGAATTCATGTTTTACCATTGATTGGCTTTAGTAGTATTGTATAATGTGCACCCTGTGTAGTGGCTGGGAGCGTGATATCTGTGTCACATTGGCCCCACTCCCTATCCCAGAAAACACAAAGATTGCCTAGCAAATACAGAAAAGCAAAGTTCAATTCACTTTTTTAAAATTGTCTATGTATTTGTGTGTTGGGCAGGAGGAGGACATCACTCAGGAGCAGGAAGAAGAAGATGAATTAGATAACATAGATTTGACGAAATCTCATCGAGGCAAGAGGTTTGTATTGGCACATGTCCCATAATTTTGCTTCTGGCCACCAATTCCACGAGTCTATCGGCCTTGTGTTTTCCTCTTTTAGATTTGAGTAGGTATTTAGTTACTTTTCATTCAACCGTCGTGAGTGGAGGTTACTTACTTCAGCACATTGAAAAGCATCCTAATGCAAATACAGTTGACAGACTTGAGCAAATTTAAATGAGATTTATTTAAGTCAGCTAATAGATTAAAAGTGGACTTGTCATCTCTGTTCTGCACTAAGAGGTGCTTTGTTTACAGGAAAGGACCGTACCGAGATTTACGCCAGATGATGAAGGATAAAAATCACCGAGAAGAATTCCGTGACCTGTACACCCGTTTGGGTGTGGTTGAGTCTGTGGACGATTATGATGATGAATACGATGATACTTATGACCATTTGGACGTTTCTGTGGAAGATGAAGGTGACCTAGAAAGGTATGTTACTAGCCCTAATTCTCTAATACTCATTAGAAGAAACTTCTGGTCTTTTTAGATACTGTGTAGAGATAAAAAATTTCAGTCGGGCCAATTTTGGGTCAGCGGAATGTAATCAACTGAAATAAGCAGTTTCTATGCGTGGCTATCGATACACTGCCAGGGAGTGTCTCTTCGGTGATTCAAGAAATATGTGGGAAAACTACCGAGGAAAGAGTTCTAGAGGAATGAATCGGAAAAAAGGTTCAAAGCCAAGTTCAGTAGGAACAGTTTGGGTTCCGATGGGGAAGATCAACCGTGCAATCTATTTTTGTAAAATTGAAATCAATTCTATTTTCCGCACAATTAATTCAACTTGTGTAGAAATAATTGACCTATTTTTGTTGTAAGACAAACTATGGAAAAGCATTGGGAATATGGAATAGACTGAGTTTGGGAAAGCCTAAATCAAAAAGGTATTGCAGAAGAAATAATTCAAATGATAAAAGCGATGTACAATTGCAATTGCTCAAAGGGGTAAAACAGGATGGTTTGAAATTGAACATGGATAGTGGTGATGGATGATGGCAACTAAGGAAGCGTTGGGGAGAGAACGAACTGCCGGTTGTACTCAAGGAAATTATTGAGAAATGGGAAATGAAAATCAGTGTAGAGAAAAGTCAGACAACTGGGAATTGATGGAGTGTTTATCATCAGGTTTGGAGACACACCACAATACCTATTACTTACCAATAATGACATATGGAGCAGAAACTTGGCCGATGACGAGGAGCGATACAGGCAGCTGAAATAACATTCCTGAGGAGTATGGTACAGAAGACCAGGAGAGATGAAAGACATTCGAAAGGAAGTAAATGTACAGAAGCTGAATGATAAGCTGGAGCAAAACAGATTGAGATGGTATGGACATGTGCTGAAACATGTGATGGAGAGACGGATGGCTGGAAAGAGAGGATGAGGAAGGGTGGAGGACAGCATGAGAGTGGTTGAGGAAGGATGGTGGACAGACAGAGTAAAGTCTCCGACCCGCTGTTCCGCCTTTTAAAGCAACGATAACTAACTCATTACTGTACTCTGGGAACGAGCAAGTGAGCTGGGTAGACCGAGCCGCCTGAGGGTATCCCGATTATTAGGGTGCCCATACTGTTTCATTATTTTTGCAATGTGTGAAAAGTAGGCCAAGAATATGACCACATTCCATGATTTTAAGAAATTTGCTCCTGATCGATGTAGAGAAGATACTCGCACATTTGTGGCTCAAACCAAGCCAATCATTTGCTGGTCCCCATTTGAGTGATCGAGACAAAGCTAGGGAAAATGTCAGAAGACAAAATTCAGACTATCATGAGGTATTTTAGATGCTATGTTGTCCATAGACATGTATGTTGTAGTATGTCGTCATATCGCTCATGTAGTATGTGTCCGGATCCGCCAAGAAATTGAATTTTGGCCTGAAGGCTGGGACGGAGTACACTCAGCCTCGGGATGCAAAATTGAGAGAAGATTGGTTCGATTCCTACCTCATCCATCCTGTATATTGGAAATTTTAAGGAGCTTCGGATTACATCCAAAATGAGTAAGTGATAGAAGTCCCATTAACTAAAATTAAATCAAAAGTTTAACTTTGAGGGAAACTTTCTAAACCTTTCTTCATTAAATCAGGTTGAAGACAAGGAGACTGTGCCTTCGATAAAGAATGGGAGAATGGAACACTAATTACTTAACATGGAAATGTGGAGGGATGTGCAGCAAGCAGAGCTACTCACTCACTTTTCCTAACCAAAACTCAAGTATTCGAGTCCGAACGCAATTTCGAAAAGTAGGCTATAATTCCTAAACTAGAAATCGTAAAGTCATGTTATGGCTCTATCCATAGGACAAGTTGCTTCCACCCTACGATATAAACTACCCTCACCACAGGGAAAATAGTGTTTTGAGTTTCAGATATCTTTCATCCTCAGAGATGTAATAAACGGGCTAGCGGCTCTTCCAAGATGGCGGACCACCTCGTTAGCCCCCACACCTCCTCAACTACTCCCAATATTAATTAAGAATGAATCCCATCTCCTTCCTTGGATATAAAAAGATTGAGGGAGGATTATTGATTGATTGATTGATTGATTTATACTCGTCGTCGTCGTCGGCTTTAACTCGTTTCCGAGTATACATCTTCTTCCAAAACAGTCTAAACTAAGGTTGAGGTCTGTGGGCATGTTTGCGGTGACTGAACAGCCCAATGCGTGCATGAAACAAACGTCCACACAGATCACACAGAACTGTTGGTGGAGGGCGTGGCTGTGCTGCACGGAGCTTTCGTGCTTGTCGCTTGGCCTTAACAATTCTACGACGTTCTTCTTCAAACATTTTGACAGCAGCTGGGATGGTCTGGCGCCAAGTTGAACGGTCTTTAGCAAGCTGGTCCCAGGTTTGTGGATTGAGACCTGTCAACTTCATATTCTGCTTAAATTGGTCCTTGTAACGTCTCTTAGGGCCTCCATGAGGTCTGGTGCCGGAGGTGAGTTCACCATACAGAACCTGGCGTGGTAGTCTCGTATCATCCATCCGTTGGACATGTCCAATCCATCTAAGTTGATGACCAATGATGGATGATTCTATACTATTAGCAAGCGCTTTCTCAAGAACATCAAGATTGGTGATGTGGTCTTCCCACTTTATCTTAAGGATGAATCGAAGTTTCTGTTGATGGAAGCTCTCAAGCTTTCGGAAGTCATGTCGATAGAGGGTCCAGGTTTCACAGCCATACAACAATGTTGAGATGACAACAGCTTGGTACACCATGAGCTTCGTCTTCACGGTCAGATCTTTATTCAAGAAGACCCGGTGCGATAGTCGCCCAAATGCCGCATGGGCAGCACCGATTCTCTTCTCAACATCCTGCCCACAATTGCCGTGTACAGATAGCAGACTGCCCAGATACGAGAAGTGGTCTACCTGCTCCAAAGGAGTATCTGAGATAGAAATGTTGAAGTGCGGAAGGGAAGTGCCTGGTGAGGGTTGTGCCAGAACCTTGGTCTTCTGAACATTAATGGTGAGACCAAAACGTTCACATGCATTCTTGTAGCAATTAACAGTCTGTTGCAACTCCACTGGCGTGAGTGTAGGCGATGCTGCATCATCTGCATACAACATATTGGTTATTTTCGTAACCTGAGTTAGCTTCTTGGAGCGAAATCGAGCTAGGTTGAAGAGCCCTCCATCAAATCGGTACCTGACATCTACACCTGGGATGTTTGTGGGCGATTTATAGAGCATTGCAGCCAAATACAATGCAAACAGTGTTGGAGCAAGTACGCAGCCTTGTTTCAGTCCATGAGTGATAGGAAATTCGTCAGAGATCTTATTTTGCTGACAAACCTGACCGGTCATGCCATCATGGAGAGCTTGGATTAGATCAACAAAGCGTCGAGGACAGCCAAAGCGTTGTAGCACCGCCCACATAGCAGATCTTGGAACTGAGTCAAAGGCCTTTTCCAGATCATAAAAGACTAAGAAGAGTGGATTCTGTTGCTCACTACATTTTTCTTGTAGTTGTCTTATGCAGAAAATCAAGTCAGTTGTGCTTCTGGAAGATCGAAATCCACACTGGGACTCGGGGAGGATCTTTTCTGAGATAACCTGAAGGCGGTTAAGTAAAATTCTGGCGAGAATTTTACCCACAGTAGATAGTAGCGATATACCGCGATAGTTGCCACAAACACTACGATCACCTTTCTTGAAGATTGTGATGATAGTGGCGTTCTTTAGGTCACCAGGTACTTCTCCTAATTCCCAAATTTTGAGAATAAGAGTGAAAATCCGCGTTTTGAGGGACTGACCTCCAGCTTGAATTAATTCCAGTGGGATGTTATCTGGGCCAGGTGCCTTTCTTGGTTTCATTTGATTGAGAGCTACACTGAATTCCGTGTAAGAAGGAGGTACAGCCATCCATGGTTGTTCAGGATATTTCGGCACATCACGAAGGAAGTCTTAGCTGTTGAGGGACGATTTAGAAGGATGGAGAAATGTTCCTTCCAACGCTCTAAGATATCATGGCTGTCAGTAAGAGTGGCAGAGTTGTCAGCACTTTTTAGTGTACCTGATGAAGAACGAAGTGGGCCATATATCTCTTTAATCCCTGCATAGAAGTTCCTCAGATCACGAGTATCAGATAGCCTCTGAAGTTCCTCAGCTTTCCGCTGCCACCAAGTATTCTTTATCTCTCTTATTTGTGTCTGACACTTACTCTTGAGTTCTAAATACAGAGCTTTCTTCGTATTTGAGGATGGGTCTTGAAGATGAGATAGATAGGCTTCCCTTTTGATGTTGATTTATACTGTATATACAGTAAAACCCTTGGAATCCGAACTAATTGGAGCTGTAGCCTGTTCGGATTTCAATTTGTTCGGATTAGCCGAAAATATCCATAACATAATAACCAGCCCTCGTTACGGTATAGGACTGTACGTTGAGGTAGCGACAGCGAGGAAGAAACTTCGACAATGTGACTTATACTGAAGCTGCATCTGCTCTTGACATCGCATTGCGCTTAGGAGAACAACACGCAGTAGTCACGCCAAACGATGTCATGTTCATGCGATGCTGGCACACGATTGCCACCGCGGAAAGGTTTTCGTCGCTTCGACAATTGAAGATAACTGATTTCAAGTGAAAGATTAAGTGATACTTTGTGTTTTTCTATTGTTATTTCATTTGTTTTTGCAAAGTGATTAACCTAAGGAATTACAATAACCAACTTTTCCGTTTTTCAATCCTGGATGAGATAAGTATGTGGCTTAGGCACATTTACACTTTGTTAGGTATGCTAACTGTACTTCTTTGTTAATTTTCAACTAATTATTTAAAATAACGTTATATTGTAGAATATATAATTGTTTTATCACTAAAATAAGTTTCTCTCTTTTGTTCAAACTTGAAATTGTCGAAAATAACTCTTTCGGATTACCCGGGATTTCGGATTTCTGGGGTTCGGATTTGAGGGGTTTCACTATATATTTATGTGGGTGGTTGGTCTTCCTTAAGATTGGGGAAACTACTTAAGGATGGAGGGTCAGCGGCGTCCACCGGAGAGGTTTGATGGGGGAAGGGGCTTCCTTATAAAGGGTTATAATGTACATTCAAATACCTAGTTTTACTACCTACCTATAGGAAAGAATCCGGTCATACTATAGTTTCAGCTATTTATCAAGGAGGGTGGCGGCCGTGCCCAACTACCTCCGTGCATGTGAGTCGAAGCTGTCACAGGGGCTGATGACCGAGATGTCTCAAGTTCCTAAATACACGGGGATGATAACCGAGATGTCGCAAGTTCTTAATTACACAGAGCTGATGACGCACAACGAGCTCTGTACTATGGATTTTTCTAGGATTTGATGCTACTGAGAATTCATCATGATCGTTGAAGGGGAACGAAGTGTGTGTGAACATGCTCCTTAAGCGAGTCATATGTCTGCTTAGGTAAGCAGACATCTGGAAGTGGGATCATATAGGCTGCTTGGACAAGCAAGATAACTCAACAGGAAGCGAGGTGTGTGTGGTTCTTGCAGAGACAAGCTGAATCCTGTTGCTAGATCATGGTGGCTATGAATTGATAAAAGGCACGACTGGAAGATGGTTTCATCTCGATGATGTGAAAGATCAATCACCTCGGTAAGCTCTACATGATTTATGTATTTATTTATTGATTGTTTGCATGTTCTCGAAGAAGCCTTGCAAATTATCAACATATACTCCTTATCAAGCTCTAGAAAGTGTGCTCTGCCTAGATGAGAATATTGAGAGAGATATAGACTCTTGTTGCACTCTGTAGAGGAATGCTGTCCAAGAGCATGAACAACCAATGAGAATCGCTTAATACATCTTTTCGAACAGGATTGTGTTTCGGACGCATTTTCAATGTGACTCGCACTATTATTCCTAAGGAATTTATTAACACTTTACACCATCTTTGGCGAATAAATACAAACATACTTAAGATTACACCATGGCTTAAATGTGAACATGAAACTAGTGCGTGATTTCGTCTACACTAAAAATAATATTGAGTACCGGTATAAAGAAACTTTGTACAAAAATGAAAGAATTGTATTCATCAGATAACTTAGAACTTTGGTATCAAACCCATTGCGTCAATTGTTTGTTAAGCAAGTTTGAAGAGTTGCAAGAGGGTTTTAGTGGTCTTGCAGTAAAACAGATACACCACCTCCAAACCAATAACCCACTAGTTACAGGGGCAGATGACCTCGTAACTAACTATATCCCCGTACAACCAGCAATAGCCTGCAAGGAGAATGTGATGGAGCGAGACCACATTAGACATGTTCAAACAAACTTTGATTTTAAGTCATGTAAAATTTCCCATGATTCACAGTTTGGAAATAGATAATCCGGACTATTCTTTTACAGTGTATGGTGTAGAAGGGGATGCCATTATAGTTGTTGTTTGAGTCTTCAGTCTTTTGACTGCTTTGATGCAGCACTCCAAGCCTCCCTGTCCTGAGCTAATCGTTTCATCTTTACATAGCTATCACACCCTACATCCAAGGCAATCTGTTTAACATATTGTAACCTTGGTCTACCCCTACAGTTCTTGTCCTCAACCCTCCCTTCCATAACTAAGCTTGCTATTCCTGGGTGTCTTATGTGTCCTTCAACCTCTCTCTTCATTAGCAGTTCCCAGAAACTTCTCTCCTCTCCCACTCGTCTTAATACCTCTTCGTTTGTAACCCTATCTACCCATCTGATCTTCATCATTCTCCTGTAACACCACATTTCAAACTCTTCAATTCTCCTCTTTTCTGCTGCACCAATAGTCCAAGTTTTGCTTCCATCGAGCGCCACGCTCCAGACGAAGTCTTTCGAAAATGACTTCCTAATACCTAAATCTATATTCGATGTCAACAGATTCCTCTTTTGTAGAAATGCTTTCCTTGCCTGAGCCAACCTACTTTTTATATCCTCTTTGCTTCGTCCAACACTGGTTATTTTGCTTCCTAAGTAACAGAATTCAGTAAAGTTTAAATTTATTTTTTATCCACCCTTTCAATACAGTTAAAATCTTGTTTTATAAAAGGTACATGTTTCGGGACATTAAGAAGTCCCTTCCTCAGTCTACTGAGTGACTTAAAGATAACATTTTTACACCATTAAGAGAATCGATTATAAACCTGAAGAAAATCACACATTTGTATACAATACAAACCCTACTTGCTAAACCCTGCATACCTATGTACATAAATAGTTGGTACATTAAAAAACATATGAATTTAAAAAACACTAAAACATCACTACTACGGGTGGCCTTTGAATAGCCTTGCTGAAAACATTATGTACTGTGAAGATTTTCCTTAATATTAAAAATGGGGGACATTGTTAAAAAAAATTCTTGATTGAAATGAGTCAGATAATTCTATTAATGGAGACTAGTTGTTACACATCTGTAGTATGTCCATTCATTGTGAATAGTTGATTTTCCAAGACAAATCTTCTCTGGTTTGGCGTGTTTCAATTTATGCTGGCCCATTTTATTTGTACAATTGGTGGATGGTCGAGATTACTGCCCAATTGCGTGAAATTCGGTGTGTCAATAATAAGCATATTGATGATGAAATTTATGGTCCTGAAAAATGATGAAAAGCATAATAAGGATTGATGTTCCCCGAGAGAAATGTAGGAAAAACAGGAACCGGTGTACTTTGATTCGTGAAAAAACTTACACGTGGAATGTTGGATGAGCGGCATCTCATCAGCTGACTCACCGGTAACACAGAAATAGGTTGTGGAAAAACTGTATAGAGGGGGGGAAAAAAATACTGAAAAATTTCTGCATTGAGTTTCGAGATATTAGAGGAGAGAAAATAACATGAAAAAAGGGTGTATTGTACAATCAAAAGCGCTCCTTACCTTGCGTGTGCTGTAAGCCTCAATGAATACTGCTGGTCCGAGCTGAGAGCTCTGTGTCGCACACGGGGAGAGGGGAAGGGGGAACTGGGTGACATGCTTGGAGGGCAGGGGGAGGAATGTGCTACTGTGTGGAAGCTAATTGTTTGTTGTTCTGTGCTATAGATGACTGATTTATGAGGAGTGTTATCTAATATTATATATTGAGTCTATTAGGGTATGAGGCTTACAGCCTACTGCCATGTCTGTCGAGAGTGTTTTAACTCTTAAGCACTTCTCGGTAAACTACATTTCTGGTCTTTCTCTCAGGCTGCAGAATCACTAAGCCACCCGAAGAACTGACTCTGGAGCATGCCACGTACCATGTGCGAAACAGTCACTGCTCAGATCCACACCAGCTACTTTTAAACTCTGCCCCTGAGCCTTGTTAATTGTCATGGCGTAGCAGACTTTCAAAGGAAACTGCAGATGTTTGAATTGCAATTGGTAGTCTGATGGGATTAGAGGAATGCGGGATATGAAGACAGTTTCGCTTTGGCCAACACTTGTTAATATGGTGGCTTCAATCACAAATTTATGCAGTGCTTTAACCTGCAGCCTGGTTCCATTGCAGAGTTTAGGTTGTGCAATAACATGACAGGAGCACCAACCTTGAGGATCAGGACATGAGGCGGTATTCCGGGCGGGCTAAGAGTGTTTAAGAACTCCACATGATAATGAACTGCATCTTCAACCTCTAAAACTGAGTCTACTGATTCGTATATCATTTTGTTGTTGATAACTTCTTAAGGAGGGTGATATTTATACTATTAGCAGAGTCATTTGCTGGGGTGAGAATAGCTCTTTCTTCCATCCATGAATTATCAAGGTTGGAATTTACAAACACTTGGGGACAGATCTTTTCGATCAAATTCTCTAAACTGTCAACAACTTCGAACAGTTGAGCTAGAATAGTTATTTTTCCGTTGTTTTCCTCCAACTTTCCATCGCCAATGCTTAGAAGGAGACGGGAAAACTCCTCAGCCAAAAAATCACCATGGAGGTGTACACGTTTGTTGACAGTCAAGGGAATTGATTTGACTTTGGGCCATATGTAAGATGGTTTTAGACAGGCGTTTACTTCGTCAGTCCGTTTTCCACGGGGTATAACAGGGAGGGTCTGTCTAAAGTCACCGGCAAGAAGTTCTGTGACTCAACCCATAAGTTGGTTGTTACCCCTAATGTCCCTAAGTGTTCTGTCCAATGCCTCGACTCCTCCTTTGTGCACCATCGTGCATTCATCCCAAATAATGAGTTTTGTCTCTCTCAGCATGCGAGCTGTTCCACTTTGCTTAGAGATGTTACAAAGGGCAGATGCAGCGTGACTGAGGTTAAGAGGGAGCTTGAAGGCAGAATGCGCTGTTCCTCCACCATCCAGTAGGGTTGCTGCAATACCCGAGGAGGCGACTGCGATGGCAATGTTCTGTCGACTTCTAAATGTACTGAGCAGGAGATTAATCAGGAAGGTTTTGCCAGTTCTGCCTGGTGCATCCAGAAAAAAGAGCTGACCACATTCTGAAAAAACACTTCGAACTATTTCGTCATAGGCCAATCTCTGCTCGTTGTTCAATTTTGGAACATTATCAGCAACCACTTTGGACAACTTAATTGTGTCGTAAGATATTCACTGACATATTCTCGGTTAACAACGACGGAGTCTTGTTCTCGAGAAGGCGACGGAAGTCCAAAGCGTTCTAGTTGTTGACAAGACAATTTTAGTACTAAATCCTCAACAAGCACCAGACACCTGTTTTTGATAACACCCATGACCAGGTTGACATCAGTACACTGCCTCTGAACCTGTCTCACTACATCTTCCGCGAGGCTGTCTTTGTGTTTTTTCCAGAGCATGGTGGTATCACTCACTTGACAAAACACCAGTAAGATGGCAAACAGCTCGCGTATCTTGTGGGGAGAGTTGGTGGAGGACGCTTCCTCTAGTGTGCGGTCCCAGTGCGCATCATCCTGTAGCAAGCCAAGTGCTTTACATGCCGCTTGAAATGTTGGTTGAACCATCCCTGACACGGGTTTGAGGTCAGTAAAAGATTGAGGGCCAGGGATTTTATGTAAAAGGAGGCAGAGGTAGTAGAACTCGGCATTACCAGGGTGAACGGTGTAAACTCTGCCAACGGTCTGACCTTTTTTCACAACAGGATGGCCTGGGACTGGCTTTCCTTGTTTCCTTCTCCAGAACTTCTTACCTTTCCAAACGAAATAGGATGGAACTTCACAATATAAAAGTGTCGAAGCAAATTTATCGGATCGGCATAGTTCGAAGAAAGCAAGAACAGTTGTGTTTGGAGGGCTGTTAAACTGGTCACGAACGTAGTCTTCATTAAAGTAAACCCGCTGGCCGTTCTCGAGGTGGACGGCAAGTTTCATGACCAAAGGATAGTGTTCATGTATGAGGAAGCAGAATATGCGCCAAGTCGCCTCTGAGCTGCTGATGTAACGTCCTGATTCATATCTTGCAACTTCGTCAAACTCTCTGATGCTAAAAGTAGCTTGATGGGAACCTTTGTTAACATACTTGCAAATATATTTTATTGACTTCACAGAGTTGCAGTACTCAACATTGATATGAGCTGAGAAGGTGCGAGATAGGACGGGTTTATAGGGTACCACCCAGCTATTGTCAATTTCCACTCCCTTTTTAATAATAGAAACTCCACCCACCCTCCGAAGAGGGCAGCCTGCGATATCTGACAAATGGCTGACAGCTTTAGGTGCGCATATTCCTCACTTTTCAACTTTTTCTGATGGATGCGAATCCAAAGTAGTCTCTCTGTCTCAATCTTTGCATACATATCAACCAGAGTCTGATTGAGAAGATTGCGAAATAACAAAAGATAAGAATTATCACCCTCAAGCTCAAATATTCTGAAGCTGTAAAAGTTAGCGGCAGACACGGGCTTCTTCAAAGGTGCTTGAGTGCTGTTGTGACGTTGAGGGATATTAATGCAGTAGCCATTTTCTCCTAACGTAATAAACCTGATAAGTGGAATGGACCTAGCCTAACTAAACAAAATTAACGTTGGTGGAGGTAATTTTCTTTTACCAAAGTCTACTTTTCATTATAACTACAGTTACTTCAACTAAAGGCTAATATAAAATGCAATATGATGATTATAAAGTGTTGGTGAATGTATAAAGTACAAACAGAAATTACATAGAAGTTCTGTTTGAACAGAGCGAGTGGGTAAAGGTCGGGAGCGCAGACGAAAATGACGTGCACGTTATGACGGTAAGCTCACTGCCTGAAACGCCAGAACACTGGTAGGGGCTATGTTATGCAGCCCGCATTGCCTCGTATAATCGCGGTTTTCGCGGTTTGACCATGATCCCGAGTGAATTTTTTGAAAACCTTTCTTAGCGAGCACCTACGGCCCTTGGAAAAGGTGTACCTTAATGGATGTGGTACATCTTAGGGGATTTCGATAGAATGAGGTTTCAGGCACAAGAGGTGATAACGAAGGACTGTGCGGGAAGAGACCAAAATGTTAAAACTTAGATTTTAATGATATTTATTTATTATAAAGCAAATATTGCAAGGAATGGATACTTTCAAAGAAATTGCCTTAAAATGACAATAAGAAACAGTAACAATTAAAAATTACTCGTTTCTCCAGGAAACGTAAATTGCTTGCAAGCTGTAGCTCCCTATAAAGGATTAAATACAAAATTACTGAATAAAAAGAGCATAATAAAATAATCTACAATAATAATTTAAATTCATCCCAGAGTAGAATTAAAACAAAGTACTCTTATTACGGAAAGAATCCGGGCAGAGTGTATGAAGTGAAAGGGTTACCACCTCTTCTGATGTGTGATACAGGAAGTATCAGATCTCCTTAAACATCTTCCGAAGGTAGGCCGGCTGCCGGAGGACATCAGTAGCTGGCGGTAATTTAGTGCGCCCGCTCGGGGCTTGTGCGAGGTCAGTCAGGCATACTCCAGGGTTCCGGGTTCGGAACTAGAGTTGATGATGGTAGATTCTCCTTATAAAAAGCGACTAGCATAGAGAGTCTCTTGGTAGTAACTCCCTCGGCTGGTGAAGTTATGTCCTTATAATCAAGACTTGCAGAGTAGATCCGTGTTGAAGATTTGGCCAAAGTGAAGGCCGATGAGTTTAGACTGCCCGGGCAGGCAGCCAGGTCCAGAAGAGAGATTTTGACGGCGGAGAAGGACCTCCGGCTGCAAGAGGTACCCCGAGAGGGCAATAACCCCAGCAGGTACGTAGCGAGCAGTGGTGATCAGTGGAGAAGAGTGGACACTGTAGGCCGGTAGACCAAAGGTTATATAGCGGTAGTGACGTCAGCGCGCCGAACCTTCCAGTATGAAGGAGGGGTGAAAGAGCAGCCAATCAAAGCACAGCCCCATGCACATTGCGAGCGTTACCGCTGGGGAGAGCTCAGTACCTCGTGAGAAAATGTGACGGTATGGTGCGTCTAGAAAGACACTACAGAAAAAAGGTGAGTTGACATGAATATTACAGAAAAGCAATTAAACTGAAACACTAATACTAAACAAATCAGAACACCGCGTTCAGACTGCAATTAACGAAAATAAAAATAATGGGGCAGAAAAATTGAACGTGTGTTTCACACCGTAAGGGAAACATAGCCAACAAAAAACATTCGCAGAAGCGAACATGCTGGGAGGGGCGAGAAAAAATTGCAGTAAGAAAGCGCAGAAGTTAGGCCTCGCGTGGCAAAGGAGCAATCATGGTGATTGGCCTAAGAAAATGACCAGCAGAAGTCTGCAGTTTTACCACGCGAACCCTACCATCTCTGCCAGGAAAGCACTCAACAACCCTACCCAAATTCCAAACAAGAGGAGGACTAGGGTCTTTCAAAAGCACCAAGTCCCCCACCTGAAGGTTAGAGCAGGAAACAAGCCATTTACCACGCTGCTGAAGCAAACTGAGGTATTCCAACCTCCAGCGGCGCCAAAAATTATTGCGCAAACTTTCAATTTTGTGCCAAGAAATGACTAAAGAAGATTGAGAATTAGAATATAACAAAGGTGGAGAGGCAGTCAACGGACCACCGATAAGAAAATGGCCTGGCGTTAATGGTAGAAGATCTGAAGGATCATTAGATAAGGGTGATAAAGGACGAGAATTAATTATGCCCTCAATAAAAATAATTAAGGAATTAAACTCTTCATGAGAAAGGGGGGTGTGGCCACAAACACGTCTAAGGTGCTTCTTGGTGAGTTTCACACAAGACTCCCACCGCCCACCTTGATGAGGTGCATAAGGGGGGATGAAGTGCCACTTGAAATTTCTCTGGTGAGCATAATCAGTAATCCTTTCCAGCGCTGAATTTTGAGTAAGAGCTCTCTTAATTTGCTCAGAAGCTCCGATAAAATTTTTAGCATTGTCTGAGAATACTTCTGAAGGAAGACCTCGGCGGGCAGAAAATCTGGCAAAAGCTGCCAAAAAATAAGCAGTAGAGGCGTTGGTAACTAGTTCTAAGTGAACTGCTCCGGTGACCATACATACAAACAGCGAAATATAGAGTTTTCCAAAAATACATTTTTTGGCCTCAGGAGAATTTCTTCTGTAAACAAAAGGCCCGGAATAATCCACCCCCGTAAAGGCAAAGGGTCTAGCAGGCGCAGATCTTAAGTTGGGAAGATCACCCATGAGCTGAGTGGTAATTTTAGGGTTGGATTTAAAACATGGAATGCACTTCCGGATAACAGAGGTAACTTCATGGACTCCGTTTATGGGCCAATACCCTTCACGAATGACAGAAAGTAATGTACGAGTTCCAGCATGAAGATGCTGGTAATGATACTGACGAATGATTAGGGAAGTGACATGATGCTTTGAAGGAAGAATAATTGGGTGTTTTTTATCCTCGGAAAGATCAGCCAAAGATAAACGTCCTCCTACTCTTAGTAAACCATCAGTATCCAAAAAAGGGGCGAGTGAGGAAAGCCTACTCGATTTCTTAAGGGATTGACCTTGGGACAACACCTGGCATTCTTCAGAGAATATTTCTTGTTGAGTAAGCCATAAGATTTTTGTAGTGGCTAAACCTAATTCAGAAAGGGTTAAATATGGCTTAGAAAAAAGGGGTTGTTCTACCACAAAATATTTCCATCGAAGGAGATAAGCCATAACCCTCGCCAATTTATGGAAAGAGGAATATCGCTGCAAGAGAAGGGGAGAGTCAGAAACGAGAAGAGAAGATCCAGTAATCTTACCAGCATCCGGTAAGTCTGATAACTCCGGAAGAGGAAAATTTGGCCAAGCGGAAGGTTCTTGCAGAAGCCAAGGGGGACCGTGCCAGTATAATGTCAGGTTAGCCAACATAAGAGGGGAACATCCCCGAGAAATGACATCTGCAGGGTTCTCCTTGCCAGATACATGATGCCATTGTTCAAAGTTAGACAATTGTTGAATTTTGGACACTCTATTAGCTACAAACACCTGCCAATGCGAGGGAGGTTTGGCAATCCATGCCAACGTGATGGCTGAGTCACTCCAAAAGTAAGTTTTAATAAATCGGATTTTCAAAGATTGGCGGATTTTGACCGATAATTCAACCGCCAGAAGAGCAGCACAAAGTTCCAGTCGTGGCAAGGATAAAGATTTAAGAGGGGCCACCTTTGACTTAGCGCAAATTAAATTGGAAAAGAAATATGACTGGACAAAATTACGGCAACGCACAACACCCATAAGCTTTCAATGAGCTATCGGCAAAGATGTGAAGTTCATATCCTCCACAGGAGGGAAAGGGAATAATCACTCGCGGGATAATAACATTGGAGAGATCTTCCAAACTATTTCTATAAGAAATCCAATTTTTTTGCAACTCTGAAGGAACTGGTTCATCCCAACCAGTTTTCAAGGACCAAAGGTCCTGCATGAAAAGCTTTGCTGTGACAATAATTGGCGCCAAAAATTGGAGAGGATCAAATATCTTTGCAATCTCAGACAAAATTTGCCGCTTAGTTTGCGGTTTGATGTCACTGAGATTAATTTTGAAAAAGAAAAAATCCTTTTGAGGACTCCAATAGATGCCTAGAGTTTTGATAGAATTACTTTCTTGAAGAAGCTCTACTGAGTCGTTATAGACTGGAGTTAATGGAAATTTAGAAAGAAATTCTTCCGAATTAGAGTTCCACTTGCACAAGGAAAATCCGCCTCCCAAAAGCAAAGCTGTCAAATCTTTAGAGACCTGCAGTGCTTCAGATACTGACTCAAATGAATGAAGAAAATCGTCAACGTAAAATGATGATTTTAACACTTCAGAAGCCTTAGGAGAATACAACGGGCCATCCTGTTCAGCAAGTAATTTCAACGTACGTATGGCTAAAAAAGCAGAAGGCTTTAGTCCATAGGTTAATGTTTTTAGCCGAAAAATCTTGACGGGTTTAGTAGGCTCGTCGCGCCAAAGAATTCTCTGAAGGTCGCGCTGTTGTTGATCGACCAAAATCTGTCTATACATTTGCTTGATATCAGATATCACTGCGATAGGGAACAAGCGAAAATTCATCAAAACAGAAGAAATGTCAGATTGAACAGGAGGGCCTGATAATAATGTGTCATTCAGAGAAGTTCCATTGGCATCCATAGCAGAGCCATTAAAGACCACTCTTATGTTTTCCTTTAAAATTTCATTCTTCCAAACAGGATGATGATTGAGGTAAATGACTTCAGATGGGGTATAAGAAGCATCATCTTTCTTGGTAACAACCTCCATATGATCGAGTGCCTCATATTCCTCCATAAATGTGGAGTATTGAGTTTTAACAACAGGGTCACGTTTAAATTTGCTTTCCACAGCATAGAGTGCTCTAAGAGCCCTAGGGTGTGTTTCAAATAAAAGAGGTGGATTATCCACTCGGGGCATTGTTACGACAAATCTACCCTCTGAATTGCGTTTGGTCGTTTCGCGAAACAGTTTTTCACACATTTCATTTTCAACCAAGGAAGGTGAAACTGAATCTATAGTTTCGATTTTCCAAAATCTTTCTAAGTTGTAATCGAGACTTGTATTAACAAAATGACATTGAGAGAAATTTTGAAATGACTTACGAGGGACTTGACCCGTTACTAACCAACCTAGCTTGGTATGATGAGCAAACACTCCTGGTGATATTTTAACCTTAGAGCTAAGGAGAGATTGCCAAAATACTTGGGCACTGAGAAGTATGTCTACCGGAGCGCTCATATTAAATGTTGGATCTGCCAACTGAATGTTATGAGGAAATTGCCAATTTCTAATTTCAAAAGAATTACTAGGGGTATTACTGCCAATAGTATCAATGGCAAGACAATTCAACTGATATGTTGTGTTACAATTCACAGCATCTTTGATGTGAACACGAACAAAATGCAAAGATTTAACATTGCTATTGTTAATACCGGTAACCTGAATTAATGTAGGTTGCTTGGGAAGACCAAGTTTCTTAATGAGACGCTCACTTATGAAGTCATGGGTGGCGGCATTATCCAATAAGGCACGTGCTTCAAGCCATCTACCAGAGGAATCTTGAACTTTTAATAACACGGTTGATAGTAGCACCTGGGAACTACGAATTGAGCTAGAGCTCTGAGTATAAGATTGCGCATTGGCTCCTGGGGATATATCTTTAGAACATCCAGGGGAAGGAGCCTGACGTGGCTTTTCAAACCTATGAAGCAAGGTATGATGTTGAGCCTTGCAATGGGAGCAAGTATTTTTAGATAAGCAATCAGGCACCATATGCCTAGTTGACAGACAGTTGTAGCAATATCTTTTTTGAGCTATTAATTTGCGTCTTTCGTCGGTAGAAAGGGCTTTAAAGGCAACGCAGGAATATAACCTATGAGGTGCTTTACAGAGAATACAATCTGTTGAATTATGTTGAACAGTAAAGACAGCAGATTTGTTTATTTTAGCACCGACTGGCTTCACAACATTAGATTTGTTATCTGCACTTCCTGACATATGACAGGCTACAGCTGACAAAACCTGACATCTATTATTTATAAACGTAAGCAACGAATCATAGGTATATGAAGTGTCATTTGGTAGTTCCCTCTCCCATGCCTTTAAGGTTGATGAATCAAATTTAGAAGTAACCAAGTGAATTAAGAATAGATCCCAATGCTCGACCGGTTGATTCAACCGTGCCAATGCTCTGACATGTAGTTGGACCATGTCACTTAAGGCTCGCAGTGTTGACAAGCTGTCAGCTCGCAAGGTGGGCAGGCTAAATAAGGCTTGAATATGCCTTTGTAAACATAATTTTTCATTGCCATAACGGCCTTTAAGAAGCTCTATAGCAATGTTATAGTTTTCTCCTGTTAAGGGGAGTTCTCTTATAAGTTGAAGGGGTGGTCCCTGCAAAATGGATTTTAAGTAATGAAATTTCTGAATTTCTGGAAGTGTGGCATTATCATGTAATAATGAACTGAACAATTCAAAGAATGATTGCCACATCTCTTCCTTTCCTGAAAAATGCGGAATTTCAATTTTAGGTAGCAATGGTTTGATACCATTCCCATGGTCGCTAATTCTTCCTTGAGTTTCCTCTACCTTCAACGCCAGGGTCAAAGTTCTAACTAATGCCACAGCCTGAGCGTGTGTATCAAAGTAATTACTCTCTACTTCTTCCCTATCTGATTGATGTTCTGGATTTTTGATTTCAATTTCAAGTTGCACGAGATCATATTTCTCGTACGCCTGTTCAAAAGCTTTTAAACGCTGAGATATAATATCAAGGTTTTGTTCCTCTTTCGGTAGAGTAGCTAAATATTTTTGAAAACGGGTGAGTTGACCTTTGTAGGCCGCCCGAGAGTTTAACAGTTTATCATCTATTATTGCTGGCATGGCTGGAAAGTTGGAACAACTCACTCACCAAAGCTGCTTGTGGCACCAGACAGACCTGCTCTCCGGAAAGAAACCAGTTGTGTAATATGCTGGGATTGTTTCCGCCTTCCCGCAGATCTCCCGCGCTAGCCACGATATACTGAAATGTATAAGACAAATATTAGATTGCACCAGTTTTTTTTTTTAGAATATAATTTGTGGTCTCAGAATGAAGGTTCTGGGTTCGATCCGGGGTTGAGGTACCATGGAAAAGGTGTACCTTAATGGATGTGGTACATCTTAGGGGATTTCGATAGAATGAGGTTTCAGGCACAAGAGGTGATAACGAAGGACAGTGCGGGAAGAGACCAAAATGTTAAAACTTAGATTTTAATGATATTTATTTATTATAAAGCAAATATTGCAAGGAATGGATACTTTCAAAGAAATTGACTTAAAATGACAATAAGAAACCGTAACAATTAAAAATTACTCGTTTCTCCAGGAAACGTAAATTGCTTGCAAGCTGTAGCTCCCTATAAAGGATTAAATACAAAATTACTGAATAAAAAGAGCATAATAAAATAATCTACAATAATAATTTAAATTCATCCCAGAGTAGAATTAAAACAAAGTACTCTTATTACGGAAAGAATCCGGGCAGAGTGTATGAAGTGAAAGGGTTACCACCTCTTCTGATGTGTGATACAGGAAGTATCAGATCTCCTTAAACATCTTCCGAAGGTAGGCCGGCTGCCGGAGGACATCAGTAGCTGGCGGTAATTTAGTGCGCCCGCTCGGGGCTTGTGCGAGATCAGTCAGGCATACTCCAGGGTTCCGGGTTCGGAACTAGAGTTGATGATGGTAGATTCTCCTTATAAAAAGCGACCAGCATAGAGAGTCTCTTGGTAGTAACTCCCTCGGCTGGTGAAGTTATGTCCTTATAATCAAGACTTGCAGAGTAGATCCGTGTTGAAGATTTGGCCGAAGTGAAGGCCGATGAGCTTAGACTGCCCGGGCAGGCAGCCAGGTCCAGAAGAGAGATTTTGACGGCGGAGAAGGGCCTCCGGCTGCAAGAGGTACCCCGAGAGGGCAATAACCCCAGCAGGTACGTAGCGAGCAGTGGTGATCAGTGGAGAAGAGTGGACACTGTAGGCCGGTAGACCAAAGGTTATATAGCGGTAGTGACGTCAGCGCGCCGAACCTTCCAGTATGAAGGAGGGGTGAAAGAGCAGCCAATCAAAGCACAGCCCCATGCACATTGCGAGCGTTACCGCTGGGGAGAGCTCAGTACCTCGTGAGAAAATGTGACGGTATGGTGCGTCTAGAAAGACACTACAGAAAAAAGGTGAGTTGACATGAATATTACAGAAAAGCAATTAAACTGAAACACTAATACTAAACAAATCAGAACACCGCGTTCAGACTGCAATTAACGAAAATAAAAATAATGGGGCAGAAAAATTGAACGTGTGTTTCACACCGTAAGGGAAACATAGCCAACAAAAAACATTCGCAGAAGCGAACAGCCCTTGAGGAAGCTGCATACCAAATTTCATTCCAATCTGTTCGGTGGTTTCTGAGATTTCGTGATGAATGAGTGAGTGAGAGAGTGGTATTTGACAAATATATAGTAGATTAAGGATGTCTTGGGAGCTGTTCTGCCAATACTAACTCATATATTTAACTACTGCCTGACAAATGGTGTGTTCCCAGATGTTTGGAAAGATGCACTAATTAGACCTATCCTGAAGAGCTCCAAGTTAGATTCTCCTTCAGATTATCGTCCAGTATCCATCCTACCACCATTATCCAAGATACCTGAACGTCTAGTTCATACACAATTTACTGAATACCTTACTAAGCATTCCCTACTCAACCTCTTCCAATCCGGCTTCAGAAAGTGGTATAGTACTGCGACAGGCTTTACTACGAGTGACAGATGATATCAGATGTGCAATGGACCCGCGGGACGTAACTGTACTGACATTATTAGATCTCAGTAGCGTCTTTGACACCGTCAACCCTCAGTTGCTACTGCAGAAACGTCGAGAACTAAATTTTAATAGTGTGTCACTTTGGTTCTTTTCCTCTTACCTTGAAAATCGCCGGCAGCGTGTGATAGTGGGAAATGCGAGTTCAGGATGGCAATGTAAGACCCTCGGTGTCCCTCAGGGTTCGGTTCTTGGGCCACTGTTATTTATCATCCAAATAAATGAGATGTCAAAAGCCCTTAATTTCTGCAAATTGCAAGTGTATGTGGATGATGTATAGATCTACCATCATTCAAAACCGAGTGCTATCAATAATGCAATTATTAAAATAAATTCTGTCCTACAACATCTTAGTGACAATGCAAATAAAACAGTTTATTAATAAATCCAAATAAAACTAAAGTGATTATTATCTGTTCCAGTACAAACCTATATTCCCTCAAGCAACGTGACTTCTCTCCAATAATTTTAAACAATAAAATCATACCCTACTCTACTTCAGTGACAAACTTAGGAATTATTATGACTGAGACTCTAAATTGGACTAAACAGGTGATAAGCACATGGTAATAAAGTACCGTACATAAATGCTTATATCCTCTGAAACGGTTCTGTAATGTATTCTCTGTTCTACTTAAAGTACAACTAATTCACTCTCTGATATTACCTATATTTGACTACTGTGACACTGTGTTGACTGAATTAACCTGCGACAGTAACAAGAAACTGGACCGGTGCCTCAACAACTGTGTATGATATATCTTTGGTCTGTGATATGATGATCACCCTGAGCTGTCGTGGCTTCGAGTGCACCAGCATCGTGAACTCCACATGTTATCACCAATACCTCTAACTATCTTGTTACACCGTCCTATCATGAGCATGGCTCCTCTCTTGCCATACCTATAAACCGTACTGCTGTTTACAATCGCTCGTTCATAATGGGTGAGTTGAGCGGGGTCAGCAATTTGCTAGCATATGTGAGTCTGCCAGCAGATGCAGAACACACAATTCCTATGTCTTCTCTGAGATTGACAGTGCAAGCTTAATGGCCAAATAAAACCAAAGTGCAGTGTAAGTGGACACCTACAGATTCTCCAAATTTGAAAACTTAATCTCCTCACCAACAGACATTCAATGTGGGCATTCACAAAAGCGAGACAGAAATGAGACATACCGATAGCCTAGAATGAAAATCTTGCATCTCATATTGGTTTGTAGGGCGTGAATGTTCCCTAAAGGAAAGCCAGTTGAAAGCAAGTTTGAATAAATTATCAAAATTAGTTTGATGGTTTAAAAAAAATATAACACCTTAATTCTTCTTGTGGATACCCTCTCTCGTTTTTTTGTTTTGTTTTTTGAAAAATATGGATAAAAACATGGACAGATTCTCAGGTAATACAAATATACATGGCTCCTTATTTTTGTGGTCACATAGCCCTGTCTGTGTGGTTAGGAAAGAGTTAGGAACCATCCCAGTACTTGGCTGGAATAGAATGGCTGAGGTGGGAATCGAACCTTCCTTACGTCACTATGCTGAGTGTACCCCGTTCCAACCCTCACACTAGAATTAAAATTTCTTGGCAGAGTTGAAGATCAAACCCAGACCTCTGTGGTGGTAGTTTCCATATGTTTAGCCTTATTTATGAGCATCTGGAGTTTTCATTTATGTAATTAACTGCAAACTCGGGATCCAATAAGGAAGAGACAAAAAGCTTAGAAATAGGAAGACTGAGGGATTCCATAAATACCGTTCCTGGTTAGTAGCCTATCCGCATAATTTGGGCATGGGAAACCCGATAGTTGTTTTTTATATTGTCTACACGTACATTTTAAAACATATTTCAGTACCATACTTGAGAAATGCTACTGTTCTACCCACGGTGACGCGTGGCATTTAAGTTCAATAATTATACACCAACATATAAAAAGAATAATTAACGAGCCGGAATTGCCTTGACCAAACTAATCTATACTAATATAGTAAAACTGAAGAGTTTGTTTGTGTGTTTAAACGCGCTAATCTCTGGAACTACCAGTCGGATTCGAAAAATTATTTTTGTACATGATGGCCAGATTTAAGAGGAATAGTTTAGGCTATGTAGCATTAGGCTACACCTCTCAGGTAACCTTAAAGATTGATTAATGTTCAGAGTCGGAAGAACAAGCGCTCCCGAACAGCTTCATTAATGCCTAAGTCTATTGTTGCCTGGCAATGCCGGCTGCATCACGTCGCCCCTACCAGTGTTTTGATGCAGAATTGCGAGCTGCTTATAAATTGCAGGCACGGGGAGTAATTAGATTTCTTAGGCCCCTTAAAACAGTTATCATCATGACAATAGTATGCCTCTATATAAGGGCGAAGGTGTTGGTGCAGTATACTGTGGTTATCAGCTGCAATAAGCGTTGGTGCTTTCCGATCCTTATCCTTGAGCGCTCCAGTTCTGTGGTAGTATTCATTATCATCCATGAAACAAATAAATCCTCCGGGCGAAGCCAGGCACTACTACTAGTTCCTTAATACGAGAACATTAAATAACTATACTGATCAACATAAAGATACTAGGCCTAATGAGATCAAAGTTGAAGTTTAGATGCATAAAAAGTGCAATAAAAACAATTGTTATACTTAAAAACTGTTATATTTCCTGCTGCCTTTCTCGAGTGAAGGTCTTCTCTAAAAACTTTGTAGGTCATATCGTTCGAAGTATACAACATAGCAATTTGACTGGCCACCATTTCTAGTGGTGGTAGCAAAACACACTTGCATTCGGAGTGCCTTGTGTTCAGAGAGAAGGTTGCGTGTATACTGCGAGCCTCATTGCGGCAACAGCACTCAGCTGCCTGCGCGCTACTGGACGAGCCCATGTTCACAGTTGTTTTGCGTTTGGTATAATCGTGTTCTGGTGCAAGATGTTTCTCAGTCACTCTCTGGATGCTTATCCTTAACGTACAGTAATTTAAAAGATCCTTGCTATCAATTATTCCAGACATCTTTCTTAACTCTACTTTTACTGACAGCATCAACCAGTTTTACTTTCATGAGGAGTCATTCCCCTCTATGTGAAATACAGTGGTTCAGGTGCGTTTACTTATGCCACCCTTTCTAATCATTAACAATGTTTCATCGAATCCTTGTATCCAAGTGAGCAACTGGTAATACGGTATTCCTATGATACACTTTAGATTCATCATCATTTCTTCGCTCCAGCAAGCCGTCTCCAATTCGTCCTGTCCATCCATAACTGTTGTTCTTGTATTTGATGCCAGTTCTTATCTCTAGCTTCAAGGTCCTTATAAATTTGCTTCTCCCACTCATCGCAAGGTCTTCCTCTTGGTCTCTGGCCAAAGTACACTCGAGTTATCCTGTGCCGAGCCATCCTCTTCTTGTGACCATAACTTCTCAATCTCTTGAGTATGAGTGTCTCAGGGCTCCTTTCCAATTCCAGTTGTTGTCGGACATCCTCATTCCTTATTTTATCCATTTTCGTCTTTTGAAGGCAAGAACGGAGGAACTTCATTTCTACTGCCTGGAGACGACTGTTTGTTGGTCCGGACCATATGTTAGTATAGGTTGAACAGCCTGATAGATATTGGAAGCTTTCTGCATTCTATTGTTAATCTCTTGATGTATGGTATTGTCCGAGGAAAGAATACTACCTAAATGCTGGAATTTGTCTACAGCATTTATCTCCTCGTCTCCAAGTCTTAGATGGACCATTGGAGGATTTCTACTCATCACCAAACCAACTATCTTGGTTTTGCTGATTTTAAGACCGATGTTCACAAATTCATTTTGCCAAAGATCTGGTGTAGCTTGCACTTCCTCTTCTGACTCGCCCCACACCAAGACATCATCGGCGAAAACTCAGGTATTAGTTTCTTGATCCTTGCTTTTAAAACTTCATCCATTATGATAATGAAGAGAAGCGGTGAAAGGCAACTTTCCTGTTGGACTCCGCTCTTTGTTTCGAACCAACCTGACTTCCCATCCTGGACCTGTACACAGCTCTTAGTTTCATCATATAATCGTTATACTCTTGCTATGATGTCCTTGGGCACTTTCTTACGACTCAAACATTCCCATATATGCATGCGTGGTACATGGTCATAAGCTTTCTCGATGTCCAGAAATACAGTTATAAGTGTTTTATTTTTCTCCCAGTTGTGAGGTTTGAAGCCATTTTTCAGTGTTGCCTAAGTGAACAATACTTTGGTGCTTTTCAGTCGGTCAACACGAATGTACCCAAAAAGAGCTGGGTTATGCCCTGATCCTGAAAGAAATTACATGAGATTAATAAATATTAATTTACTTTTCGTAGAGCATTCGGGTTGCAAAAATAAGGTCCACAGTTGATATATGTGGTCTAAATCCACGTTGTTCCTCTTCAAGTGTAGGTTCAACATATTTCCTTATCCTTTCCTCGAGGATGACTCATACATTTTTAAGCCATGCGACAACAAAGTGACACCTCTGTAGTTCGTACATTTCTTCCTATCACCCTTTTTCAATAATGGGGTGTAGATTCCCTGCTTCCAATCATTGGGCATTGTAGATTACTCTGTGCATCCATTGTTGACCGAGAGTTTTAATCATCTCAACACCGAATTCATTATTGCCAGGTGACTTGTTGTTCCTCATTTTAGATACTGCTGTCTCTGCTTCCAACTATATCAAACCATCTGCATTCAGGCTGTTAACATCACAAGGCCTGTCATCTGAAACCTTTAAATTTTCATTACAGGTCAATAAAGTTTGAAAGTGCCTTTTGAACTCAATTAGTATTTTAGTACTATCTCTCGTCACCTCACAGTTCTTCTGTTCTTAATGACATTGTACAATAGTTTCTTACTCCCCCTCCTGTGTTATTTTGGTAGCCAGATCTTCCTTACATTTCTGCTTTTCGGCTACAACTAGCTGTTTAACATGTAGTTTCTTCTGTCTGTACGCTGTAAGCTTCTCTTGTAATACACGTGGATCTGCCTGCGTTCTCGCTCTTCTTGCTGAGTTTCTGTACTAATCATCATCATTATCAATAACCGTCTCCAGCTTCCCGGGTGCAGTATAAGAGCGCTCTCCATGTTTGTCTATTCAGGTATATTTCCTCCTCCTCTACCTGGTGCCAATCGACACCTCTTCCCTGCAGGTCTTCTTTTATTTGGGAGATCCAGCGTGTCCGTGGTCTGCCTCTTGGTCTCTTGCCCTCCACATCTTGCTCAAGCCATACTCTTGCCGTTCTGCTTGGATTCATCCTCTTCACATGACCAAACCATTTCAACCTTGATGTTGCTATTGCTTCATGAAGTGGTTTCACTTTAATCTCTGCACGAATCTTCACATTTCGGATCTTGTCTCTTCTGGTCTTCTGAAGCATTGTTCTCAGGAACTTCATTTCTGTAGCCTGAAGTCTGCTACTATCTCTTCTGTTGATAGTACAAGTTTCAAGTCCATACGTCATTATAGGTAAGAAGTAGGCCTGATACATAATTTTCTTGGATGTTAAAGGAATTTGTTGGTCCCAAAGGAGGTTCCTGACCTGGTGATAAAACTGAGCTCCTTTTTCGATTCTGTTGGTGACTTCAGCAGAACATCTGTTATCTTCAGTCATAATGCTACCGAGGTATTGGAAATAATCAACTTGTTCTAATTTCGCTCCATCCAGCTCAATGTCTGTATGCAACCTCTGTCTGCTGACTGCCATTGCTACGGTCTTTGTATGACTGATTTTGAGGCCAAACTCCTTAAATTGGTGGTTCCAAGCATTTAGATTCTGCTGTACTTCATTTTCTGTGCAACCCCATACCACTACATCATCTGCAAAAGCGAATGCCTTGAAATCATTTCCAGAATTCTGTTTCACCCTTTACATAATTTCATCCATCACAGAGATAAATAGCAGTGGTGACAACGCACTGCCTTGTTGCACTCCCTTAGTTGTGGCAAACCAATCTGAATACCCATCTCCTATTTGCACACAGCTCTGGCAATAACTGTACAGCATTTTCACTTTCCTGATAAGAGTTTGTGGGATATTTCTGTTTGATAGACATTCCCATATCTTTTCTCTAGGCAAGCTATCATAGGCTTTTTCTATATCTAAGAAGACAAAGATGATATCCCTTCCTTTCTCCCAGTATTTTTCCATGATCATCCTTACTGCAAATATGAGGTCGGTGGTTGCTCTGTTGCCTCTAAATCCATATTGCTCTTCTTCTAACTGGGGTTCAAGGATGTTCCTTATTCGTTTAGCAATAATCTTCTCCATTAGCTTAAGTCCATGTGATAAAAGGGTGATTCCCCTGTAGTTGCCACAATGACGTCTACTTCCCTTTTTGAAGAGAGGGACTATAATACCCTTTGTCCAATCATCTGGGATTTTTTCTTCCTTCCAGATAGCATTCATAACTCTGAACAACCAATGAAGTCCATTTCTGTACTAATACCCTTCTTAATATCATCATTCCACCATTTCGTTTCTTTAGGTTTCCTTATTTTGCTCTGTCGTCCACATACTTTTTCTGCTGTATCTACCATGACCTTCTTTAGTGTGTTCCATTCTTCATCTGCCGATGCCAGTTCTTCTTTTGGCAACATTTTGCGGACACCTTCCTTGAATTCGTCCTTAATACATGGTTCAGTTAGCCGCCAAATCTTAATTTTTGGGACTCTTTTATTACAGACCCTCAGAGGTCTTTTCTCTCCAATAACTGCAACTAGTAGGCTATGGTCTCCACCAAGGTCTTCACTTGGAATGACTTTGACATCACTCACATAATCTAGTTTTATCATCCCAGCTGTATCTCGTGATTTAATGGGAGTGTTGTTCACCTCCTTCTCTTTCCCATTCCATGAGGACTCAGCTCGCTGTGTTCCAACTTGTGCATTAAAGTCACTCTTCCAAGTCATTAAGGAACTCTTTGGAGCATCCTACTTGTGGGGCATAGACTTGTTCTTCTTTCCTCCCAAGTTCATAGACAACTTTATTATTCTTTCACTAACAAACTCAACCTGACTGCAAGCGTTTATGTCCTTCTCCATTTCCACACCAGTATAGGCTGGTTTTCTTCCACTTTGTTTCACTCAACCCCATAATCACAAGTTTCCTCCTTTCCATGAGGTCAGAATATTTAATGTCTAGCTCGGGCAGCTGGTGTAGCATTAGGCTCGAAGCCATTATTCGCACCAAACTGACGTCGCTGTCTTGAATTTCTCTTACATCCGAGGCTCGTATTATTCTTGAAAGCAACTTAAGTATTTTTCTTCTGTTGACCTGCTAAGCCTAACACAGAGGAAGATTTCCTTTTGGGGTTTACTCCCTTAGCCTTTGGTGTCCAGTCACCTCAACCTACAAGGCAGCAGGTTGTACTCATATTTAACCACAAGTGCAGGGCTGCCTCCTCCGCCATCTCCACCGTACCGAAGTCTACCTCCTCCTCTGTAGATGCCGTTAAGGCATGGGGCCTATGTTATACCTACTACTTAGCCACTGCTATAGCTCAGTCAACTATAGCAGAGTTTCTCAAAGTGTGGTCCGCGGACCCCCGGGGGTCCGCAAGCATACTTTCAGGGGTCCGCAAAAAATATTCGAATCTAATTTTGTTAATTAATCATACCAAGAACTCCTGTTTCTGCAAATAAATGTTCTAGTTTGTATTGCAAAATATGTGCGTGGCAAGCTTAGCCAATCCTATGATCATTGTTTTCGACGGGTGGCTACCCTGCGGCTAGCCACTAACAATCCTAGTCTGTCATCTGTTCTGTCAGGGGAGCAAACGTATCGGCATCTGTTATTCAGTTGACTTTTGTCGCTATTTTGATGCTTGTCGTGATGGTTTGTTTTGCTTTGTTGTGATGTTTAACTTTTAATGGTGGAAACATTTTAAAAGATTAATTGGAGGGTTATCCATTTTTTAAGTCCGTATTGACGCTTACAAATCGAAATATTGAATCAAAAAAGTTTCCGCCCAATCAATACCTTTCACACTAAAAATTTAATGTATCTTTTTCATCTTAGGGACATGTTTCGAACAATATTTGTTCTTCTTCAGCCTATACATTTATCAACATTGTATCTTATCTTAGACATTTGCATATTTAAAACACATGCACATTAGACAATTCATTAAAAGCATACAACTAAATTCATGAAGTTACTAATCAAAACATATGACGTCACGCGTCACACCCACACACCTGCTTCCACACAGCCAAGACAGGTTCCCCTCTCCTTACCCTCCCCTCCCCGCCACACACTACCGCAAACACTCGCCTCAGCCGGCGCATAGCAGGTCAGTCAGTGTAACGCGGCTCCACGCTACACGTCTCACAGGCAGGACAGGTAAGCCGATTAATACAACATCATTCGGCAACAGTTTCCGTCTCCCACACATACATACTAATACTAGACCTTTGCCTCATTACAGCACCAGGCAGGAAGGTTTTCATTCAGTAAACCCGAAAGTCACATTCAAGACGTCACCTAGTAAGTTACTGGTTAACCCTACAATATATCTATTCTTCTTCTCAGACGCATTTCACAGTTTAATTAAATTTCGTATCTTTACAGTTTACTCCACAATAAACACCCCACGGCAGGATCGCCTTACCAAGTTAAAAACAACAATCCGTATGACGCAGCTACTAACGAAAATTAACCAAAAGCCATGTGAAACCCATCAATACATCACCTGCAAACATAAGCCAGAGGGAGATGACTCTGAGCCTCTCAATGAACTACTACTTATCACCGTTTAATAAGCCGTCATAGCAAGGCCTTCCAGTACAAATGGGAACAAGAAATTTCCAAATATTTTAATGTGTTATCAAGTGTTTTAATATTACGTTTTTTTAGTTGTATGCTCTTAATGAATTTAGTTGTATGCTTTTAATGAATTGTCTAATGTGCATGTGTTTTAAATATGCAAATGTCTAAGATAAGATACAATGTTGATAAATGTATAGGCTGAAGAAGAAGAAATATTGTTCGAAACATGTCCCTAAGATGAAAAAGATACATTAAATTTTTAGTGTGAAAGGTATTGATTGGGCGGAAACTTTTTTGATTCAATATTTCGGAAACATTTTACGTAAGGAAGTGTTAATTTTGGGCCTGTATCATGGATCGTTGGTTAAAGACAGGGACTGTAAAACGTTCAGTTGATAAATTAGAAAGAGACAATGATCGTGAAAGTGAGGTTAGCTGCTCAACTTCAGTAGCTAGTTCTAGCTGCAACACTGATTTACGTAAGACTGTTAAGCGCTGCAAATATACTGAAGAATATTTAAGATTAGGATTTGTGCAATCTAATGACGAACAAAAACCACAGTGCGTGTTATGCTACGAGATTCTTTCCAATGAAGCTATAAAACCTGCGAAATTAAGGAGGCACTTAAAAACAAAACATCCAGACTTTGCTGATAAGTCATTTGAGTTTTTTAAAATAAAAAGTCAAGAAATGGAAAAGATGAAAACATCAATGGAGAAAATGGCGTCGGGTAGCGCTGCTGAAAAATCAACTGTGGCGTCATACGAAATAGCATTACTCATAGCTAAATCTGGAAAGTCATATACGATTGCAGAAGATCTAATCTTACCAGCGGCAAAAAAAAATGTGTAATATAATGATAGGAGAGGTAGCTGCCAAGGAATTAAGTACAGTTCCACTTTCAAACGATTCTATAAAACGTCGAATTGATGACATGTCTCAAAATATTGAAGATCAGTTACTTAGTAGGTTAAAATCTACAAAAATGTACGCTTTGCAGCTTGACGAAAGTACAGACCTATCAAACAAATCTCACTTGTTAGCCTTTGTTAGGTATGAAAATTGGCTTTTAGAAGTACTTTTGTTTTGCAAAGAGATTCTTCATAACAATGCCCATGATGTTTTTGAAGCATTAAATGATTTTATTTTATCAAATGACTTGGACTCAACGTTGTGTTGGTGTGAGTACCGATGGAGCAGGGGCCATGGCCGGCAAAAAGACAGGCCTTATTGCTCGTGTCAAGTCTGTCGCTCCCAAAGTTAAGTGGACTCACTGCTCTATTCATAGGGAGGCATTGGCTGTAAAACAAATGCCAGAAGATCTAGAAACATCATTAAAAGAAGTTGTGAAAGTTGTAAATTATATTAAAGCCCGACCTTTGAACTCTCGAATTTTTACTCAGCTTTGTGAAGAAATTGGAAGTGAGCATGTACAGCTCTTGCTTCACACTGAAGATCGCTGGCTCTCCCAAGGTAATGTCCTCACACGTTTTTTTGAATTGCGTGATGAAATTAGAATATTTCTTTTGGAAGAAAAATATGAAAACTATCTTCTCAAAGACAAATTGTGTGAGTTTGCGTGGTTGATCAAGGTTGCATATTTGGCAGATATCTTCCCGCATTTGAATATCCTAAATACGAAACTTCAAGGGTCTGACACTGACATATTCCGTGTAGCAGAGCAAGTAGAAGCTATGATAGGAAAACTGCAGCTTTGGTCTTACCGTATGCTTAAGAATTCGTACAACAATTTTACAACGTTGCAGGAATTCTTAATAACATCAGAAGAAGAGATGCCTAGAAATACAAAATAACTGTTTGCTGAGCAAAGTCTGAGAAGTTACTTTCCTGAACCTAAACCTAATAATGATTGGATGAAGTATCCATTCAAGAAGAGAAGTATTGGTAACCTCATCGACCTATCTGATACTGAGCAAGACCAATTGCTGGAACTCTCATGCCTGGGAGATTATCAAGAAAATAACTGGGCAAGGTTTTGGCTACTTGTACAAGCTGAGGTACCAGAATTTGCCAAAAAAAAATGCCCTCGAACATATTGTGCCCTTTTGTACGACATATTTGTGTGAACGCGCCTTTTCTGAACTGTGCAACCTGAAGCCAGCAAAAAGAAACAGACTGAAGAACATTGAAACCGATTTAAGGCTAAAGCTTTTTAAAATAAATCCCAACATTTTAGAGATAGTCAAAAGCAAAAAACAGTACCATTGTTCCCACTAAAGTAACGGTAAAAACACTGATAACTTTTTATTCTAAGATTGCATGTAAAGTCTACTCCTACTGTAATTAAGAAAATTTGTGTATACTTATGTAAGTCATGTTTTTTCCAGTATTTATTCCAATTTAAATAAACTATATATATACTAAAACAAACAGATTAATTGTTTTACAACCCACAATTTTTTTGGTATAAATTGTTTATCTTTTAAAATGACAACCATTAAAAAATTTACAACAAAAATTAAAGGCAGTTTTTAGGGGTCCACAATGACTACATAAATAATTGAAGGGGTCCTCGAGTACAGGAAGTTTGAGAACCCCTGGACTATAGTACCGTTGCCTACCCCCACGACGTTGACGCGCCTGACGAGAATTATCCATGTAGGTACTAATCTCAAGGACCGCGTGCCTCCAAGGCACACTTTTGGATTCCATACATTAATCTGTACTGATTATTTATTTATTTAATCGAATAGCACTATTACAGAGCACGTAAAATCAATACTACAAATCTTGCCACATGTCTTTTTTTTCTCTGCCCAGATTCGCTTCATCGTCTGTGATCTCTGCTTTCGGAGCTGTTCAATGTTCCGTGGCTGCTTTCGTTGTCGTTCTTGTTCCTCCCTGAAGATCACTTTTTGAATTTTGTCCCGAAATAAATTCCTATTATATGTATCTGTAACGTCAATGTCGGCTTCCTTATGATCCTTAATCTATACTAATATAATAAAGCTGAAATTTTGTTTGTTTGTGTGTTTAACCGCGCTAATCTCTGGAACTATCAGTCGGATTCGAAAAATTCTTTTTGTATATGATGGCCAGATTCAAGAGGAATAGTTTAGGCTATGTAGCATTAGGCTACACCTCTCAGGTAACCTTAAAGATTGATTTTTGGTCAGTAAGTCGGAAAAACAAGCACTCCCGAACAGCTTTATCTGCGTGTGCTGGCATTATGGTTAGTGATTTGTATACTTACCCTTTGGAACCCTGCGGGTAACACTGTCTACATGAAATTTATGACAGACTAGTCCATTACCTGCATTTAGGCCCTTTGGCACAAATCTACACTGTTTCACCGATCTGAACCAAAATTTGTATACTTACCCTTTGAAACCCTGCGAGTAACACTGTCTGCATGAAATTTCGGACTGACCACTCCATTCCCTGCATTTAGGCCCTTTGGCACAAATCTACACCGTTTCACCGATCTGAACTAAATTTCACATACCGTACTTACCCTTTGGAATCCGACGAGTAACACTGTCTGCTTGAAATTTCGGACAGACCACTCCATTCCCTGCATTTAGGCCATTTGGCACTGTAACCGAATTTATTTGGGTTTCTGTAAGTATGTATTAGCGCCATGGAGCACCACAGAGAGTCTAGAGTTTTGTGCTACCTAGAAGAGGGTGACTACTTACAATGTTACTATGTTTTAATCAATATTATGGTAAGAAGAATGGAGAGAGGTTATCTTGTGCTTGTGGAGAATGGCAATATGAAATGTTGAGATGTGGAGAATAATATTATGTTATGTTCGGAGGAATGGCAATGTTTTGGGATGGTGATGTGGAGGTTATATCTTTTCTGTTTGTGGGGATGATTTGTGTAGGCAGTTATGAGGAATAAGATGAAATGTTTTGGATGTATGCCGATGTAAGTAAAGATGTTTTAATAAAATGCAAGAAGAAAAGATTGGAGCATTAAGCATTGTGAAGGTAGTTGTGTGAGAGACGCAGCTTACATGATTTCGTTATGTGTGGAACATCACCTTGACCCCCAAAGTTATTATTAGAAGAAAGAAATTTAGTTAGATTGAGCACCTAACTGTGGTGTTGTTGTTGTTGGTTGACCCTGACCATTACATTGACGCACCAACGTATGGCTGGACAAAGGAAACACCAATCACGATCCCGACATGAAAGAAGTACTATTTAAATTCTTTGTTACAGCACAAATCTACACCATTTCACCAATCTGAACCACATTTTGTATCCTTCCCCTTTGGAACCCTGCGGGTGACACTGTCCACTTTAAATTTCGGACAGACCTCTCCATTCCCTGCATTTAGGCCCTTTATTACAAATCCACACCGTTCCTCCTGATTGCACCAAATTTTACACACACTTTGAAACCCTGCTGGTAACACTGTCCACTTGATATTTTGGACAACGCTCTTCATTCCCTACATTTAGAATAACAAACAAAATGCACTTGAAAACCACGTATTAAGGCCCTAGAACCATTCATGTCCATAGCAGTGTAACTGTAAGAGTATTTTAATAAGTTTATTGTTGACTGGCAATTCGGGCTGCATCACGTCACCCCTACCAGTGTTCTGGTGCAGAATTGCGAAAATAGTTAAATCTTGCGCTGCTTATAAATTGCAGTCACGGGGAGTAATTAGTGCAAAAATATTTCTTAGGCCCCTTAAAGCAGTTATCATGAAAATATTATGCCTTTGTATAAGTGCAATGGTGTTGGTGAAGTACATTGAGGTTATCAGCTGCAATAAGCGTTGGTGCTTTTAAATTTACCTTCATCTATTCCGAAACTTATCGTTAGGTGCTTTGTGGCGATAAATGATACTATTGCTACCTCAGGAGCTCGGGACAGCCGAAGTTTGCCAAAGAGTTCTGATTATTTTCCTACGGCGACAAAGGACGACACTGTTGGTCTCTACATTTCTAACTGCCAATGAGATATAGGCCCTAGGCAGTATCTTTTATTTCACTTACTCCTCTTACTAATCATTTTTTAAAATTTGTTTGTAAATTACATGTGTCAGTGCTGTAGTTAGTAAATAGCCGTATCCGTATTCATTATCATTACGGGAGTATGACCTGAATGTTACGTCCTCTCCATTATACTGTTTTACTTGTCACCCCACCACAAAAAGTTATATTTTTAAAATATTTTTTCTGTTAAAGTATCATGTGCCAGTTCTGTAGTAGTATTCATTATCATCCATAAAACCAATAAATCCACCGGGCGAAGCCGGGCACTGACATATTGAAGCAATCTCCCATTCCCTACCTCTAGTGGTACCACAAGGGTTGTGAGGGCGACACCATCACTTTCACTGGTCAAGGAAAATTAAAATATCACCTAGAAGTTACTTGATAATTAGTAGTATTGAAGCCAATGTAATAAGGGGCTGTAGTTTCTATTTCTATTCCGTCAAGGAAACTAATTCTGAACTAAGGTCTGGAATGGGGTACACTGTCCCATGAGGACAATCAAGGACAGCTTTAACCATTCAACTGACCTGGTGCCTAGATATGCTAGCGACAAAGGCAGTTAGGTACCGGTATTTGCCATTCGAGTTGTCTAAGCATATGACAAAACTTTCAGAAATTGATACAGAACACTAATGGTGGCTTAGCATAGCACGGAGTGGAATTCAGCCTCAGATTAACTCATGAATTGTCAACACGTTTTCAAACAGATTGAGCACACACCCAAGTACAGGGGTCTTTATCATGATGTTCCAAGCCTCTAAATGAAACACTCCTTCAAGACTTTCTGGTCTTGCATCCACGGTCGAGCAACATTCTCCTGGCCTCAGTGTTCTCAAGTTTCTGATGGCTATGGACATGGTTTGTATCCTGACAACTTCATATTTTAAGGGGTTGGGGTACATTGGTTCAGCATAAGACCATTAAACATCCATGTGTTAGAGGAAAGGGCTATATAGACCGAAATGAATGTTCTTCAGTGTTGCCTTAATAACGGTTCAACATGAATTGATGGGAAATATTTGCACAGATTTGTTAATGTATCATTCGTCAAGCGAACATCCGATCCAAGTCCGTATCGTCTTAGAAGCCAATTTTGGCCTACTTTTCTCTTTTTGCAAAAATGAGGAAAAAGTAGACTTAGAGATCGATCTGGGAAAATGTGTGTCTGTCTGTCTGTGTGTCTCTCCTCCTCTCCCCCCCCCCCCCCCCCCCCGTATCAACTCCTAAACGGCTGCAGCTACCGAAACCGAATTTGGTAAGAGTAAAGAATATCTGAATATCTCACGGCCATATTTGAAATTGTCCTCAGTGCTACCAACTGCTAAAAAACCGAAATTAAATTTTGAGCTCTATGTTAGATATCTCAGAAGTTGTGCATGCAAACAATTCCAAAATTGACACAGATATTAACATTCCAGATTAATTTGCAGATGACCATACATGCCAGTGTTGCCAACATGAGTCTAAGCCTGCCGATAGGTCCAATTTCTAAATGCTTGTAATTTTTATACTATTGATTGGATTTCAACCAAATTTTGAATGTACTATGTGTACTACAACAAATATGACTGTGCATATTCTAAAGAGCCACCAGGGCTGAAACTGTCAATAAATGCTCTCTCTATGTTTTAACCCTAATATCAATATACCGTATCAGAAAGTATGCAAGCCAACAGCTCTAAACTTTGCACAAGTGTAGTACCTAACATTGTACCTTAGTTTGGACTAACTTTTATACATCAGTTCTGCCAACACGATTCTTAGCCTGCTGATAGGTCCAGTTTTTAAATGCATATAACTTCTATACTAACATATGGATTTCAACCAAATTTTGTATGTGCTTTGTGTACCACAACAGTTATGACTGCGTATTCGTAAGAACGAGAGCAGGGCTGCCAACAGTTAATAAATGCTCTCTCTATTTGTTTAATCCTAATATCAATAGGCTTGCCACGGTGGGTGAGGGGTTAACATGTCGGTCTACCAACCCCAAGCTTGCAGGTTCGCCCTTGGCCGTGGTAAGTGATTTTTGAAAGGCGACAAAAATCACGACATGGATAATAATAATAATATCGTATGGCCTCGGGTGCCTGGTGCAAGCTTTGCTATTTGACACCCAGAGGGTAGCTTGCATGTCAAATTTCGTAGTTCCTTGACTATGAAAGTCAAGGAGGTTAGATGTTAGATATCTAATCTCCTTGAACACAATAGCGCTTTCTAGTAGAGAAATGAGGAACTTTGTGCTGGCGGAAACTCCCGAGATTAATTTTGCCATTATGAACTCGGCCTACTGAATTCAAATGGGTTCTTTGACATGCCAACATCGTATGACATGCGTATCGTATTTTTTCCGCCTTTCAAAAATCACTTACCACGGTCAGGGGCGAACCTGCAATCTTGGGGTTAGTAGACCGACACGCTATCCACTCACCCACCGTGGCAAGCTACGACATGGATGTCATACGTTGTTGGCATGTTAAAGAACCCATTTGAATTAAGTAGCCCATGTTCAATGGCAAAATTAATCTTGGGAGTTTCCGCCAACACAAAGTTCCTCCATTCTCTACTAGAAAGCGCTGTAGTGTCAAGGAGCTTAGATATCTAACCTCCTTGACTTTCATAGCGTTCAAAGGAACGACGAAATTCGACATGCAAGCTGCCCTCTGGGTGTCAATTAACAGAGCTTGCACCCGGCACCCGAGGCCATACGATATTATTATTATTATTATTATTATATCAATATATCAGAAAGTATGCAAGCCATAAGCAATAAACTTTGCACATGTATACTACCTAATATACCTCAGTGCTGCCAACATGATTCTAAGCTTCCTGATCGTTTCAATTTTTAATTACATGTAACTTGTATACTAACAAATGGATTGGCACTATAATAAATTGTAATATTTCAGATTAATTCTGAGCATCACATTGTTCCCAATATGATTTTACGTGCACTGACAAATCCAATATCAAACAGCATGTAACTATCCATTAGACTTGTATGTGCATTCTATACCTTAAGAGATGGAACTAAGAATATATTGAGTCACCAGGGCTGCCAACTGTAGTAAGTTACTCTATTAGGCTACACTATTTCAAACTGCAGTACTTAGAAATGTTAGTATTATCAACTTGATTTCTGAAACTTACATTTTAAGAAAAGTAGGCTGTTTAGTTGGTCACAGAACTACTTGTTCAGTGTTGCCTTAGTAAACACGATTGTAATGAGGGTTATTTCTAGCAGTAACAGGCCCCCGAAATAGAATGTCTACAAGATAACGAGATTGCCACCCACAAATCTCTAGAAGGCAACACTAAAAATGGCTTATAAGATTTCTAATCAACTACTAACCGACCCTTCACCAACATTAATATTTGTAATATAAGCAATTAAATTGTGGTTAATGGCGGAATTGATTGGACTGTGTGGCGGGAAGGACGACAGTCGTGAAAATAAGTGCTCAGCCAATCAGGGGAAAATTTGATTTGGAGACCGTGCTCGGAAAATTTTTGAAAGTTTTGATTCACGGCTCTTTGTTAATATTTTGGTAGATAGAAACACACCCTAAGTAAAGTTATAAGATGCCACCTGTCATCTCTAAAGTTAAAAACAATAAACTGAACAGCCGGTGGCTAGTAGCTACTGGGCTAACATTCATGGAAAATGAAGAAGCTTGCGGTGTTTTCAATATTTCTGTTTACCTAGCACAAGCTAGGACCGCGCTGCCACAGGTGTATCTGAAAGAGAGAGTTGGCCAATATTGAAAAGGAGAATTGAGCTCGTTCGCAACTCCTGATATAACTCGTGTGAGAAGTAAGACGACTTTAACCAGTGCGTCGTAAGGATTTTACGTTAAGGGGAAGTGTCTGTCCACCATAACGAAACTGAAATGCAAGTTGGCACAAGGAACTTACATGGATGAACGTTACATCCTCACAACCCATGTAAATGAAAAGGGTTGTTAGTACCTTTGAGCAAAGGACAAAGACTTATCGTACACGCTGAAGGTGCTGATGGATTTGTTCCTAATGTTGGGTTAATGTGGAAAGCTAGTTCCAGTAGTGGTGACTATCATGACATTATGAACTACAGCAATAATTATATCAGATGGGCGGAGTGTTTGCATTTGCGAGGGCTTCTAAAGCCGGCAATTTTTTCATTTTAGCGTTTCGTAATTTTTCGAGAGAAAAAAAATAAAAATGTCAGCTGTTGTTTAACCTAACTAATTTGACATGTGCACACGTGTTTTCTATGTTTGTTCATTTCAGTCTGGATTGACCATTTTGTTAAATGTTTACGATCTTTTTCACTTACTTGTTCTGCATTTACGCCTGCTTGGTTTTATGACATTTTCTTTAGACCTGTTGCAGTTAAAATATTTCTTCCGACCTTCATTAATGCCTTGAGCCAAATGACAGCCATATTGTTGTCACACCTTTCCTTTCTGTTTCAACGCTTCTCATTGGTTACTATATCCAGCCGACCAAGCACGTCTCCCGATTCATCGAAGGTTCCAAATACTTCTCGTCCGAAGTGCTATATAAGCGCTGGCAGTTTGGTCCTCCACACACGTTGTCAACTTAGACACTTGCTGTCATGATGTCGAAGCTATTGACAGTTCGCGCTTTTCTTCATCTAGGATATATATTTGAAATCTTCAAACTTGTCCTCATTTGGACACGAGCTTACTTTCTACTCAAGAACTTCCTACGCCATGGGACTCCACCGCTACAAGCCTCGGCTGATGTGGCGTTAGGCCTTAGTTTCTTCGAAATTCTACAAGTATAGTCATTTCTTTGACCACGCATAATTGTGGTAAAGTGTGTTACTTGAAGGCAAAGCTTCGCTTCTCCTGGAGAGGTAGTGTTGTTAATGACCAGCTAGGTCAGCAGTTTACTGCTTGTGTTTCAAGCGTCATGCACAACTATCGAAGCAAGAAACGATAAGTAAACTGTTCCATTGCACTCTTGCTACTGGGCTCTGTTCGCAAGCCGCACTTACTTATGCTACAGGCTTTTTAGCCTTCTAATTCTGCTTAGTTTTTTTCCTATTTTTTTAAGGCTTTCAGTTTGCCTTATGAAGTTGCATGAATAATTCAACTGATCACTTGGTCTTTGAAAGGCGCTTTCTTGCCATTCACTTGTTGTTAAATCAATGCTCTCTTATTTGCAGTCGATGGTCTAGCAATTATTTCTTTTTTCTTTTCCTGTTCACATATCGACTTGATTCCATGTACCAGTTGATGCTGTGTTCGTTAATGTTGTTGATCAACATTTCATATTCTAATTATTCTCGCTTTGTCCTCTCCAGACAGTGGCTTCTGCTTATATGGAAAGGTAACAAGTGTGTGATTGTCTTGTCCACTTTTACAGGAGAGCTGCCAGAGAAGAAAGTGAGACGCTTCGAAAGAAAAACAAAAAGCCACAAGGATATGACTGTCCTCAAGTGATAGTAATTTGCAATAAACACATTGGTGGACAAGAGTTTAGTGCTTTTCAGTCGGTCAACACGAATGTACCCAAAAGAGATGGGTTATGCCCTAATCCTGAAATAAATTACATGAGATTAATAAAACACTCTCACTTTATTAATCTCATGTAATTTATTTCAGGATTAGGGCATAACCCATCTCTTTTGGGTACATTCGTGTTGACCGACTGAAAAGCACTAAACTCTTGTTTACTAAGGCAACACTGAAAATATGGCTTCAAACACCACAACATTGGTGGAGTAGACCGCCATTGCATCATAATAAAGTAAAAAAGAAATGGTACTCCAGGCTTTTCTATCATTTGCTTGATCTGGTTATAATCGACACTTGGATCCCAATACAAGAGTTCTGAATCAAAAGAATTTTAGAATTGAAATTGCCTAGTGCTTTTGTTCCATGGGAAGAGCAATGATGAGTTGACCACAGGCCACAGTGGACCTAGGTGTGGGTGTGGTCTACTAAATTTATATAACTTGTCTGTTTATTAAATGAAACGTTGTAAACCAGTCTTTACCTACTACATTATTGTAACATTGTAACAGGGGCGTCGTTCTGTGCCCTCTGATGCACCTAAAATGAATAAATAAGCAAGATGTTCAGTAAATAACATATGGCCTACTTTCTCCTAAATGCATGAGTATTGTTATAACTGTTTGTCCTTTCCAAGCAGTATGATTGAATGTTGGTTGTAGTCAAGGTTCGTATATAAGAGGTTGTCTCGTTCCGCACGCATGCGCTCTACTCCCCCGGCTGATGACGTATTGCTCAGACCCGGCAACAGCCAACACCACAGTCTCCAGTAAGCTGGCAGCTTCAGCTATTCTTTATGGTGTTGTGTTGATGTGTTTATCTATTCTCGTTACGTGTCATTATTTAGTGGTGTTTGATAGTGCTTCATTAAGTACTGCTCTTCACGTTTCCCCTAGTAATAGGTAAGTGCTCGGTAAATGGAAGAGCCATTTGTGTATCATTAGCTTCGTGGTACGACCTGATAGTTTTGATGTTTTTTTATTTCTTTCAGTTTTCTACGATGCCTGGAATGAGATGCACGGTGGCTTTGTGTACAAACAGTCTTATTAAAACGAAGCGGGATCCCGGGAGTGCGCATATAAAGTATCATTCATTCCCTAAAGACAATTTAATTAGGCAAAAATGGGTGCTGTGTACTTGAAGAGACGGGAAGTGGAATCCGAATACTTCACAAATATGCTCTGATCATTTTACGGAGGATGACTATGAGAGGGACCTGAAAGCAGAATTATTGAATTTAATTCCTAAGAGAAAACTAAAACAGACTGCTGTGCCTTCACTTAAATTAGGAACTGATATACCCGAAGAAACCCAGGTGCAGATACGTGAACGTGAAATACGTAGTGAGAAGAGAGAAAATAAAAGAACTGTGAATCAAATTTTAGAAAGCTCGTACTCTGTTCATGAAGTGTGTGATGACGTCCAAACTATAACGGAGGAAAATCAAATAGATGTTTTGAAGATGGAAAATGAAAAGTTGCGACAAAAGAACGCAGAGCTGGAGGAGAGAATCGTACTGAAAAGCCAAGAAATTGGCAGGCTTAAAAAAGAACTTTGTAAAATGAAGAGAAAAAGGATTGATGAAACCAGAGTGCGTAAAAAGGCCCGGGAAATACTCGGTTCAGTTTTCACCGAAAATCAAATAGACATCCTTTTAAGTAAGAAAAAGAAAGTTAAATGGACAGATGATGAAATATCTCTTGCATTTTCCCTGAGATATATTAGTAAGCGTTCATATCTTTTTCTGAAGAAGAAAATGAACATTCCTTTGCCTGGACTGTCTACACTGCAAAAATGGGCATCAACAGTCGATATGAACAATGGTGTTCTCCAAGATGTTTTCCGCTTTCTGTGCGTTGCTGGTTCATCTCTGAGCAAGAAAGAAAAAATTACGGTTCTTCTTTTTGATGAAATGAAAGTTAAAAGCGTCATGGAATATGACCGGAAAGGAGATGAAGTTATCGGGCCACACTCCAATGTGCAAATAATAATGGCTCGGGGACTTTTTGCTCAATGGGAGGTGCCTCTCTTTGTTGATTTTGACGTGAAAATAACCTGCGAGATTTTAAACTCTATTATTTTAAAACTTTCCGATATAGGGTACATTGTAAAAGCATGTGTTAGCGACATGGGGGGTGGAAATGTTGGACTTTGGAAGGAACTAGGAATTAGTACTGAAAAAACCTGGTTCACTCATCCCTCTACGGAAGAAAAAATATACATGTTTGCTGACGCGCCACATCTTCTGAAACTAGTGCGGAACTGGTTTTTAGACACTGGGTTCCAGCTAAAGAGCGGACAGATTGTAAATAGAAATCCTATCGTAGCATTATTAAATGATCAGAAGAAAAGTGATCTCAAAATGTTGCATAATCTGAACGAAAGTCACATCACTGTGGAAAAGACTCAGAGACAAAATGTGAGGAAAGCGTGTCAGTTATTGTCGCACAAGACAGCTACTGCTCTGCAATTTATGAAACCGGGAGCTGATCCTCAGCTGGCTGAAGAAACTGGAAAATGTATTGAAATAATTGATAGGTGGTACGATGTGATGAATACATACACTCCCAAACCTTCAGGTAGACCTTCCAAGAACCCATATGGAAAAGATCTGGAATCTCAAAACGCAATTCTCAACGACATGCTTGAATTCATTGAAACAATGAGATGCTGTGGCAAGAAAAATATACAGCTTTTTCAGAGAGGAATCATCACATCAATTAAATCTTTGAAGTATCTTCTATTAGATTTGAAGAGTGTCCATGGTATTGAGTACCTACTCACCCACCGTCTCAACCAGGACGCTTTAGAAAATCTGTTTTCTCAGATTAGGACGAAAGGGGGTCTGAATGATCATCCTTCTCCTTTAGACACATTATATCGTTTAAGAATGATTATTTTAGGGCGAAATCAAGGACTCCTTCAAAATAATTCTAATACAGGAACCGAAGATGATTCCGAATATATTCCAGCCAAAGTGCTTCGAATGTCTGGTGTTTTGTGCAAGAAGGAAGAGGATAATCCGGAGAAAGATAGCGAAATAGATGTCACCAAAGAAATGATTGCATCTTCGATTCCTGAAAACGAATTGAGCACCCCCCTAACTGAAATGGAATCCAATGCATTGTTTTACCTTTCTGGGTGGGTAGCAAAAAAGCTTAGATCGTCATGTCCAAACCTTGGTAGCTATACATTTACTAGCTCTGAATCGCAGACTATGAATCCACAAAATGCATGGATCAAAAGTTTGTCGTTCGGTGGACTCGTAGAGCCTTCTGAAAGCTGGAAAAAAGAGGCAAAATTGCTAGAAGATGAATTTAAGAAGTACCATGGTCTCAAGAGCATAAAAAGGGGTGAATTGTGCATTACCAATTTGGTTGAATCTCTTTACAAGAAATATCCTGAAATAAATCGTGTAGTGGTAGGGACATTCATTCGACAGAGGACCTTCATACGAATGAAGTTCATGAATGCACTGAAGACAACACAGGGGAGCTACAAGAGGAGTAATGAATGTTCAGTCTCTCATGACAAAATATCCAAGAAGATGAAAAAATACACCAGGTGAATATATTTTCAGGCTTGAACGCTCGATTGAGTTCGTGAACAGTGAGCAAATGTACCGGTAATAGTTTTCCCTACTTAATCTCAACAGTATAATTGAGCATGAATTTTAATAGAATTAAAACGGCGCTGTGTATTGTACATTATGTTGAACTTTATCAATTACTAGCAGTAGTACCCGGCTTCGCCCGGTGGAAAGATGATAATATTTCAGTCTCCTTAACACTCAACGTCATAAATTATATTTATTTATGTATTCATTTCTTACATTATCAAACCCAGTGACAATGTTTATACTTAAGTCACTATGGGAAGGCTCTGTAAAATAATGATCATTCTCGTGATATTTGTCTTCAGTCCGAGTCGAGATATGTCGTTAGCGGTCCCAGAATTCGTGACATCTCAGTCGTAGAAGACTTTATGTGGTGGTGATTAGAAATATAATGGACTTAAAATCTAGGTCATTTACCCCAAATGACGTTGAGGGAGTAACATCTAGGTAATTTGCCCTACTGATCAGGATGATATTGAAAATTACTACATAACTGACATATGAAACTTAGAAAATAATAGAAAAAGTTATTTTCATTTTTCATTTCGGGAAAGACTTGATTATTTTTTGCCAAAGAGCTCCCACTTAGATCGCTATCTGGTTAAAAGTTTCGTCTTGTTAAGGTTTAAACTGTACGATAAATGTCTGAAGCATTCCTCAAAGAGCAGCTTCCAGATTTCGCAGTCGATATATCGTTAACGTTCCTGAGCATCCAGTTGTCTTTTCTTCTGACGCAAAACATCTTCTACATAGTGATGATGAACATAGAAGCGACTACTGGCACATGTAACTGATCAACGAATGGGAATAATTGATACTTTAAAGGAATGAGAGGTCATTTGCCCTTTTGATGAGTATCACAATGAAGACTACTACTACTACTGAACGGGTATATCAAACTTACAAACTAATGGAAATACGTATTTTTAAAATCACAGGCTAGGTAGACTCTGGTGTTGCTTAGTAGTATAATGGACGTAACATCTAGGTCATTTGCCCCGTTGATGAGGATGATAATGAAGAAGACTACTACTGAACGGGTATATCAAACTTACAAACTAATGGAAATACATATTTTTAAAATCACAGGCTAGGTAGACTCTGGTGTTGCTTAGTAGTATAATGGGCGTAACATCTAGGTCATTTGCCCTTTCGATGAGGATGATAATGAAGACGACTACTACTGAACGGGTATATCAAACTAATGGACGTAACATCTAGGTCATTTGCCCCTTTGATGAGGATGATAATGAAGACGACTACTACTAAACGGATATATCAAACTTACAAACTAATGGAAATACACATTTTAAAAATCACAGGCGATGAAGACTGTGGTGTTACTTAGTAGTATAATGGACGTAACATCTAGGTCATTTGCCCTTTTGATGGGGATGGTAATGAAAACTACTGTTGAATTGACACGACAAACTTACAAACTACCGTGATAGAAAGAAATATTTCAAAATTCACAGGCGTTATTGTGTGTGGTGATTAGTGGTATAAAGGGTGTAACATCTAGGTCATTTGCTCTTATGATAATAATAAGGTAATGAAAAATGACTACTAAACGAACATGGTGTAATTTTAAATCTGATATAGGTAATTCAGATTACTACCTTCGATGTCTTCCAAAGTCTGAACGTTATATTCTGGCTTAGGCCTATACTCGATGCGTGTAGTGAAAGAGCTTATCGAGTACTGCTCGGGTCCAAGCTGCACGTAGCTGAGAATATCGCAGATGATGACGATATATGATGACAGACGTTCGGGGGGGGGTCCCGGTCCTATTCACATTGACCGGTGAATCACTCATTCTTTCGTAACACTACAGCGGTTTGAGCAAAGACCCTGTATGAACATCAGCATAGTCAGCAATAACAGGTAACACGGCGGGGTCTGGACATTTTTCTCATGTCACCTCGCGATGAATGAGCAAGCTATTCTCACCCCTGCCCCCTCTTCCCCCCTCCACCCACCAGGGTCACAACTTGTGGGACGTGGGTTTGCGACCACGGGACCCCAGCTGAGTCCGGCATTGCTTCTACTTACTGGTGCCGGGCACCTTTCAGTTCTCTTTCCTGTCAGCCTCCCTTGGTCAAACTCTTGTTCTCTTCCGACCCCGATGGTATCAGGTTATCCGAGGCCTAGCGACTATTTCACTTTCCCGCCTTAATTGGCCCTTGTCTAATCATTCCTGATAGCCTCATTCTTTTCTTAATATCTCATATCTTCTGCTCAAGACCCTCAAGGAGGCAGGGTGTGTGTAGCCCTGGTGCACCCTGGATAGTGCTACATCCTCAAGGGCTCATGGCTGGTGAGTTCAGGAGCTGGCAACCCTGAAGGTTTCCTGAGCGGGTCCGGTTTACCCCTTTTTTCCATTGCCTTTGGGACGGACCCTGTCCACTTTCCGGGAATGGAGTGGTCTGTCCGCAATTTCAAGCAGATGGTGTTACTCGCAGTGTACCAAAGGGTAAGTATACAAATTTTGGTTCTGATCGGTGAAACGGTGTAGATTTGGACCAAAGGGCCTAAATGCAGAGATTGGGTTGGACTGTCCGAAATTTCAAGTGGACAGGGTTACCCGCAGGGTTGCAAAGGGTAAGTATACACATTTTGGTTCGGATCGGTGAAACCGTGTAGAAGTTTGCCAAAGGGCCTAAATGCAGGAAATGGGGTGGTCTGTCCGAAATTTTAAGTGGACAGTGTTATTCACAGGGTTACATAGGGTAAGTATACAAATTTTGGTTGAGATCGGTGAAACGGTGTAGATTTGGGACAAAGGGCCTAAATGCAGGGAATGGGGTGGTCTGTCGGAAATTTCAAGTGGACAGGGTTACCCGCAGGGATCCGAAAGGTAAGTATACAAATTTTGGTTCAGATCGGTGAAACGGTGTGGATTTGTATACATAACAGACAGACAGACAAACATTGAGCTTTATATATATAGACTAGCAGTAGAACCCGGCTTCGCCCGGTGGAATGATGATAATGTATCAAAGTCTCCTTAGAAATATAATGGACATAAAATGTAGGTCATTTGCCCCCCCCCCCCCCCCCCCCCCCCCCAAAGACAATGAGGGCATAATATCTAGGTCATTTGCCCTTTTGATAAGGATGATAATGAAAACTACTGTTGAATTGACACGTCAAACTTACAAACTACCGTAATAGAAATACATATTTCAAAATTCACAGGCGAGGAAGACTTATTGTGTGTGGTGATTCATGGTGTAATGGGCGTAACATCTAGGTCATTTGCCCTTATGATGAGGGTGATGAGGGAAACTACTACCTGTATTGAATTGACACTTCAACTTATAATGTAAACAATGTACTGTAATAAAAATAAATATTTTAAAAATCACAGTCGAGAAAGACTTTATGCGGCGGTGATTAGTGGTATGATGCGCGTAACATCTAGGTCATTTGCACTTATGATGATGATGATAATAATAAGGTAATGAAAAATGACTACTAAACGAACATGGTGTAATTTACAACTGATATAGGTAATTCATATTTTTTACTTCGATGTCTTCCAAAGTCTCAACCTTATTTTCTGGCTTAGGCCTGTACTCGTTTCCTCTAGTGAAAGAGCTTATGGCGTACTGCTCGGCAAAGAAAATGAGTCCAAGCTGCACGAACCTGAGATGATCGTAGATGATGACGAAATATGATGGCACACGTTCGGGATTCCCCGTCGTATTTAGATTGGCCGGGGAATCACTCACTCTTTCGCAACACTACAGTGGCTTGAGCAACGGCCCTGTGCTGGCATCAGTATAGACAGCTCTGGAAAGTCCTCTCATTTCACCTCGCGATGAATCAGTAAGCTATTCTCACAACTGCCCCCCCCCCCCCCCCCCCCCCCCAGAGTCTCACAACTTGTGGGACGTGGATTGGCGACCACCGGACCCCAGCTGAGTCTGACATCGCTTCTACTTCCTCGTGCCAGGCTCCTTTCAGTTCTCTTTCCTGTCGGCCTCCCTTGGTCAACTCTTGTTCTCTTCCGACCCCGACTGTATTAGGGCATCCGAGGGTTAGGGAGTCTTTCAATTTCCCGCTTAATTGGCCGTTGTCTCATCTTTCCTGATGCCCTCATTCTTCGAGGGGTCTGCCTTCTATTCCGTTTCATTATATCTCCTGTCTTCTGATCAAGGCCCTCAAAGAGGCAGGGTGTGTGTAGCCCCACCATTTCTGGTACACCCTCAAGGGCTCATGGCGGGTGAGTTAGGAAGCTGGCAACCCCGAGGGATTCCTGAGCTAAATGCAGGGAATGGAGAGGTATGTCAGAAATTTAAAGTGGACAGTGATACTCGTTGGGTTCCAAAGAGTAAGTATACAAATTTTGATCCAGATTGGTGAAACGATGTAGATTTGTGACAAAGGGTCTAAATGCAGGGAATGGAGTGCTCTGTCCGAAAGTTCAAGCAGACAGTGTTACTCGTCGGGTTCCAAAGGGTAAGTAACTTACATAAGGATTGGTTGAGATGGGTGAAACTATGTAGATTTTTGCCTAAATGCGGTAAATAGAATGGTCTATCCGAAATGTCATGTAGAAAGTGTTACACGTCGGGTTCCAAAGGGTGAGTATGTAAAATTTGGCTCAGACCGGTGAAACAGGGCAGCTTTTGCCAAAGGGCCTAAATGCAGGAAATGGAGTTGTCTGTCCAAAGTTTTAAGTGGACAGTGTTACTCGTCGGGTTCCAATGGGTAAGTATACACGTTTTGTTTTCGATCGGTGAACGATGTAGATTTGTGCCAAAGGGCCTAAATGCGGGGAATGGAGTGGTCTGTCCGAAATTTCGAGGGGACAGTGTTACTCGTCGAGTTGCAAAGGGTAATTATTTGAGATCGGTGAAACGGTGTAGTTTCGTGCCAAAGGGCCAAAAAGCAGGGAATAGTGCGGTCTATCTGAAATTTTAAGTGAACAGTGTTACTTGTCAGGTTCCGAAGGGTAAGTATGTAAACTTTGGGTCAGATCGGTGAAACGGTGTAGATTTGTGCCAAACGGCCTAAATGCAGGGGTTGGAGTGGCCTCTCCGCAATTTCAAGCAGACTGTGTTAGTCGCAGTGTTCCAAAGGGTAAATATACACATTTTGGTTGAGATCGGTGAAACGGTGTAGACTTGGGCCGAAGGGCCTAATTGCAGGGAATGGAGTGGTCTGTCCGCAATTTCAAGCATACAGTGTTACTCGCAGGGTTCCAAAGGGGAAGTATACACATTTTGGTTCTGATCGGTGAAACGGTGTAGATTTGTTCCAAAGGGCCTAAATGCAGGGAATGGAGTGGTCTGTCCGCAATTTCAAGCAGACAGTGTTTCTTGCAGGGTACCAAAGGGTAAGAATACGAATTTTGGTTCTGATCGGTGAAACGGTGTAGATTTGGACCAAAGGGCCTGAATGCAGGAAATGGGGTGGTCTGTCCGAAATTTTATGTGGACAGTGTTACTCGCAGGGTTCCAAAGGGTAAGTATACAAATTTTGGTTCAGATCGATGAAACGGTGTAGATTTGTGCCAAAGGGCCTAAATGCGGGGGATGGAGAAGCCCCTCCGCAATTTAAAGCAGACAGTGTTAGTCGCAGTGTTCCAAAGGGTAAATATACAAATTTTTGTTGAGATCGGTGAAACGGTTTAGATTTGGGACAAAGGGCCTAAATGCAGGGAATGGTATGGTCTGTCCGCAATTTCAAGCAGACAGTGTTACTCGCAGGGTTCCAAAGGGTAAGTATACAAATTTTAGTTCAAATCGGTGAAACGGTGTAGATTTGGACCAAAGGGCCTAAATGCAGGGAATGGGGTGGTCTGTCCGAAATTTTAAGTAGACAGTGTTACTCGCAGTGTTCCAAAGGGTAGGTATACAAATTTTGGTGCAGATCGGTGAAACGGTGTATATTTGTGCAAAAGGGCCTAAATGCAGGGAATGGGGTTGGTCTGTCCGAAATTTAAAGTTGACAGGGTTACCCACAGGGTTCCAAAGGGTAAGTATACAAATTTTGGTTCAGATCGGTGAAACGGTGTAGATTTGTATACATAACAGACAGACAGACAGACAGACAAACTTTGTGCTTTATATATATAGATTACTCAATTTTGAAGCTTCAGAATTCACGTACTTTGTCGATTCAAATAACTTTTATATTTAATTATTCATGATGATGATGATAATTGTTGTTTTAAGGGGCCTAACTCTAGGTTATCGGACCCTAATGGTTTGGGTGATAGTGAAAATGAAAGATGATCAAATGAAACCTACAACTAAAACTAACTACTCTCTTACAAACTAGAAGAGGAAATGATAAACAAAAAGTGTATTTACACGCTCTGATTATTTAAAGCTCTATTATATTAAACTGCATTTATAGCTACAAGTATCACGAGTTCTTATGTTGTACATCAACCCCGTGGTTACCTTCTGCAGTAGTGCAAGGCTAGCCGAAACAGTAGTCCCATCCGCTCAGCGCGGGTCGGCTGATGACGTCACGCAGCAGGGGAGCGCTGTTACCACAGACCTTATGAGAACGAGGCAACCTGTTCTCTACAAGCCTTGGGTTGTAGTAGCTTGTTGAAATACGTGTTATATGGATATTAAACATGATTATGAGGTGCCCTTTGCTAGTGCTACCTCTGTAAAAAAAATAATCATTCAATTCGGTTTCACCGTGTTTGAATTGATATGGGGAATCGATTTGCACACATACATGGCCGCCATCTGCAAACTATTGGGCTGATGACATTGTAGTTTAGTCAAAGACGCTCACCATATGAATATATGTTGTTGCAAAATTTGGTAGTGATCGGATGATTAGGCTAGTCATAATTTGATTTAAGCTTTGAACATTTAGGTGGCCGCCATTACGTTTCCGTCAAGATGGCGGTGATAAAAAACATGACACTGAGGTGCTCTTTGCTAGTGCTACCTCTGTACCAAATTTTGTTTAATTCGGTTTCACCGTGCTTGAATAGATGGGGAATCGATTTGCTCACATACATGGCTGCCATCCGCAAATTATTGGGCTGATGACCTTATAGTTTGTTGAAAATATTCTTCATAGATAAAGGTATAATGTAGCAAAATTTGGTAGAGATCAGACGATTAGGTTGGTCGTAATTTGATTCAAGCTTTTAACATTTGGGTGGCCGCCATTACGTTTTCGTCAAGATGGTGGTGATATAAAACATGACACTGGAGTGGCCTTTGTTAGTGCTACCTCTGTACCAAATTTCGTTGAATTCGGCATTGCCGTATTTGAATTGATGGGGGGAATAGATTTGCACACATACATAGCCACCAACTGCAAACTATTGGGCTGAAGACCTTGTAGTTTAGTCAAAAGACGCTCGCCATATGAATATATGTTGTTGCGAAATTTGGTAGAGATCGGATGAATAGGCTAGTCGTAATTTGATTTAAGCTTTGAACATTTGGGTGGCCGCCATTACGTTTCCGTCAAGATGGCGGTGATATAAAACATGACACTGAGGTGCCCTTTGCTAGTTCTACCTCTGTACCAAATTTCGTTCAATTCGGTTTCACCGTGTTCGAATTGATAGGGGGGGGCAGACATTCAGAGTACACACACACAGACAGACACACAATTTTTGGCCCTGTGTAGATCTCATAAGTCTTTTTGCAAAAATCGAAAGTAGGCTAAAAATCATGATATGGAAAATTCTCGTCCTGTCCTTGGTTGACCCGATTTTGGACAAAGCTTCCCCAGTGCTATGTGACATCTCAAACAGGTCTGTGGTACAACCATCAACTAAAGCTACCAGATCCCCTGTGTACCTTTCAATGAAATTTCTTCAGTCCACCAATGGAACAACTGATTTCAGGCACTCTTATGGAAATACCCAAACATCGAACGACTAAATGATTTAAATAATTTATCATTAGTGCCAGTTGGCTGTGGAATGTAATGATCCTAGAGCTGATGCTCGCTCTAGCAAAGCATGTTTGAACAAAAGATTAATATCTGTATATACTATGTAAACAAGTATAATAAAAGGGGAAAGGAATTCTTCCTGATCAATACAAAAATTGTACATTCATAGGGCTATATTAAACCCAATTGGTACATGTTTCGGGGCCTATTATGTTGGCTCCTTCATCAGCTATAAACAGACATATCATCAGTATATCAAAGGATACATTTAAAAAAGTTAAGATCTAACATGAAACGACTAGTTGAAAATGAAACATAATAACAATGAGTGATGATATGGTGACAAAACACTTAAAAAATAATTTGCGAAAGACTTAAATATTACAGATGACTGATAGAAAAACACATTAAAATAGTATATTCAAATGGGAGTAACTTTGATTGCATGTCAGTAAAAAACGTGTAAAATTCATATAGAGTTCTTTTGAACAATAATGTTTAGATAGATTCTGTGTCCACATAAAGTTCATTCCATTTTATGCTGTTGAAATTTGCTAAAACTGCTGGTAATATTGGACCTAGTTGGTTAGGACCTCCCATTGGAAGAATAGGCCGCTGATTGTTGATAAATCAATACATCGCCTATGACGAGGTTCAAACAGGCCAAGCTTGAAAATAGCCTCTTCAATGTGGAAGCAGGAGGAAATCCTTGAAACTAGGTGAATCAGTTCATAAGTCCGAAACATCCAAAAAATTATTTGCCTCTACTAATAACAAACGAGCCTTAGAGAGTTCCTAAGGAGGAAACAAATGAGAATGGTTAGAGAAATTATCGTATTGAAAAAATAACTAGTTAATTAAAATGAAAAGAGTAACAGAAACTTAATTTATAGGGACAAAAGAACGTGGTGAAAAAGATCTAACTAGATTGAAAGTAAATAACTTACGGCATAGCAGAAAGAAACACGAGCGTCCGACGCAGGAACGCGGCATATCTAACTGGCCCGCAGCTGAGCGTGCAGACTAGAGCGAGGTGTAGAAGGTAGGGAACCACACCCACTTGAGGGCAGCTAACTTGTCCAGTAAAAAAGAATGGGACAAGTTTATTCCGATAGTTGACAGTTAGCAAGGAAAATAACAACTTTAGACAATAAATTCAAAACACCGCGCTCAGACGCAGGTCCGCATAACTTAACTAATGTCCAATTTGACGATTCGAAAATGGAAATCCTCAACAAAAGACCTAAGCACAACTAGGAATTCCGTTAGAACCATTGTAGCAGAAACTGAAGCAGCATTCCGCCTACTACCTAAAGATGAACTAAGTGCGGCAAATCAATAAGATCTTAACGAACAGTAAAAACAGTTCCCCTACCAACAGCCCCAATCTCTCCAACTTAAAAAAGAAGATTACGGACAACAATATTATTGCCACTAAAGCCGACAAAGGGAACACCATAGTTTTAATAAACAAGTAAGACTATATTAACAAAACCCTTGATTTTTTCAACAACTCCAATTTCGAAGTCATTAAGAAAGATCCCACTGTTACTATACAGAGAAAATTAAAAAGCATCATCAAAAACACCATATTTTTGCTAGACGAAAAACAAGCAAGCCACCTCACCGCTATGAACCCGGGACTTCCCACCCTGAGAGCTTTGCCCAAAATTTATAAAGATAATATTCCCATCAGACCCATTGTTAATTTCAGAAAAAGCCCCCTTTACAAAACCACACAATTCATTCAGATATTCCTAAAAAATCAATACGTATTCAAGGCCAAATTTCTTTTATCAATACTTTAGTTTTTTGCACCAAAACTTCAAACTTGAGCTTAAGTAACGAACACTCTCTTCACAGTGTTGACATAAAGGTATGTATACCAACATCCCAGTACATTCCGTTTCAAACATCATTAAGAATAATTTAATAGAAAGTGGCAAATTATCAAACGTTGAATTTGAGGAATTTGTGATAATCCTTGATTACGCCTTAAGCAACAATTTTTTCACCTTTAACAATGTTATCTACAAACAGAAAGAAGGGTCTCCGCTATCAGGCATTATTGCCAATATTTACCTGGACCGCCTGGAACATACTGAAATAATCAACAAAATTAAGGGAATAGAGTTTTGGGGCAGATATGTAGATGATGTGTTCAATATTGTCAATGACAACATTCAAAGCATTGATCTAATCTTCAACAATTTAAATAACATAGACCCCAGCATTAAATTCACCCTGGAATCGGCAATTGACAACACTATCAATTTCTTGGATACCACTGTTATCAAAATAAACAATAGGTTACAATACTAAATTTTCAGAAAACTAACACAAACGCATACCACCACCAGACATGATTCCACCCATCCAGGTTCCCATAAAAGAGCAACTTTTTCTAGCCTCGTTAACAGGGCCCTCAATTTACCCTTATCTAAACAGGATCTCGACACGGAAATTAAAATTATCCATCAAATAGCCAAGATTAATGGTTTCAGTCGAAATTATGTCAATATCATTATTAGGAAGATCAAAAATAATCCTGCCACCCACCTTATACCAGATAAAGTTGTAAAACCGTCATATGCGGGTTTCACCTATTTCAACAATTCCACATACAGTATCACCAATATTTTCAAGAAATACAATATGAAATTAGCATATAAAACCAGTCATACCAATAGAAATTTCTTTTTAAAATCACACACCTTGAATCGTAAAGATAAGCACAGTACCTCTGGCATCTACAAATTAAGCTGTAATGACTGTAAAACCAATTATAATGGACAAACGGGGAGAAGCTTCACTACTAGATTTTCAGAGCATGTCAATGCTAGCAAATATAGGAGATTTTCAGCTATGGCTTCTCACATGAGTGATATGGACCATTAATTCACTAATATTGACAATGATCTTGAAATTCTACATCACATAAATAAGGGTTCTTTAATGAACATTCTAGAGTTCATCGAAATTAACACCGCCCAAAGAATTTTCATCACCCCCCCCCCCCCAACCTCAATGAGATATACTTTGACTCGAATGTTTTATTCGATACCCTAACAGATTTTATCATAAAATACAGACAAAGATTATAATAAACCGCCTTGACCTTTCTCCACAGCTGTCCCTCATCCCTACCACATTCCTCTCTCCTTCCCCTTTAATCCCTCATTTTCCCCCGTCCTCGTTTTTTTTACGTCAGCGCCTATTCACCTCCCCCCTTTCTTCTCACACCTCTCTCTAGTCTGCACGCTCAGCTGTTACTGTTCACACCTGCGGGCCAGTTAGATATGCCGCGTTCCTGCGTCGGACGCTCGTGTTTCTTTCTACTATGCCGTAAGTTATTTACTTTCAATCTAGTTAGATCTTTTTCACCACGTTCTTTTGTCCGTATAAATTAAGTTTCTGTTTCTCTTTTCATTTTAATTAACTAGTTATTTTTTCAATACGATCATTTCTCGAACCATTCTCATTTGTTTCCTCCTTAGGAACTCTCTAAGGCTCGTTTGTTATTAGTAGAGGCAAATAATTTTTTGGATGTTTCGGACTTATGAACTGATTCACCTAGTTTCAGGGATTTCCTCCTGCTTCCACATTGAAGAGGCTATTTTCAAGCTTGGCCTGTTTGAACCTCGTCATAGGCGATGTATTGATTTATCAACAATCAGCGGCCTATTCTTCCAATGGGAGGTCCTAACCAACTAGGTCCAATATTACCAGCAGTTTTAGCAAATTTCAACAGCTTAAAATGGAATGAACATTATGTGGACACAGAATCTATCTAAACATTATTGTTCAAAAGAACTCTATATGAATTTTACACGTTTTTTACTGACATGCAATCAAAGTTACTCCCATTTGAATATACTATTTTAATGTGTTTTTCTATCAGTCATCTGCAATATTTAAGTCTTTCGCAAATTATTTTTAAGTGTTTTGTCACCATATCATCTCTCATGGTTATTATGTTTCATTTTCAACTAGTCGTTTCATGTTAGATCTTAACTTTTTTAAATGTATCCTTTGATATACTGATGATATGTCTGTTTATAGCTGATGAAGGAGCCAACATAATAGGCCCCGAAACATGTACCAAAAGGGTTTAATATAGCCCCAGAGGACTGGAAAAAAGGAATCATTGTCCCGATCTTCAAGAAAGGTAGTAGAACAGATTGCAGAAACTATCGGGGAATAACACTGATGAGTCATTGTGCAAAGATCTTCGAGAAAGTTTTGGAAAAGAGAATTAGGACAAGGTTAGAAGGAGGGATGAGGGAAGAGCAACATGGCTTCAGAGAAGGAAGGTCCACAGTGGATTTGATTTTAGCTGTAAGGCAGTTACAAGAACAGCACTATGAGTATGGAACATATCTACTGATGGCCTTCCTGGACATTGAGAAAGCATATGACAGTGTATTCAGAAACAAAGTATGGAAGTCCCTGGAGGATAGAGGAGTAGAGAAATGGACTATAAAGAGGATAAAGGAGATGTACAAGGGAAGCGTGAGCTGTGTGAAAGTGGGAGGAGAGAGATCGGACTGGTTGGAACAGAGAAACGGCCTGAAACAAGGAAGTGCACTGTCACCGTTACTTTTCATTCTGGTGATGGATGACATACTGACCCGAGTGGCACAAGTAATTGGGGACAGAAAGATGAAAGCAATGGTGTTTGCAGATTATTTGATGATTTGGGGAAACAAGGAGGAGGAGGTACAGGAACAGTTGGACGTGCGGGAAGGAATAATACAAGGATATGGGATGAAATTTAGCATAAATAAGAGTGAGATGGTGATCACAACAAGGAAGAAGGAAAGAACCACAACGGGAATAACAATTGGTGGGGAACAGCTGAAGAAAGTGGAGAGTTTCAAGTATCTGGGAAGCCTGATACAAGATAATGGAAGAAACGATAGAGAAATAAATGAGCGGGGGAGGCAGGCAGAAGCATTTCGGAGGAGTGTGAGAAGCATGTTATGGAGCAAGGATGTCCCTCAGAACAGCAAAAAGATCATATATCGGACGTACTATGTCCCTATCCTGACGTATGCCTGGGAGACCTGGGTTATGAAAGGAAGGGAGAAGAGCAAAATACAGGCCAGTGAGATGAGATTCTTGAGAAGCAGTATTGGAGCTACCAAGATGGACAGAATAAGAAATGAGAGGACCAGAGAATTAATGAAGGAGGAACCATTACAGGATGGTATAGAGAAATCTAGACTTAGATGGTATGGACATGTAAAACGAATGGAGGAGAAGAGGATACCCAGGAGAGTACATGAGACGAAGTGGGAAGGAAAGAGACCGAGGGGAAGACCGAGAGACAGGTGGCTGAAGGGGGTGGAAGAAAGCGTGAAGAAGAGAGGAGAAGACTGGACAAGGGTGGAGGCTGAGAGATGGTGGGAAGACAGAAGACGTTGGAGAGGCTTGTGTTCCAAACAGACCCGGCCAGTGGCTGGAAACTGTGCAAGATGATGAATGAATGAATCAATGTAAAATTTTTGTATTGATCAGGCGGAATTCCTTTCCCCTTTTATTATACTTGTTTGTTCAATCAATACGGAACCATGACTACTAATACTATAATATACTTGTCTGGCTGCGTGGCTCAGGGGTAACGTTCTCGCTTGCTGAGCCCAAGGTTGCAGGTTCGAAACCTGGCGCAGTCAGCTGGCATTTGAGGGTGCGCAAATGCGAGGGAGCCGTGTCAGTAGATTTACTGGCACTTCGGGGCAAAATTCCGGCACCCCGGCGTCTCTAAAAGCCAGGGTTGTTAAAAGGGACGTAAAACCAATAACATTAATTAATTATAATATACTTACTGTTTGGTGTCCAAGTGCACCATGACACGCAGAAACTCTTCCTGTAATGCTCTGTGTTTGTACTCGATAACATGTGTTTTTTCTTCCTGCAGACGGCCATTTGTCGTGCCACGTATCCTGCGTCGGAAGGACTCCGAGTCCAGCGAGGGGGAGACAGACGTGGACGGAGACGAAGAGAATGAAGACGGTCCACCACGGGATCAGTTTGTTGCCAACCCGGAGGAGCTGAGAGCTCGGGCCGAGCAACGGAGACTCGCTCGCGGTGGCTCCTTCAAACCCACGAAACCCAAGAGTAAAGATGTTATTGGTAAGTGCTAGAGCATATCCACACTAGCTCAGATTGGTGGCATGACAAGCTATGCAGATAGAGTTCTGGTTTAACCTTCAGAATGCTATCGACGAAACAGTTCGTCATGCGGTGGTTCAGCACTATGCGCACACTCTTTTAGTTACACATTCCTGCTGTTTTAGGCGATGTTATTTGAAAGAAGACCTACTGCAGCAGCTCCATAGAACCATTTACTTTACATTTTTAATTTCTATAGTGATTAGAATTACCCTATTTGTTCAAAGAAATGGAAAAGTTGACTTATGTTTTACTTGTGTGTGCTGTAGTAGATATCCCCTCACCCGTTTAGCCAGTCACTACATGTTCCCTCGCCGCAAGAGACATACACCAACATTTTGCTGAACCGGCTGAAGATGGCTCGATAGAAGAGCTGAAACATGTCCCGGAAGAGGTACAGCAAGTTGCCTCAAAACAAAGTAAATTGTGTTGAAGAGTGGACACATCTTGCGCTATATACATGTTCACACATGCTTTCTCATACCCGTTAGCCTCCGCGATGGAAATTCCTGCTCTGTTAGTGGTATGTTCAGGGCCCTGTTAGTACAATTTATAAATGGCATTCTTTACGTATTACGGGAACACCCCAGGCCCCAGCAGTAATATTCGGCCATACAATGAGATATAGTCTCGATGAGCAATCACAATGAACAATAAATATCGACTAGCAGTGGACAGTCATTTCACAGATACCCAGAAGAATTATTCCACTTCCAGTTCATGTTGGAAGGATGTGACTTTCATGCTTCAACAGACAATTCACAACAGAGACAACACCGCAGCAGCAGACATTTCTTCCATTGGTATCCAGTCGGGCTAGCTAAAGCTCATCAATCTAGTGTTGCATTACTTTGTATGTGATGCATCCCAAGAGAAACTTCGACCACACATACTTCTACCATTCCGAAAAGCAGTCTTCAACTCTATCCACAATTTGTCTCATCCTGGTGTAAAAAGTTCGATCAACCTCATTGGCCATAACTTAACAAAGACATTAAAGATTGGATGTCAACCTGCATTCAATGTCAGAGAAGCAAAGTTTCTAGACATTCCAACAGTGGAATTGGAATATACCGACCAGTAACATCAATATTAAGCCACATTAACGTTGACCATCACAAGGTTAACGTTATCTGCCCTCTATCATCGACCGTTCATCGAGGTGGTGAGAGGCAGTATCACAGCTGAAACAGTTGCATTCACATTGTTATCAACCTGGATAGCTCGCTTCGGAGTGCCACAGACCTTCACTACAGACCGTGGAAGGCAATTTGAAAGCCAACTTTCAGACTGCCACAATGAGTGTAGTCCACATCCAGACCGCAGCATACTGTCCAGCAGCAAATGGCACCCCTCTAACAGTTCAAATTACAGATGACTGGGTTCTGAAGCTTCCACTGGTTTTTACAGGTCTTCGCTCACATATCATTCCCGAAAATGAAAGCACCGCCACTGAAATTACTTATGGTACAGGAATCAGGCTACCCACCGATTTCTTATATGTTCAAATTACGAGAACAGATGAGAACCTTGAAACCTGTCCCAATCGATCATCATACCAACAGGAAAGTGTTTGTCCATCCAGCATTGAACCCTTACAACCAATGAACAATGGACCATACCAAGCTTTGTCTAGCAGTGACAAACATTTTGATGTTATGACACCACCTGTTAGCCAGCCTTCATGCCACCCGAAACGACAGCAACAAGCTAAGAGGAACAACCCGAAGTACCAGCTACTACCCCATCAAACCCCACTACGCCTGGACCAGCCATGGCTGCAGCTGAGGAAGGTGTGTTACTTTTCCCAAGACGTATACACACGTTGTCACAGGGGAGAGAGTGTGTGTTGACCAGAATTAACATTAATATTCCATAAACATTGTTGTAAGCATAATACGCACTTCACTTGTTATTGGTAATCTATGTAAGTGCCGTCGTGGTTTTGTGTCAGTTCTGCGCCCGCTACCGCTCTCCACCACCTCTTAAATTGCGCCCAAGATGGTGGCTGTAGCTGAACTTAACCTAGCCTAACCTAACCTAACCTCTCTCTTCCTTCTACTGACGGTCATAGCTTAACTTAACCTAACCTAATCTAACCTCTCTCTTCCTTCTACTGAAGGTCATAGCTTAACTTAACCTAACCTAACCTCTCTCTTCCTTCTACTGACGGTCGTAGCTTAACCTTACCTAACCTAACCTCTTCCTTCTACTGACGGTCATAGCTTAACCTAACCTAACCTAACCTCTCTCTTCCTTCTACTGACGGTCGTAGCTTAACATAACCTAGCCTAATCTAACCTAACCTCTCTCTTCCTTCGACTGACGGTCATAGGTTAACTTAACCTAACCTAACCTCTCTCTTCCTTCTACTGACGGTCAAAGCTTGACCTAGCCTAACCTAACCTCTCTCTTCCTTCTACTGATGGTCATAGGTTAACTTAGCTAACCTAACCTCTCTCTTCCTTCTACTGACGGTCATAGCTTAACTTAACCTAGCCTAACCTAACCTAACCTAACCTAACCTAACCTAACCTAACCCCTCTCTTCCTTCTACTGACGGTCATAGCTTAACTTAACCTAACCTAACCTAACCTCTCTCTTCCTTCTACTGACGGTCATAGCTTAACCTAACCTAACCTAACCTCTCTCTTCCTTCTACTGATGGTCATAGGTTAACTTAGCTAACCTAACCTCTCTCTTCCTTCTACTGACGGTCATAGCTTAACTTAACCTAGCCTAACCTAACCTAACCTCTCTCTTCCTTCTACTGACGGTCATAGGTTAACTTAACCTAACCTAACCTCTCTCTTCCTTCTACTGACGGTCATAGCTTAACTTAACCTAGCCTAACCTAACCTATCTCGTCCTTCTACTGACGGTCATAGCTTAACTTAACCTAGCCTAACCTAACCTCTCTCTTCCTTCTACTGATGGTCGTAGCTTAACTTAACCTAGCCCAACCTAACCTCTCTCTTCCTTCTACTGACGGTCATAGCTTAACTTAACCTAGCCTAACCTCTCTCTTCCTTCTACTGACGATCATAGCTTAACTTAACCTAGCCTAACCTAACCTAACCTCTACCTTCTACTGACGGTCATATCTTAACTTAACCTAGCCTAACCTCTTCCTTCTACTGACGGTCATATCTTAACTTAACCTAGCCTAACCTAACCTAACCTCTCTCTTCCTTCTACTGACGGTCATAGCTTAACTTAACCTAACCTAACCTAACCTCTCTCTTCCTTCTACTGACGGTCATAGCTTAACTTAACCTAGCCTAACCTAACCTCTCTCTTCCTTCTACTGACGGTCATAGCTTAACTTAACCTAGCCTAACCTAACCTAACCTCTCTCTTGCTTCTACTGACGGTCATAGCTTAACATAACCTAGCCTAACCTAACCTCTCTCTTCCTTCTACTGACGGTCATAGCTTAACTTAACCTAGCCTAACCTAACCTCTCTCTTCCTTCTACTGACGGTCATACCTTAACCTAACCTAACCTAACCTAACCTCTCTCTTCCTTCTACTGACGGTCATAGCTTAACTTCACCTAGCCTAACCTAACCTCTCTCTTCCTTCTACTGACGGTCATGGCTTAACCTAACCTAACCTAACCTCTCTCTTGCTTCTACTGATGGTCGTAGCTTAACTTAACCTAGCCTAACCTAACCTCTCTCTTGCTTCTACTGATGGTCATAGCTTAACTTAACCTAGCCTAACCTAACCTCTCTCTTGCTTCTACTGATGGTCGTAGCTTAACTTAACCTAACCTAACCCCTCTCTTGCTTCTACTGATGGTCATAGCTTAACTTAACCTAGCCTAACCTCCCTCTTCCTTCTACTGACGGTCATGGCTTAACCTAACCTAACCTAACCTCTCTCTTGCTTCTACTGATGGTCATAGCTTAACTTAACTTAACCTAGCCTAACCTAGCCTCACCTAACCTAACCTCTCTCTTGCTTCTACTGACGGTCATAGCTTAACTTAACCTAGCCTAACCTAACCTCTCTCTTCCTTCTACTGACGGTCATAGCTTAACTTAACCTAGCCTAACCTAATCTCTCTCTTCCTTCTACTGACGGTCATAGCTTAACCTAACCTAACCTAACCTAACCTCTCTCTTCCTTCTACTGACGGTCATAGCTTAACTTCACCTAGCCTGACCTAACCTCTCTCTTCCTTCTACTGACGGTCATGGCTTAACCTAACCTAACCTAACCTCTCTCTTGCTTCTACTGATGGTCATAGCTTAACTTAACCTAGCCTAACCTAACCTCTCTCTTGCTTCTACTGATGGTCGTAGCTTAACTTAACCTAACCTAACCCAACCCCTCTCTTGCTTCTACTGATGGTCATAGCTTAACTTAACCTAGCCTAACCTAGCCTAACCTCTCTCTTCCTTCTACTGACGGTCATGGCTTAACCTAACCTAACCTAACCTCTCTTGCTTCTACTGATGGTCATAGCTTAACTTAACCTAGCCTAACCTAACCTCTCTCTTGCTTCTACTGACGGTCATAGCTTAACCTAACCTAACCTAACCTCTCTCTTCCTTCTACTGACGGTCATAGCTTAACTTAACCTAACCTCTCTATTCCTTCTACTGACGGTCATAGCTTAACTTAACGTAGCCTAACCTCTCTCTTCCTTCTACTGACGGTCATGGCTTAACCTAACCTAACCTAACCTCTCTCTTGTTTCTACTGATGGTCTTAGCTTAACTTAACCTAGCCTAACCTAACCTCTCTCTTCCTTCTACTGACGGTCATGGCTTAACATAACCTAACCTAACCTCTCTCTTGCTTCTACTGATGGTCGTAGCTTAACTTAACCTAGCCTAACCTAACCTCTCTCTTGCTTCTACTGATGGTCATAGCTTAACTTAACCTAGCCTAACCTAACCTCTCTCTTGCTTCTACTGATGGTCGTAGCTTAACTTAACCTAACCTAACCCCTCTCTTGCTTCCACTGATGGTCATAGCTTAACTTAACCTAGCCTAACCTAGCCTAACCTCTCCCTCTTCCTTCTACTGACGGTCATGGCTTAACCTAACCTAACCTAACCTCTCTCTTGCTTCTACTGATGGTCATAGCTTAACTTAACCTAGCCTAACCTAACCTCTCTCTTGCTTCTAATGACGGTCATAGCTTAACCTAACCTAACCTAACCTCTCTCTTCCTTCTACTGACGGTCATAGCTTAACTTAACCTAACCTAACCTCTCTATTCCTTCTACTGACGGTCATAGCTTAACTTAACGTAGCCTAACCTAACCTCACCTCTCTCTTCCTTCTACTGACGGTCATAGCTTAACTTAACCTAGCCCAACCTAACCTCTCTCTTCCTTCTACTGACGGTCATATCTTAACTTAACATAGCCTAACCTAACCTCTCTCTGGGGCGTGGTGGCTCAGCGGTCTAGCTGTATGCCTCTCACCAAGGCGGTTCGGGTTCGATTCCCGGTCAATGCATGTGAGATTTTCGAAGTGAAATGCCATGTCCCGTGGTTCGGATTCCACGTAAAAAGGAGGTCCCGTGGCTCATAATCACAAGATTCACGGTCACGTAAAACTACCATCTTCCTTCCTTTTTTTCCTAACCTCTCTCTTCCTTCTACTGACGGTCATAGGTTAACTTGACCTAACCTAACCTCTCTCTTCCTTCTACTGACGGTCATAGCTTAACTTAACCTAGCCTAACCTAACCTCTCTCTTCCTTCTACTGACGGTCATATCTTAACTTAACCTAGCCTAACCTAACCTAACCTCTCTCTTCCTTCTACTGATGGTCGTAGCTTAACTTAACCTAGCCTAACCTAACCTCTCTCTTCCTTCTACTGACGGTCATAGCTTAACTTAATCTAGCCTAACCTAACCTCTCTCTTCCTTCGACTGACGGTCATAGGTTAACCTAACCTAACCTAACCTCTCTCTTCCTTCTACTGATGGTCATAGCTTAACTTAACCTAGCCTAACCTAACCTCTCTCTTCCTTCTACTGACGGTCGTAGCTTAACATAACCTCTCTCTTCCTTCTACTGATGGTCGTAGCTTAACTTAACCTAACCTAACCTCTCTCTTCCTTCTACTGATGGTCATAGCTTAACTTAACCTAACCTAACCTCTCTCTTCCTTCTACTGATGGTCGTAGCTTAACTTAACCTCGCCTAACCTAACCTCTCTCTTCCTTCTACTGACGGTCATAGGTTAACTTGACCTAACCTAACCTCTCTCTTCCTTCTACTGACGGTCATAGCTTAACTTAACCTAGCCTAACCTAACCTCTCTCTTCCTTCTACTGACGGTCATATCTTAACTTAACCTAGCCTAACCTAACCTAACCTCTCTCTTCCTTCTACTGACGGTCATAGCTTAACTTAACCTAACCTAACCCCTCTCTTCTTTCTACTGACGGTCATTGCTTAACTTAACCTAACCTAACCCCTCTCTTCCTTCTACTGACGGTCATAGGTTAACTTAACCTAACCTAACCTCTCTCTTCCTTCTACTGACGGTCATAGCTTAACCTAACCTAACCTCTCTCTTCCTTCTACTGATGGTCATAGCTTAACTTAGCCTAACCTAACCTAACATCTCTCTTCCGTCTACTGACGGTCATAGCTTAACCTAACCTAGCCTAACCTAACCTGTCTCTTCCTTCTACCGACGGTCATAGCTTAACTTAACTTAACCTAACCTAACCTAACCTAACCTCTCTCTTCCTTCTACTGACGGTCATAGCTTAACCTAACCTCTCTCTTCCTTCTACTGACGGTCATAGCTTAACTTAACCTAGCCTAACCTAACCTCTCTCTTCCTTCTACTGACGGTCATAGCTTAACTTAATCTAGCCTAACCTAACCTCTCTCTTCCTTCTACTGACGGTCATAGCTTAACTTAACCTAGCCTAACCTAACCTCTCTCTTCCTTCTACTGACGGTCATAGCTTAACTTAATCTAGCCTAACCTAACCTCTCTCTTCCTTCGACTGACGGTCATAGGTTAACCTAACCTAACCTAACCTCTCTCTTCCTTCTACTGACGGTCGTAGCTTAACCTAACCTCTCTCTTCCTTCTACTGACGGTCGTAGCTTAACCTAACCTCTCTCTTCCTTCTACTGATGGTCGTAGCTTAACTTAACCTAACCTAACCTAACCTCTCTCTTCCTTCTACTGATGGTCATAGCTTAACTTAACCTAACCTAACCTCTCTCTTCCTGCTACTGATGGTCGTAGCTTAACTTAACCTAGCCTAACCTAACCTCTCTCTTCCTTCTACTGACGGTCATAGGTTAACTTGACCTAACCTAACCTCTCTCTTCCTTCTACTGACGGTCATAGCTTAACTTAACCTAACCTAACCTAACCTAACCTCTCTCTTCCTTCTACTGACGGTCATAGCTTAACTTAACCTAACCTAACCTAACCTAAACTAACCTAACCCCTCTCTTCTTTCTACTGACGGTCATAGCTTAACTTAACCTAACCTAACCTAACCCCTCTCTTCCTTCTACTGACGGTCATAGGTTAACTTAACCTAACCTAACCTCTCTCTTCCTTCTACTGACGGTCATAGCTTAACCTAACCTAACCTAACCTCTCTCTTCCTTCTACTGATGTTCATAGCTTAACTTAGCCTAACCTAACCTAACCTCTCTCTTCCGTCTACTGACGGTCATAGCTTAACCTAACCTAGCCTAACCTAACCTGTCTCTTCCTTCTACCGACGGTCATAGCTTAACTTAACTTAACCTAACCTAACCTAACCTCTCTCTTCCTTCTACTGACGGTCACAGCTTAACTTAACCTAGCCTAACCTCACCTTACCTCTCTCTTCCTTCTACTGACGGTCATAGCTTTACTTAACCTAACCTAATCTCTCTCTTCTTTCTACTGACGGTCATAGCTTAACTTAACCTAGCCTAACCTAACCTCTCTCTTCCTTCTACTGACGGTCATAGCTTAACTTAACCTAGCCTAACCTAACCTCTCTCTTCCTTCTACTGACGGTCATAGCTTAACTTAACATAACCTCTCTCTTCCTTCTACTGACGGTCGTAGCTTAACTTAACCTAGCCTAACCTAGCCAAACCTCTCTCTTCCTTCTACTGACGGTCATAGCTTAACTTAACATAACCTCTCTCTTCCTTCTACTGACGGTCGTAGCTTAACTTAACCTAGCCTAACCTAACCTAACCTCTCTCTTCCTTCTACTGACGGTCATAGCTTAACTTAACCTAGCCTAGCCTAACCTCTCTCTTCCTTCTACTGACGGTCATAGCTTAACTTAACCTAGCCTAACCTAACCTAAACTCTCTCTTCCTTCTACTGACGAACCTAACCTCTCTCTTCCTTCTACTGACGGTCATAGCTTAACATAACCTAACCTAACCTCTCGCTTCCTTCTACTGACGGTCATAGCTTAACTTAACCTAGCCTAGCCTAACCTCTCTCTTCCTTCTACTGACGGTCATAGCTTAACTTAACCTAGCCTAACCTAACCTAAACTCTCTCTTCCTTCTACTGACGAACCTAACCTCTCTCTTCCTTCTACTGACGGTCATAGCTTAACATAACCTAACCTAACCTCTCGCTTCCTTCTACTGACGGTCATAGCTTAACTTAACCTAGCCTAGCCTAACCTCTCTCTTCCTTCTACTAGCTCTACCTCTACTGCTCTACGTCTACCTCTACCTCTCTTCCTCTACCTCTCTACCTCTACTGCTCTTCCTTTACATCTCTACCTCCACTGCTCTACCTCTACTGCTCTACCTCTACTGCTCTACCTCTACCGCTCTACCTCTACTGCTCTACCTCTACCGCTCTACCTCTACCGCTCTACCTCTACCGCTCTACCACTACCGCTCTTCCTTTACAGCTCTACTCTACCGCTCTTACTCTACCGCTCTACCTCTACTGCTCTACCTCTACTGCTCTACCACTACCGCTCTACCTCTACCACTCTACCTCTACCACTCTACCTCTACCGCTCTACCTCTACCGCTCTACCTCTACCGCTCTACCTCTACCGCTCTACCTCTACTGCTCTACCTCTACTGCTCTACCACTACCGCTCTACCTCTACCGCTCTACCTCTACTGCTCTACCTCTACTGCTCTACCTCTACTGCTCTACCTCTACCGCTCTACCTCTACTGCTCTACCTCTACCGCTCTACCTCTACTGCTCTACCACTACCGCTCTACCTCTACTGCTCTACTCTACCGCTCTACTGCTCTACCTCTACTGCTCTACCTCTACCGCTCTACCTCTACTGCTCTACCTCTACCGCTCTACCACTACCGCTCTTCCTTTACAGCTCTACTCTACCGCTCTTACTCTACCGCTCTACCTCTACTGCTCTACCTCTACTGCTCTACCTCTACCGCTCTACCTCTACTGCTCTACCTCTACTGCTCTACCACTACCGCTCTACCTCTACTGCTCTACCTCTACCTCTACTGCTCTACCTCTACCGCTCTACCCTTACTGCTCTACCTCTACTGCTCTACCTCTACTGCTCTACCTCTACCGCTCTACCACTACCGCTCTTCCTTTACAGCTCTGCTCTACCGCTCTACCTCTACTGCTCTACCTCTACTGCTCTACCGCTCTACCTCTACTGCTCTACCTCTACTGCTCTACCTCTACTGCTCTACCTCTGCTGCTCTACCTCTACTGCTCTACCTCTACTGCTCTACCTCTACTGCTCTACCTCTACCGCTCTACCTCTACTGCTCTACCTCTACCGCTCTACCTCTACCGCTCTACCTCTACCGCTCTACTCTACCGCTCTTACTCTACCGCTCTACCTCTACCGCTCTACCTCTACCGCTCTACCACTACCGCTCTTCCTTTACAGCTCTACTCTACCGCTCTTACTCTACCGCTCTACCTCTACTGCTCTACCTCTACTGCTCTACCGCTCTACCTCTACTGCTCTACTTCTACTGCTCTACCTCTACTGCTCTACCTCTGCTGCTCTACCTCTACTGCTCTACCTCTACCGCTCTACCTCTACTGCTCTACCTCTACTGCTCTACCTCTACCGCTCTACCTCTACTGCTCTACCTCTACTGCTCTACCTCTACTGCTCTACCTCTACCGCTCTACCTCTACCGCTCTACCTCTACTGCTCTACCTCTACTGCTCTACCTCTACTGCTCTACCTCTACCGCTCTACCACTACCGCTCTTCCTTTACAGCTCTACTCTACCGCTCTTACTCTACCGCTCTACCTCTACTGCTCTACCTCTACTGCTCTACCGCTCTACCTCTACTGCTCTACCTCTACTGCTCTACCTCTACCGCTCTACCTCTACTGCTCTACCTCTACCGCTCTACCTCTACCGCTCTACTCTACCGCTCTTACTCTACCGCTCTACCTCTACTGCTCTACCACTACCGCTCTACCTCTACCGCTCTACCTCTACTGCTGTACCTCTACTGCTCTACCTCTACCGCTCTACCTCTACTGCTCTACCTCTACTGCTCTACCTCTACCGCTCTACCTCTACCGCTCTACCTCTACCGCTCTACCTCTACCGCTCTACCTCTACCGCTCTACCTCTACTCTCTACCTCTACTGCTCTACCTCTACCGCTCTACCTCTACTGCTCTACCTCTACTGCTCTACCTCTACCGCTCTACCTCTACTGCTCTACCTCTACTGCTCTACCTCTACCGCTCTACCTCTACTGCTCTACCTCTACCGCTCTACCTCTACTGCTCTACCACTACCGCTCTACCTCTACCGCTCTACCTCTACCGCTCTACCTCTACTGCTCTATCTCTACCGCTCTACCTCTACTGCTCTACCTCTACTGCTCTACCTCTTCCGCTCTTACTCTACCGCTCTACCTCTACTGCTCTACCTCTACTGCTCTACCACTACCGCTCTACCTCTACCGCTCTACCTCCACTGCTCTACCTCTACTGCTCTACCTCTACTGCTCTACCTCTACTGCTCTACCTCTACCGCTCTACCTCTACCGCTCTACCTCTACTGCTCTACCTCTACTGCTCTACCTCTACCGCTCTACCTCTACTGCTCTACCACTACCGCTCTACCTCTACCGCTCTACCTCTACCGCTCTTCCTCTACCGCTCTACCTCTACTGCTCTTCCTCTACTGCTCTACCACTACCGCTCTACCTCTACCGCTCTACCTCTACTGCTCTACCACTACCGCTCTTACTCTACCGCTCTACCTCTACTGCTCTACCTCTACTGCTCTACCTCTACTGCTCTACCTCTACCGCTCTTACTCTACCGCTCTACTCTACCGCTCTACCACTACCGCTCTACCACTACCGCTCTACCTCTACTGCTCTACCACTACCGCTCTTCCTCTACAGCTCTACTCTACCGCTCTACCTCTACTGCTCTACCTCTACAGCTCTACTCTACCGCTCTACCTCTACTGCTCTACCTCTACAGCTCTACTCTACCGCTCTACCTCTACTGCTCTACCTCTACAGCTCTACTCTACTGCTCTACCTCTACAGCTCTACTCTACCGCTCTACCTCTACCGCTCTACCTCTACTGCTCTACCCTACCGCTCTACCTCTACAGCTCTACTCTACCGCTCTACCTCTACTGCTCTACCTCTACCGCTCTACCTCTACCACTCTACCCTACCGCTCTTACCACTACCGCTCTTCCTTTTCAGCTCTATTCTACCTCTACTGCTCTACTCTACTGCTCTTACTCTACCGCTCTACCACTACTGCTCTACCTCTACAGCTCTACTCTACCGCTCTACCTCTACTGCTCTACCTCTACTGCTCTACCCTACCGCTCTACCTCTACAGCTCTACTCTACCGCTCTACCTCTACTGCTCTACCTCTACTGCTCTACCACTACCGCTCTACCTCTACCACTCTACCCTACCGCTCTACCACTACCGCTCTTCCTTTACAGCTCTACTCTACCACTCTACCTCTACTGCTCTACCTCTACCGCTCTTCCTCTACCGCTCTACCTCTACTGCTCTACCTCTACTGCTCTTACTCTACCGCTCTACCACTACTGCTCTACCTCTACAGCTCTACTCTACCGCTCTACCTCTACTGCTCTACCTCTACTGCTCTACCCTACCGCTCTACCTCTACAGCTCTACTCTACCGCTCTACCTCTACTGCTCTACCTCTACAGCTCTACTCTACCGCTCTACCTCTACCGCTCTACCTCTACCTCTACTGCTCTACCCTACCGCTCTACCTCTACAGCTCTACTCTACCGCTCTACCTCTACTGCTCTACCACTACCGCTCTACCTCTACCACTCTACCCTACCGCTCTACCACTACCGCTCTTCCTTTACAGCTCTACTCTACCACTCTACCTCTACTGCTCTACTCTACCGCTCTACCTCTACTGCTCTACTCTACTGCTCTACCTCTACAGCTCTACTCTACCGCTCTACCTCTACTGCTCTACCTCTACTGCTCTACCTCTACAGCTCTACCTCTACTGCTCTACCTCTACTGCTCTACCTCTACAGCTCTACTCTACCGCTCTACCTCTACTGCTCTACCCTACCGCTCTACCTCTACTGCTCTACCTCTACCGCTCTACCTCTACTGCTCTACCTCTACTGCTCTACCACTACCGCTCTACCTCTACCACTCTACCCTACCGCTCTACCTCTACAGCTCTACTCTACCACTCTACCTCTACTGCTCTACCTCTACAGCTCTACTCTACCGCTCTACCTCTACTGCTCTACCTCTACAGCTCTACTCTACCACTCTACCTCTACTGCTCTATCTCTACAGCTCTACTCTACCGCTCTACCTCTACTGCTCTACCTCTACAGCTCTACTCTACCGCTCTACCTCTACTGCTCTACCACTACTGCTCTACCTCTACAGCTCTACTCTACCGCTCTACCTCTACTGCTCTACCTCTACTGCTCTACTCTACCGCTCTACCTCTACAGCTCTACTCTACCGCTCTACCTCTACCACGCTACCCTACCGCTCTTCCTTTACAGCTCTACTCTACCACTCTACCTCTACCGCTCTACCTCTACTGCTCTACCCTACCGCTCTACCTCTACAGCTCTACTCTACCGCTCTACCTCTACAGCTCTACTCTACCGCTCTTCCTCTACTGCTCTACCTCTACTGCTCTACCTCTACCGCTCGACCTCTACTGCTCTACCTCTACAGCTCTACTCTACCGCTCTACCTCTACTGCTCTACCTCTACCGCTCTACCACTACCGCTCTTCCTCTACTGCTCTACCTCTACTGCTCTACCTCTACCGCTCTACCTCTACTGCTCTACCTCTACAGCTCTACTCTACCGCTCTACCTCTACTGCTCTACCACTACCGCTCTACCTTTACAGCTCTACTCTACCGCTCTACCTCTACCGCTCTTCCTTTACAGCTCTACTCTACCGCTCTACCTCTACCGCTCTACCTCTACTGCTCTACCACTACCGCTCTTCCTTTACAGCTCTACTCTACCGCTCTACCTCTACTGCTCTACCACTACCGCTCTACCTTTACAGCTCTACTCTACCGCTCTACCTCTACAGCTCTTCCTTTACAGCTCTACTCTACCGCTCTACCTCTACCGCTCTACCTCTACTGCTCTACCACTACCGCTCTTCCTTTACAGCTCTACTCTACCGCTCTACCTCTACCGCTCTACCACTACCGCTCTACCTCTACTGCTCTACCACTACCGCTCTTCCTTTACAGCTCTACTCTACCGCTCTTACTCTACCGCTCTACCTCTACTGCTCTACCTCTACCGCTCTACCACTACCGCTCTACCTCTACTGCTCTACCACTACCGCTCTTCCTTTACAGCTCTACTCTACCGCTCTTACTCTACAGCTCTACTCTACTGCTCTACCTCTACCGCTCTACCACTACCGCTCTACCTCTACTGCTCTACCACTACCGCTCTTCCTTAACAGCTCTACTCTACCGCTCTACCTCTACTGCTCTACCACTACCGCTCTACCTCTACTGCTCTACCTCTACTGCTCTACCTCTACCGCTCTTACTCTACCGCTCTTCCTTTACAGCTCTACTCTACCGCTCTACCTCTACTGCTCTACTCTACCGCTCTACCACTACCGCTCTACCACTACCGCTCTACCTCTACTGCTCTACCTCTACAGCTCTACTCTACCGCTCTACCTCTACTGCTCTACCCTACCGCTCTACCTCTACAGCTCTACTCTACTGCTCTACCACTACCGCTCTACCTCTACTGCTCTACCACTACCGCTCTTCCTCTACTGCTCTACCTCTACTGCTCTACCTCTACCGCTCTACCTCTACTGCTCTACCTCTACAGCTCTACTCTACCGCTCTACCTCTACTGCTCTACCACTACCGCTCTACCTTTACAGCTCTACTCTACCGCTCTTCCTTTACAGCTCTACTCTACCGCTCTACCTCTACTGCTCTACCACTACCGCTCTTCCTTTACAGCTCTACTCTACCGCTCTACCTCTACCGCTCTACCACTACCGCTCTACCTCTACTGCTCTACCACTACCGCTCTTCCTTTACAGCTCTACTCTACCGCTCTACCTCTACCGCTCTACCACTACCGCTCTACCTCTACTGCTCTACCACTACCGCTCTTCCTTTACAGCTCTACTCTACCGCTCTACCTCTACTGCTCTACCACTACCGCTCTACCTCTACCGCTCTACCTCTACTGCTCTACCTCTACAGCTCTACTCTACCGCTCTACCTCTACTGCTCTACCCTACCGCTCTACCTCTACCGCTCTACCTCTACTGCTCTACCACTACCGCTCTTCCTTTACAGCTCTACCTCTACTGCTCTACCACTACCGCTCTACCTCTACTGCTCTACCTCTACTGCTCTACCTCTACCGCTCTACCACTACCGCTCTACCACTACTGCTCTACCTCTACTGCTCTACCTCTACCGCTCTACCTCTACTGCTCTACCTCTACTGCTCTACCTCTACAGCTCTACTCTACCGCTCTACCTCTACTGCTCTACCTCTACTGCTCTACCACTACCGCTCTTCCTCTACTGCTCTACCTCTACCGCTCTACCTCTACTGCTCTACCCTACCGCTCTACCTCTACAGCTCTACTCTACCGCTCTACCTCTACAGCTCTACTCTACCGCTCTTCCTCTACTGCTCTACCTCTACTGCTCTACCTCTACCGCTCTACCTCTACTGCTCTACTTCTACAGCTCTACTCTACCGCTCTACCTCTACTGCTCTACCTCTACTGCTCTACCACTACCGCTCTTCCTCTACTGCTCTACCTCTACTGCTCTACCTCTACCGCTCTACCTCTACTGCTCTACCTCTACAGCTCTACTCTACCGCTCTACCTCTACTGCTCTACCACTACCGCTCTACCTCTACTACTCTTCCTCTACTGCTCTACCTCTACTGCTCTACCACTACCGCTCTTCCTTTACAGCTCTACTCTACCGCTCTACCTCTACCGCTCTACCTTTACAGCTCTACTCTACCGCTCTACCTCTACTGCTCTACCTCTACTGCTCTACCACTACCGCTCTTCATTACAGCTCTACTCTACCGCTCTACCACTACCGCTCTACTCTACCGCTCTACCTCTACCGCTCTACCACTACCGCTCTACCTCTACTGCTCTACCTCTACCGCTCTACCTCTACTGCTCTACCTCTACAGCTCTACTCTACCGCTCTACCACTACCGCTCTACTCTACTGCTCTTTCTCTACCGCTCTACCTCTACCGCTCTTCCTCTACTGCTCTACCTCTACTGCTCTACCTCTACCGCTCTACCTCTACTGCTCTACCACTACCGCTCTACCTCTACTGCTCTACCTCTACCGCTCTACCTCTACTCCTCTACCTCTACCGCTCTACCTCTACCGCTCTACCTCTACTGCTCTACCTCTACTGCTCTACCTCTACCGCTCTACCTCTACTGCTCTACCTCTACCGCTCTTACTCTACCGCTCTACCTCTACTGCTCTACCTCTACTGCTCTACCACTACCGCTCTACCTCTACCGCTCTACCTCCACTGCTCTACCTCTACTGCTCTACCTCTACTGCTCTACCTCTACCTCTACCGCTCTACCTCTACCGCTCTACCTCTACTGCTCTACCTCTACCGCTCTACCTCTACCGCTCTACCTCTACTGCTCTACCACTACCGCTCTACCTCTACCGCTCTACCTCTACCGCTCTACCTCTACTGCTCTACCACTACCGCTCTTACTCTACCGCTCTACCTCTACCGCTCTACCTCTACCGCTCTACCTCTACTGCTCTACCACTACTGCTCTACCTCTACTGCTCTACCACTACTGCTCTACCTCTACTGCTCTACCTCTACCGCTCTTACTCTACCGCTCTACCACTACCGCTCTACCTCTACCACTACCGCTCTTCCTCTACAGCTCTACTCTACCGCTCTACCTCTACCTCTACTGCTCTACCTCTACAGCTCTACTCTACCGCTCTACCTCTACAGCTCTACTCTACCGCTCTACCTCTACTGCTCTACCTCTACAGCTCTACTCTACTGCTCTACCTCTACAGCTCTACTCTACCGCTCTACCTCTACTGCTCTACCCTACCGCTCTACCTCTACAGCTCTACTCTACTGCTCTACCTCTACCGCTCTACCTCTACTGCTCTACCACTACCGCTCTTCCTTTACAGCTCTACTCTACCGCTCTACCTCTACTGCTCTACTCTACCGCTCTACCTCTACTGCCTTACCCTACCGCTCTACCTCTACAGCTCTACTCTACCGCTCTACCTCTACTGCTCTACCTCTACAGCTCTACTCTACCGCTCTACCTCTACTGCTCTACCCTACCGCTCTACCTCTACAGCTCTACTCTACCGCTCTACCTCTACTGCTCTACCACTCTACCTCTACCGCTCTACCTCTACCGCTCTACTCTACTGCTCTACCTCTACAGCTCAACTCTACCTCTACAGCTCTACCCTACCGCTCTACCTCTACAGCTCTACTCTACCGCTCTACCACTACCGCTCTACCTCTACAGCTCTACTCTACCACTCTACCTCTACTGCTCTACCTCTACTGCTCTACCTCTACCGCTCTTCCTCTACTGCTCTACCCTACCGCTCTACCTCTACAGCTCTACTCTACCTCTACAGCTCTACCCTACTGCTCTACCTCTACAGCTCTACCCTACCGCTCTACCTCTACAGCTCTACCCTACCGCTCTACCTCTACTGCTCTACTCTACCGCTCTTACTCTACCGCTCTTCCTTTACAGCTCTACTCTACCACTCTACCTCTACAGCTCTACTCTACTGCTCTACCTCTACAGCTCTACTCTACCACTCTACCTCTACAGCTCTACTCTACTGCTCTACCTCTACAGCTCTACCCTACCGCTCTACCTCTACAGCTCTACTCTACCGCTCTACCACTACCGCTCTACCTCTACAGCTCTACTCTACCACTCTACCTCTACTGCTCTACCTCTACCGCTCTTCCTCTACTGCTCTACCCTATCGCTCTACCTCTACAGCTCTACTCTACCTCTACCGCTCTACCTCTACTGCTCTACCTCTACCGCTCTACCTCTACAGCTCTACTCTACTGCTCTACCTCTACAGCTCTACTCTACCACTCTACCTCTACAGCTCTACTCTACTGCTCTACCTCTACCGCTCTACCTCTACTGCTCTACTCTACCGCTCTTACTCTACCGCTCTTCCTTTACAGCTCTACTCTACCACTCTACCTCTACTGCTCTACCCTACCGCTCTACCTCTACAGCTCTACTCTACCGCTCTACCACTACCGCTCTACCTCTACAGCTCTACTCTACTGCTCTACCTCTACAGCTCTACCTCTACTGCTCTACCTCTACAGCTCTACTCTACCGCTCTACCTCTACCGCTCTACCTCTACTGCTCTACCACTACCGCTCTTCCTTTACAGCTCTACTCTACCGCTCTACCTCTACTGCTCTACTCTACTGCTCTACCTCTACCGCTCTACCTCTACTGCTCTACCCTACCGCTCTACCTCTACCGCTCTACCACTACCACTCTACCTTTACAGCTCTACTCTACTGCTCTACCTCTACAGCTCTACTCTACCGCTCTACCACTACCACTCTACCTCTACAGCTCTACTCTACTGCTCTACCTCTACCGCTCTTACTCTACGTCTCTTCCTTTACAGCTCTACTCTACCTCTACTGCTCTACCCTACCGCTCTACCTCTACAGCTCTACTCTACCTCTCTACCACTACCGCTCTACCTCTACAGCTCTACTCTACTGCTCTACCTCTACTGCTCTACCTCTTCAGCTCTACTCTACCACTCTACCTCTACAGCTCTACTCTACTGCTCTACCTCTACAGCTCTACTCTACCACTCTACCTCTACAGCTCTACTCTACTGCTCTACCTCTACAGCTCTACCTCTACTGCTCTACCACTACCGCTCTTCCTTTACAGCTCTACTCTACCGCTCTACCTCCACTGCTCTACCTCTACTGCTCTACCTCTACTGCTCTACCTCTACCGCTCTACCTCTACTGCTCTACTCTACCGCTCTTACTCTACCGCTCTTCCTTTACAGCTCTACTCTACCGCTCTTACTCTACCGCTCTTCCTTTACAGCTCTACTCTACCGCTCTTACTCTACCACTCTACCTCTACAGCTCCACTCTACCTCTACAGCTCTACTCTACCGCTCTACCTCTACCGCTCTACCTCTACCACTCTACCTCTACAGCTCTACTCTACCACTCTACCTCTACTGCTCTACCTCTACTGCTCTTCCTCTACCGCTCTTCCTTTACAGCTCTACTCTACCGCTCTTACTCTACCACTCTACCTCTACAGCTCTACTCTACCTCTACAGCTCTACTCTACCGCTCTACCTCTACCGCTCTACCTCTACTGCTCTACCACTACCGCTCTTCCTTTACAGCTCTACTCTACCGCTCTACCTCTACAGCTCTACCTCTACCGCTCTACCTCTACTGCTCTACCTCTACAGCTCTACTCTACCGCTCTACCTCTACCGCTCTACCTCTACTGCTCTACCACTACCGCTCTTCCTCTACCGCTCTACCTCTACTGCTCTACCACTACCGCTCTACCACTACCGCTCTTCCTTTACAGCTCTACTCTACCGCTCTTCCTTTACAACTCTACCACTACCGCTCTACCACTACCGCTCTTCCTTTACAGCTCTACTCTACCGCTCTACCCTACTGCTCTACCTCTACCGCTCTACCTCTACCGCTCTTCCTTTACAGCTCTACTCTACCGCTCTACCTCTACCGCTCTTCCTTTACAGCTCTACTCTACCGCTCTACCTCTACCGCTCTTCCTTTACAGCTCTACTCTACCGCTCTACCCTACTGCTCTACCTCTACCGCTCTACCTCTACTGCTCTACCACTACCGCTCTACCTCTACCGCTCTACCTCTACTGCTCTTCCTTTACAGCTCTACTCTAGCGCTCTACCTCTACCGCTCTTCCTTTACTGCTCTACTCTACCGCTCTACCCTACTGCTCTACCTCTACCGCTCTTCCTTTACAGCTCTACTCTAGCGCTCTACCTCTACCGCTCTTCCTTTACAGCTCTACTCTACCGCTCTACCCTACCGCTCTACCTCTACCGCTCTTCCTTTACAGCTCTACTCTACCGCTCTTCCTTTACAGCTCTACTCTACCGCTCTACCCTACCGCTCTACCTCTACCGCTCTTCCTTTACAGCTCTACTCTACCGCTCTACTCTACTGCTCTACCACTACCGCTCTACTCTACCGCTCTACCTCTACCGCTCTTCCTTTACAGCTCTACTCTAGCGCTCTACCTCTACCGCTCTTCCTTTACAGCTCTACTCTACCGCTCTTACTCTACCTCTACAGCTCTACTCTACCGCTCTTCCTCTACTGCTCTACTCTACCGCTCTACCTCTACCGCTCTACCTCTACCACTCTACCTCTACAGCTCTACTCTACCACTCTACCTCCAATGCTCTACCTCTACCGCTCTACCTCTACTGCTCTACCTCTACCACTCTACCTCTACTGCTCTACCTCTACTGCTCTACCTCTACCGCTCTTACTCTACCGCTCTTCCTTTACAGCTCTACTCTACCGCTCTTACTCTACCACTCTACCTCTACAGCTCTACTCTACCACTCTACCTCTACAGCTCTACTCTACCGCTCTACCTCTACCGCTCTACCTCTACAGCTCTACTCTACCACTCTACCTCCACTGCTCTACCTCTACTGCTCTACCTCTACTGCTCTACCTCTACCACTCTACCTCTACTGCTCTACCTCTACTGCTCTTCCTCTACCGCTCTTCCTTTACAGCTCTACTCTACCGCTCTTACTCTACCACTCTACCTCTACCGCTCTACTCTACCGCTCTACCTCTACCGCTCTTCCTTTACAGCTCTACTCTACCGCTCTACCTCTACCGCTCTACTCTACCGCTCTACCTCTACCGCTCTACCTCTACTGCTCTACCACTACCGCTCTACCACTACCGCTCTACTCTAGCGCTCTACCCTACTGCTCTACCTCTACCGCTCTACCTCTACCGCTCTACCTCTACTGCTCTACCACTACCGCTCTACCACTACCGCTCTACCACTACCGCTCTTCCTTTACAGCTCTACTCTACCGCTCTACCCTACTGCTCTACCTCTACCGCTCTACCTCTACTGCTCTACCACTACCGCTCTACCTCTACTGCTCTACCACTACCGCTCTTCCTTTACAGCTCTACTCTAGCGCTCTACCTCTACCGCTCTTCCTTTACAGCTCTACTCTACCGCTCTACCCTACTGCTCTACCTCTACCGCTCTACCTCTACTGCTCTACCACTACCGCTCTACCTCTACTGCTCTACCACTACCGCTCTTCCTTTACAGCTCTACTCTAGCGCTCTACCTCTACCGCTCTTCCTTTACAGCTCTACTCTACCGCTCTACCCTACCGCTCTACCTCTACCGCTCTTCCTTTACAGCTCTACTCTACCGCTCTACCCTACCGCTCTACCTCTACCGCTCTTCCTTTACAGCTCTACTCTAGCGCTCTACCTCTACCGCTCTTCCTTTACAGCTCTACTCTACCGCTCTTACTCTACCTCTACTGCTCTACCTCTACCGCTCTTACTCTACCACTCTACCTCTACAGCTCTACTCTACCGCTCTTCCTCTACTGCTCTACCTCTACCGCTCTACCTCTACTGCTCTACCTCTACAGCTCTACTCTACCGCTCTACCTCTACTGCTCTACCACTACCGCTCTTCCTTTACAGCTCTACCTCTACCGCTCTACCTCTACTGCTCTACTCTACTGCTCTACCTCTACCGCTCTTCCTCTACCGCTCTTCCTTTACAGCTCTACTCTACCGCTCTACCTCTACCGCTCTACCTCTACCGCTCTTCCTTTACAGCTCTACTCTAGCGCTCTACCTCTACCGCTCTTCCTTTACAGCTCTACTCTACCGCTCTACCTCTACCGCTCTTCCTTTACAGCTCTACTCTACCGCTCTACCTCTACCGCTCTTCCTTTACAGCTCTACTCTAGCGCTCTACCTCTACCGCTCTTCCTTTACAGCTCTACTCTACCGTTCTACCCTACCGCTCTACCACTACCGCTCTACCTCTACCGCTCTACCTCTACCGCTCTTCCTTTACAGCTCTACTCTACCGCTCCTCTCTACCGCTCTACCACTACCGCTCTTCCTTTACAGCTCTACTCTACCGCTCTACCTCTACAGCTCTACCTCTACCGCTCTACCTCTACTGCTCTACCTCTACAGCTCTACTCTACCGCTCTACCTCTACCGCTCTACCTCTACTGCTCTACCACTACCGCTCTACCTCTACCGCTCTACCTCTACTGCTCTACCACTACCGCTCTACCACTACCGCTCTTCCTTTACAGCTCTACCTCTACCGCTCTTCCTTTACAGCTCTACTCTAGCGCTCTACCTCTACCGCTCTTCCTTTACAGCTCTACTCTACCGCTCTACCCTACTGCTCTACCTCTACCGCTCTACCTCTACCGCTCTTCCTTTACAGCTCTACTCTAGCGCTCTACCTCTACCGCTCTTCCTTTACAGCTCTACCTCTACCGCTCTACCCTACCGCTCTACCCTACCGCTCTACTCTACCGCTCTACCACTACCGCTCTTCCTTTACAGCTCTACTCTACCGCTCTACCTCTACAGCTCTACTCTACCTCTACAGCTCTACTCTACCACTCTACCTCTACAGCTCTACCCTACCGCTCTACTCTACCGCTCTACCTCTACCGCTCTTCCTTTACAGCTCTACTCTACCGCTCTACCCTACCGCTCTACCGCTCTACCTCTACCGCTCTACCTCTACCGCTCTACCTCTACCGCTCTTCCTCTACCGCTCTACCTCTACCGCTCTACCTCTACTGCTCTACCTCTACAGCTCTACTCTACCGCTCTACCTCTACCGCTCTTCCTCTACTGCTCTACCACTACCGCTCTTCCTTTACAGCTCTACTCTACCGCTCTACCCTACTGCTCTACCTCTACCGCTCTACCTCTACTGCTCTACCACTACCGCTCTACCTCTACCGCTCTACCTCTACTGCTCTACCACTACCGCTCTACCTCTACCGCTCTTCCTTTACAGCTCTACCACTACCGCTCTACTCTACCGCTCTACCCTACCGCTCTACCTCTACCGCTCTTCCTTTACAGCTCTACTCTACCGCTCTACCCTACCGCTCTACTCTACCGCTCTACCTCTACCGCTCTACCTCTACTGCTCTACCTCTACCGCTCTACCTCTACTGCTCTACCTCTACAGCTCTACTCTACCGCTCTACCTCTACCGCTCTTCCTCTACTGCTCTACCTCTACCGCTCTACCTCTACTGCTCTACCACTACCGCTCTTCCTTTACCGCTCTACCCTACTGCTCTACCGCTCTACCTCTACTGCTCTACCACTACCGCTCTACCTCTACCGCTCTTCCTCTACTGCTCTACCACTACCGCTCTACCTCTACTGCTCTACCACTACCGCTCTTCCTTTACAGCTCTACCTCTACCGCTCTACCTCTACAGCTCTACTCTACCGCTCTACCTCTACCGCTCTTCCTCTACTGCTCTACCTCTACCGCTCTACCTCTACTGCTCTACCTCTAACGCTCTACCTCTACTGCTCTACCTCTACCGCTCTACCTCTACTGCTCTACCTCTACAGCTCTACTCTACCGCTCTACCTCTACTGCTCTACCACTACCGCTCTACTCTACCGCTCTACCTCTACCGCTCTTCCTCTACTGCTCTACCTCTACTGCTCTACCTCTACAGCTCTACTCTACCGCTCTACCTCTACTGCTTTACCTCTACTGCTCTACCTCTACCGCTCTACCTCTACTGCTCTACCTCTACTGCTCTACCACTACCTTTCTACCTCTACCACTCTACCACTACCATTCTACCTCTACTGCTCTACCACTCTACCTCTACTGCTCTTCCTTTACAGCTCTACTCTACCGCTCTACCTCTACTGCTCTACTATACCGCTCTACCTTTACAGCTCTACTCTACCACTACCGCTCTACCTCTACTGCTCTACCACTACCGCTCTACTCTACTGCTCTACCTCTACCACTGTACCACTACCACTCTACCTCTACTGCTCTACCTCTACCACTCTACCTCTACTGCTCTACCTCTACCACTCTACCTCTACTGCTCTTCCTTTACAGCTCTACTCTACCGCTCTACCTCTACTGCTCTACTCTACCGCTCTACCTCTACCGCTCTACCTTTACAGCTCTACTCTACCGCTCTACCTCTACCGCTCTACCTCTACTGCTCTTCCTTTACAGCTCTACTCTACCGCTCTTACTCTACCGCTCTTCCTCTACTGCTCTACTCTACCGCTCTACCTCTACCGCTCTTACTCTACCGCTCTACCTCTACTGCTCTACCTCTACCGCTCTACTCTACCGCTCTTACTCTACCGCTCTTACTCTACCGCTCTTCCTTTACAGCTCTACTCTACTGCTCTACCTCTACTGCTCTACCTCTACCACTCTACCTCTACTGCTCTTCCTTTACAGCTCTACTCTACCACTCTACCACTACCACTCTACCTCTACCACTCTACCACTACCACTCTACCACTACCGCTCTACCTCTACCGCTCTACCACTACCGCTCTACCTCTACTGCTCTACCTCTACCACTCTACCTCTACTGCTCTTCCTTTACAGCTCTACTCTACCACTCTACCACTACCACTCTACCACTACCGCTCTACCTCTACCACTCTACCACTACCGCTCTACCTCTACTGCTCTACCACTACCACTCTACCACTACCGCTCTACCTCTACTGCTCTACCACTACCACTCTACCACTACTGCTCTTCCTCTACCGCTCTACCTCTACCGCTCTTCCTCTACTGCTCTACCTCTACTGCTCTACCTCTACCACTCTACCTCTACTGCTCTTCCTTTACAGCTCTACTCTACCACTACCACTCTACCACTACCACTCTACCTCTACCACTCTACCACTACCACTCTACCACTACCGCTCTACCTCTACCGCTCTACCACTACCGCTCTACTCTACCACTCTACCACTACCGCTCTACTCTACTGCTCTACCACTACCACTCTACCACTACCGCTCTACCTCTACCGCTCTACCACTACCGCTCTACCTCTACCGCTCTACCTCTACCGCTCTACCTTTACAGCTCTACTCTACCACTCTACCACTACCGCTCTACCTCTACTGCTCTACCACTACCGCTCTACTCTACTGCTCTACCTCTACCACTCTACCACTACCACTCTACCTCTACTGCTCTACCTCTACCGCTCTACCTCTACTGCTCTACCACTACCACTCTACCACTACCGCTCTACCACTACCACTCTACCACTACCGCTCTTCCTCTACCGCTCTACCTCTACCGCTCTTCCTCTACCGCTCTTCCTCTACAGCTCTACCTCTACTGCTCTACCTCTACTGCTCTACCTCTACCACTCTACCTCTACCGCTCTACCTCTACCGCTCTACATCTTCTGCTCTACCTCTACCGCTCTACCTCTACTGCTCTTCCTCTACTGCTCTACCTCTACCGCTCCACCTCTACCGCTCTACCTCTACTGCTCTACCACTACCGCTCTACCTCTACCGCTCTACCTCTACTGCTCTTCCTCTACTGCTCTACCTCTACCGCTCTACCTCTACCGCTCTACATCTTCTGCTCTACTTCTACCGCTCTACCTCTACTGCTCTTCCTTTACAGCTCTACTCTACCGCTCTTCCTCTACAGCTCTACCTCTACTGCTCTACCTCTACCGCTCTACCTCTACCGCTCTTCCTTTACAGCTCTACCACTACCGCTCTACCTCTACTGCTCTACCTCTACCTCTACTGCTCTTCCTTTACAGCTCTACCTCTACTGCTCTTCCTCTACTGCTCTACCTCTACCGCTCTACCTCTACCGCTCTACATCTTCTGCTCTACCTCTACCGCTCTACCTCTACTGCTCTTCCTTTACAGCTCTACTCTACCGCTCTTCCTCTACAGCTCTACCTCTACTGCTCTACCTCTACCACTCTACCACTACCGCTCTACCTCTACTGCTCTACCACTACTGCTCTTCCTTTACAGCTCTACTCTACTGCTCTACCACTACCGCTCTACCTCTACTGCTCTTCCTCTACTGCTCTACCTCTACCGCTCTACCTCTACTGCTCTTCCTCTACTGCTCTTCCTCTACTGCTCTACTCTACCGCTCTTCCTCTACTGCTCTTCCTCTACTGCTCTACCTCTACCGCTCTACATCTTCTGCTTACCTCTACCGCTCTACCTCTACTGCTCTTCCTCTACTGCTCTACCTCTACCGCTCCACCTCTACCGCTCTACCTCTACTGCTCTACCACTACCGCTCTACCTCTACCGCTCTACCTCTACTGCTCTACCTCTACCGCTCTACCTCTACTGCTCTTCCTCTACTGCTCTACCTCTACCGCTCCACCTCTACCGCTCTACCTCTACTGCTCTACCACTACCGCTCTACCTCTACCGCTCTTCCTTTACAGCTCTTCCTCTACTGCTCTACCTCTACCGCTCTACCGCTCCACCTCTACCGCTCTACCACTACCGCTCTACCTCTACTGCTCTTCCTCTACAGCTCTACCTCTACTGCTCTACCACTACTGCTCTACCTCTACTGCTCTACCACTACCGCTCCACCTCTACCGCTCTACCTCTACCGCTCTTCCTCTACTGCTCTTCCTCTACTGCTCTACCTCTACCGCTCTTCCTCTACCGCTCTACCTCTACCGCTCTTCCTCTACTGCTCTACCTCTACAGCTCTACCTCTACCGCTCTACCTCTACCGCTCCACCTCTACCGCTCTACCACTACCACTCTACCTCTACCGCTCTACCTCTACTGCTCTACCACTACCGCTCTACCTCTACCGCTCTTCCTCTACTGCTCTACCTCTACCGCTCCACCTCTACCGCTCTACCTCTACTGCTCTACCACTACCGCTCTACCTCTACCGCTCTTCCTCTACCGCTCTACCTCTACTGCTCTACATCTTCTGCTCTACCTCTACTGCTCTTCCTTTACAGCTCTACTCTACCGCTCTACCTCTACTGCTCTACCTCTACTGCTCTACCACTACCGCTCTACCTCTACTGCTCTACCTCTACCGCTCTACCTCTACTGCTCTTCCTTTACAGCTCTACTCTACCGCTCTTCCTCTACCGCTCTACCTCTACCGCTCTACCACTACCGCTCTACCTCTACCGCTCTTCCTTTACAGCTCTACTCTACCGCTCTACCTCTACCGCTCTTCCTTTACAGCTCTACTCTACCGCTCTACCTCTACCGCTCTACCTCTACCGCTCCACCTCTACCGCTCTACCTCTACTGCTCTTCCTTTACAGCTCTACTCTACCGCTCTTCCTCTACTGCTCTACCTCTACCGCTCTACCTCTACCGCTCTACCTCTACTGCTCTTCCTCTACTGCTCTACCTCTACCGCTCTACCTCTACTGCTTTTCCTCTACAGCTCTACTCTACCGCTCTACCTCTACCGCTCTACCTCTACCGCTCTACTCTACAGCTCTACTCTACCGCTCTTCCTCTACTGCTCTACCACTACCGCTCTACCTCTACTGCTCTACCTCTACCGCTCTACTCTACTGCTCTTCCTCTACTGCTCTACCTCTACCGCTCTACCTCTACTGCTCTTCCTCTTCTGCTCTACCTCTACCGCTCTACCTCTACCGCTCTACCTCTACCGCTCTACCTCTACCGCTCCACCTCTACCGCTCTACCTCTACTGCTCTTCCTTTACAGCTCTACTCTACCGCTCCACCTCTACCGCTCTACCTCTACTGCTCTACATCTTCTGCTCTACCTCTACCGCTCTACCTCTACCACTCTACCTCTACCACTCTACCTCTACCACTCTACCTCTACCGCTCCACCTCTACCGCTCTACCTCTACTGCTCTACATCTTCTGCTCTACCTCTACCGCTCTACCTCTACCACTCTACCTCTACCGCTCTACCTCCACTGCTCTACCTCCACTGCTCTACCTCTACTGCTCTACCTCTACTGCTCTACCACTACTGCTCTACCTCTACCGCTCTACCTCTACTGCTCTACCTCTACCGCTCCACCTCTACCGCTCTACCTCTACTGCTCTTCCTTTACAGCTCTACTCTACCGCTCTTCCTCTACTGCTCTACCTCTACCGCTCTACCTCCACTGCTCTACAGCTCTACCTCTACCGCTCTACCTCTACAGCTCTACCTCTACCACTCTACCTCTACTTCTCTACTTCTACGGCTCTACCGCTACCGCTCTACCTCTACCACTTTTACCGCAAATGGTCTGCGATGTGTGATTTAAAGGAAGCAGAATCTTGCAGAGTGTGACGTCGCGCGATGCAGAAGTCGCAACCGGATGCAAGGTGCAGCGTTTCAGGAAGCAAGCGTGCGAAACATGATTCTTGCAGACGTTTGACGTCACATGATGCAGGTGTTTATTAACAACCGTGAGAACGCTGATAAGACTGATATTTGGTACGACGCAGGTGTGCACGTGGGGACGTAGATGTTTTGTTATTTTTCTATTACGTCAGCGAAACATGAACTGACTTGTCAAACCTTGAGAGAGCTGATTCAACTGATATTTAATGCGACGCATGTGTGTTCGTGATATAAAAAGCTAGGGAGGGCGTAGGTCTTCCTCTCTTTATAGTTGAATCACGTGAACGAAAGTTAACAACACGTTATCCCTATAGCTTGCGTGTCACTACAGTGGTGGAAGAGGACCTGAAAATACATTACTACTTTGGTAAGTGTTTTCTTTTAAATACATATTTTAGTTGGTTGTATGAGCTCTATTATGTTCCAACGTTCCCCACTATGTGTCAGTGACAGTGGTATCTGGTAACTTGCGTTAGAACTACTTGAAATTAGACTTGCTGGGAGTCCACAGACGTTCAAATAAATAACCTGCTATGACCTAATTTATATATAATAATTAAAATATATATATTAATTTCTTTTACTTTGTTTTTGTCTCTTAACATTGTAAGTTTCCTCCTTTTATAGGTAATTTGAAAAGTGATTTGATAATCATCATGTTCAAGTGATTGTAATGAACTGTTTTCAAGACCTGGCAAGCTTCAATGCCATGCAAGTAATATACATAACCTTAAAATGTTTGTGTGCAGTCATTGTGCTACGACATTTAACAGACAGGATAATCTTGCACGACATGTTCGTTTAAAGCATTTCAGTTTAGCACCTTTATCGTGTTCAGTTTGTGAACTTGGTTTTTCTAGTGTAAAGCGATATCAATTCCACGTGGTTCAGGGGCATGGTGAAGAACAAAAATTAAAAGAAATTACTGATATCAAATCCTTTAATACAAAACACGTAATTGTTAGTGAATCAACTAATATCAGCGATATGTACCAAGATATTTCAAGTGTCATCACTACGAAGAGTGAAGAGTTGCAGGAAAGGGAGTCAGGCTGGGCGTTGGTTGAAGTAGTTTATTTAGAAACCAACATGACATCGGACATCATTGTACATTGATGTACCTGTATGGATCAAACGAAAGAGAGCTGTTGTAAACGTTATCAAGCATGTTTTGGATGGGCTGTAACTTCAGCAGTGGAGCATATGGGTAGAACATCATCTTATCCTCACTATTCCTCGGTGTTGGATTTAAAAGATGGAGATAAAATACAATAAACGTTAATGTTTATGGAATTGAAAACAAAAGTATAGTAGGAAAAGAGGGATGCTCATGTAAATTTGCTATATATAACGAAAGGTGAAAATGCCCACTATTGTTGGATGAAAAATGTAAGTAGACATGTTGGTAGTCAGCTATAAAAACATGAATCTAAAAAGTGGTAATGCGATAGCTGTTTGCTATATTTTAAGAAAGAGGATCAACTAACTCAGCATCAAAAATGGGATTGTAATCATGTTCGCACAGTATTACCTACTCCTGGAAATAACATTTTAAAATTTAAGGACTTTGGAAAGCAGCTTAGAGTACCATTTGACGTGTGTGTGTGTGTGTGTGTGTGTGTGTGTGTGTGTGTGTGTGTGTGTGTGTGTGTGTGTGTGTAGAGCGTTATGACACATTTCATTAGTTTTGAAAAAAAAAAAAAGTTTTTAAAGTTCAATTCGAAACCCAAAATCGAGTTGGTGGAATATACGTAATTTGAATTATGTCTTCAGGAGCCTAATACTGTTCACAACAATGGGGTAACTCGTCATAATACCACGTAAATTCACGTAGCTACGGAGCCAAACAACACGAGGTGTCTCATAAATAGAGACGGGAATTTGCCTATTTGCCTATTTTATTCCTGTGTTTAGAAACGTAGGCTTTCGAGATATAAATCCGTTTTAGGTTCTTTTAGGCTAGATTTCGTGGGTTTTATTGTGCCTATAAATGCCTATTTCAAGGGTTTGTGCCTATTTGGAGTATAATTGCCAATTTGATGCCTTTTGACTTATTTTAAAGTGCAGCTGGTGTGCTCGACAGAATTATATTCTCATTTCTCAATATGTGTTTACCCCACGAACAAGAATGGGAATTCTCGGAAGTCACCAGAAATAGCGCCTGGGATCTCGATATTAAACCTCCAATCTTAACAACCCTTCGTTTTGTATTTTGCTTTCTTTATATTGAAAATTTATCCGTTAGTATGTGTGTGAATTAATATCATCAACTTTATGCTGATTGAATAACAAAAGAACTAACTTAGTGCCATGTTTTCGGGTTTTTTCAATCTCGATCTTAAGCCTCCAAAGTTAAAAACCCTTCGTTTCAGGTATCGTCCCCTTCAAAAGCCGAGTTAGGTTGGTGCTGCAACCTAACTGTGAATTAATATACAGTATATCCTGTACGCGTCTGAGTGTTGAATGGGCAGGCAGTTAAAAGCAGCCAGGAGGGATGCGATCCAGCTGGCAGTTAAAATGCCGCGGCGATCACAGTGGGTTGGTGCTGTAACCTATCTTGTGTTGAATGGATAGTCAGTTTAAAACAGCCAGGAGGGATGCGATCAGTCTAAAGCAGCCAGGAGGGATGCGATCCAGCTGGGAGTGAAAATGCAGCGGCGATCAGTGCGTTGGTGCTGTAACCTATCTTGTGTTGAATGGATAGTCAGTTTAAAACAGCCAGGAGGGATGCGATCAGTCTAAAGCAGCCAGGAGGGATGCGATCCAGCTGGGAGTGAAAATGCAGCGGCGATCAGTGCGTTTGTGCAGTAACCTATCTTGTGTTGAATGGACAGGCAATTTAAAGCAGCTTGGAGGGATGCGATCTAGCTGGCAGTGGGTGTAGCCCGGCCTCTTACCAAGATAGATGGAAAATTGGTGGTCCCGTCTCGAGCTACTGTTGATATGGAGATGGCCGGCCTTGCTATTACTCCATCAGTTTATTTTCTGCTATTATTAGCCTTTGCTCGAGTGCAAAAAGGCTGAAATGAGAAGAATGAGAGACTATCGAAAATGCATGTAGCCAGCCGTTCCTTCTGGGTCCTAAACTATGTGTATGCAAAATTTGGTTGAGATTGGTGGAACGGTGTAGATTTGTATACGGAACAAATCCACCCACCCACCCACCTACATACATACAGACAGACTTTCACTTTTATATACAAGATAAGTATGTTATTAAACTATAAGTTGCTTAGTGTTAATTCTTTTTATAGTAATTAAATATGTTATTAAATTACAAGAAATTTTTTCATGCCTATTTTGTTGCCTATTTTACACGTTAGTGCCTATTTACATGCCTATTTTGGCTATTTTAAGAGCCTATATGCCTGCCTATTTTAACTGTTTTTAGTGCCTATAATTCTTGTCTCTACTCATAAATTATGAGTTAACACACTTTGCACACCCACATCCAGCCTATATAGGCTAATATAAAGCTCAATGTTGGTTCGTCTATCTGTCTGTTATTTATTCTAATCTACACCGATCTGAACCAGATTTTACCTAGTTATCCTTTGAAACCCGACGAGTAACACTATCCACTTAAAATTTTGGACATCCCTCTCCATTCACTGCAATTAGGCACTTTGGCACTAATCTATACCGTTTCACCGAACCGAACCAACTTTTACGTACTGCGCCCGTTTGTCCAGAGACAACCGCCCACATATGCGAGAACCTCGAAAACAGTTGAGTACGAGACTCGGAAAATCTCGGGGAAAACAGGGTATGCGCTAAATGGTGCTGAACAGTGCTCGAGACTCACGCTTGAATGTTGGAAGGACGAAGAAACACGCAACATTTTATAAAACACCACCACTTTTATTATAAAAATAGAAAGAAGTAGGTCAGTGAGGCAGAAAAACTCTCCTGCCTAGATCTACATGGTGTAATCATTAGCAGTCTCTCACCCTGAGATTCCTGACTATGAAAAGAGAATTAAACTAATTTCACTTCCAATCATTGAATGTCTTATAATCTAAGAATGTTCACCGTGCCCAGATTCACGAAAATGTAACCTTCATTATTTACATTAATCACCATTTTTCAATATCACACGATGCACTGATATCGGAATTAGTTTTCACTTCAATTTTAAATTATTCAGATAGCAATCAATTACGGTATCAGATTAGCTGTTCACCAATTATTAATCATAAATCATCAACACTTGAATTATCAGCCAGCTGGTCCAAAATATGTTGTAATCCATTTAAATTCAATTTATCAGCATGTCAGATTTTAAGGATTTGATCTTACTCCAATAAACAAACCTCCCATGTAAATTTCATATCAGTGGCTAGATATATTATTATTATTATTTTTCTGAACTTAACTGTAACAGATGACATAAGATCAGACGCAGAAAAAATAAGTCCCTATTCATTTCAAATCTATCGTGACCTTCGTTAAAGGCAGAGAAGCTGTACCTTTAGCACATATTTATGCATTCATCATAAAATCATAATCCACTATCAATCATTTATTAATTATACCACGAATTCTCTAGCAACAATAATCATCGTTTTCTTAATTACGGCGCATTCGAGCTCCACGGCGTGATGCTCAATATTATACAACATGGCGGTGCAATGTCCTCGACATGCCCGTTTAAACACTGAGTGCCAAACTTCGATACCACATTACTGTCACAATCTTTCCTTCCATGATACTTCTGAAAACTATAGGGACATTAATTCTCATTTTTATGACCCAAAAACATCTTCAGTCAAAACAGTTCTCAACCATTTTTAGGTGTTACTTAAAATATTATCCATTATTAACCTGGGATTATCATCATTATCTGGTGTTAGCTTGCATAAGAAACTTTACAACACAATTGATTAACTGCTAGAACATAAATCGTCAGATTTTTAAAAATCATTATTCCTATTTCGAATTATTATTATTATTATTATTATTAATAATTCATTACCAGTAATAATTCATTATTTGCTTCTAATCATCACTACTCCAAATTCAAATTATGCATATTTAATTATTTGTACGGCGTCTGTACCCCATGTTAGGGGCGGCCGAATTATATGCTGGCAGTAGCGTTAAAATGCCCGATGACAGGCCAGTCGGTTTATCACCGTCGCAACTCATGGATCAATGGCACAAGTTGAATTATCGGAAAATGCTAGGGCGTCCCCAGGAAGCGACGCGCGATGGTCTCGCCCGGCCAACGTGAGAAGAGAGCAAGGGCTACCAATTCAAGGACGAAATTGGTTAAAGAAGAGAGTCCAAAACAAACCATTGCGTATTGCTTCCTGGAACATTGGGACACTGACAGGTCACAGTCGCGAATTGGCAGCAATCCTAAAATCTCGTTGCGTAGATCTGGCTTGTCTACAAGAGACACGGTGGAAAGGGCAGAAATCTAGAGATATCGGAGAAGGGTATAAGTTGATCTATCATGGTACGACTAATAGCCAGGGAGTCGCTATTGTAGTGATTGAAAAACTTCGCATCCAAGTATCAGCTGTACATCGCTACTCCGATCATCTCATGTCAGCAGTTATCGACACCCCAACTCGCCGTGTACATATATTTTCAGCGTATGCCCCAGACAGGCTGTGATGAGACAGCTAAAGACACATTCTGGAATGAACTTCAAGATGCCGTTACAACGTTCAATGAAGAAGACCTATTTCTACTTTGAGGAGATCTTAATGGACATGTTGGCAGTACCGGCGAGAGGTATGTATGCCATGGAAATTTTGGCTATGATCTCAGAAATGAAAACGGGAACAGGATCCTTGAATTTGCTGAAGCAAATGATCTAATTATCACTAACACCTTCTTTAAGAAACGCAAATCACACTTGATCACCCACACTAGCGGAGGGCACAATACTCAGATTGACTATGTACTACTTCGTAGGAGAGATTTCCCAATTGTCATAGCCACTAAGGTCATACCATCTGAATGTTTAGCCCCTCAACATAAACTGCTAGTTACCAATCTTAGAATGAAAGGTTACATAAGAAAACCCTATGTGAAAGGTCATGCCAAAATCAAATGGTGGAAGCTACAAGACCATAAAGTGGCATTCAGTGAGAAGATTGTGTTCCCTCCAGTTGATTCTGTGAATACGGATTATACTTGGGCATCATTCAACAACTGCGTAACTAGTATAGCTCAATCTGAGCTTGGTGTAACACAGCCCGGCACACGTAGAATTGATAAACAGACGTGGTTGTGGACAGACGAGGTACAGGAAATGGTGCATGAAAAAAAGCAGCTTTTAAACAGTTGCGAACATCACCGACTGAGGAGAATCTTCTGAAATACAAAGCCACCAAGAAGGAGGCAAAAAGAGCAGTTGCTGAGGCTAAAGTAGATCACTACAAACATTTATATGATCAACTGACAACTAAAGACGGAGACAAAATTATCTACCGACTAGCCCGAGCACGGTGTAGAGCAGGTCAGGATATAGAACACTATATGTGTGTGAAGGATAAGAATGGTCGACGACTTCACGATAGCAAGATGATTCTGCACCGTTGGCGAGAGTATTTTAGTGAAGTATTCAACACTGAATTCCCTCACCCACAAATACCAGACATCTATGTTACAGCTGGACCAGTACCTTGTATCACTGAAGATGAAGTCAAAGTTGCCATTCGTAGCATGAAAAATGGAAAGGCCCCAGGGCTAGATGACCTTCCTGCAGACATCTGGTAAATTGAGGATCTTACTGACAACGCGACCACCTGGCTGACAGAATTCTTCAATTCAATTATTCTCTGTGGTCAAATACCTACAGATTGGTCAACTAGTATCACAGTACCTATCTTTAAGGGTAAGGGTGACCCAGCTGAATGTACCAATTACCGTCCAATTAGACTTCTCTCCCACACTATGAAAATATTCGAACGGATCCTAGACAATAGGATGAGGAACATCGTACAGCTCTCAGCAAATCAATGTGGGTTTGTCAAGGGATGTGGCACGATAGACGCAATCTTTGCTGTGCGCCAGCTGATGGAAAAATTCCAAGAGAAGAGGAGGCCACTACATCTTGCTTTCCTTGACCTCGAGAAGGCATTTGATCGAGTACCACACCAGATGATTTGGTACGCTCTCCGGGATCATCAAGTTCCAGAAATGTATATAAACTGGATAAAAATGCTGTACAACAACACCAAAAGCCACGTGCGATGCCCTGCAGGACTCGCTGACAGCTTCCCTGTGACAGTTGGGGTTTCATCAAGGCTCAGCTCTGTCTCCCCTGCTCTTTGTTATCGTCATGAATTCCATAACGCGAGACCTGCAGAAGTGTGTCCCATGGACATTGCTATACGCTGATGATGTGATGCTTGCGGCAGACTCCAGGAAGGATCTTGAAACCCAGTGCAGACATGGCATGATCGTCTGCAAGGATTCGGTCTTCGTTTGAACATCCACAAGACTGAATACCTCGAAACGGTTCCATCCCCTGGAACTATAGGTATTAATGGAGCTCCTCTTACCAAGGTAAATACATTCCGATACCTAGGCTCACGATTGAATGGCGACAGCTCTGTGAATGAAGATGTGCGAGCATGAATCAATGCGACTTGGATGCGATTCAGAGATGTCACTGGTGTTCTTTGTGATAAGATGATGCCTATCCGCATAAAATCAAAGATATACAGCACAATGGTGAGACCAGTTGCATTATATGGTACCGAGTGTTGGCCAGCACCTAGAAGTGCTGAGCACTCGCTTCATGTCATGGAAATGCGGATGCTGCGAAGATCATTAGACATTTCTCTGCTCGACCATATCCCCAACACAACGATTCGACATACAGCTGGCGTGGCTCCAATCAATGAGAAAATGCAGGAATGGACACTCCGTTGGTATGGGCACGTTGTCCGTGCACCACAAAGTTCAGTCATCGGCTCGGCCTACCATCTAACGGTCGACAGCCAGAAACAGCGTGGGAGACCATAATTGTGGTGTCTCGACACCATTAACGCCAATTTACGATCAAGAAACTTGAAATCATGCGAAGCATTAGATCGCAAGAAATGGCGTGCATTGATCCAAAAAGCGGACCCCGTTCCTACGGGATGACGCTAAGAAGAAGAAGAAGTAATCTTATTAACTGCCCTACAATATATATTCAAATAATCCTTCATTTCAAAAATATCCACTCTGAAATATATCCACAAGTACTCCTCTAAATGCATTGAATCTGGAAGCGTATAAATATACGATCATAACCGCAAAATAGTAATAAATCCACAAGTACTCCTCTAAATGCATTGAATCTGGAAGCGTATAAATATACGATCATATCCCCAAAATAGTAATAAATCCACAAGTACTCCTCTAAATGCAATGAATCTGGAAGCGTATAAATATTACGATCATATCCCCAAAATAGTATTAAATCCATAAGTACTCCTCTAAATGCAATGAATCGGGAAGCTTATAAATATTACGATCATATCCCCAAAATAGTATTAAATCCATAAGTACTCCTCTAAATGCAATGAATCTGGAAGCATATAAATATTACGGTCTATTGGAGGGTTCCCTTTGGGTTCTCTTTGGGTTCTTTTCGGGGTTTGTTTTGGGATAATTTTGGGTTGTTTTGGATTCTTTTTGGGACTATTTGGGGGTTCTTGTTGGGTTTATTTTGGGTTCTGTTTGGGGGTTCTATTTGGGTTCTGTTTGGGTTGAATTTCAGTTCTATGGGGGTTCTTATGGGTTATATTTGGGTTATTTTTGTTTTTGTGGGTTACTTTTTGTGTTCATTTTAGTGTTTTTTTTTTTGTTCTTAAATTTTTGGGTGTACACATGGCGACCGTTTTAAGTCACTTTTGGCAACTGCTGCTGTTTAATGCTGTACTAGTTCCAACAGATAGCCAGCCGAGTGAACGGTCGAAACTTTGACTCATATTCCCACAAAGCCATGGCATGACTAATTGGCGTGGTAATCTCAATCTCATAGTAATGTTACTAACATAAACCTACACCACTCATTCGAACAGTAGGTTACATTCGCCACTCAAATAATCTTATAACCATTTCTATTTCCAGAAATGTTATATCTAATTACGGGGCAAAAGGGGCACCAGGTCCCCACTTTTTCATGAGATAACCCCACTACCCTGTAAAAGGTTTTGGCACCAAACGAGCACACAGTTTTCAAAATGTCTGTTTTTCAGAAACAATGTCATGAAGAAGTGATCTTAAAATTTACGAAAAGTTCGTAGAATGATCAGATACCGTAAACCACGAACCATTGAATCACCATCGCATTTTCTCCGTACAGCTGGCTAATCTGTCGGTGAATGTCCACTGTTTTAGTGTTCTTCGCATTCAGAAAAACTAATGACAGATATAATATCACAAGCAGCGGAATTTTCAATCAACTTCGCCAATCGAATCAGTCTCTATAAATACCACGCCTACACCGAACTGCAATGACGGGACAATGTTTAAAAACGAAATTTACTTACTCGACATGCCTAGTACAGTGTTTTATCGGTTCATGGCTTTTCTTTCGTTACAACCTATTTTTATGAAATTTTCAGTATCACACTTGCAATTAATAACTCGGTGTGCTTTGTTGTCTGTCATTCTGCTTACTGAGATTATGTGTGCTACCTTGTTCTTACTTTATAGGCCTGCCTTCTTCTTCTTCTTCCCCTTTAAGCCTGTAATAATACACTTTGTTTCTTTGTTATACGTTAGAGTATCATTTTGATTAAGAAATGTTTTTCCCAGTAGTGGAGGAATATCTTCGTTGCTATTGGTATTATGAGCGTTAAATTAAAACTACATTTCGTATACTGATTTTTATTTGAGAGAGAAATCTTGAGCAACTCGAGTGACTTTCCCCCACATGAGACTGGCCGGTGTGGGGTAATGGTAGCGAAGTTGATGTTCACTTCATGTTCCAGGTCGACCAAAGGGCCAAGGACAAGAGAAGCAGGTGATCGCGAATCGCAGCAACAAGACTACTCACAAGTCCACGCGAGGAAACCACAATCGCCGTCTGGGGGCGCAGCGCAAGCGACAGCAAGGAATGATGCCTTCTTAGTTATGTTATTTTGTATTGCAATGTTGGATGAACAGTAAATATATGTTTGGATGAAACAGTGAATTCTTAGTGTCCCTTTCCCCTATCAGTTCAAACACGACGAACCATGTCATGTTTTATATCCGCCATCTTAACGAAGGTCACCCACATGTTCAAAGCTTAAACAAATTACCAATAAGCTAATCATCGGATCTGTAACAAATTTCCAAATTTAGGAATAATAAACCTTCATGCGGGAAGCGTCTGGTGTCCAAACTTAGGTCATCAGCCAGACGATTCCAAGATGGTGGCTGAGCGAATCATAATCTATAACTTATGATGCGATGAATCAATCTTCACCGGTCCCTCTGATGTAAACATTAAACTGTACAGCATGTTACTCGTTGTCGCCATCTTGAAATCATAAAATATAAATATAAGTTACACTTATAGGCCAGTCAAAAGTGACAATAAATTCGCAAAACATGATGTATCTCTGATTCTTTAGTATGTTGTATGGACCCATTAGGGCTATGTATACCCAAGTTTGCAACTCTCGAAAAGTTGTGGAAAAATGTTTACACACCAAAAACCGCGAAATTGTTGGACTTGGTTCAGATTCTGCTCTATATCTCCTAATCCATGCATTCTTCGTCGAAAGCTATTTTATACATTTGTTAAAACATAAAATGTTTGATAAATTAAGCTCAACCGGAGCTCTGTATGTCAATTGGTTAGCGAATTACGACACTTTGAAAATAAGGCAGTTTTTGCTAAAATTGAAAATTTTAGATTTAGACCTTTTTTGGACTGAAACTGCGTCGAAAGCATTGATCCTACGAGTAGAACTTGCAGCATATAATTTGTGGGCCATTTAATTTGCTTTAAATTAAGCGCAGAGCGGGGTCTGTAAGCCTCTTAGTTCTCTCCAAATCTCAAAACAACCCACATAAGGTAAAATCGCTATTTTCCAGAAATGTTCCATAACATTTCCTATCCTTTGTTTTTTGTTTTGGTAATGAAAAAGAAGGCATATTGTGCCCAAATCCACTTGTGCAGATTGGTGATTACAGGCACATATCCTAAGACCCAGGCGGAAGGTTTGAATAGCGCGCGACATTTGTTCTAGATTGGAATCGAAGGAATATGCCGGCAACAGAAAGGTTAGTGACGAGTTCCGCGTCATAATCGAGGCTATATTTTTGATTAAATATTTCCCGATGTGATAGTATCTTGGAAGGCATACCATTTTACTGGCACGGGAAATAGAGTGAGTCCGGGAATGTTCTCCGCAGCGCCTACGTCTGCAAGAGCTAGCTAGAGAAGTTACGTTGGCAGCACGGCTGCCGCTTGCATCATATTAGCCTTTCACGAAATGATTGCTGGCGGTTGAGATGGGAACTATTCTTTGTTTACTTGTGTCACACGTCAGCCTGCTTCGTTGACAGGTACAGTTGCGTGAGTAGGATATGACTCAGCTCAAGTAGCCCCTCATTGTTTAACTGTCCCTGGTGACATGAGCTCCTATGATGCGAAATGCTGCCGAATGCATTCTGTCATCGCTGTGTTCCCTAATAACAAGCAAACAGTGTACTTTGTACTCACCACAGCTATTCATAACATATGCTGGAAGTGCTGATGACACATACGCTCGCTAATTGCAATACACACAGGCTACAGCCCACATGTGTAGGATTCACCCTGTCAAAGACACCGTGCTACCAACTAACCGATGATGCAACCACTCACAGCTGCACGTAACCACTGCGGAGAACATTCTCGGACGCCCTGTAGAAGAAGAATGAGCCATATCAGAAGAAAATCGGATCAGTGGGTGCCGAGATATGAGCAGTTTAATGTGTGACGTCAGAGGAGAGCTCTGTACAGTATAAATTGCGAGCCTAGCGGCACTCAATATTCACTTCTTCACAGCGCACGGTCGCTGAGACTACATAGTCTGGTCTTCGAAGCGCTAGGTCGCTAAACTCTTCGCTAATAGTTCGCCGAGTGAATCTTCAGTACATGGTTACTGGTGCTACGTTACTTTATACTTCAAAATATTGGACCAAGTAATGGTCGAAGGTGTTAGTTATTTTCTTCAAGACAGTGGAACATAGTTTATTTTACGAAGGTAACATTTCAAGTGATAGACGTTATCATGCAGTCAACACTTGGTAAAATCCAACTGCAGACGGACATACGGTAGACTTCGTCTACAAAATCCACTTTCAATTATTTTGGAGTATTTTTACTTCCAACTATCAGAGGCAAGCATTGTATTGGTAACAGAAAGAACAACCACGACATCATATCAGTACTTAACTAAATACCATTCTTGCTTGGTAAGATCACTTAGCCGACATTGGAACCAGCTGTGCATAGCGCTGTCTGGGGAATGCATAACTCCACCCAGGGACAACAAGAACATCAGATCTTTTACCTTAGCTGAATAAGATTGTAAGAGTATTGATATCGTACTGAATGTGTCACTGTTGCGTCTATGTTACGTCTGGTATTTTTACCATGGATCTTAAAGATCAAGTCCATTTCAAGCAAATAGCTTCTGCTATTAGAGCTTTCAACATGAACAGTATTCTTCAAGATTATGTCGAGACAACGAAGAATCGAGCCGTTATGTCTTGCTAGACATATTGCGGGTAGAAAATGGAGGCCGATACCAGGATTTAGGTGCGCGTCCAAGTGGGACCGAAGAATGGAATATTCTGGTTCTAACCAGATTTTTATCGTCAACATCTACAAGAATGTAAGCTACATTTGAATTATTCTTATGCTTAGTCATTCGGAATTCTCCATTTCTACAGATTTATCAACACATATTTTTCTTTTGTAATTTGCTGTCGCAAATTAGGCTTCGAGGCATTGGAGGCCTAGGTCTGGACATTTCCTATGTTCAGATATTTGGATTCGATTATTTGAATCTATGGACAAGCATCTTGAGCATTTTAGTTTGATTTTGTAATTTTTCTAATCGCGGTCATCAGCCGTCGGATCTGTAATATTAAAATTTATTTAGGTTGAGGAATGGATATTTTCCTATTTAAGAATTCGAGCTTGATCGTTTCTCGAATTATTTTGTGAATCTAATTTCAGTTTGGAAATAATAATAATAATGATTTAATAATAATTATTACTATTTTCATTATCTGAAATATTAATAATAATAATTTTGTAACTTATAATAATCATGTCATGTTAAGTGGATTTATCAATTGGATATCCGAAACAGTTAACTACTTCGGATCATTGTTTTTCCGAAGGTTAGTGGTTAGACGCACGCCCACATTCTGAAATAACAGAATAATATTGGAAGAATTTAATAATTGCGTTGTACAGTCAAATCATGTAGAGACAGGGAAGGTTATCACAATGGGAAGAAAACCGAATGTATGACTTAGGGGTTGCTAGAGTTTATATAAATAGTAAATTATTTGGGTAACGTCATTTTATGAAACGTTTGACCATGAGTAGACACGATATATAAATACTAAGATTTAATGTGATGGTGACATTTGCAGTGAACTCATTTGAGGAGCTTACTAGCTTCCTAGTCTTCCATTCAGATAACAAGCAAGGGCTTGGTTATCATAATATTGTATAATATGAGGAGAAATGTTGTGTGTGGAAATAGTCGAATTTTGTCATTCAAATTGTGCAATTAAGTCGCAGGAATGAAATCATCGTTACGTGAAGCAGCAACCATTGTTAGGGTTAGATGGCTTTTATAAAATATGTTGGAAAAATATGGAAGTTAAATATAATTACGAATCACACTTTCGTCGAATTTGATAACCAATGGTTATTTCATGCAACCATCACAGTTATGTTTCACATTTGATTCTCGTGTTCTACAGATATTTTCCCAGTACTTGTCAACCCGATTATATTGTAGATAAACCTTTAATTTCGATGATACCTTACCGTTTTGTCAAATACAAAATGTGATCAGGTGACTATTGACACATAAATAGAATGGGCCGGTGCTAAAGTTTATATTGTTAATTAATGAACAGCCAGTACATTTCAAGGATATTTGTGATCCTATTGAAGTTAAAAATATTATAATATAAGATTTTGTAAATATTAATATTTTCATATTCTGCAGAAGAAAATAATTTTTATGATAGTATTTTTTTACTATATTTGATGACAATTTTCAGAATAATATTTTCAATTATTTGAACGCTTACTGTTTGGATGATTTAGTTATCATTTTAAAGTATTGTTTTGGTTAATATTTCAAACCGTGAATTTCTAGTTGAGTCATGCACTCATCATTGTTATTTTCGGGTCGAGAACAGATGTAATACATTTTCTGCTCACCATCGAAGTTCTTCAAATCCATGCTCATAATGTTTAAACATTGTTATTTAATGATGCTCAGATGTCCTACAAATCGATATTTTGTGTTTATTTCATGGCTATGATATGTAATGTACCGATTTTGAATAATGATTCCTGGAAAATGATAGTTTTTCGTTTAAAGAAATGAACTCGTAAACAAAGTGATTTTGACAACAAGTGAAACAGTTAAATATTAATTTTTTTCAATCAATTGAATGCTAGACAAGTAGGATTCAGGCTGGACGATTTAATTTGCCCTGAATATCCTACCGTTGTATATAAAATAATTTGGATGAAGTCAACAGGACTGCTATTCTGGCTTTTGTTCAAATCCAATTAGTGTTCATGTGTTGATGATTCTGTGTTTTGTATATAAAATGTATGGACTTTTTCATGCATTCTCAATGCTTTTATGGCATTATTTTAGAGTCAAGTTTTAAATTGCGAATAGAATGAGATTATTTTAGGAATTGTGATATTTTCAAAGTCTCCCTTCTATCCTTACTGTTACATTGAGCCGAAAATTAGTAAAGCATTTTTAGATCTTGTTTATTGTTGTAACTTTAACTCATATGGCGCCCTGAGATGTTTAGATTCTCGTGCTCACTGATTTTTGGTAAAATGCATATGTGGCCGTTGGACTTGGTCTAAACGGGCACATACAATAAGAAAGAATAGAGAAATGGCTTCGAAAGTGGGGGCCGATTTAAATTTTGACTTTTGAATAGATATTTTGGGATCAGGAAGATACCTAGTATGGATAAATAAATTGATAGCAAACCCAATTAGTGGGAAACTTAAAATTTAGTTTGGGTTAATAGTTAGTATTGATTAATATACAATGGCTTATCCATTAGGGTGTCAAGTAAATTTTGTAGAAATCGTTCGATAGTCTGGAAATACACAATTTCTTCGAATCCAGGTGGAGGATATTTTGAACTTGGATTTTTTGATATTGTTATTTAAATGAGTAGATTGTAGAGAATTGTTTTCCCATCACGTCGACATTAGGGCATATCTCATTTTATTTCGAGAATTCCGAATAGCTTAGTATAATGCATGTTCTAGTTTTACGTGTTAGTGTCTGCCAACATTTCTACCCCTTAGTAGTTATATTATTGTGTGAAAATTATGGAGGAGATAATGAAAATTTTGACTTGTTTGGAGGAGCACCCCAAAAGTGTAGAACTGCAGGTTGCAGAAGTGATAGAAAAATCCGTTAATTTGGAGTCCAAATTCAGATTCCCTAGAAAACAGATTAACGAATTCTTTAAAACTAAATCTTGAAAATTCCTTAGAAAACAAATTAAAAGAGAGTTCAGATTCTTTAAAAAGTTCTAAGGAAGATAAATTAAACGAAAATCCCATTAACTTAAAAGCTAAAATGAGAGAAAATTCAGATTTTTTAGGAGTTTCTCCAGAAAATAAATTAAAAGAAAACTCAGATTCTTTAAAAACTTCTTTGGAAGGTAAGAATACTAAACTGTTCGAGTAAACTCAGCAACTTGAAACGTCGTTTGCTGTTAACACAAGTACTATGGATAGTAAATTTCATGATGTTGACCAGAAGGCTCAATCATTAGCTGACAGGATAGAACGAGGTCTTCGGAAAGTAGGAGAAGACATGTTTAGTTTGGAAATTCGTGTCCAAAAGGAAAGTAACGATATGGCAACACAAGTAATCCAACGCCTGACGGAACAATTCCAAGAATTAGTAGAGGGTGAGATAAAAGAAGGTGTAGTCAAGGAATTGACAACTAAAATAAAGACCGCTGTGATCAGCGAAGTGAAGGAGGAACTTGGCTGGAAACTCAGGATGGGATTAAGGAAATTCGGGAAACTTTGACATCACACGTGCAAATAATGTCAAAAGATATTCAGACAACCCAGAAGGATATTAAAGATATGACGAGATTATTGAAAAACCATGAAGAAATCATGAACAAAATATCAACTGATGTGGAAGATAATTTCAAGGAAACAGAACAAGTCAGGAAGGACACTGAACAAGTTAGAAAAGATACGGAAGAGATTAGAAAGAAATCCGAGGAAAACCATCGAGAGATAGAAGATATAAAGAAACAGGTTGATTGTTCTTGCGGTATGAATAGCACTGACGAGATAAAAAAAAGTTAGTAGTAGAAGAAAACGCTGAATTAAAAGAAACTATCAGTAACCTACCTAACAAATTCACTGATTATCAACAGAAGGCGAAAAACGTAGTGGAAACACAAAGTAGATCTACAGTTCCTGGTATGGATATAGTCGTAGAGAAAGCGAGCAAGGCAGATAATCCTCAGAAACAGGAGGATATTGCAAAATTTGTTCAATCCACTCCTATCACTTTTTATATGAATGTTGAAGACAAACCTTCAAAATTTCAGGTACAGGGATTGTTACACCTGTAGAGTTCGTGAGGGAAGTGAAACACTGCCTGAAAGACTCGAAAATTTCCAAAGAGTGAGAGATCTGGGTTATTAGATAATTTTAGATGGTCCCACACTTACTTGGTTTAGAGCGTTTCGATCCACTTGAAACAATTACGAAGAGTGCTCTAGAGGATTGTTAAGGAAGTTCTGGTCACCCGTGACACAACAACAGGTGAGAGCAGAGCTCTATTCCAAACGATACTCCACATCTCAACACACTCGCTACCTAACGTATTTTGCAGCACAGTTATCTAAACTGCAGCATTTGCATCCACCTATGCCAGTGGATGAGTTGATAACTCCTTTGATCAGACAATTTCCTGCCGATGTGCAAAGAGTTTTAATATCTGCTGACATATGTTAGATTTGTACTGTACTGTATCTATATACAAATATTATCTAACTGCAATAAGTGTTAGATTTGTACTGTATATATATACAAATATTATCTAACTGCAATAAGTGTTAGATTTGTACTGTATCTATATACAAATATTATCTAATTGCAATATGTGTTAGATTTGTACTGTATCTATATACAAATATTATCTAACTACAATAAGTTAGATTTGTATCTATATACAAATATTATCTAACTGCAGCGGCTTCGGTGGCGTAGTTGGTAGCATGCTGAACTGCTATGCCCAAGATAGCGGGTTCAAACCCGGCCGAAGTCGTCGGATTTTTTAAGAGCGTTAAAAATCCTTCAGTATGCCTTCCTTCGGAGGGGAAGTAAAGCCGGCGGTCCCATGTCATAGATTTATGGCATGTAAAAGATCCTTTCACAGACTAAACTTGTGTAAAGCAAAATTTGTTAGGTTAGATTTCGTCAGAACGCTCTATCAAAGTTCCAACGTTCACCACTAGGTATCATTGATATCTGGTGGCGAAAGTTGGAACTACTTGAAATTCAACGGAACTTGTAGCTCACCCTTTAGGGTGACCGCTGGAAGCAGCTACAGACTCAGGCGAGCCGAACATGTCCTCGGACACTCCCGGCACTAAAAAAGCCATACGATAGATAAATAAATAAAATCTAACTGCAATAACTGTTAGATTTGTATCTATATACAAATATTATCTAACTGCAATAAGTGTTAGATTTGTATCTATATACAAATATTATCATACAGCAATAAGTGTTAGATTTGTATCTATATACAAATATTATCTAACTGCAATAAGTGTTAGATATGTACTGTATCTATATACAGATATTATCTAACTGCAATAAGTGTTAGATTTGTATCTATATACAAATATTATCTAACTGCAATAAGTGTTAGATTTGTATATATTTACAAATATTATCTAACTGCAATAAGTGTTAGATATGTATGTATATACAAATATTATCTAACTGCAATAAGTGTTAGATTTGTACTGTATCTGTATAGAAATATTATCTAACTGCATTAGGTGTTAGATTTGTATCTGTATACAAATATATCTAACTTCAATAAGTGTTAGATTTGTATCTATATACATATATTATCTTATTGCAATAAGTGTTAGATTTGTATCTATATACAAATATTATCTAACGGCAATAAGTGTAAGATTTGTACTGTATCTATATACAAATATTATCTAACTGCAATAAGTGTTAGATTTGTACTGTATCTATATACAAATATTATCTAACTACAATAAGTGTTAGATTTGTATCTATATACAAATATTATCTAACTGCGATAAGTTTTAGATTGTATCTATATACAAATATTATCTTATTGCAATAAGTGTTAGATTTGTATCTATATACAAATATTATCTAACTGCAATAAGTGTTAGATATGTATGTATATACAAATATTATCTAACTGCAATAAGTGTTAGATTTGTACTGTATCTATATACAAATATTATCTAACTGCAATAAGTGTTATATTTGTATCTATATACAAATATTATCTAACTGCAATAAGTTTTAGATTTGTATCTATATACAAATATTAACTTACTGCAATAAGAGTTAGATTTGTACTTTATCTATATACAAATATTATCTAACTGCAATAAGTGTTAGATTTGTATCTATATACAAATATTATCTAACTGCAATAAGTGTTAGATATGTATGTATATACAAATATTATCTAACTGCAATAAGTGTTAGATTTGTACTGTATCTATATACAAATATTATCTAACTGAAATAGGTGTTAGATTTGTATCTATATACAAATATTATCTAACTGCAATAAGTGTTAGATATGTACTGTATCTATATAAACATATTATCTAACTGCAATAGGTGTTAGATTTGTATCTATATGCAAATATTATCTAACTGCAATAAGTGTTAGATATATATGTATATACAAATATTATCTTACTGCAATAAGTGTTAGATTTGTACTGTATCTATATACAAATATTATCTTACTGCAATAAGTGTTAGATTTGTACCGTATCTATATACAAATATTATCTAACTGCAATAGGTGTTAGATTTGTATCTATATACAAATAATATCTTACTGCAATAAGTGTTAGATTTGTATCTATATACAAATATTATCTAACTGCAATACGTGTTAGATTTGTATCTGTATACAAATATTACCTAACTGCAATAAGTGTTAGATTTGTACTGTATCTCTATACAAAAATTATCTAACTGCAAGTGCTAGATTTGTACTGTATCTATAAACAAATATTATCTAACTGCAATAATTGTTAGATTTGTACTGTATCTATATTCAAATATTATCTTACTGCAATAATTGTTAGATGTGTATCTATATACAAATATTTTCTAACTGCAATAAGTGTTAGATGTGTATCTATATACAAATATCATCTAACTGCAATAAGTGTTAGATTTGTACGGTATCTATATACAAATATTATCTAACAGCAATAGGTGTTTGATTTGTATCTATATACAAATAATATCTTACTGCAATAAGTGTTAGATTTGTATCTATATACAAATACTATCTAACTGCAATAAGTGTTAGATTTGTATCGATATACAAATATTATCTAACTGCAATAAGTATTAGATTTGTACTGTATATACAAATATTATCTAACTGCAATGAGTGTTAGATTTGTACCGCATCTATATACAAATATTATCTAACTGCATTAGGTGTTAGATTTGTATGTATATACAAATAATATCTTACTGCAATACGTGTTAGATTTGTATCTATATACAAATATTATCTAACTGCAAAAAGTGTTAGATTTTTATCTATATACAATAATTATCTAACTGCAATAAGTGTTAGATCTGTATCTATATACAAATATTATCTTACTGTAATAAGTGTTAGATTTGTATCTATATACAAATATTATCTTACTGCAATAAGTGTTAGATTTGTACCGCATCTATATACAAATATTATCTAACTGCATTAGGTATTAGATTTGTATGTATATACAAATATTATCTTCCTGCAATAAGTGTTAGATCTGTATTGTGCCCTTTTAGCAAGAAATATGTAAATCACAGTATATCAGCGTAGCTCAATTCGGGATTTTCGGGGTAGCGGTAAGTTCACCCACTCTGTGACTCACATATTTTGGATTAATTAGAGGATACACTTGCAAAAATAACAACAAAATCAACTCCTATTTTAACACATTTAATCAATCAAAATTATGGCGCTACAAACAATTAAATTACTGACCCATAATCATCTACTTGTTCCAAATGAACAAGGAATAACATAAGAATAAAACAAATATTGTATTAAAACATATGGTTTCCATATCAACCAACAATTCCTAATTATTTTTACTTCCATAAAGCATCAACTGTAAGTTTCATATAACTCCGAGCTCTTTTGGCTCAATGCTTTCTATAATAATGGTGTCATTCTTTGTACACCTCAAAAACTACTTTTTATATTTTCTTAATCATCAAAAAGAATGTATAATTACATTTATAATTACATGTTAAATTATCTAACTCAATATTTGGGCATTTCACATGTTTTCAGCTTTTATCATCTCTCTCTAGTTTTACAAATACATCAAGGTAATCAGGAAATCATTTGTGTACTCCAGAGTATGAAGATTACTTGACACAGTCAAAAAACTATGGTCACTCCCGGAACCTAGTTGCCTTCAATTAACTCATGGAATCCTACTTCCATACAACATTACAATAGGGATTGTTATTTATCTCATATGTCTTATAAGACCATTATCACATAAAAACTACGATCTGAACAGGCAAGCGGAAATATCAATCTACAAGGACCTCGGTTCAACGCCCGGGTCGTTAACAACTTTAAACACTCACGGTGTATTCATTACTCCTTACAAGACGGCCTTCAGACACCCCTCCTGCTCCAAGGGTCTGACCGTGATACTTGAGAGTTATTTATGACTATGCGGGAACCCTCCCGTCTAGTCTAAGCTAGAGCTCTCTTTAATGCTTTTACAAACAGCTTTTCGTTCATTCTCAGTTCTCTGGGGAGACCTGGCATTCTACTCCTCGTTTACATTCAACAATATTATTGGGCTCATAAACCACATTCGTAATCTTGGCATTTATTAATTATGAAAGGTCCTCATTGATTGGGGAAGAGTTATACACATTCTACGACGAATAATAAAGGGGCTTTCACAATAAGAGGATTCTGAGTTCGAATCTCTTCACATGCCTCGGGAACCATTCCCATATAGAGGACTATACAAAATGCGATTTAGGGTCAGCCTATAGCTTATAAGACCTACGCTTAATACAATACATTTGCTCCCTTTCAATAAAACATACACAATGGCCTCGTGATACTACGTCACAAATAGAGGACTTATACCAATTCTCAATTCGCTACAATCAACTACCTCTCATAAGTAATTTACCAAGTACATTAGCTTTTACGCGTTCCTAGCGTGACATTTTACTTTAATTGCGCTCCTTTGCGCTATACTTTATTTTTAAGCCTAGCGTCATCCAAAGAACTGATAATACCATATTAACAATTGATACACATCTCAATTTTTATATTATTCTTTTCCTTTGACAATAAATTTCTCTATCTTTAAGAACATGCATTTGAACATCATGTCTATACTTTTTATTAAAGCTCTAACGCTCTTATGTTCACATCAATTAATTTGATCTTTATTTAATATTTCCTTACTTGGTTATTATTATTATTTCATATCTTCATTCTTTACACAAGCTCAAAAGCTATTTCTTTCATATAACTCAAATTTACTTTTATTTAAATATCTTTCATGATAATTATTAATATTTCGCTTGCTCTTATGACATTCGTCAAATACACTGACATTTTATTCATATATTTCCTCTACTGGATTTATTCTTTTACATAATTATTTATAGTTTCTCAAATTTCTATTATTGTTCAGACCGCGTTTTTTTTATTCAGTATTTATTTATTTAAACACATCCCTTTTACTCAAAAACTCCGGTGGATTTGTACACAATCATTTCCCGACACCAAAATATAATGAAATTCATTACTCACATGTTTTTAAGGTCGTCTCATGACCTTTATCCTTGTGCGGTGTTTCATTTTGGCCCACTTTTTAACTTACTCCATATTGTAGAAATTCATCTCATGTACAAACACTTCTCGACACATATTCAATACACTTAACATTGACAACATTTTTAATACACTGGTGTATCCATTTAGAACACACAATAAACACTAAAAAATATTATTTTAACACACAATCTTGATAGATTTACACTTCACAACTTTTGATCACTAGGCCGTATTTTCCTAGCCTATCACACGTGACCTCTTAATCTCCCGTTTCCAAGGGTGAAATTTATTCAATGTCGGCTTCCTATCCTGCAGAATACGAAAGTCTCGAATCATCTACTTTTCCCTGGAATCCTAATTCTTCGAATCCTATTCTGGATGACCGGCTATTTCTCTAGCTTGAACGGCTTCTTTTTTTAGATCTAGTTTATCGATCCTAGTGAAAGTCTGTTCGGATCGAGGTCCCCTCGATAACCTATCGATGATCGATGGATTTATTTTATAGCAGCTAGTACCTCTCGAGTCTAGTGCTTTAGAATAGTTCGTCTGCTTTCTGGAGATAATGTCTATAGTCTCCGTTCTTCTTTGTTTATTCGGTTCTCGCACTCCTACCTTTCTGAAATCCGTTGCGAACCTTACTCTGTTTTTCCCTATTTGGGTTCTTTAAATTAGATACTTCCGTACGTTATGATATTTTCGGTCGTTTATTTAAAGACCTATCGCCTTAAGTCCAACTTTCGCAGCCTGCTCTGACTATATCTTACGAACTTTTCACTGTAAACTTGTGTACTGTCGGACCTAAAATCCAGTAACTAGGATTTTCCTAATTTTTTCAACACGGCGATACTTTAATATTTCTTCTTTACAACTCCTTATGGAGGCACGTAAGTTATTAATACTGCGACGCCCGTGGCTATCGGATATTAATTCTGTGGTGTAATACAGCGTTTCTCCCCTCAAGGAGTACTGGTAAACTTTCTTCGGTGTGAAGCAGAGTAACGCCCCACACGGCTGTCTGAATACTGATGCGTAGCAACGCCCCCCTCGGGCTGTTTGGAACTGCTTGTACTGATGCTCCAGCGTCACGTCCCCTGGACTGTTTGAAACTGCATGTTTGGCTTGGTGATGCCAGGAGCTTTATACTCTTTCGCTACAAAAAGATAAGACTCTAGCCCTTTCCGTGCCCAACTTTTAAAATAATGGTTGCACCATTATAAAAATTATACCTTCAAAAAGCTCGTCTTCTCAATGTTAAATAATCTCATTGCGCATAAGAATCGATCGTGCAATTCGGATATATTAATTAATTTCTCGTCCTCAACTGTGTGGGTGTTGCTGTTCATTTGCATTCTCCCCTCTCCACAGGCCTTGGTAAATCCCCTATGACGTCTACTTGCGTTTGCAGTTTTCTCCTGTGCAATTATTAAAGGGTTTTTCTTTACACAAAAATCTCTAATTCGAAATGATTCACCGTACTGTAATTGTTTACTTATTTTTATACTCGTAAACGGGTTAAATTTAATTATTCCTCTTCTGGCGCATAAGCGGTGTTGTCGTTTTTAAGCAAGCTCAGCTCGATTTCCGAGTCAGGCTTCCTTGTCTAACAGCCGGAATTTTCCACTAGGTTATTAATACTCATGACCAGCTCCTTCTGAATGTCAAGAGGCGTGATCTCATCTCTCGAACACCTGGCCCGCGCCGCTTGCACAATGTTAGGCTAGAATCCTGGCTTGATCTTTCTCTATGTTACATTAGAAACTGTACGTTTCTTTCATTTCTTCCCCAAATACATGGATTCGACCTCCTTGGACCCTATGGCACATGGGTTCATATCTCCCCTCCTTAGGTAAATAAATTTTCGAAAAGTTTTGAGGAAATTTATTTCAATTAATCTTATCTTTCTCTATTCGTCGAAGCCATCATTACGTTGTCCGTACCTTCCGTCTCTTTTTATTTCTTTAAAGTCGTATCCGGTGATTGTGTAGGTCGGGTATGCTCTGTCCCTACCCTTTCTTTCTTTTTCCTTTATTCGTCTGGGCTTTAAGTCCCCAGAACCTCATTCTTCTTTACGGGTATGGTCTATCCCTACCCGTTTCCTTATTTCATCATTCTCCTTTCTTAAATTGAAAATTTCTTCTTCAATAAACTCAATTATTTCTTTGATTTCCCAATACAATTTTTCCAATTCGCATTCGCACTCGAATGCTTGAGCTCTATTTTCTTTTTCTTTCTTCTTTTCGTTCCTATCAAAAGTGGATTCTTCATCTCTAAATGTTTCCATAACCAGGGCTTGTTCATTTGCTTCATCGAAATCTTCGGGAGGGTAATATAATTTCAAATTTGCTGAATTCATGGTCACTTCGTGATCCGTTTCACAGTGCCGAATTCTATATGCGTTATTCCTCAAATCTCTGATTATTTGATACGGTCCGTGGTACATTTTCTGGAACTTCTTGTACACGCGGTTCCCTGGATCCGAAATGGCTGGTCTTTTTACTAACACCATTTCTCCTGCTAATAATGGTCGATGATACCTCTTATGCCTATTTCTTCTTTGCCTCCTGTCGGCTTGAGCTTTTAGATGCTCAAAGGCTCTTCTAATACGTACATCTCTTCCAGGCTGAGCGTCTGCTGGCCTAGGAATTACCAGACTCCAAGGTCTTTCTGGTTGCTCATTCCGATGTAACGTTATGGGTATCTCTCCCGTGGATTCATGGATTGTATTATTTATACAAAATTCGATAATATCCAAGATATCTATCCACTTCCAATTTTCTTCGGCACAGTATATTCTACAATACTTGGCCGTCTCCCTCATTACTCTTTCTACAGGATTTGCCTCAGGATGGCGAATACTTGACAAAATCTGACGTATTCCAAGTCTTTCTAATTCTTGTCTGAACTCTACACTGGTGAAACAACTGCCGTGATCCGACAACAAATTCTCAGGTTTTCCCAGAATCGGTATCACTTTTTCTTTTAGTCGTTTTAACACCTGTTTGGTACTAGTCTTCTGTATGGGAGCAAGGACAACCATTTTAGTGAAGACATCCATAGCCACCATTATGTGTCGATTTCCTCTTCTTGCCTTTGGCAAAGGTCCGAAGTTATCAATAGATATGATTTGACCTGGCCTTTCGGGCAACAATGGTATAGGCTTTTGCCTCATCAGAAATGCATTAGGTTTGATCCTTTGACATAAATCACATGTCTTTAACGTGTCCCTTACAGTTTCTCTCAGTCTCGGCCATACAAATGCTTCTTTCAGCGTCGAGACTGTTTTGTCGACTCCCATATGTCCGAACGATCTATGGGCTAACCATACTATTTTCCTCTGCAAAATTGCAGGTACAACAATCCTTAATTTGGTATGGTCAGAGTCCACAAACTTATATAATAATCCATTATAAAACGTGTAGTCTTGAGCTATCTTATTAGCTTCCGTGTACGCTGGTGTTCCCCTTATCAAACTTCCCTCGAGGAAAGATATGAGCATGTTCATCCATGGATCCTCCCGTTGTCTTTGATTAATGCTTCTTAACTCATTTAGAGTACGCTGATCCCTGTCTTCCAAATCTATAGCCATTACTTCCTCTTCTATGGACTCTGGCTGTCTACTTAAATAGTCTGGAACTATATTTTCTTTTCCTGGGCAGTATTCTATCTTGACATCAAATTGTTGAATGTATAAAGCCCAACGCATCAACCTTTGACTGGATAAATCAGTCTTCATTAAAAAGGTTAAGGCTTTATGATCCGTTCTTAGAATGACCTGAAACCCATATACGATCTTTCGCCAATATTGCAGCGCGTGCAATATCGCTAACAGCTCGTTTTCGCTGATCGTATAATTTTTCTCGTGTGGTTTCAGTCTCCGACTTGTGAAAGCTAGATAATTTTTCTTATCAGGGTTTTCCGGGTTTTCCTGATATAGCATTGCCCCTATTCCAATCTGGGATGCGTCTGTTTGAATGATAAATCTCTGATTAAAATCAGGATATCCTAGCTTCATGTAATTTAAGAGCATTTCCTTGGCCTCCACGAATGCTTTTTCTGTTTCCTCCGTCCATTTCCACTTGCCCCCCTTCTTCAGAAGGTCCTGTAGTGGTGCAACAGTTTTGGTGTATGATGGACAATGTCCTGAGAAGAAACCAATCAATCCCAAAAACTGGCGAACGTTCTTCACCTTCAAAGGCCTTGGAAAATCTCTTAACGATTCCAATTTGCATGGATTTGGTTTAACACCATCCTTATCAATCACATGCCCTAAAAATGTTACTTGCCTTTGACAAAAATTTGACTTCTTTAAATTGATTTTAAAATTTGCCCTTCTTAAGTCTTCCAATATTTTTTTCAATTTTTCTAAATGTTCCTCAATATTCTCCGAGGTCAGCAAAATGTCATCCACGTATCGGATAGTGCAATCTTTCACTTCCTCTGACAGGTTTCGATCAAGCGCTCTTATTAATGCAGATCCTGCGGTCTTCAATCCAAACGGACATCTTCTAAAACAATATGTTTGTTGGTCGAACTGAAATCCAGTCAACAAACTGGTTTTCTCTTCCAGTTCGAGATGATGATACGAAGAAGTCATGTCAATATTTGTGAAAATCTTCTTGCCCTTGAACTTCCTCAGTATTTCTTTTATGGGTGGTGCCGAATCATTTTCTGGTATGATTTTTGCATTTAGATTTCTGGCATCTAAACACACCCTTACTGAGCCATCCGGTTTACTCACAATCACTAATGGACTAACATATGGTGTCGCCATCTTTTCTATAACACCTGCATTCATCATCTCCTGCAGTGTTTTCTTCGTTTGTGGGTAATGTTTTTCCGCAACCGGGTATGGTTTTTGTCTGAACGGTGCCCAATCATTGACTTGGAACGCGTATTTAAAATTTTCAATCTTCCCTGGCTTGGAATCAAATACGTCCCTAAAATTCAATAATAATTTCTTTAATTGTTCCTTATTTTCGAGGTTCACTTTAGCTTCCTCTACTTTTCCTGACAGGTTGGTCTCGAACTCAGTTTCCAAATCATCTTCGAGTTCTATGTTGAGGACCTCAAATATCCTTTCTATGTCCTTACAACCTTCTTCCGTTACTTCTTCCACATGCCATACCTGTTCTCCTATTTTCACATCCTGTTCCTGTAGGTTAATGTTTTGTTCATCCACATCCTCTCTTTGAATTCTAATGCAATTTTGCGCTAGGTCTATAATGACCTTGTTCTCACGGATAAAATCAATACCTAATATGACATTATACGGTAATTGATTTACCAGCAAAAAGCATTGCGAAATTTCAGCGTTACCCATGATCAGATCGATATATACCTGAAATTTACATGTTAAAGATTTTTCAGGGATAATTCCCTTAATCTTTACACTTGATGTGGGGATTTTTAATACTCGGCCCCTTGTTTCCAGTTCATTTAGAAGGGTTTGTGTAATTAAACTTATTGTGGATCCGGTATCAATTAATGCTCTGACCAGTAATCCTTCTATCCTAAGCATAATTATAGGTAGTTCTCTTTTAACAGGTGGGATTCCTTCCACGTCCTCGTTAATTAGCTCATCTGGTCTTGCTATCCAATTCACAATTTCTACCTCCTCCCAGCTCCTGGTATGTTTCCACTTTTGACAATTTAAATTTGGAGTTTTTTTTATCCTGAGGGCTTCCTTTCCCCTCATTCTTTAATTGAGCTTGTAGTTCCAAGCTTTGAGCTCCGTCTAGTCGGTCGGGTGATTTCCGGTTCTTAATTGCCTCACTCCAACGGACTTTTTGCCTATCAGGTTCATCTGGTCGTTCGTTCATATAACGAAGACTTTCCTGATATCTTTCTTCTATTTCGGCCCGATATTCATCATCCCTATCCTCTGGCCTTACGTTCCTTCTGGGATAATTCTCCCATTTCTTTCTGTTTTCTTGCCTTTGATGGTTATTGTTATAGGGTCGGCTCTCTTGTTGCCTATAACCTGTATTCCTAGGATTTCTTCCTCGATATCCTCCTCTGTAATATGGCTGTATCCCTCTAGGCTCCTGGTGCCCATACTCTCGACCCAGTCCCTGAGTATCAGTGCTAGTGGACTGATTTCTGGTCGATGGTTTTTCTCTGGTTTCCTGACTGCTGGCCATGTGTACTTGCTCAGTCTGTCTTTGATGCCGAGGAGTTACGTGCGAAGTCGTCATATCTAATTGACGTAATACACTCTCCACTTCCACAGCACTTCTGGCTTTGGATGAGATTAACAGCCTCTGAATCTCATACGGAAGTTGTCTTGCAATGGCGGCACACAGGTCGTTCTCTGCCGGAGCAATGTCGAGTTCGCGGAATTTACATAGCTGAGCGGTGAAAAATTCCGAATACTTAGTAGGTGCATTCGTGCTGTACTTCCTAGAGTACAGATCTAGCCTTAAATTCTCTTGGACGTCTGCTGCCCAATATCGTTTTAAAAATGCTTCCCTAAAGCCTTCCACCGTATCAAAGGTGTACCTAAAGCTTCTGAACCAGGTGAGACAATCACCTGCCAACAGCTTTTCAATAGCTCTCAGTCTCCGATCCTGAGGAACTTTCATTTCGTCTAAATACTCTGCAACTTCCTTTAGCCAGTATTTTGGAGTAATTGACATGTTATTACCCGTAAACTTTACTGGTCTGTCCTCATTCGATTTAATAATGTTTATTATCTGGCCATTTGTCTGATTCATGTACGGGGTTGACATCGCCATCGGATATCCTGGGTTCTTATAAGGGCTCTCCCCTCCTAAGTCCCTCTCCGTATCTGTGCCTTGTTCACGGGAATCTACCCTTCCTGTCTTTGGAAACTCCTCCTGATTCTCAAATTCTAACTTCCTTTCCCTTCGGGCACTTTCTTCATTAGCCATGAGTTGGATTTCCATTTGACTATTCTTACGTTCAGTCCTCTCCAATCGGGATCTTAATTCATTCTGAATTCTTTCTTGATTCCTTTTAATATCTTCCTCTGCCTTTTTGAGTTGGAATTTCTCATCCCTGAAGCTATCCCTGATTTCATTTAGGTGTTCTTCTACCTCTTTCTTGATGACCATGACCTGTTCTGTTATAATTTCTGGCTTCACGTCACCTTTAGTATCTAGGTCTTCTCGCATTTCCTTTATCTTTTTCTCCATCTCTCCCTTAATTCCTTCAAGCTTTTCCTCAGTTTTCCCTTGACTCTTATACAATCTCCTCAAGTGGTCGTGGACCTGGTTTACTTCAGTACTGGTTTTTCCTACGTGAACCTTTAATGTTCCGATGGTTTCTTGAACCTCATTAATACCCTGACTTATTTCATCTATCTTATGGGTATATCCCTTATTTTCTTCATCTCGTTTCTGCCTTTCTCCCTGGAGCTGCTCTTCGTAAGTCCCTAGTCTATTACTTATTGTTTCCTCGTGCTTCCTCAATTTTTCATCTACCTGCCCGGTAAATTGATTAATCTGATCTTTCATACCCTGTACATCTTTGTGATTCTGAGTTTCCAAATTATCCACTTTATCCTGAATTTTATCAACCTTTCCCTCAAGATTTCCTACTTTCTCCTCAACTCTTTCAAATCGGTTTCCTAGCTCACTGACACTTGTTTTTATCTCATCCCGAGATTTTTCACAAATACTCTTGTTCGATTCTATCTGAGCTTCTAAATTTTTCTGCACCTCTTGGATCTGGGTTACAAGTTCATTTTTACATCCGTCTACTTTCTCTTTACATGCTCTTTCCATAGAACCAATTTTATCCTCTATAATTTTAAAATTATCTTGGCACTCCTTTTTGGATTCTATACTATTTTTTTCTATAGTACTTATCTGGGTTCTCAATCCTGCATTAAACGTGTTACTCTCAGTTTGCAATGCCTTTAACTTGTCCCCAAATGTTTTATCCAATATTTGAAATTTGGACTCTATGTTTCCTTCTATACTTTCTCGGAGTTCATCTGACCCCTGTTTTATTCCCCCTTTTAATTCATTTAACTTATTCCCAAAATCAGTGTCAAAAGCTTGAAATTTGTTATTCATTGTTTCTTCTAATTTCTCATTTATATTACTTTGTATTTTAGTCTCCATGGCCTCTAGTTTAGTGTTCATGGCTTGACTTTTCATAACATTATCGGCTATCATCTTCTCCTGATACGAATGTAATTTATTTTCAAGTTTCACTTCCATTACTCCTAGTTTATCCTCCCAATCCTTGGATTGCGCTGAAAAATGATCGGTATTCTCTATCCTTATATTATCCAACTTACTTTCTATCTCAGCCTTCAATGTACTATTCATGTTAATACAATCGGCTTGGATAGCTTCTAATTTAGTTCCCATGTTATCACTTTTAGCTTCGATATCTACTAATTTAGTTCCCATGTTAGCACTATCAGTTTTTAGTGACTCTAAACTTTGATTCATGGATCCTAATTTTTAAATTATTTTCCTCCTGTTGGCTATCCAACTTATTTTCTATTCTAACACTGTCAGTTTTGAGAGCTGTTAAATTATCATTTATGGATTCGAACTCTTTTTTATTTTCATCCTTTTGGAGACTCAATGTATTGTCTATTGTTTCCAATTTATTGTTCATGGTCTCCCACTTTTCTTTGCTATCGGCTTTTATAGCGTTCAAAAGTTCCTGCCTCTCTTCCCTATTCTCTTTTTTTTGCATCTTCCGTACTTTGCGTACTTATTTTTACTATCTCGTTCCTATTCTTTTGGAAATGTTGATCCAAACACTCCTTTAACTCCATCATCGTCACCATCTTTTCTAATATAAGAATACAGTGGGCCACTCATGCCACCACACTAGTACATGCTTGAGAGATAATACTCTGAACCATTGTGTCCCAATTTCTTCAAAAAAATTTACTTTGGTACGGGTATTTACTACAACGTACCCTTTTGATACTTTTATTCAATTTCATAAACCTTTATGGAAGTATTTAAAATTCAAAATTTCGAAAAGCCATTTTTTTTTTCAAAAAATGAAAATTTTGATTCTTCGAGAAAACTCGGGTTTTCCCTAGGAAAACTCATCCCTGCGTACTGGGCGCCAAAATCTATGATTTTGTCAGGTGTATGATAAAATCATACATGCCCCACGTTGGAAAACGATTAAACAATTAAATTACTGACCCATAATCATCTACTTGTTCCAAATGAACAAGGAATAACATAAGAATAAAACAAATATTGTATTAAAACATATGGTTTCCATATCAACCAACAATTCCTAATTATTTTTACTTCCATAAAGCATCAACTGTAAGTTTCATATAACTCCGAGCTCTTTTGGCTCAATGCTTTCTATAATAATGGTGTCATTCTTTGTACACCTCAAAAACTACTTTTTATATTTTCTTAATCATCAAAAAGAATGTATAATTACATTTATAATTACATGTTAAATTATCTAACTCAATATTTGGGCATTTCACATGTTTTCAGCTTTTATCATCTCTCTCTAGCTTTACAAATACATCAAGGTAATCAGGAAATCATTTGTGTACTCCAGAGTATGAAGATTACTTGACACAGTCAAAAAACTATGGTCACTCCCGGAACCTAGTTGCCTTCAATTAACTCATGGAATCCTACTTCCATACAACATTACAATAGGGATTGTTATTTATCTCATATGTCTTATAAGACCATTATCACATAAAAACTACGATCTGAACAGGCAAGCGGAAATATCAATCTACAAGGACCTCGGTTCAACGCCCGGGTCGTTAACAACTTTAAACACTCACGGTGTATTCATTACTCCTTACAAGACGGCCTTCAGACACCCCTCCTGCTCCAAGGGTCTGACCGTGATACTTGAGAGTTATTTATGACTATGCGGGAACCCTCCCGTCTAGTCTAAGCTAGAGCTCTCTTTAATGCTTTTACAAACAGCTTTTCGTTCATTCTCAGTTCTCTGGGGAGACCTGGCATTCTACTCCTCGTTTACATTCAACAATATTATTGGGCTCATAAACCACATTCGTAATCTTGGCATTTATTAATTATGAAAGGTCCTCATTGATTGGGGAAGAGTTACACACATTCTACGACGAATAATAAAGGGGCTTTCACAATAAGAGGATTCTGAGTTCGAATCTCTTCACATGCCTCGGGAACCATTCCCATATAGAGGACTATACAAAATGCGATTTAGGGTCAGCCTATAGCTTATAAGACCTACGCTCAATACAATACATTTGCTCCCTTTCAATACAACATACACAATGGCCTCGTGATACTACGTCACAAATAGAGGACTTATACCAATTCTCAATTCGCTACAATCAACTACCTCTCATAAGTAATTTACCAAGTACATTAGCTTTTACGCGTTCCTAGCGTGACATTTTACTTTAATTGCGCTCCTTTGCGCTATACTTTATTTTTAAGCCTAGCGTCATCCAAAGAACTGATAATACCATATTAACAATTGATACACATCTCAATTTTTATATTATTCTTTTCCTTTGACAATAAATTTCTCTATCTTTAAGAACATGCATTTGAACATCATGTCTATACTTTTTATTAAAGCTCTAACGCTCTTATGTTCACATCAATTAATTTGATCTTTATTTAATATTTCCTTACTTGGTTATTATTATTATTTCATATCTTCATTCTTTATACAAGCTCAAAAGCTATTTCTTTCATATAACTCAAATTTACTTTTATTTAAATATCTTTCATGATAATTATTAATATTTCGCTTGCTCTTATGACATTCGTCAAATACACTGACATTTTATTCATATATTTCCTCTACTGGATTTATTCTTTTACATAATTATTTATAGTTTCTCAAATTTCTATTATTTTTCAGACCGCGTTTTTTTTTATTCAGTATTTATTTATTTAAACACATCCCTTTTACTCAAAAACTCCGGTGGATTTGTACACAATCATTTCCCGACACCAAAATATAATGAAATTCATTACTCACATGTTTTTAAGGTCGTCTCATGACCTTTATCCTTGTGCGGTGTTTCATTTTGGCCCACTTTTTAACTTACTCCATATTGTAGAAATTCATCTCATGTACAAACACTTCTCGACACATATTCAATACACTTAACATTGACAACATTTTTAATACACTGGTGTATCCATTTAGAACACACAATAAACACTAAAAAATATTATTTTAACACACAATCTTGATAGATTTACACTTCACAACTTTTGATCACTAGGCCGTATTTTCCTAGCCTATCACACGTGACCTCTTAATCTCCCGTTTCCAAGGGTGAAATTCATTCAATGTCGGCTTCCTATCCTGCAGAATACGAAAGTCTCGAATCATCTACTTTTCCCTGGAATCCTAATTCTTCGAATCCTATTCTGGATGACCGGCTATTTCTCTAGCTTGAACGGCTTCTTTTTTTAGATCTAGTTTATCGATCCTAGTGAAAGTCTGTTCGGATCGAGGTCCCCTCGATAACCTATCGATGATCGATGGATTTATTTTATAGCAGCTAGTACCTCTCGAGTCTAGTGCTTTAGAATAGTTCGTCTGCTTTCTGGAGATAATGTCTATAGTCTCCGTTCTTCTTTGTTTATTCGGTTCTCGCACTCCTACTTTTCTGAAATACGTTGCGAACCTTACTCTGTTTTTCCCTATTTGGGTTCTTTAAATTAGATACTTCCGTACGTTATGATATTTTCGGTCGTTTATTTAAAGACCTATCGCCTTAAGTCCAACGTTCGCAGCCTGCTCTGACTATATCTTACGAACTTGTCACTGTAAACTTGTGTACTGTCGGACCTAAAATCCAGTAACTAGGATTTTCCTAATTTTTTCAACACGGCGATACTTTAATATTTCTTCTTTACAACTCCTTATGGAGGCACGTAAGTTATTAATACTGCGACGCCCGTGGCTATCGGATATTAATTCTGTGGTGTAATACAGCGTTTCTCCCCTCAAGGAGTACTGGTAAACTTTCTTCGGTGTGAAGCAGAGTAACGCCCCACACGGCTGTCTGAATACTGATGCGTAGCAACGCCCCGCTCGGGCTGTTTGGAACTGCTTGTACTGATGCTCCAGCGTCACGTCCCCTGGACTGTTTGAAACTGCATGTTTGGCTTGGTGATGCCAGGAGCTTTATACTCTTTCGCTACAAAAATATAAGACTCTAGCCCTTTCCGTGCCCAACTTTTAAAATAATGGTTGCACCATTATAAAAATTATACCTTCAAAAAGCTCGTCTTCTCAATGTTAAATAATCTCATTGCGCATAAGAATCGACCGTGCAATTCGGAGATATTAATTAATTTCTCGTCCTCAACTGTGTGGGTGTTGCTGTGCATTCTCCCCTCTCCACAGGCCTTGGTAAATCCCCTATGACGTCTACTTGCGTTTGCAGTTTTCTCCTGTGCAATTATTAAAGGGTTTTCCTTTACACAAAAATCTCTAATTCGAAATGATTCACCGTACTGTAATTGTTTACTTATTTTTATACTCGTAAACGGGTTAAATTTAATTATTCCTCTTCTGGCGCATAAGCGGTGTTGTCGTTTTTAAGCAAGCTCAGCTCGATTTCCGAGTCAGGCTTCCTTGTCTAACAGCCGGAATTTTCCACTCGGTTATTAATACTCATGACCAGCTCCTTCTGAATGTCAAGAGGCGTGATCTCATCTCTCGAACACCTGGCCCGCGCCGCTTGCACAATGTTAGGCTAGAATCCTGGCTTGATCTTTCTCTATGTTACATTAGAAACTGTACGTTTCTTTCATTTCTTCCCCAAATACATGGATTCGACCTCCTTGGACCCTATGGCACATGGGTTCATATCTCCCCTCCTTAGGTAAATAAATTTTCGAAAAGTTTTGAGGAAATTTATTTCAATTAATCTTATCTTTCTTTATTCGTCGAAGCCATCATTACGTTGTCCGTACCTTCCGTCTCTTTTTATTTCTTTAAAGTCGTATCCGGTGATTGTGTAGGTCGGGTATGCTCTGTCCCTACCCTTTCTTTCTTTTTCCTTTATTCGTCTGGGCTTTAAGTCCCCAGAACCTCATTCTTCTTTACGGGTATGGTCTATCCCTACCCGTTTCCTTATTTCATCATTCTCCTTTCTTAAATTGAAAATTTCTTCTTCAATAAACTCAATTATTTCTTTGATTTCCCAATACAATTTTTCCAATTCGCATTCGCACTCGAATGCTTGAGCTCTATTTTCTTTTTCTTTCTTCTTTTCGTTCCTATCAAAAGTGGATTCTTCATCTCTAAATGTTTCCATAACCAGGGCTTGTTCATTTGCTTCATCGAAATCTTCGGGAGGGTAATATAATTTCAAATTTGCTGAATTCATGGTCACTTCGTGATCCGTTTCACAGTGCCGAATTCTATATGCGTTATTCCTCAAATCTCTGATTATTTGATACGGTCTGTGGTACATTTTCTGGAACTTCTTGTACACACGGTTCCCTGGATCCGAAATGGCTGGTCTTTTTACTAACACCATTTCTCCTGCTAATAATGGTCGATGATACCTCTTATGCCTATTTCTTCTTTGCCTCCTGTCGGCTTGAGCTTTTAGATGCTCAAAGGCTCTTCTAATACGTACATCTCTTCCAGGCTGAGCGTCTGCTGGCCTAGGAATTACCAGACTCCAAGGTCTTTCTGGTTGCTCATTCCGATGTAACGTTATGGGTATCTCTCCCGTGGATTCATGGATTGTATTATTTATACAAAATTCGATAATATCCAAGATATCTATCCACTTCCAATTTTCTTCGGCACAGTATATTCTACAATACTTGGCCGTCTCCCTCATTACTCTTTCTACAGGATTTGCCTCAGGATGGCGAATACTTGACAAAATCTGACGTATTCCAAGTCTTTCTAATTCTTGTCTGAACTCTACACTGGTGAAACAACTGCCGTGATCCGACAACAAATTCTCAGGTTTTCCCAGAATCGGTATCACTTTTTCTTTTAGTCGTTTTAACACCTGTTTGGTACTAGTCTTCTGTATGGGAGCAAGGACAACCATTTTAGTGAAGACATCCATAGCCACCATTATGTGTCGATTTCCTCTTCTTGCCTTTGGCAAAGGTCCGAAGTTATCAATAGATATGATTTGACCTGGCCTTTCGGGCAACAATGGTATAGGCTTTTGCCTCATCAGAAATGCATTAGGTTTGATCCTTTGACATACATCACATGTCTTTAGCGTGTCCCTTACAGTTTCTCTCAGTCTCGGCCATACAAATGCTTCTTTCAGCGTCGAGACTGTTTTGTCGACTCCCATATGTCCGAACGATCTATGGGCTAACCATACTATTTTCCTCTGCAAAATTGCAGGTACAACAATCCTTAATTTGGTATGGTCAGAGTCCACAAACTTATATAATAATCCATTATAAAACGTGTAGTCTTGAGCTATCTTATTAGCTTCCGTGTACGCTGGTGTTCCCCTTATCAAACTTCCCTCGAGGAAAGATATGAGCATGTTCATCCATGGATCCTCCCGTTGTCTTTGATTAATGCTTCTTAACTCATTTAGAGTACGCTGATCCCTGTCTTCCAAATCTATAGCCATTACTTCCTCTTCTATGGACTCTGGCTGTCTACTTAAATAGTCTGGAACTATATTTTCTTTTCCTGGGCAGTATTCTATCTTGACATCAAATTGTTGAATGTATAAAGCCCAACGCATCAACCTTTGACTGGATAAATCAGTCTTCATTAAAAAGGTTAAGGCTTTATGATCCGTTCTTAGAATGACCTGAAACCCATATACGATCTTTCGCCAATATTGCAGCGCGTGCAATATCGCTAACAGCTCGTTTTCGCTGATCGTATAATTTTTCTCGTGTGGTTTCAGTCTCCGACTTGTGAAAGCTAGATAATTTTTCTTATCAGGGTTTTCCGGGTTTTCCTGATATAGCATTGCCCCTATTCCAATCTGGGATGCGTCTGTTTGAATGATAAATCTCTGATTAAAATCAGGATATCCTAGCTTCACGTAATTTAAGAGCATTTCCTTGGCCTCCACGAATGCTTTTTCTGTTTCCTCCGTCCATTTCCACTTGCCCCCCTTCTTCAGAAGGTCCTGTAGTGGTGCAACAGTTTTGGTGTATGATGGACAATGTCCTGAGAAGAAACCAATCAATCCCAAAAACTGGCGAACGTTCTTCACCTTCAAAGGCCTTGGAAAATCTCTTATCGATTCCAATTTGCATGGATTTGGTTTAACACCATCCTTATCAATCACATGCCCTAAAAATGTTACTTGCCTTTGACAAAAATTTGACTTCTTTAAATTGATTTTAAAATTTGCCCTTCTTAAGTCTTCCAATATTTTTTTCAATTTTTCTAAATGTTCCTCAATATTCTCCGAGGTCAGCAAAATGTCATCCACGTATCGGATAGTGCAATCTTTCACTTCCTCTGACAGGTTTCGATCAAGCGCTCTTATTAATGCAGATCCTGCGGTCTTCAATCCAAACGGACATCTTCTAAAACAATATGTTTGTTGGTCGAACTGAAATCCAGTCAACAAACTGGTTTTCTCTTCCAGTTCGAGATGATGATACGAAGAAGTCATGTCAATATTTGTGAAAATCTTCTTGCCCTTGAACTTCCTCAGTATTTCTTTTATGGGTGGTGCCGAATCATTTTCTGGTATGATTTTTGCATTTAGATTTCTGGCATCTAAACACACCCTTACTGAGCCATCCGGTTTACTCACAATCACTAATGGACTAACATATGGTGTCGCCATCTTTTCTATAACACCTGCATTCATCATCTCCTGCAGTGTTTTCTTCGTTTGTGGGTAATGTTTTTCCGCAACCGGGTATGGTTTTTGTCTGAACGGTGCCCAATCATTGACTTGGAACGCGTATTTAAAATTTTCAATCTTCCCTGGCTTGGAATCAAATACGTCCCTAAAATTCAATAATAATTTCTTTAATTGTTCCTTATTTTCGAGGTTCACTTTAGCTTCCTCTACTTTTCCTGACAGGTTGGTCTCGAACTCAGTTTCCAAATCATCTTCGAGTTCTATGTTGAGGACCTCAAATATCCTTTCTATGTCCTTACAACCTTCTTCCGTTACTTCTTCCACATGCCATACCTATTCTCCTATTTTCACATCCTGTTCCTGTAGGTTAATGTTTTGTTCATCCACATCCTCTCTTTGAATTCTAATGCAATTTTGCGCTAGGTCTATAATGACCTTGTTCTCACGGATAAAATCAATACCTAATATGACATTATACGGTAATTGATTTACCAGCAAAAAGCATTGCGAAATTTCAGCGTTACCCATGATCAGATCGATATATACCTGAAATTTACATGTTAAAGATTTTTCAGGGATAATTCCCTTAATCTTTACACTTGATGTGGGGATTTTTAATACTCGGCCCCTTGTTTCCAGTTCATTTAGAAGGGTTTGTGTAATTAAACTTATTGTGGATCCGGTATCAATTAATGCTCTGACCAGTAATCCTTCTATCCTAAGCATAATTATAGGTAGTTCTCTTTTAACAGGTGGGATTCCTTCCACGTCCTCGTTAATTAGCTCATCTGGTCTTGCTATCCAATTCACAATTTCTACCTCCTCCCAGCTCCTGGTATGTTTCCACTTTTGACAATTTAAATTTGGAGTTTTTTTTTATCCTGAGGGCTTCCTTTCCCCTCATTCTTTAATTGAGCTTGTAGTTCCAAGCTTTGAGCTCCGTCTAGTCGGTCGGGTGATTTCCGGTTCTTAATTGCCTCACTCCAACGGACTTTTTGCCTATCAGGTTCATCTGGTCGTTCGTTCATATAACGAAGACTTTCCTGATATCTTTCTTCTATTTCGGCCCGATATTCATCATCCCTATCCTCTGGCCTTACGTTCCTTCTGGGATAATTCTCCCATTTCTTTCTGTTTTCTTGCCTTTGATGGTTATTGTTATAGGGTCGGCTCTCTTGTTGCCTATAACCTGTATTCCTAGGATTTCTTCCTCGATATCCTCCTCTGTAATATGGCTGTATCCCTCTAGGCTCCTGGTGCCCATACTCTCGACCCAGTCCCTGAGTATCAGTGCTAGTGGACTGATTTCTGGTCGATGTTTTTTCTCTGGTTTCCTGACTGCTGGCCATGTGTACTTGCTCAGTCTGTCTTTGATGCCGAGGAGTTACGTGCGAAGTCGTCATATCTAATTGACGTAATACACTCTCCACTTCCACAGCACTTCTGGCTTTGGATGAGATTAACAGCCTCTGAATCTCATACGGAAGTTGTCTTGCAATGGCGGCACACAGGTCGTTCTCTGCCGGAGCAATGTCGAGTTCGCGGAATTTACATAGCTGAGCGGTGAAAAATTCCGAATACTTAGTAGGTGCATTCGTGCTGTACTTCCTAGAGTACAGATCTAGCCTTAAATTCTCTTGGACGTCTGCTGCCCAATATCGTTTTAAAAATGCTTCCCTAAAGCCTTCCACCGTATCAAAGGTGTACCTAAAGCTTCTGAACCAGGTGAGACAATCAGCTGCCAACAGCTTTTCAATAGCTCTCAGTCTCCGATCCTGAGGAACTTTCATTTCGTCTAAATACTCTGCAACTTCCTTTAGCCAGTATTTTGGAGTAATTGACATGTTATTACCCGTAAACTTTACTGGTCTGTCCTCATTCGATTTAATAATGTTTATTATCTGGCCATTTGTCTGATTCATGTACGGGGTTGACATCGCCATCGGATATCCTGGGTTCTTATAAGGGCTCTCCCCTCCTAAGTCCCTCTCCGTATCTGTGCCTTGTTCACGGGAATCTACCCTTCCTGTCTTTGGAAACTCCTCCTGATTCTCAAATTCTAACTTCCTTTCCCTTCGGGCACTTTCTTCATTAGCCATGAGTTGGATTTCCATTTGACTATTCTTACGTTCAGTCCTCTCCAATCGGGATCTTAATTCATTCTGAATTCTTTCTTGATTCCTTTTAATATCTTCCTCTGCCTTTTTGAGTTGGAATTTCTCATCCCTGGAGCTATCCCTGATTTCATTTAGGTGTTCTTCTACCTCTTTCTTGATGACCATGACCTGTTCTGTTATAATTTCTGGCTTCACGTCACCTTTAGTATCTAGGTCTTCTCGCATTTCCTTTATCTTTTTCTCCATCTCTCCCTTAATTCCTTCAAGCTTTTCCTCAGTTTTCCCTTGACTCTTATACAATCTCCTCAAGTGGTCGTGGACCTGGTTTACTTCAGTACTGGTTTTTCCTACGTGAACCTTTAATGTACCGATGGTTTCTTGAACCTCATTAATACCCTGACTTATTTCATCTATCTTATGGGTATATCCCTTATTTTCTTCATCTCGTTTCTGCCTTTCTCCCTGGAGCTGCTCTTCGTAAGTCCCTAGTCTATTACTTATTGTTTCCTCGTGCTTCCTCAATTTTTCATCTACCTGCCCGGTAAATTGATTAATCTGATCTTTCATACCCTGTACATCTTTGTGATTCTGAGTTTCCAAATTATCCACTTTATCCTGTATTTTATCAACCTTTCCCTCAAGATTTCCTACTTTCTCCTCAACTCTTTCAAATCGGTTTCCTAGCTCACTGACACTTGTTTTTATCTCATCCCGAGATTTTTCACAAATACTCTTGTTCGATTCTATCTGAGCTTCTAAATTTTTCTGCACCTCTTGGATCTGGGTTACAAGTTCATTTTTACATCCGTCTACTTTCTCTTTACATGCTCTTTCCATAGAACCAATTTTATCCTCTATAATTTTAAAATTATCTTGGCACTCCTTTTTGGATTCTATACTATTTTTTTCTATAGTACTTATCTGGGTTCTCAATCCTGCATTAAACGTGTTACTCTCAGTTTGCAATGCCTTTAACTTGTCCCCAAATGTTTTATCCAATATTTGAAATTTGGACTCTATGTTTCCTTCTATACTTTCTCGGAGTTCATCTGACCCCTGTTTTATTCCCCCTTTTAATTCATTTAACTTATTCCCAAAATCAGTGTCAAAAGCTTGAAATTTGTTATTCATTGTTTCTTCTAATTTCTCATTTATATTACTTTGTATTTTAGTCTCCATGGCCTCTAGTTTAGTGTTCATGGCTTGACTTTTCATAACATTATCGGCTATCATCTTCTCCTGATACGAATGTAATTTATTTTCAAGTTTCACTTCCATTACTCCTAGTTTATCCTCCCAATCCTTGGATTGCGCTGAAAAATGATCGGTATTCTCTATCCTTATATTATCCAACTTACTTTCTATCTCAGCCTTCAATGTACTATTCATGTTAATACAATCGGCTTGGATAGCTTCTAATTTAGTTCCCATGTTATCACTTTTAGCTTCGATATCTACTAATTTAGTTCCCATGTTAGCACTATCAGTTTTTAGTGACTCTAAACTTTGATTCATGGATCCTAATTTTTAAATTATTTTCCTCCTGTTGGCTATCCAACTTATTTTCTATTCTAACACTGTCAGTTTTGAGAGCTGTTAAATTATCATTTATGGATTCGAACTCTTTTTTATTTTCATCCTTTTGGAGACTCAATGTATTGTCTATTGTTTCCAATTTATTGTTCATGGTCTCCCACTTTTCTTTGCTATCGGCTTTTATAGCGTTCAAAAGTTCCTGCCTCTCTTCCCTATTCTCTTTTTTTGCATCTTCCGTACTTTGCGTACTTATTTTTACTATCTCGTTCCTATTCTTTTGGAAATGTTGATCCAAACACTCCTTTAACTCCATCATCGTCACCATCTTTTCTAATATAAGAATACAGTGGGCCACTCATGCCACCACACTAGTACATGCTTGAGAGATAATACTCTGAACCATTGTGTCCCAATTTCTTCAAAAAAAATTACTTTGGTACGGGTATTTACTACAACGTACCCTTTTGATACTTTTATTCAATTTCATAAACCTTTATGGAAGTATTTAAAATTCAAAATTTCGAAAAACCATTTTTTTTTTCAAAAAATGAAAATTTTGATTCTTCGAGAAAACTCGGGTTTTCCCTAGGAAAACTCATCCCTGCGTACTGGGCGCCAAAATCTATGATTTTGTCAGGTGTATGATAAAATCATACATGCCCCACGTTGGAAAACGATTAAACAATTAAATTACTGACCCATAATCATCTACTTGTTCCAAATGAACAAGGAATAACATAAGAATAAAACAAATATTGTATTAAAACATATGGTTTCCATATCAACCAACAATTCCTAATTATTTTTACTTCCATAAAGCATCAACTGTAAGTTTCATATAACTCCGAGCTCTTTTGGCTCAATGCTTTCTATAATAATGGTGTCATTCTTTGTACACCTCAAAAACTACTTTTTATATTTTCTTAATCATCAAAAAGAATGTATAATTACATTTATAATTACATGTTAAATTATCTAACTCAATATTTGGGCATTTCACATGTTTTCAGCTTTTATCATCTCTCTCTAGCTTTACAAATACATCAAGGTAATCAGGAAATCATTTGTGTACTCCAGAGTATGAAGATTACTTGACACAGTCAAAAAACTATGGTCACTCCCGGAACCTAGTTGCCTTCAATTAACTCATGGAATCCTACTTCCATACAACATTACAATAGGGATTGTTATTTATCTCATATGTCTTATAAGACCATTATCACATAAAAACTACGATCTGAACAGGCAAGCGGAAATATCAATCTACAAGGACCTCGGTTCAACGCCCGGGTCGTTAACAACTTTAAACACTCACGGTGTATTCATTACTCCTTACAAGACGGCCTTCAGACACCCCTCCTGCTCCAAGGGTCTGACCGTGATACTTGAGAGTTATTTATGACTATGCGGGAACCCTCCCGTCTAGTCTAAGCTAGAGCTCTCTTTGATTCTTTTACAAACAGCTTTTCGTTCATTCTCAGTTCTCTGGGGAGACCTGGCATTCTACTCCTCGTTTACATTCAACAATATTATTGGGCTCATAAACCACATTCGTAATCTTGGCATTTATTAATTATGAAAGGTCCTCATTGATTGGGGAAGAGTTACACACATTCTACGACGAATAATAAAGGGGCTTTCACAATAAGAGGATTCTGAGTTCGAATCTCTTCACATGCCTCGGGAACCATTCCCATATAGAGGACTATACAAAATGCGATTTAGGGTCAGCCTATAGCTTATAAGACCTACGCTCAATACAATACATTTGCTCCCTTTCAATACAACATACACAATGGCCTCGTGATACTACGTCACAAATAGAGGACTTATACCAATTCTCAATTCGCTACAATCAACTACCTCTCATAAGTAATTTACCAAGTACATTAGCTTTTACGCGTTCCTAGCGTGACATTTTACTTTAATTGCGCTCCTTTGCGCTATACTTTATTTTTAAGCCTAGCGTCATCCAAAGAACTGATAATACCATATTAACAATTGATACACATCTCAATTTTTATATTATTCTTTTCCTTTGACAATAAATTTCTCTATCTTTAAGAACATGCATTTGAACATCATGTCTATACTTTTTATTAAAGCTCTAACGCTCTTATGTTCACATCAATTAATTTGATCTTTATTTAATATTTCCTTACTTGGTTATTATTATTATTTCATATCTTCATTCTTTATACAAGCTCAAAAGCTATTTCTTTCATATAACTCAAATTTACTTTTATTTAAATATCTTTCATGATAATTATTAATATTTCGCTTGCTCTTATGACATTCGTCAAATACACTGACATTTTATTCATATATTTCCTCTACTGGATTTATTCTTTTACATAATTATTTATAGTTTCTCAAATTTCTATTATTTTTCAGACCGCGTTTTTTTTTATTCAGTATTTATTTATTTAAACACATCCCTTTTACTCAAAAACTCCGGTGGATTTGTACACAATCATTTCCCGACACCAAAATATAATGAAATTCATTACTCACATGTTTTTAAGGTCGTCTCATGACCTTTATCCTTGTGCGGTGTTTCATTTTGGCCCACTTTTTAACTTACTCCATATTGTAGAAATTCATCTCATGTACAAACACTTCTCGACACATATTCAATACACTTAACATTGACAACATTTTTAATACACTGGTGTATCCATTTAGAACACACAATAAACACTAAAAAATATTATTTTAACACACAATCTTGATAGATTTACACTTCACAACTTTTGATCACTAGGCCGTATTTTCCTAGCCTATCACACGTGACCTCTTAATCTCCCGTTTCCAAGGGTGAAATTTATTCAATGTCGGCTTCCTATCCTGCAGAATACGAAAGTCTCGAATCATCTACTTTTCCCTGGAATCCTAATTCTTCGAATCCTATTCTGGATGACCGGCTATTTCTCTAGCTTGAACGGCTTCTTTTTTTAGATCTAGTTTATCGATCCTAGTGAAAGTCTGTTCGGATCGAGGTCCCCTCGATAACCTATCGATGATCGATGGATTTATTTTATAGCAGCTAGTACCTCTCGAGTCTAGTGCTTTAGAATAGTTCGTCTGCTTTCTGGAGATAATGTCTATAGTCTCCGTTCTTCTTTGTTTATTCGGTTCTCGCACTCCTACTTTTCTGAAATACGTTGCGAACCTTACTCTGTTTTTCCCTATTTGGGTTCTTTAAATTAGATACGTCCGTACGTTATGATATTTTCGGTCGTTTATTTAAAGACCTATCGCCTTAAGTCCAACGTTCGCAGCCTGCTCTGACTATATCTTACGAACTTGTCACTGTAAACTTGTGTACTGTCGGACCTAAAATCCAGTAACTAGGATTTTCCTAATTTTTTCAACACGGCGATACTTTAATATTTCTTCTTTACAACTCCTTATGGAGGCACGTAAGTTATTAATACTGCGACGCCCGTGGCTATCGGATATTAATTCTGTGGTGTAATACAGCGTTTCTCCCCTCAAGGAGTACTGGTAAACTTTCTTCGGTGTGAAGCAGAGTAACGCCCCACACGGCTGTCTGAATACTGATGCGTAGCAACGCCCCGCTCGGGCTGTTTGGAACTGCTTGTACTGATGCTCCAGCGTCACGTCCCCTGGACTGTTTGAAACTGCATGTTTGGCTTGGTGATGCCAGGAGCTTTATACTCTTTCGCTACAAAAATATAAGACTCTAGCCCTTTCCGTGCCCAACTTTTAAAATAATGGTTGCACCATTATAAAAATTATACCTTCAAAAAGCTCGTCTTCTCAATGTTAAATAATCTCATTGCGCATAAGAATCGACCGTGCAATTCGGAGATATTAATTAATTTCTCGTCCTCAACTGTGTGGGTGTTGCTGTGCATTCTCCCCTCTCCACAGGCCTTGGTAAATCCCCTATGACGTCTACTTGCGTTTGCAGTTTTCTCCTGTGCAATTATTAAAGGGTTTTCCTTTACACAAAAATCTCTAATTCGAAATGATTCACCGTACTGTAATTGTTTACTTATTTTTATACTCGTAAACGGGTTAAATTTAATTATTCCTCTTCTGGCGCATAAGCGGTGTTGTCGTTTTTAAGCAAGCTCAGCTCGATTTCCGAGTCAGGCTTCCTTGTCTAACAGCCGGAATTTTCCACTCGGTTATTAATACTCATGACCAGCTCCTTCTGAATGTCAAGAGGCGTGATCTCATCTCTCGAACACCTGGCCCGCGCCGCTTGCACAATGTTAGGCTAGAATCCTGGCTTGATCTTTCTCTATGTTACATTAGAAACTGTACGTTTCTTTCATTTCTTCCCCAAATACATGGATTCGACCTCCTTGGACCCTATGGCACATGGGTTCAGTATCTATATACAAATATTATCTTACTGCAATAAATGTTAGATTTGTATCTATATACTGAACCCTTATTGATCTACGATAAATAAGTATTCATAATTTATTATTATTACTGCAGCCCAGGCAGTTCTTGTGGAAGTTGATGAGGATAAAGGCAAGGTAGCGTGTCGCAATGATTGCCACAGAGGTAGCAAGTGGTAGCTATTCTTGAAAACGGCCTGGTAATCTGAGTTCAAGGCCAAATTGTGTAACAACTTGCACCAGAATTGGAATCATAAAGGGATGGTCACGAGTTACTTGCAACCGACCTACGATTGAATCACCCAATCAGGAGAGACCAAGCCAAGATCACGCGATGGATGGCGTCAGTGGTAAAAAGCGCGCGGAATTGATTATCTAAAGAACCGCCGATCGGAATTATCTCCGCACGAGTGCGCTGAGACTTTTGAATTATTTGATGAAGAATGACACCAGTCCCGTGTGTGTGTGATGAAAACTCTGGAAAATTTTTCTTAATTTACCCCACTCTTCATCCCCCTGTCAGTTTCTAATAAATTGATCGACGGCACGCTGCTCGAGGTCTTTTCGTTTTGGAGCTCTGTGAGCTAACTTCACGCCAGATTGTGTAAAGATTTTAACGCTCTAATATTATTCGGAGTCATTTTATTTGTGAGCTCTGATGAGCTAATTTCACATCAGTTTGTGTAGCGATTTTTAAAACTCTAACATTATTTGAAGTCTAATACTTTGTGAGCTCTGCAAGCTAATTTCACGCCAGTTTGCGTGGTGATTTAAAACTTGAATATTATCTTAAAGACAACTATTTCAGCTCTTAGGGGGCAGGACTCGAGTTACATTCTAATTAGCGCTCACCCGAGCGAAGGTCAAGCAGAGCAGTAGAGATTACCGAGCGAGATAGCGACTGTGACAAAGTCAGACTTTATAACTTGTATTGTCGAGCCAGTGACGATGGACTCGAAGTTGTATATTTTCATGTAAATTTTATTGTATTTCTTTTATGTGTGTATCGTGCGTGTGTGAACAAGAGTAGGGAAAGTCTTCGTGATTAATCGCATAGGACTATTTGTGGGCGAATTTAGTAACTCACAAGCGATTATAGCCAGGTCAGATTATAATAACATTGAACTTTTCTTCCAAAGAGACTACACCAAGATGTCCAACGTGTGGTCAGGAGCCGGAGTGATGTCCGACGCTTCTACGAAGACGACTATGGAGTGCTAATTTTCCCATAGGGAAATGGGCTGAGATGGAGGTCATATGTTCTACAAGCTGAGACGGTGATGTACAACAATTGATTATTCAATTATGTAGTTAGATTGGCGGGGGAACTTTGTAAATAGTTCATTTTTCTTTTCTTGTGTTAGAGTGTTTTTTTTTGTACCGACACTAATTGTTTTAAATGTACGTTGGCACGTGGCCAAAGTGTTTGTTGTGTATTTATTTTCTTTGGAGTCATATTTAATGTACACGGCGCGTGTACGTGATTTGTATCCATGCAAATGCGAAACCCTTTACATTCGATAAGTGGTGCTTTATTAAAGTTCATATTTTGATAGGAAAGGGAGGTAATTACTGTAAGATGTTTGCTGAACAGGTTATTATTCACATTAGGGTTGCCAAGTGCAACGATTTAAGATGTAATTGTAGAAAACCTTAGTTCTAATTTGATAGATTTTTTTTGAGTCCTTTTCAGGTTTATTAGTTGTCTGTCTGCGACATACGTGCCCCAGATGAAACATCAGGGGATAAATGAAAATGACGAATTAACTCTAGTGGACTGTATTTACAAAAATGTACATGTTACAAAAGACACAACACTTGATATGCGAAGGAGCTGTTGCTCCGAAACACAAACATATTCAGCCATGATGGCAACTTCACTCTCTGTCTCGGTCACTGCTGCCAACCTAAACATAAATAAATGTCCTTTGCCAACTGTGGAAATAACACAATTATATTCTCCCTGAGAGCAAACATACTCCCCACCTTGAAATACATGGATTTCAATAATCTGAAATGTTCCAATGACAAGGACATGAAACACTAAAATATTCACTAACTTAAAACACTGACATATTAACAGTCAAAATTATGTGTCTGCTCAATTGGTAGCGGAGCTACCTTGGAAACTGGTCGTTTAAAAATACCACTGTTGCACTTCACTGAAACCACTCTTACCACATTGTCTTTACCACCATGCACTTCTGTGATAACACCAAGGGGCCACTGGAGTGGGGGAACATTGTCTTCCCGTATCAGCACCACATTACCTGGTGATACGTTGCTGGAGGAGGTCGTCCATTTGCTGCGCTGTTGCAGATGGGTGAGGTAATCTAATGACCATCTCTTCCAAAAGGATTGGAGTCTTTGTTGCCGAACCTTATATCTAGTTAACAAAGGCCGTTTACATAATGTTAAATCGGGTTCGGGAAGAGTCGTGAGGGGTTCGCCTATAAGGAAGTGACCTGGTGTCAAGGTAGATGCATCTGAAGGATCATTTGACAGGGTTAGATGGGGACGTGAGTTTAAGCAAGCCTCAATTTGGGCAGTTAATGTAGCCAATTCTTCATATGTGAAATGAAGTGTTCCGAGATCTCTTCTTAGATGATGTTTGAGGGATTTTACTCCGTCCTCCCAAAGCCCTCCAAAATTAGGGGCATGAGGAGGTATGAAATGCCACTTAACTCCACAACTACTGGCGAAGTTACTGATCTCCTCTCTAGTCCGTTCCTGAGTGAACAATTTCTTGAGCTCCTTGAGCTCTCTACTAGCACCTTGGAAATTTGTACCATTGTCGGAGTAAATGTTGCTGCATAATCCTCTTCTTGCGATGAATATCCTGAGTGCTGCGAGGAAAGCTTGAGTGGTTAGGTCGGAAACTATTTCTAAATGAATGGCCTTGGTGCACATACATATGAAAATGCATATGTAACCCTTGACAATGGTCTTGCTACGTGGATTGCCGATCTTCAAGTAGAAAGGGCCCGTGAAGTCTGTGCCGGTGTTGCGGAATGGTCTTGCTTGAGACACACGAACTGAGGGCAACTGTCCCATTACTTGCTGTGTAGTTTTGGCTTTGAACCTGAAGCATTTTGTACAAGTGTTAATAACTCTTTCGAACCACCGACTTTCCATTGATGAGCATTGCCACGCAGTGCTGACATTAAGTAATGGAACCTTTCAACATTACCCAAAGACTGATTCTTCAGTATTAATGAATCAAACAGGTCATGGAATTGCATGAATTGTGTAACATCACCTGAAAATTCTGGTAACCGTATCTTGGGCAAACTGTACGAACCTGTATTACTACTTGTAGATTCTCTACCGTTGCTAGAGACAGATGAGGCATGTGTGCAATGGGTATTTAGTAACTGTTGTAGCTTAGCCCTAAGTTCATCATAATCATCTTCGAATTCACACCGGACCTGCTCATGAGAATTCTTTTCGTCCAAATCCTCCAATTTGCTTTGAATTTCATTAAATTCTGGTAATAGAGCTAATAAACGTTCATTCTTCACATTTAATACTTCAGCAGGAGTCTCATTATTAAATTCATTAATTTGGGTATGGAATCTCGTGAGGGATGCTCGGAGAACACCTCTGCGCTTGGTCAGTGACTTTATCTCATGTTTAGTAGACATGCTTAAAATGGTTCATGCACAGGAAGGATTGCTGAGTATGGGAAGGAATTGCTATGAAATGCCTTTGTTAACTTATCTGGTGTAGAGGTTCTTTCAGTCTGCGTCGTCACCCAACGGTTGGATATCGAAGTCAGGACGACTGAATGGAACTGCATCTGTCAGGAATCGAAGGCTGCACCGCTGAATGGAACTGCGTCCGTCAGGAATCGACGGCTGCACTGCTGAATGGAACTGCGTCCGTCAGTAATCGAAGGCTGCACTGCTGAATGGAACTGTGTCCGTCAGGAATCGAAGGCTGCACTACTGAATGGAACTCGCGAGAACTCACGGATGGCCTCAAACATGCGTCCATTGATGCTTTCAACTGCACACCGAAACGTTCACAATACTGGATATGCTTTTACGAATATACAATTCATCATGATTAATTTTGCAAGTCCCGCTGCATGTATTAACTTATTCAAATACGTAGTAAATTTGTAATTCAACAGCTGCGTTGTAAACATGGATCAAGCAGGCTGGCGAGCGCTGCCTTTCAAGCACGTGTATCGAAGCTTACCGATGCTAGCCGAGGCGACACGAAGCCAAAGCACAATGGTGGCTTTGTATCGCAGCCACTATGCTCACTTATTAAAATAAGTTAGATCGAACTCACAAACATTGATAAATAAATTGCAATTGCGCCTGCATTGTTCACAATAATGTACTAGTATTGTCTCTACATACGTATTTCGCACTGGTTCACTTAAATACAGCAGTTTTAGCGTTTGTCGAGACCACATGGCCTCAGTTGATATAGCGGGAATCCGGCCCGTGTAGGACCAAAACATATGTCTGTCTGCGACATACGTGCCCGAGATGAAACATCAGGGGATAAATGAAAATGACGAATTAACTCTAGTGGACTGTATTTACAAAAATGTACATGTTACAAAAGACACAACACTTGATATGCGAAGGAACTGTTGCTCCGAAACACAAACATATTCAGCCATGATGGCAACTTCACTCTCTGTCTCGGTCACTGCTGCCAACCTAAACATAAATAAATGTCCTTTGCCAACTGTGGAAATAACACAATTATATTCTCCCTGAGAGCAAACATTAGTCACGGCGTAGAACGGAGGTGCCAGCGAGTGGAAAATATTTATATCGGTTTATTTCAGGGTCTGTCAAACCCATACGTGTGATTCTGTGTGTGTCATTGTGTCAGGTGTGTGTTGATTCTACGTGAAGAGGGGTAGAGGTACTACCGCCCTCATATTTTTGTTGTTGTTGTATTTTTGATGGAAAGGCAGGGTGCTCCAGGGAGACCGCTGTTCCTTGTCCATTTTGCTGATTCTTGGATTTCCTAGGGGAAATGCCGCGATATTTTGTTCTGACACACACACACGTATTATTGTGCTTTGGGGCACGCTTCTTCGAGATTCGATCCCGGCCCTTGGAGGTCGAGGTTATTTTGACACGTGGGTTGACAGATATGCAGATTTCCACGAATCGCCCGTCTTGCCTGGTGATTTATTTTTGATAGGCAGTCCTTGTTCCGACTGGCCCCTTTAAGCTTTCAAGTAGCAAACCTGTTCTTTGTGATGGTTATTTTTGAATCATAATTAATTGGGGTGTTCGCCATGTTTGTGACGGATTATTGCATGTTGTACGGATAGAATTTGTGTTAATAATGTCAATGTTGGCTTTGAGCCTAGTGATTCGTTTATGACTCAATTCATGTAATTTAGTGTTACGCCTGTGTGGTGTAGTGGTAGTGTACTTGTAAAAATGACGGCGGTCATATATGTATTTCTTTTGTTGGTCACGTGTTAACTTACTTGTGTTGATTTGTGTGAGAAGTCCTAATTTTAGGCAGTAATGTTTTGCTACGGCAGTTTTGATTCCAATTTCACGCGGAAATTATTGCGTTGTTTATTTTAAGTATAGGAAGTGTCGGTTTAGTTTTAAGTGTTGTATAGTTGTACCCCGCGTCTGTCTAGCTCTAAGCAATGTGGATTCGTCGTCTGAAAGTTTATTCTGGATGATGACGAATCACGCATTCGTTTGTACCCATCGTGAAGCATGTAGAACAGCACACGCGCATATATATGTCATTTTTGTTGAATTTCTTTGGGACACTTGGTCCGAGTATTAATCTCTCCTGAGATTCGGCTCAGTTTTGGCATACTTTATTTTATTCAGTGGGAGTCATATGGGAGTTTGTTTTGTTAATTCTTGTTGTAAATAGCTGATCTGTTTATTAAATTCATTGTTTTTAACCCTGGCTTCACTTTTTCCTGCATGTTACTTTGTTATATGTTACCCTGCATGTTAATGAAGCGCTTTAACAACAACTTACGATATGGACTGTTACATCCCCCGAAACTGAGTCTCATAAGCTTCTTTGCAAGGGTTCAATGCAAATATTATCTAACTGCAATAAGTATTAGATTTGTACTGTATCTATATACAAATATTATCTAACTGCAATAGGTGTTAGATTTGTACTGTATCTATATACAAATATTATCTAACTGCATTAGGTGTTAGATTTGTATCTATATACAAATATTATCTAACTGCAATAGGTGTTAGATTTGTATCTATATACAAATATTATCTTACTGCAATAAGTGTTAGATTTGTATCTATATACAAATAATATCTAACTGCAATAAGTGTTAGATTTGTATTTATATACAAATATTATCTAACTGCAATAAGTGTTAGATTTGTACTGTATCTACATACAAATATTATATAATTGCCATAAGTGTTAGATTTGTACTGTATCTATATACAAATATTATCTAACTGCAATAAGTGTTAGATGTGTATCTATATACAAATATTATCAAACTTCAATAAATGTTAGATGTGTATCTATATACAAATATTATCTAACTGCAATAAGTGTTAGATTTGTATCTATATACAAATATTATCTAACTGCAATAAGTGTTAGATTTGAACTGTATCTATATACATATATTATCTAACTGCAATAGGTGTTAGATTTGTATCTATATACAAATGTTATCTTACTGCAATAAGTGTTAGATATGTATCTATATACAAATATTATCTAACTGCAATAAGTGTTAGATTTGTATCTATATACAAATATTATCTAACTGCAATAAGTGTTAGATATGTATGTATATAGAAATATTATCTAACTGCAATAAGTGTTAGATTTGTACTGTATATATTTACAAATATTATCTAACTGCAATAAGTGTTAGATTTGTACTGTATCTATATACAAATATTATCTTACTGCAATAAGTGTTAGATGTGTATCTATATACAAATAATATCTAACTGCAATAAGTGTTAGATTTGTACTGTATCTCTACACAAATATTATCTAACTGCAATAAGTGTTAGATTTGAACTGTATCTATATACAAATATTATCTAACTGCAATAGGTGTTAGATTTGTATCTATATACAAATATTATCTTACTGCAATATGTGTTTGATTTGTACTGTATCTATATACAAATATTATCTAACTGCAATAAGTGTTAGATATGTATGTATATACAAATATTGTCTACTGCAATAAGTGTTAGATTTGTACTGTATCTATTTACAAATATTATCTTACTGCAATATGTGTTCGATTTGTTCTGTATCTATATACAAATATTATATATCTGCAATAAGTGTTAGATGTGTATCTATATACAAATATTATCTTACTGCAATAAGGGTTAGATTTGTATCTATACACAAATATTATCTAACTGCAAGAAGTGTTAGATTTGTACTGCATCTATATACAAATATTATCTAACTGCAATAAGTGTTAGATTTGTATCTATATAAAGTATTATCTAACTGCAATAAGTGTTAGATTTGTATCTATATACAAATATTATCTAACAGCAATAAGTGTAAGATTTGTATCTATATACAAATATTATCAAACTGCAATAAGTGTCAGATTTGTACTGTATCTACATACAAATATTATCTAACTGCAATAAGTGTTAGATAATATTTGTATATAGATACAGTACAAATCTAACTGCAATAAGTGTCAGATTTGTATCTATATACAAATATTATCTTACTGCAATAAGTGTTCGATGTGTATCTATATACAAAAATTATCTAACTGCAATAAATGTTAAATGTGTATCTATATACAAATATTATTTAACTGCAATAAGTGTTCGAAGTGTATCTATATACAAATATTATCTAACTGCAATAAGTGTTAGTTTTGCACTGTGTCTATATACAAATATTATCTAACTGCAGTAAGTGTCAGATTTGTATCTATATACAAGTATTATCTAACTGCAATAAGTGTTAGATTTGTATCTGTATACAAATATTATCTAACTGCAATAAGTGTCAGATTTGTACTGTATCTATATACAAATATTATCTAACTGCAATATGTGTTAGATTTGTATCTATATACAAATATTATCTTATTGCAATAAGTGTTAGATGTGTATCTATATACAAATATTATCTAACTGCAATAAGTGTTAGTTTTGTACTGTGTCTATATGCAAATATTATCTAACTGCAGTAAGTGTCAGATTTGTATCTATATACAAGTATTATCTAACTGCAATAAGTGTTAGATTTGTATCTATATACAAATATTATCTAACTGCAATAAGTGTTAGATTTGTATCTATATACAAATATTATCTAACTGCAACAAGTGTCAGATTTGTACTGTATCTATATACAAATATTATCTAACTGCAATAAGTGTCAGATTTGTATATATACAAATATTATCTAACTGCAATAAGTGTTAGATTTGTATCTATATACAAATATTATCTAACTACAATAAGTGTTAGATTTGTATCTATATACAAATATTATCTAACTGCAATAAGTGTTAGATATGTATGTATTAACAAATATTATCTAACTGCAATAAGTGTAAGATTTGTACTGTATCTATATACAAATATTATCTTACTGCATTAGGTGTTAGATTTGTATCTATATACAAATATATCTAACTGCAAGAAGTGTTAGATTTGTATCTATATACAAATATTATCTAACTGCAATAAGTGTTAGATTTGTATCTATATACTGAACCCTTGCAAAGAAGCTTATGTGACTCAGTTTCGGGGGGTGTAACAGTCCATTTCGTAAGTTGTTGTTAAAGCGCTTCATTAACATGCAGGGTAACACATAACAAAATAACATGCAGGAAGAAGTGGATACCAGGGTTATAACAAATGAATTTAATAACAGATCAACTATTTACAAGTAAAAAATAAACAAAACAAAACTCCCAAATGACTCCCAACTGAATAAATTACTTGCCAAAACGAGGCTTAATCTCAGGAGAGACTATAAATTGGACCAAATGTCCCAAATCCTCAATGACATTGTGTACGTGTGCGGCTGTTCTACATGCTTAACGATCAGTACAAATAAATGCGAGATTCGTCATCATCCGGTAAACCTTCAAAGGACGAATCTGCATTGTTTAGAGCTAGACAGACGCGGGGAATCAACTATACACTACTTAAATTAATCTGACACTTCCTACACTAAATATACAACAAATAATTTCCCCTTGAAATTGGAATCAAGAACTGCCGTAGCAAAAACATTAATGCCTAAAATTAGGACTTTTCAAATCAACACAAGTAAATTAACACGTGACCAACAAAAGAAACACACATATGACCGCCTGTCATTTTTACAAGTAAAATACAACTACACCACACGGGTGTCACAACAGACAAACTAACATGACGTGAGTCATAGGAAATCACTAGGCTCAAAGCCAACATTTACATCATTAAAACAATATTCCATTCATACGATATGCGATAATTCGTAACAGACATGGCGAACTCCCCAATTAATTACGGTCCAAATGACCATCACAAAAGAACAGGTTTGCTAATGATAGCTTATAGGGGTCAGTCGGTCAGCAGGACTGCCTATCAATGAGTCACCGAACCTAGACGGGCGCTAAGTGGAAATCTGCACATCTGTCAACCCACGTGTCAATAACCTCGACCTCCCATGGCACGGGATCGAGTCTCGAAGAAGCGTGCTCCAAAGCACAATATACGTGTGTGTGTCAGAATAAAATATCTCAGCATTTCCCCTAGGAAATCCAAGAAAATCAACACTGGACAAGGTACAGTAGCCTCCACGGAGCGCTCTGCCTTTCCAACAAAATACAACAACAACAATATGAGGGCGGTAGCACCACCTACCCCTCATCACGAAGAATAATACACACACCTGACACAAGAACACACACAGGATCACACGTATGGGTTTGACAGAAACCTGAAATAAATGACATATATATTTTTACACCAGCTTGCTTCCGTTCTAGTCGGTGACTAACAAACCTGAAAAGGACTCACAAAAATGCTAAAAATTAGAACTAAGGTGTTCTACAGTTACATCTTAATTTGTTGCGCTCGGCAACCCTAGTATGAGTAATAACCTGTTCATAAAACATCTTACAATAATTACCTCCCTTTCCTATAACAAAATGAACTTTAATAAAGCACCACTTATCGAATGTAACGAGTTTCGCAATCGCATGGATAAAATCAAATACACGCGCCGTGTACACTAAATATGACTCCAAAGAAAAATATAAAACAAACAAATTTGGCCACGCGCCAACGTACATTTAAAGATGATAGTGTCAGCACAAAAAAAAATCAAAACAAAAGAAAAAGAATGAATGAACTATTTACAATGTTCCCGCGCCTTATCTAACTACATATTGAGTAAATCAATTTTTGTACATCACCGTCTCAGCTTGCAGAACCTTAACCTCCGTCCCGGTGCATTTCCCTACGGGAAATTTAGCTCTCCATTGTCGACGTCGTTGTAGAAGCGATGCACATCAATCCATCACATGACCAAACGTCGGACATTTTGGCGAAGTTTCTTGGACAGAAATGTTCAATGTTAATAATATTGCCTAGCTATAATCGCTGTGAGCTACTACTTTCACTCACGAATATGTCCTAATGCGATTACTGATCGTAGACTTGCCCTATCTTAGCATTTGCTTCACACACGCACAAATATCATTCAAAAATATTATACACAAATTTACATAAAATTACACACTTCAAACTCATCGCCACTGGCTTGAAAACAAGTCTTAAACATGACTATCTTGCAGTCCTTACCTCGCCTAGAGATCTCCACTGCTATACGTGAAACTTGCTCACTTGAGCACAAAGTAAAATGTTAGTAAAATACGCTCATTAGCGTTTGAAAATCCGGACACAGAGTGACGTGAACGTTGCTCACCAGAGCTCAATAAAGTTGTCTTCGAAACAGCTTCTCACCGATCAATTTATTGGAGACTGACAGAATGAGGTAGAGTGGGGAGAATTTGAAAAAATAATCTGGAGTTTTCATCACACAAACTTGGGACTAGTATCAATCTTCATCATTTTATCCAAACGTCTCAGTGCACTATTGCGGATTTAATTCCGATCGGCGGTTCTTTAAATACACGTTTTCGCGCGTTTTTCCAGGGTACGCAACTTTCCGCGTGGCTTTTGGCGTGGTCTCTTCTGATTGGGTGATTCAATCCTGGGTCGGTTGAAACTTTACTCAATACACTCCCTCAATGACTCTAATTTAGGTGCGCGCTGTTACAAAGCTTGTCCTTGAACTCGGCTTAACCGGTCGTCTTCAGGAATAACTACCAAGCTTGCTTCTGTTGTAATCATTGCAACACACTACCTTGGCTCCCCGTTTGTCAATTTCAACATGTACTGCCTGGGCATCAGTAATAATAATAATAAAATCATGAATACTAATTCATCGATAGATTAATAAGGGTTCAATACAAATATTATCTTACTGCAAAAAGTGTTAGATTTGTATCTATATACAAATATTATCTTACTGCAATAAGTGTTAGACGTGTATCTATATACAAATATTATCTAACTACAATAAGTGTTAGATTTGTACTGTATCTCTATACAAATATTATCTAACTGCAAGTGTTAGATTTGTACTGTATCTATATACAAATATTATCTAACTGCAATAAGTGTTAGATTTGTACTGTATCTATATTCAAATATTATCTTACTGCAATAAGTTTTAGATGTGTATCTATATAGAAATATTATCTAACTGCAATAGGTGTTAGATATGTATCTATATACAAATATTATCTTACTGAAATAAGTGTTAGATTTGTATCTATATACAAATATTATCTAACTGCAATAAGGGTTAGATTTGTATCTATATACAAATATTATCTTACTGCAATAAGTGTTAGATATGTATGTATATACAAATATTATCTAACTGCAATAAGTGTTAGATTTGAACTGTATATACAAATATTATCTTACTGCAATAAGTGTTAGATTTGTATCTATATTCAAATATATCTAACTGCAATAAGTGTTAGATTTGTATCTATATACAAATATTATCTAACGGCAATAAGTGTTAGATTTGTATCTATATACAAATATTATCTTATTGCAATAAGTATTAGATTTGTATCTATATACAAATTTTATCTAACTGCAATAAGTGTTAGATTTGTTCTGTATCTGTCTACAAATATTATCTAACTGCAATAATAGTTAGATTTGTATCTATGTACAAATATTATCTAACTGCAATAAGTGGTAGATTTGTATCATTATACAAATATTATCTAACTGAAATAAGTGTTAGATATTTATGTATATACAAATATTATCTAACTGCAATAAGTGTTAGATTTATACTGTTTCTATATACAAATATTATATAACTGCAATAGGTGTTAGATTTTTATCTATATACAAATATTATCTAACTGCAATAAGTGTAAGATTTGTACTGTATCTATATACAAATATTATCTAACTGGAATAGGTGTTTGATTTGTATCTATATACAAATATTATCTAACTGCAATAAGTGTTAGATATGTATATATATATATACAAATATTATCTAACTGCAATAAGTGTTAGATTTGTATCTATATACAAATATTATCTTACTGCAATAAGTGTTAGATTTGTACTGTATCTATATACAAATATTATCTTTCTGCAATAAGTGTTAGATGTGTATCTATATACAAAAATTTTCTAACTGCAATAAGTGTCAGATTTGTACCTTATCTATATACAAATATTATCTAACTGCAATAGGTGTTAGATTTGTATCTATATACAAATAATATCTTACTGCAATAAGTGTTAGATTTGTACTGTATCTATATACAAATATTATTAAAGTGCAATAAGTGTTAGATTTTTATCTATATACAAATATTATCTAACTGCAATAAGTGTTAGATTTGTACTGTATATACAAATATTATCTTACTGCAATAAGTGTTAGATTTGTACCTATATACAAATAATATCTTATTGCAATAAGTGTTAGATTTGTATCTATATACAAATATTATCTAACTGCAATAAGTGTTAGATTTTTATCTATATACAAATATTATCTAACTGCAATAAGTGTTAGATTTGTACTGTATATACAAATATTATCTAACTGCAATAAGTGTTACGATTTGTATCTATATTCATGTATTAACTAACTGCAATAAGTGTTAGATTTGTACCGTATCTATATACAAATATTATCTAACTGCAATGGGAGTTAGATTTGTATCTATATACAAATAATATCTTACTGCAATAAGTAATAGATTTGTATCTATATACAAATATTATCTTACTGCAATAAGTGTTAGATTAATATCTATATACAAATATTATCTAACAGCAATAAGTGTTAGATTTGTACTGTATCTATATTCAAATATTATCTTACTGCAATAAGTGTTAGATGTGTATCTATATACAAATATTATTTAACTGCAATAAGTGTTAGATTTGTACTGTATCTATATACAAATATTATCTAACTGCAAAAAGTGTTAGATTTGTACTGTATATATATACACATATTATCCAACTGAAATAGGTGTTAGATTTGTATCTATATATTAATATTATCTTATTGCAATAAGAGTTAGATTTGTATCTATATACAAATATTATCTAACTGCAATAAGTGTTTGATTTGTATCTATATACAAATATTATCTAACCACAATAAGTGTTAGATTTGTATCTATATACAAATATTATCTAACTGCAATAAGTGTTAGATATGTATGTATATACAAATATTATCTAACTGCAATAAGTGTTAGATTTGAACTGTATATACAAATATTATCTTACTGCAATAAGTGTTAGATTTGTATCTATATTCAAATATATCTAACTGCAATAAGTGTTAGATTTGTACTGTATCTATATACAAATATTATCTAACTGCAATGGGTGTTAGATTTGTATCTATATACAAATAATATCTTACTGCAATAAGTAATAGATTTGTATCTATATACAAATATTATCTAACTGCAATAAGTGTTAGATTTGTATCTATATAAAAATATTATCTTATTGCAATAAGTATTAGATTTGTATCTATACACAAATTTTATCTAACTGCAATAAGTGTTAGATTTGTATCTATATACAAATATTATCTAACTGTAATAAGTGTTAGGTTTGTATCTATATACAAATATTATCTTACTGCAATAAGTGTTAGATTTGTTCTGTATCTGTCTACAAATATTATCTAACTGCAATAAATGTTAGATTTGTATCTATGTACAAATATTATCTAACTGCAATAAGTGTTAGATTTGTATCATTATACAAATATTATCTAACTGAAATAAGTGTTAGATATTTATGTATATACAAATATTATCTAACTGCAATAAGTGTTAGATTTATACTGTTTCTATATACAAATATTATATAACTGCAATAGGTGTTAGATTTTTATCTATATACAAATATTATCTAACTGGAATAGGTGTTAGATTTGTATCTATATAATAATATAATCTAACTGCAATAAGTGTTAGATTTGAACTGTATATACAAATATTATCTTACTGCAATAAGTGTTAGATTTGTATCTATATTCAAATATATCTAACTGCAATAAGTGGTAGATTTGTATCTATATACAAATATTATCTAACTGCAATAAGTGTTAGATTTTTATCTACATAAAAATATTATCTTATTGCGATAAGTATTAGATTTGTATCTATATACAAATTTTATCTAACTTCAATAAGTGTTAGATTTGTATCTATATACAAATATTATCTTACTGCAATAAGTGTTAGATTTGTTCTGTATCTGTCTACAAATATTATCTAACTGCAATAAATGTTAGATTTGTATCTATGTACAAATATTATCTAACTGCAATAAGTGTTAGATTTGTATAATTATACAAATATTATCTAACTGAAATAAGTGTTAGATATTTATGTATATACAAATATTATCTAACTGCAATAAGTGTTAGATTTATACTGTTTCTATATACAAATATTATATAACTGCAAAAGGTGTTAGATTTTTATCTATATACAAATATTATATAACTGGAATAGGTGTTAGATTTGTATCTATATACAAATATTATCTAACTGCAATAAGTGTTAGATATGTATATATATACAAATATTATCTAACTGCAATAAGTGTTAGATTTGTATCTATATACAAATATTATCTTACTGCAATAAGTGTTAGATTTGTACTGTATCTATATACAAATATTATCTTACTGCAAAAAGTGTTAGATTTGTACTGTATATATATACAAATATTATCCAACTGAAATAGGTGTTAGATTTGTATCTATATATTAATATTATCTTATTGCAATAAGAGTTAGATTTGTATCTATATACAAATATTATCTAACTGCAATAAGTGTTTGATTTGTATCTATATACAAATATTATCTAACCACAATAAGTGTTAGATTTGTATCTATATACAAATATTATCTAACTGCAATAAGTGTTAGATATGTATGTATATACAAATATTATCTAACTGCAATAAGTGTTAGATTTGAACTGTATATACAAATATTATCTTACTGCAATAAGTGTTAGATTTGTATCTATATTCAAATCTATCTAACTGCAATAAGTGTTAGATTTGTATCTATATACAAATATTATCTAACTGCAATAAGTGTTAGATTTGTATCTATATACAAATATTATCTAACTGCAATAAGTGTTAGATTTGTATCTATATAAAAATATTATCTTATTGCAATAAGTATTAGATTTGTATCTATACACAAATTTTATCTAACTGCAATAAGTGTTAGATTTGTATCTATATACAAATATTATCTAACTGTAATAAGTGTTAGATTTGTATCTATATACAAATATTATCTTACTGCAATAAGTGTTAGATTTGTTCTGTATCTGTCTACAAATATTATCTAACTGCAATAAATGTTAGATTTGTATCTATGTACAAATATTATCTAACTGCAATAAGTGTTAGATTTGTATCATTATACAAATATTATCTTACTGAAATAAGTGTTAGATATTTATGTATATACAAATATTATCTAACTGCAATAAGTGTTAGATTTATACTGTTTTTATATACAAATATTATATAACTGCAATAGGTGTTAGATTTTTATCTATATACAAATATTATCTAACTGGAATAGGTGTTAGATTTGTATCTATATACAAATATTATCTAACTGCAATAAGTGTTAGATATGTATCTATATACAAATATTATCTAACTGCAATAAGTGTTAGATATGTATGTATATACAAATATTATCTAACTGCAATAAGTGTTAGATTTGAACTGTATATACAAATATTATCTTACTGCAATAAGTGTTAGATTTGTATCTATATTCAAATATATCTAAATGCAATAAGTGGTAGATTTGTATCTATATACAAATATTATCTAACTGCAATAAGTGTTAGATTTTTATCTATATAAAATATTATCTTATTGCAATAAGTATTAGATTTGTATCTATATACAAATTTTATTTAACTGCAATAAATGTTAGATTTGTATCTATATACAAATATTATCTAACTGTAATAAGTGTTAGATTTGTATCTATATACAAATATTATCTTACTGCAATAAGTGTTAGATTTGTTCTGTATCTGTCTACAAATATTATCTAACTGCAATAAATGTTAGATTTGTATCTATGTACAAATATTATCTAACTGCAATAAGTGTTAGATTTGTATCATTATACAAATATTATCTAACTGAAATAAGTGTTAGATATTTATGTATATACAAATATTATCTAACTGCAATAAGTGTTAGATTTATACTGTTTCTATATACAAATATTATATAACTGCAATAGGTGATAGATTTTTATCTATATACAAATATTATCTAACTGGAATAGATGTTAGATTTGTATCTATATACAAATATTATCTAACTGCAATAAGTGTTAGATATGTATATATATACAAATATTTTCTAACTGCAATAAGTGTTAGATTTGTATCTATATACAAATATTATCTTACTGCAATAAGTGTTAGATTTGTACTGTATCTATATACAAATATTATCTTACTGCAATAAGTGTTAGATGTGTATCTATATACAAATATTTTCTAACTGCAATAAGTGTTAGATTTGTACCTTATCTATATACAAATATTATCTAACTGCAATAGGTGTTAGATTTGTATCTATATACAAATAATATCTTACTGCAATAAGTGTTAGATTTGTACTGTATCTATATACAAATATTATCTAATTGAAATAAGTGTTAGATTTGTACTGTATTTATATACAAATATTATCTAACTGCAATAGGTGTTAGATTTGTATCTATATACAAATATTATCTAACTACAATAGGTGTTAGATTTGTATCTATATACAAATATTATCTTACTGCAATAAGTGTTAGATTTGTATCTATATACAAATAATATCTAACTGCAATAAGTGTTAGATTTGTATTTATATACAAATATTATCTAACTGCAATAAGTGTTAGATTTGTACTGTATCTACATACAAATATTATATAATTGCCATAAGTGTTAGATTTGTACTGTATCTATATACAAATATTATCTAACTGCAATAAGTGTTAGGTTTGTACTGTATCTATATACAAATATTATCTTACTGCAATAAGTGTTAGATGTGTATCTATATACAAATATTATCAAACTTCAATAAATGTTAGATGTGTATCTATATACAAATATTATCTTACTGCAATAAGTGTTAGATTTGTATCTATATACACATATTATCTAACTGCAATAAGTGTTAGATTTGAACTGTATCTATATACATATATTATCTAACTGCAATAGGTGTTAGATTTGTATCTATATACAAATGTTATCTTACTGCAATAAGTGTTAGATATGTATCTATATACAAATATTATCTAACTGCAATAAGTGTTAGATTTGTATCTATATACAAATATTATCTAACTGCAATAAGTGTTAGATATGTATGTATATAGAAATATTATCTAACTGCAATAAGTGTTAGATTTGTACTGTATATATTTACAAATATTATCTAACTGCAATAAGTGTTAGATTTGTACTGTATCTATATACAAATATTATCTTACTGCAATAAGTGTTAGATGTGTATCTATATACAAATAATATCTAACTGCAATAAGTGTTAGATTTGTACTGTATCTCTACACAAATATTATCTAACTGCAATAAGTGTTAGATTTGAACTGTATCTATATACAAATATTATCTAACTGCAATAGGTGTTAGATTTGTATCTATATACAAATATTATCTTACTGCAATATGTGTTTGATTTGTACTGTATCTATATAATCAAATATTATCTAACTGCAATAAGTGTTAGATATGTATGCATATACAAATATTGTCTACTGCAATAAGTGTTAGATTTGTACTGTATCTATTTACAAATATTATCTTACTGCAATATGTGTTCGATTTGTTCTGTATCTATATACAAATATTATATATCTGCAATAAGTGTTAGATGTGTATCTATATACAAATATTATCTTACTGCAATAAGGGTTAGATTTGTATCTATACACAAATATTATCTAACTGCAAGAAGTGTTAGATTTGTACTGTATCTATATACAAATATTATCTAACTGCAATAAGTGTTAGATTTGTACTGTATCCATGTAAAAATATTATCTTATTGCAATAAGTTTTAGATTTGTATCTATATACAAATATTATCTTACTGCAATAAGTGTTAGATTTGTACTGTGTCTATATACAAATATTATCTAACTGCAGTAAGTGTTAGATTTGTATCTATATACAAGTATTATCTAACTGCAATAAGTGTTAGATTTGTATCTATATACAAATATTATCTAACAGCAATAAGTGTAAGATTTGTATCTATATACAAATATTATCAAACTGCAATAAGTGTCAGATTTGTACTGTATCTACATACAAATATTATCTAACTGCAATAAGTGTTAGATAATATTTGTATATAGATACAGTACGAATCTAACTGCAATAAGTGTCAGATTTGTATCTATATACAAATATTATCTTACTGCAATAAGTGTTCGATGTGTATCTATATACAAAAATTATCTAACTGCAATAAATGTTAAATGTGTATCTATATACAAATATTATATAACTGCAATAAGTGTTCGAAGTGTATCTATATACAAATATTATCTAACTGCAATAAGTGTTAGTTTTGTACTGTGTCTATATACAAATATTATCTAACTGCAGTAAGTGTCAGATTTGTATCTATATACAAGTATTATCTAACTGCAATAAGTGTTAGATTTGTATCTGTATACAAATATTATCTAACTGCAATAAGTGTCAGATTTGTACTGTATCTATATACAAATATTATCTAACTGCAATAAGTGTTAGATTTGTATCTATATACAAATATTATCTTATTGCAATAAGTGTTAGATGTGTATCTATATACAAATATTATCTAACTGCAATAAGTGTTAGTTTTGTACTGTGTCTATATGCAAATATTATCTAACTGCAGTAAGTGTCAGATTTGTATCTATATACAAGTATTATCTAACTGCAATAAGTGTTAGATTTGTATCTATATACAAATATTATCTAACTGCAATAAGTGTTAGATTTGTATCTATATACAAATATTATCTAACTGCAACAAGTGTCAGATTTGTACTGTATCTATATACAAATATTATCTAACTGCAATAAGTGTCAGATTTGTATATATACAAATATTATCTAACTGCAATAAGTGTTAGATTTGTATCTATATACAAATATTATCTAACTGCAATAAGTGTTAGATATGTATGTATTAACAATTATTATCTAACTGCAATAAGTGTAAGATTTGTACTGTATCTATATACAAATATTATCTTACTGCATTAGGTGTTAGATTTGTATCTATATACAAATATATCCAACTGCAAGAAGTGTTAGATTTGTATCTATATACAAATATTATCTAACTGCAATAAGTGTTAGATTTGTATCTATATACTGAACCCTTGCAAAGAAGCTTATGAGACTCAGTTTCGGGGGGTGTAACAGTCCATTTCGTAAGTTGTTGTTAAAGCGCTTCATTAACATGCAGGGTAACACATAACAAAATAACATGCAGGAAGAAGTGGATACCAGGGTTATAACAAATGAATTTAATAACAGATCAACTATTTACAAGTAAAAAATAAACAAAACAAAACTCCCAAATGACTCCCAACTGAATAAATTACTTGCCAAAACGAGGCTTAATCTCAGGAGAGACTATAAATTGGACCAAATGTCCCAAATCCTCAATGACATTGTGTACGTGTGCGGCTGTTCTACATGCTTAACGATCAGTACAAATAAATGCGAGATTCGTCATCATCCGGTAAACCTTCAAAGGACGAATCTGCATTGTTTAGAGCTAGACAGACGCGGGGAATCAACTATACACTACTTAAATTAATCTGACACTTCCTACACTAAATATACAACAAATAATTTCCCCTTGAAATTGGAATCAAGAACTGCCGTAGCAAAAACATTAATGCCTAAAATTAGGACTTTTCAAAATCAACACAAGTAAATTAACACGTGACCAACAAAAGAAACACACATATGACCGCCTGTCATTTTTACAAGTAAAATACAACTACACCACACGGGTGTCACAACAGACAAACTAACATGACGTGAGTCATAGGAAATCACTAGGCTCAAAGCCAACATTTACATCATTAAAACAATATTCCATTCATACGATATGCGATAATTCGTAACAGACATGGCGAACTCCCCAATTAATTACGGTCCAAATGACCATCACAAAAGAACAGGTTTGCTAATGATAGCTTATAGGGGTCAGTCGGTCAGCAGGACTGCCTATCAATGAGTCACCGAACCTAGACGGGCGCTAAGTGGAAATCTGCACATCTGTCAACCCACGTGTCAATAACCTCGACCTCCCATGGCACGGGATCGAGTCTCGAAGAAGCGTGCTCCAAAGCACAATATACGTGTGTGTGTCAGAATAAAATATCTCAGCATTTCCCCTAGGAAATCCAAGAAAATCAACACTGGACAAGGTACAGTAACCTCCACGGAGCGCTCTGCCTTTCCAACAAAATACAACAACAACAATATGAGGGCGGTAGCACCACCTACCCCTCATCACGAAGAATAATACACACACCTGACACAAGAACACACACAGGATCACACGTATGGGTTTGACAGAAACCTGAAATAAATGACATATATATTTTTCCACCAGCTTGCTTCCGTTCTAGTCGGTGACTAACAAACCTGAAAAGGACTCACAAAAATGCTAAAAATTAGAACTAAGGTGTTCTACAGTTACATCTTAATTTGTTGCGCTCGGCAACCCTAGTATGAGTAATAACCTGTTCATAAAACATCTTACAATAATTACCTCCCTTTCCTATAACAAAATGAACTTTAATAAAGCACCACTTATCGAATGTAACGAGTTTCGCAATCGCATGGATAAAATCAAATACACGCGCCGTGTACACTAAATATGACTCCAAAGAAAAATATAAAACAAACAAATTTGGCCACGCGCCAACGTACATTTAAAGATGATAGTGTCAGCACAAAAAAAAATCAAAACAAAAGAAAAAGAATGAATGAACTATTTACAATGTTCCCGCGCCTTATCTAACTACATATTGAGTAAATCAATTTTTGTACATCACCGTCTCAGCTTGCAGAACCTTAACCTCCGTCCCGGTGCATTTCCCTACGGGAAATTTAGCTCTCCATTGTCGACGTCGTTGTAGAAGCGATGCACATCAATCCATCACATGACCAAACGTCGGACATTTTGGCGAAGTTTCTTGGACAGAAATGTTCAATGTTAATAATATTGCCTAGCTATAATCGCTGTGAGCTACTACTTTCACTCACGAATATGTCCTAATGCGATTACTGATCGTAGACTTGCCCTATCTTAGCATTTGCTTCACACACGCACAAATATCATTCAAAAATATTATACACAAATTTACATAAAATTACACACTTCAAACTCATCGCCACTGGCTTGAAAACAAGTCTTAAACATGACTATCTTGCAGTCCTTACCTCGCCTAGAGATCTCCACTGCTATACGTGAACCTTGCTCACTTGAGCACAAAGTAAAATGTTAGTAAAATACGCTCATTAGCGTTTGAAAATCGTGACACAGAGTGACGTGAACGTTGCTCACCAGAGCTCAATAAAGTTGTTTTCGAAACAGCTTCTCACCGATCAATTTATTGGAGACTGACAGAATGAGGTAGAGTGGGGAGAATTTGAAAAAATAATCTGGAGTTTTCATCACACAAACTTGGGACTAGTATCAATCTTCATCATTTTATCCAAACGTCTCAGTGCACTATTGCGGATTTAATTCGGATCGGCGGTTCTTTAAATACACGTTTTCGCGCGTTTTTCCAGGGTACGCAACTTTCCGCGTGGCTTTTGGCGTGGTCTCTTCTGATTGGGTGATTCAATCCTGGGTCGGTTGAAACATTACTCAATACACTCCCTCAATGACTCTAATTTAGGTGCGCGCTGTTACAAAGTTTGTCCTTGAACTCGGCTTAACCGGTCGTCTTCAGGAATAACTACCAAGCTTGCTTCTGTTGTAATCATTGCAACACACTACCTTGGCTCCCCGTTTGTCAATTTCAACATGTACTGCCTGGGCATCAGTAATAATAATAATAAAATCATGAATACTAATTCATCGATAGATTAATAAGGGTTCAATACAAATATTATCTTACTGCAAAAAGTGTTAGATTTGTATCTATATACAAATATTATCTTACTGCAATAAGTGTTAGACGTGTATCTATATACAAATATTATCTAACTACAATAAGTGTTAGATTTGTACTGTATCTCTATACAAATATTATCTAACTGCAAGTGTTAGATTTGTACTGTATCTATATACAAATATTATCTAACTGCAATAAGTGTTAGATTTGTACTGTATCTATATTCAAATATTATCTTACTGCAATAAGTTTTAGATGTGTATCTATATAGAAATATTATCTAACTGCAATAGGTGTTAGATTTGTATCTATATACAAATATTATCTTACTGAAATAAGTGTTAGATTTGTATCTATATACAAATATTATCTAACTGCAATAAGGGTTAGATTTGTATCTATGTACAAATATTATCTAACTGCAATAAGTGTTAGATTTGTATCATTATACAAATATTATCTAACTGAAATAAGTGTTAGATATTTATGTATATACAAATATTATCTAACTGCAATAAGTGTTAGATTTGTATCTATATACAAATATTACCTAACTGTAATAAGTGTTAGATTTGTATCTATATACAAATATTATCTTACTGCAATAAGTGTTAGATTTGTTCTGTATCTGTCTACAAATATTATCTAACTGCAATAATAGTTAGATTTGTATCTATGTACAAATATTATCTAACTGCAATAAGTGTTAGATTTGTATCATTATACAAATATTATCTAACTGAAATAAGTGTTAGATATTTATGTATATACAAATATTATCTAACTGCAATAAGTGTTAGATTTATACTGTTTCTATATACAAATATTATATAACTGCAATAGGTGTTAGATTTTTATCTATATACAAATATTATCTAACTGCAATAAGTGTGAGATTTGTACTGTATCTATATACAAATATTATCTAACTGGAATAGGTGTTTGATTTGTATCTATATACAAATATTATCTAACTGCAATAAGTGTTAGATATGTATATATATACAAATATTATCTAACTGCAATAAGTGTTAGATTTGTATCTATATACAAATATTATCTTACTGCAATAAGTGTTAGATTTGTACTGTATCTATATACAAATATTATCTTACTGCAATAAGTGTTAGATGTGTATCTATATACAAAAATTTTCTAACTGCAATAAGTGTCAGATTTGTACCTTATCTATATACAAATATTATCTAACTGCAATAGGTGTTAGATTTGTATCTATATACAAATAATATCTTACTGCAATAGGTGTTAGATTTGTACTGTATCTATATACAAATATTATCTAATTGAAATAAGTGTTAGATTTGTACTGTATTTTTATACAAATATTATCTTACTGCAATAAGTGTTAGATGTGTATCTATATACAAATATTATTAAAGTGCAATAAGTGTTAGATTTTTATCTATATACAAATATTATCTAACTGCAATAAGTGTTAGATTTGTACTGTATATACAAATATTATCTTACTGCAATAAGTGTTAGATTTTTATCTATATACAAATATTATCTTACTGCAATAAGTGTTACATGTGTATCTATATACAAATATTTTCTTACTGCAATAAGTGTTAGATTTGTACCTATATACAAATAATATCTTATTGCAATAAGTGTTAGATTTGTATCTATATACAAATATTATCTAACTGCAATAAGTGTTAGATTTTTATCTATATACAAATATTATCTAACTGCAATAAGTGTTAAGATTTGTATCTATATTCATGTATTAACTAACTGCAATAAGTGTTAGATTTGTACCGTATCTATATACAAATATTATCTAACTGCAATGGGTGTTAGATTTGTATCTATATACAAATAATATCTTACTGCAATAAGTGTTAGATTAATATCTATATACAAATATTATCTAACAGCAATAAGTGTTAGATTTGTACTGTATCTATATTCAAATATTATCTTACTGCAATAAGTGTTAGATGTGTATCTATATACAAATATTATTTAACTGCAATAAGTGTTAGATTTGTACTGTATCTATATACAAATATTATCTAACTGCAAAAAGTGTTAGATTTGTACTGTATATATATACAAATATTATCCAACTGAAATAGGTGTTAGATTTGTATCTATATATTAACATTATCTTATTGCAATAAGAGTTAGATTTGTATCTATATACAAATATTATCTAACTGCAATAAGTGTTAGTTTTGTATCTATATACAAATATTATCTAACTGCTAAGAGTGTTAGATCTGTATCTATATACAAATATTATCTTACTGCAATAAGTGTTAGATTAATATCTATATACAAATATTATCTAACAGCAATAAGTGTTAGATTTGTACTGTATCTATATTCAAATATTATCTTACTGCAATAAGTGTTAGATGTGTATCTATATACAAATATTATTTAACTGCAATAAGTGTTAGATTTGTACTGTATCTATATACAAATATTATCTAACTGCAAAAAGTGTTAGATTTGTACTGTATATATATACAAATATTATCCAACTGAAATAGGTGTTAGATTTGTATCTATATATTAACATTATCTTATTGCAATAAGAGTTAGATTTGTATCTATATACAAATATTATCTAACTGCAATAAGTGTTTGATTTGTATCTATATACAAATATTATCTAACCACAATAAGTGTTAGATTTGTATCTATATACAAATATTATCTTATTGCAATAAGTATTAGATTTGTATCTATACACAAATTTTATCTAACTGCAATAAGTGTTAGATTTGTATCTATATACAAATATTATCTAACTGTAATAAGTGTTAGATTTGTATCTATATACAAATATTATCTTACTGCAATAAGTGTTAGATTTGTTCTGTATCTGTCTACAAATATTATCTAACTGCAATAAATGTTAGATTTGTATCTATGTACAAATATTATCTAACTGCAATAAGTGTTAGATTTGTATCATTATACAAATATTATCTAACTGAAATAAGTGTTAGATATTTATGTATATACAAATATTATCTAACTGCAATAAGTGTTAGATTTATACTGTTTCTATATACAAATATTATATAACTGCAATAGGTGTTAGATTTTTATCTATATACAAATATTATCTAACTGGAATAGGTGTTAGATTTGTATCTATATACAAATATTATCTAACTGCAATAAGTGTTAGATATGTATATATATACAAATATTATCTAACTGCAATAAGTGTTAGATTTGTATCTATATACAAATATTATCTTACTGCAATAAGTGTTAGATTTGTACTGTATCTATATACAAATATTATCTTACTGCATCAAGTGTTAGATGTGAATCTATATACAAATATTTTCTAACTGCAATAAGTGTTAGATTTGTACCTTATCTATATACAAATATTATCTAACTGCAATAGGTGTTAGATTTGTATCTATATACAAATAATATCTTACTGCAATAAGTGTTAGATTTGTACTGTATCTATATACAAATATTATCTAATTGAATAAGTGTTAGATTTGTACTGTATTTATATACAAATATTATCTTACTGCAATAAGTGTTAGATGTGTATCTATATACAAATATTATTTAAGTGCAATAAGTGTTAGATTTTTATCTATATACAAATATTATCTAACTGCAATAAGTGTTAAGATTTGTACTGTAATACAAATATTATCTTACTGCAATAAGTGTTAGATTTTTATCTATATACAAATAGTATCTTACTGCAATAAGTGTTAGATGTGTATCTATATACAAATATTATCTTACTGCAATAGGTGTTTGATTTGTACTGTATCTATATTCAAATATTATCTAACTGCAATAGGTGTTTGTTTTGTAACTATATACAAATATTATCTAACTGCAAAAAGTGTTAGATTTGTACGGTATATATATACTAATATTATCTAACTGAAATAGGTGTTAGATTTGTATCTATATATTAATATTATCTTATTGCAATAAGTATTAGATTTGTATCTATATACAAATATTATCTAACTGCAATAAGTGTTTGATTTGTATATATATACAAATATTATCTAACCACAATAAGTGTTAGATTTCTATCTATATACAAATATTATCTAACTGCAACAAGTGTCAGATTTGTACTGTATCTATATACAAATATTATCTAACTGCAATAAGTGTCAGATTTGTATATATACAAATATTATCTAATTGCAATAAGTGTTAGATTTGTATCTATATACAAATATTATCTAACTACAATAAGTGTTAGATTTGTATCTATATACAAATATTATCTAACTGCAATAAGTGTTAGATATGTATGTATTAACAAATATTATCTAACTGCAATAAGTGTAAGATTTGTACTGTATCTATATACAAATATTATCTTACTGCATTAGGTGTTAGATTTGTATCTATATACAAATATATCTAACTGCAAGATGTGTTAGATTTGTATCTATATACAAATATTATCTAACTGCAATAAGTGTTAGATTTGTATCTATATACTGAACCCTTGCAAAGAAGCTTATGAGACTCAGTTTCGGGGGGTGTAACAGTCCATTTCGTAAGTTGTTGTTAAAGCGCTTCATTAACATGCAGGGTAACACATAACAAAATAACATGCATGAAGAAGTGGATACCAGGGTTATAACAAATGAATTTAATAACAGATCAACTATTTACAAGTAAAAAATAAACAAAACAAAACTCCCAAATGACTCCCAACTGAATAAATTACTTGCCAAAACGAGGCTTAATCTCAGGAGAGACTATAAATTGGACCAAATGTCCCAAATCCTCAATGACATTGTGTACGTGTGCGGCTGTTCTACATGCTTAACGATCAGTACAAATAAATGCGAGATTCGTCATCATCCGGTAAACCTTCAAAGGACGAATCTGCATTGTTTAGAGCTAGACAGACGCGGGGAATCAACTATACACTACTTAAATTAATCTGACACTTCCTACACTAAATATACAACAAATAATTTCCCCTTGAAATTGGAATCAAGAACTGCCGTAGCAAAAACATTAATGCCTAAAATTAGGACTTTTCAAAATCAACACAAGTAAATTAACACGTGACCAACAAAAGAAACACACATATGACCGCCTGTCATTTTTACAAGTAAAATACAACTACACCACACGGGTGTCACAACAGACAAACTAACATGACGTGAGTCATAGGAAATCACTAGGCTCAAAGCCAACATTTACATCATTAAAACAATATTCCATTCATACGATATGCGATAATACGTAACAGACATGGCGAACTCCCCAATTAATTACGGTCCAAATGACCATCACAAAAGAACAGGTTTGCTAATGATAGCTTATAGGGGTCAGTCGGTCAGCAGGACTGCCTATCAATGAGTCACCGAACCTAGACGGGCGCTAAGTGGAAATCTGCACATCTGTCAACCCACGTGTCAATAACCTCGACCTCCCATGGCACGGGATCGAGTCTCGAAGAAGCGTGCTCCAAAGCACAATATACGTGTGTGTGTCAGAATAAAATATCTCAGCATTTCCCCTAGGAAATCCAAGAAAATCAACACTGGACAAGGTACAGTAACCTCCACGGAGCGCTCTGCCTTTCCAACAAAATACAACAACAACAATATGAGGGCGGTAGCACCACCTACCCCTCATCACGAAGAATAATACACACACCTGACACAAGAACACACACAGGATCACACGTATGGGTTTGACAGAAACCTGAAATAAATGACATATATATTTTTCCACCAGCTTGCTTCCGTTCTAGTCGGTGACTAACAAACCTGAAAAGGACTCACAAAAATGCTAAAAATTAGAACTAAGGTGTTCTACAGTTACATCTTAATTTGTTGCGCTCGGCAACCCTAGTATGAGTAATAACCTGTTCATAAAACATCTTACAATAATTACCTCCCTTTCCTATAACAAAATGAACTTTAATAAAGCACCACTTATCGAATGTAACGAGTTTCGCAATCGCATGGATAAAATCAAATACACGCGCCGTGTACACTAAATATGACTCCAAAGAAAAATATAAAACAAACAAATTTGGCCACGCGCCAACGTACATTTAAAGATGATAGTGTCAGCACAAAAAAAATCAAAACAAAAGAAAAAGAATGAATGAACTATTTACAATGTTCCCGCGCCTTATCTAACTACATATTGAGTAAATCAATTTTTGTACATCACCGTCTCAGCTTGCAGAACCTTAACCTCCGTCCCGGTGCATTTCCCTACGGGAAATTTAGCTCTCCATTGTCGACGTCGTTGTAGAAGCGATGCACATCAATCCATCACATGACCAAACGTCGGACATTTTGGCGAAGTTTCTTGGACAGAAATGTTCAATGTTAATAATATTGCCTAGCTATAATCGCTGTGAGCTACTACTTTCACTCACGAATATGTCCTAATGCGATTACTGATCGTAGACTTGCCCTATCTTAGCATTTGCTTCACACACGCACAAATATCATTCAAAAATATTATACACAAATTTACATAAAATTACACACTTCAAACTCATCGCCACTGGCTTGAAAAAAGGTCTTAAACATGACTATCTTGCAGTCCTTACCTCGCCTAGAGATCTCCACTGCTATACGTGAACCTTGCTCACTTGAGCACAAAGTAAAATGTTAGTAAAATACGCTCATTAGCGTTTGAAAATCGTGACACAGAGTGACGTGAACGTTGCTCACCAGAGCTCAATAAAGTTGTTTTCGAAACAGCTTCTCACCGATCAATTTATTGGAGACTGACAGAATGAGGTAGAGTGGGGAGAATTTGAAAAAATAATCTGGAGTTTTCATCACACAAACTTGGGACTAGTATCAATCTTCATCATTTTATCCAAACGTCTCAGTGCACTATTGCGGATTTAATTCGGATCGGCGGTTCTTTAAATACACGTTTTCGCGCGTTTTTCCAGGGTACGCAACTTTCCGCGTGGCTTTTGGCGTGGTCTCTTCTGATTGGGTGATTCAATCCTGGGTCGGTTGAAACTTTACTCAATACACTCCCTCAATGACTCTAATTTAGGTGCGCGCTGTTACAAAGTTTGTCCTTGAACTCGGCTTAACCGGTCGTCTTCAGGAATAACTACCAAGCTTGCTTCTGTTGTAATCATTGCAACACACTACCTTGGCTCCCCGTTTGTCAATTTCAACATGTACTGCCTGGGCATCAGTAATAATAATAATAACATCATGAATACTAATTCATCGATAGATTAATAAGGGTTCAATACAAATATTATCTTACTGCAAAAAGTGTTAGATTTGTATCTATATACAAATATTATCTTACTGCAATAAGTGTTAGACGTGTATCTATATACAAATATTATCTAAATACAATAAGTGTTAGATTTGTACTGTATCTCTATACAAATATTATCTAACTGCAAGTGTTAGATTTGTACTGTATCTATATACAAATATTATCTAACTGCAATAAGTGTTAGATTTGTACTGTATCTATATTCAAATATTATCTTACTGCAATAAGTTTTAGATGTGTATCTATATAGAAATATTATCTAACTGCAATAGGTGTTAGATTTGTATCTATATACAAATATTATCTTACTGAAGTAAGTGTTAGATTTGTATCTATATACAAATATTATCTAACTGCAATAAGGGTTAGATTTGTATCATTATACAAATATTATCTAACTGAAATAAGTGTTAGATTTGTATCTATATACAAATATTATCTTACTGAAATAAGTGTTAGATTTGTATCTATGTACAAATATTATCTAACTGCAATAAGTGTTAGATTTGTATCATTATACAAATATTATCTAACTGAAATAAGTGTTAGATATTTATGTATATACAAATATTATCTAACTGCAATAAGTGTTAGATTTGTATCTATATACAAATATTACCTAACTTTAATAAGTGTTAGATTTGTATCTATATACAAATATTATCTTACTGCAATAAGTGTTAGATTTGTTCTGTATCTGTCTACAAATATTATCTAACTGCAATAATAGTTAGATTTGTATCCATGTACAAATATTATCTAACTGCAATAAGTGTTAGATTTGTATCATTATACAAATATTATCTAACTGAAATAAGTGTTAGATATTTATGTATATACAAATATTATCTAACTGCAATAAGTGTTAGATTTATACTGTTTCTATATACAAATATTATTATGTAACTGCAATAGGTGTTAGATTTTTATCTATATACAAATATTATCTAACTGCAATAAGTGTAAGATTTGTACTGTATCTATATACAAATATTATCTAACTGGAATAGGTCTTTGATTTGTATCTATATACAAATATTATCTAACTGCAATAAGTGTTAGATATGTATATATACAAATATTATCTAACTGCAATAAGTGTTAGATTTGTATCTATATACAAATATTATCTTACTGCAATAAGTGTTAGATTTGTACTGTATCTATATACAAATATTATCTTACTGCAATAAGTGTTAGATGTGTATCTATATACAAAAATTTTCTAACTGCAATAAGTGTCAGATTTGTACCTTATCTATATACAAATATTATCTAACTGCAATAGGTGTTAGATTTGTATCTATATACAAATAATATCTTACTGCAATAACTGTTAGATTTGTACTGTATTTATATACAAATATTATCTAATTGAAATAAGTGTTAGATTTGTACTGTATTTATATACAAATATTATCTTACTGCAATAAGTGTTAGATGTGTATCTATATACAAATATTATTAAAGTGCAATAAGTGTTAGATTTTTATCTATATACAAATATTATCTAACTGCAATAAGTGTTAGATTTGTACTGTATATACAAATATTATCTTACTGCAATAAGTGTCAGATTTTTATCTATATACAAATATTATCTTACTGCAATAAGTGTTACATGTGTATCTATATACAAATATTTTCTTACTGCAATAAGTGTTAGATTTGTACCTATATACAAATAATATCTTATTGCAATAAGTGTTAGATTTGTATCTATATACAAATATTATCTAACTGCAATAAGTGTTAGATTTTATCTATATACAAATATTATCTAACTGCAATAAGTGTTAGATTTGTACTGTATATACAAATATTATCTAACTGCAATAAGTGTTAAGATTTGTATCTATATTCATGTATTAACTAACTGCAATAAGTGTTAGATTTGTACCGTATCTATATACAAATATTATCTAACTGCAATGGGTGTTAGATTTGTATCTATATACAAATAATATCTTACTGCAATAAGTAATAGACTTGTATCTATATACAAATATTATCTAACTGCAATAAGTATTAGTTTTGTATCTATATACAAATATTATCTAACTGCTAAGAGTGTTAGATCTGTATCTATATACAAATAGTATCTTACTGCAATAAGTGTTAGATTAATATCTATATACAAATATTATCTAACAGCAATAAGTGTTAGATTTGTACTGTATCTATATTCAAATATTATCTTACTGCAATAAGTGTTAGATGTGTATCTATATACAAATATTATTTAACTGCAATAAGTGTTAGATTTGTACTGTATCTATATACAAATATTATCTAACTGCAAAAAGTGTTAGATTTGTACTGTATATATATACAAATATTATCCAACTGAAATAGGTGTTAGATTTGTATCTATATATTAATATTATCTTATTGCAATAAGAGTTAGATTTGTATCTATATACAAATATTATCTAACTGCAATAAGTGTTTGATTTGTATCTATATACAAATATTATCTAACCACAATAAGTGTTAGATTTGTATCTATATACAAATATTATCTAATTGCAATAAGTGTTAGATATGTATATACAAATATTATCTAACTGCAATAAGTGTTAGATTTGAACTGTATATACAAATATTATCTTACTGCAATAAGTGTTAGATTTGTATCTATATTTAAATATATCTAACTGCAATAAGTGTTAGATTTGTATCTATATACAAATATTATCTAACTGCAATAAGTGTTAGATTTTTATCTATATACAAATATTATCTAACTGGAATAGGTGTTAGATTTGTATCTATATACAAATATTATCTAACTGCAATAGGTGTTAGATTTGAACTGTATATACAAATATTATCTTACTGCAATAAGTGTTAGATTTGTATCTATATTCAAATATATCTAACTGCAATAAGTGTTAGATTTTTATCTATATAAAAATATTATCTTATTGCAATAAGTATTAGATTTGTATCTATATACAAATTTTATCTAACTGCAATAAGTATTAGATTTGTATCTATATACAAATATTATCTAACTGTAATAAGTGTTAGTTTTGTATCTATATACAAATATTATCTTACTGCAATAAGTGTTAGATTTGTTCTGTATCTGTCTACAAATATTATCTAACTGCAATAAATGTTAGATTTGTATCTATGTACAAATATTATCTAACTGCAATAAGTGTTAGATTTGTATCATTATACAAATATTATCTAACTGAAATAAGTGTTAGATATTTATGTATATACAAATATTATCTAACTGCAATAAGTGTTAGATTTATACTGTTTCTATATACAAATATTATATAACTGCAATAGGTGTTAGATTTTTATCTATATACAAATATTATCTAACTGGAATAGGTGTTAGATTTGTATCTATATACAAATATTATCTAACTGCAATAAGTGTTAGATATGTATATATATACAAATATTATCTAACTGCAATAAGTGTTAGATTTGTATCTATATACAAATATTATCTTACTGCAATAAGTGTTAGATTTGTACTGTATCTATATACAAATATTATCTTACTGCAATAAGTGTTAGATGTGTATCTATATACAAATATTTTCTAACTGCAATAAGTGTTAGATTTGTACCTTATCTATATACAAATATTATCTAACTGCAATAGGTGTTAGATTTGTATCTATATACAAATAATATCTTACTGCAATAAGTGTTAGATTTGTACTGTATCTATATACAAATATTATCTAATTGAAATAAGTGTTAGATTTGTACTGTATTTATATACAAATATTATCTTACTGCAATAAGTGTTAGATGTGTATCTATATACAAATATTATTTAAGTGCAATAAGTGTTAGATTTTTATCTATATACAAATATTATCTAACTGCAATAAGTGTTAAGATTTGTACTGTAATACAAATATTATCTTACTGCAATAAGTGTTAGATTTTTATCTATATACAAATATTATCTTACTGCAATATGTGTTAGATGTGTATCTATATACAAATATTATCTTACTGCAATAGGTGTTTGATTTGTACTGTATCTATATTCAAATATTATCTAACTGCAATAGGTGTTTGTTTTGTATCTATATACAAATATTATCTAACTGCAAAAAGTGTTAGATTTGTACGGTATATATATACTAATATTATCTAACTGAAATAGGTGTTAGATTTGTATCTATATATTAATATTATCTTATTGCAATAAGTATTAGATTTGTATCTATATACAAATATTATCTAACTGCAATAAGTGTTTGATTTGTATATATATACAAATATTATCTAACCACAATAAGTGTTAGATTTCTATCTATATACAAATATTATCTAACTGCAATAAGTGTTAGATATGTATGTATATACAAATATTATCTAATTGCAATAAGTGTTAGATTTGAACTATATATACAAATATTATCTTACTGCAATAAGTGTTAGATTTGTATCTATATACATTGCAATAAGTGTTAGATGTGTATCTATATACAAATATTATCTAACTGCAATAAGTGTTAGATTTGTATCTATATACAAATATTATCTAACTGCAATAAGTGTTCGATTTGTACTGTATCTATATTCAAATATTATCTAACTGCAATAAGTGTTAGATTTGTATCTATATACAAATATTATCTAACTGCAATAAGTGTTAGATTTGTACTGTATCTATATTCAAATATTATCTAACTGAAATAGGTGTTAGATTTGTATCTATATATTAATATTATCTTATTGCAATAAGTATTAGATTTGTATCTATATACAAATATTATCTAACTACAATAAGTGTTAGATTTGTATCTATATACAAATATTATCTAACTGCAATAAGTGTTAGATTTGTATCTATATACAAATATTATCTTATTGCAATAAGTATTAGATTTGTATCTATATACAAATATTTTCTAACTGCAATAAGTGTTAGATTTGTATCTATATACAAATATTATCTAACTGAAATAAGTGTTAGATTTGTATCTATATACAAATATTATCTAACTGCAATAAGTGTCAGATTTGTACTGTATCTATATTCAAATATTATCTTACTGCAATAAGTGTTAGATTTGTTCTGTATCTGTATACAAATATTATCTAACTGCAATAAGTGTTAGATTGGTATCTATGTACAAATATTATCTAACTGCAATAACTGTTAGATCTGTATCATTATACAAATATTATCTAACTGAAATAAGTGTTAGATTTATACTGTTTCTTTATACAAATATTATATAACTGCAATAGGTGTTAGATTTTTATCTATATACAAATATTATCTAACTGCAATAAGTATAAGATTTGTACTGTATCTATATACAAATATTATCTAACTGGAATAGGTGTTAGATTTGTATCTATATACAAATATTATCTAACTGCAATAAGTGTTAGATTTGTATCTATATACAAATATTATCTTACTGCAATAAGTGTTAGATTTGTACTGTATCTATATACAAATATTATCTTACTGCAATAAGTGTTAGATGTGTTTCTATATACAAATATTTTCAAACTGCAATAAGTGTTAGATTTGTACCTTATCTATATACAAATATTATCTAACTGGAATAGGTGTTAGATTTGTATCTATATACAAATAATATCTAACTGCAATAAGTGTTAGATTTGTATCTATATACGAATATAATCTAACTGCAATAAGTGTTAGATTTGTACTGTATATACAAATATTATCTAACTGCAATAAGTGTTAAGATTTGTATATATATACAAATATTATCTAACTGCAATAAGTGTTAGATTTGTACCGTATCTATATACAAATATTATCTAACTGCAATGGGTGTTAGATTTGTATCTATATACAAATTATATCTTACTGCAATAAGTGTTAGATTTGTATCTATATACGAATATAATCTAACTGCAATAAGTGTTAGATTTGTACTGTATATACAAATATTATCTAACTGCAATAAGTGTTAAGATTTGTATATATATACAAATATTATCTAACTGCAATAAGTGTTAGATTTGTACTGTATCTGTATTCAAGTATTATCTAACTGCAATAGGTGTTTGATTTGTATCTATATACAAATATTATCTAACTGCAATAAGTGTTAGATTTGTATCTATATACAAATATTATCCTACTGCAATAAGTGTTAGATTTGTATCTATATACAAATATAATCTAACTGCAATAAGTGTTAGATTTGTATCTACATACAAATATTATCTAACTGCAATAAGTTTTAGATTTGTACTGTATCTATATACAAATATTATCTAACTGCAATAAGTGTTAGATTTGTACTGTTTCTCTATACAAATATTATCTAACTGCAAGTGTTAGATTTGTACTGTATCTATATACAAATATAATCTAACTGCAATAAGTGTTAGATTTAGACTGTATCTATATTCAAATATTATCTTACTGCAATAAGTGTTAGATTTCTATCTATATACAAATAATATCTAACTGCAATAAGTGTTAGATTTGTATCTATATACGAATATTATCTAACTGCAATAAGTGTTAGATTTGTACTGTATATACAAATATTATCTAACTGCAATAAGTGTTAAGATTTGTATATATATACAAATATTATCTAACTGCAATGAGTGTTAGATTTGTACCGTATCTATGTACAAATATTATCTAACTGCAATGGGTGTTAGATTTGTATCTATATACAAATTATATCTAACTGCAATAAGTGTTAGATTTGTACTGTTTCTAGTTACAAATATTATCTAACTGCAATAGGTGTTAGATTTGTATCTATATACAAATAATATCTTACTGCAATAAGTGTTAGATTTGTATCTATATACAAATATTATCTAACTGCAATACGTGTTAGATTTGTATCTATACACAAATATTATCTAACTGCAATAAGTGTTAGATTTGTACTGTATCTATATACAAATATTATCTAACTGCAATACGTGTTAGATTTGTATCTATACACAAATATTATCTAACTGCAATAAGTGTTAGATTTGTACTGTATTTATATACAAATATTATCTAACTGCAATAAGTGTTAGATTTGTACTGTATCTATATACAAATATTATCTTACTGCATTAGGTGTTAGATTTGTATCTATATACAAATATATCTAACTGCAAGAAGTGTTAGATTTGTATCTATATACAAATATTATCTAACTGCAATAAGTGTTAGATTTGTATCTATATACTGAACCCTTGCAAAGAAGCTTATGAGACTCAGTTTCGGGGGGTGTAACAGTCCATTTCGTAAGTTGTTGTTAAAGCGCTTCATTAACATGCAGGGTAACACATAACAAAATAACATGCATGAAGAAGTGGATACCAGGGTTATAACAAATGAATTTAATAACAGATCAACTATTTACAAGTAAAAAATAAACAAAACAAAACTCCCAAATGACTCCCAACTGAATAAATTACTTGCCAAAACGAGGCTTAATCTCAGGAGAGACTATAAATTGGACCAAATGTCCCAAATCCTCAATGACATTGTGTACGTGTGCGGCTGTTCTACATGCTTAACGATCAGTACAAATAAATGCGAGATTCGTCATCATCCGGTAAACCTTCAAAGGACGAATCTGCATTGTTTAGAGCTAGACAGACGCGGGGAATCAACTATACACTACTTAAATTAATCTGACACTTCCTACACTAAATATACAACAAATAATTTCCCCTTGAAATTGGAATCAAGAACTGCCGTAGCAAAAACATTAATGCCTAAAATTAGGACTTTTCAAATCAACACAAGTAAATTAACACGTGACCAACAAAAGAAACACACATATGACCGCCTGTCATTTTTACAAGTAAAATACAACTACACCACACGGGTGTCACAACAGACAAACTAACATGACGTGAGTCATAGGAAATCACTAGGCTCAAAGCCAACATTTACATCATTAAAACAATATTCCATTCATACGATATGCGATAATTCGTAACAGACATGGCGAACTCCCCAATTAATTACGGTCCAAATGACCATCACAAAAGAACAGGTTTGCTAATGATAGCTTATAGGGGTCAGTCGGTCAGCAGGACTGCCTATCAATGAGTCACCGAACCTAGACGGGCGCTAAGTGGAAATCTGCACATCTGTCAACCCACGTGTCAATAACCTCGACCTCCCATGGCACGGGATCGAGTCTCGAAGAAGCGTGCTCCAAAGCACAATATACGTGTGTGTGTCAGAATAAAATATCTCAGCATTTCCCCTAGGAAATCCAAGAAAATCAACACTGGACAAGGTACAGTAACCTCCACGGAGCGCTCTGCCTTTCCAACAAAATACAACAACAACAATATGAGGGCGGTAGCACCACCTACCCCTCATCACGAAGAATAATACACACACCTGACACAAGAACACACACAGGATCACACGTATGGGTTTGACAGAAACCTGAAATAAATGACATATATATTTTTCCACCAGCTTGCTTCCGTTCTAGTCGGTGACTAACAAACCTGAAAAGGACTCACAAAAATGCTAAAAATTAGAACTAAGGTGTTCTACAGTTACATCTTAATTTGTTGCGCTCGGCAACCCTAGTATGAGTAATAACCTGTTCATAAAACATCTTACAATAATTACCTCCCTTTCCTATAACAAAATGAACTTTAATAAAGCACCACTTATCGAATGTAACGAGTTTCGCAATCGCATGGATAAAATCAAATACACGCGCCGTGTACACTAAATATGACTCCAAAGAAAAATATAAAACAAACAAATTTGGCCACGCGCCAACGTACATTTAAAGATGATAGTGTCAGCACAAAAAAAAATCAAAACAAAAGAAAAAGAATGAATGAACTATTTACAATGTTCCCGCGCCTTATCTAACTACATATTGAGTAAATCAATTTTTGTACATCACCGTCTCAGCTTGCAGAACCTTAACCTCCGTCCCGGTGCATTTCCCTACGGGAAATTTAGCTCTCCATTGTCGACGTCGTTGTAGAAGCGATGCACATCAATCCATCACATGACCAAACGTCGGACATTTTGGCGAAGTTTCTTGGACAGAAATGTTCAATGTTAATAATATTGCCTAGCTATAATCGCTGTGAGCTACTACTTTCACTCACGAATATGTCCTAATGCGATTACTGATCGTAGACTTGCCCTATCTTAGCATTTGCTTCACACACGCACAAATATCATTCAAAAATATTATACACAAATTTACATAAAATTACACACTTCAAACTCATCGCCACTGGCTTGAAAACAAGTCATAAACATGACTATCTTGCAGTCCTTACCTCGCCTAGAGATCTCCACTGCTATACGTGAACCTTGCTCACTTGAGCACAAAGTAAAATGTTAGTAAAATACGCTCATTAGCGTTTGAAAATCGTGACACAGAGTGACGTGAACGTTGCTCACCAGAGCTCAATAAAGTTGTTTTCGAAACAGCTTCTCACCGATCAATTTATTGGAGACTGACAGAATGAGGTAGAGTGGGGAGAATTTGAAAAAATAATCTGGAGTTTTCATCACACAAACTTGGGACTAGTATCAATCTTCATCATTTTATCCAAACGTCTCAGTGCACTATTGCGGATTTAATTCGGATCGGCGGTTCTTTAAATACACGTTTTCGCGCGTTTTTCCAGGGTACGCAACTTTCCGCGTGGCTTTTGGCGTGGTCTCTTCTGATTGGGTGATTCAATCCTGGGTCGGTTGAAACATTACTCAATACACTCCCTCAATGACTCTAATTTAGGTGCGCGCTGTTACAAAGTTTGTCCTTGAACTCGGCTTAACCGGTCGTCTTCAGGAATAACTACCAAGCTTGCTTCTGTTGTAATCATTGCAACACACTACCTTGGCTCCCCGTTTGTCAATTTCAACATGTACTGCCTGGGCATCAGTAATAATAATAATAAAATCATGAATACTAATTCATCGATAGATTAATAAGGGTTCAATACAAATATTATCTTACTGCAAAAAGTGTTAGATTTGTATCTATATACAAATATTATCTTACTGCAATAAGTGTTAGACGTGTATCTATATACAAATATTATCTAACTACAATAAGTGTTAGATTTGTACTGTATCTCTATACAAATATTATCTAACTGCAAGTGTTAGATTTGTACTGTATCTATATACAAATATTATCTAACTGCAATAAGTGTTAGATTTGTACTGTATCTATATTCAAATATTATCTTACTGCAATAAGTTTTAGATGTGTATCTATATAGAAATATTATCTAACTGCAATAGGTGTTAGATGTGTATCTATATACAAATATTATCTTACTGAAATAAGTGTTAGATTTGTATCTATATACAAATATTATCTAACTGCAATAAGGGTTAGATTTGTATCTATGTACAAATATTATCTAACTGCAATAAGTGTTAGATTTGTATCATTATACAAATATTATCTAACTGAAATAAGTGTTAGATATTTATGTATATACAAATATTATCTAACTGCAATAAGTGTTAGATTTGTATCTATATACAAATATTACCTAACTGTAATAAGTGTTAGATTTGTATCTATATACAAATATTATCTTACTGCAATAAGTGTTAGATTTGTTCTGTATCTGTCTACAAATATTATCTAACTGCAATAATAGTTAGATTTGTATCTATGTACAAATATTATCTAACTGCAATAAGTGTTAGATTTGTATCATTATACAAATATTATCTAACTGAAATAAGTGTTAGATATTTATGTATATACAAATATTATCTAACTGCAATAAGTGTTAGATTTATACTGTTTCTATATACAAATATTATATAACTGCAATAGGTGTTAGATTTTTATCTATATACAAATATTATCTAACTGCAATAAGTGTAAGATTTGTACTGTATCTATATACAAATATTATCTAACTGGAATAGGTGTTTGATTTGTATCTATATACAAATATTATCTAACTGCAATAAGTGTTAGATATGTATATATATACAAATATTATCTAACTGCAATAAGTGTTAGATTTGTATCTATATACAAATATTATCTTACTGCAATAAGTGTTAGATTTGTACTGTATCTATATACAAATATTATCTTACTGCAATAAGTGTTAGATGTGTATCTATATACAAAAATTTTCTAACTGCAATAAGTGTCAGATTTGTACCTTATCTATATACAAATATTATCTAACTGCAATAGGTGTTAGATTTGTATCTATATACAAATAATATCTTACTGCAATAGGTGTTAGATTTGTACTGTATCTATATACAAATATTATCTAATTGAAATAAGTGTTAGATTTGTACTGTATTTATATACAAATATTATCTTACTGCAATAAGTGTTAGATGTGTATCTATATACAAATATTATTAAAGTGCAATAAGTGTTAGATTTTTATCTATATACAAATATTATCTAACTGCAATAAGTGTTAGATTTGTACTGTATATACAAATATTATCTTACTGCAATAAGTGTTAGATTTGTATCTATATACAAATATTATCTTACTGCAATAAGTGTTACATGTGTATCTATATACAAATATTTTCTTACTGCAATAAGTGTTAGATTTGTACCTATATACAAATAATATCTTATTGCAATAAGTGTTAGATTTGTATCTATATACAAATATTATCTAACTGCAATAAGTGTTAGATTTTTATCTATATACAAATATTATCTAACTGCAATAAGTGTTAAGATTTGTATCTATATTCATGTATTAACTAACTGCAATAAGTGTTAGATTTGTACCGTATCTATATACAAATATTATCTAACTGCAATGGGTGTTAGATTTGTATCTATATACAAATAATATCTTACTGCAATAAGTGTTAGATTAATATCTATATACAAATATTATCTAACAGCAATAAGTGTTAGATTTGTACTGTATCTATATTCAAATATTATCTTACTGCAATAAGTGTTAGATGTGTATCTATATACAAATATTATTTAACTGCAATAAGTGTTAGATTTGTACTGTATCTATATACAAATATTATCTAACTGCAAAAAGTGTTAGATTTGTACTGTATATATATACAAATATTATCCAACTGAAATAGGTGTTAGATTTGTATCTATATATTAACATTATCTTATTGCAATAAGAGTTAGATTTGTATCTATATACAAATATTATCTAACTGCAATAAGTGTTAGTTTTGTATCTATATACAAATATTATCTAACTGCTAAGAGTGTTAGATCTGTATCTATATACAAATATTATCTTACTGCAATAAGTGTTAGATTAATATCTATATACAAATATTATCTAACAGCAATAAGTGTTAGATTTGTACTGTATCTATATTCAAATATTATCTTACTGCAATAAGTGTTAGATGTGTATCTATATACAAATATTATTTAACTGCAATAAGTGTTAGATTTGTACTGTATCTATATACAAATATTATCTAACTGCAAAAAGTGTTAGATTTGTACTGTATATATATACAAATATTATCCAACTGAAATAGGTGTTAGATTTGTATCTATATATTAACATTATCTTATTGCAATAAGAGTTAGATTTGTATCTATATACAAATATTATCTAACTGCAATAAGTGTTTGATTTGTATCTATATACAAATATTATCTAACCACAATAAGTGTTAGATTTGTATCTATATACAAATATTATCTTATTGCAATAAGTATTAGATTTGTATCTATACACAAATTTTATCTAACTGCAATAAGTGTTAGATTTGTATCTATATACAAATATTATCTAACTGTAATAAGTGTTAGATTTGTATCTATATACAAATATTATCTTACTGCAATAAGTGTTAGATTTGTTCTGTATCTGTCTACAAATATTATCTAACTGCAATAAATGTTAGATTTGTATCTATGTACAAATATTATCTAACTGCAATAAGTGTTAGATTTGTATCATTATACAAATATTATCTAACTGAAATAAGTGTTAGATATTTATGTATATACAAATATTATCTAACTGCAATAAGTGTTAGATTTATACTGTTTCTATATACAAATATTATATAACTGCAATAGGTGTTAGATTTTTATCTATATACAAATATTATCTAACTGGAATAGGTGTTAGATTTGTATCTATATACAAATATTATCTAACTGCAATAAGTGTTAGATTTATACTGTTTCTATATACAAATATTATATAACTGCAATAGGTGTTAGATTTTTATCTATATACAAATATTATCTAACTGGAATAGGTGTTAGATTTGTATCTATATACAAATATTATCTTACTGCAATAAGTGTTAGATTTGTACTGTATCTATATACAAATATTATCTTACTGCAATAAGTGTTAGATGTGTATCTATATACAAATATTTTCTAACTGCAATAAGTGTTAGATTTGTACCTTATCTATATACAAATATTATCTAACTGCAATAGGTGTTAGATTTGTATCTATATACAAATAATATCTTACTGCAATAAGTGTTAGATTTGTACTGTATCTATATACAAATATTATCTAATTGAATAAGTGTTAGATTTGTACTGTATTTATATACAAATATTATCTTACTGCAATAAGTGTTAGATGTGTATCTATATACAAATATTATTTAAGTGCAATAAGTGTTAGATTTTTATCTATATACAAATATTATCTAACTGCAATAAGTGTTAAGATTTGTACTGTAATACAAATATTATCTTACTGCAATAAGTGTTAGATTTTTATCTATATACAAATATTATCTTACTGCAATAAGTGTTAGATGTGTATCTATATACAAATATTATCTTACTGCAATAGGTGTTTGATTTGTACTGTATCTATATTCAAATATTATCTAACTGCAATAGGTGTTTGTTTTGTATCTATATACACATATTATCTAACTGCAAAAAGTGTTAGATTTGTACGGTATATATATACTAATATTATCTAACTGAAATAGGTGTTAGATTTGTATCTATATATTAATATTATCTTATTGCAATAAGTATTAGATTTGTATCTATATACAAATATTATCTAACTGCAATAAGTGTTTGATTTGTATATATATACAAATATTATCTAACCACAATAAGTGTTAGATTTCTATCTATATACAAATATTATCTAACTGCAACAAGTGTCAGATTTGTACTGTATCTATATACAAATATTATCTAACTGCAATAAGTGTCAGATTTGTATATATACAAATATTATCTAATTGCAATAAGTGTTAGATTTGTATCTATATACAAATATTATCTAACTACAATAAGTGTTAGATTTGTATCTATATACAAATATTATCTAACTGCAATAAGTGTTAGATATGTATGTATTAACAAATATTATCTAACTGCAATAAGTGTAAGATTTGTACTGTATCTATATACAAATATTATCTTACTGCATTAGGTGTTAGATTTGTATCTATATACAAATATATCTAACTGCAAGAAGTGTTAGATTTGTATCTATATACAAATATTATCTAACTGCAATAAGTGTTAGATTTGTATCTATATACTGAACCCTTGCAAAGAAGCTTATGAGACTCAGTTTCGGGGGGTGTAACAGTCCATTTCGTAAGTTGTTGTTAAAGCGCTTCATTAACATGCAGGGTAACACATAACAAAATAACATGCATGAAGAAGTGGATACCAGGGTTATAACAAATGAATTTAATAACAGATCAACTATTTACAAGTAAAAAATAAACAAAACAAAACTCCCAAATGACTCCCAACTGAATAAATTACTTGCCAAAACGAGGCTTAATCTCAGGAGAGACTATAAATTGGACCAAATGTCCCAAATCCTCAATGACATTGTGTACGTGTGCGGCTGTTCTACATGCTTAACGATCAGTACAAATAAATGCGAGATTCGTCATCATCCGGTAAACCTTCAAAGGACGAATCTGCATTGTTTAGAGCTAGACAGACGCGGGGAATCAACTATACACTACTTAAATTAATCTGACACTTCCTACACTAAATATACAACAAATAATTTCCCCTTGAAATTGGAATCAAGAACTGCCGTAGCAAAAACATTAATGCCTAAAATTAGGACTTTTCAAAATCAACACAAGTAAATTAACACGTGACCAACAAAAGAAACACACATATGACCGCCTGTCATTTTTACAAGTAAAATACAACTACACCACACGGGTGTCACAACAGACAAACTAACATGACGTGAGTCATAGGAAATCACTAGGCTCAAAGCCAACATTTACATCATTAAAACAATATTCCATTCATACGATATGCGATAATTCGTAACAGACATGGCGAACTCCCCAATTAATTACGGTCCAAATGACCATCACAAAAGAACAGGTTTGCTAATGATAGCTTATAGGGGTCAGTCGGTCAGCAGGACTGCCTATCAATGAGTCACCGAACCTAGACGGGCGCTAAGTGGAAATCTGCACATCTGTCAACCCACGTGTCAATAACCTCGACCTCCCATGGCACGGGATCGAGTCTCGAAGAAGCGTGCTCCAAAGCACAATATACGTGTGTGTGTCAGAATAAAATATCTCAGCATTTCCCCTAGGAAATCCAAGAAAATCAACACTGGACAAGGTACAGTAACCTCCACGGAGCGCTCTGCCTTTCCAACAAAATACAACAACAACAATATGAGGGCGGTAGCACCACCTACCCCTCATCACGAAGAATAATACACACACCTGACACAAGAACACACACAGGATCACACGTATGGGTTTGACAGAAACCTGAAATAAATGACATATATATTTTTCCACCAGCTTGCTTCCGTTCTAGTCGGTGACTAACAAACCTGAAAAGGACTCACAAAAATGCTAAAAATTAGAACTAAGGTGTTCTACAGTTACATCTTAATTTGTTGCGCTCGGCAACCCTAGTATGAGTAATAACCTGTTCATAAAACATCTTACAATAATTACCTCCCTTTCCTATAACAAAATGAACTTTAATAAAGCACCACTTATCGAATGTAACGAGTTTCGCAATCGCATGGATAAAATCAAATACACGCGCCGTGTACACTAAATATGACTCCAAAGAAAAATATAAAACAAACAAATTTGGCCACGCGCCAACGTACATTTAAAGATGATAGTGTCAGCACAAAAAAAAATCAAAACAAAAGAAAAAGAATGAATGAACTATTTACAATGTTCCCGCGCCTTATCTAACTACATATTGAGTAAATCAATTTTTGTACATCACCGTCTCAGCTTGCAGAACCTTAACCTCCGTCCCGGTGCATTTCCCTACGGGAAATTTAGCTCTCCATTGTCGACGTCGTTGTAGAAGCGATGCACATCAATCCATCACATGACCAAACGTCGGACATTTTGGCGAAGTTTCTTGGACAGAAATGTTCAATGTTAATAATATTGCCTAGCTATAATCGCTGTGAGCTACTACTTTCACTCACGAATATGTCCTAATGCGATTACTGATCGTAGACTTGCCCTATCTTAGCATTTGCTTCACACACGCACAAATATCATTCAAAAATATTATACACAAATTTACATAAAATTACACACTTCAAACTCATCGCCACTGGCTTGAAAACAAGTCTTAAACATGACTATCTTGCAGTCCTTACCTCGCCTAGAGATCTCCACTGCTATACGTGAACCTTGCTCACTTGAGCACAAAGTAAAATGTTAGTAAAATACGCTCATTAGCGTTTGAAAATCGTGACACAGAGTGACGTGAACGTTGCTCACCAGAGCTCAATAAAGTTGTTTTCGAAACAGCTTCTCACCGATCAATTTATTGGAGACTGACAGAATGAGGTAGAGTGGGGAGAATTTGAAAAAATAATCTGGAGTTTTCATCACACAAACTTGGGACTAGTATCAATCTTCATCATTTTATCCAAACGTCTCAGTGCACTATTGCGGATTTAATTCGGATCGGCGGTTCTTTAAATACACGTTTTCGCGCGTTTTTCCAGGGTACGCAACTTTCCGCGTGGCTTTTGGCGTGGTCTCTTCTGATTGGGTGATTCAATCCTGGGTCGGTTGAAACTTTACTCAATACACTCCCTCAATGACTCTAATTTAGGTGCGCGCTGTTACAAAGTTTGTCATTGAACTCGGCTTAACCGGTCGTCTTCAGGAATAACTACCAAGCTTGCTTCTGTTGTAATCATTGCAACACACTACCTTGGCTCCCCGTTTGTCAATTTCAACATGTACTGCCTGGGCATCAGTAATAATAATAATAACATCATGAATACTAATTCATCGATAGATTAATAAGGGTTCAATACAAATATTATCTTACTGCAAAAAGTGTTAGATTTGTATCTATATACAAATATTATCTTACTGCAATAAGTGTTAGACGTGTATCTATATACAAATATTATCTAACTACAATAAGTGTTAGATTTGTACTGTATCTCTATACAAATATTATCTAACTGCAAGTGTTAGATTTGTACTGTATCTATATACAAATATTATCTAACTGCAATAAGTGTTAGATTTGTACTGTATCTATATTCAAATATTATCTTACTGCAATAAGTTTTAGATGTGTATCTATATAGAAATATTATCTAACTGCAATAGGTGTTAGATTTGTATCTATATACAAATATTATCTTACTGAAGTAAGTGTTAGATTTGTATCTATATACAAATATTATCTAACTGCAATAAGGGTTAGATTTGTATCATTATACAAATATTATCTAACTGAAATAAGTGTTAGATTTGTATCTATATACAAATATTATCTTACTGAAATAAGTGTTAGATTTGTATCTATGTACAAATATTATCTAACTGCAATAAGTGTTAGATTTGTATCATTATACAAATATTATCTAACTGAAATAAGTGTTAGATATTTATGTATATACAAATATTATCTAACTGCAATAAGTGTTAGATTTGTATCTATATACAAATATTACCTAACTGTAATAAGTGATGGATTTGTATCTATATACAAATATTATCTTACTGCAATAAGTGTTAGATTTGTTCTGTATCTGTCTACAAATATTATCTAACTGCAATAAGTGTTAGATTTGTATCATTATACAAATATTATCTAACTGAAATAAGTGTTAGATATTTATGTTTATACAAATATTATCTAACTGCAATAAGTGTTAGATTTATACTGTTTCTATATACAAATATTATATAACTGCAATAGGTGTTAGATTTTTATCTATATACAAATATTATCTAACTGCAATAAGTGTAAGATTTGTACTGTATCTATATACAAATATTATCTAACTGGAATAGGTGTTTGATTTGTATCTATATACAAATATTATCTAACTGCAATAAGTGTTAGATATGTATATATACAAATATTATCTAACTGCAATAAGTGTTAGATTTGTATCTATATACAAATATTATCTTACTGCAATAAGTGTTAGATTTGTACTGTATTTATATACAAATATTATCTAATTGAAATAAGTGTTAGATTTGTACTGTATTTATATACAAATATTATCTTACTGCAATAAGTGTTAGATGTGTATCTATATACAAATATTATTAAAGTGCAATAAGTGTTAGATTTTTATCTATATACAAATATCATCTAACTGCAATAAGTGTTAGATTTGTACTGTATATACAAATATTATCTTACTGCAATAAGTGTCAGATTTTTATCTATATACAAATATTATCTTACTGCAATAAGTGTTACATGTGTATCTATATACAAATATTTTCTTACTGCAATAAGTGTTAGATTTGTACCTATATACAAATAATATCTTATTGCAATAAGTGTTAGATTTGTATCTATATACAAATATTATCTAACTGCAATAAGTGTTAGATTTTTATCTATATACAAATATTATCTAACTGCAATAAGTGTTAGATTTGTACTGTATATACAAATATTATCTAACTGCAATAAGTGTTAAGATTTGTATCTATATTCATGTATTAACTAACTGCAATAAGTGTTAGATTTGTACCGTATCTATATACAAATATTATCTAACTGCAATGGGTGTTAGATTTGTATCTATATACAAATAATATCTTACTGCAATAAGTAATAGACTTGTATCTATATACAAATATTATCTAACTGCAATAAGTATTAGTTTTGTATCTATATACAAATATTATCTAACTGCTAAGAGTGTTAGATCTGTATCTATATACAAATAGTATCTTACTGCAATAAGTGTTAGATTAATATCTATATACAAATATTATCTAACAGCAATAAGTGTTAGATTTGTACTGTATCTATATTCAAATATTATCTTACTGCAATAAGTGTTAGATGTGTATCTATATACAAATATTATTTAACTGCAATAAGTGTTAGATTTGTACTGTATCTATATACAAATATTATCTAACTGCAAAAAGTGTTAGATTTGTACTGTATATATATACAAATATTATCCAACTGAAATAGGTGTTAGATTTGTATCTATATATTAATATTATCTTATTGCAATAAGAGTTAGATTTGTATCTATATACAAATATTATCTAACTGCAATAAGTGTTTGATTTGTATCTATATACAAATATTATCTAACCACAATAAGTGTTAGATTTGTATCTATATACAAATATTATCTAACTGCAATAAGTGTTAGATATGTATATACAAATATTATCTAACTGCAATAAGTGTTAGATTTGAACTGTATATACAAATATTATCTTACTGCAATAAGTGTTAGATTTGTATCTATATTTAAATATATCTAACTGCAATAAGTGTTAGATTTGTATCTATATACAAATATTATCTAACTGCAATAAGTGTTAGATTTTTATCTATATACAAATATTATCTAACTGGAATAGGTGTTAGATTTGTATCTATATACAAATATTATCTAACTGCAATAGGTGTTAGATTTGAACTGTATATACAAATATTATCTTACTGCAATAAGTGTTAGATTTGTATCTATATTCAAATATATCTAACTGCAATAAGTGTTAGATTTTTATCTATATAAAAATATTATCTTATTGCAATAAGTATTAGATTTGTATCTATATACAAATTTTATCTAACTGCAATAAGTATTAGATTTGTATCTATATACAAATATTATCTAACTGTAATAAGTGTTAGTTTTGTATCTATATACAAATATTATCTTACTGCAATAAGTGTTAGATTTGTTCTGTATCTGTCTACAAATATTATCTAACTGCAATAAATGTTAGATTTGTATCTATGTACAAATATTATCTAACTGCAATAAGTGTTAGATTTGTATCATTATACAAATATTATCTAACTGAAATAAGTGTTAGATATTTATGTATATACAAATATTATCTAACTGCAATAAGTGTTAGATTTATACTGTTTCTATATACAAATATTATATAACTGCAATAGGTGTTAGATTTTTATCTATATACAAATATTATCTAACTGGAATAGGTGTTAGATGTGTATCTATATACAAATATTATCTAACTGCAATAAGTGTTAGATATGTATATATATACAAATATTATCTAACTGCAATAAGTGTTAGATTTGTATCTATATACAAATATTATCTTACTGCAATAAGTGTTAGATTTGTACTGTATCTATATACAAATATTATCTTACTGCAATAAGTGTTAGATGTGTATCTATATACAAATATTTTCTAACTGCAATAAGTGTTAGATTTGTACCTTATCTATATACAAATATTATCTAACTGCAATAAGTGTTAGATCTGTATCTATATACAAATATTACCTTACGGCAATAAGTGTAGATTTGTATCAATATACAAATATTATCTAACTGCAATAAGTGTTAGATTTGTACTGTATCTGTATTCAAGTATTATCTAACTGCAATAGGTGTTTGATTTGTATCTATATACAAATATTATCTAACTGCAATAAGTGTTAGATTTGTATCTATATACAAATATTATCCTACTGCAATAAGTGTTAGATTTGTATCTATATACAAATATAATCTAACTGCAATAAGTGTTAGATTTGTATCTACATACAAATATTATCTAACTGCAATAAGTTTTAGATTTGTACTGTATCTATATACAAATATTATCTAACTGCAATAAGTGTTAGATTTGTACTGTTTCTCTATACAAATATTATCTAACTGCAAGTGTTAGATTTGTACTGTATCTATATACAAATATAATCTAACTGCAATAAGTGTTAGATTTAGACTGTATCTATATTCAAATATTATCTTACTGCAATAAGTGTTAGATTTCTATCTATATACAAATAATATCTAACTGCAATAAGTGTTAGATTTGTATCTATATACGAATATTATCTAACTGCAATAAGTGTTAGATTTGTACTGTATATACAAATATTATCTAACTGCAATAAGTGTTAAGATTTGTATATATATACAAATATTATCTAACTGCAATGAGTGTTAGATTTGTACCGTATCTATGTACAAATATTATCTAACTGCAATGGGTGTTAGATTTGTATCTATATACAAATTATATCTAACTGCAATAAGTGTTAGATTTGTACTGTTTCTATTTACAAATATTATCTAACTGCAATAGGTGTTAGATTTGTATCTATATACAAATAATATCTTACTGCAATAAGTGTTAGATTTGTATCTATATACAAATATTATCTAACTGCAATACGTGTTAGATTTGTATCTATACACAAATATTATCTAACTGCAATAAGTGTTAGATTTGTACTGTATCTATATACAAATATTATCTAACAGCAATACGTGTTAGATTTGTATCTATACACAAATATTATCTAACTGCAATAAGTGTTAGATTTGTACTGTATTTATATACAAATATTATCTAACTGCAATAAGTGTTAGATTTGTACTGTATCTATATACAAATATTATCTTACTGCATTAGGTGTTAGATTTGTATCTATATACAAATATATCTAACTGCAAGAAGTGTTAGATTTGTATCTATATACAAATATTATCTAACTGCAATAAGTGTTAGATTTGTATCTATATACTGAACCCTTGCAAAGAAGCTTATGAGACTCAGTTTCGGGGGGTGTAACAGTCCATTTCGTAAGTTGTTGTTAAAGCGCTTCATTAACATGCAGGGTAACACATAACAAAATAACATGCATGAAGAAGTGGATACCAGGGTTATAACAAATGAATTTAATAACAGATCAACTATTTACAAGTAAAAAATAAACAAAACAAAACTCCCAAATGACTCCCAACTGAATAAATTACTTGCCAAAACGAGGCTTAATCTCAGGAGAGACTATAAATTGGACCAAATGTCCCAAATCCTCAATGACATTGTGTACGTGTGCGGCTGTTCTACATGCTTAACGATCAGTACAAATAAATGCGAGATTCGTCATCATCCGGTAAACCTTCAAAGGACGAATCTGCATTGTTTAGAGCTAGACAGACGCGGGGAATCAACTATACACTACTTAAATTAATCTGACACTTCCTACACTAAATATACAACAAATAATTTCCCCTTGAAATTGGAATCAAGAACTGCCGTAGCAAAAACATTAATGCCTAAAATTAGGACTTTTCAAAATCAACACAAGTAAATTAACACGTGACCAACAAAAGAAACACACATATGACCGCCTGTCATTTTTACAAGTAAAATACAACTACACCACACGGGTGTCACAACAGACAAACTAACATGACGTGAGTCATAGGAAATCACTAGGCTCAAAGCCAACATTTACATCATTAAAACAATATTCCATTCATACGATATGCGATAATTCGTAACAGACATGGCGAACTCCCCAATTAATTACGGTCCAAATGACCATCACAAAAGAACAGGTTTGCTAATGATAGCTTATAGGGGTCAGTCGGTCAGCAGGACTGCCTATCAATGAGTCACCGAACCTAGACGGGCGCTAAGTGGAAATCTGCACATCTGTCAACCCACGTGTCAATAACCTCGACCTCCCATGGCACGGGATCGAGTCTCGAAGAAGCGTGCTCCAAAGCACAATATACGTGTGTGTGTCAGAATAAAATATCTCAGCATTTCCCCTAGGAAATCCAAGAAAATCAACACTGGACAAGGTACAGTAACCTCCACGGAGCGCTCTGCCTTTCCAACAAAATACAACAACAACAATATGAGGGCGGTAGCACCACCTACCCCTCATCACGAAGAATAATACACACACCTGACACAAGAACACACACAGGATCACACGTATGGGTTTGACAGAAACCTGAAATAAATGACATATATATTTTTCCACCAGCTTGCTTCCGTTCTAGTCGGTGACTAACAAACCTGAAAAGGACTCACAAAAATGCTAAAAATTAGAACTAAGGTGTTCTACAGTTACATCTTAATTTGTTGCGCTCGGCAACCCTAGTATGAGTAATAACCTGTTCATAAAACATCTTACAATAATTACCTCCCTTTCCTATAACAAAATGAACTTTAATAAAGCACCACTTATCGAATGTAACGAGTTTCGCAATCGCATGGATAAAATCAAATACACGCGCCGTGTACACTAAATATGACTCCAAAGAAAAATATAAAACAAACAAATTTGGCCACGCGCCAACGTACATTTAAAGATGATAGTGTCAGCACAAAAAAAAATCAAAACAAAAGAAAAAGAATGAATGAACTATTTACAATGTTCCCGCGCCTTATCTAACTACATATTGAGTAAATCAATTTTTGTACATCACCGTCTCAGCTTGCAGAACCTTAACCTCCGTCCCGGTGCATTTCCCTACGGGAAATTTAGCTCTCCATTGTCGACGTCGTTGTAGAAGCGATGCACATCAATCCATCACATGACCAAACGTCGGACATTTTGGCGAAGTTTCTTGGACAGAAATGTTCAATGTTAATAATATTGCCTAGCTATAATCGCTGTGAGCTACTACTTTCACTCACGAATATGTCCTAATGCGATTACTGATCGTAGACTTGCCCTATCTTAGCATTTGCTTCACACACGCACAAATATCATTCAAAAATATTATACACAAATTTACATAAAATTACACACTTCAAACTCATCGCCACTGGCTTGAAAACAAGTCTTAAACATGACTATCTTGCAGTCCTTACCTCGCCTAGAGATCTCCACTGCTATACGTGAACCTTGCTCACTTGAGCACAAAGTAAAATGTTAGTAAAATACGCTCATTAGCGTTTGAAAATCGTGACACAGAGTGACGTGAACGTTGCTCACCAGAGCTCAATAAAGTTGTTTTCGAAACAGCTTCTCACCGATCAATTTATTGGAGACTGACAGAATGAGGTAGAGTGGGGAGAATTTGAAAAAATAATCTGGAGTTTTCATCACACAAACTTGGGACTAGTATCAATCTTCATCATTTTATCCAAACGTCTCAGTGCACTATTGCGGATTTAATTCGGATCGGCGGTTCTTTAAATACACGTTTTCGCGCGTTTTTCCAGGGTACGCAACTTTCCGCGTGGCTTTTGGCGTGGTCTCTTCTGATTGGGTGATTCAATCCTGGGTCGGTTGAAACATTACTCAATACACTCCCTCAATGACTCTAATTTAGGTGCGCGCTGTTACAAAGTTTGTCCTTGAACTCGGCTTAACCGGTCGTCTTCAGGAATAACTACCAAGCTTGCTTCTGTTGTAATCATTGCAACACACTACCTTGGCTCCCCGTTTGTCAATTTCAACATGTACTGCCTGGGCATCAGTAATAATAATAATAAAATCATGAATACTAATTCATCGATAGATTAATAAGGGTTCAATACAAATATTATCTTACTGCAAAAAGTGTTAGATTTGTATCTATATACAAATATTATCTTACTGCAATAAGTGTTAGACGTGTATCTATATACAAATATTATCTAACTACAATAAGTGTTAGATTTGTACTGTATCTCTATACAAATATTATCTAACTGCAAGTGTTAGATTTGTACTGTATCTATATACAAATATTATCTAACTGCAATAAGTGTTAGATTTGTACTGTATCTATATTCAAATATTATCTTACTGCAATAAGTTTTAGATGTGTATCTATATAGAAATATTATCTAACTGCAATAGGTGTTAGATTTGTATCTATATACAAATATTATCTTACTGAAATAAGTGTTAGATTTGTATCTATATACAAATATTATCTAACTGCAATAAGGGTTAGATTTGTATCTATGTACAAATATTATCTAACTGCAATAAGTGTTAGATTTGTATCATTATACAAATATTATCTAACTGAAATAAGTGTTAGATATTTATGTATATACAAATATTATCTAACTGCAATAAGTGTTAGATTTGTATCTATATACAAATATTACCTAACTGTAATAAGTGTTAGATTTGTATCTATATACAAATATTATCTTACTGCAATAAGTGTTAGATTTGTTCTGTATCTGTCTACAAATATTATCTAACTGCAATAATAGTTAGATTTGTATCTATGTACAAATATTATCTAACTGCAATAAGTGTTAGATTTGTATCATTATACAAATATTATCTAACTGAAATAAGTGTTAGATATTTATGTATATACAAATATTATCTAACTGCAATAAGTGTTAGATTTATACTGTTTCTATATACAAATATTATATAACTGCAATAGGTGTTAGATTTTTATCTATATACAAATATTATCTAACTGCAATAAGTGTAAGATTTGTACTGTATCTATATACAAATATTATCTAACTGGAATAGGTGTTTGATTTGTATCTATATACAAATATTATCTAACTGCAATAAGTGTTAGATATGTATATATATACAAATATTATCTAACTGCAATAAGTGTTAGATTTGTATCTATATACAAATATTATCTTACTGCAATAAGTGTTAGATTTGTACTGTATCTATATACAAATATTATCTTACTGCAATAAGTGTTAGATGTGTATCTATATACAAAAATTTTCTAACTGCAATAAGTGTCAGATTTGTACCTTATCTATATACAAATATTATCTAACTGCAATAGGTGTTAGATTTGTATCTATATACAAATAATATCTTACTGCAATAGGTGTTAGATTTGTACTGTATCTATATACAAATATTATCTAATTGAAATAAGTGTTAGATTTGTACTGTATTTATATACAAATATTATCTTACTGCAATAAGTGTTAGATGTGTATCTATATACAAATATTATTAAAGTGCAATAAGTGTTAGATTTTTATCTATATACAAATATTATCTAACTGCAATAAGTGTTAGATTTGTACTGTATATACAAATATTATCTTACTGCAATAAGTGTTAGATTTTTATCTATATACAAATATTATCTTACTGCAATAAGTGTTACATGTGTATCTATATACAAATATTTTCTTACTGCAATAAGTGTTAGATTTGTACCTATATACAAATAATATCTTATTGCAATAAGTGTTAGATTTGTATCTATATACAAATATTATCTAACTGCAATAAGTGTTAGATTTTTATCTATATACAAATATTATCTAACTGCAATAAGTGTTAAGATTTGTATCTATATTCATGTATTAACTAACTGCAATAAGTGTTAGATTTGTACCGTATCTATATACAAATATTATCTAACTGCAATGGGTGTTAGATTTGTATCTATATACAAATAATATCTTACTGCAATAAGTGTTAGATTAATATCTATATACAAATATTATCTAACAGCAATAAGTGTTAGATTTGTACTGTATCTATATTCAAATATTATCTTACTGCAATAAGTGTTAGATGTGTATCTATATACAAATATTATTTAACTGCAATAAGTGTTAGATTTGTACTGTATCTATATACAAATATTATCTAACTGCAAAAAGTGTTAGATTTGTACTGTATATATATACAAATATTATCCAACTGAAATAGGTGTTAGATTTGTATCTATATATTAACATTATCTTATTGCAATAAGAGTTAGATTTGTATCTATATACAAATATTATCTAACTGCAATAAGTGTTAGTTTTGTATCTATATACAAATATTATCTAACTGCTAAGAGTGTTAGATCTGTATCTATATACAAATATTATCTTACTGCAATAAGTGTTAGATTAATATCTATATACAAATATTATCTAACAGCAATAAGTGTTAGATTTGTACTGTATCTATCTTCAAATATTATCTTACTGCAATAAGTGTTAGATGTGTATCTATATACAAATATTATTTAACTGCAATAAGTGTTAGATTTGTACTGTATCTATATACAAATATTATCTAACTGCAAAAAGTGTTAGATTTGTACTGTATATATATACAAATATTATCCAACTGAAATAGGTGTTAGATTTGTATCTATATATTAACATTATCTTATTGCAATAAGAGTTAGATTTGTATCTATATACAAATATTATCTAACTGCAATAAGTGTTTGATTTGTATCTATATACAAATATTATCTAACCACAATAAGTGTTAGATTTGTATCTATATACAAATATTATCTTATTGCAATAAGTATTAGATTTGTATCTATACACAAATTTTATCTAACTGCAATAAGTGTTAGATTTGTATCTATATACAAATATTATCTAACTGTAATAAGTGTTAGATTTGTATCTATATACAAATATTATCTTACTGCAATAAGTGTTAGATTTGTTCTGTATCTGTCTACAAATATTATCTAACTGCAATAAATGTTAGATTTGTATCTATGTACAAATATTATCTAACTGCAATAAGTGTTAGATTTGTATCATTATACAAATATTATCTAACTGAAATAAGTGTTAGATATTTATGTATATACAAATATTATCTAACTGCAATAAGTGTTAGATTTATACTGTTTCTATATACAAATATTATATAACTGCAATAGGTGTTAGATTTTTATCTATATACAAATATTATCTAACTGGAATAGGTGTTAGATTTGTATCTATATACAAATATTATCTAACTGCAATAAGTGTTAGATATGTATATATATACAAATATTATCTAACTGCAATAAGTGTTAGATTTGTATCTATATACAAATATTATCTTACTGCAATAAGTGTTAGATTTGTACTGTATCTATATACAAATATTATCTTACTGCAATAAGTGTTAGATGTGTATCTATATACAAATATTTTCTAACTGCAATAAGTGTTAGATTTGTACCTTATCTATATACAAATATTATCTAACTGCAATAGGTGTTAGATTTGTATCTATATACAAATAATATCTTACTGCAATAAGTGTTAGATTTGTACTGTATCTATATACAAATATTATCTAATTGAATAAGTGTTAGATTTGTACTGTATTTATATACAAATATTATCTTACTGCAATAAGTGTTAGATGTGTATCTATATACAAATATTATTTAAGTGCAATAAGTGTTAGATTTTTATCTATATACAAATATTATCTAACTGCAATAAGTGTTAAGATTTGTACTGTAATACAAATATTATCTTACTGCAATAAGTGTTAGATTTTTATCTATATACAAATATTATCTTACTGCAATAAGTGTTAGATGTGTATCTATATACAAATATTATCTTACTGCAATAGGTGTTTGATTTGTACTGTATCTATATTCAAATATTATCTAACTGCAATAGGTGTTTGTTTTGTATCTATATACACATATTATCTAACTGCAAAAAGTGTTAGATTTGTACGGTATATATATACTAATATTATCTAACTGAAATAGGTGTTAGATTTGTATCTATATATTAATATTATCTTATTGCAATAAGTATTAGATTTGTATCTATATACAAATATTATCTAACTGCAATAAGTGTTTGATTTGTATAGATATACAAATATTATCTAACCACAATAAGTGTTAGATTTCTATCTATATACAAATATTATCTAACTGCAACAAGTGTCAGATTTGTACTGTATCTATATACAAATATTATCTAACTGCAATAAGTGTCAGATTTGTATATATACAAATATTATCTAATTGCAATAAGTGTTAGATTTGTATCTATATACAAATATTATCTAACTACAATAAGTGTTAGATTTGTATCTATATACAAATATTATCTAACTGCAATAAGTGTTAGATATGTATGTATTAACAAATATTATCTAACTGCAATAAGTGTAAGATTTGTACTGTATCTATATACAAATATTATCTTACTGCATTAGGTGTTAGATTTGTATCTATATACAAATATATCTAACTGCAAGAAGTGTTAGATTTGTATCTATATACAAATATTATCTAACTGCAATAAGTGTTAGATTTGTATCTATATACTGAACCCTTGCAAAGAAGCTTATGAGACTCAGTTTCGGGGGGGTGTAACAGTCCATTTCGTAAGTTGTTGTTAAAGCGCTTCATTAACATGCAGGGTAACACATAACAAAGTAACATGCATGAAGAAGTGGACACCAGGGTTATAACAAATGAATTTAATAACAGATCAACTATTTACAAGTAAAAAATAAACAAAACAAAACTCCCAAATGACTCCCAACTGAATAAATTACTTGCCAAAACGAGGCTTAATCTCAGGAGAGACTATAAATTGGACCAAATGTCCCAAATCCTCAATGACATTGTGTACGTGTGCGGCTGTTCTACATGCTTAACGATCAGTACAAATAAATGCGAGATTCGTCATCATCCGGTAAACCTTCAAAGGACGAATCTGCATTGTTTAGAGCTAGACAGACGCGGGGAATCAACTATACACTACTTAAATTAATCTGACACTTCCTACACTAAATATACAACAAATAATTTCCCCTTGAAATTGGAATCAAGAACTGCCGTAGCAAAAACATTAATGCCTAAAATTAGGACTTTTCAAAATCAACACAAGTAAATTAACACGTGACCAACAAAAGAAACACACATATGACCGCCTGTCATTTTTACAAGTAAAATACAACTACACCACACGGGTGTCACAACAGACAAACTAACATGACGTGAGTCATAGGAAATCACTAGGCTCAAAGCCAACATTTACATCATTAAAACAATATTCCATTCATACGATATGCGATAATTCGTAACAGACATGGCGAACTCCCCAATTAATTACGGTCCAAATGACCATCACAAAAGAACAGGTTTGCTAATGATAGCTTATAGGGGTCAGTCGGTCAGCAGGACTGCCTATCAATGAGTCACCGAACCTAGACGGGCGCTAAGTGGAAATCTGCACATCTGTCAACCCACGTGTCAATAACCTCGACCTCCCATGGCACGGGATCGAGTCTCGAAGAAGCGTGCTCCAAAGCACAATATACGTGTGTGTGTCAGAATAAAATATCTCAGCATTTCCCCTAGGAAATCCAAGAAAATCAACACTGGACAAGGTACAGTAACCTCCACGGAGCGCTCTGCCTTTCCAACAAAATACAACAACAACAATATGAGGGCGGTAGCACCACCTACCCCTCATCACGAAGAATAATACACACACCTGACACAAGAACACACACAGGATCACACGTATGGGTTTGACAGAAACCTGAAATAAATGACATATATATTTTTCCACCAGCTTGCTTCCGTTCTAGTCGGTGACTAACAAACCTGAAAAGGACTCACAAAAATGCTAAAAATTAGAACTAAGGTGTTCTACAGTTACATCTTAATTTGTTGCGCTCGGCAACCCTAGTATGAGTAATAACCTGTTCATAAAACATCTTACAATAATTACCTCCCTTTCCTATAACAAAATGAACTTTAATAAAGCACCACTTATCGAATGTAACGAGTTTCGCAATCGCATGGATAAAATCAAATACACGCGCCGTGTACACTAAATATGACTCCAAAGAAAAATATAAAACAAACAAATTTGGCCACGCGCCAACGTACATTTAAAGATGATAGTGTCAGCACAAAAAAAAATCAAAACAAAAGAAAAAGAATGAATGAACTATTTACAATGTTCCCGCGCCTTATCTAACTACATATTGAGTAAATCAATTTTTGTACATCACCGTCTCAGCTTGCAGAACCTTAACCTCCGTCCCGGTGCATTTCCCTACGGGAAATTTAGCTCTCCATTGTCGACGTCGTTGTAGAAGCGATGCACATCAATCCATCACATGACCAAACGTCGGACATTTTGGCGAAGTTTCTTGGACAGAAATGTTCAATGTTAATAATATTGCCTAGCTATAATCGCTGTGAGCTACTACTTTCACTCACGAATATGTCCTAATGCGATTACTGATCGTAGACTTGCCCTATCTTAGCATTTGCTTCACACACGCACAAATATCATTCAAAAATATTATACACAAATTTACATAAAATTACACACTTCAAACTCATCGCCACTGGCTTGAAAACAAGTCTTAAACATGACTATCTTGCAGTCCTTACCTCGCCTAGAGATCTCCACTGCTATACGTGAACCTTGCTCACTTGAGCACAAAGTAAAATGTTAGTAAAATACGCTCATTAGCGTTTGAAAATCGTGACACAGAGTGACGTGAACGTTGCTCACCAGAGCTCAATAAAGTTGTTTTCGAAACAGCTTCTCACCGATCAATTTATTGGAGACTGACAGAATGAGGTAGAGTGGGGAGAATTTGAAAAAATAATCTGGAGTTTTCATCACACAAACTTGGGACTAGTATCAATCTTCATCATTTTATCCAAACGTCTCAGTGCACTATTGCGGATTTAATTCGGATCGGCGGTTCTTTAAATACACGTTTTCGCGCGTTTTTCCAGGGTACGCAACTTTCCGCGTGGCTTTTGGCGTGGTCTCTTCTGATTGGGTGATTCAATCCTGGGTCGGTTGAAACTTTACTCAATACACTCCCTCAATGACTCTAATTTAGGTGCGCGCTGTTACAAAGTTTGTCCTTGAACTCGGCTTAACCGGTCGTCTTCAGGAATAACTACCAAGCTTGCTTCTGTTGTAATCATTGCAACACACTACCTTGGCTCCCCGTTTGTCAATTTCAACATGTACTGCCTGGGCATCAGTAATAATAATAATAACATCATGAATACTAATTCATCGATAGATTAATAAGGGTTCAATACAAATATTATCTTACTGCAAAAAGTGTTAGATTTGTATCTATATACAAATATTATCTTACTGCAATAAGTGTTAGACGTGTATCTATATACAAATATTATCTAACTACAATAAGTGTTAGATTTGTACTGTATCTCTATACAAATATTATCTAACTGCAAGTGTTAGATTTGTACTGTATCTATATACAAATATTATCTAACTGCAATAAGTGTTAGATTTGTACTGTATCTATATTCAAATATTATCTTACTGCAATAAGTTTTAGATGTGTATCTATATAGAAATATTATCTAACTGCAATAGGTGTTAGATTTGTATCTATATACAAATATTATCTTACTGAAGTAAGTGTTAGATTTGTATCTATATACAAATATTATCTAACTGCAATAAGGGTTAGATTTGTATCATTATACAAATATTATCTAACTGAAATAAGTGTTAGATTTGTATCTATATACAAATATTATCTTACTGAAATAAGTGTTAGATTTGTATCTATGTACAAATATTATCTAACTGCAATAAGTGTTAGATTTGTATCATTATACAAATATTATCTAACTGAAATAAGTGTTAGATATTTATGTATATACAAATATTATCTAACTGCAATAAGTGTTAGATTTGTATCTATATACAAATATTACCTAACTGTAATAAGTGTTAGATTTGTATCTATATACAAATATTATCTTACTGCAATAAGTGTTAGATTTGTTCTGTATCTGTCTACAAATATTATCTAACTGCAATAATAGTTAGATTTGTATCCATGTACAAATATTATCTAACTGCAATAAGTGTTAGATTTGTATCATTATACAAATATTATCTAACTGAAATAAGTGTTAGATATTTATGTATATACAAATATCATCTAACTGCAATAAGTGTTAGATTTATACTGTTTCTATATACAAATATTATATAACTGCAATAGGTGTTAGATTTTTATCTATATACAAATATTATCTAACTGCAATAAGTGTAAGATTTGTACTGTATCTATATACAAATATTATCTAACTGGAATAGGTGTTTGATTTGTATCTATATACAAATATTATCTAACTGCAATAAGTGTTAGATATGTATATATACAAATATTATCTAACTGCAATAAGTGTTAGATTTGTATCTATATACAAATATTATCTTACTGCAATAAGTGTTAGATTTGTACTGTATCTATATACAAATATTATCTTACTGCAATAAGTGTTAGATGTGTATCTATATACAAAAATTTTCTAACTGCAATAAGTGTCAGATTTGTACCTTATCTATATACAAATATTATCTAACTGCAATAGGTGTTAGATTTGTATCTATATACAAATAATATCATACTGCAATAACTGTTAGATTTGTACTGTATTTATATACAAATATTATCTAATTGAAATAAGTGTTAGATTTGTACTGTATTTATATACAAATATTATCTTACTGCAATAAGTGTTAGATGTGTATCTATATACAAATATTATTAAAGTGCAATAAGTGTTAGATTTTTATCTATATACAAATATTATCTAACTGCAATAAGTGTTAGATTTGTACTGTATATACAAATATTATCTTACTGCAATAAGTGTCAGATTTTTATCTATATACAAATATTATCTTACTGCAATAAGTGTTACATGTGTATCTATATACAAATATTTTCTTACTGCAATAAGTGTTAGATTTGTACCTATATACAAATAATATCTTATTGCAATAAGTGTTAGATTTGTATCTATATACAAATATTATCTAACTGCAATAAGTGTTAGATTTTTATCTATATACAAATATTATCTAACTGCAATAAGTGTTAGATTTGTACTGTATATACAAATATTATCTAACTGCAATAAGTGTTAAGATTTGTATCTATATTCATGTATTAACTAACTGCAATAAGTGTTAGATTTGTACCGTATCTATATACAAATATTATCTAACTGCAATAAGTATTAGTTTTGTATCTATATACAAATATTATCTAACTGCTAAGAGTGTTAGATCTGTATCTATATACAAATAGTATCTTACTGCAATAAGTGTTAGATTAATATCTATATACAAATATTATCTAACAGCAATAAGTGTTAGATTTGTACTGTATCTATATTCAAATATTATCTTACTGCAATAAGTGTTAGATGTGTATCTATATACAAATATTATTTAACTGCAATAAGTGTTAGATTTGTACTGTATCTATATACAAATATTATCTAACTGCAAAAAGTGTTAGATTTGTACTGTATATATATACAAATATTATCCAACTGAAATAGGTGTTAGATTTGTATCTATATATTAATATTATCTTATTGCAATAAGAGTTAGATTTGTATCTATATACAAATATTATCTAACTGCAATAAGTGTTTGATTTGTATCTATATACAAATATTATCTAACCACAATAAGTGTTAGATTTGTATCTATATACAAATATTATCTAACTGCAATAAGTGTTAGATATGTATATACAAATATTATCTAACTGCAATAAGTGTTAGATTTGAACTGTATATACAAATATTATCTTACTGCAATAAGTGTTAGATTTGTATCTATATTTAAATATATCTAACTGCAATAAGTGTTAGATTTGTATCTATATACAAATATTATCTAACTGCAATAAGTGTTAGATTTTTATCTATATACAAATATTATCTAACTGGAATAGGTGTTAGATTTGTATCTATATACAAATATTATCTAACTGCAATAGGTGTTAGATTTGAACTGTATATACAAATATTATCTTACTGCAATAAGTGTTAGATTTGTATCTATATTCAAATATATCTAACTGCAATAAGTGTTAGATTTTTATCTATATAAAAATATTATCTTATTGCAATAAGTATTAGATTTGTATCTATATACAAATTTTATCTAACTGCAATAAGTATTAGATTTGTATCTATATACAAATATTATCTAACTGTAATAAGTGTTAGTTTTGTATCTATATACAAATATTATCTTACTGCAATAAGTGTTAGATTTGTTCTGTATCTGTCTACAAATATTATCTAACTGCAATAAATGTTAGATTTGTATCTATGTACAAATATTATCTAACTGCAATAAGTGTTAGATTTGTATCATTATACAAATATTATCTAACTGAAATAAGTGTTAGATATTTATGTATATACAAATATTATCTAACTGCAATAAGTGTTAGATTTATACTGTTTCTATATACAAATATTATATAACTGCAATAGGTGTTAGATTTTTATCTATATACAAATATTATCTAACTGGAATAGGTGTTAGATTTGTATCTATATACAAATATTATCTAACTGCAATAAGTGTTAGATATGTATATATATACAAATATTATCTAACTGCAATAAGTGTTAGATTTGTATCTATATACAAATATTATCTTACTGCAATAAGTGTTAGATTTGTACTGTATCTATATACAAATATTATCTTACTGCAATAAGTGTTAGATGTGTATCTATATACAAATATTTTCTAACTGCAATAAGTGTTAGATTTGTACCTTATCTATATACAAATATTATCTAACTGCAATAGGTGTTAGATTTGTATCTATATACAAATAATATCTTACTGCAATAAGTGTTAGATTTGTACTGTATCTATATACAAATATTATCTAATTGAAATAAGTGTTAGATTTGTACTGTATTTATATACAAATATTATCTTACTGCAATAAGTGTTAGATGTGTATCTATATACAAATATTATTTAAGTGCAATAAGTGTTAGATTTTTATCTATATACAAATATTATCTAACTGCAATAAGTGTTAAGATTTGTACTGTAATACAAATATTATCTTACTGCAATAAGTGTTAGATTTTTATCTATATACAAATATTATCTTACTGCAATATGTGTTAGATGTGTATCTATATACAAATATTATCTTACTGCAATAGGTGTTTGATTTGTACTGTATCTATATTCAAATATTATCTAACTGCAATAGGTGTTTGTTTTGTATCTATATACAAATATTATCTAACTGCAAAAAGTGTTAGATTTGTACGGTATATATATACTAATATTATCTAACTGAAATAGGTGTTAGATTTGTATCTATATATTAATATTATCTTATTGCAATAAGTATTAGATTTGTATCTATATACAAATATTATCTAACTGCAATAAGTGTTTGATTTGTATATATATACAAATATTATCTAACCACAATAAGTGTTAGATTTCTATCTATATACAAATATTATCTAACTGCAATAAGTGTTAGATATGTATGTATATACAAATATTATCTAATTGCAATAAGTGTTAGATTTGAACTATATATACAAATATTATCTTACTGCAATAAGTGTTAGATTTGTATCTATATACATTGCAATAAGTGTTAGATGTGTATCTATATACAAATATTATCTAACTGCAATAAGTGTTAGATTTGTATCTATATACAAATATTATCTAACTGCAATAAGTGTTCGATTTGTACTGTATCTATATTCAAATATTATCTAACTGCAATAAGTGTTAGATTTGTATCTATATACAAATATTATCTAACTGCAATAAGTGTTAGATTTGTACTGTATCTATATTCAAATATTATCTAACTGAAATAGGTGTTAGATTTGTATCTATATATTAATATTATCTTATTGCAATAAGTATTAGATTTGTATCTATATACAAATATTATCTAACTACAATAAGTGTTAGATTTGTATCTATATACAAATATTATCTAACTGCAATAAGTGTTAGATTTGTATCTATATACAAATATTATCTTATTGCAATAAGTATTAGATTTGTATCTATATACAAATATTATCTAACTGCAATAAGTGTTAGATTTGTATCTATATACAAATATTATCTAACTGAAATAAGTGTTAGATTTGTATCTATATACAAATATTATCTAACTGCAATAAGTGTCAGATTTGTACTGTATCTATATTCAAATATTATCTTACTGCAATAAGTGTTAGATTTGTTCTGTATCTGTATACAAATATTATCTAACTGCAATAAGTGTTAGATTGGTATCTATGTACAAATATTATCTAACTGCAATAACTGTTAGATCTGTATCATTATACAAATATTATCTAACTGAAATAAGTGTTAGATTTATACTGTTTCTTTATACAAATATTATATAACTGCAATAGGTGTTAGATTTTTATCTATATACAAATATTATCTAACTGCAATAAGTATAAGATTTGTACTGTATCTATATACAAATATTATCTAACTGGAATAGGTGTTAGATTTGTATCTATATACAAATATTATCTAACTGCAATAAGTGTTAGATTTGTATCTATATACAAATATTATCTTACTGCAATAAGTGTTAGATTTGTACTGTATCTATATACAAATATTATCTTACTGCAATAAGTGTTAGATGTGTTTCTATATACAAATATTTTCAAACTGCAATAAGTGTTAGATTTGTACCTTATCTATATACAAATATTATCTAACTGGAATAGGTGTTAGATTTGTATCTATATACAAATAATATCTAACTGCAATAAGTGTTAGATTTGTATCTATATACGAATATAATCTAACTGCAATAAGTGTTAGATTTGTACTGTATATACAAATATTATCTAACTGCAATAAGTGTTAAGATTTGTATATATATACAAATATTATCTAACTGCATTAAGTGTTAGATTTGTACCGTATCTATATACAAATATTATCTAACTGCAATGGGTGTTAGATTTGTATCTATATACAAATTATATCTTACTGCAATAAGTGTTAGATTTGTATCTATATACAAATATTATCTTACTGCAATAAGTGTTAGATTTGTATCTATATACAAATATTATCTAACTGCAATAAGTGTTAGATCTGTATCTATATACAAATATTACCTTACGGCAATAAGTGTAGATTTGTATCAATATACAAATATTATCTAACTGCAATAAGTGTTAGATTTGTACTGTATCTGTATTCAAGTATTATCTAACTGCAATAGGTGTTTGATTTGTATCTATATACAAATATTATCTAACTGCAATAAGTGTTAGATTTGTATCTATATACAAATATTATCCTACTGCAATAAGTGTTAGATTTGTATCTATATACAAATATAATCTAACTGCAATAAGTGTTAGATTTGTATCTACATACAAACATTATCTAACTGCAATAAGTTTTAGATTTGTACTGTATCTATATACAAATATTATCTAACTGCAATAAGTGTTAGATTTGTACTGTTTCTCTATACAAATATTATCTAACTGCAAGTGTTAGATTTGTACTGTATCTATATACAAATATAATCTAACTGCAATAAGTGTTAGATTTAGACTGTATCTATATTCAAATATTATCTTACTGCAATAAGTGTTAGATTTCTATCTATATACAAATAATATCTAACTGCAATAAGTGTTAGATTTGTATCTATATACGAATATTATCTAACTGCAATAAGTGTTAGATTTGTACTGTATATACAAATATTATCTAACTGCAATAAGTGTTAAGATTTGTATATATATACAAATATTATCTAACTGCAATGAGTGTTAGATTTGTACCGTATCTATGTACAAATATTATCTAACTGCAATGGGTGTTAGATTTGTATCTATATACAAATTATATCTAACTGCAATAAGTGTTAGATTTGTACTGTTTCTATTTACAAATATTATCTAACTGCAATAGGTGTTAGATTTGTATCTATATACAAATAATATCTTACTGCAATAAGTGTTAGATTTGTATCTATATACAAATATTATCTAACTGCAATACGTGTTAGATTTGTATCTATACACAAATATTATCTAACTGCAATAAGTGTTAGATTTGTACTGTATCTATATACAAATATTATCTAACTGCAATACGTGTTAGATTTGTATCTATACACAAATATTATCTAACTGCAATAAGTGTTAGATTTGTACTGTATCTATATACAAATATTACCTAATTGCAATAAGTGTTAGATTTGTACTGTATTTATATACAAATATTATCTAACTGCAATAAGTGTTAGATTTGTACTGTATCTATATTCAAATATTATCTTACTGCAATAAGTGTTAGATGTGTATCTATATACAAATATTTTCTTACTGCAATAAGTGTTAGATGTGTATCTATATACAAATATTATCTAACTGCAATAAGTGTTAGATTTGTACCGTATCTATATACAAATATTTTCTAACTTCAATAGGTGTTTGATTTGTATCTATATACAAATAATATCTTACTGCAATAAGTGTTAGATTTGTATCTATATACAAATATTATCTAACTGCAATAAGTGTTTGATTTGTATCTATATACAAATATTATCTAACTGCAATGTGTTAGATTTGTACTGTATATACAAATATTATCTAACTGTAATAAGTGTTATGATTTGTATCTATATACATGTATTATCTAACTGCAATAAGTGTTAGATTTGTACCGTATCTATATACAAATATTATCTAACTGCAATGGGTGTTAGATTTGTATCTATATACAAATAATATCTTACTGCAATAAGTAATAGATTTGTATCTATATACAAATATTATCTAACTGCAATAAGTGTTAGATTTGTATCTATATACAAATATTATCTAACTGCAAAAAGTGTTAGATTTGTACTGTATATATATACAAATATTATCTAACTGAAATAGGTGTTAGATTTGTATCTATATATTAATATTATCTTATTGCAATAAGTGTTATATTTGTATCTATATACAAATATTATCTAACTGCAATAAGTGTTTGATTTGTATCTATATACAAATATTATCTAACCACAATAAGTGTTAGATTTGTATCTATATACAAATATTATCTTACTGCAATAAATGTTAGATTTGTTCTGTATCTGTATACAAATATTATCTAACTGCAATAATGGTTAGATTGGTATCTATGTACAAATATTATCTAACTGCAATAAGTGTTAGATTTATATCATTATACCAATATTATCTAACTGAAATAAGTGTTAGATATTTATGTATATACAAATATTATCTAACTTCAATAAGTGTTAGATTTATACTGTTTCTTTATACAAATATTATATAACTGCAATAGGTGTTAGATTTTTATCTATATACAAATATTATCTAACTGCAATAAGTGTTAGATTTGTATCTATATACAAATATTATCTTACTGCAATAAGTGTTAGATTTGTTCTGTATCTGTATACAAATATTATCTAACTGCAATAAGTGTTAGATGTGTATCTATATACAAATATTATCTAACGGCAATAAGTGTTAGATTTGTATCTATATACAAATATTATCTTATTGCAATAAGTATTAGATTTGTATCTATATACGAATATTATCTAACTGCAATAAGTGTTCGATTTGTACTGTATCTATATTCAAATATTATCTAACTGCAATAAGTGTTAGATTTGTATCTATATACAAATATTATCTAACTGCAATAAGTGTTAGATTTGTACTGTATCTATATTCAAATATTATCTAACTGAAATAGGTGTTAGATTTGTATCTATATATTAATATTATCTTATTGCAATAAGTATTAGATTTGTATCTATATACAAATATTATCTAACCACAATAAGTGTTAGATTTCTATCTATATACAAATATTATCTAACTGCAATAAGTGTTAGATATGTATGTATATACAAATATTATCTAATTGCAATAAGTGTTAGATTTGAACTATATATACAAATATTATCTTACTGCAATAAGTGTTAGATTTGTATCTATATACATTGCAATAAGTGTTAGATGTGTATCTATATACAAATATTATCTAACTGCAATAAGTGTTAGATTTGTATCTATATACAAATATTATCTAACTGCAATAAGTGTTCGATTTGTACTGTATCTATATTCAAATATTATCTAACTGCAATAAGTGTTAGATTTGTATCTATATACAAATATTATCTAACTGCAATAAGTGTTAGATTTGTACTGTATCTATATTCAAATATTATCTAACTGAAATAGGTGTTAGATTTGTATCTATATATTAATATTATCTTATTGCAATAAGTATTAGATTTGTATCTATATACAAATATTATCTAACTACAATAAGTGTTAGATTTGTATCTATATACAAATATTATCTAACTGCAATAAGTGTTAGATTTGTATCTATATACAAATATTATCTTATTGCAATAAGTATTAGATTTGTATCTATATACAAATATTATCTAACTGCAATAAGTGTTAGATTTGTATCTATATACAAATATTATCTAACTGAAATAAGTGTTAGATTTGTATCTATATACAAATATTATCTAACTGCAATAAGTGTCAGATTTGTACTGTATCTATATTCAAATATTATCTTACTGCAATAAGTGTTAGATTTGTTCTGTATCTGTATACAAATATTATCTAACTGCAATAAGTGTTAGATTGGTATCTATGTACAAATATTATCTAACTGCAATAACTGTTAGATCTGTATCATTATACAAATATTATCTAACTGAAATAAGTGTTAGATTTATACTGTTTCTTTATACAAATATTATATAACTGCAATAGGTGTTAGATTTTTATCTATATACAAATATTATCTAACTGCAATAAGTATAAGATTTGTACTGTATCTATATACAAATATTATCTAACTGGAATAGGTGTTAGATTTGTATCTATATACAAATATTATCTAACTGCAATAAGTGTTAGATTTGTATCTATATACAAATATTATCTTACTGCAATAAGTGTTAGATTTGTACTGTATCTATATACAAATATTATCTTACTGCAATAAGTGTTAGATGTGTTTCTATATACAAATATTTTCAAACTGCAATAAGTGTTAGATTTGTACCTTATCTATATACAAATATTATCTAACTGGAATAGGTGTTAGATTTGTATCTATATACAAATAATATCTAACTGCAATAAGTGTTAGATTTGTATCTATATACGAATATAATCTAACTGCAATAAGTGTTAGATTTGTACTGTATATACAAATATTATCTAACTGCAATAAGTGTTAAGATTTGTATATATATACAAATATTATCTAACTGCATTAAGTGTTAGATTTGTACCGTATCTATATACAAATATTATCTAACTGCAATGGGTGTTAGATTTGTATCTATATACAAATTATATCTTACTGCAATAAGTGTTAGATTTGTATCTATATACAAATATTATCTTACTGCAATAAGTGTTAGATTTGTATCTATATACAAATATTATCTAACTGCAATAAGTGTTAGATCTGTATCTATATACAAATATTACCTTACGGCAATAAGTGTAGATTTGTATCAATATACAAATATTATCTAACTGCAATAAGTGTTAGATTTGTACTGTATCTGTATTCAAGTATTATCTAACTGCAATAGGTGTTTGATTTGTATCTATATACAAATATTATCTAACTGCAATAAGTGTTAGATTTGTATCTATATACAAATATTATCCTACTGCAATAAGTGTTAGATTTGTATCTATATACAAATATAATCTAACTGCAATAAGTGTTAGATTTGTATCTACATACAAACATTATCTAACTGCAATAAGTTTTAGATTTGTACTGTATCTATATACAAATATTATCTAACTGCAATAAGTGTTAGATTTGTACTGTTTCTCTATACAAATATTATCTAACTGCAAGTGTTAGATTTGTACTGTATCTATATACAAATATAATCTAACTGCAATAAGTGTTAGATTTAGACTGTATCTATATTCAAATATTATCTTACTGCAATAAGTGTTAGATTTCTATCTATATACAAATAATATCTAACTGCAATAAGTGTTAGATTTGTATCTATATACGAATATTATCTAACTGCAATAAGTGTTAGATTTGTACTGTATATACAAATATTATCTAACTGCAATAAGTGTTAAGATTTGTATATATATACAAATATTATCTAACTGCAATGAGTGTTAGATTTGTACCGTATCTATGTACAAATATTATCTAACTGCAATGGGTGTTAGATTTGTATCTATATACAAATTATATCTAACTGCAATAAGTGTTAGATTTGTACTGTTTCTATTTACAAATATTATCTAACTGCAATAGGTGTTAGATTTGTATCTATATACAAATAATATCTTACTGCAATAAGTGTTAGATTTGTATCTATATACAAATATTATCTAACTGCAATACGTGTTAGATTTGTATCTATACACAAATATTATCTAACTGCAATAAGTGTTAGATTTGTACTGTATCTATATACAAATATTATCTAACTGCAATACGTGTTAGATTTGTATCTATACACAAATATTATCTAACTGCAATAAGTGTTAGATTTGTACTGTATCTATATACAAATATTACCTAATTGCAATAAGTGTTAGATTTGTACTGTATTTATATACAAATATTATCTAACTGCAATAAGTGTTAGATTTGTACTGTATCTATATTCAAATATTATCTTACTGCAATAAGTGTTAGATGTGTATCTATATACAAATATTTTCTTACTGCAATAAGTGTTAGATGTGTATCTATATACAAATATTATCTAACTGCAATAAGTGTTAGATTTGTACCGTATCTATATACAAATATTTTCTAACTTCAATAGGTGTTTGATTTGTATCTATATACAAATAATATCTTACTGCAATAAGTGTTAGATTTGTATCTATATACAAATATTATCTAACTGCAATAAGTGTTTGATTTGTATCTATATACAAATATTATCTAACTGCAATGTGTTAGATTTGTACTGTATATACAAATATTATCTAACTGTAATAAGTGTTATGATTTGTATCTATATACATGTATTATCTAACTGCAATAAGTGTTAGATTTGTACCGTATCTATATACAAATATTATCTAACTGCAATGGGTGTTAGATTTGTATCTATATACAAATAATATCTTACTGCAATAAGTAATAGATTTGTATCTATATACAAATATTATCTAACTGCAATAAGTGTTAGATTTGTATCTATATACAAATATTATCTAACTGCAAAAAGTGTTAGATTTGTACTGTATATATATACAAATATTATCTAACTGAAATAGGTGTTAGATTTGTATCTATATATTAATATTATCTTATTGCAATAAGTGTTATATTTGTATCTATATACAAATATTATCTAACTGCAATAAGTGTTTGATTTGTATCTATATACAAATATTATCTAACCACAATAAGTGTTAGATTTGTATCTATATACAAATATTATCTTACTGCAATAAATGTTAGATTTGTTCTGTATCTGTATACAAATATTATCTAACTGCAATAATGGTTAGATTGGTATCTATGTACAAATATTATCTAACTGCAATAAGTGTTAGATTTATATCATTATACCAATATTATCTAACTGAAATAAGTGTTAGATATTTATGTATATACAAATATTATCTAACTTCAATAAGTGTTAGATTTATACTGTTTCTTTATACAAATATTATATAACTGCAATAGGTGTTAGATTTTTATCTATATACAAATATTATCTAACTGCAATAAGTGTTAGATTTGTATCTATATACAAATATTATCTTACTGCAATAAGTGTTAGATTTGTTCTGTATCTGTATACAAATATTATCTAACTGCAATAAGTGTTAGATGTGTATCTATATACAAATATTATCTAACGGCAATAAGTGTTAGATTTGTATCTATATACAAATATTATCTTATTGCAATAAGTATTAGATTTGTATCTATATACGAATATTATCTAACTGCAATAAGTGTTAGATTTGTATCTATATACAAATATTATCTAACTGTAATAAGTGTTAGATTTGTTCTGTATCTGTATACAAATATTATCTAACTGCAAAAAGTGTTAGATTTGTATCCATATACAAATATTATCTAACTGCAATAAGGGTTAGATTTGTACCGTATCTATATACAAATATTATCTAACTGCAATAGGTGTTAGATTTGCATCTATATGCAAATATTATCTTACTGCAATAAGTGTTAGATTTGTATCTATATACAAATAATATCGAACTGCAATAAGTGTTAGATTTGTATCTATATTCAAATATTATCTAACTGCAATAAATGTTAGAGTTGTACTGTGTCTGTATACAAATATTATCTAACTGCAATATGTGTTAGATTTGTACTGTATCTATATACACGTGTTATCTAACTGCATTAAGTGTTAGATGTGTATCTATATACAAATATTATCTAACTGCAATAGGTGTTAGATTTGTATCTATATACAAATATTATCTAACCGCAATAAGTGTTAGATTTGTACCGTATCTATATACAAATATTATCTAACTGCAATGGGTGTTAGATTTGTATTTATCTACAAATGTTGTCTTACTGCAATAAGTATTATATATGTATCTATATACAAATATTATCTAACTGCAATAAGTGTTCGATGTGTATCTATATACAAATATTATCTATCTGCAATAAGTGTTACATTTGTATCCATATACAAAAATTATCTTACTGCAATAACTGTTAGATGTGTATCTATATAGACAAATATTATCTAACTGCAATAAGTGTTAGATTTGTACTGTGTCTATATACATATATTATCTAACTGCAGTAAGTGTCAGATTTGTATCTATATACAAATATTATCTTACTTCAATAAGTGTTAGATGTGTATCTATATACAAATATTTTCTAACTGCAATAAATGTTAGATGTGTATCTATATACAAATATTATCTAACTGCAATAAGTGTTAGATTTGTACCGTATCTATATACAAATATTATCTAACTACAATAGGTGTTAGATTTGTATCTATATACAAATATTATCTAACTTCAATAAGTGTTAGATTTGTACTGTCTCTATATACAAATATTATCTTACTGCAATAAGTCTTCGATGTGTATCTATATACAAATATTATTTAACTGCGTTAAATATTAAATGTGTATCTATATACAAATATTATCTAACTGCAATAAGGGTTAGATTTGTATCTATTTAAAAATATTATCTAACAGAAATAAGTGTTAGATTTGTACTGTATCTATATACAAATATTATCTTACTGCAATAAGTGTTCGATGTGTATCTATATGCAAATATTATCCAACTGCAATAAATGTTAAATGTGTATCCATCTACAAATATTATCTATATGCAATAAATGTTAGATTTGTATCTATATACAAATATTATCTAACTGCAATAAGTGTTAGATGTGTATTCATATACAAATAATATCTAACTGCAATAAGTGCTAGATTTGTACTATATCTCTATACAAATATTTTCTAACTGCAATAAGTGTTAGATTTGATCTGTATCTATATACAAATATTATCCAACTGCAATAGGTGTTAGATTTGTATCTATATTCAAATATTATCTTACTGCAATAAGTGTTTCATTTGTACAGTATCTATATACAAATATTATCTAACTGCAATAAGTGTTAGATAATTGTGTATATGCAAATATTATCTAACTGCAATAAGTGTTAGTTTTGTACTGTATCTATGTACAAATATAATCTAACTGCAATATGTGTTAGATTAGTACTGTATCTATATACAAATATTATCTAACTGCAATAAGTGTTAGATATGTATCTATATACAAATATTATCTAACTGCAATAAGGGTTAGTTTTATATCTATACACAAATATTATCTAACTGCAAGAAGTGTTAGATTAGTACTGTATCTATATACAAATGTAATCTAACTGCAATATGTGTTAGATTAGTACTGTATCTATATACAAATATTATCTAACTGCAATAAGTGTTAGATATGTATCTATATACAAATATTATCTAACTGCAATAAGGGTTAGATTTGTATCTATACAGAAATATTATCTTACTTCAATAAGTGTTAGATGTGTATCTATATACAAATATTTTCTAACTGCAATAAATGTTAGATGTGTATCTATATACAAATATTATCTAACTGCAATAAGTGTTAGATTTGTACCGTATCTATATACAAATATTATCTAACTACAATAGATGTTAGATTTGTATCTATATACAAATATTATCTAACTTCAATAAGTGTTAGATTTGTACTGTCTCTATATACAAATATTATCTTACTGCAATAAGTGTTCGATGTGTATCTATATACAAATATTATTTAACTGCGTTAAATATTAAATGTGTATCTATATACAAATATTATCTAACTGCAATAAGGGTTAGATTTGTATCTATTTAAAAATATTATCTAACAGAAATAAGTGTTAGATTTGTACTGTATCTATATACAAATATTATCTTACTGCAATAAGTGTTCGATGTGTATCTATATACAAATACTATTTAACTGCGTTAAATATTAAATGTGTATCTATATACAAATATTATCTAACTGCAATAAGGGTTAGATTTGTATCTATTTAAAAATATTATCTAACAGAAATAAGTGTTAGATTTGTACTGTATCTATATACAAATATTATCTTACTGCAATAAGTGTTCGATGTGTATCTATATGCAAATATTATCCAACTGCAATAAATGTTAAATGTGTATCTATCTACAAATATTATCTATCTGCAATAAATGTTAGATTTGTATCTATATACAAATATTATCTAACTGCAATAAGTGTTAGATGTGTATCCATATACAAATAATATCTAACTGCAATAAGTGTTAGATTTGTACTATATCTCTATACAAATATTATCTAACTGCAATAAGTGTTAGATTTGATCTGTATCTATATACAAATATTATCCAACTGCAATAGGTGTTAGATTTGTATCTATATTCAAATATTATCTTACTGCAATAAGTGTTTCATTTTACAGTATCTATATACAAATATTATCTAACTGCAATAAGTGTTAGATAATTGTGTATATACAAATATTATCTAACTGCAATAAGTGTTAGATTTGTACTGTATCTATGTACAAATATAATCTAACTGCAATATGTGTTAGATTAGTACTGTATCTATATACAAATATTATCTAACTGCAATAAGTGTTAGATATGTATCTATATACAAATATTATCTAACTGCAATAAGGGTTACTTTTATATCTATACACAAATATTATCTAACTGCAATAAGTGTTAGATTAGTACTGTATCTATATACAAATGTAATCTAACTGCAATATGTGTTAGATTAGTACTGTATCTATATACAAATATTATCTAACTGCAATAAGTGTTAGATATGTATCTATATACAAATATTATCTAACTGCAATAAGGGTTAGATTTGTATCTATACAGAAATATTATCTAACTGCAATAAGTGTTAGATTTGTACTGTATCTATGTACAAATATTATCTTACTGCAATAAGTGTTAGATTTGTATCTATATACAAATATTATCTTACTGCAATAAGTGTTAGATTTGTACTGTGTCTATATACAAATATTATCTAACTGCAGTAAGTGTCAGATTTGTATCTATATACAAGTATTAACTAACTGCAATAAGTGGTTGATTTGTATCTATATACAAATATTATCTTATTATCTAAGTGTTCGATGTGTATATATATATACAAATATTATCTAATTGCAATAAATGTTAAATGTGTATCTATATACAAATATTATCTAACTGCAATAAGTGTTCGATGTGTATCTATATAAAAATATTATCTAACCGCAATAAGTGGTAGATTTGTATCTCTATACAAATATTATCTTACTGTAATAAGTGTTAGATGTGTATGTATATACAAATATTATCTGACTGCAATAAGTGTCAGATTTGTATCTATATACAATTATTATCTTACTGCAATAAGTGTTATATTTGTACTGTATCTATATACAAATATTATCTAACTGCAATAGGTGTTAGATTTGTATCTATATACAAATATTATCTAACAGCAATAAGTGTTAGATTTGTATCTGTCTACAAATATTATCAAACTGCAATAAGTGTCAGATTTGTACTGTATCTATATGCGAATATTATCTAACTGCAATAAGTGTTATATTTGTACTGTATATAAATACAAATATTATCCAACTGCTATAAGTGTCAGATTGGTATCTATATACAAATATTATCTTACTGCAATAAGTGTTCGATGTGTATCTATATACAAATATTATCTTACTGCAATAAGTGTTAGATGTGTATGTATATACAAATATTATCTAACTGCAATAAGTGTTAGATTTGTGTCTCTATACAAATATTATCTTACTGCAATAAGTGTTAGATTTGTACTGTATCTATATACACATATTATCTTTATGCAATAAGTGTTAGATGTGTATCTATATACAAATATTATCTTACGGCAATAAGTGTTAGATGTGTATCTATATACAAATATTTTCTAACTGCAATAAATGTTAGATGTGTATCTATATACAAATATTTTCTAACTGCAATAAGTGTTAGATTTGTACCGTATCTATATACAAATATTATCTTACTGCAATAAGTGTTAGATTTGTACTGTATCTATATACACATATTATCTTTCTGCAATAAGTGTTAGATGTGTATCTATATACAAATATTATCTTACTGCAATAAGTGTTAGATTTGTATCTATATACAAATATTATGTAACTGCAATAAGTGTTAGATTTGTACTGTCTCTATATACAAATATTATGTAACTGCAATAGGTGTTAGATTTGCATCCATATACAAATATTATATTACTGCAATAAGTGTTAGATTTGTATCTAAATACAAATAATATCTAACTGCAATAAGTGTTAGATTTGTATCTAAATACAAATATTATCTAACTGCAATAAGTGTTAGAGTTGTACTGTGTCTGTATACAAATATTATCTAACTGCAATATGTGTTAGATTTGTACTGTATCTATATACACATATTATCTATCTGCAATAAGTGTTAGATGTGTATCTATATACAAATACCATCTAGCTGCAATATGGGTTAGATATGTATCTATATACAAATATTATCTTACTGCAATAAGTGTTCGATGTGTATCTCTATGCAAATATTATCCAACTGCAATAAATGTTAAATGTGTATCTATCTACAAATATTATCTAACTGCAATAAATGTTCGATGTGTATCTATATACATATATTATCTAACTGCAATAAGTGTTAGATTTGTATCTATATACAAATATTATCTTACTGCAATAAGTGTTAGATGTGTATGTATATACAAATGTTATCAAACTGCAATAAGTGTTAGATTTGTGTCTATATACAAATATTATCTTACTGCAATAAGTGTTAGATTTGTACTGTATCTATATACAAATATTATCTTTCTGCAATTAGTGTTAGATGTGTATCTATATACAAATATTTTCTAACTGCAATAAGTGTTAGATTTGTACTGTATCTATATTCAAATATTATCTTACTGCAATAAGTGTTAGTTGTGTATCTATATACAAATATTATCTAAGTGCAATAAGTGTTATATTTGTACCGTATCTATATACAAATATTATCTAACTGCAATAGGTGTTAGATTTGTATCTATATACAAATATTATCTAACTGCAATATGTGTTAGATTTGTACCGTATCTATATACAAATATTATCTAACTGCAATGGGTGTTAGATTTGTATTTATCTACAAATGTTGTCTTACTGCAATAAGTATTAGATATGTATCTATATACAAATATTATCTAACTGCAATAGGTGTTAGATTTGTATCTATATACAATTATCATCTTACTGCAATAAGTGTTTGAATTGTACTATATCTATATACAAATATTTTCTAACTGCTATCAGTGTTAGATGTGTATCTATATACAAATATTATCTAACTGGAATAAGTGTTCGATGTGTATCTATATACAAATATTATCTATCTGCAATAAGTGTTACATTTGTATCCATATACAAAAATTATCTTACTACAATATGTGTTAGATGTGTATCTATATACAAATATTATCTGACTGCAATAAGTATTAGATTTGTACTGTGTCTATAAACAAATATTATCTAACTGCAGTAAGTGTCAGATTTGTATCTATATACAAATATTATCTTCCTGCAATAAGTGTTAGATGTGTATCTATATACAAATATTTTCTAACTGCAATAAATGTTAGATGTGTATCTATATACAAATATTATCTAACTGCAATAAGTGTTAGCATGACGAATAGAAATAAATAGTGTTATCACTCACCGAGTTCAACTGCGCCCCGCTCTGCTAGCGCTAGCGGCACTGATCCCCAACGCTACACAGTCAGCTGTTCAATAGTGGGATACGCGCTGGGCTACGTAAACCTCTTTACGAAGCCTGCGGTTACGCTGATTACAACAAATTGTGTGTTTAGACTTATGAATAATACTGTCAAAAAGTTAGCATTAATATTCTCAGTCCCCATGTAGAACTATCGTTTAAAACCCTCCGTTAGTCGCGCATTGGTCTGACAGCTCCATGGTTCGTTATATTAGTTTTAATATCAAGCCAACAGTTCAAGTTATGATCTTATCGTCCCGTGACATCTTACACCAAACCATAGTAAGCATTTTTCTGGAGTTGTGAAATAGCGTGCCTAAAAATAACTTTAGCACGTGTAACATTTTGTCAGCGTGAGATTGATAGTACCGGCGCTCCCAATGATGTTACATTCTGTTAGTGAGTGGCAGGTGTGCTGTTATACCGATTATTTGGCTTAGTATGTTGCCTTAGTTAATATCAGTAAGGAGACTGCGCCTTACGAAAACCTAAGGATGCAGATGAAGCGTGTCACCTTCTGCTGAAAGATAACGAATAGCTAGTTCATGATTCAGTAATTTCAAAGGAATTTGTGACTCTGATACTGAAGGCAAAGTTGAAACAATATCCGAAGATCAGGAGGACGGTAACGGGAGCGAAGAATTGGATGACCGTTTGTTTTATTGGCAGGTTGGCCATTATTATATGTCCGACTCATTCTTGGCCACTTGGCTATCACCACGGAAGTCCGGGTTCGATTCCCAGCTCTGCCAATAAATTTAATACTGGTCTGAGGGCTGGAACGGTGTTCACTCAGCCTCGTGAGGCAAAAATGTTAAGAGACGCGTTCGATTCCTACCTCAGCTATCCTGGCAGTGGATTTCCGTGGTTTCCCACTTCTCCTCCAGGCAAATGCCAGGATGGTACCTAACTGAAGGACACGGCCGCTTCCTACCCAAATCCGACCTCAATTCCAAATACACACACTACTACAGACATCATAATGACACAGGTTATCAGACGAATTCTAAACAAACCCAAACACACGGGGATACGTGACCACGATATCGTTAAGTGCCTAAAGAATCAACAACTATTATTATTTTAGGCCTATTATTATTGAGACGGATTTTTTTTCGTTTTAGGTAAGGATGGCACGAAATGGAACAAGTAACCATGGAAGGCTGCCTTCATTCCGTATCCTACTGGGCGGCTTTCGTGATTTTACATCAGTGGATAGATATTTCGGTAAATTTTGAAAAATTTGAGGTACTGATCCTGGTTTTAATTTCCACTTCACGCGAGGAAGTTTCACGTTCTCATAGTTCACTACGAAACAGTCCGCCTTTATAATAATTAAATCTTCCGAAAAACGCTCGTCACAGATTCTATTTTTGATCGACAATTGTTTATCCTTCCACGGAAAAACTCTCGCCCATTTCGAAAACGATTTGTTTCTTTTGGCGGTGTGAAAAAATGTCGACCATCAGATTTTCTTCGTAACCCGATTTACTTCCCGGAACAAAACATTACGACATTTTCCCGAAACAACAGAAAACTTAGTTGTTTGCACACACAAAGCACTGCACAGACATTCGTAAATTATTACAAAGAAACAAATTCCCGCGAATAATATGACTTCTCGCGCACAGGATATTACAGTACTAACCTCGTGGGTTACTGTCATACGTGCTTTTGGTTCGTCGCGACTTCCGCGCCACACACTGGCTGGACCATGAACTACAATGCTTAAGTAGCGGAATGATGACACTGTTTATTTCTATTCGTCATGGTGTTAGATTTGTACCGTATCTATATACAAATATTATCTAACTGCAATAGGTGTTAGATTTGTGTCTATATACAAATATTATCTAACTGCAATAAGTGTTAGATTTGTACTGTCTCTATATACAAATATTATCTAACTGCAATAGGTGTTAGATTTGCATCTATATACTAATATTATCTTACTGCAATAAGTGTTAGATTTGTATCTAAATACAAATAATATCTAACTGCAATAAGTGTTAGATTTGTATCTAAATACAAATATTTTCTAACTGCAATAAGTGTTAGATGTGTATCTATATACAAATATTATCTAACTGCAATAAGTGTTAGATTTGTATCTATATACAAATATTAACTTACTGCAATAAGTGTTAGATTTGTACCGTATCTACGTATATACAAATATTATCTTACTGTAATGGGTGTTAGATTTGTATTTATCTACAAATGTTGTCTTACTGCAATAAGTATTAGATATGTATCTATATACAAATATTAACTTACTGCAATAAGTGTTAGATTTGTACCGTATCTACGTATATACAAATATTATCTAACTGCAATGGGTGTTACATTTGTATCCATATACAAAAATTATCTTACTGCAATAAGTGTTAGATGTGTATCTATATACAAATATTATCTAACTGCAATAAGTGTTAGATTTGTACTGTGTCTATATAGAAATATTATCTAACTGCAGTAAGTGTCAGATTTGTATCTATATACAAATATTATCTTACTGCAATAAGTTTTAGATGTGTATCTATATACAAATATTTTCTAACTGCAATAAATGTTAGATGTGTATCTATATACAAATATTATCTAACTGCAAAAAGTGTTAGATTTGTACCGTATCTATATACAAATATTATCTAACTGCAATATGTGTTAGATTTGTTCTGTATATATATATATACACATATTATCTAACTGCAATAAGTGTTAGATGTGTATCTATATACAAATATTATCTAACTGCAATATGGGTTAGATATGTATCTATATACAAATATTATCTTACTGCAATAAGTGTTCGATGTGTATCTATATGCAAATATTATCCAACTGCAATAAATGTTAAATGTGTATCTATCTACAAATATTATCTAACTGCAATAAATGTTCGATGTGTGTCTATATACAAATATTATCTAACTGCAATATGTGTTAGATTTGTACTGTGTCTATATACAAATATTATCTAACTGCAGTAAGTGTCAGATTTGTATCTATATACAAATATTATCTTACTTCAATAAGTGTTAGATGTGTATCTATATACAAATATTATCTTACTGCAATAAGTGTTCGATGTGTATCTATATGCAAATATTATCCAACTGCAATAAATGTTAAATGTGTATCTATCTGCAATAAATGTTCGATGTGTGTCTATATACAAATATTATCTAACTGCAATATCTGTTAGATTTGTACCGTATCTATATACAAATATTATCTAACTGCAATAAGTGTTAGATTTGCATCTATATGCAAATATTATCTTACTGCAATAAGTGTTAGATTTGTATCTATATACAAATAATATCGAACTGCAATAAGTGTTAGATTTGTATTTATATACAAATATTATCTAACTGCAATATGTGTTAGATTTGTACTGTATCTATATACACGTGTTATCTAACTGCATTAAGTGTTAGATGTGTATCTATATACAAATATTATCTAACTGCAATAGGTGTTAGATTTGTATCTATATACAAATATTATCTAACCGCAATAAGTGTTAGATTTGTACCGTATCTATATACAAATATTATCTAACTGCAATGGGTGTTAGATTTGTATTTATCTACAAATGTTGTCTTACTGCAATAAGTATTAGATATGTATCTATATACAAATATTATCTAACTGCAATAAGTGTTCGATGTGTATCTATATACAAATATTATCTATCTGCAATAAGTGTTACATTTGTATCCATATACAAAAATTATCTTACTGCAATAACTGTTAGATGTGTATCTATATACAAATATTATCTAACTGCAATAAGTGTTAGATTTGTACTGTCTATATACAAATATTATCTAACTGCAGTAAGTGTCAGATTTGTATCTATATACAAATATTATCTTACTTCAATAAGTGTTAGATGTGTATCTATATACAAATATTTTCTAACTGCAATAAATGTTAGATGTGTATCTATATACAAATACTATCTAACTGCAATAAGTGTTAGATTTGTACCGTATCTATATACAAATATTATCTAACTACAATAGGTGTTAGATTTGTATCTATATACAAATATTATCTAACTTCAATAAGTGTTAGATTTGTACTGTCTCTATATACAAATATTATCTTACTGCAATAAGTGTTCGATGTGTATCTATATACAAATATTATTTAACTGCGTTAAATATTAAATGTGTATCTATATACAAATATTATCTAACTGCAATAAGGGTTAGATTTGTATCTATTTAAAAATATTATATAACAGAAATAAGTGTTAGATTTGTACTGTATCTATATACAAATATTATCTTACTGCAATAAGTGTTCGATGTGTATCTATATACAAATATTATTTAACTGCGTTAAATATTAAATGTGTATCTATATACAAATATTATCTAACTGCAATAAGGGTTAGATTTGTATCTATTTAAAAATATTATCTAACAGAAATAAGTGTTAGATTTGTACTGTATCTATATACAAATATTATCTTACTGCAATAAGTGTTCGATGTGTATCTATATGCAAATATTATCCAACTGCAATAAATGTTAAATGTGTATCCATCTACAAATATTATCTATCTGCAATAAATGTTAGATTTGTATCTATATACAAATATTATCTAACTGCAATAAGTGTTAGATGTGTATCCATATACAAATAATATATAACTGCAATAAGTGTTAGATTTGTACTATATCTCTATACAAATATTATCTAACTGCAATAAGTGTTAGATTTGATCTGTATCTATATACAAATATTATCCAACTGCAATAGGTGTTAGATTTGTATCTATATTCAAATATTATCTTACTGCAAGTGTTTCATTTGTACAGTATCTATATACAAATATTATCTAACTGCAATAAGTGTTAGATAATTGTGTATATACAAATATTATCTAACTGCAATAAGTGTTAGATTTGTACTGTATCTATGTACAAATATAATCTAACTGCAATATGTGTTAGATTAGTACTGTATCTATATACAAATATTATCTAACTGCAATAAGTGTTAGATATGTATCTATATACAAATATTATCTAACTGCAATAAGGGTTAGATTTGTATCTATTTAAAAATATTATCTAATAGAAATAAGTGTTAGATTTGTACTGTATCTATATACAAATATTATCTTACTGCAATAAGTGTTCGATGTGTATCTATATGCAAATATTATCCAACTGCAATAAATGTTAAATGTGTATCCATCTACAAATATTATCTATCTGCAATAAATGTTAGATTTGTATCTATATACAAATATTATCTAACTGCAATAAGTGTTAGATGTGTATCCATATACAAATAATATATAACTGCAATAAGTGTTAGATTTGTACTATATCTCTATACAAATATTATCTAACTGCAATAAGTGTTAGATTTGATCTGTATCTATATACAAATATTATCCAACTGCAATAGGTGTTAGATTTGTATCTATATTCAAATATTATCTTACTGCAAGTGTTTCATTTGTACAGTATCTATATACAAATATTATCTAACTGCAATAAGTGTTAGATAATTGTGTATATACAAATATTATCTAACTGCAATAAGTGTTAGATTTGTACTGTATCTATGTACAAATATAATCTAACTGCAATATGTGTTAGATTAGTACTGTATCTATATACAAATATTATCTAACTGCAATAAGTGTTAGATATGTATCTATATACAAATATTATCTAACTGCAATAAAGGTTAGTTTTATATCTATACACAAATATTATCTAACTGCAATAAGTGTTAGATTAGTACTGTATCTATATACAAATGTAATCTAACTGCAATATGTGTTAGATTAGTACTGTATCTATATACAAATATTATCTAACTGCAATAAGTGTTAGATATGTATCTATATACAAATATTATGTAACTGCAATAAGGGTTAGATTTGTATCTATACAGAAATATTATCTAACTGCAATAAGTGTTAGATTTGTACTGTATCTATGTACAAATATTATCTTACTGCAAGAAGTGTTAGATTTGTATCTATATACAAATATTATCTTACTGCAATAAGTGTTAGATTTGTACTGTGTCTATATACAAATATTATCTAACTGCAGTAAGTGTCAGATTTGTATCTATATACAAGTATTAACTAACTGCAATAAGTGGTTGATTTGTATCTATATACAAATATTATCTTATTATCTAAGTGTTCGATGTGTATATATATATATACAAATATTATCTAACTGCAATAAATGTTAAATGTGTATCTATATACAAATATTATCTAACTGCAATAAGTGTTCGATGTGTATCTATATAAAAATATTATCTAACCGCAATAAGTGGTAGATTTGTATCTCTATACAAATATTATCTTACTGTAATAAGTGTTAGATGTTTATGTATATACAAATATTATCTGACTGCAATAAGTGTTAGATTTGTATCTATATAGAAATATTATCTTACTGCAATAAGTGTTATATTTGTACTGTATCTATATACAAATATTATCTAACTGCAATAGGTGTTAGATTTGTATCTATATACAAATATTATCTAACAGCAATAAGTGTTAGATTTGTATCTGTCTACAAATATTATCAAACTGCAATAAGTGTCAGATATGTACTGTATCTATATGCGAATATTATCTAACTGCAATAAGTGTTATATTTGTACTGTATATAAATACAAATATTATCTAACTGCTATAAGTGTCAGATTGGTATCTATATACAAATATTATCTTACTGCAATAAGTGTTCGATGTGTATCTATATACAAATATTATCTTACTGCAATAAGTGTTAGATGTGTATGTATATACAAATATTATCCAACTGCAATAAATGTTAAATGTGTATCTATCTACAAATATTATCTAACTGCAATAAATGTTCGATGTGTATCTATATACATATATTATCTAACTGCAATAAGTGTTAGATTTGTATCTATATACAAATATTATCTTACTGCAATAAGTGTTAGATGTGTATGTATATACAAATATTATCAAACTGCAATAAGTGTTAGATTTGTGTCTATATACAAATATTATCTTACTGCAATAAGTGTTAGATTTGTACTGTATCTATATACAAATATTATCTTTCTGCAATAAGTGTTAGATGTGTATCTATATACAAATATTTTCTAACTGCAATAAGTGTTAGATTTGTACTGTATCTATATTCAAATATTATCTTACTGCAATAAGTGTTAGATGTGTATCTATATACAAATATTATCTAACTGCAATATGTGTTAGATTTGTATCTATATACAAATATTATCTAACTGCAATATGTGTTAGATTTGTACCGTATCTATATACGAATATTATCTAACTGCAATGGGTGTTAGATTTGTATTTATCTACAAATGTTGTCTTACTGCAATAAGTATTAGATATGTATCTATATACAAATATTATCTAACTACAATAAGTGTTAGATTTGTACTGTATCTATAAACAAATATTATCTAGCTGCAATAGGTGTTAGATTTGTACTGTATCTATATACAAATATTATCTAACTGCAAGAAGTGTTAGATTTGTACTGTATCTATATCCAAATATTATCTTACTGCAATAAGTGTTAGATGTGTATCTATATACAAATATTATCTAACTTCAATAAATGTTAGATGTGTATCTATATACAAATATTATCTAACTGCAATAAGTGTCAGATTTGTATCTATATAGAAATATTATCTAACTGCAAGAAGTGTTAGATTTGTACTGTATCTATATCCAAATATTATCTTACTGCAATAACTGTTAGATGTGTATCTATATACAAATATTATCTTACTTCAATAAATGTTAGATTTGTATCTATATACAAATATTATCTAACTGCAGTAAGTGTTAGATTTGTATCTATATACAAATATTATCTAACTGCAATAAGTGTTAGATTTGTATCCATATACAAATATTATCTAACTGCAATAAGGGTTAGATTTGTACTATATCTATATACAAATATTATCTAATTGCAATAGGTGTTAGATTTGTATTTATATACAAATGTAATCTTACAGCAATAAGTGTTAGATATGTATCTATATACAAATATTATCTAACTGCAATAAGTGTTAGATTTGTACTATATCTATATACAAATTTTATCTAACTGCATTAGGTGTTAGATTTGAATCTATATACAAATGTAATCTTACTGCAATAACTGTTAGATATGTATCTATATAAAAATATTATCGAATTGCAATAAGTGTTAGATATGTATGTATATAGAAATATTATGTAACTGCAATAAGTGTTAGATTTGTACTGTATATATTTACAAATATTATCTACTACAGTACTTGTTAGATTTGTACTGTATCTATATACTAATATTATCCTACTGCAATAAGTGTTAGAAGTGTATCTTTATACAAATATTATCTATCTGCAATAAGTGTTTGATGTGTACCTATATACAAATATTACCTAACTGCAATCAGTGTTAGATTTGTATCTATATACAAATATTATGTAACAGCAATAAGTGTTAGATGTGTATCTATATACAAAAAATATCTAACTGCAATAAGTGTTAGATTTGTACTGTATCTCTATACAAATATTATCTAACTGCAATAAGTGTTAGATTTGAACTGTATCTATATACAAATATTATCTAACTGCAATAGGTGTTAGATTTGTATCTATATACATTTATTATCTTACTGAAATAAGTGTTTGATTTGTACTATATCTATATACAAATATTTTCTAACTGCTATCAGTGTTAGATGTGTATCTATATACAAATATTATCTAACTGCAATAAGGGTTAGATTTGTATCTATTTACAAATATTATCTAACGGCAATAAGTGTTAGATTTGTACCGTATCTATATACAAATATTATGTAACTGCAATAAGTGTTAGATTTGTACTGTGTGTATATACAAATATTATCTAACTGCAGTAAGTGTTAGATTTGTACCGTATCTATATACAAATATTATCTAACTGCAATATGTGTTAGATTTTTATCTATATACAAATATTATCTAACTTCAATAAGTGTTAGATTTGTACTGTCTCTATATACAAATATTATCTAACTGCAATAGGTGTTAGATTTGTATCTAAATACAATTAATATCTAACTGCAATAAGTGTTAGATTTGTATCTAAATACAAATATTATCTAACTGCAATAAGAGTTAGAGTTGTACTGTGTCTGTATACAAATATTATCTAACTGCAATATGTGTTAGATTTGTAGTGTATCTATATACACATATGATCTAACTGCAATAAGTGTTAGATGTGTATCTATATACAAATATTATCCAACTGCAATAAATGTTAAATGTGTATCTATATATATATATATATATTATCTAACTGCAATAAGTGTTAGATTTGTATCTATATACATTATTATCTTACTGCAATAAGTGTTAGATGTGTATGTATATACAAATATTATCTAACTGCAATAAGTGTTAGATTTGTACTGTGTCTATATACAAATATTATCTAACTGCAGTAAGTGTCAGATTTGTATCTATATACAAGTATTAACTAACTGCAATAAGTGGTTGATTTGTATCTATATACAAATATTATCTAACTGCAATAAGTGTTAGATTTGTACTGTCTCTATATACAAATATTATGTAACTGCAATAGGTGTTAGATTTGCATCCATATACAAATATTATATTACTGCAATAAGTGTTAGATTTGTACCGTATCTATATACAAATATTATCTAACTGCAATAGGTGTTAGATGTGTATCTATATACAAATATTTTCTTACTGCAATTAGTGTTAGATTTGTACTGTATCTATATTCAATTATTATCTTACAGCAATAAGTGTTAGATGTGTATCTATATACAAATAGTATCTAAGTGCAATAAGTGTTAGATTTGTACCGTATCTATATACAAATATTATCTAACTGCAATAGGTGTTAGATTTGTATCTATATACAAATATTATCTAACTGCAATAAGTGTTAGATTTGTACCGTATCTATATACAAATATTATATAACTGCAATATGTGTTAGATTTGTACTGTATCTATATACACATATTATCTAACTGCAATAAGTGCTAGATGTGTATCTATATACAAATATTATCTAGCTGCAATAGGTGTTAGATTAATACTGCATCTATATACAAATATTATCTAACTGCAAGAAGTGTTAGATTTGTACTGTATCTATATCCAAATATAATCTTAGTGCAATAAGTGAGAGATGTGTATCTATATACAAATATTTTCTAACTGCAATAAGTGTTAGATTTGTATCTATATAGAAATATTATCTAACTGCAAGAAGTGTTAGATTTGTACTGTATCTATATCCAAATATTATCTTACTGCAATAAGTGTTAGATGTGTATCTATATACAAATATTATCTTACTTCAATAAATGTTAGATGTGTATCTATATACAAATATTATCTAACTGCAATAAGTGTTACATTTGTATCTCTATACAAATATTATCTAACTGCAATAAGTGTTAGATTTGTATCCATATACAAATATTATCTAACTGCAATAAGGGTTAGATTTGTACTATATCTATATACAAATATTATCTAACTGCAATAGGTGTTACATTTGTATTTATATACAAATGTAATCTTACAGCAATAAGTGTTAGAAATGTATCTATATAAAAATATTATCTAATTGCAATAAGTGTTAGATATGTATGTATATAGAAATATTATGTAACTGCAATAAGTGTTAGATTTGTACTGTATATATTTACAAATATTATCTACTGCAGTACGTGTTAGATTTGTACTGTAGCTATATACTAATATTATCTTACTGCAATAAGTGTTAGATGTGTATCTTTATACAAATATTATCTAACTGCAATAAGTGTTTGATGTGTACCTATATACAAATACTACCTAACTGCAATCAGTGTTAGATTTGTATCTATATACAAATATTATCTAACAGCAATAAGTGTTAGATGTGTATCTATAAACAAATAATATCTAACTTCAATAAGTGTTAGATTTGTACTGTATCTCTATACAAATATTATCTAACTGCAATAAGTGTCAGATTTGAACTGTATCTATATAAAAATATTATCTAACTGCAATAGGTTTAGATTTGTATCTATATACAATTATTATCTTACTGCAATAAGTGTTTGATTTGTACTATATCTATATACAAATATTTTCAAACTGCTATCAGTGTTAGATGTGTATCTATATACAAATATTATCTAACTGCAATAAGGGTTGGATTTGTATCTATTTAAAAATATTATCTATCAGCAATAAGTGTTACATTTGTACTGTATCTATATACAAATATTATCTTACTGCAATAAGTGTTCGATGTGTATCTATATACAAATATTATTTAACTGCGTTAAATATTAAATGTGTATCTATATACAAATATTATATAACTGCAATAAGTGTTCGATGTGTATCTATATACAAATATTATCTATCAGCAATAAGTGTTACATTTGTATCCATATACAAAAATTATCTTACTGCAATGAGTGTTAGATGTGTATCTATATACAAATATTATCTAACTGCAATAAGTGTTGGATTTGTACTGTGTCTATATACAAATATTATCTAACTGCAGTAAGTGTCAGATTTGTATCTATATACAAATATTATCTTACTGCAATAAGTTTTAGATGTGTATCTATATACAAATATTTTCTAACTGCAATAAATGTTAGATGAGTATCTATATACAAATATTATCTAACTGCAAAAAGTGTTAGATTTGTACCGTATCTATATACAAATATTATCTAACTGCAATATGTGTTAGATTTGTTCTGTATCTATATACAGGTATTATCTAACTGCAATAAGTGTTAGATGTGTATCTATATACAAATATTATCTAACTGCAATATGGGTTAGATATGTATCTATATACAAATATTATCTTACTGCAATAAGTGTTCGATGTGTATCTATATGCAAATATTATCCAACTGCAATAAATGTTAAATGTGTATCTATCTACAAATATTATCTAACTGCAATAAATGTTCGATGTGTGTCTATATACAAATATTATCTAACTGCAATATGTGTTAGATTTGTACTGTGTCTATATACAAATATTATCTAACTGCAGTAAGTGTCAGATTTGTATCTATATACAAATATTATCTAACTGCAATAAATGTTCGATGTGTGTCTATATACAAATATTATCTAACTGCAATATGTGTTAGATTTGTACCGTATCTATATACAAATATTGTCTAACTGCAATAGGTGTTAGATTTGCATCTATATGCAAATATTATCTTACTGCAATAAGTGTTAGATTTGTATCTATATACAAATAATATCGAACTGCAATAAGTGTTAGATTTGTATCTATATACAAATATTATCTAACTGCAATAAATGTTAGAGTTGTACTGTGTCTGTATACAAATATTATCTAACTGCAATATGTGTTAGATTTGTACTGTATCTATATACACGTGTTATCTAACTGCATTAAGTGTTAGATGTGTATCTATATACAAATATTATCTAACTGCAATAGGTGTTAGATTTGTATCTATATACAAATATTATCTAACCGCAATAAGTGTTAGATTTGTACCGTATCTATATACAAATATTATCTAACTGCAATGGGTGTTAGATTTGTATTTATCTACAAATGTTGTCTTACTGCAATAAGTATTAGATATGTATCTATATACAAATATTATCTAACTGCAATAAGTGTTCGATGTGTATCTATATACAAATATTATCTATCTGCAATAAGTGTTACATTTGTATCCATATACAAAAATTATCTTACTGCAATAACTGTTAGATGTGTATCTATATACAAATATTATCTAACTGCAATAAGTGTTAGATTTGTACTGTGTCTATATACAAATATTATCTTACTGCAATAAGTGTTCGATGTGTATCTATATGCAAATTTTATCCAACTGCAATAAATGTTAAATGTGTATCCATCTACAAATATTATCTATCTGCAATAAATGTTAGATTTGTATCTATATACAAATATTATCTAACTTCAATAAGTGTTAGATTTGTACTGTCTCTAAATACAAATATTATCTTACTGCAATAAGTGTTCGATGTGTATCTATATACAAATATTATTTAACTGCGTTAAATATTAAATGTGTATCTATATACAAATATTATCTAACTGCAATAAGGGTTAGATTTGTATCTATTTAAAAATATTATCTAACAGAAATAAGTGTTAGATTTGTACTGTATCTATATACAAATATTATCTTACTGCAATAAGTGTTCGATGTGTATCTATATACAAATATTATTTAACTGCGTTAAATATTAAATGTGTATCTATATACAAATATTATCTAACTGCAATAAGGGTTAGATTTGTATCTATTTAAAAATATTATCTAACAGAAATAAGTGTTAGATTTGTACTGTATCTATATACAAATATTATCTTACTGCAATAAGTGTTCGATGTGTATCTATATGCAAATATTATCCAACTGCAATAAATGTTAAATGTGTATCCATCTACAAATATTATCTATCTGCAATAAATGTTAGATTTGTATCTATATACAAATATTATCTAACTGCAATAAGTGTTAGATGTGTATCAATATACAAATAATATCTAACTGCAATAAGTGTTAGATTTGTACTATATCTCTATACAAATATTATCTAACTGCAATAAGTGTTAGATTTGATCTGTATCTATATACAAATATTATCCAACTGCAATAGGTGTTAGATTTGTATCTATATTCAAATATTATCTTACTGCAATAAGTGTTTCATTTGTACAGTATCTATATACAAATATTATCTAACTGCAATAAGTGTTAGATAATTGTGTATATACAAATATTATCTAACTGCAATAAGTGTTAGATTTGTACTGTATCTATGTACAAATATAATCTAACTGCAATATGTGTTAGATTAGTACTGTATCTATATACAAATATTATCTAACTGCAATAAGTGTTAGATATGTATCTATATACAAATATTATCTAACTGCAATAAGGGTTAGTTTTATATCTATACACAAATATTATCTAACTGCAATAAGTGTTAGATTAGTACTGTATCTATATACAAATGTAATCTAACTGCAATATGTGTTAGATTAGTACTGTATCTATATACACATATTATCTAACTGCAATAAGTGTTAGATATGTATCTATATACAAATATTATCTAACTGCAATAAGGGTTAGATTTGTATCTATTCAGAAATATTATCTAACTGCAATAAGTGTTAGATTTGTACTGTATCTATGTACAAATATTATCTTACTGCAATAAGTGTTAGATTTGTATATATATACAAATATTATCTTACTGCAATAAGTGTTAGATTTGTACTGTGTCTATATACAAATATTATCTAACTGCAGTAAGTGTCAGATTTGTATCTATATACAAGTATTAACTAACTGCAATAAGTGGTTGATTAGTATCTATATACAAATATTATCTAACTGCAATAAGTGTTAGATTTGTACTGTCTCTATATACAAATATTATATAACTGCAATAGTTGTTAGATTTGCATCCATATACAAATATTATATTACTGCAATAAGTGTTAGATTTGTATCTAAATACAAATAATATCTAACTGCAATAAGTGTTAGATTTGTATCTAAATACAAATATTATCTAACTGCAATAAGTGTTAGAGTTGTACTGTGTCTGTATACAAATATTATCTAACTGCAATATGTGTTAGATTTGTACTGTATCTATATACACATATTATCTATCTGCAATAAGTGTTAGATGTGTATCTATATACAAATACCATCTAACTGCAATATGGGTTAGATATGTATCTATATACAAATATTATCTTACTGCAATAAGTGTTCGATGTGTATCTCTATGCAAATATTATCCAACTGCAATAAATGTTAAATGTGTATCTATCTACAAATATTATCTAACTGCAATAAATGTTCGATGTGTATCTATATACATATATTATCTAACTGCAATAAGTGTTAGATTTGTATCTATATACAAATATTATCTTACTGCAATAAGTGTTAGATGTGTATGTATATACAAATATTATCAAAATGCAATAAGTGTTAGATTTGTGTCTATATACAAATATTATCTTACTGCAATAAGTGTTTGATTTGTACTGTATCTATATACAAATATTATCTTTCTGCAATAAGTGTTAGATGTGTATCTATATACAAATATTTTCTAACTGCAATAAGTGTTAGATTTGTACAGTATCTATATTCAAATATTATCTTACTGCAATAAGTGTTAGATGTGTATCTATATACAAATATTATCTAAGTGCAATAAGTGTTATATTTGTACCGTATCTATATACAAATATTATCTAACTGCAATAGGTGTTAGATTTGTATCTATATACAAATATTATCTAACTGCAATATGTGTTAGATTTGTACCGTATCTATATACAAATATTATCTAACTGCAATGGGTGTTAGATTTGTATTTATCTACAAATGTTGTCTTACTGCAATAAGAATTAGATATGTATCTACATACAAATATTATCTAACTGCAATAGGTGTTAGATTTGTATCTATATTCAATTATCATCTTACTGCAATAAGTGTTTGAATTGTACTATATCTATATACAAATATTTTCTAACTGCTATCAGTCTTAGATGTGTATCTATATACAAATATTATCTAACTGCAATAAGTGTTCGATGTGTATCTATATACAAATATTATCTATCTGCAATAAGTGTTACATTTGTATCCATATACAAAAATTATCTTACTACAATATGTGTTAGATGTGTATCTATATACAAATATTATCTTACTGCAATAAGTATTAGATTTGTACTGTGTCTATATACAAATATTATCTAACTGCAGTAAGTGTCAGATTTGTATCTATATACAAATATTATCTTACTGCAATAAATGTTAGATGTGTATCTATATACAAATATTTTCTAACTGCAATAAATGTTAGATGTGTATCTATATACAAATATTATCTAACTGCAATAAGTGTAAGATTTGTACCGTATCTATATACAAATATTATCTAACTGCAATAGGTGTTAGATTTGTGTCTATATACAAATATTATCTAACTGCAATAAGTGTTAGATTTGTACTGTCTCTATATACAAATATTATCTAACTGCAATAGGTGTTAGATTTGCATCTATATACTAATATTATCTTACTGCAATAAGTGTAAGATTTGTATCTAAATACAAATAATATCTACCTGCAATAAGTGTTAGATTTGTATCTAAATACAAATATTTTCTAACTGCAATAAGTGTTAGATGTGTATATATATACAAATATTATCCAACTGCAATAAGTGTTAGATTTGTATCTATATACAAATATTAACTTACTGCAATAAGTGTTAGATTTGTACCGTATCTACGTATATACAAATATTATCTAACTGCAATGGGTGTTAGATTTGTATTTATCTACAAATGTTGTCTTACTGCAATAAGTATTAGATTTGTATCTATATACAAATATTATCTAACTGCAATAAGTGTTAGATTTGTACTGTATGTATAAACAAATATTATCTAGCTGCAATAGGTGTTAGATTTGTACTGTATCTATATACAAATATTATCTAACTGCAAGAAGTGTTAGATTTGTACTGTATCTATATCCAAATATTATCTTACTGCAATAAGTGTTAGATGTGTATCTATATACAAATATTATCTAACTTCAATAAATGTTAGATGTGTATCTATATACAAATATTATCTAACTGCAATAAGTGTCAGATTTGTATCTATATAGAAATATTATCTAACTGCAAGAAGTGTTAGATTTGTACTGTATCTATATCCAAATATTATCTTACTGCAATAACTGTTAGATGTGTATCTATATACAAATATTATCTTACTTCAATAAATGTTAGATTTGTATCTATATACCAATATTATCTAACTGCAGTAAGTGTTAGATTTGTATCTATATACACATATTATCTAACTGCAATAAGTGTTAGATTTGTATCCATATACAAATATTATCTAACTGCAATAAGGGTTAGATTTGTACTATATCTATATACAAATATTATCTAATTGCAATAGGTGTTAGATTTGTATTTATATACAAATGTAATCTTACAGCAATAAGTGTTAGATATGTATCTATATACAAATATTATCTAACTGCAATAAGTGTTAGATTTGTACTATATCTATATACAAATTTTATCTAACTGCATTAGGTGTTAGATTTGAATCTATATACAAATGTAATCTTACTGCAATAACTGTTAGATATGTATCTATATAAAAATATTATCGAATTGCAATAAGTGTTAGATATGTATGTATATAGAAATATTATGTAACTGCTATAAGTGTTAGATTTGTACTGTATATATTTACAAATATTATCTACTACAGTACTTGTTAGATTTGTACTGTATCTATATACTAATATTATCTTACTGCAATAAGTGTTAGAAGTGTATCTTTATACAAATATTATCTAACTGCAATAAGTGTTTGATGTGTACCTATATACAAATATTACCTAACTGCAATCAGTGTTAGATTTGTATCTATATACAAATATTATCTAACAGCAGTAAGTGTTAGATGTGTATCTATATACAAATAATATCTAACTGCAATAAGTGTTAGATTTGTACTGTATCTCTATACAAATATTATCTAACTGCAATAAGTGTTAGATTTGAACTGTATCTATATACAAATATTATCTAACTGCAATAGGTGTTAGATTTGTATCTATATACTTTTATTATCTTACTGCAATAAGTGTTTGATTTGTACTATATCTATATACAAATATTTTCTAACTGCTATCAGTGTTAGATGTGTATCTATATACAAATATTATCTAACTGCAATAAGGGTTAGATTTGTATCTATTTACAAATATTATCTAACAGCAATAAGTGTTAGATTTGTACTGTATCTATATACAAATATTATCCTACTGCAATATGTGTTACATTTGTATCCATATACAAAAATTATCTTACTACAATAAGTGTTAGATGTGTATCTATATACAAATATTATGTAACTGCAATAAGTGTTAGATTTGTACTGTGTCTATATACAAATATTATCTAACTGCAGTAAGTGTCAGATTTGTATCTATATACAAATATTATCTTACTGCAATAAGTGTTAGATGTGTATCTATATACAAATATTTTCTAACTGCAATAAATGTTAGATGTGTATCTATATACAAATATTATCTAACTGCAATAAGTGTTAGATTTGTACCGTATCTATATACAAATATTATCTAACTGAAATAGGTGTTAGATTTTTATCTATATACAAATATTATCTAACTTCAATAAGTGTTAGATTTGTACTGTCTCTATATACAAATATTATCTAACTGCAATAGGTGTTAGATTTGTATCTAAATACAATTAATATCTAACTGCAATAAGTGTTAGATTTGTATCTAAATACAAATATTATCTAACTGCAATAAGTGTTAGAGTTGTACTGTGTCTGTATACAAATATTATCTAACTGCAATATGTGTTAGATTTGTAGTGTATCTATATACACATATGATCTAACTGCAATAAGTGTTAGATGTGTATCTATATACAAATATTATCCAACTGCAATAAATGTTAAATGTGTATCTATATACATATATTATCTAACTGCAATAAGTGTTAGATTTGTATCTATATACATTATTATCTTACTGCAATAAGTGTTAGATGTGTATGTATATACAAATATTATCTAACTGCAATAAGTGTTAGATTTGTGTCTATATACAAATATTATCTTACTGCAATAAGTGTTAGATTTGTACTGTATCTATATACAAATATTATCTTTCTGCAATAAGTGTTAGATGTGTATCTATATACAAATATTTTCTAACCAGTGTTAGATTTGTACTGTATCTATATTCAATTATTATCTTACTGCAATAAGTGTTAGATGTGTATCTATATACAAATAGTATCTAAGTGCAATAAGTGTTAGATTTGTACCGTATCTATATACAAATATTATCTAACTGCAATAGGTGTTAGATTTATATCTATATACAAATATTATCTAACTGCAATAAGTGTTAGATTTGTACCGTATCTATATACAAATATTATCTAACTGCAATATGTGTTAGATTTGTACTGTATCTATATACACATATTATCTAACTGCAATAAGTGCTAGATGTGTATCTATATACAAATATTATCTAGCTGCAATAGGTGTTAGATTAATACTGTATCTATATACAAATATTATCTAACTGCAAGAAGTGTTAGATTTGTACTGTATCTATATCAAAATATAATCTTAGTGCAATAAGTGATAGATGTGTATCTATATACAAATATTATCTAACTTCAATAAATGTTAGATGTGTATCTATATACAAATATTATCTAACTGCAATAAGTGTTGGATTTGTATCTATATAGAAATATTATCTAACTGCAAGAAGTGTTAGATTTGTACTGTATCTATATCCAAATATTATCTTACTGCAATAAGTGTTAGATGTGTATCTATATACAAATATTATCTTACTTCAATAAATGTTAGATGTGTATCTATATACAAATATTATCTAACTGCAATAAGTGTTACATTTGTATCTATATACAAATATTATCTAACTGCAATAAGTGTTAGATTTGTATCCATATACAAATATTATCTAACTGCAATAAGGGTTAGATTTGTACTATATCTATATACAAATATTATCTAACTGCAATAGGTGTTACATTTGTATTTAAATACAAATGTAATCTTACAGCAATAAGTGTTAGATATGTATCTATATAAAAATATTATCTAATTGCAATAAGTGTTAGATATGTATGTATATAGAAATATTATGTAACTGCAATAAGTGTTAGATGTGTATCTTTATACAAATATTATCTAACTGCAATAAGTGTTTGATGTGTACCTATATACAAATATTACCTAACTGCAATCAGTGTTAGATTTGTATCTATATACAAATATTATCTAACAGCAATAAGTGTTAGATGTGTATCTATATACAAATAATATCTAACTTCAATAAGTGTTAGATTTGTACTGTATCTCTATACAAATATTATCTAACTGCAATAAGTGTTAGATTTGAACTGTATCTATATACAAATATTATCTAACTGCAATAGGTGTTAGATTTGTACCTATATACAATTATTATCTTACTGCAATAAGTGTTTGATTTGTACTATATCTATATACAAATATTTTCTAACTGCTATCAGTGTTAGATGTGTATCTATATACAAATATTATCTAACTGCAATAAGGGTTAGATTTGTATCTATTTAAAAATATTATCTAACAGAAATAAGTGTTAGATTTGTACTGTATCTATATACAAATATTATCTTACTGCAATAAGTGTTCGATGTGTATCTATATACAAATATTATTTAACTGCGTTAAATATTAAATGTGTATCTATATACAAATATTATATAACTGCAATAAGTGTTCGATGTGTATCTATATACAAATATTATCTATCAGCAATAAGTGTTACATTTGTATCCATATACAAAAATTATCTTACTGCAATAAGTGTAAGATGTGTATTCATATACAAATATTATCTAACTGCAATAAGTGTTAGATTTGTACTGTGTCTATATACAAATATTATCTAACTGCAGTAAGTGTCAGATTTGTATCTATATACAAATATTATCTTACTGCAATAAGTGTTAGATGTGTATCTATATACAAATATTTTCTAACTGCAATAAATGTTAGATGTGTATCTATATACAAATATTATCTAACTGCAAAAAGTGTTAGATTTGTACCGTATCTATATACAAATATTATCTTACTGCAATATGTGTTACATTTGTTCTGTATCTATATACACATATTATCTAACTGCAATAAGTGTTAGATGTGTATCTATATACAAATATTATCTAACTGCAATATGGGTTAGATATGTATCTATATACAAATATTATCTTACTGCAATAAGTGTTCGATGTGTATCTATATGCAAATATTATCCAACTGCAATAAATGTTAAATGGGTATCTATCTACAAATATTATCTAACTGCAATAAATGTTCGATGTGTATCTATATACAAATATTATCTAACTGCAATAAGTGTCAGATTTGTATCTATATACAAATATTATCTTACATCAATAAGTGTTAGATGTGTATCTATATACAAATATTTTCTAACTGCAATAAATGTTAGATGTGTATCTATATACAAATATTATCTAACTGCAATAAGTGTTAGATTTGTACCGTATCTATATACAAATATTATCTAACTGCAATAGGTGTTAGATTTGCATCTATATGCAAATATTATCTTACTGCAATAAGTGTTAGATTTGTATCTATATACAAATAATATCGAACTGCAATAAGTGTTAGATTTTTATCTATATATACAAATATTATCTAACTGCAATAAATGTTAGAGTTGTACTGTGTCTGTATACAAATATTATCTAACTGCAATATGTGTTAGATTTGTACTGTATCTATATACACGTGTTATCTAACTGCATTAAGTGTTAGATGTATATCTATATACAAATATTATCTAACTGCAATAGGTGTTAGATTTGTATCTATATACAAATATTATCTAACCGCAACAAGTGTTAGATTTGTACCGTATCTATATACAAATATTATCTAACTGCAATGGGTGTTAGATTTGTATTTATCTACAAATGTTGTCTTACTGCAATAAGTATTAGATATGTATCTATATACAAATATTATCTAACTGCAATAAGTGTTCGCTGTGTATCTATATACAAATATTATCTATCTGCAATAAGTGTTACATTTGTATCCATATACAAAAATTATCTTACTGCAATAACTGTTAGATGTGTATCTATATACAAATATTATCTAACTGCAATAAGTGTTAGATTTGTACTGTGCCTATATACAAATATTATCTAACTGCAGTAAGTGTCAGATTTGTATCTATATACAAATATTATCTTACTTCAATAAGTGTTAGATGTGTATCTATATACAAATATTTTCTAACTGCAATAAATGTTAGATGTGTATCTATATACAAATATTATCTAACTGCAATAAGTGTTAGATTTGTACCGTATCTATATACAAATATTATCTAACTACAATAGGTGTTAGATTTGTATCTATATACAAATATTATCTAACTTCAATAAGTGTTAGATTTGTACTGTCTCTATATACAAATATTATCTAACTGCAATAGGTGTTAGATTTGCATCTATATACAAATATTATCTTACTGCAATAAGAGTTAGATTTGTATCTAAATACAAATAATATCTAACTGCAATAAGTGTTAGAGTTGTACTGTGTCTATATACACATATTATCTAACTGCATTAAGTGTTAGATTTGTACTTTATCTATATACACATATTATCTAACTGCAATAAGTGTTAGATTTGTATCTATTTAAAAATATTATCTAACAGAAATAAGTGTTAGATTTGTGCTGTATCTATATACAAATATTATCTTACTGCAATAAGTGTTCGATGTGTATCTATATGCAAATATTATCCAACTGCAATAAATGTTAAATGTGTATCCATCTACAAATATTATCTATCTGCAATAAATGTTAGATTTGTATCTATATACAAATATTATCCAACTGCAATAAATGTTAAATGTGTATCCATCTACAAATATTATCTATCTGCAATAAATGTTAGATGTGTGTCTATATACAAATATTATCTAACTGCAATATGTGTTAGATTTGTACTGTATCTATATACACATATTATCTAACTGCATTAAGTGTTAGATTTGTATCTATTTAAAAATATTATCTAACAGAAATAAGTGTTAGATTTGTGCTGTATCTGTATACAAATATTATCTTACTGCAATAAGTGTTCGATGTGTATCTATATGCAAATATTATCCAACTGCAATAAATGTTAAATGTGTATCGATCTACAAATATTATCTATCTAAAATAAATGTTAGATTTGTATCTATATACAAATATTATCTAACTGCAATAAGTGTTAGATGTGTATCCATATACAAATAATATCTAACTGCAATAAGTGTTAGATTTGTACTGTATCTCTATACAAATAGTATCTAACTGCAATAAGTGTTAGATTTGATCTGTATCTATATACAAATATTATCCAACTGCAATAGGTGTTAGATTTGTATCTATATTCAAATATTATCTTACTGCAATAAGTGTTTCATTTGTACAGTATCTATATACAAATATTATCTAACTGCAATAAGTGTTAGATTATTGTGTATATACAAATATTATCTAACTGCAATAAGTGTTAGATATGTATCTATATACAAATATTATGTAACTGCAATAAGGGTTAGATTTATATCTATACACAAATATTATCTAACTGCAATAAGTGTTATATGAGTACTGTATCTATATACAAATGTACTCTAACAGCAATATGTGTTAGATTAGTACTGTATCTATATACAAATATTATCTAACTGCAATAAGTGTTAGATATGTATCTATATACAAATATTATCTAACTGCAATAAGGGTTAGATTTGTATCTATACAGAAATATTATCTAACTGCAATAAGTGTTAGATTTGTACTGTATCTATGTACAAATATTATCTTACTGCAATAAGTGTTAGATTTGTATCTATATACAAATATTATCTTACTGCAATAAGTGTTAGATTTGTACTGTGTCTATATACAAATATTATCTAACTGCAGTAAGTGTCAGATTTGTATCTATATACAAGTATTAACTAACTGCAATAAGTGGTTGATATGTATCTATATACAAATATTATCTTATTATCTAAGTGTTCGATGTGTATATATATATATACAAATATTATCTAACTGCAATAAATGTTAAATGTGTATCTATATACAAATATTATCTAACTGCAATAAGTGTTCGATGTGTATCTATATAAAAATATTATCTAACTGCAATAAGTGTTAGATTTGTATCTCTATAAAAATATATCTTACTGTAATAAGTGTTAGATGTGTATGTATATACAAATATTATCTGACTGCAATAAGTGTTAGATTTGTATCTATATACAAATATTATCTTACTGCAATAAGTGTTATATTTGTACTGTATCTATATACAAATATTATCTAACTGCAATAGGTGTTAGATTTGTATCTATATACAAATATTATCTAACAGCAATAAGTGTTAGATTTGTATCTGTCTACAAATATTATCAAACTGCAATAAGTGTCAGATTTGTACTGTATCTATATGCGAATATTATCTAACTGCAATAAGTGTTATATATGTACTGTATATAAATACAAATATTATCTAACTGCTATAAGTGTCAGATTGGTATCTATATACAAATATTATCTTACTGCAATAAGTGTTCGATGTGTATCTATATACAAATATTATCTTACTGCAATAAGTGTTAGATGTGTATGTATATACAAATATTATCTAACTGCAACAAGTGTTAGATATGTGTATATATACAAATATTATCTTACTGCAATAAGTGTTAGATTTGTAATGTATCTATATACACATATTATCTTTCTGCAATAAGTGTTAGATGTGTATCTATATACATATATTATCTTACTGCAATAAGTGTTAGATGTGTCTCTATATACAAATATTTTCTAACTGCAATAAGTGTTAGATGTGTATCTATATACAAATATTATCTTACTGCAATAAGTGTTAGATTTGTACTGTATCTTTATACACATATTATCTTTCTGCAATAAGTGTTAGATGTGTATCTATATACAAATATTATCTTACTGCAATAAGTGTTAGATTTGTATCTATATACAAATATTATCTAACTGCAATAAGTGTTAGATTTGTACTGTCTCTATATACAAATATTATGTAACTGCAATAGGTGTTAGATTTGCATCCATATACAAATATTATCTTACTGCAATAAGTGTTAGATTTGTATCTAAATACAAATAATATCTAACTGCAATAAGTGTTAGATTTGTATCTAAATACAAATATTATCTAACTGCAATAAGTGTTAGAGTTGTACTGTGTCTGTATACAAATATTATCTAACTGCAATATGTGTTAGATTTGTACTGTATCTATATACACATATTATCTATCTGCAATAAGTGTTAGATGTGTATCTATATAGAAATACCATCTAACTGCAATATGGGTTAGATATGTATCTATATACAAATATTATCTTACTGCAATAAATGTTCGATGTGTATCTCTATGCAAATATTATCCAACTGCAATAAATGTTAAATGTGTATCTATCTACAAATATTATCTAACTGCAATAAATGTTCGATGTGTATCTATATACATATATTATCTAACTGCAATAAGTGTTAGATTTGTATCTATATACAAATATTATCTTACTGCAATAAGTGTTAGATGTGTATCTATATACAAATATTATCTAACTGCAATCAGTGTTAGATTTGTACTGTGTCTATATACAAATATTATCTAACTGCAGTAAGTGTCAGATTTGTATCTATATACAAATATTATCTTACTGCAATAAGTGTTAGATGTGTATCTATATACAAATATTTTCTAACTGCAATAAATGTTAGATGTGTACCTATATACAAATATTATCTAACTGCAAAAAGTGTTAGATTTGTACCGTATCTATATACAAATATTATCTAACTGCAATATGTGTTAGATTTGTTCTGTATCTATATACACATATTATCTAACTGCAATAAGTGTTAGATGTGTATCTATATACAAATATTATCTAACTGCAATATGGGTTAGATATGTATCTATATACAAATATTATCTTACTGCAATAAGTGTTCGATGTGTATCTATATGCAAATATTATCCAACTGCAATAAATGTTAAATGTGTATCTATCTACAAATATTATCTAACTGCAATAAATGTTCGATGTGTATCTATATACATATATTATCTAACTGCAATAAGTGTTAGATTTGTATCTATATACAAATATTATCTTACTGCAATAAGTGTTAGATGTGTATGTATATACAAATATTATCAAACAGCAATAAGTGTTAGATTTGTGTCTATATACAAATATTATCTTACTGCAATAAGTGTTAGATTTGTACTGTATCTATATACAAATATTATCTTTCTGCAATAAGTGTTAGATGTGTATCTATATACAAATATTTTCTAACTGCAATAAGTGTTAGATTTGTACTGTATCTATATTCAAATATTATCATACTGCAATAAGTGTTAGATGTGTATCTATATACAAATATTATCTAAGTGCAATAAGTGTTGTATTTGTACCGTATCTATATACAAATATTATCTAACTGCAATAGGTGTTAGATTTGTATCTATATACAAATATTATCTAACTGCAATATGTGTTAGATTTGTACCGTATCTATATACAAATATTATCTAACTGCAATGGGTGTTAGATTTGTATTTATCTACAAATGTTGTCTTACTGCAATAAGTATTAGATATGTATCTATATACAAATATTATCTAACTGCAATAGGTGTTAGATTTGTATCTATATACAATTATCATCTTACTGCAATAAGTGTTTGAATTGTACTATATCTATATACAAATATTTTCTAACTGCTATCAGTGTTAGATGTGTATCTATATACAAATATTATCTAACTGCAATAAGTGTTCGATGTGTATCTATATACAAATATTATCTATCTGCAATAAGTGTTACATTTGTATCCATATACAAAAATTATCTTACTACAATATGTGTTAGATGTGTATCTATATACAAATATTATCTAACTGCAATAAGTGTTAGATTTGTACTGTGTCTATATACAAATATTATCTAACTGCAGTAAGTGTCAGATTTGTATCTATATACAAATATTATCTTACTGCAATAAGTGTTAGATGTGTATCTATATACAAATATTATCTAACTGCAATATGGGTTAGATATGTATCTATATACAAATATTATCTTACTGCAATAAGTGTTCGATGTGTATCTATATGCAAATATTATCCAACTGCAATAAATGTTAAATGTGTATCTATCTACAAATATTATCTAACTGCAATAAATGTTCGATGTGTGTCTATATACAAATATTATCTAACTGCAATATGTGTTAGATTTGTACTGTGTCTATATACAAATATTATCTAACCGCAATAAGTGTTAGATTTGTACCGTATCTATATACAAATATTATCTAACTGCAATGGGTGTTAGATTTGTATTTATCTACAAATGTTGTCTTACTGCAATAAGTATTAGATATGTATCTATATACAAATATTATCCAACTGCAATAAGTGTTCGATGTGTATCTATATACAAATATTATCTATCTGCAATAAGTGTTACATTTGTATCCATATACAAAAATTATCTTACTGCAATAACTGTTAGATGTGTATCTATATACAAATATTATCTAACTGCAATAAGTGTTAGATTTGTACTGTGTCCTTATACAAATATTATCTAACTGCAGTAAGTGTCAGATTTGTATCTATATACAATTATCTTACTTCAATAAGTGTTAGATGTGTATCTATATACAAATATTTTCTAACTGCAATAAATGTTAGATGTTTATCTATATACAAATATTATCCAACTGCAATAAGTGTTAGATTTGTACCGTATCTATATACAAATATTATCTAACTGTAATAGGTGTTAGATTTGCATCTATATACAAATATTATCTTACTGCAATAAGAGTTAGATTTGTATCTAAATACAAATAATATCTAACTGCAATAAGTGTTAGATTTGTATCTAAATACAAATATTATCTAACTGCATTAAGTGTTAGATTTGTATCTATTTAAAAATATTATCTAACAGAAATAAGTGTTAGATTTGTACTGTATCTATATACAAATATTATCTTACTGCAATAAGTGTTCGATGTGTATCTATATACAAATATTATTTAACTGCGTTAAATATTAAATGTGTATCTATATACAAATATTATCTAACTGCAATAAGGGTTAGATTTGTATCTATTTAAAAATATTATCTAACAGAAATAAGTGTTAGATTTGTACTGTATCTATATACAAATATTATCTTACTGCAATAAGTGTTCGATGTGTATCTATATGCAAATATTATCCAACTGCAATAAATGTTAAATGTGTATCCATCCACAAATATTATCTATCTGCAATAAATGTTAGATTTGTATCTATATAAAAATATTATCTAACTGCAATAAGTGTTAGATGTGTATCCATATACAAATAATATCTAACTGCAATAAGTGTTAGATTTGTACTGTATCTCTATACAAATATTATCTAACTGCAATTAGTGTTAGATTTGATCTATATCTATATACAAATATTATCCAACTGCAATAGGTGTTAGATTTGTATCTATATTCAAATATTATCTTACTGCAATAAGTGTTTCATTTGTACAGTATCTATATACAAATATTATCTAACTGCAATAAGTGTTAGATTATTGTGTATATACAAATATTATCTAACTGCAATAAGTGTTAGATTTGTACTGTATCTATGTACAAATATAATCTAACTGCAATATGTGTTAGATTAGTACTGTATCTATATACAAATATTATCTAACTGCAATAAGTGTTAGATATGTATCTATATACAAATATTATCTAACTGCAATAAGGGTTAGATTTATATCTATACACAAATATTATCTAACTGCAATAAGTGTTAGATTAGTACTGTATCTAAATACAAATGTAATCTAACTGCAATATGTGTTAGATTAGTACTGTATCTATATACAAATATTATCTAACTGCAATAAGTGTTAGATATGTATCTATATACAAATATTATCTAACTGCAATAAGGGTTAGATTTGTATCTATACAGAAATATTATCTAACTGCAATAAGTGTTAGATTTGTACTGTATCTATGTACAAATATTATCTTACTGCAATAAGTGTTAGATTTGTATCTATATACAAATATTATCTTACTGCAATAAGTGTTAGATTTGTACTGTGTCTATATACAAATATTATCTAACTGCAGTAAGTGTCAGATTTGTATCTATATACAAGTATTAACTAACTGCAATAAGTGGTTGATTTGTATCTATATACAAATATTATCTTATTATCTAAGTGTTCGATGTGTATATATATATATACAAATATTATCTAACTGCAATAAATGTTAAATGTGTATCTATATACAAATATTATCTAACTGCAATAAGTGTTCGATGTGTATCTATATAAAAATATTATCTAACTGCAATAAGTGTTAGATTTGTATCTCTATACAAATATATCTTACTGTAATAAGTGTTAGATGTGTATGTATATACAAATATTATCTGACTGCAATAAGTGTTAGATTTGTATCTATATACAAATATTATCTTACTGCAATAAGTGTTATATTTGTACTGTATCTATATACAAATATTATCTAACTGCAATAGGTGTTAGATTTGTATCTATATACAAATATTATCTAACAGCAATAAGTGTTAGATTTGTATCTGTCTACAAATATTATCAAACTGCAATAAGTGTCAGATTTGTACTGTATCTATATGCGAATATTATCTAATTGCAATAAGTGTTATATTTGTACTGTATATAAATACAAATATTATCTAACTGCTATAAGTGTCAGATTGGTATCTATATACAAATATTATCTTACTGCAATAAGTGTTCGATGTGTATCTATATACAAATATTATCTTACTGCAATAAGTGTTAGATGTGTATGTATATACAAATATTATCTAACTGCAATAAGTGTTAGATTTGTGTCTATATACAAATATAATCTTACTGCAATAAGTGCTAGATTTGTACTGTATCTATATACACATATTATCTTTCTGCAATAAGTGTTAGATGTGTATCTATATACAAATATTATCTTACTGCAATAAGTGTTAGATTTGTACTGTATCTATATACACATATTATATTTCTGCAATAAGTGTTAGATGTGTATCTATATACAAATATTATCTTACTGCAATAAGTGTTAGATTTGTGTCTATATACAAATATTATCTAACTGCAATAAGTGTTAGATTTGTACTGTCTCTATATACAAATATTATGTAACTGCAATAGGTGTTAGATTTGCATCCATATACAAATATTATCTTACTGCAATAAGTGTTAGATTTGTATCTAAATACAAATAATATCTAACTGCAGTAAGTGTTAGAGTTGTACTGTGTCTGTATACAAATATTATCTAACTGCAATATGTGTTAGATTTGTACTGTATCTATATACACATATTATCTATCTGCAATAAGTGTTAGATGTGTATCTATATACAAATACCATCTAACTGCAATATGGGTTAGATATGTATCTATATACAATTATTATCTTACTGCAATAAGTGTTCGATGTGTATCTCTATGCAAATATTATCCAACTGCAATAAATGTTAAATGTGTATCTATCTACAAATATTGTCTAACTGCAATAAATGTTCGATGTGTATCTATATACATATATTTAACTGCAATAAGTGTTAGATTTGTATCTATATACAAATATTATCTTACTGCAATAAGTGTTAGATGTGTATGTATATACAAATATTATCAAACTGCAATAAGTGTTAGATTTGTGTCTATATACAAATATTATCTTACTGCAATAAGTGTTAGATTTGTACTGTATCTATATACAAATATTATCTTTCTGCAATAAGTGTTAGATGTGTATCTATATACAAATATTTTCTAACTGCAATAAGTGTTAGATTTGTACTGTATCTATATTCAAATATTATCTTACTGCAACAAGTGTTAGATGTGTATCTACATACAAATATTATCTAAGTGCAATAAGTGTTATATTTGTACCGTATCTATTTACAAATATTATCTAACTGCAATAGGTGTTAGATTTGTATCTATATACAAATATTATCTAACTGCAATATGTGTTAGATTTGTACCGTATCTATATACAAATATTATCTAACTGCAATGGGTGTTAGATTTGTATTTATCTACAAATGTTGTCTTACTGCAATAAGTATTAGATATGTATCTATATACAAATATTATCTAACTGCAATAGGTGTTAGATTTGTATCTATATACAATTATCATCTTACTGCAATAAGTGTTTGAATTGTACTATATCTATATACAAATATTTTCTAACTGCTATCAGTGTTAGATGTGTATCTATATACAAATATTATCTTACTTCAATAAATGTTAGATGTGTATCTATATACAAATATTATCTAACTGCAATAAGTGTTACATTTGTATCTATATACAAATATTATCTAACTGCAATAAGTGTTAGATTTGTATCCATATACAAATATTATCTAACTGCAATAAGGGTTAGATTTGTACTATATCTATATACAAATATTATCTAACTGCAATAGGTGTTACATTTGTATTTAAATACAAATGTAATCTTACAGCAATAAGTGTTAGATATGTATCTATATAAAAATATTATCTAATTGCAATAAGTGTTAGATATGTATGTATATAGAAATATTATGTAACTGCAATAAGTGTTAGATGTGTATCTTTATACAAATATTATCTAACTGCAATAAGTGTTTGATGTGTACCTATATACAAATATTACCTAACTGCAATCAGTGTTAGATTTGTATCTATATACAAATATTATCTAACAGCAATAAGTGTTAGATGTGTATCTATATACAAATAATATCTAACTTCAATAAGTGTTAGATTTGTACTGTATCTCTATACAAATATTATCTAACTGCAATAAGTGTTAGATTTGAACTGTGTCTATATACAAATATTATCTAACTGCAATAGGTGTTAGATTTGTATCTATATACAATTATTATCTTACTGCAATAAGTGTTTGATTTGTACTATATCTATATACAAATATTTTCTAACTGCTATCAGTGTTAGATGTGTATCTATATACAAATATTATCTAACTGCAATAAGGGTTAGATTTGTATCTATTTAAAAATATTATCTAACAGAAATAAGTGTTAGATTTGTACTGTATCTATATACAAATATTATCTTACTGCAATAAGTGTTCGATGTGTATCTATATACAATTATTATTTAACTGCGTTAAATATTAAATGTGTATCTATATACAAATATTATATAACTGCAATAAGTGTTCGATGTGTATCTATATACAAATATTATCTATCAGCAATAAGTGTTACATTTGTATCCATATACAAAAATTATCTTACTGCAATAAGTGTAAGATGTGTATCTATATACAAATATTATCTAACTGCAATAAGTGTTAGATTTGTACTGTGTCTATATACAAATATTATCTAACTGCAGTAAGTGTCAGATTTGTATCTATATACAAATATTATCTTACTGCAATAAGTGTTAGATGTGTATCTATATACAAATATTTTCTAACTGCAATAAATGTTAGATGTGTATCTATATACAAATATTATCTAACTGCAAAAAGTGTTAGATTTGTACCGTATCTATATACAAATATTATCTTACTGCAATATGTGTTACATTTGTTCTGTATCTATATACACATATTATCTAACTGCAATAAGTGTTAGATGTGTATCTATATACAAATATTATCTAACTGCAATATGGGTTAGATATGTATCTATATACAAATATTATCTTACTGCAATAAGTGTTCGATGTGTATCTATATGCAAATATTATCCAACTGCAATAAATGTTAAATGGGTATCTATCTACAAATATTATCTAACTGCAATAAATGTTCGATGTGTATCTATATACAAATATTATCTAACTGCAATAAGTGTCAGATTTGTATCTATATACAAATATTATCTTACATCAATAAGTGTTAGATGTGTATCTATATACAAATATTTTCTAACTGCAATAAATGTTAGATGTGTATCTATATACAAATATTATCTAACTGCAATAAGTGTTAGATTTGTACCGTATCTATATACAAATATTATCTAACTGCAATAGGTGTTAGATTTGCATCTATATGCAAATATTATCTTACTGCAATAAGTGTTAGATTTGTATCTATATACAAATAATATCGAACTGCAATAAGTGTTAGATTTTTATCTATATATACAAATATTATCTAACTGCAATAAATGTTAGAGTTGTACTGTGTCTGTATACAAATATTATCTAACTGCAATATGTGTTAGATTTGTACTGTATCTATATACACGTGTTATCTAACTGCATTAAGTGTTAGATGTATATCTATATACAAATATTATCTAACTGCAATAGGTGTTAGATTTGTATCTATATACAAATATTATCTAACCGCAACAAGTGTTAGATTTGTACCGTATCTATATACAAATATTATCTAACTGCAATGGGTGTTAGATTTGTATTTATCTACAAATGTTGTCTTACTGCAATAAGTATTAGATATGTATCTATATACAAATATTATCTAACTGCAATAAGTGTTCGATGTGTATCTATATACAAATATTATCTATCTGCAATAAGTGTTACATTTGTATCCATATACAAAAATTATCTTACTGCAATAACTGTTAGATGTGTATCTATATACAAATATTATCTAACGGCAATAAGTGTTAGATTTGTATCTATATACAAATATTATCTTATTGCAATAAGTATTAGATTTGTATCTATATACGAATATTATCTAACTGCAATAAGTGTTAGATTTGTATCTATATACAAATATTATCTAACTGTAATAAGTGTTAGATTTGTTCTGTATCTGTATACAAATATTATCTAACTGCAAAAAGTGTTAGATTTGTATCTATGTACAAATATTATCTAACTGCAATAAGTGTTAGATTTGTATCCATATACAAATATTATCTAACTGCAATAAGGGTTAGATTTGTACCGTATCTATATACAAATATTATCTAACTGCAATAGGTGTTAGATTTGCATCTATATGCAAATATTATCTTACTGCAATAAGTGTTAGATTTGTATCTATATACAAATAATATCGAACTGCAATAAGTGTTAGATTTGTATCTATATACAAATATTATCTAACTGCAATAAATGTTAGAGTTGTACTGTGTCTGTATACAAATATTATCTAACTGCAATATGTGTTAGATTTGTTCTGTATCTATATACACGTGTTATCTAACTGCATTAAGTGTTAGATGTGTATCTATATACAAATATTATCTAACTGCAATAGGTGTTAGATTTGTATCTATATACAAATATTATCTAACCGCAATAAGTGTTAGATTTGTACCGTATCTATATACAAATATTATCTAACTGCAATGGGTGTTAGATTTGTATTTATCTACAAATGTTGTCTTACTGCAATAAGTATTATATATGTATCTATATACAAATATTATCTAACTGCAATAAGTGTTCGATGTGTATCTATATACAAATATTATCTATCTGCAATAAGTGTTACATTTGTATCCATATACAAAAATTATCTTACTGCAATAACTGTTAGATGTGTATCTATATAGACAAATATTATCTAACTGCAATAAGTGTTAGATTTGTACTGTGTCTATATACAAATATTATCTAACTGCAGTAAGTGTCAGATTTGTATCTATATACAAATATTATCTTACTTCAATAAGTGTTAGATGTGTATCTATATACAAATATTTTCTTACTGCAATAAATGTTAGATGTGTATCTATATACAAATATTATCTAACTGCAATAAGTGTTAGATTTGTACCGTATCTATATACAAATATTATCTAACTACAATAGGTGTTAGATTTGTATCTATATACAAATATTATCTAACTTCAATAAGTGTTAGATTTGTACTGTCTCTATATACAAATATTATCTTACTGCAATAAGTGTTCGATGTGTATCTATATACAAATATTATTTAACTGCGTTAAATATTAAATGTGTATCTATATACAAATATTATCTAACTGCAATAAGGGTTAGATTTGTATCTATTTAAAAATATTATCTAACAGAAATAAGTGTTAGATTTGTACTGTATCTATATACAAATATTATCTTACTGCAATAAGTGTTCGATGTGTATCTATATGCAAATATTATCCAACTGCAATAAATGTTAAATGTGTATCCATCTACAAATATTATCTATATGCAATAAATGTTAGATTTGTATCTATATACAAATATTATCTAACTGCAATAAGTGTTAGATGTGTATTCATATACAAATAATATCTAACTGCAATAAGTGCTAGATTTGTACTATATCTCTATACAAATATTATCTAACTGCAATAAGTGTTAGATTTGATCTGTATCTATATACAAATATTATCCAACTGCAATAGGTGTTAGATTTGTATCTATATTCAAATATTATCTTACTGCAATAAGTGTTTCATTTGTACAGTATCTATATACAAATATTATCTAACTGCAATAAGTGTTAGATAATTGTGTATATACAAATATTATCTAACTGCAATAAGTGTTAGATTTGTACTGTATCTATGTACAAATATAATCTAACTGCAATATGTGTTAGATTAGTACTGTATCTATATACAAATATTATCTAACTGCAATAAGTGTTAGATATGTATCTATATACAAATATTATCTAACTGCAATAAGGGTTAGTTTTATATCTATACACAAATATTATCTAATTGCAAGAAGTGTTAGATTAGTACTGTATCTATATACAAATGTAATCTAACTGCAATATGTGTTAGATTAGTACTGTATCTATATACAAATATTATCTAACTGCAATAAGTGTTAGATATGTATCTATATACAAATATTATCTAACTGCAATAAGGGTTAGATTTGTATCTATACAGAAATATTATCTTACTTCAATAAGTGTTAGATGTGTATCTATATACAAATATTTTCTAACTGCAATAAATGTTAGATGTGTATCTATATACAAATATTATCTAACTGCAATAAGTGTTAGATTTGTACCGTATCTATATACAAATATCTAACTACAATAGGTGTTAGATTTGTATCTATATACAAATATTATCTAACTTCAATAAGTGTTAGATTTGTACTGTCTCTATATACAAATATTATCTTACTGCAATAAGTGTTCGATGTGTATCTATATACAAATATTATTTAACTGCGTTAAATATTAAATGTGTATCTATATACAAATATTATCTAACTGCAATAAGGGTTAGATTTGTATCTATTTAAAAATATTATCTAACAGAAATAAGTGTTAGATTTGTACTGTATCTATATACAAATATTATCTTACTGCAATAAGTGTTCGATGTGTATCTATATGCAAATATTATCCAACTGCAATAAATGTTAAATGTGTATCTATCTACAAATATTATCTATCTGCAATAAATGTTAGATTTGTATCTATATACAAATATTATCTAACTGCAATAAGTGTTAGATGTGTATCCATATACAAATAATATCTAACTGCAATAAGTGTTAGATTTGTACTATATCTCTATACAAATATTATCTAACTGCAATAAGTGTTAGATTTGATCTGTATCTATATACAAATATTATCCAACTGCAATAGGTGTTAGATTTGTATCTATATTCAAATATTATCTTACTGCAATAAGTGTTTCATTTTACAGTATCTATATACAAATATTATCTAACTGCAATAAGTGTTAGATAATTGTGTATATACAAATATTATCTAACTGCAATAAGTGTTAGATTTGTACTGTATCTATGTACAAATATAATCTAACTGCAATATGTGTTAGATTAGTACTGTATCTATATACAAATATTATCTAACTGCAATAAGTGTTAGATATGTATCTATATACAAATATTATCTAACTGCAATAAGGGTTACTTTTATATCTATACACAAATATTATCTTACTGCAATAAGTGTTAGATTAGTACTGTATCTATATACAAATGTAATCTAACTGCAATATGTGTTAGATTAGTACTGTATCTATATACAAATATTATCTAACTGCAATAAGTGTTAGATATGTATCTATATACAAATATTATCTAACTGCAATAAGGGTTAGATTTGTATCTATACAGAAATATTATCTAACTGCAATAAGTGTTAGATTTGTACTGTATCTATGTACAAATATTATCTTACTGCAATAAGTGTTAGATTTGTATCTATATACAAATATTATCTTACTGCAATAAGTGTTAGATTTGTACTGTGTCTATATACAAATATTATCTAACTGCAGTAAGTGTCAGATTTGTATCTATATACAAGTATTAACTAACTGCAATAAGTGGTTGATTTGTATCTATATACAAATATTATCTTATTATCTAAGTGTTCGATGTGTATATATATATACAAATATTATCTAATTGCAATAAATGTTAAATGTGTATCTATATACAAATATTATCTAACTGCAATAAGTGTTCGATGTGTATCTATATAAAAATATTATCTAACCGCAATAAGTGGTAGATTTGTATCTCTATACAAATATTATCTTACTGTAATAAGTGTTAGATGTGTATGTATATTCAAATATTATCTGACTGCAATAAGTGTCAGATTTGTATCTATATACAATTATTATCTTACTGCAATAAGTGTTATATTTGTACTGTATCTATATACAAATATTATCTAACTGCAATAGGTGTTAGATTTGTATCTATATACAAATATTATCTAACAGCAATAAGTGTTAGATTTGTATCTGTCTACAAATATTATCAAACTGCAATAAGTGTCAGATTTGTACTGTATCTATATGCGAATATTATCTAACTGCAATAAGTGTTATATTTGTACTGTATATAAATACAAATATTATCCAACTGCTATAAGTGTCAGATTGGTATCTATATACAAATATTATCTTACTGCAATAAGTGTTCGATGTGTATCTATATACAAATATTATCTTACTGCAATAAGTGTTAGATGTGTATGTATATACAAATATTATCTAACTGCAATAAGTGTTAGATTTGTGTCTCTATACAAATATTATCTTACTGCAATAAGTGTTAGATTTGTACTGTATCTATATACACATATTATCTTTATGCAATAAGTGTTAGATGTGTATCTATATACAAATATTATCTTACGGCAATAAGTGTTAGATGTGTATCTATATACAAATATTTTCTAACTGCAATAAATGTTAGATGTGTATCTATATACAAATATTTTCTAACTGCAATAAGTGTTAGATTTGTACCGTATCTATATACAAATATTATCTTACTGCAATAAGTGTTAGATTTGTACTGTATCTATATACACATATTATCTTTCTGCAATAAGTGTTAGATGTGTATCTATATACGAATATTATCTTACTGCAATAAGTGTTAGATTTGTATCTATATACAAATATTATGTAACTGCAATAAGTGTTAGATTTGTACTGTCTCTATATACAAATATTATGTAACTGCAATAGGTGTTAGATTTGCATCCATATACAAATATTATATTACTGCAATAAGTGTTAGATTTGTATCTAAATACAAATAATATCTAACTGCAATAAGTGTTAGATTTGTATCTAAATACAAATATTATCTAACTGCAATGAGTGTTAGAGTTGTACTGTGTCTGTATACAAATATTATCTAACTGCAATATGTGTTAGATTTGTACTGTATCTATATACACATATTATCTATCTGCAATAAGTGTTAGATGTGTATCTATATACAAATACCATCTAGCTGCAATATGGGTTAGATATGTATCTATATACAAATATTATCTTACTGCAATAAGTGTTCGATGTGTATCTCTATGCAAATATTATCCAACTGCAATAAATGTTAAATGTGTATCTATCTACAAATATTATCTAACTGCAATAAATGTTCGATGTGTATCTATATACATATATTATCTAACTGCAATAAGTGTTAGATTTGTATCTATATACAAATATTATTTTACTGCAATAAGTGTTAGATGTGTATGTATATACAAATGTTATCAAACTGCAATAAGTGTTAGATTTGTGTCTATATACAAATATTATCTTACTGCAATAAGTGTTAGATTTGTACTGTATCTATATACAAATATTATCTTTCTGCAATTAGTGTTAGATGTGTATCTATATACAAATATTTTCTAACTGCAATAAGTGTTAGATTTGTACTGTATCTATATTCAAATATTATCTTACTGCAATAAGTGTTAGATGTGTATCTGTATACAAATATTATCTAAGTGCAATAAGTGTTATATTTGTACCGTATCTATATACAAATATTATCTAACTGCAATAGGTGTTAGATTTGTATCTATATACAAATATTATCTAACTGCAATATGTGTTAGATTTGTACCGTATCTATATACAAATATTATCTAACTGCAATGGGTGTTAGATTTGTATTTATCTACAAATGTTGTCTTACTGCAATAAGTATTAGATATGTATCTATATACAAATATTATCTAACTGCAATAGGTGTTAGATTTGTATCTATATACAATTATCATCTTACTGCAATAAGTGTTTGAATTGTACTATATCTATATACAAATATTTTCTAACTGCTATCAGTGTTAGATGTGTATCTATTTACAAATATTATCTAACTGGAATAAGTGTTCGATGTGTATCTATATACAAATATTATCTATCTGCAATAAGTGTTACATTTGTATCCATATACAAAAATTATCTTACTACAATATGTGTTAGATGTGTATCTATATACAAATATTATCTGACTGCAATAAGTATTAGATTTGTACTGTGTCTATAAACAAATATTATCTAACTGCAGTAAGTGTCAGATTTGTATCTATATACAAATATTATCTTACTGCAATAAGTGTTAGATGTGTATCTATATACAAATATTTTCTAACTGCAATAAATGTTAGATGTGTATCTATATAAAAATATTATCTAACTGCAATAAGTGTTAGATTTGTACCGTATCTATATACAAATATTATCTAACTGCAATAGGTGTTAGATTTGTGTCTATATACAAATATTATCTAACTGCAATAAGTGTTAGATTTGTACTGTCTCTATATACAAATATTATCTAACTGCAATAGGTGTTAGATTTGCATCTATATACTAATATTATCTTACTGCAATAAGTGTTAGATTTGTATCTAAATACAAATAATATCTAACTGCAATAAGTGTTAGATTTGTATCTAAATACAAATATTTTCTAACTGCAATAAGTGTTAGATGTGTATCTATATACAAATATTATCTAACTGCAATAAGTGTTAGATTTGTATCTATATACAAATATTAACTTACTGCAATAAGTGTTAGATTTGTACCGTATCTACGTATATACAAATATTATCTTACTGCAATGGGTGTTAGATTTGTATTTATCTACAAATGTTGTCTTACTGCAATAAGTATTAGATATGTATCTATATACAAATATTAACTTACTGCAATAAGTGTTAGATTTGTACCGTATCTACGTATATACAAATATTATCTAACTGCAATGGGTGTTACATTTGTATCCATATACAAAAATTATCTTACTGCAATAAGTGTTAGATGTGTATCTATATACAAATATTATCTAACTGCAATAAGTGTTAGATTTGTACTGTGTCTATATAGAAATATTATCTAACTGCAGTAAGTGTCAGATTTGTATCTATATACAAATATTATCTTACTGCAATAAGTTTTAGATGTGTATCTATATACAAATATTTTCTAACTGCAATAAATGTTAGATGTGTATCTATATACAAATATTATCTAACTGCAAAAAGTGTTAGATTTGTACCGTATCTATATACAAATATTATCTAACTGCAATATGTGTTAGATTTGTTCTGTATATATCTATACACATATTATCTAACTGCAATAAGTGTTAGATGTGTATCTATATACAAATATTATCTAACTGCAATATGGGTTAGATATGTATCTATATACAAATATTATCTTACTGCAATAAGTGTTCGATGTGTATCTATATGCAAATATTATCCAACTGCAATAAATGTTAAATGTGTATCTATCTACAAATATTATCTAACTGCAATAAATGTTCGATGTGTGTCTATATACAAATATTATCTAACTGCAATATGTGTTAGATTTGTACTGTGTCTATATACAAATATTATCTAACTGCAGTAAGTGTCAGATTTGTATCTATATACAAATATTATCTTACTTCAATAAGTGTTAGATGTGTATCTATATACAAATATTATCTCACTGCAATAAGTGTTCGATGTGTATCTATATGCAAATATTATCCAACTGCAATAAATGTTAAATGTGTATCTATCTACAAATATTATCTAACTGCAATAAATGTTCGATGTGTGTCTATATACAAATATTATCTAACTGCAATATGTGTTAGATTTGTACCGTATCTATATACAAATATTATCTAACTGCAATAAGTGTTAGATTTGCATCTATATGCAAATATTATCTTACTGCAATAAGTGTTAGATTTGTATCTATATACAAATAATATCGAACTGCAATAAGTGTTAGATTTGTATTTATATACAAATATTATCTAACAGCAATAAATGTTAGAGTTGTACTGTGTCTGTATACAAATATTATCTAACTGCAATATGTGTTAGATTTGTACTGTATCTATATACACGTGTTATCTAACTGCATTAAGTGTTAGATGTGTATCTATATACAAATATTATCTAACTGCAATAGGTGTTAGATTTGTATCTATATACAAATATTATCTAACCGCAATAAGTGTTAGATTTGTACCGTATCTATATACAAATATTATCTAACTGCAATGGGTGTTAGATTTGTATTTATCTACAAATGTTGTCTTACTGCAATAAGTATTAGATATGTATCTATATACAAATATTATCTAACTGCAATAAGTGTTCGATGTGTATCTATATACAAATATTATCTATCTGCAATAAGTGTTACATTTGTATCCATATACAAAAATTATCTTACTGCAATAACTGTTAGATGTGTATCTATATACAAATATTATCTAACTGCAATAAGTGTTAGATTTGTACTGTCTATATACAAATATTATCTAACTGCAGTAAGTGTCAGATTTGTATCTATATACAAATATTATCTTACTTCAATAAGTGTTAGATGTGTATCTATATACAAATATTTTCTAACTGCAATAAATGTTAGATGTGTATCTATATACAAATACTATCTAACTGCAATAAGTGTTAGATTTGTACCGTATCTATATACAAATATTATCTAACTACAATAGGTGTTAGATTTGTATCTATATACAAATATTATCTAACTTCAATAAGTGTTAGATTTGTACTGTCTCTATATACAAATATTATCTTACTGCAATAAGTGTTCGATGTGTATCTATATACAAATATTATTTAACTGCGTTAAATATTAAATGTGTATCTATATACAAATATTATCTAACTGCAATAAGGGTTAGATTTGTATCTATTTAAAAATATTATATAACAGAAATAAGTGTTAGATTTGTACTGTATCTATATACAAATATTATCTTACTGCAATAAGTGTTCGATGTGTATCTATATACAAATATTATTTAACTGCGTTAAATATTAAATGTGTATCTATATACAAATATTATCTAACTGCAATAAGGGTTAGATTTGTATCTATTTAAAAATATTATCTAACAGAAATAAGTGTTAGATTTGTACTGTATCTATATACAAATATTATCTTACTGCAATAAGTGTTCGATGTGTATCTATATGCAAATATTATCCAACTGCAATAAATGTTAAATGTGTATCCATCTACAAATATTATCTATCTGCAATAAATGTTAGATTTGTATCTATATACAAATATTATCTAACTGCAATAAGTGTTAGATGTGTATCCATATACAAATAATATATAACTGCAATAAGTGTTAGATTTGTACTATATCTCTATACAAATATTATCTAACTGCAATAAGTGTTAGATTTGATCTGTATCTATATACAAATATTATCCAACTGCAATAGGTGTTAGATTTGTATCTATATTCAAATATTATCTTACTGCAAGTGTTTCATTTGTACAGTATCTATATACAAATATTATCTAACTGCAATAAGTGTTAGATAATTGTGTATATACAAATATTATCTAACTGCAATAAGTGTTAGATTTGTACTGTATCTATGTACAAATATAATCTAACTGCAATATGTGTTAGATTAGTACTGTATCTATATACAAATATTATCTAACTGCAATAAGTGTTAGATATGTATCTATATACAAATATTATCTAACTGCAATAAAGGTTAGTTTTATATCTATACACAAATATTATCTAACTGCAATAAGTGTTAGATTAGTACTGTATCTATATACAAATGTAATCTAACTGCAATATGTGTTAGATTAGTACTGTATCTATATACAAATATTATCTAACTGCAATAAGTGTTAGATATGTATCTATATACAAATATTATGTAACTGCAATAAGGGTTAGATTTGTATCTATACAGAAATATTATCTAACTGCAATAAGTGTTAGATTTGTACTGTATCTATGTACAAATATTATCTTACTGCAAGAAGTGTTAGATTTGTATCTATATACAAATATTATCTTACTGCAATAAGTGTTAGATTTGTACTGTGTCTATATACAAATATTATCTAACTGCAGTAAGTGTCAGATTTGTATCTATATACAAGTATTAACTAACTGCAATAAGTGGTTGATTTGTATCTATATACAAATATTATCTTATTATCTAAGTGTTCGATGTGTATATATATATATACAAATATTATCTAACTGCAATAAATGTTAAATGTGTATCTATATACAAATATTATCTAACTGCAATAAGTGTTCGATGTGTATCTATATAAAAATATTATCTAACCGCAATAAGTGGTAGATTTGTATCTCTATACAAATATTATCTTACTGTAATAAGTGTTAGATGTTTATGTATATACAAATATTATCTGACTGCAATAAGTGTTAGATTTGTATCTATATACAAATATTATCTTACTGCAATAAGTGTTATATTTGTACTGTATCTATATACAAATATTATCTAACTGCAATAGGTGTTAGATTTGTATCTATATACAAATATTATCTAACAGCAATAAGTGTTAGATTTGTATCTGTCTACAAATATTATCAAACTGCAATAAGTGTCAGATTTGTACTGTATCTATATGCGAATATTATCTAACTGCAATAAGTGTTATATTTGTACTGTATATAAATACAAATATTATCTAACTGCTATAAGTGTCAGATTGGTATCAATATACAAATATTATCTTACTGCAATAAGTGTTCGATGTGTATCTATATACAAATATTATCTTACTGCAATAAGTGTTAGATGTGTATGTATATACAAATATTATCCAACTGCAATAAATGTTAAATGTGTATCTATCTACAAATATTATCTAACTGCAATAAATGTTCGATGTGTATCTATATACATATATTATCTAACTGCAATAAGTGTTAGATTTGTATCTATATACAAATATTATCTTACTGCAATAAGTGTTAGATGTGTATGTATATACAAATATTATCAAACTGCAATAAGTGTTAGATTTGTATTTATCTACAAATGTTGTCTTACTGCAATAAGTATTAGATATGTATCTATATACAAATATTATCTAACTGCAATAAGTGTTCGATGTGTATCTATATACAAATATTATCTATCTGCAATAAGTGTTACATTTGTATCCATATACAAAAATTATCTTACTGCAATAACTGTTATATGTGTATCTATATACAAATATTATCTAACTGCAATAAGTGTTAGATTTGTACTGTGTCTATATACAAATATTATCTTACTGCAATAAGTGTTCGATGTGTATCTATATGCAAATTTTATCCAACTGCAATAAATGTTAAATGTGTATCCATCTACAAATATTATCTATCTGCAATAAATGTTAGATTTGTATGTATATACAAATATTATCTAACTTCAATAAGTGTTAGATTTGTACTGTCTCTATATACAAATATTATCTTACTGCAATAAGTGTTCGATGTGTATCTATATACAAATATTATTTAACTGCGTTAAATATTAAATGTGTATCTATATACAAATATTATCTAACTGCAATAAGGGTTAGATTTGTATCTATTTAAAAATATTATCTAACAGAAATAAGTGTTAGATTTGTACTGTATCTATATACAAATATTATCTTACTGCAATAAGTGTTCGATGTGTATCTATATACAAATATTATTTAACTGCGTTAAATATTAAATGTGTATCTATATACAAATATTATCTAACTGCAATAAGGGTTAGATTTGTATCTATTTAAAAATATTATCTAACAGAAATAAGTGTTAGATTTGTACTGTATCTATATACAAATATTATCTTACTGCAATAAGTGTTCGATGTGTATCTATATGCAAATATTATCCAACTGCAATAAATGTTAAATGTGTATCCATCTACAAATATTATCTATCTGCAATAAATGTTAGATTTGTATCTATATACAAATATTATCTAACTGCAATAAGTGTTAGATGTGTATCCATATACAAATAATATCTAACTGCAATAAGTGTTAGATTTGTACTATATCTCTATACAAATATTATCTAACTGCAATAAGTGTTAGATTTGATCTGTATCTATATACAAATATTATCCAACTGCAATAGGTGTTAGATTTGTATCTATATTCAAATATTATCTTACTGCAATAAGTGTTTCATTTGTACAGTATCTATATACAAATATTATCTAACTGCAATAAGTGTTAGATAATTGTGTATATACAAATATTATCTAACTGCAATAAGTGTTAGATTTGTACTGTATCTATGTACAAATATAATCTAACTGCAATATGTGTTAGATTAGTACTGTATCTATATACAAATATTATCTAACTGCAATAAGTGTTAGATATGTATCTATATACAAATATTATCTAACTGCAATAAGGGATAGTTTTATATCTATACACAAATATTATCTAACTGCAATAAGTGTTAGATTAGTACTGTATCTATATACAAATGTAATCTAACTGCAATATGTGTTAGATTAGTACTGTATCTATATACACATATTATCTAACTGCAATAAGTGTTAGATATGTATCTATATACAAATATTATCTAACTGCAATAAGGGTTAGATTTGTATCTATTCAGAAATATTATCTAACTGCAATAAGTGTTAGATTTGTACTGTATCTATGTACAAATATTATCTTACTGCAATAAGTGTTAGATTTGTATATATATACAAATATTATCTTACTGCAATAAGTGTTAGATTTGTACTGTGTCTATATACAAATATTATCTAACTGCAGTAAGTGTCAGATTTGTATCTATATACAAGTATTAACTAACTGCAATAAGTGGTTGATTTGTATCTATATACAAATATTATCTAACTGCAATAAGTGTTAGATTTGTACTGTCTCTATATACAAATATTATATAACTGCAATAGGTGTTAGATTTGCATCCATATACAGATATTATATTACTGCAATAAGTGTTAGATTTGTATCTAAATACAAATAATATCTAACTGCAATAAGTGTTAGATTTGTATCTAAATACAAATATTATCTAACTGCAATAAGTGTTAGAGTTGTACTGTGTCTGTATACAAATATTATCTAACTGCAATATGTGTTAGATTTGTACTGTATCTATATACACATATTATCTATCTGCAATAAGTGTTAGATGTGTATCTATATACAAATACCATCTAACTGCAATATGGGTTAGATATGTATCTATATACAAATATTATCTTACTGCAATAAGTGTTCGATGTGTATCTCAATGCAAATATTATCCAACTGCAATAAATGTTAAATGTGTATCTATCTACAAATATTATCTAACTGCAATAAATGTTCGATGTGTATCTATATACATATATTATCTAACTGCAATAAGTGTTAGATTTGTATCTATATACAAATATTATCTTACTGCATTAAGTGTTAGATGTGTATGTATATACAAATATTATCAAAATGCAATAAGTGTTAGATTTGTGTCTATATACAAATATTATCTTACTGCAATAAGTGTTTGATTTGTACTGTATCTATATACAAATATTATCTTTCTGCAATAAGTGTTAGATGTGTATCTATATACAAATATTTTCTAACTGCAATAAGTGTTAGATTTGTACAGTATCTATATTCAAATATTATCTTACTGCAATAAGTGTTAGATGTGTATCTATATACAAATATTATCTAAGTGCAATAAGTGTTATATTTGTACCGTATCTATATACAAATATTATCTAACTGCAATAGGTGTTAGATTTGTATCTATATACAAATATTATCTAACTGCAATATGTGTTAGATTTGTACCGTATCTATATACAAATATTATCTAACTGCAATGGGTGTTAGATTTGTATTTATCTACAAATGTTGTCTTACTGCAATAAGAATTAGATATGTATCTACATACAAATATTATCTAACTGCAATAGGTGTTAGATTTGTATCTATATACAATTATCATCTTACTGCAATAAGTGTTTGAATTGTACTATATCTATATACAAATATTTTCTAACTGCTATCAGTCTTAGATGTGTATCTATATACAAATATTATCTAACTGCAATAAGTGTTCGATGTGTATCTATATACAAATATTATCTATCTGCAATAAGTGTTACATTTGTATCCATATACAAAAATTATCTTACTACAATATGTGTTAGATGTGTATCTATATACAAATATTATCTTACTGCAATAAGTATTAGATTTGTACTGTGTCTATATACAAATATTATCTAACTGCAGTAAGTGTCAGATTTGTATCTATATACAAATATTATCTTACTGCAATAAATGTTAGATGTGTATCTATATACAAATATTTTCTAACTGCAATAAATGTTAGATGTGTATCTATATACAAATATTATCTAACTGCAATAAGTGTAAGATTTGTACCGTATCTATATACAAATATTATCTAACTGCAATAGGTGTTAGATTTGTGTCTATATACAAATATTATCTAACTGCAATAAGTGTTAGATTTGTACTGTCTCTATATACAAATATTATCTAACTGCAATAGGTGTTAGATTTGCATCTATATACTAATATTATCTTACTGCAATAAGTGTAAGATTTGTATCTAAATACAAATAATATCTACCTGCAATAAGTGTTAGATTTGTATCTAAATACAAATATTTTCTAACTGCAATAAGTGTTAGATGTGTATATATATACAAATATTATCCAACTGCAATAAGTGTTAGATTTGTATCTATATACAAATATTAACTTACTGCAATAAGTGTTAGATTTGTACCGTATCTACGTATATACAAATATTATCTAACTGCAATGGGTGTTAGAGTTGTATTTATCTACAAATGTTGTCTTACTGCAATAAGTATTAGATATGTATCTATATACAAATATTATCTAACTGCAATAAGTGTTAGATTTGTACTGTATGTATAAACAAATATTATCTAGCTGCAATAGGTGTTAGATTTGTACTGTATCTATATACAAATATTATCTAACTGCAAGAAGTGTTAGATTTGTACTGTATCTATATCCAAATATTATCTTACTGCAATAAGTGTTAGATGTGTATCTATATACAAATATTATCCAACTGCAATAAATGTTAAATGTGTATCCATCTACAAATATTATCTATCTGCAATAAATGTTAGATTTGTATCTATATACAAATATTATCTAACTGCAATAAGTGTTAGATGTGTATCCATATACAAATAATATCTAACTGCAATAAGTGTTAGATTTGTACTATATCTCTATACAAATATTATCTAACTGCAATAAGTGTTAGATTTGATCTGTATCTATATACAAATATTATCCAACTGCAATAGGTGTTAGATTTGTATCTATATTCAAATATTATCTTACTGCAATAAGTGTTTCATTTGTACAGTATCTATATACAAATATTATCTAACTGCAATAAGTGTTAGATAATTGTGTATATACAAATATTATCTAACTGCAATAAGTGTTAGATTTGTATCTATATACAAATATTAACTTACTGCAATAAGTGTTAGATTTGTACCGTATCTACGTATATACAAATATTATCTTACTGCAATGGGTGTTAGATTTGTATTTATCTACAAATGTTGTCTTACTGCAATAAGTATTAGATATGTATCTATATACAAATATTAACTTACTGCAATAAGTGTTAGATTTGTACCGTATCTACGTATATACAAATATTATCTAACTGCAATGGGTGTTACATTTGTATCCATATACAAAAATTATCTTACTGCAATAAGTGTTAGATGTGTATCTATATACAAATATTATCTAACTGCAATAAGTGTTAGATTTGTACTGTGTCTATATAGAAATATTATCTAACTGCAGTAAGTGTCAGATTTGTATCTATATACAAATATTATCTTACTGCAATAAGTTTTAGATGTGTATCTATATACAAATATTTTCTAACTGCAATAAATGTTAGATGTGTATCTATATACAAATATTATCTAACTGCAAAAAGTGTTAGATTTGTACCGTATCTATATACAAATATTATCTAACTGCAATATGTGTTAGATTTGTTCTGTATATATCTATACACATATTATCTAACTGCAATAAGTGTTAGATGTGTATCTATATACAAATATTATCTAACTGCAATATGGGTTAGATATGTATCTATATACAAATATTATCTTACTGCAATAAGTGTTCGATGTGTATCTATATGCAAATATTATCCAACTGCAATAAATGTTAAATGTGTATCTATCTACAAATATTATCTAACTGCAATAAATGTTCGATGTGTGTCTATATACAAATATTATCTAACTGCAATATGTGTTAGATTTGTACTGTGTCTATATACAAATATTATCTAACTGCAGTAAGTGTCAGATTTGTATCTATATACAAATATTATCTTACTTCAATAAGTGTTAGATGTGTATCTATATACAAATATTATCTCACTGCAATAAGTGTTCGATGTGTATCTATATGCAAATATTATCCAACTGCAATAAATGTTAAATGTGTATCTATCTACAAATATTATCTAACTGCAATAAATGTTCGATGTGTGTCTATATACAAATATTATCTAACTGCAATATGTGTTAGATTTGTACCGTATCTATATACAAATATTATCTAACTGCAATAAGTGTTAGATTTGCATCTATATGCAAATATTATCTTACTGCAATAAGTGTTAGATTTGTATCTATATACAAATAATATCGAACTGCAATAAGTGTTAGATTTGTATTTATATACAAATATTATCTAACAGCAATAAATGTTAGAGTTGTACTGTGTCTGTATACAAATATTATCTAACTGCAATATGTGTTAGATTTGTACTGTATCTATATACACGTGTTATCTAACTGCATTAAGTGTTAGATGTGTATCTATATACAAATATTATCTAACTGCAATAGGTGTTAGATTTGTATCTATATACAAATATTATCTAACCGCAATAAGTGTTAGATTTGTACCGTATCTATATACAAATATTATCTAACTGCAATGGGTGTTAGATTTGTATTTATCTACAAATGTTGTCTTACTGCAATAAGTATTAGATATGTATCTATATACAAATATTATCTAACTGCAATAAGTGTTCGATGTGTATCTATATACAAATATTATCTATCTGCAATAAGTGTTACATTTGTATCCATATACAAAAATTATCTTACTGCAATAACTGTTAGATGTGTATCTATATACAAATATTATCTAACTGCAATAAGTGTTAGATTTGTACTGTCTATATACAAATATTATCTAACTGCAGTAAGTGTCAGATTTGTATCTATATACAAATATTATCTTACTTCAATAAGTGTTAGATGTGTATCTATATACAAATATTTTCTAACTGCAATAAATGTTAGATGTGTATCTATATACAAATACTATCTAACTGCAATAAGTGTTAGATTTGTACCGTATCTATATACAAATATTATCTAACTACAATAGGTGTTAGATTTGTATCTATATACAAATATTATCTAACTTCAATAAGTGTTAGATTTGTACTGTCTCTATATACAAATATTATCTTACTGCAATAAGTGTTCGATGTGTATCTATATACAAATATTATTTAACTGCGTTAAATATTAAATGTGTATCTATATACAAATATTATCTAACTGCAATAAGGGTTAGATTTGTATCTATTTAAAAATATTATATAACAGAAATAAGTGTTAGATTTGTACTGTATCTATATACAAATATTATCTTACTGCAATAAGTGTTCGATGTGTATCTATATACAAATATTATTTAACTGCGTTAAATATTAAATGTGTATCTATATACAAATATTATCTAACTGCAATAAGGGTTAGATTTGTATCTATTTAAAAATATTATCTAACAGAAATAAGTGTTAGATTTGTACTGTATCTATATACAAATATTATCTTACTGCAATAAGTGTTCGATGTGTATCTATATGCAAATATTATCCAACTGCAATAAATGTTAAATGTGTATCCATCTACAAATATTATCTATCTGCAATAAATGTTAGATTTGTATCTATATACAAATATTATCTAACTGCAATAAGTGTTAGATGTGTATCCATATACAAATAATATATAACTGCAATAAGTGTTAGATTTGTACTATATCTCTATACAAATATTATCTAACTGCAATAAGTGTTAGATTTGATCTGTATCTATATACAAATATTATCCAACTGCAATAGGTGTTAGATTTGTATCTATATTCAAATATTATCTTACTGCAAGTGTTTCATTTGTACAGTATCTATATACAAATATTATCTAACTGCAATAAGTGTTAGATAATTGTGTATATACAAATATTATCTAACTGCAATAAGTGTTAGATTTGTACTGTATCTATGTACAAATATAATCTAACTGCAATATGTGTTAGATTAGTACTGTATCTATATACAAATATTATCTAACTGCAATAAGTGTTAGATATGTATCTATATACAAATATTATCTAACTGCAATAAAGGTTAGTTTTATATCTATACACAAATATTATCTAACTGCAATAAGTGTTAGATTAGTACTGTATCTATATACAAATGTAATCTAACTGCAATATGTGTTAGATTAGTACTGTATCTATATACAAATATTATCTAACTGCAATAAGTGTTAGATATGTATCTATATACAAATATTATGTAACTGCAATAAGGGTTAGATTTGTATCTATACAGAAATATTATCTAACTGCAATAAGTGTTAGATTTGTACTGTATCTATGTACAAATATTATCTTACTGCAAGAAGTGTTAGATTTGTATCTATATACAAATATTATCTTACTGCAATAAGTGTTAGATTTGTACTGTGTCTATATACAAATATTATCTAACTGCAGTAAGTGTCAGATTTGTATCTATATACAAGTATTAACTAACTGCAATAAGTGGTTGATTTGTATCTATATACAAATATTATCTTATTATCTAAGTGTTCGATGTGTATATATATATATACAAATATTATCTAACTGCAATAAATGTTAAATGTGTATCTATATACAAATATTATCTAACTGCAATAAGTGTTCGATGTGTATCTATATAAAAATATTATCTAACCGCAATAAGTGGTAGATTTGTATCTCTATACAAATATTATCTTACTGTAATAAGTGTTAGATGTTTATGTATATACAAATATTATCTGACTGCAATAAGTGTTAGATTTGTATCTATATACAAATATTATCTTACTGCAATAAGTGTTATATTTGTACTGTATCTATATACAAATATTATCTAACTGCAATAGGTGTTAGATTTGTATCTATATACAAATATTATCTAACAGCAATAAGTGTTAGATTTGTATCTGTCTACAAATATTATCAAACTGCAATAAGTGTCAGATTTGTACTGTATCTATATGCGAATATTATCTAACTGCAATAAGTGTTATATTTGTACTGTATATAAATACAAATATTATCTAACTGCTATAAGTGTCAGATTGGTATCAATATACAAATATTATCTTACTGCAATAAGTGTTCGATGTGTATCTATATACAAATATTATCTTACTGCAATAAGTGTTAGATGTGTATGTATATACAAATATTATCCAACTGCAATAAATGTTAAATGTGTATCTATCTACAAATATTATCTAACTGCAATAAATGTTCGATGTGTATCTATATACATATATTATCTAACTGCAATAAGTGTTAGATTTGTATCTATATACAAATATTATCTTACTGCAATAAGTGTTAGATGTGTATGTATATACAAATATTATCAAACTGCAATAAGTGTTAGATTTGTATTTATCTACAAATGTTGTCTTACTGCAATAAGTATTAGATATGTATCTATATACAAATATTATCTAACTGCAATAAGTGTTCGATGTGTATCTATATACAAATATTATCTATCTGCAATAAGTGTTACATTTGTATCCATATACAAAAATTATCTTACTGCAATAACTGTTAGATGTGTATCTATATACAAATATTATCTAACTGCAATAAGTGTTAGATTTGTACTGTGTCTATATACAAATATTATCTTACTGCAATAAGTGTTCGATGTGTATCTATATGCAAATTTTATCCAACTGCAATAAATGTTAAATGTGTATCCATCTACAAATATTATCTATCTGCAATAAATGTTAGATTTGTATGTATATACAAATATTATCTAACTTCAATAAGTGTTAGATTTGTACTGTCTCTATATACAAATATTATCTTACTGCAATAAGTGTTCGATGTGTATCTATATACAAATATTATTTAACTGCGTTAAATATTAAATGTGTATCTATATACAAATATTATCTAACTGCAATAAGGGTTAGATTTGTATCTATTTAAAAATATTATCTAACAGAAATAAGTGTTAGATTTGTACTGTATCTATATACAAATATTATCTTACTGCAATAAGTGTTCGATGTGTATCTATATACAAATATTATTTAACTGCGTTAAATATTAAATGTGTATCTATATACAAATATTATCTAACTGCAATAAGGGTTAGATTTGTATCTATTTAAAAATATTATCTAACAGAAATAAGTGTTAGATTTGTACTGTATCTATATACAAATATTATCTTACTGCAATAAGTGTTCGATGTGTATCTATATGCAAATATTATCCAACTGCAATAAATGTTAAATGTGTATCCATCTACAAATATTATCTATCTGCAATAAATGTTAGATTTGTATCTATATACAAATATTATCTAACTGCAATAAGTGTTAGATGTGTATCCATATACAAATAATATCTAACTGCAATAAGTGTTAGATTTGTACTATATCTCTATACAAATATTATCTAACTGCAATAAGTGTTAGATTTGATCTGTATCTATATACAAATATTATCCAACTGCAATAGGTGTTAGATTTGTATCTATATTCAAATATTATCTTACTGCAATAAGTGTTTCATTTGTACAGTATCTATATACAAATATTATCTAACTGCAATAAGTGTTAGATAATTGTGTATATACAAATATTATCTAACTGCAATAAGTGTTAGATTTGTACTGTATCTATGTACAAATATAATCTAACTGCAATATGTGTTAGATTAGTACTGTATCTATATACAAATATTATCTAACTGCAATAAGTGTTAGATATGTATCTATATACAAATATTATCTAACTGCAATAAGGGATAGTTTTATATCTATACACAAATATTATCTAACTGCAATAAGTGTTAGATTAGTACTGTATCTATATACAAATGTAATCTAACTGCAATATGTGTTAGATTAGTACTGTATCTATATACACATATTATCTAACTGCAATAAGTGTTAGATATGTATCTATATACAAATATTATCTAACTGCAATAAGGGTTAGATTTGTATCTATTCAGAAATATTATCTAACTGCAATAAGTGTTAGATTTGTACTGTATCTATGTACAAATATTATCTTACTGCAATAAGTGTTAGATTTGTATATATATACAAATATTATCTTACTGCAATAAGTGTTAGATTTGTACTGTGTCTATATACAAATATTATCTAACTGCAGTAAGTGTCAGATTTGTATCTATATACAAGTATTAACTAACTGCAATAAGTGGTTGATTTGTATCTATATACAAATATTATCTAACTGCAATAAGTGTTAGATTTGTACTGTCTCTATATACAAATATTATATAACTGCAATAGGTGTTAGATTTGCATCCATATACAGATATTATATTACTGCAATAAGTGTTAGATTTGTATCTAAATACAAATAATATCTAACTGCAATAAGTGTTAGATTTGTATCTAAATACAAATATTATCTAACTGCAATAAGTGTTAGAGTTGTACTGTGTCTGTATACAAATATTATCTAACTGCAATATGTGTTAGATTTGTACTGTATCTATATACACATATTATCTATCTGCAATAAGTGTTAGATGTGTATCTATATACAAATACCATCTAACTGCAATATGGGTTAGATATGTATCTATATACAAATATTATCTTACTGCAATAAGTGTTCGATGTGTATCTCTATGCAAATATTATCCAACTGCAATAAATGTTAAATGTGTATCTATCTACAAATATTATCTAACTGCAATAAATGTTCGATGTGTATCTATATACATATATTATCTAACTGCAATAAGTGTTAGATTTGTATCTATATACAAATATTATCTTACTGCATTAAGTGTTAGATGTGTATGTATATACAAATATTATCAAAATGCAATAAGTGTTAGATTTGTGTCTATATACAAATATTATCTTACTGCAATAAGTGTTTGATTTGTACTGTATCTATATACAAATATTATCTTTCTGCAATAAGTGTTAGATGTGTATCTATATACAAATATTTTCTAACTGCAATAAGTGTTAGATTTGTACAGTATCTATATTCAAATATTATCTTACTGCAATAAGTGTTAGATGTGTATCTATATACAAATATTATCTAAGTGCAATAAGTGTTATATTTGTACCGTATCTATATACAAATATTATCTAACTGCAATAGGTGTTAGATTTGTATCTATATACAAATATTATCTAACTGCAATATGTGTTAGATTTGTACCGTATCTATATACAAATATTATCTAACTGCAATGGGTGTTAGATTTGTATTTATCTACAAATGTTGTCTTACTGCAATAAGAATTAGATATGTATCTACATACAAATATTATCTAACTGCAATAGGTGTTAGATTTGTATCTATATACAATTATCATCTTACTGCAATAAGTGTTTGAATTGTACTATATCTATATACAAATATTTTCTAACTGCTATCAGTCTTAGATGTGTATCTATATACAAATATTATCTAACTGCAATAAGTGTTCGATGTGTATCTATATACAAATATTATCTATCTGCAATAAGTGTTACATTTGTATCCATATACAAAAATTATCTTACTACAATATGTGTTAGATGTGTATCTATATACAAATATTATCTTACTGCAATAAGTATTAGATTTGTACTGTGTCTATATACAAATATTATCTAACTGCAGTAAGTGTCAGATTTGTATCTATATACAAATATTATCTTACTGCAATAAATGTTAGATGTGTATCTATATACAAATATTTTCTAACTGCAATAAATGTTAGATGTGTATCTATATACAAATATTATCTAACTGCAATAAGTGTAAGATTTGTACCGTATCTATATACAAATATTATCTAACTGCAATAGGTGTTAGATTTGTGTCTATATACAAATATTATCTAACTGCAATAAGTGTTAGATTTGTACTGTCTCTATATACAAATATTATCTAACTGCAATAGGTGTTAGATTTGCATCTATATACTAATATTATCTTACTGCAATAAGTGTAAGATTTGTATCTAAATACAAATAATATCTACCTGCAATAAGTGTTAGATTTGTATCTAAATACAAATATTTTCTAACTGCAATAAGTGTTAGATGTGTATATATATACAAATATTATCCAACTGCAATAAGTGTTAGATTTGTATCTATATACAAATATTAACTTACTGCAATAAGTGTTAGATTTGTACCGTATCTACGTATATACAAATATTATCTAACTGCAATGGGTGTTAGAGTTGTATTTATCTACAAATGTTGTCTTACTGCAATAAGTATTAGATATGTATCTATATACAAATATTATCTAACTGCAATAAGTGTTAGATTTGTACTGTATGTATAAACAAATATTATCTAGCTGCAATAGGTGTTAGATTTGTACTGTATCTATATACAAATATTATCTAACTGCAAGAAGTGTTAGATTTGTACTGTATCTATATCCAAATATTATCTTACTGCAATAAGTGTTAGATGTGTATCTATATACAAATATTATCCAACTGCAATAAATGTTAAATGTGTATCCATCTACAAATATTATCTATCTGCAATAAATGTTAGATTTGTATCTATATACAAATATTATCTAACTGCAATAAGTGTTAGATGTGTATCCATATACAAATAATATCTAACTGCAATAAGTGTTAGATTTGTACTATATCTCTATACAAATATTATCTAACTGCAATAAGTGTTAGATTTGATCTGTATCTATATACAAATATTATCCAACTGCAATAGGTGTTAGATTTGTATCTATATTCAAATATTATCTTACTGCAATAAGTGTTTCATTTGTACAGTATCTATATACAAATATTATCTAACTGCAATAAGTGTTAGATAATTGTGTATATACAAATATTATCTAACTGCAATAAGTGTTAGATTTGTACTGTATCTATGTACAAATATAATCTAACTGCAATATGTGTTAGATTAGTACTGTATCTATATACAAATATTATCTAACTGCAATAAGTGTTAGATATGTATCTATATACAAATATTATCTAACTGCAATAAGGGATAGTTTTATATCTATACACAAATATTATCTAACTGCAATAAGTGTTAGATTAGTACTGTATCTATATACAAATGTAATCTAACTGCAATATGTGTTAGATTAGTACTGTATCTATATACACATATTATCTAACTGCAATAAGTGTTAGATATGTATCTATATACAAATATTATCTAACTGCAATAAGGGTTAGATTTGTATCTATTCAGAAATATTATCTAACTGCAATAAGTGTTAGATTTGTACTGTATCTATGTACAAATATTATCTTACTGCAATAAGTGTTAGATTTGTATATATATACAAATATTATCTTACTGCAATAAGTGTTAGATTTGTACTGTGTCTATATACAAATATTATCTAACTGCAGTAAGTGTCAGATTTGTATCTATATACAAGTATTAACTAACTGCAATAAGTGGTTGATTTGTATCTATATACAAATATTATCTAACTGCAATAAGTGTTAGATTTGTACTGTCTCTATATACAAATATTATATAACTGCAATAGGTGTTAGATTTGCATCCATATACAAATATTATATTACTGCAATAAGTGTTAGATTTGTATCTAAATACAAATAATATCTAACTGCAATAAGTGTTAGATTTGTATCTAAATACAAGTATTATCTAACTGCAATAAGTGTTAGAGTTGTACTGTGTCTGTATACAAATATTATCTAACTGCAATATGTGTTAGATTTGTACTGTATCTATATACACATATTATCTATCTGCAATAAGTGTTAGATGTGTATCTATATACAAATACCATCTAACTGCAATATGGGTTAGATATGTATCTATATACAAATATTATCTTACTGCAATAAGTGTTCGATGTGTATCTCTATGCAAATATTATCCAACTGCAATAAATGTTAAATGTGTATCTATCTACAAATATTATCTAACTGCAATAAATGTTCGATGTGTATCTATATACATATATTATCTAACTGCAATAAGTGTTAGATTTGTATCTATATACAAATATTATCTTACTGCAATAAGTGTTAGATGTGTATGTATATACAAATATTATCAAAATGCAATAAGTGTTAGATTTGTGTCTATATACAAATATTATCTTACTGCAATAAGTGTTTGATTTGTACTGTATCTATATACAAATATTATCTTTCTGCAATAAGTGTTAGATGTGTATCTATATACAAATATTTTCTAACTGCAATAAGTGTTAGATTTGTACAGTATCTATATTCAAATATTATCTTACTGCAATAAGTGTTAGATGTGTATCTATATACAAATATTATCTAAGTGCAATAAGTGTTATATTTGTACCGTATCTATATACAAATATTATCTAACTGCAATAGGTGTTAGATTTGAATCTATATACAAATATTATCTAACTGCAATATGTGTTAGATTTGTACCGTATCTATATACAAATATTATCTAACTGCAATGGGTGTTAGATTTGTATTTATCTACAAATGTTGTCTTACTGCAATAAGAATTAGATATGTATCTACATACAAATATTATCTAACTGCAATAGGTGTTAGATTTGTATCTATATACAATTATCATCTTACTGCAATAAGTGTTTGAATTGTACTATATCTATATACAAATATTTTCTAACTGCTATCAGTCTTAGATGTGTATCTATATACAAATATTATCTAACTGCAATAAGTGTTCGATGTGTATCTATATACAAATATTATCTATCTGCAATAAGTGTTACATTTGTATCCATATACAAAAATTATCTTACTACAATATGTGTTAGATGTGTATCTATATACAAATATTATCTTACTGCAATAAGTATTAGATTTGTACTGTGTCTATATACAAATATTATCTAACTGCAGTAAGTGTCAGATTTGTATCTATATACAAATATTATCTTACTGCAATAAATGTTAGATGTGTATCTATATACAAATATTTTCTAACTGCAATAAATGTTAGATGTGTATGTATATACAAATATTATCTAACTGCAATAAGTGTAAGATTTGTACCGTATCTATATACAAATATTATCTAACTGCAATAGGTGTTAGATTTGTGTCTATATACAAATATTATCTAACTGCAATAAGTGTTAGATTTGTACTGTCTCTATATACAAATATTATCTAACTGCAATAGGTGTTAGATTTGCATCTATATACTAATATTATCTTACTGCAATAAGTGTAAGATTTGTATCTAAATACAAATAATATCTACCTGCAATAAGTGTTAGATTTGTATCTAAATACAAATATTTTCTAACTGCAATAAGTGTTAGATGTGTATATATATACAAATATTATCCAACTGCAATAAGTGTTAGATTTGTATCTATATACAAATATTAACTTACTGCAATAAGTGTTAGATTTGTACCGTATCTACGTATATACAAATATTATCTAACTGCAATGGGTGTTAGATTTGTATTTATCTACAAATGTTGTCTTACTGCAATAAGTATTAGATATGTATCTATATACAAATATTATCTAACTGCAATAAGTGTTAGATTTGTACTGTATGTATAAACAAATATTATCTAGCTGCAATAGGTGTTAGATTTGTACTGTATCTATATACAAATATTATCTAACTGCAAGAAGTGTTAGATTTGTACTGTATCTATATCCAAATATTATCTTACTGCAATAAGTGTTAGATGTGTATCTATATACAAATATTATCTAACTTCAATAAATGTTAGATGTGTATCTATATACAAATATTATCTAACTGCAATAAGTGTCAGATTTGTATCTATATAGAAATATTATCTAACTGCAAGAAGTGTTAGATTTGTACTGTATCTATATCCAAATATTATCTTACTGCAATAACTGTTAGATGTGTATCTATATACAAATATTATCTTACTTCAATAAATGTTAGATTTGTATCTATATACCAATATTATCTAACTGCAGTAAGTGTTAGATTTGTATCTATATACACATATTATCTAACTGCAATAAGTGTTAGATTTGTATCCATATACAAATATTATCTAACTGCAATAAGGGTTAGATTTGTACTATATCTATATACAAATATTATCTAATTGCAATAGGTGTTAGATTTGTATTTATATACAAATGTAATCTTACAGCAATAAGTGTTAGATATGTATCTATATACAAATATTATCTAACTGCAATAAGTGTTAGATTTGTACTATATCTATATACAAATTTTATCTAACTGCATTAGGTGTTAGATTTGAATCTATATACAAATGTAATCTTACTGCAATAACTGTTAGATATGTATCTATATAAAAATATTATCGAATTGCAATAAGTGTTAGATATGTATGTATATAGAAATATTATGTAACTGCTATAAGTGTTAGATTTGTACTGTATATATTTACAAATATTATCTACTACAGTACTTGTTAGATTTGTACTGTATCTATATACTAATATTATCTTACTGCAATAAGTGTTAGAAGTGTATCTTTATACAAATATTATCTAACTGCAATAAGTGTTTGATGTGTACCTATATACAAATATTACCTAACTGCAATCAGTGTTAGATTTGTATCTATATACAAATATTATCTAACAGCAGTAAGTGTTAGATGTGTATCTATATACAAATAATATCTAACTGCAATAAGTGTTAGATTTGTACTGTATCTCTATACAAATATTATCTAACTGCAATAATTTTTAGATTTGAACTGTATCTATATACAAATATTATCTAACTGCAATAGGTGTTAGATTTGTATCTATATACTTTTATTATCTTACTGCAATAAGTGTTTGATTTGTACTATATCTATATACAAATATTTTCTAACTGCTATCAGTGTTAGATGTGTATCTATATACAAATATTATCTAACTGCAATAAGGGTTAGATTTGTATCTATTTACAAATATTATCTAACAGCAGTAAGTGTTAGATGTGTATCTATATACAAATAATATCTAACTGCAATAAGTGTTAGATTTGTACTGTATCTCTATACAAATATTATCTAACTGCAATAATTTTTAGATTTGAACTGTATCTATATACAAATATTATCTAACTGCAATATGTGTTACATTTGTATCCATATACAAAAATTATCTTACTACAATAAGTGTTAGATGTGTATCTATATACAAATATTATGTAACTGCAATAAGTGTTAGATTTGTACTGTGTCTATATACAAATATTATCTAACTGCAGTAAGTGTCAGATTTGTATCTATATACAAATATAATCTTACTGCAATAAGTGTTAGATGTGTATCTATATACAAATATTTTCTAACTGCAATAAATGTTAGATGTGTATCTATATACAAATATTATCTAACTGCAATAAGTGTTAGATTTGTACCGTATCTATATACAAATATTATCTAACTGAAATAGGTGTTAGATTTTTATCTATATACAAATATTATCTAACTTCAATAAGTGTTAGATTTGTACTGTCTCTATATACAAATATTATCTAACTGCAATAGGTGTTAGATTTGTATCTAAATACAATTAATATCTAACTGCAATAAGTGTTAGATTTGTATCTAAATACAAATATTATCTAACTGCAATAAGTGTTAGAGTTGTACTGTGTCTGTATACAAATATTATCTAACTGCAATATGTGTTAGATTTGTAGTGTATTTATATACACATATGATCTAACTGCAATAAGTGTTAGATGTGTATCTATTTACAAATATTATCCAACTGCAATAAATGTTAAATGTGTATCTATATACATATATTATCTAACTGCAATAAGTGTTAGATTTGTATCTATATACATTATTATCTTACTGCAATAAGTGTTAGATGTGTATGTATATACAAATATTATCTAACTGCAATAAGTGTTAGATTTGTGTCTATATACAAATATTATCTTACTGCAATAAGTGTTAGATTTGTACTGTATCTATATACAAATATTATCTTTCTGCAATAAGTGTTAGATGTGTATCTATATACAAATATTTTCTAACCAGTGTTAGATTTGTACTGTATCTATATTCAATTATTATCTTACTGCAATAAGTGTTAGATGTGTATCTATATACAAATAGTATCTAAGTGCAATAAGTGTTAGATTTGTACCGTATCTATATACAAATATTATCTAACTGCAATAGGTGTTAGATTTATATCTATATACAAATATTATCTAACTGCAATAAGTGTTAGATTTGTACCGTATCTATATACAAATATTATCTAACTGCAATATGTGTTAGATTTGTACTGTATCTATATACACATATTATCTAACTGCAATAAGTGCTAGATGTGTATCTATATACAAATATTATCTAGCTGTAATAGGTGTTAGATTAATACTGTATCTATATACAAATATTATCTAACTGCAAGAAGTGTTAGATTTGTACTGTATCTATATCAAAATATAATCTTAGTGCAATAAGTGATAGATGTGTATCTATATACAAATATTATCTAACTTCAATAAATGTTAGATGTGTATCTATATACAAATATTATCTAACTGCAATAAGTGTTAGATTTGTATCTATATAGAAATATTATCTAACTGCAAGAAGTGTTAGATTTGTACTGTATCTATATCCAAATATTATCTTACTGCAATAAGTGTTAGATGTGTATCTATATACAAATATTATCTTACTTCAATAAATGTTAGATGTGTATCTATATACAAATATTATCTAACTGCAATAAGTGTTACATTTGTATCTATATACAAATATTATCTAACTGCAATAAGTGTTAGATTTGTATCCATATACAAATATTATCTAACTGCAATAAGGGTTAGATTTGTACTATATCTATATACAAATATTATCTAACTGCAATAGGTGTTACATTTGTATTTAAATACAAATGTAATCTTACAGCAATAAGTGTTAGATATGTATCTATATAAAAATATTATCTAATTGCAATAAGTGTTAGATATGTATGTATATAGAAATATTATGTAACTGCAATAAGTGTTAGATGTGTATCTTTATACAAATATTATCTAACTGCAATAAGTGTTTGATGTGTACCTATATACAAATATTACCTAACTGCAATCAGTGTTAGATTTGTATCTATATACAAATATTATCTAACAGCAATAAGTGTTAGATGTGTATCTATATACAAATAATATCTAACTTCAATAAGTGTTAGATTTGTACTGTATCTCTATACAAATATTATCTAACTGCAATAAGTGTTAGATTTGAACTGTATCTATATACAAATATTATCTAACTGCAATAGGTGTTAGATTTGTATTTATATACAATTATTATCTTACTGCAATAAGTGTTTGATTTGTACTATATCTATATACAAATATTTTCTAACTGCTATCAGTGTTAGATGTGTATCTATATACAAGTATTATCTAACTGCAATAAGGGTTAGATTTGTATCTATTTAAAAATATTATCTAACAGAAATAAGTGTTAGATTTGTACTGTATCTATATACAAATATTATCTTTCTGCAATAAGTGTTCGATGTGTATCTATATACAAATATTATTTAACTGCGTTAAATATTAAATGTGTATCTATATACAAATATTATATAACTGCAATAAGTGTTCGATGTGTATCTATATACAAATATTATCTATCAGCAATAAGTGTTACATTTGTATCCATATACAAAAATTATCTTACTGCAATAAGTGTAAGATGTGTATCTATATACAAATATTATCTAACTGCAATAAGTGTTAGATTTGTACTGTGTCTATATACAAATATTATCTAACTGCAGTAAGTGTCAGATTTGTATCTATATACAAATATTATCTTACTGCAATAAGTGTTAGATGTGTATCTATATACAAATATTTTCTAACTGCAATAAATGTTAGATGTGTATCTATATACAAATATTATCTAACTGCAAAAAGTGTTAGATTTGTACCGTATCTATATACAAATATTATCTTACTGCAATATGTGTTACATTTGTTCTGTATCTATATACACATATTATCTAACTGCAATAAGTGTTAGATGTGTATCTATATACAAATATTATCTAACTGCAATATGGGTTAGATATGTATCTATATACAAATATTATCTTACTGCAATAAGTGTTCGATGTGTATCTATATGCAAATATTATCCAACTGCAATAAATGTTAAATGGGTATCTATCTACAAATATTATCTAACTGCAATAAATGTTCGATGTGTATCTATATACAAATATTATCTAACTGCAATAAGTGTCAGATTTGTATCTATATACAAATATTATCTTACATCAATAAGTGTTAGATGTGTATCTATATACAAATATTTTCTAACTGCAATAAATGTTAGATGTGTATCTATATACAAATATTATCTAACTGCAATAAGTGTTAGATTTGTACCGTATCTATATACAAATATTATCTAACTGCAATAGGTGTTAGATTTGCATCTATATGCAAATATTATCTTACTGCAATAAGTGTTAGATTTGTATCTATATACAAATAATATCGAACTGCAATAAGTGTTAGATTTTTATCTATATATACAAATATTATCTAACTGCAATAAATGTTAGAGTTGTACTGTGTCTGTATACAAATATTATCTAACTGCAATATGTGTTAGATTTGTACTGTATCTATATACACGTGTTATCTAACTGCATTAAGTGTTAGATGTATATCTATATACAAATATTATCTAACTGCAATAGGTGTTAGATTTGTATCTATATACAAATATTATCTAACCGCAACAAGTGTTAGATTTGTACCGTATCTATATACAAATATTATCTAACTGCAATGGGTGTTAGATTTGTATTTATCTACAAATGTTGTCTTACTGCAATAAGTATTAGATATGTATCTATATACAAATATTATCTAACTGCAATAAGTGTTCGATGTGTATCTATATACAAATATTATCTATCTGCAATAAGTGTTACATTTGTATCCATATACAAAAATTATCTTACTGCAATAACTGTTAGATGTGTATCTATATACAAATATTATCTAACTGCAATAAGTGTTAGATTTGTACTGTGTCTATATACAAATATTATCTAACTGCAGTAAGTGTCAGATTTGTATCTATATACAAATATTATCTTACTTCAATAAGTGTTAGATGTGTATCTATATACAAATATTTTCTAACTGCAATAAATGTTAGATGTGTATCTATATACAAATATTATCTAACTGCAATAAGTGTTAGATTTGTACCGTATCTATATACAAATATTATCTAACTACAATAGGTGTTAGATTTGTATCTATATACAAATATTATCTAACTTCAATAAGTGTTAGATTTGTACTGTCTCTATATACAAATATTATCTAACTGCAATAGGTGTTAGATTTGCATCTATATACAAATATTATCTTACTGCAATAAGAGTTAGATTTGTATCTAAATACAAATAATATCTAACTGCAATAAGTGTTAGATTTGTATCTAAATACAAATATTATCTAACTGCAATAAGTGTTAGAGTTGTACTGTGTCTATATACACATATTATCTAACTGCATTAAGTGTTAGATTTGTACTTTATCTATATACACATATTATCTAACTGCAATAAGTGTTAGATTTGTATCTATTTAAAAATATTATCTAACAGAAATAAGTGTTAGATTTGTGCTGTATCTATATACAAATATTATCTTACTGCAATAAGTGTTCGATGTGTATCTATATGCAAATATTATCCAACTGCAATAAATGTTAAATGTGTATCCATCTACAAATATTATCTATCTGCAATAAATGTTAGATTTGTATCTATATACAAATATTATCCAATTGCAATAAATGTTAAATGTGTATCCATCTACAAATATTATCTATCTGCAATAAATGTTAGATGTGTGTCTATATACAAATATTATCTAACTGCAATATGTGTTAGATTTGTACTGTATCTATATACACATATTATCTAACTGCATTAAGTGTTAGATTTGTATCTATTTAAAAATATTATCTAACAGAAATAAGTGTTAGATTTGTACTGTATCTATATACAAATATTATCTTACTGCAATAAGTGTTCGATGTGTATCTATATACAAATATTATTTAACTGCGTTAAATATTAAATGTGTATCTATATACAAATATTATCTAACTGCAATAAGGGCTAGATTTGTATCTATTTAAAAATATTATCTAACAGAAATAAGTGTTAGATTTGTGCTGTATCTATATACAAATATTATCTTACTGCAATAAGTGTTCGATGTGTATCTATATGCAAATATTATCCAACTGCAATAAATGTTAAATGTGTATCCATCTACAAATATTATCTATCTAAAATAAATGTTAGATTTGTATCTATATACAAATATTATCTAACTGCAATAAGTGTTAGATGTGTATCCATATACAAATAATATCTAACTGCAATAAGTGTTAGATTTGTACTGTATCTCTATACAAATAGTATCTAACTGCAATAAGTGTTAGATTTGATCTGTATCTATATACAAATATTATCCAACTGCAATAGGTGTTAGATTTGTATCTATATTCAAATATTATCTTACTGCAATAAGTGTTTCATTTGTACAGTATCTATATACAAATATTATCTAACTGCAATAAGTGTTAGATTATTGTGTATATACAAATATTATCTAACTGCAATAAGTGTTAGATATGTATCTATATACAAATATTATCTAACTGCAATAAGGGTTAGATATGTATCTATATACAAATATTATCTAACTGCAATAAGGGTTAGATTTGTATCTATACAGAAATATTATCTAACTGCAATAAGTGTTAGATTTGTACTGTATCTATGTACAAATATTATCTTACTGCAATAAGTGTTAGATTTGTATCTATATACAAATATTATCTTACTGCAATAAGTGTTAGATTTGTACTGTGTCTATATACAAATATTATCTAACTGCAGTAAGTGTCAGATTTGTATCTATATACAAGTATTAACTAACTGCAATAAGTGGTTGATATGTATCTATATACAAATATTATCTTATTATCTAAGTGTTCGATGTGTATATATATATATACAAATATTATCTAACTGCAATAAATGTTAAATGTGTATCTATATACAAATATTATCTAACTGCAATAAGTGTTCGATGTGTATCTATATAAAAATATTATCTAACTGCAATAAGTGTTAGATTTGTATCTCTATACAAATATATCTTACTGTAATAAGTGTTAGATGTGTATGTATATACAAATATTATCTGACTGCAATAAGTGTTAGATTTGTATCTATATACAAATATTATCTTACTGCAATAAGTGTTATATTTGTACTGTATCTATATACAAATATTATCTAACTGCAATAGGTGTTAGATTTGTATCTATATACAAATATTATCTAACAGCAATAAGTGTTAGATTTGTATCTGTCTACAAATATTATCAAACTGCAATAAGTGTCAGATTTGTACTGTATCTATATGCGAATATTATCTAACTGCAATAAGTGTTATATTTGTACTGTATATAAATACAAATATTATCTAACTGCTATAAGTGTCAGATTGGTATCTATATACAAATATTATCTTACTGCAATAAGTGTTCGATGTGTATCTATATACAAATATTATCTTACTGCAATAAGTGTTAGATGTGTATGTATATACAAATATTATCTAACTGCAACAAGTGTTAGATATGTGTATATATACAAATATTATCTTACTGCAATAAGTGTTAGATTTGTAATGTATCTATATACACATATTATCTTTCTGCAATAAGTGTTAGATGTGTATCTATATACATATATTATCTTACTGCAATAAGTGTTAGATGTGTCTCTATATACAAATATTTTCTAACTGCAATAAGTGTTAGATGTGTATCTATATACAAATATTATCTTACTGCAATAAGTGTTAGATTTGTACTGTATCTTTATACACATATTATCTTTCTGCAATAAGTGTTAGATGTGTATCTATATACAAATATTATCTTACTGCAATAAGTGTTAGATTTGTATCTATATACAAATATTATCTAACTGCAATAAGTGTTAGATTTGTACTGTCTCTATATACAAATATTATGTAACTGCAATAGGTGTTAGATTTGCATCCATATACAAATATTATCTTACTGCAATAAGTGTTTGATTTGTATCTAAATACAAATAATATCTAACTGCAATAAGTGTTAGATTTGTATCTAAATACAAATATTATCTAACTGCAATAAGTGTTAGAGTTGTACTGTGTCTGTATACAAATATTATCTAACTGCAATATGTGTTAGATTTGTACTGTATCTATATACACATATTATCTATCTGCAATAAGTGTTAGATGTGTATCTATATAGAAATACCATCTAACTGCAATATGGGTTAGATATGTATCTATATACAAATATTATCTTACTGCAATAAATGTTCGATGTGTATCTCTATGCAAATATTATCCAACTGCAATAAATGTTAAATGTGTATCTATCTACAAATATTATCTAACTGCAATAAATGTTCGATGTGTATCTATATACATATATTATCTAACTGCAATAAGTGTTAGATTTGTATCTATATACAAATATTATCTTACTGCAATAAGTGTTAGATGTGTATCTATATACAAATATTATCTAACTGCAATCAGTGTTAGATTTGTACTGTGTCTATATACAAATATTATCTAACTGCAGTAAGTGTCAGATTTGTATCTATATACAAATATTATCTTACTGCAATAAGTGTTAGATGTGTATCTATATACAAATATTTTCTAACTGCAATAAATGTTAGATGTGTATCTATATACAAATATTATCTAACTGCAAAAAGTGTTAGATTTGTACCGTATCTATATACAAATATTATCTAACTGCAATATGTGTTAGATTTGTTCTGTATCTATATACACATATTATCTAACTGCAATAAGTGTTAGATGTGTATCTATATACAAATATTATCTAACTGCAATATGGGTTAGATATGTATCTATATACAAATATTATCTTACTGCAATAAGTGTTCGATGTGTATCTATATGCAAATATTATCCAACTGCAATAAATGTTAAATGTGTATCTATCTACAAATATTATCTAACTGCAATAAATGTTCGATGTGTGTCCATATACAAATATTATCTAACTGCAATATGTGTTAGATTTGTACTGTGTCTATATACAAATATTATCTAACTGCAGTAAGTGTCAGATTTGTATCTATATACAAATATTATCTTACTTCAATAAGTGTTAGATGTGTATCTATATACAAATATTTTCTAACTGCAATAAATGTTAGATGTGTATCTATATACAAATATTATCTAACTGCAATAAGTGTTAGATTTGTACCGTACCTATATACAAATATTATCTAACTGCAATAGGTGTTAGATTTGCATCTATATGCAAATATTATCTTACTGCAATAAGTGTTAGATTTGTATCTATATACAAATAATATCGAACTGCAATAAGTGTTAGATTTGTATCTATATACAAATATTATCTAACTGCAATAAATGTTAGAGTTGTACTGTGTCTGTATACAAATATTATCTAACTGCAATATGTGTTAGATTTGTACTGTATCTATATACACGTGTTATCTAACTGCATTAAGTGTTAGATGTGTATCTATATACAAATATTATCTAACTGCAATAGGTGTTAGATTTGTATCTATATACAAATATTATCTAACCGCAATAAGTGTTAGATTTGTACCGTATCTATATACAAATATTATCTAACTGCAATGGGTGTTAGATTTGTATTTATCTACAAATGTTGTCTTACAGCAATAAGTATTAGATATGTATCTATATACAAATATTATCTAACTGCAATAAGTGTTCGATGTGTATCTATATACAAATATTATCTATCTGCAATAAGTGTTACATTTGAATCCATATACAAAAATTATCTTACTGCAATAACTGTTAGATGTGTATCTATATACAAATATTATCTAACTGCAATAAGTGTTAGATTTGTACTGTGTCTATATACAAATATTATCTAACTGCAGTAAGTGTCAGATTTGTATCTATATACAAATATTATCTTACTTCAATAAGTGTTAGATGTGTATCTATATACAAATATTTTCTAACTGCAATAAATGTTAGATGTGTATCTATATACAAATATTATCTAACTGCAATAAGTGTTAGATTTGTACCGTATCTATATACAAATATTATCTAACTACAATAGGTGTTAGATTTGTATCTATATACAAATATTATCTAACTTCAATAAGTGTTAGATTTGTACTGTCTCTATATACAAATATTATCTAACTGCAATAGGTGTTAGATTTGCATCTATATACAAATATTATCTTACTGCAATAAGAGTTAGATTTGTATCTAAATACAAATATTATCTAACTGCAATAATTGTTAGAGTTGTACTGTGTCTGTATACAAATATTATCTAACTGCAATACGTGTTAGATTTGTACTGTATCTATATACACGTGTTATCTAACTGCATTAAGTGTTAGATGTGTATCTATATACAAATATTATCTAACTGCAATAGGTGTTAGATTTGTATCTCTATACAAATATATCTTACTGTAATAAGTGTTAGATGTGTATGTATATACAAATATTATCTGACTGCAATAAGTGTTAGATTTGTATCTATATACAAATATTATCTTACTGCAATAAGTGTTATATTTGTACTGTATCTATATACAAATATTATCTAACTGCAATAGGTGTTAGATTTGTATCTATATACAAATATTATCTAACAGCAATAAGTGTTAGATTTGTATCTGTCTACAAATATTATCAAACTGCAATAAGTGTCAGATTTGTACTGTATCTATATGCGAATATTATCTAACTGCAATAAATGTTATATTTGTACTGTATATAAATACAAATATTATCTAACTGCTATAAGTGTCAGATTGGTATCTATATACAAATATTATCTTACTGCAATAAGTGTTCGATGTGTATCCATATACAAATATTAGCTTACTGCAATAAGTGTTAGATGTGTATGTATATACAAATATTATCTAACTGCAATAAGTGTTAGATTTGTGTCTATATTCAAATATAATCTTACTGCAATAAGTGTTGGATTTGTACTGTATCTATATACACATATTATCTTTCTGCAATAAGTGTTAGATGTGTATCTATATACAAATATTATCTTACTGCAATAAGTGTTAGATGTGTATCTATATACAAATAATTTCTAACTGCAATAAGTGTTAGATGTGTATCTATATACAAATATTATCTTACTGCAATAAGTGTTAGATTTGTACTGTATCTATATACACATATTATCTTTCTGCAATAAGTGTTAGATGTGTATCTATATACAAATATTATCTTACTGCAATAAGTGTTAGATTTGTATCTATATACAAATATTATCTAACTGCAATAAGTGTTAGATTTGTACTGTCTCTATATACAAATATTATGTAACTGCAAAAGGTGTTAGATTTGCATCCATATACAAATATTATCTTACTGCAATAAGTGTTAGATTTGTATCTAAATACAAATAATATCTAACTGCAATAAGTGTTAGATTTGTATCTAAATACAAATATTATCTAACTGCAATAAGTGTTAGAGTTGTACTGTGTCTGTATACAAATATTATCTAACTGCAATATGTGTTAGATGTGTACTGTATCTATATACACATATTATCTATCTGCAATAAGTGTTAGATGTGTATCTATATACAAATACCATCTAACTGCAATATGGGTTAGATATGTATCTATATACAAATATTATCTTACTGCAATAAGTGTTCGATGTGTATCTCTATGCAAATATTATCCAACTGCAATAAATGTTAAATGTGTATCTATCTACAAATATTATCTAACTGCAATAAATGTTCGATGTGTATCTATATACATATATTATCTAACTGCAATAAGTGTTAGATTTGTATCTATATACAAATATTATCTTACTGCAATAAGTGTTAGATGTGTATGTATATACAAATATTATCAAACAGCAATAAGTGTTAGATTTGTGTCTATATACAAATATTATCTTACTGCAATAAGTGTTAGATTTGTACTGTATCTATATACAAATATTATCTTTCTGCAATAAGTGTTAGATGTGTATCTATATACAAATATTTTCTAACTGCAATAAGTGTTAGATTTGTACTGTATCTATATTCAAATATTATCATACTGCAATAAGTGTTAGATGTGTATCTATATACAAATATTATCTAAGTGCAATAAGTGTTGTATTTGTACCGTATCTATATACAAATATTATCTAACTGCAATAGGTGTTAGATTTGTATCTATATACAAATATTATCTAACTGCAATATGTGTTAGATTTGTACCGTATCTATATACAAATATTATCTAACTGCAATGGGTGTTAGATTTGTATTTATCTACAAATGTTGTCTTACTGCAATAAGTATTAGATATGTATCTATATACAAATATTATCTAACTGCAATAGGTGTTAGATTTGTATCTATATACAATTATCATCTTACTGCAATAAGTGTTTGAATTGTACTATATCTATATACAAATATTTTCTAACTGCTATCAGTGTTAGATGTGTATCTATATACAAATATTATCTAACTGCAATAAGTGTTCGATGTGTATCTATATACAAATATTATCTATCTGCAATAAGTGTTACATTTGTATCCATATACAAAAATTATCTTACTACAATATGTGTTAGATGTGTATCTATATACAAATATTATCTAACTGCAATAAGTGTTAGATTTGTACTGTGTCTATATACAAATATTATCTAACTGCAGTAAGTGTCAGATTTGTATCTATATACAAATATTATCTTACTGCAATAAGTGTTAGATGTGTATCTATATACAAATATTATCTAACTGCAATATGGGTTAGATATGTATCTATATACAAATATTATCTTACTGCAATAAGTGTTCGATGTGTATCTATATGCAAATATTATCCAACTGCAATAAATGTTAAATGTGTATCTATCTACAAATATTATCTAACTGCAATAAATGTTCGATGTGTGTCTATATACAAATATTATCTAACTGCAATATGTGTTAGATTTGTACTGTGTCTATATACAAATATTATCTAACCGCAATAAGTGTTAGATTTGTACCGTATCTATATACAAATATTATCTAACTGCAATGGGTGTTAGATTTGTATTTATCTACAAATGTTGTCTTACTGCAATAAGTATTAGATATGTATCTATATACAAATATTATCCAACTGCAATAAGTGTTCGATGTGTATCTATATACAAATATTATCTATCTGCAATAAGTGTTACATTTGTATCCATATACAAAAATTATCTTACTGCAATAACTGTTAGATGTGTATCTATATACAAATATTATCTAACTGCAATAAGTGTTAGATTTGTACTGTGTCCTTATACAAATATTATCTAACTGCAGTAAGTGTCAGATTTGTATCTATATACAATTATCTTACTTCAATAAGTGTTAGATGTGTATCTATATACAAATATTTTCTAACTGCAATAAATGTTAGATGTTTATCTATATACAAATATTATCCAACTGCAATAAGTGTTAGATTTGTACCGTATCTATATACAAATATTATCTAACTGCAATAGGTGTTAGATTTGCATCTATATACAAATATTATCTTACTGCAATAAGAGTTAGATTTGTATCTAAATACAAATAATATCTAACTGCAATAAGTGTTAGATTTGTATCTAAATACAAATATTATCTAACTGCATTAAGTGTTAGATTTGTATCTATTTAAAAATATTATCTAACAGAAATAAGTGTTAGATTTGTACTGTATCTATATACAAATATTATCTTACTGCAATAAGTGTTCGATGTGTATCTATATACAAATATTATTTAACTGCGTTAAATATTAAATGTGTATCTATATACAAATATTATCTAACTGCAATAAGGGTTAGATTTGTATCTATTTAAAAATATTATCTAACAGAAATAAGTGTTAGATTTGTACTGTATCTATATACAAATATTATCTTACTGCAATAAGTGTTCGATGTGTATCTATATGCAAATATTATCCAACTGCAATAAATGTTAAATGTGTATCCATCCACAAATATTATCTATCTGCAATAAATGTTAGATTTGTATCTATATACAAATATTATCTAACTGCAATAAGTGTTAGATGTGTATCCATATACAAATAATATCTAACTGCAATAAGTGTTAGATTTGTACTGTATCTCTATACAAATATTATCTAACTGCAATAAGTGTTAGATTTGATCTATATCTATATACAAATATTATCCAACTGCAATAGGTGTTAGATTTGTATCTATATTCAAATATTATCTTACTGCAATAAGTGTTTCATTTGTACAGTATCTATATACAAATATTATCTAACTGCAATAAGTGTTAGATTATTGTGTATATACAAATATTATCTAACTGCAATAAGTGTTAGATTTGTACTGTATCTATGTACAAATATAATCTAACTGCAATATGTGTTAGATTAGTACTGTATCTATATACAAATATTATCTAACTGCAATAAGTGTTAGATATGTATCTATATACAAATATTATCTAACGGCAATAAGGGTTAGATTTATATCTATACACAAATATTATCTAACTGCAATAAGTGTTAGATTAGTACTGTATCTAAATACAAATGTAATCTAACTGCAATATGTGTTAGATTAGTACTGTATCTATATACAAATATTATCTAACTGCAATAAGTGTTAGATATGTATCTATATACAAATATTATCTAACTGCAATAAGGGTTAGATTTGTATCTATACAGAAATATTATCTAACTGCAATAAGTGTTAGATTTGTACTGTATCTATGTACAAATATTATCTTACTGCAATAAGTGTTAGATTTGTATCTATATACAAATATTATCTTACTGCAATAAGTGTTAGATTTGTACTGTGTCTATATACAAATATTATCTAACTGCAGTAAGTGTCAGATTTGTATCTATATACAAGTATTAACTAACTGCAATAAGTGGTTGATTTGTATCTATATACAAATATTATCTTATTATCTAAGTGTTCGATGTGTATATATATATATACAAATATTATCTAACTGCAATAAATGTTAAATGTGTATCTATATACAAATATTATCTAACTGCAATAAGTGTTCGATGTGTATCTATATAAAAATATTATCTAACTGCAATAAGTGTTAGATTTGTATCTCTATACAAATATATCTTACTGTAATAAGTGTTAGATGTGTATGTATATACAAATATTATCTGACTGCAATAAGTGTTAGATTTGTATCTATATACAAATATTATCTTACTGCAATAAGTGTTATATTTGTACTGTATCTATATACAAATATTATCTAACTGCAATAGGTGTTAGATTTGTATCTATATACAAATATTATCTAACAGCAATAAGTGTTAGATTTGTATCTGTCTACAAATATTATCAAACTGCAATAAGTGTCAGATTTGTACTGTATCTATATGCGAATATTATCTAATTGCAATAAGTGTTATATTTGTACTGTATATAAATACAAATATTATCTAACTGCTATAAGTGTCAGATTGGTATCTATATACAAATATTATCTTACTGCAATAAGTGTTCGATGTGTATCTATATACAAATATTATCTTACTGCAATAAGTGTTAGATGTGTATGTATATACAAATATTATCTAACTGCAATAAGTGTTAGATTTGTGTCTATATACAAATATAATCTTACTGCAATAAGTGCTAGATTTGTACTGTATCTATATACACATATTATCTTTCTGCAATAAGTGTTAGATGTGTATCTATATACAAATATTATCTTACTGCAATAAGTGTTAGATTTGTACTGTATCTATATACACATATTATATTTCTGCAATAAGTGTTAGATGTGTATCTATATACAAATATTATCTTACTGCAATAAGTGTTAGATTTGTGTCTATATACAAATATTATCTAACTGCAATAAGTGTTAGATTTGTACTGTCTCTATATACAAATATTATGTAACTGCAATAGGTGTTAGATTTGCATCCATATACAAATATTATCTTACTGCAATAAGTGTTAGATTTGTATCTAAATACAAATAATATCTAACTGCAGTAAGTGTTAGAGTTGTACTGTGTCTGTATACAAATATTATCTAACTGCAATATGTGTTAGATTTGTACTGTATCTATATACACATATTATCTATCTGCAATAAGTGTTAGATGTGTATCTATATACAAATACCATCTAACTGCAATATGGGTTAGATATGTATCTATATACAAATATTATCTTACTGCAATAAGTGTTCGATGTGTATCTCTATGCAAATATTATCCAACTGCAATAAATGTTAAATGTGTATCTATCTACAAATATTGTCTAACTGCAATAAATGTTCGATGTGTATCTATATACATATATTTAACTGCAATAAGTGTTAGATTTGTATCTATATACAAATATTATCTTACTGCAATAAGTGTTAGATGTGTATGTATATACAAATATTATCAAACTGCAATAAGTGTTAGATTTGTGTCTATATACAAATATTATCTTACTGCAATAAGTGTTAGATTTGTACTGTATCTATATACAAATATTATCTTTCTGCAATAAGTGTTAGATGTGTATCTATATACAAATATTTTCTAACTGCAATAAGTGTTAGATTTGTACTGTATCTATATTCAAATATTATCTTACTGCAACAAGTGTTAGATGTGTATCTACATACAAATATTATCTAAGTGCAATAAGTGTTATATTTGTACCGTATCTATTTACAAATATTATCTAACTGCAATAGGTGTTAGATTTGTATCTATATACAAATATTATCTAACTGCAATATGTGTTAGATTTGTACCGTATCTATATACAAATATTATCTAACTGCAATGGGTGTTAGATTTGTATTTATCTACAAATGTTGTCTTACTGCAATAAGTATTAGATATGTATCTATATACAAATATTATCTAACTGCAATAGGTGTTAGATTTGTATCTATATACAATTATCATCTTACTGCAATAAGTGTTTGAATTGTACTATATCTATATACAAATATTTTCTAACTGCTATCAGTGTTAGATGTGTATCTATATACAAATATTATCTTACTTCAATAAATGTTAGATGTGTATCTATATACAAATATTATCTAACTGCAATAAGTGTTACATTTGTATCTATATACAAATATTATCTAACTGCAATAAGTGTTAGATTTGTATCCATATACAAATATTATCTAACTGCAATAAGGGTTAGATTTGTACTATATCTATATACAAATATTATCTAACTGCAATAGGTGTTACATTTGTATTTAAATACAAATGTAATCTTACAGCAATAAGTGTTAGATATGTATCTATATAAAAATATTATCTAATTGCAATAAGTGTTAGATATGTATGTATATAGAAATATTATGTAACTGCAATAAGTGTTCGATGTGTATCTATATACAAATATTATCTATCAGCAATAAGTGTTACATTTGTATCCATATACAAAAATTATCTTACTGCAATAAGTGTAAGATGTGTATCTATATACAAATATTATCTAACTGCAAAAAGTGTTAGATTTGTACCGTATCTATATACAAATATTATCTTACTGCAATATGTGTTACATTTGTTCTGTATCTATATACACATATTATCTAACTGCAATAAGTGTTAGATGTGTATCTATATACAAATATTATCTAACTGCAATATGGGTTAGATATGTATCTATATACAAATATTATCTTACTGCAATAAGTGTTCGATGTGTATCTATATGCAAATATTATCCAACTGCAATAAATGTTAAATGGGTATCTATCTACAAATATTATCTAACTGCAATAAATGTTCGATGTGTATCTATATACAAATATTATCTAACTGCAATAAGTGTCAGATTTGTATCTATATACAAATATTATCTTACATCAATAAGTGTTAGATGTGTATCTATATACAAATATTTTCTAACTGCAATAAATGTTAGATGTGTATCTATATACAAATATTATCTAACTGCAATAAGTGTTAGATTTGTACCGTATCTATATACAAATATTATCTAACTGCAATAGGTGTTAGATTTGCATCTATATGCAAATATTATCTTACTGCAATAAGTGTTAGATTTGTATCTATATACAAATAATATCGAACTGCAATAAGTGTTAGATTTTTATCTATATATACAAATATTATCTAACTGCAATAAATGTTAGAGTTGTACTGTGTCTGTATACAAATATTATCTAACTGCAATATGTGTTAGATTTGTACTGTATCTATATACACGTGTTATCTAACTGCATTAAGTGTTAGATGTATATCTATATACAAATATTATCTAACTGCAATAGGTGTTAGATTTGTATCTATATACAAATATTATCAAACCGCAACAAGTGTTAGATTTGTACCGTATCTATATACAAATATTATCTAACTGCAATGGGTGTTAGATTTGTATTTATCTACAAATGTTGTCTTACTGCAATAAGTATTAGATATGTATCTATATACAAATATTATCTAACTGCAATAAGTGTTCGATGTGTATCTATATACAAATATTATCTATCTGCAATAAGTGTTACATTTGTATCCATATACAAAAATTATCTTACTGCAATAACTGTTAGATGTGTATCTATATACAAATATTATCTAACTGCAATAAGTGTTAGATTTGTACTGTGTCTATATACAAATATTATCTAACTGCAGTAAGTGTCAGATTTGTATCTATATACAAATATTATCTTACTTCAATAAGTGTTAGATGTGTATCTATATACAAATATTTTCTAACTGCAATAAATGTTAGATGTGTATCTATATACAAATATTATCTAACTGCAATAAGTGTTAGATTTGTACCGTATCTATATACAAATATTATCTAACTACAATAGGTGTTAGATTTGTATCTATATACAAATATTATCTAACTTCAATAAGTGTTAGATTTGTACTGTCTCTATATACAAATATTATCTAACTGCAATAGGTGTTAGATTTGCATCTATATACAAATATTATCTTACTGCAATAAGAGTTAGATTTGTATCTAAATACAAATAATATCTAACTGCAATAAGTGTTAGATTTGTATCTAAATACAAATATTATCTAAATGCAATAAGTGTTAGAGTTGTACTGTGTCTATATACACATATTATCTAACTGCATTAAGTGTTAGATTTGTACTTTATCTATATACACATATTATCTAACTGCAATAAGTGTTAGATTTGTATCTATTTAAAAATATTATCTAACAGAAATAAGTGTTAGATTTGTGCTGTATCTATATACAAATATTATCTTACTGCAATAAGTGTTCGATGTGTATCTATATGCAAATATTATCCAACTGCAATAAATGTTAAATGTGTATCCATCTACAAATATTATCTATCTGCAATAAATGTTAGATTTGTATCTATATACAAATATTATCCAACTGCAATAAATGTTAAATGTGTATCCATCTACAAATATTATCTATCTGCAATAAATGTTAGATGTGTGTCTATATACAAATATTATCTAACTGCAATATGTGTTAGATTTGTACTGTATCTATATACACATATTATCTAACTGCATTAAGTGTTAGATTTGTATCTATTTAAAAATATTATCTAACAGAAATAAGTGTTAGATTTGTACTGTATCTATATACAAATATTATCTTACTGCAATAAGTGTTCGATGTGTATCTATATACAAATATTATTTAACTGCGTTAAATATTAAATGTGTATCTATATACAAATATTATCTAACTGCAATAAGGGCTAGATTTGTATCTATTTAAAAATATTATCTAACAGAAATAAGTGTTAGATTTGTGCTGTATCTATATACAAATATTATCTTACTGCAATAAGTGTTCGATGTGTATCTTTATGCAAATATTATCCAACTGCAATAAATGTTAAATGTGTATCCATCTACAAATATTATCTATCTAAAATAAATGTTAGATTTGTATCTATATACAAATATTATCTAACTGCAATAAGTGTTAGATGTGTATCCATATACAAATAATATCTAACTGCAATAAGTGTTAGATTTGTACTGTATCTCTATACAAATAGTATCTAACTGCAATAAGTGTTAGATTTGATCTGTATCTATATACAAATATTATCCAACTGCAATAGGTGTTAGATTTGTATCTATATTCAAATATTATCTTACTGCAATAAGTGTTTCATTTGTACAGTATCTATATACAAATATTATCTAACTGCAATAAGTGTTAGATTATTGTGTATATACAAATATTATCTAACTGCAATAAGTGTTAGATATGTATCTATATACAAATATTATCTAACTGCAATAAGGGTTAGATTTATATCTATACACAAATATTATCTAACTGCAATAAGTGTTATATGAGTACTGTATCTATATACAAATGTACTCTAACAGCAATATGTGTTAGATTAGTACTGTATCTATATACAAATATTATCTAACTGCAATAAGTGTTAGATATGTATCTATATACAAATATTATCTAACTGCAATAAGGGTTAGATTTGTATCTATACAGAAATATTATCTAACTGCAATAAGTGTTAGATTTGTACTGTATCTATGTACAAATATTATCTTACTGCAATAAGTGTTAGATTTGTATCTATATACAAATATTATCTTACTGCAATAAGTGTTAGATTTGTACTGTGTCTATATACAAATATTATCTAACTGCAGTAAGTGTCAGATTTGTATCTATATACAAGTATTAACTAACTGCAATAAGTGGTTGATATGTATCTATATACAAATATTATCTTATTATCTAAGTGTTCGATGTGTATATATATATATATACAAATATTATCTAACTGCAATAAATGTTAAATGTGTATCTATATACAAATATTATCTAACTGCAATAAGTGTTCGATGTGTATCTATATAAAAATATTATCTAACTGCAATAAGTGTTAGATTTGTATCTCTATACAAATATATCTTACTGTAATAAGTGTTAGATGTGTATGTATATACAAATATTATCTGACTGCAATAAGTGTTAGATTTGTATCTATATACAAATATTATCTTACTGCAATAAGTGTTATATTTGTACTGTATCTATATACAAATATTATCTAACTGCAATAGGTGTTAGATTTGTATCTATATACAAATATTATCTAACAGCAATAAGTGTTAGATTTGTATCTGTCTACAAATATTATCAAACTGCAATAAGTGTCAGATTTGTACTGTATCTATATGCGAATATTATCTAACTGCAATAAGTGTTATATTTGTACTGTATATAAATACAAATATTATCTAACTGCTATAAGTGTCAGATTGGTATCTATATACAAATATTATCTTACTGCAATAAGTGTTCGATGTGTATCTATATACAAATATTATCTTACTGCAATAAGTGTTAGATGTGTATGTATATACAAATATTATCTAACTGCAATAAGTGTTAGATATGTGTATATATACAAATATTATCTTACTGCAACAAGTGTTAGATTTGTAATGTATCTATATACACATATTATCTTTCTGCAATAAGTGTTAGATGTGTATCTATATACATATATTATCTTACTGCAATAAGTGTTAGATGTGTCTCTATATACAAATATTTTCTAACTGCAATAAGTGTTAGATGTGTATCTATATACAAATATTATCTTACTGCAATAAGTGTTAGATTTGTACTGTATCTTTATACACATATTATCTTTCTGCAATAAGTGTTAGATGTGTATCTATATACAAATATTATCTTACTGCAATAAGTGTTAGATTTGTATCTATATACAAATATTATCTAACTGCAATAAGTGTTAGATTTGTACTGTCTCTATATACAAATATTATGTAACTGCAATAGGTGTTAGATTTGCATCCATATACAAATATTATCTTACTGCAATAAGTGTTAGATTTGTATCTAAATACAAATAATATCTAACTGCAATAAGTGTTAGATTTGTATCTAAATACAAATATTATCTAACTGCAATAAGTGTTAGAGTTGTACTGTGTCTGTATACAAATATTATCTAACTGCAATATGTGTTAGATTTGTACTGTATCTATATACACATATTATCTATCTGCAATAAGTGTTAGATGTTATCTATATAGAAATACCATCTAACTGCAATATGGGTTAGATATGTATCTATATACAAATATTATCTTACTGCAATAAATGTTCGATGTGTATCTCTATGCAAATATTATCCAACTGCAATAAATGTTAAATGTGTATCTATCTACAAATATTATCTAACTGCAATAAATGTTCGATGTGTATCTATATACATATATTATCTAACTGCAATAAGTGTTAGATTTGTATCTATATACAAATATTATCTTACTGCAATAAGTGTTAGATGTGTATCTATATACAAATATTATCTAACTGCAATCAGTGTTAGATTTGTACTGTGTCTATATACAAATATTATCTAACTGCAGTAAGTGTCAGATTTGTATCTATATACAAATATTATCTTACTGCAATAAGTGTTAGATGTGTATCTATATACAAATATTTTCTAACTGCAATAAATGTTAGATGTGTATCTATATACAAATATTATCTAACTGCAAAAAGTGTTAGATTTGTACCGTATCTATATACAAATATTATCTAACTGCAATATGTGTTAGATTTGTTCTGTATCTATATACACATATTATCTAACTGCAATAAGTGTTAGATGTGTATCTATATACAAATATTATCTAACTGCAATATGGGTTAGATATGTATCTATATACAAATATTATCTTACTGCAATAAGTGTTCGATGTGTATCTATATGCAAATATTATCCAACTGCAATAAATGTTAAATGTGTATCTATCTACAAATATTATCTAACTGCAATAAATGTTCGATGTGTGTCTATATACAAATATTATCTAACTGCAATATGTGTTAGATTTGTACTGTGTCTATATACAAATATTATCTAACTGCAGTAAGTGTCAGATTTGTATCTATATACAAATATTATCTTACTTCAATAAGTGTTAGATGTGTATCTATATACAAATATTTTCTAACTGCAATAAATGTTAGATGTGTATCTATATACAAATATTATCTAACTGCAATAAGTGTTAGATTTGTACCGTACCTATATACAAATATTATCTAACTGCAATAGGTGTTAGATTTGCTTCTATATGCAAATATTATCTTACTGCAATAAGTGTTAGATTTGTATCTATATACAAATAATATCGAACTGCAATAAGTGTTAGATTTGTATCTATATACAAATATTATCTAACTGCAATAAATGTTAGAGTTGTACTGTGTCTGTATACAAATATTATCTAACTGCAATATGTGTTAGATTTGTACTGTATCTATATACACGTGTTATCTAACTGCATTAAGTGTTAGATGTGTATCTATATACAAATATTATCTAACTGCAATAGGTGTTAGATTTGTATCTATATACAAATATTATCTAACCGCAATAAGTGTTAGATTTGTACCGTATCTATATACAAATATTATCTAACTGCAATGGGTGTTAGATTTGTATTTATCTACAAATGTTGTCTTACTGCAATAAGTATTAGATATGTATCTATATACAAATATTATCTAACTGCAATAAGTGTTCGATGTGTATCTATATACAAATATTATCTATCTGCAATAAGTGTTACATTTGTATCCATATACAAAAATTATCTTACTGCAATAACTGTTAGATGTGTATCTATATACAAATATTATCTAACTGCAATAAGTGTTAGATTTGTACTGTGTCTATATACAAATATTATCTAACTGCAGTAAGTGTCAGATTTGTATCTATATACAAATATTATCTTACTTCAATAAGTGTTAGATGTGTATCTATATACAAATATTTTCTAACTGCAATAAATGTTAGATGTGTATCTATATACAAATATTATCTAACTGCAATAAGTGTTAGATTTGTACCGTATCTATATACAAATATTATCTAACTACAATAGGTGTTAGATTTGTATCTATATACAAATATTATCTAACTTCAATAAGTGTTAGATTTGTACTGTCTCTATATACAAATATTATCTAACTGCAATAGGTGTTAGATTTGCATCTATATACAAATATTATCTTACTGCAATAAGAGTTAGATTTGTATCTAAATACAAATATTATCTAACTGCAATAATTGTTAGAGTTGTACTGTGTCTGTATACAAATATTATCTAACTGCAATATGTGTTAGATTTGTACTGTATCTATATACACGTGTTATCTAACTGCATTAAGTGTTAGATGTGTATCTATATACAAATATTATCTAACTGCAATAGGTGTTAGATTTGTATCTCTATACAAATATATCTTACTGTAATAAGTGTTAGATGTGTATGTATATACAAATATTATCTGACTGCAATAAGTGTTAGATTTGTATCTATATACAAATATTATCTTACTGCAATAAGTGTTATATTTGTACTGTATCTATATACAAATATTATCTAACTGCAATAGGTGTTAGATTTGTATCTATATACAAATATTATCTAACAGCAATAAGTGTTAGATTTGTATCTGTCTACAAATATTATCAAACTGCAATAAGTGTCAGATTTGTACTGTATCTATATGCGAATATTATCTAACTGCAATAAATGTTATATTTGTACTGTATATAAATACAAATATTATCTAACTGCTATAAGTGTCAGATTGGTATCTATATACAAATATTATCTTACTGCAATAAGTGTTCGATGTGTATCCATATACAAATATTAGCTTACTGCAATAAGTGTTAGATGTGTATGTATATACAAATATTATCTAACTGCAATAAGTGTTAGATTTGTGTCTATATTCAAATATAATCTTACTGCAATAAGTGTTGGATTTGTACTGTATCTATATACACATATTATCTTTCTGCAATAAGTGTTAGATGTGTATCTATATACAAATATTATCTTACTGCAATAAGTGTTAGATGTGTATCTATATACAAATATTTTCTAACTGCAATAAGTGTTAGATGTGTATCTATATACAAATATTATCTTACTGCAATAAGTGTTAGATTTGTACTGTATCTATATACACATATTATCTTTCTGCAATAAGTGTTAGATGTGTATCTATATACAAATATTATCTTACTGCAATAAGTGTTAGATTTGTATCTATATACAAATATTATCTAACTACAATAAGTGTTAGATTTGTACTGTCTCTATATACAAATATTATGTAACTGCAAAAGGTGTTAGATTTGCATCCATATACAAATATTATCTTACTGCAATAAGTGTTAGATTTGTATCTAAATACAAATAATATCTAACTGCAATAAGTGTTAGATTTGTATCTAAATACAAATATTATCTAACTGCAATAAGTGTTAGAGTTGTACTGTGTCTGTATACAAATATTATCTAACTGCAATATGTGTTAGATTTGTACTGTATCTATATACACATATTATCTATCTGCAATAAGTGTTAGATGTGTATCTATATAAAAATACCATCTAACTGCAATATGGGTTAGATATGTATCTATATACAAATATTATCTTACTGCAATAAGTGTTCGATGTGTATCTCTATGCAAATATTATCCAACTGCAATAAATGTTAAATGTGTATCTATCTACAAATATTATCTAACTGCAATAAATGTTCGATGTGTATCTATATACATATATTATCTAACTGCAATAAGTGTTAGATTTGTATCTATATACAAATATTATCTTACTGCAATAAGTGTTAGATGTGTATGTATATACACATATATTATCAAACAGCAATAAGTGTTAGATTTGTGTCTATATACAAATATTATCTTACTGCAATAAGTGTTAGATTTGTACTGTATCTATATACAAATATTATCTTTCTGCAATAAGTGTTAGATGTGTATCTATATACAAATATTTTCTAACTGCAATAAGTGTTAGATTTGTACTGTATCTATATTCAAATATTATCATACTGCAATAAGTGTTAGATGTGTATCTATATACAAATATTATCTAAGTGCAATAAGTGTTGTATTTGTACCGTATCTATATACAAATATTATCTAACTGCAATAGGTGTTAGATTTGTATCTATATACAAATATTATCTAACTGCAATATGTGTTAGATTTGTACCGTATCTATATACAAATATTATCTAACTGCAATGGGTGTTAGATTTGTATTTATCTACAAATGTTGTCTTACTGCAATAAGTATTAGATATGTATCTATATACAAATATTATCTAACTGCAATAGGTGTTAGATTTGTATCTATATACAATTATCATCTTACTGCAATAAGTGTTTGAATTGTACTATATCTATATACAAATATTTTCTAACTGCTATCAGTGTTAGATGTGTATCTATATACAAATATTATCTAACTGCAATAAGTGTTCGATGTGTATCTATATACAAATATTATCTATCTGCAATAAGTGTTACATTTGTATCCATATACAAAAATTATCTTACTACAATATGTGTTAGATGTGTATCTATATACAAATATTATCTAACTGCAATAAGTGTTAGATTTGTACTGTGTCTATATACAAATATTATCTAACTGCAGTAAGTGTCAGATTTGTATCTATATACAAATATTATCTTACTGCAATAAGTGTTAGATGTGTATCTATATACAAATATTATCTAACTGCAATATGGGTTAGATATGTATCTATATACAAATATTACCTTACTGCAATAAGTGTTCGATGTGTATCTATATGCAAATATTATCCAACTGCAATAAATGTTAAATGTGTATCTATCTACAAATATTATCTAACTGCAATAAATGTTCGATGTGTGTCTATATACAAATATTATCTAACTGCAATATGTGTTAGATTTGTACTGTGTCTATATACAAATATTATCTAACCGCAATAAGTGTTAGATTTGTACCGTATCTATATACAAATATTATCTAACTGCAATGGGTGTTAGATTTGTATTTATCTACAAATGTTGTCTTACTGCAATAAGTATTAGATATGTATCTATATACAAATATTATCCAACTGCAATAAGTGTTCGATGTGTATCTATATACAAATATTATCTATCTGCAATAAGTGTTACATTTGTATCCATATACAAAAATTATCTTACTGCAATAACTGTTAGATGTGTATCTATATACAAATATTATCTAACTGCAATAAGTGTTAGATTTGTACTGTGTCCTTATACAAATATTATCTAACTGCAGTAAGTGTCAGATTTGTATCTATATACAATTATCTTACTTCAATAAGTGTTAGATGTGTATCTATATACAAATATTTTCTAACTGCAATAAATGTTAGATGTTTATCTATATACAAATATTATCCAACTGCAATAAGTGTTAGATTTGTACCGTATCTATATGCAAATATTATCTAACTGCAATAGGTGTTAGATTTGCATCTATATACAAATATTATCTTACTGCAATAAGAGTTAGATTTGTATCTAAATACAAATAATATCTAACTGCAATAAGTGTTAGATTTGTATCTAAATACAAATATTATCTAACTGCATTAAGTGTTAGATTTGTATCTATTTAAAAATATTATCTAACAGAAATAAGTGTTAGATTTGTACTGTATCTATATACAAATATTATCTTACTGCAATAAGTGTTCGATGTGTATCTATATACAAATATTATTTAACTGCGTTAAATATTAAATGTGTATCTATATACAAATATTATCTAACTGCAATAAGGGTTAGATTTGTATCTATTTAAAAATATTATCTAACAGAAATAAGTGTTAGATTTGTACTGTATCTATATACAAATATTATCTTACTGCAATAAGTGTTCGATGTGTATCTATATGCAAATATTATCCAACTGCAATAAATGTTAAATGTGTATCCATCCACAAATATTATCTATCTGCAATAAATGTTAGATTTGTATCTATATACAAATATTATCTAACTGCAATAAGTGTTAGATGTGTATCCATATACAAATAATATCTAACTGCAATAAGTGTTAGATTTGTACTGTATCTCTATACAAATATTATCTAACTGCAATAAGTGTTAGATTTGATCTATATCTATATACAAATATTATCCAACTGCAATAGGTGTTAGATTTGTATCTATATTCAAATATTATCTTACTGCAATAAGTGTTTCATTTGTACAGTATCTATATACAAATATTATCTAACTGCAATAAGTGTTAGATTATTGTGTATATACAAATATTATCTAACTGCAATAAGTGTTAGATTTGTACTGTATCTATGTACAAATATAATCTAACTGCAATATGTGTTAGATTAGTACTGTATCTATATACAAATATTATCTAACTGCAATAAGTGTTAGATATGTATCTATATACAAATATTATCTAACTGCAATAAGGGTTAGATTTATATCTATACACAAATATTATCTAACTGCAATAAGTGTTAGATTAGTACTGTATCTAAATACAAATGTAATCTAACTGCAATATGTGTTAGATTAGTACTGTATCTATATACAAATATTATCTAACTGCAATAAGTGTTAGATATGTATCTATATACAAATATTATCTAACTGCAATAAGGGTTAGATTTGTATCTATACAGAAATATTATCTAACTGCAATAAGTGTTAGATTTGTACTGTATCTATGTACAAATATTATCTTACTGCAATAAGTGTTAGATTTGTATCTATATACAAATATTATCTTACTGCAATAAGTGTTAGATTTGTACTGTGTCTATATACAAATATTATCTAACTGCAGTAAGTGTCAGATTTGTATCTATATACAAGTATTAACTAACTGCAATAAGTGGTTGATTTGTATCTATATACAAATATTATCTTATTATCTAAGTGTTCGATGTGTATATATATATATACAAATATTATCTAACTGCAATAAATGTTAAATGTGTATCTATATACAAATATTATCTAACTGCAATAAGTGTTCGATGTGTATCTATATAAAAATATTATCTAACTGCAATAAGTGTTAGATTTGTATCTCTATACAAATATATCTTACTGTAATAAGTGTTAGAAGTGTATGTATATACAAATATTATCTGACTGCAATAAGTGTTAGATTTGTATCTATATACAAATATTATCTTACTGCAATAAGTGTTATATTTGTACTGTATCTATATACAAATATTATCTAACTGCAATAGGTGTTAGATTTGTATCTATATACAAATATTATCTAACAGCAATAAGTGTTAGATTTGTATCTGTCTACAAATATTATCAAACTGCAATAAGTGTCAGATTTGTACTGTATCTATATGCGAATATTATCTAACTGCAATAAGTGTTATATTTGTACTGTATATAAATACAAATATTATCTAACTGCTATAAGTGTCAGATTGGTATCTATATACAAATATTATCTTACTGCAATAAGTGTTCGATGTGTATCTATATACAAATATTATCTTACTGCAATAAGTGTTAGATGTGTATGTATATACAAATATTATCTAACTGCAATAAGTGTTAGATTTGTGTCTATATACAAATATAATCTTACTGCAATAAGTGCTAGATTTGTACTGTATCTATATACACATATTATCTTTCTGCAATAAGTGTTAGATGTGTATCTATATACAAATATTATCTTACTGCAATAAGTGTTAGATTTGTACTGTATCTATATACACATATTATATTTCTGCAATAAGTGTTAGATGTGTATCTATATACAAATATTATCTTACTGCAATAAGTGTTAGATTTGTGTCTATATACAAATATTATCTAACTGCAATAAGTGTTAGATTTGTACTGTCTCTATATACAAATATTATGTAACTGCAATAGGTGTTAGATTTGCATCCATATACAAATATTATCTTACTGCAATAAGTGTTAGATTTGTATCTAAATACAAATAATATCTAACTGCAGTAAGTGTTAGAGTTGTACTGTGTCTGTATACAAATATTATCTAACTGCAATATGTGTTAGATTTGTACTGTATCTATATACACATATTATCTATCTGCAATAAGTGTTAGATGTGTATCTATATACAAATACCATCTAACTGCAATATGGGTTAGATATGTATCTATATACAAATATTATCTTACTGCAATAAGTGTTCGATGTGTATCTCTATGCAAATATTATCCAACTGCAATAAATGTTAAATGTGTATCTATCTACAAATATTGTCTAACTGCAATAAATGTTCGATGTGTATCTATATACATATATTATCTAACTGTAATAAGTGTTAGATTTGTATCTATATACAAATATTATCTTACTGCAATAAGTGTTAGATGTGTATGTATATACAAATATTATCAAACTGCAATAAGTGTTAGATTTGTGTCTATATACAAATATTATCTTACTGCAATAAGTGTTAGATTTGTACTGTATCTATATACAAATATTATCTTTCTGCAATAAGTGTTAGATGTGTATCTATATACAAATATTTTCTAACTGCAATAAGTGTTAGATTTGTACTGTATCTATATTCAAATATTATCTTACTGCAATAAGTGTTAGATGTGTATCTATATACAAATATTATCTAAGTGCAATAAGTGTTATATTTGTACCGTATCTATATACAAATATTATCTAACTGCAATAGGTGTTAGATTTGTATCTATAAACAAATATTATCTAACTGCAATGTGTGTTAGATTTGTACCGTATCTATATACAAATATTATCTAACTGCAATGGGTGTTAGATTTGTATTTATCTACAAATGTTGTCTTACTGCAATAAGTATTAGATATGTATCTATATACAAATATTATCTAACTGCAATAGGTGTTAGATTTGTATCTATATACAATTATCATCTTACTGCAATAAGTGTTTGAATTGTACTATATCTATATACAAATATTTTCTAACTGCTATCAGTGTTAGATGTGTATCTATATACAAATATTATCTAACTGCAATAAGTGTTCGATGTGTATCTATATACAAATATTATCTATCTGCAATAAGTGTTACATTTGTATCCATATACAAAAATTATCTCACTACAATATGTGTTAGATGTGTATCTATATACAAATATTATCTAACTGCAATAAGTGTTAGATTTGTACTGTGTCTATATACAAATATTATCTAACTGCAGTAAGTGTCAGATTTGTATCTATATACAAATATTATCTTACTGCAATAAGTGTTAGATGTGTATCTATATACAAATATTTTCTAACTGCAATAAATGTTAGATGTGTATCTATATACAAATATTATCTAACTGCAATAAGTGTTAGATTTGTACCGTATCTATATACAAATATTATCTAACTGCAATAGGTGTTAGATTTGTGTCTATATACAAATATTATCTAACTGCAATAAGTGTTAGATTTGTACTGTCTCTATATACAAATATTATCTATCTGCAATAGGTGTTAGATTTGCATCTATATACAAATATTATCTTACTGCAATAAGTGTTAGATTTGTATCTAAATACAAATAATATCTAACTGCAATAAGTGTTAGATTTGTATCTAATTACAAATATTTTCTAACTGCAATAAGTGTTAGATGTGTATCTATATACAAATATTATCTAACTGCAATAAATGTTCGATGTGTATCTATATATATATATTATCTAACTGCAATTATTGTTAGATTTGCATCTATATACAAATATTATCTTATTGCAATAAGTGTTAGATGTGTATGTATATACAAATATTATCTAACTGCAATAAGTGTTAGATTTGTGTCTATATACAAATATTATCTTACTGCAATAAGTGTTAGATTTGTACTGTAACTATATACAAATATTATCTTTCTGCAATAAGTGTTTGATGTGTATCTATATACAAATATTTTCTAACAGCAATAAGTGTTAGATTTGTACTGTAACTATATTCAAATATTATCTTACTGCAATAAGTGTTAGATGTGTATCTATATACAAATATTATCTATGTGCAATAAGTGTTAGATTTGTACCGTATCTATATACAAATATTATCTAACTGCAATAAGTGTTCGATGTGTATCTATATACATATATTATCTAACTGCAGTAAGTGTTAGATTTGTATCTATATACAAATATTATCTTACTGCAATAAGTGTTAGATTTGTACCGTATCTACGTATATACTAATATTATCTAACTGCAATGGGTGTTAGATTTGTATTTATCTACAAATGTTGTCTTACTGCAATAAGTATTAGATATGTATCTATATACAAATATTATCTAGCTGCAATAGGTGTTAGATTTGTACTGTATCTATATACAAATATTATCTAACTGCAAGAAGTGTTAGATTTGTACTGTATCTATATCCAAATATTATCTTACTGCAATAAGTGTTAGATGTGTATCTATATACAAATATTATCTAACTTCAATAAATGTTGGATGTGTATCTATATACAAATATTATCTAACTGCAATAAGTGTCAGATTTGTATCTATATAGAAATATTATCTAACTGCAAGAAGTGTTAGATTTGTACCGTATCTATATCCAAATATTATCTTACTGCAATAACTGTTAGATGTGTATCTATATACAAATATTATCTTACTTCAATAAATGTTAGATTTGTATCTATATACAAATATTATCTAACTGCAATAAGTGTTAGATTTGTATCTATATACAGATATTATCTAACTGCAATAAGTGTTAGATTTGTATCCATATACAAATATTATCTAACTGCAATAAGGGTTAGATTTGTACTATATCTATATACAAATATTATCTAATTGCAATAGGTGTTAGATTTGTATTTATATACAAATGTGATCTTACAGCAATAAGTGTTAGATATGTATCTATATACAAATATTATCTAACTGCAATAAGTGTTAGATTTGTACCGTATCTATATACAAATATTATCTAACTGCAATAGGTGTTAGATTTTTATCTCTATACAAATATATCTAACTTCAATAAGTGTTAGATTTGTACTGTCTCTATATACAAATATTATCTAACTGCAATAGGTGTTAGATTTGCATCTATATACAAATATTATCTTACTCAAATAAGTGTTAGATTTGTATCTAAATACAATTAATATCTAACTGCAATAAGTGTTAGATTTGTATCTAAATACAAATATTATTTAACTGCAATAAGTGTTAGAGTTTGTCTGTATACAAATATTATCTAACTGCAATATGTGTTAGATTTGTAGTGTATCTATATACACATATGATCTAACTGCAATAAGTGTAAGATATGTATCTATATGCAAATATTATCCAACTGCAATAAATGTTAAATGTGTATCTATCTACAAATATTATCTAACTGCAATAAATGTTCGATGTGTATCTATATACATATATTATCTAACTGCAATAAGTGTTAGATTTGTATCTATATACAAATATTATCTTACTGCAATAAGTGTTAGATGTGTATGTATATACAAATATTATCTAACTGCAATAAGTGTTAGATTTGTGTCTATATACAAATATTATCTTACTGCAATAAGTGTTAGATTTGTAGTGTATCTATATACAAATATTATCTTTCTGCAATAAGTGTTAGATGTGTATCTATATACAAATATTTTCTAACTGCAATTAGTGTTAGATTTGTACTGTATCTATATTCAATTATTATCTTACTGCAATAAGTGTTAGATGTGTATCTATATACAAATAGTATCTAAGTGCAATAAGTGTTAGATTTGTACCGTATCTATATACAAATATTATCTAACTGCAAGAAATGTTAGATTTGTACTGTATCTATATCCAAATATAATCTTACTGCAATAAGTGTTAGATGTGTATCTATATACAAATATTATCTAACTTCAATAAATGTTAGATGTGTATCTATATACAAATATTATCTAACTGCAATAAGTGTTAGATTTGTATCTATATAGAAATATTATCCAACTGCAAGGAGTGTTAGATTTGTACTGTATCTATATCCAAATATTATCTTACTGCAATAAGTGTTAGATGTGTATCTTTATACAAATATTATCTTACTTCAATAAATGTTAGATGTGTATCTATATACAAATATTACCTAACTGCAATAAGTGTTACATTTGTATCTATATACAAATATTATCTAACTGCAATAAGTGTTAGATTTGTATCCATATACAAATATTATCTAACTGCAATAAGGGTTAGATTTGTACTATATCTATATACAAATATTATCTAACTGCAATAGGTGTTAGATTTGTATTTATATACAAATGTAATCTTACAGCAATAAGTGTTAGATATGTATCTATATAAAAATATTATCTAATTGCATCAAGTGTTAGATGTGTATCTATATACAAATAATATCTAAATTCAATAAGTGTTAGATTTGTACTGTATCTCTATACAAATATTATCTAACTGCAATAAGTGTTAGATTTGAACTGCATCTATATACAAATATTATCTAACTGCAATAGGTGTTAGATTGGTATCTATATACAATTATTATCTTACTGCAATAAGTGTTTGATTTGTACTATATCTATATACAAATATTTTTAACTGCTATCAGTGTTAGATGTGTATCTATATACAAATATTATCTAACTGCAATAAGGGTTAGATTTGTATCTATTTAAAAATATTATCTAACAGAAATAAGTGTTAGATTTGTACTGTATCTATATACAAATATTATCTTACTGCAATAAGTGTTCGATGTGTATCTATATACAAATATTATTTAACTGCGTTAAATATTAAATGTGTATCTCTATACAAATATTATCTAACTGCAATAAGTGTTCGATGTGTATCTATATACAAATATTATCTATCAGCAATAAGTGTTACATTTGTATCCATATACAAAAATTATCTTACTGCAATAAGTGTTAGATGTGTATCTATATACAAATATTATCTAACTGCAATAAGTGTTAGATTTGTACTGTGTCTATATACAAATATTATCTAACTGCAGTAAGTGTCAGATTTGTATCTATATACAAATATTATCTTACTGCAATAAGTGTTAGATGTGTATCTATATACAAATATTTTCTAACTGCAATAAATGTTAGATGTTTATCTATATACAAATATTATCTAACTGCAAAAAGTGTTAGATTTGTACCGTATCTATATACAAATATTATCTAACTGCAATATGTGTTAGATTTGTTCTGTATCTATATACACATATTATCTAACTGCAATAAGTGTTAGATGTGTATCTATATACAAATATTATCTAACTGCAATATGGGTTAGATATGTATCTATATACAAATATTATCTTACTGCAATAAGTGTTCGATGTGTATCTATATGCAATTATTATCCAACTGCAATTAATGTTAAATGTGTATCTATCTACAAATATTATCTAACTGCAATAAATGTTCGATGTGTGTCTATATACAAATATTATCTAACTGCAATATGTGTTAGATTTGTACTGTGTCTATATACAAATATTATCTAACTGCAGTAAGTGTCAGATTTGTATCTATATACAAATATTATCTTACTTCAATAAGTGTTAGATGTGTATCTATATACAAATATTTTCTAACTGCAATAAATGTTAGATGTGTATCTATATACAAATATTATCTAACTGCAATAAGTGTTAGATTTGTACCGTATCTATATACAAATATTATCTAACTGCAATAGGTGTTAGATTTGCATCTATATGCAAATATTATCTTACTGCAATAAGTGTTAGATTTGTATCTATATACAAATAATATCGAACTGCAATAAGTGTTAGATTTGTATCTATATACAAATATTATCTAACTGCAATAAATGTTAGAGTTGTACTGTGTCTGTATACAAATATTATCTAACTGCAATATGTGTTAGATTTGTACTGTATCTATATACACGTGTTATCTAACTGCATTAAGTGTTAGATGTGTATCTATATACAAATATTATCTTATTGCAAGAGGTGTTAGATTTGTATCTATATACAAATATTATCTAACCGCAATAAGTGTTAGATTTGTACCGTATCTATATACAAATATTATCTAACTGCAATGGGTGATAGATTTGTATTTATCTACAAATGTTGTCTTACTGCAATAAGTATTAGATATGTATCTATATTCAAATATTATCTAACTGCAATAAGTGTTCGATGTGTATCTATATACAAATATTATCTATCTGCAATAAGTGTTACATTTGTATCCATATATAAAAATTATCTTACTGCAATAAGTGTTAGATGTGTATCTATATACAAATATTATCTAACTGCAATAAGTGTTAGATTTGTGCTGTGTCTATATACAAATATTATCTAACTGCAGTAAGTGTCAGATTTGTATCTATATACAAATATTATCTTACTTCAATAAGTGTTAGATGTGTATCTATATACTAATATTTTCTAACTGCAATAAATGTTAGATGTGTATCTATATACAAATATTATCTAACTGCCATAAGTGTTAGATTTGTACCGTATCTATATACAAATATTATCTAACTACAATAGGTGTTAGATTTGTATCTATATACAAATATTATCTAACTTCAATAAGTGTTAGATTTGTACTGTCTCTATATACAAATATTATCTAACTGCAATAGGTGTTAGATTTGCATCTATATACAAATATTATCTTACTGCAATTAGAGTTAGATTTGTATCTAAATACAAATATTATCTAACTGCAATAAGTGTTAGATTTGTATCTATTTAAAAATATTATCTAACAGAAATAAGTGTTAGATTTGTACTGTATCTATATACAAATATTATCTTACTGCAATAAGTGTTCGATGTGTATCTATATACAAATATTATTTAACTGCGTTAAATATTAAATGTGTATCTATATACAAATATTATCTAACTGCAATAAGGGTTAGATTTGTATCTATTTAAAAATATTATCTAACAGAAATAAGTGTTAGATTTGTACTGTATCTATATACAAATATTATCTAACTGCAATAAGTGTTAGATTTGATCTGTATCTCTATACAAATATTATCTAACTGCAATAAGTGTTAGATTTGATCTGTATCTATATACAAATATTATCCAACTGCAATAGGTGTTAGATTTGTATCTATATTCAAATATTATCTTACTGCAATAGGTGTTTCATTTGTACAGTATCTATATACAAATATTATCTAACTGCAATAAATGTTAGATTTGTATCTATATACAAATATTATCTAACTGCAATAAGTGTTAGATGTGTATCCATATACAAATAATATCTAACTGCAATAAGTGTTAGATTTGTACTGTATCTCTATACAAATATTATCTAACTGCAATAAGTGTTAGATTTGATCTGTATCTATATACAAATATTATCCAACTGCAATAGGTGTTAGATTTGTATCTATATTCAAATATTATCTTACTGCAATAAGTGTTTCATTTGTACAGTATCTATATACAAATATTATCTAACTGCAATAAGTGTTAGATAATTGTGTATATACAAATATTATCTAACTGCAATAAGTGTTAGATTTGTACTGTATCTATGTACAAATATAATCTAACTGCAATATGTGTTAGATTAGTACTGTATCTATATACAAATATTATCTAACTGCAATAAGTGTTAGATATGTATCTATATACAAATATTATCTAACTGCAATAAGGGTTAGATTTATATCTATACACAAATATTATCTAACTGCAATAAGTTTTAGATTAGTACTGTATCTATATACAAATGTAATCTAACTGCAATATGTGTTAGATTAGTACTCTATCTATATACAAATATTATCTAACTGCAATAAGTGTTAGATATGTATCTATATACAAATATTATCTTACTGCAATAAGTGTTAGATTTGTACTGTGTCTATATACAAATATTATCTAACTGCAGTATGTGTCAGATTTGTATCTATATAAAAGTATTAACTAACTGCAATAAGTGGTTGATTTGTATTTATATACAAATATTATCTTATTATCTAAGTGTTCGATGTGTATATATATACAAATATTATCTAACTGCAATAAATGTTAAATGTGTATCTATATACAAATATTATCTAACTGCAATAAGTGTTCGATGTGTATCTATATAAAAATATTATCTAACTGCAATAAGTGTTAGATTTGTATCTCTATACAAATATTATCTTACTGTAATAAGTGTTAGATGTGTATGTATATACAAATATTATCTGACTGCAATAAGTGTTAGATTTGTATCTATATACAAATATTATCTTACTGCAATAAGTGTTATATTTGTACTGTATCTATATACAAATATTATCTAACTGCAATAGGTGTTAGATTTGTATCTATATACAAATATTATCTAACAGCAATAAGTGTTAGATTTGTATCTGTCTACAAATATTATCAAACTGCAATAAGTGTCAGATTTGTACTGTATCTATATGCGAATATTATCTAACTGCAATAAGTGTTATATTTGTACTGTATCTAAATACAAATATTATCTAACTGCTATAAGTGTCAGATTGGTATCTATATACAAATATTATCTTACTGCAATAAGTGTTCGATGTGTATCTATATACAAATATTATCTTACTGCAATAAGTGTTGGATGTGTATGTATATACAAATATTATCTAACTGCAATAAGTGTTAGATTTGTGTCTATATACAAATATTATCTTACTGCAATAAGTGTTAGATTTGTACTGTATCTATATACACATATTATCTTTCTGCAATAAGTGTTAGATGTGTATCTATATACAAATATTATCTTACTGCAATAAGTGTTAGATGTGTATCTATATACAAATATTTTCTAACTGCAATAAATGTTAGATGTGTATCTATATACAAATATTTTCTAACTGCAATAAGTGTTAGATTTGTACCGTATCTATATACAAATATTATCTAACTGCAATAGGTGTTAGATTTGTATCTATATACAAATATTATCTAACTGCAATAAGTGTTAGATTTGTATCTAAATACAAATATTATCTAACTGCAATAAGTGTTAGAGTTGTACTGTGTCTGTATACAAATATTATCTAACTGCAATATGTGTTAGATTTGTACTGTATCTATATACACATATTATCTATCTGCAATAAGTGTTAGATGTGTATCTATATACAAATACCATCTAACTGCAATATGGGTTAGATATGTATCTATATACAAATATTATCTTACTGCAATAAGTGTTCGATGTGTATCTCTATGCAAATATTATCCAACTGCAATAAATGTTAAATGTGTATCTATCTACAAATATTATCTAACTGCAATAAATGTTCGATGTGTATCTATATACATATATTATCTAACTGCAATAAGTGTTAGATTTGTATCTATATAGAAATATTATCTTACTGCAATAAGTGTTAGATGTGTATGTATATACAAATATTATCAAACTGCAATAAGTGTTAGATTTGTGTCTATATACAAATATTATCTTACTGCAATAAGTGTTAGATTTGTACTGTATCTATATACAAATATTATCAAACTGCAATAGGTGTTAGATTTGTATCTATATACAAATATTATCTAACTGCAATATGTGTTAGATTTGTACCGTATCTATATACAAATATTATCTAACTGCAATGGGTGTTAGATTTGTATTTATCTACAAATGCTGTCTTACTGCAATAAGTATTAGATATGTATCTATATACAAATATTATCTAACTGCAATAAGTGTTCGATGTGTATCTATATACAAATATTATCTATCTGCAATAAGTGTTACATTTGTATCCATATACAAAAATTATCTTACTGCAATAACTGTTAGATGTGTATCTATATACAAATATTTTCTAACTGCAATAAGTGTTAGATTTGTATCTATATACAAATATTATCTTACTGCAATAAGTGTTAGATGTGTATCTATATACAAATATTTTCTAACTGCAATAAATATTAGATGTGTATCTATATACAAATATTATCTAACTGCAATAAGTGTTAGATTTGTACCGTATCTATATACAAATATTATCTAACTGCAATAGGTGTTAGATTTGTATCTATATACAAATATTATCTAACTGCAATAAGTGTTAGATTTGTACTGTCTCTATATACAAATATTATCTAACTGCAATAGGTGTTAGATTTGATCTGTATCTCTATACAAATATTATCTAACTGCAATAAGTGTTAGATTTGATCTGTATCTATATACAAATATTATCCAACTGCAATAGGTGTTAGATTTGTATCTATATTCAAATATTATCTTACTGCAATAGGTGTTAGATTGGTATCTATATACAATTATTATCTTACTGCAATAAGTGTTTGATTTGTACTATATCTATATACAAATATTTTTAACTGCTATCAGTGTTAGATGTGTATCTATATACAAATATTATCTAACTGCAATAAGGGTTAGATTTGTATCTATTTAAAAATATTATCTAACAGAAATAAGTGTTAGATTTGTACTGTATCTATATACAAATATTATCTTACTGCAATAAGTGTTCGATGTGTATCTATATACAAATATTATTTAACTGCGTTAAATATTAAATGTGTATCTCTATACAAATATTATCTAACTGCAATAAGTGTTCGATGTGTATCTATATACAAATATTATCTATCAGCAATAAGTGTTACATTTGTATCCATATACAAAAATTATCTTACTGCAATAAGTGTTAGATGTGTATCTATATACAAATATTATCTAACTGCAATAAGTGTTAGATTTGTACTGTGTCTATATACAAATATTATCTAACTGCAGTAAGTGTCAGATTTGTATCTATATACAAATATTATCTTACTGCAATAAGTGTTAGATGTGTATCTATATACAAATATTTTCTAACTGCAATAAATGTTAGATGTTTATCTATATACAAATATTATCTAACTGCAAAAAGTGTTAGATTTGTACCGTATCTATATACAAATATTATCTAACTGCAATATGTGTTAGATTTGTTCTGTATCTATATACACATATTATCTAACTGCAATAAGTGTTAGATGTGTATCTATATACAAATATTATCTAACTGCAATATGGGTTAGATATGTATCTATATACAAATATTATCTTACTGCAATAAGTGTTCGATGTGTATCTCTATGCAAATATTATCCAACTGCAATAAATGTTAAATGTGTATCTATCTACAAATATTATCTAACTGCAATAAATGTTCGATGTGTATCTATATACATATATTATCTAACTGCAATAAGTGTTAGATTTGTATCTATATAGAAATATTATCTTACTGCAATAAGTGTTAGATGTGTATGTATATACAAATATTATCAAACTGCAATAAGTGTTAGATTTGTGTCTATATACAAATATTATCTTACTGCAATAAGTGTTAGATTTGTACTGTATCTATATACAAATATTATCAAACTGCAATAGGTGTTAGATTTGTATCTATATACAAATATTATCTAACTGCAATATGTGTTAGATTTGTACCGTATCTATATACAAATATTATCTAACTGCAATGGGTGTTAGATTTGTATTTATCTACAAATGCTGTCTTACTGCAATAAGTATTAGATATGTATCTATATACAAATATTATCTAACTGCAATAAGTGTTCGATGTGTATCTATATACAAATATTATCTATCTGCAATAAGTGTTACATTTGTATCCATATACAAAAATTATCTTACTGCAATAACTGTTAGATGTGTATCTATATACAAATATTTTCTAACTGCAATAAGTGTTAGATTTGTATCTATATACAAATATTATCTTACTGCAATAAGTGTTAGATGTGTATCTATATACAAATATTTTCTAACTGCAATAAATATTAGATGTGTATCTATATACAAATATTATCTAACTGCAATAAGTGTTAGATTTGTACCGTATCTATATACAAATATTATCTAACTGCAATAGGTGTTAGATTTGTATCTATATACAAATATTATCTAACTGCAATAAGTGTTAGATTTGTACTGTCTCTATATACAAATATTATCTAACTGCAATAGGTGTTAGATTTGCATCTATATACAAATATTATCTAACTGCAATAAGTGTTAGATTTGTACCGTATCTATATACAAATATTATCTAACTGCAATAGGTGTTAGATTTGTATCTATATACAAATATTATCTTACTGCAATAAGTGTTAGATTTGTATCTAAATACAAATAATATCTAACTTGCCCCGATAAAGGTCTCGGTAATAATAATAATAATAATGCGCGTCAGAGTAGCAGTGGAAGATAAAATCAACAAGGTCGCAAATGGATGGGGAAAAGACGTCTTGCTCGACCCGGTGCTGGGCCCAAAGTTTTCGGAGCGAGCAAAAGATGATTTCCAGAAAACCAAATGCAAACAAATAATTACTTAATGCAATAATCAAAAGTGCAAAAACGAGATTCCCATAAAATTAATTAAAGAAATCCCAGAGGCGTGTTAATCGTGCCTTTGTTACATCACAAAGACAAGATTGACGAAATCGAGATAAGGGTAAGGATAAGGAAGGGGAACTTAAATATAAGAAATGAAAAGGCAAGGGAGCTGTATTACTTAAAATATAAAAATGTATTAATGTTAACGGCACATGAAATAAACAAGTTACTTAAAACAAAGAAAAAAGGTAAGCTAAGATAAAATTGATAATACAAAATAAACCCAATACCAAGAATAAAGACTTAAAAACTAAAAGGCACGACAGAACCTGAGAAACAGCTCAACAATGTGAATCTAACGAAACGATACGAACATGAAAGAAAATAAAATGAAACTTACGAAAGCCAGAGAGAAACGCCAAACTTGCAAAAATTCAAAAATCGAACGTTAACGAGACGCGAAGCTTTTCATGATGTTATGTAAACATACCGGAGGGAAGGGGGAGGAGTGAGGGGAGTAAAACAAAGGGAAGAGAGATTACACGGAGGTAGGAAGAAGGGGAAGAAAAGGGGGGATATCATTAAGTTATGTAATACGGCGAAAATCGAAAGAGAGAGAACAAAACAAAAGGAAAATGAGATATACGGAGATACATTACATTACAATTGACTTGGGACGAAAGAGACCGGTAAAAATCGAAAGCACGCTATAAAAAAATAGGCTTATACTCCAACATAATGCCGCAACAACGCGACATATAAAAAAAAGAATAATATGACATCGGAGCTGGAGAAAATCCCAGTTAACCACCGTCACATATATTCTATAAACAAAGGGGACACGTATTAGTGGGACGTTGGACATCAGTCCCGTTACCTCACACATACTGTCCACAAACAAAGGTCCAATTGCTACCAATCAAATGAAACATTTGTGGTACAAAGAGACACCGACGCAAAAGACGAGCACTAAGGCCCGACTGGAAATATATATAAGCCAAGACGCAGAAACGCAATACTTTCGAATCTTACAGGTATTAACCAAAATAATAAAACTGTGAGAAGGGCACATAACAAAAGCAACAAAAAGAACTCCGCCGTATGACATTACGCAAGGTTCCGGAGATCTGGTTCAAGGATTAAAATACTAACAATCAGGGGCGGCTCCTGAGGTGGTGCCCGTGTGCCATGGCACCACCAGTGTAATGAAGAGAGAATATGTGACTTTTTCCTCTCAAGAACAGTTTATATTACATTTACATTTTGAGGAAATTGTATACATATTCTGCACTATTTGAACGAGCGCGCAAACTGACATGCGTTCTGGTGGCGCTTTATTGAATTACTGAGCCAGAGCCAACCGGCACTACCTACGAACATCAGACACTGTACTGCAATAAGGACTAGTTTGGCTTGAGTTTGTTTGTGTTGTGTTGAGACGCATATTACCCTGAGGTAGAGCCAACGGCCCCGTGACGCGGAGCTTCAATTCTATCCACGAGATAGCAGCACGTCACAGGTAGGCTACAAGCACAAATTACATACACGTTAGAACTGCTGAACTGCTTTATCTTTCCACCACTAGAGTGCAGCATATGGCAGCACAGCTCCAGTGGTACCAGCTTGACGATATATCACTGTGTCTGACTATTAAATAAATTCAAACTACAAAATAGTATTAGTTCTTTATTGTTTGACATTTAGCAACTTTTTAGGCGCATATTGATGACGGGGATTATTTGTTCTCTCTTTGTAATGTAAAAATTCGGAATTTTTCAACGAGTTTTACTGTGTTTCGTTAATTTAATTTGGCGGCACAGTTTCACGTCCCAAGCGTAAACACAAATTCTCAAGTTTGACTGCAAATGTGTATGAATAGTGTCCGTCGTTAAATAGCTTTTGTGTTCATTTATATTAGATGCAGGGGATATCCTTTCCAATCAATCCGTATGTACGATAAGTAAGGTTGTCTTAGAGGTAGGTCATCGTGTTCATTTCATCTCACCTATTTATTTTGAGACAGCAACTGAAATTGCGACAAAGAGGCTGTGGTCACGTGTGTGTTAGCAATAGCCATGCTTATTTTTTTCCTATATAGACATGTTACATAAACTTGCATAGCATAATGCGGCATTGACCATATAAACACCGTTTTAATCTAATAAGTGTGCTTTTGGAATCGATACATGCAAGCTAGGTTCCTTAATAAAATTTGATTTGTTTCATGTTTGAAGATCGCATAGCTCGAGCGCAACGTACGAAGCCGTAGGAATCTCAATGAGCTCTGTGTCACCTTTCGGAAGTGTAACAATGAATAAAATAAGTGAGTTGTTACAATCTCCATTTAGCGATAGGACCGCTCTTATTAATTCAAATGAAGGTGTCGATCGAGGTTTTGGAACAAATATTTTTGATGAGTAGGCCTAGCATATGTTGTTTTCTTCAAATTATTTTTCTGAGAGGTTTGTTCAATTATAATTCTTAAAAGTGGTTTTTATTTAAAATGCATATGGATCAAAATATGTGTATGATATAATATCGTATGGCCTCGGTGCCAGGTGAAAGCGTTGTTGTTTGACACCCAAAGGGCAGCTTGCTTGTCGAATTTTTGTTGTTCCTTGGAGCTTAGATATCTAACCTCCTTGACACTTTAGCGCTTTCTAGTAGAGAAAGGAAGAACTTTTGTTTTGGCGAAAAATCCCGAGACTAAAATATTTGTAGTAGTTATGCAATTTCTCAATTCACTTCAGCTGACACTTCAATTAAAAACGTCGGCTCTCCTGTAGTATACGTTGCCCGTTTCGAAAGTGCGTTATTTTACTTAGTAGCGCTCTGAAAATGGTTTGTATTTACTCTGCCACGTTATTAAAGCCATTTGCCATTAACAAACACCGCGTAAACACTTCCAAAAAAGGAAATTGTCAACCTTAACTTTCAAGTAATAAACTTATCAAAAAGCACGTCGCCATGTTTGATTACGTAATGCTGCCAACTTACTGATTGTACTACTAGGCAAAATCATTGGCCTGGTTAAAGATTATTGATGCGTGACTACCCCACTGTGCGTGACAAAAACCAGGGGTGTTATCCATTAGCCTAACGCGGCCCGCAGGGACGGGCTACCTAACCTTTATTGGCCTAGACGAAAACCATTGGGCTGGATGAAAATATTGGTCTGGAAACAATAATGTTGGCACTCTGAAAAAATACCGTAACACTCTCTAGCGATGAAATATTCAACTGCTGTATATTAGTAACATTGGCCATATCTATAGAAAATTTTTCGGATTTTAATGGCGCCGGGCAACGTATACTACACGAGTTCCAAAACGTCTTCTACAATAGCACAGTTAAATAATGTTAAACATATAACTTATTGCATAAAATATGCACTATCCGTACCTGCAACTTTGAATGATTTTATTGCAAATTTTTAATATGCTGGCACCACCAAGTGAAAAATCACCAGCCGCCACTGCTAACAATAACATCTTGAAAAGGAAAGAGAATTAAGCAAAAGAAGGAACGTTTAACAAAAACAATTACATTGCGTTAGATAGAAATACATTGAGCCGTACTCACATTCCGCTGCGCCATGAGGGTGGGCCTCTGCCCGAATACACACGTTCGCCTTACATCTCGGCGCGTCTAAGACTGACTAAGCTTCGGTCCCCCAGAGGGGAGAGAAGCCTCTCAGAAAAATCAAATGCGTAGTTTGGGAGAGGCCCCAAACTCGCGTCAAATATTGTCAGAGCCAATGGCAGAACGAATTGCACAACAAAATGCAAGGTAGCAACAACACTAGCCAATACGAGAGAACAAGGCAGTATGTAGCCAGGGGTTGCACAACGTTAGACAGAGAGATACATACAGACAAACTGCGCACTTTTAAACTCTCGAGGCGTAATATAGAGATGTCACAACACATGACAATAATAATAATAATAATCATGATGATAATAATAATAATTACAATAAATTCTGAAAAGTGGTTCAAATTCCACCGCTTTCTCCAAAAAAAATTCTTTTACATAACAAAGGCATAAAAGAATTTTTCCTTTTCATAACAAAATTATATAAAATAACATCCTTCGATTAGATACATATTGAACAGGGTGAAGGAAAGAAGATTACATCATGTACACCAGATACAGACATGAAAAATATAGACATAAATAAAATGTCCTCAAATTTCTCTTTTTCATATGACGCAGCTTAATTAAAAGTTCTTTGAACTTCATAACTTCCATAAAAGGCTTGACGAAACGCAAGTCTCTTTTCTCAAACACACATATATTTTCATACACACGTTTTCACGATGATGTTCACTGATGAAGAAAATTATTCATTTTTGGTACGAAAGAAAAAAAAAGACTTTAAAATGAAATTTAAACAACAAAAATTCAAATTATATAAAGGATCAGTACAGGCGTGAAATAAAGGCGGATCCTACCTCTACTGCACGTCAATACGTCACACATATTAAAAATGGATGTACCAAAAAGAAAATAATGATAATAAAACGGTCAATCTTGAGCTAGACTCTGCCAGATGACGTGGAGAAAGCGAAGTCTTCTTAATGGCGACCTTCTGGAAATCAGCCAATTTTCTAATAATAAAAGAAAGAAAAAGGTTAAATCATGATCACAAAAAAATATAAAGGGGAGCACCCTGTATACAAAATAAGGCTTGCGTCGGGGAAATATTTGGGGTTACATAAGCTGCGTAAGAGGGAAAGTGGATTCATTCTGCCAGCTGGAAAGTAAAAGTATGAATAGGCAGGGTCGTCAGACCAAATGAAAGAAGAGAAAACGAGCCGTGAACGGGGTCTAAAGGATACACCGGCCACTTCTCAGGTACTTGGAGACTAGCTATCGCTACCGGAAACACTCTCCAAATATCTGACAGATACAGGAAAATAATACACATTATCTTAGAGAAAACATTAGATTGAAATGATTTATAAAAACATGATATCACAAAAACGTAAAACAGAAGTCACGATAAACAGTAAACAACTATATCAATAAAGAAATCACTGTCACTACTAGAAAAGAATGTAAGTCAACAGACCATCTCAGGCACTGCCGAACAATAGCAAGTCGTGTCTGCAGCTCGGACAATGGGCCGGCCCGGCTCGTTACAACAAAAGCAGGCAGGAACTGGAAATCGCCTTAGGCAGAAGTATAGTTCAACACATCTTTCGAAATCCTCCGTGTAACTCAGGCGGCCACGGGTGTCTCCTGCCTAACTAGATACATAGAGGGAGTAAAGGGGCTAAATATACTAATAACCTTCATCAAAAGACATTAGGTACTAAACAAATAAAAAGGAATAATAACTCAAAGTAGCTGTCGAAACAAAAAAATACCATTCCAGACAGAGAACGAAAAACCAAATAATTACGTTACAAAATACCTTCCAAAAAAGAACTGACTGAAACCTCGCATAAAACCAATCAAGACCAGACATACAATCAATCAAACACGAAACCCAATAATAAATATTACCAACCCACAAAAATAAAATGGTTACTGTGTCAATATACGGGCCGTAGACCTCAGAGGTACCGCATTAAAAAAAATTAAAGACAGAGGGTATGGCCTATCCCATACTAATATAAGAAAATTGGGTAATGCACGCCAGAGTAGTTCACACGAACATCAATGTCCCATACCAAGGATGCCGTGGACCTAAAATGGTTGGTATCTCTGAGTAATACTTATCGTATATTTGGTTTGCCAATAAAAACGAATAAATAGTTCGTACGTAATATATATATAGTTTAAATTGAATAGGGTATAAAATCAAAATCGAACTAAATTTGAAACCACCCACAAATAACTGTTGATAAAAATTCATTAAACTCATTGACACACACATTCATCTCGAAATACAACCAACAACAATAACACTACATACATACTCCTTCCCATAAACAAATCGAAATTTCCCCATTATATCAGAATGCTAATATGAGTCGTTGGAACACCATGGAAACTCAAATAACGGACTACAGCTCATCGTGACAAACTTCATCCCATACTAAAGATTGACGAATCGTGTAGAATCTATGTACATCCTAAGTGGGCGTCGAAGCCGTGGGACAGGTCCCATACCCTAATCCCGACGGAGACCTCACCTAGCAGGTTTCTCAACGAAATACACACTACCATACTGAACATATAGTAACATCAAGCTTATATAAACAATTTTAAATGAAAACCAAAATTGAAAATCCCCTGTCAAAAATAAAACAATCACCCTCCCTAATTATGAAACAAACTTAACTCCCAATCATAACACACATAATAGCTCAACAGACCATACATAACTGAGACAACAAACACTTTACTAACATTAAACGTTAGTATAATTACGCGAGGCTCAAGGTGGGTCGGGGCGACCGTAGGATTTAAAGAGACGGTTCCCATAAGTGGGCCCACCTTCATTGGGAAAACTTCGGAGAAAGAGGGGCGGGGGGTTTTAGGCTGTACGGTAATGACAAGAAACCTGTCAGAAGCTGTTCCAGACTGAGACGTATGAAGGGGTGAGGCGAGTTCTGAGAAATATCACAGTTAACAAAGCGACTATTTACAACAAAGGTAAGGACTCAAACCCTTGAGAGAAATGCATTTTCTACTTCACAGAAAGTAAAATAAAAACGTCCACAACACTGACGAAATGAAAAGGAAGAGAAAGCAAACATAATTTCCTGTCGCCTTAAAATCACCGTTAACTAAACAAATGTCTACTAGAGGAAGCAAATACATAAAAGTAGGTTACAATACCGTGACGTGTCGTGTTCCAGCGATGCGATGTACTCACTGATATGTTGCCACTGTTCACCTCGAAGCTGGGTGTTTTGGATGTCTTGTTTACATGAGGGACAAAACCACATTTCCTTGGAGATGGGTTTCCTGGATGCCCGTAGTTCACACAGAAAGTAACTTCACCCTTTCTTCAGGGGTGGGGAAAAACAATTCACTGAATTCCTTAAACTCAAAGAAAACAAATTTTAATACAATGTAAATGAAGAGAAAAATAATAAAAGGTTAATAACTTGAGAGAGGAGGGGGGAACGATTTCGCACGCAACCACGCGATGTGCTACCATTGCGCCGATAAAGGTCTCGGTAATAATAATAATAATGCGCGTCAGAGTAGCAGTGGAAGATAAAATCAACAAGGTCGCAAATGGATGGGGAAAAGACGTCTTGCTCGACCCGGTGCTGGGCCCAAAGTTTTCGGAGCGAGCAAAAGATGATTTCCAGAAAACCAAATGCAAACGAATAATTACTTAATGCAATAATCAAAAGTGCAAAAACGAGATTCCCATAAAATTAATTAAAGAAATCCCAGAGGCGTGTTAATCGTGCCTTTGTTACATCACAAAGACAAGATTGACGAAATCGAGATAAGGGTAAGGATAAGGAAGGGGAACTTAAATATAAGAAATGAAAAGGCAAGGGAGCTGTATTACTTAAAATATAAAAATGTATTAATGTTAACGGCACATGAAATAAACAAGTTACTTAAAACAAAGAAAAAAGGTAAGCTAAGATAAAATTGATAATACAAAATAAACCCAATACCAAGAATAAAGACTTAAAAACTAAAAGGCACGACAGAACCTGAGTAACAGCTCAACAATGTGAATCTAACGAAACGATACGAACATGAAAGAAAAGAAAATGAAACTTACGAAAGCCAGAGAGAAACGCCAAACTTGCAAAAATTCAAAAATCGAACGTTAACGAGACGCGAAGCTTTTCATGATGTTATGTAAACATACCGGAGGGAAGGGGGAGGAGTGAGGGGAGTAAAACAAAGGGAAGAGAGATTACACGGAGGTAGGAAGAAGGGGAAGAAAAGGGGGGATATCATTAAGTTATGTAATACGGCGAAAATCGAAAGAGAGAGAACAAAACAAAAGGAAAATGAGATATACGGAGATACATTACATTACAATTGACTTGGGACGAAAGAGACCGGTAAAAATCGAAAGCACGCTATAAAAAAATAGGCTTATACTCCAACATAATGCCGCAACAACGCGACATATAAAAAAAAGAATAATATGACATCGGAGCTGGAGAAAATCCCAGTTAACCACCGTCACATATATTCTATAAACAAAGGGGACACGTATTAGTGGGCCGTTGGACATCAGTCCCGTTACCTCACACATACTGTCCACAAACAAAGGTCCAATTGCTACCAATCAAATGAAACATTTGTGGTACAAAGAGACACCGACGCAAAAGACGAGCACTAAGGCCCGACTGGAAATATATATAAGCCAAGACGCAGAAACGCAATACTTTCGAATCTTACAGGTATTAACCAAAATAATAAAACTGTGAGAAGGGCACATAACAAAAGCAACAAAAAGAACTCCGCCGTATGACATTACGCAAGGTTCCGGAGATCTGGTTCAAGGATTAAAATACTAACAATAACATCTTGAAAAGGAAAGAGAATTAAGCAAAAGAAGGAACGTTTAACAAAAACAATTACATTGCGTTAGATAGAAATACATTGAGCCGTACTCACATTCCGCTGCGCCATGAGGGTGGGCCTCTGCCCGAATACACACGTTCGCCTTACATCTCGGCGCGTCTAAGACTGACTAAGCTTCGGTCCCCCAGAGGGGAGAGAAGCCTCTCAGAAAAATCAAATGCGTAGTTTGGGAGAGGCCCCAAACTCGCGTCAAATATTGTCAGAGCCAATGGCAGAACGAATTGCACAACAAAATGCAAGGTAGCAACAACACTAGCCAATACGAGAGAACAAGGCAGTATGTAGCCAGGGGTTGCACAACGTTAGACAGAGAGATACATACAGACAAACTGCGCACTTTTAAACTCTCGAGGCGTAATATAGAGATGTCACAACACATGACAATAATAATAATAATAATCATGATGATAATAATAATAATTACAATAAATTCTGAAAAGTGGTTCAAATTCCACCGCTTTCTCCAAAAAAAATTCTTTTACATAACAAAGGCATAAAAGAATTTTTCCTTTTCATAACAAAATTATATAAAATAACATCCTTCGATTAGATACATATTGAACAGGGTGAAGGAAAGAAGATTACATCATGTACACCAGATACAGACATGAAAAATATAGACATAAATAAAATGTCCTCAAATTTCTCTTTTTCATATGACGCAGCTTAATTAAAAGTTCTTTGAACTTCATAACTTCCATAAAAGGCTTGACGAAACGCAAGTCTCTTTTCTCAAACACACATATATTTTCATACACACGTTTTCACGATGATGTTCACTGATGAAGAAAATTATTCATTTTTGGTACGAAAGAAAAAAAAAAGACTTTAAAATGAAATTTAAACAACAAAAATTCAAATTATATAAAGGATCAGTACAGGCGTGAAATAAAGGCGGATCCTACCTCTACTGCACGTCAATACGTCACACATATTAAAAATGGATGTACCAAAAAGAAAATAATGATAATAAAACGGTCAATCTTGAGCTAGACTCTGCCAGATGACGTGGAGAAAGCGAAGTCTTCTTAATGGCGACCTTCTGGAAATCAGCCAATTTTCTAATAATAAAAGAAAGAAAAAGGTTAAATCATGATCACAAAAAAATATAAAGGGGAGCACCCTGTATACAAAATAAGGCTTGCGTCGGGGAAATATATGGGGTTACATAAGCTGCGTAAGAGGGAAAGTGGATTCATTCTGCCAGCTGGAAAGTAAAAGTATGAATAGGCAGGGTCGTCAGACCAAATGAAAGAAGAGAAAACGAGCCGTGAACGGGGTCTAAAGGATACACCGGCCACTTCTCAGGTACTTGGAGACTAGCTATCGCTACCGGAAACACTCTCCAAATATATGACAGATACAGGAAAATAATACACATTATCTTAGAGAAAACATTAGATTGAAATGATTTATAAAAACATGATATCACAAAAACGTAAAACAGAAGTCACGATAAACAGTAAACAACTATATCAATAAAGAAATCACTGTCACTACTAGAAAAGAATGTAAGTCAACAGACCATCTCAGGCACTGCCGAACAATAGCAAGTCGTGTCTGCAGCTCGGACAATGGGCCGGCCCGGCTCGTTACAACAAAAGCAGGCAGGAACTGGAAATCGCCTTAGGCAGAAGTATAGTTCAACACATCTTTCGAAATCCTCCGTGTAACTCAGGCGGCCACGGGTGTCTCCTGCCTAACTAGATACATAGAGGGAGTAAAGGGGCTAAATATACTAATAACCTTCATCAAAAGACATTAGGTACTAAACAAATAAAAAGGAATAATAACTCAAAGTAGCTGTCGAAACAAAAAATACCATTCCAGACAGAGAACGAAAAACCAAATAATTACGTTACAAAATACCTTCCAAAAAAGAACTGACTGAAACCTCGCATAAAACCAATCAAGACCAGACATACAATCAATCAAACACGAAAACCAATAATAAATATTACCAACCCACAAAAATAAAATGGTTACTGTGTCAATATACGGGCCGTAGACCTCAGAGGTACCGCATTAAAAAAAAATTAAAGACAGAGGGTATGGCCTATCCCATACTAATATAAGAAAATTGGGTAATGCACGCCAGAGTAGTTCACACGAACATCAATGTCCCATACCAAGGATGCCGTGGACCTAAAATGGTTGGTATCTCTGAGTAATACTTATCGTATATTTGGTTTGCCAATAAAAACGAATAAATAGTTCGTACGTAATATATATATAGTTTAAATTGAATAGGGTATAAAATCAAAATCGAACTAAATTTGAAACCACCCACAAATAACTGTTGATAAAAATTCATTAAACTCATTGACACACACATTCATCTCGAAATACAACCAACAACAATAACACTACATACATACTCCTTCCCATAAACAAATCGAAATTTCCCCATTACATCAGAATGCTAATATGAGTCGTTGGAACACCATGGAAACTCAAATAACGGACTACAGCTCATCGTGACAAACTTCATCCCATACTAAAGATTGACGAATCGTGTAGAATCTATGTACATCCTAAGTGGGCGTCGAAGCCGTGGGACAGGTCCCATACCCTAATCCCGACGGAGACCTCACCTAGCAGGTTTCTCAACGAAATACACACTACCATACTGAACATATAGTAACATCAAGCTTATATAAACAATTTTAAATGAAAACCAAAATTGAAAATCCCCTGTCAAAAATAAAACAATCATCCTCCCTAATTATGAAACAAACTTAACTCCCAATCATAACACACATAATAGCTCAACAGACCATACATAACTGAGACAACAAACACTTTACTAACATCAAACGTTAGTATAATTACGCGAGGCTCAAGGTGGGTCGGGGCGACCGTAGGATTTAAAGAGACGGTTCCCATAAGTGGGCCCACCTTCATTGGGGAAAACTTCGGAGAAAGAGGGGCGGGGGGTTTTAGGCTGTACGGTAATGACAAGAAACCTGTCAGCAGCTGTTCCAGACTGAGACGTATGAAGGGGTGAGGCGAGTTCTGAGAAATATCACAGTTAACAAAGTGACTATTTACAACAAAGGTAAGGACTCAAACCCTTGAGAGAAATGCATTTTCTACTTCACAGAAAGTAAAATAAAAACGTCCACAACACTGACGAAATGAAAAGGAAGAGAAAGCAAACAAAATTTCCTGTCGCCTTAAAATCACCGTTAACTAAACAAATGTCTACTAGAGGAAGCAAATACATAAAAGTAGGTTACAATACCGTGACGTGTCGTGTTCCAGCGATGCGATGTACTCACTGATATGTTGCCACTGTTCACCTCGAAGCTGGGTGTTTTGGATGTCTTGTTTACATGAGGGACAAAACCACATTTCCTTGGAGATGGGTTTCCTGGATGCCCGTAGTTCACACAGAAAGTAACTTCACCCTTTCTTCAGGGGTGGGGAAAAACAATTCACTGAATTCCTTAAACTCAAAGAAAACAAATTTTAATACAATGTAAATGAAGAGAAAAATAATAAAAGGTTAATAACTTGAGAGAGGAGGGGGGAACGATTTCGCACGCAACCACGCGATGTGCTACCATTGCGCCGATAAAGGTCTCGGTAATAATAATAATAATGCGCGTCAGAGTAGCAGTGGAAGATAAAATCAACAAGGTCGCAAATGGATGGGGAAAAGACGTCTTGCTCGACCCGGTGCTGGGCCCAAAGTTTTCGGAGCGAGCAAAAGATGATTTCCAGAAAACCAAATGCAAACGAATAATTACTTAATGCAATAATCAAAAGTGCAAAAACGAGATTCCCATAAAATTAATTAAAGAAATCCCAGAGGCGTGTTAATCGTGCCTTTGTTACATCACAAAGACAAGATTGACGAAATCGAGATAAGGGTAAGGATAAGGAAGGGGAACTTAAATATAAGAAATGAAAAGGCAAGGGAGCTGTATTACTTAAAATATAAAAATGTATTAATGTTAACGGCACATGAAATAAACAAGTTACTTAAAACAAAGAAAAAAGGTAAGCTAAGATAAAATTGATAATACAAAATAAACCCAATACCAAGAATAAAGACTTAAAAACTAAAAGGCACGACAGAACCTGAGTAACAGCTCAACAATGTGAATCTAACGAAACGATACGAACATGAAAGAAAATAAAATGAAACTTACGAAAGCCAGAGAGAAACGCCAAACTTGCAAAAATTCAAAAATCGAACGTTAACGAGACGCGAAGCTTTTCATGATGTTATGTAAACATACCGGAGGGAAGGGGGAGGAGTGAGGGGAGTAAAACAAAGGGAAGAGAGATTTCACGGAGGTAGGAAGAAGGGGAAGAAAAGGGGGGATATCATTAAGTTAAGTAATACGGCGAAAATCGAAATAGAGAGAACAATACAAAAGGAAAATGAGATATACGGAGATACATTATATTACAATTGACTTGGGACGAAAGAGACCGGTAAAAATCGAAAGCACGCTATAAAAAAATAGGCTTATACTCCAACATAATGCCGCAACAACGCGACATATAAAAAAAAGAATAATATGACATCGGAGCTGGAGAAAATCCCAGTTAACCACCGTCACATATATTCTATAAACAAAGGGGACACGTATTAGTGGGACGTTGGACATCAGTCCCGTTACCTCACACATACTGTCCACAAACAAAGGTCCAATTGCTACCAATCAAATGAAACATTTGTGGTACAAAGAGACACCGACGCAAAAGACGAGCACTAAGGCCCGACTGGAAATATATATAAGCCAAGACGCAGAAACGCAATACTATCGAATCTTACAGGTATTAACCAAAATAATAAAACTGTGAGAAGGGCACATAACAAAAGCAACAAAACGAACTCCGCCGTATGACATTACGCAAGGTCCCGGAGATCTGGTTCAAGGATTAAAATACTAACAATAACATCTTGAAAAGGAAAGAGAATTAAGCAAAAGAAGGAACGTTTAACAAAAACAATTAAATTGCGTTAGATAGAAATACATTGAGCCGTACTCACATTCCGCTGCGCCATGAGGGTGGGCCTCTGCCCGAATACACACGTTCGCCTTACATCTCGGCGCGTCTAAGACTGACTAAGCTTCGGTCCCCCAGAGGGGAGAGAAGCCTCTCAGAAAAATCAAATCCGTAGTTTTGGAGAGGCCCCAAACTCGCGTCAAATATTGTCAAAGCCAATGGCAGAACGAATTGCACAACAAAATGCAAGGTAGCAACAACACTAGCCAATACGAGAGAACAAGGCAGTATGTAGCCAGGGGTTGCACAACGTTAGACAGAGAGATACATACAGACAAACTGCGCACTTTTAAACTCTCGAGGCGTAATATAGAGATGTCACAACACATGACAATAATAATAATAATAATAATAATCATGATAATAATAATAATTACAATAAATTCTGAAAAGTGGTTCAAACTGCAACAAGTGTTAGATTTGTATCTAAATACAAATATTATCTAACTGCAATAAGTGTTAGAGTTGTACTGTGTCTGTATACAAATATTATCTAACTGCAATATGTGTTAGATTTGTACTGTCTCTATATACAAATATTATCTAACTGCAATAAATGTTCGATGTGTATCTATATACAAATATTATTTTACTGCAATACGTGTTAGATGTGTATGTATATACAAATATTATCTAACTACAATAAGTGTTAGATTTGTGCCTATATACAAATATTATCTTACTGCAATAAGTGTTAGATTTGTACTGTATCTATATACAAATATTATCTTTCTGCAATAAGTGTTAGATGTGTATCTATATACAAATATTTTTAACTGCAATAAGTGTTAAAAGGAAAGGAAGCTTGTAGTTTAACGTGACCGTTAATCTTGAGATCATGAGCCACGGGATCTCCTTTTTACGTGGAATCCGAACCACAGGACATGGCAATTCACTTCGAAAATCTCACATGCATTGACCGGGAATCGAACCCGGACCGCCTTCGTGAGAGGCATACAGCTAGACCACAATAAGTGTTAGATTTGTACTGTATCTATATTCAAATATAATCTTACTGCAATAAGTGTTAGATGTGTATCTATATACAAATATTATCTAAGTGCAATAAGTGTTAGATTTGTACCGTATCTATATACAAATATTATCTAACTGCAATAGGTGTTAGATTTGTATCTATATACAAAAATTATCTAACTGCAATAAGTGTTAGATTTGTACCGTATCTATATACAAATATTATCTAACTGCAATGGGTGTTAGATTTGTATTTATCTACAAATGTTGTCTTACTGCAATAAGTATTAGATATGTATCTATATACAAATATAATCTAACTGCAATAAGTGTTAGATTTGTACTGTATCTATATACAAATATTATCTAGCTGCAATAGGTGTTAGATTTGTACTGTATCTATATACAAATATTATCTAACTGCAAGAAGTGTTAGATTTGTACTGTATCTATATCCAAATATTATCTTACTGCAATAAGTGTTAGAAGTGTATCTATATACTGTACCCATGTGAGTAATCTCGATGGTAAATATGCAGCTGCCTCCAGCTAGCATCAGGTCTCAGGCGCGTGCCGTTCCCCCAAATGAGCAGTGCATATTTTGGATTTGAGGCTATAAGGTAACAACTCTACAATAACAAGGCACAACTCTATTCTAAAACTTTAATTCATTAAATGAAAATCATGGCTTCAAACACAAAACAATCCCAAAACCATAAAAAAACAAAGCAAACAAAAATTTACTTCCACAATCCACAAACAAACAAAAATGAAATCATAATAAAATCATATTAAACCATAAAGCTGTACCCTTATGTGAACTACATAAAGATATTCTAGTGCGCTGATGCACCTACGACTTCAATACAAACTGTACATTAACATAACAGTCATACAATGTGACTTCTTTAATATCACAAATTAATTATTCCTTAAACCTCTTGGTTTTAACAATTATGTGTGCCGTGCGTGTTTTGATTTTTCTCTTCTCACCAAACAAATGCTTTCATGCATTTACCTATTCGGACGTTGCACCGCAATCAACGTGCAACTCCATAATTATGTAAGCTACCCCTCCACTTCCTCTATTTATATGGTTCCATTGCATGCTGTATGTGATTCCTAGATAAAACGTTACGTTATAGCTTGTGTCGGATGGTACAATATATTACCTCGCTCTCGTGGCGATTGGCATCTGGTAACTAACTTCAAAACTTGGTTTCAGTGACAGTACAAATACATCATCTAACTATTCGTCAGATAGCTAAAATAACGAACCATCAGGATATTCTATAATTATCCATGTGTTCCAAAACCACATGGCTACATTACTCAAACATAACAATCTTTCATTATATGTCATTTTACCAGGGTCTAAAATCTGTCTCTTTCAACTTGCCTTGACGGCTCGAGTGCCCCTGCAGACCCTCGGCTAGAGGAGTCCGCACACAATAGAAAGTGGGATGGGTGTTCCACCAATTACCTCGACCCTCCTTAAAGGTTTTGAATGCTTTCCTTTCTAAGCAGTAAAGATTTACAAGACAAATACTGTTGTCTGACCGACACACATATCCCAAAGGATCTTAGTTGACTATTATGCAAACAGGTATTGAATGAGCTTTTATAATTACTCCTACACAGAGGATATAATAATAACTGGCCTCACACGGGTCCATTCAACATGAAGGTTCGGGGTTCGTAATGCATTAGTCTAACGGGTGACCGATGTCTCAAGTAAAATATAGGCGCTACTGCAGCTGCCGCCATGAGTTTCGCTTCTACGAGCGGAATAACTCATCAAATAAGTTCTCGAGAGACCATAGAGTTTCGAGGTGTCCTCGTTCTCCTCGTCTCTATCACAGGATCCCAACCCGGAACACTTTCATATCCTTCCTCAGAGCTAGGGTACACACTACACCTCTGGCATAAAATTATATCTCCACTTATGCCCATGACATAGGAGATTTCATACGTAGAATAGACCATCTGGCCCCTAACTCAATGCTACGACCTCCGACCTATATTATTAAGAGAAATCTAACAATTTACTCTATAAGCTTCTCATATAAGCTGCAAATTCAATCCGCTAAAAGCTCTTTCATGCCTGGCATCATTACTGAATATATGCAATACTCTGATATAAAACTTCTTTCCTTAATTACTGTAATGTAATCTTACTGTATCATCTTACTGCTTAGATTGATAAGTCTTGCAATTAGCGTAAATCTCTCGCTTACAACATTTATTTGTTTCCTGATGTGTTCATTCATACTTTAAATATTCATTATTATTACTACCATTAATCTCACTGACATAAATGACTAAAATCATTACTTTATTATTCTTATTAATCTCACTGACATAAATGACCAAACTCATTACTTTATTATTATTCTCACATAACTTTACCAAAAATCCGACATAGCTAACGTCTTAAAATCCGAACAATCGCGTTCGTCACATTTACATAACTGATTGCCATTCTTAATTCATAGTGGGAATAATTACTCCACTTAATGATGCAAATTAACATCTCAACTCTATAAAAATCAACACAATAATGATTAAACATGGAGGATCTGCCTCCTAAACTGATTTTTACTGGCATCTTTAAGGAATTCACAACATGCAATGGCCCATATTTCTACATAATCATAACTTGTGGGGTACTTACATTTCTATAGGCGTCTATGGTGGCTCCAACCAATCATATTTCTCCATGTCGCCCGCCATTAGCAGGTTTAACGCGACATATTCATCTTGCAAACACACATTTTATAACACATAATTTTCATCAACAACACGACAAGTTGCATAACTCTCAGGAAGCTATTGCTCCCAAACATGTGAAACACTTATCTAATCACTACTTTAAAGGATATTTTACATATGCTGTACACTTAACACACGTCACTTTATACACTATTCAATGCTGAAACTCCCTAGCAAAGATCGAAATTGCAGGTGTCGACAGCATCTCTACGGAATCCCATCAACTCCTGATTGAAAGTCTAGTTTACCTGATTTCGGAATTCACCAACAGTTTTTATTATTCTTACTCCTACAGTAAGCGTCCTGCGTTGCATAAATATGCTAGATCCCGTACATGTGTTATCATCTGGTACTCTCATGACATTACCAAACACGTCATAGAGTTTCATTTAGCGCATATCATCGTAATTACACATATACGATTAGTCAATACTATACACATTGCGCTTAACACAGTCCAATACTTTACACAAATAATTATTTACAATAGTTCTGCCGTTAGCCTACACGGTGCTTCGTAACTGAACACGGCATAGTTCGTACTGCTGATTATGCCTATAGCACGACTATTATTCATACAAGCTTATTAAATGCTTCATTTACATGTACCAGTCTTTGTTCGGCGTCTATTATGAGTAGAACCGCCATGCGTTCTGCCTTGACGAACTTGCTTCAAAGTGGCTGTACCTGACTGAAGATTCACTTGAAGACTGCTCGTACCTTACTTGAAGACTGCTGTATACTGCTTACATACTGTCTCGTACTTGCTGCATACTGTTTGCAACTTACTGCAACTGTGCTGCACCTGGGTAACTTCTAACGTCGTGAAGACTGAAGATTCACTTGAGCTGTAACTGGGTGCACACTGCACGTGAACTGCGCGTAGACTGAGCTTCAACTGAGAGAGACTGGGTTGAGACAGAGCGCTCCTCCAAGGGTCTACTCCCTTATATCAGATTCTCACTGAAAGTAGGGCGAAATCTTCCCGCGAAATCTTGGCTCCTATCACAGCGTGAATCTGGTCTCCAAACCATGATCATTGGGTTCCTCTTTCTTCACTGATTCCAAAACTATCTGCGTGCAAAGGAATCGCTCGTCCAATTAATTAATATTAATTCCTTTCTCCATAGCGTGGGACGCTATCTTACGGGAATTCCCCCGGCAACATTCTCAAATCTATCCGCGCACAATGGTCGTTTTACAGTCCTTCCGCACATCATTAAATATGCCCCAATTTCGCAGGTAAAAGGCTCTAAAATTAGCCTCCTGCCAAAAGATTCATCTGTGAGCAACTCTCATCTCAATTCGTTGCTCCAATCACGAGTAATCAATGATTTTCCTGGGCATCTCTCCTCCCACTCCTCAAATCTATTCTCCGTCGGGGAATAACTGGGTCATTATTCAGGCCTCCACCCTGCTGCAGACGACAGAATGGGGTCACAGAGATGGACATGGCTCCACTGGGCCCCACCCACAATTCTGGGCTAATTTGTAAAATGTCAACTCTGTCCTCTCCGTGCTTCAAGCCTCGTATAGCCTACACCAAGTAGTCTAATAATGCTGTAATCTGCTCATTATTCCCTGCATTATTTTAATAAATAATGTCATTGCACCAAATTCACACCAGTGATTAAATATACGCTTCTTTCGAGGGGTTTTTACCATGAAACTGCCTCTACAGATCTCTGGTCCGTTCCCTGGTGGAACCTTTATACTGAGATCACAGTCTCTGAGAACCACGTTCAATTCCAGTCAGCATAACCTCCTCGGGTTCAATACAAATATTATCTAACTTCAATAAATGTTAGATGTGTATCTATATACAAATATTATCTAACTGCAAGAAGTGTTAGATTTGTACTGTATCTATATACAAATATTATCTTACTGCAATAAGTGTTAGATTTGTACTGTACCTATGTACAAATATTATCTTACTGCAATAAGTGTTAGATGTGTTTCTATATACAAACATTATTTAACTGCAATAAGTGTTAGATTTGTATCTATATACAAATGTAATCTTACTGCAATAAGTGTTAGATATGTATCTATATAAAAATATTATCTAATTGCAATAAGTGTTAGATATGTATGTATATAGAAATATTATGTAACTGCAATAAGTGTTAGATTTGTACTGTATATATTTACAAATATTATCTACTTCAGAACGTGTTAGATTTGTACTGTATCTATATACTAATATTATCTTACTGCAATAAGTGTTAGATGTGTATCTTTATACAAATATTATCTAACTGCAATAAGTGTTTGATGTGTACCTATATACAAATATTACCTAACTGCAATCAGTGTAAGATTTGTATCTATATACAAATATTATCTAACAGCAATAAGTGTTAGATGTGTATCTATATACAAATAATATCTAACTTCAATAAGTGTTAGATTTGTACTGTATCTCTATACAAATATTATCTAACTGCAATAAGTGTTAGATTTGAACTGTATCTATATACAAATATTATCTAACTGCAACAGGTGTTACATTTGTATCTATATACAATTATTATCTTACTGCAATAAGTGTTCGATGTGTATCTATATGCAAATATTATCCAACTGCAATAAATGTTAAATGTGTATTTATCTACAAATATTATCTAACTGCAATAAATGTTCGATGAGTATCAATATACATATATTATCTAACTGCAATAAGTTTTAGATTTGTATCTATATACAAATATTATCTTACTGCAATAAGTGTTAGATGTGTATGTATATACAAGTATTATCTAACTGCAATAAGTGATAGATTTGTGTCTATATACAAATATTATCTTACTGCAATAAGTGTTAGATTTGTACTGTATCTATATACAAATATTATCTTTCTGCAATAAGTGTTAGATGTGTATCTATATACAAATATTTTCTAACTGCAATAAGTGTTAGATTTGTACTGTATCTATATTCAAATATTAGCTTACTGCAATAAGTGTTAGATGTGTATCAATATACATATATTATCTAACTGCAATAAGTTTTAGATTTGTATCTATATACAAATATTATCTTACTGCAATAAGTGTTAGATGTGTATGTATATACAAGTATTATCTAACTGCAATAAGTGATAGATTTGTGTCTATATACAAATATTATCTTACTGCAATAAGTGTTAGATTTGTACTGTATCTATATTCAAATATTAGCTTACTGCAATAAGTATTAGATATGTATCTATATACAAATATTATCTAACTGCAATAAGTGTTCGATGTGTATCTATATACAAATATTATCTTACTGCAATAAATGTTAGATGTGTATCTATATACAAATATTTTCTAACTGCAATAAATGTTAGATGTGTATCTATATACAAATATTATCTAACTGCAATAACTGTCAGATTTGTATCTATATACAAATATTATCTTACTGCAATAAATGTTAGATGTGTATCTATATACAAATATTTTCTAACTGCAATAAATGTTAGATGTGTATCTATATACAAATATTATCTAACTGCAATAAGTGTTAGATATGTACCGCATCTATATACAAATATTATCTAACTGCAATAGGTGTTAGATTTGTATCTATATACAAATATTATCTAACTGCTATAAGTGTTAGATTTGTACTGTCTCTATATACAAATATTATCTAACTGCAATAGGTGTTAGATTTGCATCTATATACAAATATTATCTAACTGCAGTAAGTGTCAGATTTGTATCTATATACAAATATTATCTTACTGCAATAAGTGTTAGATTTGTATCTAAATACAAATAATATCTAACTGCAACAAGTGTTAGATTTGTATCTAAATACAAATATTATCTAACTGCAATAAGTGTTAGAGTTGTACTGTGTCTGTATACAAATATTATCTAACTGCAATATGTGTTAGATTTGTACTGTCTCTATATACAAATATTATCTAACTGCAATAAATGTTCGATGTGTATCTATATACATATATTATCTAACTGCAATAAGTGTTAGATCTGTATCTATATACAAATATTATTTTACTGCAATAAGTGTTAGATGTGTAGGTATATACAAATATTATCTAACTGCAATAAGTGTTAGATTTGTGCCTATAAACCAATATATTCTTACTGCAATAAGTGTTAGATTTGTACTGTATCTATATACAAATATTATCTTTCTGCAATAAGTGTTAGATGTGTATCTATATACAAATATTTTCTAACTGCAATAAGTGTTAGATTTGTACTGTATCTATATTCAAATATTATCTTACTGCAATAAGTGTTAGATGTGTATCTATATACAAATATTATCTAAGCGCAATAAGTGTTAGATTTGTACCGTATCTATACACAAATATTATCTAACTGCAATAGGTGTTAGATTTGTATCTATATACAAATATTATCCAACTGCAATAAGTGTTAGATTTGTACCGTATCTATATACAAATATTATCTAACTGCAATGGGTGTTAGATTTGTATTTATCTACAAATGTTGTCTTACTGCAATAAGTATTAGATATGTATCTATATACAAATATTATCTAACTGCAATAAGTGTTAGATTTGTACTGTATCAAATACAAATATTATCTAGCTGCAATAGGTGTTAGATTTTTACTGTATCTATATACAAATATTATCTAACTGCAAGAAGTGTTAGATTTTTACTGTATCTATATCCAAATATTATCTTATTGCAATAAGTGTTAGATGTGTATCTATATACAAATATTATCTATCTTCAATAAATGTTAGATGTGTATCTATATACAAATATTATCTAACTGCAATAAGTGTTAGATTTGTATCTATATAGAAATATTATCTAACTGCAAGAAGTGTTAGATTTGTACTGTATCTATATCCAAATATTATATTACTGCAATAAGTGTTAGATGTGTATCTATATACTAATATTATCTTACTTCAATAAATGTTAGATGTGTATCTATATACAAATATTATCTAACTGCAATATGTGTTAGATTTGTGTCTATATACAAATATTATCTAACTGCAATAAGTGTTAGATTTGTATCCATATACAAATATTATCTAACTGCAATAAGGGTTAGATTTGTACTATATCTATATACAAATATTATCTAACTGCAATAGGTGTTAGATTTGTATTTATATACAAATGTAATCTTACAGCAATAAGTGTTAGATATGTATCTATATACAAATATTATCTAACTGCAATAAGTAGCAGATTTGTACTATATCTATATACAAATATTATCTAGCGGCAATAGGTGTTAGATTTGTACTGTATCTATATACAAATATTATCTAACTGCAAGAAGTGTTAGATTTGTACTGTATCTATATACAAATATTATCTTACTGCAATAAGTGTTAGATTTGTACTGTATCTATGTACAAATATTATCTTACTGCAATAAGTGTTAGATGTGTACCTATATACAAACATTATTTAACTTCAATAAGTGTTAGATTTGTATCTATATACAAATGTAATCTTACTGCAATAAGTGTTAGATATGTATCTATATAAAAGTATTATCTAATTGCAATAAGTGTTAGATATGTATGTATATAGAAATATTATGTAACTGCAATAAGTGTTAGATTTGTACTGTATATATTCACAAATATTATCTACTGCAGTACGTGTTAGATTTGTACTGTATCTATATACTAATATTATCTTACTGCAATAAGTGTTAGATTTGTATCTTTATACAAATATTATCTAACTGCAATAAGTGTTTGATGTGTACCTATATACAAATATTACCTAACTGCAATCAGTGTTAGATTTGTATCTATATACAAATATTATCTAACAGCAATTAGTGTTAGATGTGTATCTATATACAAATAATATCTAACTGCAATAAGTGTTAGATTTGTACTGTATCTCTATACAAATATTATCTAACTGCAATAAGTGTTAGATTTGAACTGTATCTATATACAAATATTTTCTAACTGCAATGGGTGTTAGATTTGTATCTATATTCAATTATTATCTTACTGCAATAAGTGTTTGATTTGTACTATATCTATATACAAATATTTTCTAACTGCTATCAGTGTTAGATGTGTATCTATATACAAATATTATCTAACTGCAATAAGGGTTAGATTTGTATGTATTTACAAATATTATCTAACAGCAATAAGTGTTAGATTTGTACTGTATCTATATACAAATATTATCTTACTGCAATAAGTGTTCGATGTGTATCTATATACAAATATTATTTAACTGCGTTAAATATTAAATGTGTATCTATATACAAATATTATCTAACTGCAATAAGTGTTCGATGTGTATCTATATAAAAATATTATCTATCTGCTATAAGTGTTACATTTGTATCCATATACAAAAATTATCATACTGCAATAAGTGTTAGATGTGTATCTATATACAAATATTATCTAACTGCAATAAGTGTTAGATTTGTACTGTGTCTATATACAAATATTATCTAACTGCAGTAAGTGTCAGATTTGTATCTATATACAAATATTATCTTACTGCAATAAGTGTTAGATGTGTATCTATATACAAATATTTTCTAGCTGCAATAAATGTTAGATGTGTATCTATATACAAATATTATCTAACTGCAATAAGTGTTAGATTTGTACCGTATCTATATACAAATATTAACTAACTGCTATAGGTGTTAGATTTGTATCTATATACAAATATTATCTAACTGCAATAAGTGTTAGATTTGTACTGTCTCTATATACAAATATTATCTAACTGCAATAGGTGTTAGATTTGCATTCATATACAAATATTATCTTATTGCAATAAGTGTTAGATTTGTATCTAAATACAAATAATATCTAACTGCAATAAGTGTTAGATTTGTATCTAAATACAAATATTATCTAACTGCAATAAGTGTTAGAGTTGTACTGTGTCTGTATACAAATATTATCTAACTGCAATATGTGTTAGATTTGTACTGTATCTATATACACATATTATCTAACTGCAATAAGTGTTAGATGTGTATCTATATACAAATATTATCTAACTGCAATATGGGATAGATATGTATCTATATACAAATATTATCTTACTGCAATAAGTGTTCGATGTGTATCTATATGCAAATATTATCCAACTGCAATAAATGTTAAATGTGTATCTATCTACAAATATTATCTAACTGCAATAAATGTTCGATGTTTATCTATATACATATATTATCTAACTGCAATAAGTGTTTGATTTGTATCTATATACAAATATTATCTTACTGCAATAAGTGTTAGATGTGTATGTATATACAAATAATATCTAACTGCAATAAGTGTTAGATTTGTACTGTATCTCTATACAAATATTACCTAACTGCAAAAAGTGTTAGATTTGAACTGTTTCTATATACAAATATTATCTAACTGCAATAGGTGTTAGATTTGTATCTATATACATTTATTATCTTACTGCAAAAAGTGTTTGATTTGTACTGTATCTATATACAAATATTTTCTAAGTGCTATCAGTGTTAGATGTGTATCTATATACAAATATTATCTAACTGCAATAAGGGTTAGATTTGTATCTATTTACAAATGATATCTAACAGCAATAAGTGTTAGATTTGTACTGTATCTATATACAAATATTATCTTACTGCAATAAGTGTTCGATGTGTATCTATATACAAATATTATCTAACTGCAATCAGTGTTCGATGTGTATCTATATATAAATATTATCTATCTGCAATAAGTGTTACATTTGTATCCATATACAAAAAATATCTTACTGCAATAAGTGTTAGATGTGTATCTATATACAAATATTATCTAACTGCAATAAGTGATAGATTTGTACTGTGTCTATATACAAATATTTTCTAACTGCAGTAAGTGTCAGATTTGTATCTATATACAAATATTATCTTACTGCAATAAGTGTTAGATGTGTATCTATATACAAATATTTTCTAACTGCAATAAATGTTAGATGTGTATCTATATACAAATATTATCTAACTGCAATAAGTGATAGATTTGTACTGTGTCTATATACAAATATTTTCTAACTGCAGTAAGTGTCAGATTTGTATCTATATACAAATATTATCTTACTGAAATAAGTGTTAGATGTGTATCTATATACAAATATTTTCTAAGTGCTATCAGTGTTAGATGTGTATCTATATACAAATATTATCTAACTGCAATAAGGGTTAGATTTGTATCTATATACAAATATTATCTAACTGCAATAAGTGTTAGATTTGTACTGTCTCTATATACAAATATTATCTAACTGCAATAGGTGTTAGATTTGCATCTATATGCAAATATTATCTTACTGCAATAACAGTTAGATTTGTATCTATATACAAATAATATCGAACTGCAATAAGTGTTAGATTTGTATCTATATACAAATATTATCTAACTGCAAAAAATGTTAGAGTTGTACTGTGTCTGTACACAAATATTATCTAACTGCAATATGTGTTAGATTTGTACTGTATCTATATACACATGTTATCTAACTGCAATAAGTGTTAGATGTGTATCTATATACAAATATTATCTAACTGCAATAAGGGTTAGATATGTATCTATATACAAATATTATCTTACTGCAATAAGTGTTTGATGTGTATCTATATGCAAATATTATCCAACTGCAATAAATGTTAAATGTGTATCTATCTACAAATTTTATCTAACTGCAATAAGTGTTCGATGTGTATCTATATACATATATTATCTAACTGCAATAAGTGTTAGATTTGTATCTATATACAAATATTATGTTACTGCAATAAGTGTTAGATGTGTATGCATATACAAATATTATCTAACTGCAATAAGTGTTAGATTTGTGTCTATATACAAATATTATCTTACTGCAATAAATGTTAGATTTGTACTGTATCTATATACAAATATTATCTTTCTGCAATAATTGTTAGATGTGTATCTATATACAAATATTATCTAAGTGCAATAAGTGTTAGATTTGTACCGTATCTATATACAAATATTATCTAACTGCAATAGGTGTTAGATTTGTATCTATATACAAATATTATCTAACTGCAATAAGTGTTAGATTTGTACCGTATATATATACAAATATTATCTAACTGCAATGGTTGTTAGATTTGTATTTATCTACAAATGTTGTCTTACTGCAATAAGTATTAGATATGTATCTATATACAAATCTTATCTAACTGCAATAAGTGTTAGATTTGTATCTATATACAAATAATATTTTACTGCAGTAAGTGCTAGATTTGTATCTGTATACAAATATAATCTAACAGCAATAAGTGTTAGATTTGTATCCATATACAAATATTATCTAACTGCAATAAGTGTTAGATTTGTACTATATCTATATACAAATATTATCTAACTGCAGTGTCAGATTTGTATCTATATAAAAATATTATCTAACAGCAATAATTGTTAGATGTGTATCTATATACAAATAATATCTAACTGCAATAAGGGTTAGATTTGTACTGTATCCCTATACAAATATTATCTAACTGCAAAAAGTGTTACATTTGAACTGTATATATATATACAAATATTATCTAACTGCAATAGGTGTAAGATTTGTATCTATATACATTTATTATCTTACTGCAATAAGTGTTTGATTTGTACTGTATCTATATACAAATATTTTCTAACTGCTATCAGTGTTAGATGTGTATCTATATACAAATATTATCTAACTGCAATAAGGGTTAGATTTGTATCTATTTACAAATATTATCTAACAGCAATAAGTGTTAGATTTGTACTGTATCTATATACAAATATTATCTTACTGCAATAAGTGTTCGATGTGTATCTATATACTAATATTATTTAACTGCGTTAAATATTAAATGTGTATCTATATACAAATATTATCTAACTGCAATAAGTGTTCGATGTGTATCTATATACAAATATTATCTATCTGCAATAAGTGTTACATTTGTATCCATATACAAAAATTATCTTACTGCAATAAGTGTTAGATGTGTATCTATATACAAATATTATCTAACTGCAATAAGTGTTAGATTTGTACTGTGTCTATATACAAATATTATCTAACTGCAGTAAGTGTCACATTTGTATCTATATACAAATATTATCTTACTGCAATAAGTGTTAGATTTGTATCTATATACAAATATTATCTAACTGCAATAAGTGTTAGATTTGTACTGTCTCTATATACAAATATTATCTAACTGCAATAGGTGTTAGATTTGCATCTATATGCAAATATTATCTTACTGCAATAAGTGTTAGATTTGTACCTATATACAAATATTAACTAACTGCAATAAAGTTAGAGTTGTACTGTGTCTGTATACAAATATTATCTAACTGCAATATGTGTTAGATTTGTACTGTATCTATATACACATGTTATCTAACTGCAATAAGTGTTAGATGTGTATCTATATACAAATATTATCTAACTGCAATAAGGGTTAGATATATATCTATATACAAATATTATCTAACTGCAATAAGTGTTTGATGTGTATCTATATACAAATATTATCTAACTGCAATAAGTGTTAGATTTGTATCTATATACAAATATTATCTAACTGCAATATGTGTTAGATTTGTACTGTATCTATATACACATGTTATCTAACTGCAATAAGTGTTAGATGTGTATCTATATACAAATATTATCTAACTGCAATAAGGGTTAGATATATATCTATATACAAATATTATCTAACTGCAATAAGTGTTTGATGTGTATCTATATACAAATATTATCTAACTGCAATAAGTGTTAGATGTGTATCTATATACAAATATTATCTAACTGCAATAAGGGTTAGATATATATCTATATACAAATATTATCTAACTGCAATAAGTATTCGATGTGTATCTATATACATATATTATCTAACTGCAATAAGTGTTAGATTTGTATCTATATACAAATATTATCTTACTGCAATCAGTGTTAGATGTGTATGCATATACAAATATTATCTAACTGCAATAAGTGTTAGATTTGTGTCTATATACAAATATTATCTAACTGCAATAAGTGTTAGAGTTGTACTGTGTCTCTATACAAATATTATCTAACTGCAATATGTGTTAGATTTGTAATGTATCTATATACACATGTTATCTAACTGCAATAAGTGTTAGATGTGTATCTATATACAAATATTATCTAACTGCAATAAGGGTTAGATATGTATCTATATACAAATATTATCTTACTGCAATAAGTGTTCGATGTGTATCTATATACAAATATTATCAAACTTCAACAAATTTTAGATGTGTATCTATATACAAATATTATCTAACTGCAATGAGTGATAGATATGTATCTATATACAAATATTACATAGCTGTAATAAGTGTTAGATATGTATGTAGAAATATTATGTAACTGCAATAAGTGTTAGATTTGTACTGTATATATTAACAAATAACATCTAACTGCAATACGTGTTAGATTTGTACTGTATCTATATACAAATATTATCTAACTGCAATAGGTGTTAGATTTGTATCTATCTACAAATGTTATCTTACTGCAATAAGTGTTAGATATGTATCTATATACAAATATTATCTAATTGAAATAAGTATTATATTTGTATCTATATATAAGTATTATATAACTGCAATAAGTGATAGATTTGTATCTATATTCAAATATTATCTAACTACAATATGTGTTAGATATGTATGTATATAGAAATATTATGTAACTGCAATAAGTGTTAGATTTGTACTGTATTTATTTACAAATATTATCTAACTGCAATACGTGTTAGATTTGTACTGTATCTATATTCAAATATTATCTTACAGCAATAAGTGTTAAATTTGTACTGTATCTATGTGCAGTTATTATCTTACTGCAATAAGTGTTAAATGTGTATCAATATACGAATATTATTTAACTGCAATAAATGTTAGATTTGTATCAACATACAAATATTATCTAACTGCAATAAGTGTTAGAAGTGTATCTATATACAAATATTATCTAACTAAAATGAGTGTTAGATGTGTACCTATATACAAATATTTTCTAACTGCAATAAGTGTTAGATTTGTATCTATATACAAATATTATCTAACTGCAATAAGTGTTAAATGTGTATCTATATGCAAATAATATCGAACTGTTTAAAGTGTTAGATTTGTACTGTATCTCTATACAAATATTATCTAACTGCAATAAGTGTTAGATTTGAACTGTATCTATATACAAATATTATCTAACTGCAATAAGTGTTAGATATGTGTGTATATACAAATATTGTCTAACTGCAATAAGTGTTAGATTTGTACTGTATCTATATACAAATATTATCTAACTGCAATATGTGTTAGATTTGTACTGTATCTATATACAAATATTATCTAACTGCAATAAGTGTTAGATGTGTATCTATATACAAATATTATCTAACTGCAATACGGGTTAGATTTGTATCTATATACAAATATTTTCTAACTGCAATAAGTGTTAGGTTTGTACTGTATCTATATACAAATATTATCTAACTGCAATAAGTGTTAGATTTGTACTGTATCTATGTACAAATATTATCTTACTGCAATAAGTGTTAGATTTGTATCTATATACAAATATTATCTTACTGCAATAAGTGTTAGATTTGTACTGTGTCTATATACAAATATTATCTAACTGCAGTAAGTGTCAGATTTGTATGTATATTCAAGTATTAACTAACTGCAATAAGTGTTTGATTTGTGTCTATATACAAATATTATCTAACAGCAAAAAGTGTTAGATTTGTATCTATATACAAATATTATCTAACTGCAATTAGTGTCAGATTTATACTGTATCTATATACAAATATTATCTAACTGCAATAAGTGTTAGATTTGTACTCTATCTATATACAAATATTATCTAACTGCGGTAAGTGTCAGATTTGTATATATATACAAATATTATCTTATTATCTAAGTGTTCGATGTGTATATATATACAAATAATATCTAACTGCAATAAATGTTAAATGTGTATCTATATACAAATATAATCTAACTGCAATAAGTGTTCGATGTGTATCTATAGAAAAATATTATCTAACTGCAATAAGTGTTAGATTTGTATCTATATACAAATATTATCTTACTGCAATAAGTGTTAGATGTGTATGTATATACAAATATTATCTGACTGCAATAAGTGTTAGATTTGTACTGTATCGATATACAAATATTATCTTACTGCAATAAGTGTTAGATTTGTACCATATCTATATACAAATATTATCTAACTGCAATAGGTGTTAGATTTGTATCTATATACAAATATTATCTAACAGCAATAAGTGTTAGATTTTTATCTGTATACAAATATTATCAAACTGCAATAAGTGTCAGATTTGTACTGTATCTATATACAAATATTATCTAACTCCAATAAGTGTTAGATTTGTAATGTATCTAAATTCAAATATTATCTAACTGCAATAAGTGTCAGATTGGTATCAATATACAAATATTATCTTACTGCAATAAGTGTTCGATGTGTATCTATATACAAATATTATCTAACTTCAATAAATGTTAGATTTGTACTGTATCTCTATACAAATATTATCTAACTGCAATAAGTGTTAGATTTGTACTGTGTCTATATAAAAATATTATCTAACTGCAATAAGTGTTAGATTTGTATCTATATACAAATATTATCTTACTGCAATAAGTGTTAGACGTGTATACATATACAAATATTATCTACTGACAATAAGTGTTACATTTGTACTGTATCTCGATACAAATATTATCTAACTGCAAGTGTTAGATTTGTACTGTATCTATATGCAAATATAATCTAACTGCTATAAGTGTTAGATTTGTACTGTATCTATATACAAATGTTATCTAACTGCAATAAGTGTTTGATTTGTACTGTATCTATATTCAAATATTATCTTACTGTAATAAGTGTTAGTTGTGTATCTATATAAAATTATCTTCTAACTGCAATAAGTGTTAGATGTGTATCTATATACAAATATTATCTAACTGCAATAAGTGTTAGTTTTGTACCGTATCAATATACAAATATTATCTAACTGCAACAGGTTTAGATTTGTATCTATATATAAATATTATCTAACTGCAATAAGTGTAAGATTTGTACTGTATCTATATACAAATGTTATCTAACTGCAATAAGTGTTTGATTTGTATCTATATACAAATATTATCTTACTGCAATAAGTGTTAGATTTGTATCTATATACAAATAATATCTAACTGCAATAAGTGTTAGATTTGTATCTATATTCAATTATTATCTAACTGGAATAAGTGTTAGATTTGTACTGTATCTATATACAAATATTATCTAACTGCAAGAAGTGTTAGATTTGTACTGTATCTATATACAAATATTATCTAATTGCAATAAGTGTTAGATATGTATCTATATACAAATATTACATAGCTGTAATAAGTGTTAGATATGTATGTAGAAATATTATGTAACTGCAATAAGTGTTAGATTTGTACTGTATATATTTACAAATAATATCTAACTGCAATACGTGTTAGATTTGTACTGTATCTATATACAAATATTATCTAACTGCAATAGGTGTTAGATTTGTATCTATCTACAAATGTTATCTTACTGCAATAAGTATTAGATATGTATCTATATACAAATATTATCTAATTGCAATAAATGTAAGATTTGTATCTATATATAAATATTATATAACTGCAATAAGTGTTAGATTTGTATCTATATTCAAATATTATCTTACTGCAATAAGTGTTTCATTTGTACAGTATCTATATACAAATATTATCTAACTGCAATAAGTGTTAGATATGTGTGTATATACAAATATTATCTAACTGCAATAAGTGTTAGATGTGTATCTTTATACAAATATTATCTAACTGCAATAAGTGTTAGATTTGTATCTATATACAAATATTATCTAACTGCAATAAGTGTTAGATTTGTACTGTATCTATATACAAATATTATCTAACTGCAATAAGTGTTCGATTTGTACTGTACCTATGTACAAATATTATCTTACTGCAATAAGTGTTAGATTTGTATCTATATACAAATATTATCTTACTGCAATAAGTGTTAGATTTGTACTGTGTCTATATACAAATATTATCTAACTGCAGTAAGTGTCAGATTTGTATGTATATACAAGTATTAACTAACTGCAATAAGTGTTTGATTTGTGTCTATATACAAATATTATCTAACAGCAATAAGTGTTAGTTTTGTATCAATATTCAAATATTATCTAACTGCAATTAGTGTCAGATTTGAACTGTATCTATATACAAATATTATCTAACTGCAATAAGTGTTAGATTTGTACTGTATCTATATACAAATATTATCTTACTGCAGTAAGTGTCAGATTTGTATCTATATACAAATATTATCTTATTATCTAAGTGTTCGTTGTGTATATATATACAAATATTATCTAACTGCAATAAATGTTAAATGTGTATCTATATACAAATATTATCTAACTACAATAAGTGTTCGATGTGCATCTATATAAAAATATTATCTAACTACAATAAGTGTTAGATTTGTATATATATACAAATAATACCTTACTGCAATAAGTGTTAGATGTGTATGTATATACAAATATTATCTAACTGCAATAAGTGTTAGATTTGTACTGTATCTATATACAAATATTATCTAACTGCAATAGGTGTTAGATTTGTATATATATTCAAATATTATCTTACTGCAATAAGTGTTAGATTTGTATCTATATACAAATAATATCTCTCTGCAAGAAGTGTTAGATTTGTACTGTATCTATATACAAATATTATCTTACTGCAATAAGTTTTAGATGTGTATCTATATACAAATATTATCTAACTTCAATAAATTTTAGATGTGTATCTATATACAAATATTATCTAACTGCAATAAGTGTTAGATTTGTATCTATATACAAATATCACCTAGCTGCAATAAGTGTTAGATATGTATATAGGAATATTATGTAACTGCAATAAGTGTTAGATTTGTACTGTATATATTTACAAATAATATCTAACTGCAATACGTGTTAGATTTGTACTGTATCTATATACAAATATTATCTAACTGCAATAGGTGTTAGATTTGTATCTATCTACAAATGTTATCTTACTGCAGTAAGTGTTAGATATGTATCTATATACAAATATTATTTAATTGCAATAAATGTTCGATTTGTATCTATATACAAATATTATCTAACTGCAATAAGTGTTAGATTTGTATCTATATACAAATATTATCTAACTGCAATATGTGTCAGATATGTATGTATATTGAAATATTATGTAACTGCAATAAGTGTTAGATTTGTACTGTATTTATTTACAAATATTATCTAACTGCAATACGTGTTAGATTTGTACAGTATCTATATTCAAATATTATCTTACTGCAATAAGTTTTAGATTTGTACTGTATCTATCTACAAATATTATCTTACTGCAATAAGTGTTAGATGTGAATCTATATACAAATATTATTTAACTGCAATAAGTGTTTGATTTGTATCTATATACAAATATTATCTAACTGCAATAAGTGTTAGAAGTGTATCTATATACAAATATTATCTAACTAAAATAAGTGTTAGATGTGTACCTATATACAAATATTATCTAACTGCAATAAGTGTTAGATTTGTATCTATATACAAATATTTTCTAACTGCAATAAGTGTTAAATGTGTATCTATATACAAATAATATATAACTGTTTTAAGTGTTAGATTTGTACTGTATCTCTATACAAATATTATCTAACTGCAATAAGTGTTAGATTTGAACTATATCTATATACAAATATTATCCAACTGCAATAGGTGTTAGATATGTGTCTATTCAAATATTATTTTACTGCAATAAGTGTTTGATATGTACTGTATCTATATACAAATATTATCTAACTGCAATAAGTGTTAGATGTGTATCTATATACAAATATTATCTAACTGCAATAAGTGTTAGATTTGTACTGTATCTATATACAAATATTATCTAACTGCAAAAAGTGTTAGATTTGTACTGTATCTATGTACAAATATTATCTTACTGCAATAAGTGATAGAATTGTATCTATATACAAATATTATCTTACTGCAATAAGTGTTAGATTTGTACTGTGTCTATATACAAATATTATCTAACTGCAGTAAGTGTCAGATTTAATTCTATATACAAATATTATCTTACTGCAATAAGTGATAGAATTGTATCTATATACAAATATTATCTTACTGCAATAAGTGTTAGATTCGTACTGTGTCTATATACAAATATTTTCTAACTGCAATAAGTGTTAGATGTGTATCTATATACAAATATTATCAAACTGCAATATGTGTTAGATTTGTACCGTATCTATATACAAATATTATCTAACTGCAATAGGTGTTAGATTTTTATCTATATACAAATATTATCTTACTGCAATAAGTGTTAGATTTGTATCTATATACAAATAATATCTAACTGCAATAAGTGTTAGAGTTGTATCTATATACAAATATTATCTAACTGCAATAAGTGTTAGATTTGTACTGTATCTGTACACAAATATTATCTAACTGCAATATGTGTTAGATTTGTACTGTATCTATATACAATTATAATCTGACAGCAGTAATTGTCAGATTTGTATCTATATACAAATATTATCTTACTGCAAAAAGTGTTCGATGTGAATCTATATGCAAATATTATCCTACTGCAGTAAATGTTAAATATGTATCTATCTACAAATATTATCTTACTGCAATAAGTGTTAGATGTGTATGTATATACAAATATTATCTTACTGCAATAAGTGTTAGATTTGTGTCTATATACAAATATTATCTTACTGCAATAAATGTTAGATTTGTACTGTATCTATATACAAATATTATCTTTCTGCAATAATTGTTAGATGTGTATCTATATACAAACATTATCTAATTGCAATAAGTGTTAGATTTGTATCTATATACAAATATTATCTTACTGCAATAAGTGTTAGATGTGTATGCATATACAAATATTATCTAACTGCAATAAGTGTTAGATTTGTGTCTATATACAAATATTATCTTACTGCAATAAATGTTAGATTTGTACTGTATCTATATACAAATATTATCTTTCTGCAATAATTGTTAGATGTGTATCTATATACAAATATTATCTAAGTGCAATAAGTGTTAGATTTGTACCGTATCTATATACAAATATTATCTAACTGCAATAGGTGTTAGATTTGTATCTATATACAAATATTATCTAACTGCAATAAGTGTTAGATTTGTACCGTATATATATACAAATATTATCTAACTGCAATGGGTGTTAGATTTGTATTTATCTACAAATGTTGTCTTACTGCAATAAGTATTAGATATGTATCTATATACAAATCTTATCTAACTGCAATAAGTGTTAGATTTGTATCTATATACAAATAATATTTTACTGCAGTAAGTGCTAGATTTGTATCTGTATACAAATATAATCTAACAGCAATAAGTGTTAGATTTGTATCCATATACAAATATTATCTAACTGCAATAAGTGTTAGATTTGTACTATATCTATATACAAATATTATCTAACTGCAGTGTCAGATTTGTATCTATATAAAAATATTATCTAACAGCAATAATTGTTAGATGTGTATCTATATACAAATAATATCTAACTGCAATAAGGGTTAGATTTGTACTGTATCTCTATACAAATATTATCTAACTGCAAAAAGTGTTACATTTGAACTGTATATATATACAAATATTATCTAACTGCAATAGGTGTAAGATTTGTATCTATATACATTTATTATCTTACTGCAATAAGTGTTTGATTTGTACTGTATCTATATACAAATATTTTCTAACTGCTATCAGTGTTAGATGTGTATCTATATACAAATATTATCTAACTGCAATAAGGGTTAGATTTGTATCTATTTACAAATATTATCTAACAGCAATAAGTGTTAGATTTGTACTGTTTCTATATACAAATATTATCTTACTGCAATAAGTGTTCGATGTGTATCTATATACTAATATTATTTAACTGCGTTAAATATTAAATGTGTATCTATATACAAATATTATCTAACTGCAATAAGTGTTCGATGTGTATCTATATACAAATATTATCTATCTGCAATAAGTGTTACATTTGTATCCATATACAAAAATTATCTTACTGCAATAAGTGTTAGATGTGTATCTATATACAAATATTATCTAACTGCAATAAGTGTTAGATTTGTACTGTGTCTATATACAAATATTATCTAACTGCAGTAAGTGTCACATTTGTATCTATATACAAATATTATCTTACTGCAATAAGTGTTAGATTTGTATCTATATACAAATATTATCTAACTGCAATAAGTGTTAGATTTGTACTGTCTCTATATACAAATATTATCTAACTGCAATAGGTGTTAGATTTGCATCTATATGCAAATATTATCTTACTGCAATAAGTGTTAGATTTGTATCTATATACAAATATTAACTAACTGCAATAAAGTTAGAGTTGTACTGTGTCTGTATACAAATATTATCTAACTGCAATATGTGTTAGATTTGTACTGTCTCTATATACAAATATTATCTAACTGCAATAAATGTTCGATGTGTATCTATATACATATATTATCTAACTGCAATAAGTGTTAGATCTGTATCTATATACAAATATTATTTTACTGCAATAAGTGTTAGATGTGTATGTATATACAAATATTATCTAACTGCAATAAGTGTTAGATTTGTGCCTATATACCAATATATTCTTACTGCAATAAGTGTTAGATTTGTACTGTATCTATATACAAATATTATCTTTCTGCAATAAGTGTTAGATGTGTATCTATATACAAATATTTTCTAACTGCAATAAGTGTTAGATTTGTACTGTATCTATATTCAAATATTATCTTACTGCAATAAGTGTTAGATGTGTATCTATATACAAATATTATCTAAGCGCAATAAGTGTTAGATTTGTACCGTATCTATACACAAATATTATCTAACTGCAATAGGTGTTAGATTTGTATCTATATACAAATATTATCCAACTGCAATAAGTGTTAGATTTGTACCGTATCTATATACAAATATTATCTAACTGCAATGGGTGTTAGATTTGTATTTATCTACAAATGTTGTCTTACTGCAATAAGTATTAGATATGTATCTATATACAAATATTATCTAACTGCAATAAGTGTTAGATTTGTACTGTATCTATATACAAATATTATCTAGCTGCAATAGGTGTTAGATTTTTACTGTATCTATATACAAATATTATCTAACTGCAAGAAGTGTTAGATTTTTACTGTATCTATATCCAAATATTATCTTATTGCAATAAGTGTTAGATGTGTATCTATATACAAATATTATCTATCTTCAATAAATGTTAGATGTGTATCTATATACAAATATTATCTAACTGCAATAAGTGTTAGATTTGTATCTATATAGAAATATTATCTAACTGCAAGAAGTGTTAGATTTGTACTGTATCTATATCCAAATATTATATTACTGCAATAAGTGTTAGATGTGTATCTATATACTAATATTATCTTACTTCAATAAATGTTAGATGTGTATCTATATACAAATATTATCTAACTGCAATATGTGTTAGATTTGTGTCTATATACAAATATTATCTAACTGCAATAAGTGTTAGATTTGTATCCATATACAAATATTATCTAACTGCAATAAGGGTTAGATTTGTACTATATCTATATACAAATATTATCTAACTGCAATAGGTGTTAGATTTGTATTTATATACAAATGTAATCTTACAGCAATAAGTGTTAGATATGTATCTATATACAAATATTATCTAACTGCAATAAGTAGCAGATTTGTACTATATCTATATACAAATATTATCTAGCGGCAATAGGTGTTAGATTTGTACTGTATCTATATACAAATATTATCTAACTGCAAGAAGTGTTAGATTTGTACTGTATCTATATACAAATATTATCTTACTGCAATAAGTGTTAGATTTGTACTGTATCTATGTACAAATATTATCTTACTGCAATAAGTGTTAGATGTGTACCTATATACAAACATTATTTAACTTCAATAAGTGTTAGATTTGTATCTATATACAAATGTAATCTTACTGCAATAAGTGTTAGATATGTATCTATATAAAAGTATTATCTAATTGCAATAAGTGTTAGATATGTATGTATATAGAAATATTATGTAACTGCAATAAGTGTTAGATTTGTACTGTATATATTTACAAATATTATCTACTGCAGTACGTGTTAGATTTGTACTGTATCTATATACTAATATTATCTTACTGCAATAAGTGTTAGATTTGTATCTTTATACAAATATTATCTAACTGCAATAAGTGTTTGATGTGTACCTATATACAAATATTACCTAACTGCAATCAGTGTTAGATTTGTATCTATATACAAATATTATCTAACAGCAATTAGTGTTAGATGTGTATCTATATACAAATAATATCTAACTGCAATAAGTGTTAGATTTGTACTGTATCTCTATACAAATATTATCTAACTGCAATAAGTGTTAGATTTGAACTGTATCTATATACAAATATTTTCTAACTGCAATGGGTGTTAGATTTGTATCTATATTCAATTATTATCTTACTGCAATAAGTGTTTGATTTGTACTATATCTATATACAAATATTTTCTAACTGCTATCAGTGTTAGATGTGTATCTATATACAAATATTATCTAACTGCAATAAGGGTTAGATTTGTATGTATTTACAAATATTATCTAACAGCAATAAGTGTTAGATTTGTACTGTATCTATATACAAATATTATCTTACTGCAATAAGTGTTCGATGTGTATCTATATACAAATATTATTTAACTGCGTTAAATATTAAATGTGTATCTATATACAAATATTATCTAACTGCAATAAGTGTTCGATGTGTATCTATATAAAAATATTATCTATCTGCTATAAGTGTTACATTTGTATCCATATACAAAAATTATCATACTGCAATAAGTGTTAGATGTGTATCTATATACAAATATTATCTAACTGCAATAAGTGTTAGATTTGTACTGTGTCTATATACAAATATTATCTAACTGCAGTAAGTGTCAGATTTGTATCTATATACAAATATTATCTTACTGCAATAAGTGTTAGATGTGTATCTATATACAAATATTTTCTAACTGCAATAAATGTTAGATGTGTATCTATATACAAATATTATCTAACTGCAATAAGTGTTAGATTTGTACCGTATCTATATACAAATATTAACTAACTGCTATAGGTGTTAGATTTGTATCTATATACAAATATTATCTAACTGCAATAAGTGTTAGATTTGTACTGTCTCTATATACAAATATTATCTAACTGCAATAGGTGTTAGATTTGCATTCATATACAAATATTATCTTATTGCAATAAGTGTTAGATTTGTATCTAAATACAAATAATATCTAACTGCAATAAGTGTTAGATTTGTATCTAAATACAAATATTATCTAACTGCAATAAGTGTTAGAGTTGTACTGTGTCTGTATACAAATATTATCTAACTGCAATATGTGTTAGATTTGTACTGTATCTATATACACATATTATCTAACTGCAATAAGTGTTAGATGTGTATCTATATACAAATATTATCTAACTGCAATATGGGATAGATATGTATCTATATACAAATATTATCTTACTGCAATAAGTGTTCGATGTGTATCTATATGCAAATATTATCCAACTGCAATAAATGTTAAATGTGTATCTATCTACAAATATTATCTAACTGCAATAAATGTTCGATGTTTATCTATATACATATATTATCTAACTGCAATAAGTGTTTGATTTGTATCTATATACAAATATTATCTTACTGCAATAAGTGTTAGATGTGTATGTATATACAAATAATATCTAACTGCAATAAGTGTTAGATTTGTACTGTATCTCTATACAAATATTACCTAACTGCAAAAAGTGTTAGATTTGAACTGTTTCTATATACAAATATTATCTAACTGCAATAGGTGTTAGATTTGTATCTATATACATTTATTATCTTACTGCAAAAAGTGTTTGATTTGTACTGTATCTATATACAAATATTTTCTAAGTGCTATCAGTGTTAGATGTGTATCTATATACAAATATTATCTAACTGCAATAAGGGTTAGATTTGTATCTATTTACAAATGATATCTAACAGCAATAAGTGTTAGATTTGTACTGTATCTATATACAAATATTATCTTACTGCAATAAGTGTTCGATGTGTATCTATATACAAATATTATCTAACTGCAATCAGTGTTCGATGTGTATCTATATATAAATATTATCTATCTGCAATAAGTGTTACATTTGTATCCATATACAAAAAATATCTTACTGCAATAAGTGTTAGATGTGTATCTATATACAAATATTATCTAACTGCAATAAGTGATAGATTTGTACTGTGTCTATATACAAATATTTTCTAACTGCAGTAAGTGTCAGATTTGTATCTATATACAAATATTATCTTACTGCAATAAGTGTTAGATGTGTATCTATATACAAATATTTTCTAACTGCAATAAATGTTAGATGTGTATCTATATACAAATATTATCTAACTGCAATAAGTGATAGATTTGTACTGTGTCTATATACAAATATTTTCTAACTGCAGTAAGTGTCAGATTTGTATCTATATACAAATATTATCTTACTGAAATAAGTGTTAGATGTGTATCTATATACAAATATTTTCTAAGTGCTATCAGTGTTAGATGTGTATCTATATACAAATATTATCTAACTGCAATAAGGGTTAGATTTGTATCTATATACAAATATTATCTAACTGCAATAAGTGTTAGATTTGTACTGTCTCTATATACAAATATTATCTAACTGCAATAGGTGTTAGATTTGCATCTATATGCAAATATTATCTTACTGCAATAACAGTTAGATTTGTATCTATATACAAATAATATCGAACTGCAATAAGTGTTAGATTTGTATCTATATACAAATATTATCTAACTGCAAAAAATGTTAGAGTTGTACTGTGTCTGTACACAAATATTATCTAACTGCAATATGTGTTAGATTTGTACTGTATCTATATACACATGTTATCTAACTGCAATAAGTGTTAGATGTGTATCTATATACAAATATTATCTAACTGCAATAAGGGTTAGATATGTATCTATATACAAATATTATCTTACTGCAATAAGTGTTTGATGTGTATCTATATGCAAATATTATCCAACTGCAATAAATGTTAAATGTGTATCTATCTACAAATTTTATCTAACTGCAATAAGTGTTCGATGTGTATCTATATACATATATTATCTAACTGCAATAAGTGTTAGATTTGTATCTATATACAAATATTATGTTACTGCAATAAGTGTTAGATGTGTATGCATATACAAATATTATCTAACTGCAATAAGTGTTAGATTTGTGTCTATATACAAATATTATCTTACTGCAATAAATGTTAGATTTGTACTGTATCTATATACAAATATTATCTTTCTGCAATAATTGTTAGATGTGTATCTATATACAAATATTATCTAAGTGCAATAAGTGTTAGATTTGTACCGTATCTATATACAAATATTATCTAACTGCAATAGGTGTTAGATTTGTATCTATATACAAATATTATCTAACTGCAATAAGTGTTAGATTTGTACCGTATATATATACAAATATTATCTAACTGCAATGGTTGTTAGATTTGTATTTATCTACAAATGTTGTCTTACTGCAATGAGTATTAGATATGTATCTATATACAAATCTTATCTAACTGCAATAAGTGTTAGATTTGTATCTATATACAAATAATATTTTACTGCAGTAAGTGCTAGATTTGTATCTGTATACAAATATAATCTAACAGCAATAAGTGTTAGATTTGTATCCATATACAAATATTATCTAACTGCAATAAGTGTTAGATTTGTACTATATCTATATACAAATATTATCTAACTGCAGTGTCAGATTTGTATCTATATAAAAATATTATCTAACAGCAATAATTGTTAGATGTGTATCTATATACAAATAATATCTAACTGCAATAAAAGTTAGATTTGTACTGTATCCCTATACAAATATTATCTAACTGCAAAAAGTGTTACATTTGAACTGTATATATATATACAAATATTATCTAACTGCAATAGGTGTAAGATTTGTATCTATATACATTTATTATCTTACTGCAATAAGTGTTTGATTTGTACTGTATCTATATACAAATATTTTCTAACTGCTATCAGTGTTAGATGTGTATCTATATACAAATATTATCTAACTGCAATAAGGGTTAGATTTGTATCTATTTACAAATATTATCTAACAGCAATAAGTGTTAGATTTGTACTGTATCTATATACAAATATTATCTTACTGCAATAAGTGTTCGATGTGTATCTATATACTAATATTATTTAACTGCGTTAAATATTAAATGTGTATCTATATACAAATATTATCTAACTGCAATAAGTGTTCGATGTGTATCTATATACAAATATTATCTATCTGCAATAAGTGTTACATTTGTATCCATATACAAAAATTATCTTACTGCAATAAGTGTTAGATGTGTATCTATATACAAATATTATCTAACTGCAATAAGTGTTAGATTTGTACTGTGTCTATATACAAATATTATCTAACTGCAGTAAGTGTCACATTTGTATCTATATACAAATATTATCTTACTGCAATAAGTGTTAGATTTGTATCTATATACAAATATTATCTAACTGCAATAAGTGTTAGATTTGTACTGTCTCTATATACAAATATTATCTAACTGCAATAGGTGTTAGATTTGCATCTATATGCAAATATTATCTTACTGCAATAAGTGTTAGATTTGTATCTATATACAAATATTAACTAACTGCAATAAAGTTAGAGTTGTACTGTGTCTGTATACAAATATTATCTAACTGCAATATGTGTTAGATTTGTACTGTATCTATATACACATGTTATCTAACTGCAATAAGTGTTAGATGTGTATCTATATACAAATATTATCTAACTGCAATAAGTGTTAGTTTTGTACCGTATCAATATACAAATATTATCTAACTGCAACAGGTTTAGATTTGTATCTATATATAAATATTATCTAACTGCAATAAGTGTAAGATTTGTACTGTATCTATATACAAATGTTATCTAACTGCAATAAGTGTTTGATTTGTATCTATATACAAATATTATCTTACTGCAATAAGTGTTAGATTTGTATCTATATACAAATAATATCTAACTGCAATAAGTGTTAGATTTGTATCTATATTCAATTATTATCTAACTGGAATAAGTGTTAGATTTGTACTGTATCTATATACAAATATTATCTAACTGCAAGAAGTGTTAGATTTGTACTGTATCTATATACAAATATTATCTAATTGCAATAAGTGTTAGATATGTATCTATATACAAATATTACATAGCTGTAATAAGTGTTAGATATGTATGTAGAAATATTATGTAACTGCAATAAGTGTTAGATTTGTACTGTATATATTTACAAATAATATCTAACTGCAATACGTGTTAGATTTGTACTGTATCTATATACAAATATTATCTAACTGCAATAGGTGTTAGATTTGTATCTATCTACAAATGTTATCTTACTGCAATAAGTATTAGATATGTATCTATATACAAATATTATCTAATTGCAATAAATGTAAGATTTGTATCTATATATAAATATTATATAACTGCAATAAGTGTTAGATTTGTATCTATATTCAAATATTATCTTACTGCAATAAGTGTTTCATTTGTACAGTATCTATATACAAATATTATCTAACTGCAATAAGTGTTAGATATGTGTGTATATACAAATATTATCTAACTGCAATAAGTGTTAGATGTGTATCTTTATACAAATATTATCTAACTGCAATAAGTGTTAGATTTGTATCTATATACAAATATTATCTAACTGCAATAAGTGTTAGATTTGTACTGTATCTATATACAAATATTATCTAACTGCAATAAGTGTTCGATTTGTACTGTACCTATGTACAAATATTATCTTACTGCAATAAGTGTTAGATTTGTATCTATATACAAATATTATCTTACTGCAATAAGTGTTAGATTTGTACTGTGTCTATATACAAATATTATCTAACTGCAGTAGGTGTCAGATTTGTATGTATATACAAGTATTAACTAACTGCAATAAGTGTTTGATTTGTGTCTATATACAAATATTATCTAACAGCAATAAGTGTTAGTTTTGTATCAATATTCAAATATTATCTAACTGCAATTAGTGTCAGATTTGAACTGTATCTATATACAAATATTATCTAACTGCAATAAGTGTTAGATTTGTACTGTATCTATATACAAATATTATCTTACTGCAGTAAGTGTCAGATTTGTATCTATATACAAATATTATCTTATTATCTAAGTGTTCGTTGTGTATATATATACAAATATTATCTAACTGCAATAAATGTTAAATGTGTATCTATATACAAATATTATCTAACTACAATAAGTGTTCGATGTGCATCTATATAAAAATATTATCTAACTACAATAAGTGTTAGATTTGTATATATATACAAATAATACCTTACTGCAATAAGTGTTAGATGTGTATGTATATACAAATATTATCTAACTGCAATAAGTGTTAGATTTGTACTGTATCTATATACAAATATTATCTAACTGCAATAGGTGTTAGATTTGTATATATATTCAAATATTATCTTACTGCAATAAGTGTTAGATTTGTATCTATATACAAATAATATCTCTCTGCAAGAAGTGTTAGATTTGTACTGTATCTATATACAAATATTATCTTACTGCAATAAGTTTTAGATGTGTATCTATATACAAATATTATCTAACTTCAATAAATTTTAGATGTGTATCTATATACAAATATTATCTAACTGCAATAAGTGTTAGATTTGTATCTATATACAAATATCACCTAGCTGCAATAAGTGTTAGATATGTATATAGAAATATTATGTAACTGCAATAAGTGTTAGATTTGTACTGTATATATTTACAAATAATATCTAACTGCAATACGTGTTAGATTTGTACTGTATCTATATACAAATATTATCTAACTGCAATAGGTGTTAGATTTGTATCTATCTACAAATGTTATCTTACTGCAGTAAGTGTTAGATATGTATCTATATACAAATATTATCTAATTGCAATAAATGTTCGATTTGTATCTATATACAAATATTATCTAACTGCAATAAGTGTTAGATTTGTATCTATATACAAATATTATCTAACTGCAATATGTGTCAGATATGTATGTATATTGAAATATTATGTAACTGCAATAAGTGTTAGATTTGTACTGTATTTATTTACAAATATTATCTAACTGCAATACGTGTTAGATTTGTACAGTATCTATATTCAAATATTATCTTACTGCAATAAGTTTTAGATTTGTACTGTATCTATCTACAAATATTATCTTACTGCAATAAGTGTTAGATGTGAATCTATATACAAATATTATTTAACTGCAATAAGTGTTTGATTTGTATCTATATACAAATATTATCTAACTGCAATAAGTGTTAGAAGTGTATCTATATACAAATATTATCTAACTAAAATAAGTGTTAGATGTGTACCTATATACAAATATTATCTAACTGCAATAAGTGTTAGATTTGTATCTATATACAAATATTTTCTAACTGCAATAAGTGTTAAATGTGTATCTATATACAAATAATATATAACTGTTTTAAGTGTTAGATTTGTACTGTATCTCTATACAAATATTATCTAACTGCAATAAGTGTTAGATTTGAACTATATCTATATACAAATATTATCCAACTGCAATAGGTGTTAGATATGTGTCTATTCAAATATTATTTTACTGCAATAAGTGTTTGATATGTACTGTATCTATATACAAATATTATCTAACTGCAATAAGTGTTAGATGTGTATCTATATACAAATATTATCTAACTGCAATAAGTGTTAGATTTGTACTGTATCTATATACAAATATTATCTAACTGCAAAAAGTGTTAGATTTGTACTGTATCTATGTACAAATATTATCTTACTGCAATAAGTGATAGAATTGTATCTATATACAAATATTATCTTACTGCAATAAGTGTTAGATTTGTACTGTGTCTATATACAAATATTATCTAACTGCAGTAAGTGTCAGATTTAATTCTATATACAAATATTATCTTACTGCAATAAGTGATAGAATTGTATCTATATACAAATATTATCTTACTGCAATAAGTGTTAGATTCGTACTGTGTCTATATACAAATATTTTCTAACTGCAATAAGTGTTAGATGTGTATCTATATACAAATATTATCAAACTGCAATATGTGTTAGATTTGTACCGTATCTATATACAAATATTATCTAACTGCAATAGGTGTTAGATTTTTATCTATATACAAATATTATCTTACTGCAATAAGTGTTAGATTTGTATCTATATACAAATAATATCTAACTGCAATAAGTGTTAGAGTTGTATCTATATACAAATATTATCTAACTGCAATAAGTGTTAGATTTGTACTGTATCTGTACACAAATATTATCTAACTGCAATATGTGTTAGATTTGTACTGTATCTATATACAATTATAATCTGACAGCAGTAATTGTCAGATTTGTATCTATATACAAATATTATCTTACTGCAAAAAGTGTTCGATGTGAATCTATATGCAAATATTATCCTACTGCAGTAAATGTTAAATATGTATCTATCTACAAATATTATCTTACTGCAATAAGTGTTAGATGTGTATGTATATACAAATATTATCTTACTGCAATAAGTGTTAGATTTGTGTCTATATACAAATATTATCTTACTGCAATAAATGTTAGATTTGTACTGTATCTATATACAAATATTATCTTTCTGCAATAATTGTTAGATGTGTATCTATATACAAATATTATCTAATTGCAATAAGTGTTAGATTTGTATCTATATACAAATATTATCTTACTGCAATAAGTGTTAGATGTGTATGCATATACAAATATTATCTAACTGCAATAAGTGTTAGATTTGTGTCTATATACAAATATTATCTTACTGCAATAAATGTTAGATTTGTACTGTATCTATATACAAATATTATCTTTCTGCAATAATTGTTAGATGTGTATCTATATACAAATATTATCTAAGTGCAATAAGTGTTAGATTTGTACCGTATCTATATACAAATATTATCTAACTGCAATAGGTGTTAGATTTGTATCTATATACAAATATTATCTAACTGCAATAAGTGTTAGATTTGTACCGTATATATATACAAATATTATCTAACTGCAATGGGTGTTAGATTTGTATTTATCTACAAATGTTGTCTTACTGCAATAAGTATTAGATATGTATCTATATACAAATCTTATCTAACTGCAATAAGTGTTAGATTTGTATCTATATACAAATAATATTTTACTGCAGTAAGTGCTAGATTTGTATCTGTATACAAATATAATCTAACAGCAATAAGTGTTAGATTTGTATCCATATACAAATATTATCTAACTGCAATAAGTGTTAGATTTGTACTATATCTATATACAAATATTATCTAACTGCAGTGTCAGATTTGTATCTATATAAAAATATTATCTAACAGCAATAATTGTTAGATGTGTATCTATATACAAATAATATCTAACTGCAATAAGGGTTAGATTTGTACTGTATCTCTATACAAATATTATCTAACTGCAAAAAGTGTTACATTTGAACTGTATATATATACAAATATTATCTAACTGCAATAGGTGTAAGATTTGTATCTATATACATTTATTATCTTACTGCAATAAGTGTTTGATTTGTACTGTATCTATATACAAATATTTTCTAACTGCTATCAGTGTTAGATGTGTATCTATATACAAATATTATCTAACTGCAATAAGGGTTAGATTTGTATCTATTTACAAATATTATCTAACAGCAATAAGTGTTAGATTTGTACTGTTTCTATATACAAATATTATCTTACTGCAATAAGTGTTCGATGTGTATCTATATACTAATATTATTTAACTGCGTTAAATATTAAATGTGTATCTATATACAAATATTATCTAACTGCAATAAGTGTTCGATGTGTATCTATATACAAATATTATCTATCTGCAATAAGTGTTACATTTGTATCCATATACAAAAATTATCTTACTGCAATAAGTGTTAGATGTGTATCTATATACAAATATTATCTAACTGCAATAAGTGTTAGATTTGTACTGTGTCTATATACAAATATTATCTAACTGCAGTAAGTGTCACATTTGTATCTATATACAAATATTATCTTACTGCAATAAGTGTTAGATTTGTATCTATATACAAATATTATCTAACTGCAATAAGTGTTAGATTTGTACTGTCTCTATATACAAATATTATCTAACTGCAATAGGTGTTAGATTTGCATCTATATGCAAATATTATCTTACTGCAATAAGTGTTAGATTTGTATCTATATACAAATATTAACTAACTGCAATAAAGTTAGAGTTGTACTGTGTCTGTATACAAATATTATCTAACTGCAATATGTGTTAGATTTGTACTGTCTCTATATACAAATATTATCTAACTGCAATAAATGTTCGATGTGTATCTATATACATATATTATCTAACTGCAATAAGTGTTAGATCTGTATCTATATACAAATATTATTTTACTGCAATAAGTGTTAGATGTGTATGTATATACAAATATTATCTAACTGCAATAAGTGTTAGATTTGTGCCTATATACCAATATATTCTTACTGCAATAAGTGTTAGATTTGTACTGTATCTATATACAAATATTATCTTTCTGCAATAAGTGTTAGATGTGTATCTATATACAAATATTTTCTAACTGCAATAAGTGTTAGATTTGTACTGTATCTATATTCAAATATTATCTTACTGCAATAAGTGTTAGATGTGTATCTATATACAAATATTATCTAAGCGCAATAAGTGTTAGATTTGTACCGTATCTATACACAAATATTATCTAACTGCAATAGGTGTTAGATTTGTATCTATATACAAATATTATCCAACTGCAATAAGTGTTAGATTTGTACCGTATCTATATACAAATATTATCTAACTGCAATGGGTGTTAGATTTGTATTTATCTACAAATGTTGTCTTACTGCAATAAGTATTAGATATGTATCTATATACAAATATTATCTAACTGCAATAAGTGTTAGATTTGTACTGTATCTATATACAAATATTATCTAGCTGCAATAGGTGTTAGATTTTTACTGTATCTATATACAAATATTATCTAACTGCAAGAAGTGTTAGATTTTTACTGTATCTATATCCAAATATTATCTTATTGCAATAAGTGTTAGATGTGTATCTATATACAAATATTATCTATCTTCAATAAATGATAGATGTGTATCTATATACAAATATTATCTAACTGCAATAAGTGTTAGATTTGTATCTATATAGAAATATTATCTAACTGCAAGAAGTGTTAGATTTGTACTGTATCTATATCCAAATATTATATTACTGCAATAAGTGTTAGATGTGTATCTATATACTAATATTATCTTACTTCAATAAATGTTAGATGTGTATCTATATACAAATATTATCTAACTGCAATATGTGTTAGATTTGTGTCTATATACAAATATTATCTAACTGCAATAAGTGTTAGATTTGTATCCATATACAAATATTATCTAACTGCAATAAGGGTTAGATTTGTACTATATCTATATACAAATATTATCTAACTGCAATAGGTGTTAGATTTGTATTTATATACAAATGTAATCTTACAGCAATAAGTGTTAGATATGTATCTATATACAAATATTATCTAACTGCAATAAGTAGCAGATTTGTACTATATCTATATACAAATATTATCTAGCGGCAATAGGTGTTAGATTTGTACTGTATCTATATACAAATATTATCTAACTGCAAGAAGTGTTAGATTTGTACTGTATCTATATACAAATATTATCTTACTGCAATAAGTGTTAGATTTGTACTGTATCTATGTACAAATATTATCTTACTGCAATAAGTGTTAGATGTGTACCTATATACAAACATTATTTAACTTCAATAAGTGTTAGATTTGTATCTATATACAAATGTAATCTTACTGCAATAAGTGTTAGATATGTATCTATATAAAAGTATTATCTAATTGCAATAAGTGTTAGATATGTATGTATATAGAAATATTATGTAACTGCAATAAGTGTTAGATTTGTACTGTATATATTTACAAATATTATCTACTGCAGTACGTGTTAGATTTGTACTGTATCTATATACTAATATTATCTTACTGCAATAAGTGTTAGATTTGTATCTTTATACAAATATTATCTAACTGCAATAAGTGTTTGATGTGTACCTATATACAAATATTACCTAACTGCAATCAGTGTTAGATTTGTATCTATATACAAATATTATCTAACAGCAATTAGTGTTAGATGTGTATCTATATACAAATAATATCTAACTGCAATAAGTGTTAGATTTGTACTGTATCTCTATACAAATATTATCTAACTGCAATAAGTGTTAGATTTGAACTGTATCTATATACAAATATTTTCTAACTGCAATGGGTGTTAGATTTGTATCTATATTCAATTATTATCTTACTGCAATAAGTGTTTGATTTGTACTATATCTATATACAAATATTTTCTAACTGCTATCAGTGTTAGATGTGTATCTATATACAAATATTATCTAACTGCAATAAGGGTTAGATTTGTATGTATTTACAAATATTATCTAACAGCAATAAGTGTTAGATTTGTACTGTATCTATATACAAATATTATCTTACTGCAATAAGTGTTCGATGTGTATCTATATACAAATATTATTTAACTGCGTTAAATATTAAATGTGTATCTATATACAAATATTATCTAACTGCAATAAGTGTTCGATGTGTATCTATATAAAAATATTATCTATCTGCTATAAGTGTTACATTTGTATCCATATACAAAAATTATCATACTGCAATAAGTGTTAGATGTGTATCTATATACAAATATTATCTAACTGCAATAAGTGTTAGATTTGTACTGTGTCTATATACAAATATTATCTAACTGCAGTAAGTGTCAGATTTGTATCTATATACAAATATTATCTTACTGCAATAAGTGTTAGATGTGTATCTATATACAAATATTTTCTAACTGCAATAAATGTTAGATGTGTATCTATATACAAATATTATCTAACTGCAATAAGTGTTAGATTTGTACCGTATCTATATACAAATATTAACTAACTGCTATAGGTGTTAGATTTGTATCTATATACAAATATTATCTAACTGCAATAAGTGTTAGATTTGTACTGTCTCTATATACAAATATTATCTAACTGCAATAGGTGTTAGATTTGCATTCATATACAAATATTATCTTATTGCAATAAGTGTTAGATTTGTATCTAAATACAAATAATATCTAACTGCAATAAGTGTTAGATTTGTATCTAAATACAAATATTATCTAACTGCAATAAGTGTTAGAGTTGTACTGTGTCTGTATACAAATATTATCTAACTGCAATATGTGTTAGATTTGTACTGTATCTATATACACATATTATCTAACTGCAATAAGTGTTAGATGTGTATCTATATACAAATATTATCTAACTGCAATATGGGATAGATATGTATCTATATACAAATATTATCTTACTGCAATAAGTGTTCGATGTGTATCTATATGCAACTATTATCCAACTGCAATAAATGTTAAATGTGTATCTATCTACAAATATTATCTAACTGCAATAAATGTTCGATGTTTATCTATATACATATATTATCTAACTGCAATAAGTGTTTGATTTGTATCTATATACAAATATTATCTTACTGCAATAAGTGTTAGATGTGTATGTATATACAAATAATATCTAACTGCAATAAGTGTTAGATTTGTACTGTATCTCTATACAAATATTACCTAACTGCAAAAAGTGTTAGATTTGAACTGTTTCTATATACAAATATTATCTAACTGCAATAGGTGTTAGATTTGTATCTATATACATTTATTATCTTACTGCAAAAAGTGTTTGATTTGTACTGTATCTATATACAAATATTTTCTAAGTGCTATCAGTGTTAGATGTGTATCTATATACAAATATTATCTAACTGCAATAAGGGTTAGATTTGTATCTATTTACAAATGATATCTAACAGCAATAAGTGTTAGATTTGTACAGTATCTATATACAAATATTATCTTACTGCAATAAGTGTTCGATGTGTATCTATATACAAATATTATCTAACTGCAATCAGTGTTCGATGTGTATCTATATATAAATATTATCTATCTGCAATAAGTGTTACATTTGTATCCATATACAAAAAATATCTTACTGCAATAAGTGTTAGATGTGTATCTATATACAAATATTATCTAACTGCAATAAGTGATAGATTTGTACTGTGTCTATATACAAATATTTTCTAACTGCAGTAAGTGTCAGATTTGTATCTATATACAAATATTATCTTACTGCAATAAGTGTTAGATGTGTATCTATATACAAATATTTTCTAACTGCAATAAATGTTAGATGTGTATCTATATACAAATATTATCTAACTGCAATAAGTGATAGATTTGTACTGTGTCTATATACAAATATTTTCTAACTGCAGTAAGTGTCAGATTTGTATCTATATACAAATATTATCTTACTGAAATAAGTGTTAGATGTGTATCTATATACAAATATTTTCTAAGTGCTATCAGTGTTAGATGTGTATCTATATACAAATATTATCTAACTGCAATAAGGGTTAGATTTGTATCTATATACAAATATTATCTAACTGCAATAAGTGTTAGATTTGTACTGTCTCTATATACAAATATTATCTAACTGCAATAGGTGTTAGATTTGCATCTATATGCAAATATTATCTTACTGCAATAACAGTTAGATTTGTATCTATATACAAATAATATCGAACTGCAATAAGTGTTAGATTTGTATCTATATACAAATATTATCTAACTGCAAAAAATGTTAGAGTTGTACTGTGTCTGTACACAAATATTATCTAACTGCAATATGTGTTAGATTTGTACTGTATCTATATACACATGTTATCTAACTGCAATAAGTGTTAGATGTGTATCTATATACAAATATTATCTAACTGCAATAAGGGTTAGATATGTATCTATATACAAATATTATCTTACTGCAATAAGTGTTTGATGTGTATCTATATGCAAATATTATCCAACTGCAATAAATGTTAAATGTGTATCTATCTACAAATTTTATCTAACTGCAATAAGTGTTCGATGTGTATCTATATACATATATTATCTAACTGCAATAAGTGTTAGATTTGTATCTATATACAAATATTATGTTACTGCAATAAGTGTTAGATGTGTATGCATATACAAATATTATCTAACTGCAATAAGTGTTAGATTTGTGTCTATATACAAATATTATCTTACTGCAATAAATGTTAGATTTGTACTGTATCTATATACAAATATTATCTTTCTGCAATAATTGTTAGATGTGTATCTATATACAAATATTATCTAAGTGCAATAAGTGTTAGATTTGTACCGTATCTATATACAAATATTATCTAACTGCAATAGGTGTTAGATTTGTATCTATATACAAATATTATCTAACTGCAATAAGTGTTAGATTTGTACCGTATATATATACAAATATTATCTAACTGCAATGGTTGTTAGATTTGTATTTATCTACAAATGTTGTCTTACTGCAATAAGTATTAGATATGTATCTATATACAAATCTTATCTAACTGCAATAAGTGTTAGATTTGTATCTATATACAAATAATATTTTACTGCAGTAAGTGCTAGATTTGTATCTGTATACAAATATAATCTAACAGCAATAAGTGTTAGATTTGTATCCATATACAAATATTATCTAACTGCAATAAGTGTTAGATTTGTACTATATCTATATACAAATATTATCTAACTGCAGTGTCAGATTTGTATCTATATAAAAATATTATCTAACAGCAATAATTGTTAGATGTGTATCTATATACAAATAATATCTAACTGCAATAAGGGTTAGATTTGTACTGTATCCCTATACAAATATTATCTAACTGCAAAAAGTGTTACATTTGAACTGTATATATATATACAAATATTATCTAACTGCAATAGGTGTAAGATTTGTATCTATATACATTTATTATCTTACTGCAATAAGTGTTTGATTTGTACTGTATCTATATACAAATATTTTCTAACTGCTATCAGTGTTAGATGTGTATCTATATACAAATATTATCTAACTGCAATAAGGGTTAGATTTGTATCTATTTACAAATATTATCTAACAGCAATAAGTGTTAGATTTGTACTGTATCTATATACAAATATTATCTTACTGCAATAAGTGTTCGATGTGTATCTATATACTAATATTATTTAACTGCGTTAAATATTAAATGTGTATCTATATACAAATATTATCTAACTGCAATAAGTGTTCGATGTGTATCTATATACAAATATTATCTATCTGCAATAAGTGTTACATTTGTATCCATATACAAAAATTATCTTACTGCAATAAGTGTTAGATGTGTATCTATATACAAATATTATCTAACTGCAATAAGTGTTAGATTTGTACTGTGTCTATATACAAATATTATCTAACTGCAGTAAGTGTCACATTTGTATCTATATACAAATATTATCTTACTGCAATAAGTGTTAGATTTGTATCTATATACAAATATTATCTAACTGCAATAAGTGTTAGATTTGTACTGTCTCTATATACAAATATTATCTAACTGCAATAGGTGTTAGATTTGCATCTATATGCAAATATTATCTTACTGCAATAAGTGTTAGATTTGTATCTATATACAAATATTAACTAACTGCAATAAAGTTAGAGTTGTACTGTGTCTGTATACAAATATTATCTAACTGCAATATGTGTTAGATTTGTACTGTATCTATATACACATGTTATCTAACTGCAATAAGTGTTAGATGTGTATCTATATACAAATATTATCTAACTGCAATAAGGGTTAGATATATATCTATATACAAATATTATCTAACTGCAATAAGTGTTTGATGTGTATCTATATACAAATATTATCTAACTGCAATAAGTGTTAGATTTGTATCTATATACAAATATTATCTAACTGCAATATGTGTTAGATTTGTACTGTATCTATATACACATGTTATCTAACTGCAATAAGTGTTAGATGTGTATCTATATACAAATATTATCTAACTGCAATAAGGGTTAGATATATATCTATATACAAATATTATCTAACTGCAATAAGTGTTTGATGTGTATCTATATACAAATATTATCTAACTGCAATAAGTGTTAGATGTGTATCTATATACAAATATTATCTAACTGCAATAAGGGTTAGATATATATCTATATACAAATATTATCTAACTGCAATAAGTATTCGATGTGTATCTGTATACATATATTATCTAACTGCAATAAGTGTTAGATTTGTATCTATATACAAATATTATCTTACTGCAATCAGTGTTAGATGTGTATGCATATACAAATATTATCTAACTGCAATAAGTGTTAGATTTGTGTCTATATACAAATATTATCTAACTGCAATAAGTGTTAGAGTTGTACTGTGTCTCTATACAAATATTATCTAACTGCAATATGTGTTAGATTTGTAATGTATCTATATACACATGTTATCTAACTGCAATAAGTGTTAGATGTGTATCTATATACAAATATTATCTAACTGCAATAAGGGTTAGATATGTATCTATATACAAATATTATCTTACTGCAATAAGTGTTCGATGTGTATCTATATACAAATATTATCAAACTTCAACAAATTTTAGATGTGTATCTATATACAAATATTATCTAACTGCAATGAGTGATAGATATGTATCTATATACAAATATTACATAGCTGTAATAAGTGTTAGATATGTATGTAGAAATATTATGTAACTGCAATAAGTGTTAGATTTGTACTGTATATATTAACAAATAACATCTAACTGCAATACGTGTTAGATTTGTACTGTATCTATATACAAATATTATCTAACTGCAATAGGTGTTAGATTTGTATCTATCTACAAATGTTATCTTACTGCAATAAGTGTTAGATATGTATCTATATACAAATATTATCTAATTGAAATAAGTATTATATTTGTATCTATATATAAGTATTATATAACTGCAATAAGTGATAGATTTGTATCTATATTCAAATATTATCTAACTACAATATGTGTTAGATATGTATGTATATAGAAATATTATGTAACTGCAATAAGTGTTAGATTTGTACTGTATTTATTTACAAATATTATCTAACTGCAATACGTGTTAGATTTGTACTGTATCTATATTCAAATATTATCTTACAGCAATAAGTGTTAAATTTGTACTGTATCTATGTGCAGTTATTATCTTACTGCAATAAGTGTTAAATGTGTATCAATATACGAATATTATTTAACTGCAATAAATGTTAGATTTGTATCAACATACAAATATTATCTAACTGCAATAAGTGTTAGAAGTGTATCTATATACAAATATTATCTAACTAAAATGAGTGTTAGATGTGTACCTATATACAAATATTTTCTAACTGCAATAAGTGTTAGATTTGTATCTATATACAAATATTATCTAACTGCAATAAGTGTTAAATGTGTATCTATATGCAAATAATATCGAACTGTTTAAAGTGTTAGATTTGTACTGTATCTCTATACAAATATTATCTAACTGCAATAAGTGTTTGATTTGAACTGTATCTATATACAAATATTATCTAACTGCAATAAGTGTTAGATATGTGTGTATATACAAATATTGTCTAACTGCAATAAGTGTTAGATTTGTACTGTATCTATATACAAATATTATCTAACTGCAATATGTGTTAGATTTGTACTGTATCTATATACAAATATTATCTAACTGCAATAAGTGTTAGATGTGTATCTATATACAAATATTATCTAACTGCAATACGGGTTAGATTTGTATCTATATACAAATATTTTCTAACTGCAATAAGTGTTAGGTTTGTACTGTATCTATATACAAATATTATCTAACTGCAATAAGTGTTAGATTTGTACTGTATCTATGTACAAATATTATCTTACTGCAATAAGTGTTAGATTTGTATCTATATACAAATATTATCTTACTGCAATAAGTGTTAGATTTGTACTGTGTCTATATACAAATATTATCTAACTGCAGTAAGTGTCAGATTTGTATGTATATTCAAGTATTAACTAACTGCAATAAGTGTTTGATTTGTGTCTATATACAAATATTATCTAACAGCAAAAAGTGTTAGATTTGTATCTATATACAAATATTATCTAACTGCAATTAGTGTCAGATTTATACTGTATCTATATACAAATATTATCTAACTGCAATAAGTGTTAGATTTGTACTCTATCTATATACAAATATTATCTAACTGCGGTAAGTGTCAGATTTGTATATATATACAAATATTATCTTATTATCTAAGTGTTCGATGTGTATATATATACAAATAATATCTAACTGCAATAAATGTTAAATGTGTATCTATATACAAATATAATCTAACTGCAATAAGTGTTCGATGTGTATCTATAGAAAAATATTATCTAACTGCAATAAGTGTTAGATTTGTATCTATATACAAATATTATCTTACTGCAATAAGTGTTAGATGTGTATGTATATACAAATATTATCTGACTGCAATAAGTGTTAGATTTGTACTGTATCGATATACAAATATTATCTTACTGCAATAAGTGTTAGATTTGTACCATATCTATATACAAATATTATCTAACTGCAATAGGTGTTAGATTTGTATCTATATACAAATATTATCTAACAGCAATAAGTGTTAGATTTTTATCTGTATACAAATATTATCAAACTGCAATAAGTGTCAGATTTGTACTGTATCTATATACAAATATTATCTAACTCCAATAAGTGTTAGATTTGTAATGTATCTAAATTCAAATATTATCTAACTGCAATAAGTGTCAGATTGGTATCAATATACAAATATTATCTTACTGCAATAAGTGTTCGATGTGTATCTATATACAAATATTATCTAACTTCAATAAATGTTAGATTTGTACTGTATCTCTATACAAATATTATCTAACTGCAATAAGTGTTAGATTTGTACTGTGTCTATATAAAAATATTATCTAACTGCAATAAGTGTTAGATTTGTATCTATATACAAATATTATCTTACTGCAATAAGTGTTAGACGTGTATACATATACAAATATTATCTACTGACAATAAGTGTTACATTTGTACTGTATCTCGATACAAATATTATCTAACTGCAAGTGTTAGATTTGTACTGTATCTATATGCAAATATAATCTAACTGCTATAAGTGTTAGATTTGTACTGTATCTATATACAAATGTTATCTAACTGCAATAAGTGTTTGATTTGTACTGTATCTATATTCAAATATTATCTTACTGTAATAAGTGTTAGTTGTGTATCTATATAAAATTATCTTCTAACTGCAATAAGTGTTAGATGTGTATCTATATACTAATATTATCTAACTGCAATAAGTGTTAGTTTTGTACCGTATCAATATACAAATATTATCTAACTGCAACAGGTTTAGATTTGTATCTATATATAAATATTATCTAACTGCAGTAAGTGTAAGATTTGTACTGTATCTATATACAAATGTTATCTAACTGCAATAAGTGTTTGATTTGTATCTATATACAAATATTATCTTACTGCAATAAGTGTTAGATTTGTATCTATATACAAATAATATCTAACTGCAATAAGTGTTAGATTTGTATCTATATTCAATTATTATCTAACTGGAATAAGTGTTAGATTTGTACTGTATCTATATACAAATATTATCTAACTGCAAGAAGTGTTAGATTTGTACTGTATCTATATACAAATATTATCTAATTGCAATAAGTGTTAGATATGTATCTATATACAAATATTACATAGCTGTAATAAGTGTTAGATATGTATGTAGAAATATTATGTAACTGCAATAAGTGTTAGATTTGTACTGTATATATTTACAAATAATATCTAACTGCAATACGTGTTAGATTTGTACTGTATCTATATACAAATATTATCTAACTGCAATAGGTGTTAGATTTGTATCTATCTACAAATGTTATCTTACTGCAATAAGTATTAGATATGTATCTATATACAAATATTATCTAATTGCAATAAATGTAAGATTTGTATCTATATATAAATATTATATAACTGCAATAAGTGTTAGATTTGTATCTATATTCAAATATTATCTTACTGCAATAAGTGTTTCATTTGTACAGTATCTATATACAAATATTATCTAACTGCAATAAGTGTTAGATATGTGTGTATATACAAATATTATCTAACTGCAATAAGTGTTAGATGTGTATCTTTATACAAATATTATCTAACTGCAATAAGTGTTAGATTTGTATCTATATACAAATATTATCTAACTGCAATAAGTGTTAGATTTGTACTGTATCTATATACAAATATTATCTAACTGCAATAAGTGTTCGATTTGTACTGTACCTATGTACAAATATTATCTTACTGCAATAAGTGTTAGATTTGTATCTATATACAAATATTATCTTACTGCAATAAGTGTTAGATTTGTACTGTGTCTATATACAAATATTATCTAACTGCAGTAAGTGTCAGATTTGTATGTATATACAAGTATTAACTAACTGCAATAAGTGTTTGATTTGTGTCTATATACAAATATTATCTAACAGCAATAAGTGTTAGTTTTGTATCAATATTCAAATATTATCTAACTGCAATTAGTGTCAGATTTGAACTGTATCTATATACAAATATTATCTAACTGCAATAAGTGTTAGATTTGTACTGTATCTATATACAAATATTATCTTACTGCAGTAAGTGTCAGATTTGTATCTATATACAAATATTATCTTATTATCTAAGTGTTCGTTGTGTATATATATACAAATATTATCTAACTGCAATAAATGTTAAATGTGTATCTATATACAAATATTATCTAACTACAATAAGTGTTCGATGTGCATCTATATAAAAATATTATCTAACTACAATAAGTGTTAGATTTGTATATATATACAAATAATACCTTACTGCAATAAGTGTTAGATGTGTATGTATATACAAATATTATCTAACTGCAATAAGTGTTAGATTTGTACTGTATCTATATACAAATATTATCTAACTGCAATAGGTGTTAGATTTGTATATATATTCAAATATTATCTTACTGCAATAAGTGTTAGATTTGTATCTATATACAAATAATATCTCTCTGCAAGAAGTGTTAGATTTGTACTGTATCTATATACAAATATTATCTTACTGCAATAAGTTTTAGATGTGTATCTATATACAAATATTATCTAACTTCAATAAATTTTAGATGTGTATCTATATACAAATATTATCTAACTGCAATAAGTGTTAGATTTGTATCTATATACAAATATCACCTAGCTGCAATAAGTGTTAGATATGTATATAGAAATATTATGTAACTGCAATAAGTGTTAGATTTGTACTGTATATATTTACAAATAATATCTAACTGCAATACGTGTTAGATTTGTACTGTATCTATATACAAATATTATCTAACTGCAATAGGTGTTAGATTTGTATCTATCTACAAATGTTATCTTACTGCAGTAAGTGTTAGATATGTATCTATATACAAATATTATCTAATTGCAATAAATGTTCGATTTGTATCTATATACAAATATTATCTAACTGCAATAAGTGTTAGATTTGTATCTATATACAAATATTATCTAACTGCAATATGTGTCAGATATGTATGTATATTGAAATATTATGTAACTGCAATAAGTGTTAGATTTGTACTGTATTTATTTACAAATATTATCTAACTGCAATACGTGTTAGATTTGTACAGTATCTATATTCAAATATTATCTTACTGCAATAAGTTTTAGATTTGTACTGTATCTATCTACAAATATTATCTTACTGCAATAAGTGTTAGATGTGAATCTATATACAAATATTATTTAACTGCAATAAGTGTTTGATTTGTATCTATATACAAATATTATCTAACTGCAATAAGTGTTAGAAGTGTATCTATATACAAATATTATCTAACTAAAATAAGTGTTAGATGTGTACCTATATACAAATATTATCTAACTGCAATAAGTGTTAGATTTGTATCTATATACAAATATTTTCTAACTGCAATAAGTGTTAAATGTGTATCTATATACAAATAATATATAACTGTTTTAAGTGTTAGATTTGTACTGTATCTCTATACAAATATTATCTAACTGCAATAAGTGTTAGATTTGAACTATATCTATATACAAATATTATCCAACTGCAATAGGTGTTAGATATGTGTCTATTCAAATATTATTTTACTGCAATAAGTGTTTGATATGTACTGTATCTATATACAAATATTATCTAACTGCAATAAGTGTTAGATGTGTATCTATATACAAATATTATCTAACTGCAATAAGTGTTAGATTTGTACTGTATCTATATACAAATATTATCTAACTGCAAAAAGTGTTAGATTTGTACTGTATCTATGTACAAATATTATCTTACTGCAATAAGTGATAGAATTGTATCTATATACAAATATTATCTTACTGCAATAAGTGTTAGATTTGTACTGTGTCTATATACAAATATTATCTAACTGCAGTAAGTGTCAGATTTAATTCTATATACAAATATTATCTTACTGCAATAAGTGATAGAATTGTATCTATATACAAATATTATCTTACTGCAATAAGTGTTAGATTCGTACTGTGTCTATATACAAATATTTTCTAACTGCAATAAGTGTTAGATGTGTATCTATATACAAATATTATCAAACTGCAATATGTGTTAGATTTGTACCGTATCTATATACAAATATTATCTAACTGCAATAGGTGTTAGATTTTTATCTATATACAAATATTATCTTACTGCAATAAGTGTTAGATTTGTATCTATATACAAATAATATCTAACTGCAATAAGTGTTAGAGTTGTATCTATATACAAATATTATCTAACTGCAATAAGTGTTAGATTTGTACTGTATCTGTACACAAATATTATCTAACTGCAATATGTGTTAGATTTGTACTGTATCTATATACAATTATAATCTGACAGCAGTAATTGTCAGATTTGTATCTATATACAAATATTATCTTACTGCAAAAAGTGTTCGATGTGAATCTATATGCAAATATTATCCTACTGCAGTAAATGTTAAATATGTATCTATCTACAAATATTATCTTACTGCAATAAGTGTTAGATGTGTATGTATATACAAATATTATCTTACTGCAATAAGTGTTAGATTTGTGTCTATATACAAATATTATCTTACTGCAATAAATGTTAGATTTGTACTGTATCTATATACAAATATTATCTTTCTGCAATAATTGTTAGATGTGTATCTATATACAAATATTATCTAATTGCAATAAGTGTTAGATTTGTATCTATATACAAATATTATCTTACTGCAATAAGTGTTAGATGTGTATGCATATACAAATATTATCTAACTGCAATAAGTGTTAGATTTGTGTCTATATACAAATATTATCTTACTGCAATAAATGTTAGATTTGTACTGTATCTATATACAAATATTATCTTTCTGCAATAATTGTTAGATGTGTATCTATATACAAATATTATCTAAGTGCAATAAGTGTTAGATTTGTACCGTATCTATATACAAATATTATCTAACTGCAATAGGTGTTAGATTTGTATCTATATACAAATATTATCTAACTGCAATAAGTGTTAGATTTGTACCGTATATATATACAAATATTATCTAACTGCAATGGGTGTTAGATTTGTATTTATCTACAAATGTTGTCTTACTGCAATAAGTATTAGATATGTATCTATATACAAATCTTATCTAACTGCAATAAGTGTTAGATTTGTATCTATATACAAATAATATTTTACTGCAGTAAGTGCTAGATTTGTATCTGTATACAAATATAATCTAACAGCAATAAGTGTTAGATTTGTATCCATATACAAATATTATCTAACTGCAATAAGTGTTAGATTTGTACTATATCTATATACAAATATTATCTAACTGCAGTGTCAGATTTGTATCTATATAAAAATATTATCTAACAGCAATAATTGTTAGATGTGTATCTATATACAAATAATATCTAACTGCAATAAGGGTTAGATTTGTACTGTATCTCTATACAAATATTATCTAACTGCAAAAAGTGTTACATTTGAACTGTATATATATACAAATATTATCTAACTGCAATAGGTGTAAGATTTGTATCTATATACATTTATTATCTTACTGCAATAAGTGTTTGATTTGTACTGTATCTATATACAAATATTTTCTAACTGCTATCAGTGTTAGATGTGTATCTATATACAAATATTATCTAACTGCAATAAGGGTTAGATTTGTATCTATTTACAAATATTATCTAACAGCAATAAGTGTTAGATTTGTACTGTTTCTATATACAAATATTATCTTACTGCAATAAGTGTTCGATGTGTATCTATATACTAATATTATTTAACTGCGTTAAATATTAAATGTGTATCTATATACAAATATTATCTAACTGCAAAAAGTGTTCGATGTGTATCTATATACAAATATTATCTATCTGCAATAAGTGTTACATTTGTATCCATATACAAAAATTATCTTACTGCAATAAGTGTTAGATGTGTATCTATATACAAATATTATCTAACTGCAATAAGTGTTAGATTTGTACTGTGTCTATATACAAATATTATCTAACTGCAGTAAGTGTCACATTTGTATCTATATACAAATATTATCTTACTGCAATAAGTGTTAGATTTGTATCTATATACAAATATTATCTAACTGCAATAAGTGTTAGATTTGTACTGTCTCTATATACAAATATTATCTAACTGCAATAGGTGTTAGATTTGCATCTATATGCAAATATTATCTTACTGCAATAAGTGTTAGATTTGTATCTATATACAAATATTAACTAACTGCAATAAAGTTAGAGTTGTACTGTGTCTGTATACAAATATTATCTAACTGCAATATGTGTTAGATTTGTACTGTATCTATATACACATGTTATCTAACTGCAATAAGTGTTAGATGTGTATCTATATACAAATATTATCTAACTGCAATAAGGGTTAGATATATATCTATATACAAATATTATCTAACTGCAATAAGTGTTTGATGTGTATCTATATACAAATATTAACTAACTGCAATAAGTGTTAGATTTGTATCTATATACAAATATTATCTAACTGCAATATGTGTTAGATTTGTACTGTATCTATATACACATGTTATCTAACTGCAATAAGTGTTAGATGTGTATCTATATACAAATATTATCTAACTGCAATAAGGGTTAGATATATATCTATATACAAATATTATCTAACTGCAATAAGTGTTTGATGTGTATCTATATACAAATATTATGTAACTGCAATAAGTGTTAGATGTGTATCTATATACAAATATTATCTAACTGCAATAAGGGTTAGATATATATCTATATACAAATATTATCTAACTGCAATAAGTGTTCGATGTGTATCTATATACATATATTATCTAACTGCAATAAGTGGTAGATTTGTATCTATATACAAATATTATCTTACTGCAATCAGTGTTAGATGTGTATGCATATACAAATATTATCTAACTGCAATAAGTGTTAGATTTGTGTCTATATACAAATATTATCTAACTGCAATAAGTGTTAGAGTTGTACTGTGTCTCTATACAAATATTATCTAACTGCAATATGTGTTAGATTTGTAATGTATCTATATACACATGTTATCTAACTGCAATAAGTGTTAGATGTGTATCTATATACAAATATTATCTAACTGCAATAAGGGTTAGATATGTATCTATATACAAATATTATCTTACTGCAATAAGTGTTCGATGTGTATCTATATACAAATATTATCAAACTTCAACAAATTTTAGATGTGTATCTATATACAAATATTATCTAACTGCAATGAGTGATAGATATGTATCTATATACAAATATTACATAGCTGTAATAAGTGTTAGATATGTATGTAGAAATATTATGTAACTGCAATAAGTGTTAGATTTGTACTGTATATATTAACAAATAACATCTAACTGCAATACGTGTTAGATTTGTACTGTATCTATATACAAATATTATCTAACTGCAATAGGTGTTAGATTTGTATCTATCTACAAATGTTATCTTACTGCAATAAGTGTTAGATATGTATCTATATACAAATATTATCTAATTGCAATAAGTATTATATTTGTATCTATATATAAGTATTATATAACTGCAATAAGTGTTAGATTTGTATCTATATTCAAATATTATCTAACTACAATATGTGTTAGATATGTATGTATATAGAAATATTATGTAACTGCAATAGGTGTTAGATTTGTACTGTATTTATTTACAAATATTATCTAACTGCAATACGTGTTAGATTTGTACTGTATCTATATTCAAATATTATCTTACAGCAATAAGTGTTAAATTTGTACTGTATCTATGTGCAGTTATTATCTTACTGCAATAAGTGTTAAATGTGTATCTATATACGAATATTATTTAACTGCAATAAATGTTAGATTTGTATCAACATACAAATATTATCTAACTGCAATAAGTGTTAGAAGTGTATCTATATACAAATATTATCTAACTAAAATGAGTGTTAGATGTGTACCTATATACAAATATTTTCTAACTGCAATAAGTGTTAGATTTGTATCTATATACAAATATTATCTAACTGCAATAAGTGTTAAATGTGTATCTATATGCAAATAATATCTAACTGTTTAAAGTGTTAGATTTGTACTGTATCTCTATACAAATATTATCTAACTGCAATAAGTGTTAGATTTGAACTGTATCTATATACAAATATTATCTAACTGCAATAAGTGTTAGATATGTGTGTATATACAAATATTGTCTAACTGCAATAAGTGTTAGATTTGTACTGTATCTATATACAAATATTATCTAACTGCAATATGTGTTAGATTTGTACTGTATCTATATACAAATATTATTTAACTGCAATAAGTGTTAGATGTGTATCTATATACAAATATTATCTAACTGCAATACGGGTTAGATTTGTATCTATATACAAATATTTTCTAACTGCAATCAGTGTTAGGTTTGTACTGTATCTATATACAAATATTATCTAACTGCAATAAGTGTTAGATTTGTACTGTATCTATGTACAAATATTATCTTACTGCAATAAGTGTTAGATTTGTATCTATATACAAATATTATCTTACTGCAATAAGTGTTAGATTTGTACTGTGTCTATATACAAATATTATCTAACTGCAGTAAGTGTCAGATTTGTATGTATATTCAAGTATTAACTAACTGCAATAAGTGTTTGATTTGTGTCTATATACAAATATTATCTAACAGCAAAAAGTGTTAGATTTGTATCTATATACAAATATTATCTAACTGCAATTAGTGTCAGATTTATACTGTATCTATATACAAATATTATCTAACTGCAATAAGTGTTAGATTTGTACTCTATCTATATACAAATATTATCTAACTGCGGTAAGTGTCAGATTTGTATATATATACAAATATTATCTTATTATCTAAGTGTTCGATGTGTATATATATACAAATAATATCTAACTGCAATAAATGTTCAATGTGTATCTATATACAAATATAATCTAACTGCAATAAGTGTTCGATGTGTATCTATAGAAACATATTATCTAACTGCAATAAGTGTTAGATTTGTATCTATATATAAATATTATCTTACTGCAATAAGTGTTAGATGTGTATGTATATACAAATATTATCTGACTGCAATAAGTGTTAGATTTGTACTGTATCGATATACAAATATTATCTTACTGCAATAAGTGTTAGATTTGTACTGTATCTATATACAAATATTATCTAACTGCAATAGGTGTTAGATTTGTATCTATATACAAATATTATCTAACAGCAATAAGTGTTAGATTTTTATCTGTATACAAATATTATCAAACTGCAATAAGTGTCAGATTTGTACTGTATCTATATACAAATATTATCTAACTCCAATAAGTGTTAGATTTGTAATGTATCTAAATTCAAATATTATCTAACTGCAATAAGTGTCAGATTGGTATCAATATACAAATATTATCTTACTGCAATAAGTGTTCGATGTGTATCTATATACAAATATTATCTAACTGCAATAAGTGTTCGATGTGTATCTATATATAAATATTATCTATCTGCAATAAGTGTTACATTTGTATCCATATACAAAAATTATCTTACTGCAATAAGTGTTAGATGTGTATCTATATACAAATATTATCTAACTGCAATAAGTGATAGATTTGTACTGTGTCTATATACAAATATTTTCTAACTGCAGTAAGTGTCAGATTTGTATGTATATACAAATATTATCTTACTGCAATAAGTGTTAGATGTGTATCTATATACAAATATTTTCTAACTGCAATAAATGTTAGATGTGTATCCATATACAAATATTATCTAACTGCAATAAGTGTTAGATTTGTACCGTATCTATATACAAATATTATCTAACTGCAATAGGTGTTAGATTTGTATCTATATACAAATATTATCTAACTGCAATAAGTGTTAGATTTGTACTGTCTCTATATACAAATATTATCTAACTGCAATAGGTGTTAGATTTGCATCTATATGCAAATATTATCTTACTGCAATAACAGTTAGATTTGTATCTATATACAAATAATATCGAACTGCAATAAGTGTTAGATTTGTATCTATATACAAATATTATCTAACTGCAAAAAATGTTAGAGTTGTACTGTGTCTGTACACAAATATTATCTAACTGCAATATGTGTTAGATTTGTACTGTATCTATATACACATGTTATCTAACTGCAATAAGTGTTAGATGTGTATCTATATACAAATATTATCTAACTGCAATAAGGGTTAGATATGTATCTTTATACAAATATTATCTTACTGCAATAAGTGTTTGATGTGTATCTATATGCAAATATTATCCAACTGCAATAAATGTTAAATGTGTATCTATCTACAAATTTTATCTAACTGCAATAAGTGTTCGATGTGTATCTATATACATATATTATCTAACTGCAATAAATGTTAGATTTGTATCTATATACAAATATTATCTTACTGCAATAAGTGTTAGATGTGTATGCATATACAAATATTATCTAACTGCAATAAGTGTTAGATTTGTGTCTATATACAAATATTATCTTACTGCAATAAATGTTAGATTTGTACTGTATCTATATACAAATATTATCTTTCTGCAATAAGTGTTAGATGTGTATCTATATACAAATATTATCTAAGTGCAATAAGTGTTAGATTTGTACCGTATCTATATACAAATATTATCTAACTGCAATAGGTGTTAGATTTGTATCTATATACAAATATTATCTAACTGCAATAAGTGTTAGATTTGTACCGTATATATATACAAATATTATCTAACTGCAATGGGTGTTAGATTTGTATTTATCTACAAATGTTGTCTTACTGCAATAAGTATTAGATATGTATCTATATACAAATCTTATCTAACTGCAATAAGTGTGAGATTTGTATCTATATACAAATAATATTTTACTGCAGTAAGTGCTAGATTTGTATCTGTATACAAATATAATCTAACAGCAATAAGTGTTAGATTTGTATCCATATACAAATATTATCTAACTGCAATAAGTGTTAGATTTGTACTATATCTATATACAAATATTATCTAACTGCAGTGTCAGATTTGTATCTATATAAAAATATTATCTAACAGCAATAATTGTTAGATGTGTATCTATATACAAATAATATCTAACTGCAATAAGGGTTAGATTTGTACTGTATCTCTATACAAATATTATCTAACTGCAATAAGTGTTCGATGTGTATCTATATACTAATATTATTTAACTGCGTTAAATATTAAATGTGTATCTATATACAAATATTATCTAACTGCAATAAGTGTTCGATGTGTATCTATATACAAATATTATCTATCTGCAATAAGTGTTACATTTGTATCCATATACAAAAATTATCTTACTGCAATAAGTGTTAGATGTGTATCTATATACAAATATTATCTAACTGCAATAAGTGTTAGATTTGTACTGTGTCTATATACAAATATTATCTAACTGCAGTAAGTGTCACATTTGTATCTATATACAAATATTATCTTACTGCAATAAGTGTTAGATTTGTATCTATATACAAATATTATCTAACTGCAATAAGTGTTAGATTTGTACTGTCTCTATATACAAATATTATCTAACTGCAATAGGTGTTAGATTTGCATCTATATGCAAATATTATCTTACTGCAATAAGTGTTAGATTTGTATCTATATACAAATATTAACTAACTGCAATAAAGTTAGAGTTGTACTGTGTCTGTATACAAATATTATCTAACTGCAATATGTGTTAGATTTGTACTGTATCTATATACACATGTTATCTAACTGCAATAAGTGTTAGATGTGTATCTATATACAAATATTATCTAACTGCAATAAGGGTTAGATATGTATCTATATACAAATATTATCTTACTGCAATAAGTGTTCGATGTGTATCTATATACAAATATTATCAAACTTCAACAAATTTTAGATGTGTATCTATATACAAATATTATCTAACTGCAATGAGTGATAGATATGTATCGATATACAAATATTACATAGCTGTAATAAGTGTTAGATATGTATGTAGAAATATTATGTAACTGCAATAAGTGTTAGATTTGTACTGTATATATTAACAAATAACATCTAACTGCAATACGTGTTAGATTTGTACTGTATCTATATACAAATATTATCTAACTTCAATAGGTGTTAGATTTGTATCTATCTACAAATGTTATCTTACTGCAATAAGTGTTAGATATGTATCTATATACAAATATTATCTAATTGCAATAAGTATTATATTTGTATCTATATATAAGTATTATATAACTGCAATAAGTGTTAGATTTGTATCTATATTCAAATATTATCTAACTACAATATGTGTTAGATATGTATGTATATAGAAATATTATGTAACTGCAATAAGTGTTAGATTTGTACTGTATTTATTTACAAATATTATCTAACTGCAATACGTGTTAGATTTGTACTGTATCTATATTCAAATATTATCTTACAGCAATAAGTGTTAAATTTGTACTGTATCTATGTGCAGTTATTATCTTACTGCAATAAGTGTTTGATTTGTACTGTATCTATATACAAATATTTTCTAACTGCTATCAGTGTTAGATGTGTATCTATATACAAATATTATCTAACTGCAATAAGGGTTAGATTTGTATCTATTTACAAATATTATCTAACAGCAATAAGTGTTAGATTTGTACTGTATCTATATACAAATATTATCTTACTGCAATAAGTGTTCGATGTGTATCTATATACTAATATTATTTAACTGCGTTAAATATTAAATGTGTATCTATATACAAATATTATCTAACTGCAATAAGTGTTCGATGTGTATCTATATACAAATATTATCTATCTGCAATAAGTGTTACATTTGTATCCATATACAAAAATTATCTTACTGCAATAAGTGTTAGATGTGTATCTATATACAAATATTATCTAACTGCAATAAGTGTTAGATTTGTACTGTGTCTATATACAAATATTATCTAACTGCAGTAAGTGTCACATTTGTATCTATATACAAATATTATCTTACTGCAATAAGTGTTAGATTTGTATCTATATACAAATATTATCTAACTGCAATAAGTGTTAGATTTGTACTGTCTCTATATACAAATATTATCTAACTGCAATAGGTGTTAGATTTGCATCTATATGCAAATATTATCTTACTGCAATAAGTGTTAGATTTGTATCTATATACAAATATTAACTAACTGCAATAAAGTTAGAGTTGTACTGTGTCTGTATACAAATATTATCTAACTGCAATATGTGTTAGATTTGTACTGTATCTATATACACATGTTATCTAACTGCAATAAGTGTTAGATGTGTATCTATATACAAATATTATCTAACTGCAATAAGGGTTAGATATATATCTATATACAAATATTATCTAACTGCAATAAGTGTTTGATGTGTATCTATATACAAATATTATCTAACTGCAATAAGTGTTAGATTTGTATCTATATACAAATATTATCTAACTGCAATAAGTGTTAGATTTGTACTGTATCTATATACACATGTTATCTAACTGCAATAAGTGTTAGATGTGTATCTATATACAAATATTATCTAACTGCAATAAGGGTTAGATATGTATCTATACACAAATATTATCTTACTGCAATAAGTGTTCGATGTGTATCTATATACAAATATTATCTAACTGCAATAAGTGTTAGATGTGTATCTATGTACAAATATTATCTAACTGCAATAAGGGTTAGATATATATCTATATACAAATATTATCTAACTGCAATAAGTATTCGATGTGTATCTATATACATATATTATCTAACTGCAATAAGTGTTAGATTTGTATCTATATACAAATATTATCTTACTGCAATCAGTGTTAGATGTGTATGCATATACAAATATTATCTAACTGCAATAAGTGTTAGATTTGTGTCTATATACAAATATTATCTAACTGCAATAAGTGTTAGAGTTGTACTGTGTCTCTATACAAATATTATCTAACTGCAATATGTGTTAGATTTGTAATGTATCTATATACACATGTTATCTAACTGCAATAAGTGTTAGATGTGTATCTATATACAAATATTATCTAACTGCAATAAGGGTTAGATATGTATCTATATACAAATATTATCTTACTGCAATAAGTGTTCGATGTGTATCTATATACAAATATTATCAAACTTCAACAAATTTTAGATGTGTATCTATATACAAATATTATCTAACTGCAATGAGTGATAGATATGTATCTATATACAAATATTACATAGCTGTAATAAGTGTTAGATATGTATGTAGAAATATTATGTAACTGCAATAAGTGTTAGATTTGTACTGTATATATTAACAAATAACATCTAACTGCAATACTTGTTAGATTTGTACTGTATCTATATACAAATATTATCTAACTGCAATAGGTGTTAGATTTGTATCTATCTACAAATGTTATCTTACTGCAATAAGTGTTAGATATGTATCTATATACAAATATTATCTAATTGCAATAAGTATTATATTTGTATCTATATATAAGTATTATATAACTGCAATAAGTGTTAGATTTGTATCTATATTCAAATATTATCTAACTACAATATGTGTTAGATATGTATGTATATAGAAATATTATGTAACTGCAATAAGTGTTAGATTTGTACTGTATTTATTTACAAATATTATCTAACTGCAATACGTGTTAGATTTGTACTGTATCTATATTCAAATATTATCTTACAGCAATAAGTGTTAAATTTGTACTGTATCTATGTGCAGTTATTATCTTACTGCAATAAGTGTTAAATGTGTATCTATATACGAATATTATTTAACTGCAATAAATGTTAGATTTGTATCAACATACAAATATTATCTAACTGCAATAAGTGTTAGAAGTGTATCTATATACAAATATTATCTAACTAAAATGAGTGTTAGATGTGTACCTATATACAAATATTTTCTAACTGCAATAAGTGTTAGATTTGTATCTATATACAAATATTATCTAACTGCAATAAGTGTTAAATGTGTATCTATATGCAAATAATATCGAACTGTTTAAAGTGTTAGATTTGTACTGTATCTCTATACAAATATTATCTAACTGCAATAAGTGTTAGATTTGAACTGTATCTATATAAAAATATTATCTAACTGCAATAAGTGTTAGATATGTGTGTATATACAAATATTGTCTAACTACAATAAGTGTTAGATTTGTACTGTATCTATATACAAATATTATCTAACTGCAATATGTGTTAGATTTGTACTGTATCTATATACAAATATTATCTAACTGCAATAAGTGTTAGATGTGTATCTATATACAAATATTATCTAACTGCAATACGGGTTAGATTTGTATCTATATACAAATATTTTCTAACTGCAATAAGTGTTAGGTTTGTACTGTATCTATATACAAATATTATCTAACTGCAATAAGTGTTAGATTTGTACTGTATCTATGTACAAATATTATCTTACTGCAATAAGTGTTAGATTTGTATCTATATACAAATATTATCTTACTGCAATAAGTGTTAGATTTGTACTGTGTCTATATACAAATATTATCTAACGGCAGTAAGTGTCAGATTTGTATGTATATTCAAGTATTAACTAACTGCAATAAGTGTTTGATTTGTGTCTATATACAAATATTATCTAACAGCAAAAAGTGTTAGATTTGTATCTATATACAAATATTATCTAACTGCAATTAGTGTCAGATTTATACTGTATCTATATACAAATATTATCTAACTGCAATAAGTGTTAGATTTGTACTCTATCTATATACAAATATTATCTAACTGCGACAAGTGTCAGATTTTGTATATATATACAAATATTATCTTATTATCTAAGTGTTCGATGTGTATATATATACAAATAATATCTAACTGCAATAAATGTTAAATGTGTATCTATATACAAATATAATCTAACTGCAATAAGTGTTCGATGTGTATCTATAGAAAAATATTATCTAACTGCAATAAGTGTTAGATTTGTATCTATATACAAATATTATCTTACTGCAATAAGTGTTAGATGTGTATGTATATACAAATATTATCTGACTGCAATAAGTGTTAGATTTGTACTGTATCGATATACAAATATTATCTTACTGCAATAAGTGTTAGATTTGTACCGTATCTATATACAAATATTATCTAACTGCAATAGGTGTTAGATTTGTATCTATATACAAATATTATCTAACAGCAATAAGTGTTAGATTTTTATCTGTATACAAATATTATCAAACTGCAATAAGTGTCAGATTTGTACTGTATCTATATACAAATATTATCTAACTCCAATAAGTGTTAGATTTGTAATGTATCTAAATTCAAATATTATCTAACTGCAATAAGTGTCAGATTGGTATCAATATACAAATATTATCTTACTGCAATAAGTGTTCGATGTGTATCTATATACAAATATTATCTAACTTCAATAAATGTTAGATTTGTACTGTATCTCTATACAAATATTATCTAACTGCAATAAGTGTTAGATTTGTACTGTGTCTATATAAAAATATTATCTAACTGCAATAAGTGTTAGATTTGTATCTATATACAAATATTATCTTACTGCAATAAGTGTTAGACGTGTATACATATACAAATATTATCTACTGACAATAAGTGTTACATTTGTACTGTATCTCGATACAAATATTATCTAACTGCAAGTGTTAGATTTGTACTGTATCTATATGCAAATATAATCTAACTGCTATAAGTGTTAGATTTGTACTGTATCTATATACAAATGTTATCTAACTGAAATAAGTGTTTGATTTGTACTGTATCTATATTCAAATATTATCTTACTGTAATAAGTGTTAGTTGTGTATCTATATAAAATTATCTTCTAACTGCAATAAGTGTTAGATGTGTATCTATATACAAATATTATCTAACTGCAATAAGTGTTAGTTTTGTACCGTATCAATATACAAATATTATCTAACTGCAACAGGTTTAGATTTGTATCTATATATAAATATTATCTAACTGCAATAAGTGTAAGATTTGTACTGTATCTATATACAAATGTTATCTAACTGCAATAAGTGTTTGATTTGTATCTATATACAAATATTATCTTACTGCAATAAGTGTTAGATTTGTATCTATATACAAATAATATCTAACTGCAATAAGTGTTAGATTTGTATCTATATTCAATTATTATCTAACTGGAATAAGTGTTAGATTTGTACTGTATCTATATACAAATATTATCTAAATTCAAGAAGTGTTAGATTTGTACTGTATCTATATACAAATATTATCTAATTGCAATAAGTGTTAGATATGTATCTATATACAAATATTACATAGCTGTAATAAGTGTTAGATATGTATGTAGAAATATTATGTAACTGCAATAAGTGTTAGATTTGTACTGTATATATTAACAAATAACATCTAACTGCAATACTTGTTAGATTTGTACTGTATCTATATACAAATATTATCTAACTGCAATAGGTGTTAGATTTGTATCTATCTACAAATGTTATCTTACTGCAATAAGTGTTAGATATGTATCTATATACAAATATTATCTAATTGCAATAAGTATTATATTTGTATCTATATATAAGTATTATATAACTGCAATAAGTGTTAGATTTGTATCTATATTCAAATATTATCTAACTACAATATGTGTTAGATATGTATGTATATAGAAATATTATGTAACTGCAATAAGTGTTAGATTTGTACTGTATTTATTTACAAATATTATCTAACTGCAATACGTGTTAGATTTGTACTGTATCTATATTCAAATATTATCTTACAGCAATAAGTGTTAAATTTGTACTGTATCTATGTGCAGTTATTATCTTACTGCAATAAGTGTTAAATGTGTATCTATATACGAATATTATTTAACTGCAATAAATGTTAGATTTGTATCAACATACAAATATTATCTAACTGCAATAAGTGTTAGAAGTGTATCTATATACAAATATTATCTAACTAAAATGAGTGTTAGATGTGTACCTATATACAAATATTTTCTAACTGCAATAAGTGTTAGATTTGTATCTATATACAAATATTATCTAACTGCAATAAGTGTTAAATGTGTATCTATATGCAAATAATATCGAACTGTTTAAAGTGTTAGATTTGTACTGTATCTCTATACAAATATTATCTAACTGCAATAAGTGTTAGATTTGAACTGTATCTATATAAAAATATTATCTAACTGCAATAAGTGTTAGATATGTGTGTATATACAAATATTGTCTAACTACAATAAGTGTTAGATTTGTACTGTATCTATATACAAATATTATCTAACTGCAATATGTGTTAGATTTGTACTGTATCTATATACAAATATTATCTAACTGCAATAAGTGTTAGATGTGTATCTATATACAAATATTATCTAACTGCAATACGGGTTAGATTTGTATCTATATACAAATATTTTCTAACTGCAATAAGTGTTAGGTTTGTACTGTATCTATATACAAATATTATCTAACTGCAATAAGTGTTAGATTTGTACTGTATCTATGTACAAATATTATCTTACTGCAATAAGTGTTAGATTTGTATCTATATACAAATATTATCTTACTGCAATAAGTGTTAGATTTGTACTGTGTCTATATACAAATATTATCTAACGGCAGTAAGTGTCAGATTTGTATGTATATTCAAGTATTAACTAACTGCAATAAGTGTTTGATTTGTGTCTATATACAAATATTATCTAACAGCAAAAAGTGTTAGATTTGTATCTATATACAAATATTATCTAACTGCAATTAGTGTCAGATTTATACTGTATCTATATACAAATATTATCTAACTGCAATAAGTGTTAGATTTGTACTCTATCTATATACAAATATTATCTAACTGCGACAAGTGTCAGATTTTGTATATATATACAAATATTATCTTATTATCTAAGTGTTCGATGTGTATATATATACAAATAATATCTAACTGCAATAAATGTTAAATGTGTATCTATATACAAATATAATCTAACTGCAATAAGTGTTCGATGTGTATCTATAGAAAAATATTATCTAACTGCAATAAGTGTTAGATTTGTATCTATATACAAATATTATCTTACTGCAATAAGTGTTAGATGTGTATGTATATACAAATATTATCTGACTGCAATAAGTGTTAGATTTGTACTGTATCGATATACAAATATTATCTTACTGCAATAAGTGTTAGATTTGTACCGTATCTATATACAAATATTATCTAACTGCAATAGGTGTTAGATTTGTATCTATATACAAATATTATCTAACAGCAATAAGTGTTAGATTTTTATCTGTATACAAATATTATCAAACTGCAATAAGTGTCAGATTTGTACTGTATCTATATACAAATATTATCTAACTCCAATAAGTGTTAGATTTGTAATGTATCTAAATTCAAATATTATCTAACTGCAATAAGTGTCAGATTGGTATCAATATACAAATATTATCTTACTGCAATAAGTGTTCGATGTGTATCTATATACAAATATTATCTAACTTCAATAAATGTTAGATTTGTACTGTATCTCTATACAAATATTATCTAACTGCAATAAGTGTTAGATTTGTACTGTGTCTATATAAAAATATTATCTAACTGCAATAAGTGTTAGATTTGTATCTATATACAAATATTATCTTACTGCAATAAGTGTTAGACGTGTATACATATACAAATATTATCTACTGACAATAAGTGTTACATTTGTACTGTATCTCGATACAAATATTATCTAACTGCAAGTGTTAGATTTGTACTGTATCTATATGCAAATATAATCTAACTGCTATAAGTGTTAGATTTGTACTGTATCTATATACAAATGTTATCTAACTGAAATAAGTGTTTGATTTGTACTGTATCTATATTCAAATATTATCTTACTGTAATAAGTGTTAGTTGTGTATCTATATAAAATTATCTTCTAACTGCAATAAGTGTTAGATGTGTATCTATATACAAATATTATCTAACTGCAATAAGTGTTAGTTTTGTACCGTATCAATATACAAATATTATCTAACTGCAACAGGTTTAGATTTGTATCTATATATAAATATTATCTAACTGCAATAAGTGTAAGATTTGTACTGTATCTATATACAAATGTTATCTAACTGCAATAAGTGTTTGATTTGTATCTATATACAAATATTATCTTACTGCAATAAGTGTTAGATTTGTATCTATATACAAATAATATCTAACTGCAATAAGTGTTAGATTTGTATCTATATTCAATTATTATCTAACTGGAATAAGTGTTAGATTTGTACTGTATCTATATACAAATATTATCTAAATTCAAGAAGTGTTAGATTTGTACTGTATCTATATACAAATATTATCTAATTGCAATAAGTGTTAGATATGTATCTATATACAAATATTACATAGCTGTAATAAGTGTTAGATATGTATGTAGAAATATTATGTAACTGCAATAAGTGTTAGATTTGTACTGTATATATTTACAAATAATATCTAACTGCAATACGTGTTAGATTTGTACTGTATCTATATACAAATATTATCTAACTGCAATAGGTGTTAGATTTGTATCTATCTACAAATGTTATCTTACTGCAATAAGTGTTAGATATGTATCTATATACAAATATTATCTAATTGCAATAAATGTAAGATTTGTATCTATATATAAATATTATATAACTGCAATAAGTGTTAGATTTGTATCTATATTCAAATATTATCTTACTGCAATAAGTGTTTCATTTGTACAGTATCTATATACAAATATTATCTAACTGCAATAAGTGTTAGATATGTGTGTATATACAAATATTATCTAACTGCAATAAGTATTAGATGTGTATCTTTATACAAATATTATCTAACTGCAATAAGTGTTAGATTTGTATCTATATACAAATATTATCTAACTGCAATAAGTGTTAGATTTGTACTGTATCTATATACAAATATTATCTAACTGCAATAAGTGTTAGATTTGTACTGTACCTATGTACAAATATTATCTTACTGCAATAAGTGTTAGATTTGTATCTATATACAAATATTATCTTACTGCAATAAGTGTTAGATTTGTACTGTGTCTATATACAAATATTATCTAACTGCAGTAAGTGTCAGATTTGTATGTATATACAAGTATTAACTAACTGCAATAAGTGTTTGATTTGTGTCTATATACAAATATTATCTAACAGCAATAAGTGTTAGTTTTGTATCAATATTCAAATATTATCTAACTGCAATTAGTGTCAGATTTGAACTGTATCTATATACAAATATTATCTAACTGCAATAAGTGTTAGATTTGTACTGTATCTATATACAAATATTATCTTACTGCAGTAAGTGTCAGATTTGTATCTATATACAAATATTATCTTATTATCTAAGTGTTCGTTGTGTATATATATACAAATATTATCTAACTGCAATAAATGTTAAATGTGTATCTATATACAAATATTATCTAACTACAATAAGTGTTCGATGTGCATCTATATAAAAATATTATCTAACTGCAATAAGTGTTAGATTTGTATATATATACAAATAATACCTTACTGCAATAAGTGTTAGATGTGTATGTATATACAAATATTATCTAACTGCAATAAGTGTTAGATTTGTACTGTATCTATATACAAATATTATCTAACTGCAATAGGTGTTAGATTTGTTTATATATTCAAATAATATCTTACTGCAATAAGTGTTAGATTTGTATCTATATACAAATAATATCTCTCTGCAAGAAGTGTTAGATTTGTACTGTATCTATATACAAATATTATCTTACTGCAATAAGTGTTAGATGTGTATCTATATACAAATATTATCTAACTTCAATAAATTTTAGATGTGTATCTATATACAAATATTATCTAACTGCAATAAGTGTTAGATTTGTATCTATATACAAATATCACCTAGCTGCAATAAGTGTTAGATATGTATATAGAAATATTATGTAACTGCAATAAGTGTTAGATTTGTACTGTATATATTTACAAATAATATCTAACTGCAATACGTGTTAGATTTGTACTGTATCTATATACAAATATTATCTAACTGCAATAGGTGTTAGATTTGTATCTATCTACAAATGTTATCTTACTGCAGTAAGTGTTAGATATGTATCTATATACAAATATTATCTAATTGCAATAAATGTTCGATTTGTATCTATATACAAATATTATCTAACTGCAATAAGTGTTAGATTTGTATCTATATACAAATATTATCTAACTGCAATATGTGTCAGATATGTATGTATATTGAAATATTATGTAACTGCAATAAGTGTTAGATTTGTACTGTATTTATTTACAAATATTATCTAACTGCAATACGTGTTAGATTTGTACAGTATCTATATTCAAATATTATCTTACTGCAATAAGTTTTAGATTTGTACTGTATCTATGTACAAATATTATTTTACTGCAATAAGTGTTAGATGTGAATCTATATACAAATATTATTTAACTGCAATAAGTGTTTGATTTGTATCTATATACAAATATTATCTAACTGCAATAAGTGTTAGAAGTGTATCTATATACAAATATTATCTAACTAAAATAAGTGTTAGATGTGTACCTATATACAAATATTATCTAACTGCAATAAGTGTTAGATTTGTATCTATATACAAATATTTTCTAACTGCAATAAATGTTAAATGTGTATCTATATACAAATAATATATAACTGTTTTAAGTGTTAGATTTGTACTGTATCTCTATACAAATATTATCTAACTGCAATAAGTGTTAGATTTGAACTATATCTATATACAAATATTATCCAACTGCAATAGGTGTTAGATATGTGTCTATATTCAAATATTATTTTACTGCAATAAGTGTTTGATATGTACTGTATCTATATACAAATATTATCTAACTGCAATAAGTGTTAGATGTGTATCTATATACAAATATTATCTAACTGCAATAAGTGTTAGATTTGTACTGTATCTATATACAAATATTATCTAACTGCAAAAACTGTTAGATTTGTACTGTATCTATGTACAAATATTATCTTACTGCAATAAGTGATAGAATTGTATCTATATACAAATATTATCTTACTGCAATAAGTGTTAGATTTGTACTGTGTCTATATACAAATATTATCTAACTGCAGTAAGTGTCAGATTTAATTCTATATACAAATATTATCTAACTGCAATAAGTGTTAGATTCGTACTGTGTCTATATACAAATATTTTCTAACTGCAATAAGTGTTAGATGTGTATCTATATACAAATATTATCAAACTGCAATATGTGTTAGATTTGTACCGTATCTATATACAAATATTATCTAACTGCAATAGGTGTTAGATTTTTATCTATATACAAATATTATCTAACTGCAATAAGTGTTAGATTTGTACTGTCTATATATACAAATATTATCTAACTGCAATAGGTGTTTGGTTTGCATCTATATACAAATATTATCTTACTGCAATAAGTGTTAGATTTGTATCTATATACAAATAATATCTAACTGCAATAAGTGTTAGAGTTGTATCTATATACAAATATTATCTAACTGCAATAAGTGTTAGATTTGTACTGTATCTGTACACAAATATTATCTAACTGCAATATGTGTTAGATTTGTACTGTATCTATATACAATTATAATCTGACAGCAGTAATTGTCAGATTTGTATCTATATACAAATATTATCTTACTGCAAAAAGTGTTCGATGTGAATCTATATGCAAATATTATCCTACTGCAATAAATGTTAAATATGTATCTATCTACAAATATTATCTTACTGCAATAAGTGTTAGATGTGTATGTATATACAAATATTATCTTACTGCAATAAGTGTTAGATATGTATGTATATAGAAATATTATGTAACTGCAATAAGTGTTAGATTTGTACTGTATATATTTACTAATATTATCTAACTGCAATAAGTGTTAGATATGTATCTATATACAAATATTATCTAATTGCAATAAGTGTTATATTTGTATCTATATACAAATATTATCTAACTGCAATAAGTGTTAGATTTGTATCTATATACAAATATTATCTAACTGGACAGTGTTAGATATGTATGTATATAGAAATATTATGTAACTGCAATAAGTGTTAGATTTGTACTGTATTTATTTACAAATATTATCTAACTGCAATACGTGTTAGATTTGTAATGTATATATATATACAAATATTATCTTGCTGCAATAAATTTTAGATTTGTACTGTATCTATGTACAAATATTATCTAACTGCAATAGGTGTTAGATTTGCATCTATATGCAAATATTATCTTACTGCAATAAGTGTTAGATTTGTATCTATATACAAATATTAACTAACTGCAATGAAGTTAGAGTTGTACTGTGTCTGTATACAAATATTATCTAACTGCAATTAGTGTCAGATTTGTACTGTATCTATATACAAATATTATCTAACTGCAATAAGTGTTTGATTTGTACTGTATCTATGTACAAATATTATCTGACTGCAGTAATTGTCAGATTTGTAACTATATACAAATATTATCTTACTGCAATAAGTGTTAGATGTGTATGTATATAGTAATATTTTCTAACTGCAATAAGTGTTAGATATGTATGTATATAGAAATATTATGTAACTGCAATAAGTGTTAGATTTGTACTGTATATATTTACAAATATTATCTAACTGCAATACGTGTTAGATTTGTACTGTATCTATATACAAATATTATGTAACTGCAATAAGTGTTAGATTTGTACTGTATATATTTACAAATATTATCTAACTCTAATACGTGTTAGATTTGTACTGTATCTATATACCAATATTATCTTACTGCAATAAGTGTTAGATTTGTACTGTATCTATGTACAAATATTATCTTACTGCAATAAATGTTAAATATGTATCTATCTACAAATATTATCTTACTGCAATAAGTGTTAAATGTGTATGTATATACAAATATTATCTTACTGCAATAAGTGTTAGATATGTATGTATATAGAAATATTATGTAACTGCAAAAGTGTTAGATTTGTACTGTATATATTTACTAATATTATCTTACTGCAATAAGTGTTTGATATGTATCTATATACAAATATTATCTAATTGCAATAAGTGTTAGATTTGTATCTATATACAAATATTATCTAACTGCAATAAGTGTTAGATTTGTATCTATATACAAATATTATCTAACTGCACAGTGTTAGATATGTATGTATATAGAAATATTATGTAACTGCAATAAGTGTTAGATTTGTACTGTATTTATTTACAAATATTATCTAACTGCAATACGTGTTAGATTTGTACTGTATATATATACAAATATTATCTTGCTGCAATAAGTTTTAGATTTGTACTGTATCTATGTACGAATATTATCTTACTGCAATAAGTGTTAGATGTGTATCTATATACAAATATTATTTAACTGCAATAAGTTTTAGATTTGTACTGTATCTATGTACAAATATTATCTTACTGCAATAAGTGTTAGATTTGTATCTATATACAAATAATATCTAACTGCAATAAGTGTTAGATTTGTATCTATAAACAAATATGATTTAACTGCAATAAGTGTTAGATTTGTACTGTATCTGTATACAAATATTATCTCACTGCAATAAGTGTTAGATTTGTACTGTATCTATGTACAAATATTATCTAACTGCAATAAGTGTTAGATGTGTATCTATATACAAATATTATCTAAATGCAATAAGGGTTAGATATGTATCTGTATACAAATATTATCTAACTGCAGTAAGTGTCAGATTTGTATTTATATATACAAGTATTAACTAACTGCAATAAGAGTTTGATTTGTATCTATATACAAATATTATCTAACAGCAATAAGTGTTAGATTTGTATCTATATACAAATATTATCTAACTGCAATTAGTGTCAGATTTGTACTGTATCTATATACAAATATTATCTAACTGCAATAAGTGTTAGATTTGTACTGTATCTATGTACAAATATTATCCGACTGCAGTAATTGTCAGATTTGTAACTATATACAAATATTATCTTACTGCAATAAGTGTTAGATGTGTATGTATATAGTAATATTATCTAACTGCAATAAGTGTTAGATATGTATGTATATAGAAATATTATGTAACTGCAATAAGTGTTAGATTTGTACTGTATATATTTACAAATATTATCTAACTGCAATACGTGTTAGATTTGTACTGTATCTATACACAAATATTATGTAACTGCAATAAGTGTTAGATTTGTACTGTATATATTTACAAATATTATCTAACTGTAATACGTGTTAGATTTGTACTGTATCTATATACCAATATTATTTTACTGCAATAAGTGTTAGATTTGTACTGTATCTATGTACAAATATTATCTTACTGCAATAAGTGTTAGATGTGTATCTATATACAATTATTATTTTACTGCAATAAGTGTTAGATTTTTATCTATATACAAATATTATCTAACTGCAATACGTCTTAGATTTGTATCTATATACAAATATTATCTAACTGCAATAAGTGTTAGATGTGTATCTATATAAAAATATTATATAACTGCAATATGTGTTCGATATGTATGTATATAGAAATATTATGTAACTGCAATAAGTGTTAGATTTGTACTGTATTTATATACAAATATTATCTAACTTCAATAGGTGTTAGATTTGTATCTATCTACAAAAGTTATCATACTGCATTAAGTGTTAGATATGTTTCTATATACAAATATTATCTAATTGCAATAAGTGTTAGATTTGTACCTATATACAAATATTATCTAACTGCAATAAGTTTTAGATTTGTATCTATATAAAATATAATCTAACTGCAATATGCGTTAGATATGTATGTATATAGAAATATTATGTAAATGCAATAAGTGTTAGATTTGTACTGTATTTATTTACAAATATTATCTAACTGCAATATGTGTTAGATTTGTACTGTATCTATATACAAATATTATCTAACTGCAATAAGTGTTAGATATGTATCTATATACAAATCATATCTAACTGCAATAAGGGTTAGATAAGTATCCATATACAAATATTATCTAACTGCAATAAGTGTTAGATTTGTACTGTATCTATATACAAATATTATCTAACTGCAATAAGTGTTAGATTTGTATCTATATACAAATATTATCTTACTGCAATAAGTGTTAGATTTGTACTGGGTCTATATACAAATATTATCTAACTGCAGTAAGTGTCAGATTTATATCTATATACAAATATTATCTAACTGCAATAAGTGTTAGATTTTTACTGTGACTATATACAAATATTTTCTAACTGCAATAAGTGTTAGATGTGTATCTATATACAAATATTATCTAACTGCAATAAGTGTTAGGTTTGTACCCTATCTATATACAAATATTATCTAACAGCAATAGGTGTTAGATTTATATCTATATACAAATATTATCTAACTGCAATAAGTGTTAGATTTGTACTGTCTCTATATACAAATATTATCTAACTACAATAGGTGTTAGATTTCCATCTATATACAAATATTATCTTACTGCAATAAGTGTTAGATTTGTATCTATATACAAATAATATCTAACTGCAATAAGTGTTAGATTTGTATCTATATACAAATATGATCTAACTGCAATAAGTGTTAGATTTGTACTGTATCTGTATACAAATATTATCTAACTGCAGTAAGTGTCAGATTTGTATTTATATATACAAGTATTAACTAACTGCAATAAGAGTTTGATTTGTAACTATATACAAATATTATCCAACAGCAATAAGTGTTAGATTTGTATCTATATACAAATATTATCTAACTGCAATTAGTGTCAGATTTGTACTGTATCTATATACAAATATTATCTAACTGCAATAAGTATTAGATTTGTACAGTATCTATATACAAATATTATCTGACTGCAGTAATTGTCAGATTTGTATCTATATACAAATATTATCTTACTGCAATAAGTGTTATATGTGTATGTATATACAAATATTATCTAACTGCAATAAGTGATAGATTTCTATATATATACAAATATAATCTAACTGCAATATGTGTTAGATATGTATGTATATAGAAATATTATGTAACTGCAATAAGTGTTAGATTTGTACTGTATTTATATACAAATATTATCTAACTGCAATAGGTATTAGATTTGTATCTATCTACAAATGATATCTTACTGCAATAAGTGTTAGATATGTATCTATATACAAATATTATCTAATTGCAATAATTGTTAGATTTGTATCTATATACAAATATTATCTAACTGCAATAAGTGTTAGATTTGTATCTATATACAAATATTATCTAACTGCAATATGTGTTAGATATGTATGTATATAGAAATATTTTGTAACTGCAATAAGTGTTAGATTTGTACTGTATTTATTTACAAATATTATCTAACTGCAATACGTGTTAGATTTGTACTGTATCTATATACAAATATTATCTTACTGCAATAAGTGTTAGATTTGTACTGTATCTATGTACAAATATCATCTTACTGCAATAAGTGTTAGATGTGTATCTATATACAAACATTATTTAACTGCAATAAGTGTTAGATTTGTATCTATACACAAATATTATCTAACTGCAATAAGTGTTAGAAGTGTATCTATATACAAATAGTATCTAACTAAAATAAGTGTTAGATGTGTACCTATATACAAATATTATCTAACTGCCATAAGTGTTAAATGTAAATCTATATACAAATAATATCTAACTGCTTTAAGTGTTAGATTTTTACTCCATCTCTAAACAACTATTATCTAACTGCAATAAGTTTTAGATTTGAACTGCATCTATATACAAATATTATCCAACTTCAATAGGTGTTAGATTTGTATCTATATCCAAATATTATTTTACTGCAATAAGTGTTTGATTTGTACTGTATCTATATACAAATATTATCTAACTGCAATAAGTGTTAGATATGTATGTATATGCAAATATTATCAAACTGCAATAAGTGTTAGATTTGTACTGTATCTATATACAAATATTATCTAACTGCAATATGTGTTAGATTTGTACTGTATCTATATACAAATATTATCTTACTGCAATAAGTGTTAGATGTGTATCTATATACAAATATTATCTAACTGCATTAAGGGTTAGATTTGTATCTATATACAAATATTATCTAGCTGCAATAAGAGTTAGATTTGTACTGTATCTATATACAAATATTACCTCACTGCAATAAGTGTTAGATTTGTACTGTATCTATGTACAAATATTATCTTATTGCAATAAGTGTTAGATGTGTATCTATATACAAATATTATTTAACTGCAATAAGTGTTAGATTCGTATCTATATACAAATATTATCTAACTGCAATAAGTGTTAGAAGTGTATATATATACAAATATTATCTAACTTAAGTAAGTGTTAGAAGTGTACCTATATACAAATATTATCTAACTGCAATAAGTGTTAGATTTGTATCTATATAAAAATATTATCTAACTGCAATATATGTTAGATTTGTATCTATATACAAATATTATCTAACTGCAATAAGTGTTAGAAGTGTATATATATACAAATATTATCTAACTTAAGTAAGTGTTAGAAGTGTACCTATATACAAATATTATCTAATTGCAATAATTGTTAGATTTGTATCTATATACAAATATTATCTAACTGCAATAAGTGTTAGATTTGTATCTATATACAAACATTATCTAACTGCAATATGTGTTAGATATGTATGTATATAGAAATATTTTGTAACTGCAATAAGTGTTAGATTTGTACTGTATTTATTTACAAATATTATCTAAATGCAATACGTGTTAGATTTGTACTGTATCTATATACAAATATTATCTTACTGCAATATGTGTTAGATTTGTACTGTATCTATGTACAAATATTATCTTACTGCAATAAGTGTTAGATGTGTATCTATATACAAACATTATTTAACTGCAATAAGTGTTAGATTTGTATCTATACACAAATATTATCTAACTGCAATAAGTGTTAGAAGTGTATCTATATACAAATAGTATCTAAATAAGATAAGTGTTAGATGTGTACCTATATACAAATATTATCTAACTGCAATAAGTGTTAAATGTATATCTATATACAAATAATATCTAACTGCTTTAAGTGTTAGATTTTTACTGTATCTCTAAACAAATATTATCTAACTGCAATAAGTTTTAGATTTGAACTGTATCTATATACAAATATTATCCAACTTCAATAGGTGTTAGATTTGTATCTATATCCAAATATTATTTTACTGCAATAAGTGTTTGATTTGTACCGTATCTATATACAAATATTATCTAACTGCAATAAGTGTTAGATATGTATGTATATGCAAATATTATAAAACTGCAATAAGTGTTAGATTTGTACTGTATCTATATACACATGTTATCTAACTGCAATAAGTGTTAGATGTGTATCTATATACAAATATTATCTAACTGCAATAAGGGTTAGATATGTATCTATACACAAATATTATCTTACTGCAATAAGTGTTCGATGTGTATCTATATACAAATATTATCTAACTGCAATAAGTGTTAGATGTGTATCTATATACAAATATTATCTAACTGCAATAAGGGTTAGATATATATCTATATACAAATATTATCTAACTGCAATAAGTATTCGATGTGTATCTATATACATATATTATCTAACTGCAATAAGTGTTAGATTTGTATCTATATACAAATATTATCTTACTGCAATCAGTGTTAGATGTGTATGCATATACAAATATTATCTAACTGCAATAAGTGTTAGATTTGTGTCTATATACAAATATTATCTAACTGCAATAAGTGTTAGAGTTGTACTGTGTCTCTATACAAATATTATCTAACTGCAATATGTGTTAGATTTGTAATGTATCTATATACACATGTTATCTAACTGCAATAAGTGTTAGATGTGTATCTATATACAAATATTATCTAACTGCAATAAGGGTTAGATATGTATCTATATACAAATATTATCTTACTGCAATAAGTGTTCGATGTGTATCTATATACAAATATTATCAAACTTCAACAAATTTTAGATGTGTATCTATATACAAATATTATCTAACTGCAATGAGTGATAGATATGTATCTATATACAAATATTACATAGCTGTAATAAGTGTTAGATATGTATGTAGAAATATTATGTAACTGCAATAAGTGTTAGATTTGTACTGTATATATTAACAAATAACATCTAACTGCAATACTTGTTAGATTTGTACTGTATCTATATACAAATATTATCTAACTGCAATAGGTGTTAGATTTGTATCTATCTACAAATGTTATCTTACTGCAATAAGTGTTAGATATGTATCTATATACAAATATTATCTAATTGCAATAAGTATTATATTTGTATCTATATATAAGTATTATATAACTGCAATAAGTGTTAGATTTGTATCTATATTCAAATATTATCTAACTACAATATGTGTTAGATATGTATGTATATAGAAATATTATGTAACTGCAATAAGTGTTAGATTTGTACTGTATTTATTTACAAATATTATCTAACTGCAATACGTGTTAGATTTGTACTGTATCTATATTCAAATATTATCTTACAGCAATAAGTGTTAAATTTGTACTGTATCTATGTGCAGTTATTATCTTACTGCAATAAGTGTTAAATGTGTATCTATATACGAATATTATTTAACTGCAATAAATGTTAGATTTGTATCAACATACAAATATTATCTAACTGCAATAAGTGTTAGAAGTGTATCTATATACAAATATTATCTAACTAAAATGAGTGTTAGATGTGTACCTATATACAAATATTTTCTAACTGCAATAAGTGTTAGATTTGTATCTATATACAAATATTATCTAACTGCAATAAGTGTTAAATGTGTATCTATATGCAAATAATATCGAACTGTTTAAAGTGTTAGATTTGTACTGTATCTCTATACAAATATTATCTAACTGCAATAAGTGTTAGATTTGAACTGTATCTATATAAAAATATTATCTAACTGCAATAAGTGTTAGATATGTGTGTATATACAAATATTGTCTAACTACAATAAGTGTTAGATTTGTACTGTATCTATATACAAATATTATCTAACTGCAATATGTGTTAGATTTGTACTGTATCTATATACAAATATTATCTAACTGCAATAAGTGTTAGATGTGTATCTATATACAAATATTATCTAACTGCAATACGGGTTAGATTTGTATCTATATACAAATATTTTCTAACTGCAATAAGTGTTAGGTTTGTACTGTATCTATATACAAATATTATCTAACTGCAATAAGTGTTAGATTTGTACTGTATCTATGTACAAATATTATCTTACTGCAATAAGTGTTAGATTTGTATCTATATACAAATATTATCTTACTGCAATAAGTGTTAGATTTGTACTGTGTCTATATACAAATATTATCTAACGGCAGTAAGTGTCAGATTTGTATGTATATTCAAGTATTAACTAACTGCAATAAGTGTTTGATTTGTGTCTATATACAAATATTATCTAACAGCAAAAAGTGTTAGATTTGTATCTATATACAAATATTATCTAACTGCAATTAGTGTCAGATTTATACTGTATCTATATACAAATATTATCTAACTGCAATAAGTGTTAGATTTGTACTCTATCTATATACAAATATTATCTAACTGCGACAAGTGTCAGATTTTGTATATATATACAAATATTATCTTATTATCTAAGTGTTCGATGTGTATATATATACAAATAATATCTAACTGCAATAAATGTTAAATGTGTATCTATATACAAATATAATCTAACTGCAATAAGTGTTCGATGTGTATCTATAGAAAAATATTATCTAACTGCAATAAGTGTTAGATTTGTATCTATATACAAATATTATCTTACTGCAATAAGTGTTAGATGTGTATGTATATACAAATATTATCTGACTGCAATAAGTGTTAGATTTGTACTGTATCGATATACAAATATTATCTTACTGCAATAAGTGTTAGATTTGTACCGTATCTATATACAAATATTATCTAACTGCAATAGGTGTTAGATTTGTATCTATATACAAATATTATCTAACAGCAATAAGTGTTAGATTTTTATCTGTATACAAATATTATCAAACTGCAATAAGTGTCAGATTTGTACTGTATCTATATACAAATATTATCTAACTCCAATAAGTGTTAGATTTGTAATGTATCTAAATTCAAATATTATCTAACTGCAATAAGTGTCAGATTGGTATCAATATACAAATATTATCTTACTGCAATAAGTGTTCGATGTGTATCTATATACAAATATTATCTAACTTCAATAAATGTTAGATTTGTACTGTATCTCTATACAAATATTATCTAACTGCAATAAGTGTTAGATTTGTACTGTGTCTATATAAAAATATTATCTAACTGCAATAAGTGTTAGATTTGTATCTATATACAAATATTATCTTACTGCAATAAGTGTTAGACGTGTATACATATACAAATATTATCTACTGACAATAAGTGTTACATTTGTACTGTATCTCGATACAAATATTATCTAACTGCAAGTGTTAGATTTGTACTGTATCTATATGCAAATATAATCTAACTGCTATAAGTGTTAGATTTGTACTGTATCTATATACAAATGTTATCTAACTGAAATAAGTGTTTGATTTGTACTGTATCTATATTCAAATATTATCTTACTGTAATAAGTGTTAGTTGTGTATCTATATAAAATTATCTTCTAACTGCAATAAGTGTTAGATGTGTATCTATATACAAATATTATCTAACTGCAATAAGTGTTAGTTTTGTACCGTATCAATATACAAATATTATCTAACTGCAACAGGTTTAGATTTGTATCTATATATAAATATTATCTAACTGCAATAAGTGTAAGATTTGTACTGTATCTATATACAAATGTTATCTAACTGCAATAAGTGTTTGATTTGTATCTATATACAAATATTATCTTACTGCAATAAGTGTTAGATTTGTATCTATATACAAATAATATCTAACTGCAATAAGTGTTAGATTTGTATCTATATTCAATTATTATCTAACTGGAATAAGTGTTAGATTTGTACTGTATCTATATACAAATATTATCTAAATTCAAGAAGTGTTAGATTTGTACTGTATCTATATACAAATATTATCTAATTGCAATAAGTGTTAGATATGTATCTATATACAAATATTACATAGCTGTAATAAGTGTTAGATATGTATGTAGAAATATTATGTAACTGCAATAAGTGTTAGATTTGTACTGTATATATTTACAAATAATATCTAACTGCAATACGTGTTAGATTTGTACTGTATCTATATACAAATATTATCTAACTGCAATAGGTGTTAGATTTGTATCTATCTACAAATGTTATCTTACTGCAATAAGTGTTAGATATGTATCTATATACAAATATTATCTAATTGCAATAAATGTAAGATTTGTATCTATATATAAATATTATATAACTGCAATAAGTGTTAGATTTGTATCTATATTCAAATATTATCTTACTGCAATAAGTGTTTCATTTGTACAGTATCTATATACAAATATTATCTAACTGCAATAAGTGTTAGATATGTGTGTATATACAAATATTATCTAACTGCAATAAGTATTAGATGTGTATCTTTATACAAATATTATCTAACTGCAATAAGTGTTAGATTTGTATCTATATACAAATATTATCTAACTGCAATAAGTGTTAGATTTGTACTGTATCTATATACAAATATTATCTAACTGCAATAAGTGTTAGATTTGTACTGTACCTATGTACAAATATTATCTTACTGCAATAAGTGTTAGATTTGTATCTATATACAAATATTATCTTACTGCAATAAGTGTTAGATTTGTACTGTGTCTATATACAAATATTATCTAACTGCAGTAAGTGTCAGATTTGTATGTATATACAAGTATTAACTAACTGCAATAAGTGTTTGATTTGTGTCTATATACAAATATTATCTAACAGCAATAAGTGTTAGTTTTGTATCAATATTCAAATATTATCTAACTGCAATTAGTGTCAGATTTGAACTGTATCTATATACAAATATTATCTAACTGCAATAAGTGTTAGATTTGTACTGTATCTATATACAAATATTATCTTACTGCAGTAAGTGTCAGATTTGTATCTATATACAAATATTATCTTATTATCTAAGTGTTCGTTGTGTATATATATACAAATATTATCTAACTGCAATAAATGTTAAATGTGTATCTATATACAAATATTATCTAACTACAATAAGTGTTCGATGTGCATCTATATAAAAATATTATCTAACTGCAATAAGTGTTAGATTTGTATATATATACAAATAATACCTTACTGCAATAAGTGTTAGATGTGTATGTATATACAAATATTATCTAACTGCAATAAGTGTTAGATTTGTACTGTATCTATATACAAATATTATCTAACTGCAATAGGTGTTAGATTTGTTTATATATTCAAATAATATCTTACTGCAATAAGTGTTAGATTTGTATCTATATACAAATAATATCTCTCTGCAAGAAGTGTTAGATTTGTACTGTATCTATATACAAATATTATCTTACTGCAATAAGTGTTAGATGTGTATCTATATACAAATATTATCTAACTTCAATAAATTTTAGATGTGTATCTATATACAAATATTATCTAACTGCAATAAGTGTTAGATTTGTATCTATATACAAATATCACCTAGCTGCAATAAGTGTTAGATATGTATATAGAAATATTATGTAACTGCAATAAGTGTTAGATTTGTACTGTATATATTTACAAATAATATCTAACTGCAATACGTGTTAGATTTGTACTGTATCTATATACAAATATTATCTAACTGCAATAGGTGTTAGATTTGTATCTATCTACAAATGTTATCTTACTGCAGTAAGTGTTAGATATGTATCTATATACAAATATTATCTAATTGCAATAAATGTTCGATTTGTATCTATATACAAATATTATCTAACTGCAATAAGTGTTAGATTTGTATCTATATACAAATATTATCTAACTGCAATATGTGTCAGATATGTATGTATATTGAAATATTATGTAACTGCAATAAGTGTTAGATTTGTACTGTATTTATTTACAAATATTATCTAACTGCAATACGTGTTAGATTTGTACAGTATCTATATTCAAATATTATCTTACTGCAATAAGTTTTAGATTTGTACTGTATCTATGTACAAATATTATTTTACTGCAATAAGTGTTAGATGTGAATCTATATACAAATATTATTTAACTGCAATAAGTGTTTGATTTGTATCTATATACAAATATTATCTAACTGCAATAAGTGTTAGAAGTGTATCTATATACAAATATTATCTAACTAAAATAAGTGTTAGATGTGTACCTATATACAAATATTATCTAACTGCAATAAGTGTTAGATTTGTATCTATATACAAATATTTTCTAACTGCAATAAATGTTAAATGTGTATCTATATACAAATAATATATAACTGTTTTAAGTGTTAGATTTGTACTGTATCTCTATACAAATATTATCTAACTGCAATAAGTGTTAGATTTGAACTATATCTATATACAAATATTATCCAACTGCAATAGGTGTTAGATATGTGTCTATATTCAAATATTATTTTACTGCAATAAGTGTTTGATATGTACTGTATCTATATACAAATATTATCTAACTGCAATAAGTGTTAGATGTGTATCTATATACAAATATTATCTAACTGCAATAAGTGTTAGATTTGTACTGTATCTATATACAAATATTATCTAACTGCAAAAACTGTTAGATTTGTACTGTATCTATGTACAAATATTATCTTACTGCAATAAGTGATAGAATTGTATCTATATACAAATATTATCTTACTGCAATAAGTGTTAGATTTGTACTGTGTCTATATACAAATATTATCTAACTGCAGTAAGTGTCAGATTTAATTCTATATACAAATATTATCTAACTGCAATAAGTGTTAGATTCGTACTGTGTCTATATACAAATATTTTCTAACTGCAATAAGTGTTAGATGTGTATCTATATACAAATATTATCAAACTGCAATATGTGTTAGATTTGTACCGTATCTATATACAAATATTATCTAACTGCAATAGGTGTTAGATTTTTATCTATATACAAATATTATCTAACTGCAATAAGTGTTAGATTTGTACTGTCTATATATACAAATATTATCTAACTGCAATAGGTGTTTGGTTTGCATCTATATACAAATATTATCTTACTGCAATAAGTGTTAGATTTGTATCTATATACAAATAATATCTAACTGCAATAAGTGTTAGAGTTGTATCTATATACAAATATTATCTAACTGCAATAAGTGTTAGATTTGTACTGTATCTGTACACAAATATTATCTAACTGCAATATGTGTTAGATTTGTACTGTATCTATATACAATTATAATCTGACAGCAGTAATTGTCAGATTTGTATCTATATACAAATATTATCTTACTGCAAAAAGTGTTCGATGTGAATCTATATGCAAATATTATCCTACTGCAATAAATGTTAAATATGTATCTATCTACAAATATTATCTTACTGCAATAAGTGTTAGATGTGTATGTATATACAAATATTATCTTACTGCAATAAGTGTTAGATATGTATGTATATAGAAATATTATGTAACTGCAATAAGTGTTAGATTTGTACTGTATATATTTACTAATATTATCTAACTGCAATAAGTGTTAGATATGTATCTATATACAAATATTATCTAATTGCAATAAGTGTTATATTTGTATCTATATACAAATATTATCTAACTGCAATAAGTGTTAGATTTGTATCTATATACAAATATTATCTAACTGGACAGTGTTAGATATGTATGTATATAGAAATATTATGTAACTGCAATAAGTGTTAGATTTGTACTGTATTTATTTACAAATATTATCTAACTGCAATACGTGTTAGATTTGTAATGTATATATATATACAAATATTATCTTGCTGCAATAAATTTTAGATTTGTACTGTATCTATGTACAAATATTATCTAACTGCAATAGGTGTTAGATTTGCATCTATATGCAAATATTATCTTACTGCAATAAGTGTTAGATTTGTATCTATATACAAATATTAACTAACTGCAATGAAGTTAGAGTTGTACTGTGTCTGTATACAAATATTATCTAACTGCAATTAGTGTCAGATTTGTACTGTATCTATATACAAATATTATCTAACTGCAATAAGTGTTTGATTTGTACTGTATCTATGTACAAATATTATCTGACTGCAGTAATTGTCAGATTTGTAACTATATACAAATATTATCTTACTGCAATAAGTGTTAGATGTGTATGTATATAGTAATATTTTCTAACTGCAATAAGTGTTAGATATGTATGTATATAGAAATATTATGTAACTGCAATAAGTGTTAGATTTGTACTGTATATATTTACAAATATTATCTAACTGCAATACGTGTTAGATTTGTACTGTATCTATATACAAATATTATGTAACTGCAATAAGTGTTAGATTTGTACTGTATATATTTACAAATATTATCTAACTCTAATACGTGTTAGATTTGTACTGTATCTATATACCAATATTATCTTACTGCAATAAGTGTTAGATTTGTACTGTATCTATGTACAAATATTATCTTACTGCAATAAATGTTAAATATGTATCTATCTACAAATATTATCTTACTGCAATAAGTGTTAAATGTGTATGTATATACAAATATTATCTTACTGCAATAAGTGTTAGATATGTATGTATATAGAAATATTATGTAACTGCAAAAGTGTTAGATTTGTACTGTATATATTTACTAATATTATCTTACTGCAATAAGTGTTTGATATGTATCTATATACAAATATTATCTAATTGCAATAAGTGTTAGATTTGTATCTATATACAAATATTATCTAACTGCAATAAGTGTTAGATTTGTATCTATATACAAATATTATCTAACTGCACAGTGTTAGATATGTATGTATATAGAAATATTATGTAACTGCAATAAGTGTTAGATTTGTACTGTATTTATTTACAAATATTATCTAACTGCAATACGTGTTAGATTTGTACTGTATATATATACAAATATTATCTTGCTGCAATAAGTTTTAGATTTGTACTGTATCTATGTACGAATATTATCTTACTGCAATAAGTGTTAGATGTGTATCTATATACAAATATTATTTAACTGCAATAAGTTTTAGATTTGTACTGTATCTATGTACAAATATTATCTTACTGCAATAAGTGTTAGATTTGTATCTATATACAAATAATATCTAACTGCAATAAGTGTTAGATTTGTATCTATAAACAAATATGATTTAACTGCAATAAGTGTTAGATTTGTACTGTATCTGTATACAAATATTATCTCACTGCAATAAGTGTTAGATTTGTACTGTATCTATGTACAAATATTATCTAACTGCAATAAGTGTTAGATGTGTATCTATATACAAATATTATCTAAATGCAATAAGGGTTAGATATGTATCTGTATACAAATATTATCTAACTGCAGTAAGTGTCAGATTTGTATTTATATATACAAGTATTAACTAACTGCAATAAGAGTTTGATTTGTATCTATATACAAATATTATCTAACAGCAATAAGTGTTAGATTTGTATCTATATACAAATATTATCTAACTGCAATTAGTGTCAGATTTGTACTGTATCTATATACAAATATTATCTAACTGCAATAAGTGTTAGATTTGTACTGTATCTATGTACAAATATTATCCGACTGCAGTAATTGTCAGATTTGTAACTATATACAAATATTATCTTACTGCAATAAGTGTTAGATGTGTATGTATATAGTAATATTATCTAACTGCAATAAGTGTTAGATATGTATGTATATAGAAATATTATGTAACTGCAATAAGTGTTAGATTTGTACTGTATATATTTACAAATATTATCTAACTGCAATACGTGTTAGATTTGTACTGTATCTATACACAAATATTATGTAACTGCAATAAGTGTTAGATTTGTACTGTATATATTTACAAATATTATCTAACTGTAATACGTGTTAGATTTGTACTGTATCTATATACCAATATTATTTTACTGCAATAAGTGTTAGATTTGTACTGTATCTATGTACAAATATTATCTTACTGCAATAAGTGTTAGATGTGTATCTATATACAATTATTATTTTACTGCAATAAGTGTTAGATTTTTATCTATATACAAATATTATCTAACTGCAATACGTCTTAGATTTGTATCTATATACAAATATTATCTAACTGCAATAAGTGTTAGATGTGTATCTATATAAAAATATTATATAACTGCAATATGTGTTCGATATGTATGTATATAGAAATATTATGTAACTGCAATAAGTGTTAGATTTGTACTGTATTTATATACAAATATTATCTAACTTCAATAGGTGTTAGATTTGTATCTATCTACAAAAGTTATCATACTGCATTAAGTGTTAGATATGTTTCTATATACAAATATTATCTAATTGCAATAAGTGTTAGATTTGTACCTATATACAAATATTATCTAACTGCAATAAGTTTTAGATTTGTATCTATATAAAATATAATCTAACTGCAATATGCGTTAGATATGTATGTATATAGAAATATTATGTAAATGCAATAAGTGTTAGATTTGTACTGTATTTATTTACAAATATTATCTAACTGCAATATGTGTTAGATTTGTACTGTATCTATATACAAATATTATCTAACTGCAATAAGTGTTAGATATGTATCTATATACAAATCATATCTAACTGCAATAAGGGTTAGATAAGTATCCATATACAAATATTATCTAACTGCAATAAGTGTTAGATTTGTACTGTATCTATATACAAATATTATCTAACTGCAATAAGTGTTAGATTTGTATCTATATACAAATATTATCTTACTGCAATAAGTGTTAGATTTGTACTGGGTCTATATACAAATATTATCTAACTGCAGTAAGTGTCAGATTTATATCTATATACAAATATTATCTAACTGCAATAAGTGTTAGATTTTTACTGTGACTATATACAAATATTTTCTAACTGCAATAAGTGTTAGATGTGTATCTATATACAAATATTATCTAACTGCAATAAGTGTTAGGTTTGTACCCTATCTATATACAAATATTATCTAACAGCAATAGGTGTTAGATTTATATCTATATACAAATATTATCTAACTGCAATAAGTGTTAGATTTGTACTGTCTCTATATACAAATATTATCTAACTACAATAGGTGTTAGATTTCCATCTATATACAAATATTATCTTACTGCAATAAGTGTTAGATTTGTATCTATATACAAATAATATCTAACTGCAATAAGTGTTAGATTTGTATCTATATACAAATATGATCTAACTGCAATAAGTGTTAGATTTGTACTGTATCTGTATACAAATATTATCTAACTGCAGTAAGTGTCAGATTTGTATTTATATATACAAGTATTAACTAACTGCAATAAGAGTTTGATTTGTAACTATATACAAATATTATCCAACAGCAATAAGTGTTAGATTTGTATCTATATACAAATATTATCTAACTGCAATTAGTGTCAGATTTGTACTGTATCTATATACAAATATTATCTAACTGCAATAAGTATTAGATTTGTACAGTATCTATATACAAATATTATCTGACTGCAGTAATTGTCAGATTTGTATCTATATACAAATATTATCTTACTGCAATAAGTGTTATATGTGTATGTATATACAAATATTATCTAACTGCAATAAGTGATAGATTTCTATATATATACAAATATAATCTAACTGCAATATGTGTTAGATATGTATGTATATAGAAATATTATGTAACTGCAATAAGTGTTAGATTTGTACTGTATTTATATACAAATATTATCTAACTGCAATAGGTATTAGATTTGTATCTATCTACAAATGATATCTTACTGCAATAAGTGTTAGATATGTATCTATATACAAATATTATCTAATTGCAATAATTGTTAGATTTGTATCTATATACAAATATTATCTAACTGCAATAAGTGTTAGATTTGTATCTATATACAAATATTATCTAACTGCAATATGTGTTAGATATGTATGTATATAGAAATATTTTGTAACTGCAATAAGTGTTAGATTTGTACTGTATTTATTTACAAATATTATCTAACTGCAATACGTGTTAGATTTGTACTGTATCTATATACAAATATTATCTTACTGCAATAAGTGTTAGATTTGTACTGTATCTATGTACAAATATCATCTTACTGCAATAAGTGTTAGATGTGTATCTATATACAAACATTATTTAACTGCAATAAGTGTTAGATTTGTATCTATACACAAATATTATCTAACTGCAATAAGTGTTAGAAGTGTATCTATATACAAATAGTATCTAACTAAAATAAGTGTTAGATGTGTACCTATATACAAATATTATCTAACTGCCATAAGTGTTAAATGTAAATCTATATACAAATAATATCTAACTGCTTTAAGTGTTAGATTTTTACTCCATCTCTAAACAACTATTATCTAACTGCAATAAGTTTTAGATTTGAACTGCATCTATATACAAATATTATCCAACTTCAATAGGTGTTAGATTTGTATCTATATCCAAATATTATTTTACTGCAATAAGTGTTTGATTTGTACTGTATCTATATACAAATATTATCTAACTGCAATAAGTGTTAGATATGTATGTATATGCAAATATTATCAAACTGCAATAAGTGTTAGATTTGTACTGTATCTATATACAAATATTATCTAACTGCAATATGTGTTAGATTTGTACTGTATCTATATACAAATATTATCTTACTGCAATAAGTGTTAGATGTGTATCTATATACAAATATTATCTAACTGCATTAAGGGTTAGATTTGTATCTATATACAAATATTATCTAGCTGCAATAAGAGTTAGATTTGTACTGTATCTATATACAAATATTACCTCACTGCAATAAGTGTTAGATATGTACTGTATCTATGTACAAATATTATCTTATTGCAATAAGTGTTAGATGTGTATCTATATACAAATATTATTTAACTGCAATAAGTGTTAGATTCGTATCTATATACAAATATTATCTAACTGCAATAAGTGTTAGAAGTGTATATATATACAAATATTATCTAACTTAAGTAAGTGTTAGAAGTGTACCTATATACAAATATTATCTAACTGCAATAAGTGTTAGATTTGTATCTATATAAAAATATTATCTAACTGCAATATATGTTAGATTTGTATCTATATACAAATATTATCTAACTGCAATAAGTGTTAGAAGTGTATATATATACAAATATTATCTAACTTAAGTAAGTGTTAGAAGTGTACCTATATACAAATATTATCTAATTGCAATAATTGTTAGATTTGTATCTATATACAAATATTATCTAACTGCAATAAGTGTTAGATTTGTATCTATATACAAACATTATCTAACTGCAATATGTGTTAGATATGTATGTATATAGAAATATTTTGTAACTGCAATAAGTGTTAGATTTGTACTGTATTTATTTACAAATATTATCTAAATGCAATACGTGTTAGATTTGTACTGTATCTATATACAAATATTATCTTACTGCAATATGTGTTAGATTTGTACTGTATCTATGTACAAATATTATCTTACTGCAATAAGTGTTAGATGTGTATCTATATACAAACATTATTTAACTGCAATAAGTGTTAGATTTGTATCTATACACAAATATTATCTAACTGCAATAAGTGTTAGAAGTGTATCTATATACAAATAGTATCTAAATAAGATAAGTGTTAGATGTGTACCTATATACAAATATTATCTAACTGCAATAAGTGTTAAATGTATATCTATATACAAATAATATCTAACTGCTTTAAGTGTTAGATTTTTACTGTATCTCTAAACAAATATTATCTAACTGCAATAAGTTTTAGATTTGAACTGTATCTATATACAAATATTATCCAACTTCAATAGGTGTTAGATTTGTATCTATATCCAAATATTATTTTACTGCAATAAGTGTTTGATTTGTACCGTATCTATATACAAATATTATCTAACTGCAATAAGTGTTAGATATGTATGTATATGCAAATATTATAAAACTGCAATAAGTGTTAGATTTGTACTGTATCTATATACAAATATTATCTAACTGCAATATGTGTTAGATTTGTACTGTATCTATATTCAAATATTATCTAACTACAATAAGTGTTAGATGTGTATCTATATACAAATATTATCTAACTGCCTTAAGGGTAAATTTGTATCTATATACAAATATTATCTAGCTGCAATAAGAGTTAGATTTGTACTGTATCTATATACAAATATTATCTCACTGCAATTAGTGTTAGATTTGTACTGTATCTATGTACAATTATTATCTAACTGCAATAAGTGTTAGATGTGTATCTATATACAAATATTATCTAAATGCAATAAGGTTTAGATATGTATCTGTATACAAATATTATCTAACTGCAGTAAGTGTCAGATTTGTATTTATATATACAAGTATTAACTAACTGCAATAAGAGTTTGATTTGTATCTATATACAAATATTATCTAACAGCAATAAGTGTTAGATTTGTATCTATATACAAATATTATCTAACTGCAATTAGTGTCAGATTTGTACTGTATCTATATACAAATATTATCTAACTGCAATAAGTGTTAGATTTGTACTGTATCTATGTAAAAATATTATCTGACTGCAGTAATTGTCAGATTTGTAACTATATACAAATATTATCTTACTGCAATAAGTGTTAGATGTGTATGTATATAGTAATTATATCTAACTGCAATAAGTGTTAGATATGTATGTATATAGAAATATTATGTAACTGCAATAAGTGTTAGATTTGTACTGTATATATTTACAAATATTATCTAACTGCAATACGTGTTAGATTTGTACTGTATCTATACACAAATATTATGTAACTGCAATAAGTGTTAGATTTGTACTGTATATATTTACAAATATTATCTAACTGTAATACGTGTTAGATTTGTACTGTATCTATATACCAATATTATTTTACTGCAATAAGTGTTAGATTTGTACTGTATCTATGTACAAATATTATCTTACTGCAATAAGTGTTAGATGTGTATCTATATACAATTATTATTTTACTGCAATAAGTGTTAGATTTTTATCTATATACAAATATTATCTAACTGCAATACGTCTTAGATTTGTATCTATATACAAATATTATCTAACTGCAATAAGTGTTAGATGTGTATCTATATAAAAATATTATATAACTGCAATATGTGTTCGATATGTATGTATATAGAAATATTATGTAACTGCAATAAGTGTTAGATTTGTACTGTATTTATATACAAATATTATCTAACTTCAATAGGTGTTAGATTTGTATCTATCTACAAAAGTTATCATACTGCATTAAGTGTTAGATATGTTTCTATATACAAATATTATCTAATTGCAATAAGTGTTAGATTTGTACCTATATACAAATATTATCTAACTGCAATAAGTTTTAGATTTGTATCTATATAAAATATAATCTAACTGCAATATGCGTTAGATATGTATGTATATAGAAATATTATGTAAATGCAATAAGTGTTAGATTTGTACTGTATTTATTTACAAATATTATCTAACTGCAATATGTGTTAGATTTGTACTGTATCTATATACAAATATTATCTAACTGCAATAAGTGTTAGATATGTATCTATATACAAATCATATCTAACTGCAATAAGGGTTAGATAAGTATCCATATACAAATATTATCTAACTGCAATAAGTGTTAGATTTGTACTGTATCTATATACAAATATTATCTAACTGCAATAAGTGTTAGATTTGTATCTATATACAAATATTATCTTACTGCAATAAGTGTTAGATTTGTACTGGGTCTATATACAAATATTATCTAACTGCAGTAAGTGTCAGATTTATATCTATATACAAATATTATCTAACTGCAATAAGTGTTAGATTTTTACTGTGACTATATACAAATATTTTCTAACTGCAATAAGTGTTAGATGTGTATCTATATACAAATATTATCTAACTGCAATAAGTGTTAGGTTTGTACCCTATCTATATACAAATATTATCTAACAGCAATAGGTGTTAGATTTATATCTATATACAAATATTATCTAACTGCAATAAGTGTTAGATTTGTACTGTCTCTATATACAAATATTATCTAACTACAATAGGTGTTAGATTTCCATCTATATACAAATATTATCTTACTGCAATAAGTGTTAGATTTGTATCTATATACAAATAATATCTAACTGCAATAAGTGTTAGATTTGTATCTATATACAAATATGATCTAACTGCAATAAGTGTTAGATTTGTACTGTATCTGTATACAAATATTATCTAACTGCAGTAAGTGTCAGATTTGTATTTATATATACAAGTATTAACTAACTGCAATAAGAGTTTGATTTGTAACTATATACAAATATTATCCAACAGCAATAAGTGTTAGATTTGTATCTATATACAAATATTATCTAACTGCAATTAGTGTCAGATTTGTACTGTATCTATATACAAATATTATCTAACTGCAATAAGTATTAGATTTGTACAGTATCTATATACAAATATTATCTGACTGCAGTAATTGTCAGATTTGTATCTATATACAAATATTATCTTACTGCAATAAGTGTTATATGTGTATGTATATACAAATATTATCTAACTGCAATAAGTGATAGATTTCTATATATATACAAATATAATCTAACTGCAATATGTGTTAGATATGTATGTATATAGAAATATTATGTAACTGCAATAAGTGTTAGATTTGTACTGTATTTATATACAAATATTATCTAACTGCAATAGGTATTAGATTTGTATCTATCTACAAATGATATCTTACTGCAATAAGTGTTAGATATGTATCTATATACAAATATTATCTAATTGCAATAATTGTTAGATTTGTATCTATATACAAATATTATCTAACTGCAATAAGTGTTAGATTTGTATCTATATACAAATATTATCTAACTGCAATATGTGTTAGATATGTATGTATATAGAAATATTTTGTAACTGCAATAAGTGTTAGATTTGTACTGTATTTATTTACAAATATTATCTAACTGCAATACGTGTTAGATTTGTACTGTATCTATATACAAATATTATCTTACTGCAATAAGTGTTAGATTTGTACTGTATCTATGTACAAATATCATCTTACTGCAATAAGTGTTAGATGTGTATCTATATACAAACATTATTTAACTGCAATAAGTGTTAGATTTGTATCTATACACAAATATTATCTAACTGCAATAAGTGTTAGAAGTGTATCTATATACAAATAGTATCTAACTAAAATAAGTGTTAGATGTGTACCTATATACAAATATTATCTAACTGCCATAAGTGTTAAATGTAAATCTATATACAAATAATATCTAACTGCTTTAAGTGTTAGATTTTTACTCCATCTCTAAACAACTATTATCTAACTGCAATAAGTTTTAGATTTGAACTGCATCTATATACAAATATTATCCAACTTCAATAGGTGTTAGATTTGTATCTATATCCAAATATTATTTTACTGCAATAAGTGTTTGATTTGTACTGTATCTATATACAAATATTATCTAACTGCAATAGGTGTTAGATATGTATGTATATGCAAATATTATCAAACTGCAATAAGTGTTAGATTTGTACTGTATCTATATACAAATATTATCTAACTGCAATATGTGTTAGATTTGTACTGTATCTATATACAAATATTATCTTACTGCAATAAGTGTTAGATGTGTATCTATATACAAATATTATCTAACTGCATTAAGGGTTAGATTTGTATCTATATACAAATATTATCTATCTGCAATAAGAGTTAGATTTGTACTGTATCTATATACAAATATTATCTCACTGCAATAAGTGTTAGATTTGTACTGTATCTATGTACAAATATTATCTTATTGCAATAAGTGTTAGATGTGTATCTATATACAAATATTATTTAACTGCAATAAGTGTTAGATTCGTATCTATATACAAATATTATCTAACTGCAATAATTGTTAAAAGTGTATATATATACAAATATTATCTAACTTAAGTAAGTGTTAGAAGTGTACCTATATACAAATATTATCTAACTGCAATAAGTGTTAGATTTGTATCTATATAAAAATATTATCTAACTGCAATATATGTTAGATTTGTATCTATATACAAATATTATCTAACTGCAATAAGTGTTAGAAGTGTATATATATACAAATATTATCTAACTTAAGTAAGTGTTAGAAGTGTACCTATATACAAATATTATCTAATTGCAATAATTGTTAGATTTGTATCTATATACAAATATTATCTAACTGCAATAAGTGTTAGATTTGTATCTATATACAAACATTATCTAACTGCAATATGTGTTAGATATGTATGTATATAGAAATATTTTGTAACTGCAATAAGTGTTAGATTTGTACTGTATTTATTTACAAATATTATCTAAATGCAATACGTGTTAGATTTGTACTGTATCTATATACAAATATTATCTTACTGCAATATGTGTTAGATTTGTACTGTATCTATGTACAAATATTATCTTACTGCAATAAGTGTTAGATGTGTATCTATATACAAACATTATTTAACTGCAATAAGTGTTAGATTTGTATCTATACACAAATATTATCTAACTGCAATAAGTGTTAGAAGTGTATCTATATACAAATAGTATCTAAATAAGATAAGTGTTAGATGTGTACCTATATACAAATATTATCTAACTGCAATAAGTGTTAAATGTATATCTATATACAAATAATATCTAACTGCTTTAAGTGTTAGATTTTTACTGTATCTCTAAACAAATATTATCTAACTGCAATAAGTTTTAGATTTGAACTGTATCTATATACAAATATTATCCAACTTCAATAGGTGTTAGATTTGTATCTATATCCAAATATTATTTTACTGCAATAAGTGTTTGATTTGTACCGTATCTATATACAAATATTATCTAACTGCAATAAGTGTTAGATATGTATGTATATGCAAATATTATAAAACTGCAATAAGTGTTAGATTTGTACTGTATCTATATACAAATATTATCTAACTGCAATATGTGTTAGATTTGTACTGTATCTATATTCAAATATTATCTAACTACAATAAGTGTTAGATGTGTATCTATATACAAATATTATCTAACTGCCTTAAGGGTAAATTTGTATCTATATACAAATATTATCTAGCTGCAATAAGAGTTAGATTTGTACTGTATCTATATACAAATATTATCTCACTGCAATTAGTGTTAGATTTGTACTGTATCTATGTACAATTATTATCTAACTGCAATAAGTGTTAGATGTGTATCTATATACAAATATTATCTAAATGCAATAAGGTTTAGATATGTATCTGTATACAAATATTATCTAACTGCAGTAAGTGTCAGATTTGTATTTATATATACAAGTATTAACTAACTGCAATAAGAGTTTGATTTGTATCTATATACAAATATTATCTAACAGCAATAAGTGTTAGATTTGTATCTATATACAAATATTATCTAACTGCAATTAGTGTCAGATTTGTACTGTATCTATATACAAATATTATCTAACTGCAATAAGTGTTAGATTTGTACTGTATCTATGTAAAAATATTATCTGACTGCAGTAATTGTCAGATTTGTAACTATATACAAATATTATCTTACTGCAATAAGTGTTAGATGTGTATGTATATAGTAATTATATCTAACTGCAATAAGTGTTAGATATGTATGTATATAGAAATATTATGTAACTGCAATAAGTGTTAGATTTGTACTGTATATATTTAGAAATATTATCTAACTGCAATACGTGTTAGATTTGTACTGTATCTATATACAAATATTATGTAACTGCAATAAGTGTTAGATTTGTACTGTATATATTTACAAATATTATCTAACTGTAATACGTGTTAGATTTGTACTGTATCTATATACCAATATTATCTTACTGCAATAAGTTTTAGATTTGTACTGTATCTATGTACAAATATTATCTTACTGCAATAAGTGTTAGATGTGTATCTATATACAAATATTATTTTACTGCAATAAGTGATAGATTTGTATCTATATACAATTATTATCTAACTGCAATACGTCTTAGATTTGTATCTATATACAAATATTATCTAACTGCGATTAGTGTTAGATTTGTATCTATATACAAATATTATATAACTGCAATATGTGTTCGATATGTATGTATATTGAAATATTATGTAACTGCAATAAGTGTTAGATTTGTACTGTATTTATATACAAATATTATCTAACTTCAATAGGTGTTAGATTTGTATCTATCTACAAATGTTATCATACTGCAATAAGTGTTAGATATGTATCTATATACAAAGCTTATCTAATTGCAATAAGTGTTAGATTTGTACCTATATACAAATATTATCTAACTGCAATAAGTTTTAGATTTGTATCTATATACAAATATAATCTAACTGCAATATGCGTTAGATATGTATGTATATAGAAATATTATGTAAATGCAATAAGTGTTAGATTTGTACTGTATTTATTTACAAATATTATCTAACTGCAATAAGTGTTAGATATGTATCTATATACAAATCATATCTAACTGCAATAAGGGTTAGATATGTATCCATATACAAATATTATCTAACTGCAATAAGTGTTAGATTTGTACTGTATCTATATACAAATATTATCTAACTGCAATAAGTGTTATATTTGTACTGTATCTATGTACAAATATTATCTTACTGCAATAAGTGTTAGATTTGTACTGTGTCTATATACAAATATTATCTAACTGCAGTAAGTGTCAGATTTATATCTATATACAAATATTATCTAACTGCAATAAGTGTTAGATTTGTACTGTGTCTATATACAAATATTTTCTAACTGCAATAAGTGTTAGATGTGTATCTATATACAAATATTATCTAACTGCAATAAGTGTTAGGTTTGTACCCTATCTATATACAAATATTATCTAACTGCAATAGGTGTTAGATTTATATCTATATACAAATATTATCTAACTGCAATAAGTGTTAGATTTGTACTGTCTCTATATACAAATATTATCTAACTGCAATAGGTGTTAGATTTGCATCTATATACAAATATTATCTTACTGCAATAAGTGTTAGATTTGTATCTATATACAAATAATATCTAACTGCAATAAGTGTTAGATTTGTATCTATATACAAATATGATCTAACTGCAATAAGTGTTAGATTTGTACTGTATCTGTATACAAATATTATCTAACTGCAGTAAGTGTCAGATTTGTATTTATATATACAAGTATTAACTAACTGCAATAAGAGTTTGATTTGTAACTATATACAAATATTATCCAACAGCAATAAGTGTTAGATTTGTATCTATATACAAATAATATCTAACTGCAATTAGAGTCAGATTTGTACTGTATCTATATACAAATATTATCTAACTGCAATAAGTATTAGATTTGTACAGTATCTATATACAAATATTATCTGACTGCAGTAATTGTCAGATTTGTATCTATATACAAATATTATCTTACTGCAATAAGTGTTAGATGTGTATGTATATACAAATATTATCTAACTGCAATAAGTGATAGATTTCTATATATATACAAATATAATCTAACTGCAATATGTGATAGATATGTATGTATATAGAAATATTATGTAACTGCAATAAGTGTTAGATTTGTACTGTATTTATATACAAATATTATCTGACTGCAATAGGTATTAGATTTGTATTTGGCTGCCGCGTATGTAGACAAAGTATACCGCTCTCTTAAAGATATCGAAAATGTAGACGAGGACAGTTCCGTAATTAACGCCAGTGATAAAATATCGTGTAGGAAGACACCTAGTATGTGTGACATTGATAGTAAGCCATCAGAGGTACATTTAGGTGTAAATACGAGTGATATACTGTGCACGCTGTGTGGCAAGGCATCGAGTGAGAGTGTGAAATCTCTACAGTTAATCATCGACATTTTGAATAGGGACCTTAAGCACACCCAAGAAGAACTATCTAAATTAAAAGCCGAAAACAGTGTACTCAGACATAACGTACACGACCGCAACAATCCCCCGTCATCGCCGGACTCGTGGAATGTGGTGGTGGCAAATCGCGGACGCCAATGTAGGCCTAAACCACGTGTGCGGGAAACTGTTAGCCAAGCTGTTCCCACAAAAAATATGTACGATGTTCTTGCTGAAACTGAATCCGTCTCAGAAGAAACACCACATACAAGGGCATCAACAAACTGTAAGCCGGAAAAAGTGCGGAAGTTAGCCACGTACATAACCTCAACAAGGAAAGTACTCCTCCTCAGTGACAGTCATGGGAAAGGATGTTCAGAAGAGCTCAATTTAAAAGTATCAAGGGATTTTGCGGTAAGTAGCGTCACCAAACCAGGCGCTAGAGTTAAAAATGTTCTCGAAAATTGTGTTGAAATGTGCAGAAACCTTACTCATGAAGATTATGTTGTTTTGTGGGGGGGTACGAACGATGTAGCGAAAAACGAAGCGAATGATGCAATACAAACCTACAAAGATAAGCTCCCACTACTTTCAGGTACAAACGTTATTCTCTTAGGCATCCCACACAGACATGATCTAATGGAAGAATCGTGTGTCAACAAGGAGGTAAAGAGGACGAACAAAAAGCTTAGAGCACTATCCAGACTATATCAGCATGTTCACTTTCTTGATATTGATGTACCAAGAGAACTGTTTACCCGACATGGTCTTCACTTAAACACCAAAGGAAAGCAACAGATCTGTTCACAAGTAGCGGAGGAAATCAACAAAAAGTTCCACTCCCACGGACCAGTCATCCCACTGCCGCATACTGCAAGTCCGACTACTGTAGAATCAGTGAATTCACTCGGTGGCGAGAGTTTTTTAGAACAGAGGTAAGTGCTCCTGCAAGAACTATAATCCCCAAGCTTAACAACAGTACAAATGCACAGAGTTCCTCAATCAGAATATTTAACCAAAATGTACAGTCACTTAATAATAAACTAGTTCATTTCGATATGTTTTTCTACAAACATCACTCAAAGATATCCACATCCTGTGCTTGTCTGAACACTGGATGAAACCTGAACAAATCAATCATGCTGTCATACCAGGGTTTACTTTAGCTAGCTACTACTGTAGATCAACATCAGAGCATGGAGGTGTATGTATCTATATCAAAGGAAACATAGAATTTAAGCCTATACCAATTCCCGATGACTTATGCATAGATAAAAATTTTGAGGCAACAGCTATTTCTATCCCAAAAGAAAATTTAATTCTCATCTGTATATATCGTTCACCAGGAAATAGTGCAAAGTTATTTCTGAATAAACTAGAAGTGGTAATAAATAAAATAAATAAATTTAATAAAAAAATAGTTCTTTGTGGAGATTTCAATATTAACTTTTTAGAGGAAAGTACGGAGAGAAGGGAATTGCTAAATTTGTTAAGCTCCCATCATCTAACTCACACAGTAACAGTACCCACAAGAATAACAAAATCTAGTGCAACCACACTTGACCAGATAATAATTAATGACAATGTGAACTGCAACTCTCTCGAAGTAATCAACACAGGTTTCAGTGACCACCGAGCTCAAATAATAACTCTAAATATTTCAAACCCAGTTTACAATGCTCAGTTTGATAAATGTCGAAGCTTTAGTCAGCACAATATAAACTATTTCAACAACTTGTTAAAAGGAGAAACTTGGGAAGGTGTGTACAAGTCAATAGATACAAACAAAAAATTCCAGGAATTCATTAATATTTTCCTGTATTATTTTGATATTGCATTTCCTTTGAAGAGTATCAGACTGAAAGTTTCTTCTCCATCAAAACAATGGCTTACTCTTGGAATAATTACTTCATGCAAAAGAAAGCGTTTCCTCCACGATTTTCAAAGTACGCACGAAACCTCCAATGAATTTAACATGTATTTCAAGACCTATAAGACCATACTTAACAAAGTTATAAAATTAGCAAAGAGAATGTCAAATGATAATTATATCCTGGAATCTAAAAATAAAACTAAGGCTATGTGGAATATCATAAAAAATGAAACCAGGCAAACAAAACCGGCAGTAAATAACATAACGTTATCAGAAGACTCCAAGAAGATCAATGACCCACAAAATGTCTCAAGAATTTTTAATGAGCATTTTGCTACCATAGCTGAAAAACTACTAAATGTAAACAATATACAAGCAATAAAATCAACACTCGCGAATATAACATTTAATGGAAAATCAATGTTTGTTGAAAATGTTACAGAATCAGAAATCCTCAATATTGTAAAGAACCTACAGAATAAACATTGCTCAGGAGTTGATAACATTCCTGATATACTGATTAAAAAATGTATCCAAAATATAATTACCCCCTTAACACACCTCTGTAACCAATCTCTCATGTCAGGAATATTTCCAGATATCTTTAAAATTGCAAAAGTAATTCCATTATTTAAAGGGGGAGATAGAGAAAACGTAACCAATTATAGACCTATTTCTTTATTGTCGATATTTTCAAAAATTTTAGAGAAGATAATGTACAACCGTCTAATTAGCTTCATAAACAAATATAAATTGTTAACTGACTCTCAACATGGCTTTAGAGAAGGAAAATCAACAATGTCAGCAATTTATGAATTTTTAAATCCTGCTTTTGAGTCACTTGATGAAAGGAAGAGAGAATGTGGCCTGTTTTTGGACCTGTCTAAAGCTTTTGATGTGATAAATCATCAGATACTAATTGATAAACTCCATCAATATGGTATCAGGGGTATCGCTAGTAAGTGGTTTCAGTCATATTTAAATAATCGCCAACAGATCGTCGAACAAACAAGTTTAGAAAATACCACAAACATATTTAAATATTACCACCCAGATCCTATGTTTTTGAAGTATGGCATTCCGCAGGGTCCGTTCTAGGGCCACTACTTTTTCTCCTTTACGTAAATGACTTGCCATCTCAGATACCTGCTTTTAAAACTGTACTATTCGCAGATGATTTGATGAGGGCTGAAAATGACACTGAACTTCAAAAATCAGTAGAGGAAGTAACAGGTCAGCTGTCCTTATGGTTCAACAATAATGGATTCCTTATCAACACTAGTAAAACAGTGGTTCTTAACTTTCACACAGCTCAGAATAAAAGTATTAATTCTCCCTCCATAATCTTAAATGACCTTAAAATTGGTAACGCCTCTTCTACTAAATTCTTAGGCCTTTGGTTGCAGGATGACCTAAAATGGAACTCCCATACCACTAAACTTGCCAAGAAACTAAGCTCAAGTTGTTATGCATTAAGAGTATTAAGACAATCGAGTAGCTGGAGAACTGTTCTTAGTACTTATTTTGCTTATTGCTATTCACTTATGAAATATGGAATCATATTTTGGGGAAATTCACCTGCTGCTCACCAAATCTTTATTATCCAGAAAAGAATAAATAGAACAATGAAAGGAACTACTAGATTGCATACATGTAAGCCTCTGTTTAAACAACTGAAAATTTTACCTTTGCCATGTATTTACATCTTTGAACTTCTATTATTTGTCAAACAAAGCTTAGAAAACGAGGATATCTTTGAGATGAATTCAAATATACATAACTACCAGACCAGACAAAAGAACAATCTTCATGTACATGCTGCAAATACAACACTATGTAAAAACGGTGTATTCCATGCAGCTATAACGCTGTATAATCATTTGCCAAATAATATTAAAAGTACAGCAAATTACATAAAGTTCAAAATAAAAACTAAAGAGTTCTTGCTGGAGCACTGCTTCTACTCAGTTAAAGAGTTTTTAGAATATCAATAGTTATGTTTATGTATTCATAGGACTAAATGATGTAAGGTTATCCTTGTGTAGGCCTATATTATTATTGTGATTGTAAATTAGTATTAGTATAATTTGTGAATTGACGTGTCCTATATCATTGTACAATGTACATTATATGATTGAATGGATGAATAAAAAATAAAAATACAAATACAAATACAAATATCTACAAATGTTATCTTACTGCAATAAGTGTTAGATATGTATCTATATACAAATATTATCTAATTGCAATAATTGTTAGATTTGTATCTATATACAATTATTATCTAACTGCAATAAGTGTTAGATTTGTATCTATATACAAATATTATCTAACTGAAATATGTGTTAGATATGTATGTATATAGAATAATTTTGTAACTGCAATAAGTGTTAGATTTGTACTGTATTTATTTGCAAATATTATCTAACTGCAATACGTGTTAGATTTGTACTGTATCTATATACAAATATTATCTTACTGCAATAAGTGTTAGGTTTGTACTGTATCTATGTACAAATATTATCTTACTGCAATAAGTGTTAGATGTGTATCTATATACAAACATTATTTAACTGCAATAAGTGTTAGATTTGTATCTATACACAAATATTATCTAACTGCAATAAGTGTTAGAAGTGTATCTATATACAAATAGTATCTAACTAAAATAAGTGTTAGATGTGTACCTATATACAAATATTATCTAACTGCAATAAGTGTTAAATGTATATATATACAAATAATATCTAACTGCTTTAAGTGTTAGATTTTTACTGTATCTCTAAACAAATATTATCTAACTGCAATAAGTTTTAGATTTGAACTGCATCTATATACAAATATTATCCAACTTCAATAGGTGTTAGATTTGTATCTATATCCAAATATTATTTTACTGCAATAAGTGTTTGATTTGTACTGTATCTATATACGAATATTATCTAACTGCAATAAGTGTTAGATATGTATGTATATGCAAATATTATAAAACTGCAATAAGTGTTAGATTTGTACTGTATCTATATACAAATATTATCTAACTGCAATATGTGTTAGATTTGTACTGTATCTATATACAAATATTATCTAACTGCAATAAGTGTTAGATGTGTATCTATATACAAATATTATCTAACTGCATTAAGGGTTAGATTTGTATCTATATACAAATATTATCTAGCTGCAATAAGAGTTAGATTTGTACTGTATCAATAAACAATTATTACCTCACTGCAATAACTGTTAGATTTGTACTGTATCTATGTACAAATATTATCTTACTGCAATAAGTGTTAGATTTGTGTCTATATACAAATATTATCTTAATGCAATAAGTGTTAGATTTGTACTGTGTCTATATACAAATATTATCTGACTGCAGTAAGTGTCAGATTTGTATCTATATACAAATATTATCTAACTGATATAAGTGTCAGATTTGTACTGTGTATATATACAAATATTTCCTAACTGCAATAAGTGTTAGATGTGTATCTATATACAAATATTATCTAACTGCAATAAGTGCTAGATTTGTACCGTATCTATATACAAATATTATCTAACTGAAATAGGTGTTAGATTTTTATCTATATACAAATATTATTTAACTGCAATAAGTGTTAGATTTGTACTACTCTATATACAAATATTATCTAACTGCAATAGGTGTTAGATTTGCATCTATATACAAATATTATCTTACTGCAATAAGTGTTAGATTTGTATCTATATACAAATAATATCTAACTGCAATAAGTGTTAAATTTGTATCTATATACAAATATTATCTAACTGCAATAAGTGTTAGATTTGTACTGTGTCTATATACAAATATTATCTAACTGCAGTATGTGTCAGATTTATATCTATATACAAATATTATCTAACTGCAATAAGTGTTAGATTTGTACTGTGTCTATATACAAATATTTTCTAACTGCAAAAAGTGTTAGATGTGTATCTATATACAAATATTATCTAACTGCAATAAATGTTAGATGTGTATCTATATACAAATATTATCTAACTGCAATAAGGGTTGATATGTATCTATATACAAATATTATCTAACTGCAATAAGTGTTAGATTTGTACTGTATCTATATACAAATATTATCTAACTGCAATAAGTGTTAGATTTGTACTGTATCTATGTACAAATATTATCTTACTGCAATAAGTGTTAGATTTGTATCTATATACAAATATTATCTAACTGCAGTAAGTGTCAGATTTATATCTATATACAAATATTATCTAACTGCAATAAGTGTTAGATTTGTACTGTGTCTATATACAAATATTTTCTAACTGCAATAAGTGTTAGATGTTTATCTATATACAAATATTATCTAACTGCAATAAGTGTTAGATTTGTACCGTATCTATATACAAATATTATCTAACTGCAATAGGTGTTAGATTTTTATCTATATACAAATATTATTTAACTGCAATAAGTGTTAGATTTGTACTGTCTCTATATACAAATATTATCTAACTGCAATACGTGTTAGATTTGCACCTATATACAAATATTATCTTACTGCAATAAGTGTTAGATTTGTATCTATATACAAATAATATCTAACTGCAATAAGTGTTAAATTTGTATCTATATACAAATATTATCTAACTGCAATAAGTGTTAGATTTGTACTCTGTCTATATACACATATTATCTAACTGCAGTAAGTGTCAGATTTATATCTATATACAAATATTATCTAACTGCAATAAGTGTTAGATTTGTACTATTCTATATACAAATATTATCTAACTGCAATAGGTGTTAGATTTGCATCTATATACAAATATTATCTTACTGCAATAAGTGTTAGATGTGTATCTATATACAAATATTATCTAACTGCAATAAGTGTTAGATTTGCATCTATATACAAATATTATCTAACTGCAATAGGTGTTAGATTTGCATCTATATACAAATATTATCTTACTGCAATAAGTGTTAGATTTGTATCTATATACAAATAATATCTAACTGCAATAAGTGTTAAATTTGTATCTATACACAAATATTATCTAACTGCAATAAGTGTTAGATTTGTACTGTGTCTATATACAAATATTATCTAACTGCAGTATGTGTCAGATTTATATCTATATACAAATATTATCTAACTGCAATAAGTGTTAGATTTGTACTTTGTCTATATACAAATATTTTCTAACTGCAATAAGTGTTAGATGTGTATCTATATACAAATATTATCTAACTGCAATAAGTGTTAGATTTGTACCGTATCAATATACAAATATTATCTAACTGCAATAGGTGTTAGATTTTTATCTACATACAAATATTATCTAACTGCAATAGGTGTTAGATTTGCATCTATATACAAATATTATCTTACTGCAATAAGTGTTAGATTTGTATCTATATACAAATAATATCTAACTGCAATGAGTGTTAGATTTGTATCTATATACAAATATGATCTAACTGCAATAAGTGTTAGATTTGTACTGTATCTGTATACAAATATTATCTAACTGCAATAAGTGTTAGATTTGTACTGTATCTATATACAAATATTATCTCACTGCAATAAGTGTTAGATGTGTATCTATATACAAATATTATCTAACTGCAATAAGGGTTAGATATATATCTATATACAAATATTATCTATCTGCAATAAGTGTTAGATTTGTACTGTATCTATATACAAATATTATCTAACTGCAATAAGTGTTAGATTTGTACTGTATCTATGTACAAATATTATCTTACTGCAATAAGTGTTAGATTTGTATCCATATACAAATATTTTCTTACTGCAATAAGTGTTAGATTTGTACTGTGTCTATGTACAAATATTATCTAACTGCAGTAAATGTCAGATTTATATCTATATACAAATATTATCTAACTGCAATAAGTGTTAGATTTGTACTGTGTCTATGTACAAATATTATCTAACTGCAATAAGTGTTAGATGTGTATCTATATACAAATATTATCTAACTGCAATAAGTGTTAGATTTGCACCGTATCTATATACAAATATTATCTAACTGCAATAAGTGTTAGATTTGTACTGTGTCTATATACAAATATTATCTAACTGCGGTAAGTGTCAGATTTACATCTATATACAAATATTATCTAACTGCAATAAGTGTTAGATTTGTACTGTCTCTATATACAAATATTATCTAACTGCAATAAGTGTTAGATTTATACTGTGTCTATATACAAATATTATCTAACTGCGGTAAGTGTCAGATTTATATCTATATACAAATATTATCTAACTGCAATAAGTGTTAGATTTGTACCGTATCTATATACAAATATTATCTAACTGCAATAAGTGTCAGATTTATATCTATATACAAATATTATCTAACTGCAATAAGTGTTAGATTTGTACTGTGTCTATATACAAATATTATCTAACTGCAATAAGTGTTAGATTTGTACTGTGTCTATATACAAATATTATCTAACTGCAATAAGTGTTAGATTTGTACTCTGTCTATGTACAAATATTTTCTAACTGCAGTAAATGTCAGATTTATATCTATATACAAATATTATCTAACTGCAGTAAGTGTTAGATTTGTACCGTATCTATATACAAATATTATCTAACTGCAATAAGTGTCAGATTTATATCTATATACAAATATTATCTAACTGCAATAAGTGTTAGATTTGTACTGTGTCTATATACAAATATTATCTAACTGCAGTAAGTGTTAGATTTGTACCGTATCTATATACAAATATTTTCTAACTGCAATAAGTGTTAGATTTGTATCTATATACAAATATTATCTAATTGCAATAAGAGTTAGATTTGTACTGTGTCTATATACAAATATTATCTAACTGCAATAAGTGTTAGATTTGCACTGTCTCTATATACAAATATTATCTAACTGCAATAAGTGTTAGATTTATACTGTGTCTATATACAAATATTATCTAACTGCGGTAAGTTTCAGATTTATATCTATATACAAATATTATCTAACTGCAATAAGTGTTAGATTTGTACTGTATCCATATACAAATATTATCTAACTGCAATAAGTGTTAGATTTGTACCGTATCTATATACAAATATTTTCTAACTGCAATAAGTGTTAGATTTGTATCTATATACAAAAATTATCTAATTGAAATAAGTGTTAGATTTGTACTGTGTCTACATACAAATATTATCTAACTGCAATAGGTGTTAGATTTGTACTGTGTCTATATACAAATATTATCTAACTGCAGTAAGTGTCAGATTTATATCTATATACAAATATTATCTAACTGCAATAGGTGTTAGATTTGCATCTATATACAAATATTATCTAACTGCAATAAGTGTTAGATTTGTACTGTGTCTATATACAAATATTATCTAACTGCAGTAAGTGTCAGATTAATATCTATATACAAATATTATCTAACTGCAATAGGTGTTAGATTTGCATCTATATACAAATATTATCATACTGCAATAAGTGTTAGATTTGTTTCTATATACAAATATTATCTAACTGCAATAAGTGTTAGATGTGTACTGTATCTATATACAAATATTATCTAACTGCAGTAAGTGTCAGATTTATATCTATATACAAATATTATCTTACTGCAATAAGTGTTAGATTTATATCTATATACAAATATTATCTAACTGCAATAGGTGTTAGATTTTTATCTATATACAAATATTATCTAACTGCAATAGGTGTTAGATTTGCATCTATATACAAATATTATCTTACTGCAAAAAGTGTAAGATTTGTATCTATATACAAATAATATCTAACTACAATAAGTGTTAAATTTGTATCTATACACAAATATTATCTAACTGCAATAAGTGTTAGATTTGTACTGTGTCTATATACAAATATTATCTAACTGCAGTAAGTGTCAGATTTATATCTATATACAAATATTATCTAACTGCAATAAGTGTTAGATTTGTACTTTGTCTATATACAAATATTTTCTAACTGCAATAAGTGTTAGATGTGTATCTATATACAAATATTATCTAACTGCAATAAGTGTTAGATTTGTACCGTATCTATATACAAATATTATCTAACTGCAATAGGTGTTAGATTTTTATCTATATACAAATATTATCTAACTGCAATAGGTGTTAGATTTGCATCTATATACAAATATTATCTTACTGCAATAAGTGTTAGATTTGTATCTATATACAAATAATATCTAACTGCAATGAGTGTTAGATTTGTATCTATATACAAATTATGATCTAACTGCAATAAGTGTTAGATTTGTACTGTATCTGTATACAAATATTATCTAACTGCAATAAGTGTTAGATTTGTACTGTATCTATATACAAATATTATCTAACTGCAATAAGTGTTAGATGTGTATCTATATACAAATATTATCTAACTGCAATAAGGGTTAGATATGTATCTATATACAAATATTATCTATCTGCAATAAGTGTTAGATTTGTACTGTATCTATATACAAATATTATCTAACTGCAATAAGTGTTAGATTTATACTGTGTCTATATACAAATATTATCTAACTGCGGTAAGTGTCAGATTTATATCTATATACAAATATTATCTAACTGCAATAAGTGTTAGATTTGTACTGTGTCTATATACAAATATTATCTAACTGCAATAAGTGTTATATTTGTACTGTGCCTATATACAAATATTTTCTAACTGCAATAAGTGTTAGATTTGTACTGTGTCTATATACAAATATTATCTAACTGCAATAAGTGTTAGATTTGTACTGTATCCATATACAAATATTATCTAACTGCAATAAGTGTTAGATTTGTACCGTATCTATATACAAATATTATCTAACTGCAATAAGTGATAGATGTGTATCTATATACAAATATTATCTAACTGCAATAAGTGTTAGATTTGCACCGTATCTATATACAAATATTATCTAACTGCAATAAGTGTTAGATTTGTACTGTGTCTATATACAAATATTATCTAACTGCGGTAAGTGTCAGATTTATATCTATATACAAATATTATCTAACTGCAATAAGTGTTAGATTTGTACTGTCTCTATATACAAATATTATCTAACTGCAATAAGTGTTAGATTTATACTGTGTCTATATACAAATATTATCTAACTGCGGTAAGTGTCAGATTTATATCTATATACAAATATTATCTAACTGCAATAAGTGTTAGATTTGTACTGTGTCTATATACAAATATTATCTAACTGCAATAAGTGTTATATTTGTACTGTGCCTATATACAAATATTATCTAACTGCATTAAGTGTTAGATTTGTACCGTATCTATATACAAATATTATCTAACTGCAATAAGTGTCAGATTTATATCTATATACAAATATTATCTAACTGCAATAAGTGTTAGATTTGTACTGTGTCTATATACAAATATTATCTAACTGCAGTAAGTGTCAGATTTATATCTATATACAAATATTATCTATCTGCAATAAGTGTTAGATTTGTACTGTGTCTATATACAAATATTATCTAACTGCAGTAAGTGTTAGATTTGTACTGTGTCTATATACAAATATTTTCTAACTGCAATAAGTGTTAGATTTGTACTGTGTCTATATACAAATATTATCTAACTGCAATAAGTGTTAGATTTGTACTGTATCCATATACAAATATTATCTAACTGCAATAAGTGTTAGATTTGTACCGTATCTATATACAAATATTATCTAACTGCAATAAGTGTTAGATTTGTACCGTATCTATATACAAATATTTTCTAACTGCAATAAGTGTTAGATTTGTATCTATATACAAATATTATCTAACTGCAATAAGTGTTAGATTTGTACTGTGTCTATATACAAATATTATCTAACTGCAATAGGTGTTAGATTTGTACTGTGTCTATATACAAATATTATCTAACTGCAGTAAGTGTCAGATTTATATCTATATACAAATATTATCTAACTGCAATAGGTGTTAGATTTGCATCTATATACAAATATTATCTAACTGCAATAAGTGTTAGATTTGTACTGTGTCTATATACAAATATTATCTAACTGCAGTAAGTGTCAGATTTATATCTATATACAAATATTATCTAACTGCAATAGGTGTTAGATTTGCATCTATATACAAATATTATCTTACTGCAATAAGTGTTAGATTTGTTTCTATATACAAATATTATCTAACTGCAATAAGTGTTAGATGTGTACTGTATCTATATACAAATATTATCTAACTGCTGTAAGTGTCAGATTTATATCTATATACAAATATAATCTTACTGCAATAAGTGTTAGATTTATATCTATACAAAATATTATCTAACTGCAATAGGTGTTAGATTTTTATCTATATACAAGTATTATCTAACTGCAATAGGTGTTAGATTTGCATCTATATACAAATATTATCTTACTGCAATAAATGTTAGATTTGTATCTATATACAAATAATATCTAACTGCAATGAGTGTTAGATTTGTATCTATATACAAATATGATCTAACTGCAATAAGTGTTAGATTTGTACTGTATCTGTATACAAATATTATCTAACTGCAATAAGTGTTAGATTTGTACTGTATCTATATACAAATATTATCTAACTGCAATAAGTGTTAGATGTGTATCTATATACAAATATTATCTAACTGCAATAGGTGTTAGATTTGCATCTATATACAAATATTATCTTACTGCAATAAATGTTAGATTTGTATCTATATACAAATAATATCTAACTGCAATGAGTGTTAGATTTGTATCTATATACAAATATGATCTAACTGCAATAAGTGTTCGATTTGTACTGTATCTGTATACAAATATTATCTAACTGCAATAAGTGTTAGATTTGCATCTATATACAAATATTATCTAATTGCAATAAGTGTTAGATTGTACTGTGTCTATATACAAATATTATCTAACTGCAATAGGTGTTAGATATGTACTGTGTCTATATACAAATATTATCTAACTGCAATAGGTGTTAGATTTGTATCTATATACAAATATTATCTAATTGCAATAAGTGTTAGATTTGTACTGTGTCTATATACAAATATTATCTAACTGCAATAGGTGTTAGATTTGTACTGTGTCTATATACAAATATTATCTAACTGCAGTAAGTGTCAGATTTATATCTATATACAAATATTATCTAACTGCAATAGGTGTTAGATTTGCATCTATATACAAATATTATCTAACTGCAATAAGTGTTAGATTTGTACTGTGTCTATATACAAATATTATCTAACTGCAGTAAGTGTCAGATTTATATATATATACAAATATTATCTAACTGCAATAGGTGTTAGATTTGCATCTATATACAAATATTATCTTACTGCAATAAGTGTTAGATTTGTTTCTATATACAAATATTATCTAACTGCAATATGTGTTAGATTTGTACTGTATCTATATACAAATATTATCTAACTGCAATAAGTGTTAGATGTGTATCTATATACAAATATTATCTAACTGCATTAAGGGTTAGATTTGTATCTATATACAAATATTATCTAGCTGCAATAAGAGTTAGATTTGTACTGTATCAATAAACAATTATTACCTCACTGCAATAACTGTTAGATTTGTACTGTATCTATGTACAAATATTATCTTACTGCAATAAGTGTTAGATTTGTGTCTATATACAAATATTATCTTAATGCAATAAGTGTTAGATTTGTACTGTGTCTATATACAAATATTATCTGACTGCAGTAAGTGTCAGATTTGTATCTATATACAAATATTATCTAACTGATATAAGTGTTAGATTTGTACTGTGTATATATACAAATATTTCCTAACTGCAATAAGTGTTAGATGTGTATCTATATACAAATATTATCTAACTGCAATAAGTGCTAGATTTGTACCGTATCTATATACAAATATTATCTAACTGAAATAGGTGTTAGATTTTTATCTATATACAAATATTATTTAACTGCAATAAGTGCTAGATTTGTACTACTCTATATACAAATATTATCTAACTGCAATAGGTGTTAGATTTGCATCTATATACAAATATTATCTTACTGCAATAAGTGTTAGATTTGTATCTATATACAAATAATATATAACTGCAATAAGTGTTAAATTTGTATCTATATACAAATATTATCTAACTGCAATAAGTGTTAGATTTGTACTGTGTCTATATACAAATATTATCTAACTGCAGTATGTGTCAGATTTATATCTATATACAAATATTATCTAACTGCAATAAGTGTTAGATTTGTACTGTGTCTATATACAAATATTTTCTAACTGCAGAAAGTGTTAGATGTGTATCTATATACAAATATTATCTAACTGCAATAAATGTTAGATGTGTATCTATATACAAATATTATCTAACTGCAATAAGGATTGATATGTATCTATATACAAATATTATCTAACTGCAATAAGTATTAGATTTGTACTGTATCTATATACAAATATTATCTAACTGCAATAAGTGTTAGATTTGTACTGTATCTATGTACAAATATTATCTTACTGCAATAAGTGTTAGATTTGTATCTATATACAAATATTATCTAACTGCAGTAAGTGTCAGATTTATATCTATATACAAATATTATCTAACTGCAATAAGTGTTAGATTTGTACTGTGTCTATATACAAATATTTTCTAACTGCAATAAGTGTTAGATGTTTATCTATATACAAATATTATCTAACTGCAATAAGTGTTAGATTTGTACCGTATCTATATACAAATATTATCTAACTGCAATAGGTGTTAGATTTTTATCTATATACAAATATTATTTAACTGCAATAAGTGTTAGATTTGTACTGTCTCTATATACAAATATTATCTAACTGCAATACGTGTTAGATTTGCACCTATATACAAATATTATCTTACTGCAATAAGTGTTAGATTTGTATCTATATACAAATAATATCTAACTGCAATAAGTGTTAAATTTGTATCTATATACAAATATTATCTAACTGCAATAAGTGTTAGATTTGTACTCTGTCTATATACAAATATTATCTAACTGCAGTAAGTGTCAGATTTATATCTATATACAAATATTATCTAACTGCAATAAGTGTTAGATTTGTACTATTCTATATACAAATATTATCTAACTGCAATAGGTGTTAGATTTGCATCTATATACAAATATTATCTTACTGCAATAAGTGTTAGATGTGTATCTATATACAAATATTATCTAACTGCAATAAGTGTTGGATTTGCATCTATATACAAATATTATCTAACTGCAATAGGTGTTAGATTTGCATCTATATACAAATATTATCTTACTGCAATAAGTGTTAGATTTGTATCTATATACAAATAATATCTAACTGCGATAAGTGTTAAATTTGTATCTATACACAAATATTATCTAACTGCAATAAGTGTTAGATTTGTACTGTGTCTATATACAAATATTATCTAACTGCCGTAAGTGTCAGATTTATATCTATATACAAATATTATCTAACTGCAATAAGTGTTAGATTTGTACTTTGTCTATATACAAATATTTTCTAACTGCAATAAGTGTTAGATGTGTATCTATATACAAATATTATCTAACTGCAATAAGTGTTAGATTTGTACCGTATCAATATACAAATATTATCTAACTGCAATAGGTGTTAGATTTTTATCTATATACAAATATTATCTAACTGCAATAGGTGTTAGATTTGCATCTATATACAAATATTATCTTACTGCAATAAGTGTTAGATTTGTATCTATATACAAATAATATCTAACTGCAATGAGTGTTAGATTTGTATCTATATACAAATATGATCTAACTGCAATAAGTGTTAGATTTGTACTGTATCTGTATACAAATATTATCTAACTGCAATAAGCGTTAGATTTGTACTGTATCTATATACAAATATTATCTCACTGCAATAAGTGTTAGATGTGTATCTATATACAAATATTATCTAACTGCAATAAGGGTTAGATATGTATCTATATACAAATATTATCTATCTGCAATAAGTGTTAGATTTGTACTGTATCTATATACAAATATTATCTAACTGCAATAAGTGTTAGATTTGTACTGTATCTATGTACAAATATTATCTTACTGCAATAAGTGTTAGATTTGTATCCATATACAAATATTTTCTTACTGCAATAAGTGTTAGATTTGTACTGTGTCTATGTACAAATATTATCTAACTGCAGTAAATGTCAGATTTATATCTATATACAAATATTATCTAACTGCAAAAGGGTGTTAGATTTGTACTGTGTCTATGTACAAATATTATCTAACTGCAATAAGTGTTAGATGTGTATCTATATACAAATATTATCTAACTGCAATAAGTTTTAGATTTGCACCGTATCTATATACAAATATTATCTAACTGCAATAAGTGTTAGATTTGTACTGTGTCTATATACAAATATTATCTAACTGCGGTAAGTGTCAGATTTATATCTATATACAAATATTATCTAACTGCAATAAGTGTTAGATTTGTACTGTCTCTATATACAAATATTATCTAACTGCAATAAGTGTTAGATTTATACTGTGTCTATATACAAATATTATCTAACTGCGGTAAGTGTCAGATTTATATCTATATACAAATATTATCTAACTGCAATAAGTGTTAGATTTGTACCGTATCTATATACAAATATTATCTAACTGCAATAAGTGTCAGATTTATATCTATATACAAATATTATCTAACTGCAATAAGTGTTAGATTTGTACTGTGTCTATATACAAATATTATCTAACTGCAATAAGTGTTAGATTTGTACTGTGTCTATATACAAATATTATCTAACTGCAATAAGTGTTAGATTTGTACTCTGTCTATGTACAAATATTTTCTAACTGCAGTAAATGTCAGATTTATATCTATATACAAATATTATCTAACTGCAATAAGTGTTAGATTTGTACCGTATCTATATACAAATATTATCTAACTGCAATAAGTGTCAGATTTATATCTATATACAAATATTATCTAACTGCAATAAGTGTTAGATTTGTACTGTGTCTATATACAAATATTATCTAACTGCAGTAAGTGTTAGATTTGTACCGTATCTATATACAAATATTTTCTAACTGCAATAAGTGTTAGATTTGTATCTATATACAAATATTATCTAATTGCAAAAAGTGTTAGATTTGTACTGTGTCTATGTACAAATATTATCTAACTGCAATAAGTGTTAGATTTGTACTGTCTCTATATACAAATATTATCTAACTGCAATAAGTGTTAGATTTATACTGTGTCTATATACAAATATCATCTAACTGCGGTAAGTTTCAGATTTATATCTATATACAAATATTATCTAACTGCAATAAGTGTTAGATTTGTACTGTATCCATATACAAATATTATCTAACTGCAATAAGTGTTAGATTTGTACCGTATCTATATACAAATATTATCTAACTGCAATAAGTGTTAGATTTGTACCGTATCTATATACAAATATTTTCTAACTGCAATAAGTGTTAGATTTGTATCTATATACAAAAATTATCTAATTGCAATAAGTGTTAGATTTGTACTGTGTCTATATACAAATATTATCTAACTGCAATAGGTGTTAGATTTGTACTGTGTCTATATACAAATATTATCTAACTGCAGTAAGTGTCAGATTTATATCTATATACAAATATTATCTAACTGCAATAGGTGTTAGATTTGCATCTATATACAAATATTATCTAACTGCAATAAGTGTTAGATTTGTACTGTGTCTATATACAAATATTATCTAACTGCAGTAAGTGTCAGATTAATATCTATATACAAATATTATCTAACTGCAATAGGTGTTAGATTTGCATCTATATACAAATATTATCATACTGCAATAAGTGTTAGATTTGTTTCTATATACAAATATTATCTAACTGCAATAAGTGTTAGATGTGTACTGTATCTATATACAAATATTATCTAACTGCAGTAAGTGTCAGATTTATATCTATATACAAATATTATCTTACTGCAATAAGTGTTAGATTTATATCTATATACAAATATTATCTAACTGCAATAGGTGTTAGATTTTTATCTATATACAAATATTATCTAACTGCAATAGGTGTTAGATTTTCATCTATATACAAATATTATCTTACTGCAAAAAGTGTAAGATTTGTATCTATATACAAATAATATCTAACTACAATAAGTGTTAAATTTGTATCTATACACAAATATTATCTAACTGCAATAAGTGTTAGATTTGTACTGTGTCTATATACAAATATTATCTAACTGCAGTAAGTGTCAGATTTATATCTATATACAAATATTATCTAACTGCAATAAGTGTTAGATTTGTACTTTGTCTATATACAAATATTTTCTAACTGCAATAAGTGTTAGATGTGTATCTATATACAAATATTATCTAACTGCAATAAGTGTTAGATTTGTACCGTATCTATATACAAATATTATCTAACTGCAATAGGTGTTAGATTTTTATCTATATACAAATATTATCTAACTGCAATAGGTGTTAGATTTGCATCTATATACAAATATTACCTTACTGCAATAAGTGTTAGATTTGTATCTATATACAAATAATATCTAACTGCAATGAGTGTTAGATTTGTATCTATATACAAATTATGATCTAACTGCAATAAGTGTTAGATTTGTACTGTATCTGTATACAAATATTATCTAACTGCAATAAGTGTTAGATTTGTACTGTATCTATATACAAATATTATCTAACTGCAATAAGTGTTAGATGTGTATCTATATACAAATATTATCTAACTGCAATAAGGGTTAGATATGTATCTATATACAAATATTATCTATCTGCAATAAGTGTTAGATTTGTACTGTATCTATATACAAATATTATCTAACTGCAATAAGTGTTAGATTTATACTGTGTCTATATACAAATATTATCTAACTGCGGTAAGTGTCAGATTTATATCTATATACAAATATTATCTAACTGCAATAAGTGTTAGATTTGTACTGTGTCTATATACAAATATTATCTAACTGCAATAAGTGTTATATTTGTACTGTGCCTATATACAAATATTTTCTAACTGCAATAAGTGTTAGATTTGTACTGTGTCTATATACAAATATTATCTAACTGCAATAAGTGTTAGATTTGTACTGTATCCATATACAAATATTATCTAACTGCAATAAGTGTTAGATTTGTACCGTATCTATATACAAATATTATCTAACTGCAATAAGTGATAGATGTGTATCTATATACAAATATTATCTAACTGCAATAAGTGTTAGATTTGCACCGTATCTATATACAAATATTATCTAACTGCAATAAGTGTTAGACTTGTACTGTGTCTATATACAAATATTATCTAACTGCGGTAAGTGTCAGATTTATATCTATATACAAATATTATCTAACTGCAATAAGTGTTAGATTTGTACTGTCTCTATATACAAATATTATCTAACTGCAATAAGTGTTAGATTTATACTGTGTCTATATACAAATATTATCTAACTGCGGTAAGTGTCAGATTTATATCTATATACAAATATTATCTAACTGCAATAAGTGTTAGATTTGTACTGTGTCTATATACAAATATTATCTAACTGCAATAAGTGTTATATTTGTACTGTGCCTATATACAAATATTATCTAACTGCATTAAGTGTTAGATTTGTACTGTATCTATATACAAATATTATCTAACTGCAATAAGTGTCAGATTTATATCTATATACAAATATTATCTAACTGCAATAAGTGTTAGATTTGTACTGTGTCTATATACAAATATTATCTAACTGCAGTAAGTGTCAGATTTATATCTATATACAAATATTATCTATCTGCAATAAGTGTTAGATTTGTACTGTGTCTATATACAAATATTATCTAACTGCAGTAAGTGTTAGATTTGTACTGTGTCTATATACAAATATTTTCTAACTGCAATAAGTGTTAGATTTGTACTGTGTCTATATACAAATATTATCTAACTGCAATAAGTGTTAGATTTGTACTGTATCCATATACAAATATTATCTAACTGCAATAAGTGTTAGATTTGTACCGTATCTATATACAAATATTATCTAACTGCAATAAGTGTTAGATTTGTACCGTATCTATATACAAATATTTTCTAACTGCAATAAGTGTTAGATTTGTATCTATATACAAATATTATCTAACTGCAATAAGTGTTAGATTTGTACTGTGTCTATATACAAATATTATCTAACTGCAATAGGTGTTAGATTTGTACTGTGTCTATATACAAATATTATCTAACTGCAGTAAGTGTCAGATTTATATCTATATACAAATATTATCTAACTGCAATAGGTGTTAGATTTGCATCTATATACAAATATTATCTAACTGCAATAAGTGTTAGATTTGTACTGTGTCTATATACAAATATTATCTAACTGCAGTAAGTGTCAGATTTATATCTATATACAAATATTATCTAACTGCAATAGGTGTTAGATTTGCATCTATATACAAATATTATCTTACTGCAATAAGTGTTAGATTTGTTTCTATATACAAATATTATCTAACTGCAATAAGTGTTAGATGTGTACTGTATCTATATACAAATATTATCTAACTGCTGTAAGTGTCAGATTTTTATCTATATACAAATATAATCTTACTGCAATAAGTGTTAGATTTATATCTATACAAAATATTATCTAACTGCAATAGGTGTTAGATTTTTATCTATATACAAGTATTATCTAACTGCAATAGGTGTTAGATTTGCATCTATATACAAATATTATCTTACTGCAATAAATGTTAGATTTGTATCTATATACAAATAATATCTAACTGCAATGAGTGTTAGATTTGTATCTATATACAAATATGATCTAACTGCAATAAGTGTTAGATTTGTACTGAATCTGTATACAAATATTATCTAACTGCAATAAGTGTTAGATTTGTACTGTATCTATATACAAATATTATCTAACTGCAATAAGTGTTAGATGTGTATCTATATACAAATATTATCTAACTGCAATAGGTGTTAGATTTGCATCTATATACAAATATTATCTTACTGCAATAAATGTTAGATTTGTATCTATATACAAATAATATCTAACTGCAATGAGTGTTAGATTTGTATCTATAAACAAATATGATCTAACTGCAATAGGTGTTAGATTTGTATCTATATACAAATATTATCTAATTGCAATAAGTGTTAGATTTGTACTGTGTCTATATACAAATATTATCTAACTGCAATAAGTGTTAGATTTGCATCTATATACAAATATTATCTAATTGCAATAAGTGTTAGATTGTACTGTGTCTATATACAAATATTATCTAACTGCAATAGGTGTTAGATATGTACTGTGTCTATATACAAATATTATCTAACTGCAATAGGTGTTAGATTTGTATCTATATACAAATATTATCTAATTGCAATAAGTGTTAGATTTGTACTGTGTCTATATACAAATATTATCTAACTGCAATAGGTGTTAGATTTGTACTGTGTCTATATACAAATATTATCTAACTGCAGTAAGTATCAGATTTATATCTATATACAAATATTATCTAACTGCAATAGGTGTTAGATTTGCATCTATATACAAATATTATCTAACTGCAATAAGTGTTAGATTTGTACTGTGTCTATATACAAATATTATCTAACTGCAGTAAGTGTCAGATTTATATATATATATACAAATATTATCTAACTGCAATAGGTGTTAGATTTGCATCTATATACAAATATTATCTAACTGCAATAGGTGTTAGATTTTTATCTATATACAAATATTATCTGACTGCAATAGGTGTTAGATTTGCATCTATATACAAATATTATCTTACTGCAAAAAGTGTTAGATTTGTATCTATATACAAATAATATCTAACTGCAATAAGTGTTCAATTTGTATCTATACACAAATATTATCTAACTGCAATAAGTGTTAGATTTGTACTGTGTCTATATACAAATATTATCTAACTGCAGTAAGTGTCAGATTTATATCTATATACAAATATTATCTAACTGCATAAGTGTTAGATTTGTACTTTGTCTATATACAAATATTTTCTAACTGCAATAAGTGTTAGATGTGTATCTATATACAAATATTATCTAACTGCAATAAGTGTTAGATTTGTACCGTATCTATATACAAATATTATCTAACTGCAATAGGTGTTAGATTTTTATCTATATACAAATATTATCTAACTGCAATAGGTGTTAGATTTGCATCTATATACAAATATTATCTAACTGCAATGAGTGTTAGATTTGTATCTATATACAAATAATATCTAACTGCAATGAGTGTTAGATTTGTATCTATATACAAATATGATCTAACTGCAATAAGTGTTAGATTTGTACTGTATCTATATACAAATATTATCTAACTGCAATAAGTGTTAGATGTGTATCTATATACAAATATTATCTAACTGCAATAAGGGTTAGATATGTATCTATATACAAATATTATCTATCGGCAATAAGTGTTAGATTTGTACTGTAGATATATACAAATATTATCTAACTGCAATAAGTGTTAGATTTGTACTGTATCTATGTACAAATATTATCTTACTGCAATAAGTGTTAGATTTGTACTGTATCTATATACAAATATTATCTAACTGCGGTATGTGTCAGATTTATATCTATATACATATATTTTCTTACTGCAATAAGTGTTAGATTTGTACTGTGTCTATATACAAATATTATCTAACTGCAGTAAATGTCAGATTTATATTTATATACAAATATTATCTAACTGCAATAAGTGTTAGATTTGAACTGTGTCTATATACAAATATTATCTAACTGCAATAAGTGTTAGATTTGTACTGTGTCTATATACAAATATTATCTAACTGCAGTAAGTGTCAGATTTATATCTATATACAAATATTATCTAACTGCAATAAGTGTTAGATTTGTACTGTGTCTATATACAAATATTTTCTAACTGCAATAAGTGTTAGATGTGTATCTATATACAAATATTATCTAACTGCAATAAGTGTTAGATTTGTACCGTATCTATATACAAATATTATCTAACTGCAATAGGTGTTAGATTTTTATCTTTATACAAATATTATCTAACTGCAATAGGTGTTAGATTTGCATCTATATACAAATATTATCTTACTGCAATAAGTGTTAGATTTGTATCTATATACAAATAATATCTAACTGCAATAAGTGTTAGATTCGTATCTATATACAAATATGATCTAACTGCAATAAGTGTTAGATTTGTACTGTATCTGTACACAAATATTATCTAACTGCAATATGTGTTAGATTTGTACTGAATCTATATACAAATTATATCTAACTGCAATAAGTGTTAGATGTGTATCTATAAGCAAATATTATCTAACTTCAATAAGGGTTAGATATGTATCTATATACAAATATTATTTAACTGCAGTGAGTGTCAGATTTGTATTTATATATATACAAGTATTAACTAACTGCAATAAGTGTTAGATTTGTATCTATATACAAATAATATCTAACTGCAATAAGTGTTAGAATCGTATCTATATACAAATATGATCTAACTGCAATAAGTGTTAGATTTGTACTGTATCTGTACACAAATATTATCTAACTGCAATATGTGTTAGATTTGTACTGTATCTATATACAAATATTATCTAACAGCAATAAGTGTTAGATTTGTATCTATATACAATATTATCTAACTGCAATTAGTGTCAGATTTGTACTGTATCTATATACAAATATTATCTAACTGCAATAAGTGTTAGATTTGTACTGTATCTATATACAAATATTATCTGACTGCAGTAATTGTCAGATTTGAATCTATATACAAATATTATCTTACTGCAATAAGTATTAGATGTGTATGTATATACAAATATTATCTAACTGCAATAAGTGTTAGATATGTATGTATATAGAAATATTATGTATTTGCAATAAGTGTTAGATTTGTACTGTATATATTTACAAATATTATCTAACTGCAATACGTGTTAGATTTGTACTGTATCTATAGACAAATATTATCTAACTGCAATAGGTGTTAGATTTGTATCTATCTACAAATGTTATCTTACTGCAATAAGTGTTAGATATGTATCTATATACAAATATTATCTAATTGCAATAAGTGTTGGATTTGTATCTATATACAAATATTATCTAACTGCACAGTGTTAGATATGTATATATATAGAAATATTATGTAACTGAAATAAGTGTTAGATTTGTACTGTATATATTTACAAATATTATCTAACTGCAATACGTGTTAGATTTGTACTGTATCTATGTACAAATATTATCTTACTGCAATAAGTGTTAGATGTGTATCTATATACAAATATTATTTAACTGCAATTAGTGTTAGATTTGTATCTATATACAAATATTATCTAACTGCAATAAGTGTTAGAAGTGTATCTATATACAAATATTATCTAACTAAAATAAGTGTTAGATGTGTACCTATATACAAATATTATCTAACTGCAATAAGTGTTAGATTTGTATCTATATACAAATATTATTAAACTGCAATAAGTGTTAAATGTGTATCTATATTCAAAAAATATCTAACTGCTTTAAGTGTTAGATTTGTACTGTATCTCTATACAAGTATTATCTAACTGCAATAAGTGTTAGATTTGAACTGTATCTATATACAAATATTATCCAACTGCAATAGGTGTTAGATTTGTATCTATATACAATTATTATCTTACTGCAATAAGTGTTTTATTTGTACTGTATCTATATACAAATATTATCTCACTGCAATAAGTGTTAGATATGTATGTATATACAAATATTATCAAACTGCAGTAAGTGTTAGATTTGTACTGTATCTATATACAAATATTATCTAACAGCAATATGTGTTAGATTTGTACTGTATCTATATACAAATATTATCTAACTGCAATAAGTGTTAGATGTGTATCTATATACAAATATTATCTAACTGCAATAAGGGTTAGATTTATATCTATATACAAATATTATCTAACTGCAATAAGTGATAGATGTGTATCTATATACAAATATTATCTAACTGCAATAAGTGTTAGATTTGCACCGTATCTATATACAAATATTATCTAACTGCAATAAGTGTTAGATTTGTACTGTGTCTATATACAAATATTATCTAACTGCGGTAAGTGTCAGATTTATATCTATATACAAATATTATCTAACTGCAATAAGTGTTAGATTTGTACTGTCTCTATATACAAATATTATCTAACTGCAATAAGTGTTAGATTTATACTGTGTCTATATACAAATATTATCTAACTGCGGTATGTGTCAGATTTATATCTATATACAAATATTATCTAACTGCAATAAGTGTTAGATTTGTACTGTGTCTATATACAAATATTATCTAACTGCAATAAGTGTTATATTTGTACTGTGCCTATATACAAATATTATCTAACTGCATTAAGTGTTAGATTTGTACCGTATCTATATACAAATATTATCTAACTGCAATAAGTGTCAGATTTATATCTATATACAAATATTATCTAACTGCAATAAGTGTTAGATTTGTACTGTGTCTATATACAAATATTATCTAACTGCAGTAAGTGTCAGATTTATATCTATATACAAATATTATCTATCTGCAATAAGTGTTAGATTTGTACTGTGTCTATATACAAATATTATCTAACTGCAGTAAGTGTTAGATTTGTACTGTGTCTATATACAAATATTTTCTAACTGCAATAAGTGTTAGATTTGTACTGTGTCTATATACAAATATTATCTAACTGCAATAAGTGTTAGATTTGTACTGTATCCATATACAAATATTATCTAACTGCAATAAGTGTTAGATTTGTACCGTATCTATATACAAATATTATCTAACTGCAATAAGTGTTAGATTTGTACTGTGTCTATATACAAATATTATCTAACTGCAGTAAGTGTTAGATTTGTACTGTGTCTATATACAAATATTATCTAACTGCAGTAAGTGTCAGATTTATATCTATATACAAATATTATCTATCTGCAATAAGTGTTAGATTTGTACTGTGTCTATATACAAATATTATCTAACTGCAGTAAGTGTTAGATTTGTACTGTGTCTATATACAAATATTATCTAACTGCAATAGGTGTTAGATTTATATCTATATACAAATATTATCTAACTGCAATAAGTGTTAGATTTGTACTGTGTCTATATACAAATATTATCTAACTGCAGTAAGTGTCAGATTTATATCTATATACAAATATTATCTATCTGCAATAAGTGTTAGATTTGTACTGTGTCTATATACAAATATTATCTAACTGCAGTAAGTGTTAGATTTGTACTGTGTCTATATACAAATATTATCTAACTGCAATAGGTGTTAGATTTGTACTGTGTCTATATACAAATATTATCTAACTGCAGTAAGTGTCAGATTTATATCTATATACAAATATTATCTAACTGCAATAGGTGTTAGATTTGCATCTATATACAAATATTATCTAACTGCAATAAGTGTTAGATTTGTACTGTGTCTATATACAAATATTATCTAACTGCAGTAAGTGTCAGATTTATATCTATATACAAATATTATCTAACTGCAATAGGTGTTAGATTTGCATCTATATACAAATATTATCTTACTGCAATAAGTGTTAGATTTGTTTCTATATACAAATATTATCTGACTGCAATAAGTGTTAGATGTGTACTGTATCTATATACAAATATTATCTAACTGCTGTAAGTGTCAGATTTATATCTATATACAAATATAATCCTACTGCAATAAGTGTTAGATTTATATCTATACAAAATATTATCTAACTGCAATAGGTGTTAGATTTTTATCTATATACAAATATTATCTAACTGCAATAGGTGTTAGATTTGCATCTATATACAAATATTATCTTACTGCAATAAATGTTAGATTTGTATCTATATACAAATAATATCTAACTGCAATGAGTGTTAGATTTGTATCTATATACAAATATGATCTAACTGCAATAAGTGTTAGATTTGTACTGTATCTGTATACAAATATTATCTAACTGCAATAAGTTTTAGATTTGTACTGTATCTATATACAAATATTATCTAACTGCAATAGGTGTTAGATTTGCATCTATATACAAATATTATCTTACTGCAATAAGTGTTAGATTTGTATCTATATACAAATAATATCTAACTGCAATAAGTGTTAGATTCGTATCTATATACAAATATGATCTAACTGCAATAAGTGTTAGATTTGTACTGTATCTGTACACAAATATTATCTAACTGCAATATGTGTTAGATTTGTACTGTTTCTATATACAAATTATATCTAACTGCAATAAGTGTTAGATGTGTATCTATAAGCAAATATTATCTAACTTCAATAAGGGTTAGATATGTATCTATATACAAATATTATTTAACTGCAGTAAGTGTCAGATTTGTATTTATATATATACAAGTATTAACTAACTGCAATAAGTGTTAGATTTGTATCTATATACAAATAATATCTAACTGCAATAAGTGTTAGAATCGTATCTATATACAAATATGATCTAACTGCAATAAGTGTTAGTTTTGTACTGTATCTGTACACAAATATTATCTAACTGCAATATGTGTTAGATTTGTACTGTATCTATATACAAATATTATCTAACAGCAATAAGTGTTAGATTTGTATCTATATACAATATTATCTAACTGCAATTAGTGTCAGATTTGTACTGTATCTATATACAAATATTATCTAACTGCAATAAGTGTTAGATTTGTACTGTATCTATATACAAATATTATCTGACTGCAGTAATTGTCAGATTTGAATCTATATACAAATATTATCTTACTGCAATAAGTATTAGATGTGTATGTATATACAAATATTATCTAACTGCAATAAGTGTTAGATATGTATGTATATAGAAATATTATGTATTTGCAATAAGTGTTAGATTTGTACTGTATATATTTACAAATATTATCTAACTGCAATACGTGTTAGATTTGTACTGTATCTATAGACAAATATTATCTAACTGCAATAGGTGTTAGATTTGTATCTATCTACAAATGTTATCTTACTGCAATAAGTGTTAGATATGTATCTATATACAAATATTATCTAATTGCAATAAGTGTTGGATTTGTATCTATATACAAATATTATCTAACTGCACAGTGTTAGATATGTATATATATAGAAATATTATGTAACTGAAATAAGTGTTAGATTTGTACTGTATATATTTACAAATATTATCTAACTGCAATACGTGTTAGATTTGTACTGTATCTATGTACAAATATTATCTTACTGCAATAAGTGTTAGATGTGTATCTATATACAAATATTATTTAACTGCAATAAGTGTTAGATTTGTATCTATATACAAATATTATCTAACTGCAATAAGTGTTAGAAGTGTATCTATATACAAATATTATCTAACTAAAATAAGTGTTAGATGTGTACCTATATACAAATATTATCTAACTGCAATAAGTGTTAGATTTGTATCTATATACAAATATTATTAAACTGCAATAAGTGTTAAATGTGTATCTATATTCAAAAAATATCTAACTGCTTTAAGTGTTAGATTTGTACTGTATCTCTATACAAGTATTATCTAACTGCAATAAGTGTTAGATTTGAACTGTATCTATATACAAATATTATCCAACTGCAATACGTGTTAGATTTGTATCTATATACAATTATTATCTTACTGCAATAAGTGTTTTATTTGTACTGTATCTATATACAAATATTATCTCACTGCAATAAGTGTTAGATATGTATGTATATACAAATATTATCAAACTGCAATAAGTGTTAGATTTGTACTGTATCTATATACAAATATTATCTAACAGCAATATGTGTTAGATTTGTACTGTATCTATATACAAATATTATCTAACTGCAATAAGTGTTAGATGTGTATCTATATACAAATATTATCTAACTGCAATAAGGGTTAGATTTATATCTATATACAAATATTATCTAACTGCAATAAGTGATAGATGTGTATCTATATACAAATATTATCTAACTGCAATAAGTGTTAGATTTGCACCGTATCTATATACAAATATTATCTAACTGCAATAAGTGTTAGATTTGTACTGTGTCTATATACAAATATTATCTAACTGCGGTAAGTGTCAGATTTATATCTATATACAAATATTATCTAACTGCAATAAGTGTTAGATTTGTACTGTCTCTATATACAAATATTATCTAACTGCAATAAGTGTTAGATTTATACTGTGTCTATATACAAATATTATCTAACTGCGGTAAGTGTCAGATTTATATCTATATACAAATATTATCTAACTGCAATAAGTGTTAGATTTGTACTGTGTCTATATACAAATATTATCTAACTGCAATAAGTGTTATATTTGTACTGTGCCTATATACAAATATTATCTAACTGCATTAAGTGTTAGATTTGTACCGTATCTATATACAAATATTATCTAACTGCAATAAGTGTCAGATTTATATCTATATACAAATATTATCTAACTGCAATAAGTGTTAGATTTGTACTGTGTCTATATACAAATATTATCTAACTGCAGTAAGTGTCAGATTTATATCTATATACAAATATTATCTATCTGCAATAAGTGTTAGATTTGTACTGTGTCTATATACAAATATTATCTAACTGCAGTAAGTGTTAGATTTGTACTGTGTCTATATTCAAATATTTTCTAACTGCAATAAGTGTTAGATTTGTACTGTGTCTATATACAAATATTATCTAACTGCAATAAGTGTTAGATTTGTACTGTATCCATATACAAATATTATCTAACTGCAATAAGTGTTAGATTTGTACCGTATCTATATACAAATATTATCTAACTGCAATAAGTGTTAGATTTGTACCGTATCTATATACAAATATTTTCTAACTGCAATAAGTGTTAGATTTATATCTATATACAAATATTATCTAACTGCAATAAGTGTTAGATTTGTACTGTGTCTATATACAAATATTATCTAACTGCAGTAAGTGTCAGATTTATATCTATATACAAATATTATCTATCTGCAATAAGTGTTAGATTTGTACTGTGTCTATATACAAATATTATCTAACTGCAGTAAGTGTTAGATTTGTACTGTGTCTATATACAAATATTATCTAACTGCAATAGGTGTTAGATTTGTACTGTGTCTATATACAAATATTATCTAACTGCAGTAAGTGTCAGATTTATATCTATATACAAATATTATCTAACTGCAATAGGTGTTAGATTTGCATCTATATACAAATATTATCTAACTGCAATAAGTGTTAGATTTGTACTGTGTCTATATACAAATATTATCTAACTGCAGTAAGTGTCAGATTTATATCTATATACAAATATTATCTAACTGCAATAGGTGTTAGATTTGCATCTATATACAAATATTATCTTACTGCAATAAGTGTTAGATTTGTTTCTATATACAAATATTATCTAACTGCAATAAGTGTAAGATGTGTACTGTATCTATATACAAATATTATCTAACTGCTGTAAGTGTCAGATTTATATCTATATACAAATATAATCTTACTGCAATAAGTGTTAGATTTATATCTATACAAAATATTATCTAACTGCAATAGGTGTTAGATTTTTATCTATATACAAATATTATCTAACTGCAATAGGTGTTAGATTTGCATCTATATACAAATATTATCTTACTGCAATAAATGTTAGATTTGTATCTATATACAAATAATATCTAACTGCAATGAGTGTTAGATTTGTATCTATATACAAATATGATCTAACTGCAATAAGTGTTAGATTTGTACTGTATCTGTATACAAATATTATCTAACTGCAATAAGTGTTAGATTTGTACTGTATCTATATACAAATATTATCTAACTGCAATAAGTGTTAGATGTGTATCTATATACAAATATTATCTAACTGCAATAGGTGTTAGATTTGCATCTATATACAAATATTATCTTACTGCAATAAATGTTAGATTTGTATCTATATACAAATAATATCTAACTGCAATGAGTGTTAGATTTGTATCTATATACAAATATGATCTAACTGCAATAAGTGTTCGATTTGTACTGTATCTGTATACAAATATTATCTAACTGCAATAAGTGTTAGATTTGCATCTATATACAAATATTATCTAATTGCAATAAGTGTTAGATTGTACTGTGTCTATATACAAATATTATCTAACTGCAATAGGTGTTAGATTTGTACTGTGTCTATATACAAATATTATCTAACTGCAATAGGTGTTAGATTTGTATCTATATACAAATATTATCTAATTGCAATAAGTGTTAGATTTGTACTGTGTCTATATACAAATATTATCTAACTGCAATAGGTGTTAGATTTGTACTGTGTCTATATACAAATATTATCTAACTGCAGTAAGTGTCAGATTTATATCTATATACAAATATTATCTAACTGCAATAGGTGTTAGATTTGCATCTATATACAAATATTATCTAACTGCAATAAGTGTTAGATTTGTACTGTGTCTATATACAAATATTATCTAACTGCAGTAAGTGTCAGATTTATATCTATATACAAATATTATCTAACTGCAATAGGTGTTAGATTTGCATCTATATACAAATATTATCTTACTGCAATAAGTGTTAGATTTGTTTCTATATACAAATATTATCTAACTGCAATAAGTGTTAGATGTGTACTGTATCTATATACAAATATTATCTAACTGCAGTAAGTGTCAGATTTATATCTATATACAAATATTATCTTACTGCAATAAGTGTTAGATTTATATCTATATACAAATATTATCTAACTGCAATAGGTGTTTGATTTTTATCTATATACAAATATTATCTAACTGCAATAGGTGTTAGATTTGCATCTATATACAAATATTATCTTACTGCAAAAAGTGTTAGATTTGTATCTATATACAAATAATATCTAACTGCAATAAGTGTTCAATTTGTATCTATACACAAATATTATCTAACTGCAATAAGTGTTAGATTTGTACTGTGTCTATATACAAATATTATCTAACTGCAGTAAGTGTCAGATTTATATCTATATACAAATATTATCTAACTGCATAAGTGTTAGATTTGTACTTTGTCTATATACAAATATTTTCTAACTGCAATAAGTGTTAGATGTGTATCTATATACAAATATTATCTAACTGCAATAAGTGTTAGATTTGTACCGTATCTATATACAAATATTATCTAACTGCAATAGGTGTTAGATTTTTATCTATATACAAATATTATCTAACTGCAATAGGTGTTAGATTTGCATCTATATACAAATATTATCTAACTGCAATGAGTGTTAGATTTGTATCTATATACAAATAATATCTAACTGCAATGAGTGTTAGATTTGTATCTATATACAAATATGATCTAACTGCAATAAGTGTTAGATTTGTACTGTATCTGTATACAAATATTATCTAACTGATATAAGTGTTAGATTTGTACTGTATCTATATACAAATATTATCTAACTGCAATAAGTGTTAGATGTGTATCTATATACAAATATTATCTAACTGCAATAAGGGTTAGATATGTATCTATATACAAATATTATCTATCGGCAATAAGTGTTAGATTTGTACTGTATATATATACAAATATTATCTAACTGCAATAAGTGTTAGATTTGTACTGTATCTATGTACAAATATTATCTTACTGCAATAAGTGTTAGATTTGTACTGTATCTATATACAAATATTATCTAACTGCGGTATGTGTCAGATTTATATCTATATACATATATTTTCTTACTGCAATAAGTGTTAGATTTGTACTGTGTCTATATACAAATATTATCTAACTGCAGTAAATGTCAGATTTATATTTATATACAAATATTATCTAACTGCAATAAGTGTTAGATTTGAACTGTGTCTATATACAAATATTATCTAACTGCAATAAGTGTTAGATTTGTACTGGGCCTATATACAAATATTATCTAACTGCATTAAGTGTTAGATTTGTACCGTATCTATATACAAATATTATCTAACTGCAATAGGTGTTAGATTTTTATCTTTATACAAATGATATCTAACTGCAATAAGTGTTAAATTTGTATCTATATACAAATATTATCTAACGGCAATAAGTGTTAGATTTGTACTGTGTCTATATACAAATATTATCTAACTGCAGTAAGTGTCAGATTTATATCTATATACAAATATTATCTAACTGCAATAAGTGTTAGATTTGTACTGTGTCTATATACAAATATTTTCTAACTGCAATAAGTGTTAGATGTGTATCTATATACAAATATTATCTAACTGCAATAAGTGTTAGATTTGTACCGTATCTATATACAAATATTATCTAACTGCAATAGGTGTTAGATTTTTATCTTTATACAAATATTATCTAACTGCAATAGGTGTTAGATTTGCATCTATATACAAATATTATCTTACTGCAATAAGTGTTAGATTTGTATCTATATACAAATAATATCTAACTGCAATAGGTGTTAGATTCGTATCTATATACAAATATGATCTAACTGCAATAAGTGTTAGATTTGTACTGTATCTGTACACAAATATTATCTAACTGCAATATGTGTTAGATTTGTACTGTATCTATATACACATTATATCTAACTGCAATAAGTGTTAGATGTGTATCTATATGCAAATATTATCTAACTTCAATAAGGGTTAGATATGTATCTATATACAAATATTATTTAACTGCAGTAAGTGTCAGATTTGTATTTATATATATACAAGTATTAACTAACTGCAATAAGTGTTTGATTTGTATCTATATACAAATATTATCTAACAGCAATAAGTGTTAGGTTTGTATCTATATACAATATTATCTAACTGCAATTAGTGTCAGATTTGTACTGTATCTATATACAAATATTATCTAACTGCAATAAGTGTTAGATTTGTACTGTATCTATATACAAATATTATCTGACTGCAGTAATTGTCAGATTTGTATCTATATACAAATATTATCTTACTGCAATAAGTATTAGATGTGTATGTATATACAAATATTATCTAACTGCAATAAGTGTTAGATATGTATGTATATAGAAATATTATGTATTTGCAATAAGTGTTAGATTTGTACTGTATATATTTACAAATATTATCTAACTACAATACGTGTTAGATTTGTACTGTATCTATAGACAAATATTATCTAACTGCAATAGGTGTTAGATTTGTATCTATCTACAAATGTTATCTTACTGCAATAAGTGTTAGATATGTATCTATATACAAATATTATCTAATTGCAATAAGTGTTAGATTTGTATCTATATACAAATATTATCTAACTGCACAGTGTTAGATATGTATATATATAGAAATATTATGTAACTGCAATAAGTGTTAGATTTGTACTGTATATATTTACAAATATTATCTAACTGCAATACGTGTTAGATTTGTACTGTATCTATGTACTAATATTATCTTACTGCAATAAGTGTTAGATGTGTATCTATATACAAATATTATTTAACTGCAATAAGTTTTAGATTTGTATCTATATACAAATATTATCTAACTGCAATAAGTGTTAGAAGTGTATCTATATACAAATATTATCTAACTAAAATAAGTGTTAGATGTGTACCTATATACAAATATTATCTAACTGCAATAAGTGTTAGATTTGTATCTATATACAAATATTATTAAACTGCAATAAGTGTTAAATGTGTATCTATATTCAAAAAATATCTAACTGCTTTAAGTGTTAGATTTGTACTGTATCTCTATACAAGTATTATCTAACTGCAATAAGTGTTAGATTTGAACTGTATCTATATACAAATATTATCCAACTGCAATAGGTGTTAGATTTGTATCTATATACAATTATTATCTTACTGCAATAAGTGTTTTATTTGTACTGTATCTATATACAAATATTATCTAACTGCAATAAGTGTTAGATATGTATGTATATACAAATATTATCAAACTGCAATAAGTGTTAGATTTGTACTGTATCTATATACAAATATTATCTAACAGCAATATGTGTTAGATTTGTACTGTATCTATATACAAATATTATCTAACTGCAATAAGTGTTAGATGTGTATCTATATACAAATATTATCCAACTGCAATAAGGGTTAGATTTATATCTATATACAAATATTATCTAACTGCAATAAATGTTAGATTTGTACTGTATCTATATATAAATATTATCTAACTACAATTAGTGTTAGATTTGTACGGTATCTATGTACAAATATTATCTTACTGCAATAAGTGTTAGATTTGTATCTATAAACAAATATTATCTTACTGCAATAAGTGTTAGATTTGTACTGTGTCTATATACGTATATTATCTAACTGCAGTAAGTGTCAGATTTGTATCTATATACAAATATTATCTAACTGCAATAAGTGTTGGATTTGTACTGTGTCTATATACAAATATTTTCTAACTGCAATAAGTGTTAGATGTGTATCTATATACAAATATTATCTAACTGCAATAAGTGTTAGATTTGTACCGTATCTATATACAAATATTATCGAACTGCAATAGGTGTTAGATTTTTATCTATATTCAAATATTATTTAACAGCAATAAGTGTTAGATTTGTACTGTCTCTATATACAAATATTATCTAACTGCAATAGGTGTTAGATTTGCATCTATATACAAATATTATCTTACTGCATTAAGTGTTAGATATATATCTATATACAAATAATATCTAACTGCAATAAGTGTTAAATTTGTATCTATATACAAATATTATCTAACTGCAATATGTGTTAGATTTGTACTGTATCTATATACAAATATTATCTAACTGCAATAAGTGTTAGATGTGTATCTATATACAAATATTATCTTACTGCAATAAGGGTTAGATATGTATCTATATACAAATATTATCTAACTGCAGTAAGTGTCAGATTTGTATTTATATATACAAGTATTAACTAACTGCAATAAGTGCTTGATTTGTATCTATATACAAATATTATCTAACAGCAATAAGTGTTAGATTTGTATATATATACAAATTTTATCTAACTGCAATTAGTGTCAGATTTGTACTGTATCTATATACAAATATTATCTAACTGCAATAAGTGTTAGATTTGTACTGTATCTATATACAAATATTATCTAACTGCAGTAATTGTCAGATTTGTATCTATATACAAATATTATCTTACTGCAATAAGTGTTCGATGTGTATCTATATGCAAATATTATCCAACTGCAATAAATGTTAAATGTGTATCTATCTACAAATATTATCTAACTGCAATAAGTGTTCGATATGTATCTATATACAAATATTATCTAACTGCAATAAGATTTCAAGACGACAGACCATGAACTCCCCAAGATGGCGGAGAATTCCGCGTCAGATACCGAACTGTATTCATGTAAATATTCAACGTCCAATCAAGGCTTGACACATCAATCAACAATGTCATAATTAAGTAACAAATTTGGCGGTATCATGAAATATATATATTCTTTTGTTTATGACGTGGAATATAATTGCCATCAATTATGCCACGAAAAGGAAGAGTTTTATAAGGCACAACTAACGCATTCTAGCGGAGAAGAAGGAACCATTTGAAGGAACCCCGAAGTCCGACAGCAGGTGCCATCTCGTGTTCACAAAGGGGACCAGGCGGACGATTCAAAATGTCATGAATTCCATCCAGGGGTAGATACATGTTTGAAACGTTGGGACGGGCTCTTGCACGTAACAATTGTAAAATACGCAATATTGCAGGATGAGCGGCGATTGACAAATACGCCATATTGCAAGATCAGCGGCGATTGAGAAATATGCCATATTGCAAGATCAGCGACGATTGCCAAATAGGCCATTTTGCAGAATCAGCTGCGATTGACAAATACACCGTATTGCAAGATAAGCGGCGATTGACTAATACGCCGTGTTGCATGATCAGCGGCGATTCACAAATACGCCATATTGCAAGATAAGCGGCGATAGATAAATACATCATATTGAAAGATCAGCGGTGATTGACAAATACGCCATATACAATATCACCGGCGATTGACAAATACGCCTTATTGCAAGATCAGTGGCGATTGTCAAATACGCCATATTGCAGGATCAGCGGCGATTGACAAATACGCCTTATTGCAAGATCAGTGGCGATTGACAAATACGCCGTATTGCAAGATCAGCAGCGATAGTGAAACACGCCATATTGCAAGATCAGCGGCAATTGAAAAATACGTCGTATAGCAAGATCAGCGGCTATTGTGAAATTCGTCATATCGCAAGATCAGCGGCGATTGTCAAATACGCCATTTTGCTTGGATCAGCGTCGATTGACAAATACACCATATGCAAGAATAGCGGCGATTGAAAATTACGCCGTATTGCAAGGTCAGCGGCGATTGTGAAACACGCCATATTGCAAGATCAGCGACGATTGTCAAATAGGCCATATTGCAGGATCAGCGATGATTGACAAACACGCCGTATTGCAAGATCAGCGGCGATTGTCAAATACGCAATATTGCACGATCACCGGCGATTGTCAAATACGCCATATTGTAGGATCAGCGGCGATTGCCAAATACGCCATATTTCAAGATTAGCGGCGATTGAAAAGTACGCCATGTTGCAAGATCAGCGGCGATTCACAAATATGCCATATTGCAAGAACAGCGGCGATTGATAAATACGTCATATTGAAAGATTAGCTGCGATTGTCAAATACGCCATATGCAAGATCAGCGGCGATTGACAAACACGCCTTATTGCAAGATCAGCGGCGATTGTCAAGTACGCCATATTGCAGGATCAGCGGAGATTGGCAAATACGCCTTATTGCAAGATCAGCGGCGATTGACAAATACGCCATATGCAAGATCAGCGGCGATTGACAAATACGCCTTACTGCAAGATTAGCGGCGATTGTCAAATACGCCATATTGTAGGATCAGCGGCGACTGACAAATACGCCATATGCAGGATCAGCGTCGATTGACAAATACGCCTTTTTGCAAGATCAGCGGCGATTGTCAAATACGCCATATTGCAGTATGAGCAGTGATTGACAAATACGCCATATTGCAAGATCAGCTGCAAATGTCAAATACGCTATATTGCAAGATAATCGGCGATTGACAAATGCGCCTTATTGCAAGATCAGCGGCGATTGTCAAATACGCCATATTGCAGTATGAGCGGTGATTGACAAATACGCCATATTGCAAGATCAGCTGAAAATGTCAAATACGCTATATTGCAAGATCAGCGTCGATTGAAAGATACGCCGAATTGCAAGATCAGCGGCGATTGTGAAATACGCCATATCGCAATATCAGTGGCGATTGTCTAATACGCCATATTTCAGGTTCGGCGGCGATTGACAAATACGCCATATGCAAGATCAGCGTCGATTGACAAATACGCCTTATTGCAAGATCAGTGGCGATTGTCAAATACGCCATATTGCAGTATGAGCGGTGATTGACAAATACGCCATATTGCAAGATCAGCTGCAATTGTAAAATACGCTATATTGCAAGATCAGCGTTGATTGTCAAATACGACATATTGTAGGATCAGCGGCGATTAAAAAAACGCCTTATTGCAAGATCAGCGGTGATTGACAAATACGCCGTAATACAAGATCAGCGGCGATAGTGAAACACGCCATATTGCAAGATCAGTGGCAATAGAAAAATACGCCGTATAGCAAGATCAGCGGCGATAGTGAAATACGTCATATCGCAAAATCAGCGGCGATTGTCAAATAAGCCATATTGCAGGGTCAGCGGCGATTGACAATTAGCCGTATGCAAGATCAGCGTCGATTGACAAATACGCCTTATTGCAAGATCAGCGGCGATTGTCAAATACGCCATATTCCAGGATCAGCGGCGATTGGCAAATACGCCATATTGCAAGATAAGATGCGATTATAAAATACGCCATATTGCAGAATGACCGGCGATTGACAAATACGCCATATTACATAATCAGTGGCGATTGTCAAATCCGCTACATTGCAAGATCAGTGGCGATTGCAAATATGCCATATTGCAGGATCAGTGGCGATTGACAAAAACGCCGTATTGCAAGATAAGCGACGATTTTAAAATACGCTATACTACAGGATGAGCGGTGATTAACAAATACGCCATATTGCAAGCTCAGACGCGATTGTCAATTACTTTATATTGCAAGATCAGCGGCGATTGCCAAATCGGCCATATTGCAGATTCAGCGGCGATTGACAAATACACCGTATTGCATGATCAGCGGCGATTGACAAATACGCCCTATTGCAAAATAAGCGGCGATTGTCAAATTCGCCATATTGGAAGATGAGCGGCGATTGTCAAATACACTGTATTGCAAGATCAGCGGTGATTGTAAAATATGCCATATTGCAGGATCAGCGGCCATTAACAAATACACCATATGCAAGATCAGCGCGATTGAAAATTACGCCGTATTGCAAGATCAGCGGCGATTGTGAAAAACACCATATTTCAAGATCAGCGGCGATTGTCTTATAAGCCGAATTGCATGATCAGTGGCGATTCACAAATACGCCATATTGCAAGATAAGCGGCGATTGTAAAATATGCCATATTGCAAACCAGCGGCGATTGACAAATACGCCGTTGCAAGATCAGCGGCGATTGTCAAATACACCATATTGCAGGTTCAGCGGCGATTGACAAATACGCCATATGGGAAGATCAGCGGCGATTGTAAAATACAACGTATTGCAAGATCAGTGGCGATTGTGAAATATGCTATATTGCAAGATCAGCGGCAATTGACAAATACGCCGTATTGCTAGATCATAGGCGATTGTGAAACACGCCATATCGCAAGATCAGCGGCGATTCACAAATACACCATATTGCAAGATCAGTGGCGAATGATAAATACGCCATATTGAAAGATCAGCGGCTATTGACAAATACGCCATATGCAAGATCAGCGGCGATTAACAAATACGCCTTATTACAAGATCAGCGTCGATTGTCAAATACGCCATATTGCAGGATCAGCGGCGATTGACAAATACGCCTTATTGCAAGATCAGCGGCGATTGACAAATACGCCGTATTGCAAGATAAGCGGCGATAGTGAAAAACGCCATATTGCAAGATGAAATTTATAAATACGCCGTATTGCAGGATCAGCGGCGATTGTTAAATACGTTATATCGCAAGATCAGCGGCGATTGTCAAATATGCCATTTTGCTGGATCATCTGCGATTGATAAATACACCATATGTAAGATCAGCGGCGATTGAAAATTACGCAGTATTGCAAGATCAGCGGCGATTGTGAAATACGCCATATTGCAGGATCAGTGGCGATTGGCAAATACGCCATATTTCAAGATCAGCGGCGATTGTAAAATACGCCATGTTGCATGATCAGCGGCGATTGAGAAATACGCCATATTGCAAGATCAGCGACGATTGCCAAATGGGCCATTTTGCAGATTCAGCGGCGATTGACAAATACGCCGTATTGCAAGATTAGCAGTGATTGTCAAATACGCCATATTGCAGGATCAGCGGGGATTGACTAATACGCCGTATGGCATGATCAGCGGCGATTCACAAATACGCCATATTGCAAGATCAGCGGCGATTGATAAATACGCCATATTGAATGATCAGGGCGATTGTCAAATACGCCATATTGCAGGATCAGCGGCGATTGACAAATACGCCGTCTTGCAAGATAAGCGGCAATTATAAAAAACGCGATATTGCAGGATGAGTGGCGATTTACAAATAAGCCGTATTGCAAGATCAGCGGCGATTGTCAAATACGCTATATTGCAAGTTCATCGGCGATTGTAATATATGCCATATTGCAGGATCAGCGGCGATTGACAAATATGGCGTATTGCAAGATCAGCGGCGATTGTCAAATACACCATATTGCAGGTCCAGAGGCGAATGACCAATACGCCATATGGGAAGATCAGCGGCGGTTGTAAAATACGCCGTATTGCAAGATCAGCGGCGATAGTGAAGTATGTCATATCGCAAAATCAGCGGCGATTGTCAAATAAGCCATATTGCAGGGTCAGCGGCGATTGACAATTAGCCGTATGCAAGATCAGCGTCGATTGACAAATACGCCTTATTGCAAGATCAGCGGCGATTGTCAAATACGCCATATTCCAGGATCAGCGGCGATTGGCAAATACGCCATATTGCAAGATAAGATGCGATTATAAAATATGCCATATTGCAGAATGACCGGCGATTGACAAATACGCCATATTGCATAATCAGTGGCGATTGTCAAATACGCTATATTGCAAGATCAGTGGCGATTGCAAATATGCCATATTGCAGGATCAGTGGCGATTGACAAAAACGCCGTATTGCAAGATAAGCGGCGATTTTAAAATACGCTATACTACAGGATGAGTGGTGATTAACAAATACGCCATATTGCAAGCTCAGCCGCGATTGTCAATTACTTTATATTGCAAGATCAGCGGCGATTGCCAAATCGGCCATATTACAGATTCAGAGGCGATTGACAAATACACCGTATTGCATGATCAGCGGCGATTGACAAATACGCCGTATTGCAAAATAAGCGGCGATTGTCAAATTCGCCATATTGGAAGATGAGCGGCGATTGTCAAATACGCTGTATTGCAAGATCAGCGGTGATTGTAAAATATGCCATATTGCAGGATCAGCGGCGATTAACAAATACACCATATGCAAGATCAGCGCGATTGAAAATTACGCCGTATTGCAAGATCAGCGGCGATTGTGAAAAACACCATATTTCAAGATCAGCGGCGATTGTAAAATGTGCCATATTGCAAACCAGCGGCGATTGACAAATACGCCGTTGCAAGATCAGCGGCGATTGTCAAATACACCATATTGCAGGTTCAGCGGCGATTGACAAATACGCCATATGGGAAGATCAGCGGCGATTGTAAAATACAACGTATTGCAAGATCAGTGGCGATTGTGAAATATGCTATATTGCAAGATCAGCGGCAATTGACAAATACGCCGTATTGCTAGATCATAGGCGATTGTGAAACACGCCATATCGCAAGATCAGCGGTGATTCACAAATACACCATATTGCAAGATCAGTGGCGAATTATAAATACGCCATATTGAAAGATCAGCGGCTATTGACAAATACGCCATATGCAAGATCAGCAGCGATTGACAAATACGCCTTATTACAAGATCAGCGGCGATTGTCAAATACGCCATATTTCAGGATCAGCGGCGCTTGATAAATACGCCTTATTGCAAGATCAGCGACGATTGCCAAATGGGCCATTTTGCAGATTCAGCGGCGTTTGACAAATACGCCGTATTTCAAGATTAGCAGTGATTATCAAATACGCCATATTGCAGGATCAGCGGGGATTGACTAATACGCCGTATGGCATGATCAGCGGCGATTCACAAATACGCCATATTGCAAGATCAGCGGCGATTGATAAATACGCCATATTGAATGATCAGCGGCGATTGTCAAATACGCCATATAAAAGATCAGCGGCGATTGACAAATACGCCTTAGTGTAAGATCACCGGCGATTGTCAAATACACCATATTGCAGGATCAGCGGCGATTGACAAATACGCCTTACTGCAAGATCAGTGGCAATTGACAAATACGCTGTAATGCAAGTTCAGCGGCTATTGTCAAATACGCCATATTGCAGGATCAGCGGCGATTGACAAATACGCCGTCTTGCAAGATAAGCGGCAATTGTAAAAAACGCGATATTGCAGGATGAGTGGCGATTTACAAATAAGCCATAAGGCAAGATCAGCGGCGATTGTCAAATACGCTATATTGCAAGTTCAGCGGCGATTGTAATATATGCCATATTGCAGGATCAGCGGCGATTGACAAATACGGCGTATTGCAAGATCAGCGGCGATTGTCAAATACACCATATTGCAGGTCCAGAGGCGAATGACCAATACGCCATATGGGAAGATCAGCGGCGGTTGTAAAATACGCCGTATTGCAAGATCAATGGCGATTGTTAATTACGCCATATTGCATGATCAGCGGCAATTGACAAATACGCCGTATTGCTAGATCAGGGGCGATTGTGAATCACGCCATATCGCAAAATCAGCGTCGACTGTCAAATACGCCATTTTCCTGGATCAGACGCGATTGAAAAATACACCAAATGCAAGATCAGCAGCGATTGAAAATTACGCCGTATTGCAAGATCAGCGGCGATTGTGAAATAAGCCATTTTGCATGATCAGATGCGATTGTCAAGTACGCAATGTTGCAAGATCAGCGGCGATTGTGAAATACGCCATATTGCAAGATCAGCAACGATTGCCAAATAGGCCATATTGCAGGATCAGCGGCGATTGACAAATACGCCGTATTGCAAGATCAGCGGCGAAAGTCAAATATGCTATATTCCAAGATCAGCTGCGATTGCCTAATACGCCATATTGTAGGATCAGCGGCGATTTGCAAATACGCCATATTTCAAGATCAGCTGCGATTGTAAAATACGTCATGTTGCAAGATCGGCGGCGATTGAGAAATACGCCATATTGCAAGATCAGCGACGATTGCCAAATAGGCCATTTTGCACAATCAGCGGCGACCGACTAATACGCCGTATGGCAAGATCAGTGGCGATTCACATATACGCCATATTGCAAGATCAGTGGCGATTGATAAATACGCCATATTGAAAGATCATCGGCGATTGTCAAATACGCCATATGCAAGATCAGCGGCGATTGACAAATACGCCTTTTTGCAAGATCAGCGGCGATTGTCAAATACGCCTTATTGCAGGATTAGCGCCGATTGACAAATACGCCTTATTGCAAGATCAGCGGCGATAGTGAAACACGCCATATTGCAAGACCAGCGGAAATTGAAAAATACGCCGTATTGCAAGATCAACCTTGATTGTGACATACGCCATATTGCAGGATCTGCGGCAATTGACAAATACGCCATATTGCAAGATAAGAGGCGATTGTAAAATACGCAACATTGCAGGATGAGCGGCGATTTACAAATACGCCGTACTGCAAGATCAGCGGCTATTGTCAAATACGCCGTATTGCAGGATCTGTGGCAATTGACAAATACGCCATATTGCAAGATCAGCTGCAAATGTCAAATACGCTATATTGCAAGATCAGCGGCGATTGTCAAATACGCCATATCGCAGGATCAGCGGCGATTGACAAAAACGCCTTATTGCAAGATCAGCGGTGATTGACAAATACGCCGTATTGCAAGATCAGCGGCGATAGTGAAACACGCCATATTGCAAGATCAGCGGCAATTGAAAAATACGCCGTATAGCAAGATCAGCGGCGATTGTAAAATACGTCATATCGCAAGATCAGCGCCGATTGTCAAATACGCCATATTGCAGGGTCAGCGGCGATTGACAATTAGCCGTATGCAAGATCAGCGTCGATTGACAAATACGCCTTATTGCAAGATCAGCGGCGATTGTCAAATACGCCATATTGCAGGATCAGCGGCGATTGGCAAATACGCCGTATTGCAAGATAAGCGGCGATTATAAAATACGCCATATTGCAGGATGACCGGCGATTGACAAATATGCCATATTGCAAGATCAGTGGCGATTGACAAATACGCTATATTGCAAGATCAGTGGCGATTGTAAAATACGTCATATCGCAAGATCAGCGCCGATTGTCAAATACGCCATATTGCAGGGTCAGCGGCGATTGACAATTAGCCGTATGCAAGATCAGCGTCGATTGACAAATACGCCTTATTGCAAGATCAGCGGCGATTGTCAAATACGCCATAATGCAGGATCAGCGGCGATTGGCAAATACGCCGTATTGCAAGATAAGCGGCGATTATAAAATACGCCATATTGCAGGATGACCGGCGATTGACAAATATGCCATATTGCAAGATCAGTGGCGATTGACAAATATGCCATATTGCAAGATCAGTGGCGATTGACAAATACGCTATATTGCAAGATCAGCATCGATTGACAAATACGCCATATTGCAAGATCAGTGGCGATTGTCAAATACGCTATATTGCAAGATCAGTGGTGATTGTCAAATACGCTATATTGCAAGATCAGTGGCGATTGTCAAATACGCCATATTGCAGGATCAGCGGCGATTGACAAATACGCCGTATTGCAAGATAAGCTGCGTCCCTTGGAATGCCAACTTGAAGTTCCTTGCAATGAAGCAAATTGTCAGGAACGGCTTTCTCCTCAAATGTCTAAATGTGTTGGTTTAACACGTTATGCTTGATCTAATAAATTAAACATAATATTGCAATATCAGCGGATTTGGATAAAAGTCATGCGGATGTGGGGCGGATGCGAATAAAAGTCATGCGGATGCGAGGCGGATGCGGATAACAGTCATGGGGATGCGGGGCGGATGCGGATAACAGTCATGTGGATGCGGATGACAGTCGTGCGGATGCGGGGCGGATGCGGATAACAGCCATGCAGATGCGGTTCGGATGCGAATAACAGTCGTGCGGATGCGGGGCGGATGCGGATAACAGCCATGCGGGGCGGATGCGGATAACAGCCATGCAGATGCGGTTCGGATGCGAATAACAGTCGTGCGGATGCGGGGCGGATGCGGATAACAGTCATGCGGATGCGTGGCGGATGCGGATAACAGTCATGCGGATGCGGGGCGGATGCGGATAACAGTCATGTGGATGCGGGGCGGATGCGGATAACAGCCGTGTGGATGCGGATAACAGTCATGTGGATGCGGGGCGAATGCGAATAACAGTCATGTGGATGCGGATAACAGTCATGTGGATGCGGGGCGGATGCGGATGACAGTCATGCGAATGCGAATAACAGTCATGTGGATGCGGATAACAGTCATGTGGATGCGGGGCGGATGCGGATGACAGTCATGCGGATGCGGATAACAGTCATGTGGATGCGGGGCGGATGCAAATAACAGTCATGCGGATGCGGGGCGGATGCGAATAAAAGTCATGCGGATACGGGGCGGATGCGGATAACAGTCATGCGGATGCGGGGCGGATGCGAATAACAGTCATGCGGATGCGGTTCGGATGCGAATAACAGTCATGCGGATGCGGGGCGGATGCGAATAAAAGTCATGCGGATACGGGGCGGATGCGGATAACAGTCATGCGGATGCGGGGCGGATGCGGATGACAGACGTGTGGATGCGGGGCGGATAACAGCCATGCGGATGCGGGGCGGATGCGGATAACAGTCGTGCGGATGCGGGGCGGATGCGAAAAACAGTCATGCGGATGCGGGGCGGATGCGAATAACAGTCATGTGGATGCGGGGCGGATGCGGATAACAGCCGTGCGGATGCGGGGCGGATGCGAATAACAGCCGTGTGGATGTGGATAACAGTCATGTGGATGCGGGGCGGATGCGGATAACAGTCACGCGGATGCGGGGCGGATGCGAATAACAGCCGTGTGGATGCGGATAACAGTCATGTGGATGCGGGGCGGATGGGAATAAAAGTCATGCGGATGCGGGGCTTATGCGGATAACAGCCGTGCGGATGCGGGGCGGATGCGAATAACAGCCGTGTGGATGCGGATAACAGTCATGTGGATGCGGGGCGGATGCGGATAACAGTCATGCGGATGCGGGGCGGATGCGAATAACAGCCGTGTGGATGCGGATAACAGTCATGTGGATGCGGGGCGGATGCGGATAACAGTCATGTGGATGCGGGGCGGATGCGAATAAAAGTCATGCGGATGCGGGGCTTATGCGGATAACAGTCATGTGGATGCGGTAATATTCTAAACAGTGGACATTGTGAGTGTGATGATTTCGCGAGAGCAGATTTTGATGACACACAAAGGGCTTCCAAGTCGGAGAGGCTGAGAAAGTTCTGGGAGGAGAAAAAGAAGAAATTTACTCAAATGTATTGATTTAAGTGCTCCAACGTTGGCGTAAAATATGTAAATAATATAAAATAAATAATAAATAAATATATATATATACCGTAAGAGAAGAATTGGCCACTATGTACAAGACTATATCGTACCTATATTCGGATTTTTACGCGAAAAAATCCGTGAATTCTGATTACAGTATAATTATACCGACTGAAACTATGAACAAGATTTACACTTGAGCAATTGATAATACCTGCCCTACATATATAAATTATGTTGTCCCAGGAATAGAGCGAACGGAGCTGCCGCCATTTGCAATAACACCGCTTGTCACTTGTTATTCAATTTAGCAATGGATCCAACATAATAGAGATTGCGTCACAAAAAATGGAGTATAATACTGCAACAGTTGTCACCATGCGGGCCCAAACAGTAAACAAATCGCACGTGGCGGTCTTTGTTTTGGTTCGAAACAATCTATAGGGTTTCCCACGCCTGGTATCTATCGTATAACTTTCAGTGCCGGGAGTGTCCGAGGACATATTCGGCTCGCCTGAGTCTGTAGCTGCTTCCAGCGGACACCCTTATTAGGGTGAGCTACAAGTTCCGTTCAATTTCAAGTAGTTCCAACTTTCGCCAGATATTAATGATACCTAGTGGTGAACGTTGGAACTTTGATAGAGCGTTCCGATGAAATCTAACCTAACAATTTAGCTTTACACAAGTTTAGTCTGTGAAAGGATCTTTTACATGCCATAAATCTATGACATGGGACCGCCGGCTTTACTTCCCATCCGAAGGAAGGGACTTCGACTTCGGCCGGGTTTGAACCCGCTATCTTGGACACAGCAGTTCAGCATGCTACCAACAACGCCACCGAAGCCGCTCTTGTTACTGTATCTTCCTGTCTCCCGATTTAGTTGCCACTATCTTTAGTTATTTGATACTCCCACCCAAACCATAAATAACAACTTAATAACGTTTTATTGCGCACAAGTTGGGCAAAATTACAAATAACATGCAAGGTAAGATGCACTTCAGCCAATGTAGTAACCTATGATGGGTTTTCCTCTATTCCTACAATGAAGAACGTAATAACGTTCACAGATTCCGTCACACAGCTCACAGACACCGGTCGGGTCCGGATCATAGAATATCTTTTCAACGTTCTTTCTGCTAAAAACCCTCTTCCAGCAGGTCGTAGTATGCAAAGCGAACTTGAATCTGGAATCCACCATCAAGAAGGGTTCCCGAGTGAGCACATACACTAATCTTGATCGCGTGTATTTGGATACTCCAAGGACAGCCTTCAAGTATCTAGCCTTTACCTGTTCCAATGTTCGGAGGTCTCCTATGCTTAACTTGTCCCAAATTATCTCAATGCCATACGTGAGGATTGGAACAGTTTTTGCATCGAAGAGTGCAATGGAGGATCTCAAAGATAATCTTGTAATGGCTCTGACGTCAAACATAGCCTTTGTAGCTGCTGTCGCTCTTTGTTTTACGTGGATTTTGAACGAGTTCATTGTCGTTTGTAACGATACACCCAGATATTTAAAGCTATTGACAGTCTTCAGTGGTTTACTTTTGAAAAAATATTGTCTGTTCTTGGGAAACACGTCCACCCTTCCTGAAAATCATATGCTCGGTCTTCTCTGTATTAACTTGCAACTTCTTATCTGCCCACTTCTCCAGAGTGTGGATTGCAATTCGGAGGTACCTGATGTCTTGCGAACCCAAAACCATATCGTCGGCGTCATTTGAAACTTCTCTGACTGCATGACCTTAGGCGTATTTCTTAAACCTCCTGGACTACAGCATACGCCGTATTTTAAGACTTCTGATTGGCGGATATTTAACTGTATGAGAATATTGATAGTTCAAAGTCGCACTCGCTGTAACGCCCTCGGTTGTAATCCAGGAGCATTATTTCAGCCAGCCCCTTATACTGTAGCAGTAGTTCAGAGTCGTCCAATTCATCTGCTTTGCGTTTAGGTGTAAAAAATTCATTAAACAAAGTTGAAACATGTGCTGATTAAAACTGTAGTTCCTGGAATGACTGTGTATGTTTTAATATCATTTTAAGAGTTGTTTAGTGAGAGCATTTAAACACTAATAAGCCCCCAGGTGAGCGATTATAACCTATATTAGTATTTCTTGCACAATTTGTATGCAATAAAACGTTAATAATAGTATTTCGCAAAATGTGCATTGAATGTGTAGTTTTCTGGGAGTTACAAGGGAATGTTAGGCATTATATAATTGCATAATTAGTAGGCAGGCAATGAACAGAAATTAATGTTCCGACTTGGTAGGTCTCCTGGCGATTTAAGACATAGGCTAATATTACTGTCGTTTAAATGTGTAGGTATGTAACTTATATAGCCTAATATAATAAAACAAGGATATATATATATATATATATTTATTTCCACATTTCATATAAGGATCTCAAATCCCTATCATTGGCTAATTTTTATTTGAATATGTTTTTGTTATTGGCACAGGACAACCACTTTGACTCTTGACGGACTGTTATAAGATGCCAGGTCTAGTACTGTACAATAGATATCAATGAAGTGAAAAAGTTTGTTTTGAAGTCGAGAGTTTAAAGTTCTTTCAAACAGTAGCCTAAAAGTGAGGTAAGAAAACACACGGGGTAACTCTAATAAATGAAATGGTATAGCTTAGGCTATGTGCAAGTGGCAACTTTCAGATCGTTGACGCAGTTGTACTAGGTTACACAGTATAGTCCAAGGTTTGAACGTAGCTTATCTAAGAAAAGAGAGAGGCATGGTATTAATAACATAAAATTTTAAGTGTGTTTCTGTTTTAAGTAGCTTAATTGTTTTTTTTTTTAAGAGTTATTGCAGCCAAGTGGCCATACAATAATTTTTAATACATTTGATTGTTTGAGATGTATCTACAGGGTCTTTCATATAAAGTAAGAACGGCGAGCGGCGGTTTTGTCATTCGCCGCTGAAGCCGGCTTGGCCGAGCTTGTGACGCGCCACGGCCCCCTGCTGTAGTATTGAAAGAGCGCGCATAGCACAAACTTGACCTTGCAATAAGCGTGCAGGTGTTGTCAGTCACCAGTCTGAACCTCAGCTGCTAACATGTTGAGACAGTTATCATTGCAACATCGTATTTTTGTATGTAAATTTTATTTTAATTACGATTCGGCTCGGCGGGTACGTGATGCATTTGTTCAGCAATTTCCTGATGAAGTGCCACCTTCACTAGCACAGTTTCACGTAATTGTAAATAACTTTGACACTACTGGTTCAGTGCTCAATGAAAAACACAAAATATAAAATCAGAAAAAATACAGTGGCACGACTCGCTCGCGTCAGCCAAAATGTGGTTACCAGATACAATGCCAGTATAATCCAGGAAGGACGACACTTTCAGCAACTTTTGTAAGGTAATATTTCATAGAGGATTGTACACACGCTTAAAGCAGGGGGCCACGGCTCGCCGCAAGCTCGGTCAAGGCCACCACACTAGCGGATAACAAACCCGCCGCTTGGCGTTCTTACTTTATATGAAAGACCCTGTATGTCTTTACTCTTCAGAACTAAGTTCCATTAGTGATCTTGTAATGTTCTTGCATAAGAGGATGTGGTATTTGTCGCACTTTTCGTTGCACTGTATGCACACGCATTTCTCCGAGATGCTGTGGTATGATGTTATGCGGCATGTCTTGTGATGGAAGCCATGGACCGCCAGCCTGATGACTGCGCTTCTCATCTGCTGGTTAGCTTTTGCCCAGCTTCGGTCGATCATGGCGCTCATGCCGTAGAATTCTTCTTCTACTTTTTCCTTCTTTTGCTGCCTTTCTGTTAGGAGATTGCTGTATGCTTTCGTGGTTGGTAGTAGTAGGAGTATATTTTAGTTCCTCTATCAGGAAAGATTCTCTTGCCAGTAAATATGTATACCTGGAGGGTGTATATTTTGAGATGCCTAGTGCTTTCTTTAGATACAGTGCTTTTACATTCTCTATTGTTCTTAGATCTCTTGTTTTCAAGTAGTCCCATATTATTTGAAGTCCATATGTCAGGATTGGTACTATTTTGACTCTGAAAATCTTCATTGCGGTGCCTGATGATAGTGATTGAATTTTTCTGATGTCCCTCATTGCAGCGATGGCGGTTATTGTCTTTTGTTTTATGTGTTTGTTGAAGGAGTTTCCTGATGTTTGGAAGGTGATTCCTAGATATTTGTATTCGTTTACTATTTCTATTTGCTGTTGTAGTTTGTCTGGCTAAGAGAGAAGGTGATTTCCATGGAGGCTTGGCCTGCTAGGGTCATTAAATGCCAAGTGAGGTTTGTGCCAGAGCCGAACATAAAGAAGGGGAAACATGGTGTATTCTACAGTGAGGTACTTCTCTATGAAACGGAACCTGCCGTTGTACTTGTGGTCACCCGAGCCGCACCTACAGCAGGGAAAACGTGGCGTATTCTACAGTGAGGTACTTCTCTATAAAACGGAACCTGCCGTTGTACTTGTGGTCATGTGTATTTGTGTTTATTATAATTTTTTGATACTCGTGAGCTTTATTGTTTAGTTCTGGTGAAATATTCTCAATTCAATATAATTGTGGTAGCAGTGCCTAACCAAAATACCTGTAGTAATGGTCAGGAAAATATCTGGAGAAAATGTAGTAATAGATGTTTCCTCCTCCGCCGTCTGTGACCCACCCAGCCTTCCCAAATAGGATCACAACATATATAGCCAAAATTACAGCCGTGACCGCCATTAGTCCAAATCAATCATCATCGGTTGCGGTAGTTCAGTATTCAGGTCTCTTCGTTTGGTCTGCTGGTCTGTCATTAACAGTACTGCCAACCTTGCCCTTATGGCACTATATAAAACAAAGAAGTGCTCAGTTCATTCTCTAGTGTGCATATTCGTGTGCGACACTCTGTTCATTTGATAGTGTGCTGAATTGAATCATTTATTCACTATGGATTGTCAAGTTGCCAGATAACAATCAGTAACTTCAATCGCCGGTTCTATGATCAACCTGAGAAGTTGCTGAAGCTATTGCAACACTACATTTTCGTGCCAAAAACACCACCGTGCACGAAATGCCATCGTGAAGCGGAAGTTAGGAGAATAAAACATAACCTATCTGTAACCTACAATGAGAGGGAAGTCGAGGCCGCACCCACACGCAACCATTCTAACCTTCGTTTTGTCCAATCCAATGTTTTTGACAATGGTTACAGCCTAATGCGCCCAGATCATTAGTTTTGTGTCAACCTTGCCCTGCTAGCTGCGTGCGGCCTTGGCCGCACCTGCACCCGACCATTCTAACCTTCGTTTTTGACAATGGTTACAGCCTAACGCGTCCAGATCAATAGTTTTGTGTCAGCCGTGCCCTGCTAGCTGCGCGCGGCCAAGGCCGCACCTACACCGACCATTCTAACCTTCGTTTTGTCCAATCCAATGGTTTTTGACAATAGTTACAGCCTAACGCGCTCAGATCAATAGTCTTGTGTCAACCGTGCCCCGCTAGCTGCGTGCGGCCGCACCTGCACCCAACCATTCTAACCTTCGTTTTGTCCAATCCATTGTTTTTAATAAAGGTTACAGCCTAATGAGCCCAGATCATTAGTTTTGTGTCAACCTTGCCCCGCTAGCTGCGCGCGGCCGAGGCCGCACCTACACCGACCATTCTAACCTTCGTTTTGTCCAAACCAATGGTTTTTGGCAATAGTTACAGCCTAACGCGCCCAGATCAATAGTTTTGTGTCAACCGTGCCCCGCTAGCTGCGTGCGGCCGTACCTACACCCAACCATTCTAACCTTCGTTTTGTCTAATCCAATGGTTTCAGCCTAACGCCTCCAGATAGATGGTTTTTGATTGCGGTATAGTGAAGTTGTCACCATTGCCTCATACAATCTATATTTACAAATACATTAATACATTACCAAACAGCAAGGAATATTGACGATTGTCGGACGGATCACAAACTTCTCATCTGTAAACTCAGGATATCCATCAGCCCAAAACCACCAAGGCGTTTCCAAACCCCATCCAGAGGAAAGTTTAACACCTCCAAACTTCAGGATGAATCTATTTCCACAAACTTTGAGAATATGATCAATGCCCAGCTATCAGATCATCCAGTTAAAACAAGTGACATTCGAGAAGAATGGACCAATCTGAGGGAGATAATCACTAAGTCAGCTGAAGAAACCATTGGTTTGGTAAAGCAGAAAAGTCAAGACTGGTTTGATGACAACAACGAAGAAATTTTGCGTCTCATCAACATCAAAAGGGAAGCCTATCTATCTCATCTTCAAGACCCATCCTCAAATACGAAGAAAGCTCTGTATTTAGAACTCAAGAGTAAGTGTCAGACACAAATAAGAGAGATAAAGAATACTTGGTGGCAGCGGAAAGCTGAGGAACTTCAGAGGCTATCTGATACTCGTGATCTGAGGAACTTCTATGCAGGGATTAAAGAGATATATGGCCCACTTCGTTCTTCATCAGGTACACTAAAAAGTGCTGACAACTCTGCCACTCTTACTGACAGCCATGATATCTTAGAGCGTTGGAAGGAACATTTCTCCATCCTTCTAAATCGTCCCTCAACAGCTGCTGAAGACTTCCTCCGTGATGTGCCGAAATATCCTGAACAACCATGGATGGCTGTACCTCCTTCTTACACGGAATTCAGTGTAGCTCTCAATCAAATGAAACCAAGAAAGGCACCTGGCCCAGATAACATCCCACTGGAATTAATTCAAGCTGGAGGTCAGTCCCTCAAAACGCGGATTTTCACTCTTATTCTCAAAATTTGGGAATTAGGAGAAGTACCTGGTGACCTAAAGAACGCCACTATCATCACAATCTTCAAGAAAGGTGATCGTAGTGTTTGTGGCAACTATCGCGGTATATCGCTACTATCTACTGTGGGTAAAATTCTCGCCAGAATTTTACTTAACCGCCTTCAGGTTATCTCAGAAAAGATCCTCCCCGAGTCCCAGTGTGGATTTCGATCTTCCAGAAGCACAACTGACTTGATTTTCTGCATAAGACAACTACAAGAAAAATGTAGTGAGCAACAGAATCCACTCTTCTTAGTCTTTTATGATCTGGAAAAGGCCTTTGACTCAGTTCCAAGATCTGCTATGTGGGCGGTGCTACAACGCTTTGGCTGTCCTCGACGCTTTGTTGATCTAATCCAAGCTCTCCATGATGGCATGACCGGTCAGGTTTGTCAGCAAAATAAGATCTCTGACGAATTTCCTATCACTCATGGACTGAAACAAGGTTGCGTACTTGCTCCAACACTGTTTGCATTGTATTTGGCTGCAATGCTCTATAAATCGCCCACAAACATCCCAGGTGTAGATGTCAGGTACCGATTTGATGGAGGGCTCTTCAACCTAGCTCGATTTCGCTCCAAGAAGCTAACTCAGGTTACGAAGATAACCAATATGTTGTATGCAGATGATGCAGCATCGCCTACACTCACGCCAGTGGAGTTGCAACAGACTGTTAATTGCTACAAGAATGCATGTGAACGTTTTGGTCTCACCATTAATGTTCAGAAGACCAAGGTTCTGGCACAACCCTCACCAGGCACTTCCCTTCCGCACTTCAACATTTCTATCTCAGATACTCCATTGGAGCAGGTAGACCACTTCTCGTATCTGGACAGTCTGCTCTCTGTACACGGCAATTGTGGGCAGGATGTTGAGAAGAGAATCGGTGCTGCCCATGCGGCATTTGGGCGACTATCGCACCGGGTCTTCTTGAATAAAGATCTGACCGTGAAGACGAAGCTCATGGTGTACCAAGCTGTTGTTATCTCAACATTGTTGTATGGCTGTGAAACCTGGACCCTCTATCGACATGACTTCCGAAAGCTTGAGCGCTTCCATCAACAGAAGCTTCGATCCATCCTTAAGATAAAGTGGGAAGACCACATCACCAATCTTGATGTTCTTGAGAAAGCGCTTGCTAATAGTATAGAATCATCCATCATTGGTCATCAACTTAGATGGATTGGACATGTCCAACGGATGGATGATACGAGACTACCACGCCAGGTACTGTATGGTGAACTCACCTCCGGCACCAGACCTCATGGAGGCCCTAAGAGACGTTACAAGGACCAATTCAAGCAGAATATGAAGTTGACAGGTCTCAATCCACAAACCTGGGACCAGCTTGCTAAGGACCGTTCAACTTGGCGCCAGACCATCCCGGCTGCTGTCAAAATGTTTGAAGAAGAACGTCGTAGAATTGTTAAGGCCAAGCGACAAGCACGTAAGCTCCGTGCAGCACAGCCACGCCCTCCACCAACAGTTCTGTGTGATCTGTGTGGACGTTTGTTTCATGCACGCATTGGGCTGTTCAGTCACCGCAAACATGCCCACAGACCTCAACCTTAGATTATTTTAGACTGTTTTGGAAGAAGATGTATACTCGGAAACGAGTTAAAGCCGACGAATACACAAAAGCCCAAGTATTTCTTTTATCACATAATTATGTTACGTTTGTATTTTGTATCGAACATGTTAGCAACTACTGACGTCAATGTGAGCGCCTTGTTGTGAGACCTCGCTGCGGCAGTTACTGCTCGCGTCTAAGCTCTGTGAACTTGCGGCATGAAGGGCAGAGGCAGGGTAGGAGCTGGCGAGAATTGACAGGCCGCCGTGTTACCTGACATTCTCGTCTATTCCAATACTGTTAACATAGGGTCTTTTCTGAAACCAGTGTGGCGTTGGGAATGAGTGAGTGAGTCACCGACGAATGTATTTGCTTCTATTACTACGCAAGGACCGAGAAACCTCATCACTCGTCACCACGACTACTCATAGTCTGCGATGCACATTCTTCTCAGGTCCATGCAGCTTAGACACGAGCAGTACACATACTAACAAATCTGACGAACATGGCTCCGGTTGTTAAATAAAACACATATTTACGTGATTTAGCACATATATCGGGTGCAGTCGGTGCAAAAGTGATCAAGGTTGGAAATTAAAATTTATAATGTCCCCCGAAAAGATAAAATAAGGTATGGAAATTATATATTGTCGAAATGGAAGCGAAAAACAAAAATGTGATACGTCGTTCATAATTAATATAATTTTTAGCTAGATTATGTATTAGAGTAGGTTTGGTCTACTGTGAGACCCCAACTTAACCTATATGAATGAGACAGGCTTAATAACATGTCTGCCTTTACATAGCCCTGATTTATTGGAACAGGGTTAAACTGTTGATCTCATTGTATTTCATTTCGTTTCACAGGGCATGACCCTCTTCAAGAAAGGCAGCAGATTATATACCACAGTTGTCCAGTAGTGGGACCGGAAAGCCTACAGGCTGGAACTGTCTGAACTCTTATCCGAGCAGTGGAATCAGGCAAAGGTAACTTATTGATGAAACTTTTATCTATTAATTTTACACCAGTTTTGTATAGGCTAAATAGGTAGGCTATAGTGCGTCTCTACCTTAAAAGACAGTATGCATTAAATGGGGCGCGCTGATGCCAGATCTACTGCATATACAAAGTTTTGCAAGGACGGGCACATGATGTAATATAACTCATATACAGGCGTGCTTTTACGGAAAACTCGGGAAATTTCCAAAATATTTGTTTGTTTTATATAACTGTAACTCATACCTTGCAGCGAACAACGCTACGATATTTAGATATGATACGCCGAACCTCAGAGCGCGAGTTTAATGCACACATTATAACAATTTATATTTTTCAATTATTCATGAATATGATAATATTATAATATGTTATTCCGGGGATGAACAAAGGCAAACCACGGAAACCACTTAGAGGATGGCTGAGGTAGGAATCGAACCCGCCTCTTCTCAGTTTTGTCTCATGAAGTTTAGTACACCCGTTCCAGCCCTCAGACCAGAATTAAATTTCTTGGCGGAGCCGGGATTCAAACCTGGGCCTCCATGGTGACAGCCAGGAATGCTAGCCACTACGGTACGCAACGAAGCGGACAATTTATAAAGAACTCAAGGACCACTTCATTTCACAGTTTAACTTCACACCATCAGTCGGGGAGCTACTGGCCTGAGTAAACAAACTTACGCAGCGTCAGCGCTGGGCGGGAGGAATAAGTGCGATAACTTATGAATGCTATCTGATATCGAGCTCGGGTTTGTTTTAAAACCTTTTTCACATATTAATGAACATTTCTTCTCGCTTAGTCACCAACGTAAAGTCAATAGCAAAAAAGTTTGTCGCTATGTGACTTTCCTGTGATACCATCTCAGATTTTTCAAGTAACATTTAAGATAAAAATTCATAACTTTCTTACTATGAAAATAATTACTGGCCTGAGAAATAGAGTATCTTCTACCAACATCAGGCAATCTAAAAATAAATTCTTGATCTGTTGCGATCATTAGTTCATTATCTATGGCGTGATAAGTTTTATATCTGCAAAAATATAGATTCGAGCTAAAATATCGTAATTGTGAAAATTGGGCCATGTGTTAATTATTTATGGCTTTTATTTTTACATCATCATAAAGAGCGGAAAATTCTCTATAAGACCACGCAAACAGTTTCTTAGATTTGACACTTTCAATTATTGGGAAATGTCAACATCGCCGGGGTGGAAGAGGACGAAGCTAATTGCAGGACATAGGAGTGCGAGTGAGAGGCAACTACTACATTTAATTCCATACTGTCTTTTAAGGTTGAGACGCTCTATAGATCAGGATACGCTTTAAAGGGAAATCTATTATACCAGTCTTCAGGATGATGTATTGGGTGCTACGAACTTAACCTATGTGAAAGGGACAGACTGGACAAAAGCGCATAAAGAGTGTGCTACTAAGGCATTTCATATGCCGAGTGTGAACTGTGTTTGCGAATTGTGTGAAGAAAGGTGTGATAGATAGATATCATGTACTAACTTGCCCTGAATGACTTGAATCACTACGGTACGGTATTAAATTTCTGTACTCCTCTGTATTGTATCTATGTACATTGTGCGCATTTCTCTTAGTATTAATATGAGACAGGCTTAATAAGTTTACTTCCATTCTTCGTACCGTTCTAGCCCTGTTCCAATAAACCAGGGCTATGTAAAGGCAGAAGAGACAGGCATTAGGAGTATTCGACATCATATTGGTCCGAATTGACTGATATTCCTATTTGTCTAGTAAGTTAAATGCACCAATAGTCGTCATGTTAAGACTGATTTAGTCAAGAAAATATATATATATCTTATACCTTTTGGTAATTTAAATCAACACGACCACTGTACCTAACCTCAAACACTAGGAAACTCTCAATGTCGAAAGTATTCATTTTCGGAAAAATTATGTATTAAAAGAAATATAGGTTTTTGTGTTAGTAATCGTCACGATGTATTTAGATTTTTCCAATATCCGTCACCCGTTTGCACCAATTGCCGTCACATCGTTCGTTGTCCTTATCTGCTGTTTATAATGCATTTCTGTCAATATTGTTGGGTAAGGCACCGATTTATTGACATGGAGGCTAACATTTACGAATAATGCAGTACCAGTAATTATTTAAAAAAGGGAAAGACAAAAAATGGGCATCAGCAATCGTGAATGGCGGGTAGACATACGGGCATGAAAAGATCGTAATTCTGCTCTAAACACATTTATTATAATTTATTTATATATTTCTTAAAGTGCATTAGAAATACAACAGAAATAATATTAATAATAATTCAAATTCGAACAATATAACCACAAGAACGTTTATTGATGTGGGCTTCCCCGACTGTTGTTCAAGAGCAAATGTCAATTTCCGGGCTGTTATGCCGTGATCTTTTTATTTTTTTTTGCCGGAAGATGGGAGACGTAGTCACATAAAAAGTGAGACCAGACCATGGCATAATATAACGTCTGCGTTGAACAATCGCCGAGGGTCTGACAAGATAGACTGCAAGTCGTTTTCCACCAGATAGCTGTAGGTTTTAATTTGATGTTCTGTAACTGCAGCACTGTTTACTGTCAAATTTTAAGGGGTTCATAAAGACAGGCTTGGATTTCTTTATAGGAAAGACTAGCAGTAGTACCAGACTTCGCCCGGCGGAATGATGATAATGTATCAAAGTCTCCTTAGAAATATAATGGACATAAAATCTAGGTCATTTGCCCCCCCCCCTCCCCCCCCCCCCAAAAGACAATGAGGGCGTAATATCTAGGTCATTTGCCCTTTTGAAAAGGATGATAATGAAAACTACTGTTGAATTGACACGTGAAACTTACAAACTACCGTAATAGAAATACATATTTCAAAATTCACAGGCGAGGAAGACTTATTGTGTGTGGTGATTAATGGTGTAATGGGCGTAACATCTAGGTCATTTGCCCTTATAATGAGGATGATGAGGGAAACTACTACCTGTATTGAATTGACACTTCAACTTATAACTTTGAAAGAATTATGTATTTTCCGCCTTCAATACTGTTTAATATTATTACTTACAGGGACTAGTTTCGGGGGTAAATACTCCCCCTTCCTCAGCCTGTCCAACAAAACTACACAATGGAAAAACTTTCCATGTACAAGTTCATACAAAATATAGCTTCATATATTTTGTATGAACTTGTACATGGAAAGTTTTTCCATTGTGTAGTTTTGTTGGACAGGCTGAGGAAGGGGGAGTATTTACCCCCGAAACTAGTCCCTGTAAGTAATAATATTAAACAGTATTGAAGGCGGAAAATACATAATTCTTTCAAAGTTATAGTTACGTCAATACGGACCTGATTAATCGACATTATGACTTCAACTTATATTGTACACAATGTACTGTAATAAAAATAAATATTTTAAAAATCACAGTCGAGAAAGACTTTATGCAGTGGTGATTAGTGGTATGATGCGCGTAACATCTAGGTCATTTGCACTTATGATGAAGATAATAATAATGTAATGAAAAAATGACTACTAAACGAACATGCTGTAATTTACAACTGATATAGGTAATTCAGATGTCTAGCTTCGATGTCTTCCAAAGTCTCAACCTTATTTTCTGGCTTAGGCCTGTACTCGATGCGTCTAGTGAAAGAGCTTATGGCGTACTGCTCGGCAAAGAAAATGGGTCCAAGCTGCACGAACCTGAGATGATCGTAGATGATGACGAAATATGATGACACACGTTCGGGGTTCCCCGTCGTATTTAGATTGGCCGGGGTATCACTCACTCTTTCGCAAAACCACAGTGGCTTGAGCAACGGCCCTATGCTGGCATCAGTATAGACAGCTCTGGAAAGTCATCTCATGTCACCTCGCGATGAATCAGCAAGCGATTCTCACAACTGTGCCCCCCCCCAGAGTCTCACAACTTGTGGGACGTGGGTTGGCGACCACCGGACCCCAGCTGAGACTGACATCGCTTCTACTTCCTGCTGCCAGGCTCCTTTCAGTTCTCTTTCCTGTCGGCCTCCCTGGGTCAACTCTTGTTCTCTTCCGACCCGACTGTATTAGGGCATCCGAGGGCTAGGAAGTCTTTCAATTTCCCGCTTAATTGGCCGATGTCTCATCTTTCCTGATGCCCTCATTCTTCGAGGGGTCTGCCTTCTATTCCGTTTCATTATATCTCCTGTCTTCTGCTCATGGCCCTCATAGAGGCAGGGTGTGTGTAGCCCCACCATTTCTGGTACACCCTCAAGGGCTCATGGCGGGTGAGTTAGGAAGCTGGCAACCCCGAGTGATTCCTGAGCTAAATGCAGGGAATGGAGAGGTATGTCAGAAATTTAAAGTGGACAGTGATACTCGTTGGGTTCCAAAGAGTAAGTATAAAAATTTTGATCCAGATTGGTGAAACGATGTAGATTTGTGACAAAAGGTCTAAATACAGGGAATGGAGTGCTCTGTCCGAAAGTTCAAGCAGACAGTGTTACTCGTCGGGTTCCAAAGGGTAAGTAACTTACATAAAGATTGGTTGAGATGGGTGAAACTAAGTAGATTTTTGCTAAAGAGCCTAAATGCGGTAAATGGAATGGTCTATCCGAAATGTCATGTAGAAAGTGTTACACGTCGGGTTCCAAAGGGTGAGTATGTAAAATTTGGCTCAGATCGGTGAAACAGGGTAGATTTTGCCAAAGGGCCTAAATGCGAGGAATGGAGTGGTCTGTCCGAAATTTTGAGTGGAAGGTGTTACTCGTCGAGTTGCAAAGGGTAATTATTTGAGATCGGTGAAACGGTGTAGTTTTGTGCCAAAGGGCCAAAAAGCAGGGAATAGTGTGGTCTGTCCGAAATTTAAAGTGAACAGTGTTACTTGTCGAGTTCCAAAGGGTAAGTATGTAAAATTTGGGTCAGATCGGTGAAACGGTGTAGATTTGTGCCAAACGGCCTAAATGCAGGGGTTGGAGTGGCCTCTCCGCAATTTCAAGCAGACTGTGTTAGTCGCAGTGTTCCAAAGGGTAAATATATAAATTTTGGTTGAGATCGGTGAAACGGTGTAGATTTGGGCCAAAGGGCCTAAATGCAGTGGTCTGTCCGCAATTTCAAGCAGACAGTGTTACATGCAGGGTTCCAAAGGGTAAGTATACAGATTTTGGTTCTGATTGGTTAAACGGTGTAGATTTGTGCCAAAGGGCCTAAATGCAGGGAATGGAGTGGTTTGTCCGCAATTTCAAGCAGGTATCCGAATGTTGGTTCTGATCGGTGAAACGGTGTAGATTTGTGCCAAAGGACCTAAATGTAGGGAATGGGGTGGTCTGTCCGAAATTTTAAGTGGACAGTGTTACTCGCAGGGTTCCAAAGGGTAAGTATACAAATTTTGGTTCAGATCGGTGAAATGGTGTAGATTTGTTCCAAAGGGCCTAAATGCAGGGAATGGAGTGGTCTGTCCGCAATTCCAAGCAGACAGTGTTTCCCGCAGGGTACCAAAGGGTAAGAATACGAAATTTGGTTCTGATCGGTGAAACGGTGTAGATTTGGACCAAAGGGCCTGAATGCAGGAAATGGGGTGGCCTGTCCGAAATTTTAAGTGGACAGTGTTACTCGCAGGGATCCAAAGGGTAAGTATACAAATTTTGGTTCAGATCGATGAAACGGTGTAGATTTGTGCCAAAGGGCCTAAATGCAGGGGATGGAGTAGCCTCTCCGCAATTTACAGCAGACAGTGTTAGTCGCAGTGTTCCAAAGAGTAAATATACAAATTTTTGTTGAGATCCGTGAAACGGTTTAGATTTGGGACAAAGGGCCTAAATGCAGGGAATGGAATGGTCTGTCCGCAATTTCAAGCAGACTGTGTTACTCTCAGGGATCCAAAGGCTAAGTATACAAATTTTGGTTCAAATCGGTGATACGGTGTAGATTTGGACCAAAGGGCCTAAATGCACGGAATGGGGTGGTCTGTCCGAAAATTTAAGTGGACAGTGTTACTCGCAGTGTTCCAAAGGGTAGGTATACAAATTTTGGTGCAGATCGGTGAAACAGTGTAGATTTGTGCAAAAGGGCCTAAATGCAGGGAATGGGGTGGTCTGTCCGAAATTTAAAGTTGACAGGGTTACCCGCAGGGTTCCAAAGGGTAAGTATACAAATTTTGGTTCAGATCGGTGAAACGGTGTAGATTTGTATACATAACAGACAGACAGACAAACTTTGTGCTTTATATATATAGATTCACACCATTTTCTCCCCGGCCGCCCATCTTTGAAAGGAGAGTCCCTCTTCAATTCTTTTGTGAGGCACTGGACGCTATTTTGCAAATCGTCCTTTGTTACGGAGAACTCCGCTTTTCCTAGTGAGAGTACCCATTGAACTAACACCCTTTGTAAAAAAGGAACGTGGGCCCATCTTCCTCTCTCTAGTTTTTCCTTTAATTTTGTCCGAGAGGGCGTATCTCGGAACACCATTCCTCTCCGCGGCCATTGTAATACACATGCCGTCCTCCTCAACGACCTTAATAGCAGCTTCCATTTGCTGAATATCGTGTGCTTTTGGACATATTGCTTGAAAGCAAAGATTTAATCTTAGAATATATTTTTCATCTCAATTGAAAAAGAAACCTCTTTAGCACAGCAAAAAACCCTAGGCCAAGATCTACTGATAATAATAATGTTATTTGTTTCACGTCCCTTTTAACTACTGCGACTTTTAGAGACCCCGGGGTGCCGGAACTTTGCCCCTAAGGGGATATATAACGTGTCACTAAATCTACTGACACGGCTCCCTCGCATTTGCGCACCATCAAATTCCAGATGGCTGCGCCAGGATTCAATCCTGCAACAGCAGGCGAGAACGTTACCGCTGAGCCACGCAGCCAGCGTAGACCTACGTCCGTCAAAGAGACAGATCTACTTAATAACGGCACACTGTAAATGTTTATTGGTTCTGAAACGTTAACGCGAACTTTAACATTATCATGCACTAGTATTCATCACGCATGTGCTCTAAAGATAGTCAGCCATGACAACTATTGGACACGATGATCAAACGACAATTTAATGAATGCAGGGTGCATGAGGGCGACATTATAAGTATATTGCCGCAGTTAGTTAGGTCTTACAAGGAGAAATGACAGTGTGCCAGTTTTCATCACAAATGACGAGCATTGGTAAAGTGCGATTTTTTCATCCAGTGTTCGTCACCAGCATTTCTTACCAAACTCGGAACGTGAGCAGGAAATAGCAAAACGCATATGTTACAGAAACAATTACCAACTATATCACACACTTGTCATCATCTTGCACAGTTTCCAGCCACTGGCCGGGTCTGTTTGGAACACAAGCCTCTCCAACGTCTTCTGTCTTCCCACCATCTCTCAGCCTCCACCCTTGTCCTGTCTTCTCCTCTCTTCTTCACGCTTTCCTCCACCCCCTTCAGCCACCTGTCTCTCGGTCTCTTTCCTTCCCACTTCGTCTCGTGTATCCTCCTGGGTATCCTCTTCTCCTCCATTCGTTTTACATGTCCATACCATCTAAGTCTAGATTTCTCTATACCATCCTGTAATGGTTCCTCCTTCATTAATTCTCTGGTCCTTTCATTTCTTATTCTGTCCATCTTTGTAGCTCCAATACTGCTTCTCAAGAACCTCATCTCACTGGCCTGTATTTTGCTCTTCTCCCTTCCTTTCATAACCCAGGTCTCCGAGGCATTATTCTGTCCATCTTTGTAGCTCCAATACTGCTTCTCAAGAACCTCATCTCACTGGCCTGTATTTTGCTCTTCTCCCTTCCTTTCATAACCCAGGTCTCCGAGGCATACGTCAGGATAGGGACATAGTACGTCCGATATACAGGTATGATCTTTTTGCTGTTCTGAGGGACAGCGTTGCTCCATAACATGCTTCTCACACTCCTCCGGAGTGCTTCCGCCTGTCTTCCCCGCTCATTTATTTCTCTATAGTTTCTTCCATTATCTTGTATCAGGCTTCCCAGATACTTGAAACTCTCCACTTTCTTCAGCTGTTCCCCACCAATTGTTATTCCCGTTGTGGTTCTTTCCTTCTTCCTTGTTGTGATCACCATCTCACTCTTATTTATGCTAAATTTCATCCCATATCCTTGTATTACTCCTTCCCACACGTCCAACTGTTCCTGTACCTCCTCCTCCTTGTTTCCCCAAATCATCTGCAAACACCATTGCTTTTATCTTTCCTTCTCCAATTATTTGTTCCACTCGGGTCATTATGTCATCCTCACCACAATGAAAAGTAACGGTGACAGTGCACTTCCTTGTTTCAGGCCGTTTCTCTGTTCCAACCAATCCGATCTCTCTCCTCCCACTTTCACACAGCTCACGCTTCCCTTGTACATCTCCTTTATCCTCCTTATAGTCCATTTTTCTACTCCTCTATCCTCCAGGGACTTCCATACTTTGTTTCTGCATACACTGTCGTATGCTTTCTCAATGTCCAGGAAGGCCATCAGTAGATCTGTTCCATACTCATAGTGCTGTTCTTGTAACTGCCTTACAGCAAAAATCAAATCCACTGTGGACCTTCCTGCTCTGAAGCCATGTTGTTCTTCCCTCATCCCTCCCTCTATCCTTGTCCTAATTCTCCTTTCCAAAACTTTCTCAAACATCTTTGCACAATGTCTCATCAGTGTTATTCCCCGATAGTTTCTGCATTCTGTTCTACTACCTTTCTTGAAGATCGGGACAATTATTCCCTTTTTCCAGTCCTCTGGGGTCTTCCTTTCCTTCCATCACTCGGTACAACCATTGTATCCCCACCTCTCCTGCTGCTCTCACCATCTCCACACTTAACTCATCCACACCCGGTGCCTTCCCTCCTTTCATCTTCCTCACTGCATCTTCCACTTCTTTCCATGTTAAGTCCTTTTCTGTTTGCAGTCCATCTTCCTCTTCCCCGATTTCTTCCTCCTCGCCGTGGTTTCCATTTGGGTTCAGAAGATCTTCAAAATATTCTTTCCACATTTTCTTCAGTTCTTTCCTTTTTTCTGTCTCTTGTCCCCTTTTGTTCACCATTCTAACATAATCCGTAGGATCCTTCCGCCTCTTAGTTTTTACCATCCCATACAGGACCTTTTTTGTACCTTCACTATCCTCCATCCACTTTCTTCTCTCCTCAACCACTACTCTCTTTGCCTCCTTATTTCTTTCCTGGTACTCTTCCCTTGTCTCTACCACCTATTTTGATACCATCTCCTAAAGGCTCTATTCTTTTCCCTTACTATATCTTTTGTCTTCTCATTCCACCATGGTGTTTCCTTCCACCTCTTCTTACTACTTGTCCTCCCACATACTGCTTCTGCTGCACCTACTAGTGTCTTCTTAAATCTAGTCCATTCCTCTTCCACCACTCTTTCTTCATATGTTGGAATTCCTTCCTTTACCATTTTGAGGTACTCGACCCTTCTGTCTCTTTCTATCAGTTTCCATATCCTTATACGTCTTTCCTGGTTCTCAGTCCCTTTCTTCTCCTTAGTCCCTCTCAGGTTCATTACCAGCAATCGATGGTCGCTATCCAAGTTCTCCGATGGTATAACCTTGATGTCCGTGATGTTCTTATTTAATTCTTTCTCATACAGTATATAGTCGACCACCGACTTCCTGGTCAAGTCATCACTGTACCATGTGATTGTGTGGCTCTCTCTTTTCTTGAACCAGGAGTTCCCAACTAGCAGGCTGTATGTTCTTTTGACAGAAGTCCAACAGTCTCTTTCCTTCCTCATTTCTTCTGCCCCAACCCTCTGGTCCAAGCACACTCTCATACCCTTGTCTTTATATTCCTACATGGGCATTCAGATCCCCCATAACAATCATGTTCCTTCCTCCCAGCTGCTTCTGCAATTCCTCTTCAGAGGCGTAGCCTACTTGTGGAGCATACACTTGCACTATTTCTATGGACCCTACCCTCAGTGCTACTTTCACTTTCATTCTCTTCACTTCTTCTTTTAAACCATCTCGTACGACTACTCCCACTCCATTCCTCTTTCCCTCTTCATTCCCACTCCAGTACAGTCTATAGCCTTTTCTCAGCTCTCTGCTTCCTTCCCCTTTCCACTTTGTTTTTGCCAATCCCAATAAATCCAACTTCCTTCTTTCCATCATATCCACTATCTCCTCCACCTTCCGCGTCAGCGTTCTTATTTTTAAAATTCCAAATCTTAGTCCATGAACACAGCTAGGTCTTCGTCCATTGTATCCGTCCTGTCCGAGGCCTGTTCCCTTCTTGAAAGCAAAAGTCTTATCCACTACTGGCTTGCTGGGCCTATCGTAGCTTCACCAGAGCCCCGTTAGCCGTCACTTTTCAGGGTTCCTGTAGGACCTTCACCTTCACAGCTACCGTAACGGTCCCGGGGCACTGGATTACTTCTGTGTTATGGTTGTTCAGATGTGACAACTTCTAATGGGTAGATAGGATAGCGAAATTCTTAAAGGTGCCCTCCAATAGACAATTTCAGACACCCTGGGCGATATTACGTATTGAAATTATTAACCCTGGTCTCTACTGAACCTCATATATGTGCTAAAGTTCGTAAATATGTGTTTTTATTTCTTGCTATCTTCATTATTATTATTTTCAGGCCAGTATTGCCTTTGGGGGAAAGGAAGATGACCACTGAGATAGTTATGATTTTTACACATTCAGTTACATTTTGACCCAGGGGCTACTTTTCATATCAAGCAGCTACTCGATTGTCCTCGTGGGGCTCAGTTCACTCTCTTCCAGCACTTTCATTAATCTTTAATCTCAGTTAGGGCTAGGGGAGATGAAATTTCTGAGAGGGAAGAATGTCCCTTCATTGCAGGGTTGATGTACATAGGATATTGACTTGTTCTTAAAAGGGGAGGATACGATCCATGGGTCACCAATTCGAACCATCCTTAGTACGTGTGTCGGGCATGACCAGGCGTATATCAAGTGCAAGTAGTAAGGTGCGCTTCTCAGCTGTTTCTGAGAAATGAATTACAGTGGAATCTCGTTAGTACGTTTTTCAAGGGACTGAAAAATTTGGACGTCATATGCGGGAAAACGTACTACCAAAAAACGCCATCCTGCATTTACAACGTATAAGAAAGAACGCGGCGTATATAAGGACGTTCAATCGCTGACCTTAGTAAGTGATTGTATGCACTACTACAGTCACGACATAAGCATAGGTTATCAGTAACTTACACGCAATAAATAACATAAAAATTAATTACTGTACCTCTACACTACAGTATAATACAGGGTCTTTATTTTTGCTTAGCAAGGACATTCTCGCTCCGCCAGTGACGGCTCAGTTGCCGGCGACCGCGCACGCATATGTAGGCCTACGGCAGAATACGGTGCTTAAAATCAGTAGCCTACCATGCAGTTTTGCTGGCCATGATTTACAGTAGATGCTGAAAATGTTCCCCATCCACTTCCAAACACATATAATACAGGGTCTTTCTTTATATTTGATCAGCAAGGACGCACTCGCGCTCCGCCAGTGACGGCTCTATCGCCGGCGACTGCGCACGCATATGTTTGAAGCACGTGCTTGCTTGAACCACTTCAATAAAGAGCTTTCTAGTTCAAGAAACTGTCCCTCTCGCACACGTTTCCTTTTGCCACTCACCCCTTCTTCAAATGCACGTTCAATTTCCTTCCTTTTGCCGAGAATCGTGTTCAGTGTAGACGGAGGAATGTTCCACTTTCGCGCTATATCCACACGCTTCATGTGAGGATTGCAGTCCACGTCTCGAATGTATTTAATCTTCTCATCATTAGTTATCTGCCGTACTTTCTTCTTATCCATTATGAAACACGCAATAAAATAGGTCATAACTGGACGTGAACACTAAGAACTAGAAGACAATAGTGCGGAACACGAAGACAATAATGTGCCTACGTGAGAAATAAACAAAGGGAAGGGGGTGAAGGGCAGCAGGAGAGAGACACGTCACCTGTGTTGCGTCATTGCTATAGCCACTTCTAAGCCGTCAAACACAGTAAAATCATCTACACTGTCAATAACTATCAGAGAAAATGAGGCAATATCGCATCGTGTTTTCCAGAAGCCGAATTTTAAAATTAAATAAGAATAAAATACGGTTCACTAACAAATAGTTCAACGGAGATTTGATCGTTGTAAGCGGGAATAGAGAACGTATTAAGGGGATATATCAACATGAATTTAGTAGGATAGGGACTTGAGAAAGGAGAGAAAGGGCAGCGGGAGAGACACACGTCACCTGTGTTACGTCATTGCTGTAGCCACTTCTACGCCGTCAAACACGATGAAATCATCTACACTGTCAATAACTATCAGAGAATATGAGGCAATATCGCGTCGTGTTTTCCAGAAGCCGAATTTTATAATGAAATAAGAATAAAATCCGGTTCGTGTACAAATAGTACAACGGAAATTTGATCGTCGTAAGCGGGAATAGAGAACGTATTAAGGGGATATATCAACATGTATTTTGTAGAATTGGGACTGGGACTTGAGAAAATCATCACGCTAAGCGGGAAAACGTCGTAACCGAGAACGTGCTAACGAGATTCCACTGTAATTGCAATTGCAGTGCGGTATCTGTGTGCATTGTACGCTAGCAAGAAGCCAACGAGTGCGTGGTGCAGCCGTAAGAGTCCTGCTTCGTAAGTGTGGGATCGCTGGATCGAATCCCACTGGTGAGCTTTTGCAGTGTGTTGTGTTTTTTTTTTGTGGTTGTTGTAAACATTGGCAATTCTTACAAATGTAGGTGTCGTGAACATTGTTTATTTTGCAGTCAATTGTAATAACGTTTTACGTGAGTGGAAAAAGGGATTCAGAAATCATCGTATGGGGGTCAAAGTTTGTCACATTACATAATGTACAGTATTGGCATTGCAAATACATTGGTAATATACACGGTCAGGTGTGTTCTATTATATGTACCGGTATACATTTATACGTTGAAGGCCCAGGCTGTTCCGTTCATTGCACGCCTGTGAACCATCAGATCACTCTGTACCCCGCAAGCAGTGACTCATGCTATGCATATTGGTTGGAAATTGCCAATGGTTACCAAAAAAAAGAAGAAAAAACACACTCTGCAACGGCTCACCGGTGGGATACGATCCCATGCTTACGAAGCAGGGCTCTTACCGCTGCACCACGCGCTCGTTGGATTCTTGCTAGCGTTCAACGCACATAGACGCCGCACTGCAATTGCAATTAATTTCTCAGAAACGGATGAGAAGCGCACCTTACTACTTGCACCTGGTATACGCCTGGTCATGTCCTTCACATGTGCTAAAGATGGTTCGAATCGGTGACCCATGCATCGTATCCTCCCCTTGTAAGCTAGTGAATATGTTGTTTCTACAGTGCTAGTCTGACCTGGTGGCCCCCAGTACTGCATAGTACTGCAAGTTACTCCCACTTGATGTGTTCTGTCACAGTAGCTGCAACATGTGGCATGGTATAATATGTGTGTTCCAAGCATACCCTTAAACTGTTGTATACTGAAATTAATACCTCATGGCGCTAAACCTCAGCTGTGCACACAGTGAATCTCGTATGCAGATAAGTCCTCGTGCGTCATCATAATTGATAAAAGAGGAACGTTCGCGTCAGCTCTTGGTGTGAGTTAAGATCTCAAGTGACAAAATATCACTCTCTAAACTTGGTGTGGCTACAGCTGGTGACAAGAGGTTTTGTTTCGCTCTCAGTAGCACAGCAGCAGCACTACCTTCCCCTCCAAGCCCTTAAGTCCATGCAGGTCTGTGCCATTAGGTATTAATTGCTCTCTACTACGGAAGCACGAAGATTGGTTCTATCTGCATTCGCTGACCCATGAAGGCGCAACCTGGTAGCCAGTTTAGTAGGCTGAAGTTTTGACAACTTGATAGTATGCATTTGCATAGCATAGAAGACTCTTGAAATTTCACCCTCTTCCCCCTTCCAGTTATATACCCCTCGATAATACGGGCCACCAAATCAGACAACCACTGAACTACAGTGAGATATCTCATATTTCATTTTCTTTCAGGTTCTGGAGCCCCTGCTGCTGGCAAAGAAATGGAAAGTTGTACGAGTATCGAGTTGCAATCGAGAAGAACAAGTGCCTTAATACAATATGCAATCCATACGTACTCCAATACGTCTTTCATTTGTCTAAGGAATGACACTGAAATTATATTTCAAAATTGTGTGCGTGTTCTATATTTGTGTACATACATTTGATGGAAATGACCATTAGGAAGAACATTATATTCGGAAACGAGTTACAGCCAACAGTGAAATTTGTGACAAAATAACATGCAATGGAACTAACTTACCCGTAGCCCTATGTTTGAGAAAGTGATGTTATAAAACAGGTGTGCATGAATGTACTGTACACTGTTATTGGAATATTTCCTTTATTTTTTGTGCGAATTATCCTTGACTTGGTGTGTTGACCATGTGTAAAATGAGTGGCCAATATGGACTAATCTCAAATATTTTGTTGATTGTGATTTTTAAAAAAATTAAGAGAATAAATGTGTGCTTTTTCATCTCCTGTTTGTTTTCCTACCCATTCTCCTTTGCATAGCAATGAAAATTGTGGTTTAGGGGGACGGGCGAGGGGTGGGGTGGCAGCTGGTATAATAGGCGAAAAGTAAGGTTATGGCAATATACAGGGTGGCCACAAAGTCCCGTTACCCCCCCCCCCTCTTATAACCTATAGAAACCCCTATGCTATGCCCAAGAGATCAGGTTCAAACCCGGCCGAAGCCGTCGGATTTTTTAAGAGCGTTACAAATCCCTCAGTATGCCTTCCTTCGGAGGGGAAGTAAAGCCGGCAGTCCCATGTCGTAGATTTATGGCATGTTAAAGAACCTTCCACAAATTACACCTGTGTGAAGCTAAATTGTATAGGTTAAGAATGTAAACAACGCTCTTAGGCTCCTACGTTCGTTGCCAAGTGCCGACTGCGGTGGCGTCTAGTAGCTAAGTTCTGAACTAGGCCTAGTAGTCGTTGACGGCAAAAGTAGGAACTAATTTAAAAATTCAAAGTTGCAGTCCTTACTTGAATTAAAAAACAGATACACACACTAATACAGTCATCACAATTAACACCGGTTATCAGACATATTCTACACACACCCAAAGTACACGGGGCTACATGACCGCGTTGTCGCAGCCCCTAAATCGAGGAACCAGCCCTACTTTGCCGGGCCCTATGCAACACACCTGCATCCAATATTACCGATGCAGCATGCACGCGAGCTATTAGGTCTTGTACATCCATGGGTGGAGTACTATAAACTTGTTCCTTGAAGTGTGCCCACAAATAAAAAAGTAGTGGATAAAGATCCGCGGAACGTGGCGGCCAGAACATTGGACCTCCACGACCAAGCCATTTCCCTGAACATGCTTCATTTAAACAGTCCCGCACAGTCATTCCAAAGTGTGGCCGTGCAACACCATGCTGAAACCATAGCTGTCGCCGAACACCCAGTGGAACGTACGATAGAGGGGGTTAATAAACTTGTCTGGCAATAGGTAAGGACCTAAGAGCACTCCTCCCACGATTCTAACCCACAGGCTTATACCAAAGCGTGCCTGAAAACCACGTTCACGGGTGACATGTGGGTTGTGGTCAGACCAATAATGACTGTTGTGATGGTTGAAAATACCTTCCCGAGTGAAGCTACATTCATCACTCCATAGCACATTCTTGATGAAATATTCGTTATCTTTAACTTATTGCAAATGCAATTCATATAACTGTACTCGTTGAATGTGGTCCTCTGGCCGCTGGTGTTAACGTGTAAAGATATGGATTCAGTTCTTCGTCGTGCAACACTTCAACAACCAGTGTTGGAGATACCTGGAACTGCCTTGCAATATCACAGGTACTTCGCCGAGGTGATTGGTGAACGGTTTCAAGAATTGCGTCCTCCGTATGTGGAGTAGGCTACGTCTAGTCCTTGGACGACCTCTGTCCACTACTTGTGGGCGAAGATTGCCGGTTTCCCACAGGCGATGCTCAAGGTGACGAAAAACATTCTTATTGGGATGGCGCCTTTGAGGTTACCATGCCGCATGAACTTGACAGGATCAGTTATGGTTGTGCAATGCGTGGTTAGTACTCATGTATGCTGTTTAATGGATCACACCGTGCGTTCTTTTTTCCGCTATCGTTTTACGGACTAAGCGAGGATCCCACCATTACCGCCACAGATGGCAGTATCCTGGAGCTTGGGACTCTTGTGTCGGGGATACAACTGGGGAGTGTGACTAGCACTTTACCCAAGCGGCCTCACCTGCAAAGCGAATGGGGGCGTGATGAAGGGATGGGAACAGTGGGAGGGTTAGGCAAGGAAAGGGGAAGGAGGCTGCCGTGGCCTTACGGTAGGTACCATCCCGGCATTTGCCCGAAGATGAAGTGGGCAACCACGGAAAACCATTTTGAGGATGACTGAGGTGGGAATCAAGCCCCCTCTACTCATTTGGACCACCCGAGGCTGAGTAGACCCCGTACCAGTCCTCAGACCAAGTTTCAAATTTCGTGGCAGAGCCAGGAATCGAACCGCGTACCTCCGGAGTGGGAGCTAATCACGCTGACCACTACGCAACGGAGGTGACTCACACTGTTATGTGAGAAAATCATGTGATGTCATGCTTATTACAAGCGCAGACGGGAACTGACGAAATAGCAAAAAAAAAAAAAAGCACCTGACGTAGACTCGAACCGTAGCTCGATGGTGCAGGTGGGTTTGATAACCCAACAGTCTACTCAGTGAGCTGCGACGAATAGTACGGTATTGGGGGATGATACACATTTCTGTGTACATTCCGATGCACTTCAGTATGTGACAATGTTGCCAGCTCCTCGCTTTCATACTTGTGGTTTTTAAACAGTACCCGATCCGATTTTGCTTTAGAAACTTTGGTCTTGCAATAGGATGAGGAATCGCATGCCGACCTCCAAGTGCGGCATTTTAAGTTCACCCTGTATGTAGATTTTTATAAATTTTTTCTTGCTAATTTTTATTTTAAAATATATAGAGATACAGTATATGTATATTAATAACATTTTTATAATAAAGGAAAAAATAAAACGATTATTGCAAATTACAGTTTCATTTATTACTCATAGGTCTAAAAACATAATTTTATATAATTAGTATGAACTAAGCAAAAAAGCCCGGCAGACAGGCAGCAGAGTAAAGTTTGCGAAGTCACACACACACACACGAGGCCCTTACTAGCCTCTCGCTCATATCACCCACGCGTACCATCGGTTGGGAACCCCTGCTCTAAATAACAGTCGACACGTTCTACCCATTGTTCAATTCCTCGATTATAGCATTCTGCTCCTAAGTCACGAAACCATTCGAGAACTGCTGCAAGAAATTCATAGTGGTTCAATCCTTTACATGTTTCTTTGCTATTCATGGTTGATGTGGGATCTAGTATCGTTCTGTAGAGCTACAGGGTGGCGCAAGAAATGTCATACACTGGAAATTGCTTATAGACTATTTATTATTATTATTATTAATCTTGATTGGTCACATTGGACCACTTGAGTCGTTCCACAATCACTTCTTCTTTGAAGGTAGTACTGCTTGGTTCTTGCGCTCTTTCCAGTACTTTTTCATTCTTTCAGATCGGGATTTTCTCAACTCATCTGAAATCTCCATAGGCTTTCTGTGTGTCATTTCTGCAGAAAATTTGTGAGTTTTAAGTATGGTGTTAATAGACTATTTAATATACAACATATTTAATAAAGAATGCCTTTACAACATTCACTGTAATGTGCATGATTAGTCAGTAGGCAGGACATGTTCAATATGCCCACCTTCTCGGCATACAACAGCTTCCAGATGAACCTGCACGTTTGTGACCACTCTACAACATAATGTCCTCATTCAACCCTCGGAAGAAAGTCACAATGGCCGCTTACAATTGCAGTACATTTTCTGGTTTCTGGCGGTAGATTGTCTTCTTCAAATATCCCCACAGAAAGAAGTCGCAGGGATAAATATCGGGGCTATGTGGTGGCCAGATTGAAAACATTCGGAATATCGATGGGACATCACAAGGGGCCAGAAATGTTTATGCAGGGAGTCCAGAACAACATTTGCTGTGTGCGGACGAGCTCCATCTTGCATGAACCACTGTGTCTCTATTGGTAGTCGTGTTGCAAAGAGCTATGGAAGGAAACTGTTTTGCAACATGTCCATGTAACGCACACTGTTGACTGTGTCATTGATAAAGATTGGCCCAACAATTCCATGACTGGAAATTGCAGCCCACACACACATTTTCACTCCACGACTTTCAACCTCGTGCACAATAGCAGGCCGTTCTTTCGCCCAAAACCGGACATTCTCTTTGTTCGCAGCACCGTTGAGATAAACGTGTGCCTCATCACTGAACCATGTGTTGCGCAGTACCTTCTGCAATAGCCCATGCAGAAAACTGTATTCGCCGTTGCTTGTCAAGCGCCGTTAGCTTATGACCTGTTGTCATTTTGTATGGGAATTGGTCAAGCTCAGACTGCAGTATTCTGTGAATTGACCCACAAGAGACGCCCAGCTGAACACAGGCAGTTCTGGTGGATTTGGAGGGGCTCTGAGCCACAGCCGCAATATTATCCGGTGAGCGGACTGGCTTGAGAAGGGTTCGTTTAATCTCCAGTATATTACCTTCCGTTTTAAATTGGCTGGCCAGTCTACACACCGACTGACGGTAGGGAGCCCACCGGGTACGGAAATAAACACGAAACCTTTCTGAGTCCGAGTTACACTCTTTGTGTCCACATAAAACAACACTGTTTTCACCTTCTGTTCATGCATCAACTTCCCTTTATCTGCCATGCTGTATAACTGGAAGCCGGTACGCATGCGCGACATGTGCTGCTGTCTGTCGAATCACGCATGAAATAAGGTTTCTGTTTACGAAAAGACAGGGTTGTGAGCCCAGATTTACACATTTTATAAACCATTTTCGATGTATGGCATTTCGTGCGCCACCCTGTACAACTATTTTGGCTTGTAGGTTTGAACTTTGGCTATCTGATAATGCTTACATGTCAACTTATAATTTTCTCCTCTGTAATCCGTAATAAATCTTGTTTTATCACACGTAATTTTTTCAGATTGTTTTTTACGTTTCACGGTAATTGGGATAATACTGTGTTGGCCAACTGAAAAGTTGCAATATTAATTAATTACGAAGAAGCCTTAAACATTAAGTCTTTATGCGCTGGTGTCCTGATCACGGAACTCAAGATCCGCACAATTTACGATACTGCAGACAATCTCGAACTGTACAACTAACAGTGCCTATTGGGATGCTCATCTGTTGAGCAATGTCCGTGATAGAGGCTATCTATGATTTATGCAAATAATTTCATTGATGGCCTGGACCTCCTCTTCTGTGGTGAATGTTGTTGTCCTTTCTTCCTGATCAGCATCACCCTCGTCTGTGCAGTCTTGGTCAAATTGTTGGGAGCCTTTTACTATGGCTGGACGCAAAATTGCTTTTGGTCAATATATACCACCAGAATTTCATGGTTATCACACAAGAATCATAAGTGTCCTAAGTGCTTAAACTTTGTTATCAGTACCACAGCAGAACTGTGCCTGCAGTAAGCCCAGAACGTGAACTCTATTACCGTAGAACGGTATGTCTAACTTACTATTTGAAGGCACCTCGTACATCAGTGATTCTAAATCCAGGTTCCAAGAAGGTTCTCGGGTGTTTTGCCAGATTATCACATATTGGCAACGCAACAAGAAAACAGAAATTTCATTGGTACCTGGTCATTCATTGACAATATTAGTACTCGTGCATTTCTTGATAACTTATACCTCATTTTTGAGAAATCCTTCAGTCTCACACTGAACTCCTCAATTAATTGTACCTACTGCAGATGTATTAAGTTTATTTACTGTAATTTAAATAATATGTAATGTGTTGTTGCTTCCTATGGCTAGCCCGGATTCCAGTCCATCAGCTTTCTTGCGTTCCAATAGAGTTGTGTGAGGTTTCCAGAAGTTCTAATATGTAATGTAATATATTATTAAATTCTGGTTTACATGGAATGGTTTAAGGAAATCACATGTTCAGATGCCTCATTTGTGTATTCTTTTGTTGTATTATTTCAGTTGAATTTGGTTATAACATCCAAGGAACCTCGAAAAATACAGTATGTTAAAAAAAAAAGTGTGTTGTAACAGAGATGCTTATTTTCAGTCAAGAGAGGGGGGGGGGGGGGGAAATCATGAAGAAACTTAATTATCGTTAAAAATGGTATATTGACTTTCACAGCCAGTGAATAACTCAGCAATTTTTCGAGGTTTGTGCCGTGCCTAGTGTGGGGTTCCACCTAGTTTTTCGCTTTTAGTTCTCGCAGTAAAGAGGCGCAGGTGCGCTTAAAAAAAGGGAGGTAGCGCGCAGTTCGCTACCCCTGTGGGTGTCTGGGCGGAGACACCAGGAGCCTGCTGATTAGCCAGCTTGGTGTCCTAGGCGATACCCCTCACAAGATACAGCACAAACCTAGAAAAATTGGAGAGTTATAATTATCCTTATTTTATATGCCCACAAATTCTAAATCTTTTTCAATTCTTGGCTAATCCTGCTTTCCCCATAAAGGGAGGCTCTGTAATGGGCAGGGGTGTAGTGGAGCGGGAACGGCGTTCCCACACTGGTTTCATTCAGTAAAAAAAAAATAATAATAATAACAAATAAAATTAAAATCACTTATGTAAGTAAATAAAATAATATCTTAAAAAATGTGGGAGTGCCTCATATATTGATTTGAGGCATCAGCACCCATGCACCGTACCTACCCGAATTTCAATATTCTAATTGTTTACTTAGATTAAGATTCGGTAGTTTGCTGTCGCAACCTTGCCGTCGCGGTGCTAGCCGGTATCCGGGGCGCTCAAGTTCAGCCCCCTCCCTCTTTCACGTGCGACAGAGAAAGAGGTGAGAGAGAGGGAGGGAAGTCATTGTCATTGACCTCTGCAGTCGGCACCCGGCAATCGCGCTACTGGCGTTCGTGTGGCAAGTGGTGACGCACTGATTTGACTGTTCTCTTTATTTTGTTTGTTAGTGAGGTTATCGTGCGGTGTATTACTTTAATAATTAGTTGTGTTATTTTAATAGTATTCAGACATTCAGATGAACTTGAATTGAAGGGCGATTACTCAATTATCCCAATCGAACATGGAGCCGTCAAAGAAAAATCAAAAAACACTGTTTTCGTTCTTTTCTAAGCAACCAAATGAAGATAAAGGTGAAGAAGTAAATGACTATTTAGATGTACCTCACTCAGGGAAAAATTCTACTTCTCTTCGTGTGTCTTCAGATGAAAAAAGTGATTTACAGGCAGGAACTGAAAGTAATTCTTCTGTAAGTTCGACTTCGAATATGCATGAGCATGATGTACAAAATAAATCTGAATGGCCTTCTATATGGACTATTGATATGTGGGAACGCAAAAAAGAAGCCTTCCCATGGTTGGGTTGCAAAAACGGTTCATTAGGCTGTACATTATGTAGCAACGTTTCTCATCATGGTGCTTTTAAAAAGGAACGTACATCAATTTCTAAAGAATGGTGCACATTTGCAATAACATTCAATGGGTCTAGTAAGTCTGCCCAACTTACTTCCCTAAGAAAAAAAAATTTTCTTCACAAGCAATCATCAGCCCACTTGACTGCTGAGAGCATAACCGCTAAGGCGAACGAGGAAACTATTGAAAAAGTTTGTGATAATATGAACCTTTCCAATCTAGAATCTACAATTAAAGTATTTCGATCAGCTTACTATTTGGCAAAAAATGATAGGCCCTTTTCTGATTATTCTAAACTTTTGCAACTTCAGAAAAAGAATGGTGTAGACATTGGTGTAGGATTACACACTAGATTTAGTGCAACTGAAATCATTGACCACATTTCTGATGAAATGAAAAAACGAATTACTCAACAGGTTAAAAGCATTTCAGGTAAAATTTCTATTTTGATCGATGAATCTACAAGCCTAAGTGATAAATCTACTTTGATTGTTTATTTAAAATGTGAAACCAGCAAAGATTTGCCAACAAATGTCTTATTCTTAGACCTAATTGAATTGCCTAACCAAACTGCTGATTCTATTTTTGAGGCACTCTTAGGTTGTTTGAAAATATATGGGTTTGATCTTGAGTACCTAAAAGAGAACTTCGTTGTATTTGCGTGAAATGGCGCTAGTGTCATGTTAGGAAAAAAATCTGGCGTCGTAGAAAAGCTACTACAACAGTTTCCCAACATTGTTCCTTGGCATTGCATGAACCATAGGATAGAGTTAGCTGTAAGTGATTCTATCAATGACGTTGGGGCTATTAACCATTTTCAAATGTTTATGGACAAGCTGTACACTCTGTATAGTTAATCACCTAAATGCCAAAGAGAACTAGCCGAGTGTGCTAGTGAGCTTGATTTGCAACTACAGAAAGTTGGTCGCATTTTGGGTACGAGATGGGTTTCCAGTTCATTTAAAACTGGTATGGATATCAAGCATTGTACTCTCATTTTAAGAAGGCCCAAGAAAACAAGAACAGAACAACAACCGAACAAGCAATGTACGGTGGGTTGATTAAGCGCTTGACATCAACTCAGTTTCTGTCAGATTTGGCGATAATGTACGACATATTAGCTGAATTAACAATGGTTTCAGAATGTCTTCAAAATAGGGAGGCAACTGTTGTTTATGCAGACAAACTCATAAGAAGGTCAATTGCTTTTTTCGAGTGCCTTAAAGAGAAACCTGGAACTAAGACCCTTGAGGCCAAGAGAGCTGCAATCACTGGTAATTTTTGTGATGTTCCCTTAACAAGTAGAAACAAAATAACTGCTATTAATGACCAGCAGTTGCTATCAAGTGTTATCAACAACCTTAAACAGAGACTTTTCACAACAAGAAGCAGTAACGAACCATCTACAGCCACAGGGACCAACAATTATGATTATGAAAAAGAATATGAATCTCTCCTTTCAGAACTGAAAGTACTTGAAAGTAACAACTGGCCTCCAGAAAAATATGCTGGAAACGGTGAACAAGAAATCGAACATCTCTGTGCAAGATTTAGGTTGAATGCCAACAAAATTAATGCCCGAGTGCACCAACCTCGGTAAAGAGAATAACTGGGAAGTTTACCGCGGTAAAGTCGTATTTCTGTTGCACCAAGCTCGGTTTCGAGTTTTACCGCGGTAAAATGTTTACCGCCCGTGAGGGAGCGGTTATCTAAGAAAACCGTGGTAAAGTTTTATTTATTTGTATTCCGTGGTAAAGATTCCAAAATGGATCTTAACAACTACAGGTTATATCTCCAGTATCTTAATCGATTTGAAAGGAATGAAGGGAGGGTTATAGAAGAGAGGCGAGATTTATTCGAAGAACTAAGCGATAGCTCATTTCAGAGAAGATTTCGATTACGGAAGGAGACAGTAAGTTATATTTTGGACATAATTGGTGAACAATTGGAATTCCCTACTGCGAGGAACTATCCGATATCGCCTAGAAATCGTCTTCTTATAGCACTGCGGTTCTATGCAACTGGGACATTTCAGGGAGTGATCGGTGACGTGTGTGATGTTGACAGAACAACAGCATGCCGCATAATACACAATGTTTCTAATGTAGTTGCCTCGTTATCGCCACAGTTTATTAAACTACCACTTACCCAATGGGAACAAAGAGAGGTTATGGAAGGCTTCCACAGAATAGCTGGGTTCCCTGGTGTATTGGGTGCGCTGGACTGCACTCATGTGAGAATACAGTCTCCCGGAGGTGAAAATGGGGAGGTATTTAGAAACAGGAAAGGCTATTTCTCTCTAAACGTGCAAACTGTGAGCGATTCGAACCTCATGATAAGAGATATTGTAACAAGATGGCCAGGTTCGACTCACGATAGCACCATATTTCACGATTCTCGGCTGAGAGCACGTCTCGAAACGAGAGAAATAGCTAATGGTTATCTTTTGGGTGATGGAGGTTACCCATGTAAATCCTTCCTCCTTACACCTATTCAAAATCCCACCTCCCCAGAAGAACAACGGTATAACAGAGCTCATATTGCCACAAGAAATGTTGTCGAGAGGCAATACGGTGTATGGAAAAGAAGGTTCCCTTCCATGTCTTTAGGACTTCGATGCAACATACAACACATGTCAAACATTATTGTTGCCACAGCTGTGCTTCACAATATTGCCATTGCAGCTCAAGAAATAGAGCCTCCTGATGACCCTGAAATTAATCAAGAATTACTCCAAGAAGAGGAAGAAGAAGAAGAAGAAGGCAATTTACAAATACCTGCTGTGCATCTGGATCTCAGGAATGATGATAATCCAGGACAAGTTACCAGGCGTGCTGTAATTAACAGACATTTTACTTAAGATAAGGTGAGGATTTTATTGAACATAACTTATTTACATTTGTTCAGCATTTTTTGATTTCCAGTATTTTAGTTTCTCTGCTAATACTTCTTTTTTTAATTTTAAAACTTCTAATTTTTTCTCATGTTCCTCTCTCTTCAGTGCCATGTCCAACATAAGTGTATCTCGCTGCACTTCTGCGGCATTTGATATGGATTCTGTTGCTGTCAGCTTCCTTTTCTTCGAGCCTCCAGGTGTCATCCTCGATTGGTGCTGCAAGGAAAAAAATACACCCATTATTATAGTGAAGAAAGAATAAATTCAGTGAAAAGTAAATTGAAACAGAATATTCAAATGGTTTGGCCTAGGTGTTATAAATATTTGTGATTTTTAAATTTATTTTCACTTGATCTAAGAGCTTTTTCTAAAACTGAATTAAAACAGAAAATACTTCACCTTTAGGCCTACACCACTTGGCCTTTTTGGTGTTAGTGGTGAAGTTACTTTGTCTTGAGGACACTGGACTATTAAATTATCATCATCATTATCATCATCATCAACATCACCATCATCATTTTCAACATTAAATTCCCCCTGAAACAGAACATGTTTTAAAGGTAAACAAAGTCTGTACTTAAAAGTGTGTAGTTCTGTGGTCTGCAGTTACATGTGTGTAGTTTTATGCATTGTGATATGATGAATGTATTAACATACTCACATTAGCAATGTCTCTCAGTGTGTCCAGAGGGCTGGAAGTTCTTCTCATATTGTCAGCAGGTTCTGGAAGTTATATTACAGTATATTATTTGTAAGTTATCTACTATATGCTATTGTTAAATTAAATGTACAAACAAGATTATATATATATGTATAACTATAAGAGTTTACTACTGTTAATGTAGTTACCTTTGTTCTCTGCATAACCCGCATCTGAGTCATGAGTGCTTGGAATACAAACACTGCTCTCTGCAATTATCCCAAGCACCCTTTTATCTACATCGTGTAGCTTAGATGTGGTTGGCTTTGATCCACCGCCAGTCTTGTACGTTTCCACCTTGTCATCAGCAGAGGCTCTTCTGGCCCTTCTTTTCAGATTTTCGTACACTGACTTTAAATTTGTGTGCGACCTAGCTGTGGCACCTGAATAAAGCGTACAGAAAGAATTATAATGAAACATGTTGCAGAAGGATAATAATGTATATAAATATACACAAATATCTGTACCCCAGAGGCAAAGTACACTATGTGCAGGTTTGTACAGTCGTTAAAAAAAGGAATGAGTGCATGGTACTGTATAAGTTCCTCGTAGGCACATTCTCAGAAACAAATGAACCTATAGATAAAATGTTTGTTAAGGGTATCATCAGTATTTGTATCTACATGGGAGATTAATTACTACATATGTTAACAACAATTAAAATTATCTAATAAAATATTACTTGCAACGAATATACAATACCATGCGTTCATTCTCTTCCTGAATGACGACCAACATATACGATGCTAACCTACACATTCTGCTCTTTCTAGTGGTAAGTAGCTTTATGCCCAAAAATGCTCCATGGTGCCCACATAACCTGCATCGTTTATAGCTCATTGAGCAGCTTGCAATACTGGTAATGTGCCAGCTGACAACACTATTTATTAGTATGCAGAGTCTTTTCAAACTGTTGAGCAATTTGCTGCAGTGTTCTAAAGTGGCAAGTTATTGAATTCTTTGGAGAAACATAAACTGTAGTGATGAGGTCATGCTTTCCAGAGGAAATATGCTATTACAGCTAGCTAAGGATATTGGTGAGGATAGAAATCATAGGCCTACCACTTATCAAGGTAAGCAATAAGGCTAAACTGGGCATAAGGTCAATTCAATCTTACCATTGTGAAATCTATAAGAATTTACAGTCAGTTTCCCCATTTCTGTGACAAGCACATCCCCATAGGGTTTGTAAATTTATTTGAATAGCAAAACAAGTATGTCATAATTTGTACTTATAGAGAGCTTACTAATTTTTGGAGTTACACAGACATCATCCGTGACCACATCTGATCATACATACAAAGCAAGGTTACTTCAGTAGTGTATAACACTAACCAACCTCGTACACCAGAGTAGACTGCAACATCACAACACCCTTTGTGTTCCACATTTGAGAACTATAGTTATAGAGAGCAAGATATTGAATGAATATTTACTATTAAGCTGCAGTGACTGACTCTAAAAATGATAAAAATTATGAGAGCCTTTTCTTTACGGGGAGTTCCAAAACGGAGTCTGATACCGGTACTGGTTCCCCCCAGAGCAATCGCACTGCTGATAATATTTTGGATAATCATGTTATGGTTGTGAATAGTGTAATAGGCAATGAAGTCACAACTCGAAACGTTCTAACCACAAGAGCAATCAGTCAGCAAGGAAGGAAACATGTCCTGAATGCAAGTCAGTGGGTAGGTTACAATCCCTATGCAAGCTATGCAGCAGCAAAATCTTACATAGGTAAAAAGGTTTATTAGAATGTAAAGGGCAGAATAATGAAACTGCCATGATTCTGCAGGATGTATTGCCATGAAAAAATAATAGAACAGAAAGGATGGAAATTTCGTTTGTATTACTGGGATGCACTACAGAAAAAAGTAAAGATATTGAGCATTGTATTTATTCACACAGAAATTGTATGATCTAGGAGCAGATAGGATAAATCGAGAGCCAGTTCTTCGACATGTAAACTTCCAGTGAGTAAGAGAGTAGCAAGAGTAGGCCTATATAAAGTCATGTCTCTCACTACACTTGTTGGTAATTTCACAGATAAGTCCCATTCATACGAGGTTTATTTCAATGCCCACATATGCATGTTGTTATTATTACCATCATCATCGCCGTTAGGCTGATAAAGGGACAGCTATCAAAATAAGGACGACCGAGCTAAGAGATACGTTAGTAAGTAAAGGCTTTATTTCGGAGGTAATACTCATCAAGTCACTTTTAAGTTATTCTTCTGAGGTATAGAACATCACAAATCCACTTCCGCCTATTTGCAAGAACTAAAAACAATATTATGCCATTAAATGTTCACACTGGCGCGTGTACACTATCCTAGTTAACCACAAAATAATACACAATTGCAATAGAACTTCAATGCGACAGTGCAGCTACCAAAGAAACTCTCCCCATAAATATTTCTCTTGTGACATAAGTATACTTTTTGTCTCCGGGGTACAGGTATAGACTATTAAATTGATTTCAAATATTTATTTACCTGGCACACAGCTAAATTCTTGGCTGATTTTTAACCATGTTTTCTCTTTTTCTTTTATTGTCACGCCATCCGTCTTTTTATTTTCTATAATCGATTTATATTTTTCAGCCAAATCCAGCAACACGAAATTTTCATGAGGGCTAAAATTGGGAGCTCTAGGACGTTTCATCATTTTATTTTCCATTTTCTTGCACAGCTGATTACTCGCGTTGAGACAAAATGGCCGCGTTTTTTTTTTAAAGCGAGAAATTGCAGCGCTGCATCAAGGGGAAGTAAATCGCTACATCACAACTACCTTTAAATAAAAACGGTAAAGATGGCGCGAATTGGCGGTCGTTTAAAACGTGTTTCAGTCATTATTTCGAAATACATTTAATGTAATTAAATTATTTATAATTTACTTTGAATTGCGCATATGTTCCCAGCGAGACGTGTTTCCATTTTCATGAATTTATACACATTATAAATAACTTTCCTAGTTCGACTGTGTAAAGTTTCGGCACTCCCTAATTTAAAGCGAAACGGTGGCATTGCGGTACACTGAATATTATGCGTCTAATAGGAGACCAAAGTTATGATGAATGCATAGTTATATCGCTCAATAAACAATTTTGTTAATTACCGTACACTTGGATTTCACCTTGCTTGTAATTTTTAGGTTAGGCCTAGCCCATGTCATTCGAGTTGCCTTCCACGAAGTAATGCCCTTGGCTTAGCCATTAAAGTCGCATTCAAAATGATCGTTTTACGAATGAAGTAGCGTTAGATAAATATTTCAGAACTTAAGGTTACCATATCTATAATAATCAGCATAACTTTTATGTGGCAAGGTAACTTGGATTTAAAAATTGCAAAATGGACGACCTAGCTCTTGACTCCTTTTGCCTTCTTATAAATATTTCCTAACTAACCAACTGAGATGCTGCCAATGGAAATGTAGGCCTATCATTGTGCAATATTATATGCTACACCAATAGCCTGTGCATGTCACTAATGATTTCCCCAGGATAGTCACTTGTGGGGCAGTGTATAGCCTCTTCTGAATTATTATTATTAAAAGAAAAGCGCACAATGTGCAAATACATATTTGAACATATGATCAATTATGCTAATGCCAGTCTTATTATTGAGGTTGTCCTCATTTTGCAGTTTTGTGTGTGGTACCTTTCACAATGATCGTTGCACAGGTCACATACAGTCTTCATTCGGTTGGTGCAAATTCTTGGTTTTGCAGAATCTATGGTGAAATCCATGGGTGGCGTAACGTGTTATTACGTGTCGTAGTTCGTAATTAGTTTGTTTCCACTCTTCCGTCATTATGGCATCTGTGGAGTAAAAGTTGGACCAAATGGCATTTCGTTTCTCATTTAAGGTTCGGCGTGCATTCTCATAGGCTTTGGTGTTTGGTAGGTAAAACTGTATTTTTATGTCGTTGATGAAGTAGTCCTCCTTAGTTTATACATATGTCAACCTTGAAGGGGCAGACTTTCCAATGCCTAAAATCTTCTGAATTATGCAGTATGGTATATCTACTTACTTGTGCCAGGCTCCTCTTTCATCTTCCTGGCGATCTCCTTGGGTCAATGGGGCAGAAGACCTCATTGTTCCACCCCTTTAAATAATAACTACAACTCCCTTGGTCATCTCTCATTTTCTTCAGACCTTCGAAGCCTAGGGAGTCTGTCATGGCCTTTCTCTTTACTCACTACCCCAATTTTTTTAAAGAGTCGAAATTCTTCCTTCTATAGCCTAACTCGACGCCAACAGGAAAGGGGGCCTCGATGTTACACTCCTTAAAACATTCATCCCCACCACCACCTGTCCAGCTACATAATTTTTAACATGAGCCCAAATCATTTAGATGGGATTCAAGTCGGGGTGGTACGATGGTAGCAGCAAGATCGTGTGTCCATAGGTAGCAAGCAGTGTATCGATTTGATACGTCTCATAACATGGTTTATGGGATTTAATCAAAGCGTACAGTTGAGGTTTTATCATCTCTGTAGAAAATGGAATACCCTTATCGGTCAACCAATCCTGCATAACTGTTTTTCGGGAAGATGATGTGGGTACGCACTCACATTGGACATTATGGTACGAGGCATTGTCAATCACGACTACAGAATTTGTTGGCAAATTGGGAATTAATTTTTCTGTCAGATATTTTTCGTTATTTCTATAGTTCATCTCATCGTGATAGTCCCCAGTTCTTTTGTTGGATTTTGAAAACCAACAAAGCATTTGGAAAGAAACATGCATCAGAACCGGCATATACCGCTATTAATCTTTGTCCTTTCGAGATAGGCGACTTCAGTCCATGAAGAGAACCGTCACTCCAAGCACTTGGCTTAGTGTGCGAACTATGCAAATATGTCTCATCAGTGTAAACAATAGGCCTACCCTGTTGTCGGTACCGCCTTATGCTCTGTAAGTACTGCATGCGTTATGTCAGGCTTCTCCATAAGTATTCTATGCATGTCTTCTGTCTTCCTCCATCTGAAGCCTAGGCCTCGAACTATCTTGCTTAATGTTCGTACGCCACCTTTAAAATTTATAACCTCAACCAGTTTCCTACGGATCTTTTCCAGCGTTGGCCTCTCACCTTTGCTATAGTGAAAATTATGAATCGTATGCCTTACCACGCATTTATCAAAATCGTCTAACTTACACTTCTTGGCAGATTTTGGTCTTCTCTTTCCAGGCGTTGAAAATGAATCCACTTCACCACTTTCAATTCTTTTGGCGCCTTGTATTATATTCCGCACCGACCTTTCCGACACACCTGATGCTTCAGCCACTTTATTTTGAATTGCGTATAAGTTCCCAGCGAGATGTGTTTCCTTTTTCATGAATTTATACACATTATAAATAACTTCACTAGTTCGACTGTGTAAAGTTTTGGCACTCCCTAATTTAAAGCGAAACGGTGGCATTGTGGTACACTGAATATTATACACAAATTTCAAGGCTTCAGGTATTCAACAAACACACTTTCAGCTACGTAATATACATAAAATAGTAATAATACACACGTGTGATGCCTCCTGCACTCTACGCTTGGTTTAAAGCTGTAGACCCTGTCTTGGAGCGAGCCGCATTGTTGAAGAATGGAGTGAGCAGTGATCCCAGTAATCAGCATTCGGGGGACACACAGGAGCCCCGCAATGAGCATTGAAATACGCCAATTGATATTGGTCTCTGCTCATCGTTGAGTTTCGGCAAGCTCTTCTTGCGTCTGCTCTACTATTGTCATCGCACCAGGAGATGGAAGTTCAACACACTGTGACGGGGTGTGTGGGGGTCTTGCAGTACGTATGCGCGGCCCGCTTATTCTAAACCTAAATATATCGGCTTCCCGCATGCCAATGGTTATCACAGCAGATGACTCGCAGCCAGTGAAAAAGGAATGTGCTGTGTGAGTGAAGCAAGTAGTGGCCAACTTAATGTTTTTGGAATGTGCGATGCGCAGTGAGCGGGAAGACATCTGCAGTTCAATCCCAACTGCCATCTCTTGGCACGATATCAAAACCGTTCGCCTTGCGAATATAGTTTGCACGACTGTGCGGATAGCGGATAATATTTAGAGTAATTTTGCGGATAGATTTTAGAATACAATGTTGAACTGGATTTTTAGTTCTTACTAAGAACTGCATCTTTCACGTTTCTTGTTATTTCCCTATTTGCTTTCGGTTGGGTTGTACGAGAATGAGAAGTGAGAGAAGCCAGTCATGGAAATACCCTCAATTATTGTTACCACAAAAAAAAAAAAAAAAGCTTTATACCTGCGCTTGCCTGCGTGGGTATATCCGATGACTAAGTAAGTGCTATAATTTGCCACCCGCTGTTTCACTTACCATTGCTCAGAGGGACAAAACTCGGTCGAAGGTGGATGAGAAAGTGGGTTGTGCTTACGTTATTGATGGTGCAAATACCAAGATCTCTTTGCCAGAGGCCTGTAGTGTGTTTACTGCGGAGCTCGTTGCCATCTATGAAGCTCTGCAGTTTGCACTACAGGATGCATGAATCCACTTTCTCGTGTGCACTGACTCTTTGAGTTCGTTGCAGTCAATTGCTACTTGATTCCTGCAACACCCCCTAGTGCAGCGAATCCACGACCTACTAGCCGGGCTGTGTCACGCTGACACTCGAATCACCTTTCTGTGGCTTCCAAGCCACATGGGAATTGCGGGAAATGAGTTAGCGGATCAAGCTGCAAAAGAGGTGGGATCACTACCACCTCGAACAATGGAGGTACCCGCTAGAGATATTCGCTCTCAGTTACGCCTACAAGTTCTGGTATTTTGGGAGAGTCAGTGGCTAGCTGACCCACTGCCCAGTAAACTGAGAACGATCAAGGGAACTACATCGTGGCCCACATTTTAACCGAGTGTGTGGATCTTACTGACTTACGAAGAAACCTTGGTTTGCAGATGACACTCAAACTTATATTAGCCGATGACGCGGTGGCTGTTGATCGCGTTATCCGCTTTATAAGTGAGAGTGGGTTAGGGCCAGCAATCTAAATTTTCCAGTGAATATTGACTCAACGACTTGTTCGTTTTTGAATGATAATTTTTTGTTTTTTCATAATTTTTGTTTATTTTTATAATTATTATCTTTATTTAATATTTTGTTTTATTAAATTTAGGTCTTTTCAAATTTAGGTGTCCACCTCTAAATTTTAAATTCAATTCCAAATTTGTATTCATTAATCTGTGTTAAGAGGGGCAGATGACCTCGTAGTTCCACCCCTTAAAACACACGGGCAATTGAGTATTCCATAACCCAGGCCTCGCCAACTCAGGTGCTTAGCGAGCACTGGCCGGCAACTGGAAAAGCACGGTGCTCTGCTGTAAGAGAGGAACTTGTAGTAGCAGCGCTTAGCGAGGCGAGAGTCGTGTTGTTTATTTGTAAATTGGGAGAATTGTCCCAATTTCCTTCTTGAAGCTGACTTTTAAAAAGCACTAGCTGCAATTTGAAACTTTCAATACGGTCACACATAGTACTGATTAATTTATTTTTGCTTTGCAACGAGTTATTTAAATACCCCGTGATGTATTTCATGAAAGCGAGGTCAGTGATCCATTGCTCATCATCCAAGTCTGACTGTGGAGAAAGAGGGGTGGGAAGGGAAAAGCACCGGGGCGCGCAAGCACCAAGTGCTCGGGTTGGCATGGCGCATGCACAGTTGAGTATTTTATAGACTTTTAATATATTGGTTGTGCGTAGGCTCTGAGAAGCTTGAGTCCCACAAACTAAGTACAGTAGGCCTACACTCTGATTGTGACCTGACAAAAAATTCTGTACGCTTTGTTTTTAGAATTCTCACTAACATTTACACTCCACGCATGAATGAAATGTACAAAGTAGTCAGTAAAATCAAAATCCCCTTCCCTACGCCTTACAACTGTAGGAACATAAAAGCGCTACCATGGTACTCGAGAGTTTATCCAGGAATTATTTTCACCAACATAGATAGAGTCCCTTCTGTATAAATTTCTTGCCATTGTTGTGGTCTAGAAGTATGTATTGAGATTGTTTGATTCCCAGCTCTGGAATATCATACAATGAGCTTCATAAGGACAACTGAGAAGAGGTTGGTATGATTCTTATTACAGTTAAGTACAGAATTTAGTGGCAGTGTATTCTGAGTGGGTCATGGCATCCTTGTTCATATCGCATAATACCATAATTACAAGAACTTCAGCACATAACAGTCAGGGCCAAAATAAATATGTATAATTGGAGTGAATATGAATAGAGTACACACAGTGGGAGGAATGGAAGACAAATGAAACTATTTGTATACTTAGTTAAAATGCACCTTAGAGAAAGAAAATAGGCTAGTGTCCATATTATTTTTCATGAGAAACATAATAGAATTTGTTACCACCCGGCCAAGTACAGATATTTGTTACCATGCTGAGGTAGGGCCTATGTACACCAACAACAAAAATGGGGGAAAATGTTTGTAGACCGAAGACATAACATGCAGTATTTTTTCGTAACGACGTACTGTAAGTAAGATGCATTCACAAATCTGCGACTTCTTATGGAGTATGGTATAATAGTAAGGGTTTTCCACCATAGTTGGCCTACATAGCACAGAACATAACCAAATAAATTTAATCATCAATTCAATACTCGTGTGATTACGACTTTCAAAGCAATACTACGTCTTCGTAGGCTTGATCCTACTTTATAATAATTTAATAAGTGCAGCTAACTGCCAAAAGGAATATATACATGACCGTGCATACAATAACCTAAATAAAAACCACACATTCAGTCATTGCAGAAATCTGTCAACGAGACTTTCCGTTTGGTGCACAAAAGCAGGTGATAACGGTCACAGGTTGACCCACACAGTTTACACCTGCAGTTATCGTCCGGGTCGTGGAAATTTTCAGTCTGGCATATCCGGTGGTGGAAACCATGCACGGCGTATCGCGTCACTACATGCCGTAGTTCATATCCAACTTGAGTCCATTCTCTGTAAATCATGGCATCTGTTGAAAAGAACGTTGGCCATATGTCTTGCTGTTTTGCATTGAGTTCTTGTAAAAGTTCTGTGTAGGCGACGGTTGATGGTAGTAATAGGTTAAGGCGAAGATCTTCGATGAAAAATTGCTCTCTTGCTAGCACGTAGGTGAGGCGAGACCGTGTGAATTTCGACAGGCACAATGTTCTTTTCAGGAAAGTGGCTTTGACTCTTTCTATTTCTTCCAAATTTCTCTTCGTCAGTTGTAGCCAAATTGTCTCTAGACCATAAGTTATTATTGGTGTAATTTTAAGGCGAAACAGGGTGATGGCTGTGGCTAAAGATAGCTGTCTCAGATTCCTTATAGTGTGAACAGCAATCTTTGCCGCGGCGACTCTTTCCTTGACGGTCATACACACATGTACAACAACACTTTAAAGAAAATCACACATTCCAGAAAATCTTGTAGGATAAGAACGTATTCAATTGGAGCCATTTTGATTATCGAAGCAACGCAGCAAAGCAAAGTAGCAAAGTAAAACTACGCTGCACGAAGGGGTAAATCGCAGCCAGCAGCAGAGAGTGCAGCATGAATAAAAGAACGCGCTGCGCGCGACACTGCTGAATCGCTGCGCGTTCCGCTTTAAAAAAAAACGCACCCATAATGTAAACAGTATGGCAGACAAGTGACTGTCGAAACGACCCCTGCCATCTGCTGGCCGTCTGGATAAACTGAAGACAAGTGACTATCGAAATTAACAAATTTCTTCCGAGGGGAATAATCGCGAGAAAAGCAAGCGTCAAGAAACCGCGGTAACGAAACCGAGCGATAGTAATGGTGCACTGCTTTTACGACAATACCACGGTAAAAGTTTTACCACGGTTTCGTAAACACTGATGAATACCGAGGTTGGTGCACTCGGGCATAAGAACAGCTTCAGAGATTACCTGGAAAACAGCACTACGATTCTGAAGGACTTAAACCCTCTGATAAACTGCACAAAGCTTATTGCTTGCAGTTCAGCAGAGTGTGAACGTGGCTTCCGTCACATGAATATTATTATATCGCCAACACGGTCAAAACTGACCATCGAGCACGTATCAGCGTTAATGTTTATCAAGTTGAATGGACCAAGTATCCAGACATGGAAACCAGAGAATTACGTTAAGACGACACCACACAGCTGATGACACTAGAACTCGACGATCCAACCTCCAACCTGATGACAAAGAGGAAGAAGATGCATTTGCCATTTATTTGTAAATACATTATAAAATTTTATTGAATATGTTCAGTTTTTAATCTTTGTGTTTGAATTTGTTAGTAAACTTATACATAAAAACATGTTACATCTTCTATTTTTTCTTTTTCCCTGTGATAATTTTATCCATTCCATAGGCTACAGGGCCCCCGAACCGAACCTCCCACTCTCTGGGTGGGGGGAGGGGGTACCCCTCAGACCACTTCCTCCCATTGTAAGTCAGTATTTAGCGTTCCCACACTAAAAATTTTGCCACTACACCACTGGTAATGGGTACATTGTAGGTTCTTTGTTGCTTAGTCCACTTCATCCACGTCGCTCCATTCAGTATCGTAACTCCTTATTTACAAAGGTTGCATTGAGGCAGGAAGTCAACACTATTGATCTTGGTCTTGAAGCTGGCCTGGCACCTTGCAGGCTGTGTTCTCAGGAGGAAACGGGATACTCTAAGAGGGGAATAAAATTCGCCAGGTAGCCAGATTTCCTTCTTCGTTGCAAAATCTTATTACTACCGAGGCCGAGTATGAATTTCTATGCAAGGTACATGCTTAGAGGTTTGTTGTAATAAGCAAGGCTGAGCCTAGTAATGATAAGAATATTCCTAGAACAACCTAACAAGGTCAATACTGTAGATTTCCCGCCTCAATGCAAAAACATGGAGTTGAACAAACGAACCTGTGACATCCAACTCCGACAGATGTTGCCCTTCCTCTGAACCTATACGTTGGACATGCTAATGCATAGCCCTATGACACAGATGCAACCTTGACGTAAGAATTAAAGGTGCCTGCACATTATATGCTCAGTCACTGTGGAGGCCCTGGTTCGATTCGTGGCTCTGCCAAGAAATTTAATTCTGGTCAGAGGGCTGGTACACTCAGCCCCTTGAGGCAAAACTGAGAAGGGGAGGATTCGATTCCTACCTCAGCCTTCCCGGAAATGGTTTTCCACTTCTACTCCAGGAAAATACCAGGTTGGTACCTAACATAAGGCCACGGCTGCATCCTATCCACATCCTACCTTGATGACAAGTACAGTACACACACTAGTACAGACATAAGCACAGAGGTAGAGTAACAGACGCCAAAGCTGGAGGTCCCTGTATGAGTCCAATATTTTAATTTACTACCATCCATGGTTTGTACACTTGTAAAATCCTTGACCTAAATGCCGTAATCCTTTATGGCCATTTACAGAATACAGTGGAACTTGGATAATTCGAACCTCAAGGGACCAGTAAAAAAATTCGAATTATCCAAAAATTTGAATTAAGAAAGTTCTTTGAAAAGGGTAGAGAAGATATTCAAATTTTAAGTTTTCATGCAAGAACGTGTATTAAACATTATATTACATAGGTTTTTAACAAGTCAAGTGCTTATATACTATGTAGGTCTATTACGTACACATAATGATTTACGTTCAACAAAGCATATTAACAGACAACGGTACTGTGAATAACCTCCAAAGCTTCAAATGATAAAATAAAACCAAAATGTACTATTCACCTAATTAACGACAGTAGTAATCCTGCAATCTAGTTAAGTCTTAGAGAAATCGACTGTTTTTCAAAAAAGTTTGAAATTTTTACCTGTTTGCTCCAATTAAGTCACTCGGCCATCACAAAAGAATCTAACAAATTTAAGGAACGGAAAACAGAATCACTTACGTCATTTCTACTTTCAAAAGAACGTCTAAGTTCTGTGATGTGGTTTGTTGCTTGGGCTGCATTCGGAACAGTTTTTTTTTTGGAACTTCCTCCACGAGTTCATCACCAGATGCGTCGTCACCATCTTGTTTTTTCGGAGTTCAGTACATCGGTGATGATTTCTGCGTCAGTCAGCTCACCACAAACTGCGACATTTTTGGCTTTTTACACGTAAAATTTTCGAATTATCCAAAATATAATTCGAATTAACCACGATGTTTTAGCATTGATTGTATATAAAATGCTAGGGACCAAGAGAAAAATTCAAATTAAAGAAGATTTCGAATTATAGAAGTTCGAAATAGCCACGTTCCACTGTATTTTCTTGAGAGGAGTTGAACTGCTACCACATCCAGCATAAAGCCCTAGTCTTGCGCCTTCAGATCCATGGCCCATTTCCTGCATAGAAAAAATGTCAAAAACATTGAAGCTGTGGATGTAGGTTCCTCAGAATGCTTCGCATCAGAACTCACAGACTGGTACCATCACGGGTTAAGAAACCTCCCTGAAAGATGGCCCAAGACCATAGAATAGTTTAATTTCTTGTCAGAAAACTCCCCAAATAAAATTTTCTTAAAAAAACGGCATTACTTATGAGACATCTCTCTATGCAGATGCATGCCACCTCCGGAGAAAACATTGTTCTCTCTGTGTTACAACCAACCTGCAAGTTATAATAAGTTTAAAATGATAACATTATGAAAAGAGAGAGAAATATTAAATTTAAATGAGTTAGAGGTATTAATTGCATAATGCGTACTTTACTAAAATATTTACAGAGATGATAAAGACTGGTTGACTATACAGCTAATAGAAGACGAGATTACAATGTTCATTCTTAAAATTAATCTCTTCAGTTATCTTGATGTTTCGAAGAGCTCAACAGAAGAACAATCCTAGGCCGCATCCATTCACATAAAATTCCTGCAAAGAGAACAAAATTTGTAAATACCATATAAAAGTAATAATATTATTGAGGGGCATATAAAACACATGCTCATCATCACGATATAAAGGGACCTCCAGCCACTCTTAATTCATTACACGAGCTATCAAGTTCCATTGTAATAGTGCCATAGTGTGGACTTCCACTTGACCGTTTGCCACCCACCCCCATCTCTAGGTGGAGATGATGTGGGAGAGCACACCTCGACTGTACATATCCATCCGAATATGAAGGAGTGAGCGCTTTCTTATATGGCGCACAGTCCTCGTCGGACTTAAACCTGTCTCACTCTTGGAGAAGAGCGAGAGCGCTGTCGAGGGACCTTCCCCTTTCTGAAGACTGGGTGTCCGTCCCTAACACGTCGTTTCTCTCTTCTCCGCCGGTGATTTCTTCTTGGTATAAGTAAGATCCTCCACAGTAAGGGGTTTGGCTTCTGTCGGCTTCGCTTGATGGTCGTGGGAGCGGAAGGGCCAGAAGATGCAGTAGCCACCCCATTAGCTGGCGGGCGAGAGATATGGCATCGAACCGTCTCCCTCTTCTCCACTATCTTGATCATATCAGGTGCGCTGAATGAAGGACCAGCCCTGGTCGGTGAAATGTTCACCATTCACTGATACACATTGCTGGCACATTTTCAGCACCAGCTGTGAACTAGGTAAGTACAAATTCCTCTACTCAATGACTCAGTGCTGGGCGAGCGCCGCATTACGGCCAAGTGCTTGGCGGGAGACAGGCTCGCAATGCGGACGAGCGAAAATCCCAGTCACAAATAAAACCAAGTCCCTGTATATTATTTTCACCCTAAAGTTCTAAATGCCAACGAAACGCTGGTAATAAGATTTTTTTAAATATTAATTAATTGAAAATAAGAAATCTTAAAAATATAAACATTTCATAAGATGCGGGATAACGCAGTCCCTTCTCAGACTCAATTGGTTGAAAACATGGAAACAATGCTCTGCATAATTTTGGGGACAACATACGTTTCACGAGTTAGAAAGAAGAGGACTGGTAGTCATGGAGAAGTAAATGTTAGGTTAGGTATTGAACACAAATTCATTTGAAAGTTCTTTCGGAAAAATTAAAAAAAAGAACTAGAATAAATTGTTTGTTATATAATAACCCCTGGCACTACAGCCCATGAAGGGCCTAAGCCTACCAAGCGACTGCTGCCCAGCCAATTGGCCTGCAGATATTGGGGTGACGCGTGATCAGCGCATCGGGTCCCCTCGGTCGTTAATCTTGGTTTTCGAGATCGAGGTGCTGCCTCACCATCAGACAGCTACTCAATTGTCCTCACGAGGCTGAGTGCACCCCGTTCCAGCCCTCACGTCAGTTTCTAAAATCCCTGACTGAGCCGGGAATCGAACCCGGGGTCTCCGGGTGAGAGGTAGGCGTGCTACCCCAACACCTCGGGGCCGGCTTGTTTGTTACTCCTCCAAATGTTTGTATAGTGTTCATTATTTAACCAAATCTATGCACCGTACACATAGTTATAATACACACTCACACCTCGCTTTTGTTTTTCACCGCTATGGATATTTTATTTCACCACTTTGAACAATTCATTTCAACGCTTTGAAGCCTTACCATAAATCAGGGTCCCTAACACTTAGAATACCAAGGAGCGCAAAAGCGCTCCTCATGCAGGCAGTTTTATATTTGCTTGTAGTTCTCAGATTTCTCACAGATTGCAGCACGACGCAGATGATCCAGAATCGGCAAAGCCTGCAGTCCCTAAATCTATCACAACTATCGTGGTAATAACTTTATTTACAGAGATATGATATTTTTGAAAGCGCTTACTGTTTTGTCCACCACGCACCGTTGCTAGTACGAATATGGCCTCAGCCGCGCGGGATCTGTTCGTAAACGATGATGATCTAGACGAGTATATCAATAGAGTGTGCGCCGTTTATGATTACATTGAGTCTGATGAAGATGTAGCAATATCAGGGTCGTGTAGTAATGATGTTGGTGATTTTATTTCTGATACAGGAAGTGAGAGCAGTGATGACATTCCGCAGTATGCCTACCATAAATCTCGTGGTATCGTCATTAGTGTAAGTAATGGGAATACTAGTTGCCATTTCTGGTCCGTATTGACGTATATAAATAGTTTAATCAGTTGAAACTTTCCGTCAAATCAATACAAAATATTTTGCGCTAAGTTAGGTACATGTTTCGAACCTTGCATGCCGGTCCTTCATCAGCCTCTCACACAAATGGGAATACTAGTTGCCATTTCTGGTCCGGCATGCAAGGTTCGAAACATGTACCTAACTTAGCGCAATAATAGCGCAAAATATTTTGTATTGATTTGACGGAAAGTTTCAACTGATTAAACTATTAGTGTAAGTGACAATTTTACTGATTCGGAGAGTGACAGTGACGTAAATGAAGACAGTGTAGGCGGTAAAGACAATAATGCCTGCGTAGGCCTAACTAATACAGGGTTTAGTGAAGTTCCAATTGATAGTGACAGTCGGTTCGAACCCATCTGACATGATGTTGTACACATTCTTCGATGAGCGACGAACACTGAAATATTGGAAGAAGGTGGTATTTTGCATCTTTGATCGAATGGTGCTGAATGCCTATTTGATATACAAAGAAAATACTTCAAGTAAAGTTATGACACGGCTCAAGTTACTTCCTCCATAACAGAGTACATAGAATAGGAATGGGTCTAGGAGAAAAACCTACAAACCAAACCTTCCACCAAGGGAAGGGGAACTTTTGGTGAAATTAAGTGGTAGATTACTAAAAACATGCAATGTGTGCAGCAAAATAGATGGAGGCCCAGTAAAAAGGTCACGAACTGCATGTTCCAAGTGTATGAAAGGTCTTCATGGTATCTGCATAGGGTATCACAAATGCTAAAAGTGAACCAGCATAAAATGTGAAATATGAACAGTGCATGGTGTATTAAAATATATTTTAAATTAGAAACTATAGCACCTAAAATCATGAAACTTTCCAGAGAGTAAACCAACAACATGTGACTGCAGACAATAACAACCGTTTGTGTGTAATTTTCATTTTGAATTGTGTTTCTTTCTCTCAATTTTGACTTTTCTCTTTTTATTTTCACAGTAATAAAACAAATATTTTTTACATGTTGTAGAGTTATTGTAATATAGTATATTACTTAGTAGAATGGTAAAACAACTCATTTTCAATGACCAGGAAAAGGTTTTGGGGTATATCTTCAAAAATACAAAAGTTATAATGATTTTAGTACAACATTGCAATTTCTTGAAAAGAAGCCTGGTATTCTTCACATATACCACCTATAAAACTAACCCTGTGGCACTACAGCCCTTGAAGGGCCTAGGCCTACCAAGTGACGCTGCCCAGCCAATTGGCCTGCAGATTTTGGGATGACGCGTGATCAGCGCGTCGGGTCCCCTCGGCCGTTAATCTTGGTTTTCGTGACCAGGGCACTGTCTCACTGTCAGACAGCTACTCAATTGTCCTCACGAGGCTGAGTGCACCCCGTTCCAACCTTCACGTCAGTTTTAAAATCCCTGATGGAGCCGGGGATCGAACCCGGGGCCTCCGGGTGAGAGGCAGGCACACTACCCCAACACCACGGGGCCGGCTATATACCACCTATAACGCATCAATAATTTTCATCCAAACCAATGGTTTTTCCCTAGCCCAATGGTCATTGCCTAGACCAACAATTGTTAGGCAACGCGACCCTAGTCAATATAAACTCCCCTGGATTTTGTCATGCACAGTGGGGGTAGTCGAGGCTTAATTACATGTCTGTGTCTTCTGCCTTTACATAGCCCTAGTTTATTGAACGGGGCTAAGCCGGTGCATAGAATGGAAGTAAACTTATTAACCTGTCCCATAATAAGAGAAAATTATAGATCTTTATTGATACATCAATGTATGAATTCTATGGCCTTTCGGCTGAAATATATATTATTAAAATAATAATAATAAGAGAAATGCGCACAATGTACATAGATACAATTACATATGAGTACAGAAATGTAATACTGTACCGTAACGATTCAAGTCATTCAGGGCAAGTTAGTGTGTGATATCCAGGCTTCGGATAATTATGCATTTTGCAAATTGCATATGCAATTGCATATTTGGGACAGTTTTAACTTAACAGTGCATATTAGGGTTTTCCTCCTGTTAGTGTATATTTCAAAAACATTCTTAATCTTGAGTGTAGACATCAGCTTCTGCTTGACACTTTTGGAATATTTGACTTGTATTTCAGGTAACAGGAATGTTGAGCAGTGCTGGGTTTGCATAGTGTTTAAATTTAGCAACACTAGCCCTATATCCGGCCATAGCTTTGTCTGCCTGCAATGCAATTAGGTGGGATTGATTCTTGATATTTCCCGTAAAGCAGGTCATCTTTTCCTCATTCCAAAATTAGTTACCCATCATGCACAATTAGTTCTTGTCAGTCTTACTTTCGTTGAGTTGATACAGGCTGTGGTTCATAGAACGTTAAATAGCTAGTGTATTTGAGATGCCTAAGGAGAAGAGAACTGTTAATGAGGTAATGAAAGTGTATGTACGAGAGTTTCAAGACCTTTCAACTGACGGAAGTGGATTGTTTTGCAAATACTATAGCACAGTCGTAAACGCAACTAAAACGTATCAAATTTAACATCTTCAAACAACGAAACACAATAAATTGAAAGAGGTAGGCTAAACCTGAAACAAAAACACCAGGTTCTTGTAACCACTGCTTTATTTAAACCTGGACCAACATGTAGTAAATTCAATGAAGATCTGTGTAAAGCATTTCTCTCGGCAAAATTACCGTTGGCTAAACTGAACTTAGTTCAGTTTCTGCAGGAGTATACGAAACAACGAGTCCCAGGTGAATCAACAATTAGGATGAATTACGTTCCTGAGCTTTACAATGTAACGTTAGGTAAACTAAGGGAAAAAGCTAATGGAAAATATATTTGGGTCTCACTAGACGAAACAACGGACGTAGATCAAAGATATGTAGCTAACTTCATGTATGGAATTTTAGTAGAAGAAGAAGAGAGAGGCCAATCATATCTACTAACTATGGTTGTGTTGCCTAAGGTGAATCACTCAACAGTTGCTGCATTTTTCAATGATGCACTTTCTTGTTTGTGGCCATCAGGCATTCTTTACAATCATGTTATCGTGGCCTGCATAGATGCCGCACCTTACATGTGTAAAGCCATAGGAGGTCTTGGGATATTATATCCCAAGATGATACACGTCACATGTGTAGCACATGGACTTCATCGAGTCGCTGAAGCAGTCCGGGCTTCCTTTCCTGAAGTAAACACGCTGATCTCCACAGTGAAAAGTGTATTCCTGAAGGCTCCAAGTCGCAAAGATTTTTTATTGATGCAGTTCATAATGTGCCGCTCCCGCCTTCACCAGTTCATACAAGATGGGGAAAGTGGCTCGAAGCTGCTGTTTATTATGCCAATTATTTTGAGGGAGTAAAAAAGGTAGTTGAAGACCTCGATTCTGAAGAAGCTGCTTCTATTAAAGAGGCTCAGGAAGTCTTGAGCAAAGATGGTGTTCGTGAGTAACTTATATTCATTCGTTGCAATTTGCGTTGCATACCTTCAGCCATCAAGAAATTGCAAGAAAATGGACTGCCTCTTCACGTTAGCATTAGAATTGTTGAATAAGTTGATCGATACGTAAAGAACCTAACTAATCAAGTTTTCTCGAAAAAATTGCAGAATGTAGTGCTGAAAAATTCCGGTCTCCTCAAACTTAAAAGCTTTTGTGGTGTTATCCAAGGCAAAGACAAAATTGACAGTGCATCGATACTAGAGGTCTCTGATTTCGTTTAGATGGAGTATGCTCCAATTGTGGCATGTGATGTGGAGAGAGTGTTTTCTGAGTCAAAGTCATTTTAAGTGAAAATAGGTGCAAGTTTGTGTTTGAAAACCTATTACATTATGTAGTGATTGTAGTACTGTAAGTAATTTTCTTTATTTTGGCGATATTTAATATGTAACATTAATTTCTTGTAATATAAACCACTAATTGATATCAGATATATACTTATTTTTAATGCATATTTTAGTGCTTATTTAGACACTTTTTTAGTGCATATTTTGGCATTTTTAAGTGCATAATTATCCGAAGCCTGGTGATATCTATCACACCTTTCTTCACACAATTCACAGGTACACAGTTCGCACTCAGCATATGAAATGCCTTAGATTACTAGTGCATGAAACAGGAACCTGACTTTTACAGTTTCACTTAGATGGTAAATGATAATATATGAATGTTACCCCTTTTCAGGGGTTCCAGGGGACAATACCTACTGAAATTCTGGTTCATTACTACCAATATACTGGAAATATTTGCTAAATTATGTAATTATTTGTGTTCTTTCTTATTGAATTTGAACTACGGTGGCCATGTTGGCTCACTCCAGTTGGGCGAGACATGACGAAAAATTGACAATAGAATTTGTAACCATTGTCAAAAGTATTGATCTGGACGCGTTAGGCTGTAACCATTGTCAAAAACCATTGGATTGGACAAAACGAAGGTTAGAATGATCTGGTATAGGTGCAGCCTTAGACCTTCGGGGCACGGTTGACAAAAAAAAAAACGATCTGGACGAGTTAGGTTGTAACCATTGACAAAAGCATTGATCTAGACGCGTTAGGTTGTAACCATTGATAAAAGCATAGATCTAGATGCGTTAGGTTGTAACCATTGACAAAAGCTTTGATCTAGATGCGTTAGGTTGTAACCATTGACAAAAGCTTTGATCTAGATGCGTTAGGATGTAACTATTGTCAAAAAAACATTGGATTGGACAAAACGAAGGTTAGAATGGTCGGGTGTAGGTGCGGCCTTAGCCGTACGCAGCTAGCGGGGCAAGGTTGACTCAAAACTAATGATCTGGGCGCATTAGGGTGTAACCATTGTCAAAAACATTGAATTGGACAAAACAAAGGTTAGAATGGTCGGGTGTGGGTGCGGCCTCGACTTCCCTCTCATTGTAGGTTACAGATAGGTTATGTTTTATTCTCCTAACTTCCGCTTCACGATGGCATTTCATGCACGGTAGTGTTTTTGGTACTAAAATGTGGTGTTGCAATAGCTTCAGCAACTTCTCAGGTTGATCATAGAACCGGCGATGAAGTTACTGATTGTTATCTGGCAACTTGACAATCCATAGTGAATAAATAATTCAATTCAGCACTCTATCAATTGAACAGAGTGCCGCACACGAATATGGGCACTAGAGAATGAACTGAGCGCTTCTTTGTTTTATATAGTGCTGTAAGGGCAAGGTTGGCAGTACTGTTTTAATGACAGACCAGCAGACCAAACGAAGAGACCTGAATACTCAACTACCGCAACCGATGATTGATTTGGACTAATGGCGGTCACGGCTGTAATTTTGGCTATATATGTTGTGATCCTATTTGGGAAGGCTGGGTGGGTCACAGACGGCGGAGGAGGAAACATCTGTTACTACATTTTCTCCAGATATTTTCCTGACCATTACTACAGGTATTTTGGTTAGGCACTGCTACCACAATTATATTGAATTGAAAATATTGCACCTGAGCTAAACAATAAAGCTCACGAGTATCAAAAAATGATAATAAACACAAATACACATGACCACAAGTACAACGGCAGGTTCCGTTTTATAGAGAAGTACCTCACTGTAGAATACGCCACGTTTTCCCTTCTGTAGATGCGGCTCGGGTGACCACAACGGCAGGTTCCGTTTTATAGAGAAGTACCTCACTGTAGAATACACCATGTTTCCCCTCCTGTATGTGCGGCTCTGGCACAAACCTCACTTGGCATGTAATGACCCTAGCAGGCCAAGCCTCCATGGAAATCACCTTTTTTTCTTGGTACATCCTTTCTCTTAGCCAGACAAACTACAACAGCAAATAGAAATAGTAAACGAATACAAATATCTAGGAATCACCTTCCAAACATCAGGAAACTCCTTCAACAAACACACAAAACAAAAGACAATGACCGCCATCGCTGCAATGAGGGATATCAGAAAAATTCAATCACTAACATTAGACACCGCAATGAAGATTTTCCGAGTCAAAATAGTACCAATCCTGACATATGGACTTCAAATAATATGGGACTACTTGAAAACAAGAGATCTAAGAACAATTGAGAATGTAAAAGCACTGTATCTAAAGAAAGAACTAGGCATCTCAAAATATACACCCTCCAGGTTTACATATTTACTGGCAAGAGAATCTTTCTTGATAGAGGAACTAAAATATACTCTACTACTACCAACCACGAAAGCATACAGCAATCTCCTAACAGAAAGGCAGCAAAAGAAGGAAAAAGTAGAAGAAGAATTCTACGGCATGAGCGCCATGATCGACCAAAGCTGGGCAAAAGCTAATCAGCAGATGAGAAGCGCAGTCATCAGGCTGGCGGTCCATGGCTTCCATCACAAGACATGCAGCATAACATCATACCACAGCATCTCGGAGAAATGCGTGTGCATACAGGGCAACGAAAAATGTGACAAATACCACATTCTCTTATGCAAGAACATTACAAGATCACTAATGAAACTTAGTTCTGAAGAGTAAAGACATAAGTTAGATACATCTCAAACAATCAAATGTATTAAAAAAATTATTGTATGGCCACTTGGCTGCAATAACTCTTTAAAAAAAAAAAGTTTAAGCTACTTAAAACAGAAACACACTTAAAATTTTATGTTATTAATACCATGCCTCTCTCTTTTCTTAGATGAGCTACGTTCAAACCTTGGACTATACTGTGTAACCTAGTACAACTACGTCAACGATCTGCAACTTTATTAGAGTTACCCCTTGTGATTTCTTACCTAACTTGTAGGCTACTGTTTGAAAGAACTTGAAACTCTCGACTTCAAAACAAACTTCTTTATTGTTCACTTTAGACCATCCTCCCTTTTCATCACTTTTAACACCTTAGCTTATTGAAAATATATCATTTATGATATGCATACCTTTCGGGGAGTTGTTGGGAGTCGTTTCACAATCTCTACATACTCAATAACCACTGCTGCACCGCAATGATAGTTATTTCACGGAAAGAATGCAATTTTTCTTCACTTACGGACGCCATCGTTGACTGTCATGTGACACCCGAAAGACAATCATGTGACACGTTACCAACTTGAATAAAGAAATTCACCACATGCCTTCGCTACTAAGATAGGCACTGTCTTCTGGAAAATTACTGCTAGTACTACAAGCAAGGGGGGTCTGGGGCGTAAGCCCCAGGTTAGTTGTTTTTTTAAATGTAAAACATTAATTACATACAATTTATGTCCGCTACTAGGTTAGGTACTGCCTGGTCGAAAATTAATGCTAGTACCACAAGCAAGGGGGTCTGGGGCGTAAGTACTGGTTCACAATTGGCCCGGGAACGAGAACGCGAATCTTCCCGGGGTCCCCGTTCACAATTGGCCCAGGAACGTGAACTTGTACAAGAGCGCGCGATCAGCTATAGCGTAATAATATTAAAACAATCAGCAAGCGCCCACTAATAAACACTAATTACACAGAGGGTTATAATAACTTAATTAAACACACTTTGTGCATTGCGCATTCACAAGTTATGTTTAAATCGCTGGCTACTCCTTCTGAACTGCGTATGTGCATGTACAACGTTTCTGATTGGCTCCGGGAAGCTCCGAGAACGTCAAACATGAAACTTGGCCATGTTTCCCGTTGGCCTTCCCGGGCTACTGTTAGCTTCTCGTTCCCGGAGATTGGTTGTGAACCGACCCATAAGGTAGCGTGCATTTCAACTTCCTTCTCGTTCCCGGGCTATTGTGATCCGGGCTTAAGCCCCAGGTTAGGTCTGTTTTTGTATGTAAAACATTATAAATACATAAATAAACACTGTAATTGAGTTCACTTAGCGATTTCATACATACGTGTAAAATAGTACCAAACGCATGGGGTTGGCAATACTGACTCAGTGAGAAAGATGGGGGTGAGAACTTCGATTTCAACTATATAAGTCGTGTCGCTATTTGTGCGGGATGGTGGGTCTATGACAGCGGAGCAGTGAACATCTAATACTCAATCCTCTCCTGATATCCTCCCGACTATTAAATCAGGTAATTTCAGTTTTTAAAAATATTTATACAAAGGATGGTCTAAAGTGAACCGCTACCACAAACTTTTTCACTTCATTGTTTTCTATTGTACAGTACTAGACCTGGCATCGTATAACAGTCTGTCAGTCAAAGTGGTTGTCCTGTGATAATAACAAAAACCTATTCAAATAAAAATTAGCCAATGATAGGGATTTGAGACCCTTATATGAAATGTGGAAATATATATATTTATCTCCTTGTTTTATTATATTAGGCATTATAAGTTACATACCTACACATTTAAACGACAATAATATTAGCCTATATCTTAAATCGGTAATTCTGCACGCCGTGAGAATTTGCCTTTTCGTAACTTTACGAACTTTTACGAGGTATATTATTGAAAATATAGGTTTTTGCATTGTCTGCCTATTATGCAATTATATAATGCCTAACATTCCCTTGTAACTCCCTCACTCATTATCATAATATGTTCATAGCAAACTACACATTCAATGCACATTTTGCGAAATACTATTATTAACGTTTTATTGCGCACAAATTGTGCAAGAAATACTAATATAGGTTATAATCGCTCACCTGGGGGGCTTATTAGTGTTAAAATGCTCTCAGTGGAAATAAATATATATATATCTCCTTGTTTTATTATATTAGGCTATATAAGTTACATACCTACACATTTAAACGACAATAATATTAGCCTATGTCTTAAATCGCCAGACCTACCAAGTCGGAACTTTAATTTCTGTTCATTGCCTGCCTACTAATTATGCAATTATATAATGCCTAACATTCCCTTGTAACTCCCTCACTCATTATCATAATATGTTCATAGCAAACTACACATTCAATGCACATTTTGCGAAATACTATTATTAACGTTTTATTGCGCACAAACTGTGCAAGAAATACTAATATAGGTTATAATCGCTCACTTCGGGGCTTATTATTGTTAAAATGCTCTCACTAAACAACTCTTAAAATGATATTAAAACATACACAGTCATTCCAGGAACTACAGTTTTAATTAGCACATGTTTCAACTTTGTCTAATGAATTTTTTACACCCAAACGCAAAGCAGATGAATTGGACGACTCTGAACTACTGCTCAAAGAATATGGGCTGAAATGATGCTCCTGGTTTACAACCGAGGGCGTTACAGCGTCGACGACTTTGAACTATCAATATTCTCATACAGTCAAATATCCGCCAATCAGAAGTCTTAAAATACGGCGTATGCTGTAGTCCAGGAGGTTTAAGAAATACGCTGACCTTAGTAACTGGGTACAGGCTACGCAAAGCCCAAAGCAGCATCGTAAGGGGAAGAAGAAGAAAAATGGGCAGGCAGTCACTTGCATAACATTCGTTTGTTACATTGGTGCACCTGTTCAGAACAGCGCGATTTAAGTTTATGTTTGATATTCCGATCAGTTCTTTAGAAATATGAATTGTTTAGGCGTTCGATTTTCTTCATTAGCGAATTTTGTTCTATTTTCCGAGATGCAGTGCGTAATAATGTGTTACAATTTTTCAGGAATGAGAGAAATCTGATAATTTCTCGCCACTGTCATTAGGAATTAAAACCCAACCTCATTTTATTGCTGAAAAAGGCTTCCTGCAAATCTGGATGTAACGAAGGATAATATGATCGCGGCCTCTGAACCACAGGTACGCTTTGGCTAGTAATTTAGCTGTAAAATATAGAATTCAGCGTGTGTATGAAAAGGGCCCAGTTGTTGGATATTTAGTTAATACGTACCGGCGTGTGTAGGGTTGTTTCTCATCTATGAAAATGAACTTGCAACCTTAAACTTACCCCTTAATCTTGGGATCTATTCCCGCCTCTGCCAAGAAATTTAATTCTGGCTTGAGGGTTGGAATGGAGTACACTCAGCCTTGTAAGGCAAACTCATTCTAATGTGTTTTTCCGTGGTCTACCACTACTTTTGCAAGCAAATTATGGAATCATTCTTAACTTGAAAACATGGTTGCACTCTTCCCAATCCTAACTTTAATAACAAATATAGCCTACACAGGTCTGATGACCTTGGTGTCCTAGCTCTTGAATAAAACATGAAACAGCCACCTAGAAATTGGAAAATTTATAAATACACACACTAGTTCTAATGAATTTAAATAGGCTACCTTAATTTTATATGTTTGCCTTTCGCACTACAGCAAGTGAGTGGCAATAGTGTAGGCCTACTATAAATATAAAGATTTGAAAATTTAAACTGGAATATCTCCTACACTAGAACTGCTACAGTATCGTTGAAGATATGAATTACACAAAAGACCCACCTGTAGTTGAATGGGAAGGGTTTATTTTTGTCTGAAGTGTAGTAGCATAAGACTTATTATTTTATTCCAGCTTTTGAAATATTGACTACTCTTACATTGATAATGGAACACACCTCGCAGGCTTCTGGGCTTAAAACACAGCTCATTCTGGCAGACGCATGACTGCCTGAAGCACATGCAAGGTCTCGAGCAATCTGTGTCAAGAGTATCAGATCCTCTCGAATAAGACATAATGTGACATTGGATGTAAAATCACACCTATTTTGTGTTCACCGACTACAAGTGATGAATTTTGTTTTGTTTGGTACAGGAGTTGATACCGCGAGGTAGGCGGCAGATGGAGAGGCATCCTGGAGATGTGGTGCTGCCACAGCTGAATCCAGAGTTCTTCCTGGTGCACCAAGTTGCTCTGTCCGATGGCTTGCAGGTATGATCGATCCTCTAAATAGCAATTGTATTGTAATTATGTAGCACAGAGTAGTTATTCTCCCTTTTCACAAGGCAGATTATTGAAAATATATAATTTATGATTTAGCCTACAAACCTTTCTGGGAGTCGTTACAAGTTGATTTCAATTTCAATTGCCACTGCTGCACCGGAAATAATTGTTTTTTTATTTAAATAAAGCCTTTTTGGTATATTGGCTTTCAAGGCCAGTGAATTAAAACTCAGCAATTCTTCTAGGTTTGTGCCGTGTCTTATGTGGGGTTTCGCCTAGGACACCAAGCTGACTCATCGGCAGGCACTTGGTGTCCCCACCCGGACCCCCACAGGAGTGACGAACTGCGTGCCACCTCCCTTTATATTAGGTGCAACTGCACGACTTGACTGAGAGAACTAAAAGCTCAAGCAGCTCAACTTCCCTATGAAGGCTTCCAAAAAGATGGTATATTGGCTTTTACGGCCAGTGAATTAAAACTCGGCAATTCTTCTAGGTTTGTGCTGTGTCTTGTGTGGGGTTTCGCCTAGGACACCAAGCTGACTCATCGGCAGGCACTTGGTGTCCCCACCCGGACCCCCACAGGAGTGACGAACTGCGCGCCACCTCCCTTTATATTAGGTGCAACTGCACCACTTGACTGCGAGAACTAAAAGCTCAAGCAGCCTCAACTTCCCTATGAAGGCTTCCAAAAAGATGGTATATTGGCTTTCACTGGCCGTGAAAGCCAATATAAGGTAAATGCACCAATGGTCGTCATGTTAAGACAGATTTAGTCAAGAAAATATATACACCTTACACATTTTGGTAAATGTAATCAACAAAAGCACTGTACCTAACCTCAAACTCGACTCAAACACTAGGAAAGTCCAAATATCAAAGATATTCGTTTTAGGAAAAATGACGTATTTTTTAAAAAAGTGTTTTTTTTTTGCGCCAGTGTTCGGCACGATGTATTTGGATTTTTCCTATATTCGTCACCCGTTTGTACCAATTGCCGTCACATTGTTAATATTCCTTGTCTGCTCTTTATAATGCATTTCTGTCAATTGTTGCGTAAGACACCGATATATCGACTTTGAGGCTAACATTTACGAATAAAACAGTACCAGTAACTTAATTATGTTTTTTTTTAATAAAAATAAAAAAAAAAAAAAAAAAAAAAAACGGCATCGAGAATCGGAAATGGTGGGTAGAAGACATACAAGCATGAAAATATTGTAATTCTGCTCTAAACAAGTGAGACAACGGCATAACAGCCCGGAAAATGACCATTCGCCGAGGCCTAACACCAATATTGTTGCCAAAAGTTTTGAAAAATCGTTCTTCTTCAGTGCAGTATCTTCGCTATTAGCAACCCTCTGAATTCGCCACTCATGTACATTTTTCTTCCAGGCAGTCTTTAGTGGGTTGAAGTACGTATGTGGCTTTAGGTAGTAAAACGACCAAAACAATTCCATGATCCTCACATAATGTACTAGTATGTATGGTCAAGTGTGAGAAGTGCCCGTCTATGAATAGAATGCCAGGGAGAGGAATCTCCTTTTCAACCAACCCAGGATGAAATATGTTACGGTACTGAGAAATTCGTAAAACACTTCCCCCCGTCTTCCACCCGTTTGGGGATTTGCCAATGCCCCAGTGTGCTGGCATTGCGGCAATGATGTCTTGGGTCAGACGTTCATACTTGAACACCACAAGGGGAAGGAGAAATATCGCCATGGGCATTGCCTGTTACAAGTACCGTAAAGCATTCTTTCTCATCCGAATTCACTTGCTGATATATTGTCTTGTCACCCCTGTTCGCCAGCACTTTGTTACCTTTCGGATTGAGAAAGAAAACCGTCTCTTCAGCGTTGAACAGTCGCCGAGGGTCTGACAAAATAGACTGGAAGTCAGTTTTCCACCAAATAGCTGTCGACATCTGAAACCCAGCTCCATACAAATCAACAGGGCGGACGACTGATTGATAGATCTTAGTTTTGAGGCGCAAAGGGATCTTGCGGTCACAGAGAACGCCTGCGACCTGGCGCCACTTCATCCATGCAGCATTCACTTTTGCATTGGCATCCGAGACTGTGTCACCATCAGGTCTCACGACGGAGCCAAGATATTGGAGATGTGAAGCCTTTGGTAGTGGGGTGCAGTCTACTATGATGGTCCCATATGTCTGGGAACCACATTCAAGATACTCAGTCTTAGTAAGGTTGAGCCGTAGTCCACATTCACAGAGCCTCACATTCCAGAGGTTGACCAAGTGTTCTAGATCAGTGTTTCCCAAACTTTTGTGTGTATCACTTTAAAAGATGAGAATCTCTCGCATACCACCTAATGGTTGGGAGATACAGTAACCACCACTACGTAGCAGACTGTTGGAGTCAAAGTTCAAATAATAAAAAGTGTGTCCAGTTGTTTTATTATTTATTACAATAAGTATTACATTCAGAAATGACACTGTACAAATAATATTAATAAAAAAACTCTTAATAATTGAACATAAAAACCAAAGTTCAACTAACAACTTCTATGTGAAGGTTGGACTTGAAGATTAGAAGCCAACTTGGAATGTCTGGTTTAAGATTGCTGAGTCTCAAACGAAGATAGTTTTCCACTGTAAGGAGACTATTCCGGTATTTATTCTTGAGAAATACAAGCGAAGAAAATGCAATCTCACTAAAGTAACAAGTAGTGAAAGGCAGTAAAAATCTAACTGCTTTGTCAGCTATTGCTGCACAAGCTGCACGCCATTTTTTGAAAAAGTTGGCCTTAGTTCTGAATCACAATTCAATTCATAAAACTGCTCCTTAAAGTCCTCCGGCAACATATCAATGTTTTTATATTTTTTAGTTTAATATTTTTCGTAAAGTGTCTAAGAATTGTTATGTTTTTCGTAACATCACTGCAGTAATACGATCGTACCACCAGTGGTACGCTTACCACAGTTTGGAAAACTCTGTTCTAGATCATTACATGACATCATCGACGTACAGTAATGTCCATGGTGGTTGCCTCTGCAAATCAGCTATTAATACAGGTGATTTGGTTAATTTCAGTACTTTAAGAATTTTGGAGCGAAAAGTACCTCTTTCTGAACTCTTACCTTGAAAACCCCCATTTGTTTGAGAAGTGTTTTATTAAGTGTATAAATCATCATCTTGCGCAGTTTCCAGCCACTGACCGGGTCTGTTTGGAACATAAGCCTCTCCAACGTCTTCTGTCTTCCCACCATCTCTCAGCCTCCACCCTTGTCCAGTCTTCTCCTCTCTTCTTCACGCTTTCTGCCACCCCCTTCAGCCACCTGTCTCTCGGTCTCTTCCCTTCCCACTTCGTCTCGTGTACTCTCCTGGGTATCCTCTTCTCCTCCATTCATTTTACATGTCCATACCTTTTAAGTCTAGATTTCTCTATACCATCCTGTAATGGTTCCTCCTTCATTAATTCTCTGGTCCTCTCATTTCTTATTCTGTCCATCTTTGTAGCCCCAATACTGCTTCTCAAGAACCTCATCTCACTGGCCTGTATTTTGCTCTTCTCCCTTCCTTTCATAACCCAGGTCTCCGAGGCATACGTCAGGATAGGGACATAGTATGTCCGATATATGATCTTTTTGCTGTTCTGAGGGACATCCTTGCTCCATAACATGCTTCTCACACTCCTCCGGAACGCTTCTGCCTGTCTTGCCCGCTCATTTATTTCTCTATCGTTTCTTACATTATCTTGTATCAGGCTTCCCAGATACTTGAAACTCTCCACTTTCTTCAGCTGTTCTCCACCAATTGTTATTCCCGTTGTGGTTCTTTCCTTCTTCCTTGTTGTGATCACCATCTCGCTCTTATTTATGCTAATGCTTTTGCTTTTAAGAAGGGAACAGGCCTCGGACAAGTGTATAAAAACTCCTGTAATTATTTCAGGCATTACGAAATTATTTGTAACTCCTCGTGCAATCTGATTAGGTACACAGACTAAAACGCATCTACTAATAGATATGCACCAATTGCTGATAAAAGAGATCATGCACAAATAATTCAGGAGCTTTGTATCAAAGTTGGAAAACTCCATTTTTATCAGTTTTGAGATTTTGGTTCACTCTTATGTGACTTTTTATGCTGAATGCGAATCTATAACTGTTCTGCTTCAAACAAAGACAGAACTTAGGGAGAATAGCATGTATTTGCTCAGTTCGGAATCAAAACACGTACAATTCCACCATATTTTCGTTTCAAAAAATGACAACTCCTTCAGTAGCCAATCAAAAGTTTGCATTCATGCAATACGCTCCCAACATGCACTGCAAATCCATCAAGGCTGAATGTTTAACCTGTAACGATGCTGGTAATATTCTAAACAGTGGACATTGTGAGTGTGATGATTTCGCGAGAGCAGATTTTGATGAACTAGTTCTTTCTAAGGTGTAAGAAATACTCAACGATTTCAGTTTTGTCATAAGTACAATTTTTCATGTCATTTTTAACTATAAGACCAATTTTATATGATTTTGTTTTAATATATTAGACATAATGATATTATTTTAAAACACCCTCAGTAATTAGAAGTGTAGATGAAGAAAATAAAATTAATTCATTGATATCGATTTCATAATTATTTGGTTTCAAAAGAGAACAGATTCATTTTCAAAATGGCTCACTTTGGGCTCAAAATCATAAAATTCCATGACTTGGTTTCATACATGGCCAACTCCACTATTTAAATTATAATTACTAGCGCTCGGATTTTTAGGTAAATCATTTTTTTAATGAAAATACATATTTTAAAAATTTTGTCTATAAATACACAAATTCCTGCTTTTCACTTCTTAGCACATAAAAAGATATAATATTTACATATTTTTAAATCAGTAAGCTAGATCTTTGGACTTAATACAGTGTCACTGTTTAGAACAGCAATGGACAAACAGCAGATCATGCTACTGATCGCCAATGTTCTTGGAGGACGAGGCACTTGAAGAAGAAGAAGCTAGATCTTTCAGTTCATTGCATTTTTGTTCTGTTAATTTAACAGAGAAGAACCTGTGGGCTATCTAATCTTCATGCAGAGCGTATGTCAGCTTGCAGCTGTGTTTTCCTTATCTTGTCGCCCCGTCCCACTCACTGTGGAAGCCGGTGATTTCCTTGTCCATAGCCATACAGCACCACGTGCTAGACCTTCCCCCCCATCTACATGGAACCAGTGTCACTCACATGCATTTCATTTCTGGCACTGTGAAGTGTAAGGCAGTTCTACTATTCCTAAAGTAAAAGCAACTACAAGTTGTCGTCTGCAGCAGTATGTTGCAGAATTTAGGATAGTTATTTTACTTCTGATGGGGGCGTTCTGTTCTGCCAACCATGTGCAAAGCAATCAAGGCTGAACAGCGACCTCAAGTTACACAACACCTTGAGGGCAAGAAACATAATGCCACAGTTTCGCGCCTTCAGAAGGAGTGTTTCGCGATAATCGTCAGTCATTTGTGATGGACAACCTGAAGATGTATCTCGCTGTGTATCGTAATTCTTCAGCAGTCATTGAGGCATAGCATAAATTGCATTCGTGAGTGGTGCATATTGTATATATTGTCAATAATAAATTAAATTGTAATTACATATTTTTACCTTTTGTCACATATTTCAGGTATTTATAATACATAAAAAATACATATTTTCCTGATTTTTAGCACCTAAAAATCCGAGCCCTAATAATTATGGCTTAAATATTAATTTCATTTTAATAATGAGTGTGAAAAGAAATGTTTATGACCTATAAGAATGAAATAAAAAAAATAACCATGATACTGACAACCATATTGTGGATTTAGTTTTTCACATCTCCTGTAAAAAAAGCAAAAGAGGAGTTGTCCAACTTTGATACCAAGCTCCTCAATTACATCCAGACAAAAGAATTAATTTAAATATTGCCATTATTATGAGGTCAATATGAACCCTTGGGGTCAGGCGAGAGCACGACTAAAAGCTAACTCATTGCAGAAGAGCGAGTTTTGGAAGATACGCAGTACAGTGAATGGAGATGTGCAGTGCGAGGAAGAACTGTACATGCAGGGCAAGACAGCCGTATGGAGTCGGGGTGCAGCTTGTCACAACGGGGAGAAGGTGGTGGTGTGTTGTTACACCGCCGAGAACCCTCTGACACACGTCTTGTGGGCCACCTTCCACTCCGGACAGCTGGACTGCAAGGAGCAGGACGAGGCTGAGGCTGACCAACTTTTAGGTATGGTATTATCAATAGAACTTAAAGCATTTAAATATCCAATATTTAATTTCAGAATTCAGTGCTTTGTAGCTAATTTGTTACAAATGTACAATAAGTTGTCCACATTCAGACGTCTACCAAGTTTGGAGATTTCAATTTTCCAGGAACTTCATGGTCTTCCTATTGCCTTTTTCCCTCTTGGTTCTTCTTTAAAAATGTCTAAGACCATCCTATCATCTCCAGCCCATTGAAGTCTTCTGGAGTTAATGATGTTGAGTATTGGTGCTTGCTGTGTTAGTGAGTGTATGTCTTTATTTGATCTTTTTTTTTTCCAGCTTTGAGATGCGGGGTCAAAAAATGGTCCAAAAATTTTCCTATACACTTTATTTTCGAAAACCTGCAACTGGTGTTCTTCCTGTTTTGTTAAACTCCATGATTCTGCACCTTAAGTTAGAACTGGCCTAATGATCACTTACTTCACACTTAATTCCTGTCGCTCCTTCCGGAGCATAGGGCCTTGGTGAAATTTCTCCACGCAGCACGGTTCCTGGCCATTCTCTTCACTTCACTCCAGGTCTTGTCCACCTCTGCAATTTCTTTTTCGATCGTCCTCTTCCAGTCTTCTTAGGTCGACCTCGCTTCCTGGCGCCTTGAGGATTCCAGTCTAGCGCCGCCCTCTCAACAGCTCCGTCCGACTTCCTTAGAGTGTGACCAATCCAGCGCCATTTCCTCTCCTGGATGCTAATTGGTTGTTGATTGGTGATGGTCCAAAGATCTTCATTTGAGATTGTGTCCGGCCACCTAACATTTATGATGCGACGCAGACATCTGTTAATGAACCCCTGTAGCTGGTTGTTGATCGGTTTTGTGACTTTCCATGTTTCACAGCCATAGAGAAGAATAGACTTTACGTTGCTATTGAAAAGGCGGAGCTTGGTCTTCCTGAAAATGTTCTTATTTCTCCAGATGGGGTAAAGCTGGACAAACGCACCATTTGCCTTCTTGATACGGCTTCGATAATCTTCCTCTGCTCCCCCATCATTTGTGACTATACTTCCAAGGTAGAGGAAGGCTCAACTCGCTCAATTTCCTATCCGTTGACTGTCAAGCTAGTCGTGACGTCAGAATTTATCCTCATCTCTTTGGTCTTGTTGGTGTTGATCATCAGTCCTGCACGTTCTGCTTCCCTCTGCAACCTTCCCAGCTTATCTTGTATGTCTCGGTACCGTTGTGCCATAAGACAAATGTCGTCTGCGAAATCCAGACGTTCAAGCCTGTCTTCGTCCTCCCATTACACAGTGGGTCACAATTGAAATCTAGGGGGACAAAATTATTTTTACGTTTTATTCATGAATCAACGTACTGTATATAATTTGTTTACTTCATAATGAACAACAGTTAAGATTTTTTTTAACACTAGAACCATGGCTGGGTCATTTGTGACCCAGCTGTTAGTTGTTTCTTCTCTATCTTCTCTGTGTCCCTACCTGAAGTGCTAGATTTTTATGACTTTTCATAAATAAGGGTCTTTAACAACCACACATAATCTTTTTTCCGGGGGGGCAACCCCCTGTTTAAAAAATCCCGATTTACCTAGAACCGCGGCTGGGTCAGATTAGACCCATCATTGATAATAATATGTTAACATCTGTTCTTCCATTTAGCTTCTTATACTTTCAGTCCTTGTGTCACCGGGACTCTCCAAGCATATACTGTGCACATACTGGCAACATCTCATTGGCTGCGGAGGAAGGGGGAGGTACGAAACCGCTTAGTCACATCTGAACAATCGCGCAGTTAGGACACTACTCACGCTTTGTTGTGCAATAGGTTGCTAGTTTTGCAGTATCGGTGCATACATAGTGTGTGAATGGTTGACAATGGCCGCACGTCGACGGCTTACTACTGAACAGAACATTATTGATGCCATAAATGAAATTTCTGATGGGGAATCTGAAGGGGATCCCTTGGATTTTTCGTCTGATGATGGATCACAGCTCGTACTTTCAGATTCGTCAGCAGAAGATGATGATGTCATGCCATTTGAAGCTGTAGCAAATCCTGATAGGGCAGGTATGTATTTCTAAACTTTCATTTCATTATTTATGGACTATATATAGATTCATTGCAAATTTTAGGCCTAAAAGTATTTAGTTGACAGTTTCTTTATCACTGTTATATTTATGTTCAAGCTATTAGGTTTATATAGCCCGGTGCATTTTTACTTGCTGTAAATATTATTTCCGGGTGGAAAAACTAAGACAAACATTATCTTTGTATCTAATCAGGTCTTGCAATGCCAGGGACTTCTCGCTGTCGTCAGAGGAGGCGTGGCCAGGAGCACTCTTCCGTTCCTTTATCGGAAGAGGAGGCCATCGCTAACAGTCTAGGAATTGCACAATTTGACGACAACAGAGAGGATGCGCCATCAATGAAACGAGGCAGGTTTTGTGTTGAGAGCCTGGTTCAGCTTGCAGCAGGTACAGAAATTGTATCTCCAGATGGCACGACCTGGAAAGTTGGGGTAATTGGTGATGTTGCAGCTGGTAGACGTGGAGCTCAAAATGTGTTCAGAGATCACGCTGGACCTACTTCACATGCTAAACGTAATGTGAATGAGACTTGCGTTAGTGCTTGGCGACTTATGTTCACGGACAAAATTTTGAAATATATTGTGACTTGCACTGAGACAGAGGCACATCGTGTAATGATGTCAGTTGATTGGTGTCTAAAGATTGAGGAGATGGAAGCCTTTCTTGCTATACTGTACATTCGAGGTGCCATAGGAGCTAAAGGCCTAGAACTGGACTCATTGTGGTCAGAGAAGTGGGGCAATCCTATTGTAAAAGCAACAATGGCTCGTGATAGATTCAGAGAAATAATGCGTTTCTTGAGATTTGACGTTAGGTCCACAAGGTCACAAAGAATAAAAGAAGACAAATTTGCATTGGTATCAGAAATCTGGTATGCCTTCATAGCAAATGCCCAGTGTAGCTATATACCTGGGGCATATATAACTGTTGACGAACAGCTCTTCCCTTCTAAATGCCGCTGTAAATTTACGCAATTTATGGCCTCGAAACCAGACAAATATGGGCAGAAGTATTGGATGGCGGTGGACAAAGACTCCAAATATGTTGTGAACGCTTTCCCGTATCTCTGAAAAGATGATGCTAGGCCAAGTAACGAGCGACTTGGTGATTTTGTGGTAAAGAAGTTGATGGAACCTTATATGAAGAAGGGAAGAAATGTCACATGTGACAGTTTCTTCACCTCCTTAACTCTCTCCGAAACATTGAAATCAAATGCAACAAGTCTTGTCGGTACCTTGAACAAGGCTCGCAGGGAAGTACCAGTAAGTGTGAAAAAGGCAAAACACAAGTTGCACAGCACAGTGCTACTGAAAAAACATGATACTTCGTTGACAATTTATCAGGGAAAGAGCAACAAAAATGTTCTAGTTCTCAGCACTATGCACCCTGATGTGAATATTGAGCCTGGTAACAAAAAGAAGAAGCCAGACACAGTCACATTTTACAACGGCACAAAATATGGAGTAGATGTGGTCGATCAAATGGCTCGCAAATACTCAACCAAGGTTCAATCCAGGCGCTGGCCAGTTCATACCTTCTACAACTTGCTGGATTTGGCAGGAATAAATGCCTGGGTAGTGTACAACGCACTGAATGAGAAGAAACTGAAACGCAGGGACTTCATTCTGCAGATGGGTGAAGAGCTCGCTGAAAATATGCATCAACTTGGTTTGCAAATGCCCGCACCATTATTCCAGGTGAGATTCCTGAGAGACAGGAAAAGCGCATGCGTTGTCAGGTAAAGTCCAATTGCAAAGGAAACAAATCGTTTGTGAAGTGCCATTCCTGCAAAAAGACTGCTTGCAGCAAGTGTACAGCCAAGGAATATTGTGTGTGCTCAATGTGTGTCGTGTGAATTGCCATTCCTACAAATAAACTATTAGCAGCATATTGTACATCATTGACATTCGCCACTAAAGGTACACAATTGTCTAAATGTTCCTTATTTGTGTTCTTACTATTCTAAATTTCAAATACATTATCTAGCGCATGTATGGTATATTCTTTAGTTACTACATCCCCATCAATTCATTAATAATCACAAAAAAGAGAGGTGGGTCATAAGTGACCCAGCCGCGGTTCTAGGCGGTATATAGATCGCCGCGGTTCTAGTGTTAAGCTACGTCTACACGTGCAAGAAATTGTCTAGGACTAGGAGTTGGATAGAGCATTCAGTTATCTCTTCAGAACAATTTTCTACCCCTAATTTACTTTTAACAAAGTCACAAAGTTCCACTTTTGACATAATCGTCAATCCCAGAGCTTCAAACAGTTGTAAACGTGTGAGAACTGGTTGCGTGACATCTTCTAAAACGTAAAAAAACTAAGTAAGTTGCAAAAAGATGCAAAAAATCTTATAACAGGCGTAAACTACAAGACATTATCTACATTTTAACATTAAGTAGAAAGTGATGCGGAGTGAAGCGACATACTAAAAATGTAAGTGAAAATATCATTTTAAAAATAATAGTTAAATATCATATAATGCAAATATAGCTAAAATTACGTAACAATTACGCCCATTAATAACTGAAACACGTTACAAAGATCATACCTTCAGCTGCATGTTCCATCTTAAAGCATCACACTAACCACAAAGACAACCAATCCACAGCCACTTACATTCACCCTCCAAATCAGACTGCTCGAACAGTGGTGACAGATTTACAGTAAGATGTGTTAATATCCCAGAATAGTGAGCGGCAATTATATGAGAATACTGTAGAAGTAATAAATTTTATTTTGTAATTATGAAAATAAATAATTTTGTCCTCCTAGATTTCGATTTTGACCCACCTTCTTCATCACACTATCCAGGACCAACAGGAACAGCGTGGGGGAAAGAACACACCCCTGTCTCAATAATGATGGTATTGTATAGTTTCAATTTTGTATTTCTCGTCAAAAATGTACAATATTATTATATGTGGTAACAGCCTCCGTGGCTTAGGCGGCAGCACGCCGGCCTCTCACCGCTGGGTCTGTGGTTCAAATCCCGGTCACTCCATGTGAGATCTGTGCTGGACAAAACGGAGGCAGACAGGTTTTTCTCCGGATACTCCAGTTTTCCCTGTCAAAATTTCATTCCAGCAACACTCTCCACTATTATTTCATTTCATCTGTCATTCATTTAATCATTGCCCCAGAGGAGTGCGTCAGGCCTCGGCAGCCGGCACAGTCCATTTCCTCGCCGCTAGATGGGGGCTTCATTCACTCCATTCCTGACCCGGTCGGAGACTGGAAGCAGGCTGTGGATTTGTGGTAATTAATTAAATAATTAAAAATACAATTAGCACATGTTTCGGTCCACAATGGCACCATCTTCAGCAAATTAAAATCGAACCTTAAGAAACTAATCTAATAAAACTAAGTGTTGAGAACTAAAATATATACATGATGAAATGAAGAAACTGGAAAACAATGAATAAGAATGATGAAAATCTCTACTTAGTATAAAACAAAGTCCCCGATTCTTGGATGTTACGGGTAAACTCAAGAACCACTGGATGGATTTTGATGCGGTTTTCAACATTCTGTGAAGGATATCTCGAGGAAGGTTTCTGTAGAAAATAATTTATGATCAAAGGGAGCCAAGCAGTAACGATTTCAGTGAAAAAGTCGAAAAAAACCTGGCGTCCGTGCGCTTTTTAAGCTTACGCTGGGCAAACCGTCAAGAATATCAATAAACTTTGAGTGTAAGAATTGTTCAGCAAGAAAAGTTGTACGAAAAAGTCCGGGAGAGTATATATCTCCAATACATCGCCCACTATAAGTGATTTTAGATTGGACGGAAGGGGGATTTGTGTTTCATGCACCTTTAAAAAAAAAATCCACAGCCTGCTTCCAGTCTCCGACCGGGTCAGGAATGGAATGAATGAAGCCCCTATCTAGCGGCGAGGAAAGTTTCATGCACCTTGCCATTCTTAAATTACGTCTGTCAAGAATTCGTTGCGCATACATCTCCATGATAATATAATTAATAGTCCAGTCAGTGATTTCAACCCATCATGCTGAGTCGTAAAACTGATATAAGTCGTAGTTCATTGATATCGAAAAAATAGTGTTTATCAGCGTAATGCATTCATAATTGTTCCCGGGCGAAGCCGGGGTGGGTTGCTAGTAGAAACTAAAAAGTAGTTCCGTGAGGAATTATACAGCCTATTTTCATATATCCTACATTGTATTACCGTATTGACTCGGCTATAGGACCCCCTCGCCTATAGTAGTACCCCCCCCCCCCTTAATTTTCGAGAGCCAAAATACAAAATTCTTGGAAATCGCTTATAATCAATCAATGTCTTCAGCTTGTCTTTTCATCTCACAGTAGGAACCACATCCTTTCCTTCTAGTAGATTGGTTAGAAAGGTATTGTGACGCACGGTGTGTCCAATGAATTTAGCTGTACTGTTACCATCAGCTGTTTCCTTCCCTGGATTTCTCGCAGTATACTTTCGTTTGTTCGTTTTTCAGTCCAACTGACCTTCAGCATTCGCCTCCAGACCCACATCTCAAACGCTTCAAGCCGTTTCCTATCCTGTTCTCGAATTGTCCTAGATTCACATCCATATAAGAGTACGCTCCACACAAATTACATCACAAAATTACAAAATATTTCCTAATCTCAATATCTAGATGTATATTGGTCAGAAGAGTTCTTTTGGTACTGAATGCTTGTTTGGCAAGCGCTAATCTTCTTCTTATCTCTCTGCTGCAGCGGTTATCATTTGTGATTAAACTTCCGAGGTATGGGAAACTGGTGACTTGTTCCACTACTTTGTTAGCAAGCCTGATGTTGGTGTGATTTCGCTCAGGATGTTTACTACTTTTTAGTTTATATTTTCATCTTTCTTATTCATTGTTTTCGCTTATAAAACCCCTTCTTAATTATTGAGAGTCAAAATGCAACATTATTGGAAATTGACGATTTCTTTTTTTCATTATAACTGAAATTCATGCCCTTGGGCAGGATATCGAATCGTGTAGCCAATAGGCTTCACCCGATAACCAATAGAAGATGCCACACTATTGGCCAAGTTTTGAAAGTTATGCATTCATATCTTGCTTGCATTCTATTGTTATTCTTTGTATTGCGCTTCGAAGTGGTGTTTGAAGGCAGCTTTCTTCTCAGTTTTATTTTAAACACATTTCATTTGCTGCAAGAACCGTCGACGTTTGTGTGACACGTTATTGGTATATTAATGTGAAATATGTGAATAATACGTACTCGGTTGTGTTAACAAATGTTAGTGAGATGCGATCCTTCAGCATCATCAGAGATTCACTAATTGATGCTTTCTCCCTCCCGATGTTCAAATAAAAATGAAGTTTCCATTTCCATGTCTGTTACTTTGTCCATTCCATTCTATTTCTTTGATACTATGATTTTTGCTTAGCAAGGGATAGTAGGGAATAGTGGTGGATAAGTGAGGTTATGGCAGTCACATAATGGGCTGATTAAAGATGTAAACTTTGTTTGTTTCGATTGAATGTATATCGTACTATGTAGCAACAACACAAAATGGCTTATATTTACTCTCTCCCTTTTCCAAAATAATGGATTTTTGCGAAGTTCGTGTCTATACTACCCTCTCCCCCCTCAATTTCGGAACAAAAAATTTAGAAAAAGAGCGGGTCCTATAGCGGGGTAAATACAGTAATTGCCTCTTATCAAGATACAAAATTTCAATTTGATTACTGAAATACACTGACCGGCAAAAGAAACTATCACTTGAAAAATTCAACATTACTACATTCAAATCATAAATGTGAACGGTATAGGCCTAGTGCAGTACATACTGTAGTTATAGCATGGAAGTAAGGTTAAATTGGTTTCCTGGATGCATTACCATGCCATTGTTTCACTTAACAATAGCTTCGGTGGCGTAGTTGGTAGCATGCTGAACTGCTGTGCCCAAGGTTGCGTGTTCAAACCCGGCCAAAGTCGTCGGATTTTTTAAGGGCTTTAAAAATCCTTCAGTATGCCTTCCTGCGGAGGGGAAGTACAGCACAGCCCGCGGTCCATTGTCATAGATTTATGGCATGAAAAAGATCCTTCCACAGACTAAACTTGCGTGAAGCTAAATTGTTAGGGTAGATTTCGTTGTAACACACTATCAATGTTCCAACGTTCACCACTAGGTATCATTGATATCTGGTAGCGAAAGTTGGAACTACTTGAAATTGAACGGAACTTGTAGCTCATCCTAAGGGTGTCCGCTGGAAGCAGCTACAGACTCAGGCGAGCCGAAAATGTCCTCGGACACTCCCGGCACTAAAAGTCATGCGATAAATAAATAAACAAACTTACAACAGTGATTCTTTGACATGACGTTTCCCGCGGAAAGATGTGCGCGCCATCGCTATTGTCAACAATGCAATGATTTATTATTTTTCCTTTGCCACTTGTTGGCACATCCTCAGTTGTTCTTGTGCAATATGCGCTTGAGGCCTGAAGATGTTGCTCTGATCGAAAATGGTGGCGGACACATCTTTGTGCGGGAAACAGCATCATGTCAATGAATCGCTATTGTTGAGTGAAACAATGACATGAAGAATGATATTACCTCACTTCGATGCTATAAACAGTAACTTATGTACTTGGCAAACCCGGACGAAGCTGTCGGATTTTTTAAGAGCGTTAAAAATCCCTCAATATGCCTTCCTTCGAAGGGGAAGTAAAACCGGCGGTCCCATGTCATAGATTTATGGCATGTTAAAGAACCTTCCACTATTTACACCTGTGGGAAGCTAAATTGTATAGGTAAACAACGCTCTTAGGTTTCTACGTTCGTTGCCAATAGCCGACTGCGGTGGTCTAGTAGTTGACGGTGGTGTTTGGCGCCAAAAGTAGGAACTATTTAAAAAATTCAAAGTTGAGTCGTTACTTGAATTAAAAAACAGATACACACTATACAGCCATCACAATTAACACTGGTTATCAGACAGATTCTACACACACCCAAAGTACACGGGGCGTTGCAGCCCCTAAACTGAGGAACCATCCAACCTATGTACTTGGCCTAGAGCGATCATTTTTATGATTTAAATGAAAGTAACATTGAATTTTTCAAGTGATCGGTTGTTTGGCCGGTCAGTGTAGATTCGTAGATATTGAGAACCATTTAAATATTTTGGATGGTCGCCTTATTGGATTTTTATCGTATCTAGTTATGTAGTATTAGATGACGATTATTGCATAGGTTCATTATTCAAATGTTGACTTCGATCACATGATTAGAACACAAGAAATAAAAACTTAATTTTAAAATTTCACACAACCCATCCAAAGGAATAATGTTTCCAAGATGTTTTGCTGTATCCGCGGAGGTATAAAATAACGTTTTGCTTAAGATTTATTGATTGTATATATTTTGCAGAAAACAAATAATATTGTATTTTGAGCCAATTTCACAATTTCTCACTAAAATCCACTCGTACTTGATAATGTGTGTTTCAGGCACTCCTCTCCCTTGTGTGTGTCTGGTGGACGTGGCCTGCATACAAGTGTACACAGCCGTCGGGGAACACTACGTAGCTCCTCTACAGTCCCGGGTAGGTGCTGGCTTTCTTCAGCCACTACAATGGGGAGTTAATATTCTGAAATGTTGAATACAAGCACTGGGTTGGTACTCAGGACACCTACAGTTACTACAGGCAGTACAGAATACCTTATTTGCTAGCATATATCTCGCACCCCATTTTTAAATTGGAAATTGCAGGAAAAAGTATTCCTCACATTAATTTCTGATGCCGTCATAAAGATGATCGTAGTAATTTTAAAACACGTTATTGTTCGGTTTTGCGGCGGTGCTTTCCTTTCTTTCACGGTGTTTGTTGTCCGTCTGTTGCATTGTGGACAAGTAGGCCTAGCAGCATTGTCTTCACGTTCCATTTTTGTTTGTTAAGTGGAATTGTTTTCTTGTGGAAATCGATCTTTTAGTTATGTAAAAATGCGGAAGTTATACGGCTGGATTTAAACTCAAAGTGATCAAATACGCAGACGACGAATAAAGCTGCCGGTCGAGAATTGATTGTGAATGAATTTGATATTCGCTACTGGCGTCAACAGAAAGACACGCTAGAAACCAATAACCAAACATATACGGTGTTTTCAAATGTGGCGACGCTGTAAAACAGCAATACGGGGTGTGATCGTCGGCTGTTTTGTTGGCGCTCCACACGCTAATAATAAGTAATTAGGTTAGAACACTTCAAGATCTGGTATTGTTAGTCACGATAAGCTGATGAGAGAAGACAAAGTAAAGAAGGCCATCAGTTGAACTCTTGCATGATTGGATGTAGGGGTATGGATTATGGTGTAGACAGACGTTATTATGAGCTTCTTGGAGACTGGCATCGCAAATGCATTGGACGGAAGTTAGGATGATGCACGCGAGAGTAGCTCGGAGATTGGCAGCAGCGACGGCAGTTGACAATTCCAGTCGTCTTGTTTCAATAATGCAAATTTTACGCTTTTTCGGAGTAAGGTATTTCTCTCACAAATCCCCGCATATATCTCGCATCGAAGATTTTCACACTTATTTTCGGTCAGAAAAGTGCGAGATATATGCAAGCAAATACAGTAGACAAGTTTAACACCAACGCCAGATGACCATTATACCTCATGAATTGGATCACTGAGAAAACCAGTAACCACCCTCACTCAGCTGCTGTTTGAAACAGAAACAGCTACACAACCACATTGTCTACTCAGTTATATTTTTGTGTTTGTTCAAGTGATTGATCTAACGAACCAATTACTAAAGCTCATCACGGTTACTAACAGAACAGTCTAGAACACAATCACTTTAAAGCTCGCTATGTAGAAGTTCCCTATACCTCATATCTAGTGGGACGTGGGTTGGCGACCACAGGACCCCAGCTGATTCCGGCATTGCTTCTACTTACTTGTGCCGGGCTCCTCTCCGTCTTCTTTCCTGTCGACCTCTCTTGGTCAACTCTTGTTCTCTTCTGACCCCGATGGTATTACCCTTTCACGAATTGATTGCTGGCGGTCGAAATGGGAACTATTCTCTATTTACTTGTGTCGCATGTCACTCTGCTTCGTTGACAGGTACAGTTGCGCGAGTAGGATATGACTCGGCTCCAGTAGCTGTCCGTGGTAACATGTGCTCCTGTGACGCTTATCTGCGCTTCTAAGACAGGTAGCGCGCACAATGCTGCTTGACTTATGTGCAGACTCCTCTTTACCCCGCGGGGCTCTGGCTACAATAACCAACAAACGGTGGCGCAACCATGCTCAGCGGCAATCAAATCTTAATTCGGTAATATTAGGGTCTTTCACTTTCGCTTGCGTCAGTCGATAATAGAGCACAGGCTATTGTTACCCGACATAGTGTTTGTCATTCAATAGCCTACAACTTGACAATATAAAACCACGGCAATAATATCACCACAGAGGGGCTTGTTTCAGTGCTCAGTGCTAAATATGTCTTTACCTTAACTTTACTTTTGTATTATCACGAAAGCTAATATTAACCGTATAGAGTCGCGATTCAGTGAGTGTGTCAACTACTGTAGTAAGCTGTGAACGACCTCCACTCAGACTCTTGTTTCATGTTAAAGGATGATCATTGCATGGTGAGTGATTTTATATTCATTAGCTGTAAAGTGTTTGCCCTCTTTGTCGTATTTATTGAATTGAATACCGATGATAAAGGTATCATAGCTTCGGCGTGTAATTTATTTATTCATCTAAAAGTATCGTATTTCTCTGTTTGAATGTCCTCGGCGTTGACTCAGGATCGTCGTTTAAAATATATTACGTATAATTGTACAGAAATAATATTTGAAGTGTAGCGCTGTGTATTATTCGAATCAGTTGATTTACAACAACACTAAAAACTTGGCAACACAGCTCAGCTTTTCCAAGCTCCCGACATATACTTCGCGTTGTTTCCTTCGAAATACAGGGTGTAGGTGAGAAGCATACTCAGAATTCCTGCCGTGTGGCAGTTAGACGTAGGGCCTTGTTATGCGGCGACCGTGGGTTGCGGAGAGGAAAAGCGGGGCAAAGTGACAGGAAGGCTGTCGGTACAGAATGCGCGGGGTTAGCAATACTGTATTTGTTCCATAATTTATGCGTGTAATAGCAGACACCTCCAATTTTACTATAAAAGTCGTGATCTAAGAAGGGATAGTGGATGGGTAGCATCTATTACTACATGACCCCCAAAATTATTATTCATTAATACATAGGGTATTTTGACTATTTTCAGTAGTGTAGGAAATTGTATCGCCTTGTTCTGGGCTCCTATAGAGCTTACATGTTCTTTCGATCTTTCACTTGCCATAGGACGCGCCATTGGCATATGGTTATGAATTATCAGTAGGGACCTAAAATTTTAGCATCTATTTTCCTTTAAATTAGCATCTATTTTTTCCCTATTTAGCATCTATTTTTAGAAAATTAGCATCTATTTTTTCGGATTTTCACGGACTATATGACTTTATTGGCGAGACTTGAGATGTAATTTAATGTTCAAATGAAAGCATTATAAATAACTCTGCGTTGCACTCTTTCAAGTTACACCTTCTAACTGTAACAATTGTATTGTAGTGTGACAAAACACACTCACTGTCCACATTGTTTGTTGGTGTCCACAAAAGATCTAAAGAACTCTTGGCAAAATGTTCATGTTTAGATAGGCCGACTTGACCATTGTTACAACCTGATGTAACCATGTGTGCGTCGACCCCTTTCAAACGTTTTTACAGTATCCGAGATGGTATGGCGCTGTCAAAAGGACTCAAACAACAAACGCTTTAGTCTTTGCTGGTGATATTATGGTATGGGGAGAGACAGAAACGGAAGTGCAGGCCTAATTAGATCTGTGGCAGGAAGAACTATAAAAAATGTGGTTAAAGATTAGCAAATCCAAGTCAGTTGGCTTGGTAATTAGTAGGAATGCTGGAAGAATCAATCTTAAAATTAAAAATGAATATACATCAGTACGACAAGTCCATGGTTAAACAATATTTAGGAAAAATTTTGGCTAACAGAAAATACATAACTAATATTAACTAAGGTTCCCCAATCAAATGTTTTGAGATTCCTTCCTTTTACAAATTTAAAATACAACTTTATAATCATTAATTAGAAACATCACAACCTCTCTTAACATGAGATAAATGCACTCTAAATATTTTCTTTTTCTGAGGGTCCTTTACAAGTAATGTCACCGGAGTGATGAAACTTACAATTTCACAAGGGCCACGGAATCCAGTGACTAGTTTCCCAGATTCTTTAGAACCAGCTTCCTTAACAGAAAAATTCTTGACAGAAACCATGTCCCCAATCTGAAGTGACGTAGGTTTACGTCCCCTATTATACCTCTGTTGCAGTTTCTCGTGTGCCACCTTCATATATTTCTTGGCCTTTTTCCAGACAGTACGTACGTTCTCATTCATAACTTTAACAGGCAACAATTGATTAATAGTCCACAAATTGGATATAGGGGAATTAGGGACGAAGGAGAATATTAAATGAAAAGGGGTGGTACGATGAGATTCATGCACCGCAGTGTTGAACGAATAAGTCAACCAAGGAATACAGCTGTCCCATAATCTAAGGTCCTTGTGGTGGTATGCAATTAATGCAGCTCGAAGATTTCTGTTCACCCTTTCAGCATACGATCCTTTAGGATAATAGATAGAAGACGTCACATGGGAAATGGATAACTCAAAACAAAAATTGCGGAAAACATGTGATGTAAAGCATCTCGCATTATCTGATACCAGAAATTGGCAGGGTCCAAAAGCAGCAAAAATTTGGTTAAGTCATTTAATTACCGTTTCAGTGGTAGCTGAACGAGTTGGGAACAACCAGTTAAAACGACTGAAGCCATCCGTACAAACCAGTACAAAATGGTTACCCAGCTTCGACAGCGGCATCGGGCCGACAAAATCGACGAACAATTTTTCCACGGGTTTATTGGAAATTTGAGACGATAACATTCCAACCTTAGTGTTAGGAGATGGTTTAGCCAATTTACACGTCGTGCAATTATTTACCAGTCTTCTAATGTCACCATCCATACCTTTCCAGATAAAGTTTTGCCTCACTTTTAACCTGGTCTTAAATACTCCTAAATACCCTCCGATAGGAGACTAATGAAAGTATTTAAAGATCTCACCTACTTAAACAGTGGGAAGAACAATCTTAGGTGTTCTATCAGAACGGGCCAAACAACACAAGATTCCATTCCTTAATGAATAAGGTTTTACAACTTCACCAATTTCTAATTTTCTTATAATCTCCCTTAGAACTGGATCTTCCTTCTGATATTCAGATACATCACGAAACAACATGGGACAGTTAGACAGAATTACGTTCGACAAGTTATGCTCCAAAATTGTGTTACACTTCACATTTTTCTCGACCCCAACATTAGTGTCATTATATATCCGACTTAAACAATCAGCGATGACATTTTCACTCCCTTGGATGTGACGTACAGAGAACTTAAAGGAAGAAATTCGAGTGGCCCAAAGAGCTATTCTACCAGTTTTTCTTGGTCTGCCAAGAACCCAACTCAAGGCCTGGTTATCGGTTTCCAACTCGAAGGGTACATGTTCGATATAAGACTTGAACTTTTCAAGAGCATCCATGACGGCCAAACCCTAGAGTTCATAAACAGAGTAATTTCTTTCTGCATCATTCAGAGTGCGGGAAGTGTACGCTATAGGTAACCTACCTTTTCCTTGGTCTTGTAGTAATACGGCACCAACAGCAATATTGGAGGCATCGGTTTGCACGACAAAGGTTTTGGAGGAATCAGGAATGGTCAAAATAGGAGCATTTATCAAAGCTAATTTCAGATCCTCAAATGCTGCTTCTTGCGAAGGACCCCAAATAAAATCAACTCCCTTCTTCCTCAACATATTTATAGGAGCAGCATGCTGAGCGAAATTACTAATGAACTTACGGAAATAGTTCATTATACCGATAAACCTTGCCACACTCTTAACATTCTTGGGGGGCTTAAAGTCACGAATTGCTTGGGTTCTTGAATGATCCACAGAAATTCCAGACAATGATACGATATGTCCCAAAAAGGAAATCTTAGGTTTGCCAAAGGAAACTTTGGATGGTTTTACGGTAAGACCAGCTTTCTGTATACGAGACATAACCTCACTAACATGTTGCAGATGATATCAAAGTTTTCACTAAATATCGCCACGTCATCCAAATAATGATACACAAACTTAAAATTGATTCCATCAAACACCATATCCAACAAACGGCTTAGGATGGCTGCACCCGTGGAAATCCGGAATGCCAAACGGTTGACATGAAAGAGGTTCCAGTCAGTAGAGAAGGCTGTTAATTATTTTGAATCCTCAGCTAATGTAATTTGAAAGTACGCGCGATTCAGGTCGAATATCGTATACCAGTTGGCACCTCTAAACCAAGCAAAGCTAGATCTCAGATCAGGAAGCGGGATGGACTGCTGAATTACCTTTTTATTAAGCGCTCGATAATCAACTACCGGGCGAAATTTACCGTCAGGTTTTGGCACCAAGAAAATAGGTGACGAATACGAGGAAGTAGATTTACTAATGATCCCTTCATCTAACATCTCGTCGATTATCTCTTTCATCTTGGGAGGTGCCAGTCTATATGGTGGCAAACTGACAGGAATATTATCGGAAACATCAATCTTGTATTCCAACAGATTGGTCACCCCTAACTTATCCGTCAAAATCTCAGGAAAGGATGAGCACAGTTCACGAAGTTTATCAGCTTGTTCAGGTTTTAGATTTTCAAAATTAAGCTCCTTAATGGTGTCAGGGCTAGATATTACATCAGAGCAATTCACTCCGGAAAAACTAACACAAGGCTTGAAATTTAATTTTAAATTAGGCTTGAAACGAAACCAACATGACCTGGTTCTAAGGTCTAGTAACAATCCAACATGAGACAAAAAACCAGCACCCATAATAGCATCGCAAGATAAATTATTTGCAACCCAAAAATCATATCTCCAAGTGAAATCTAAAATGCGGATCTTTAAGTTTACCCATCCTAAAACTTCAAGACTAGAACTGTTCGCTGACACAACATTATTCGGTTCCTTAATAAGTTTACCAAATTTGCTTACTGATCTCATATTTTCAAACCAGCTTTTGCTTAAAAATGATTTCACACTTCCCGAATCGATCAGTGCGGTAACAGGTTCGTTATTTACAAAAATGTCAATAAATGGGGAGCAATGTTTAGAAACTTCAGAAATGCGACTACATAACCTCACTTTAGGTTTGAGACTTTTGGCATCAAAATAGTTATTTACTTTCATAGAATTTATTTTAAAACTATTTGATGCATGACAATCCGAAGAAGTCTCCTTACGAGTTAATCATAGGTTATGTTTAGGTCTCCTCGTACACCATTTAGCAATATGTTGAAATGATCCACAAATATCACATCTTCTTCTGTTATTTGATGTGCGATTACTCGAATTGAAGGAATTTCTATTTTGAAAACGAGGGCCTGGCGAGCTATTGATTAAAGTTATAATTAGGTGGAGGAACATTGGCAACTCTCAAGGAATCGGAGTGTTTGATAATACCGGATTTCAACACAGATCTGTTTAAATCAGAGAAATTTATGGGAATACAGCATGTTGTCAAATATGTCCTGCTTTCTGGATTAATCCCTTCCAAAATAGAAGCCACAATCTGTTGTTCACTTAATTGCACAGAAAAATCTCTAGCATAAGACTTGATATCAGTTATATAATCATTTAAAGACTCTTCAAATCTCTGAACTCTATAGAAACAAGAAGTTCCGTGAAGAACTATACAGCCTACTTTTCATGCCAATGATTATTCTACAGAATATGAACCTATCTAGAATAATGACGAAATTAAGTTGCTAATATCGAAATTTCCAATTAGTTCGAAATACTGTATACCTTGCATAATGTATCCTAATAGAGCACTACAGTTGGCAGCCCTGATGACTGAATATATTCTTAGTTCCGTCTCTTACGGTACTAAATACAAAATTTGGTTGAAGTCCACTGGATAGCATGGACGTTACATGCAGTTAAACATTGGATCTAACAGCGCACGTAAAATCATGTTGGCAACAATGTCATGCATGTATTGGTCAGAAATAATCTGAAATAATATGATCTATTGTTGTGCCAATTTTGAATGAAATCCATTAGTTAGTATAGAAGTTCCATGCATTTTAAAATTGGACCTATCAGCAGGCTTAGAATCATGTTGGCAGCACTGACGTATATTAGTTACTCCAAATTCATCTAGAATGCCAGGTACTATACGTGAGCAAAGTTTAGAGCTATTGGCTTGCATACTTTCTGATATATTGATATTAGGGTAACAAAAATAGGGACAGCACATATTAACAGTTGGCAGCCCTGGTTGCTCCTTAGAATACGCATAGTCATATCTGTTATGGTACACATAGCACATACGAAATTTGGTTGAAATCCAAATGATAGTATGGAAGTTACATGTATTTAAAGTTGGACCTGTCAGCAGGCTTAGAATCATGTTGGTAGCACTGACGTATATAAGTTACTCCAAATTAATATAGAATGTCAGGGACTATACGTGTGCATAGCTTAAAGCTGTCGGCTTGCATACTTTCTGATATATTGGTATTTGGATAAAATAAATTAGGAGCATTTATTAACAGTTGGCAGCCCTGGTAGGTCTTAAGAATACGCTCAGTCATATCTGGTTATGTACACATACAACATACGAAATTTGGTTGAATTCCACTTGATAGTGTAGAAGTTATATGCATTTAAAAATTGGACCTATCAGGAGGCTTATAATCATTTTGGCAACACTGCCATGTTTGGCCTCCTGGAAATTAAAATGAAATATTATGATCTGTACGTGTGCCAATTTTGAAATAGCTCCCATTCATACTTTCCAAGATATCCAACATGGAGCTCAAATTTCAATTGCGATTTTTTAGCAGTTGGTAGCACTGACATCATTTTCAAATATGGCCGTGAGATATTCAGGTATAGATCTTTACTCCTACCAAATTTTGTTTCGATTGCTGCAGCCGTTTAGGAGTTGATAGGGGGACACACACACACAGCCAGACAGACAGAAGGACAGACAGACAGACACACATTTGCCCGATCTCATAAGTCTACTTTTTCCTCATTTTTGCAAAATGTGAAAAGTAGGCTAAAAATTATGCATCAGCATACTCAAGGCACGACTAGGAATAAATGAACTTAATATTTCACGATGGAAACAATCAATGGAATAACAACCTTCCATGGCTACAATTAACTTTTCTCTTAATAAACCAGAGGTATAAGGAAAGATCAGGTTGAAAATTTGACTATCAGAACACCCAAATCTTACAGCATTGTCAGTAAGTTCAATAAATTGCTTTAAAAAATTAATTACCAGGTTAACATCATTACCGTTGCACATTTCTAGATTTTGGATTCAAGCATTTAAGGGATGAGGTACACTACCAAACTTAATTCCCATTTTAAACTCAACACGAGGATTATTATTTACATTAGGTGACACATCATGTTCAAAATTCATAGGATTAATCGGATTTTCAGAATATGGGGGCGATAATCTTTCACCATTTGACCTAGCATTTGATAAATTACCCCTAATCTGGTTGCTCGCATCACCAGAGATGGACACATTAGCAAAGGAAACATTTATATCATCAAGATTTTCAAGGTTATGATGTGATGGGTTCAATCCTGTTCTGACATTGCTATACTCAGACCTAACCTCAGATATCCTGCACGATCTTGTATTGTCTTCCTGGTTATACATAGCTGCAGGCTCTCTACGATTCGACAAAGATCCAGAAAAACTTCCTAAATTGCTCTCAACACTGATATTATGCACAACTTCGTTCAATTCACTAATAGAAGGAACCCCTTCATTTGTACACACAACAGGGTTAACAATCGCACTCTCACTATTATTTGGGAATAACACAAAAATACAGTCAACAAGTTTTGCACGAAGAGAAATTAATTTTAAATGGAATTCAGGATCCTTATCCTGCCAAACTTCAATTAAATCACGAAGGCGATGGTACCAATGTAAACAGCGTACCTTAAATCTGGTAAGTTGAGAACTAGACGGAGCACAGTCAGAGTTTAATGAATGAAAAACCACAATTAAACTTTCCACAGATGGTACAATAAGGGACCTATCTAACGTCCAGTCAAATTTCCTCCAGTTTGGTACACCTACAGGATTATCCTTAACTGCTTTCAGTAATACCAGGTCTTTTTTTCTGTTCCCAGAAGAAGTAGAACCTCTAATTAGGAGTTCATAATTAATTTCATCCTTGTTCAACCTGGAAGCTACCCTAAGATTCTGTTGCTCCATTTACAGTAGACATGAAACACAAAAATCACATAGAATTAATACAAGTTTTTCAGAATATGTCCTTTTAGGCCTATGTCCTCTCCAAGTTAAACCCAGTACACATCCTCTCAAAAAAAAAGTACGATGTGAATACAAAACTACGCTCTGCTCCCAACGATGACCCAAAGTCACTGAAACAAGCAGTGAAAGAAATACTAACCCTTAAAATAAATAAAATTATAAAGACAAGCCCATCTAGAATTGGTGTGTGGAACGACTGGACAAAATACCATACCCAGGTTGCATTTAAGTTGAGAGAAGAGCACTAAATCTAAACTTGAAGAAACCAAGAAGCACATTTCATAACATTAAATATAATTAAATGAAAAAACAACTTTACATGCATGTTTAAATAATTGATATAATATAAAACATAATAATAATAATAAAACATTATTTGATATCAAGAAGCAAGGAACCCACAAGTTGAGAAAGAGATGTAAGTATTTACCTAATTTCAGTCACGCAGTTCAATAACCAATGAACAAATTATATTCCACATCAGTAGAATTATATCTCTATAAAAAATACATAATTATCCACGAATATCTTCGAAGTAAAAGTGTTAAGAGAATGCTTCCTTCAAATTAATTGAATAAATCTTTAAATCATTTAGTTATTCAGGACCATAGTAAAATAAGAGCGTACAGCATGCAAATTCAATATGACTGACCACAAGTCGACATGAAAAATTACTTACATTGTTTCCAAGAGAAACATGAAAAGTTAACAATCCCGAATTAGTTTCCAGGCAACGGACGAAAGAATAAAATACATATCATAAGCAGTGATATATTAAACAGAGTCTTTATGAGACCACGCTAAACGAGACGAGGGAAAAAAAGGAAGTAAATATATTACAAAAATTATTTAAGGTTATAAAATTCATCGCTCAAAAAAAAAAAAAAAAAGAGATTTGAACATTACACAGCTCGGCACGTCAGATATGAAACTGAAAAACACTATCCCCAATACATATAAATATATGTTTTACATCAAATAGTAATTAAGTTATAGGAACTATTTGTTTATACTTACACAGGTGTACAAACCTAGTGACCATCAACAACAAGACATGTAACTTGTGTCAAGATAATTATTCAACAGCTCAAGACTGCAAACACATAAAATATTTAGAATAACACCAACACAATATACTCGAAACAACGACCAATTCACTTTTTCAGGTCACAAATAGGGTTCAACTATACATTGGGGTACAGCGGCGTCTGGGGAGTTTTCAGGGAGATCGGTGACGTCACCGTGATCTCACGGCTGACGTATTGCTATCGGTAACGCTATTGGTTGTCAGCTGATTACTACGTCAGTTCCGTGGTCAGTTCGTCGCGGGATTTTGCTGGAGTCGGTTCGCCATTTTTGTATTGTCACGCGATCACGTTTTCTAAGCGTAATATTAAAATAAATATTCCCGTGAATAACCTGTAGAACAAGATTTTGATATTACCAGTGTCGTGTGCTCGATTGTGTTGACGATTTGTATTAAAATTGTTTACATCCTGAAGTTGTTGCATTAAAATAAAATCCGTTACTTGTGGTGGAAAATCAGTGCTTCTGCTTGTACATGTGGAATAATACAGCATTTGGAATATATCGGTGAGTTTTTTCGTTGTTCATACATATAAAGTGGAATCTCGTTAGTACGTTTTTCAAGGGACTGAAAAATTTGGACGTCATATGCGGGAAAACGTACTACCGAAAAACGCCATACTGCATTTACAACGTATAAGAAAGAACACGGCGTATATATGGACGTTCAATCGCCGACCTTAGTAAGCGATTGTATGCACTACTACAGTCACGACATAAACATAGGTTATCAGTAACTTACACGCAATAAGTAACATAAAAATTAATTACTGTACCTCTACACTACAGTATAATACAGGGTCTTTATTTCTGCTTAGCAAGGACATTTTCGCTCCGCCAGTGACGGCTCAGTTGCCGGCGACCGCGCACGCATATGTAGGCCTACGGCAGAATACGGTGCTTAAAATCAGTAGCCTACCATGCAGTTTTACTGGCCATGATTTACAGTAGATGCTGAAAATGTTCCCCATCCGCTTCCAAACACATATAATACAGGGTCTTTCTTTATATTTGATCAGCAAGGACGCACTCGCGCTCCGCCAGTGACGGCTCTATCGCCGGCGACCGCGCACGCATATGTTTGAAGCACGTGCTTGCTTGAACCACTTCAATAAAGAGCTTTCTAGTTCAAGAAACTGTCCCTCTCGCACACGTTTCCTTTTGCCACTCACCCCTTCTTCAAATGCACGTTCAATTTCCTTCCTTTTGCCGAGAATCGTGTTCAGTGTAGACGGAGGAATGTTCCACTTTCGCGCTATATCCACACGCTTCATGTGAGGAACGCAGTCCACGTCTCGAATGTATTTCATCTTCTTATCATTAGTTATCTGCCGTACTTTCTTCTTATCCATTATGAAACACGCAATAAAATAGGTCATAATTGGACGTGAACACTAAGAACTAGAGTGCGGAACACGAAGACAATAATGTGCCTACGTGAGAAATAAACAAAGGGAAGGGGTGGAGGGCAGCAGGAGAGAGACACGTCACCTGTGTTGCGTCATGGCTATAGCCACTTCTACGCCGTCAAACACAATAAAATCATCTACACTGTCAATAACTAGCAGAGAATATGAGGTAATATCGCGTCGTGTTTCCCAGAAGCCGAATTTTTTAATGAAATAAGAATAAAATACGGCTCACTAACAAATAGTTCAATGGAAATTTGATCGTTGTAAGCGGGAATAGAGAATGTATTAAGGGGATATATCAACATGAATTTAGTAGGATAGGGACTTGAGAAAGGGCAGCGGGAGAAACACACGTCACCTGTGTTGCGTCATAGCTATAGCCACTTCTACGCCGTCAAACACAATGAAATCATCTACACTGTCAATAACTATCAGAGAATATGAGGCGATATCGCGTCGTGTTTTCCAGAAGCCGAATTTTATAATGAAATAAGAATAAAATACGGTTCACTAACAAATAGTCAATGGAAATTTGATCATCGTAAGCGGGAATAGAGAACGTATTAAGGGGATATATCAACATGTATTTTGTAGAATTGGGACTGGGACTTGAGAAAATCATCCCGCTAAACGGGAAAACGTCGTAACCGAGAACGTGCTAACGAGATTCCACTGTATTTTGGTTGTTGCATTTAATATGAAAGTTGTCTAAACGATAATATTACGTCAGGAACGGTGTTGGGGAATACGCCTGTTAAAATAGTAATGGATTTAGACAAATTGGCATGTACATGAACACGTGGGGGTTTGCCTGTTCCTCTATCGGGCGCGTCCCAGGTGGCGGATAGGGGGGCTCGCCGGACTTGTCCGGAGGGTTTGAGGGAAATAAAATACCTCTCGCGGACCAAAAACAGGCCCCTTGCCAGGGTTATGGTGAAGCTACGTTAGGCCTAGCAAGCCAGTAGTGGATATGAAACTGCTTTTAAAACGGGAACGGGCCTCGGAAAGAACAGATCTAAAGGAAGCAGACCTGGCTATGGAAATGGACTACGAATCGGAACTTTGAGTATAACGACATTGACGGGAAGAGTGGAGGAGGTTGTGGATATGATGGAGAGGAGAAAACTGGATGTACTCGGACTGGCAGAGACCAGATGGAGAGGGGAAGGAAGAAAAGAACTGAGAAATGGCTTGCAGCTATACTGGATAGGAAATGAGGAGGGGAAGAGAAATGGAGTGGGAATGGTGGTGAGAGAAGGGCTGAGGGAGGAAGTAAAGAGGGTAAGTGATAGAATAATTAGAGCCAGAATCACTGTGAAAGGTAGAAATCTGGACATTCTGCAAGTCTATGCACCACAGGTGGGATGCACAGAAGGCGAGAAGGACGAGTTTGAAGAGGAGTTGCAGAAGCAGTTAGTGGGGAGAGACCTGATAGTCATGGGAGACCTAAATGCTCATGTCGGAACTGATAGAAGAGGTTTTGAGGAAGTGATTGGTGGTGAAGGATGGGGAAACAGGAATAAGGAAGGAGAGAGATTGTTGGAACTGTGCAAGATAAATGGGCTAATGGTTGGAAACACATGGTACAAGAAGAGAGAGAGCCATAAAATTACTTGGTACAGCAGGGATTTGACTAGGAAATCAGTGGTGGACTATATTCTATGCGGGAAGGAGACAAAGAAGAGTATCACGGATATAAGGGTAATACCTTCAGAAGCCCTGGACAGTGACCACCGTCTGCTGGTCGCCAAGGTGAGAGGACTGAAGGAAAAGAGGAGAACTGAAAACCAAGAAAGAAGAATAAGGACATGGAAGCTGAAGGAGGATGGAAATAAGGAGAAGTTCCAGATATTAGTGAGGAACAAATTACCGAAGGATGATCCGAAAACAGGTGAAGAAGAATGGAATAGGTTCAAGGACGTGTTGGTAGAAGCAGCGGAAGTCGTGTGTGGCAGAACTAGTGAAAAGAAAAGGTGGAAGGAAACACCATGGTGGAACCCCAGAACTAAGGAAGCAGTGAAAAAGAAAAATGAAGCATTCAGGAAATGGTTCCAACAGAGGACAGACAGAACAAGAGAAGAATACCAAGAGCGGAAGAAAGAAGCAGGAGAAGTAGTGAAGGAAGAGAAAAAGAAATGGCTGGAGAAATGGACAGAAATGATGGAGGAGGACTGTGATGGCAGTAAGAAAGTGTTGTATGGAATGATAAAGGCAAAGAGAAGAGATACAGGAGAAAATGTCAGAATGGTGGACAGGAATGGAAAGGAGGTCGAAAATATGGAAGAAGTAAAGGTTATCTGGAGAGAATACTTCAAGGAACTCCTAAATCCAACTAAAACCAGCGTAGTGGACATTGTGGAGGAAGAAACAGACAGTGACCAAGACATTTCAGAGAAGGAATTGACATGGAAAGAAGTGGAGGAAGCATTAAAGAAGATGAAAGGGGGAAAGGCACCGGGAATAGACGAAGTGAGTGTGGAGATGGTGAGAGCAGCAGGGGTGATAGGAACACAGTGGCTCTTTCGAGTAATGAAAGTGATATGGAGGGAGAAGAAAATACCAGAGGACTGGAAAAGAGGGATAATAATACCCATATTTAAAAAGGGAAGTAGGAAGGAATGCAAGAACTACAGGGGAATTACACTCATGTGCCACTGCGCCAAAATATTTGAGAAGGTACTGGAGAGAAGAATTCGGACAGAAGTTGAAGATGGGCTGAGGGAAGAACAGTATGGATTCAGGCCAGGAAGGTCAACAGTTGACCTCATCTTTGCAGTAAGACAGCTACAAGAACACCATTATGAATATGGGAAAGATCTGGTGATGACCTTCTTGGATATTGAGAAAGCATATGATAGTATTAATAGAAACAAGGTATGGGAAGCAATGAGAGCAAAAGCAGTGAACAAGGAGACAGTGGCAAGAGTGAAAGCAATGTACGAGGGAAGCAAAAGCTGTGTAAAGGTGGGAAGAGAGAGAACGGAATGGTTTCAACTGGAGAGTGGTCTGAAACAGGGAAGTGCCCTCTCACCCCTGTTATTTATAGTGGTGATGGATGAAATCATACGAAAAGTGGTAAATAGCATTGGGGAAAGGAAAATGAAGGCAATGTTGTTTGCTGATGACCTTCTGGTATGGGGAGAGGATGAGGAAGAAGTACAAGAGCAATTAGATGAGTGGGAGAAGGTAGTGTTATCATATGGGATGAAGTTCTCAGCACAAAAGAGTGAAGTGGTCATCACAACGAGGAAGAAGAACAGACTGGATATGGGCATAACACTTGGAGGACAGCAGTTGCAGAAAGTAGAATGCTTCAAGTACTTGGGAAGCATAATTGAAGAAAAGGGAGGCAATAGGATGGAAATAAATGAGCGGGGAAGGTGCGCAGATGGATTTTTCAAGAGTGTTAGGGGGATGATATGGAATAAAGATGTGCCACAAAAATGTAAAGGAATCATCTACAAGACCTACTTTGTGCCAATTTTGACATATGGTTCAGAAACATGGGTGATGAAGGAAAGGGACAAGAATAAAATACGAGCAGTGGAGATGAAGTTCCAGAGGAGTAGGGTAGGAGTGACAAGAATGGACAGAGTAAGGAATGAGAGAGTCAGGGAGATGGTAAGAGAGGAACCATTGCAAAATAGAATAGAGCGATCTAGGCTACAATGGTATGGACATGTGAGGAGGATGGAAGAGGAGAGGATACCGAAGAAGATGTTTGGAATGGAAATGACGGGAAGGAGGCCAAGGGGAAGACCAAGGGACAGATGGACAAAAGGAGTTAAGAAGAGTGTGGAGGAAAGAGGAGTGTGCTGGGACACAGTAAATGACGAGAGATGGTGGATGGACAGGAAACGATGGAGAGGCTTATGTTCCAAGCAGACCCGACCAGCGGTTGGAAACTGCTCAAGATGATGATGATGATGAACACCTGCAAAATAGATATGACAATGTTTTGTATTAGACCTATCAGCCTATATTGGAAAACATAAAAATACCAACCTATCGGAGGGGGAGGGGGACATTATTGTCCACAATGTTTTATAATGGTTTGGTGTATTTGCAGCCAACTTTGGAAAAGAAAAAAACGAAACTACACAATAACATTATTGACCACAGTGTTTTATAAGAATACTACAATGTGCAGCTAGGTTAATGTATTGGTGTCAACCGGCGATTATTACAGACCGCGATCGTTTGCGCATGAATATATTATATAAACAATTTGGTTGTTTTTGTGATGTTATTAACCACTTGACGAAATGCTTCTCTGGCAAGATTATGGGAAAAACATGTAATTTATTTATCGGCCTACCTCAATTTGGCATGCCGTACATGCGAAAATATTTTAATTTAGGGTTACATTTATGACATATTTTTAAAATTCCGTTTCGGGATATGTAATTCGCCTATATAGTTGAATTACAGATGATGTTAAGCGTCGTAATTAATTTAATTATATATTTATAAGACATTGTATCGAAAGCCGTAATCTATATATGAGTCGTCTAGTATCAAAACCGGCCAAGTCACTGAAGGCATATTTTTCAGTATGGATGAAAAACGTCTCGAGACAAAGCAATGGTGGTCACAAAAGATTTTATTGCATAGTTATATCCATAATGGTTTAATATTTAAGTTCTGCTATTTTGAGAAATCTGATTCATAATGAACCCTTCTTTTTTGCTAATATTAATTTTGACTCGGCCGTTTTTGTTGTAATTTGGTATAATTTTAGTCCTTTTTTGTAAAATTTTTCTTTTTAAATTCCAAATTCCAGTGAAAAAAGGCAATTAAATTAAAATAAATTGACATTTTAATTACATGTCTTTATTGCAATAAAAACGAAAGCATTCTGCTTAATTTGGATAGTAGCCTAATATATGAAGATGAACATAAGAAAGCTGAGTACAAAGTAGGTATTATAATCATTAAAAGTTAGTAGTTCACTAGATCTTGAACACAATAAAAGAAAATGAGTCACTTATGTTAATAGAATCATTATTAAAATAGGAACAATATACACGTTACACTACACAATAATGACAAAATACGAGCACACAGGAAATACGATTGCTTTCGCGCCAATGCGGTAAGAAGCCCGCGAATACGGAAGTCAGTGTTGCAAACGAACAAAATACAAATTATTATGACTTCGAAGAGTATACAAAATAAGGAACAATGTTGCCTACTGATATCACATTCATGCGTAATCTAACAACGCTAGATTCCAGACAATAATGCTGCGACATGAAGATTGCTACTCGTTCTTTGACATGGCCGGTTATGAAAGCACTGCCTGCATGACTTGGCCCATTCTGTTGCACGACCAAGAATTCAGTGCTGTGTAACATGAAGACATGGACGATTTTGAAGCATATTCTTGTTTCGCCTGATAGTGCTGTACTTCTACTTCAAATTGATAACCATAACTCATTTTCGTAAATTTTGTGACTTGGCCGGTTTTGATACTAGACGACTCATATACAGTGTGGTCCGCCAGCCCCTTATTTTTTTTGGAGGAAGGCAACCCAACTAACGCGTATATCACAGTCATCCTAAAAACATTAGTACCTGTTCCTTTACGTCCATTGTACAACTTTACCGTTGAGTACATCCTCGCGAATATAGTAGAAATTAATAGTGGCAGTTTTCTTTCAATGACCTCAAATATAATGCATGACTGAAACGATTAGAGCTCCGAATAACACATGCTTACGTTTTGACAGGAAGTCTCTACGAATAGATTTAATGCGTGCCAGCAGTATACCATGGTTCTCGGTAGCTATGGTGGCTAAATCAAGAGTAGCGTCAACGAAGTCGCATTGTAGTAGGTTCGAATCTTGAACTAATACTTTTTTTTTTGCTTAATGTCGTTTATTGTGGATGTATTATGGACGCATATCTATCTGTTCCAACGAGTGATTTTTTATTTGGTCCTCAAAAGGACCGTACTTATCCGATGGTACGCAGCCAGATTGGACGACGACATAATGATCTGTAGAACGAAAGCAAGGTATCCTGTATATTCAAGGTAGCAAGTGTTCGAAATTTTGACCACCTTTGTTTAAAGGAAAACTCTGACTCACTCAGACGACCCACATAACAAATAAATAAATACATCAGACCGAAACTATAATTTCTTTCAACGGCGTCTGTGCGAAAAGCGCTTGCTATACACTTACAGTAATAGTTAGTTAGTTAGTGAGGTTTTAAGGGGCGGAACTACGAGGTCATCTACCCCAAACCTACAGTAAATACAGATAATTATGACATTATTGGTTTTACGTCCCTTTTATCTGCTCTGGCTTTTAGATACGCCGGGGTGCTGGAATTTTGCTCGGAAGGGGATCTTCAACGTGCCAGTAAATCTACTGACACGGCTCCCTCGCATTTGCTTACCCTCAAATGCCAGCTGACTGCGCCAGGATATGAACCTGCAACCTTAGGCACAGCAAGCGAGAACGTTACCGCTGAGCCTCGCAGCAAGCCAGTAATTACAGAACGTGTCATATTATTATAAATATTGAACTATTAAAATTCTAATTATCACGAATAGAGTCGCCTCCGTTGCGTAGTAGTCAGCGTGATTAGCTGCCACCCCGGACGTCCTGGGTTCGATTCCCGGCTTTGCCATGAAATTTGAAAAGTGGTATGAGGACTGGGACGGGGTCTACTCAGTCTCGGGTGGTCCAAATAAATAGAGGGGGTTCGATTCCCACCTCAGCCATCCTCAAAGTGGTTTTCCGTGGTTTCCCACTTCGCCTTCGGGCAAATGCCGGGATGTTACCTACCGTACGGCCACGGCCGCCTCATTACCTCTTCCTTGCCTATCCCTCCCAATCCTCCCCACCTTTCCCATCCCTCAAGATGTCCCTGTTCGCTTTGCAGGTGAGGCCACCTGGGCGAGGTGCTGATCCCACCTCCCCAGTTGTATCCCAAGACGAGATGTTTCAAGCTCCAGGTCATTGCCCGTAGAGGCGGTAATGATGGGATCCCTCGCTGAGTCCGTGGGAAAACCTAACCTGGAGGGTAAAATCGACTAAAAAAATATTAATTATAACGAATAGTATCCATCCATGGTTTAGAACAGTATTTTTTTAAATTTTATTTAGTCAATTTACCCTCTAGGTTGGTGGTTCCCTCGGACTCAGCGAGGGAACTCACCACTACCGCCTCTATGGGCAGTGTCCTGGAGCTTGGAACATCTGGTCGGGAGGGATACAACTGGGGAGGTGTGATCAGCACTTCGCCCACGCGGCCTCACCTGCAAAGCGAACAGGGGCCTCATGAGGGATGGGAAGGGATGGAAGATTGGGATGGATAGGCTAGGAAGAGGGAAGGAGGTGGCCGTGGCCTTACAGTAGGTACCATCCCGGCAATTGCCCGAAGACGAAGTGGGAAACCATGGAAAACCACTTAGAGGATGGCTGAGGTGGGAATCGAACCCCCTCTACTCATGTGGGCCACCCGAGGCCGAGTAGACCCCGTTCCAGTTCTCATACCTCTTTTCAAATTAAGTGGCAGAGCCAGGAATCGAACCCAGGACCTCCGGGGCGGCAGCTAACCATGCTGACCGCTACGCTACGGAGGCGACATGGTTTAGAACAGTTTTTTGGGAAAATAACCATTTAAATGAGACAAGAAAATAACTTTCCCTATCGTCTTCGTAGATAATGTGAACAAAACCAAGTTGAAATCTTGCTGTACGAGGTAGGGAGGGTATAATGAAAATGAAAATCCACAGCCTGCTTCCAGTCTCCGACCGGGTCAGGAATGGAATGAATGAAGCCCCCATCTAGCGGCGAGGATATGGACTGTGCCGGCTGCCGAGGCCTGACGCACTCCTCTGGGGCAATGATTAAATGAATGACAGATGAAATGAAATGATAGTGGAGAGTGTTGCTGGAATGAAATTTTGACAGGGAAAACCGGAGTACCCGGAGAAAAACCTGTCTACCTCCGTTTTGTCCAGCACAGATCTCACATGGAGTGACCGGGATTTGAACCACGGATCCAGCGGTGAGAGGCCGGCGTGCTGCCGCCTAAGCCACGGAGGCTTGGGAGGGTATAATAAAATAGTTAAAAAGAATTTTAAAAATCTGCCGTTGGATGGTCTTGAACCCGGGATCTTCGAAAGAGCGAGCAGGCGCAATAACACTTGCACACATTTCCAACACACTCTGGAGGTTTTTTTGCGCTTCTTATTAACGCGTATGGTAAAATATTCAATTATTACAGTTAGATCTTAAATATTGATTGGAATGCATTCGTTCAGTTCCTGGCAGGTTTTCTAATTTACTTAAAGCAATTTTCGTGACCGCTTTGCGTTAATAAGGCGAAAGAACAGCAACTAATGCCCTCAAACGACAGCCCTTCGGTTTTATTTCATACAACTTAGCGTCCAAAATGCTAGCGTGCGATACACTTCGGTCATACAAGCAGGTGTACTGACGAAGAGAACAGAATTATACAGGATTTTGTACCAGCGATCATACCAGCTTCCTTGCCAGCGAGTGTCATGTGATACGGGCCTAAAGATATGCTAAGACTTTTTGTTAAAATTTAATAACAAAACAAGATGTTCGGTAAAGAACGTATAGCCTACTTTCTCCTAAATACATGGGTATGGTTATAACCCTTTGTCCTTTTCAAGGAGTATAATTGAATGTTGGTTGTAGTAGCTTCTTGAAATACAACGTGCTTTACGGATATTATACATGAATATGATGTGCCCTTTGCTAGTGCTACCTCTGTAAAAAAAACATTCAATTCGGTTTCACCGTGTTTGAATTGATAGGGGGAATCGATTTGCACACAAACATGGCCGCTATCTGCACATTATTGGTCTGATGACCTTGTAGTGTGGTCAACAGATTCTCTATACATAAAGGTATGTCGTTGCAAAATTTGGTAGGGATCAGATTATTAGGTTGGTCATAATTTGATTCAAGCTCTTAACATTAGGATGGCCGCCATTACGTTTTCGTCAATATGGCGGCGATATAAAACATGACACTGGAGTTCCCTTTGCTAGTGCTACCTCTGTACCAAATTTCGTTCAATTCGGTTACACCGTGTTTAATTGATAGGGGGAATCAATTTGCACACATACATGACCGCCATCTGCAAACTAATGGGCTGATGACCTTGTAGTTCAGTCAAACGATGCTCGCCATACAAGTATACGTTGTTGCAAAATTTGGTAGAGATAGGATGATTAAGTTAGTCGTAATTTGATTTAAGCTTTGAACATTTGGGTGGCCACCATTACGTTTCCGTCAAGATGGTGGCGATATAAAATATGACACTGAGGTGTTCTGTGCTAGTGCTACGTCTGTACCAAATTTCGTTCAATTCGGTTTCACCGTGTTTGAATTGATAGGGGGAATCGATTTGCATACATACTTGGCCGCCGTATGCAAACTGTTGGGCTGATGATCTTGTAGTTTGGTCAAAATATGCTTCCCACATAAAGGTACGTTGTTGCAAGATTTGGTAGAGATCAGATTATTAGGATGGTCGTAATTTGATTCAAGCTCTTAACAATAGGATGGCCGCCATTACGTTTTCGTCAAGATGGCGGCGATATAAAACATTACACTGAGGTGTCCTTTACTAGTGCTACTTCTGTACCAAATATCGTTCAATTCGGTATCACCGTGCTTGAATTGATAGGGGGAATCAATTTGCACACATACATGGCCGCCATCTGCAAACTATTGGTCTGATTACCTTGTAGTGTAGTCAAAAGACGCTCGCCATATTAATATATGTTGTTGCAAAATTTGGTAGAGATCGGATGATTAGGTTATTCGTAATTTGATTTAAGCTTTGAACATTTGGGTGGCCGCCATTACGTTTCCGTCCAGATGGCTGCGATATAAAACATGACACTGAGGTGCCCTTTGCTAGTTCTACCTCTGTACCAAATTTCGTTCAATTCGGTTTCACCGTGTTCGAATTGATAGGGGGGGGGGGGGGAGGGAGGGGCAGACATTCAGAGTACACATACTCACACACACACTCACACACACACAGACAGACACACGATTTTTTGCTAATAATACAATGGGAATTTCTACGGAATACTTCGATGCAAGCACTGGCGATCAGAATATCCTTCGATATGTTGTTGTTTTGTTTCATTTGAGGGCCTAGAACATTTAGCCATGTTTACTTGGGTGTGTGTGTGTGTGTAGAATTTGTCTGATAACCTGAGTTATTGCGGGCTTGTAATGATGTGTGTATTTGCAATTAAGGATTGGGAAGGGGGCGGCCGTGGCCTTAAGATAGAATCCGTCCCAGAATTTGGAAACCACGGAAAACCATTTCCAGGGTGGCTGAGGTGGGAATCGAACCCACTTCTTCTCATATTTGCTCCACGAGGCTATGTGTACCCAATTTCAGCCCTCAGACAAGTATTACATTTCTTGGCAGAGCTGGGAATCGAACCCGGACTTCCAGAGCAACACTTCGAGATGTTATGTTAATATTCATGCCAGGTTTTAAATTTTCTGCCATAACAGGTCACGTGGCATAACATACCAATTCGATTGTGTTCTCTTTATAAATCATCAAAATTCAACGAACTCTTCACAAAAATTCGTCGTAGGGCAATAAATGTGGCAATGTAGTTACATCCCGACTAAAATGGAATGTGGGCTTTCGTTCAAAAAAAAAAAGTATGCCTACTACTGGATTCAAAGCAGCATTCTACCCGCTCGCGCCCTTCAAGTACGGTCAGGCTTTAAACCTCGCAGCCACCAAGACATGGTAAATACTCCACGCTAAACGTGCTTTCATTACTGTAGCCATCCCACCTCAAACGTTTAAGTCCATCTCAAAGTCTTCAATCACGGTTTGTGGTGTTGATTTAACTTTCTACTATTACAGATCATGTGGCGTAAGCTATTAATTCGATCGTATTACGTGTATGTGTGTTATTTCAAGCAGCAGAAAGTCATATGTTAGTAGAATGGGCCATAGTATTTGGCGGGGAAAAGTTTAAGGTCGGTTTTTCTTTGCTAGACCCATGACCCAATTACATTGCTGTCACACAGTCAGAGCGCAGAGCAATATCGACCATCGGGAGAAATGCTATGTTAGTTGGGTTTCATAAAACTAAATAATAAGGGGCGGGTGGACCACACTGTATAAAGCTCAATGTTTGTCTGTCTGTCTGTCTGTCTGTCTGTTATGTATACAAATCCACACCGTTTCACCGATCTGAACCAAAATTTGTATACTTACCCTTCGGAACCCTGCGGGTAACCCTGTCCACTTGAAATTTAAGACAGACCACCCCATTCCCTGCTTTTAGGCCCTTTGGCCCAAATCTACACCGTTTCACCGATCTCAACAAAAATTTGTATACTTACCCTATTTTTTTTTTTTTTTTTTTCGTGTAGCCTCCGGAGAGGCCGAGTAACCCTGTGAATAACACTGTCCACTTAAAATTTCGGACAGACCACCCCATTTCCTGCATTTAGGCCCTTTGGCAAACATCTACACCGTTTGACCGATCCGAACCAAAATTTGTATACTTACCCTTTGCAACCCTGCGGGTAACCCTCCCCACTTGAAATTTCGGACAGACCACCCCATTCTCTGCATTTAGGCCCTTTGACCCAAATCTACACCGCTTCACCGATCAGAACCAAAATTTGTATACTTACCCTTTGGTACCCTGCGAGTAACACTGTTTGCTTGAAATTGCGGACAGACCACTCCATTCCCTGCATTTAGGCCCCTTGGCTCAAATCTACACCGTTTCACCGATCTGAACCAAAATGTGTATACTTACCCTTTGTAACTCTGTGAATATCACTGTCCACCTAAAATTTCGGACAGACCACCCAATTTCGTGCATTTAAGCCCTTTGGCAAAAATCTATATCGTTTCACCGATCCGGACCAAAATTTGTATACTTACCCTTTCGAACCCTGCGGGTAACCCTGTCCACTTGAAATTGCGGACAGATCACCCCATTCCCTTCATTTAGGCCCTTTGGCACAAATCTACACCGTTTCACCATTCCGAACCAACATTTGTATACTTACCCTTCGGTACCCTGCGAGTAACATTGTCTGCTTGAAATTGCGGACAGACCACTCCATTCCCAGAAAGAGGACAGGGTCAGTCCCAAAGGCAATGGAAAAAAGGGGTAAAGAAAATATTGCTCGATAATGATGGAGGACTTTCGAGTGATGTCGGCTATTGAAGAATCGTCAACGGGGAGACAACAGAAGATCGAAGATACTAGGCCTGATGATTGTTCGAGATGGAATCCATGTTCGAGGAACGAGATTCGACGTCCGGAGGAGACGAGTATGCCAAGAAGGAAATATTTCCATTCTCGAGGTCGCAGTTCTTATCCGATGGTGTGGAATGGGTTCGATTCCAGCAAATCATACCTGGGAGAAGATCCAGCCAGATATTCTCGAATACCTGATGATGAACTTCAGTTGTCTACAATACTAAGGTAAAAATGTTTTGCATTACTTTATAGTTTGAGTATTTTTGACGGCATTTGTGAACAACAATTTTCCATATTTAATTAATGTATTTTACTTCGATGTTTATCGAGTTTTATTCTACAAGATTGTATATGATGATAGTCATTGGTCATCTATACTTGGAAATATTTAATGATTCAGTTTCTGAACTGAAGTCAGCTGTTTGAGAAATTTAATTTCCATTGGGAAAATCTTTAAGGAAGTTATTATTCGACGACTTCGATTTTTATTCAAGTTTTCAGACATTTTGTCTTTGATATTTTTAGTAAATTCATGTTGTTTAAAATGAATTGGGCACTCTTTTTTAAGAAGAATTCACAGTTAGGAGAAGAAATCCACGCGTGATATAATGTGAAATATCACCTAATACTATAAACAATTCGGCGATCTAGCAAGTTACATTCGTTATGATTACGACGTGAAGTTAAACATTTATGAACATTCTTTGTGTAGAATGAAGTTACATTCAGTCGATGACAAACCAATATTGAATTGAAGGAAGGCTTTGCTATTCATTAAATGTAAATTATTTGAGACATATCTTTTGAAAGATAATTCATCCGACCATAGGAAAGTTAGATTAAAATCTCATCTGGTCGTGATTGATCTTTAATGAGCTATAAAATAACACGAGGTGTTATTAATACGCAAATGTAACACTGCGTTATTTGTCAATGTAGTATTTCAGCCGTGTATATTTGTAGGAATGACCAGTATGAAGGAGCATGTGTTTTTATTGTTATTAAGTTAAGTGTATAGTGGCATGGTATTTTATACCTTAGTAACCTCATTTAGTAAACCTTAAAATATCTATCAATATTATCGTTTGAGAACGAACAGGGTAATTGTAGAACAGAGATTGCTGCTCATTTATAAGCAATGAATTGTAACAACAATAAGATCAATGCTAGAAGGAAGTTATGCCAGTACTATGGAACAATTGTTGGGAACAATTGAGTTGATATCATGTAATTTTTGTAGTAGAGATATACGGGTGGTTTTGCCGTACATAGTAGTTCGGAATACGAGGGTGATACCGTATTAATTGTCATGAAGTACTGTGGTTTGAATAATAGAAGCATTGTTGTTTTATAGTAGAGTCAGGGAAGACTCCTAACGTGATCAGATCTGCGACACGAAAGTCGTTTGTAGGCGGAACTTCGTGGGGAAAAGATATATTATCCTTGTTCTCTAAACCATTCATCATCATCATCATCTTGCACAGTTTCCAGCCACTGGCCGGGTCTGTTTGGAACACAAGCCTCTCCAACGTCTTCTGTCTTCCCACCATCTCTCAGCCTCCACCCTTGCCCAGTCTTCTCCTCTCTTCTTCACGCTTTCTTCCACCCCCTTCAGCCACCTGTCTCTCGGTCTTCCCCTCGGTCTCTTTCCTTCCCACTTCGTCTCATGTACTCTCCTGGGTATCCTCTTCTCCTCCATTCGTTTTACATGTCCATACCATCTAAGTCTAGATTTCTCTATACCATCCTGTAATGGTTCCTCCTTCATTAATTTTCTGGTCCTCTCATTTCTTATTCTGTCCATCTTTGTAGCTCCAATACTGCTTCTCAAGAACCTCATCTCACTGGCCTGTATTTTGCTCTTCTCCCTTCCTTTCATAACCCAGGTCTCCGAGGCATACGTCAGGATAGGGACATAGTACGCCCGATATATGATCTTTTTGCTGTTCTGAGGGACATCCTTGCTCCATAACATGCTTCTCACACTCCTCCGAAATGCTTCTGCCTGCCTCCCCCGCTCATTTATTTCTCTCGTTTCTTCCATTATCTTGTATCAGGCTTCCCAGATACTTGAAACTCTCCACTTTCTTCAGCTGTTCCCCACCAATTGTTATTCCCGTTGTGGTTCTTTCCTTCTTCCTTGTTGTGATCACCATCTCGCTCTTATTTATGCTAAATTTCATCCCATACCCTTGTATTATTCCTTCCCACACGTCCAACTGTTCCTGTACCTCCTCCTCCTTGTTTCCCCAAATCATCAAATCATCTGCAAACACCATTGCTTTCATCTTTCCATCCCCAATTACTTGTGACGATTAACATGATAAGACATGAAAGTGGTTTCTTTGTTCCAGCCAGTCAGATCTCTCTCCTCCCACTTTCACACAGCTCACGCTTCCCTTGTACATCTCCTTTATCCTCTTTATAGTCCATTTCTCTACTCCTCTATCCTCCAGGGACTTCCATACTTTGTTTCTGCATACACTGTCATATGCTTTCTCAATGTCCAGGAAGGGCATCAGTAGATCTGTTCCATACTCAGAGTGCTGTTCTTGTAACTGCCTTACAGCAAAAATCAAGTCCACTGTGGACCTTCCTGCTCTGAAGCCATGTTGTTCTTCCCTCATCCCTCCTTCTATCCTTGTCCTAATTCTCTTTTCCAAAACTTTCTCGAAGATCTTTGCACAATGACTCTAAACCATTATTAAATTATATTAAACTGGAATTGTAACAACAATGAACTAATCTTGAATAATCGGTCACCGATAATGACGATTAACATGATAAGACATGAAAGTGGTTTAGCATTTGTAAATGGTAAGATATAGTAGAAGAAAACTATATGGAAGAAGCAGCGTTAGTAAATATATTAACATGGTCATATCGCATAAGAGTAATTCTTTTGAAGCGATAGACACATGTAAACAGTGTATAAATATTTACATTTGTTTATATTAAGGGTTTTGAATTATTTGTAATTATCAACATTTTAAATGTTTTTGATATTGATAATAGTTAGAAAGAGCGAATGTTTTTGATATGAGTGTTTGATTTTAATTTATGATTACTGTGTGTATGAAGGCTTAGTCGGTCATGAACGACGGTAGCGAATGGTAGTAAGATTGTTTGTAAGTATGGATGTGTTTAAAACCTTAAATAGAGCCGAGTTTGTAAAGGTTATTGTTTGAAACACGAGATGCTTCATGGCGTTTTGTATGCTAAGAACAGAGAACATAGCAGGTGGCAAACAGGAAAGTCCCGTTCATAGCAAGGTCGGGGAAACAAATGAGCTCAGTTCTCACACCTGTGTGACGATCAAGCCGTTGGCCAGTTCAACTATGTAGACAGCCACGCGACAAAGAATGTCGATAATTTTTAATGGAATGCCCGTCTCAATAGCACACCAGTAGAATGTGTAGACGGCAGAATATTTTAACAGATTATGAATGTGGGAAGTTTTAACAGCTTTTCTTTGTGATTGTTATTAATTTATATTTTTCTACGTCTTGTTCGGTGTACCTTGATTATTATATAAATGGAGACGTGTTATGGAACAGCCTAAAATAGATAGGATGTCTTTTTTATCCAACAAAGCCCCGAGAAAAGAAGGTAAGTTTGTACTCTTCCGTATAAAAGCAAGTTTGTTTTATCCGTAACATGTTTCAAGCCTACAGTGAGAGTTCTTGGAGAGTTCGCTGGCGAGATTGTGATAGATCATTCAGCCGGGACTTTCACTATTTTATAATGCAGCTTTGCTTTGGATGTCCAGCGAGTACCTCCTTGATTTTTACGGGTACAGTACGAACACACTTATTGGAAGACTTCTTCTTGAGAAGATAAGTTTTCACTAGGAAAATTCGATGTATTGTTCTATACATAACCATGTTCACAGGATACGAGATAGGCTACAGTACTTCACCACCAACTAAGATATCTTGCCACCAGCTGGGAATGTATGGCCACATCCGGGACTTCCCAACCCACTGCTGTGTATTGGTAGATGCTAGTCAACTGGTGCTGACTCAACGCTCTCCACCCGCCACACAGCCCCGGCAAGCCCCTGTTCTATAGGGAAGGCTCTCTCTCTCATTCTCCTCAACCTGATGGTTGGTGGGTAGCATCCAATGACCTTCTATCTTGAGACAACTGCGAGATTAGTTGCTATTGACGTCGCCCTTTAATGCCATCGAAGAACTCTGCTCTTGGTCGTCCTCTTCTAGTCTTCCCTTCCAGTTTCCCTTCAAACAGTGTGGTGCACCATGAGTAAGTGACCAATCCAACTATATCCTCTTTTCGAGATCATTTTCTCTAGACTGATTGTTTTTTCAGCTCTCTGGAGGACTTCTTCATTTGTTAGCCTGTCCAAGGTATTCGTAACATTCGGTGCCAGCACCACATTTCAAATGCATTTACTCTTTTCTTATCAGTCTTTAATAGAGTTCAGGTTTCAGAGCCATAGGTCGCAATGCTCCAAATGAAGCTCTTAATGAAATGCTTTCTCACTGGTAGGGATATAGCCTTGGAGGTCAATAGGCTTCTACTATCCTACTTTGGGGGACTAATGAAGACTGCAGTTTGATACATATATATTATTGTAATTTTCTTGTAATTTTGAAACTTTCTGGAAGACGGCAACCGGAATGCTGTCGAGCTCCTTCATCACGGTCTGTTGCGCTATCACACAGCCGTGACGATGTCCTTCTAGGGTGGTTTTGAGGAGGGGGAAGAGGAAAACGTCTGCTGGGGCAATGTCGGGACTGTAGGGTGGCTGAGGCAGGGTTGCCATGTTGCGTTGAGTCAGGTACGCCAGCACGTTGAAGGCTGAGTGGCGCGGCGCATTGTCGAGATGAAGCCGCCAGGAGTTAGCGATCCCTGGGCGGACACGGACGATGCATTTTCTCAGCCGTTTAAGGATCCAGGCGCGGATACAAGGGGGGGGGGGGGGGGGGGGGGGTCACGGGGTTGTTTTGCAAACTCAAAACACAATAACCAGACAAATAAAACTTAACAAATATTAACTGAAAAACAGTTTTGTTCATTTTATTCAATACTGAAAATATCTTTATTGCAATTATTATGTTCTGTTACAACTAACACATTCACAACTTCATACCTGTTACATAAAAACGATTATTTATATAACAAAATCAACTCGTCTATTTTGTTTAGCAAACCTTGTGATTACCGAATCGATGTATATAGAGATGTCACGATGAATGTGCAGCAATGCACGGATAGGAATTTGGGGCTTTCTTCGCACCAAAAAATTTTGCCGACGTCCAAACTGCAAGCTTGGTTGGCAATTTAAGCTGTGACTATCTCCCTTTGTCGGTACCAACTTGACTTGCCGAAACTGTAACGTACCTTGATACTTTTCTCGAAGCTCAATGTTTAAGTCGCAAAACACGCCGTTGCAATTAGTACGAATATTTTTGGTGTGCTAAATGCATCAAATTCTACCCATGCAGAATGCAAAAAAAAATTGGCCTGTTTTTGTACGTTTGGTTATTTATTGATTGCGTTTTTAGTGATACCATTTTTCTTAAAAATTTCGATTCTCTGACCCCCCCCCAAGCCAAACTCTAGATCCGCGCCTGTAAGGATCTCCTCGTAAAAACTTTACTCTGCGGTCATTGTCCAAAATATTCTTCACTCTAGCCACATTTTCATCCGTTTTGGTGCTCGAAGGTCGTCCTGAACGTGCGTCGTCTTCAACATTTTTAATTGATTTATATGATTGCCATGCCCCAGTGCGCTCAGCTAACGTGAGGCACGCACCAGCTGCCTGGATCAACACAGAAATAAAAGATCTAATAAGATCTCGAAATAGAGCCAGAATAGAGTGCAACAGAACACAGAAACCCGAGGACATTGTAGAATACAAAAGCTTACACAACAGAACCCAGCAAGTTATTCGTAATACAAAGATACGTTACACTTATTCGCTAATTAATTCAGCTAAAAACTCTTCGGCTTTGTGGAGAGCTATAAAAACTCTCGGTGTTGGAAAATCCAGACACAAAAGCAATAACCCAACAATGAGCTTAATAAGCATTATTTAAACGTATCAACCGTTGTAGACAGCAATAGAGTTTTGTCAACTGTTGCTAACTACAGGGAAAAATTTACTGACCGACGGGAAGAATTTCATTTTGGCTATATATATCCAGAGGACATTCATTTAGCCATATTTAGGACAACTTCAAAAGCCATAGGACCAGATCATATATCTATTACGCTATTGAAAAGGAATATGGACCTCCTCATGCCAGTTTTATTGCATATATTTAACTATAGCCTGCAAATGGGTATTTATCCGACACAATGGAAAAAAGCCAACATCAAAGCAATACCAAAATTCACGAACGCCTTAAACTGTAGTGACTTTAGACCAATAAGTATATTGTGTGCAATTGGGAAAGCGTTAGAACGGATTGTTTTTGATCAGTTTTATGAATATATAAATTCCAACAATATCCTAAACCCGAACCAATCTGGATATAAATCAAAACATAGTACTCTGACAGCCCTTATCAAAGTCACAGACGACATTCGTCTAGCAATGGACCGGAAGGAAATAACTATATTATCTCTATTCGATTTCAGCAAAGCTTTTGACAGAGTTCACCATGAGATCCTACTAGTTAAATTAAGAAATCTAGGCCTTTCAAAGTCAGTAACGAACTGGTTTAGGTCTTACCTAACAGGCAGATGTCAGAGAGTAGTCCTAGCAGATGACAATGTTTCAGAATGGTGTGAAGTAACAACAGGTGTGCCGCAGGGTTCGGTCCTTGGTCCACTCCTGTTCTCCGTGTATATAAATGATCTTCCATCTGTCCTTAAATTTTGTAAACATCATATGTACGCAGATGACCTTCAGCTATATCTACACACGGATCTGAAATCCATTCATTTGAAGGTAGCTCTAATTAACAGTGACATTCAAAGCCTATCTCAGTACGCACTCGATCATAATCTAATACTTAACTTCGAAAAAACGCAACCGATCGTCATCGGCTATACCAAATTACTCAGTTCCCTACCTGAGCCAGTACCACCTTTACAGCTTGCATCCCAAACAGTTCCGTACCAGTCAGCAGTAAGAAATCTGGGAGTTATTTTTGACTCTCGATTATCGTGGCAGGATCACACAAACATGATTCTGAAAAGGGTTGCATCGTCATTATATCAAATTAGGCGAACTTGCTTCTATTTGCCTCAAAATGTACGAAAGATACTGATACAGAGTTTGATACTACCAATATTTGACTATGGATCTATAATTTACCATGATATGGGAGAGGTCCTCAATACAAAATTGCAAAGAATGCAAAATGCTTGCTTGCGGTTTGTTCTCAATGTACCAAGAGAGGCTCATATAACTCCATTTTACGTCCAGATTGGATGGCTAAAGTTAAAGGAACGAAGACAGTATGCCATGGCTCTGACTGTGATAAAAATTCTAAAATTCAAAATTCCGTCTTATATTTACTGCACACTAACTCCCATGCAATCAGTGCATAACCGTGCGAATAGACACACTGCACAAATGCTCCAGATACCTCATCACAGAACCGAAAAATGCAAAGGTTCATTCCGTATTTTAGCTAGTATTCTCTGGAATAAATATAAATTGCACCAGTATTCAGGACTTCCTATCAGAGCGATGAAACACTCCCTTCATTGTAATCTATCAGCTATACAATTATCATGTTCAAGGTGAACGGATGTAATAACAAGAACTTTTATTGTCAACTGTATGTATAGGTTAAGTTTTTTCTTTCTTAATTTATTCTATTGTATGTAACCGCCCTCTGAATGAAGAGAGCTGCATAAAGGGGCTTTGTAGCCTCAGTGGCCTGTATAAGAGAAACAATAAATTCAAATTCAAATTCCCTTCCCGAAACAGCTTGTGTCAGTCAAAAACACTCAATCTGCCCATGGCGTTATCACCGTAAGCCGTCTTGATCATATCGTGAGTCTCTTTCCCGGTTTTGCCGAGCCTAACACAAAATTTGATGGCACAGCGCACAGTTTCAACAGACGCAGGAAGACGAGTGCACTTGCAGAGATTATGGAGACAAGCGATTTACACTCCACTAGAGCTGGGAACCAACTGTGTGGCTGGCTCACAGCCTTCCTTACATCCCCCTCCACCAAGCCCAGGCGGAGTCTCTCCGTCCGACTACGTTCAGGACAGACTCTGTATATCATCTGTGCTCGTCAGGGCCACCAAGAGGATTTAAAGGCCACTTTTCGGCTCCCTCTTAATTATTACTATCCACTACGCATTATTCTGGAAAGACAATGTCATTTTGAGAAAAGCATCTGATGTAGGGTACAGTCAGCATTTATAAAAGAAACTTACAAATCTTATTTCATGTGTTTGAATCTTCAGTCTTTTGACTGGTTTGATGCAGCCATCCATGCCTCCCTGTCCTGAGCTAATCGTTTCATCTCTACATAGCTAACACACCCTACATCCGAGGCAATCCGTTTAACATACTCTAACCTTGGTCTACCCCTACAGTTCTTGTCATCGACCCTTCCTTCCTTAACTAAGCTTGCTATTCCTGGGTGTCTTAGTTAGTGTCCTATCAACCTATCTCTTCTCTTCATTAGCAGTCGCCAGAAACATCCCTCCTCTCCCACTTGTCTTAATACCTCTTCGTTTGTAACCCTATCTATCCATCTGATCGTCATCATTCTCCTGTAACACCACATTTCAAACGCTTCAATTCTCCTCTTTTCTGCTGCACCAATAGTCCAAGTTTCACTTCCATAGAGTGCGATGCTCCAGACTAAGGTTTTCAAAAATGTCTTCCTAATACCTAAATCTATATTCGATGTCAACAGATTCCTTTTCTGTAGAAATGCTTTCCTTGCCTGAGCCAATCTACTTTTTATATCCTCTTTGCTTCGTCCATCACTGGTTATTTTGCTTCCTAAGTAACAGAAGTCTCCTCCTTCCTTTAGAATTTTACCTGCCAATTTGACGTCCATAGGGGTTTCTGATTTATTTCGGCTGCATTCCAATATTTTTGTTTTACATTTATTAATTTTCATCATACATTCTTTCCTCAAGACGGAGTCCATGCTGTTCAAAAACTCATTCAAATCCTCAGGTGTCATCAGCAAATCTCAGAGTTGAAATTATTTCTCCTTGAATCTTCACTCCCACTTTAAATTTCTTTCTAATTTCCTTCATTGCTTGTTCAATGTAAAGATTGAAAAGTATGGGTGATAAGTTGCAGCCTTGCCTCACACCTCTCTGAATACCAGCTTCTCTCTCATGTCCATCAGCTTGAATGACTGCTGTCTGGTTTCTGTATAGATTGTAGATCACCCTCCTATCCCTGTACTTTATTCCAGTCATTTTCAAAATGCCGAACAATTTAGTCCAATCAACGTTATCGAAAGCCTTTTCTAAGTCTACAAATGCCAATAACGTTTGTGACGTTTTGACTGCCCCTAACTGTTGGGTGATAAATGTAACTGTTTACCTTTGCTTAAGCTATGTTGTTTTAATGGGCGCCAAGACCTCAACGCAATGTTGAAATCTAAATTTGTATTTAACAACGTCTAGCACTGGCAGAACACCTTCAAGACTCTATTCACTCAGATCGTGGTATGATTTGATCATTAACCCAACAAACAATTGTATCAGGAGAAGGAATTGGTCTATATCTAATGCTACCTACTGAAAGCAAAGATTGCATTGTAAAAGAAATGAATTTATTATATAAAACAAGAATAGCAAAATTAATAATAATAAGTATAAAATTTAAATTGGAGCGTTGCGATTTTAATATTACCGATAGAAAATTACGTGAAAACGGAGTCTGATAAATTATTGATTTTACTCTTATTCCCAAGCTATGAAGTTACTGAAATATTGAATATAAAACAAAGAGAAACGAGAAATTGCGTATTTCTGCGTCATTCGCGCTTACCACTGGAAATGGCCGAAGCCTTTCCCTCGTACTGGATGATGCTGTGAGCTTCCCACAGTCTCCTGGACGTCGTCATCTCGGTCGATATTTGATGATATTCTGGTAGATTAGATAATTCTATGGTCCGTACATCGGACCCAAACACTCGTACAACCACACTGGTTAAGTTTTACCAAAGTTAGTCCTCCACTCCACGGAACATCGGAGCGACTCCCGCGTGCAACCGTACTCGTTAAGTTCTACACAGATAGTCCTCGTTCCACGGCGCGTCGAACGATATATCCACACGTCGGCTCCCCCACCTCGGTACCGGCTTCCAGCTTACGTGGTCTCCACTGATTGGCTGCACCCCACGCGCTATACTCCCCTCCTCTGGCTCATTACACACGGCGGGAGGGTTCCGTTCCAACTATCCGCCTTTTCTTGACGCTGCGACCCACGCTTGCGTAATACTTCTTGACAAGATTCAGCCCGTATCTGAATTTCCAGTGAGTCATGTCTCTCAAAATATCCTAACTGACGAAACTCCGTAAAATTCCGTAATCACCTAATTTTCTATGATATTGTCGTTCGTAATAATTTGCTTGATAGTGTTTTCTAAGACATAGAAAACCTATCTGTATGCTTATAATTTTTATAAAATGCTCCGAAAAATATCTTAATAATAATAATAATAAATTAATAATAATAATAAATTAACATGAAAAATTCTCTTGGCTGAACAATTTGCCGCGTAAATAAATATAGAATGGCTTCCTACTGACTTATGCCAGTGGCATAAAAAACCCTCGAAAAACACGTTACATATTCGCCTCGGATCATCGGATGATTTACCGTGACTACGGTCCATTATCCGATTATCCCAGACACGTTAATATACCCCATCCAAAATACATATTACATACATGAAATCACCCTAAATTACAGATACATACACTCATAATTTTTCTTCACGCACTTTGCGTCAAAGTTTGTTGTCACTATGGATTGCACTTTGCAACCAGTCCAATGTTTTACATATAGAATAGTGTTCCACGGATATTTCCGCCTCTCAAATTTCCCTATGTTGGAACAATAGACATAATTAATGTGTGAGCACTATGTATTTATGATGTCATATCACATGCATTGAAGGTGTTCTGATATATTTATATCACCATAGAACTTCCTAATTTCACTGGAGGTCCCTTCCTTATGGTGAAATTGAATGGTGTTATGCAGAAAGCGACCAACCCACAAAAATCTAAAAATTGAGTAAAGACATTGTCAAGATAGCTATGCTCTATTCCTACGATCTTCAGAAAGCATCCAAGCTCCATCTGCACTGTGCTACGCTCTGCAGGCAGAAGATCCAAACCACAATCTGCTGTCCTTAAATTCTTGGTCTGCAGAAAGCGACCAAGCTCCTTGGTCTAAGAGTAACATTAATTCGAATTATGCAGAAAGCATCCAAGTGGGTTGGTCGCTTTCTGCTTAATTCAACTTGAGAGTAAATGGAAGTTCTTTGACTTGCTGAAACTGTATGCTGCACTGCAAGAATTTAAGCAGAGAGTTCGAACGACATCTTACGAACAGTGATATTCGCGGGAAGTCTATTGTTAGTGCACTGTTAACTAGTTTCCAACTCATGAATAATAAAGGCAGTAGAGGTCAATTTCTGGTTGACCTTGCCTTAAAGGGAATTCGTGAAACATCAATAGTCACAAACGAAGGAACGGAAGAAAATGCACTGAACAAGTTAAGCACCAGATGAACTACAGCAGTTACATAGGTTATATCAAGAATTAAACAAAGTATGCATTATATTCATGTGATTTATGATAATGGTTTTACAATTAATAATGTTCTACGCAATTAAGAAATGCAAATTAATTACATTTATTTAACCAAGTCATTAAATATAATTATCTAATTAATAATATAGGGCTTGTGACAAAAAGTATTAATCGAACAGCAGTTAGTGAGGTTTAAGCCCTCTATTATTATTTTTTACCTACTTTCTTGTGATTTTAAATATTTTCTTGCATGATTCATTAGTAAACTACGTCTGCAGAAGCTCGGTAGAGTTAGCTTCATATTTATACACATAAAGTTTCATTATTGCTTTTTTAACTTACAATCCTTTTAATGTTGCAGGAAAAGTCACAAACAGATGGTAGTGTATCTAACGGTTCTAAATGTACTGAAGATCAAAATGAAAGTGACATCATTGTTTTTTCGGGACTAGTCGGTGAAAATGGGGAAGTAATTCCAGAAAATACTCCTGATCTGTCAGATTTATGGCAGAACCCAAACAATCATTCCAGAGAGGTAAGCGTAACGTATTGTGCTGTTAAAGGAAATGGAGATTATCCGTCTGCTTTATAAAAGTACCTGTTGTACATAATATTATATTTTGCAGGTTAATAGAATGGATTACCCTGATTATAGACCGGAATCATCAAATTCGGATAAAGAAGAGGACACAGAGGTAAGTCAGTTCTTATTTTTGTTCAAAAATATTTCAGTGGGTAACGTAATGTTTAAATTTAAATAGAACTGTTCACTGATTATATTTCTTGTTTACAGGAAAAGAGATGTAATCTGACGACAGGACGTAAACCTAGAGGTAGGAAAAGGAAAATTGAGAATGAAAGACAAGAGGACAAGAGAAGAAAGTGAAACAGGAATGAATCATACCACAACTATAAGCATCGATACGTAGAGTCAAAGGTGTTTGCAGATCACGATTGTCACTGCCCTCTTCAGTGCAATTTCAAGGTTAGTGTGGATAACAGAAAGGAGGAGTTTGAAAGATTTTGGAATTTAGGAGAATATACAGCACAGAATGCATTCATTGCAAGCCTAGTGACAGAACATCCAAAGAAAAGGCAATATGGACAAGATACAACCTAGAGACAGTTTTCACGAATATATTCATTGTCATCAGTTCGAGTATGCAGGGATATGTTTTGCAAAACTCTGTGTGTTTCTCCATGTAGAATAAATACTGCTCTCAAGAAAGCACATGGGCGGATTACCTCTGAATGACCAAAGAGGGTTGAAGCAAGGAGGCTGGAATAAGATATCAGCTGATAAAGAGGGAAAGGTCGTGGCCCACATTAATGCCATACCAAGATACACATCACTTTACTGCAGGTGCGTTGTATCTGCAGAATATTTGCCACCAGGGATGACGTTAGAAAGTATGTATGCTGTTTACAAAAGTGTATCTCTTGCAACATATAAGAGAATTTTTTATGATAAATTCAATCTTAAATTCAAACCTCTCAAAAAAGACACTTGCAATACATGTGATAAGCTTCATGTTCAAATGCAGACTCATGAACCAGATCGTGACAGGCTTAAATCGGACCAAGAAAAGCACATCAGTTTGGCTACTGATGCTCAGGCCAAAATGAAGAGTGATCTACTGAAAGCGAGTGAGTGTACTGACACAGAATGCTTAACCTTTGATATGGAGAAAACACTGCCCATGCCTCGTATACCCACCAATGTAATGTTTTACAAGAGACAGCTGTGGCTTTATAATCTCGACATACATAGTGGAAAGACAAACAAAGGCTACTGTTATATTTGGGTGGAGGGTCATGCTGGAAGAGGAGCCCAAGAGGTCGGATCCTGTCTGCGAAGGCATATTACTACATCATTGGCGCCAGAAGTTGAAAATCTGATATTATGGTCAGACTCCTGTGGTGGACAAAATAGAAATATCAAAATTGTACTTATCATGAAAGAAATTCTCCACAATCATCCAAAATTGAAAACAGTAACCTTTAAATATTTAATCCCAGGACATAGCTACCTTCCAAATGACAGGCAATTTTCAGATATAGAGAAGGCTTTGAAGCATCAGCAAAGGTTGTACACTTCTGATGATTATATACAAGTAATGAGAACTTATAGAAAGAAGAACCCTTTTGTGGTAACCAGTATGGATAATGATGTCTTCATAGGGACGAAGAAAATTGAACAGAACATTACCAACAGAAAGACAGCTGAAGATAATAGAAAAATAAACTGGTTGAAAGTGAGACAAATAAAACTTAATCGAGAGGAGCCTTTTCATCTGTATATGAAGACTGAATTTGGAAGTGAAGATGAACTGGTTGTAAATCTAAAGAAGACAACACGGGGAAGGACCAATATCTTCTGAAGAAGATATTGATGGTTTCAGTAAGTCTCTTGATTTTGACATTGAACAAAGTTAGATTCTTAACAAAGTTATGTCAATTAAGAGGATCTGTGGCTTGTCTTCTGCATAACACCATTCAATTGTGTAATTGGCAATCGCTTCCTTTCCTCGCAGACAAACTGGTTTTAATAGCAACGGCTCATGACTTTGGGAGTTGGTTCCATTGTGGCCAAATGGAAAACCAATAACCGCTGCAAAGCTAACAGATATTGAATCCATCTTGCATCTAATTCCCCCTGATGCAATTGACTACTTTAAGAACCTCAAGTCTTCAAATGGCTCTTCTGAAGAAGATATTGATGGTTTCAGTAAGTCTCTTGATTTTGACATTGAACAAAGTTATGGGCATGAAAAGAACTGGCTCTTGTAACAAAGATCACGCATGTATATATGTTATATTTAAAACTTTGTAATTATGCACCCAAAATATTATGTTCATTGTGTTTAGTTTATGTATGTGGATTAACACAGTGATGTATAACATTATGCAATACTCAGTAAACACAAATGTTAGAAATAGTATCATGTAGAATAACATTTTCTTAAAACCATTTTTTGCAGAAGGCATCCAACCCACATTAATTTAACACAAATCAAATCAATGTAATTGGAATATGAAAAATTACTGTGAATTAACCACAAATGCATTCTACACACTTTATTTTGCTTCAAGTTTACATTATTTTTGCTTCAAATTTCATAATGTCTAAGAACTTTCAGATCCACTTTTCAGCCATTTTAACTTCTGTGGCTTGGATGTCTTCTGCATAACACCATTCAATTTAATCTCACTTATCACTGAGCACACGATCACACTATTGTGCCAGCGCATCGTGACCATAATACTTGATCTCTCGTTATAAAAGATGAAATTAATATTGACTTCTGAAAAAAAAAACCAGTAAATGCGCATTACATATAACACCAAATATTTCTGTGCCGTAATCGCCCTGTCTTGTTAAGTTCCGGTAGACCATACTCTACTTAATACTAGTTCTCAACACAGACCAGTTCTCCTCACACAAATAATACCTTTGTACAAATTACCTTAAATTACACACTTACAAATCTAACATGGCGACGCCGTAAACAGAAATCATGTGTGCCGTTATGTATGAGTTTCATGAAGGACTGTCTCGCATTCTGATGGCCCATCTTTTATCTCGTGGACGCCTTAAGCTAACAAGCCCTATACAAGCGCTCCCCCATCTCTTGGAGATAAATGGGACTCCACCAGCGCTACCAAATTCTGGCCTTGGTGTATCGAGACATTTTAGTGCTCAAGAGCATCCGACAATCCCGTCATATTTCCCTGTACCTTAAAAACTCTCATTTACTTACATACTACCCCCCTGTGTGACTTCTGATACGCCTGCCGGGAAGACCATCTCCTCCCACGCACCAAATACCACACTTACTCATTTGATAGGCTGGCTCGCCAGCTAAACACACTCACTTTATGACACATATTTTCGTAGACTATGTATATTATACGTCCCGTATAATCTGTTTCCCTCACTATTCTCCAGCACATATGCTGTTTTCCCAATACGTTTGGAAACTATAAATGTTACTGCGTCACCTGCTTCCAACCTTGCCAGTGGCTCCCTTAAATGAACGTCATCACGTAGCTCTACCTACCTATTTCTCAGTATCTGTAACGATGCCCTGTTGCTACTGTCCACACATGCTAACCCTACTTTCCTCTGGTGTAACACCTCTTCTCGACCCTCTATGACCTAAAAATGTCACTTCTGACTGACAGAATGACGACTTAGACAGCTTCAAAGTGAACCCTGCCTGATCTAACTTCTGAAAAACTATATCTAAATGACGTAGATGCTCCTCAAAACTGCGTGAACTAATTACCATATCATCTATGTAAATGGTTACAAACCCTCCTGTGTCATCCCCTAATGCGATGTTTAAAGCCCTAATTAAAGCTGCTGAACTACTCTTTAACCCATAAGGTGTTCTACAAAATTGATAAAGGTTATATTTATGACTAAAAGCTGTAAATGGTCTATCTTCGTACATAAGTGGCACTTGCCAAAAACTGGAACTCAAATCTACACAAGTGAAATACTTCTTCCCCTCAAATGTTTGCATTAATTCCTCTATTGACATAGATTTCAGCTGATCTGAACTAATTCTACTGTTAACCAAACGAGCGTCTAAACAAATACGAACCGTGCCGTCGGTCTTGGGTACCGTGATCAAAGAATTAACATATGGACTGTTAGAGTGCTCAATAATCCCATCTTCAAGCATCTGATTAATTTGTGCCTCAACTGCATTCTGATAAGCGAAAGGTACAGGATATCTATGTCCTTTGAATACTGACCTATCAATAACGTTCAATGAATGTGTATAGCAATTGGCCATACCAATGCGATCCTCAAAAACTCTCCTATTACACCATAACACATCATAGAGCCGAACACATTGTTCCACCTCTATATTTCCCAGAAATGCAGCATCACGTAACGAGTCCTCTAGACTTCCGTTCGTAATCACACTGCCCACAAAACATGGAGAACCCCGCTCTACGGCTGGCGATATCTCATTTAAAGTACAAATCACACCTACAATACTACTCCTCTGAATATGGTCATTGAACGCTACTTCTACTTCAGAATCTCCCCATTTAAATTTCAAACTCCCTACATCATAACATAAGTTACCAGACACTCTACTTAGCCACTCTGAACCCAAGATAACACTGAATACTAAATTTGGAATTACAAGACAAATCTGCTTCTCTACATGATTATTAATTTTAATGTCTACTAAAACTTGCTTAGAAATTCCTTTAGACCCCTTCCCAACAGCTGTGATAACAAAAGTGCTTTTAATTGGCATCTCCTCAAAATTTACTCCAGTTCCTTTCATTTTATCATAAAATGCACTACTTATGCAACTCTTCATACAACCACTATCAATTAAAACATCTGTGTACGCCTCGGACACGTTAAATTTAACTATGGGGCTCTTACTAACCACTTCCTGAATAATACCTTCATCATTTAGTTCATGTAATAATTCATTTCTTACATTTAGGTCATAGGGTTCCTGTATAATTGTATGGACAGAGCATGCTACAGACTGAGATTCTGACCTTACTTCGCAGCCTGGTTCGCGTTTAAAGAACCGCTACAGCTGTCCGTAGTACTACTAACTACTGAACTGGTCTGGTTGTTCTGGGCTGTGTTGTCATTGTTTGGCTGTATATTACTACCACTAGGCTGTCCTCTTCCTTGACCCCTATTCTGGTTGTAATTATTGTCATTATAATTTCTCCCTTGATTTCCCCTGAAATCATTGTTTCTCCCTTGATTTCCCCTGTAATCATTGTTCCTCCCTTGATTTCCCCTGAAATCATTGTTCCTCCCTTGATACTGATTACCATAGCCATTTCCTCTGTTCTGATTTAGCTGATCATTGTTATTTCTATTTTGAGCGTTGGCCCCTTCGCCACCGTTCCCTTGAACTTCTTGATGCCTGGCTTCATTAGGTCTATTATTATTATTACCCTGGTTCCGATTGAAATTGTCCTCATAACCCCCTCTCCCTAGTGCATCAAATGTGCTTAACAAACTTTCTACTTGTGATATTGTCTTTACATTCTGGATACAAGCAGCCTCCTTGATCCTATAGGGAAAGTGCCTAAGTAGCAACCTTACCACATCACTTTCCTCCTTCAACCCATCCAGATATTTACACACTAATACCTGCCCTAAAAAGTATTCGGTCATGGTGGAGCTTCCTTTAGGGTTATATTTACCACACACTACTCCCTCACGATGCTGCGACTGAATAACCTCATTCCAGAACTTTTCACAGAATTTCATTTTAAAATCATTGATATCAGTAAACTTGTCTCTGTAGACAGCAAACCAATTCCTCGTTTCCCCCACAAACACTTGTTCTAAAATTTCAACTACCTGGCACCACTCAATACTACCATTTTCCAACCTCTCCCCGAATTTATTTTCTATAGTGTTCATGAACTCCATTGGGCACCCCTGTCGATAGCTGAACTTACCCAGTTCTACCTCCCTGTGTGTGCTATTCACAAAAACTGGCCTATTCTGACTATTTTCTTGCCTGATCCTAGCTTTTAATTTTAACTCTAATTCTGCGATTTTCTCCTCAGCCTTCCTCTCAATACTGTTTACTGTTAATTTAATGTTTCCTTCTGATTCTTCTACTTTATCATATAGCTTTGCTTGTTTCTCCTCAATCTTGCTAATGCTCTCTTTATTACTCTCTCTTAAATCATTTACTTCTGCAACTATTTGTGAGTGGACTTTCTCAATTCTACCCCCCAGCTGTTCCTTAACCTCTTTAGTAGCTACCTGAATTTTGTCAATTTCTCCCCCCAATTGCTTTTTGACCTGCTGTGTTTCCAGTTGCACTAGTTCTTTTAAATTTTCAGCCTGTGTACTGATTCTAATTTCCAACTCCTCCTGTACTTTTCCTAATTTTCTGTCTACATCTGCAATAATCTCTTTAGCCTTTTCTTCCATCACCCCCCTGATTTCTCCTCTAATCTGCTCCATTTTCACACTAATTTCCTTACTGTTTTGTTCTAATTTAGCATTTAAAGTTTCAGTACTCTCTCTATTTTCCCTACTGTTTTGTTCTAATTTGGCGTTTAAACTATCGCTCAATTCCCTATTACTCTCTTTATTTTCCCTACTGTTTTGTTCTAATTTAGCATTTAAGGCATCTGTACTTTCTTTATTTTCCCTACTGTTTTGTTCTAATCTTGCATTATTCTGTTCTAACTTTGCATTTAAGGCATCACTACTAACTTTGTTCTGATACATAAACTCGAGAAGTAAAGTTTTTAATTCTGGTTGGCCGCCTACACTCCCTGTTTCAGTATCGGGATTTACCTCCGCTACCCCGGTGCTACCATCGCTCGACATACTGCTCGTATCATCACCCTCCCGTTGATGACCACTACGTAACCTCATCTGTCTTTCTTTCTCATCCCCCATAATGATATACACTGATACAGACAAATAACCCCCAAAATACAGGCACAGAAATATATACCCTTCTCCTTCCACAAATGTTATTAGGTTTTCAGCCCCAAGTTGTCGGCGACAATTGTGACGTTTTGACTGCCCCTAACTGTTGGGTGATAAATGTAACTGTTTACCTTTGTCTAAACTATGTTGTTTTAATGGGCGCCAAGACCTCAACGCAATGTTGAAATCTAAATTTGTATTTAACAACGTCTAGCTCTGGCAGAACACCTTCAAGACTCTATTCACTCAGATCGTGGTATGATTTGATCATTAACCCAACAAACAATTGTATCAGGAGAAGGAATTGGTCTATATCTAATGCTACCTACTGAAAGCAAAGATTGCATTGTAAAAGAAATGAATTTATTATATAAAACAAGAATAGCAAAATTAATAATAATAATAAGTATAAAATTTAAATTGGAGCGTTGCAATTTTAATATTACCGATAGAAAATTACGTGAAAACGGAGTCTGATAAATTATTGATTTTACTCTTATTCCCAAGCTATGAAGTTACTGAAATATTGAATATAAAACAAAGAGAAACGAGAGATTGCGTATTTCTGCTTCATTCGCGCTTACCACTGGAAATGGCCGAAGCCTTTCCCTCGTACTGGATGATGCTGTGAGCTTCCCACAGTCTCCTGGACGTCGTCATCTCGGTCGATATTTGATGATATTCTGGTAGATTAGATAATTCTATGGTCCGTACATCGGACCCAAACACTCGTACAACCACACTGGTTAAGTTTTACCAAAGTTAGTCCTCCACTCCACGGAACATCGGAGCGACTCCCGCGTGCAACCATACTCGTTAAGTTCTACACAGATAGTCCTCGTTCCACGGCGCGTAGAACGATATATACACACGTCGGCTCCCCCACCTCGGTACCGGCTTCCAGCTTACGTGGTCTCCACTGATTGGCTGCACCCCACGCGCTATACTCCCCTCCTCTGGCTCATTACACTCGGCGGGAGGGTTCCGTTCCAACTATCCGCCTTTTCTTGACGCTGCGACCCACGCTTGCGTAATACTTCTTGACAAGATTCAGCCCGTATCTGAATTTCCAGTGAGTCATGTCTCTCAAAATATCCTAACTGACGAAACTCCGTAAAATTCCGTAATCACCTAATTTTCTATGATATTGTTGTTCGTAATAATTTGCTTGATAGTTTTTTCTAAGACATAGAAAACCTATCTGTATGCTTATAATTTTTATAAAATGCTCCGAAAAATATCTTAATATTAATAATAATAAATTAATAATAATAATAAATTAACATGAAAAATTCTCTTGGCTGAACAATTTGCCGCGTAAATAAATATAGAATGGCTTCCTACTGACTTATGCCAGTGGCATAAAAACCCCTCGAAAAACACGTTACACGTTCTCTTATCTTTCCTTATTCTACCTTCCAAAATCAGCCTAAGACTTAGTACAGCTTCCCTTTTTCCTACATTTCTCCTGAAACCAAACTGGTCTTCACCCAACTCTGTTTCTATCTGGCTTTCCATCCTCTTGTAAATTATTCTAGACAGGGTCTTTGAAGCATGAGTAATCAAGCTGATTGTACGGTAATCTTCACATCTGTCAGCTCCCACTTTCTTCGGTATAGGGATGATAACATTCTTCTTGAAATCAGGGGGTACCTCACCTGTCTCATAAATCCTACACACCAAGTGAAATAACCTGATCAGACCTTCATCTCCTATGCAGCGTAGCAACTCAATCGGTATATCATCTATGCCTGGAGCTTTGTTCCTGCTTAAGTCTTCCAATGCTCTGTCAAATTCTGATATCAATATTAAATCTCCTTTCTCATCCTCATCAATTTCCTCCTCCCTTTCCATTACATGATTCTCAATCTCCTTTCCCTTATACAGACTCTATGTAAGCTTTCCATCCCTCAACCTTTTCTTCCCTATCTGTTAGAAGCTTTCCATTTGTGTCCTTAATATTACAGCACGTAGTCTTCTTTTCCCCAAAAGTATTCTTAATCCTTAATTTATTAATTCTAACCATTGAATCTGATGCCCCATAGATTCTCTTTTTGCCCTAGACCCCATAAATCTATGGGATGGTCCTAGGTGAATTAATTCCTTGCTAGGATAAAGGCACAGCTAATATAGGGCTTGTATGTGGGTCTAGGTACCTTTGACACATGTAGCCTACAGTATAAATAAACTTGTATAAAGTAACTACTTTCCTAGATTGATTTTTCTGTATTTTGAATGCTTTACATTGACTGGCATGGTAGTGTAATAGTGAGGAGAATGAACAGTGTAGAGAAATGAGCTTTATCATATCAACAAAATGTTAATAGCTATTGCCGGTTACTTTAGACATAGGAAGATTGTGTTCATAGATGTTACTTGATGTGTTCTTCTGTACAAAATAGCTTAAAGAAATAAAATACTGCTTCCTGATAACCGAGTACAAAGGTTGGTGTCTTATATACCCAATAAATTATGCTGAATGCCAAGCGTTATATGTGTATTGGGCATCGTAAAAGATCTATGCAAGTCTTTTAAGAAAGAAAAAAAAATCGATGTCATATTTTTGAGATGTGTGTCAACTCTCCATTGAATAAATCTCAGGTTGGATGTTTTTTTTTTTTCTAAGCAAACGAGAACAGTTACATTTGATCATAACAAGCTTTGTTCAGTGTTGCCTAGTGAAATCTGATCCTCAATCAGTCTACATGTTCACGGGAACCCAATTATTGGTCATTGAATAAACTCAAACAAGAAGTGAACTGCAAAGTACAACGCTCTTTGTATTCTTTGAAGCATAGGAGTTGAAAATAAGACTTTAATCCTAATCCCCTACATTCTGCGCAGGTGTGTGAGGCAATTGTACTAAGAACGGTCCAAGTTTGTCAACTCTTGCTGTAATATTTGAAGCTATAGGGTTACCAACTAAAGTTTCATGTTTTGCCTTTTCTGTTATTGTCCTGATGCAGGGAATATGGTGTTTGAATACATATAATTTTATATCTCATGTAATTAGTTTTTTATGAAATCATGCTGTTTTGTTTCTTTTGTGTGACAGTGTTTCAGTAATGAAATGAAAATCCACAGCCTGCTTCCAGTCTCCGACCGGGTCAGGAATGGAATGAATGAAGCCCCCATCTAGCGGCGAGGATATGGACTGTGCCGGCTGTCGAGGCCTGACGCACTCCTCTAGGGCAATGATTAAATGAATGACAGATGAAATGAAATGATAGTGGAGAGTGTTGCTGGAATGAAATTTTGACAGGGAAAACCGGAGTACCCGGAGAAAAACCTGTCTGCCTCCGTTTTGTCCAGCACAGATCTCACATGGAGTGACCGGGATTTGAACCACGGACCCAGCGGTGAGAGGCCGGCGTCCTGCCGCCTAAGCCACGGAGGCTTGTTTCAGTAATAGTACTCATAATAGTGTCTGTGAGCGATCTCTGTGTCGTGATGAGGATAAAATGAATGGATGAACACGTCATACTCGGTCCCTAAACTAAAGAAATTAGCTATTTGAAATTAAAATTTCACGACCTGGTCGAGATTCAAACCCAGGGCCTCTAAAATGCTGTCCACTTTAGCCTGGAGCCAGACAGTATTGCAGTAATATCGTGTGAATGGGGGGAAAGAATCTTACAAATCTACATTTAAATATTGTAGTTTTTTTTTTTTTTTTTTTTTTTCGTGTAGCCTCCTGAGAGGCCGAGTGCAGGTCTTTCAAGTCGACGCCCGTGGGCGACCTGCGCGTCGGGATGAGAGATGGAATGGATGAAGATGAATGAAACTGGGCAAGGATGTGGAAGGAAGCGGCCGTGGCCTGTCAGAAGGTACCGTCCCAGCATTTGCCTGGTGTTGAAAATGGGAAACCACGGAAAACCATTTCAAGGACGGCCGACGGTGGGGCTCGAACCCACGCGTCTACCGAGTCAGCAGAGAGCTTGGCCCCATGACCTAATGCCGCGCTTTAGCGAGCATAGCCACTGCTGTCGGTAATATTGTAGTTATGGAACAAGATCATAAATTGCATTAGGGTTTTTAATAATATGCTCAATAGTCTGCTTGTCCTCATCACAGTCGCATGCTGCCCATGATAAAGGTACTTGACATTAGCCAAACACGACTGTTCCTACCTTTCAGCTTTCTCATCAGATCTTAGGCACATATACCGTAATACAAACTGTGCTATCTAAGTCACTGGATTACAAAATTCCTGATGAAGAGAAAGTAAGGGTGTACTTCTTTCTCATTAGTTGTGGTTAACCGGAGGCTACTAGTAACATGCTGACAGTAATACAGCACTGTTTATTCAGTATCAACGTTTCCTGCCCAGTTTAGTTGTGCTTCCATAAATATGTTGACGGACTGAAGAGGACCTATACATAGGGTGTTACATTTGAAGTCGTCTGAAATACACTTGAACTGTTGTACGAAGTACGTCCAGAAAGTAAGTTCCGTTTGGTAATAACATTAAATTGTGTGCAGATACAGAAAAATTATTTATTGCACAAAATTCTACAATCCTTAAACTACTTTTCCACATAACTGCCGAAATATTGCAGGCATTTGTCGTAGCGTGGCACGAGTTTTTGTATACCTTCTTCATAGACGTGTGCCGCCTGTGTCTTCAACTAGTTGTACGTTCCGCTGCAGCGCAGTTCCGCATACGCGCGGTAGAGGCTCTGTATCAAGGAGAAGAAACGTGTGCCATTTGGAGAGCGCTGTCCGCCACGTACGCGTTGTTGTGCACGTTTACTCGTACAATGTCGGTGTTGATTGAAAATCCCACCGCTTGTGAAATCAGATCTGTGATTCGTTTTCTGAATGCTAGGAGAGTGAAACCAATTGAAATTTATCGGCAAATTTGCAAAGTGTATGGACAAAATGCGATGAGTGATTCAATGATGAGAAGATGGGTCCGACAGTTCAATGAAGAACGTAGTGAAGTGCACGATGAAGAACAAAGTGGGCGTCCATCTTTGGTTACAGAAGAACTGGTTCACGCGATTGATGACAAGATCCGGGAAAACCGCAGGTTTACAATTAGTGCTCTCGCTATGGAATTTCCCCAAATCTCACGATCACTAATTCATAAAATTGTTACCGATAAACTGAACTTTCGTAAACTTTGCAGACGTTGTGTACCAAAGATTCTTACGGAGCAACACAAAACAAAACGGATGGGTAGTGCACTTCAGTTTTTGACCCGTTACAATGAAGGCGGCGAAGTATTTCTGACACAGATTGTCACAGGAGATGAAACTTGGGTTTCTTACGACACCCCTGAAAGTAAGCGGCAATCAATGGAATGGAGGCACACTTCATCCCCAGCAAAGGTTAAGCCGAAACAAATCTTGACACCACGGAAAATGATGTGCACAGTGTTCTGGGACTGGAAAGGCATCTTACTCATTGATTTCTTACCACGTGGTCAAACAGTCAACGCAGATGCTTACTGCGAGACACTTAGGAAATTGCGCCGTGCAATACAGAATAAGTGCCGAGGGTTGCTGTCAAAAGGTGTTGTTTTTCTTCACGACAACGCACGACCACACACTGCAAATGTGACGAAAAACCTCCTACAGGGATTTGGCTGGGACGTGTTTGACCACTCTCCGTACTGCCCTGACCTTGCTCCTAGCGACTTTCATCTGTTCACACATCTCAAGTCTTTCCTTGGCGGTCAACACTTCAACAATGACGACGAGCTGAAAGAAGATGTTTCCAACTGGTTGAAGACACAGGCGGCAAACTTCTATGAAGAAGGTATCCAAAAACTTGTGCCACGCTATGACAAATGCCTGCAAAAGTTCGGCAGTTATGTGGAAAAGTAGTTTAAGAGGCGTAGAATGTTGTGCAATAAATAATTTTTCTGTATCTGTACACAATTTAATTTTATTACCAAATGGAACTTACTTTCTGGACGTGCCTCGTATTTTCTGTAGCTGTGTTTCTGATACAATGGAAATATTTACAGACGAACAAGGGATATCAGCATTTCTATTAAATGAATCACTTAAATTTCTAGGGTAAGGTGTCAATCGTCTACTTGGCTATGTACTAGCCGAGTTCAGTGTCTTGAGGTGGTTGGTTGGTTCTTAAGTTTAAGGGCTGCGACAACGCGGTCATGTAGCCCCGTGTACTTTGGGTGTGTGTAGAATCTGTCAGATAACCGGTGTTAATTGTGATGACTGTATAGTGTGTGTATCTGTTTCTTAAATTCAAGTGAGGACTGCAACTTTGAATTTTTCAAATAGTTCCTACTTTTGCCGCCAAATGCCACCGTCAACGACTACTAGGCCTAGTTCAGAACTTAGATACAAGACGCCACCGCAGTCGGCTCTTGGCAACAAACGTAGCAACCTAAGAGCGTTGTTTACATTCTTAACCTATACAATTTAGTTTCACACAGGTGTAATTAGTGGAAAGTTCTTTAACATGCCATAAATCTATGACATGGGACCGCCGGCTTTACTTCCCCTCCGAAGGAGGAAGTCATTCTTGAATTGGCTTTATCAGGAGGAAAATAATCAGGTAGGCTACTTGTTTCATATACAAATAGCAAATCTTTTTATAGTTGAAAATAAAAAGGTTTTCACACCATAGGCTACAGCTGGGCTTGTGGTTTAGTTATCCATATGTTTCTTCAAATACCGTAGATGTTTGAGACTGCGTTCCTCAGTCTCCAGATGTGAATGTAGATAGATCCAACGCTGCAAATCGGGAGTGATGTAGGCTCCAAGATTTTTTGTTCCAAATACTTGTAAACAAACAAACAAACAAACAAACAAAAATCTTCCATTCACTTTTACTGTATTGCCAATGAATTTTATATCCCGATCTTGTTGACATGAAGTCTTACAAAATTACTCTCTGAAGGACACAGATTTTGCTTGATTGATTATGTTTAAAAAAAGCAATGAAGTGTCATGGCCATAAAAATGAAGTGATTTTCATTCCATTTGTATTTGAGAATGCATGGTGAAGACCTAGAAGACTCTAATGATATTTCAAATATCAAGGTATGACTAATCCATGTCCTTTCTAACCACTTCTGCCTTTCACTGATGGGTGCATTGCCAAATATTCTTTGTTTGAGGTGGTGGCATTCAGCCAGTATCTCTTATGAAAATACTTGTGAAGGTTTGGACCTCGTACCTGATATCCATTGCCACCTTCCACGCCTCACACCTATGAAAGTCTCTTTACATTTGAGTCAAAGGTTCAAAATATCAGGTTAGACTTCCAGAAGTGTTTTCAATTTAGCAATGCAGTTCTATATACACATGTGGCTCGGAGAGTATAAATCATGGATGACTCGCAACAGAAAGCACTTAGCTGTTAACATATTTTTATCACCATTATTGTTCCTGCTTATCAGTGTGGAACATCCACAATGAGTCCATTTGTTCACAATCTCGTTTTTGCCTTAAATACTGTTATAAGGCCTTAAATTTCTCACAAAGTAATTAAAAGCATATTTTTGCATATATAGAGATATTTTATCTTAACAGTTTTTTCTTTCCCCTCCGCTGTGTAAAATCAGTAGAAGCGAATGGAAATGTAGTTAAGTTGTCTGTTATAATATCAAATGCTGTGATTTGTGAACTGGTAACTATGTAGTTGATACATGTCATAATAGTGTATATTTCTAGAGATGTATGAAATCTGAGTATTTGGTTCTTGATTGTGAATATTTGAATTCAGGGGCATGTTTATTAATTTTGAAAACTTTCTTTGTTTTTGTATGTCTGTGTAAAATTGAGGGTACGGTAATACTATTCCATTGTCAAAAACCATGAAAGTGCTAAATTTTACTTTTGGAATGCAAGATTTCATCATGGTGTATGTGTACATGCAAATGAAATGGGATCAATTCTCAGCTTCTAGTTTAAGAGGTATCTATATCAATGTAAGAATCATTTTGTCTGTTTTTGTGAATTTCTCAATTTTTTGATATCTTCACATTTTTTTCTTTTGTCTGTTTCAAGCTCAAATGACTGGATGGATCAATGTAATAATTGATATTTGCATGCGTCTCAAGCATGGCATCAATCATTACTATAATTTTTCTCCGTAATGCTCATTAAAAGGGGATATGGGGAAATCTCCATAAAAAGTGGACAAACATAGGCGAGACGAAACTGGCTTTAAGCTGTTCCATGCAAGATAAAACTCAGGGTTTCAAATATCCCAAAAACCAGGTTTTAAGGCCAGAGATATTTGGCCAAACTGGAAAACATCTCATTCTTGAGACACACAACGCTGACTGATGCACTTCTGATTTCCTTCACTATGGCATCAGCGTCAGGTGAGCCTGCTATAGCATTGTTCTTATCTCGTGAGTGATGATTGCATTTCATATTGCTGGGGATGATCTCGTCCTGTCAAAAATATAATCCAATGTCCTTGTATTGTATTTTTTCTATGAGCAATTGAATACCAAATCAGTACAATCCAGCAAGATGTTCACCAAAGAGTTAAAATGTCCGGCACAACCACGAAATGAACCTGTGACCTTTTGATTTATGACCCAATGAGGTACCGTGCTCAGCCAATTTCTTCTTGCTTAGCAAAGGGGCAACAACTGCAGCCATCTCAGTACCGTTTGAATACCAAATGCCCTTGTCGTGCTGCACGTGGCCTCGATAGCACAGCGGTCAAGCTGTTTGCCTCCCACCAAGGTGCACCGAGTGTTATTTCTCGTTAATGCATGCTAGAAATGTCACGTCTGGTTGTTCAGATTCCTCATTAATAGCTGGTCCCCTGTCTTCTGATCACATAAAACTATAAGCTTCTTTATGCATCTTTGCATTCTTCTGATTTGCTTAAATGCAGACCTTAACACGAAGGTCAAAGTTAAGTGCCAACATTAAAAATTAACATATTTAATGGATTTTTCTAGTTAATTTTTAAGTTTCCGGTAAATCCTTTCTTCCATTAGATTATAAACAACCTTAAATACCAAAACAACTTTAAGCTACTGTAATATACAGTACAGTAATTGTATGTGTACAATTCAAATATGGCATTCACTCAATTCATGTGCAAGCATTCATTATGCATAGTTAATGATTGTTGACTTGAAATGTTTTTAAGCCAAGTACACAATGGTGCCTATGATACATCAGAGTTTCAAAATTCTAGTTGGGTAAAAAACTAGATTTTTGCACTATCTTGGTTTTGACATAGGACTGACATGATAAATGAACTTTGTTTGTCTGCCTTTTGAGTTCTTGTTCAACTCTTGAAATTTACAGGTGAAAATTTATGTTATTGAATGTGAAACAAATTCAGTAACAGAATTGTGATACTTACGGTTTTCTTGTTTTATGGAAACATTTGGCATGTATTAAATACTTCGTGCCAGTATTTGTTGAGCCACTCGTATTCATCAGGTTGGGAGTGCATGTCATCATCATCATGTACAGTTTCCAGCCCCAGGCTGGGTCTGTTTGGAACATAAGCCTCGCCACTTAGTTCTTTCTTCCCACCACCTCTCCGCTGTCACTCTGGTCCATTCCTCGCCTCTCTTCTTGACACATTCCTCCACTCCTTTCAGCCATCTATCTCTTGGTCTTCCCCTTGGTCGTTTCTTCTGTATCTGCATCTCATGTATCCTCTTGGGAATCTTCTTCTCATCCATTCTCTTTAAGTGTCCATACCACCTCAGTCTTGATGTCTCAATCCTACCTTGCAAGGGCTCCTCTTTTACCATTTCCCTGACCTTTTCATTCCTCACCCTGTCTCTTCTTGTTACTCCGATCCTACTTCGCAGGAACTTCATTTCACCTGCCTGTATTCTGCTTATGTCTCTTTTCTTCATTGCCCACGTTTCTGAAGCATAGGTCAGTATCGGGATATAGTAGCTTCTGTATAACACTCCCTTGCTTTTTTGTGGGACATCTTTATTCCACACTAAGCTCCTAATGCTTCTGCCTGTCTGCCACGTTCCGTAATCTCTTTGTCATTTCTCCCATTTTCCTCCACTATACTTCCCAAGTACTTGAGACTTTCCACCTTCTTCAGCTGTCCACCTCCAAGTGTTATCCCACTCATTGGTCTGTCCTTTTTCCTGGTCGTTAACAGGATCTCACATTTACTGATGTTGAACTTCCATCCGTACTCTCCCACTGTTTCTTCCCAAGCCTTCAGTTGCTCCTGAATTTCCTCCTCCTTGTTTCCCCAGACCATGAGATCATCTGCAAACACCATTGCTTTCATCTTATTTTCTCCTATCTTTCCTGCTATCCGTGTCATTACCTCGTCCATAACCACAATAAAGAGAAGGGGTGACAGCGCACTACCCTGTTTCAGGCCACTCATTTGTCTGAACCAGTCTGTTCTTTCCCCTCCAACTTTCACACAACTCACACTTCCACAATACATCTCCTTCACTCTGCCTACAGTCTTTTTTCCACTCCCATGTTTTCCATTGCTTTCCAAACCTTCTCCCTACACACACTATCATAGGCCTTTTCGATGTCCAGGAAGTCCATCAACAGATCCTCTCCAAATTCGTAGTGGTGTTCCTGGAGCTGTCTCACTGAAAATATGAGATCCACTGTTGATCTCCCAGGTCTGAATCCATACTGCTCCTCTCTCAATTTTCTCTCCACTTTGGCTCGTATTCTACTTTCTAATATCTTTTCATATATCTTGGCACAGTGAGGTATGAGTGTGACTCCCCTGTAATTTCTGCACTCCTCTCTGCTTCCTTTCTTAAATATTGGGACAATTAATCCTTTCTTCCAATCTTCTGGGGTCTTTTTCTCCTTCCATATCACCCTCATCACACGGTACAGCCACTGTTTCCCAACCTCCCCTGCTGCCTTCACCATTTCAACACTCACTTCATCCACACCTGGTGCCCTTCCTCCTTTCATCTTGTCTATAGCCATCACCAGTTCTCTCCAAGTCAGGTCCTTTTCCATTCCTGTGTTGTCTTCTCCATCTTCCAATGCATTGTCTTCCTCCCTATGACCATTTGGATTCAGCAAATCCTCAAAGTATCTTTCCACACTGTCTTGAGTGTCTCTTTGTTGTGTACCTCATTTCCGTTTTTGTCCATCATTACCACATCCTCTCGCAGACCTCTTCTCTTACTTTTGACCATCCCATAAAGTACCTTCTTATTTCTTCTGCTGTCTTCCTCCATCATCTCTGTCCACTTTACCATCCACTTCTTCCTCTCCTCTGCGACAATCTTGTTTGCTTCTTTCTTCTTTATCTTATAATCTTCCCTTGTCAGATCAGTTCTTTCCTGGAACCACACTCTGAAAGCCTTGTTCTTCCTTCCCACAGCTTCTTTTACTCTCTCATTCCACCAAGGTGTCTCTTTACACCGCTTTCTGTTGCTTGTTCTTCCACATACTGCCACTGCAGCTTCCACCATTGTGTTTTTGAATTGCTTCCATTCCTCTTCCCCTGTTTTAGGATCGTCTGTTGGCATCCTTTCCCTTATTATCTTCTGGAATTCTTCCTTGACTTCCTTTTCCTTGAGTTTCCATACTTTGATTCTCCTTTCCTGGTACTCTGTCCTCTTGCTATCCTTAACAACTCCCAGGTTCATTACAAGTATTCTGTGGTCGCTATCTAAGGCCTCTGATGGTATTACCTTTATATCTCTGACACTTCTCTTCATTTCCCAGTCGTACAGCATGTAATCTACCCAAGATTTCTTTGTTAAATCACTGCTGTACCACGTTACCTTGTGGCTTTCTTTCTTCCGGAACCAGGAGTTGCCTACCACTAAACCGTTTCTCTTGCTAAAATCCAGCAACTTTCTCCCTTCTTCATTCCTGCTACCCCATCCTTCTGCTCCCAATACATTTTCATATCCTTGCCTTTCACTTCCTACATGTGCATTCAAATCTCCCATGACAATGATGCTCTGACCATTCAACTGCTGTTGTAGCTCCTCCTCAAAGTCTTCCTTCTCTTGAGATGTACATCCAACTTGAGGGGCATATACCTGGGCTATCTCCAGGCTTCTTCCCTTTACAGTTACTCTGATCTTCATGATCCAGTCACTTATTCCCTTTACCTCTTCCTTCATTCCATCTCTCACAACTACTCCTACTCCGCTGCTCCTTCCTTCACTGTTCCCACTCCAGTACAACCGGTACCCTTTCCTCAGTTCTCTGCGACCTTCTCCTTTCCATCTTGTTTCTGCCAAGCCCAGTACATCCAGTTTTCTTCTCTCCATCACATCTACAATCTCCTCCACTTTTCCTGTCAGTGTCTGTATGTTTAATGTCCCAACTCGTAGTCCATTAGCATATCCGGGTCGTCGTCGTTTGCATCCGTCCTTTCCGAGGCCTGTTCCTGGTTTGAAAGCAAATATGATATCCACTACTGGCTTGCTAGGCCTATCGTAGCTTCACCAGAGCCCCGTCAGCCGTCACTTTTCAGGGTTCCCACAGAGCCTTCACAGCTACCGTAGCGGTCCCGGGGCACACAAAGTCCCCACTGTACTTCACCCCTACAGGCAATCCCCTACTTCATGCCGTTGCCCTCTCTCACCACGTGGAGGAGGGGTTGGACTTGTGGGAGTGCATGTATTGTGTGTAATGTAAATAGAAGAGTGTCAGGTGTGCAATACTGGTTTGATTCAAAGCTGGCACAAGATTTTGAAATAATTTAATACATTGCTCAGACAAAGTTTTGCATCTTTTTAACACAACATCACACTATAAATCAAATGTCATTTAATACATATTTGATGAAGAAGTCCATCTGTATGTATAAAATCAACAGTGAGTTTGTTATTCATACAAATCTACATACCTTCACTGATCAATACCAAAATTAACATCAAGGTGCGTGAGCCACTTTGATGTGTCGTAGAGGTGGTTAATTATATTGCTAAATTCAAATTTGTAGGGAACACGAGATAAGATAGCCGAAATATTGAACATCTTGCCCTTCCGTCAGGTGCACATAATCTGTGAGATTAAGTGCGTGTGTCTCAATAGCTTCCACACTCACCACCATATGCGTGAGATTCTCCTTGTTTCAGTGCCCCTTGGTGAATCGATTCATGTCTGAGATTAATTGTGCCTGATTGCATATCGTATGGCCTCGGTGCCGGGTGCAAGCTTTGTAATTTGACACCCCGAGGAGGTTAGTCAAGGAGGTTAGATATCTAAGCTCCTTGAACACTATAGCGCTTTCCATTAGAGAAATGAGGATTAAGTTTAACAAATTTAAAGTTTCCGCCTAATCAACACCCATTTAATATTTAGTTAGCTTATGGGTACATGTTTCGGAATTAGTACAATTCCTTCTTCAGCCCTTCATAAATTCATGTTCAGAAACATCATAGACTAAAAAGACCACGTCCATGTAAGAAACATAACACACTGATATTAAAATATTATAAAGACTGGTTGAACACTTTAAAACATGACATGGTATGGACATTACATACGATAAAACAATAAAAACATTCCTGCTGTTAACAGTCAAATTGATTACTAATCACTCATATGCACATTCTTGAAAGATATGCGCAGGTCAAATTGTGCAGTCGTTAATTTGTAAATAAAAACAAAGAGCACATTACATTAGTGTTCAGGGCACAAATAACTTGCTGTACTGATAAATGCTGACATAGGTGGATACTTTGTTCGGCACTTTATTAAAAGTGCGCTGACATGTGCTTAGTAGATACAAACGGAGAAACCTTCCGATTATTAAACTTTTATTTTGCTCATTAACTGGGTGTGTTTATCTTGAGCCGAACGCTCCACGGACGTGCAACGTATAAGAGCAAAACGCCAAGGTCACTTCGCTGTCGCATTAGCAGTCACGCCGATGTGGGAGCCTACCACCCAGCACCATAGTCATTGACCTTGGCGTTTTGCGGGTTGGCGGAGGGTTGGGGGGGGGGGGGGGAAAGCGAAGCTTGAGTGATTTGAGAGAGCAACAACCTTGCCCGACGGTATGGAATTCCCGAGCATCTACTCCAATGTTGCGATTGAGTGTGCTGGTTAGTTCTGAATTATTGTCAAGGTCTGAGTGATCCTTTGATATTTTACCAGTTCCTAGTTAAGACTTCTTGTAACTTAGTGAGGCTAGTCGAATTGAGGCTCCTGATATTTGTATAGTTTATTTAGTTCCTTCACGTTTAATTGTTTGTTTTATGATGTATACATTGATTTAGTGTGTTATGGTGTTGTGAGAGCTCTTAGAGCGATATTTGATCTCTGTTTACTCTGTTGCTTAGGAATAACTTGAACCAGGTTAGGTTACGGTATACATCTTCATGGTAATATTCCTTTGAATAGTTAAATTGAGACTTTGTGTTGTGTATTGATACGCCGTTAACCTATATACTGTCCGACAAATTATAGTGAACCGATGTTCTGATTCATACGGCATGCAGGTTAGGGTTATGTGAGAAGATATCAACTAAACGGGGTTGACGTTGCTCCACGTCCGTAGGAATAACCTTAAAGTGCCCTACACGTGACCCCTGGGTGGTGCTAAGAAAGCAACAATGTTGGCTGCTGGACCCAAAGCTACGCTTTCAGGATATCCCAGCAATTAGAAGATATAGCAATATGAATCATGGAAATGGCTCTTTTCAGAGACCCATTCAAGACTTTCACCCCACACTAAGGATACTACAACTCAACATTGAAGGAGTAAGCCGATCAAAAAGCGATTACCTAACAAAAGTACTGACCAACCACAAGGTGGATGTTGTTCTATTGCAAGAGACCCACTGTGAAAACCAGGATCAGCTTTATGCGAGATGTAAGATTCCTGCATATACTCTGCTTAACGCAACATTTCACAAAAGTTATGGCACTGCAACGTATGCAAAGAGCAACATAGAGGAAATTGACATAATAAGCACAAATGTGGACTACAATATGTTTGCCTCCAAAATGAAAATTGCAGGTACTGAAATTATAAACATCTATAAGCCTCCCTGTCAACCTTGGATCTTGAGTGAGACCATCCAGAACATTCACCACCCAGCTGTAATCCTCGGAGATTTTAACAGCATGAATACTAACTGGGGTTATAATTATACCAACAAAGAGGGCCAAGGTGTGTCGGAATGGGCTGATGCAGAAGACCTTTTTCTAATGCATGATGCCAAAGAAAAGGGCTCCTTCCACTCTGCCAGATGGAATAAGGACTATAACCCTGATCTGTGCTTTGTCTCAAAGGACTCGTTTGGTAACCCCTAAAGTGCAGCAGGAATATTCTAGACAACTTCCCCCGAAGTCAGCACAGACCAGCACTTGTCAAAGTTGGCCTAGAAATGCCTGTCGTCAGATCAGTTCCACGTTGGAATTTCACCAAAGCCAACTGGTCAAAATTCACCAGCGAATTGGAACATAATATACAGTGGATCCCACCTAAAATAGGTAATTACGAGCGCTTCGCTGGACTAATTTGCGCTATTGCAAGGAAACATATCCCAAGAGGATACAGAAGGACCTATATTCCTGATTGGAGTCCAAAATGCAATGAACTATATGAGGAGTATAAACTTGCCAGTGATCCTGAAGTTGCCAACGAACTACTACAGTCTTTAGACTCAGCTAGAAGAGAAAAATGGACCAACCTAATGGAAAACACTCCAGTCGAAAAGCATGGTCTCTTTTAAGGAAACTTGGTAGCAGCACTCCAAAATTCAGTTCCAAGTGCACCAAGATAAAGCCAGATGCGATAGCAAGCAGATTAGTTAGTCTGACAAGAAAACCTGCCGATACTGACAAGAAAGAGGCAAAAAGAATTCAGTTAGAACTAAAATCTAAGATGTTCCATGCAGAAACAACATCCCAGTTTACAGCTGATATCACGGCTGGTGAAGTTTCAACTGCGCTAAAAGAAGTAAAATCAGGAAAAGCAGCTGGGTTGGATGGTCTTTATCCAGAATTCCTACAACGTTGTGGTCCTCGAACAATTGAATGGCTTGCTAAATTTTATAGCAACATCTTACGCGATGGTCAACTTCCACCAGCACTCAAAAGAACTAAAGTAGTTGCTGTACTCAAACCTGGGAAAAGTGGAGATGGTGCAGAAGATTACAGGCCTATTGCCCTCCTGAGCGTCTGTTACAAGCTGCTGGAAAGAATAATATAGAATCTCAATTACAGTTCTTGAGCACATACCAAATGAGCAAGCTTCAGACCAAAGCGCAGTTGTACCGACCAGGTGTTGGCCCTAACCACTCACATAGAGAGAGGATTTCAAGATCGAAAGAAGACCGTATCTGTGTTTGTGGACCTCACGGCAGCATACGATACAGTTTGGCGAAAAGGAATGATCCTCAAATTCCTGAAAATAATCCCTTGCAAGAAACTTGCCATCTTACTGAATAATATGCTGGTCAACAGAGTGATTGAAGTTCACCTATGCCTAGTATACCTTATTTCGAACTAATTAAGACATTTCGATATTACCCACTTAATTTCGTCGTTATTCTAGATAGTTTCATATACTGTAGATTAATCTATGGCATGAATCTTAATTTTAAGAAAAGTGGGCTCTTTAGTTCGTCACTTCTTGTTCCATCTGACTATTAGGGAAGCGGCTAACTGGTAGCATGCTGAACTTCTATGCCTAAGGTCGCTGGTTCAAAGCCGGCCAAAGTCACCGGATTTTCTAAGAGCGCTAAAAATCCGTCAGCATGCTTTCCTTCGGAGGGGAAGTTACAACGTCCGTTGCAAGTTGCTGGTTGCGGTGGCATCTAGCAGCCAAGTTCACAGCTAGGTGTCGTTGACGTTAGTATTTGGTACAAAATTAGGTACTACTACTTAAAATTGGCCGTCTGCAGACCCCAAGTTGTGCGCTGAGTCCCCGTGCCATTGCACGCTCGTTGTTGAGTAGAGGAAATGGTAGCTTTGCCTTAACACCATGTTTAGCAGAAATGAACTTGGAGAATTTACCACGTAAATAGAGGTTGAAAGCACCACACACTTCTTTCTTTAGCAGCACAGACTTACTATTTTCCAATTGTTCTTGGCAGTCCACTTGGTCACATATCCTAACCACCATAATGTTATCACAAAACGGATCCGTAATCGGTGTAAGTAGATTAACATTTTTATCACTTAGGAGCGTCTTGTTTTCTGTGTAGTTTATATTACCAATGTCTGTAACCAGATTGCCCAGGTTTTCCAACAACAACCACAACCCAAACCGCTCGCTGGTAGGCTTTATTCTGTTCCCCATAAGTTGGGGGACACTAAACACTTTAGAGAGAGAGACATCTTCACACTATCAACTACTACGAAGCACTGATCGAATGCATTTGTAGCGTCTCTTATATATACCATTAACCAATTCTATTTTTAGATTTTGACGTAACTGACAACGCTTGTCGGCAGAAAGCAGTACACACATAAATACACAATCTCTCGAACATTGCCGGAGACTACCGAATGTTAACGATTGGAACTCTAACAAGATTTAACTTGTCGCATGACGTAAGAAAAAGTTAAATGACGTAATTGTATGGGAATATTGCTTTACCTAAAATGTAATACTATGCAAGTGTATACATTTTACAATCAGCTTGTGTATTAGCTTTTATGTTGGCTTTTGGATGGCTTTTGTTGGCTTTTGGATGGCTTTTGTTGGCTTTTGGATGGCTTTTGTTGGCTTTTTTGTTGGCTTTTATGTTGACTTTTGGTTAGCTTTTGATGGCTTTTTTGTTGGCGTTTGGATGGCTTTTGTTGGCTTTTGGATGGCTTTTGTTGGCTTTTTTGTTGGCTTTTGGATGGCTTTTGTTGGCTTTTATGTTGACTTTTGGTTAGCTTTGGTTAGCTTTTGTTGGCTTTTTTGTTGGCTTTTGGTTAGCTTTTGATGGCTTTTTTGTTGGCGTTTGGATGGCTTTTGTTGGCTTTTGTTGGCTTTTGGATGGCTTTTGTTGGCGTTTGGATGGCTTTTGGATGGCTTTTATGTTGGCTTTTGGTTAGCATTTGTTGGCTTTTGGATGGCTTTTGTTGGCTTTTGGATGGCTTTTTTGTTGGCTTTTGGATGGCTTTTGTTGGCTTTTATGTTGGCTTTTGGTTAGCTTTTGTTGGCTTTTTTGTTGGCTTTTGGATGGCTTTTGTTGGCTTTTATGTTGACTTTTGGTTAGCTTTTGTTGGCTTTTTTGTTGGCTTTTGGATGGCTTTTGTTGGCTTTTGGTTAGCTTTTGTTGGCTTTTGGATGGCTTTTTTGTTGGCTTTTATGTTGGCTTTTTTGTTGGCTTTTGGTTAGCTTTTGATGGCTTTTTTGTTGGCTTTTGGATGGCTTTTGGATGGCTTTTGTTGGCTTTTGGATGGCTTTTGTTGGCTTTTGGATGGCTTTTGTTGGCTTTTATGTTGACTTTTGGTTAGCTTTTGTTGGCTTTTATGTTGGCTTTTGGTTAGCTTTTGTTGGCTTTTGTTGGCTTTTTTGTTGGCTTTTGTTGGCTTTTGGTTAGCATTTGTTGGCTTTTATGTTGGCTTTTGGATGGCTTTTATGTTGGCTTTTGGTTAGCATTTGTTGGCTTTTGGATGGCTTTTGTTGGCTTTTGGATGGCTTTTGTTGGCTTTTATGTTGGCTTTTGGTTAGCTTTTGTTGGCTTTTTTGTTGGCTTTTGGATGGCTTTTGTTGGCTTTTATGTTGACTTTTGGTTAGCTTTTGTTGGCTTTTGTTGGCTTTTGGTTAGCTTTTGTTGGCTTTTGGATGCCTTTTTGTTGGCTTTTGGTTAGCTTTTGATGGCTTTTTTGTTGGCGTTTGGATGGCTTTTGTTGGCTTTTGGATGGCTTTTGTTGGCTTTTATGTTGACTTTTGGTTAGCTTTTGATGGCTTTTTTGTTGGCTTTTGTTGGCTTTTGGATGGCTTTTGTTGGCTTTTTTGTTGGCTTTTGTTGGCTTTTGGATGGCTTTTGTTGGCTTTTATGTTGACTTTTGGTTAGCTTTTGTTGGCTTTTATGTTGGCTTTTGGTTAGCTTTTGTTGGCTTTTTTGTTGGCTTTTGGTTAGCTTTTGATGGCTTTTTTGTTGGCGTTTGGATGGCTTTTGTTGGCTTTTGTTGGCTTTTTTGTTGGCTTTTGGATGGCTTTTGTTGGCTTTTTTGTTGGCGTTTGGATGGCTTTTATGTTGGCTTTTGGTTAGCATTTGTTGGCTTTTGGATGGCTTTTGTTGGCTTTTTTGTTGGCTTTTGGATGACTTTTGTTGGCTTTTATGTTGGCTTTTGGTTAGCTTTTGTTGGCTTTTGGATGGCTTTTGTTGGCTTTTATGTTGACTTTTGGTTAGCTTTTGTTAGCTTTTTTGTTGGCTTTTTTGTTGGCTTTTGGATGGCTTTTGTTGGCTTTTGGTTAGCTTTTGTTGGCTTTTGGATGGCTTGTTTGTTGGCTTTTATGTTGGCTTTTTTGTTGGCTTTTGGTTAGCTTTTGATGGCTTTTTTGTTGGCTTTTGGATGGCTTTTGGTTAGCTTTTGGATGGCTTTTGTTGGCTTTTTTGTTGGCTTTTGGATGGCTTTTGTTGGCTTTTGGATGGCTTTTGTTGGCTTTTATGTTGACTTTTGGTTAGCTTTTGTTGGCTTTTATGTTGGCTTTTGGTTAGCTTTTGTTGGCTTTTGTTGGCTTTTTTGTTGGCTTTTGGATGGCTTTTGTTGGCTTTTGGTTAGCATTTGTTGGCTTTTGGATGGCTTTTATGTTGGCTTTTGGTTAGCATTTGTTGGCTTTTGCATGGCTTTTGGATGGCTTTTGTTGGCTTTTATGTTGGCTTTTGGTTAGCTTTTGTTGGCTTTTTTGTTGGCTTTTGGATGGCTTTTGTTGGCTTTTATGTTGACTTTTGGTTAGCTTTTGTTGGCTTTTTTGTTGGCTTTTGGATGGCTTTTGTTGGCTTTTGGTTAGCTTTTGTTGGCTTTTGGATGCCTTTTTGTTGGCTTTTGGTTAGCTTTTGATGGCTTTTTTGTTGGCGTTTGGATGGCCTTTGTTGGCTTTTGTTGACTTTTGGTTAGCATTTGTTGGCTTTTATGTTGGCGTTTGGATGGCTTTTGTTGGCTTTTGGATGGCTTTTGTTGGCTTTTATGTTGACTTTTGGTTAGCTTTTGTTGGCTTTTATGTTGGCTTTTGGTTAGCTTTTGTTGGCTTTTTTGTTGGCTTTTGGTTAGCTTTTGATGTTTTTTTTGTTGGCGTTTGGATGGCTTTTGGATGGCTTTTGTTGGCTTTTGGATGGCTTTTATGTTGGCTTTTGGATGACTTTTATGTTGGCTTTTGGTTAGCATTTGTTGGCTTTTGGATGGCTTTTGGATGGCTTTTGTTGGCTTTTTTGTTGGCTTTTGGATGGCTTTTGTTGGCTTTTATGTTGGCTTTTGGTTAGCTTTTGTTGGCTTTTTTGGATGGCTTTTATGTTGGCTTTTTTGTTGGCTTTTGGTTAGCTTTTGATGGCTTTTTTGTTGGCGTTTGGATGGCTTTTGTTGGCTTTTGGATGGCTTTGGATGGCTTTTGTTAGCTTTTGTTGGCTTTTGGTTAGCATTTGTTGGCTTTTGGATGGCTTTTGGATAGCTTTTGTTGGCTTTTATGTTGGCTTTTGGATGGCTTTTGTTAGTTTTTGTTGGCTTTTGGATGGCTTTTGTTGGCTTTTGGATGGCTTTTTTGTTGGCTTTTGGATGGCTTTTTTGTTGGCTTTTGTTGGCTTTTGTTAGCTTTTGTTGGCTTTTATGTTGGCTTTTGGTTAGCATTTGTTGGCTTTTGGATGGCTTTTGTTGGCTTTTTTGTTAGCTTTTGGTTGGCTTTTGGTTAGCTTTTGTTGGCTTTTGGTTAGCTTGTTGGCTTTTGGTTAGCTTTTGTTGGCTTTTTTGTTGGCTTTTGGTTAGCTTTTGTTGGCTTTTGGATGGCTTTTGTTGGCTTTTGGATGGCTTTTGTTGGCTTTTTTGTTGGCTTTTGGTTAGCTTTTGGATGGCTTTTGTTGGCTTTTGGTTAGCTTTTGTTGGCTTTTGGATGGCTTTTTTGTTGGCTTTTGGTTAGCTTTTGTTGGCTTATGGATGGCTTTTTTGTTGGCTTTTGGATGGCTTTTGTTGGCTTTTGGATGGCTGTTGGTTAGCTTTTGGATGGCTTTTGGTTAGCTTTTGTTGGCTTTTGGATGGCATTTGTTGGCTTTTTTGTTAGGTTTTGGTTAGCTTTTGTTGGCTTTTGGTTAGCTTTTGTTGGCTTTTTTTTGTTGGCTTTTGGTTAGCTTTTGTTGGCTTTTTTGTTGGCTTTTGGTTAGCTTTTGTTGGCTTTTTTGTTGGCTCTTGGTTAGCTTTTGTTGGCTTTTGGATAGCTTTTGGTTAGCTTTTGTTGTCTTTTGGATGGCTTTTGTTGGTTTTTTTGTTGGCTTTTGGTTAGTTTTGTTGGCTTTTGGATGGCTTTTGTTGGCTTTTGGTTAGCTTTTGTTGGCTTTTGGATGGCTTTTGATGGCATTTGGTTAGCTTTTGTTGGCTTTTGGATGGCTTTTGGTTAGCTTTTGTTGGCTTTTGGATGGCTTTTGTTGGCTTTTGGTTAGCTTTTGTTGGCTTTTGGATGGCTTTTGTTGGCTTTTGGTTAACTTTTGTTGGCTTTTGGATGGCTTTTGGTTAGCTTTTGTTGGCTTTTGGTTAGCTTTTGTTGGCTTTTGTTGGCTTTTGGTTAACTTTTGTTGGCTTTTGGATGGCTTTTGTTGTCTTTTTTGTTGGCTTTTGGTTAGCTTTTGTTGGCTTTTGGATGGCTTTTGTTGGCTTTTGGTTAGCTTTTGTTGGCTTTTGGATGGCATTTGTTGGCTTTTTTGTTAGGTTTTGGTTAGCTTTTGTTGGCTTTTGGTTAGCTTTTGTTGGCTTTTGGTTAGCTTTTGGTTAGCTTTTGTTGGCTTTTTTGTTGGCTTTTGGTTAGCATTTGTTGGCTTTTGGATGGCTTTTGGATGGCTTTTGTTGGCTTTTGGATGGCTTTTGTTGGCTTTTATGTTGGCTTTTGGTTAGCTTTTGTTGGCTTTTTTGGATGGCTTTTGTTGGCTTTTATGTTGGCTTTTTTGTTGGCTTTTGGTTAGCTTTTGATGGCTTTTTTGTTGGCGTTTGGATGGCTTTTGTTGGCTTTTGGATGGCTTTTGTTGGCTTTTGGATGGCTTTTGTTAGCTTTTGTTGGCTTTTATGTTGGCTTTTGGATGGCTTTTATGTTGGCTTTTGGTTAGCATTTGTTGGCTTTTGGATGGCTTTTGGATAGCTTTTGTTGGCTTTTATGTTGGCTTTTGGATGGCTTTTGTTAGTTTTTGTTGGCTTTTGGATGGCTTTTGTTGGCTTTTGGATGGCTTTTTTGTTGGCTTTTGGATGGCTTTTTTGTTGGCTTTTGTTGGCTTTTGTTAGCTTTTGTTGGCTTTTATGTTGGCTTTTGGTTAGCATTTGTTGGCTTTTGGATGGCTTTTGTTGGCTTTTTTGTTAGCTTTTGGTTGGCTTTTGGTTAGCTTTTGTTGGCTTTTGGTTAGCTTTTGTTGGCTTTTTTGTTGGCTTTTGGTTAGCTTTTGTTGGCTTTTTTGTTGGCTTTTGGTTAGCTTTTGGATGGCTTTTGTTGGCTTTTGGTTAGCTTTTGTTGGCTTTTGGATGGCTTTTTTGTTGGCTTTTGGTTAGCTTTTGTTGGCTTATGGATGGCTTTTTTGTTGGCTTTTGGATGGCTTTTGGATGGCTGTTGGTTAGCTTTTGGATGGCTTTTGGTTAGCTTTTGTTGGCTTTTGGATGGCATTTGTTGGCTTTTTGTTAGGTTTTGGTTAGCTTTTGTTGGCTTTTGGTTAGCTTTTGTTGGCTTTTTTTTGTTGGCTTTTGGTTAGCTTTTGTTGGCTTTTTTGTTGGCTTTTGGTTAGCTTTTGTTGGCTTTTTTGTTGGCTCTTGGTTAGCTTTTGTTGGCTTTTGGATAGCTTTTGGTTAGCTTTTGTTGTCTTTTGGATGGCTTTTGTTGGCTTTTTTGTTGGCTTTTGGTTAGCTTTTGTTGGCTTTTGGATGGCTTTTGTTGGCTTTTGGTTAGCTTTTGTTGGCTTTTGGATGGCTTTTGATGGCATTTGGTTAGCTTTTGTTGGCTTTTGGATGGCTTTTGGTTAGCTTTTGTTGGCTTTTGGATGGCTTTTGTTGGCTTTTGGTTAGCTTTTGTTGGCTTTTGGATGGCTTTTGTTGGCTTTTGGTTAACTTTTGTTGGCTTTTGGATGGCTTTTGGTTAGCTTTTGTTGGCTTTTGGTTAGCTTTTGTTGGCTTTTGGTTAACTTTTGTTGGCTTTTGGATGGCTTTTGTTGTCTTTTTTGTTGGCTTTTGGTTAGCTCTTGGATGGATTTTGTTGGCTTTTGTTAGCTTTTGGATGGCTTTTTTGTTGGCTTTTGAATGGCTTTTGGTTAGCTTTTGTTGGCTTTTTTGTTGGCTTTTGGTTAGCTTTTGTTGGCTTTTGGTTGGCTTTTATGTTGGCTTTTGGTTAGCTTTTGTTGGCTTTTGGATGGCTTTTGTTGGCTTTTGGTTAGCTTTTGTTGGCTTTTGGATGGCATTTGTTGGCTTTTTTGTTAGGTTTTGGTTAGCTTTTGTTGGCTTTTGGTTAGCTTTTGTTGGCTTTTGGTTAGCTTTTGTTGGCTTTTGGTTAGCTTTTGGTTAGCTTTTGTTGGCTTTTTTGTTGGCTTTTGGATGGCTTTTGTTGGCTTTTGGATGGCTTTTGTTGGCTTTTATGTTGGCTTTTGGTTAGCTTTTGTTGGCTTTTGGTTAGCTTTTGTTGGCTTTTGGTTAGCTTTTGTTGGCTTTTATGTTGGCTTTTGGTTAGCTTTTGTTGGCTTTTTTGTTGGCTTTTGGATGGCTTTTGAATGGCTTTTGGTTAGCTTTTGTTGGCTTTTTTGTTGGCTTTTGGTTAGCTTTTGTTGGCTTTTTTGTTGGCTTTTGGTTAGCTTTTGTTGGCTTTTATGTTGGCTTTTGGTTAGCTTTTGTTGGCTTTTGGATGGCTTTTGTTGGCTTTTGGTTAGCTTTTGTTGGCTTTTATGTTGGCTTTTGGTTAGCTTTTGTTTAGCTTTTTTGTTGGCTTTTGGATGGCTTTTTTGTTGGCTTTTGCATGGCTTTTGTTGGCTTTTGGTTAGCTTTTGTTGGCTTTTGGATGGCTTTTGTTGGCTTTTTTTTGGCTTTTGTTGGCTTTTGTATTAGCTCTCTCATATTTGCTCTTACTTGTAGGCTTATTTGGTCTTGGAAAGTATGTGAGCCCGTTTTATGACAGCATAATGCTTACGACCATGTTTGTAGGCAACAACAACAACAACAACACCACACTAAAATTCTAAAAATCCAAAGTATTCTAAGGTTAATGATTGACTCTCAACTCTTACACTTACCTCTATCCCATGCCTAGTCAAATATAAAATTAAAAAATAGTGTATTTTTCAAAATTTTCCAAAAAATAATTGGAAAGAGGCTATATCTTTAAACTAAAAATTCTAAAAAGACATCTGTTAACTCCAACTCCTACCTCTATACCACTCTCAGTTCAAAAATAGTGTAGTTTTCAAATTTTCCAAAATGGGTTATATTTCCAAAATTAGAAAGTTTACAAAAAGTTTGTTTTACATAAATGAACGGCCTTTGCCCCTTCTACCGCCATACCAAATCCCAGGTATCCAGGACAACAAAAATAAAATTTTGAAAATGGGCAATATTTCCAAAATTAGGAATTCTACTAAAAAGTTTGTCTGTCGTAAATCAATGGTCTTTACCCCCTCTACCTCCACACTAAGTTGCAGGTCTCTAGGACAAAACAAAATTAATTTTGAAAATAGGCTATTTTTCCAAAATTGGGAATTCTACTAAAAAGTTTGTTGGACATAAATCAATTGTCTTTACCTCCTCTAGCACCATACCAAATTTCAAGTTTCTAGGACAAAAGAAAACGAATTTTGAAAAATGGTCACTATTTTGGTAACTAGGAATTCTACAAAAAAGTTTGTTTAACATAAATGAAAGGTCTCTATCCTCTCTACCTGTAAACCAAGTCTCAGGTTTGTAGGATAAAAATGAAAAATGTTCAATTGGGAAAGTAGGCGTTTTTTAATCAAACATTCTAAAAAGTGTTTATGGGCATATAAGAATGGTCTCTATATCCTTTATTTTTTATAATATTTTTTTATATTTTTATACATGTTTTGAAAAAAGTGTAATTTTGAAATTCCTATATTTTGGAAACTGAAGAGTTTACAAAAAAGTTTGTTTGACATAAATGAATGGTTCTGGCCCCCTCTACCCCCAAATTAAATTTCAAGCCTCTAGGACTAAAACTGGTAGTAGTGGAGTAATAGGAGTTCTAACGCACCCATTTTATTTGTACCCGACTGTACATGGTGAGCCAAGTAAGAATCGAGATATCTCGCGAACCAATAAGGCTAGAGACTTGTACGAGGTGTCATATGACTCAGAGTGACGCCCCCTCGATACTGGGTTCGCGAGATATCCCGAATCTTACTCGGCCGAGGGTATAGTCATACGATCAACTAAAAAGCAAGGACTCACAACAACAACATTGTTATGCTCCAAGTCAAGAGTCGCCCCCTTGAAGAAGCCATCACTCCCTCGCTAGAACATTGCGGAGCTCTCCTTCTCGCAAGGTTGTACAAGAAGTTTGTCAGTGCCTTAAATATGAAGTTAAGCAACGTCTATCTTTGGACTGACTCCACTATCGTATTAGCATGGCTGGCTGCGCCATCTACTCGTTGGAAGACCTTTGTAGGGAACAGAGTGTCAGAAATACAAGGCGCTACAACAACTGCTGAGTGGCGGCATGTGACTTCTCTCGACAATCCAGCAGATATGTTTTCACGTGGAGTCTCTCCTGATGGCCTCATTGACAATCAATCATGGTGGGAAGGAACTGCTTGGCTGACTCAACACTCCTCTTCATGGCCCAAATTGTATGTTGTTCCCGCTTCTCAACATGTACTGGACGAGAAATCGAAGACAATATGTCACGTTGCAACGAACTGCCAAAGTGACATTATTAGCCGTTTCTCTAAGCTGATTCGACTACAACGGGTCATACCGTACTGCACCAGATTCGGGGCTAATTGGAGAAAAGCTCGCGATGAGAGAGCAACGAATGATCTCTCCCTTCCAGAATTGCAATTAGGATTGCACCAATGCATTAGAATGGCTAAAACAAGCTGAATACGCCAAGGAGATTCATCAACTGGAACACAACGTGCCTCTTGATGGTAATAGTAAACCGAAATCATTGAATCCCTTCCTGGACAAGATGCACGTACTCCGCGTTGGAGGTAGACTGCAGCATTCCGATCTTATGTATGAACAGAAGCATCAGATAATTCTACCACCACATCACCTGACAAAGTTAATTGTTGAACATGAACATCAGCACATGCTTCGTGCTGGTCGCCAATTGTTTTCGTCACTACGCCAGCAATACTGGATTGTGAAAGGCAGAACTACTGTTCGTCATATATTGTTCCATTGTTTGACATGCCATAAGTTAAAGGCAGAAACCACACATCAGCTCATGGGACAACTACCTCGTCCTCGAGTGGAGTCTACTAGACCATTTTCCAATTGTGGCACTGATTTTACTGGACCATTTTACATAAACTCAGGCTCACGCAGGTCTAAGTTAAATGAAAAGTGTTATGTCGCTGTATTCGTGTGCATGGCAACGAAGGCGGTACACTTGGAGGTAGTCAGCAACATGTCTACTCAGGCATTTCTGGCTGCTCTGAAAAGGTTTATTTCGCGTCGTGGAGGACCTCGAAATATCTTCAGTGACAAAGGGACAAACTTCGTGGGAGCTGAACTGGAACTGCGAGAAATACAAACCCTTCTCGGACATGATCAGCTACACGGTGATATAAGAAGTTTCGCCATTTCGGAATGCATCAGTTGGCACTTCATACCACCCAGAGCTCCTCACTTTGGTGGTATTTGGGAAGCGAGTGTAAAGTCATTTAAGTACCATCTATAACGTACCATGGGCACCACGTGTCTTACATTAGAGGAAATGACATCATTCATTTGTCAAATTGAAGCGTGTTTGAACTCTCGACCCTTAATCCCTCTGTCATGTGATCCCAATGACCCTGAAGCTCTCACTCCAGGTCACTACTTAATTGGCACTGCCATCACCACCATTCCCCAGCCAGATCTAGGGAATGTTATGCTTAGCTTGGTGTCAAGATGGAATATTTTACAGCAGCAGCTCCAACTGTTCTGGCGTAGATGGTCCTGTGACTATCTTCACCATCTCCAGCAAAGATCCAAATGGACTAGTTCCTGCTCGAGTGTGCAGCCTGGTGCACTTTTCATCGTGAAGGAGGATAATATTCCCCCTCTCTGCTGGAAGTTGGCAGTCATCGAAGGAGTACATCCAGGCCCAGACGGTTTGGTGCGTGTGGTGACCATTCGAACACCACAAGGTCTCTTCAAAAGGTCAATAACAAAACTGTGCTTATTGCCAAGGGATGGTGTTTTATAGTGCTTGATATGGTGTATCTACTTTCTTTGTTTCATTTTATGTATGATTAATGTGTTTTATGAACAATTTTGTGTATTTGGAGAAATTGGACATTTCTTGGCGGCCGGTATGTTGCGTCCTGCGTAATCATTGTTTATTTATTATGTATTATGTCATATTTGTCAATCTAATAATCTGCTCGTAATAGTTAGTCTATGGACTAGTATGTAGTGGCTTCCGCCCTCGAGCGGGAGAATTTGGTATCATAGTTATTGTATTCTAGCAAGTATGGTAACACCATGTTTCAGGCCATAGCGCCAGTGTTAATAAAATAATGATACAGTCCACTTCCATATATATTAATTTAGAAGAGTATTATCAACGTACAACTTTACTTTTCTCTTTCCCATATTTTGAAATATTTATTTAGCAGATTAATTTCAATAATAAACCTCAATTCCCTGAGTGTGATGTAAACCATGTCTTTCAAAATGTAATCCTTTGTAGGTTTAAAAAAATCAAATTACGTGAGAGATTATTTGAAGTCTTCCTTCCTGCAACAATGGGAAAAACATAAGAACGTTGCCGTGGAGTATTGTAAGCGAGAGGGTCTGAGGGTTAGAACATGGTACACTCAGACTTGTGAGGCTACATGTATGGCCGTTGGACTGCAATAAACAAAAATAGCTGAGAGGAAGATGGTTCAATTCTCAATTCAGGTATCCTATAGGCCAAGTTGTTTTTCTTGGTTTCCCCAGGAAAATGCCGGGATGATTCCTAGTAACATAGGATTTTAAACAATTTCTGCACACACGCAAGTATATGGGCACAATTAATGAGCAGGGCACTTCATCAGTCTTATCACTATTTATGGTCATGATATATGTCGATATACTCGCGTTACATCATAATCCATATTTAAACACACTTTCTTCACATCCCTCATTTTCAAGAAACAGTGAATCTTCCCCGCATATAGTGGTTTGGTGACCACGGGACTCCAGCTGAGTATGGCATTGTGCTGGGCTACTCTCTGTCATCTTGGCGCAGTTAATCTGCTACCCTCCCCTAGTTCACGCTGATCTGATTAGTTTGGCTTCATATACAGTAAGACAGTGCCTGGGTCTGTCAGGACCTCTTGTCGGTGTTCTATTTATAAAAATGCCGACTACAAATACCACAATTACGGAGGCGTTCCTTCTACGAATATACTGTTTTTTTTTTTTGGTTTCTGAATTCGAGGAATTACGTTCCATGTGGATATTTCTGTATGTGTAGTTGCATTCAACCACAGAATGATTTGCTCTACTCTCTGTAGAACTTTTACCATCTTGAACTTGAAATCTTTCCGCAACATGATCTAATCACGTTGCTCCACTCACACACAAGTCCTACGGAATATTTGAGCGGCCAGTCGCCAGAGCGCAGCAATGTTCATTCGCACGAGTTCTATACACGGAAAACTTTTACGAGGACAGTAGGCGACACCCAGTCGGCGAATTAGTAACTCGAACGTGCCTGTACACAACAGATCCCCGGATGTTATGATTTTATGGAGATATAAGGGCGACTGTCCATTAGCGAGAGGGTCAATAACACGCCAGTCAGGGTGAGAAACATCGAAGCGCGGCTTCAGGAATGCCTTTATTTGGCAGTGTATGCCAAGGACAGAGTGTGAGACAGAGAGAGTGGGTAAACACACCCATTGCGATGTTCCATGAAGAGAAAGTTGCAGTCGAAAAAACATTATGATGTTGCAATTTTTGGCAATTAACAAAGTCCGGACATTATTTGTGTTCGAATCATTAACTTTCAGCTTTTTAGACGCCAGGGTGGATGTTATCTTAACCTTCAAAACTAACCACACGCAGAAAATAACAACTTACCCCGCCTATAAACGCTTCCCTGCTGCGTGCTTATAAGAACGGAGTGCCGAGTTGCCGACCAAAAGAAACTGATTCCATAGATCGATTACTCGAAATCTCCTCCAGCTGTTGTGAAGAGCGCGTTGACGCCAGCTGATTGCAGTCGGAAGTTATATTTGCCGGTTTTCAAATGTGTAAGGGGTACGCGTACCCCCGCGTTCCCCCTAACAAAAAGCACTGCAGAACAGGTCAGGAAAGGAAATCGACCGGGGACCTGTTGAAAGGAACCGTCCCGGTGATGAAAATGGGAAACCACGAAAACCAACTTCAGGACGGCTGAGGTGGTATTCGAACCCACGTTCTCCCGATGCCAACGAGGTATCGCGTTTGCGCTCTCGGCCATCGTGGCCGGTTGAATTAATCTATTGGTAAGAAATAAATACTTTGCTCGCAAATTAATGCATACGTCTACTAAACATGCTTCAAACGTGTACAGTAGCCTATGCTTAGATATACGGTAGTTGTTCATCTGAGGGACTTGGGTGTGTATGGAATCTGTCTGACAATTAATTAAAATGCTCCGCCAATCAATAAAATTGTATTCAAATTAGTACATGTTTCGGTCCAACCTTCTTCAGCAGATTATAACTAAACCTTAATAAATTAATTCAATATAACTGATGAAAATCAGTGAAATATGTACAGGATGAAATTACGAAACTAGAAAAACAATGAATAAAATCGATGAAAATATAAAATCTAATGGAAAATTAGTCTGTTTCCATAACGGCCCCAATATTAAGTTTGAGAAGGCATCTTCAGAGTGTTTTGAAAATTTTATTCAAATATTTAGAACCTTCATTTAACCAAACTATTTGTAAGGATATATACATTCGTAGTCAGTTTACCCTCCAGGTAGGCTTTTCCCACGGACTCAGCGAGGTATCCCACCTTTATCGCCTCTACGGGCAGTGTCCTGGAGCTTGACATCGGGTCGGGGAATACAACTGGGGAGGCGGGACCAGGCGGCCTCACCTGCAAAGCGAACAAGGGGCCTCATGAGGGATGGGAGCGATAGACAAGGACGAGGGAAGGAGGCGGCCGTGGCCTGATAGTAGGTACCATCCGGCATTCGCCCGAAGACGAAGTGGGAAACCACGGAAAACCACTTCGAGGACGGCTGAGGTGTAAATCGGACCCCCTCTACTCATTTGTACCACCCGAGGCTGAGTAGACCCCGTTCCAGATCTTATACTTTTCAAATTTCGTGGCAGAGCCGGGAATCGAACCGCGGACCTATGGGGCGGCAGCTAATTACGCTGACCACTACGCAACCGAGGCGATGTAAGGATATACATTTTATTTTATTTCTAATTGATTCTATTATTTCACATTTTAGAGGAATTAGATTGTATATTTCCTCTGTTTTTATGTATTGTTGTCTCATTAGTGTTATTGCTGAAGTAGGCTACTCATATTGATTGGCGGAACATTTTCATTAATTATCTATTAATCAATACGGCAATATTCTCACATTTTCCTATAATGGTAAATGTGCTTGCTTTTTCTCTGTGCGATAACCTGTATCGTTGTGAGTGTAATTGTGGCTAGGAGGCTGCCGAGGCACCATCCGGGAATCGGAAAGCAATGGAATAGAGTAGACTATCACTTGCAAGTTCTGTCACACGACACTGAGTGCAGTCCGTTTCAACCTTCAGACCAGCATTATATTTCTTGTCAAAGCCGGGAGGACAAGAAAAGTTGGTTTACAGTTTGTTAGGATTGCCGGTTGTTGACAACCAAGAAATAGCCGCACATATTTCTGTCTTTCTTGCTATGCCTCATTCCAAGGGAGCTGCAGTTCGAAGATGCGAGATTCGAATCACGGTGCTGATAGCATCCATCCTGAGTAAGGTATTTTCTAGATGTTTATTTTTCAATCCAGGTAAATGCTGGCAACTTACCGTCCTCATTTTTATTTTCGCTAACTCCTCATGAAACCAAACATTATAATTTGATGATGTCTGTTGTCGTTTTAAGGGACAGAACAGAGAGGTTAAAACTCATCGGAAGAGTTATAGAGAGATACACTTAATGAAGATAAATGAAAATGAGCAAGAATGAAGGAAGTGGCCGTGGCTTATTAGAAGGTATCGTCCCGATTAAAAATTAAAAATTGGAAACCAGGGAAACCATTTTAAGGAAGCCGAGGGTAAAGTTCTAACACACTCGTCTATCGAGTCCGGAGATAGCCTGACCCTGTGGCCTTGTGCATTACTACCTTGGTCGGTAATAATAATAATAATATCGCTTTAACATTATTTCAAATTGAAGTGGTTGCAGAGAAGATGGGTACGGTAACGAAAGTTCTTTAACGGGGCAGTAAATCGACTTACACGATCCCTTCTATTTGAATACCCTGACTGTGCCAGAATTTGATTCTTCAACCGCGGAGGTGACAGAGTCTTATAGCTACCCTAAAACGATTATGCATAATTTGTATGTATCACTTCCTTATGTTAGTTAGCTCTAATGGGCAGACAGCGAGGTCACCTTCTTGTGGGCACGATAAATACCGTCATTTTTCACCAATCGTTTTCAAATGTATGCATAAAATGTAACCATTAACAGTTTCGGTTGATTTCGTTAATGGGCAATATCGAACCAAAGGGGTGGAAATATGGGATTTTTTCGAGAAAAAAAAAGTGAAATATCGCTTTGACTTTCTTAGTGTGTGAAAAATTGAATCCATTCAAAGTTCGTAGGTACTATTCTTCGGATAAGAGCCAAAGTAAAATTTTCCTTCCATAGGCACAATATCAAAACAGTCCCAAATTGTCAACAGTCCTCGAAATATTACCAAAACTTTTGTCTGAAATAATTTTTGTTATGACCCACCCTTACGCCGAGGGATGATATATTTTTGTTATGACCCACCCTTACGCCGAGGGATGATATATTTTTGTTATGACCCACCCTTACGCCGAGGGATGATATATTTTTGTTATGACCCACCCTTACGCCGAGGGATGATATATTTTTGTTATGACCCACCCTTACGCCGAGGGATGATATATCTTGTGTTATGACCCACCCTTACGCCGAAGGATGATATATTTTTGTTATGACCCACCCTTACGCCGAAGGATGATATATTTTTTGATATGACCCACCCTTAGGCCGAGGGATGATATATTTTTGTTATGACCCACCCTTACGCCGAGGGATGATATATTTTTGTTATGACCCACCCTTACGCCGAGGGATGATATATTTTTGTTATGACCCACCCTTACGCCGAGGGATGATATATTTTTGTTATGACCCACCCTTACGCCGAAGGATGATATATTTTTGTTATGACCCACCCTTACGCCGAGGGATGATATATTTTTTGTTATGACCCACCCTTACGCCGAGGGATGATATATTTTTGTTATGACCCACCCTTACGCCGAGGGATGATATATTTTTGTTATGACCCACCCTTACGCCGAGGGATGATATATTTTTGATATGACCCACCCTTACGCCGAGGGATGATATATTTTTGTTATGACCCACCCTTACGCCGAGGGATGATATATTTTTGTTATGACCCACCCTTACACCGAGGGATGATATATTTTTGTTATGACCCACCCTTACACCGAGGGATGATATATTTTTGTTATGACCCACCCTTACGCCGAGGGATGATATATTTTTGTTATGACCCACCCTTACACCGAGGGATGATATATTTTTGTTATGACCCACCCTTACGCCGAGGGATGATATATTTTTGATATGACCCACCCTTACGCCGAGGGATGATATATTTTTGTTATGACCCACCCTTAGGCCGAGGGATGATATATTTTTGATATGACCCACCCTTACGCCGAGGGATGATATATTTTCAGAATTATAAGAAGATGAGGTTCCTCGTAAGCTAAACATGTGGATCAATTGCAGGGATACAACAATTAGCAAATTTAGTGAAATCGAAATATTTTTGTTTGCCTCGGTGCAGAGAAGGATTTTTTAACATTTTCCTAGTTACCTTCTTTGTTGCCCATATCTTCATCTAGGATAGTAATACTTTTTTTGTCGTATGGCCTCCTGAGAGGTCGTGTGCAGGTCTTTCTAGTCGACGCCCAATGGCGACCTGCGCGTCGGGATGAGAGATGGATTGGATGAACATGAATGAAATTGGGCAAGGATGTGTAAGGAAGCGGCCGTGGTCTGTCAGAAGGTACCGTCCCAGCATTTGCCTGGTGTTAAGAATGGGGAAACCACGGAATACTATTTCAAGGACGGCTGACGGTGGGGCTCGAACCCACGCTTCTACCGAGTCAGCAGAGAGCTTGGCTCCATGACCTAACAATGCGCTTTAGTGAGCGTAGCCAATGTTGTCGGTATTGATATTTATAATAATAATGGTTTAACGTCCTTCTCAACTGTTGTGACTAGAGGCGCCGGGGTGACAGAATTTTGCCTACTGAGATTTGAAATATGTCAATAACCGAAGAATTCGTAGTTTGGAACATAGGATGATTGTTCGATTCCCATCTCAGGTATCCTATATGCTAGGTAGTTGTCTGTGGTTTCCCACTTCTACCCTAGGAAAGACCACCTCGATCCCAATCAATCCTAGCCTTAAATACAAATAAACACATTACTAGACACCACGTTAAAATAGCCTATGTTACTGTGGTGTCTGTAGTAATATAAAGAATTTCTATACCCACCCAAGTACTCGGGTAGAGATAATGAGTAGGGAACTTCAGGTGTTAAGTCTATTGCACGAATGCTGCGTAACGGATCTGAATTTGTTTATAAAAGAACTTGAACAGAAATGTAGGTAGTATGGTATGAAGATCGGCATATCAAGGAGGAAGGTAATGTCGGTGGGGAAGAAACGCATGAAGATAGAATGCCAGGTAGGAGGAACATTTAGAGTACCGGTACTTGGGCTGTGTAATCTCTCAGTAGGATGGGGAAGGTCCAATACAGGGAGTTCACAGTTGCGATCTACAATATTCTACAAGTAGCGAGGAAACTCTTCCTACATTGCTCAGTATTCAGACCGACCTTGCTGTATGGAAGTGAGAGCTGATATGACGGTAGCTGTGAGTAATGGCAGTAATGAGGAGATAAAGGCTAAGCTAGATGGTGGGGTCATGTGATGAGAATGGGTGAGGGGAGGTTAATGAGTTCGGTTGTGGAGGGTAGGAGAATGGTTAGATTCAGTGTTTAACGAGAAGGGGCCGCAGTACTAACTGCTGATCGAGGATCATGGAGGTGGCTTGTTCGCTAACTGGACTGGACACTGAAAGGCAAAACTGTCTCAAATGAAATTGTATGTACTTTACCGACAGCCGTGGCTACGCTCGCTAAAGCGCGGTGTTACGCCATAAGACCAAGCTCTTTGCTGACAAGATAGACGCGTGGGTTCGAGCCCCACCGTCGGCCGTCCTTGAAATGGTTTTCCGAGGATTCCCCATTTTCAACACCAGGCAAATGCTGGGACGGTACCTTATGACAGGCCAAGGCCGCTTCCTTCCACGTCCTTGCCCAGTTTCATTCATTAAATCTCTCATTAATTCCTCTCATGAAGCTGGCGTCAAGAAGGGCATCTGGCCGTAAAAACCATCTGCTAAATAGAATTGTATTGATTCTCATCCCCGACCCCGTTAGAATAAGGGGTAGACAGATATACAATGTACTGTATGTAATTTGAAAATTCAAAATGCTCATGAAACGTATTTTCGATACAGATACAAAATACAAGATCCAAGTAGGCTATATCGAATATAAGTATTTTAAATACTGCCCAACTCTGGTTGGTTCCTCAGTTTAGTGGCAGATGACCTCGTAGTTCCGCCCCTAAAAATAACAATAACTAACTAACTTCCTCAGTTTAGGGGCTGTAATTCAGGTAGAAGGACTGCAGACTATCAATTTCAAGTATTTCATACTTTTGCTACCAAATGCTACCGTCAACGACACCTAGCTGCGGACTTGGCCACTAGATGCCACGCAACTGGTACCTGGCGACGAACGTTGGAACTTAATAGAGCGTTAATCAAATCTAACCTACAAATTTAGCTTCACACTATTTTAGTTAGTGGAAGGTTGGTTGGTTGGTTGGTTCCTCAGTTTAGGGGCTGCGACAACGCGGTCATGTAGCCCCGTGTACTTTGTGTGTAGAATCTGTCTGATAACCGGTGTTAATTGTGATGACTCTATTAGTGTGTGTTTCTGTTTTTAATTCAAGTAAGGACTGCAAACATTGAATTTTTTCAAGTAGTTCCTACCTTTGCCACCAAACGCCACCGTCAACAACTACTAGTTCAGAACTTGGTCACCAGACGCCACCGCAGTCGGCTCTTGGCGACGAACGTAGCAACCTAAGAGCGTTTGTCAAATCTTTAAACTATAACTTAGGTTCAGACAGGTGTAATTAGTGGAAGGTTCTTTTACATGCCATAAATCTATGACATGGGACCGCCGGCTTTACTTCCCCTCCGAAGGAAGGCAAACTGAGCAGTGGAAGGTTCTTTTACATGCCATAAATCTATGACATGGGCCCGCCGGCTGTATTTCCCTTCCGAAGGAAGGCATACTGAGGGATTTTTAACGCTCTTAAATAATTCGATGACTTCGGCCGGCTTTGAACCCGCGATCTACGGTATTGAAGCTCAGCATGCTATCGACTACGCCACCGAAGCCGCCTCCAATCTTTGGGTATAGTGACGTCACACCAGCCGAGTTTACTTATTATTATTATTACTATTTATTACAAGTCGCCTCCGTAGCGTAGCGGTCAGCATGGTTAGCTGCCGCCCCGGAGGTCCTGGGTTCGATTCCCGGCTCTGCCACGAAATTTGCAAAGTGGTATGAGGACTGGAACGGGGTCTACTCAGCCTCGGGTGGTCCAAATGAGTAGAGGGGGTTCGATTCCCACCTCAGCCATCCTCGAAGTGGTTTTCCGTGGTTTCCCACTTCGTCTTCGGGCAAATGCCGGGATGGTACTGCCCCCGGAAATTGAATTATATTGAGACCACGATGGCTGTATTGGCAAATATGAATAAAGTTATGAATGTCATAGTTATGACGTGGATATTCATGACGTAAGCACGGATGACGCAGATTTCATGCCAGTAGGCTGATTGAGCTGAGATTCTTGGTGACGTCATGATTTTGTTCGAGAAAGATCCGAGATTTACGACGCAGTCGCAGGAAACAAGGTATTGTGCTAAGGAAGAAGCTACGTTATTGGAGGAGAGACTCGAACCAATGAACGATAGTTTGGAAGGAAGACGGAGATTGCTGAAACTACGATATTTGATTACTTTTGGCATGCAGATTTGTGGAAATCTATTTTCAGTTATGGCATTGATTTGGAATTTTGAAGAAATTAATTTTGAGTTTTTGAAATTTGAAAATCCGGCAAGTATAGCCAAAGTTAAAACTTCTAGCAATGACGCAGCAACAGGCTATGGAAGGGATGGATACGCCCCTTAAGAAGTGATAAAAGGTCGTGCACAGGAGAGAGGAGCTCTTAGATCTCATATGTCAGATCGCATATATATTTCTGGTGATATATAGTTATTTTCAAGTGACTCAGTGAAGCAAGTTGTCTTTAGCGTGGTTAAAGCCCGGCGCATCGAACGAACTCGAAGCAGTTCCATTTTACGCTGCTCGAATCTAGGTGAAGTTGAAACGCTCACATTAACGTTTCCACCAGTCAAGATATCAAGCGCTAACTTCGGCCTGCATTATAGTTCTATTGGGCAGTATAACATTGAGGTGTGTAGGAGATTTGAACAATTTCACAGTTATACTTCGAAAGATATTGGAACTTTAAGGCTGCCAACAAAAGTGATTTTCTCGCCACATGAGAAACACTTTTAAAATTCCACATTATACACTACGGCTGACACGTGGAGTGCAACAGTGATATTGGAGAATACGTTTGGTATTACAACGATACATTCGACTATGGAACATTATAATCTTACAGTGCTTTCGATGATTATAACAGTAGTTGAGATGGAAGGCTAAGGCTTTAATGCAATTGGGACATATATCGTTGGAGTAAAGTAACAGCATGGAACTTCGTTAATCATCTTTCTACAAAAGCGAGCATGTAGTGAACCTCCAACTACACTCATGCATCGTGAATCCATCGCTGAATTATACCAGATAACAGTGGAAATATTTTCATACTCCACAACTATGAATATTTCTGCGGAAATAACTACAATAAACTTCATGGCGAATTCCTGCAAGAACTTCAGGGAACTTTCAAGAGAGGCCAGGGTTGTCCCGGCGCACAAAGAAGAGTTTTGCCAGAAGGATGTTTTTCGTATCCACGGAGCAGTGCAATTTCGGAGGAGGAAGCAGTTCGATTCTCCGAGGACGCTGATTCCAGGTTCGAGGACGGAGCACATCTTTACGCTGGTGAAATGGAACCAACAGCAGTTTTCTTTGAAAACTTTCCTCTAGATCTTCAATCAACAGATAAGGTAGTCGTGAACGTTTCTTGTATTATTTGAGTCTTGTAGCGATATCTGAGCAACCATTCTTCCCATATTTTCTGTCCTATCTTTTGCCCCATTTTCTTGATTGATATTTCTGTACTCAGTACACTTCGATGATTTATGCCTTTTTCTTCGATTTGTTGAGACATTGCTATGTCATTGGCATACTTAAATAATTTTGGATCAGTTGAGACTGATAATTAGATTCTTTCAGTAATTTGCATATTTTTGTAGTCACGATTTGACTGTAAAGTTAACGATTTGCTATGGCAGATTTGAATTCAGACAGCGTGTCACTTTATTAAAGTAATTCTATTCAGTAAATTACTTTGACCAATTTTCTGTCATCCTCAAGAAAGAAGAATGATTAAAAGATTTTAGAGCGTTAAAATCTATTACGATATCGACGATCTTTGAAATACTAGTCGTCTTATGAACATGATTGCAACATAGACATTTATCATTGCATTATAGACAATTTTATGAAATATGAACTTTTATTTCGATTTATTGAATACACTATAGTAATGAACATTTGATAGGAGTTTTTCTCAATTCTAGATTGGAACAATAATGTTTGCATTCCACAGTCTAATTGTATTCTATTCGACTATTTTGCAGTTTAGATGAACTTTGTTTGAAGATAGTATTTTTATACTGCGTTACTTTGAAGATATTAATCTCAATTTTGATAGACCAGGCAGGAGTGTCTAATCGTATTTGCTATTAAATTTATTTGTGATTGGCAAATTTTTACTTCATATCGATTCATGAATGAAACCCATGAAGGTTAAATAATAACAGTCATTATTACAATTGATGAATATAAGAATTTTTAAAGAGGAACAATGGATGTATAATCGTTAGTTCAGTGGACGTGTAAAAGTCGCTGTTGAGTAATGCCCTTGAATAATGAAGGAGGTTCCCACAATAATTAATGAAGTTGATGAATTAATAAGTGGAGGTTTTTGTGTGTAGTTTGAAGGATTTTTATGCCATATATATGAAGATATATGATGAATTTTGGGCCAATTGTTGTGCGTTATAAGCGAAGTATTTTCCCGCTGATTGTATTGTTCTTGTTCTTTGAAAGATTATTCATATAAAGATACTGTTAAAATTAACAAGAGTGTTAAATAATTTGAGATAAAGATTTTGAATGGAGGTTACAGTCACAAATATTAATAATTATTATTAAACCTTATTAAACCTGAATTTGACAGTTAAATATAACTAACCTTCATTGGTCGATTATATCAACACGATTTGAGTAATTATCAACCGGATAAACGTGTGGTTTAATGTATTTCTTGTATAAATAATATAAACAATATAATATTGTAAAATAATTTTGTAAATATCTTTGTTAAATAATTTGAAATGATAGTGATTAATACAGGCGTGTATAAAATTTTCAATGGTCATTTGACATTGTTATAAACAATTTATTATTGTTATAAATAATTAGTGAACTTTTGTTATTAACATTTAGAGTTTTTTTTATACTCTAAACAACGCTAGTTAAACAAGTGGTTTGAACAATTAATCATGATTTGGGATTGTTGGAGTAATCCACTGGTGTTTGAATGAAGCATGTAAGACATTTGCGTGATAATATTTCAGTTGAGATGTGAACATTTACGTGTTTGAAAAAGGAGGGCCAAGCTCTGAGGTAACACGCTTATGCTAGGGTTGAACGAACGGGAGTCCGCTTTGACAATACAGGTGCATTGCAGCTGGCCCGGACAACTGTGTTACAGAGGCCAAGGACGTTCCATAATAGCCTTGTGGCTATAAATAAAATGTGAAGTATATAAACACGCAAAACAATTGATATATGTGTCTCATCCCAAATCCCGTTTCCATCCCCAGTGCATTATTATTTTACGTTGCTATGAGCTTGAGAAAGCTGAAACATTATATGTAGAGAATACAGGTCCTACAGGAGGACATGGTTATGTGGTCGATGGCTTCTGATTGCCACGTTGATTTTGTTGGTTTTTTTTTTGTTAAATCATTCTTTTTGTGAAATAAATTATTGTGCAGTTTAAAGTTTCTCGTCTTCGTTCTGGTTCATTTTAAATATCATGGTGGAGGTTATTGTGTGGGCATACTTTAAGTGATCCAGTTGACAACCCAGTCCCCGAGATAAATTTAAGAGGTAAGTAAAGGTAAGTATGAACCCCCGTATATTTTGGTGTGTTCCACAATAATTTCTTGTTAACTATTGTGCTCTAATCTCGATAGTATCTGTCAGTGCCATTTTCATTGATGTAGCTGTGCCGGTGCGTTTGATTATTGGCAATCCGATTGAGGGGGCGGATATCTGACAGCCTACTATCCGGATATCGGGTACAGTAGGATTGGCGACCCTAAAACGTGGGGCTTGTTCTACAAAACTGGATTACCAAGTAGGAATGGCGCCGCAATTCGGTGGGGCACGATCAGCAAAACATTGGATTACCAAGTTATTGCAGTAGAATTGACACCGCAATTTTCGTCGAGTGTTCGAATAACATTGGATTACTAAGTTATCGATGTCAAAGGGATTGTGAAGACTCAAATAAAGAGGTTGATTCTTTGTTAGATGTCTTAGCCAATTGTAGAATTTGAGAGTGTGATTATATAGGAATAAATGTTGTGTTGTGTTAGGAAAATTACACTCAGAAAAGATCAGATCTTATACAACTTGAGAGAGGTTAAATAGGCTGGAAACTTAGAAAAATCGCCTATGATCTGGAATCTTATTTTATTTGACCGGCTTATGACATGTATAGTCATATTAAAGATAAAATTAAACTATTTGGATTATAAATGTAAATTACTTGTGTTAGGATATTTTAAAATGAACCAAAGAAACTTGAACATGTGCTTGAGTTTATTTCAACATGAAGTGTCTACGAAGGTTAATTATAAGGTAATTATAAGTTAGATTTAAGACAGAAAATTGCTCAAATTTTATATATGGTGAAAAATGTTGCTCAGATGTTGTTATTTTGCTCTGTTTGATGTATGTCCCTAAGGCAGTTTATTATTGAAATATTATTGAAATGGCAGACGAGAGTCTGAGAAAAATGTTGGAGGAGATGAAAGCTAGCATGAATAGCAGTATGAAGCAGATGATGGAGGAGAATTCTAGTAACATGTCTATTAGGCTGGATGAAAGTGTGAGGGAGATGGAAGCTAGAAATAATAGTCGAATGGAGGAGAATGCTAGTAGAATGGATGAAAGTTTGAAAGTTCTTCAGACCAGTTCTGCAAACTTAGAAAATAATATGTCGCGTTTACAGATCAATACCCAGGGAATCGAGAATGCTGTAACTGACATGCGCACAGACGTGTCCAATGTCCATAAAGATTTATCCAATGTGCATAAAGATGTGTCTGAGGTTAAAAATGATGTGTCTAAGGTACAAAAAGATCTTACTATGTTGAATCTTGATGTTGCTAATGTCCGGGGTGATATTTCATGTGCTAGAGCTGAAGTAATTGTTGTTAGGAATGATGTTGCTACTGTACAGGATAAAGTAGAAGAAGTTCAAAGAGAGGTTAGTAATGTTCGAACTGATGTGTCAAATGTTCAAGTTGACATCAATAATATTCATTCAGATGTTAACGATATGCAAAGCGATATCAATAAAATACAAGTAGAAGTCAATACTGTTTTTGTAGACATTGCTAAAGTTCAGACTGATGTTAACAAAGTTAGGGAGGAAATTGAAACTTCAAAAACACTTTGTACTCGTAACATTAGTGCATTAACAACTCGATTAGTTGAAGAGTCTGTCAGGACAACAGCTTCTTTAGCTGGTTTAAAATACGATGTAGAGGTCATGAGAACCCAAGTATTAGATCACAATCGTTTACTTAAGGAGGACATCGAAGTAGATATTGCAGAAATGTTAACTGCAAATGTAACGGTGTGGAAAGATGAATGGAACAGGTCAAGTGGGGAACATGTAGATCAGATTCAGCAACGAATTGAAAGAAAACTTGCCAGTACACAAGTAGACATTAATAACGAAGTAGTTCAGATTAGGAAAGACTTGAATGTAAGGATGGATTCGCTATCCGAAAAGCAGGTAGAGGATAGAACTCAAATAGGTCAGGACGTGCAAGCATTAAAAACTGCGTTAGAGGAACAGATTCATAAGGTTGTCTCTGATGTTAATGAAACTACGAGCAAGCTGCAGAATTTGAAACTAGGAGAAGCTAGCATGATGGAAACCTATAAGGAAGAGTTGATTAGGAAAGTCATCACGGAAATCACAGACAAGGATACCGAAGGATTGACTGGTGAAGAGGAGAGAAATTACGTGAGAAGAGGTAACCTTAATACAGAAGAGAGAGATATTAGTCCTGAGGAACGTATATCCAGATTCAGAGAAGAAGAAGAGGATCGGAATATTGAACCCGAATGGAAGTATCGTGATAGTGGGAGGAATTATATGGATTCATATCCGAGAAATGTGACAGTCATCCGGAATTTTGAAGACAAACCTCAAAAATTTAGCAACACTGATAGTCTCACACCGATAGAATATATCAGGAATCTTAAAGACTATTTCATTGAATCCCACATCCCTAGAGAGAGAGAGATGAGAATCGTAGAAATATTTCTTGCTGGAGGACCCCTCGAATGGTTTAGAGCATTTCGGTACACTTTCAGCAATTTTGACGAATTTTCAGAGGCACTGATAAAACGATTCTGGTCAATAGAAGCTCAGAATTCACTAAGAGCTGAGGTATACTCGAGGAAGTATTCAGGTACTCTTCCAACACGGTACGCTGATTTCTTCACGAGTCAACTATCCCGCTTGAGATTTTTGCAACCCCCATTGTCAACAGAGCAGTTGATAGATGCGATTTCACGTATGCTGCCTGTGGAGGTAAGAAGACTGATCATATCGTCAAACATTAGAGATTTGACAAGTATGGACGAATTGTTGAGAAGGCTTGACTACACGAGTCCAATGCCAAATTTGGTACAAAAAGGTCAGAGGCACGAATTCAAAGACGTTAATACGGTCTACATGGATCAAGTGCAGCAAACTGATAAGCCTGAGGAAGGAAAAACTGAAAATGTAGGTTCTCACAGGAATAATTACTTCCGCAACCACAGATCCCAAGGTTACCGTCCATATCAGCAAAGACGAGGCTGGAATAATAATAGAGGGAATTACAACAACGGAAGAGGTAGATACTACAACAATGGTTATAATCGAAATTATAACAGAAATAACCAGAATCAGAATTCTCAAGGTCAGGTTATGACACCCGACAAGTATCAGGAAAGAGAGAAAGAAAGTCAGCAGTATCTGAAGGAATTACGAGAAAAGGAAGCTGAAAACCAAAAGAAAAGACGGGATGTAGTGATCGATCCTGGTCCTTCTACAAGTCAGCAGGGGAACTTTGAGATTGGTAACACAAAAAAAAACGCCGATTTCTCAACGACAGTGAGAAACCATGAATACATTGCCACACCACACCTGATTACCATTAACGAAATTTACGAAGTAACTGATGAGGATTTATTAGAAGAGAGGGGAATCGTTAAAGAGGAAAGACCATGTGCATTACCTATTATTTCTGTACTGATAGATGGCCAACAGTATAAAGCTCTTATGGATACTGGTGCAATTATTTCTATCATTTCTGATGAATGCTATCAAAGTCTGTTAAAAAGCGAAAACATGACAGTTTTACCAGTTTCTACCGTCAAAGTGAGAGGAATTTTCCAAGACAAGGCAGTGAAATGCAAGATCCAAGTGCTGTTGAACTTTGAAATTAATGGAAGGAATTATGAACAGATCTTTATTGTGGTTAACAAGATCCATTTCGATATTGTGCTAGGAATCGATTTTATATCGAAGGTTGGAGCCATTATTGATATGAAGAATAGGAGTATTAGCTTTAATGATGGGTACATGATCACAGAAGAGATCGAAGAACAGGACGTGAAAAACAGTCTGGAGATAGACCTTAGGGAAGAAATTTTAAATACCATTATTAACGACGTAGAGAATATAACAGAAATACCCAGTAGAAAAACTGAAGGATTTGAAGAAATTCAGGGGGAATTTGAAGATTTGATAAAGGAATTCCAAGATATTTTTGATGAAAAGCCTGGATTGATTAAAGATTATAAGTATAAGATAAGGCTGACCGATGAAACCCCTTACCAAACGTGAATATACCCCATACCTGAGAAATACTATCAAGAAGTACGAGGGTTGATCAGAAAAATGGAGGTAGACGGGATTATTAAAAAACAGGCGTCGTCTTACATAAACCCCATCACTGTGGTGAAGAAAAGTAATGGTCAGATACGTCTTTGTCTCGATGCTCGGACCATCAACTTGAAGATTCTTCCAGAAAATGACCGACCACCTAAAATCAGAGATCTGCTTAGAAAGTTCAAAGGGAGAGCATGTTTCAGTGTTCTTGACTTGACATCTTCGTTTTACCAAGTTCAACTGGAGGAAGAAAGTATGCAGTACACTGGATTCCTATTTGACCAGACGTCATGGGTCTTTGTGAGAATGCCTTTTGGAATGGTCAACAGTGGACCAGCTCTCATTCGAGCACTTGATAGCAAGCTCACTGACGAAGTAAAGGAGAATGTAATCTGCTACATTGACGATTTAATTGTATCTTCACCCAACGCCGCAGAACATATAGTGCACTTTAGAAAGTTGTTTGAAAATTTAAGGGAAGCCAATATCAATGTCAATTTTGGAAAATGTCAATTCTTGAAGAGGGAGATCAATTACTTGGGGCATACCATTGATAAAGATGGATATCATCCAAACATGCAGAAAGTAGATGCGATCACAAGATTCCCAAAGCCAACTAAGGTGAAACAAGTCAGAGAATTTGTAGGCGCTTGCCAATTCATTAGCAGCCACTGTCCGAGATACTCTGAAATTATGGCTCCTCTGTATGATTTACTCAAGAAAAATAATAGATGGAAATGGAGTACCGCCGCAGACGAGGCTTTTGAGAAAGCAAAGGAGATGCTCAGAAACAACGTCAAACTGGAGTACCCAGACTTTGAGAAGGTGTTCTATATAGAGTCTGATGCATCAAGGATAGGCATTAGTGCAGTCTTATACCAAAAAGACGAGGCAGGCAACAAGCACTACATTGCGTTCACTAGTCGGAAGTTAAAGAAACACGAGGAAAATTACTTTACGACAGAACTAGAAGCGTTAGCTTTTGTAACAGCTTTGCAAGCTTGGAAAAAAATATTGCTGGGACACAAGGTTATCATTATTACAGATCACAAAGCACTTCAGTTTATGCTGCAAACTGACATGTCCAGTGATAGATTGACACGTTGGGCTTTGTTCACCCAACAGTTTAACGCCACTATCATCCATCAGCCTGGGAAAGATAACTTACTGGCTGATGCTTTATCACGTAACCCTATCAAAAATGTGCAGATACACCATGTATAATTGGAGCAGCAAGATCAAGAGACCGTTAGGAGGTTAGCCCGAATCGGTGTATCACAGAAGAGACACGCTCCAATCAGGAAAATGTACAGGTTTCTGAAGGGTTACATGGACAATACTGATGTTGACTATGCAGCTACACAGAGAGATTCACGACACTTTGTCTTGAGTGGAGACATCGTATGTAAGTATGCTGACTCTGCGCATACAAAGCTTCGAATAGTCGTGCCACCTAAACTTGTTGTCAATTTAGTGTGGGTAGCTCATCACGCAACTGGACATGCAGGTCTGGATAAGACTCTTGATACTCTTAAAGAGAGGTTTATTTGGACTAACATGCGTTCCAGCATTGCTAATGTCATTCGTTCATGTGATAAATGTCAAAGAGCAAAGTATGCGTCCGCTCTATTAAAAGGAAAACCTAAGGCTATGATTCCCTCTAAACCGAATGAACTCATGGCGACAGACATATTTGGTCCTTGTCCGAAGGGATATCAGGGTAATCAGTATCTGTTGGTTACCGTGGATGTCTTCTCAAAATTTGTAACAATGAGTCCCATGCAAAAAGCTAACACGAGGAACGTTGTAAGCAGACTGGAACATGCTGTATTTCCAAAAGCTGGTAAACCAGAATATTTACTTTCGGATCATGGAGCTCAGTTTACGTCCTTAGAATTTGCTGCAGATATGGAAAGGCTTGGTATTAAGCACATATTTTCAAGCGTGCGATATCCGGAATCGAATTCTTCGGAAAGATATATGGCTGAATTTTCGAAATTCTGTCGAATTTTCTGTCCGAATGATCATTCTGGTTGGGTGAGATTTGTACCCCATATTGAGGAATGTCTAAATTCTACAGTGCAGGAGAGCACAGGAGAGGTGCCAATGAGACTTCATCTAGGAAGAAACCCAGAAAGACCGTGGGATAATCTTTTTAACCACGTTCCTAGAGATCCCGACTTAGGAAGGCAGCAGAGAATAGACAGAGCGAAGGAACAACTCCAGAAAGCAGCACAAAAACGACTGAAAAGAGTAGCTGGAAAACGTTTTGGTGCCCCCTTAGAAATTGGAAATCTGGTATTATTACGCAGACCTGTCAAGGCTGACGTAGGTAAGAAAATCTATCCCAAGTTTGGAATAGTATTCATGGGTCCGTTCAGAATTACGAATGCCTATGGAAACAACTGTTATGAACTCTACGATGATGAGAATAATGTCGTTTATGGCAAGTTCAATGCTGGGAACTTGAAGAAATATTATCCAAGAGTAAGCCAATAATAATTCAATTTCGTGTTCAAGTGAATTGAGATATTTATAACACAGAGTTTAAAAACAATTTGCAACTGTTTTTAAAACGTGGTGAAGGGAGAATGCCCCCGGAAATTGAATTATATTGAGACCACGATGGCTGTATTGGCAAATATGAATAAAGTTATGAATGTCATAGTTATGACGTGGATATTCATGACGTAGGCACGGATGACGCAGATTTCATGCCAGTAGGCTGATTGAGCTGAGATTCTTGGTGACGTCATGATTTTGTTCGAGAAAGATCCGAGATTTACGACGCAGTCGCAGGAAACAAGGTATTGTGCTAAGGAAGAAGCTACGTTATTGGAGGAGAGACTCGAACCAATGAACGATAGTTTGGAAGGAAGACGGAGATTGCTGAAACTACGATATTTGATTACTTTTGGCATGCAGATTTGTGGAAATCTATTTTCAGTTATGGCATTGATTTGGAATTTTGAAGAAATTAATTTTGAGTTTTTGAAATTTGAAAATCCGGCAAGTATAGCCAAAGTTAAAACTTCTAGCAATGACGCAGCAACAGGCTATGGAAGGGATGGATACGCCCCTTAAGAAGTTGATAAAAGGTCGTGCACAGGAGAGAGGAGCTCTCAGATCTCATATGTCAGATCGCATATATATTTCTGGTGATATATAGTTATTTTCAAGTGACTCAGTGAAGCAAGTTGTCTTTAGCGTGGTTAAAGCCCGGCGCATCGAACGAACTCGGAGCAGTTCCATTTTACGCTGCTCGAAACTAGGTGAAGTTGAAACGCTCACATTAACGTTTCCACCAGTCAAGATATCAAGCGCTAACTTCAGCCTGCATTATTGTTCTATTGGGCAGTATAACATTGAGGTGTGTAGAAGATTTGAACAATTTCACAGTTATACTTCGAAAGATATTGGAACTTTAAGGCTGCCAACAAAAGTGATTTTCTCGCCACATGAGAAACACTTTTAAAATTCCACATTATACACTACGGCTGACACGTGGAGTGCAACAGTGATATTGGAGAATACGTTTGGTATTACAACGATACATTCGACTATGGAACATTATAATCTTACAGTGCTTTCGATGATTATAACAGTAGTTGAGATGGAAGGCTAAAGCTTTAATGCAATTGGGACATATATCGTTGGAGTAAAGTAACAGCATGGAACTTCGTTAATCATCTTTCTACAAAAGCGAGCATGTAGTGAACCTCCAACTACACTCATGCATAGTGAATCCATCGCTGAATTATACCAGATAACAGTGGAAGTATTTTCATACTCCACAACTATGAATATTTCTGCGGAAATAACTACAATAAACTTCATGGCGAATTCCTGCAAGAACTTCAGGGAACTTTCAAGAGAGGCCAGGGTTGTCCCGGCGCACAAAGAAGATTTTTGCCAGAAGGATGTTTTTCGTATCCACGGAGCAGTGCAATTTCGGAGGAGGAAGCAGTTCGATTCTCCGAGGACGCTGATTCCAGGTTCGAGGACGGAGCACATCTTTACGCTGGTGAAATGGAACCAACAGCAGTTTTCTTTGAAAACTTTCCTCTAGATCTTCAATCAACAGATAAGGTAGTCGTGAACGTTTCTTGTATTATTTGAGTCTTGTAGCGATATCTGAGCAACCATTCTTCCCATATTTTCTGTCCTATCTTTTGCCCCATTTTCTTGATTGATATTTCTGTACTCAGTACACTTCGATGATTTATGCCTTTTTCTTCGATTTGTTGAGACATTGCTATGTCATTGGCATACTTAAATAATTTTGGATCAGTTGAGACTGATAATTAGATTCTTTCAGTAATTTGCATATTTTTGTAGTCACGATTTGACTGTAAAGTTAACGATTTGCTATGGCAGATTTGAATTCAGACAGCGTGTCACTTTATTAAAGTAATTCTATTCAGTAAATTACTTTGACCAATTTTCTGTCATCCTCAAGAAAGAAGAATGATTAAAAGATTTTAGAGCGTTAAAATCTTTTACGATATCGACGATCTTTGAAATACTAGTCGTCTTATGAACATGATTGCAACGTAGACATTTATCATTGCATTATAGACAATTTTATGAAGTATGAACTTTTATTTCGATTTATTGAATACACTATAGTAATGAACATTTGATAGGAGTTTTTCTCAATTCTAGATTGGAACAATAATGTTTGCATTCCACAGTCTAATTGTATTCTATTCGACTATTTTGCAGTTTAGATGAACTTTGTTTGAAGATAGTATTTTTATACTGCGTTACTTTGAAGATATTAATCTCAATTTTGATAGACCAGGCAGGAGTGTCTGATCGTATTTGCTATTAAATTTATTTGTGATTGGCAAATTTTTACTTCATATCGATTCATGAATGAAACCCACGAAGGTTAAATAATAACAGTCATTATTACAATTGATGAATATAAGAATTTTTAAAGAGGAACAATGGATGTATAATCGTTAGTTCAGTGGACGTGTAAAAGTCGCTGTTGAGTAATGCCCTTGAATAATGAAGGAGGTTCCCACAATAATTAATGAAGTTGATGAATTAATAAGTGGAGGTTTTTGTGTGTAGTTTGAAGGATTTTTATGCCATATATATGAAGATATATGATGAATTTTGGGCCAATTGTTGTGCGTTATAAGCGAAGTATTTTCCCGCTGATTGTATTGTTCTTGTTCTTTGAAAGATTATTCATATAAAGATACTGTTAAAATTAACAAGAGTGTTAAATAATTTGAGATAAAGATTTTGAATGGAGGTTACAGTCACAAATATTAATAATTATTATTAAACCTTATTAAACCTGAATTTGACAGTTAAATATAACTAACCTTCATTGGTCGATTATATCAACACGATTTGAGTAATTATCAACCGGATAAACGTGTGGTTTAATGTATTTCTTGTATAAATAATATAAACAATATAATATTGTAAAATAATTTTGTAAATATCTTTGTTAAATAATTTGAAATGATAGTGATTAATACAGGCGTGTATAAAATTTTCAATGGTCATTTGACATTGTTATAAACAATTTATTATTGTTATAAATAATTAGTGAACTTTTGTTATTAACATTTAGAGTTTTTTTTATACTCTAAACAACGCTAGTTAAACAAGTGGTTTGAACAATTAATCATGATTTGGGATTGTTGGAGTAATCCACTGGTGTTTGAATGAAGCATGTAAGACATTTGCGTGATAATATTTCAATTGAGATGTGAACATTTACGTGTTTGAGAAAGGAGAGCCAAGCTCTGAGGTAACACGCTTATGCTAGGGTTGAACGAACGGGAGTCCGCTTTGACAATACAGGTGCATTGCAGCCAGAGGCGGCTCGTGGGCTTTGATAAGGGTGGGGCACAGCAGGTATCAGTTTTGCTAAAACACATGACCATAATTTTCGATGTTAGTTATTGTTGTTTTAAGGGAGAGGAACTACGAGGTCATCTGCCCCCTAATCCGTACCATGAGTGAACTATGAAACCACAGTTGAGTGATTTGATTATGAGCGTCATCCTCATCATGCCTTCCTTTCCCAATTGTAGGCACAGATAATTCAGTACAAACCCGGTCAAATAAACAGAAAATAACGCAGGTTACTAAGTAATTAACACACACAATAAGTTGGCTAGGGTACACGGGATTGATTACCACGAAAAAAGAAAAAAAAAATGAAACAAAATCAGAGTTATACCAAGTAAGAAAAAGCTTACCTGATCGTTCACTTCTTGTAGAATAGTTCGATCCTTCTATTTTTAGCAGCAGCAAACTCCTCTATCACGCGTGTGTTGAATTCTGGGATACTGTTTATCATCCTCTTCTCCATCGACAACATTGCAAGTGCAGACAGTCTATCAGCCCCCATAGAATTTCTCAGGAAAGATTTTATCCTCTTCAAAGTAGAGAATGACCTTTCGGTCTCTACAGTCGTCATTGGGATAGTAACAATGATTTTTAAAAGTATCACACACTCTGAAAATGTGCGCAACATATTATTGTTAAAAAAGAACTGCAGAAGTGGTGCCGCACCGGAAGCATTACGCAAATCTTCACGACAGTACAATACCTCCAATTCAGTTCTCAGTTTCGGACCATTTATTGCACGGAACAATGTAACGGCTGTCTGGAAATCCCTCTCTGGGAATTCAATGGAATAGTATGGAAACTTTTCAACTAGAAATAATTTTGAAGCACACAAGTGATCCGAAAACTGAAACCTGTCATTAATGCTACTAACAATAGTATCACACACTTCTATTACGGTCAGACGATTACTCTTACTACTTCCTTGTTCAACACAAAGTCTTTTGCTCGCGGGCTCACTAAAGGACACTTCACTTTCCGCATATTCTTCGCGAACTTTGGTCACCGCTTTAGAAAACTGCTTTATAAAGTCACTGACTTTAACAGCATCAATACCACTTTGCTGAATACAATCAAAGAAAATAGCTACGTGTGGCATAACTTTATGAAAGAAAGTCAGCCAGTATATAAACTGGGGATCTTTCAATGTACGCACAAATCCTGCAGCTTGACTTGAGGCATTTCTGTCATTAACTTCTGAGTCTCTAATGTGCTCAAAACATTTCAAAAGATTTTCTTTGTTTTCGAACACAGTGTTGACAGTTCTATGTTGAAAGTACCATCTTGTCGGAGGGGCGTAACCTATTTTCTTTTGAACTACTTCGATCAAGCAATCCATTCTCTTTGGAGATCTTGAAAAAAATGGCCCTATCCCTTGCAAATCTTGAAAAAATATTCTGCTTTGGGAGCAAGATGAAGTGGCTTGTTGGAGAATCAAATTACCTTGATGTGCGTAACAATGAATGTAATTCGCGTTTGGGTATTTCTCCTTAATTAACGACTGCACTCCACCCCTATGCCCACTCATCACAGAAGCACCGTCATACGTTTGACAAATAAGTTTCTCAGGAGATTTTTCTACTTCAATTTTGTTTAACTGTCCCAATATTGTTGCAGCCAGACCGTGCGCGCTCCTATCGGTGACTTCAAAGAAACCCCAAAATCGCTCAACAATTCTACCTGCTATTTGATACCTAAAAATTAGGGACATTTGGGTTTTGCATGAAGCGTCCGTTGTTTCGTCAGCCTGGAGCGAGAGGAAGTCTTCCGAACTGATTTCCTCGACAACATTCTTCCGACAAACGGACAGAATCGTGTCTAAAATTACATTTTGGATGACCTTCGATGTCCCTTTAAACACGCTTGAATTTTCCAAGTGATCCTTTAAAACATTGTCAAGCGCCGCAGTGTAATTGATGAGACCCTTAAAAACACCTGGATTAATTGATTCGTCGGTTTCGTCATGTCCACGCAAGGCCAATTCAAATTCCCCACAAAACTTAATAGCATCAATAATGCGCGACATAATATACCTATTCTTGTCCACAAGTTCATTGTGTTTACGAATAGAAATCCTGTAGCCATCATCCAGTTGCTGCGCTATGCTTATATTCCCTAACACTGCTAAACTCATTTCATTGTTCATATGGCATTTTGACAAACAATGTTTCTTTCCTTTTTCAGGTAAATGTTTTAAATCATTAATGCCAGACTTGGTCCATGTGTCATCGCCACCAAATAACAGGCACGGAAACCAAAAGAATGAATTTACTACCGGACATCCACATAACCAATCCCATTTTTTATACACAGATTTATTGAAAGTCCTGTGATATGTTCTGTTTTTATCTTTAGAGACTTGATTAATGCACAGATCTGGTTTCGGAGGGCCTAATTCCTTTGCTAATAGTCTGTCCTCATAAGTTAAGGACTTATTTTGTAAGTATTTTACCTCGTTCATTGCACGGTTTTGGTAACGACATGCACACCTTCAATGCCTGAAAACACAGTGAAAATTATAAAGTAATTTGTCGCAGCATTAAGTTACGGTCTAAAAATAAAATGCCACATAATACATAGTTGATAAGTACCACTTACCTCGTACGACGAAATACTCCTTCAGTGTATATTTTAATTATGTTTAATAACACACTGGTACGCGTTATTCACAAAACACGCTTCCAATACAAATATTAGCCTATGTAAGATTAATATTACTGAACACTGCAAAAGACCACCGCACTCAAACACAATTATACAGTAACTCAATATCGTAGGCGCCAAAACTTTCGGAACCAAGTACTGACGCAGTGCCGTCGTCACGCAGTTGCGTATTCCCCCAGATAATGAAATTTCTCAGACCTGACGTTATAACATAATACAAGTTCGCTTACGGTACATACCCTACGGTCATAATGTTACGTTTCTCTCTCAATGCATATTATACATGTTGATTTTTCTCCGTACATATTAATAACGGGCGCTATGTTCCGTATATTATTTTGGTGGAAAATTGCTGAAGGTTGGTAAATAAGCTACCTATGAACTTGTCTGCCCTCTATCGGTACTCCTTGCTAACGGTACACTTTAACACCCCTCTCCGACCCTCCTCGCCCCGACCCGCCCTCGCTACTTTCACGGCCGTATCGCCGGCTAGTCACAGGATTCTTGTGCCCCAAGTCTAGGAAACTCCCATAGCCCCTCTCTCGCCACTCCCCGCTGTAAAAGTAGGGGATGATGTTAAAGGGCCAGGAAGAGGAAGCATGTGGCTACACTGTGTTGGTCACACCAGGCATGTGCCCAGCAGAGCACCTCGTTGTGACGTGCCATGCTCCTGCTGTCGGGGAAAGTGAACAGCAAGCCGATTGAACTGCTTGGTCACGTCATAAGCGCCATTGCCACGGAAGGATTATCAAGACGACTACAACCCAAGGAGAATGATTATTAATGGTGGGGCACGTGACCGTGTGCCCTTGTTCTAAAACCGCCTCTGATTGCAGCTGGCCCGGACAACTGTGTTACAGAGGCCAAGGACGTTCCATAATAGCCTTGTGGCTATAAATAAAATGTGAAGTATATAAACACGCAAAACAATTGATATATGTGTCTCATCCCAAATCCCGTTTCCATCCCCAGTGCATTATTATTTTACGTTGCTATGAGCTTGAGAAAGCTGAAACATTATATGTAGAGAATACAGGTCCTACAGGAGGACATGGTTATGTGGTCGATGGCTTCTGATTGCCACGTTGATTTTGTTGGTTTTTTTTTGTTAAATCATTCTTTTTGTGAAATAAATTATTGTGCAGTTTAAAGTTTCTCGTCTTCGTTCTGGTTCATTTTAAATATCATGGTGGAGGTTATTGTGTGGGCATACTTTAAGTGATCCAGTTGACAACCCAGTCCCCGAGATAAATTTAAGAGGTAAGTAAAGGTAAGTATGAACCCCCGTATATTTTGGTGTGTTCCACAATAATTTCTTGTTAACTATTGTGCTCTAATCTCGATAGTATCTGTCAGTGCCATTTTCATTGATGTAGCTGTGCCGGTGCGTTTGATTATTGGCAATCCGATTGAGGGGGCGGATATCTGACAGCCTACTATCCGGATATCGGGTACAGTACCTACTGTAAGGCCACGGCCGCCTCCTTCCCTCTTCCTAGCCTATCCATTACTATCTTCCATCCCATCCCATCCCCTCCCTCATGAGGCCCCTGTTCGCTTTGCAGGTGAGGCCGCCTGGGCGAAGTGCTGATCACACCTCCCCAGTTGTATCCATCCCGACCAGATGTTCCAAGCTCCAGGACACTGCCCACAGAGGCGGTAGTGGTGAGTTCCCTCGCTGAGTCCGTGGGAACCACCAACCTAGAGGGTAAATTGACTAAATAAAAATAAAAAATAAGTATTTATTACATAACTATTGCAGCTTTATCAAGTTATGGGGGCGTGGTGGCGCAGAGGTCAAGCTGTTGGCCTCTCACCGCGGCGGATCGGGTCCGATTCCCGGTCAATGCATGTGAGATTTTCAAAGTGAAATGACATGTCCTGTGGGGCGGATTCCACGGAAAAAGAAGTCATGTGACCCATGATCGCAAGATTAACAAACTTCCTACTTCCTGTATACAGCGACGTGTCCCAAGTGAAGAAAATAAAAGCCGGTAAGTAGCCTATGGTCCTCATTATCTTTACACCTTATCGAGTACGGCAGCAGGAAACATTTTATAAACTGCAGGATGTCAATCCTCCTGAGTTTCAGCACCGGCAAGTCGGAAGTTTACACCTAGCTAAAACTTGGTTTGTACTGCTCGGGTCTAAGCTGCGTGAACCTGAGAGGAATGTGTATCGTGGACTATGAGTAGTGGTGTTGACGAGTGATGAGGTTTCTCCGTCCGTGCATAGTACAGAAGCAAATACATTGGTCGGTGACTCACTCACTCATTCCTAACTCCACAGTGGTTTGAGCAACGGCCCAATGTTAGCAATATTGGAATACCATATGACGGTGGGCTGTTGACAGATCCTTCTCTTCTCGCCTGACCCTTCCCTGCTCTTTCCCCTCACCCCGCAAGTTCATAGAGCTTGGACCCGAGCTCATAAATATTACCCCCGCTAAAATACGTTGAAAATAAATTTTAAGAATGGTTTCCTTCCGAGGGTTATTCGTTCTCATGATGAGGTCACGCCATTATCAAGTCGTTGAAGGCTGTCATCAGATTATCTCGGTAGCGTGTCGAAACTGTAGTCCATACACAATTAAAATATGCATTGCTATAGCAAAACGGTTTTATTAAAAAATATCTACATGTGTCGGGGATTTTCCTTACCAAGTCACGCATCATATATTATGCTATTGATTGGTTCAAAGACAGCAACTATGATTAACGACAATCTCACAATTGGGTTAGCCTAGGTGATTATAAATTCAGAGTTCCATTACAATATATAATTTCCTTGTCTCAATAATAATAATAATAATAATCGTAACCAGTTAGGGAACAGTCAGCGAAAGATAGCCTAGTGGTTTGGTGTGAAAATCCGTTACACATGATAAGTTTATTGTTTATTTTAATCCTGTAGTGAATTTTGATTTTTACGCCAACTAACCTTCCCATCAAAAAGTTTGATTCGAACCCTGAAGTAGGCATAATATCATGTTTGTTTCATTCATAGTACTCGTAGGTCTACCATGAATATACGAACAGTTATAGTTTAATCTCTGATGATGATATGGAGCACCTTTAGTAAGACTTTTTGGTTAGAAATTTCAAAGGTATGGTTTAATTTTGAACTTATTGCTCATTTACTTATAATTTTATTAATGCGGCCAATCACCATTTATTGTGTTTTGGAACGGGTCAGGAAAGGGGTTTGGGAACGAAATCGACCTATTGAAAGGAACCGTCCCGGCATTTGCCTGGTGGTGAAAATGGGAAACCACGTAGATCATTTTTATGACGGCCGAGGAGGGATTAGCGCTCTCGGCCTCCGCGGGTGGTGCTCATTTAGTTATATGGGTCAGTAAGCGTGGTGTTGGATTGTGAAGCTGGATCAACCATTACACTGTTCAGTTGGACACATGCCACTGACATGGGTTGACGACCGGGGCTTCCCCGAGTTCAATGGCAGCTCTACAGCAGCAGCTTCGAAGGCACTTAAATTTATAAAATGTGGAGATGTTGATTAGAATGTATTTATTATAATTGAAATGGAAGCGAGAGATACAGGCCGGCCGTTTGTTTTAGACGGTTGCCCTTGACCTTGAAGCCTGCGGGTCAGCCTGTACGGTACCATTGAACTGTAGGTACTACTGGAACAACTCCTCCCATGGTCACCCTCGCTGAAAACTGCTTCCTGGTCATCGCCTCCTTGACGTGCACGACCAGGCGTAACTAGTCGCACCAAAAACTGTCATACCATTGAACTCTAGGTTGCAAGTCAGCTGATATGTCGTGATTCTTTTCATAATTTGATCGTACGTACCTCTGTGCAACGTTATATGTAGACTATGGTATTTTCCAATAATAAGGTAGGTTTACGGTCTACTTTATTTTCGAATTGAGATTTGTAATGAAGTAGCCTATTCTGCGTTTATGGATACGTCTTACATCAAATTTTGACATAATAGGCGTAAATAGCATATGACAAATACACGTAGGCCCTATTATAGGTTATAAGTTAGGCTATTTGTCACAGAATTATAACCTAGGCCTAGCTTATATTACAGATTTCCATGGAAACGTCCAGATGTATTAAAGAAATGGGTTATAACTGTTAACACTTTTATAAATCATGCTACTTGTTTCATTCTAATAGAAACAAACCACTGCTTAGAGATGATGCAGTAGCCTACCTGCAATTTTCAATTTCCCACAGCATCTGCTTCAGCCACCCAAGAAATGACCGAGAGTTATTGAACGACAAGTACAAGTTGAAGGATGTAGACCTAGGCCTAATATTTACTGTTATTTTTTTCATCAGCATAGGCATAAAATTTCTCATTTTCCAGTCTATTTTTATGATGTCAGTCGTGGAGACGATAAAAAGAATTGGGCTTAGGCTAAGCGATCTTCCCTGCAAGACCCTGTTCGTTTGCTGTATGACTTATGTGAGGTCTACGTTTCGACCTGCTTTGAAGAAAAGGAAGCTTGTAGTTTTATGTGACCGTTAATCTTGTCATCATGAGCCGAGGGAACTCCGTTTTACGTGGAATCCGAACCACAGGACATGGCATTTCCCTTCGAAAATCACACATGCAATGACCAGGAATCGATCCCGGTCCACCTTGGTGAGAGGCGAATAGCTTGACCGCTGCGCCACCACGCCCCATAGCTTAGAAGAATATTGAACATGTGGTTGTTTTGTATAAATAAAGTATGTATTTTTGTTCAATAAGCATCTATTTAATTGTTTAGTAGTAGGCTTATGCATATTCACACACATATGGATGCTGCCTTTGAGTCAATAAAAATGCTGAATACCAATTACCATATTTTTTTAAAATCTTTATTCTGAGTCATTCTCTGTCTAACCTTAATTTTATTTTAATGTACGTACGGCTTGTATTTTTTGCCCGTAGGCCTATAGTTATTGTGTATGCTGCCTTTGATCTAAGGATAAAAATTATGAGCAATCAGGCTTCAATAGGCCTATAATATTTTATGTTGGCGTATATTCCTAGCCATTTTAAGTACCATGATATTATGAAATATGTATTTCGGCGTAAGTTCCGTTTAGTTTACCGTTCGCCTAAATGTTCAAAAGTACCTCTTTTACTTGTATCTTGCCGTGCATACGTACATCATCCTTGCGTTCGTATACGACAAACTCTCCTCCTTGACGTGCACTACCAGGCGTAACTAGCCGCCCTTTCCTCTCATACAGTCGGCATTCCAGTATTAGCTAAGAGTTCAATGGCCTGTGCACACTCGCTCTCTCACCCTATCGCTTCACACTTGTCACCACCGATCTGATGTTATGGAATTCCAGACTTGAGCAGACAGTACAGTCCACGTCGAAGTATTGTGTGACGCGGAAGTACACGTTACGTATTTACGAACAGAACGTCATTATATTTGCCAATGACTGTACTTCAGTAGGATTGTGAGACAGCTTTGTCAATCATCGGACCGCTTGGGGCAGCTGATAACAACACAGGTACTGTAGTAACTCTCCTCCAGGCTTCCATTAAGATTTTTCACTCGTCTAAAACAAACGTTCGGCCTGTGGTAGCCTATGAAGGTAAAGATTGATAAGAGACCTTGCTAACCTTGTAATGTTCATTGAATGGTTTTATGGCATGCAGTAGCCTACAGTGTCTGTGGTGTAATTGTTAGCATAGTGGAGGATGTTTTGTGTCTTGGTACAGACCTCTATAGAACCGAGTCTCGCATATGCCACCTGGCGGCAGGAGCACTGCGTGTAGCAGCAGCGTAGCGCCCAACACATTTACACGTTTCAGCGTATTTAATAATCATAATTACTTAGCCTACATGAACTTCAAAGTAGTTGTTGTCCTTCACACATTGCACCAATGTAGGGAGTTTTGGTACACTGCTCACTGATATTCCGTCCTCGACAGCCTCCAGAGTGCGCGGATTGTTTCTGTATTCCTTTTGTTTGAGGTTTTCTCACGAGTAAAAATCGCACGGCGCTGAAACAAGATTTACTGCAAACGTCTTCAGAAGATAAGTTTCCACTAGGAAACTGTGATGCTTTTTTCTATACCTAAGCATGTTCACGTGATACGAGGTACTTCACCACAATAAGGTATCTTGCCAGCTGCGTATGTAATAAATGCCACGGCTTCACAGCGCGCTGTTGTAATCGGCACAAGCTATAAATGTGACCTGTCCGCGGCACGGCATTGGGAGAGTAGGCAAAGTATATTTTATTTCATTATCTGTTCAGAATTAATATCGGAAGTGTAAAGTGAATCTGAAATTAAAAATTACGGGTGTTATATTTGTTAGGCTCTGTATCCTGTATTGTGGCGGGAATCAGCCCTATCATTTGAACTACCGGTAGTGTCGGATTTGAATCCTTGCGTTGTTGGCTGGCTTAGCAGGCTAATCACATACCCCAGCCAGGTTCGTACGATTATCCCTACATTTTGAACCAGACCCATCGGAGGAAATAATTAATATCTCGGTGGATATTAATGTTGGTGAGGAGGGTGAGATTCGGAATAATAATAGCACCCGAGTGATGGTATTATGAGCCTGTATAGTTAAATTCTCTTGAAGTCACTAGGGCAGTGTCCCATTTTTTTCCATTCCTTCCTTCCTTTCTTTCTTTACCATAAAGAATATTTTCAACTCTTTTTCATCCCCGTGGCTACGTCCCTGAACGATGGGCAGAGGGAAATAGTTTATTTTTCAATAACTCAGCGGATCTTCCGAGGGTTAAAAAAACGCAGGGGAAAGAAACTGACACAAGTGATTCTCTTACATGCATATAACCTCTACACTATCAATGGGATTTCAACCAAATTTTGTATGTAATATGTGTGCATAAACAGATATGACTGAGCGTATTCTTAAGAGCCACCAGGGCTGCCAACTATTAATAATGGCTCTCTCTTTTTTTTTTAAATCCAAATACCAATATATCAGAAAGTATGCAAGCCGATAGCTTTAAACTATGCAGACGTATAGTACCTGACATTTTAGATTAATTTGGAGAAACTTTTATACGTCACTTCTACCAACATGATTCTAAGCCTGCTGATGGGACCAATTTTTAGCCTACTTTTCACATTTTGCAAAACTGAGGAAAAAGTAGACTTATGAGATCGGGCAAATGTCTGTCTGTCTGGCTGGCTGTGTGTGTGCCCCCCCCCCCCCTATCAACTCCTAAACGGCTGCAGCAATCGAAACAAAATTTGGTAGGAGTAAAGATCTATACCTGAATATCACACGGCCATATTTGAAAATGATATCAGTGCTACCAACTGCTGAAAAATCGCAATTGAAATTTGAGCTCCATGTTGGATATCTTGGAAGGTATAAAAGGGAGCTATTTCAATATTGGCACACGTATAGATAATAATATTGCAGTTTAATTTCCAGGAGGCCATACATGGCAGTGTTGCCAAAATGATTATAAGCCTCCTGATAAGTCCTTCTTTTAAATGCAAATAACTTCTACACTATCAATTGGATTTCAACCAAATTTCGTATGTGCTATGTGTACATAAACAGATATGTCTGAGCGTATTCTTAAGAGCCACCAGGGCTGCCAACTGTTAATAAATTCTCTCAATTTTCTTAAATCCAAATACCCATATATCAGAAAGTATGCAAGCCGACTGCTTTAAACTATGCACACGTATAGTACCTGACATTCTATATTAATTTGGAGTAACTTATATACGTCAGTGCTACCAACATGATTTTAAGCCTGATGAGAGGTCCAAATTTAAATTCATGTAACTTCTATACTATCATTTGGATTTCAACCAAATTTCGTGTGTGCTATGTGTACCATAACAAATATGACTATGCCGATACTTAAGAGTAACCAGGGCTGCCAACTGTTAATAAATTTTGTCTCTATTTTTGTTACCCTAATATCAATATTACAGAAAGTATGCAAGCCAATAGCTCTAAACTTTGCACACGTATAGTACCTGGCATTCTAGATTAATTTGGAGTAACTAATATACGTCAGTGCTGCCAACATGATTCTAATCCTGCTGATAGGTTCAATTTTAAAATACATGTAACTTCTATACTAACTAATGGAGTTCATTCAAAATTGACACAACATTAGATCATATTATTTCAGATTATATCTGACCAATACATGTATGCCATTGTTGCCAACTTGATTTTACGCACGCTGATAGATCCAATGTCTAACTGTATGTAACATCCATGCTATCCATTGAATTTCAACCAAATTCTGTATTCTGTTCCTTAAGAGATGGAACTAAGAATATAAATATAGTCACCAGGGCTGCCAACTGTAGTGCTCTATTAGGCTACATTATACCAGGTATATTTCGAACTAATTAGACATTTCGATTTTACCAACTTAATTTCGTCATTATTCTAGATAGAATCATATAGGCTACTGTAGATTAATCATTGGCATGAATCTTAATTTTAAGAAAAGTAGGCTCTTTAGTTCGTCACGGAACTTCTTGTTCCTGTTGACTTTATTTACGTCGGTGACTAAGCGAGAAGAAATGTTCATTAATGTTTGACATCTAATATATAAAAGTGAAAGTCTGTATGTATGTATGTATGTATGTATGTATATATATTGGTTCCGTATACAAATCTACACCGTTCCACCAATCTCAACCATATTTTGCATACACATAGTTTAGGACCCAGAAGGAACCGCTGGCTACATGAATTTTCGATAGTCTTTCTCATTCTGCTGATTTCGGCCCTTTTTCACTCAAAAACAGGCTAATCAAATCATAAAATATACTCATGAAGGAATGGCAAGGCAGATAGTTTCCATGGCAACATAGCTCAAGTCGAGACACGGCCGACTTGATGCCAATTGCGCTCAGCACTACCGGTATAGAAAATGAGGATCTTTACTTGAAATCCCGTTAGTTACTCAACTGCTCACACAGCACTGTCAACCGAGTTTAGCATAACAAAGACTTGACACTATCTTCTTTCTACTATATATTTGTCAAATACCACTCACTCACTCACTCACTCATTCATTTATTCATCACGAAATCTCAGAAACCACCGAACGGATTGGAATGAAATCTGGTATGCAGCCTCCTCAAGGGCCGCAAATGCCCACTAAGAGAGAAATTTTGGCTATTCAGGTTCTAAAGGGGTGTTAAGGGGGTAGACCTGCATTTAATTGAATAGCAATATTCTCCGATTGGTTTCATGGGGGGATGTGATACTCGGCATATAAACTCATCATTAAAAATAAGAAGACATGTGTCTGAGGGTTTTTCGATGTGGTGTATGTTATGAGGTGAAAGGGGTGAAAAGTGGGGATTAAAAGATTCTTAACGGAGCGTGTGTCTCTTAAACGACATAGGCGAGGAGTTTGAAACACAGCGAAAAAAAAATCAACATAAAAAAGAAGTAAATATGTGTTTGACATTTTTTTCATAAATCCAATTTAAGGGGCCCATGGGGAGAGATGAAATTCTGAGGGGGGGGGGGGAACAGGAAAGAAAGTGTCCTAACTGATTGACTGACTGGCTCACTCATCAAACTCAGGGGGAAAAACTGCTTTAAAGTAAGTAAATAGCTGTTCGACAGTTTTTTTTCATAAATCAAATTTAAGGGGTTCATGGGGAGGGGTGAAATTCTGAAAAAAGAAAATTGAAAGAAAATGTCCAGACTCACTCACTTACTCACTCACTCATCCTCGCCTAGCCAAAATTATTGAAGTTAGAAACATGACAGTTTGGGGATATGTTCTTTGTATGTCAAAACCGTCTACTAAGGGAGGATTTTCGGATATTCAGGTTCTAAAGGGGTCTTAAGGGGGTTAAACCTGCATTTCATTGAATAACAATATCTCCCGATTGGTTTCATTGGGGGATGTGATGCACGGCATATAAACTTATCATTAAAAAGTAACAAGACACATGTCTGAGAGTTTTTCGATGTTTTATGAGGTTAAAGGGGTGAAAAGTGGGGATTGAAAGATTCCTAACGGAGCGTGTATCTCTTAAACGACATAGGCGAGGAGTTTGAAACTCAGCGGGAAAAAAAATCAGCATAAAAATAAGTAAATATGTGTTTGACCGCTTTTCCATAAATCCAATTTAAGGGGCCCATGGGGAGGGGTAAAATTCGGGGGGGGGGGGGGACAGGAAAGAAAGTGTCCTAACTGATTGACTGACTGACTCACTCATCAAACTCAGGGGGAAAAACTGTTTTAAAGTAAGTAAATAGCTTTTCGACAGTTTGTTTTTCAATCAAATTGAAGGGGTTCATCGGGAGGGGTGAAATTCTGAAGAAAAAAAAATTGAAAGGAAATGTCCTGACTCATTCACTCACTCATCATCGCCCAGCCATAAATATTGAAGTTGGAAACATGACATTTCGGGGATATGTTCGTTGTATGTCAAAACCGTACACTAAGGGAGGTTTTTCGGATATTCGGGTTCTAAAGGGGTCTTAAGGGGGTTAAACCTGCATTTCATTGAATATCAATATCTCACGAGTGGTTTCATTTGTGGATGTGATACTCGGCATATAAACTAATCATTAAAAATACGCAGACATGTGTCTAAGCGTTTTTCGATGTGGTGTATTATTATGAGGTGAAAGGGCTGAAAAGTGGGGGTTGAAGGATTCCTAATGGAGCGTGTAGGCCTATCTCTTAAACGACATAGGCGAGAAATTTGAAACTCAGCGAAAAAAAATCAGCTTAAAAAGTAAGTAAATCGGTTTTCGACTGTTTTTTCATAAATTAATTTAAGGGGCCAATGGGGTGGGGTGAAATTCTGGGGAAAAAAAGGAGAGAAAGTGTCCTAACCGACTGACTCAGGGAAAAAAGACAGCTTAAGAAATAAGTTAATAGGTGTTCAAGCGTTTTTAATCAATCGAATTTAAGGAGCCCATGGGGAGGGGTGAAATTCTGGTAAAATAAATGAAAGAAAATGTCCTGTCTGACTCACTCACTCATCACGCCCAGCGAAAACTATTAAAGTTGGAAACATGAAATTTTGGGAATATGTTCGCTGTATTTCGAAAACGTTAACTAAGGAATGATTTTTGTTTATTCGGGTTTTAGAGACGTGTCAAGGGGGTAAACGTGCATTTCATTGAATAACGATATCTCATGAGTTGTTTGTTTGGGGATGTGATATAGGGTATATAAACTAATCATTAAAAATAATCAGACATATGTCTAAGGGTTTATCGATGTGGTGTATATTATGAGGTGAAAGGGGTGAAAATTGGGGGTTGAGGGATTCTTGACGGAGCGTGTATCTCTGAAACGACATAGGCGTGAAGTTTGAAATTCGGTGGGAAAAAACAGCTTAAAATACAAGTAAATAGGTGTTCGAACGTTTTTTCATAAATCCAATTTAAGGGGCCCTTGGAGAGGGGTGAAATTCTGGGGGGAAAAGAACAGGAAAGAAAGTGTCCTGACTGATTGACTCACTTACTCACTCATCAAACTCAGGGGGGAAAACAGCTTTAAATAAGTAAATAGGTGTTTGACCGTTTGTTTCATAAATCCAATTTAAGGGGTTCATGGGGACGGGTGAAATTATCAAAAATAAATGAAAGAAAATGTCCTGACTGACTCACTCACTCATCATCGCCCAGCCAAAATTATTGAAGTTAGAAACATGAAATTTTGGGGATATGTTCGTTGTATGTCGAAAACGTCCACTAAGGAAAGAGTTTTGGATATTCAGGTTCTAAAGAGGTGTTAAGGGGGTAAACGTGCTTTCCATTGAATAACAATATCTCACGAGTGGTTTCATTTGGGGATGTGATACTTGGCACATATACTAATCATTAAAAATAAGCTGACACATGACTAATGGTTTTTCGATGTATTGTATATTATGAGATGAAAGGGATGAAAAGTGGGGGTTGAAAGATTCCTAACTGAGCGTGTATCTCTTAAACGACATAGGGAGGAGTCTGAAACTCGGAGGAAATCTATCAGCTTAAAAATAAATGAATAAATAAATAAAATAATTAGGTGTTCGACCGTGCTTTCATAAATGCAATTTAAGGGGCATATGGGGAGGGGTGAACTTCTGGAAGAAAAACGTCCACTAAGGAAGGATTTTTGGATGTTTGCTCTCATCGACCAACCAAAACTATTAAAGTTAGAAGAATGATATTTTGGGGATATGTTTGTTGTGTGTCGAAAACGTCTACTAAGGAGGGATTTTTGGGTATTCAGGTTCTAAAGGGGTGTTAACGGGGTTAAACCTGCATTTCATTGAAAAACAATATGATACGACTATGATGCGAGCGAAGCGAGGCTAAAATTGAGATGGTGTGTGTCTGTGTATTACTCAATCTCGCAAGTACCACTGGTCCGATTTACGTGAATTTTACATGGAAGTAGCTGATTTACCTGGTTAACATATAGGTTACTTTTGATTTCAATACTTTGCACTAGTTAAAATGGCGACCATTTTAGTGACGTCACTACACCCTTTGGTTTCAAACTTTCATATTTCCATTTCAAATAAAAAGAGAACGCTAAGAAATAGCAAACTTTTTATGGCATATGCGAGGTTTAAAATTACATTTTCTATCCGAAAGGTATCTGCAACTGTTAGCGAGTAAAACCTAAATTTGTGCTATAAAACACAGTCAACGCCGAGCGGTGTAGTTGGACAATATGTTCTATCCTTAATCTCCCTCTGCGCAGCACCTCGCCTATCCCCTGTTTTAACTGTCACCTTCACATTTTAATTTATTTATGACGCGTAGCGAAGCACGGGTACTTCTGCTAGTAGTTTTTAAAACAAACCAGAGCTCGGTATCAGACAGCATTCATAAGTTATCGCACTTAGCGTAATGCACCCACTCAGCACTAAATGACGGGAGCGATAGTTTGTTTATTCAGGCGGGTTCGTTATCTACACGACTGCATTTGATGAGTGTAGGAAAAAATTGTGCTACCCCAGAGCTCAGTGTTATTAAATTTGTTGTGGTGTGAAGTGGTCCTTGTGTTGTTTATAAAGTGTGCTAATTAGACTATTATTAATTTATTGGGCTATATTTATTATTGTAATATTCACTATGAATACAGCAACTAGAAAGCGGCGTAGTATTGGCAAATTGCACAGTAGAGAACGGATTAATTATTTCTTAAAGAACATGAACGTTACCGAGGCAGTTGAAAAGACAGCAGAAGCTACCGGGTGTTCAAAACGTTTAGTATCTCTCTGTATATAAAAATGAAAGTCTGTCTGTTTTTTTTTTCTGAATTCCTACGGATATTTGCGTTATTTACGCGTTTCAGACTGTTTTATGACGGATGCGCGCGAAAATAATTTTTTTGTCTCTCTGTCTGTCTGTGGACAACTTTGTTCCCTTAGGCCTATAACTCGAGAACGGCTGGGTGGATCAACGTCAAATTTGGTACAGATATCCTTCAGAGGCACGACACTATTCATTGATGTAACTCTTCTCTGTACCTCTCATAAAAGGGGGCCTACCCCCTTAAAATACTTGCTGAAATAGGCGTAGAAAGGCGGGACAGAGCTCACTTTCAGCCACTCAATTTGAGAAACGAAACTCGGGGGCCCTAAAAGAGCCCCCGAAAACCACATTTTTAGGCCCTAAAACCAACCGTTTTTGAGATATTCCCAGAAAAGTAATTTCATTTCATACAATAATGAAAAAAAGTAAGCCGGTAACCATGGCAACAGAAACTCGCAGGTCCATCTATTTATTTATTTATTTATTTATTTATCGTATGGCTTTTAATGCCGGGAGTGTCCGAGGACATGTTCGGCTCGCCTGAGTCTGTAGCTGCTTCCAGCGGACACCCTTATTAGGGTGAGCTACAAGTTCCGTTCAATTTCAAGTAGTTCCAACTTTTGCCACCAGATATCAATGATGCCTGGTGGTGAACGTTGGAACTTTGATAGAGCGTTCTGACGAAATCTAACCTAACAAATTTTGCTTTACACAAGTTTAGTCTGTGAAAGGATCTTTTACATGCCAATAATCTATGACATGGGACCGCCGGCTTTACTTCCCCTCCGAAGGAAGGCATACTGAAGGATTTTAACGCTCTTAAAAAATCCAACGACTTCGGCCGGGTTGGACCCGCTATCTTGGGCACAGGAGTTCAGCATGCTACCGACTACGCCACCGAAGCCGATACAGGTCCATCTATTGCTGTAAGACGCTATACAATTCCATTGATTACATTACTGAGATTGTTTTCAAACGGCTATAAGGTTATAACGGAACCAAATTAAGCTGTAAAATTCATCAATACATATAATGCGCTTAAGGGGGTCAAGGGGTAGTCTAGATTTTTTTCACGCGATTTACACGTGCGGGTGTGGTACGGAAGGTCTATTATATTCCTATCCCTGTATTGTTATGTTATTATTATAATTATTATTATTATACTACGGCCTACAACGACGAGACAAAGCTTATTTTCAGCCCCTTGGTGTCAGAAACAAAACACGGGGCCCCTAAACTGCCGTAAAGGGTCCCTAAAACTACATTTTAAGGCTATAAAACCAAGAGTTTCTGAGATATTCCCAGAAAACTACTTTCATTTAATAAACTAATGTAGGAATGCAAGCCAGTAACCAGGACAACAGTTTTCTGCAAGAAGTAAAGCCACTCCATTTATTAAATTTCTGTGAATGTTTGCAAATGGCTATAAGGTTACCACGGAACCAACAAAAACTGTAAAATTCATCAATGCGCTTAAGGGGGTCAAGTGGCACCCTACATTTTTCACAAGAATTAAACGTACGATATGTCGTACAGAAGGTAACAGCAACATTATTTTCAAAAAAATTCCTGAATTGAAATAGTTTATTTTTAATTTTAATTTTTGCTTTTAGGAATATGGGCCATTGGAGGCTAAAAAACCTGAATTTCCATGCCCCACAAGCCTTTATAATTTATTAAAGGGGTCTCCCTCTGGATGCGGACTTGACACTACAGGGAGGGTCAGATTTTTTGTGACGTGTATTGCGTTTCGTCTACGAGGTTTTCAATTTTTTAATTTTCACGTCAGGAAGTACACGTTGGGTAAATTAGCTTCAGAGCATATTTCAACTAACCATTTATCTTTGTCGACAAACCGGTTCCAGGCCCCTAACCATTGCAACAGTAGCTCAAATGATTACGTCTGGTTATTAATACCCAAGACCGTTCGAAGAATGGGTACTTCTGCTAGTATAGAATAAGAAAGGAAAAAAGGAAGGTCCTCTGAGAACGCCAGCAAAAACAAAACCTAATAGAGCGAGTAAACAAAAAAATGCTAGGTTAATAAATTATGATGGAATAGTCCGTCGCATCGTTCCTTCAACACATAGCCTACCACCAACATTAAATAGAGTTTTGAGCAGGGTAAACAGTGATGATACACAGCCTAATATTTCGAGGCCCCCTTTAAATAGATTTCTTCATGACATAGGGTTTGAATATGTAAGAAGAGCCAACAAATGTGCCCTGATTAAAAGGGATGATATAATCAGGTGGCGCCATAAGTATCTTGAGGACTTGAAAAGATTTAGGAGTCTTGGGTGAACATGGGCCACACAGTGACAAGAGAATGAAGAGATACTGAAATTAAAAGTGCTCGTCAGGCAGCAATTGAGGGTGTTAGCTCAGGTCTTAGGCCACCTAGGGCTCGTGGTCGAGGTTTGCCTTGGTTCATGCCGGGAATGAACAAGGGTTCATTAATGGTGCCGAGCTAACTTTTCTGTGCCAAAAGAACACAGCAGACGCCCACGATGAAATGACAGGTGAACTGTATGAAAAGTGGTTTGCCGAGCAATTGTTGCCCAATGTTCCCGAAGGATCTATCCTAGTAATAGACTATGCAGGCTTTCAAAGTCGTAAATGCGAACTTTTACCTACAACGTCATGGAGAAAAGACCGGATTGTAGACTGGCTCACTCAAAAGGGGATCCCTTTTCGAAATGATGTGCTAAAGCGGGAGCTTCTTTTTATTGTGAATCAAAACAGAGAGAGATATGATAAATACATCATCGACGAGACGGCCAAATCAGCAGGAAAATATGTTCTTCGCTTGCCACCATACCACTGTGAACTTAATCCCATCGAAATGGTATGGGCGCAAGTGAAGAACTATATAAAATTGAACAACGTCTCATTTAGAAAACAAGAGATGAAGACTTTAATTTCGGCTGCCTACCACCACTTGACCACACAAAATTGGGCAAACTACGTGAACCACATCAAAATAATCGAAAGTGAACTGTGGAAAGCAGATGAGATTCAAGATGACGAGGAGCAATTTTTGATACGATTGACATCTTCATCATCATCATCATCATCTTCGACTTCTCCACTTTCGATGGATCGCCTAATGGTTCCAATTTGGTTGAAACTGGACCATCCAGGGAATCGGAGGAATTTATGGATGGGTTAACACCGCTACCAGAGGATAGTGGGCAGGCCTGAAGGTAGGCCTATGTGATGTGTTTTTATAACTTTCAATTTTCTGATATTATTATATTATCTTAGTCTATATTATATTATATTCGTGGAAAATGTCATATTATAATTTATTATAACCTACTGTATGATATTCGAGAAAATATTATATTATAACATTATCATATTCATGAATACCGGTAATTGAAAATTATAAATTATACTGTGTGCATTAAAATTGCGCTCTGAGGTTTGGTGTATCGTAGGCTATCTAAATTTTGTACCGTCATTCGCTGCAAGGCATGAGGTACAGTTATATACAACAAACACATATTTCGGAAATTTTGAGAGTTTTGCGTAAAATCACGCCTGTATACGAGTTATGTTAACATCATGTGCCTGGTCTCGCAGAACATTGTATAGCCTATGTCGTAGTCAGCTAGTGAAATCCGTCATTTCTTGAAGATCCGGCCTATGGTGTAAAAAGGGACAGTTACACCATCTGCCGCGTTTCTTCACGAAGTGACGGACCGATTTAGGCAGATGGGTAAGAAATGATTTTACATTATCAGCCGAGGCACTTCATGAAGATCCGGTGTTTGTTGTTTCGGCACTTCGTGAAATGACTGACTCAATGAAGCCGTACATTAATTCTTGTAATTTATTGTTCTATTTTTAGAAATAAATTATTGCTTGTTTATAAAGGTTTTCGAAATTAATTTTCACATAACAACCTAAATCTAATCGTGGAATAGCGGGTACACTTAACTCTCTATTCTGTGATGCATACTTTCATAATATTTTTTGGTAGTATTTATTTTTGTTCTTCAATTGTGTATTCTTTCTTCTCTCCTTCATTGATGCAATTTGTATTTTTGAACTTGATAAGTCAAGAAGAAACACAATATTGGGCTTATGTCTGTATATACCTTAATGAATACAAACATACCGTAGCCTACATTCGAATACTTTGATTGCATAGTGTACTGTAAAATATTTGACGAGGGCTTCCTGCTGGGTTAAAAATGGCAACAGCTTCATTTCTTTGTCTCTAGGAGGGGCGTTAGCAATCTAGTATACGCTGTCACGCAAGGAAATTTGAACAACCTGCGGGGTGACGTGGCTTGAGGCTGCACTGTATAATTTAGAACTTCCCCAAATCAAATAAATAGTAAGTTCTTTGGTTTATAACGATTGAATTAGCTCTGGAATCTCAATCAACCAAAGAGGCAATAGTTGTGGCCTATAGGCTGTATTCCTATCGGCTAATATTTATTGTGGGAGACAAGTGAAGGAGAGTTTGCATGTTATAGTAATAATAGTAATTATGTGTGTTTGCCATGACCAACAGCGGTAGCTACATTCACTAACGCAAGCTCTAGGCCAGGTGTTCCCCAGTGCTCTTTAAATGGCATTTGGTAGCCTACTCCCGTCATAGGAGCAAAAAAGTGCTCGCGAGAACAACCTCATTGTTTAATTCAAATTCTGTTGCATGCACGAGAGTAATAGGGTTTTCACTAGAAGGTTTGACAGTGAAAAATTGTATCTTGTAAAATAGTATTTTTTAATCATCCCTGCTTTATGAGTAACGCGAAAGATGCTGATTCGACTCGACAGTCCATGAGTCTTATCTGCATGAGCCACGCAAGCAGTTGCAGCATGACTGGTGAGCGGTGAATCACTAGATATTTCAGCACTTCAAAGGGAGGGAGAGATGGGAAAAGGAAAGACAAGCGCATGCTTGTTGCATTATTATTATTATTATTATAGTATTATTATTATAGTGGGAAGCCTCCGTGGCTTAGGCGGCAGCACGCCGGCCTCTCACCGCTGGATCCGTGGTTCAAATCCCGGTCACTCCATGTGAGATCTGTGCTGGACAAAACGGAGGCAGACAGGTTTTTCTCCGGGTACTCCGGTTTTCCCTGTCCAAATTTCATTCCAGCAACACTCTCCACTATCATTTCATTTCGTCCGTCATTCATTTAATCATTGCCCCCGAGGAGTGCGGCAGCCGGCACAGTTCATATCCTCGCCGCTAGATGACCCGGTCGGAGACTGGAAGCAGGCTGTGGATTTTCATTTTTTCATTCATATTATTATAGTATTACTATTTTTGATTTAATGGTGGTCGGGTACTTGGTATGGCACGATGGTGGTGATCACAGTCTCAACGAGGTTGAGAACGCCGCTCTAGTCTATGAAACGAAGCTATATACGGACTTGCCGAGTGGTTCAAACCCCACTTACAGTGGTCAATAAAAATGATGTTTCCCATTTTAAACTCTAAGACAAATGCTGGAACGGTACCTTCTAATAGGCCACAACTCTGTGTACTTGGGAGTGTGCAGAATCTGTCTAATAATCTGTGGTATTTATAGTAGTGTGTGTAATTGTAGTTCAGGTCAAGATTGGGAAGGAGGCGGCCGTGGCATAAGTTAGGAACAAACCCAGCATTTGCCTGGAGGAGAAGGGGAAACCACGGTAAACCACTTCCAGGATGGCTAAGGTAGGAATGGAACCCGACTCATCTCAGTTTTGCCTCCAAGAGTGAGTGTACCCCGATTCAACCCTCAGGCCATAATTAAGTTCCTATCCCTAGTAACCGTAGTTGACTTCATAAGTCTACTTAACGAGTATTGTAACTTATATGCTGGTTCGAATCCCGTCGCTGACTGAGGCATTTTCTCCCAGGACTTTCCACACACCCTCTCGACAAATGCCGGGATGGTACTTTATTTCAAGTCTCCAGAGACGAGCAGATTGAACAATAAAATACTGAAGTAGTTATTTGGCAAAAATATCTTCCCTTAGTAGGGATCGAACGCACCACGCTGTGATCCGAAAGCTAACACCATACCCCGACACCACAACTTTGCTCTAATAATTGGTTGCTAAGAAATGTACAAGGTCTCTTGGTTGCTCGTCCGTAACTGAGTTATAGTTTTTGTTGTTTTAAAGGGTGGAACAGCGAAACCAAGTCATATTATACTATCGGTTGTCTATCTCTCACAAATTGGATCTAAACGACTTCTTCTTCCATTCACAGTACGACAGCATACAGTATACCTTCTAGGCGCAAGGCCAGGATGCTGGGGAGGGAATTGGGAGATAAGTTATTAGATATGTGTACCATATGTCACAGTGTTCACTTTCTGAAGAAATAACAGCCCTTCTAGTGTCTCTTTTTTAACCGATTATTTCTTGGAAATCACACTTTCCTCTCATGTGATCACCGCAACCGCTACATCATGAAGTGACGGCTGGATTTCCCGACAGATGATGCACAAAATGAATTACACGATGTGACGGCGAAATTTAGTCATTTCATGAAACCACGCGTCAGATGGTGCAAGTGTACCCTTTTACATCACATGACGCTCTTCATGAAGTGCCTAGGATTTTCATGAAATGACGGATTTCACTATCAGACTACGACATATATATGCAGCCGATCTGGTATCAGCGCGGCCCATTTAACACGTACTGTCTTTTAAGGTAGAGACGCACTATGTAATGACACAGAAATAATAGAATTAGTCAAAATATGTTCTCAAACACCAGCTGGATGTGTCTCGTCTTTCACCTGGAATATGTTATCACACATGCCAAGTAGGCCTACACGGGGTTACATGGCCACTTCAGTTTTATGCTTCTCAAGCTGCCGCTTTTCTAGCGAAAATGCATTTTTCTGCTGGGTTATGAAACAGATTGACATACTCCACGTCCCAAGCCACGATATGTAATGTAGGCTACTGCGCACGTAGGACTGCGTCGGTCGCTGGGGTAGAGTGAAAGCACCTCTTGAGAGCTTCTGTTATCCTGTTCATGGAGGAGCTTGTTCTACTGTACTAACAGTTCACAAAATGTCGAACTTTTGATTCTACTTTTATTGAACGAATAGTACACAAATAAAGTCTTGATTGAAGTTTTAAGCCCAACATTTATTGAACGAATAGTACACAAATACCTCTGTTCCACTCCTGTTTTCTTCATTCGCGAAAGTCTCCAACATCCAGGTATCATAAAGTAACAGGAGGTAGAAGGGATATGATTCGATTGGCTGGTGGGCGGTGACTAGCTCGACCAATTCCACTCCACTATAAAGCGCAATGGCGGACCACTGCACCGTCAGGCTACGGGCGCATTCTCCCCCCGATTATGAGACAGCGTATCCAAGTACACTGGGCGAGATGCTCAAGATAGCTTGTCGCAGTAATATGCGGAGTGTTTCATTCCGGGCCTCGTCGTTTTCCCCAGGGGTTCACTACAATTGAGACGTGGCTTGGCTACCTCGGGGCCCCGGCTGGGTCCGGCATTGCCTCCCCTCTCGCATGTTTCCTGTTCTCACCTGAGTAGTCGACTGCTCCTCCGTGTTCTTGGCAATTATTCGAAAACATTTCGCACTTGACGAATTAGGCTACTTGTCTTTTTCTTATCCGTCGAATCGAAATGTATGAATACGTCTCGATCGTTGTCCATCTCTGTTCGGTCAATATCCGAATAGTTAATAACATTTTCCGAACAACTCCAGCTATCTGATATGACATCTAGCGGTAAAAATGAGAAAGTTACCAAGTAGGGTACATTTGTCACGTGGTGACTGTTTGTATACGTTTTCTTGTATTGGTAAACAGATCGTGGTAAATTGTTCGTGTCTTTATACATAAGTAATAAGTTTTACTCGTTGATAGAGTGAAAAATGAGTAAAAGCAAAGTGTATTGCTCAGTTTACGGCTGTAAGTTGATGTATAAGAGGGCTGCGGATATACGTTTTCATCACTTTCCAAAAGATGCAAATAGCAATAGCCGAAATGTGATGATACCTAATAATACCTAATACCTAATAATAATACCTTTCCACCCCGGGAAGGATCTAACACTTGTCGAGGTAGACAGACAGAAGACCTGCGACGTAAAGCCAGCGAAGGTTATTCAGTTTAAAAACAGCTGTTACGATGGGCGCGCTGGTAAGATTGAAGTTACGTGAATAATTAATTAAATAATTAATTATTGGCTGCTTGGTAGGGAGAAGGGATGAGTTTAACTTGTATTAAAACTCGTGGGGCGACAGGAATTGCTTGATTTGGATGGTTAAAAGGTGGGTTTGGTGTTGAATATTTGAATGGTAGCGGAATCACTCATTCTACAGTGCCCACGGGGAGGCAAATTAGGCCTATATGACTGATAGTGGAATAGCTCGAATATCGAAGAACTTAGCGATTACGAGGTGTAGGCTTGGCGGAAAGGCTGGCGGATTATCTGTTTGACATCAATTCACGATATAAGTCGGAGCTTGGAACAGTGGCGTCTGGTTTGCGTGGATGCCAGTCTCGGAATGATAAAAGTAGCACAGCTTCGGTGTGTTATTTATTTGTTTATGTACCGTATTTCTCTATTTGAAAGTCCTCGGCGTTGACTCAGGATCGACATTTACATTATATTGCGCATAATAGTACCGAAATAATGTCCGAAGTGTAGCCCTGTGTAAATTTGAATCAGCTGATCTACCGGTACATCAACCATAAAAACTGATGCTTGATAATATGCAAATGACACCAAAAAATCCAGTGGAACACACAAATTAGATCACGTGTATCGCACAGTTATACATATATACAATTAAAAATAACACTGTCATTACTTTAGAGACCACATTTACTGATTATAACTGAAAAATAAAAAGTATTCCATATCAAACGCGTGTTATTGAGTATTTTAAACCCTACTTATCCAGATCGACCGCAGCGCCCCAAGTGTTAGTTTGAGTTGCCAATAATTTTAAAACTTGTCCCCTTATTATTATTATTATTATTATTATTATTATTATTATTAGTCTATTATTATTAGTCTATTATTATTATTATTTATTATTATTATTTTCTTTTTAAGCCTCCGTGGCTTAGGCGGCAGCACGCCGGCCTCTCACCGCTGGGTCCGTGGTTCAAATCCCGGTCACTTCATGTGAGATCTGTGCTGGACAAAACGGAGGCAGACAGGTTTTTCTCCGGGTACTCCGGTTTTCCCTGTCAAAATTTCATTCCAGCAACACTCTCCACTATCATTTCATTTCATCTGTCATTCATTTAATCATTGCCCCAGAGGAGTGCGTCAGGCCTCGGCAGCCGGCACAGTTAATATCCTCGCCGCTAGATGGGGGCTTCATTCATTCCATTCCTGACCCGGTCGGAGACTGGAAACAGGCTGTGGATTTTCATTTTCATTATTATTTTCTTTTTACCGACAGTAGTGGCTACGCTGGCTAAAGTTCAGCATTAGGTCGTGGGGCCAAGCTCTCTGCTGACTCGGTAGACGCGTGGGTTCGAGCCCCACCGTCGGCCGTCCTTGAAATGGTTTTCCGTGGTTTCCCCCATTTTCAACACCAGGCAAATGCTGGGACTGTACCTTCTGACAGGCCAGGGCCGCTTCCTTCCACATCCTTGCCCAGTTTCATTCACCATCATTCATTTCATCTCTCATTAACTCCTCTCATGAGGTTGGTGTCAGGAAGGGCATCCGGCCGTAAAAATCATCGCCACAAAGACTTCCATCGCATCTCATCCCCGACCCCGTTGGAAAAACGGGAATAATAAGGGGTAGACATACAATTATTATTTTCTTTTTCATCGAAATTTATGAACACGTCTCGATCGTTGCCTAGCCTATGTTAGGTCTTTTTCCGAATCAAGGATTGTATTGGACTGCAGTATTCTCTATGCTATCGTATGCACAGTTAATATTTCATTTGCGGGGCTTAGACATCGTGGTCATGTTGCCCCGTGTACATGGGTGTGTGTGTAGAATTTATGTGATAACCTGCGTTATTGTGATTGTTGCACTAGCATGTGTAAATACTGTACAAAGCTCAATGTTGGTTTGTCTGTATACTTATACAAATTTACGCCGTTTCACCGATCTGAACCAACATTTGTATACTTACCTATTGGAACCCTGCGAGTAACACTGGTTACATCAAATTTCGGACAGACCACTCCATTCCCTGCATTTAGGCCCTTTGGCACAAATCTATACCGTTTCACCGATCTGAACCAAAATGAGTATTCTTACCCTTTGGAAACCTGCGAGTAACACTGTCTACGTGAAATTTCGCACAGATCACTCCATTCCCTACATTTAGGCCCTTTGGCACAAGTCTACATCGTTTCACCGATCTTAACCAAAGTTAATGTACTTACCCTTCGAAACCCAGCGGGTAACACTATCCACTGGATATTTTGAACAACTCTCTCCATTCCCTACATTTAGAACAACAGACAAAATGAACTACGTTTTAATGACCTAGAAACATTCACGTCCATATAGTGTAAGAATATTTTAATACGGTAGGCCCTAAGTCAATTGTTGGCTGGCAATGCGAGCTGCATCACGTCGCCCCTACCAGAATTGCGAAAATAGTTACAACTTGCGCTGCTTATAAATTGGAGTCAATGGGAGTAATTATTGCCAGAAGATTTCTTAGGCCAAGTAAAACAGTTATTATCATGAAAATATTATGCCTCTGTATAAGTGCAATGGTGTTGGTGCTTTCAAATTTACTTTCATTTATTCCGATCCTTATCCTTGAGCGGTAACTTATGTGGCGATAAATGACACTATTGCTACTTCAGGAGCTCGGGACAGCCGAAGTTTTCCAAAGTGCTCTGATTATTTTCCTATGGCATTAGACTATGTGACAAAAGACGACACTATTGGTCTCTACTTTTCTAACAGCCAATGAGATATAGGCCCTAGGCAGTGTCTTTTATGTCACAAACTCCTCTTTCTAATCACATTTTTCAATTCGTTTGTAAATTACATGTGTCAGTACTGTAGTTAGTAAATAGCCGTTTCCCTATTCATTATTGTCATTATCATTACGGGAAAATGACCTGAATGTTACGTCCATTATACTGTACTACTTATCACGCCCACCACCACCACAAAAAGTTATATTTTTATAATATTTTATCTGTTAATTTAAGTAACTTATTATATGCCAGTTCTGTAGTAGCCTAGAATTCATTATCATCCATAAAACAAACAAATCCACCGGGCGAAGCCGGGCACTATTGCTAGTAGTTTATAATTTTAAAACTTGTCCCCTTATTCTTCTTCTTCTTATTATTACTAGCCCAGGCAAAGTAGAACAAAAAAGGCCGTGCTTCCCGAAAAATCGTCTAAAGCTGGAATGTTTTATAATACATTTTGGGGGCCCAAATAAGAGTCCTGTGAGTTTGCGACGGATTCTGACTTCCGCTTAATTTTTGGGAGTAAAAAAAAAACGCGAAATTTTTGCACTTTTTTCAGTTATTTGCTTATAACTTCTAAACGACGCATTCTACAGGCAAGTTTTATCGTAATGTTTTTAAAGACGATTAAATTCTACGTCGAATGGTTTGTAGTGGGTCTAAATCAGCCGAGTCGTTTAGCCGCAATCGATTTCTAAATTTGGGCCATTTTTACCAACTTGGTAAAAAAGTTGATTCTCTGCTTAGTTCTTCGCTTAAAACTCCTAAACAACGCATCCTATAGAAAATTGTACGGGAAGCTTTTCTAAGAACATTAAATTTTGCGTCGAATGGTTTTTAGTTTGTTAAAATCGGCCCAGCCGTTTAGCCGTAATCGATTTTTTGATTTGTGCCATTTATACCATCTCTCATGTCTCTGTAATTTTCTTTTCCAATCGTGCAGTTTTCGAAGTGGCAAAGGAGAAAATCCGGGTTGGCCCGGTTCCCCCACTTGGCCTTGACAACCCACGAGCAGCCACCTGTCCCGTTGTTCTCTCTCCCCCTCTAATCCCTTCGTCGGTTTCCCTACTGCGAGGTCTCCTTCTCAACATCCGTTCAGCATGTTGACACGACAAACTCCAGAATACGCCTTATTGCAAGATCAGCTGCGATTAACAAATACGCCGTATTGCAAGATCAGCGGTGATAGTGAAACACGCCATATTGCAAGACCAGCGCCAATTGAAAAATACGCCGTATTGCGAAATCAACCGCGATTGTGAAATACGCCATATCGCACGATCAGCAGCGATTGTCAAATACGCCTAATAGCAGGATCAGCGGCGATTAACAAATACGCCATATGCTAGATCAGCGTCGATTGACAAATACGCCTTATGCAAGGTCAGCGGCGATTGTCAAATACGCCATATTGCAGGATCAGCGGCGATTGACAAATACGACGTATTGCAAGATACGCGGCGATTGTAAAATACGCAATATTGCAGGATGAGCGGCGATTGACAAATACGCCATATTGCAAGATCAGCGGCGATTGTCAAATACGCTATATTGCAAGATCAGCGGCGATCGCCAGATAGGCCATATTGCAGAAGCAGCGGCGATTGACAAATACGCCGTGTTGCAAGATCAGCAGCGATTGTCAAATACGCCATATTGCAGAATCAGCGGCGAATGACTAATACGCCGTATTGCATGATCAGCGGCGATTCACAAATACGCAATATTGCATGATCATCGGCGATTGACAAATACGCCATATAGAAAGACCAGCGGCGATTGACAAATACGCCTTACTGCAAGATTAGCGGGATTGTCAAATACGCCATATTGCAGGATCAGCGGCGACTGACAAATACGCATTATTGCAAGATCATCGGCGATTGACAAATACGCCGTATTGCAAGATCAGCGGCGATAGTGAAACACGCCATATTGCCAGAACAGCGGCAATTGAAAAATACTCCGTATTGCACGATCAGCGGCGATTGTGAAATACGCCATATCGCAATATCAGCGGCGATTGTCAAATACGCCATATTGCAGGATCAGCGTCGATTGTCAAATACGCCATATTGCAAGATCAGCAACGATTGCCAAATAGGCCATATTGCAGGATCAGCGGCGATTGACAAATACGCCGTATTGCAAGATGAGCGGCGATTGTCAAATATGCTATATTGCAAGATCAGCGGCGATTGCCAAATACGCCATATTGCAGGATCAGCGGCGATTTGCAAATACGCCATATTTCAAGATGAACTGCGATTGTAAAATACGTCATGTTGCAAGATCGGCGGCGATTGAGAAATACGCCATATTGCAAGATCAGCGACGATTGCCAAATAGGCCATTTTGCAGAATCAGCGGCGATTGACAAATACGCCGTATTGCAATATCAGCAGTGATTGTCAATTACGCCATATTGCAGGATCAGCGGCGATCGACTAATACGCCGTATGGTAAGATCAGCGGCGATTCACAAATACGCCATTGCAAGATCAGCGGCGATTGATAAATACGCCATATTGAAAGATCATCGGCGATTGTCAAATACGCCATATGCAAGATCAGCGGCGATTGACAAATACGCCTTTTTGCAAGATCAGCGGCGATTGACAAATACGCGGTATTGCAAGATCAGCGGCGATAGTGAAAAACGCCATATTGCAAGATGAAATTGAAAAATACGCCGTATTGCAGGATCAGCGGCGAATGTTAAATACGTCATATCGCAAGATCAGCGGCAATTGTCAAATACGCCATTTTGCTGGATCAGCTGCTATTGACAAAAACACCATATGCAAGATCAGCGGCGATTGAAAATTACGCTGTATTGCAAGATCAGCGGCGATTGTGAAATACGCCATATTACAGGATCAGTGGTGATGGGCAAATACGCCATATTGCAAGATCAGCGGCGATCGCCAGATAGGCCATATTGCAGAAGCAGCGGCGATTGACAAATACGCCGTATTGCAAGATCAGCAGCGATTGTCAAATACGCCATATTGCAGAATCAGCGGCGAATGACTAATACGCCGTATTGCATGATCAGCGGCGATTCACAAATACGCAATATTGCAAGATCATCGGCGATTGACAAATACGCCATATAGAAAGATCAGCGGCGATTGACAAATACGCCTTACTGCAAGATTAGCGGCGATTGTCAAATACGCCATATTGCAGGATCAGCGGCGACTGACAAATACGCATTATTGCAAGATCATCGGCGATAGACAAATACGCCGTATTGCAAGATCAGCGGCGATAGTGAAACACGCCATATTGCCAGAACAGCGGCAATTGAAAAATACTCCGTATTGCAAGATCAGCGGCGATTGAGAAATACGCCATATCGCAATATCAGCGGCGATTGTCAAATACGCCATATTGCAGGATCAGCGTCGATTGTAAAATACGCCATATTGCAAGATCAGCAACGATTGCCAAATAGGCCATATTGCAGGATCAGCGGCGATTGACAAATACGCCGTATTGCAAGATGAGCGGCGATTGTCAAATATGCTATATTGCAAGATCAGCGGCGATTGCCAAATACGCCATATTGCAGGATCAGCGGCGATTTGCAAATACGCCATATTTCAAGATGAACTGCGATTGTAAAATACGTCATGTTGCAAGATCGGCGGCGATTGAGAAATACGCCATATTGCAAGATCAGCGACGATTGCCAAATAGGTCATTTTGCAGAATCAGCGGCGATTGACAAATACGCCGTATTGCAATATCAGCAGTGATTGTCAATTACGCCATATTGCAGGATCAGCGGCGATCGACTAATACGCCGTATGGTAAGATCAGCGGCGATTCACAAATACGCCATATTGCAAGATCAGCGGCGATTGATAAATACGCCATATTGAAAGATCATCGGCGATTGTCAAATACGCCATATGCAAGATCAGTGGCGATTGACAAATACGCCTTTTTGCAAGATCAGCGGCGATTGACAAATACGCGGTATTGCAAGATCAGCGGCGATAGTGAAAAACGCCATATTGCAAGATGAAATTGAAAAATACGCCGTATTGCAGGATCAGCGGCGATTGTTAAATACGTCATATCGCAAGATCAGCGGCAATTGTCAAATACGCCATTTTGCTGGATCAGCTGCTATTGACAAAAACACCATATGCAAGATCAGCGGCGATTGAAAATTACGCTGTATTGCAAGATCAGCGGCGATTGTGAAATACGCCATATTACAGGATCAGTGGTGATTGGCAAATACGCCATATTTCAAGATCAGCGGCGACTGTAAAATACGTCATGTTTTATGATCAGCGGCGATTGAGAAATACGCCATATTGCAAGATCAGCGACGATTGCCAAATAGGCCATTTTGCAGATTCAGCGGCGATTGACAAATACGCCGTATTGCAAGATCAGCAGTGATTGTCAAATACGCCATATTGCAGGATCAGCGGGGATTGACTAATACGCCGTATGGTATGATCAGCGGCGATTGACAAATACGCCATATTGCAAGATCAGCGGCGATTGATAAATACGCCATATTGAATGATCAGCGGCGATTGTCAATTACGCCATATAAAAGATCAGCGGCGATTGACAAATACGCCTTATTGCATGATCAGCGGCGATTGTCAAATACGCCATATTGCTGGATCAGCGGCGATTGACAAATACGCCTTAGTGCAAGATCAGTGGCGATTGACAAATACGCCGTATTGCAAGATCAGCGGCTATTGTCAAATACGCCATATTGCAGGATTAGCGACGATTGACAAATACGCCGTATTGCAAGATAAGCGGCAATTGTAAAAAACGCGATATTGCAGGATGAGCGGCGATTGACAAATACGCCATATTGTAAGATCAGCGCAGCGGCGATTGTCAAATACGCTATATTGCAAGATGAGCGGCGATTGTAATATATGCCATATTGCAGGATCAGCGGCGATTGACAAATACGCCGTATTGCAAGATCAGCGGCGATTGTCAAATACACCATATTGCAGGTCCAGAGGCGAATGACAAATACGCCATATGGGAAGATCAGCGGCGATTGTAAAATACGCCGTATTGCAAGATCAGTGGCGATTGTGAATTACGCCATATTCCATGATCAGCGGCAATTGACAAATACGCCGTATTGCTAGATCAGGGGCGATTATGAGTCACGCCATATCGCAAGTTCAGCGGCGATTGTCAAATACGCCATTTTTCTGGATCAGCAGCGATTGAAAAATACACCAAATGCAAGATCAGCGGCGATTGAAAATTACGCCGTATTGCAAGATCAGCGGCGATTGTGAAATAAGCCATTTTGCATGATCAGAAGCGATTGTCAAGTACTGTACCCAATTGTCATCATGTGGAACATGTGTTCGTATCCCAGCTAACTCACGGTCTTTCAAGGTATGGGACGTTCCTGCCCACCATACGACCACATGCTCAGGATTTGAGTCTACCAGGTAACTACTCTACATGAAAGAAACAACATATTCCTAAAATAAAACATTTACTGATATACACACATCAAAAAAAGTTTTGCATCACCTCGGTTCCCAGATCTCCGGCATATAGACGTTGACTGTGTATATTGTATCAAAGATACAGTCCCTTTGACTGTTCATAGATGTCACTAAAACTGCTCAAAGATGTAAACAACCATGCATGAGCAGGGCCTATTAGACGGAGGGGGTACGACAGCCGATCAGTTCCAGTCATTCCACCAGGACGAAGGTACGCTGCTCATGTTGTCTGTAGTTCTACCATGCCTAGAAGGTCAATACCGCAGTTCCATCGCGTCCGCATTGTTACTTTGTGTCAAGAAGGGCTCTCAACAAGGGAAGTTTCCAGGCGTCTCAGAGTGAACCAAAGCGATGTTGTTCGGACATGGAGGAGGTACAGAGATACAGGAACTGTCGATGACAGGCCTCGCTCAGGCCGCCCAAGGGCTACTACTGTAGTGGATGACCGCTACTTACGGATTGCCGCTCGGAGGAACCCTGACAGCAATGCCACCATGTTGAATAATGCGTTTCGTTCAGCCACAGGACGTCGTGTTTCAACTCAAACTGTGCGCAATAGGCTGCATGATGCGCAACTTCACTCCCGACGTCCATGGCGAGGTCCAGCTTTGCAACCCCGACACCATGCAGCGCGGTACAGATGGGCCCAACAACATGCTGAATGGACCCCACAGAATTTGCATCACGTTCTCTTCACCGATGAGTGTCGCATATGCCTTCAACCAGACAATCGTCGGAGACGTGTTTGGAGGCACCCTGGTCAGGCTGAACGTCTTAGACACACTGTCCAGCGAGTGCAGCAAGGTGGTGGTTCCCTGATGTTTTGGGGTGGCATTATGTGGGGCCGACGTACGCCACTGGTGGTCATGGAAGGCTCCGAAACGGCTTTACGATACCTGAATGACATCCTCCGACCCATAGTGCACCCATATCGGCAGAATATTGGAGAGGCATTTGTCTTCATGGACGACAATTCTCGACCTCATCGTGCACATCTTGTGAATGCGTTCCTTCAAGATAACGACATCGCTCGACTACAGTGGCCAGCATGTTCGCCAGACATGAACCCGATCGAACATGCCTGGGATATGTTGAAAAGGGCTGTTTATGGACGTCTTGACCCACCAACCACTCTGAGAGATTTACGCCGAATTGTCGTTGAGGAGTGGGACAATTTGGACCAACAGTGTCTTGATGAACTTGTGGATAGTATGCCACGACGAATACAGGCATGCATCAATGCAAGAGGACGTGCTACTGGGTATTAGAGGTAGTGGTGTGTACTGCAATCTGGACCACAAATGCTGAAAGTCTAGCTGTATGATGGTACAACATGCAATGTGTGGGTCTCATGAGCAATAAAACGAGCTGAAATGTTGTTTGTGTTGATCTCTATTCCCTTTGTATTTAAAGGTTCCGGAACTCTTGGAACCGAGGTGATGCAAAACTTTTTTTGATGTGTGTAAAATCATGGCTATACAACAAATACAAACAAAGGATAATTTACATTTAATTCCCACAATTAAAATCAGGGTTATTTTGTGAGTCTCTTTTTAATTAGTGCTACACTGCACTCGAATCTATTTCTAGCATCCTATCATTGATACTTTCAGACCTCTACGAGTCTCCATAGTGTTCTTTATGTGACACAATTTAACAAAACTGGAGTATCATAACACAAAAGTCACATATCACATCTAAATGACATTAATTCTGTAATAATTAAACATTACTCCGTTTCTTACGGGCATTTACATTCATTAACATAAATTCATTATTCTATGCCTTAATTAACAAATGTTGTTGTGTCGTGTGAATCATCTTCCTTTCTTTTCCATCAATATGAAACGCTTAAAAAGTGGTACGTTTCCCTTCCAAAATACACATGGATAGAAATGTTTATAGTTTCACCATACAACGATTTTCTGGGTCTGGTCGAAATTATTATCGTTACAAACGTGTCATGTTCTTAGAAATCACATACCCGTCTGCATAAATTAGTGTGAACTGGGCAAAAATGCACTTTAAAAAGATGCCTAACAATTTATTTGGTTCAGTGTTCCTCCTCAGAGAATAACTGGGCCAAATATTATCCGATTTCAATGATCCGACAATGTATGTGTGTTGAAACACATCATTTAAATCAATTGGCATCATCATAACAATCATATCTTAATTACATTTCGAAATACCGAGATTCTTCAGTGTCCCACTCTGCTTTAAAAATAAAGGAATCAGGTCGCTAAACCTCCCCTTCCAAGCAGGCAATAAAATTAGTTCCAGCTGGCCGCGCAAGATGGCCGTTGCACTAGTGGTCTACTCCCACTCCCTCTCTTGGTTGCAAGCAAGGTCAACTTTGTTTACAATTGCAGTACACTGGAGTGACCCAGAGTATTGTCTCAAGTAATTGAGTCATTCTAATTATTTAACACCTATATTTATAGTGTACAGGCCCGGGGGGCCGTACCCCCTGAAAGCCACCCCCCATCTTTCACTAAAAACACCCTAACTGGCAACATCATAAGACCAGAACATTACCTTTACGCAGCAAGAGGCGGCCGCCCAGCTTGGGAGGTTAGCCAACTACTTGCGACACATACATAAACATCTACACAACAACTAACTGGGGCAGCTACGTCGGCGGAATGCTGACCACGCAACGCCGAGAACTATAAGAAGTGGAGTCCTAATTGGAGCCATTATCTGTTATACAGTGTGCGTCGCCGAAGGCCCTAGCCGACATCTGCTCCAGTTGCATCATCAGGTGAGACTCAGCAAGTGCTCGGAATCCTTTACTTTGTGAAACACCCACTCATAATTTTGTACACTCTACTTGTATAATTACTTACATTCCCCCAAGAGGGACTTACAAATTCACACTCACTGACCAATAAACACATGGTCAGTAAACTACTCTTGTATCGTCAATTACACGACTCTTTACATCCTCATACCCTTCCTGACCTTCGTCACGATTGACCGTGACCATAGTAGCCAGTAACTGCTTTGTCAGACTGCATTGTGTTTCCCGCACGCGACCCGACTACGTAACGTCGAGCCGCTGACATCAGCACGCCTATTGTATTACCCACACCGTCCAGCTGGCAGGCCAGTATAGTAGCCTGCGTTTAGAGGTCCATCCCCTAATCAACACTTGCATCTTTGCAGGAACACCCCCTAGCGTTTAAACACTGAACAACACTCTACACTGGTAAGCTCTCCCAACTACGGGAAGCTACCCTCACCTAGGAACTACTTTCCAAGTCATCACAGTAACACAAGTGTTTTATCCCTAACTACCCCCAACTAAGGGATCTAAAACTATAGTGTAATGGGCTCAACTCGGCTCCTAATTAACATTCATGGCTGGGGATGGGTCCTGTGATAGCCTTGCCGTTCTGTGGTGATTACTAGTGGCTTTGGACGCGCATCATAATGAGAATACAAGATTGCTCACCAGCGGCTGTCTCAATAATATAAGGAAATCTGCGTTTCCTATACGACGAACATGAATCTCCTCTCAGGGCAGATCAATTTATACATGTGCTCACGGGTTCTCGAAGAGCTTCCCTCGTGGCAATTATTCCTGCAAGCGATGGATACAGACAGGCTCTGTCCAATTCGCTGCGAATAATAAAAGTATGCACAACGGCGATACTAACTCGTAGATTAGCCCACTTTTCACCTAACGCGCAAGCTATGCTAGAATGGTCCCCGCACTATTATTGACATAAATCACTGGATTCTACGTTACTTCGCTCGCTCTATGCGGCTTCAAACAATACTTCTCATAGATGACTCAATTATTGAGGCAAACGCGTCCTCTCTGCAATTACACTTAAGCCAAAGCTTCAAATAGCTCCTAAAAACAAAATATAAATTTACTGGCTTACATTACTTTAATGGTTCTCAAATACAATCCTAATAATTGACCATATTAAACATTCATTCAACACTTCATTTGACACTGAAAACTCTCGTATCTCGCTATATTTCACGTTACTTTCTTACTGTTTACCAAATACAGTATCTTTATATTAGACATGACACACTTTGAACGTTATTTAGGCCAGAATTGCCTATTACTTTACTTTACTGTTACCGACCCCAGATTATTATTATTATTATCATTTAACGTTACCGTTTCATTCATCACAATTTTATCCTGACTGGCCATAAACAAATCACCTTCCAAGCCATATTCTACCAAATACGAGTGGTGAAGGCTCGTACAATAAGTGACTGTTACATCTTAGTCTCAAAGTGATGCATCGTTGTATGGTGAACTATTTAGTTAGAATAACATTGTAAATTGGTACTCACTCTTTCATTTTCGCTGGATTATTCCAGCATGCCAGCTCCGGGCCTGCCATGACGCTTGATTTAAGCCATCATGTTATATCTCACATACCACATGGTATCACATTTTTCACACACGATAATCATACTTTTATCAGTGGCTTTTCTCACTTTAACACAACACATTTTATTCACAATACACATAAATACTTTTGAAATCACTATAACAAAATTTATATACACTTTTTCACTATTTCACAGGTTAATCCTTAGTCGGACTCCTCCTAACGCCTGACCTCAGAGATGCGATGACTATGACAACTGCTGGTCTCCGTGAAAGTCTATCTGCGTGTACGTGCGTTCGATTCTCGTTCCCTTCAATACTGTTTATTTCACCGTCATGATTACTTGTGATGCCTCTCGGGCTCCCATAACTGTAATGATCCTGACGATACAGCGTCATTTATAAGTATGACAATACCTCCTGGTATTCAGTGTCCAAAACCATCCTAAATTATTGCTACGCTGTAGCAAACTACACTTGCGTATAATAATGGATAAATATCTTCTGTAGATTAAATCTTATGCGATTCATGATTTATATTTAGAAGCTGTATGATGTGCTTCCATTGTTCTTCATATACACTCGAGCGTCGATACTCTAACATTTCGCGCACTATTGGCTGCGTTTAGTTACGTGTAGACTGCAGAGCAACTGAAGATGAACTCAAGACGAACTGAAGAATAACTGTAGAACAACTGGCTTGGTCTGCACTGCTTCCCCTATATAAAGGTTTCTCGTAAAATGTAGTCCACAGGACACACGAGAGCGACTCCTTTCTTGAAATAATGTATTTCCATTCAAATTGACGTATACACCTTGTTTATCTAGATGTGGGAGTCCCATAATCACTTGCGTGCAAGCGATCGCTTCGGCCAATTAATTACAATTAATTGCCTTATTCCATCGCGTCATGACGCCACCATGGTGATTCCCCTCTGGCTGGTCACCAAATCACTCCTCTCGAGCGTAAGTTCGGTGTTAATAGGCTTATTTAGAGATATAGGCTTTAATTTAGGTGTAAGACCACTCCTAAATTATCTCTCCCAGAATATATTCACCTGGGTGTACATTTCACTCCATTTCAATGCTCCACTTGGCTGTAATCAATTAATTTCCGTGGGCAATCATCCCCACTACAGTCTCAAGCGTTGTCCATTGGGGACTCCCAGGGTCATTAATTTCGAGCTGTCTCCTCGGTCCAGACGAAAGAAGTTCCTTCGGCGCCTAGAATCTCCTCCCATTTGCTAGCTGCAATTAGTAAAACGTCAAGCTGGCCTGCTTTCACGTTTCTATACTTTGAAAACGTACATATGACTGCAATTTCTGACAATTATTCCCTTAAACAGCTATGATATTCACAATCTGGCCGTGAAATCATGCTATATTATTATATGTCATTATACATCTCATTGCTCTTCGGGTTCCCTGTAACTGTTCCCCCTCAGAGATCAATGGTTCGACTCTAGGCAGAATCATGTGCCTGGTCTTCTCTGATAAGACCCGAGTTCGATGCCAGTCTGCCGTGACCGATTGGGCACAGTACGCAATGTTGCAAGATCAGCGGCGATTGTGAAATATGCTATATTGCAAGATCAGCAACGATTGCCAAATAGGCCATATAGCAGGATCAGCGGCGATTGACAAATACGCTGTATTGCAAGATCAGCGGCAATTGTCAAATATGCTATATTGCAAGATCAGCGGCGATTGCCAAATACGCCATATAGCAGGATCAGCGGCGATTGACAAATACGCTGTATTGCAAGATCAGCGGCAATTGTCAAATATGCTATATTGCAAGATCAGCGGCGATTGCCAAATACGCCATATTGCAGGATCAGCGGCGATTTGCAAATACGCCATATTTCAAAATCAGCTGCGATTGTAAAATACGTCATGTTGCAAGATCGGCGGCGATTGAGAAATACGCCATATTGCAAGATCAGCGTCGATTGCCAAATAGGCCATTTTGCAGAATCAGCGGCGATTGACAAATACGCCGTATTGCAATATCAGCAGTGATTGTCAATTACGCCATATTGCAGGATCAGCGGCGATCGACTAATACGCCGTATGGCAAGATCAGCGGCGATTCACAAATACGCCATATTGCAATATCAGCGGCGATTGATAATTACGCCATATTTAAAGATCATCGGCGATTGTCAAATACGCCATATGCAAGATCAGCGGCGATTGACAAATACGCCTTTTTGCAAGATCAGCGGCGATTGTCAAATACGCCATATTGCAGGATCAGCGGCGATAGACAAAAACGCCTTATTGCAAGATCAGCGGTGATTGACAAATACGCTTATTGCAAGATCAGCGGCGATAGTGAAACACGCCATATTGCAAGATCAGCGGCAATTGAAAAATACGCCGTATAGCAAGATCAGCGGCGATTGTGAAATACTTCATATCGCAAGATCAGCGGCGATTGTCAAATACGCCATATTGCAGGGTCAGCGGCGATTGACAATTAGCCGTATGCAAGATCAGCGTCGATTGACAAATACGCCTTATTGCAAGATCAGCGGCGATTGTCAAATACGCCATATTGCAGGATCAGCGGCGATTGGCAAATACGCCGTATTGCAAGATAAGCGGCGATTATAAAATACGCCATATTGCATGATGACCGGCGATTGACAAATACGCCATATTGCAAGATCAGTGGCGATTGTCAAATACGCTATATTGCAAGATCAGTGGCGATTGTAAAATATGCCATATTGCAGGATCAGCGGCGATTGACAAATACGCCGTATTGCAAGATAAGCGGCGTCCCTTGGAATGCCAACTTGAAGTTGCTTGCAATGAAGCAAATTGTCAGGAACGACTTTCTCCTCAAATGTCTATATGTGTTGGTTTAACACGTTATGCTTGATCTAATAAATTAAACATAATATTGCACCAACCTGGACCCAATGTTTGGGAAGCCAGGCTCTGCCTGTCACAAGTCAGGACAAAGGGCGAGTGATAGAGGAGTAACACCTCTTTAAAAAACCTTGGTCCAGCTGACCCGGCTGGTAGTCCCTTGTAAGGGTCCCTTGCCAGGGTTACGGTGAAGACCTCAACGGCAATTACAGTGGAGAGGATAATCCTCGGTACAGTGTAAGTGGCGGATGTGGTAGCCCAGTGCTCGGGATTAATTGAGTAAAAGGTATCATCCTCTTTTTGGGGGGTAGATATCAGTTGTAGCGTCTGACTCGGTGCGGGCGGCTACACACGGCGTCTGTATCCCATGTTAGGGGCGGCCGAATTATATGCTGGCAGTAGCGTTAAAATGCCCTCAACGACAGACGAAGCGACCCGCCGGTTGAGGTATTTCCTGTCGCATCAATGGCTACGTCTCTTCTAAATTCGGAACATGCTAGGGCGTTCCCCCAAAGCGACGCGCGCCACTTGCGCCCGTGTGACGTGAGAAATGAGCGAGGGTTACCTACTCATGAACGGGGTAGGTTAAAGAAGTTAGTTCGACCCAAACAACTAAGACTAAGATTCGCTACCCTCAATATTGGAACGTTGACTGGCCGACATCGTGAGCTAGCAGAAATGATTAAACACAGGCGTGTCAACATTGCCTGCATCCAGGAGACCAAGTGGAGGTGTTCAAAGGCGAAAGAAATTGGAGATGGCTACAAACTCATCTATCATGATACCAGCGCAGCACGAAACGGTGTAGCAATAATCGTAGACCAGCACTACCGCAACAGTGTCACCAATGTCAACAGGGTGTCGGATAGGCTTATGTCTATCAAGATTGATTCAACAGAAATCACTGCCCACATTATATCTTGCTACGCACCTCAAACTGGATGTATAGAGGATGAGAAATATGAATTCTGGAACAGTCTGGATACCCACCTTCGAGCAATCCCCCAGGATGAGTCCATTATTCTTGGAGGAGACTTTAATGGACATGTTGGATCTCAGCGTGAAGGATATATGCGATGTCATGGAGGACATGGGCTTGGTGTGCTCAATGATGACGGATGTAGGATACTTGACTGTGCAGAAGCTCATAACTTGATTGTGACCAACACATATTTCAAAAAGAGGCTAACACATCTGGCTACTTATACCAGTGGAGGACATGCTACTCAGATCGATTACTGGCTAGTTCGGCAACAAGATATGAAGCTGGTGACAGATACCAAAGTGATTCCGTATGACAGCGTTGCCCCTCAACACCGATTGCTTGTCCTTGATATTCATAAAAACGTTAAGCGACCCAAAACAAAACCTAAAACTGGGCCTGAGCGTATCAAGTGGTGGAGATTGAATGCCCACCGCAATGAGTTGGTCACAGCCTTGGCAAACTTCTCGGTGAAGTCTGATCAATCAGTTGATGGCATGTGGAGGGATGCTGTGAAAGAGATACATCAGGCGGCGAAAGAAACTGTGGGAAAAACCATACCCGGACGAAAATACATTGATAAACAGACCTGGTGGTGGAGTGATGAAGTCAAGCAAGTTATCAGAGAGAAAAAGATGGCCTACAAGACTTGGTGGAACTCACGTCTTGATACTGACCTCCAGCAATACCGTAACCTGAAATCAGCAGCAAAAAGATCAGTAGCTGCTGCAAAGGACAATTATTATCAAGACCTGTACGACCAGCTTGACACACCATCAGGAGAAAACAATGTATATCGTCTTGCTAAGTCCCGTAATCGTTCAACTCAGGACATTGGACATGTCATGCACATCAAGGATGCGAACGCTAAGCTACTACGAGAACAGCAATCTATCCTCCAACGTTAGGCAGACTACTTTTTTGGCATCTGCAACGAAGAATTTCCACACCCACCAATTGCAAGTCCTGATCCTACCTTAGGACCCGTTCCTCCAATTACATCCGAGGAAGTAATGCTTGCCATTAGCAAAATGAAGAGTGGGAAAGCAACTGGCCCAGATGACTTACCGACGGAAATATGGAAAATTCTAGGAAGGCCTGCCTCAGAATTCCTTGCCACACTCTTTAACCGGATCATTGCTGAGAACCAACTTCCCCATGCATGGACAACTAGCATAACAGTTCCAATCTGGAAGGGAAAAGGTGATGTGGGTGACTGCTCAACTTATCGCCCTATTCGACTCCTCTGCCATACGTTTAAAATATTTGAGCGTGTGCTTGATTGTAGACTCAGAAATATTGTCACTGTAACACCAAACCAGTGTGGGTTTGTTAAGGGATGCAGTACCATCGATGCTGTCCATGCCACACGCCTTTTAATGGAAAAGCACAGAGAGAGGCAGCAGAGTGTACACCTGGCATTTCTCGATTTAGAGAAAGCTTTTGACCGTATCCCTCATGATCTTATTTGGCGAGCTCTTCGTTGCCATGGAGTCCCTGAGGAATATGTAAGCTGGGTTCAACTTCTGTATCGCAATGCCACTAGTGTAGTTCGGAGTCCAGCTGGAGTCTCCCCACCTTTTGAAATCACTGTGGGTGTTCATCAGGGTTCTGCTCTATCACCACTGTTATTCATCCTCTGCATGGATACAGCAACGGCGGACATACAGACCTCACATCCCTGGACCCTTCTCTATGCGGATGATGTGGTACTTGCCAAAAAAAAACTCGCCCTGAACTCCAGCACAGGGTTCAAACGTGGAACGACAGACTGGCTGAAAATGGACTACACCTCAATATCCAGAAGACAGAATACCTGGAATGTGGCCCCCAAACTAGAGGTACCATCAGTATCAGCACAGAAAATCTGCAGAAGACCATGCATTTTAAGTACTTAGGGTCCACTGTCACTTCAAATTGTGACGGCACTCCTGATACTCGGATGAGGGTAAACGCAGCCTGGCTCAAGTGGAGACAAGTCACTGGAGTTCTCTGTGATAAAAAAGATGCCTCTGCATTTAAAGGCAAAGGTCTATAAGTCTGTGGTACGCCCAGCAGCCATCTATGGGACCAAACAACATGAGCAAATTCTGAATACGATGGAAATGAAGATGCTCCGATGGTCGATGGGACTGACCCGATTTGACCACGCAAGGAACACAGACGTCCGGCGAAGATTTGGTATTGCACCAATTGTCGAGAAGGTGAGGGAGGCTCGTCTACGCTGGTACGGTCACGTCATGAGAAGACAGAACAACTCAGTTGCCAAAAGAGCAATTCACATCAACCCAGGTGGAACAACACCACGTGGAAGACCTGCAAAGCGGTGGACTGACAACATCAGGGCTGACATGCACGCTGCTGGTCTAACACCAGAAGATGTCAACGACCGAAAGAAGTGGAGGAGATGTAGCAAAGTAGCAGACCCCGCAGGGGATTAATGCTAGGAAGAAGAAGATTGTAATATCAGCGGATTTAGATAAACGTCATGCGGATGTGGGGCGGATGCGAATAAAAGTCATGCGGATGCGGGGCGGATGCGGATAACGGCCGTGCGGATGCGGGGCGGATGCGAATAAAAGTCATGAGGAAGCGGGGCGGATGCGGATAACGGCCGTGCGGATGCGGGGCGGATGCGAATAAAAGTCATGAGGAAGCGGGGCGGATGCGGATAACGGCCGTGCGGATGCGGGGCGGATGCGAATAAAAGTCATGAGGAAGCGGGGCGGATGCGGATAACGGCCGTGCGGATGCGGGGCGGATGCGAATAAAAGTCATGAGGAAGCGGGGCGGATGCGGATAACGGCCGTGCGGATGCGGGGCGGATGCGAATAAAAGTCATGAGGAAGCGGGGCGGATGCGGATAACAGCCGTGCGGATGCGGATGCGGATAAGTCATGCGAATGCGGGGCGGATGCGGATAACGTTTTGTTTATCCGCGCAGGGCTCTAGCTAGCCATTCACCGTAAGCTGAGGCACTTTGTCATAAAAGGATACACTTTGCTATCCACATACTTTTTCGTAGTAACGTCTGTAGACACTTGAGGATGTTTTACATGGGTTAACCGCTTTCCCTTAAAGTCATAATCTCCCTGTTTTGTGCGTGGCACTACTGACCTATCCACATAGTGTTTATTAGCAGGATCTGTTTCTTGTTTAGAATCATGTATGGGGACAGGCCTAGCTTTGGCCATCAACGCACGTCCAAAGACATCCATCGTCAACCTGTAGTACCAGTCTACTGTTTCTATGACAAGGCTCGGTGTCTTGTATATAGACAGCCTGCTAGCCTGTCTAAGCCTTAGTTGATCTGAAGATTATTAAGCAGCAAGAGTGATTCCCAGTGGGGGACATGGTTTCCCATCTCTGTCCCACATCACGTGAACAACGCCATGGTTCACTGTTTCCATCTTCCATTCGCTGCATCATTGTGGGACCTTCCGGTTGTGGAAAGACCAATCTTTTGCTAACACTCATCACAGCGCCCAGTGGTCTGCGTTTTCAAAATATTTATATTTTTGCAAAATCTCTCTACCAACCCCTCTACGTGTTTCTGGATCAAATCATGTCTGGATTACAAAAAGAGAATATGGGTTATTTTACATTTTCCATGCAAGAAAATGTTATTTCACCGGATGAGGTAAAGCCTGATTCAATCATGATTTTCCATGATGTATCCACTGAACGTCAAGGCATTATTCAAAGCTATTTCAGCATGGGTCGACACAAACATATCGATTGCTTCTATCTTGGACAAACGTATTCTAAAATGTCCAAACAGTTGATTCGTGACAATGCCAATGTCATTGTTTTATTTCGCCAGGACGAGAGGAACAGTCGTCACATTTATAATGAACATGTGAATCCGGATATGACCTTTCAAATGTTTACTGAATTGTTTGGCAAGTGCTGGAACACTCAATGTCATGCCTGTTTAGTGATTGACAAACAAAGTGAACTTAACCAAGGACGACATCGCTTAGGGTTTGACCATTTTATTGCTATTTAAGGCCCTGTCTCATTCCCTCTCAAGTCATTTGTCAAGACACCATGGCGTTAGCAGAGAGTCAATTGAAAAAGCATATTATTAGAGCAAAAAATACTATTCGCCAGAAGTTTCGTCAATTGAAACGATCACGTGCAGATCATGCTTTGTTTATTCAACATCATTTAGCACCTCCGCTAAAATCCATGTTGAAACCCTCTTTCAAGCCATCTGAACTGCTACCCTCCGTTTCACAAGCCACTTAGACGCTGCACGAGGACCCTGACGAAGAGGAAGAGGAACAGGAACAGGAAGATTTGACTAGTGTTAGCGAAGTTGAGGATGACGAGGAACAAGTGTTTACGCCTCAAAAAAAGACCGCACCCCTTGCAGAGTTTTTGAGAAAAAAGAAATCCTTGGCCATGGTCGAAACACCTTGCCCTTCCAAATCGTCTCCGTTTTCACAAGTCTTGGCCACCCCTCAGAATAAAGCTCAACTGAAAAACATTTTAATATAATATTATGGATCAACACTAGAACCCTATCTCATTGATCTATTTATTGGAAACACAGATACCACGTATGGTGTTCGCTATGAGGATGATAGTTTTAAAATTGGCGATTCATGCATTAAATTTGCTCGTACTAAAGCTGTCATTAAGAACATCAACTATAAATTGACACCAGGACTGTTAAAGCTGCTCTTTTCTCGAACACCCTCATTCCATGATTATACGTCAGAGGACCTTGGCAAATATAAATCCATTTTATTGGAAACCCATGCCCACAAAAGACAGTATGATCCAGCTCAACTAGTGAATGCCAATATATATCAAAAATATAAAACCATCATGGCAAAAATGTTTCCCACCAGTCAAAGTGGTCGTCGTAAAGTGTCCGCTTCGGGAGTGACATTTAAAGCATTAAAAACCCTTGTGTATGTTACCTACTGGCACAATCCCAATAAGCTCGTCCAGCGGCTACAGTTGTTGCATGCCTCACGTCAAGCTGGCCATACCGGTCACGATTGGGAAATTCAAGAAATTGAACAAGAACTTCGAAATGCCAAAATTATTGTTTAAGCCCTCACCCATTAAAATGGGTATTGCTCACGAGTTGCATCGCCCAGCTAGGCGTCACTATCCGCGACTCAAGGTGATTTGACGAGGTGTGGATGAACTTTGGCAAGCTGACTTGGTTGAAATGATACCCTAAGCTGGCGTTAACGACGGTGTACGCTATATGTTGACCGTCATTTATGTCTATTCCAAAATGGCCTGTGCATCGCAAGTCTGGTCCACTAGTTACCAAGGCATTTCAACATATTATTCAACACTCCAAACGTCAACCTCAGTTGATACAAACCGACTAGGGGAAAGAATTTTTCAACAAGGATTTCTCCAGTTTTCGCAAATCTAAGGATATTCACCATTACACCACGTACAGCAATCTCAAAGCCAGTGTGGTCGAGCGGATTAACCGAACATTGAAAACCCATATGTGGAAAGCGTTTACCGCTCAGGGCATTTATCGCTGGTTGGACTTATTACCTGAGCTAGTATCACGTTACAATGACACCAAGCTCAGAACCATTGGGACTAAGCTACGACTCGTGACCAAAAATATTCAGCGACTGGATGAACTGTTTAACCCCATAAAAACAGAAGATCCTAAACGTCACCGACTGAAAATTGGGGATTTTGTTCTTGTGAGCAAATTTAAGTCTGCCTTCAATAAGGTCTACACGCCTCAGTGGCGGACTGAACTATTTCGAATTCGTCAAGTCAACTTGGACAGTCCAGTCTCCTATTTACTCCAAGACCTCAACCATCAACCCATAAAAGGTAGATTTTATCTCCATGAACTTCAAAAAACAGCATTTTCTAAACATTATCTTGTGGAAAAAGTGTTGAAACAAAAAGGAAATAAACTATATGTCAAATGGTTAGGATTTAACTCAACGTTTAATCCTTGGATCAATAAATTACATGTTGTATGAATCTGTGCACTTTTTATTTATTTATTTATTTATTTATTTATTTTATTGAATCGTGTTGTACGAGAGCTCTGTGTACGGTGCTCCACGCTCCATGCATGCCCATACATGTTTCTCTTCCTCTCTCCACACCCGCGTCTCACTCCTTCACTCCATGATGACATACAACTCGTTCAGCTATTGGCTGTCATGGCTTCTCCCACTCCTGATTTCCAGTTGTGTCAAGGTTTCCCTCCTTTCCCCTCTCTCCCCCTTTCCTCTCTGCGGGGCCCCTGCCTGCTGCTCAGCTCGCCTGGCTAGCCGTTATCACCTTTTTACAGGGTTGACACATGGTTCCAACATGTTATCATATGACAGCAGTGTTGTCAGCTTGACTGACATTCCATTCTGTTAGCCGACTAGCCATGCCTCAAGAAGATATTCTTTCCGTTCTGGCCGCCAGTCAGACATACATACAAAGCAAGTTCTTCTTCTTCTTCTTCTTAAAGTTCTTAATGCCAACTATCAAACGCTTCGCGCTTTTTATTCGTCTCATAGCATTATGAAATTTATTTTGTTACTGGTCAAGTGTTTACTAACCTATTTTAAAGATCATCATAAGTGATTTTTCGAAAATATTCGCCTTCATTCATTCGTCATAGGAAAATATCGAAAAGCGACCCCTCGTTTTGTCATACATCGCCCCGTCGAAATAGCCATTTCCAGTATTAACCATGATCAGTCATAGCCTCGTTGGAACATGTGTCAAGCGCTACCAGCTCTCTGTCTACAAACACTCTTTTATTTAAAAAAATAAAAAAATAAAAAATAAAAAATGCATAGTTCTTGTCCTAGAGACTTGACATTTATTTTCATGGTAGAGGAGGTAGGAACCTTTCATTTATGTCAAACAAACGTATTTGTCAACGTGTTAATTTCAAAAATAGTAAAAATTCAAAATTTCAGTGTTTTCAAAATGTTTCAAAAATAAAAAAGTATTATTATAAAAAATAAAGGTCTTAGAGACCATTGGTTTGAACTATTGAACAACGTTCTATCATTGGTTTTCAAATTATCGCCTACTTTTAAAAACAAAAATTTTCAACAAAAAAAAATAAAAAAATACGAGTGGTCTATAGGAAAGAGGACGTCAGCTCGAGTCAAACGACACCTCATTTTTTAAAATCCGACCATCCGTTCGCGAATGATCACCAATGTTCGCGAGAACGTAGGCTATCATTTTTTTCCCCTCCTACACCCTTGAAACTTGCTGTCCTCCTAGAGGGCATACCCACCTTTCATTAACGTCAAACAAACTTTTTTCCAATTCACCGTTTCCAAAATAGGGCCAATCCAAAAAAGAAACATTTTTCATTTTTTTTAAATACCAACACACATGCTTAGCCAAGAGAACGTCATCCCAACGCCAACAATACCTCGTTCGTTAAAATCCGACCACGCGTTCGGGAGATATCGGCAAAGTTTATATGAAAGTAGGGGGTTAAGTAGAAATGTCCACACCACACTAGTGCACAGTTTTAGTCCTAGAGGCTTGAAATTTATTTTGCGGGTAGAGCGGGGTCAGGGCCATTCATTTATGTCAAACAAATTTTTTGTAAACTCTTTAGTTTCCAAAATATAAGAATTTCAAAATTACACTTTTTTCAAAAAAAAACATAAAAAATTAAAAATTTTATTATAAAAATAAAGGACATAAAGATCGTTCGTTTAAGCTATTGCACAACGTTCTATCATGTTTGGTTTTTTAACTATCGTCTATTTTCAAAAAAATGTATATATATAACAAGTGGTCCATAGCAAAGCCCCCGTCAGCTCGAGTCCAACGACACCTCATTCGTAAATCTACGACCGCGGGTTCGGGAGTTATCGGCTCGCATTGAGTGTAGGGGTGGGGTGGGGGGCAGAATCGGCACTGCTCCCCTACAACAGTACTGTAGGAGAGGAGCGTGCAATGGCAGCGCTTAGCGAGGCTGTCGTGTTGTTGTTTGGTGAATGAGGCTAGGCGTCAGGCGGCGCACCGGTATGAAAACAAATAATAATAATAATAACAATGCCAATTTTGTGTACAGACAGAAATAATTGTTTTATTGCGCTCCTGATTTTGCACTAATTTTCAACATTCTTTGTTTATCTTTGGCATCGCTTTGAAGCCACTAACTTTCCGATATTTGGAACAATCGTTTTGGCAGTTGCAATCCGAAGTGTAGCTTCCAAGGAAGCAACAGACAAACTTGACCGTGTTTTTGTTTTGTTAATATTCATAATTGAAAAAAATTGTTCACAAACGAACGTTATTCCGAACATACCAACAAATTTCAATCCTCGGGAATTCTTGTTCCTCAACTACTTTATAATCTCTACTTAGTATAAAACTAAGTCCCCAATTCTTTGATGTCACAGGTAATCACGGGACCACTGGGTGGATTTTGATGCGGTTTTCACCTTTCTGTAAAGGATATCTCGAGGAAGGTTTCTGTAGAAAATTATTTATTTATGATCAAAGGAAGCCAAGCTGTAACAATTTCAGTGAAAATGACGAAAAACCTGGCGTCCCTGCGTTTTTTAAGCTTACGGTGGGCAAACCGTTAAAAATATCTATATACTATGAGTGGAAGAATTGTTCAGCATGAAACGTTCTACAAAAACGTCCGCGAGAATATCTCTATCTACAATACATCGCCCACTATAAGTGATTTTACGTTTTCATTTCTTTCAAACATCTCAATTTCTAGAGGACAGTTTACGAGCTAGCTATCGGGCGAGCCTATTGCCCCAGATGCAGCCAGTAACAAACTGTTAAGTCGTGGTGAGTTCAGAGAAGAGTTGTTGTGTTTGGAGTTTCCCTGGAAGTGCAACTCGGCTTTTCGTTCCGCAAAATACACAGTCAAGTTAAGATTGGACGGGAGGGGGATTTGTGTTTCATGCACCTCGTCATTCTTAAATTACGTCTGACAAGAATGCTTCTCCATGATAATATAATTAATAGTCCAGTCAGTGGTTTTAACCCATCATGCCGAGATGTGAAACGGATATAGGTCGTAGTTCATTGACATCGAAAAAAAAAACCGCTTATCACGTAATGATAGTAGTCTATGAAATGAAATACCATTGTAATAGTAATATAATATAAAAGCGGTTTGTCAAAATTGAATCGCACTGCAGTTTTATCAACTCCACATGGAGACTTGATGGGGCATCCTTTGGGCGCACCGAAAAAGGCGTCATAAAATCTTTGAGTGCCGGTTATACTTGTTTTATTTCTTCAAACCTATCTTCAAATTCTTTATGCAATGACTATAACGCTTTCGTGTACTCACTGATGTGTTCATAAGTACTTATATTCAAGCATTTTAGAGAGGGAAAATTGTCCCAATTTACTTCTTGAAGCAGACTTTTAAAAAGCACAAGCTGGAATTTGAAACTTTCAGTACGGGCACACATAGTACTGAACAAGAGTTTAGTACTTTTCACGAATGTGCCCTAATCCTGAAATAAATTACATGAGATTAATAAATACACTAGGATGACCAGTTTCGATCATCAAGCGATCATCATCAGATCCATTACACTTAGGCTGCAAAATCTATGTTTGAAAATACATGTGAAAATGTTTACAATATGTACAATTATTTAGTTGCAGTGTTGGTAATGCAACTGTCGGTGTATGCTAATTGTAGTATAAATGATGTTAGGTGATGCTAAATGGTGATAGATATCCGGAGTTTGTATATTTGGAGCATACCGCTCCTGTTGGCTAGTGTTGGGAAGTTTATGGCACCAATGTGGGTAACAGGTACTCGAACCTTTCAAATGCATCATAATTCACGGTTCTTGTGTGGTTATACAGTAGTTGGTTCCGTTCCCACAACTGTCTACCCCATCTTGACGTGCATTTGGGTTACTTCGTTACTCTTAAAAGTAACGGCGTTACAGTTACTTATTCTAAAAAGTAGCTGCTACAAGTAACGCTGCAGCACTTTCTTTTATTCGAAAATAAATTACTTTAATACTATCATCTACAATCAAATGTTGTTGTTTGAGTCTTCAGTCTTCTGACGGGTTTGATGTAGTTCTCCATGCCTCCCTGTCCTGAGCTAATCGTTTCATCTCTACACAGCTACCACACCCAACATCCGAGGCTATCTGCTCTTGGTCTACCCCTATTGTTCTTGTCCTAGACCCTTCCTTCCATAACTAAGCTTGCTATTCCTGGGTGTCTTAGTATGTGTCCTACCAACCTATCTCTTCTCTTCATTAGCAGTCGCCAGAAACATCTCTCCTCTCCCACTCGTCTTAATACCTCTTAGTTTGTAACCCTATCTACCCATCTGATCTTCATCATTCTCCTGTAACACCACATTTTAAACGCTTCAATTCTCCTCTTTTCTGCTGCACCAATAGTCCAAGTTTCACTTCCATAGAGCGCCACGCTCCAGACAAAGGCCTAAAAATTACTTCCTAATACCTAAATCTATATTCGATGTCAACAGATTCCTTTTCTGTAGTAAATCCTTTCCTTGTCTGAGCTAACCTACTTTTTATATCCTCTTTGCTTCGTCCATCACTGGTTATTTTGCTTCCTATTTAACAGAAGTTTCCTACTTCCTTTAGTTTTTCACCTGCTAATTTGATGTCCATAGTGTACCCATGTGAAGACTTTCCATGGAAAATATGCTCCCGCCTCCAGCTAGCAGCAGTCCTCGGGCGTGTGCCATTCAACCCACAGAGCAGTCGCATATTTTGGATTTGAAACTAAGAGGTATCAACTCTACAATAACGACACACAACTCTATTCTAAAGGATTTAATTTGAGTTTAAAAATCATGGCTTAACACACAGCAAAACAATATAACAATTACATTATACACAAAAATGCAAAACATACTCCTACCCTCAATTAATATTCACACTTTATCCTCACTCACATCCAAATCATTGTTGATTTAAATTTACCTTGAAATCACCATAAAAATCATTCCCATGTGCGCTAATGCACTGGTAAACTCACAAACAATGTTAATCTTACAATCTCTCGTTGCCTATTACCTATTTCAACTATACAATATGCGTACAATCATGCCTTGTATCTTTCTTTCCACCAAAACATTGAGTCTACCATGCGTTACCTAACCTTTAATTGTAAATCCACTATATGCCGTAAAGAGTTATCTTCCAAATATCTTATGTCACTGTTGTGTCGAGTGGGACCCTCTTGCTACCCGTCGCGTAAAAATATAGTTTCCACCCTCGAAACAAGGTGCCTTTTTCAGTATAAAAATGTAACTTTTACCATCTTCCAACTTGGCCAAATATTAAGATATCAGAACGTTTCTTAATTAGCAATGTGTCTCATTACACATATAATCAATATTCATTAGTACAATCATCATTCTATAACAATCAGGGTATCACACATTTTCAATTCACAAATCTTACTACAAGAATACAATGAGTGAGGTCTGCTCCCCCAACCCTAGTTCAGTACCCTCGCGGCGGGCGGTCAACCAACATGGCCGCTACCTCCCCCTTTACGTCTCTCCCCTCTTGCTCTCCAAGCAATTGCCTGCTTCTGCCAGACACAACATTGTGAAGTCTTAATGACCCACCAAATACGGATGACCTAATTCTTAGAGAATGTATTACGGAATATGGAACTGTTTAAACATTTATGCCTATCATTTAGGATTTAAAGGCTGGCCTCATACTGGCCCAATTAAGTCAAACCAAGGGAACGAGATTCATCGTACACGTAGTCATTTTGGAATAGTCGGCGCTCTTGTTAAAGATCACGGCACGGGCACAACTTCCCTCCGTGTCAAATTCACTCCCACAGAGATGAATTAATTCACACAATTAGCTGATTCACGGTCGATATCATGTGTTATGGCGAGGTGTCTACAGTTATCCTTCCATACGCCTCTGGATTCGAACTGGACCGCTTATTAGCATAATGAGCTAGGGTTCCCACTAGATACGCTCGAATGCATCTTATATCTCCGTAAGCCCAAGGCTATACGATATTTCATACGTCGCTTTAGCAAACCTGACTTTCTCGACTACTGTGATGATGATCCCTTCCATAATTAATAAGATAACCTCTACCAATTAATCTTATAAGCTCTTTCATCAAGCTGCAATTCAATTCTCTTTTAAACATTTCCATTTCCTACATCCTTTGCATAATTCCGTACATTCTTATATGATTCTCTGTGACATCGAAACGCTGCTTTTAATTTTCTTTGAGTGGTCCATTTACTTTCCATAACACTGCTTAAATATACAGTTATTCACATTAACATAAGTTTGCATACAATTTCCCTGGTGTTTATTTATTATTATAATTACTGACATACCTTCCCTTATCTCGACACAACGTAACGGTAGTTATATCAACAATAACTGAACGTCCGCGTTCATTACATTTATTAATCCTTTTAAATCAAATGCCATTTCTACGTTACTTTTAACGGATTTACACACAACTCGATGTAAAACGAACATCTTAACTTGACTATATTCAACACAAAATTAATGTATGAAGGTTCCCAAAATTCAACTTTCATTGGCATATAATTTACAACTTTAGATATTACTGACATATAGTGGATTACATTTTTACAGCAAAATCATGGTTTTTGGGTACTCACGTATACATCCTGGCGGATTCGCCCACATATTCTCCATCATGCCCGCCATATTTGCATTTTAGCAAGGCATAATTACACTTTGCGCACACATATTGCGTGATTTTTCCACTGAGACATACACTGCACATTCCTTTCTCATATCGAAGCTACTGCTTCGTTTTTCAATATAACACATTATATTTATCACTACACTTGTAGAATACACATTTTTAAATATAAAAATCACTTAAAAACACACGCTATTTATATACATTTTCTCACTTGGCGACACTCCATGCAGAATCTCAGAATTACAGTTTCTGTAGAGCTTCCCTCCATGAATAATCCTGTATCCCGTTTGAAAGTCTCGTGACAACTATCTGAAGTTCCCAAGTGTATCCCTGTTCCTTGAAAATCCCTTGTGATTCCCAATGTCCGTCAACTCCTATCAAATGGTACGTTACCGATAATAGCATAGATGTGCTTTAATATCGCTCTGAACGTTAACAAAGTGGTATTTACTTGAAAATGCTTCACCCGTATCACCGAAATATTTATGCATGCGCACTTCTAAACAATGTAAACATGTCTAACAGATATGTTCTGCGCTGCGCTAGTCCATTGTACATTATACTTGTACAATTACCACTTTTATTGTCCTCTTACTGCACTTACTGTCTCCCTGAGCGGTACGCTTCTAACAAAGTCTTGTACAGTCACTCGTACATATGTATAACAATACATTGTCTCTTCATTATAACACTTTTCATACTTTCTACTGAAATAAACTCGTATATGTATAACAATACATTGTCTCTTCATTATGAGGTTCTACTGACCTATTGTGATACTTTCCTAACTCGTACATTACACTGCACGGCTAACATACTTAATAACTTTGAAATGTTAAAGTCTTTGTGCGCGTTCTTTTCTGGCCCAGAGCAGCGTGGTCTCTGTCCTGCGAGTTGGTTCAACTGACCTCGACTGCCTACTTCTGTGACCTTATATTGCTTTCCACAAGAAAAGTAAGTCCCCAAACCTCTCGGAGCTCCATCTATTCTCTAAATGCTTTTCCTGGCTTGAAATGATGTTTTTCAGGTCCGTCTTGCATCGCCATTTCCATAAATGTCTGCGTGCTTGAGAATCGATCGGTCCCTTAATTAGAATTAATTACCTTCTTCAGCGCGTGGTGACGCCAAGTCGATGGTGATTCCCCTTTTGCCTAGTGCAATCTATGCGCTAACCTCCAATAGGTCGTGTTCTTCCGCATTTTATTATATCTGCTTCAATTTTGGCGTTTGATGGCTTGATAATTAGCCTCCCTGCATTTAATTCATATTGGTGCAACTCTCATGTGTCTAACATACTCCAATCGCGAGTAATCATTAAATTATCCTTGCCGTTCCCCATTCCACGGCTCTCTTCCGTTGTGTTTAGGGGACTTTCTGGAGCACATCTGCGTCTCTCCACCCTCCTCAGACGGTGTAGGAAGTTCCAAGTGACTGACGTGTCGCCATGAAAACACGCCTACTTTCAAATCTCATTTGTTGGCTGTCAAAGGTTCCACTCCTCGTGCTATGCTGAGAAACTCATGCATTTTGCAGCCAAATATTGTCGTATTCTTCCCATATTTTAAGCGTTATGTTAATAAATAATGTCAGAATTCATCCCAAATCACCTTAGTGATTTAATGTGTCCTGTCTCTAGGGGTTTTTCTTGATTAAACTCCCTCAAAAACCTGGGTTCGTTTCTCGCAGGCATCTCCAGTCTGTTATCAATTTCCCAGTGTCCCAGGTTCGACACCAGTCAGCCTAGTGCCCTAGGGTACAATAGAGGTTTATGATTCATTTCGGCTGCATTCCAAAATTTTTGTTTTACATTTATCAATTGTTTCCTCAAGACGGAGTCCATACCATTCAAAAACTCATTCAAATCCTCAGGCGTGTCGGCCAAGATGACGATGGCATCGGCAAATCTCAGAGTTGAAATTATTTCTCTTTGAATCCTCACTCCCACTTTAAATTTTTCTACAATTTCCTTCATTCCTTGTTCAATGTAAAGATTGAAAAGTATGGGTGATAAGATGCAGCCTTGCCTTACACCTTTCTGAATACCAGCTTCTCTCTCATGTCCTTCAGCTCGAATGACTTGTAGGGTTTCTTTGTGGGGGAGGTTCCCTACAATGGGGATGATTTGAAGGAAGTTAAAATGTGTATGGAGCGGGTCGAGTGAGTGAGTTGTCTGAAGGCAAAGTCGTAGCTCTGTGTACGAGCTTCCCGATGGTTCGGATTGACGGGAGCGCTCGGGGGTGTAAAAGTGGTATTGGGGAGGTTTAGCAAATAAGACTTTGAACGCAGCGGTTGCTACTCGGCTCAATGCTAGCGCACGCTGGTTGACTGAGAGAGAGCCCGCTGACTCAAGTACAGTGACGTCGTACAAGTGGTCGTTCGCTGACGTCGTGAAACAATTAAACAATAAGGCTAGGGGATCCTACCTAGAGGAAATATAAAAGGGTAGGAGCTAGTCAAGGAAATGTAAGGACCAGTTATCTAGATATTGTGCTGTTTTAATGAGTTTACTTCTATGCAGAAGTATTAATAAAGATTGCAGAACAGCCAATGTGCTTATACAATTCCAGTACAAATAATAGGGGAGGAAAAATGTAAATGTATGTGTATATGAAGGTGCTCGCTTACACTTACCAGGAAGGTTGCAGTCGCGATGGCGTCCAGCAAACGCCTGTCTGGGAATGACCTGGAGGCATGACCTCTCCGAGGTTTTATAGAGGCGGCTTGCCGTGTTTGCAGAATTGCGAATTCCTTGTGTGTCGTAGCCCTTCCCGGGGTCGTCGGAGTTCGGGCATGAGGCCACCTGAGCTGCATGGAAGTATTCAGAATTGTAGATGTGGTCGTAGATTGTAGAATTATGTCTGAAGTTATGTATAAGTATGTGTTTTCAGGGGGTGTAATTAGTAGGGGATGAGGGTGGCATACCCTACGGGTATAACAGACTGCTGACTGGTTTCTACATAGATTGTAGATCACCCTCCTATCCCTGTACTTTATTCCAATCGTTTTCAAAATGTCAAATACTATCAAATACAGTGCATTAAAAGGACGCCAGCCAAATAATTGGAAATACTTCAACTCCCCTCACAAAGAGGTATCTACTAGTCGTGCGCTCCATTCCACGTCCGGCACTGGCTGTGTTGATCGCAGCTCAGCGGGAATTTCTAAGTTTATTGCCAGCGAACATGAACTCTGTCTTTTGCACATGCGTGCCCAACCTTTCCACCGCACAGTGGGTCAAAATCGAAATCTAGGAGGACAAAATTATTTATTTTCATAATTAAAAGAGTCAAAATTTATTACTTCTACAGTATTCTCATATAATTGCCGCTCACTATTCTGGGATATAAACACATCTTACTGTAAATCTGTCACCACTGTTCGAGCAGTCTGATTTGGAGGGTGAATGTAAGTGGCTGTGGTTTGATTGTCTTTGTGGTTAGTGTGATGCTTTAAGATGGAACATGCAGCTGAAGGTATGATCTTTGTAACGTGTTTCAGTTATTAATGGGCGTAATTGTTACGTAATTTAGCTATATTTGCATTATATAATGTTTAACTATTATTTTTAAAAATATTATTTTCACTTAGATGTTTAGTATGCCGCGTCACTCTGCGTCACTTCCTACTTAATGTTAAAATGTAGATAATGTCTTTAGTTTACGCCTGTTATAAGATTTTTTGCATCTTTTTGCAATTTACTTAGTTATTTTACGTTTTAGAAGATGCCGCGCAACCAGTTCTCACACGTTTACAACTGTTTGAAGCACTGGGATCGACGATTATGTCAAAAGCGGAACTTTGTGACTTTGTTAAAAGTAAATTAGGGGTAGAAAATTGTTCTGAAGAGATACTTGAATGCTCTATACAACTCCTAGTCATAGACAATTTCTTGCATATGTTGACGTAGCTTAAAAAGGTCTTAACTGATGTTTATTATGAAGTAAACAAACTATATACGTTGCTTTCACTATAAATTCATGATTAAAACGTAAAAATAATTTTGTCCCCCTAGATTTTGATTTTGACCCACTGTGCATTGTGCTGTTGGGACAACACCCAAGACCAAAGCCAAGGCATCACAGCGATTCTTCGTTGAAACACGAAATGAGAACGTGGCAGGAAGAAGCAACGGTAGTATTTAATAGGGAATCGCTCAAAGCAAACGTGGAAATGTGTTGAGTTTATTTTCGTGTATGGAAAACTCACTGAAGAGCTTCTTGACTGATTCTATAAATATTTGTATTTTTTAGAGGGGGATGGGTTACAGAACACAACTGATGATTTCCACCAGCCGCCACGGCCGGCCACCCAGTTCCAAATAGCGGGACGGAACGCCCTATCAAATCGTAAACATGTGTGTATGGTTCACTCGACGTAGGCTCTCTAAATCAGGGGTCTCCAAACTCCGGCCCGCTACCGCCACATTCACTACGTAAGTAGGTCAAACGAACTAATAAACACATGCGTTTCTTTTTATTATTTACTGTAACTAGTAGAGCCCGGCTTCGCCCGATGGATTTATTTGTTTTATGGATGATAATGAATACTACTGCAGAACTGGAGCGCTCAAGGATAAGGATCGGGAAGCACCAACGCTTATTGCAGCCGATAACCTCAGTACACTGCACCAACACCATCACAGAGGCATACTATTGTCATGATGATAACTGTTTTAAAGGGCCTAAGAAATCTTTTTGCACTAATTACTCCCCGTGACGGCAATTTATAAGCAGCTCGCAATTCTGCACCAGAACACTGGTAGGGGCGACGTGATGCATCCCGCATTGCCAGGCAGCAATAGACATAGGTATTATTGAAGCTGTTCATGAGCTCTTGTTCTTACGACTTACTGAACAAAAATCAATCTTTAAGGTTACCTGATTGGTGTAGCCTAATCCTACACAGCCTAAGCTATTCCTCTTGTATCTGGCTGTCATATACAAAGAGAATTTTTCGAATCCGACTGGTAGTTCCAGAGATTAGCGCGTTTAAACACACAAACAAACTCTTCAGCTTTGTTTTATTAGTATAGATTTAATAAAAGATCGTACAATGTACATAGGTTATTCAATTTCATTGCTCCACCAAGCAAATTACTCTCAGGAACAGTACTCTGTAAGGGATACTTGTCTTTATGTGGTGACGATCACAACGCAAGATGTACTGTTCTCCTGGGTCGTGGTGCTTCTTGTTGCTGCAGCATTTTAAGTGAAATACGTGTCTAGCGAACCTTATTATAAAGTGTCGAAGGTCGGCCTGTTTCCATTCTGTCGTGACCATTGCGTCCGTGGAATAGAATTCATCCCATATTTTTTCTTTCTCCAGTGCGGGGTGGGCATTGTCATGTTGCAGAAGAACATCTTTAACCCATTTTCCTGGCCGTTTAGTTTTCATGGCACCACGTAAGCACTTAAGGGTTGCCACATATGCTGCACTGTTAATCGTGGCCCCCAGTCAATGAGGATGAACACTGTCGCCATTCTCTTGCCAACTGATGGCACTGTTAGACATTTATTTGGCGGTACTGCCCCTATGCTTCCATTTCATGGTCGCCGATTTCCGGATTTTGCAGTACTGGACACAACTGTCAAGGCTTCGGTACGCAGCACTCCGAAAGAATGGTTTCTGGAAGGTCTGGAGAGATTGACACATTACTGGCAAAGGTGCCTAAAAGCACAAGGAGATTATGTTGAGAAGGTGGACGAAAGAACTGACGTGTAATGTACTTCATTTGGGCAGAAACAATAAAAGCCTGAAACATTATAGTACGCCCCTCGTATATTAAGTTTTGAGACTTTCTTTTTCCACACAGATAGCCTAAGTAGACTAGTGTCGAAAGTGGAAGAAAAGCCACGACCAAACGGAGCGGACGCACTCTGCACTATAGATACTGTATCTCACTCAATCCCGGAACCAAAATGTGCGCGTAACTCAAAACTAGAGTGTGTTAGGCGGCTTCGGTGGCGTAGTCGGTAGCATGCTGAGCTTCTATGCCCAAGATAGCGGGTTATAACCCTGCCGAAGCCGTCGGATTTTTTAAGACCGTTAAAAATCCCTCAGTATGCCATTCTTCGGAGGGGAAGTAAAGCCGGCGGTCCCATGTCATAGATTTGTGGCTAAAGAACCTTCCACTAATTACACCTGTGTGAATCTAAATTGAATAGGTTAAGAATGTAAACAACGCTCTTAGGTTTCTACGTTCGTTGCCAAGAGGCGACTGCGGTGGCGTCTAGTAGCTAAGTTCTCAACTAGGCCTAGTAGTCGTTGACGGTGGTGTTTGGCGGCAAAAGTAGGAACTATTTGAAAAATTCTAAGTTGCAGTCTGTACTGAACCCGAGGGGGTCATGCTGACTGGTATCGAAAGTAGGATCTTAGAGACTGTGATCTCAGAAGGAAGGTTTCACTAGGGAACGAACCCGAGATCTGTTGAGGGAGTTTCGTTGTAAAAACCCCTAGAGGAAAGTACATGTTTAATCACTGGTATGATATCAGTTGATACTGGCATTATTTGGTGAAATAATGCAGGGGAAATGAGCGGAATACAGCATTAGTGGACTACATGTAGTAGGCTATGCTGGACTTGGAACACAGAAGTGCAGAGTCTGACAGTTTACTAATAGCCCCAGAATTGTGGGAGGAGACTCATGGAGCCCTGTCAATCTCGTTGACCTACTTAAGTCGTCTGCAAGAGGTCGGGGGGTTGAATAATGACCCAGTTCTTCCCCGTTTGAGAATAAAACCAAGAAGGGAGGGGAGAGATCCCAAGGAAAATCATTGATTACTCGTGATTGGAGCAACGCAATGACATGTGAGTTACACACAGGTGAATCTTTAGCCAGGAGGCTAATTTTAGAGCCATTAAACTGCGAAATCAAGGCATATTTAATGGAGTGCGTAAGAACACAGGACTATGGATGTTCGCGGCATGGTTTGACTATGTCACCGGGGATTTCCACTGGAAACCGCGTCCCCACGCCATGGAAAAAGCAATTAATATTCATTAATTGGCCGATCGATCCTTCAGCACGCAGATTGTTCTGGGACCAGTGAAGAAAAAGGAACCCGATGAGCATTGTTTCGAGACCAGAATCATCCTGGGAGAGGAGTTGATATAGCGCGGGAATTCTAGGTCTACTTTTTCGTGTGAAACGGATATAAGGGTGTGGACCTAGTCAGGAGGGCAGTTGGAACTTGCAGTTGTTGGAACAGACTCGAGCGCGGAACGTATGTCACTCTGGCTCAGGGAAGGACGCTCACACAAAGACTTGGACACTTTATGTTAATCATTATATTCGCCGTGCAGTGTAATGCACCAAGTGATAATATAATCATGCATGGTCATGAAGTAATAATAAGTACGGTAATCAACGAACTTTATTGTGTGAAATGCGTATTACCGAAGTCAAGGAAGGAGGCCCGGACTTCAACTTGGGAAGCCGTGCGGTAAAACTTTTAGAAGGCTTTTATTAAGGACAGTCGTGCTGCATGTGTATAGTCGGCAGTACGAGCAATGGTTTGTGTTCACATAGGAAGTACCGTGTGCTATAAATTGCAGAACATTGCAAGTAATAACTTGTGTAAAGACTATGTACAATGTTAAGCACAGTGTAATTTATTGATTGGTTATACATGTCTTATTACGCCGGACTGCGCTGGGAGAAACGTTATGAAGCATTTGGTGAAATGTCTTAAGAATACCAAATAGTAACGCTCAGGACAAAAGTAAGCATCTTTATGCAAAGCTGGAAGTTTATCGTAGGATAATTGATAGACTGTTGGTGAATCCGTAGGCAGATGATCCAGACTTTCAATCAGGAGTTGGTAGGAGCATGGAGGATGCCGTCAATACCTGTAATTCTGATATATTGCCAGGGAATTTCAACCAATGAAAAGTGTAAAAAGTGACGTGTGTTATGTAGAAATCATATGGGAAATATCTTTTAAATTAATGGTATAATAAGTGTCATAAAGTGTCATGTGTTTTGGAAGCAATAGCTTCATCATAGAAATGGAAAGTGCCGTGTGCTTGGTGAAGGAAATGTATTATAAAATGTGTATATTCAGTATGCAAATGTCGCGCTAACTCTGCAAATGGCAGGCGACATTGGAGTATATGAGTGGTTGGAGCCACCAGGATAAGCCGTAATGTGAGTACCCCACAAATTATGATTATATAGCAGTAGAGCCCACTGCATGTAATGTGATTTCAGAATTATAAATATGCCAGTAAGAATCAGTAGTAGGAGATAGACCCTCCAGGTTTAATTGTTGTTGTGTTGATTTTAGTAGAGTTGAGATGTTGTTATACATCAGTGAGTGGATTAATCGTTACCACTATTAATAAAATGGCAAATCAGTTATGTAAACTTAACGTAACGAACACGGATGTTCGATTTTTAAGATGGTTATGTTGTGTCGGATTATGGTGATTTATGTCAGTAAGAATAATAATAAGAAGAAGAAGAAATAATAAAAGGTATGAATGAATACATCAGGTAAAATGTTGTAAGCAAGAAATATTTACGCTAATTGGAAGACTTATCGATCTAAGCAGTAAGATTACATTAAGGGATGAGAAAAGAGTTTAGTATCAGAATATATTGTGTTAATGGGAATATAATTATGCAAGGAAATGGAAGAGCTTTCTAGTGAATTGAATTTGCAGCTTGTGTAAAAGCTTATAGAGTAATTGATAGATTTCTCTTAATAATCGAAACGAGATCATAATATCAGGTCAGGGAGCAAGGTAATCTATTCGACGTATGAAATCTCGTATAGCCGTGGGCATACTGAGATATGTACTTTGTGCCAGAGTGTATTTAGTGATTGGACCCTAACTCTGATGATGGATATGGAATGGTCCGGGTTCGAATCCTGTGATAGGTGAGAGGAGAACAATGGACACCTCTGCACCCTATCTGATCGCCCGAGAACTTATTATGGAGTGATTCGGCCCTTTTGAAGCGAATCTTATTGACGGCAGCATGTGGCTGACCGCATCATTTATTAAGATACCGGTTATCCCGATCGACCAATGTTTTTATGAATCTCGTGCCTTCATGTTGAAATGGACCTATTGGTGCCAGTTATTATTATATCCTCAGGGTAGGAATAAATGTTAAGCTCATCCAGTACCTATTTGCATACCATTCAGTTTAAATCCATTGGGATATGTGCGTCATTGTGACCACGGTATTGTCTTTAAAATCGTACTAATGCTTGGGGAGATATAAGCCATGAGGCAGGAAGGCGGGGGACGGTTTACTGCGGTAACCTCTCTCCACTCCATTGTATACAAGCCGCTCGGAAGGGGGCTGAGCTGTCAAGCGAACCGTGAAAGTTAAGGTTTAAGAAAAGGGCAGATTTAAGTCCCTGTTAGTAACATGAAAGGAAACATTGTTATATTGAGTAATGAAGTCATGTGGTTTAAGAACACATTGGTAATTATAGATCACCCTGATGGTTTAAGATTTTAGCAATCTAACGAATGGTTGGAAGTTGCATTTTTACTGTCACTGACACGGATTTCAGAAGGTGGGCACTTGACGCCACAGGCTACGCTCGCAAGGGTAGCTTAATAAGACCATCCGACACAGCGATAACGAAAGTTTTGAAGATGAAATCACAACGGCATGCAGTGGAACTATATAAATAGAGAGAAGTGTAGGGGATATTTACATAATTCTGGAGTTGCACGGAGATTTGATGTGCAACACCTGAATAGGCTAATGCATGATAAGCATTTGGTGGGAAGAGAGAGATCAAACACACACGGTACACATCATTGTCAAAGTAAGACGAGGTTTAAGGAACAAGTAATTTTGTGAAAGTAGAGGAAGTCACATTAGATGACAGAAGTGTAAAAGTACAGTTTGTTTATGAAAGTTGTATGTGCATCAGCGCACTGGAGTGAAGTGTGAAGTCAATATAAGGGTAAAGGTTTGAGTAATGATATGAGTTTATTATGATGATATTATGTTAATATTAGTGGATTGTGGGAGTAATTTTTGTTTGATTTTGTTTTATGTTTGTTGGGATTGTTTTTATACACACATCAAAAAAAGTTTTGCATCACCTCGGTTCCAAGAGTTCCGGAACCGTTAAATACAAAGGGAATAGAGATCAACACAAACAACATTTCAGCTCGTTTTATTGCTCATGAGACCCACACATTGCATGTTGTACCATCATACAGCTAGACTTTCAGCATTTGTGGTCCAGATTGCAGTACACACCACTACCTCTAATACCCAGTAGCACGTCCTCTTGCATTGATGCATGCCTGTATTCGCCGTGGCATACTATCCACAAGTTCATCAAGACACTGTTGGTTCAAATTGTCCCACTCCTCAACGACAATTCGGCGTAAATCTCTCAGAGTGGTTGGTGGGTCAAGACGTCCATAAACAGCCCTTTTCAACATATCCCAGGCATGTTCGATAGGGTTCATGTCTGGCGAACATGCTGGCCACTGTAGTCGAGCGATGTCGTTATCTTGAAGGAACGCATTCACAAGATGTGCACGATGAGGTCGAGAATTGTCGTCCATGAAGACAAATGCCTCTCCAATATTCTGCCGATATGGTTGCACTATGGGTCGGAGGATGTCATTCAGGTATCGTAAAGCCGTTTCGGAGCCTTCCATGACCACCAGTGGCGTACGTCGGCCCCACATAATGCCACCCCAAAACATCAGGGAACCACCACCTTGCTGCACTCGCTGGACAGTGTGTCTAAGACGTTCAGCCTGACCAGGGTGCCTCCAAACACGTCTCCGACGATTGTCTGGTTGAAGGCATATGTGACACTCGTCGGTGAAGAGAACGTGATGCCAATTCCGTGGGGTCCATTCAGCATGTTGTTGGGCCCATCTGTACCGCGCTGCATGGTGTCGGGGTTGCAAAGCTGGACCTCGCCATGGACGTCGGGAGTGAAGTTGCGCATCATGCAGCCTATTGCGCACAGTTTGAGTTGAAACACGACGTCCTGTGGCTGAACGAAACGCATTATTCAACATGGTGGCATTGCTGTCAGGGTTCCTCCGAGCGGCAATCCGTAAGTAGCGGTCATCCACTACAGTAGTAGCCCTTGGGCGGCCTGAGCGAGGCCTGTCATCGACAGTTCCTGTATCTCTGTACCTCCTCCATGTCCGAACAACATCGCTTTGGTTCACTCTGAGACGCCTGGAAACTTCCCTTGTTGAGAGCCCTTCTTGACACAAAGTAACAATGCGGACGCGATGGAACTGCGGTATTGACCTTCTAGGCATGGTAGAACTACAGACAACATGAGCAGCGTACCTTCGTCCTGGTGGAATGACTGGAACTGATCGGCTGTCGTACCCGCTCCGTCTAATAGGCCCTGCTCATGCATGGTTGTTTACATCTTTGAGCAGTTTTAGTGACATCTATGAACAGTCAAAGGGACTGTATCTTGGATACAATATACACAGTCAACGTCTATATGCCGGAGATCTGGGAACCGAGGTGATGCAAAACTTTTTTTAATGTGTGTATGTTTGAAGCCATGATTTTAGTACTGAATTAAAATCTTTAGAATAGAGTTGTGCCTTATCATTGTAGAGTTGATACCTTTTAGTCTCAAATCCAAAATATGCAACTGCTCAATGGGGGAACGGTAGCCTGAGACCTGACGCTAGCTGGAGGCGGAAGCATATTTTCCATGGAGATTACTCACATGGGTACATGGAAATTGATGTCCTGTACAGTGATTTGAGCTATAGGTACAACTAAAATCGGTCTAGATTTAGTGCACACAACTCTATTAAAGTAACGAGTAACATGAATTAGGGGATGACCGCACCTAACCTTTGCTAAGCTCCGATACAAACAATATAAATTTTGATAAACACCTTAATTACCATGATCCAGGTAACATGGGGCGATATTATTCTATCGTGGAATCGCCCCAGTAGTGCACTATGTATAGCTTGGCATTGCAAGACCTGATCTCTATTTAACTTATCATGGGAAACCTCTCCTGTACATTTCATTTATCATGGCGCTGGGTTGTGGGCCGGTTTTAAATACAGGTCACCATAGGCGCAGAGGTGTATTAATTTATCATGGCGAGACCCAAGTGGGGCATTCGACAGTACAACCGAGACCTTGGATGGTTGCTGCGATGTCTTAACGAGGACACTCTCACCTCCTACAATTAATTTATCATGTCGCCCGTCTGTGGGACAAAGCATGTGTTCTTCATTCATTTATCATGGCGCCCAGGTTTGTGGAGCTTATGGGATTTAGGGAAACCCCATAGATTTTTATGGTATTTCATGGGGAAACCCATAGTAATTTTTTCCCCTCAAACTGTGTTTGAGTGAATTTTGAGTTCAGTAGGCTTTTGATGTAACGCAGAATCTCTCTATTGAGAAGAGAATTACCCAAGGGTACGAGCGCTACATACCCAATCCACAATTTATCATAAAATTCACAGGTTTAGTACAATCTTACAATATGTGTACAGTGTTTTGTGTCTCTCTTCAAAACGTATCCACACATGTTTCCAGGAAGCCTGCCTGCATCTCAAAGTGTTTTGTTGTGAGAATGTCTGGTACAGAGGAGATTCTGCAGGTGATTGCAGGGTTGAAACAGCATTTTGATGCTGTGAATGGACAGAATAAGCTGGAAGCCAAGGCTTTCCAGGATGGAATAAACACTCGTTTAGATGCCAATCAGGAGGCAATTAATGCAAATCAGGTTGAATTGAGTAATCGGTTAGATGCTAATCAGATTACAATGAATTCCAATCAGGTTGAAATAAACAACCGATTGGATGCAAATAAGGTTGAATTAAATGATAAGCTAGGTCAAATGCAGGAAACGATTAAGACCGAAGTAACAGAAACTGTTGTAAGCATTATATCAGAAATGCAGGTTAAGACAGATAAACGTTTCGAGGCTATAGATGCCAAGCTTGAAAGTAATTTACAGGCGTGTAAGCATGCGCAGGATGAAACCAACACTAAGTTAGACGCGTTGTCTAATGATATTAAGGATATTCAAATCCAAAATGAGGCGAATCTCGAACGCCAAGCGAAACAGTTTTCAGAATTTACGAGATCGGTAGATCAGAGGTTAGAAGAGAACGACAATAAATGGGACGAGAAATTGAAAAGCTATGCTAGAGCAATTAACGGTGATCTAAAGAAACAGGATCAGAACATATTAGATCAATGTCAGGATATAGGCGAGATTAAGGCTATCGCTATTGAAAGTAAAGAGCTGGTAGGCAACATGAAAGGTCAGATGAGCAAAGTTCATCAAGAATTGGACCAAATTCACAGTGACATTATTATCGTTAATAAAAGGCAAGAGGAGAACAGAGGAGAAATTGTCAAGGTCCGGAATGAAATGGCAAAAGTCAATGGACACATTCAAGAGGAAATTAAAGGGCTGAGAGAAGAACTCGAAGTAAGAGAAGGCCAGAAGACAGAGGCAAGCGACAAGACCCTTGCTCAAATTAAGGAAGATGTAGAGGCTGAAATCTCCCATATTAATCAAAGCCTGAAAGAAGACAAGAAGAAAATATTTCAAGTGGCCGAGGAAAATAGAGATAGGCTTACCAGAATCGAGAAGGAGGTAATTACTCGACTGGAAAGAGCGGAGATGCGCCACAATCAAATGGAGACTAGGATAATCGCACAGGAGGAAATCCTAACGAAAGATCCTAAGTCAAGTGAAGGCAGCATGGAAGATATGAGGAAAACAAGATGGGCAGACTTAGAAACCCAACCTACAATAAGAAATGCTACAGGCCCAGGCGAAAATACTTATATGACGCCAGGTGCACCAGTTGCAGCTTCTACGCCGCATGAAAATGCTATGCACACCCAGGTGATAAACGTAATCAGGGCAAGCGAAGAGAAACCAAGGAAATTCTCAGGTAGCCACTGTAATATGACACCAAAATATTGGTTGAAGGAAGTGTCTGAATATTTGAATGATGCGCGGATACCACAAGAGCGCAGGCTACGAGCCATAGAGAAACTAACAGAGGGAGAATGTGCATTATGGTTTCGCAGTTTCCGGTATACTTTCGATACTGTTGAGGAGTTTCGGGAGGCATTTTTGAAACGGTACTGGGATCCAGCAACCCAACAGAATTTACGATTGGATTTGTATTCAAAAAGATACAGCACCAACAATCCAACGAAGTACGCAGAATTCTTCATCTCTCAAATGTGTGGGTTCGAAGAACTGGACCAAAAACCTAGCGAGCTGGAGCTATGTATTGCTATTGCCAAGCAGCTTCCATACGAGATCCAAAGGCTGCTAATCTCGGCAAATGCGAAAACTGCTATGGAAATAGAGACAGTTCTTAGACAACTGGACCTCACAACAGCCAATACTATGCGTCAGAATCGAACCGTGGAACAGGTACACGTGACCAACACGCAGACTGACCAGTACAAAGCTCCAAAGAATAACAAAGCTACGAGCACTGAAACGTTAGATTCCAACGGACGTCAATGGGAACAGGAACCCAGAAGATGGCAGCCGAAGTACAAAGGAAATGCTGGTAGAGGAGGAAGAGGCCGAAATTCGTGGAATAAGCAGAATACCAGGGATAGACCGTACCAAAACAATGGAGGTAACAATGGCCAAGAAGGCAACAATAGGAATTGGAGACCCCAGGAAAGAAGAAGTAACTTCGATGACGAGGTAGAGGAACGATATCACGCTTCATTGCGATACCTCGAGGAAAGGGGAGATGAGCCCCAGAAGCAACAAGTCCGCTGGCAAGAAGTTATGCAGAACAGGATGTCGCCAGACAGATATGGAGATGGAGCTAAGAGTTTGGAGTTACAGCGCAGCGAACAAGCGAGAAGAAATTCTAAGGGGACTGGCGCTATAGAAAAAAACTCCAAAATTAGAAGAGTTCGAAAATGATGGATGGAAGTCAGTTAACATCATCAATTGGATAGCCAAACCAGAAGAGCTAATTGAGGATACAGGAGGATCACAGGTCATGGTCAAGAGAGAATTGCCTATTATAATAGTAAGAGTGGCAGGATTGAAAATAAGGAGTCTGTTAGACACGGGTTCAACAGTGTGCCTTATGACACAAGATTTATATAATGAAATAGCCCAGAGAGAGAATGTTTTGAAAATACCGATCTCTAGTGTCAAAACAAAAGGTGTAATTCCAGACAGAACGATGATATGTAAATATCAGGTATTCCTAGATTTACAGATAGGAGGCTCTATTTTCTCACCGAGTTTTCTACTGGTAAACAAACTACCTTTTAACCTACTTATTGGGGCAGAATTTATGAGGGAATACAGAGTGATAATAGACCTATCACAGGACAGAGTTATGTTCCGTGTGAATGAGGAAGCCGAAGGCTTAGAGGTCTCACTCAGTCAGAATGAACCAGGGTCAGATGAACAAGTATGGCATACATACAGAGACGTGGCGGAGGAAGAAGTGTTAGCTATTGAGCAGTTAGAAGAAGAACTGAAAACACTAGCCACAGACATGGAGAAAGATCTGGAACCCGAACTGGGAGAACATATGTCGGAAAAATTAGAAGAAGCAAAAATTGGGCCAAAGAGAAAGAAAATTTAAAGAAATTATTACTGGAACAGAAGGAAGTCTTTGACTCGAGACCTGGTCGTATAAAGAACTTCACTTATGCTTTTCAAGTCAGTGATTGGACACCATTTAGGCAGAAACCCTACCCTATAGCCGAAAAGCATTATGCCAAGGTGAAAGAGGCAATTCAGGAGATGTTGGAGGCCGGTGTTATTGAGAAAACACCTACGCCTTATGTAAGTCCATTGGTAATCATACCTAAGACAGACGGGACTGTCAGAGTATGCCTGGACCTGAGACACTTAAATTTGAAGGTTATTCCGGAGTTCGACCAAGTGCCACCTATTAAAGAAATCCTCAGGAAGTTCAAAGGGAAGACCATATTCACAAATTTAGATATTACTTCAAGTTTCTACCATCTTGAATTAGAGAAGAAAACTAGTCTGTTGACAGGATTCATGTTTGATCAACATACATACACGTTTTTAAGGCTACCTTTTGGGTTGAAAACAGCTGGTTCAGCCCTGATAAGAGCGTTAGATCGCAATCTATCAGATGATGTTAAAGAGAGTACCATCAGATACGTAGACGACATTCTACTCACATCAGAATCTCTGGAGGAGCACATGAGAGACCTGAAGAAGTTGCTATATGACCTTCGAGAAGCTAATTTTAAGGTTAATATCAAGAAATCGCACTTCTGTCAGAGGGAAGTTAAATTCCTAGGGCATCTTATTGATGAGAATGGAGTTAAGCCAAATCCAGAGAAATTAGAGGTAATTCGAAATTTCCCTCGACCCACGAAAGTTAAGCACGTCCGACAGTATTTGGGAGTAATTGGATTCTTTTCGAACCACTGCCCAAATTATACTACGACTGTAGCGCCCCTGCAGGACCTATTGAAGAAAGGCGGCAGATGGAATTGGACGGAGCAATGTCCAGAAGCATTCGTGAGGTCAAAACAAATGCTTTTGGAATATGTGAAGCTGGGATACCCTGATTATACCCAGAAGTTCATCATACAGACGGATGCATCACTTGTTGGGATAGGAGCGATGCTATTCCAAGAAAATGTTGACCAGCCCGAAAAGAAAGTTTTTATTGCCTTTATAAGTAGGAGGTTGAAAGCCCATGAGAAAAATTACACGATTACAGAGATAGAGTTACTTGCAATTTTGTACGCGTTGCAATACTGGCGTAAACTCGTGTATGGCTTTCAAATAGTCCTCAGAACGGACCATAAAGCTTTAACATTTTTGTTAAAGACGGACTTGTCTAAGCCAGAGGTTGACAAGATGGTCCCTGTATATTCAGCAATTCAATGTGGAAATAGAATACTGTCCAGGGAAAGAGAATGTATTACCGGACATATTAAGCCGTTATCCAAGAGAAGAGGAAGCGCTAGTTGTCCAGATTGAGAATCGAGATCAGAAGACCTTGGATGACCTGAGGAATCTTACCAACCTACAACGCGAAGACCCGTGGTTGAAGATGATGATCGATTACTTCGAGGGACGCTTAGCAAGGGGAACTGCAATATACAGAGAGGCAGAGGCATTGGCAACAGATTATGTATGGTACAATCAGATACTACACAAGTGGGATGATGTAGATCATACACGTCAAAGGATTGTTATTCCTGCATCTTTCCAGAGGAGATTGGTGTGGCTAGCACACAGAGCGTTTGGACATCCCGGGATAGACAAGATCACTGCTCTATTGAAAGAAGCATTCACTTGGCCAAAGTTGAGAGAAACGGTGAGAAATGCTATTAGAACGTGCGATTTGTGCCAAAGGGTAAAGCCAAATCCCTTTTTAATGAGGCAACGACCTATTCCGTTGTTACCAGAGAAGCCAAGGCAGCTAATGAGCGTAGACAATTTTGGACCACTGCCTAGAGCACGTAGAGGCAATAGACACATTTTTGTAGCCATGGATGTATTCTCAAAAATGGTAGTATTATGCCCCATACAGAAAACCAGCTCAAAGCAGGTATTGAAACGCTTGAAAGAGAGAGTTATTCCGATTCTTGGGAAACCGGATAATCTACTCTCAGACCACGGAAACTGCTTTACAAGCGCAGAATTTCGTCGGGAATTGGAAAATCTAGGAATTAGGCAGATTTTATCTACCATTCGCCATCCTGAGGCAAGTCCAGTTGAAAGAGTAATGAGAGAGATCCAGAAGTACATGAAGATCTACTGCTCTGAAGAGAATTGGAAATGGATTGAGTTCCTGGAAGTAATAGAATACTGCATAAATAATACTGTGCATGAGGCAACAGGTCAGGTGCCCGTGACTATACATTTGGATCAAAGACCGGAGAGACCGTGGACTGGTGTCATTCCATTACCAGTAGACGCAGAGCCAGGACGAGAATTGAGGATCCAAAGAACCTTCGAATATCTCCAAGCACAGGCGGAGAGACGCCAGAGAAGAAATCGTGCGAAGCGATATCACAGACCGCTTCTCGTCGGAGAAAAAGTGTTAGTGCGGAAGCCCGCCAGTTCAGATCCAGAAGCACGGAAGTATAAAAGTTCAATTTCGGTTATCACGGCCCGTTCGAGGTGATCAGAGACCTACAGAACAATGCATACAGAATAAGGCATTTAGAAATAGGAAACGAGGTCGTTATGAATGCAGCCAATTTAAAAATGTATTATTCGCCAGAAGAATTTGATGAACAAGAAGAAGTATTAGCAGCGCACACCCAACTGAACAAGGATGGCAAAGTCAGCCAGGCAGTCAGACCTGACAGTTCGCGTAGCGAGACGGAACGGGAAACAAGCAGCTTGCCCAGTGAAAGGAACGGACGGACAGGACGCCGGTGCCTGCAAGAACTTTACAAAGAAATGGTCGAAGCGGCTAGGGAGGCCGAAGCAATAAATGAAACCCTCCGTCAAGAGAATGCACAGCTTAGAGCTGAGCGCAGTGTGGAAGGGGAAGCCAGACTAACTACTCGCAGCCAGACGAGGTGAAGGACCCCTAATGTAAACACAGACAGTTATTGACAGTCAGCTGGTTACTTAAAGAAAGTCACTTGCAATTGACTTCTATAAGTTTTGCAAGGGGAATATGAACCCGAGGGGGTCATGCTGACTGGTATCGAAAGTAGGATCTCAGAGACTGTGATCTCAGAAGGAAGGTTCCACTAGGGAACGAACCCGAGATCTGTTGAGGGAGTTTCGTTGTAAAAACCCCTAGAGGAAAGTACATGTTTAATCACTGGTGTGATATCAGTTGATACTGGCATTATTTGGTGAAATAATGCAGGGGAAATGAGCGGAATACAGCATTAGTGGACTACATGTAGTAGGCTATGCTGGACTTGGAACACAGAAGTGCAGAGTCTGACAGTTTACTAATAGCCCCAGAATTGTGGGAGGAGACTGATGGAGCCCTGTCAATCTCGTTGACCTACTTAAGTCGTCTGCAAGAGGTCGGGGGGTTGAATAATGACCCAGTTCTTCCCCGTTTGAGAATAAAACCAAGAAGGGAGGGGAGAGATCCCAAGGAAAATCATTGATTACTCGTGATTGGAGCAACGCAATGACATGAGAGTTACACACAGGTGAATCTTTAGCCAGGAGGCTAATTTTAGAGCCATTAAACTGCGAAATCAAGGCATATTTAATGGAGTGCGTAAGAACACAGGACTATGGATGTTCGCGGCATGGTTTGACTATGTCACCGGGATTTCCACTGGAAACCGCGTCCCCACGCCATGGAAAAAGCAATTAATATTCATTAATTGGCCGATCGATCCTTCAGCACGCAGATTGTTCTGGGACCAGTGAAGAAAAAGGAACCCGATGAGCATTGTTTCGAGACCAGAATCATCCTGGGAGAGGAGTTGATATAGCGCGGGAATTCTAGGTCTACTTTTTCGTGTGAAACGGATATAAGGATGTGGACCTAGTCAGGAGGGCAGTTGGAACTTGCAGTTGTTGGAACAGACTCGAGCGCGGAACGTATGTCACGCTCTGGCTCAGGGAAGGACGCTCACACAAAGACTTGGACACTTTAGTGTTAATCATTATATTCTCCGTGCAGTGTAATGCACCAAGTGATAATATAATCATGCATGGTCATGAAGTAATAATAAGTACGGTAATCAACGAACTTTATTGTGTGAAATGCGTATTACCGAAGTCAAGGAAGGAGGCCCGGACTTCAACTTGGGAAGCCGTGCGGTAAAACTTTTAGAAGGCTTTTATTAAGGACAGTCGTGCTGCATGTGTATAGTCGGCAGTACGAGCAATGGTTTGTGTTCACATAGGAAGTACCGTGTGATATAAGTTGCAGAACATTGAAAGTAATAATTTGTGTAAAGACTATGTACAATGTTAAGCGCAGTGTAATTTATTGATTGGTTATACATGTCTTATTACGCCGGACTGCGCTGGGAGAAACTTTATGAAGCATTTGGTGAAATGTCTTAAGAATACCAAATAGTAACGCTCAGGACAAAAGTAAGCATCTTTATGCAAAGCAGGAAGTTTATCGTAGGATAATTGATAGACTGTTGGTGAATCCGTAGGCAGATGATCCAGATTTTCAATCAGGAGTTGGTAGGAGCATGGAGGATGCCGTCAATACCTGTAATTCTGATATATTGCCAGGGAATTTCAACCAATGAAAAGTGTAAAAAGTGACGTGTGTTATGTAGAAATCATATGGGAAATATCTTTTAAATTAATGGTATAATAAGTGTCATAAAGTGTCATGTGTTTTGGAAGCAATAGCTTCATCATAGAAATGGAAAGTGCCGTGTGCTTGGTGAAGGAAATGTATTATAAAATGTGTATATTCAGTATGCAAATGTCGCGCTAACTCTGCAAATGGCAGGCGACATTGGAGTATATGAGTGGTTGGAGCCACCAGGATAAGCCGAAATGTGAGTACCCCACAAATTATGATTATATAGAAGTAGAGCCCACTGCATGTAATGTGATTTCAGAATTATAAATATGCCAGTAAGAATCAGTAGTAGGAGATAGACCCTCCAGGTTTAATTGTTGTTGTGTTGATTTTAGTAGAGTTGAGATGTTGTTATACATCAGTGAGTGGATTAATCGTTACCACTATTAATAAAATGGCAAATCAGTTATGTAAACTTAACGTAACGAACACGGATGTTCGATTTTTAAGATGGTTATGTTGTTTCGGATTATGGTAATTTATGTCAGTAAGAATAATAATAATAATAAGAAGAAATAATAAAAGGTATGAATGAATACATCAGGTAAAATGTTGTAAGCAAGAAATATTTACGCTAATTGGAAGACTTATCGATCTAAGCAGTAAGATTACATTAAGGGATGAGAAAAGAGTTTAGTATCAGAATATATTGTGTTAATGGGAATATAATTATGCAAGGAAATGGAAGAGCTTTCTAGTGAATTGAATTTGCAGCTTGTGTAAAAGCTTATAGAGTAATTGATAGATTTCTCTTAATAATCGAAACGAGATCATAATATCAGGTCAGGGAGCAAGGTGATCTATTCGACGTATGAAATCTCATATAGCCGTGGGCATACTGAGATATGTACTTTGTGCCAGAGTGTATTTAGTGATTGGACCCTAACTCTGATGATGGATATGGAATGGTCCGGGTTCGAATCCTGTGATAGGTGAGAGGAGAACAATGGACACCTCTGCACCCTATCTGATCGCCCAAGAACTTATTATGGAGTGATTCGGCTCTTTTTAAGCGAATCTTATTGACGGCAGCATGTGGCTGACCGCATCATTTATTAAGATACCGGTTATCCCGATCGACCAATGTTTTTATGAATCTCGTGCCTTCATGTTGGAATGGACCTATTGGTGCCAGTTATTATTATATCCTCAGGGTAGGAATAAATGTTAAGCTCATCCAGTACCTATTTGCATACCATTCAGTTTAAATCCATTGGGATATGTGCGTCATTGTGACCTCGGTATTGTCTTTAAAATCGTACTACTGCTTGGGGAGATATAAGCCATGAGGCAGGAAGGCGGGGGACGGTTTACTGCGGTAACCTCACTCCACTCCATTGTATACAAGCCGCTCGGAAGGGGGCTGAGCTGTCAAGCGAACCGTGAAAGTTAAGGTTTAATAAAAGGGCAGATTTAAGACCCTGTTAGTAACATGAAAGGAAACATTGTTATATTGAGTAATGAAGTCATGTGGTTTAAGAACACATTGGTAATTATAGATCACCCTGATGGTTTAAGATTTTAGCAATCTAACGAATGGTTGGAAGTTGCATTTTTACTGTCACTGACACGGATTTCAGAAGTTGGGCACTTGACGCCACAGGCTACGCTCGCAAGGGTAGCTTAATAAGACCATCCGACACAGCGATAACGAAAGTTTTGAAGATGAAATCACAACGGCATGCAGTGGAACTATATACATAGAGATAAGTGTAGGGGATATTTACATAATTCTGGAGTTGCACGGAGATTTGATGTGCAACACCTGAATAGGCTAATGCATGATAAGCATTTGGTGGGAAGAGAGAGATCAAACACACACGGTACACATAATTGTCAAAGTAAGACGAGGTTTAAGGAACAAGTAATTTTGTGAAAGTAAAGAAGTCACATTAGATGACAGAAGTGTAAAAGTACAGTTTGTTTATGAAAGTTGTATGTGCATCAGCGCACTAGAGTGAAGTGTGAAGTCAATATAAGGGTAAAGGTTTGAGTAATGATATGAGTTTATTATGATGATATTATGTTAATATTAGTGGATTGTGGAAGTAATTTTTGTTTGATTTTGTTTTATGTTTGTTGGGATTGTTTTTATATGTTTGAAGCCATGATTTTAGTACTGAATTAAAATCTTTAGAATAGAGTTGTGCCTTATCATTGTAGAGTTGATACCTTTTAGTCTCAAATCCAAAATATGCAACTGCTCAATGGGGGAACGGTACACGCCTGAGTCCTGACGCTAGCTGGAGGCGGAAGCATATTTTCCATGGAGATTACTCACATGGGTACAGTACTTAAATTAAAAAACAGATACACACACTAATACAGTCATCACAATTAATACCGGTTATCAGACAGATTCTGCACACACCCAAAGTACACGGGGCTACATGACCGCGTTGTCGCAGCCCCTAAACTGAGGAACCAACCAACCAACAGTATGTTAGGATGATGAGCTACATTCAGTGTAAAAAGTATTGGTACGATCCCGCATATTTAAAAAATAATGCATTTTTCATATGTTTAGGTAGGTTTATGTATTGAAAACAGATCATTCATGTAGTATGCAAATACCTATATTTATTCCATCAACAATATGAAAAAAGAACAATGTCATAAACGTGGAAAAAGATCACAAACAGTACATTTTCGTTTGAGGACCCGCAAAAGGTATTCGTATGGTTCCAGTTTTCGCGAGTTCACTCCCTGCATGTTGTGCATGCTGCTGTGGCGCGGACGTGACCAATTCACTCACTTGTCAGTTCGACTCAGATATTGCAACCACACGTCCGAATTGTGCGAAAGAGTCCGGAAACTACTCCCAGCGAACGGAAAGTCATCATCCGCCTTCACAACAAGACATGGTCGCTCAACAAGGTCGCAGAAGCAGTTGGGAGGCCTACTGTCGACCAAAGTATTATGTGCACTCGAGTTTGAAGGTTGTTTGTGAAGTAACCAATAAACCCATATAAAATCCAATAACATCATCATTTTCGTCGTTCTATTTTACGTTAGATCATGTAGGTATGGAATTTTTAATTTATATTTTAATATTTTTTATCGCAGTTGGAACACAAAAAGTGCACGTTTTTAAGCGTGTTTCAACCATGCGTCACATTTAAGAATTATTATCTCAAAAACCTGTCATCAGATCGAATCCAAATTTTAACACAATATACATTGGAATGTTGTATAACTGGTTTATTAATTTCACAATTTTGTGTCTCCAAGAAACAAAGTTGTTATCATTGTTGTAAGGTAACTTTTTCTCGGCTCGGGGTGGTTGGAAAATGTAGTTCTTGGTTGCGTGGTAATCGTTATACATCAAAAGGTTATGCTGTATGACTGTGAAATACGTAAATTAATTCACTTATTTTATATCGGCTTGTATTTGTACGAGGAAATAACACATGATTCACCTGCTAGCAGCTCCGGGAATTGCTGTACAGCTTTTGCCACAGAGCAACGAAACACAGGTCTGGAGGTCTTCAACAGGACTGTCTGCATTGATGAGCGCAAATACATCTTCGGGTGAGACGGCAACCTCCAAGTGTGGCGGCAACCGAACACTGAACTAATGCACTGGAACCTGACTCCTACTGTGAGACAGTGATGGTGTAGGGGTGTATGAGCGCTAAGGGAGTGGGAAATATTCATTTCATTGAAGACAAGATCCACAGCCTGCTTCCAGTCGACCGACCGGGTCAGGGAATGGAATGAATGAAACCCCCATCTAGCGGCGAGGATATGAACTGTGCCGGCTGCCGAAGCCTGTCGTACTCCTCGGAGGCAATGATTAAATGAATGACAGATGAAATGAAATGATAGTGGAGAGTGTTGTTGGAATGAAAGTGTGACAGGGAAAACCCGAGTACCCGGAGAAAAACCTGTCTGCCCCCGCTTTGTCCAGCTCAAATCTCACATGGAGTGACCGGGATTTGAACCACGGACCCAGCGGTGAAAGAGGGAGCTGGCTGGATGACGTTACGCCCGCCGTGTCGTTGCCGTCTCGTAACACCAGAGTTCACCAGTGAACTCAGTACACATGCACCAAGCGGTACTATGACGTCACACACCTCAGTGCATTCTCGGTACATTTCGTGACGTTGTCGCAACGTAATGACGAAGTCGACTAGATCATGTAAAATGATAACAAGTGGTCTCAACCCCTCATGTATGGTCGCCGAACCCCTCTTGTGTACTATCCTGGCACCATTGTCAGTGGTCTCAACCCCTCATGTATGGTCGCCGAACCCCTCTTGTGTACTATCCTGGCACCATTGTCAGTGGTCTCAACCCCTCATGTATGGTCGCCGAACCCCTCTTGTACACTATCCTGGCACCATTGTCAGTGGTCTCAACCCCTCATGTATGGTCGCCGAACCCCTCTTGTACACTATCCTGGCACCATTGTCAGTGGTCTCAACCCCTCATGTATGGTCGCCGAACCCCTCTTGTGTACTATCCTGGCACCATTGTCAGTGGTCTCAACCCCTCATGTATGGTCGCCGAACCCCTCTTGTACACTATCCTGGCACCATTGTCAGTGGTCTCAACCCCTCATGTATGGTCGCCGAACCCATCTTGTGTACTATCCTGGCACCATTGTCAGTGGTCTCAACCCCTCATGTATGGTCGCCGAACCCCTCTTGTACACTATCCTGGCACCATTGTCAGTGGTCTCAACCCCTCATGTATGGTCGCCGAACCCCTCTTGTACACTATCCTGGCACCATTGTCAGTGGTCTCAACCCCTCATGTATGGTCGCCGAACCCCTCTTGTGTACTATCCTGGCACCATTGTCAGTGGTCTCAACCCCTCATGTATGGTCGCCGAACCCCTCTTGTACACTATCCTGGCACCATTGTCAGTGGTCTCAACCCCTCATGTATGGTCGCCGAACCCCTCTTGTACACTATCCTGGCACCATTGTCAGTGGTCTCAACCCCTCATGTATGGTCGCCGAACCCCTCTTGTGTACTATCCTGGCACCATTGTCAGTGGTCTCAACCCCTCATGTATGGTCGCCGAACCCCTCTTGTGTACTATCCTGGCACCATTGTCAGTGGTCTCAACCCCTCATGTATGGTCGCCGAACCCCTCTTGTGTACTATCCTGGCACCATTGTCAGTGGTCTCAACCCCTCATGTATGGTCGCCGAACCCCTCTTGTACACTATCCTGGCACCATTGTCAGTGGTCTCAACCCCTCATGTATGGTCGCCGAACCCCTCTTGTACACTATCCTGGCACCATTGTCAGTGGTCTCAACCCCTCATGTATGGTCGCCGAACCCCTCTTGTGTACTATCCTGGCACCATTGTCAGTGGTCTCAACCCCTCATGTATGGTCGCCGAACCCCTCTTGTGTACTATCCTGGCACCATTGTCAGTGGTCTCAACCCCTCATGTATGGTCGCCGAACCCCTCTTGTACACTATCCTGGCACCATTGTCAGTGGTCTCAACCCCTCATGTATGGTCGCCGAACCCCTCTTGTACACTATCCTGGCACCATTGTCAGTGGTCTCAACCCCTCATGTATGGTCGCCGAACCCCTCTTGTGTACTATCCTGGCACCATTGTCAGTGGTCTCAACCCCTCATGTATGGTCGCCGAACCCCTCTTGTACACTATCCTGGCACCATTGTCAGTGGTCTCAACCCCTCATGTATGGTCGCCGAACCCCTCTTGTACACTATCCTGGCACCATTGTCAGTGGTCTCAACCCCTCATGTATGGTCGCCGAACCCCTCTTGTGTACTATCCTGGCACCATTGTCAGTGGTCTCAACCCCTCATGTATGGTCGCCGAACCCCTCTTGTACACTATCCTGGCACCATTGTCAGTGGTCTCAACCCCTCATGTATGGTCGCCGAACCCCTCTTGTACACTATCCTGGCACCATTGTCAGTGGTCTCAACCCCTCATGTATGGTCGCCGAATCCCTCTTGTGTACTATCCTGGCACCATTGTCAGTGGTCTCAACCCCTCATGTATGGTCGCCGAACCCCTCTTGTACACTATCCTGGCACCATTGTCAGTGGTCTCAACCCCTCATGTATGGTCGCCGAACCCCTCTTGTACACTATCCTGGCACCATTGTCAGTGGTCTCAACCCCTCATGTATCGGTCGCCGAACCCCTCTTGTGTACTATCCTGGCACCATTGTCAGTGGTCTCAACCCCTCATGTATGGTCGCCGAACCCCTCTTGTACACTATCCTGGCACCATTGTCAGTGGTCTCAACCCCTCATGTATGGTCGCCGAACCCCTCTTGTGTACTATCCTGGCACCATTGTCAGTGGTCTCAACCCCTCATGTATGGTCGCCGAACCCCTCTTGTACACTATCCTGGCACCATTGTCAGTGGTCTCAACCCCTCATGTATGGTCGCCGAACCCCTCTTGTGTACTATCCTGGCACCATTGTCAGTGGTCTCAACCCCTCATGTATGGTCGCCGAACCCCTCTTGTGTACTATCCTGGCACCATTGTCAGTGGTCTCAACCACTCATGTATGGTCGCCGAACCCCTCTTGTACACTATCCTGGCACCATTGTCAGTGGTCTCAACCCCTCATGTATGGTCGCCGAACCCCTCTTGTACACTATCCTGGCACCATTGTCAGTGGTCTCAACCCCTCATGTATGGTCGCCGAACCCCTCTTGTGTACTATCCTGGCACCATTGTCAGTGGTCTCAACCCCTCATGTATGGTCGCCGAACCCCTCTTGTACACTATCCTGGCACCATTGTCAGTGGTCTCAACCCCTCATGTATGGTCGCCGAACCCCTCTTGTACACTATCCTGGCACCATTGTCAGTGGTCTCAACCCCTCATGTATGGTCGCCGAACCCCTCTTGTGTACTATCCTGGCACCATTGTGAAAGGCTCACTTTCGTGCACGATAACGCTCGCCCGCACGGCATTGTCATTCAATGTCGTTCACCCGACCTTATCGTTTTTAGCCTACGTTTCACATTTTGCAAAAATGAGGAAAAAGTAGACTTATGAGATCGATCCGAGAAAATGTGTTTCTGTCTGTCTGTCTGTCTGTGTGTCGTCGTCCCCCCCCTATCAACTCCTAAACGGCTGCAGCAATCGAAACCAAATTTAGCATGAGTAAAGATGTATACCGGAATATCTCAAGCCCATATTTGAAAAAGATCACAGTGCTACCAACTGCTGAAAAACGCAATAGAAATTTGAGCTCCATGTTCGATATCATGGAAGGTATGCATGGGAGCTATTCCAAAATTAGCACACATGTAAATAATACTATTTCAGTTTAATTACCAGGAGGCCATACATGACAGTGTTGCCAAAATAATTTTAAGCCTTCTGATAGGTCTGATTTTTAAATGCATATAACTTCTACACTATTAATTGGATTTCAACCAAATTTTGTATGTAATATGTGTACATAAACAAATATGACTGAGCGTATTCTTACTAGCCACCAGGGCTGCCAACTGTTAATAATTGCTCTCTCCATTCTTTTATCCAAATACCAATATATCTGAAAGTATGCAAGCCGACATCTTTAAACTATGCACACATATAGTACCTGACATTTTAGATTAATTTGGAGTAACTTATATACTTCAGTTCTACCAACATGATTCTAAGCCTGCTGATAGCACCAATTTTTAAATACATGTAACTCCTATACTATCAGTTGGATTTCATCCAAATTTCGTGTGTGCTATGCGTAGCATAACAGATATGACTGTAAGTATTCTTAAGAGCAATCAGGGCTGCCAACTGTTAATAAATGCTGTCTATATTTTTACCCTAATATCAATATATTAGAAAGTATGCAAGCCAACAGCTGTATACTTTGCACACGTATAGCACCTGACACTCTAGATTAATTTGGAGTAATTAATATAAGTCAGTGCAGCCAACATGAGTCTATGCTTGCTGATAGGTCCAATTTTAAAATACATGTAACTTCTATACTAACAAATGGATTTCATCCAAAATTGGCACAACAAGATATCATAATATGTCCGATTATTTATAACCAGCACACGCATGGCATTGTTGCCAACTTGCTTTTACGCGTGCTGATAGATCCAATGTCTAACTGCATGTAACGCCCATTGGACTTCAACCAAATTTTGTATTCTGTACCGTAAGAGATGGAACTAAGAATATATTCAGTCTCCTGGGCTTCCAACTGTAGTTCTCTATTAGGCTACATTATACCAGGAATATTTCGAACTAATTGGACATTTCGATATTACCAACTTAATTTCGTCATCATTCTAGATAGGTTCATATACTGTAGAATAATCATTGGCATGAAAAGTAGGCTCTTTAGTTCGTCACGGAACTTGTTGTTAATTACAAGTTAGGTTGCAGTGTCCTGAAAACAAAGATCTCGGGGTGTTGCTAGATAGAGAACTAACGTTTACCCCCCACATTCTGACTCAAACACGACACTGGGATTTGTTATCAGGAATACAAACCCATAACCACGTGTATCCGCCTGTACAACACACTAGTCAGACCTAAACTAGAATATGTTAGCATTATATGGAGTCCTAGATGCAAGACATATACTTCAATGATTGAAAACACACAAAAGATATTCCTATACTATCTACATTTTAAAAGAACAGCCAACTACCCTCGCTTGATACCATACCAGGAACTGCTAATAAATTTTGATGTGGACAGTTTAGAAATACGAAGAAAGCTAGATGCTATGAAATTCCTTTTCAAAATTGTAAACAATTCATTTGATGATTCCGAATTCCTTCCACTTTTAAATTTCCATGTACCACGCATCAATATCAAGGAACAATATTACATTTGAAAAAAAAAAGAACCACGACATCTGCCCAAAAAAATTCACCGCTGAACAGAATATGTAAAATATTTTCAACAATGTTGTTCAAAGAAATAATGCCATATATTATAGAATTTCCTTGAGAGTATTTTTGATGGAATTTCTAACCACTCTCCAGAAATAATGTGTCAAACCTTGCAAATTGTAAATCATGAATTCTTACCACTGTGTCATTCTACCGAGCCAACCTTGTATTGGCGAGCAAGCCAGCGGCGCGGCGTTTGGGGATCGGGTGCCGTTGCGTCAAGTGCTACTCTGCCTGGATACTCATTTTATTTTTAGCTGTAATTTGAAAGAACGATAGTCTGGTTTGGTCTTGAAATTTTTGTAGTAATAATAATAATTTAAATAGTTAATTTGTCCGCCGTGGGCGGCTGTCGCTCCTTCTTGGTGGTTGTTTATGCGTCGAGCGATGTCATGTGGTTTGGGGTTTGATTTTAATTCATTAATTTCATTTAATTAGCATTTACTTGAGATCATGGCGAGCAGCAGCTTCAGCATTGGTAGTAGTTATATGACAATTGTGTGATTTAAATAATTTCTTATGGGTTTTGGAAGTAGAATAGACCTCTAGTGGGTTGGCTTTGCAACCTGTAGTAGGTTTGATTGTGTGATTTAGATATTTGTAGTGTTAACAATAATAATATGGTTTGGTGTGCTGTGATTGGTTGAATTTGAATGTGTTGGTGGCGGGTTGCGTGTTCTACTCTGTGATTGGTTATCTGTATTTTGTTTTTTGTTTTGGTGTCAGTATGAGTGTTGATTATGGATTTTTCGGTGGAATATTGTGTTTTAGGTGTGATGTGATGTGTTGCGGTTGATAATTGAGTGTTTTGGGTAGTCGGACGCGGTCGTGCGAGGCCAGCCGTCCAGCTGATGGCCACGCCCGACAACGCTTAGCTATGATATTTGGTTTGGTGTGCTATTGTATTTAGACATTGGTCATCCTCCCTGAGTTTGCTTGTCTATTTAAATAAATAAATAAATAAATAAATACATGCCTTTCTTCAGGAGAAGGGTATTCACAGAATGCTATGCTCCCGATCGGCAAGAGTGGACACTGCTTAAGAAACAATATGCAATAATTTTTTGATGTGAGTATTATAAATATGAATGTTGGTTTGTCTGTAATTATCATTTTAAATGATGATGTCGACTTCGCTGGGCTCTGGCGTTACGTTACGGTGACGGGACGAAATCTACCGAGAATGCACTGAGGTGTGTGACGTCACAGTACTGCTCGAGCTTCCTCCTTTCCCCACGCGCTCCGGTGAGCGTTACGTCATCCAGCCAGCTACCTCCTTTGATCTTTGTTTGCACTTGCTTTTTTTCTTTTTTTCTATTTTTTAAAATTATTTTTAGCCTACTTTTTTCATTTTGCAAAAATGAGGAAAAAGTAGACTTGTGAGATCGATCCGGGAAATTGTGTGTCTGTCTGTCTGTCCTTCTGTATGTCTGGCTGTGTGTGTGTCCCCCCTATCAACTCCTAAACGGCTGCAGCTATGAGTAATTATCTATGCCGGAATATCTCAAGGCCATATTTGAAAATGATGTCAGTGCTACCAACTGCTGAAAAATCGCAATTGAAAATTGAGCTCAATGTTGGATATCCTGGAAGGTATGCATGAGAGCTTTCCAAAGTTGGCACACATATAGATAATAATATTTCAATTTAATTTCCAGGAGGACATACATGGCAGTGTTACCAACATGATTCTAAGCCAGCTGATAAGTCTAATTTTTAAATGCATGTAACTTCTACACTATCAATGGGATTTCAACCAAATTTCGTATGTACTATGTGTGCCATACCAAATATGACTGTGCGTATTCTTAAGAGTAATCAGGGCTGCCAACTGTTCATAAATGCTCTCTCTATTATTTTATCCTAATACTAATATATCAGAAAGTATGCACACCAAGAGCTCGAAGCTTTGCATACGTATAGTACCTAACATTCTACTGTAAATTAATTTGGGGTAAGTTATGTACGTCAGTGCTGCCGACATTAATTAATCCTTCCGATAAGTCAAATGCAACTTCTATACTAATAAATGGGTTTCATCCAAAATTAGCACAATAATAGATCATAACATTTTAAATTAATTCTAGGCCCTTTAGTTCGTCACGGAACTACTTGTTTTTTGTATTATTATTTTTAATTTTTTTGCTAACGGACTTTGTGTTCACGCTGCATTTGTAGCATTTGTAGCATTTAAAATGATATAAAGTCTTTCAGACTGACTATCAGTGTTTTTATACAAATCTACATCGTTTCGCCGAACTGACCCGAATTTTACGCACGGAACCCTGTGGGTAACACTGCATACTCTATGTTTATCTTCGCTTGTGTTTGATGGCTGAATATCATCACCGTTTCATATTTTTTAGTTTTGCTCAATATTTTTCTGTGACCTACAGTACTTATATGGTGCACCATATTAAGTCAATTAGCCATTTTTTTTGTGCTACGCTATTTTATATCTTTCTTCAGATATTAATCTTGGCTGATGAAGGGGATAAAAGCTATTAATCCCTGAAACATGTACCAGGAGCAAATCTAATTATATTTCCTTTCGTTTATGTATTGACTAAGGCGGATGAATAATTGTTGTTAATAACTACATAAAGTCTTCCTCAACTGTGAATTTCAAAATATATTTTTCCATTAGTTTGTAAGTTTGATGTGTTCGTTCAGTAGTAGTTTTTATCATCCTTAACATAAATAAGAAGCCTACGTGGCTTAGGCGGCAGCCCGCCAGCCTCTCACCGCTGGGTCACTCTATTATGTGAGATCTGTGCTGGACAGACAGGTTTTTCTCCGGGTACTCCGGTTTTCCCTGTCACATCTTTCATTCCAGCAACACTCTCCACTATCATTTCATTTCATCTGTCATTCATTTAATCATTTCCCCAGGGGAATGCGACAGGCTTCGGCAACTGGCACAGTTCATATCCTCGCCGTTAGATGGGGGCTTCATTCATTCCATTCCCTGACCTGGTCGGTGGACTGGAAGCAGGCTGTGGATTTTCATTTTCAACATAAATAATTATATGTAGACCAGGCTATATATAATTCATCACTTACCTGACCACAGAGCTTAAGGAGACTTCATGCTCATCCCACCGGGCGAAGCCGGGTCCTACAGGTAATACTGTGATAAACTTTGCGACCATTCACATCCATAATAATAATAATAATGTTTCGTGGTTTTAGGTCGAAATGATAAATCGAAAATGTCAAGGCGTTTCAAAACAACTGCTTGGCCCGTGGTCCACTGAGATGAAGAATGAAGCGACATGCCATTGTTAGCCTATTTTCATTTATGAACAAGTAGTTCCCTGAAGAACTATATAGCCTATTTCCATATATCCTACTTATGTTAATTGCTTCATACAAAATTTTAGTATGATTGGTGTCATAGGTTACGGTAATAGATATTGAGATCCATCTAAATGTTTCGCATTGTCGCCATGTTGGATATATGTAGGCCTTAGAGTTAGGCCTATGTGCTATTGGATAACGATTATTAGGTAGGTTCATTATTCAAACGTTGACTTCGATCGCATGATTAGGACTCACAAAATAAAAACTTAATTTTAAAATTTCGCACAGCCGCCATCTTGAGGTTATGTAAACAATTGAACTAAATTAGATGTCAGTGCAACACTGACATTTTCTGTACCATGTTTCACTGCGCTCGTATGGTTAAATCGTGAGAAAATTCTATTTAAATGTTCAACTTCGTTTGGCCGCCATGTTCGTTTTGTACTTAACAGGGTTTTGAGAGTCACATAGGTGATCTTCTAGTAGTGACCTTTATCACCGTACAAAATTTCAGGGTGATATCGGTAATAGTTTCGGAGATATAGAATGCCAGTGAACTATTTATACAGCCGCCATGTTGGATTGGTGAGACGTAATAAAATGTGTATGGCACGGTCTGGGTCGGCCAAAATAGTACTATGACTTTACCGAGTTTCATTGAAATCGCTCCAGCCGTTTAGAAGTTATTAGGGACACACACATACGCACACGGACAGAAGGTGATCACATAAGCCTATTTTCAATTTTGAAAAAATAGGCTTATGAGATCACCTTTTGTCCGTGTGTGTGCGTGTGTGTGTGTGATTCGTGTGTGTGTCACCCCCCCTAATAAAATCTAAACGGCTGGAGCGATTTCAATGAAACTCGGTAAGTTCATAGCACTATTCCGGGCAACCCCGACCATGCCCTTCAAATTTTGTTACAACTCACCAATCCAACATGGCGGCTATGCGAAATATTTCACCAGCATTCAATATCTCCGAAACTATTACCGATGTTACCCTGAAATTTCGTATGGTGATAAAGGGAACTACTATAAGTTCACTTATGTGACCTTTGAAAACCTGGTAACTACAAAACCAACATGGCAGCCAAACGAAGTTGCGACTTTTAAATAGACGTTTCTCGCGATTTAACCAACCAAACGCAATGAAACTTGGTACAGTATATGTTTATATACATTGTAATGCACCGACATCTAACTTCGTTTAATTGTTTCCATAACCACAAGATGGCAGCTGTGCGAAATTTTAAAATCTCCTTGTTACTTCTTGTGTCCTAATTATGCGATTGAAGTTTGAATACTACACGTACACAATAATCTGCATGTAACAGTACATAACTCTAGGACCTACATATATAAAATCCAACATGGCGACCATCCGAAATATTTAGTCGGTTCTCAAAATCTACGAATCTATTACAGCAATCAAACTGAAATTGTGTATGTTGATAGTGGCAATTAACCTAAGTAGGATATATGAAAATAGGCTGTATAGTTCTTCACGGAACTACTAGTTTCATAAATGAAAATAGCCTAAAAGGTTGGTTGCTTCTTAAATTTAGGGGCTGCGACAACGCGGTCATGTAGCCCCGTGTACTTTGGGTGTGTGTAGAATCTGTCTGATAACCGGTGTTAATTGTGATGACTGTATTAGTGTGTGTTATCTGTTTTTTTTAACATAAGTACAGACTGCAACTTAGAATTTTTCAAATAGTTCCTACTTTTGCCGCCAAGCGCCACCGTCAACGACTACTAGGCCAAGTTCAGAACTTAGCTACTAGACGCCACTGCAGTCGGCTCTTGGCAACGAACGTAGAAACCTAAGAGCGTAGTTTACATTCTTAACCTATCCAATTTAGCTTCACACAGGTGTAATTAGTGGAAGGTTCTTTAACATGCCATAAATCTATGACATGGGACCGCCGGCTTTACTTCCCCTCCGAAGGAAGGCATACTGAGGGATTTTTAACGCTCTTAAAAATCCGACGGCTTCGGCCGGGTTTGAACCCGCTATCTTGGGCATAGAAGCTCAGCATGCTACCGACTACGCCACCGAAGCCGCCTATATCCTAAAAGAATTGGCTTATGTGATCACCTTGTGTGTGTGTGTGTGTGTCCCTAATAATATCTTAACTGCGCGAAGCGATTCCAATGAAAATCAGACCGTTCCTTTCAAATGTTAATACTTTTCACCAACCCAACATGGCAGCCATGCGAAATATTTCACAGGCATTCCATATCTCCGCAACGGATAGCGATATCACCCTGAAATTTTGTAAGGTAATAAAGGGCACTACTATAAGTTCACCAATGTGGCATTTATAGACCTGTTAAGGACAAAACCAACATGGCGGCCAAGCGAAGTAGAATCATTTAAATAGACTTTTCTCGCGATTTAACCATACGAGCGCAGTGAAACTTGGTACAGCAAATTTTTATACACATTGTAATGCACTAACATCAAATTTAGTTCAATTGTTTTCAAAATATCAAGATGGCAGCGTTGCGAATTTTTTTATTTATTTCTTGTGTCCTAATCATGCGATCGAAGTGAACGTTTGAATAATGAACCTACGCAATAATCTTCATCTAATAGTACATAACTCTACACATAGCAATCCATCATGGCGACCATCCGAAATATTTAGCCGGTTCTCAATATCTACGAATCTATTACAGCAATCAAACTGAAATTTCAAAAGTTGATAGCGGCTATTAACATAATTCCACCTGTGGATCGTTCAATAACCTGGTGAGCACAAAATCAACATGGCGGCGACGCGAAATTAAAATATTAAATGGATGTTTCTCGCGACTTTTCATACAAGTCTAATTTAATGGAATTTTATGAGAACTTTAAATGGCGGCTGTGTACTTTTTTAGATCTCGTTTTCATTTCTTGTGTCCTAAGTAAGACCAGTGATTTCCACATACACAAACATTAGAACAGTGCTATATAAGTGTATTCTCAAGAACCTAGCAATACCAATGGTGTTAATTTTTACTGATGTGCACTCACATTACTTCTCAGGAGTAATATGTTCTTTTTCGCCTCATTTCATCCATTCACTCATCATTTTATGTACATATTCTTTATTATGATATCTTTAATTATGCTGGATTTTGCAACTTAATTTATGGCTGAAGAAGGGACCAGTACTAGAGGCCCCGAAACATGTACCATATAATAGCAAGTTTATAACTTGTTGTAAATAAATGTATTGACTAGGCGGAACAGTTTCTCCTTGGTTATATAGAATAAATACATGTTATGAACACATGTTCTTAAGGTAAAGCGATTATTGTCAAGGGAGAAGAGTAATATAGAATTGAGATGTAGATCAAATGTTGATATTGAATTTATCAGTTTGTTGAAGGCAACTTGGCTCAGTAATGTATAAGCGCCATTTAGCGCATTGAAGTAATTTGTCACGCTAAGAATGCGTTAAATACTTGGTAAAACTAATTATGTGGGGGCAGTTGGTCGTGGTAATTAAACTATAGTAAGTCCTCAAAGTAGTGATGTGATCACGAGGCCGCATGTGTATTGTATTGTAAAAGGGTGCTAATTATTGTATTATGAGGGCTGATAAAAGGCGAGGCCTACCCTAAGTCGCTAATGTTATAAGTCCTCCAGTGTGGGATATGGTTCCCGAGGCATTTGAAAGGATCGAACTCAGATTCGTCCATGTTTAAGCCCCTAAATATTTGTTGTTGTATTGAATTACTCTTACCCGCCAGTGAGGACACTTCATAATTAATAAATGCCGAAGTTAAGAGAATAGGTCTGTTGAACCTAAATATGTTGTTAAAATAAGTAGTATGAAAGCCTTGCCTGTTCAAAGAACTGCATTTAAGAACAGCTGTATAAAAGCTGAGGATAGCCCGTCTCTTGTGAGCGAGACCGTGAAGTTTCTGCTCCCGGCAATAAATCACGCTAAGTAGCCAAGGCCAGACCCTTACCATTAACGTGTTGTGGTAGGTCTAAGAGCCGTCTGTTTGAAGTTATAGTACACAAGAGTGTTTAGAGTTTCTTTTAACGACCCGGTCTTCGAACCGAGGTTCTTTTAGATGAATGATTACCGCTTGCAAAGTTCAGATCGTTGCTTTCTTATGATATAATAGTCTTTTAAGACAAGTAATATAAATCCCTAATGTTATGATTATATGATGTAGTGATTCACGAGTTTTAGTGAAGACAATTAGATTCCGGGAGTGATCTTAATTTTTGACTTGTTCAAGTAGTCTTCGGTAGCTCAGGAGTACGCAAATGTTTCCCAATCACGGTAGTGAATTGTTGACTTGAGAGAGAGATGGTAACATAAGAGCATTGTGAAAGCCCAAAAATTTAAGTAAATGAGTAATAGTACTTTGGTAAATTTTTATATTATTTTGATTATAAGATATACTCATGTAATAGGAAGTGATGTGTTGTAAATGGATAACACAGTGTATATAAAAAGTATCGAGCCTATTGGAGCTCTTGATTTTATTGAATTTTAAAAGGACACTATATGGAAGTGAAAATTAATATAAGTTTGATTGGTTTATGGAAAACGATTTAGTATGATTTAATATTTGTTTAAATATGACTTCCTTGTTCACTCTGAACAAGTATGAATTAAAGTGTCAGTATTCTATTTGTTTAATTTTTGTAGCGCCATATATTTGAGTAATTAAATGTTTTTATAGTAGGAGTTGATTTTGTTTATTTTTTTGGAAGTGTATCCTCTATTTAATCCGAAGTGTGTAAGTCACAGAGTGGGAGAACATACCATGAACCCCGATACTCCCGATTGAGCATTGCTGGCAAACTGAGATTTGCATATTTCATGCTGAATGGGCACATGGGGGCATAGAAGTAATGTGCTTGGATTAATATTAGAGGAACATTTAAGACGGTCATATCACGTAAAAGTAAAATAATGATAGAAGTAGCTACAAAATATAAAGTTAACTGACCGCATTGGGACCCTGGAAACTCACACCGAGCAGCCCTAAATAGATTAAATACCCCCTCGTAAAACACATCATTTTTTGCGCCCAGTACGTAGGGATGAGTTTTCCTAGGGAAAACCCCGAGTTTTTCAGGGAAAATCAAAATTTTCAATTTTTTGAAAAATATGTTTTTTCGAAATTTTTGAATTTTTAAATCACTTCCATAAAGGTTTTGACATTGAATGAGTATACCAAAAGGGTACGTTTTAGTAAACACCCGTACTAAGGTTAAAATTTGGAAATTGGGACACAAGAGTTCGGAGTACCATATCTCATGCATGAACCGGCGATGTGGCATAGTAGCCCACTGTATTCTATAAGAGAATAAGATGGCATTAAGTGAGGAAATGCAGAGGTTCTTGGAGGCCATCAGGGCAGTTAATAAGGAAAAATGGGAGGCCATGGAAAATTTATTCAAAACTAGAGATGATAAAGAGAACCTCCAACATAATGAAAAAGGGTACCCAATTAAGGAAAATGTAGAGATTTCCTTAGAAAGCATGCGTGCATCTGGAGGCATAGTTGCACAAAGAGAAGGTAACATGTCTGTAGATAACAGGGTAAAAGTTGAGCCTATAGAGCTCCAGGTAGATAAAGAAACATGTGAACCAGTTCCAAGGGAATGCGTAACAAGTACAGATAATAATAATGATAAAGATGATTCAAAGTCTCATTTATTAAGGCAGGTTCAAGTAGGCTCGAAAAACGAAGGGGAAAAGAATTAGTATTCAGGATCAGGAAATGGCGACATTGGGCGAAATAAAAGAATTCTTGGATATAATTAAAGAAATGCGAAAAGAGCACATCAAGATGAAGGATGAACTTTGGGAATTAAATGATTTCAACTTAAGAAGGAAGGAAGGAATTGAGGAACAAAGAGAAAGTATTTCCGAGGAAATTGAGAAGATAGACAAACTTCGTAAAAGAGCAAGTAAAAATTGGTATACGATACCCAAACAGGAATTAGAGGAATTGTACAAGGAAATTCCTAAGGTCAAAGAGTCATTAAGAGAAACGAAAAAGAAATTTGCAAAACGTATGGAGGAAGAAGGAAAAATAGAATTAGCTCCGCGGGAACAGATAAGAATTTTCATGGATGAAATAGATGAAAAAATGAAGTACGTATGGGAAATATGGAATAATTGGAGGCATATTAAGTATACAATCAAAGAGTACGATAGGAGGAAAGACATGGAAGAACAGATGAATTGTATAGAAAAGGAAAAGTTTAAGATGCATAGCTTCTTAGTGAGCATGTATGCTGAACATGGGATAATAACTATTCAGGAATTAGCTGAAGTAAGAGAAGTCAAGATTCGGGAATATAACGAAATAGTAGAGGTCGTCCAGAAGATATATGAGGAATATATATTAGCGAAGGACTTAAAAGCAAAAGAAATGGCTACCCAGTCATAAATGATACAGAATAAATTAAAGAAAAGAAAATAACGGGGCCGGAAGAGCCCGAAAGTGGTCTTAAACAATCCAAGGAAGAAACTTTTAAAGAAATGGTAGACGAATGTCAAGAGAAAATTGAAACCCAGATCCAAGGGATGCGAGATGAGGTAATATATAAGTTAGAATCAAGTAGGGAAATGTATCAGACATACCGGGATGATATTATAAGTAGTATTGAAGCATTTGGAAAGAGGTTCATTCGATTCGCGGAAGATAAAGATAAGGGAGATATCTCAGTACAGAACCATCAGTCAAAAGAAACAGTTGTCCAGACTGAAAATGAAACAGTAATTGTTGAAGAAAAAGAAGTAATGGTGCAAGAGCCTGAAATTGATATTTGAAAAGAAGAAGAAAAAGAAGTAGAAATCATGGTGACTCCAGTGGAAACTGAGAAAAACATTGAGATCCTTCTAGAGAGAACAATGGAGATTCAGGAGGAAATAATAATTCCAGGTCAGGAAGAAAGCCGAAATGAAAACGAGCTGCACTATAAAGAAGACCATTTTTATGTAAAAGTTGAGTCTGAAGAGCAAGAGAAAAACCCAGAGCAAGGGATAATAACAAAAGAAGTGAAAGTTGGGGAGACTGAAATAATAATTCCTGGGGAAATGGAGAAATTAAGTGAAACTCAAAGAGAAAGTGTCGTCGAGGCAAGAAAGGAAGTAGAAGTTCAGGATCCAATAGAAATTGAAAAGGAAAGCCCAGACGAAATTTATAAGGATTAGGAAGACAAGATGGAATTAGAAGAAGAAAAAGAACATTTGAAAGCACAGATTCTTGAGTTAATGATGAAATATCAGGATTGCCAACGAAAGATAGCCGAGGAAAGAAAAATTGAAACAGATTCAAATGAGAGCAAAGAAAAACTCAAAGAAAAAGATGAGACTATTGGAGAAAAGAGAGGAAATGCCTTTGAAAGAAATGAGGAAAGAAGAAGACAACCGCAAATTGTAGCAGGTTTACAAGAGAATAGAAGCCCTATTGAAGTTAGGAGAGGAGGAGAAATAATGTACATAACCCTGGTGAAAGAAGACGCACAAGCGTTTTATAGCTGGAAGATTCGTAGGAAGAAAGCGAATAAAAGAAATAAAAGAAAAGAAGAAGATATAAAGGAACTCTGGAATCGGAAGAGTAGGAAAAAGAAATTTTCTTGGGAAATGCCATCTCGATGCGAGATGAGGAAAAAAAGGTTACCCCAGAACAGGTAACGGGTTAAGCCTATAGGCACCCATTAAAGAGTATAAAAATGTTTTTTTGAAAATGCCGTCTCGATATGAGATGAGGGATAAAGGAAGAAAACCGAGAAGAGACGGGTAGGGACAGACCGTGCTCTTAAGGACAATGAAATTCTGTGGACTTTGAGTCCAGAAAACAGAAATAAAGAAAGAAGTAACGGGGTAAAGCCATACCGCACCCGTGAAGCCTTAAAGGAATGTAAATAGGTTGATGATGGTTAACCGGAGAAGAAAGAGACAGGCAGGCAGAACGCCAGTCCTATGAGACAAGAAGTAAGAAAAAAAGAAACTGTCTGACACAAGTTGGAGCGCAAGCCAGACTATGAGGAGACTCAGAAACACCCGAACGAGACGAGTGATTTATAGCTTTAAGTGTGGACATCCGCTTAAAGGAAATGAATGAATGAATGGAAACCCTGTGGGACCAAAACAAGCCAGGGAAGGGAAGTGCTTGGAAAGAAAGACCAGAAGGTACTGAGAAGTGTTATGATGGCTTCGACACTGAGATTTTTTTAATGAAAATGTTTAAATAAGTTTCCTCAAAATTTCGAAAATTTATTTATCTAAGTTGGGGAGAAATGAACCCATGTACCATTGGTTCAAGGGGTCGAATCCATGTTTTATTGGTAAAAGAAGAGAGGAAAAATACAGTCTTTAGAATGACTTAGAAAGATTTTATGCAAGAGGACTGTTATAATGTGGCGCAATAATAAGAGGCCAGCAGTCACCAGGAAATGATATCACGCCTGACGCACCGATAGGGAGCCGATCATGACTATAAATAGAACGATAAAAACTTTCCGCTGTGTGTAAGTGAGAAGAGGTTTCGGAAATTGATCTTACACAGCAATAAAATGGCAACCTCGCAGTTGTGAAAGAAGAGGAATAATTAGATTTAAGCCATTTGCGAGCATATAATTAACAAAAGAAATACATCATTGTGAATCATTTTGGAATAGAGATTTTTGTGTGGGGAAAAAGGTTATAATAAGTGCACAGGAAAGAAGTGCAAACAAAGCATTACGTAGTTAAAAGTTCCCCGAGACCAGAGGTGGTATGGATTGAAAATAAACCTCAACACCCACGTATCTGAAGAACAAATTTTATTTAATATCTTGGAATTGTACGATCGATTTTCATGTTCAAAGAAGTCAGTTTACGTTTAGAAAACGAGCTTTCCAGAGATATAAGTTTCAAAAGTGTGCGACTATTGCTTCAAAAGTTAGTTATGAAGAAGACGTGGACTTTATCTTTTTGTCGCCGATTTGTATTAAAGTCCTGGCAGAGCCAGGCTAATCATGCAGTTTAGTCCGTCCAGAGGACGTGACGCTACATCACATCGTTAATGCAGTATTTACCAGACCTTGAGAGGTCGTGATACGCTCTATCACCAACGAGCACCCCGTATGGGAGTGGCCGAGAAGTATCGTCATTAGTATCGCCGTGTGAAGACATAGTAAAATCCTAGTACAGGATTAATTTCAGCAAGTGTCAGTCTTTATAGTGAAAGTTCATTATTACAGTCAAAGTTAGGCTGCGAACTATGAAGAAAGAACAGGCGATAGGTCTTCGAATAATAGTTCAGTTAAAAAGACAGAAAGTATCGTAACGTTTCGAAGTACCAACGGAAGTGAAACAAACATTTCTATCAAAGTTAAGGAACCCGATCAGGGTCGAACGAAATAAATAACGCCTAGTGTGCCGAAAAGATAGGGACTAGAGCGCAGAAAAATAAGAATTGAGAATTAAATCCAAGGCGTTGTCTAAAGGAGACAAACGAACAGTAAAAAGCAGGGCTGGATAACTTAACATAATGGCCTTGAATAACGAATTGTTTGGCGTTACGGTATACATCGCGTAACGTATAACAGAAAGTTTGTTGTAACGTTATTCATACGAAGAACGAATAAACGGATACTGTATATATACCGTTATTTTAAATATTTTATTAACATACCGGATAGCATTTTAGTTATCGCAGGAGACACAAGTCGAATAACGTTATTGGCGTTGTAACACAATCAAATGTACCCCATTCACTCAGATGTTTTAAATAACGTTATTGACAAGA